>CM062861.1:7453529-12384082 GCA_031772225.1 Eubasilissa splendida | reverse complement strand
CTTTACAGCTACTCCACGTACTGTATACTGAGTATTTTTTAAATATCGGATTATCACTGTAGGGAGGCGAGGAATAACTATGAAATAAGGATATAAAAGGACTTTTTTAAGAAATAAAATATTATTGTTAACCAATGAAATATTGTTGTTTAGGTAATATGTGTGCTCGATCCACATCACTATGTCAATTAAATTTCCTAAACCTGTGTAATAGCATTATTTATACAAGAAAGGCTTTTAAAAAATAAAAGCAATCCTCTTTGAAAAGGTCAAACGTATTTGAACGAGAATGTCTAAAATTTGTCAAACGCAAGATTGACATTTATAAGTGTTGAATATTATATGTAGTCAGCATGGAACGAGTGTGGCGTATATTTATATTAGTTTAAAATTTTTTTTTCATGAATACCTGAATAAAGTATTTATTTTCTAAATTTCCAGGCGTTAGAAATAGAGATAACTAACTAACCTTTAAACGTGTACTCTCGGCAAAGACCACGACGCTCACTTAAGTATTAAAACTTTCACACAGATTAGTAAGTCGTTTGCCAAATAGGCCATTGAATTGTGAAACAATGTATCGTTGATGACTGCGAGCTGCCCGCAAATAGTTCCTGAATAAAAATACATTCGTATAACTGCCATCTGTTATAGTATACTCAAAAGTCGAAGAGTCAAAGTCAAAATAAATATAAAATTTGTCGTTCCGGGAATATCTTTGTCGCATGGCGAGCTAATACTATAAATTCAAAAGAATTCCGCACACAATTTCTATTTACCCTGCATTACGTACAAAATACTAATGCAGCTACTCGAATAAGTTTTCCCCATTTAATTCTTTGCTTTGTGGTTTATAATAGTCTATGAATATTACAAATGAAAACAAAATTACGTTAAATTTGTAAATGGTGTAAAAATAAATTTATCGACTAAAATTATTTTTTTGAATTCTAAGCCTCCTTAAGTAATATACTCGTAGATAAGTTTTAGGAACATTTTATGGTTGATGGTTGAATTCACTTCTGAATTTTATAGAAATCATTTTTACAATCTTTAATTGCATATATTTTGATATTTCCCGAACTCATGTTCCGATTCGAAAATTATTGTAAATTGTAAATCAGAAATGTAATAGTTGACAATTCTTAACAAGAAGAAGGCACTTACTTTATTATCGTCTGCTTATTCATAAAACATCCTTAGAAAATAATAGTTTCACAATATAAAAAACTTTTTCATTTGGTCAAATAATTTAATAGAGTTTTCAAGGCACGTTTAGAATTATTGTCGTTAATCTTTTTATTTTCACTATCCACTAATGCAACGTGCTTAGGAGTAATCTAACGCATCATAAAATACTGTTGTTTTGGATTCATTTTAACTAAATGTTTAGTCTGAGGCACTGAATAAACTTATGTTAATTGACCGCAAGTCCTGGCCCTTCGACCTAACAAGATGTGCGCCACATCCGTCCCTAGCGTCAGAGAGGCGCGGGCGGGTGGGGCGGGGGTGGTGCCCCCTGAAGGTACATGTAGTAGTTGTAGGGTGGGTGATGGGGCGGAGGCGCCGGCCTCGGGGGCGGGCCCCAGCACGGAGGCCCCGGCGGTGACGGTGGCGCCTTGACCCCCTGATGTCCGTAATAAAGAGGTCCCGGGTACAAGGGCGTATACAGGTGGGTGTGCGCTGGAGGTGCGCCGATTCCGCCGATCTTATTTCGCAGAATCCTAGAAATGGAGCTAACGGAAGGCACATTGTACTTGTCACAGACTCCATCTGATAAAAGTCTGTCTCTAATTTCCCACGCGAAGATCCCAGGATCCTTTTGTTTCAGTTCTTTTATGTATGACACAACTTTGGGGGTGGTGACTCTGGGCTTGGAGCCTCCTATGGCCCCGGGCAGGATGCTGCCGGTCTCGTGGTAGCGAGCCAGGATCTTGGACACGCAGCCGTGGGACACCCGCAGCTGGCGGGAGATGTCGCAGGGCCGGATGCCTAGTTGGGCCAGCTCCACTATCCGGAGGCGCACGCCGTTGGGTAGGGGGCGCCCATTGACGAACACCCCGCCCAGCTGGTTCACCTCGCCGTACTGCTGCACCTGGCCCTCTGAAAGGGAAGTAACAGATTAATCGGTTGTACTTCATTGTAATATTGGTAAAATAAATTTGCTTGTATTTTTAGAGAAAAATTTAGAAAATGTACGTATCATAAAAATATGTTATATTTGCAGAAAAAATAACCACATCTATTACTACCACGTAAACGAAACAATAAGTAGATAAAAAGTGCCGGAATTAAAAATGTTTATTTGTTCTGGTTTAAGTAAATCCTTCAATGATTGATAATTTCAAGTACGAACACAGTTGTTGACAGCTTTTCTGGGACACGGCCAGCTCGAATGTCGTCTTATGAAAAAAGTAAGGAATAGTAAACGCTAAGGTAAATGAGATGTTTTCATTTACTGAAAAAAAATCTTTCTTGTAGACTAGATATTTGAGTAATTCTATAAAACATAGCTTTACAATTTACTGTTAACTTGGAAGCAGCGTTGTCTCGAATTTCCGAATGCTAGAAATTTATCTACTCGAAATCCTGGCGGAAAAATCAATATATTCTTAGAATTTTTTTGACTGTTTTTATCCGAGTTTCTAATTCACATTAGACTTCCTATTGCGGAGTTCATAATCGAAGATATGTGATGGGTTGAGTTATGCCATACGGCAGTACAGAATCGTATTGATGAATTGTCCGGCGATTTCAAGCCAGGCAGTAGATTGATGAACAATCTGCAAATATCGAGAGAAAGGCGAAGTATGTTACTTTTATAGATGTAGCGCATGCCAATATCCTGTCTTAGGTGCAACACCACAAGTCAGTACAGCAATATTGTGTATAACATAACAGCGAACGAGAATTTTAACATTACTATTTTATGGATTCTCTTGAGTAATAGGTATTTCATCCAAAACCTCCTTAGATAATATCACAAGAGCCAGTCAAATAATTAATCATTAATCGTAAGTCCTGTAATTACCCACTATATTTCTGTATATCATTCCTTTAAAAATATAATAAAACAGCTTCGTCTCTATGAGATATCTGATATTTATTTAATAACAGTGCCTTTATAGGTAAAAATCCAGTAATTGTGTGCTCTTGAACATATTCAAATATTGCTCAAATAATATTTAGCACATTACTGAATCTCCATTTAAGATTAATTTATGTTGATTTTCATATGGTAAGTATAATATAATGAGAAAAATATAAATTAAGTATACATATATTAAAAACAAAATCATATATACATATATAAGATGCATGATGAGTAAGTGTGTATAATATTGAAATCCTTTAACTAACTAAATTTTATTTATTTTATATAAAGTAGCTAAATTTGACATGTTATTTTATTTATAGATTAGCTACTCGTACTTATTAGAAAAAAATGACAATTTCCAAGAATCTTTAGTTGTATGTTACGACACTCGTTTAGTGAGTACATTATAAAAATTAAATACACAACAGAAACATCTATTTTATAAAGCGCTAAAATTTATATATACGTAGGTATTTTAACACTTTCTTACTTCCACGTATGATATCGAAATTAGAAAAACGCCCGTGGAAGGCAAATCACTAACGCAAGTGTTTTGCAGATTGCAAATACGAATAATACTAGGCGCAGTCCATTTATACGTAATAAACCACTATGTTAATGATATTTATATAGATGGACATTAAATATTTTTTTTCATTTATAAACATTACGGAACCATTAATACGAAAATAAAATATTTTTTTGGTTTTATGATTTTTTTCGCACATTTAAAAAATATAAATGTAAAACGTCAAATAACTTCAAAATTAAACATTTAATGGTAGTTTTGTGACAGTTTAGATTTTTAAGGCTTCCATTTCAAAAACAATTCGATTTATATTTGAAATAAAAAAAAAAAACAATAAAATACTCACATTACTAGGGATCGACATAGATGTTATTTAGTAAAAAATGAATATATTTTTGATGTAAAACTTGATTTTAAATAGTAGCTGAAGTTTCAAAGCATACAAGTAAATATAATAAATTATTGATAATAATTCATATTCACTAACACAAACTGTTTTAAAAACGTCGAAAGTTAACCATAAGTACTGCAAATTGAATGGTTTATAACTCTATTAATTTTTAATATTTTGCTGATTTGGTTCAATGTAGATTCGTCTGCGTAATTTTGGCTTCAAGATTAGAAGAAAATATATTTCGTATATGTAAGAACTTTCTATTTTTAGGCAATTTTGTGGCACGCTGAATATAAATTAAATGGTCGTGGTTTTTTTATGCTGCTTGTATTGTCTTAAGTATGGCAAATAACATTCAGTTTATTAATTTTACATTAGTATAAAAAAATTATCTATGAATTGCTTTTGAAAGCGCATCCTTAACAGTTTGTTATGATATTGTTAATGAATTTTTGAATTGTTTTACTAGGAACAATTAATTAACCAGTATACAATTCGACTAAATGCTGTATCATTTTGTGTGTGTGTGTGTGGCGTATGCGTAATGAAGACGCGTGAGGCGGCACCTTTACATTTGGCATAATCCTACTGGCCGCTGATGGTACGTCCTAGTTATTTGCGCGGTTGATTAGTTGGTTCGGTTGATGAGACAGCTGTCGGAGAATGTCTCTCGATGCTGTGAGCAACAGATGGTCAGTTTCCCTTAAAAAAGAACAAAACGCGAGATGTTGATTTACGCGAGCTTTGAAATGGATCCGCTTTTTCAGATACCCGAGTTCGATCTTCTACATCGTGTTGGTTTCTACTGATAATATTAATTTTCTTGGATTATTAGATATTTAAGGACGTTAATTCTACAATTTAAAAATATAAAACACTCTTCCGTGGACGTAGTCTACTTCTGGTGCCATCAACATTCGCGTCACAGACTGCCCCCGGATTGTTGGTCTACTTGACTTTCACGCACCTTTGATGTCATAAAGACACAATTCATTGTTCTATTACAGTGGTAATGTCAAAACTCATGCACTAGCTAACTCCGCAGTCCTCAACTTGCATTCTTTGGGGAATGAATATGCGGAGGTAGTCGACATTTTTGTTATAAGTTTAACTCTTTATTGGACTACATTATTACAATTGTTTGTGTCTCAACTCAATGGTGACGGATAAATTGCTTTACTTCACATTTTATATTTATTTTAATTTTAATTTTGATTATGAAAAAACATGCTGACAAAATATAATTTTTTTCTTTGTGTATTGCACTTCTGATGTAATTTTCTGTTATTTTACAATTTATGTTAAACATTTTAAGCTGGTATCGTTCAGATCTAAACTTTAGATTATGTATTCACAAATACGTTCTTTACTTTTCTACCGGAACATTATTTTTGTTTAAAAGATATACTTACATATTTAAATTTGAAAATGTGAGTGTTGTGAATCTAGGAAAATGAAAATTTCTAAAATTTGTGAAAACGTACATTTGCCGTTGATAAGTGTTAAATAGAATATGCAGTCATGACGGTAATGAGTACTTTACACGTACTTACAGTACACTTTTTTGGTACATATTTTTCTGAGATTAGGTTCTTACTCTAATATATAGGGGGGGATATTCTATATCAAAGACATTTAAAATTTTCAAAATAATCTGTTGAAAAACTGAAAACTTCAAAACTTGACAAGAAACATGATTACAAATAGTTATAAAATATACTGATGGTTGTAGTGAATCCTCATCATAATTGTGAATGATTGAGGAAAAAATGAATATATTTCACCGACATGTTTTTCATCCGCAATCCGAAATATATAAATATTAAACGTTTACCAAGAATTTCTTTAAAACCATTAAAATATTATTTCAAAGCGAACGCTCGGCTATTTTTTTAATAGGCCGCCGCTGCACAGCGTCAAATTAAGAGTTTTGGAAATATCAAAGGACACTTTGGGGGCACACTGTGTTTATTACGCGCTCGGGCTGGGTTTTTATATTTGGGCTCAAATTTTAAAATAAAGTAAGAGACGATGATTTCAGGATATTATCAAGTATTTCAATATTTTGGATTATCAGTGATGGTGTTGGATGACGCCACTATATAATAGACTAAATTGATATAAATGCGTTTGTAGCTGATTTTTTTTTTGTGGGAGCGGAGATTTTAAAATGTATATACGTTTTAATATTTAAAACAAAAAAATAACAACCACGCTATCAAGAGAAAGTTATCAATTATAAAATTGCCATTATTGCCAGATAATCATTTAACACATTAAACACGTCGCCTTCTATTTTTATCAATTGAATAATTGTAGTTTCGCCTCTGTCTCGCTCTTACAAATAGTACCAGATTAATATTTTAAACAAAGAATACGGTTTTAGACATTTTATGCAAAAATAACATGTTATTGATCGAAACTATTAAAATCTAAGGGTGCGTGAAATGAGGCTTACCTCGAAACTCGCTCAAAAGGCAATACGGAGTTGAATGCGGAGCGAGATTGCATTCGTTGTGCATACCGAGCTGTACCGTTAAATATCTGAGACACGAGAAAAAAGTCTAATCCGTATACGTGACACTAATTTTAGCAAAATATTTTTGTTACGATATTTTACATATTTCTAAAACAAAGAAAATATATAAGCACATTTTTGAAATATATTTTAATAAATTTAAAAAATAGGATTCAAAACCATGGACATAATATGTTTTGCCATATGTTTTGAAAGTAAACTCAGCATTTCCATAATCCGATAACAGAAACAAATGACCGTGAAAGATACAAATGTACAATATGTCTCAAATTTCATGTGTTTCAAGAAGTTTTTTTATTTTTCTTTCAGACATATATGTGGTTTGACAGCGAAAGCTCTTGTAGCATTTTTCAATTGCCATGTATTTAATAAATTTATTTAATTTTTCAAGGAACTCGCTATAACTGTGAAGTAGTTGATATATATGTCACAGTGAATCTGTATTACCAGTGAGAGTATATTTTTACTGGTGAAAGTATATTTTCGCTAAGCCGGTCAGTGGATGTATATCTAACAATGAAGATACAAATTCACTGGTTACATTTAGTGAGTTTGTATTCGTTGATAAGCGAGAATACGCCGCGCGGGAATATTTGGCCGTAAGTGTCGATGTGTCGCCCTACAGCATGGCAACAGTTAGTTTGGTGGCGTGGGTGGCGTTTACAACTGTCAATTTTATTCGCTTATAGTATTTTCATTTATATTAAATAAAATTATTTACTGCATAAACTACCGTGTTTATAATCTCAGCCATTTTTATTTTCTTTACAACACATAGGTTAGGTTAGGTTAGGGTAGAATATACATCTGCTAAAACCTGCTAGTGAAGTTATATTTCCACCAGTAGAAATATATTTCCACTGGTGGAAACGTATTCAAATATGATTTCACTTAAACGTCAGTGAAAATATATTCTCACTGGTAATACACATCCACTGTAACATATACAAGACTTTTTAAAATTTAATAAACATCTCGTTGGCCAAATGTAAAAGGTTTTTTTAAATTTCGAACCGTCGGAATAATAAAAGAAAAATCAACTCTTGGATCAGAAAGCTAACGCGGTAGTAACTATTAGCGTTAAGTAACAGGGATTACCTGAATAAATAAAATAAAATATTATAATTTTACTATGCATTATTGCAACCACACTGCTCGTATAAAATTGTGTTTATTTTCTTAAATAATGTAATCGGGAAAGAACTCTACCGGCATTAAAATGTTTTGAGTTCAAATCGGTGGAAACGGATTTGTTCTCTGCAATATATCTAATTTGTTACAAAATAAAATGACATTTTATTTATGAAGTTACGTTCATCCAGAACATAGATAGATCCATGATAAATAAAACAAATTAGATCATATATAGCTTAGAAAGATAATATAAAAGTAATACATACAAATTTTAATTGATGATAATAGCAATATATTTTAATCTGTGAAGCATTCTACCGGAAATAAAATAGTTCTTTATTCAAACACTATTTTTCGAAAAATAGATTTGTTCTTTGTGATATCTATGGTTGACGTATATGAGAGCTTGCGTGAAAGGCTGGCACGATTGGATGCGAGAAATGAAAGAGATAAAAAGAGTAACGCCGCCGTCGGGCGCTATCTCTGCTTTAAGCCATGATTCGGGATAGATCTGTCTAATACTGTAAATATATTATATTGGAGACGTGAATAAATATTATTGTTACCGAGCACACTTGTTATTTTGACGACATGTACCGAGAAGAATCCCATTGACTAGTGCAGCCGATGTAGCTGGCACTCGAGTCAATACACATCATTGTAAGGACATAACATTCTTTATGTATTTCTAAGGGATATATCCAATTTGTTTTAATAAAGGTTTGTAACTCAATGCAATTTTTTCGACTCCACTGATGATGACAAAGCAAAATAAAATAGTCTCGACTGAAACCAGAACATGAAAACCCACCCCCGAAGGAACAGGCGGCACTACAAAAACACTCATCCATCTCGTGACTGTCAGGAAATTAATTCTTCAACCAGAGAACTCTACACCCGGAGAATGTTGTCACGAGAAACTTCGTGTTTTGCTACTTTTTTTGTGCTCGCCAAAGTCTTTAATACGATATGTCTAAGATGAGTGTGAAATTCGGCTCACATGACGCGCATTTGATCTCGTTTTTCGTACATCGCTATTCAAAGAAACGTTTGAAATAAATGACGTGTCGGAATGTAGAAAATGGAGGATCAAATTTTGTGTAGCGATGGTGAGATGTAGGATATATTAGATACTGAGATGATTCTGGGATATTTACATTTTATTTCCGGGCTCCCACCTGAAGCGTTTTATGATATTCACTACTGTTTCGTGTAATATTTTTCAGATTGTCGGCGTGGTTAGGATCATGTCGAGGTCAAAGATCAGTAATACAGAAACATTTACATTATAACAACTCGAACAACACTTCTGGCTATACTTAAATAATAATAATAATATTGAATAATTTGTATAGCGCCATTTTCGTAAAAAAAAATCACCTCAAGGGAGCTTTACTCTTTTTACTTACTTTAGGCTCTTCTTAAATAAAGTCTGCACTGTTTTTTATAACGGAGGGCAAAGAGTTCCACGCTTTTGGGCCTGCCACAGCAAATGCCCGTTCACTAAACTTAGATTTCTGGCAACGGCTGGTCAGTTTTATAACCCTTCCTGCGGGTGAAGTAGAGGCTAACCTAAGAGTTTGACGCGTCTACTATTTAAATTAACTGGGATACAAAGCTCTGTTATGTGTCGCCTTGTACATCAATCGGCACAATTTAAATTTAACTCTTTCAGGGAACTGGGGCCAGTGTAGCTCATGCAAAAGGGATGTTATATGCGAGAATTTAGAAACTCCATATATTATCCGTGCTGCCGCATTTATTTATATTATATTCACGCCCTTATAGGCTTTTACAAAAATAATTATAAAAAATGACATGTGCAGCTACACAAGAAGCATAGAATATATGTAAAACAGAAATGGATAGAATTGATTTAACAGAAAATATAGAAAATTAAGCAAAAAAAAAACACAATAGAAATTTAGATTTAACACTGAATTTTTTTTTATGTTTAACACAGAATGGCTGAGTACCAAATCATTTAGAATAGATTGTAGTCTCTCCAGCTGAAACATTGGCAGGCCAGCATAAATGTTGTTACAATGGTCCGCACATGACACCGCAAATGCATTTATAAGTAGACGGGCTGCCTCAGGAGGAAGATGTCTCCGAATACTTTTAATCTGTCTCAGTTGATAAAAGCATGCACTGATAGTTTTGATGATTTGTGTATTAATTTACAGATCTGAATCTGACATTGATTTCTGTATTAAGTGTTGCTATCTATAGTAGCTCAAACTCAACATCATGCTGTTTCGTAGACTTTTGAATAGAGAACCCACGAGCGGGTGAACAATTCATCCCTCGTCCGCATTTATACCCCTTTTTATACACGTTCGTCGAATGTTGAGGCTTCTGATCATGTCATAACATTCCATTTTCCAGATGATGTCAGCTTTTCCATGGACGTCACCTAAATCGTGCGTCATCAGCATTGGCGTCATATTATATCATCCTCTCGTCGCTCGTACATATTACGCGTCTAAATTATTTAAATAGGTCTTATTAACCCGGTTTACCGCGATATCATAATTCTATCGTTTACCAGCTGCAGACTCCCCCTTTACGGGTTCACACCGATTTGCTTGAACCGATTGTTATAATTGATAACCTCTCGCCGAACTGTTTATTGCTTTGCGTTTGATTTTATTTATAAAAAAATCAAATATTTAGTTACCAGATATGTTTCCTACATTGAGAATCGGTGTTAATTTTGTTGTTCAGCGTCAAATCATAAAAATAATAAAAAAAATAAAAATTATTATATTGGAGGGAAGTATAGTTTCTAATGTAGGCGCCAACGATTGTCGGAAGAATTACGAATAATCATGGTCAAAATAATGGTTAAACCATTACTAATAAGAAACGGTTGCCAAAATAACTTTTGATGACCGACTTCCCCAGTATAAAAACAAAATGTTTCTCAAGTTCACAAACTATACTATACCAGACAAAGGTACTTTCGAATAGGTATGTCTATCTAAACGTACATTTATTTATTTCGCCATTTAGAAATATTAAACGAGTAGTTTTATTACTTTAATCGTGGTATTTCCTCAAAGCCGGCACTAAAATGGCGTATTCAGTGCAATTAAATCGAAATGCACTCATGAACACTTGATAAATATCAAATAAATACAGCTTGAACCGAAATTTGAAAGTTTACGAGTTTGAGATTTTGTGATTGCCGTTTTGGCACAAATTGCACGAGGCGTACAAATTATTTGAATCGGAAGAGTTGTTTTCATTAAAGTAAAGCAATTCCGCTCAGTATAGAAAAACAATTGTCAACTGAATGGCGTGAAAATCAGTTAATTTACTTTTCCATAAGCATTACATACAAAGAAAGTATAATATGAAATGTGAATGCAATGATATTGAAATTAATTATTAAACTGATTCCTTAATTCATACCCAAGAAATTACCTATATTTATTCTTACACTATATTTACATAACTTATTAGTTTAAATGTAATCTATAAATGCATCTAATAATGCAAAGTATTATATCGAAGGATAGAGTACACTGAAGATATGTCTAAAATACAACATTTTTCAGAGGAGCACTTTTTAAATTTACAATACTTGTCATAAATCGCAGATATTTTAAATAGAGGCAGTCTACATATCTATATTTAGTTACTTTTTAAATGTTTTTTTGACATTGTATTGTATTTTAATTTCCATTATTAGAAAGGACTTGAATCTTTCGTATTTTGTTCCGTCAAACTGTTGATGTAATTTGGAGATGACTCATGTTGTCTGAAAGAATATTAAAACAATGAACAAAGTTGCATTTCAGTCAAATTTTGGATATGTCAAAATACCTATATACCTACATTTTTAATAGAGACTATTTACTGTTGGACGTAGTGTAACAGTCTCGATTTGTGACTTCGTATTGCATGTATTGCAAAACTTTAATATTGGATATTTTATTTTATTTTACAATAATAATAACTACTAAATATGCACGTTTAATTATTTCATAAATAGATTTTATTGTATACCACTTAAAACGTGAAACACAATGTACCTACCCCGTTTAGAAATATTACAGCTAAATCCGAGAACATGTATCTACATATTATTTAGTTGCGATTTAAAAATCTTATTGTACATTGAGTAATAATGAGTAATAATTATAACATTTTTTCATTGTAAAAATAATATAAACTAAAATTTTCTGTTGTGCGTATCGTATAATATGTATTGTTTAATGAAAGTGTTCCGAACAATTGTCACACAAACCGAATGAATTGAAAGCACAGTATATAGGTATATACATTTTTTACGTTTACGATATTTTAGGTAGTTTCGAGATATTTAAAACAAATTTAAATAAATCATATAAATAGAGAAAAATTAAATGTATTAGTTAAAAAGATATACATACAAATACAATTAATTGATCGAAAAAATATTTAGCCGCTACCGGGATTTAAACCGGGAACTCTTCCTATCCGGGGAAGCGCGCTGACCAATTACACCATGTCAGACTAGTAAATTGACGACAAATTTTCAAACTTGAATGTTGCAACTATTTCAAATTTATTTATCTATTATTGCATTTTTTTAAAATCTATCAACTTTTATTGCGAATATATTTTAGTAATATACCTACGCCAGAGATTTTTCAATTTCATTTCATTACATTTTTGGATATAGCTTATTCGGTTAAAGCTCTCTATCGGTAATACAAAGTTACGGGTTACAGTATCTTTCGATAGATAGATTTTTCTGTGTATTTTTCTAAACGATTTATGTAAATATATTTTTCAAACATTATCAGGAATGGTGCTTTGTTATTTTTAAATTTTCATTGTTTATCAACGTTATATTGCAGAACTGTTCAGAGGCGGTATCAAATCGGAATCTTTTTCGCTGTCACATTGAAATATTTAATATTTAAAAATTTAATATTAATATCTTCAAAGTATATAATTAATTGAGATTAAGTTGACTAAAAAGCGGCAAAATGTTACGACAGTTTTTGATGTTTCGCGGTCATCAATATACCTATTATAATGTCCACGCGTTAGTACCTACACCTGTCGCCGTGACACCACACTATACGGTAGTTCGTTAAATATACTGTAGGTGGTCGCTGTCAGACGTCGAATATTTTTAAACGTCTCTTTTAATCTTGTTCTTTTACTCTTTTAGACAGCTAACACACCGAAAGTTATAAATATTTTATTAGAAACATGACTAAATTCTGGCTTGTGAATTTATTATTTATTTAAATTGCTGGATTTTCAATCAGCCGCCCCGCACTGTCGGCTATGTTTGACATTATCTTATCGATGGGGGTAGATCATGTGTAACACCTTCAACTTAATAAGTTATCTTCTAATTCTGAGTTGATAGGTCAGCCACAATGTGCGAGGTAGCAACCGGCAAGTGACTGGTGACACCCGCCCGTTTTCACTGCAGTATAAATAAACGATGCACTTAATTTATGTAGACACCGAGATATTTTAAGATGCAGACAAGCGCGTTGACGTTGCAGCCAATTTAAAAACATGTTAGAAATTTCTTCTAATATCTTCTTCCAATCAAATATCTTCTTTGATGTTTAAACACAGATTCCAGTTACATATTATGTATTCACAAAATAAGAAACATTTTCTATTAAAATTACACAAAAGTTAGTTCTCTTCTACGATTAGCCATATTTAATGTCGTTTTTCTGTTAAATTAGATTAAAAAAATATATTTTATAGAGTATAAATAAATAATTATTAGGAGAACACATTCTTATTGTGAAGTTGTAATTATTCAGAAAATAGGTCTGGCGTCTGCTATCAGTATACTCAAAGGTATTTGAGATTCTGTAAAAATAGGGTAGATGGCTCTTTCAAATAATGGAACGATTAAATGTATTAATATCAAAAAGGTTCGAAAATTGTCGCTAAAAATATTGTCGCTGTAGCATAGTTGGATAATGCACCTTCCCCGGTTAGGAAAGAGATCCAGGTTCGAATCCCGGTGGCGCAACAACAATATTTTTCGGTAAAATTGATTTTATATGTATATATTTCTAATTAATATTTTTAATTCATATTTAAAATAAATTATTGGTTAAAAATCGTTGGTTCATACAAAAAATACAATTTGGTTGACTAAATTTTTTTTTAGTTAGGTAACATTCAATTTAGTTTAATGCAGTGTGTGCTGGGTGTACCATATTATTACAAGAAAATCGCGACAAGCTCAATTCCAGAAGGTAGATAAATGTTCCATTTAATTTCACGAGAAAAAGTAAAAAACAAGTTTTTATTACAAACACGACAGCTCTCTCCCTTATAAATATCAACGTTTGGCACGGAGGACGGTTTATTTTCAAAATCTGAAACATTTTGACATATGAAATGTCACGAAAATAGGCGATGATCATTAAACAATTAAACGTTAAACGCATATCGTAATATTTTAAGAAGATTATAGAATATTTCAAACCAGCTGTATAATGAAAATATTATTTTCAGCAATTAAATATTATATATATCTTCTTTCCTTTAACGTTATTTGAAATGAGTGAGAGGTGAATTTGGAGTATTTCGTGTTTTGAATAATATCGGTTTCTACTCGCATTTAAATGATAATTTTGATTGAATGTTTTACTATCATTTAATGTATTTATATTTACTATAGTTACCCACAGAGGGAGAATGGTCGCTCATTTGAAACCTAATAAATAAATAATACAAATACCTACATGTACTGTAGGTTATTAGTCCTTTTTTTGTTTTATTATATCAGAATTTATATTAAATATCAAATATAGTCAATGTCTATCTAATTTATTTTATTTTACACGATCTCTTGCTCACAACATAATTTATAATGAGATTAATATAATAAACACTCAAGTTTGTCCAGAACGCTCTGAACTTTATCCGAACTGAAAAAAATTTTGCCATGTTTCGAAAATCAGATGTAGATAATTTATCGATCGTTCTGATTCATAATAATAACGAACGTCGTATTATTTTCTCTTTTGTAAATAAAACGAGGCGCGCACTGTAATAAGTTAATGTTGATTTTTTTTTCGTTTAGTTGTTAAAATTGTATCATGTTTTATAACATCTCAGAAACGGTAAAAATGATTTTCTGAATTTGCGCATGGCGCAGGTTAATCATATGGCAGTGAATACAATTGTGCAGTAAACAAGTATAAAAAACGTATCATTTAAAGGAAGGATTTATTAGACGTAATGTAAATATAACTCAATGGAACAGTTTCACGAAAACGGTTCCATTATAAATCGTTGAGGTTAATATTTTAGTGCGTCATAATTCACGATTTCAATCCTACGCAAAGGAGAGCTCGCAACTTTTCATTTCGTACGCCATAAATCTGGGAAATAAATTTTCCTCGGTCGGATAATCGCAGATAACAGATGGGACAGGTTAGGTTTACCAAACCGCAAATCAGACGAAAAACTCCCGCTTTACGAAAACGTTACTGCAAAAATACGACAGCTAATAATAACGTCGGGTGGTCGAGAGGAAACGTATTTAAAAATTTGGTAGATATTGACCTCGACACTTTAACAAGCCGTGCTCATTAATACAGGGGAGTAATGATGAGATGATGACGATGTAATTTTCGTCCCGGCACAATCTCTGAGATTATGCTCCAATGAGATTCTTTAGAGACAGCTCACGGGTTTTCGTAGTCCACCAACTCTATGAGATTTGAACGTATTCCGCGCGTCACTTCAAGCTTGTTGTACGTCAAACGCCACGCAGCTTTCGTAGAAGTGATATATTTATTTAATAATCGCCTTATGAAAAATGTGTTGATCGCAAAAATCTCATTTTAAAAAAAAAAAACTTTATAAACCTTGTGTTTGGTACTATGGAGCATTCAAATTTTTCACAAAAGCGCTTTTTTCTGTTGTTGGTTGCGCCCAGCATAACTACGTTCAGATGTTAGTCCAGTCCATTACCCGTTAATATTCCGTTCGTCTGTTGGGCCAACTTGAATCTCTCGCAGAAATTAAAACAAAATAAATGTTTACTAAATAAATAAAATAAATTTAATTAATCTTTTCAGAATAAATAATTGTGTGTATCTATATTTCTAGATGGCCTACGTAGATGTTTGTCCTCACGAGTCCAGTCTCGCTGTTAAATCGAATGTCATGTACACATGATTTCGCTTCAAAGGAAAAACATATTTCAATTAACTTGTTACAAGTTTATGTCACGCGTAGAAGGATTAGGTAATAATTGTGTGTGATTATAAAATGTGATTATCTTTGAAAATCTGTGAGGGAGTCAGGGAGAGAATATTATATTGCTTACCTTTATGGTAGAAATGTTCATCACCATCTACCGAATAAATGATAAACTATTAACTACTGTCATTGTAGGCCAATAGTACTTTAATAACAAAATACTTTGTTAAAAAATGTATTAATTAATCTACATGTATCAATACCTATAGTATCATCTTCAGGAAACAATGTATACCAAAATTAAAAAATACAAGCGTAGATAAAAATAAAACTATAAAATGGTGAATAAGTAAGAACTAATAAGAAAACAAATCTAAAAAGTGACAATTTGCAAAGAGGATTTGATTATTTATAATATTAAACTTGCTATTAACACTTTTTCTTATTTATAAAATTTCAAATTTATCTAACTGTAAACCCCTAGTATTTGCATGTATAATTTCTAAACTCTTATTAATATCAAAGGAATGATTTATTTCCAAACGGTGATTGGAAAATTCTGAATAGTCATTGTTATTTAGGCATTTCAAATGCTCCTTAATTCTTATATCGAAATTTTTTCCTATATAAAAATAAATGCAATCATTGCAAATTAATTTGTAGACCCCCGATTGAAATAATTAATAAATAGTGGTTTAAACAAAGTATTTTGTATATAAAATGAGGCCACAAAGTAATTTGGCAAATATTGAAGAAGCAATAGTACTTTGTTTAAAATGGTTTATAGTTTTTAGAAATAGGTATGAATACTATATTTATTTATGTACGTATAGGCACATAATTAAATTATTTTTTTATTGTTTTTAGTTGATTTTTTTAAATACATTAAAGTTTAAAAAATAATTATATTAACTTTCGAACGGTTTCATTATTGATGGGTTATTTCTAGTCAAAATTAAAATATTTCTCGTCATTTGTACGTCGGTGACACGTGTTATAACGCAAGTCTTATATATGGATACGAATTTCGAATAAATATATGAAAAAATATTGTACTCTGGATGTTCAACTTTTTAAAATTAATGAATCAACTGACATCTGCTTATCCAACTTAGGTAGGTACCTACTTCACATGTGTTCAATATTAATTAAATTCTATACCAGAAGTAGGTACCTACCGGACAGAAGTAGGTATTCTGTGTAAATTAGGAAACATGTCATTACTGACGGGTTTTCGTTTAGTCTTCTTATATTATACACAATTTCAATGTTTTTCTGTGTGAAATGGCACACCATAAGTGTTAATTTCCTTTGAAATGTAGACATGTAATCTTTTGTTTTGAAGGTATGTTTTTTGAGACATTGTAAACAAACATGTCAGATATTTGAAACACTGTGATGGTGCTTCATCGCTTGTATAATTGAACAGTTTAATTAATGCTATACTGTAGGTAGAAAATTATTAAAACTATTATATTTTTCCATAGAAATCGGGTTCGTAGAACGGGTTTTAATTCGTGTTAGTTGAATAACAAAATCTTATTTAGTGGCATAAACAGGGACGTCACATGAGCATAGGCAAGTAAGGATGGAAAATTTTAATGGGAGGTAAAATATAAGCATAATATCTAGTATTAGAATTGTTGTCCGAATTGTAAGACAGCAGAAAATACATGTCAAAGGGCATTTTATGGATTAATTTATCAGAATTGTGCGAAAATATCAAAGAGCCCATGATTTTTTGCCTAGGAAGGTAATGCGACTCTATCATAAAATAATACAATTTCAGAGGGTAGCATGTACATAAAAAACACACATTTAAAGGAATAGGTTAGAGCTAAATTTAAAATAGTAGGGGCGGCATATTGAAATTTGCTTAAGGGCGGGACGTCATTGGACCCAAATATATATATATTCATTAAATTAATTAACTAGAAAGATATACAGAAAAAATATTTAGATGCTATTGGGATATATATACCTATATATTGGTATCCCGGTAGCTACTAAATATTTTTTCTGCAAGTCAATATATAATATCTTTCAAGTTGATTAATTCAATTTGTATTCAATACCACAGAACTATGTTCTGAAAATGCAACTTTACAACAAAAATGTGTTTTCCTTAAGGTTATAGGTTAGAGCTAAATTTAAAATAGTAGGGGCGGCATATTTAAATTTGCTTAAGGGCGGGACGTCATTGGACCCAAATATATATATATTCATTAAATTAATTAACTAGAAAGATATACAGAAAAAATATATAATATCTTTCAAGTTGATTAATTCAATTTGTATTCAATACCACAGAACTATGTTTTGAAAATGCAACTTTACAACAAAAATGTGTTTTCCTTAACGAATATACAAAAAAATTAAATTAAGTATATTGAAATTACCTACAAAATTAAAATGATTTTTGCTTACCGATGAACCTTTCCGATAGAGCTAAAACAATTTTATTGACCGTCGACATGTTTTCAAAATACGTTCCAAGTGGATTTAGAACGTCGGCGGGGCAATTTGTGTCGCGCGTAAAATCAGTTTGAATAACCGCGTCGGTTTATCAGCCGACGGCTACAAATGTCGGCCTGTCGTGTTCCGGGCTGGCGGGAGACGCGGACGATTTGTCGAATAATTTTATCACACGACACAGTACAAATTAACAGAATGTCCGGAGAATCGTCGGGAGCAATTTGCAAATTCTTTTGTGTTCTCGCCCCGGGCCGCCGCCGTACGTTAGACGAACGTTTGGCGCGGAAATATGATGCGCATCTCGGACTTTAATGTTATCATAATAATTTAAAAAAATATTTCAGTCCTTTGTCAGTTGAGAGTAATTATTTTTCTTTTTTGTAAACATTGTCGCACTTTATTTTTTTTTGTTTTTGTTGTAACAGAGGTGAATATATTATAATATATAACATGATAAACATAAGATACAATTATATTGCAATTGAGTATATACTCGTAGTTTATTGTGCGAGATGGAGTAGACTCCACCTCTAAGCATTATCCTGGCTACTTTTCTAGACTGTCGTCTGTGTTAAAGTAGCCAGTTTTTTTCGTGATGTTGTGGTGTTATTTAATTCAAGAAAGAAAAATTAATGAAATACCGGATACGTTTACAGATATTATATATATATATATAGCCAATTTTTTAAAAGGGGGGCGGAAAAATTGCTATTTAAAAACAATGAAAAAAAGATACTCAATTGAGTATCTAAATATGTACTTTAAATTATTACTAGGTGAAAGCTCGTCAATAATGACAGAAAAAAAAAACATATTTTCAAATGTATACAAAATAGTAAGTCCCTTTTTACGTTCCGGTATTGAATTAAACTATCATTGAATAGCATGGGAATTAGACACCTACTAAGTTGGTTGGTCGGTTAAAAAATGTAATGACTAAAGAGCAATATTTTTTCATATCCAATCAAATGACAAATTGCTAGACGACTATATAATTATTTTACATTATTATATGATTTAAATTATTTATAGTGTGACCGACGTACAAACGGCGTTGATTATAAAATCCATGGTTCAACACTAGCACCATCATTATATCAATATTTTTTATACAAATAAAAATTGATCTGTTTAGTTTGACACCGACACTTAGGTATATAAACCTAGTTAATTAATCGAATTATTAGTAAATAATATTTACGTTGGATATTTTAGATGTATTCTATTATTATAACTTATTATATTAACAAATAAGTAGCCATGTACAGTTTTCAAAAATACATAATTTTTATTATCACTTTGTACTACGCACACATAATTTTTTGAGTAATATCACGACTAGTTTCGAGAAGAGTAAACCTTCTCATCTACAAGTGTAGGTTGAACTAAAATGAAATATAGTTGGTTATCAAAAATAATAAAAATTATGAATTTAATTTTTTTTTAATGTTACACCACGAAGTAACTGCCAAATCAATCAAGTTGTATACAATTAGGAACCAAGAGAGTTATGGCGTTATAATCTCGTTTATTACATTAAAAAAATGATACGAAATTTTTATTTACAAAAATATACACACACATACACATACATGTATTTTTTGAACCCCTCACCCTGCATATATAATTTTTATTTATCATATCGCACGGCAATATAAAACGAAGAATCGCCTGGTAATATAAAACTGTCAACATATCTTGTCAATTCTATGTGAAAGTGTACGAATATCGCGTCAGAAAAAGATATGTTATTAATTAAAGTTGAGAAAAACACATTTCTGTGGTATTTTAATACAAATTAAATGAATCAACTAGAATAATATACAGAAAAAAATCTATCTATCGAAATAATATATAGTTGCTACCGGTAGCTTAGCTTAGGTAGGTAGATAGAGAGATTTTTTCTGTATATCTTTCTATATAGTTGATTAATTTAATTTGTATTAAATTAAAGTTATAAAAATTATTAATTTCCCGTCATTATTGACGTGTTTTTTCTAATTATTTATTTATTTATACACTACGAATATTTAAAAATTATAAATCAATTAAACTTTAGAAGCGAATTCCAATCTACAAGATTTAGAGATCAAATTGATATTCCAAAACTAAAATATACCGCAACTCAAAATCACTATAATTATTGAGGCATCAAATTTTTTAACAACTTTTCCATCACAATTAGAACAATTACAGACTACTATCAATTTGTATCTGAAGTAAAAAAAATATATACATAGACTAACTGAAATATAAATTATCTCGTACATACTCCTCTATACACGAATCCTACTCTTATAGAGAAGGAATAAATGTTAAATGAAGTATATATATACTTCATACCATATATCATACTGATAATTCTAAAATGTATTATTATTTTCTAATATTAAAATAAAATAAAATAAATAATTGTATAAGTGGGCAAGACTTGTCGGAAATAACTTCCATAATTAAATTCCACACATTTAATGTATATTTATGTATTATATACCTATACTATTTATTAAAAACAATAACGTCTTCAAAAAATGAAAAAAACCGTCTATTTTAACACAGATGACATTCAGTATCCAAGACTGCATCCCACTATCTAATATCCTCTCATATCATGTTAATTCACATATACCACCTCTTAATTGTTTAAAACTGAACACATTTGTATTATTTATCAATAAAGTGACTGAGTTGAAAATTGAATTGAAGTACGATATTTATATTCCACCCCAAGAGTACGAAAAAAAATTAATAAGTCCTTCCCACACGATACAAAACAAATGAGGAGATGTTCTTCCTTTGACACAAAAATGGAATAATATTAATGAAGTGCAGCCCGGGCACCGCGGTCCGGATCACAAGGCACCCAGTGTTGGATTTCCTAAAGCGAAAGAAATAGAAAAGGAATAAAAAAATAGCCGGCTGAGAGACGGGAACAGCTAGTGACATTATTACTGGCCTCACTTTAATAGCTTCAGCTTTTTGTGGCCTCCGTGCCAAAATACAGGCCTGGTGAACCATCGAATCGGGGATGGAAATCGTTCATTTTAATATTATATTAATAATATGAAGGAAACCCCAAAGGGTCCCCCACCCTATCCCGGAATCGTTTCGAGTGTTGTTTACTCTCGCTTCGATTCCAATCAACAAACCGACACGTGAAATATTTTACAAACTCTTTAAAGCTTTTTGGAATATATTAGTTAGTTACGTTAAAAACTTTGTAGTTTTCCTTCATAGTTAACTCTTTTCTTTTCTTTTATTATATGACACAAATGTTACATTTGGCCATTATTACATTCAGTCATTAACTGTTATAGGTTGGGTCCGGTATCGTTGTACCAGAAGCATACCTGTACAAAATGCATCAATTTAACATGAGATTCGTTATCACATTAAATTTAGAAGGCAGCCAGCTATAGAAGTTATGCACCCCCAAAAGGGTGAACGTCACATTTATGTGTTGAAGTCCCAAAACTCGGTCACAGTTCGGCAGAAATACACCTTGTCCAGGAGGAAAGAGGGTGCGAGGGAGAGCCAGCGAAATGCTCCGTTAGGTCTCCCTATCCACCCCTCTTCCCGGCATCGTCCATCCCAGCAAACCCCAGCGGGAGACCCACACCCTAATATATATAGTAATAATAGTAAACAGAAGATCCCACTCATCACCATCATCATTTTATCAGCCAGTGTCTCTCGACTATTGGATACCATTGCCAATCTCTCTGAAGCCTATTATATATCTGATGTAGCGCCATCAAGCTTGAACCAACACTTTTACCAGCGCCACTCACAGTCTAAATTAGTAGAATTGCTGATACTCGCTGAGATGCTTGGCAGGCGTGACGTTTCATGGCCAAAGTCCTCCCTATGAATAAAATAGACAGGTTCACTAACACGCAGATTTTTCAGAACAGTAATCTTTCCAATTATTCTGAGACATGAATATTAAGACTGTGATGTATCACAAAAAAAATGTCAACCGGTTTGCTAAAGTAATTTAGGCAACTGCTCATGTAACCTCCTTCTGCTAGCCCTGCATATTTACATTTATAAAATGGATTTTATTAATTATTTCCGACCATGTTAATCATTTACTTTGTTTTGATGGCCTTGAGAGGGATTCCAAAAGAATGACAAATATAATATATTTTTCAGTAGTAATTTTGAACTATTTGACTGATTTGGTGTTGAACGTACCAAAGTTCGCAGTAATTCTCAATATTTTAAAACATATTCATGAATCTCAATATAAAATATTTAGCGATAAACGGTTCTGAAAGAGGTTGTGTAATTTATCAACCGATTCGCAGGAACTGGTGCGAACCCGTACTAAAAGAACAAGAGCGCGGGAAAATACGTATATAGTTAATTAAGAAAATACGTGGTGCTGATGTATCCCACGAATAGAGCTCCGTTTTACAAGAAATACACGTCGGACAACTTCTTCCACGATTCGACTGTTATACTTTGGGCAAGACCCAAGAAGTACTATCCATAGTACTTCCAAGGTCGGGTGAAGATGGCGTCGGATAGTTTCAGTTGTGGTGTTGTCATTTTATAGCGACAAAGACTGCTCTGCCAAGAGTATAACGAAAGTATAGTGGAAGTACCTAGCAGTAGATAGTAATAAAAAGTAGTGGAAACAGTGTTAGTAATAGTGAGATATGATTTAGACTGCATAAAAAATTTGGTTACAATTTCCGTGGGAATACATGAAATCAAATACCGCCCTGGTACTTTTTTTTATTTAGAACTATACTACTGATTATACCTTATGATAGCCTTAAAAAATAAGCTATTCTGGGCACTATTTTAGGACTCGGATATAACTTTTGGCTGGGGTCAGCTGTGTGAAAGCGACCCAGGACTTTTGAAGAAGCATCGCGAGTCGCGTCTCTTTTGTTCAAGATTACAACGTGTCAATACAGATAAAATGAAGAATAAAATCAGTCATCTTTGTAATTACTTCGCATTGATAAAGCTTAGCTTTTTAAATTTATCATTTAATTTTGTTTATTTATTCATTTTTAATTTACCATTTAATGTTAATAAATAATGTTATGTGAAAAATGTGACGTTTTTAATTATATTGTAGACAAACTACGTATCTAGAATAGCGGTCCTCGAAGAATATACAAATGGATATATATTTCGTACACGTAATTTACGTAAATAATAGTCACATGTCCTACCTATTTGTTTCAAGGCAGACTTTGCGAACGTTTGTTTGTAAAAATAATACACCAGACACTTGGATATTAGTATTATATACAACTTTCTCAATACAAATATTTAGAGACAGTCATAATAATATATTGGTACTACACGCAAAATTGGTTATAAAGTTATAAATAAAATAAATTCGTTAAAGAGATTGTATATTTTATATATTTTTTAAATACAAAAGAGACGTAATGGTTTAATTTTTCAAATCAAATCACTTGAACTCGAAATACTGCACTGGAAATGATAACGCATCACTCGCCAGATTAGACAGGATGGGATAAGAGTCAGCGGTGGATGTATATGTCGCAATAAATTTTGGGGCAAATTTTCGTTTCGAGAAAGGGTTTTTAAGTCCTTCGAGAATGTTATGTAGATGCCGTTAAAGAAATTTTAATTTAGAAGTAATGAAAGTTATCCCGGTGGCGAAACAACAATATTTTTCGATAACATTGATTTTATATGTATATCTTTCTAATTAATATATTTAAATATCTATTACAACTTCACAATAAGAATGTGTTCTCCTAATAATAAAGTTGTATCAATGTGTCAAAATTTAATAAAAATGAATTGATAATTCTGGCGTCTGCTATCAGTTTACTCAAAGGTATTTGAGATTCTGTAAAAATAAGCTAGATGGCTCTTTCAAATAATGGAACGATTAAATGTATTAATATCAAAAAGGTAACATGTAGGTTTGAAAATTGTCGCTGTAGCATAGTTGGATAATGCACCTTCCCCGGTTAGAAAAGAGATCCAGGTTCGAATCCCGGTGGCGCAACAACAATATTTTTCGATAAAATTGATTTTATATGTATATATTTCTAATTAATATATTTAATTCATATTTAGAAAGTTAAAATATATTTACGTACTGTTTAGGACCTGAATTGAATATACAAAATGGGCAAAACATTTTTTAATTATGTACCGTTGCGAGATGCAGAGCTTGGTTACAGTAAAGCTTTCGAACGTGTTTTAAATATTCGAAGTTTCTAAAATAGACACCTACATGCATTTGGTCGTGCAAGATTTTATATGATTTAGTCGAACTTTAATATTATTTAATTAACAAACTCGAAATTCTAGACAATAAATGGCATGCAAAGATTATATCAAATACTGTATTTGATTTCAAACTTCCTTTACAATGTTTAATGTTTATTACTTATAAAATGTAAGATACCATTATGTATCAATACTGTAAAGTAAAGAATTTTGCTTTTCAATGTTTCTACGAGTATTCTCCCTTTTGAATCCCATGTAGCTTTATCAAAGCGATGTATTTACAAAAATGATATTACGGTTCCTGATTTTATTCTTATTTTTATCTGTATTGACATGTTGTGACCTTGATCAGAAAAGACACGACTCGCAATGCTTTTTCAAAAGTCCTGGGTTGCCTTCACACAGCTGACTCCAGCCAAAAGTTTAACCCTCGTCCTAAAATTGTGCCCGGAATAGTTTATTTTTCAAGGCATAACGCATAATTAGTTGTATAGTGCTACATAAAAAAGTACCAGGGCGGTATTTGATTTTAAACCCCCCCCCTCTTTTTTTTCTTCCATGTATTCCCATGGAAATTTAAAATTGATTATATTTGAGGTTAAAAATAAATAATTTAGCCGGCAATAAATTAACTTTTGTTAACGTTAAAACATCCATATGTCAAAAAAAATTATCAAGCTATAACATATTTCATCTGTCTCCTAGTGCATGTGAACAATGGTTGAAGTAGTGGGATACCGCCGAGCGCCTAGATGATCCAATTCTTAACAAAAAAACCCATAAATTTCCTCGTAATAACATTCACGTTTTGAAAATATATTATTATTCTCGTAATATCTGCCCGCTGCACGATATTTGATGAATAAAATTCTATGCGGAATATCTTGTATCAAAATATTTTTTAAAAGCACAAAAAGAAGTGCCAGGGTGCAGCCTTGGCCTCATTGCATCACTGCGCATAATATGACCGAAAAATTGGAATAATTTTTTATTTATGGCCGTAGTTGGATTTATTGTATGTGTATTGTATTGGTCATTTACTTCAATCGAATATTTGGTCAATTTGTGGTCCATGGTACATATTATGTTGGGTGTTTAACCATTCCCTAGCCATGCATAGGTCTACTGAGCTAATTAAATCGTATTTCTATAAATATGAACAATGTAAAACTTACATTTTACCTAGTCTTAAAAAAATCATTTGCACTTAGAAATGAGTAGTAGAAAACCAATTATTTAAAGTAAATCATAATAAAAAAAAACATTTTTGAATTCAATGCTTTATAAAATTGATGCGTTGCACGCTATCTGCGTTAAAAATACCACTTGTACCACGTGAAAAAGATAACACATTAATTTAAATGATGAGAGATAAAGATGAAGATCATGTTAGGTGGGTCTTTTGACGAATGCGTTACAAGAATAATATTTGAGAATAAATTAATTATTATATTATATACCATTTCTTATTATATTTATAATAACTATGACATTAACTATTTTGAAGTCATTTAAGCTTGTAAAAGTATTTTATTCCCATTTATAGTGTTAAAAAAACTCAAATTTCTTGCAGTAACACGAGTTGACAGCATGGCTGCGTAGGGTATTTTTAGCATGGTATGGTAAAGGTTAACAAAGTTTTTATTTTCTTAATATTGTTTTTTTTTAGCGAAATGATGATTAATACTTCTATGAGCAATTGAAGATGAATTCGGGTAATGAAATGATAATTTGATACTTACGTACGATAACAAAATATGTTTTATATTTTATAATTATAATTTATAATGTTAGAATTTCAATTTCTCTGATTCATGATATCAAATATAATTTTGAATATTAAAATGATATCATCAATTGTTGCGTTTAACAGACATGTCATCTTTCGTAATATGCCAGATAGAAAAAGAATATTCGGGTGTCGGTTTAGTCATCAAAATGTTGGTTTGTCGCTATTCCTCGCCATATTTTTAAACTTTTAAATTATCATTGAATTATGTTACATCTGGATTATAAGCTGAAATTATGATTTTGTAAATACGAGGTGAATTTTAAGGATTTTTTAAGGATGATATCTAAACATGTTTTATGAATTGCGAGACTTACGACTGCATTTACACATTTTTTTAAACTAAGTAATAAAAGTAAGATGACTATACTTTACTTTATTTTACGAAACAATACTACATTTGAATACATTGAACTAATGATCGTTTGCTCGCAATTAAAATTAGGCACAGATAATCACCATAAATATTTAACTAATAAATTTTCTTTAATTTCATTGTATGTATTTGGTTCGAACGGCGAACGGCCGCAGCCGTGGTACTGGTGTTTTTTGGTGCGCTGAGCGGGGCTGCCGGAGTGCTGGGCGGGGTCGGGAATCCTTTATGTTCCCGCCGGGTCACGAGCTTGACATAGAAAATGACACCGCCAATAGACGCGGAACTCCGGCATAGGAAGCCGACACCGTAGAAACATTTGACAAAAAAAAGGGATCATAATTTCCAACAAACATGTCAGATATTTCGTATTTAGAACGCCGAAGAACCCTCGAGGGATTACGGTTGGCGCTTCTGTCGCACGATGATAAATTGGTACAGAACGGATCACGTGATTTAAAATAAAATATTATTTAAGGTCCAGCATTGCGGCTGGAGCTTTATTTGTAGGCAAATTCGAAAGGAAACTGATACGTCAAATCACAGTAGAAATTTCATTTGAAATACGAATTAAATTTAAATGTAACCTTTTTGGTTATGATTTTATAAAAAATGTGTTTTTTTTAACATTATCTTTAGAAAACATAATATTGCTCGATTATGATACTGAAATATGGAAAACTGACATTGCCATTTTTACAGAAATGAAATTCAGATCAGGTGAACATCTGGATAACAAGGAACTTACAAAGATGACAGCTTCTGGGAGACGTTCATCATTGTGGTGTTTAATGAGATGTTTGAAACGTAAATCTATATCAATTAAGAATTATTAAGGCATTTTTATTAGATTCATCCATTTTTACATATTTAATTAAACATTGTAGGAAAGGCTAATCACTATAAACATGTAATAATAAAATTTCAAATCAATTAAATACATTCTATAAGACACAATGTCTTACGACATGCTTATTGTAAGTTGTGTATTAGATACTCGTATATAATACACAAGTGTTCTATGTGTCGTGCGTAGGGAACTTGAAAGGAAATTGAGGTTGAAAGTGTAAGGAATTTGATATGAGAAAATAGCATACATAATTCACAAATCTAAAATATGTCACATTATACCTATAATTGATAAAAATAAAATAATTCACAAACATAAAATATTTTGTACATATTACAAACTTGATAACTCCTGAATCTACTGTACGTAAATAGATATCTATAGATAGTATGCATCTGTGCTTGATAAAAAATAAATGAAAATACACTTGAACCTAAAATATTTACTATTGCATATTAAGGGAACTTAATTAGACATTTATTTTTATAAAACATAATAATTGGTATTGGAAATAAAATTTTATATGATTTTTAATAAAAGTATGCTGTATGAGAAAATAAGGTTGAACAAAGTATTATTTATCGTCAATATATTTTTATTTATTTATTTTTTTGTAGCATAAATAGCACATATGAAAAAATAAAGGTAATTAGTTTACAAGACGTGGTCTGTACTAAAGCAATTACCTGTATAGTTTTTAAAAGTTGTAATTGTTTAGAGATAAGTAAGTATAATGTTAAGTAAGTTATAAAAAGTTATGTGAAAAAAGTACAATTTGAAGTTAAAAAATATTATTGAAAAAAGTTATAAAAATATTATTATCTGTAATATACAATAGTTGGAGACAAAAATGTGTAGGTAGTTAGGTTAGCACAAATGACAAATTAGATTCATTTTGCTTTTTACCCACATCAAGCAACCACTTTGTTATTTTTGGTTTGAAGTCGTTAATCACTTTAGACCCTTTAAGGTTTGGTGGCAATTTGTTAAATATTCGCGATGCACAAAATATGAAAATTCGTTGAGCGAATTTGGTATTAAATTTTGGCTCTGAAAAGTATCCTAAGGCTTTGCTCCTGGTTTCCTTTGGATCTGATCGTTTTAAGATTGCTCTGGTAAACAGTTGTCTTATATTCAAAACTTGTAAGGATTTAAAGAGTTCTTCAGAGTTATGTCTAAACGGCCTCTCGTTTATTTTCTATATTTCTTCATAACTTCAGATAGGATTAGATTAATTATAGACCCTGCGATGTGTCCCAAAGCGTTGGCCAAAGAAGTCACCATATTTCATAAAACTCAAAAGATAATCAAAAGAAAAATAATCGTGAAAATCTGAGAACTCATTTGTTTGTTTGTATCAGAGACTTTTATTCACTTTTACATAATAATTTAATGATTTTTACATCTCGGTAAAAATATTATTTTAATTTGTAAATTCATATAGACCTACTTAAATTGATAGTAGGCTCAAGCACATGCCCGAATTTTATGGGATTAAACATAAAATACCTATTTTTGTAGTTACGCCACTGAATCAGGCAATGAGGGTGGACCCGCCGTTAACCTAGGACTGTTCATAAGCAAAAGCTCTTATATGGTCCTTTTTATTCGCCGCCTGGTTGGCATTTTTTAAAATGCTAATAGGTAGCTGTTCAATTCCGTCTGTCACTTAAGTGACAAAACGGAGCCGCACAGCCTAATTGTCACATAATAATGTGTAGACAGAATCATTAATATCATCACAAAAAACATAGTACATAAGAAAAACTAACGTACAAAGAACAGTTAAATAAAATTTTGAAAAATAAAAATTTCAAAGTTACATAATTTCAGGCACAAACTATAGCAGAGTAGGGAGACAACACGGTAAATGGTGTTGTAGTCGTGGAGCTGAGGAAAAAAAAAGAAATAATCCGCCCCCGAAAAAGGGAAAAATACAAAACAAAATAATTACGATCTGACTTGTCATCAGAGCACCACTGCTGGCCATTTTATTCCCAATGACAGGAGAAACAGACAAAGAAAAGCACTAATATTGATATTACTAGTTAATACCTCTAAGTAATTCCCATCAGGCACTCGATGATGAAGAAGATGATATCTTCCTTCACAACTCACATCGAGTTCGAAATAGCCACGTCCATTTAAGAGAGTAACATGAATCTGAGAACTGATTCAATCAACGTTCTCGATGTCAGTCATTGCGTATAATCATATCAAGCTTACAGATTTCGTTAAAAACCCGCCTAATAATAAAGCTTCGCTTCTGTTCCCTCACAAACAATGCCGCAGTCTAGCCGTGGCAGCAGACTCGTCCTAATACATCAGGGATCCGACATTTCTGTCATTAGTCATCCAGCCGAGCTTTGAGGTTAGCCGGAGCGTGTCGCCGCTTGTGGCCGCCGTTCCGCTCGCGTGCGCCGGGGAAAGCGCGCGCATTTTGCCCGCGCTTTTCTCATTTCCCGCCGGCGCGGGAGATGGCGGCCCTCGGAGGTGAGATTACTTTCCTTAATTAGTTGGCATTACTTCATAACAGAAATAACGTGATAATGGTCTTCACCACCTGGCTGGGTTTTTTAGTTTAATTATATTTCCGCGCTGGAAATATCGCCTCGAGACAAGACGCAATCTAATTCTTCCGTTAACATGCAGAGAAAAAATAAATAGTAATAATCTAAGAATAATTATATTGAGATGTGAAGTATCGAGGTATAGATACGTAAAGAGTAGGTAAGAGTAAATTACCTATACATACATATATTAAAGAGAATATAAAAAGCTTAGTAATAACACCCCTTACACTTACTAAAGTAGATTTGGAAGTTTGAAGTATAAAAACTTTAATTTGTTGTAAACATAATTTTGAAATGTTAACATGGTTAACAAAATGAACAATTCTAAATATGACTCGATGTGAAAGAATTTAGATTTTTAGTTCCCTCAAAAAAACGTTTTTGTGAATATAATTTGTATGGAAACATTTTAAGATTACTTTATAGAACTGTATGAAGAAATTTGAATTTTTAAGGCGATAATTATTATTTCTATTAAAAAATTTCCTTATTGAAGAAGTGTTCTTAACATGAATTTTAATTATTAAGGAGAACACATTCTTATTGTAAAGTTGTAATTAATCAGAACATAGGTCTGTGATATTTTAAATACTAATTAAATGTATTAATCAGAAAGATATACATATAAAATTAATTTTATCGAAAAATATTGTTATTGCATTACCGAGATTCGAACCTGGATCTCTTTCCAAACCGGGGAAGGTGCATTATTCAACTATGCTACAGCGATAGTACTTTTGACGACAAATTTTCGAACCGATATGTTACCCTTTTCAAATTAGTTCATCTATCGTTCCATTTGTAGTCAAAAGTACTATCGCTGTAGCATAGTTGGATAATGCACCTTCCCCGGTTTGAAAAGAGATCCAGGTTCGAATCCCGGTAGCGCATCAACAATATTTTTTGATAAAATTGATTCTGTATGTATATCTTTCTAATTAATACTTTTAATTAGTGTTTGAATTTTAATTGTTTAATATAGAATTTTATTATAGTAATTGTGTAAAGCTTAGTATCTATACTACTTAAAGATTATTAAATATAAATGATAAAATTAAGAATAACTATTTTGCATATCTTTTTTTAAACATATATGTAACATATGTGATTCTGGTATTTAAGATAAAAAACTACAAAAAAGTATATGAACAAAGTTTGTCATATTAATGCACAATTTTTGTTTGTTAATGCCCACGAAATTGTTTATTGAGTACCTAGTACCTAAATACAGCTCGAGTTGTAAAAAATAAAACAATTTTACACAAAAAAATAAACAATAAGTGATTCAATATATATCTATACATGCTAGCATAACGTGCGAAATATCAATGAAGATATTTATTGGATTAATTAAATCGAAATGTTTCTGTTATTTATAAATACAGCACAAATTAAAACATTAGTAATAACAATATTTGAGATTCCCCCTTTCACGGAGAATATTATTACATAGAGAAAATAAGTGAAGTGCTCCGATTTAAAAATTATTACAGACATATTTATTCAAAATATGTATAAATAATTGAAATTACTAGAAAAATTCTCGCCAAGACAATGCATGAACTGATTCAAAGACAGAAGTATCTACATTAATTTTGATTTTGCATTTGCTGTGAGTGAAAATTCTATGTAATCAATATATATCGTATAATAATTATCTGCGAAACCAAATACGTTTAGTTGATTATTCTTGGCAGCCTCTGAGACAGGGATTATACTCCCATGAGATACTTAAAAGACAGCTCTCAGCTTTCACAGTCCGATGTGTATCCACCAAGTCTCAGAGATTCGAGCACCGCTATTTGTCTCGCGCTTCATTTCACACTTGTTATATATCAAACGTCAAATGTCAGTCCATTGACTATTGATGTTTCATTCGTGCGTTGGGGTATTTTTCCAACTTTAATTAAAGCAGAACAAATGTTTATGATTTAATTCCTTCTTTTTGTCTATCTTTCCACATGAAATTAAACACTGTGTCCGCGGGTTGGTCTTACCAATTTCAGTATACCCATATAAAAACTAATATTAAAAATGTTTGGACATTTTTATGACTGAACATTCTTTGAAATTATGTTATTGTTTGAAAATCCTACACGAAATAATTATTTTTATTAAAGGTTAGCGTAGAAAATAGTTCTGCCAATTGCTTTTTGTTTTTCCCAAATCAAAAACAAATTCATGCACCTCGAACAGAAAGAACGGTCATGAAATCAATTCGTTAAAACAGTAATATAGTAAAATTCGCAAATTGGTAAAAGAAGAAGTAGACACTTTAATGATTTGCATTTTGCATGCAAAACGGATCAACCGAAAGGAATTTTCAATTCAGTAAATAGCCAATTATATGACTTGAGTAATTCACTAGCTTAGAAATAGAACAGAGTAATGTGAATAGCTCAATGCGGCGAATGCACGAGAGCGCCATAGATACAGCGGTGAGTTGTCGTGGTAGTTTTTAGATGTTTCCATTTATGTTAATCCAATTATTTAATTTATATTTGTTTCCCAGAATTTTTAGTAATGCACAGCTTTTTTGCTTGTATGCACTGCACTCCCCTGGTTACAAGGTTAGGTTTGACGCTCTTTATTCCTTAGTATAATATATGTATTAATATATTGACCTGATTTTTTTTTTCTTAAATTTTCGACTGTTATTTTAATGTTTTAGAATATTTCTTTCATATTTTTTGTACTATGCTATATTTTTTTATTCTTTGTACATATCATGTAAGAGCTGAAGGGCCACAAAATTTTGATTGGATTTTTTTTTTTAAATTTCATCCCAATTTGCTTATTTTATGTTTGAAGAATGCTACAAAAATATATAGTTGCTAGGCACTTAAATGTAGAAATGGTTAAAGTAAATAATATTAAATTTGTATTGCAACAGTTCCACAAATTAATGTTTATTAAATTAATTAATTCCATAAATTTTAAATAATGTCTTATTGTTCACCCACACCAAATTTAGATAACTAATAATCTTAAATATGAATTAAATATATTAATTAGAAAGATATACATATAAAATCAATTTTTGTCGAAAAATATTATTGTTGCGCTACCGAGATTCGAACCTGGATCTCTTTCCAAACCGGGGAAGGCGCATTATCCAACCATGTTACAGCGGCAATATTTTTAGCGACAAATTTTCGAACCTATATGTTACCTTTTTGATATTAATACATTTAATCTTTCCATTATTTGAAAGAGCCATCTACCTTATTTTTACGGAATCTCAAATACCTTTGAGTAATCTGATAGCAGACGTCAGAATTATCAATTCATTTTTATTAAATTTTGTACACATTGATACAACTTTATTATTAGGAGAACACATTGTAATATTTAAAATATCACAGATGTACACTATGTTCTGAATAATTACAACATCACAATAATAATGTGTTCTGCTACTAATAATCTTGTTTGACAAATCATCAGAATGATAGCTTTCCATTTGTCTGCTTCGGGGGCGTCACAGATTTCTACTAAGCGGTATAATAATACAATAATTAGTTGTAATGAACGTCTTCTGACTTGTCACGATAGGGTTTCCTCAATATGTTAGACGGCCAACCGACCATCCAGCGGCGTGATTAGGCGTGTGAGGCATGGCGGTCTCTGCACATGGACCGTAGAAGATTGGCAAGTGCCCGTCTGCTGATCCTGCTGATAGCTTGACCAGGGGACATGGGACGTTACTCGCTAACAGAGCTTGAAACTTGAGGAAAGACAAATGCTCAATGTCACAATTCCGTATATACTTAAAAATAGATACCTATTTATCTACATTTTTTTGATGTTTTAATTGCCGACCTAATAAGAATGGCAATGATTGGAAAATTTTAGGAGAAAATTTTGATACACGAATTTGTTTCGTGAAATATTTTTTAAAAACAATTTAGATGAATTACTTAATACTGAAAAATTAATCAATTGAATTTTTTTTAGTTACCACCGGGAATTGAAGCCAGAATCTTCTCTTTCATTTTTCATTTCATCATGTTTGTGTGATAGATAGATTTTTTAAAGTGATTAATTAAATTTATTTTAAATATCTAAGAACTAGGTGTGTTCTAAAATTGTAACTTCATGATATAAATGTGGTTTGATTAAAATATAAATATATTTTATATTTATTATCTTGTACAATTCATATACAATATATTAAACTATCTTATATGCGCGATACCTGGTGAGATGAAGAGTTTTAAGGGTACGAAAAGGACTTACAATGGATTACATAAACCAATCAGGTATGATAGGGGTGATGGTGGAATGGTGCCGGAAGGGGTGGTTTATTATTGATTAAATTTATCTACGCTATGAAAATTATTAATTTAATCCACATACAATTATTACACAGCACGGTCACAATTCTTGGAGTGCTATGTACAGTACATGGATACAAATGTGCCTTCGCGTCTCGGAGATTTGGCGGAGATACAGGTTTGTGTGAATCGGTTGATCATTAAGATCTGCATACAAAATATAATACACAACTTGCTTCGTGTTTATATCTGTATACACTGTATTTAAAAAAAGTTTCATTCGTATATACTTGACGAGATTCGACACCATCCCTGTATGGCTTGACAAAAACTTCCAGAAACATCGTGGGGAAGTCTTCATACTACAGTACAAGGCACTTTTATAATTATTCGTAGAATATATTTTCTTTTGTACACATTTTTTGCTCATTAAAAAATATTATACTTCATCATACATATTTTAATGACAAATAATTTTACTACCTACGTACATTAGTGAAAATTTAATTTAGAAATGTGTGTTCGAATTTTGACAGTTTTAATAATAATAAAGCTTAAACATATCCGCTAGTTTCAGTAGTCTTTTAGATTGTTATCGTTGTTAGATGGTCACTGAAAACAGGGCAAGCGTTTGAGATGATGTTTTCCTCGAAACAGTGCCCAATTAAATACGTCTTAGACTTAATGATTCGAAGAAGCTACTATTTTTCAGTGACTACTTCGATGGGTTGGTCACGTTGTCACAATGCTTGAAACCAGACTACTAAAGGAGATTATATATTAAATTTATCACAGGCCAAAAAGATGGTGAACAATAAAAATACCAATATTAAGAATTATATTAACTATAGGGCAATGATATATAGTCTCATCCAATACCGAAGCAGAACGCCAACAGTATGCTGCAGTCAGGAGGACGAACGAAAAGAAAAATAAGTCTTCATATGCTCAAGATCGAACTCGGCAGCTCGGCGTAATATCAATAAATACGAAAAACCAACCAAAATGTATTATTTCTCATAAATCCACAAAAACACTTGTAACCCAGTGAAAGTAACCGGCATTGACAATAACTCAATGCAGAATGACAGGTTATGTGATCTGTATAGAATCAGCTGTCAACATTGTCACGGCAGTGTTGCCATCATTAAAAAATAAAGAAATGCTCAATGTTCACATTAATTCGCACATGTCACAATCTTCTTCAGTCAAGAGGAAATGTCAATAACGAATATGGAAAACTTGAAAGATCGATTAAAGTGTAAAATATTCTGTTCCCTGCAAAAAGTGACTTATTCCTTTATTTTCTTTTAACACGAAACAAAAACGCTTAACGTGAAAAGATTTCAACTCGTAATGACAAAATAATATACTGACCGCTACTATCGTCACCACATCATTTGCTGTTTGTGACTTAAGTTTCTATTGAGCAGGCTCACATCTGATAATAAAGAAGCCACTCTTATCATTTTAAACATTAACTATAATATATTACCAATCGGTCGCGTTATCATCGAATCGCTTTCTGTTTATATCTTTACGACTTAACTTTCTATCGATTACGTCGGTATTTGTCATTTCTTTTAACATGAAAAAATATTTCTTATTAAATGATGTGATAATTGATGATTGATGGTGTGTGTATAGGGGTTTAGGTAGTACCGGAGGAACGTTTTACCTCGGCAGCGCACTTTTAATCCTTTGTTTGAAGGCCCTGGTGCTTTTCGCCACGATGAGGGGCTATCGTTGAATTTGACAGTACTTGCACACTACTTTTTACGATTTCTACTTATATAACTTTTCTATGTATGTAGGAAGGTCCATCGTTTAACATTTGTGTCGTTCCGATCCGACTTACAGTTCACAAGCCACGGCGGCCCGAAGTTGACTGTGTGCGCCAATTCGAACCGCTTATGTAACCCTCTCGCTTGGCGAGTTGAGGAGGGGTGAAGAAGGGCGGGGGGGAGGATAAGCGCAGCTGATGCAATCTAAAAAAAATCTATCCAGTAACATCATTTACTTCCACATGCATTGTATACTTTCTGAGATATAAACGTTTAAAGTCTGACCTATTTTCGTGTTTTTTTAACATGCGTCCTAATGTATCCGCGTCAAAACGAATATAAAGGTTGATAAATGCTTTACGGGCTTTAGATTTCGCCGTAATTACAAATGCGCCTCCGCAATCTTACTGACTCCCGGTCTTATTTGCGGTGCAGAGCGCTCCGCTCGCAGGCCGAGGGCCGCAGCATCAATCAGCCCGCGGCCGCCGCCCGTCCGGTCAGGGAGGCGGCCGCGTCTCTTTTATTCCTGCGGCATTTTAATGCGCTTTTTTGCGCCATTTTACTGCGACATTTTTCACAGCGGATGCCACGTTACAGCCTTTCCGCGAACCGACCCACGGGGCGGGGCGGTCCGCAAGTGGTTTATAAATATTTTTTTCGTTTTACAAACGCGACAGATGTGTCGATAGTAGGGCTCGATGGTCTTTTCATTTGTTGCTGTGTTTTATTACTTGTATATATGGATATTTACATATATATATATAACATCTGTAATCATATTTTGTAGATAATAAAACTAATTTTGAGCTTAATGTTAATTAAGGAAGGAGACACGATGATGTGATTTTAGAGATTTAGTTGAGATACATCTCAATGCCATGTGCACGTGTTGATGTTTTATTTGTACAGTCCGGTGAAATTAAACATTGCGTAAAACGTATTTCAAACAAAAACAAACGTGGATTAGGCCTATTTGGGACACAATGTCAAAAAAAACGCACCTTGTACGCTATCTCGAAAGTGGTGGGGAGAAGAGTGAACGATTTATGAGAAACATAAAGATTACGAGTCTGTAAATCGAATTAACTCCAAAACGGTGACTCTTACGAATAGAAACGACATGATCTTTTTTGTAGAAAATTTTTTAAGCTACAAATTTGTTTATTAATATTTTTCTATAAAAGTAACCGTTAACGAGAAATTCACGATAAACTGTTTTAGGTAACTTTTGACTCCATATAAAATATTTAGCGGCACTCGTGTCGATGGGGACTTTTAACATTTTGTTTTGAACCACAATATCAAGGTTTATACCAAAATCCAACTTTCCGGGAATTCGTTGGAAGTTGGGCCTTTTTTTGTCTAATTTTAGGCAGATAAACTCAGAGACCAGCTCGGGATTGGTAAAAAGAGACAAAAGAATCTGACGGCAATATTTTAAAGGTGCATACAAAATATCTATTCGTAAAAGTTAGATATAAGTCATTAGACATTAACGCGTTAAATTACAAACATTTATTCAGTTTTTACTGCTGCTGGAGAGGTTCAAAATCACACCGACGAACGACAATGACATTTAACGTACGAGTAAAAAGTGAGGCGCGTGGCGGCGAATCTCTAGTACATGGAGATTACGAAAGCTGAGAGTTGTTTCCAAAGAATCTCGTGGGAGCAAAATCCGTATATCAGAGAATGTCTCGAGTCGAAAATCTCATTCGTGGATACAGACACATAATTATTTATTGTTATCCATACATTTTGAATGCTTCTAATTTATCTTAGTAACCATTCATCCTCAATACTCATTAGAAGCATTCAAAATGTATGAAAATCCTCCGAATTCCAATGAATAATCTTGTCCCTTTTCATCTGATGCAAGTAAAATTGTATAACTGTCCCCCATTATAGTTATAGATGCAAGTTGTTGAGTTAAATTATTAGATTACATGGCGAAACGCGTCTCAAGTAAATTAAACAAGTAGAATCAAAAGGCAAGTGTTTTATTTTCACATATGTGATTAGAGAGTTCTAAAAACTTACCTCGGAAACAATAAACAAATCATGTATGTTGCTTAACGTGAAAACCGTACACTTTCAGTAGACCACGTTTGTTTTATGATACCGTACGATATGGACAGCTGTCGGATGTACGTTTATTTTATGTTGCTATCATATATTACACAGACATACGGTCAATATAAATAAATTATATATATATATGTGATAACTTTTTTTACATTAAAAATAATAAAAGTGAATGGTGTTAAGTAGTTTTAACTCTGTACTATCATTACTGTAGTTTTGAGACTCGAGTGTCGAGACAAGTCTTATCCGTGTATTCCCATCATGACAATTTCTTTCAAGCAGTATAGGTCTCAAAGATAAGCAATAATAATTTATATATACAGCAGTGTTATACCATTTCTTAGTTAGTCATATTAATGACGGTCTTTAGAAGTCACCTACTTGTGGATTAGTGACAACAATTCCTTAAAAATTGTGAGGTATAAAATCAAAATCAGACGTGTCCAATTTTTATGGTTTTTGAGTAAGATAATATACTAATATAAAGCAAATTAATGTTTACAAGTCTAGCCTATCAAAATTATACAAATATCACCGAATTTAGTATAAAAACTCTATTAAAAAATGCTTGTTACATCAATCGCAAACGTGTTAATTGGTTACATAGATAATTAATTCAAATCCAGACAAATGTAGCACCTAATTTCAAAACTTCCTAAATTGACTTTGTGTGTTTTTGAGTTATGGATGAAAAACGTATATTTTTAATGCAAACGTTTGTTTTTACATCATCATTTTTTAAAGAGACAATTCTGTAATGTTAATTCTTTTTTCTATACATATCGATTTTATCAACAAGCGTTGTGATTGGCAGATTTCATTTTAGGGGGAATAGCAACTTATACCTCTGTTTGTTTTGGGGTATTTTGGAACAATCTTGATTTTGAACATGCAATATCAACGGAATTAAGTGGCTTTTGCGAAAAACAATGTGTTCTGCATGTGGCTGACAAAAGTATATTTAACTCAAATTATCCGAAATCCGTTCTAAGGGGTTTTGGAATCAGGCGCTACAAATGTGTTTTCAGCCAATAAGACGACAGTATTTGGTTTCTGTGGTTTCTGGTCATTTTGAATATGATTACAAATGTGACAGTTGTGGTACAATAGTTTAATGCATTTTATTCTAGAACAAGTAAAGTGGACCATGTCTGCTTATGATTCTGGACCTCATAATTACGGTTCGTGACATAAAATAAACATTGAGAAGATATCAAATAACGTGCACCTATTAAAATTGTCGATTTACAAATTCCAAAAATGGTGAATAAGCGTTTATTTTATTTTTGGAATTTGTAAATAACTAACCTAACTCTTATTTTCAGCCAGCGCTTTTGATAGATGTACTGCGCACATGCGCGTTTGTTTCCGAGAAATATGAAATAAAATTGAAAAAACACAACGTGTTAATTTGTCGCTGCGGCCGGGTGATTTGTTACCAAGTATCTACCTTCTCAGGCCGCATATACGGATGTAAGTTTGTAACAACATAATATAATGCTTACATTTATATTCGCTCGTATTAGCCAGTGGCGTGTACCAGGCGTGGACTTATGGGCTGTACGAATGAGATTTCTCTAAATAATAATAATAATGTGTTTATTTTCAGGTTTTTTTTTAACTCGATTTGCCATAGAGATAATACATATTATGTTATATATAATATTAATGTTTTGAAATACATATAATGCTATGGAAAAGAAAACCAAGGAAAATGTTAATAAATAAAAAAAAGTTAATAAAAAGTAAAAAGTTCACACAAAATATAAATATTACATATATAACTACTTCAGTCACGGCCATTATTGTACATGCAGTTATTCTGTAGGCGTTGCCATAAGAACGCCGCTTGCACCAGAGAGTTGGTGCTGAACTCCAGCTGCATATTTACGCCCGCAACTCGATGTCTCAGAAGCGGAACGAATCCATGTATACGGCCTCCGGTAAATATTGTAGATGCGCTGCAATAACGCGCCAATCCAAACAGTATTCTGTATGAATTGTTGTACTGAATTCGGAGACGGTTATACGTCACTTGCTTGTATTTCGATCAGAGATCGCAGGTATACATGCTGGTGAAGAACGATTTAAACAGGGTGCTCTTCACCTCCTTACTGCATCGGTAGGAACGCCGTGACAGCATATTTGCACGAATGCTCAACTGTCTCCTCTGCCGTTCTATATCATAAAGAACAGTAGAGTGAACTTTCCTAAATTGTACATGTGCCTGAGTCGTACCATCATAGTATCTTTCAAATTAAGATAGATACAACGCTTCTGGTGGTAAAATACAGAAACAGTTAATATGTTACTGCGTACTCTGTATGTATAGAGAAGACAATGTACTCTGTTGACACATACAAAAGTAAGTCTTTTTACTAATATTTTCACATTTTTCGTATGTGTAACCTGATAATACGAACACATGTACTAAACTATGTTTATTTATTATTATTTTTTTGTGTGTTTGTAATGCACGTGGACGTGAGGTGTTAATGTCATGTGTTTTGGTCTGTAGTTGCTCTTAAATCGTACCATGATAATATGACTCGGTGTATGCAATGTGATGTTTGGTTTCATGAACTATGCACTGGAATTGACAAGAGAACGTCTATATATATGTGATGTTTGCTACAACTAATATTGAATATATTCACATGTCAGCAGTGTATATAGGTCAGTATGGTACGATTTGAGGTTATTGCTCTTAAATCGTACTTTTTCAATGTTTTCAATATTGTATTGCCTTTTCAAATGTTTATTTCTTTTTCATTGAATTTGTTTTACTAAATTAAAGAATAATAAATAACGATACTATTGACATGTATTTTATTTTCCTACAAAACTCGACAATTTTATAATTGAAATATTTCCTTAAGGGGTACCTACGATTGAGGAGAGTCTCCCCTACAAAGTACAACGTGAAGCGATCTATTAATCATCACTGCATGTGTTTTGCTCCCGGATTAGAATGACGCATCCAGTACATACGTATCATTATCAAATATTAGAGATCAAAGTCTCATTGAGAGCTTATCGTGGACACGGGCGCGTGGATGCCGTACAAGTATGATAGGCTATATTGGCACTAGAGGTTGTATTCATTTGAACTGGAGGCGCTATGCTTGGAAAAAAATACATTATTACACAAGTGTTTCAAACATTCCTGAAGGTCTGAATATGTTCTTGAAACGTAATAACGATAATAATATATCAATAAAATATTATGATATTAAAAATGTGCCGCCATGTTGAGGCCAAAATGAACACTAATCTTTTCATTTTGATTTCTCGCCACATTTCATTCGTGTCTCACAGCAATTATTTTACAATTAAAATTATAAAATGTTTAAACTACAAGAGTAAATACAAATTTAATATCACAGTGGCAGGTTTGTAAACAATCAATCAGACTGTATTAATCAGAGGTAAATGTTACAATGAAATATTAATAATTATACAAAATACTTTGTTTAAACCACTATTTATTAATTATTCTACATGTTTCGATACCTGTGGTGTCTTCTTCAGGAAACAATGTATACTAATAAATAGTGGTTTAAATAAAATATTTTGTATAATTATTAATATAAAATGAGGTCACAAAGTAATTTTGCAAATATTGAAGGAATTATAATGAAAGTTTGTTCAAAGCCTTAGGGAACATCGATACACTAACGAACATATGTAGGTATTTACTGCCTAAACTTGTAAATTCAAAAATATATATATAACTTAGGATGAATTTTACAGTAATTGGCCGTTTTAAGATTTTTTAAACTCTTAATCTATATATTTTGTCTAAAAATTGACTATAAAAACAAATATTTGATTTCACTTTTGGATACTTGAATGCATTCTTATATCCATTATATAGTATATACAAACAAATCTACATTTATTTTTATGAATAGTGATGAAATCACGATGTGTATGAATTTTATCTAAGAGAATTAAAAAAAAATGGCAGAACATTTTAATGTGGGACATAGTAAGAAACAAAGAGTTACAAGCACTCTTATTGTTAAGGTTTGAACTTGAAATAGCCAATTACAAAAGCATGGCCAATAGCTCTATCTACCACCCTATTCCTAATAAAAAAATAACGCAAAACTAGTAATATTACACTACACTTTTTTTTTGCTAATTTAATAAAATGATATTTGTAATTTTATAAATTTTTCTGTTAAAACAATTATTTATCTTTTTGTGTTCTAATATATATATTTTTTTGTTTCTGTCAATTTTTAAAATTATTTAAAAATATATGTTGCTTGTGTATAATGGAGTATTATTTTACAAGTGTTGCACATGTTTTCATAAATAATTTTATAAAAGCCTAAAAGGGCGTAAATATAATGTAAGTAAATACATTAGGTCATGAAATGAAGTTTAACTTTATAATTATAAATTATTTATGATGTTCAAAATACTAAATATGATTCTGGTGTAAGAAGAATCGCAAAACAATTTGCGCGTATTTGCGGAATCTTGAATGAATTAGGTACTTTTATTTTATAAATTTATAGAAGGTTTATATTAATTTATGTTGAATACCATGGCACGTAAAAAGAATCGGGCGCATACTGTTGATGGGAAGGATGGTGAAGTTAGGTATGATAATTTGATGATAACCTTGTAATAATGATTAGCTAAGTTGAGGAATGCATCCCGCGATATCAAAACCATTGACGTGATATAAATTTACCTCTAATACTATAGTAAGCAAATAGTGCTGATATATTTAAGTAATTATATATTTAAGTAATTCAGAATCAGAATATTGCTAACAATATTTATAAGGAGTCTTCGCACACAGTATAAAAATAGCATACGACCGAAGAAAATATGTACGAAAAAAGCTATATATTACGTTAATGAAGATACCACGACAGCTGAGGTTACATTTGTCCTTTGCAGTAAGAGGGGTTGGGACCTTTGACATCCCCTCTGACTTCCTGAAGTATGCGTGAAAACGTTAGCAAACCTCCTAATACATCAAATAAGAAATTCTTGGAGGTCCTTATGGTATTTATATATGATTATTGCGCACGTTACCCATTTCTCAAAGGTCCGTTCTATTTTAATCGAAGAATATCTATTTTTAAGTTTAGTCAAAAATCACACTTCATACATACAAGTTCATAAATATCTGGCTCCATATTTAAAATTAATTGACGAAATAGTATTATGTGAATAAGTAATAGCTACACATATATACATGCTGTATAAATAAATATGTACCCAGCAATATGTCAAACAAAACGGTTTCCTCGTTAATTGGAGAGATTGAATTGCCACAAACGTCATCGTGAACCTTGAGGAATTGAGTTAAAGGTCAAATATTTTGAAAGATAAAGTATTTTCTACGCTTTCTACCCGTGGCGGTACTTTGTGATAAGGAATGAATTCATAAAAAAAAATACAGCATTTAATATTATTAATGTCAAGATTGTCATGGGGACTGACGCACAATCATATCAAAATATTTTATTTTATTTTATTTCTACGTGTGAAAAATTTGACGCTCACTAAATTACGCATAATTTAACATTGTTGTAATATTTAGACGTAGTTACATAATATATTATATAAAAATTTAAATAAAATCATATACAAGTATATACGAGTATCTAGTTGTAATGTTTTATAGAAATTAAAAAACACTGCCAAATACTTAATTTAATTAATTTTCAAATAATTATGTTTAAAATATGAATTAAATGTATTAATTAGAAAGATATACATACAAAATTAATTTTATCGAAAAATATTGTTGTTGCTACCGGGATTCGAACCTGGATCTCATTGCAATCCGGGGAAGGTACATTAACCGACTATTCTACAGCAGACAGTATATACTATATGTTACACTTTTCAAATTGATACATCTATCGTTCCATTATTTGAAAGCCATCTACTTTACTTTTACGGAATCTCAAATATCTTTGATATTACTTTCTAATTAATGCATTTAATTTGTATTTAAAAAAATATCACAGATCTATGTTCTAAATAATTACAACTTCATAATAAGAATGTGTTCTCCTTAATAATTAAGTTATTAATTTTAATTATGGGTATAATATTATAATTACTCTAAAGACATATGTTTACGTAGTTATCAATCATAATATTAATGGATGGAGGTCTTGATAATTCTAACATTTGATACCCAAAGATTTCTATTAAAAAATGTAAATTTGATTATACGAATTAATAAATGCGGGCGGTACACTACAATTTTTGGAATATAATGTATTTAAACTTAACAAAATTATCTATCAACCTTTACTGCCAATGGTTTTTATTACTTTACATTCTGCCAGTTGAGTCCATTAAACATATTATATTCTTATACTTCCATCAGATGAATGAAAATTTTCGTTTAACACGGATAATGGATTTAAATGTTTTGATGGTTTCGTATTGTAGAGGGATTTATTCAGATCTGAAATATTATGTCGAGAGACTGCATTGAACGAAAGTGCAATGGATGAAACATTAAGTTTTACCACAACGCGGCTAAAGTGCTATACAAACTACTCAGTTTATACTTTTCGCTTTTTAAATTGAGTGTTATTTAAAATATGTATTGCGTAATAAAGCATCCGTAGCAATAAGCGATTCAAAAAACCAAACGTTATACAAAAGCAAATTAAGTGGTTCCAATGAATACTCGGATTGCCAAACTACACTACTTATTTGCTGCATGTAATATATGATTTTATAAAATAATTCCTTCAAACCTAATTCATTACATATGTAATGAAACAGCATAAAATTATTTTCGGGTGATTTACCTAAATACACCTTTTTATCATTAATCAAGTTTTAAGGTGGTGGAAACTTCAAATGAATGTATTTAATTATATTCATTAATTGGATTTTCTATCAGAAAAAAGATCGTAATATTTTATTACGCACGTTACAACATTTTTTAAAATAGTTTTACATGACATGTAGAAACGCGAAGAAAATTAACTTTTCTATAAAATTACGGGGATTTCAATCATTTAGATTTTATTTATAAAGCGCACATCTTAACATAAAAATGATTCCGTCAATGTGTGGTTAAATAAATTTTTGAAATATAAAACCTAGAATCCAGTTATTTTACTTGAATTTGTTTATATATATATATTACATGGTGTTTCTTTATGAAAAAGATTATAGCTATTAATTTAGTACCATTCGACATACCTTATTTTCCTTGACAATAATCAGAGACCACCCAGTCCGGCATGCATGACGTCATTTATATTTTATTGTTCTGCTCTCTTACTATCTTAACATTGAGTGTTGTCAAAAAAATGAGGGTTATGTTTTTGAAATAAAATTTGTTGTGTCATTTTGAATTATTTCGTATTTTTAATAAAAGTTCTCTTTTATTTATGGGTATTTAATCAACACACCTCGTGAAGATTTAATTCAAATTTTAATAATTCACTCATCTAGCACCGAGATGAATATTTTATAATATTTTGTTTCGTCTGTGAGTTAATACTAAGAGTAAGAAATATAAAAATGATGTTGGCTATATTTATTTTGATTTGTGTACGAAGTATTCAAGCTGCAGTCGATGCACATATTTCTGAATTCAGACATCGTGTAGGTATCGTTAAGAATTTGACAGCTGGCGTAAAATATTTCAAATATTTTGGGAGTTGAACTATTAATTACTGGAACCGGAACTAAGTTCTCTGCACACACGTGGATACGCCACGTGCCTCGCGCTACAAACTTACAAACCACGTGATTGTTCGTACTTAGTATTAGATTGTAAACATTGATTCAATCTTCTTCCCTTTTAATTTCTTAAACGTTTGTCGGCCAATAAATAATATTAATCAACAGATGAGAATCAGGTTTTATCCATCGATTTCGATGAAATTTGAAAAAAATAGAACGTCTAGATGTGCAATATATATAGAGTGCAATATTTTTAATATGTGGCAGAAAATGTCAAATGATTATATATAGAAATATTATATACGAAGTGTGTCGTATTATGTGTTAGACATCGAGTTGCGGGCGTAAAGCTGCGGTTGGAGCTCAGCACCAACTGCTGAAAGTTGGTTCCCTGACCAGAGAATGTTCATGGAAAGCTGATTCCCTGACCAGAGTATATAATAATGGCCGTGACTGAAGTATTTATATATGTAATATTAATATTTTCTCTGGTTTTCTTTTTCATAACATTATATTTATTTCGTAACTTTAATGTATTATAAAATATGTATTAATCTTTATGGCGAATCGGGTTAAAAAAAACGCTGGAATAAATGCATTATTATTATTAGCCGATAGAATTACATTTTGTAGATGTAGATAAATAGACGCGACGGTAAAAAAAAAATTGAAAACAGCTTTTAAAAAGAGAGGAGTAATTTAGTCAGTCTACCCATAAAATATTGTGGATTACCTCTGTTATATACCCTGTATATTGTATTACGGGCAGACTGCTGAATGATTAATGTATGTCAATATAAATTAGCATTATAATGATACATAATTAATGTTACGTTTAATTTGAAAAAATAACATAATTACTCAAACAATATTAAGTACAACCCTGTGGCTCGTCGACAGTTTTGTTTGTTGATTGCTAACTCCGTAGTGCATGTCATTATTATGTGGCGACAATATAAATAATATTATCCACGATACTCTACATCCACCCATGTAGACATACTCCGCGCAATATGCCCCCAGATATGAGTTTATTAACCATTTAATGCTCGATTGTATTATCTATACGGATGTGATTTTTCGAGAGACTAATTGAAATTATTTAAACAAATATAAAACTATTTATTACTTTGTTTTTAACCACTGGGGGCTTATTTTTGATACCGACTGTCTTCAAAATTACTACCCCTTCATTAGTGTTGAATAATGCTAATACCAGATTTCGATAAGATACATTGTGGACATTTTGTATTAACTAATTTATCACAATATGAAAAATTATATACATATACAGAGAAAATTTGAACCATATTTATCAATGTTTATGACTGAAATAATGCATGTGTGCCATTTTTATGGGATATCATTTTTAATACCGAGCAACAAACATCCAATAAATTATGTTATTGAGAACACAGCGTTATGTGGTATTTTAATTCAAATTAAATAAATAAACTAAAAAAATATACAGAAAATATCTATCAATTAAAAAAATATATCTATCGGGTTTTACTCAAAGGCATTTGTGATTCTCCGTAATATAAAGTTGATTGATTTTAAAATTGGAATAGTAGATGTATCAAATGTATTCGATTACTGTAGCGAAAGTAGAGAACGCGCTTTCCCGGATAGGAAGGGGTCCAGGTTTGTATCCCGATGGCAACTAAATATTTTTTCTTAGGAGAACACATTTTTATTGTGAAGTTGTAATTATTCAGAACATAGGTCTGTGATATTTTAAATATGAATTAAATGTATTAATTAGAAAGATATACATATAAAATTAATTTTATCGAAAAATATTGTTGTTGCGCCATCGGGATTCGAACCTGGATCTCTTTCCAAACCGAATTGATAATTCTGGCGTCTACTATCAGATTATTCAAAGGTATTTGAGATTCCGTAAAAATAAGGTTCTTTCAAATAATGGAACGATTAAATGTATTACTATCAAAAAGGTAACATATAGGTTCGAAAATTTGTCGCTAAAAATATTGTCGCTGTAGCATAGTTGGATAATGCACGATTGAAAGAGCCATTTACCTTATTTTTACAGAATCTCAAATACCTTTGAGTAATTTGATAGCAGACGCCAGAATAATTAATTTATTTTTATTAAATTTTCCAAAAAATAATTAATAACTGCTCTTAAAAATATGTTGGTATGTTTTTAAAATATCCACTTTGGTTATAAAATAACGTTAATCTCAATTTCATTCAATTTGATAATTGTGATTTTGTTTCTGAACTCCTTAATTATGCACCATTCATAAACCTACATATTGTAGTAAAGTTTTGTATACACAGATAGTATTTTACTCTCGAAACTCGCATAAAGAACAGTATAGACCGCGCATGTTTAGCACTAAGTGATAGAGTAATTATTTTTTAATGATATGAATAATGTGTTATTATTAATAATAATTGTAAATAATTTTATTTTATAGATCAGGAAATATCAATATATTATCTGGACAAAATTTGTCTTATCATACAATCCCACGTTTTTCATTGTTGAGGTAGAAAAAAAAAATTATGATTCGCAATTGAATGGAATTATCAATGTTATGAAAATAGTAATTGGATATTTTATGTTTCTTGATCAAATTATAAATGATCCATGCGACATTTGATCCAATGACATAAAGGCCACAAACAAAATTTCAAAATGATTTTTTTACGAATGAGCTTTAAAGATATCAAGATATAAGATGTATGAATCAAGAGGTGACTGAAATATGCTACTAAAAATAAGTAAGCAATCAAAATAAATCCGATGTGAAATACAAAGTTTACAATGAGAAAGTAGAATTCATTAAATTAAAAACGAACGTCTTAATTATACAAATAACGTATACGATGCTAAAACACAATAAAACGCGATTTAATCATAAAAAATTGTTTTATCGTTGCTATTATTTTATTATTTTTTTTAGTTTATAATTAAAAATGTTTATGTATTGTCGTGGACGTTTTGTCGTTGGGCCAAAAGTCCGCGGAGCTTTTGTCGTAACACGTATCGGCCTTCACCGCGATTCGAGAGCAAAGTTTTATCCATGCACATGTACCTTGAAGGATATTCTCAGAACCTCTTAATTGGAATTAGAACCTTATAAATGACAACTTAGTATATATATATATGTAATCTTTTCCCTCACACGCCACAATCTTCAAACAAACATATATTATGTTGGAATACATGTTAGCTTTATTTTCTACATTTTTTAATATTATTTATATTTTAAAAAAATGTTAACAAAAAAATAACTGATTCAAATCATCGTTATGTTTGTCTTTACATTAATTCCAACAAGCGGAAAGGTTAATTTTGCGATTTCGATATTGAGCGTCAAATTAAATATAAATTTGTACTGAAACAATGTCACGTATATTTAACCGCCTTATCTGCGAACAGATAGGAAGCGCCCAGTGACGCACATCGGGGGTTAGGGGGCAGCGGGCCCCGCTAAAATATTTTTTTCGAAACGTCTCGAAGTCAAATATATTAATTTAAAGGCATTCAATATAGTTTGGCCAATAAAACATTAGAAATTTGTTTAGTTTAATAATTTATATAAAAATAGATTTTGTATTATTAAACCCTGAACCCAGAGTTAACGGCAGCTTTCATTAATATATTTTAACTCAGACATTTTTTTTACTGGAGATACAAATTTTAGATAGGATATATTTTAGGGTCAGTTCAAAAACTTTACTTCATGTATAAACAGTGGTCCGTGGCCAGCGTTGTCCGGGATTTCTGATTTACGTTAAAACGCAACATTTGATCCAGGCACAGACACAAAGATATCCGGTAAAGTTCTATATTTTCTCAGGGTCCTAGAGTGTAATTGACTAAAATTTGAAATATAGAGCAATCAATATAATTCACATTCATACGAGAGAGAGGGGTCGAGGTAGCCAGGAGGAAGATGACTAGGTTTTCATAGAGTAAATGCGCCAAATTTGTCATAGATCGGTCAAAAGGTGTGGAATTGTATAAAGAACGAACAGAGAGACAAACAAATAATTTTATATACATTAAAACTGAAATATAAATAACTTGGTGTTGATACATGAGTTTATTTCTAAAAACTGACAGAGAACAAAATCTGTTCTACAGGTTACTTACGTTAATTAAAACAGTTTAAAAACTAAAATTAAAGATATAATTATTATCTATTGATTTAATTGATCATTTGAATATATAATAGTACCAAGTCAATAGTTAGTTATAAATAATAAACTCTAGTGGTTATTTTAATTTTATATTAATTATTATTATTATAATTTTATATTAATATGTATACCATAAAATTATTGCTTCGTTATTAAAAATACCAATTATTGTAACCTAAACACTAAAATTTACACAATTTAATTACATATGTGTAATTTAAAATTGGTAAATATTAATATATAATAAAATCTAACCCTTACAAGCCATTAAAATATTAAAAAGGAGATCTGAAAAATTGTATACGTGCGTTCTTACTTTACTCACAAAACTAATTAATGACTGACTAATAGAATGAAAATTATTATCAATATATACAGAGAATAATAAATTCGGAAGGGGTTCGAATTTGGATTTTCGTTTCGTGTAAGAATAGATGGAATAGATCTTCGATTCCAATTACGCAGCGGTGGTGTTGTTATGGCACTTTTAATGAAAAAGCGTGCCACGCGTCCGGTCCTGCGTGAGGAGTAGGCTGGGTCGGAGGCCACGGGTTATCGGCGCAGACCCCGGCGTGAACCGCGGCACAATTACAGCTGGCCCGTTCAGCTCCTTCGACTACAACTGTTCACATCTCATCGTACTCCGTAATGCAGATAAAACAAAAATTATTATCGATTTAAATAAATGTGCTTGCACTTAAAGAATACTAACGGTCCCTATCCGCGTTGCCCGAGATTCAGATTTAGTTATACATAATTTAAAATAGAGGCTGTGTGTCTTTGTTTTGCTCGGATCCTAAATAATAACTATGTATGAAAAATTTAGTTCAAGCAGAGGAGAATGAGATATCCGGCGAAGTGGAGTGGTGTGATTATATAATATACATTTATATTCTGGAGAAAGAGTGGTGTGTTCAGGTGAAAGGGGTGGGTTTTTATGTTATGCACAGGGTCCTGAAGAGAAACTGTACAAAATTTGAAGTAGATTGCATTAGGGATTTGGTGGCCAGGGAGATGGTGAGATGATGCCTATATTTTGCATAGATAGGTTCAAAAAAGTAACAAAGCAAAAATAGCTTTAAATCGGTCCTGTACAGACACATAGATATTCAGTTTTACATATATAAATATTTTTGTTTCGGTTAAAATAAACGATCAAAAGTAAATGCTTTCAATTTCTCCTCTTTAACATTGTCAGGCGTACTTATTAAAGGTACAAACTGCAAACCTAAGAATCTAGGCACGAACTTCATTATTATGAAAATAAGTATAAATACAAAGTAAAAGCTTTCTATAAATTTTAATGTTAACGTAGGTACTTTATTTATAAAAGGTTAAAAACGTTGGTTACGACAAAACTTTAATATCATCTTGTTTATTTTATGAGTGACTGTTTGAATTTTTAATAGTGAAGTGAGCGATATTAATATTTATTAAATTGAATGAAAAAACTTCCAATACGATAACATTTCGCTTCTTCTATCTCATCTCAAACCCTTTGTTGAATGTGAATAAAGAAGAATAATTAATGAACCGAATAACTGCCTGATTTTAATCTCCTCAGCAATGAAGAAATATGAATCTTATCGCAGTTGTTATAGCTGAAATACATATTTGATGAAAAAATGGGGTGTAAAAAAGTCATCCCTCTATGAATGCGGAGTTCCTCATAACATATAGCATCTCAAAATTGGAAGGCAACTCCAGAGGCTTTAAATTAGCTGCTAGTGTCACTTTTTTATTTTGTCAGTTTTTTAGAATCGATTTAAATATAAAGTGAATTTCAGCTTCGTGACTAGTTAGGAATTAATTTGTAGAATTATATTACATAAAAGTATGTACATTACATTGTGTGAATTTCAATAGTTTTAATGCTGAGGGTTTTTGGCAGAAAAGTTTTTATTCTATGCCCTAACTGGTAAAATAGTTTTTTTGAACTAATGTTAAAATTAAACTGTACAACTAATTATAAATCCAGTTAAATAACTCTATTTAAAAATACGCATTGATAAAAATGTAAGACAAGGTAAAAATAATAATGTTTAATATTAATAATATTACTTTAATATATTTTGTGCTCAGTTTCTTCCCTTTTGGTGCAGTCTGTTCGCGTTACTTTTTTTGTAAAATATGTAAGGCTTTTCAGATTTACATTTAGGCTGTTGTATATTATTGTTGCTAGAAGTAGGTGAAATCTTTGTGTAAAAGATTTGTTTGTTTTTGACACAAGATAGTTTGATGAATTTATTAGAAGGAGAGCAGACAGACTTTTAATGAAGAATCTTTCGATTAAAGTTAGACTCATAATTTATTCTGATGATGTAGTTCCTTTGGTTTTTTATTGTACTGAAGATTTCTGATACATATATGAGAGGTATATTGCTTCCATAATCATCATCACTGCCGACGATCCCTCAACTCACTTTTCAGATACCTGGAAGTAAAACAGAGTACCAGACAGCCTCAAAAGTACATTGTAGCAATAACATACGCCGACAGCCGTCCGGAAGGCCGGCTCCTGAGCGCCACTAACTCGTCGTCATCTTCCCGATCACAGGCTCCGTTCAGTACTTGCGTGTAATTTTGTTGTTCGGTTTAATTTTTTCACATTTCTGTAAACTATGATCAATAACCATTTGTCAGTAGTCTTTCTCGTCTCTAGCCTGCTTTAGTCGGGCTACACTTACATCCACACTCCGCGATAATAATCAAACGAATATGTAAATGATGGGTGAAATATATGGGGCATCCAGCGTTCACACATATAGCCACACGATACACAGATTCATAAAATTTTGTGTAATCGCACCTTAGGTGCCAGAAACACATGGATAAGAAAAAGAGACTTCCGCTTCTTCTGGGTCACTTGATCACTTCCGGATGTAATGGACTGTATATAATTATATCACTATTTCGCCAAACTTGATACACATTGACTCACAGAGTTCTTCGAGGTTGATAAAAGCGCGTAACTGTTCCGATTCCAGGATGCAGACCGACTGACCGTTAGCTAGCGGCGTGGAAGGGAAGGGGAGGTGGAGGTCCCAAACAACATTCGATCTTAACCGCATCGCACATATCCCTATAAATGTAATCGTGGTATCGTACGCTGTAAGGACTTGGAACACAGTATATTCATCGGTGATCGGACACGCGATCGGATAGGTGTCCGGCATAATCTCATTCATCTCCCGATCCGGCGAGACGCCCAGGTAATGGCCTGGCGAGTGTAAGTGAAGCGGAGTGCAAGACAAACACTCCGGTGTAATTCAATGAGACTAAATCCATTAGCAGGTGAGCTGGCGCGGGCGCGGTAAGGGCGGGCACGCGGGGAGCTCGAGGGGGGCGGTGTTTGCCGAGGGACAAGGGCCCGGTCGGGCTGCCGGTTGTTTGCTCATGCTGCCGGCAAGTTAAAGAAAATAATTTTTCAAAAATTTCGATAGTAAATTCGTTCAAGAATAGGATTCAAGGGATTAGTCATGACTATGGAGAAATAAAATACTAGAGCTGTCATTGATGTGCCTCTTTTGTAGGAAAAAATATCTTCCGGCTTTGACTGGTAGAATCAGGTAGATTTCGTATACCTGTATGGAAGGAAAGAATTTCCCGTTTTATGGTAAGTACCCTGCAACCATTCTACCATTTTATAACCTACTTTTTTCTACTTCTTCTTCAAGGATCTCATGGGAATCGGAAGTCCATGACCGCAGTCGTCAAACTATTTTTATGTTTTTCCGCATTTTTTTTGTAATTTGTCGAATATGAAAATAATTAAAAGATTGTGTATTTTTATTTATTTGACATAACTGTGTCTACATATTTTTGCTTATTGGATAGTTACTATTGAATCGACTGTCAAATCAATTTTAATACTCAATGATTTTGTCTAATTTCAACTAATTGGGCCGCGACAGCCTAATAATCAAACAAGCTTCGAACCGTCTTCGAATCTCGCTGGAGTGGGGCTGTTCAGAGATTCGAATCAATAATATAATATTTTATGTTTACAATGAAATTAGAGCCGATATTTATCTATCTAAATGTTACTAAAAAAAATATTGGAAGCGCATTAGCGACCATTGTGAATATTTGCCAACGGTCATGTCTCTATTTATAAAGGTATCGAATGTACTTTACATTTTACATCCCTATCACTGTTAGCGACAGATCCCCTGAATATAATGTTTTACATAGGTATATAAGAATAACATTTAATGTATTAAAATCCCGTATGGTGGTGACTGAAAAATATATGATACTCTAGGTACGAAATGTGTGCGGTAAAAGCTCAATATTCTTTCGACACATTTTTTTGAAATGTGTAGGGGCTTGTCTCACTGATAATGGTGTTCATTGTCTAAAGAAAAGAGATCCCATGATCCCAAATGATAACAACGCCACACAACGTGAATTACGAACATCAACACAGATACAGATAAGATATTTTAGGTTAAAATATCAATAATAGAGGTACCGAGCCGATCTGGCAACAACAGCATGTACACGAAGTAATGAGTATCCAACGGCAGCCAAGCACAATCAGATCTATCAGTATTTTTGGAGCTATAGCAGTGTTTCTGACTTATTTTTAATTCTTATTTTTTAAATTTGGCTTTCGCGTTTTGGCACCCTCTGGAAATAAGGCCCCTCGCAATGAGGTAGTGGAGTTATATTTATTTTAAACTCTTCAAATAATCGAATTTTGAGAAAATTTTTCGAAATAAAGAATTTTTTCGATATCTTGAAATATGGCAAAGTTACGTGTTCAAAAACGATCGGTTTATCCCGTTTTATCGTGTGACGTCACATTTTTCGATATATTTTTTCGTCATACATATCGTACTAATATTGTTAGTACTGACCGGCACGTACGAGAGATGTGACGTCACACGGTGGATAATGATAATCCGAGCGTTTTTCAACAAGCCCAACTTTGAACGCCAATATCTGCGAAAGTGTTGCACATTTTGAAAAAATAAAAAAATAATGGTGATCTGGATTCTTCTTATTTTTATCAACATGCTACAAAAGCTCATTTCTGATATGCGAATCTATAATCCGTCACTGTTGATATACAACAATGAGAGTTTGTTTGTTTAAAAATTATATGCTTTGCTTTAAACTTAATCGGTAGTAGATCTAGCAGATATAATTTTTAAAATATTCATAAGTAATTTGTATTAGAATATTGGTCACATTTTAATTTAATTTATTTATTATTAGTAACTATATAATACTATGTACAAATCAGTTTGGACTATGCCCATCTCACTAGAGAAATTCTGCATAGCAGGGCATAGTTTACAAGCAATTGTTCAATTAACTAGAATTGCAAGTAGATAGAATTACATTTAAAATTATTTAGAACAATTTTAAAATTGACTTAATTTTTGGATCACTTTGTAGCAATAATTAATATAGGTATGAGTCAATATGTTTGGGTTAGTGCACCAATTCTGGCTCTACCCATATTACGAATCCAAGTTTCAATATATAGTTTCATGTTCTTGGGACAATTCAATTGATTTAAGTCTTTTAGCAATCTATTAAATTGTTTAGGTCCAAAATATTTGTAGTTTCTTTGACCAAATGTAGTATGTGCTCTTGGGGTTTGTAGATTTAACTGTAAGAAACGTCATTCGCTTATTTTACGTGATTATTCATCTATAATTTCTCTATAATATTAATTATCTAACTATTTAAAGTATGTTAATTGTTTCTTAAATAAAATATTATCATTATTATTATATTTATTGAGTTTGTACTTATACGTGTAGTCATATGTCAGGTACGTGTAATTGTCACGTGCCAACTTATAACATCAACAAGTTAGAAAAAAATTGATATAAGTATTTTGAAAGCTTATGCATAAATTTAATAAAGAGAGCGATGATGGTAAAACAAATGAATGTTAAAAATATTACCATGATCAGCAGCCCTACAACTCAGGGTTAGTCTTAGCTGCATGCTGGTTTATCGCCATTTCCTGTTAACTTTATCTTTTACATTTTTTCTGTACATCTTTCCAGCTGATTAATTTAATTTGTATTAAAAATATCACAGAATTATGTTCTGAAATTGCAACTTCACAACAAAAATGTGTTCTCATTAAATATATATATAAGTTTATTTAATTCTGGTGTCATCTAGCGTGTATTACTCAATTATATTGTATCAATTATAAAGAACTACAGAACATACGTTCAAAATTGGTTGAAAACGTAATTGGTCGATATAGCGAATATGGTTAACGCGTTTTGTCGAGTAGGAAAAGGTGCAGGTTCAAAATCACGGTAGCAATCAAATATTTTTTCAATAATAGATTTTTTCTGCATATATTTCTAGTTGATTGATTTAATATGTTTCATTGTGTTAATTTTCTACCAGTGTATTTCGATTGTTTTGGTTACGAAATTTAACATTACTTTTGATATTGACATCACCCATCAACGAGCAATAGTGTCCGTTCGCAAACACTCCATTAACATCAATCTTCATCTAAACACGATGATTTGACCGTCAACACCGATAAAAGTGCATTTCTTTCAAAACACAAAAGCCAACAAGGGCGATGTTGAAAGCAGAGGTCTAGTTGACATATGTTTATGGTCATTAGCATCAAATATTGTCGCAGTGCCGTGGGCTGTTGAAATATGGCCCCGGCCGGGAATTGTTTGTCCCCGGAGCTAAAACAAATGTTGTTCAAACATCGGCTCCTAGCATTCTGCCGGTTTTGAAAGCACCTCCTCTTTGACGGTAGCTGCTCGCTCGAGTACCGCCCGAAACCCGCCCGACGGGATGGCCGGTGAAACAAGACTACAAATAAAAAGGGCAATATTCCTTCTGGTCGCCGTGTACAGTTTTAAATATCGTTTGCGTTATGAGCGAGCGCTTTTCAGAATGCTTCGTGTCGTCCGGAAAGCTCTTGACGCAGCTTTGACGGTAGCTGCTCACTTAGTCATGTCAAATATGCGGTACTCCAAACAATGAAAGGGCCCCGGGCAGTAAGGGCCCCCGGGTAGTCAGAGGAAGAATGCAGAACAAATAATTTTGAAAGATAATACGAATGTTGTCAAATCATTTTTCAAAGAATCCTACATCCGTCTGTCCATGTCGCGTTGCAACGAAATTATGCAAAAATATTTACATATATAATTTTACATTAAATTAGGCATTGAATCTGTCGTAAATAGATGAAGAAATTATAAGAGAATGTAAAGTTGATCTTTGCATAGTGAATAAGATTAAAAAAGCATCGCTCAGGTGGTTTGGTCTTATGGAATGTTCAATGAGTAGAATAGTAAGAAAGATATATGACGTAAGTGTTGAAGGTACCAGGAAAAGAGGACGTTTGCGAAAGATTTGGCACGACCAGGTAATACATATAAAACCATTTTTATCGAAAAATATAGTTGTTGCGCCACCGGGATTTGAACCTGGATCTCTTTTCAAACCGATAGATGGCTTTCAAATAATGGAACGATAGATATATTAATTTGAAAAGTGTAACATATAAGTTCGAAAATTTGTCGTCAAAAATACTGTCTGCTGTAGAATTGTCGGTTAATGAATCCTTCCCCGGATTGGAAAGAGATCAAGGATCGAATCCCGGTGGCGCAACAACAATATTTTTTGATTAAATTGATTTTATATGTATATCTTTCTAATTAATACATTTAATTAGTATTTAATTAAAATAATGTTTCACTCTTAAAAGTGCCGTATCAATAATATGTAGAAAGCTAATCAAACATGAATTGTCGGATATTCGATTTCGATATATTAAAATTCTCGTGATAAGGTACCTACAAGCAAAAATCAACGTTCGTTGTCGTGAGATTTACAGTGGCGACCCGGATGTTTTTAAAATATACTTTAAGAGTTTCAAAATATGATTCCCGTTCCTTAGTCTCTGGTATTTACATTTTGTACAATGGTAGACCTAGTTCAACCAATTCCTAGTTCCAATAATACTATTTATATTACTGATTTTATCTATCAATATTAATGAATAATACCGATATATTTTTGTTTCATTTTATATTTAGTTACGCAAAATAATGAATGATTTAGATGCTGGATAAAATAATAAAATCTTGCAGCTTCTCCAAAGCGAGAGTTTTGACAAGTTTACCGTAGGTCGTAACAACAATTTTGCAACTGATTTTTAATCGATATTATATAAAGCCCGCGAATCATATGTATGATGAAAAATAGGCACGGAATACAAGAGATAAAAGAATGGTGTGAAAAATGGAAGATATGAACTCAGATGCAGCCAATCTTGTAACCATTGTAATGGTTCAAAAATATTATATAATTTAAACATAAGTTATTTAACAATTAGATGGTTCTTACCCTGCGAATGACGGTCAAATTAAAGGATACTTAATACAAGTTGAATTCAATAGTAATCATAATAAATAATTGGGGACTATTTAATAAGCTTCATGCAAGCGTGTAGAATCCATTTTGAAATTTTTTCAGGAGTTTTCAAAATCGGCGAGCGCGTTGAAGATGTATATGGGTATTGATTAAGAGAAATGTTTGTACCAAGAAAGATATTTGTAGAACATAATTTTTATTTACTCTCGAGAGAATCCAATAGGGTAATAATTTTGATTACTTCAAAGCCTTACCGATCAATGTAACTTTGTGAACAACTTATAGACAATTATTTTAAGCTTATTTTTTGTGATCCAATTGGTTGCGATATTGCTAAAGAAGAAATAAATGATTAGTTATTAGTAACACGTTTATTTGGTCAAGCGGTAAGGCGGAGATCGAAAATATTCATATATTTATTAAATTTCAAATAATGGAACGATCGAATGTATTAATACAAAAAGATAACATATAGGTTAGAAAATTTGTCGCTAAAAATATTGTCGCTGTAGCATAGTTGGATAATGCATCTTCCCCGTTTAGGAAAAAGATCCAGGTTTGAATCCCGGTGACGCAATAACAATATTTTTCGATAAAATTGATTTTACATGTATGTTTTTCTAATTAATATATTTAATTCATATTTTCATATATTTATGTTATAAGTGTATGCGTTATCTATGTTCGCATCTCTATTTTAAAAATATGGCGACTGTTAGACTGAAATATATTATAATATTCACGATGTGTAAACAAGTATTGCGGAGAGTAATTCATAGATGTCCAGTTTGAATAAGGAAATATATTTATTCATTCTTATGGATGCTTTGAAAATTTGATGACGATGTGTTAAACTGTCATTAATAGCTCCGTTTGAATCTTTGAAAGATGTGACGAGGATCTGAAACAAGAAGGCCCTTTGAACTAATGTTTCAAATGTAAACTTTCACTAGTTTAAAATAAACGTTTCTAATTTCCAATAAAATCAACTTTTACGATTGTCCTCTCGCGTCTGCGCTCGATGACACGTTCCGCATATAAATGTTTATTGGATTTCTTTGAAAGATTTTAAACATAATATATTAAAGTATCCTACATTACGGACAATGTGTGTGAAATAAATTAATGTTAATTCTGTAAGAAATGTGCATAAAAACATACAGTACAGTATTTTTGATATAATAAAATAATAATTTTGGTTATGCGTTAGTACTATTTATAGAAATACTCTTTCTTTAGGTGTTCAGAAAAACTTAAATAAATAGTATATTTTCAAACCATTACTTAAAATTAATAATTATTCATTCCATGTTAACATAAAATCCTTCAAAAAGGCAATTTTTAAAGTATTGATTTATGTAGAAAGAATCGTGATTAAAAAACCTTTTTACTAAGTGTTGTATAACCAGTCACTTTGTTCTGTGTGTTTTCCGGTTTCATGTCACGACCGAAGAAAATGACCGAAACTGATGAAGAAGCAGAGTGAGTCCATACGGGCAGGGCCGGCTGAAGGTTGCGTGTGTTGTGAACTTTATTGTATATTTAACTCTTTGTTTACAATTCATGGACATGAATGTGCTGATAAATTGGAAGTACGAATTCTATCTGGACTGCATAATGGATGGATCCAAATAATCAAAAAGGTAATCTTAAATATGAATTAAATATATTAATTATAAAGATATACATATAAAATCAATTTTATCGAAAAATATTGTTGTTGCGCTACCGGGATTCGAACCTGGATCTCTTCCCTAACCGGGGGAGGTGCTTTATCCAACTAAGCTACAGCGGCATTATTTTTAGCGACAATTTTTCGACCCTATATGTTACCTTTTTGAAATCAATACATTTAATCGTTCCATCATGTGACAGAGCCATCTACCTTATTTTTACAGAATCTCAAAATACCTTTAAGTAATTAATATATTTAATTCATATTTAAAATATCACAGACCTATGTTCTGAATAATTACAACTTCACAATAAGAATGTGTTCTCCTAAAAAAAAAAAAGGAAAGGTAATCGTCTTAAAGTAATTCAAGGATTTATTCCCCGCACCCCCGGTTCTCAAAAAGGAAAGTCTCCAAAAGAACTGTATCAAATATCAATGGAATGAGAATTAGGCATTGCCAGGTGGCCTCTCATTTGTTCAGATTGAACTTGATAGATTCCCCAATGTGAGTGTGGTGCCAAGGAGGAAACCCTTGACCATGTATTTTTTGCTTGTCCATTGCGGATAACAGGTTTTTTCACAGTGGTCTCTTCAATGGTAATTTTCAGCTCCCGGGTAACTTATGTCATCTTCTTTCCCTTAACACGCCACGTTTAATTTAAATAATAGCAAGTTTTTTGAACGACAATGGTATTGAATTGTAGTATAGTATTTCCTATTCTATAATATTATTGTACTTTTTTCTATAAAACAAAGTTTTCAATTTAATTAATGCCACAAATTACTCTTGAAGGGTGGATTGTCTATTTAAAAGAAGAAGAATAACTCTTGTTTACCAATTGGTGTATGAGAGGAAATTATGAAAGACCTAAATGCATGACAATTTCTTTGGGCAATCATATTTTTATTATAAATCACATTTTTTGTACTTATGTGCTTATTACATATTGAATGCCATTTATTGGATTATTCAAATTATTATTCCTTAAATATTTTATGCAATGGGGGAATCTTATTGGAAAATAATAAAATAATGGATGTTGGATAAATAGAGAAGTACAGTTATTCAATCAAGTTTTATTAAAAATATACTAAAACTGTACACATATGTGTAATATACAAAAGTAAAAATCTGAAGCGTGTTAGTGAGCATATGGAATGATTTTTTTATATGCTTTTACTAATATATGTAAGACAGTTGACATTCTTTGAGCGAGAGGGCAACGATCATTTTTACATGTCCTTCTTAGACTGTATATATATATATTTTTATTTGTGTTATTTCCAAGTTTCTTATGCTAATTTATTTACATATTTAGTTTAGTAAAGAGTTACCTACGCCACATAAATATAAATATAAAAATATCGTAATAATTATAGAATTCATGTTTTGTATATGAATTCATTTTACTACGTTTTACCACCTTCCCCAGTTTGAATTTATTTCCGAGAAATTATAGTAATGCACAGTTTATTTAACTGTATAGAGTGCACGCCCCTGCCTATCAGTCTTGGAATGTATGACAAATTGTACATAAAAAATATTATTCCATTTCTAACAATTTGTAAGTCTGGAATATAAATAAATGAATAATAAATACATTCATTCTCATCCCGTTCAATAATTAACCTCCGCAAGTATACCAAATCCTCATAAAATCACTCGATATTAAAATTGTAAAAATTAAAATGCCCGATTACGCCTTTCACTGCGGCTACCACTATATTTTAATAATACGGATTAAAAGTACCTACGTTCTCTTTCCAAACCGGGGAAGGTGTATTATCCAACTATGCTACAAATAAAGAGATCCAGATTCGAATTCCGGTAGAGCAACAACAATATTTTTCGATAAAATTGATTTTATATCTATATCTTTCTAATTAATACATTTAATATATTTTTCATCACAATTACAGGTTCTGTTCGTTAATTTTGATTAAACAAAAGTTTTTAAGGTTTATCAACAAATTAATGTTTTACTATTGCAGTTATTGTTTTATTCACAGTAAATTTTTGTTACCATTCGAGTCATAAATTAATTCTTCTAAAGCGGCAAAAATATATCAATCGCCTGCCAACACGACGTAGTAAATACATTACAATATTTAATTTTGAGCACTGCCTTAGTTCTATTTCGCCCGATGTCCGAAAAATTTTAATTCACTCCTGTAAACAAAGTACTGTGTGGCCAAGACCAAAGGAAAAATAAACAATAATATGAAATGAAAGGTGAAGTAATGGGACCTTTATGGTATTAACATTTCGTGTTTGCGCTCACGTGGCGGTGTGACGAACTAACGAGCTTGTTGGTGGACCTGTACACATAGGTAGGTACCGCCCGATTACTTGATACGGTGTGCTGTTGTATGGAATCTTGATCGAACGTAGGTACTTTTAGTTCGTATTATTAAAATATTGTGGCAGTCGCAGTGAAGGGAGTAATCGAGCCTTTTAATTTTTACAAATTTAATATCGAGTGATTTTATGAGGATTTGGTTAATTATTGCACGGGATGAGAATGAATGAATTTATTATTAATTTATTTATATTCCAGACTTACAAATTGTAAGAAATGGAATAATTTTTTTTTTCGTACAATTATTATACATTACAAGACTGATAGGCAGGGGCGGTGTTATTTGTTTATTTAAAATATATTTTTTTTACTATCTGTAATTTTTTATTTGATTTATTATTGTAGCATTAATAATAGTACATATGAAAAAATAAAGGTAATTACTTTACTAGACGTGGTCTGTTCTAAAGCAATTACCTGTAAAGTTTTTAAATGTTGTAATTGTTTAGAGGAGGTAAGTAAGTATAATGTTAAGTAAGTTATAAAAGTTATGTGAAAAAATTACAATCTGAAGTTATAAAATATTACTGAAAAAAAGTTATAAAAATATTATTATCTGTAATATACAATAGTTAGAGACAAAAATGTGTAGGTAGTTAGGTTAGCACAAATGACAAATTAAATTCATTTTGCTTTCTACCCACATCAAGCAACCACTTTGTTATTTTTGGTTTGAAGTCATTAATCACTTTATTAAGTATGTAGTTCTACGTGCTAATAATTCAAAGTTCTCATGTTAATGTGTTAACTTGAACCATATACCTAGCGGAAGAATTTACAATTGACAAATAAAGCTGCGCATGTGTTTTTTCGTAAATTTTTCCCCAAATGTATATGAACTAAACGCAACTCTCGCGCCGCGCGGTGTTCTAAATACACGCCTTCGCTTGCACAGACGTGTTGTAAAATGTTGAAAGTGTGTATTTGAAGAGGACTTGAATGTATGCGTTTCAATGTACATAAACTTGAATTTTCAAAGAATAATAGTAATATTATTGATATTTTTCAAGAACGTATATAAACTCACATAGGTATACTTTCAAAACACATAATTCTGCAAGAGTGTATGATGAATACAACCTCTAGTGATAATGCCCCTCGCTTTTACAGCATCGATATTAGCAGCATAACCTAAGTTCATACGTAGTGCACGCCACTGCTGATAAGTTATATTGCATTAAATATATTAAATAATATCTAATAATTGTTCAAAACATACACAGTACAAACCTACTGGTATTATTTTTGTCACATCATAATGGCTTCCAAATAAGTAACTGCAGCAGTTAGTCGTGAATCACAATAATTTAAATATTAATTAGAAAGATATACATATTAAATCAATTTTATCGAAAAATATTGTTGTTGCGCCACCGGGATTCGAACCTGGATCTTTTTCCAAACTGGGGAAGGTGCATTTTCCATCTGTGCTACAGCGACGTTATTTTTGACGACAAATTTTCGAACCTATATGTTACATTTTTCAAATTAATACATTTATCGTTCCATTATTTGAAAGAGCCATCTAATTTGTTTTTACAGAATCTCAAATATCTTTGAGTAATCCGATAGCAGACGCTAGAATTAACAATTCATTTTTATTAAATTTTGGATATATTGATACAACTTATATATTATTAGGAGAACACATTTTTGTTGTGAAGTTGTAATTATTCAGAACATAGGTCTGTGATATTTTAAATTTTAATTAAATGTATTTTATTTGTAAATTTGTTATTGTTTGTGGTATTTATCACGTTGGAGGGGTGATCATACTTTGGACACATGTTCGATCAGAGTTTTTTATATAAGTTTTGGAAACTTGAAGATGACATCCAGTGACGTTGTTGAAGAAAGAACTGAAGGAGGATTATGCGTATGTGGGTAAAGTAAGGTAAGGTTGAAAATATGATAATACTAAAAAATATGAACAATAAATAACATTTGACTTTAAGTATTCTTAAAAAATATAACGAGTAGTAAGAAACAAAGAAATATAAAAAAGTGTACATATTGTAGATAAACCTGAGCCCGAAATACGAGACATCCGCCACCGTGACAGCTGAGCTGGCGGGAAATGTGTAATGTGACTAATCTTGGAACGATTTCAAAATTAATTCTCGAGTTTGTTTACTAATTAAGGTTTAAAAAGAAAGCGCCCTTTTGACTAAAGGAAGTTGCGGAGAAATGTAGATTGTAAACATTTAGGACCTACACGAACCTAAGATGCTTATATTCACATTTTCATACAAACTGAGTCGATGTGTGTGGATTGTAATAAAAAAAATCAGAAGGAAAATTGACACCGGTAGCAATAGTTTATTGTGTTTTCAAATATTAATAATAGATTCGCGTTGGTAAATGTTGGCCAGATGAGAACGGGCATAAGTAATTTAAAAATTTAAAATGGCGACTTATTTGACGACATTGTTATGTTTCAATTTAAAATACCTATTCATAAATTCAATTGCTAGTTTTGCAAAGAAACACGTGCGAATGCAACTAATAATGTTAAGGGTTTCAAATCGGAGAATTTTATGTACCGAAATGTAATTATTGAAAAATTAAATATGTGATACATTTAATAATGATTTATTTTCCATATATTTATTTCCCTAAAGATTTATTATATTGTGTATTAATTAATAGATATACAAAATTTGTAATGTATTTAATACGTTTGATGATTTAAAAAAAAATACCCATCTAGGTTATCTGTTCTCACACGCTTGTATAATAATTAACTTTATAAAATGTTTATTAAAACATTTTTAAATATCTGAGTTATTATGTTCTGGCGAAAAGATTGAGTTGGGTTTATACTGGCGTGGTGGATACTTAGTACTTAAGTCAAAAAACCATGTTTAAACCAGTATTGGAATTAAGTAGAATTATATCCACTGACAATTGTGTCATTATTAAAAGCTTGCTGGTGTATGCATCTTTTAGATAAATATTATACAATTACTACATATTTTTAAAAATTCTTTGAAGGCAAAGTAATAGTTCAGTATTGGTGAATAAATCATCCATATGACGAAGTTAAAACTCAAGTAGGTACATATGCAATTTTTTTCTGGAAAAATCAGTAATTTTTATGGTCGGACCGAATTTTAAGTTTTTACGGCCACACGAAGTGTACGCTGTTTTAATTCGTATTCCAATTAAGAAAAAAATTCAATAAAATATGGTAACATAAAAACATAAAATAAAGTACCTTTATTATTCTTGTGATTTAACGAACAGAGGTTTAATCTTTATTTAGATATTTTGCTGAAACATACAGAAGCTACTTAGGTACTTATCTAAACAATTTTTTGTTTCATAATTAACACCCAGAGGTATTACAATAAATATTGTTTACAATACATGTGTTCATTATAATTGATAGGTGTATAATATTTTTATTATTCATTCATTACGAGCAAGCTATTATCTATATCATTGTTCAATATATTTACCCACTAATTACTACGTACTGGACTTAAAAAATGATTTTTGAAATCAGTCAGAGATTTATGAGAATTATCCTAATTCTCGTACACAAAGAAATCTATATTGATATAATCCTGCGGTGCAGTGTACATGATTTAAAATATATTTCTACACGTATTTTTTTTTATCCCTACCTACTATGAATTTTTGCAAGACTCTAATATAAATTTTATATCATTGCCTTGTTTTATACAATGCCAATGTATATAATCAGGTATATAATTTTTTCAAATTTTCCTACCGTCGGAAATAAAGTTATATTTTTATAATGAATTAAAAATTTTAATTCACATGGTTTTAAAATGTGAAAGGCTTCATAAACTGATTTTCGCTAACGAACTGATAATTGAAAAATATTTGTGTTGTAGATTTAATTAGTACGTATGTGTCTACATTATTATTAATAGATACATTATTAGTTACCTTAATTTTTTTATTGCATAATACCTACACTTTTGTCACAAAATATTCCATTAAATTTGACGTGGATAAATGGGTGATTATATCATTTTTAACAAAAACGAATTAGTAGGTATGCATTTGTTACATTTCCGTTGGTACGATAGTAGAAGTTCATAAGATTTGAGAAATTACCTGTATCCATTCTGTTATAGGTCTCCAGCTTGACTGATTTTGAATCATCCAAAAAAAAAAAATCACTGTAAACTGTCACATCACTAGAAAATCTTTTTCCGTATCTTCATTTTCAAGAACATTCAAAATGCACTACCTACCGTTGTTTTTGGTTTAATGTTATTACGTTCTTATTTTCACAAATGTGCCAAATTATGCAGAAAACTAAAAATTATTTTACGCACTGGCAATGAAAATTATAATGTGTGTTTTTGCGAACGTCAGTAGTTCAGTTTGGCTAGTCTATTTTAACGTCGATGTGATCTCGTTTAAAAGTTTTGTTTCAGAGTCCATTGACACTATAATCTGTAATGCTCGATCAATCTTGTGAATGCAAAATAAATGGAGGAAATGCATCCAGCCCCCTCCGATTTGTATTCTCCCGCCCGTAGCAAGGGGTCGACTGGCGGCGCCGTTCCACGCTTCAAATACGTTCCGCTTTTTTCCTTTTCCGTTCAAAATCGTTCTGTCCCATTGGCTGCCGAGACACCCGACTGACCGCCCGGGCGGGACTGGGATCATCTTCCGTTTCGCTCGGCGCCTGCCCCTCGACCAATGGCGAGGCGCGTTTTCAAATTAGTTTCGTAGATTTTCCACGGCGGCCGTCTCGCTTCGCGCGGGAGCTGACGGAAAAAAAGGGACGGAGAAATCGTTACGGTGGTTTTGAAATGAATGATTAATTCTGATGGGATTTTGTCTGCTTGGCGGACGGCGATGAAAGCTCGATAGGACGAAAAAAAACGCGAAATTTGTGTTGACACTCCATCGATTTATGAACCGATGCTTTCGCTTTCATAGCATTCATTAAAAATATGTTTCGGATTCGGCGTATGATTAATGATATATCCTAATGGGAGTTCATACAACGGATTAATGGAGTATTTTGAATGACGTGAACGAATTTCCTTTTCAGTTTTCGTGGGTAAGATGTGCGACATTGAGCGGACAGAGCGCAAGTACGATTTTAATATAAAGTTTGCCCGACATACACACACATGGATAATATAAGTTTTCTAAGAAATATCTAATAATAGTACTTAATTAAGCAGTTTCGAAACATCTGTTAAGTATAAATTAACATAATCAGAATACAATATTTTATTATAATGAGAAAACATTCTTATTGTGAAGTTGTAATTATCCACAACACAGGTCTGTGATATTTTAAATGTGAATTAAATGTATTAATTAGAAAGATATACATATATAAAATCAGTTTTATCGAAAAATATTGTTGTTGCGCCACCGAGATTCGAACCTTAAATTTAAATAAATGTGTTCTCTTAATGATAAAGTTGTATCAATGTGTCCAAAAATTTAATTAAAATGAATTAATAATTCTGGCGTCTGCTATCAGATTACTCAAAGGTATTTGAGATTCTGTAAAAATAAGGTAGATGGCACTTTCAAATAATGGAACGATTAAATGTATTAATATCAAAAAAGGTAAGGTTACTGTTATTATTGACGAGTTATTTCTAGTTACTAAATAAGTATGTTTATTTGATATCTACTCATATACGCGAAGGAGGTTAAAAATTAAAAGAATTATTAAGAACACATTCTTATTGTGAAGTTGTAATTATTCAGAACATGAGTCTGTGATATTTTAAATACTAATTAAATATATTAATTAGAAAGATATACATATAAAATCAATTTTATCGAAAAGTATTGCTGTTACTACCGGGATTCGAACCTGGATCTCTTTCCAATCCGATAGATGGCTTTCAAATAATGGAACGATAGATGTATTAATTTGAAAAGTGTAACATATAGGTTCGAAAGTTTGTCGCTAAAAATATTGTCGCTGTAGCATAATTGGATAATGCACCTTCCCCGGTTTGGAAAGAGATTCAGGTTCGAATCCCGGTGGCGCAACAACAATATTTTTAGATAAAATTGATTTTATATGTATATATGTCTAATTAATACATTTAATTCATTTATCATTTATTTTTTTTGGTTAAAATGCTCTTTCTTTCTATTGTATTAGTACGTAGTATATCAAGTGCTGTAATGTAATGCCATGAATCATTTTATCAAGATATTATTATTAACTATACGATGTTTGATGATTTAGTCAGCCTCCCTCCCTGCATCATTTTCTCTCTCATAATACTGCATTACTTAGGTACATAGTAATTGTCAATCTAATCGAGCAAATATATTGCCATTCAGGAAGATAGCAATGTAAACAATACCGATATGCACTTGGATAAATATCGCGCAATTAGTAGAAATCGGTAATTTTATATCGGACGTATTTAAGTTATACCGATAATCCAGTATAACTATTATTTATTTTTTAAGTTTTACTTTTTGAGCAAATGGCTCCGTAAAATACTTGAGTATTGAGAATTCTGCAGTTCATATATTTAAATTAGATAGCACTGAGTCAAAAAATTAGATGAGATATTAATTTAAACGTTTTTGTGGAAATAAAGTTAGGTAGAACTACTTATATTTATAAAATATCGTTATCTTAATTCTAATAGCACATAACTATGTATCGTCTTGATTTTTTTTTTATTTACTTGCTATTAAAATTAAAGTAACGTTAAGCACTCGTTTTTTTATAGATAATATTATGCATAACTCTACTATAACCGAAGATAAAATGCATTTAAAAGAATAAATAATTCTAGTAGGTAATGAATTCTAGTGTGTATTTACCAATTTTAAAATCATATAAATATCTACATTATACATGTACATAAAACTTTGCAAGTACATGTCTATACCTTGTTTTACTTTGTAATCAAAAAATTCACTTCAATTGTTAAAGTTATCATATATAAAATCTCTCCTTTAGATATTTACCATACAATAACTTACATTTAAATTGTAAGCATTATTCATGCTCGCCTAAAAGTATATAAAAATCACAATATTTAAATTAATAAGCATAATTTTTAAAAATTTTGCGAGGCTTATTGCAGCAAGATTGAAATCTATATTTCTTTTTTCAATACTAGGAGTAGCTGAATCTTTAATTCAAGAACTATTTATGAATCAATACTAATTTAAAGTATATATTTATAATTAATAAATATGAATTAAATATATTAATTAGAAAGATATACATATAAAATCAATTTTATTGAAAAATATTGTTGTTGCTCCACCGGGATTCGAATCTGGATCTCTTTCCTAACCGGGGAAGGTGCATTATCCAACTATGCTATAATTCTGGCGTCTGCTATCAGATTACTCAAAGGTATTTGAGATTCTGTAAATATAAGGTAGATGGCACTTTCAAATAATGGAACGATTAAATGTATTAATATCAAAAAGGTAACATATAGGTTCGAAAATTGTCGCTAAAAATATTGTCGCCGTAGCATAGTTGGATAATGCACCTTCCCCGGTTAGGAAGTCACAGTCCGGCAGAAATTCACCTTGTCCAGGTCGCAAGAGTGAGAGGGAGAGCCAGTAGAACGCTTCGTTAGATCCCTCTAGCCGCTGCTCTTCCCGGCATCGTCCATCCCAGCAACCCCCAGCGGGAGACCAATACCCTAATAAATCCCGGAAATATCCGAGATTCCTTATATTAATTATATTATATGATACATACGTTATATTTATTATATTACACGATACATACTCGATCATATATACGTATTCACTCTATGCACATACTTCTCTTATTGCATGGAAGGTAATATTGACAAGCCAATTAAATTTGTTTGACAAGAAATATTTGAGAAATAAAAAAAATAGAAAAATATTAATAATTTTAATATTTGCATATTGAAATATCATAAAATATGTATAGCAATGTTTCTACGTGCGTTCGGATGACAGTGGAGATGCCCACTTTTAATTTATAAACATAGTTCATTGCACAAGATGAAGGCACTTTTAACACTTCAACAGATGCGTTCGTTAATCATTGGTAGTCGATTGTTTACGATCATAGAACGATTGTTTATAATAAATTCTAGTAGTCAGACGGCCAACGTGCTAGTAGACAGGCTCCAAACTATACAAATACTATTGGAAGCCTACGTGACTGCTGATAGATTCAACTAACAAGTGGTTCGGAATGACTCAATCTCCGGTGGTGCAAGTCTGGGTGTGAACGGTTCGAGACCAGCACGTGAGGACTTCTTGTGAAGGATGTTGATAAAATAAATCTTCAAAAGTATAAATATAATATATAAATTTCCTTGAATACGGTGACGTCACACACAATTATTCTTGTAGGTATAGACATATAGTGCTCTTGAAACAACAAGATATCACGTGATGTTTACATCAAACTAAGATTAAATTTTAATGTTTTAAATATACATTTTTCGATATCTTTAACTGAGTTTGGTTCATCACTGTCACAAGATGAATTTTTTTACAGAAATGTTGCCAGATAATTTACAATAATAAAATATACTGAATCTTGATCTCGTGGACATGTACCTAAATAAATCAAGCCAACGGTTGTTCTAAAAAGTATTACAAGCACTACTTACTAAAACATAACTTTATTTTCTTGTTATCTCTTAAACTACTAGGAAATTTGACATGTTTCTAATATAGTTTTAAAGAGAAAATTACTCTCAATATTATGTGATATAACACTGTCAATGTTGAGCAAAATATTAGATAATACTTTGTTTTAAGATCAGGAATTAGTGAAAATTTTCGAAGAAATTGTTTCTTATACATGCATATATACTGCAACTTCAAACTCAATGCGTTGTCTCCCGGACGGAGGTGACGGCAACATTTACGAATAACCAACTAAGAATTAATCTATATTATGCCCATTGTAAACTGTATTTCGTTTGTATCGTATATTATATTATACAAATAATATTTTATGTGTTGTATCCACAGACCATCAAATAAATAAAAAGAGCTAACGTAAATTCCTTGTCCTAAACTTTTCATTTTGGTGGCATCCACGTGATCACTTTGGTGCCTCTCACGCAATCAGAGAGATCCACGAATCTTTAAAGGCTGATAATGTAATTTACATAAATGTAAAAAATGTCTTGTTTACACAAAAATTTAATTTTCGAAGAGTAAATACTTTTACTGTTGCATAAATGTGTCTTAATCTATCTGATTTATGTTTCGTTAAATATATATGTGAAGAATGCCCCTCGCCCCGCAAATAATGTTCCAAACCCCTCTCCTATATATACACTTCATATCGTGTCTATTCAGTTACTAGTATGTGGTTGTATCTATGCCTATATTTGGTGCCAATAATATAGTGTTTTAAAACTTTAAACAATGTCATACACACTACACATACGCGTGTGATTTCTCTAGAATAATCTAATGGCTTAAAAATATTTTTTTTTGTATGAATAAATTTCACGTATTTTTAATTTGATTGGATACGGCTATAAATAAGTAAACATCTGAATAACGATCGCAAAGTAATGTGATCACATTTACTGAAATACCTCAAAACTAAACTTTATCATCAACAAATAATAGATATTTCATAGAGACGAAGCTATTTTTTTATTGATGGAAAAATATGGAAGTATGGGTAATTGCAGGGCTTATAACCTGTCTTCGGCTGGCTTAAATGATCACCTTACACAATGTAATGGTTCACCATTCCACCCAATCAACCTCCATATCTATCAAATTGTTGAAAGTTGTATATATGTTAATATCGTATATAAACGTCTCTATGAGATATCTATTATTTGTTTAATAACAGTGTCGATGTAGGTGAAAATTCAGAAATTGTGTGTTCTTGGACATATTCAAATATTGCAAACAAATAAACATTTAGTGGAATAAAATACGACCTAGAAACAGTATATATAATATATTTTAATTTTATTAATGAATAACAAAATATCTACTACAGATCAACAGTAAAATATACCACGAAGCTAAGCTTAATAAAATAAATCAATATATAAATTAGCGGAATACTTTCTATAGGTAGGTAAAGATGTCAAATACACGACTATTATCAAAATTACAAAAATCTAATTTATATTAGTTTATTTACTTTATTTATTTATTTACAACTTCATTATATCCATTATACCTATGTTTATGTGATATGTAGTCTATGTCACTCTGAATTTGAAATAGGACTACCTTATTGGTATTGCATAGACGCTAGTTATAGCGCCAGCAAAAAGATAATTATTGTGCTATTATATAGTTATATATATATATGTGCTATTATATTATATAGTACGGCTATGAGATTGTAAGTAGTTTGAAAACATTTAAGAGGAAAGATTCCGATTATTATTTCCTAGGTAAGTATTGTGCGCACAAACACATTCAAGGGTGATTGGAACATTATTGTAAAAAATAATAATTTTAACTTCAAGGTTTGTTTAGCCATTGGAAACACATTCAACATATTCCGTAAAATAAACCGATGCAAATAATCTTATCAAAAGTCATAAACCCTGTGTAATTTCTTTGGCTTGATTGATAAAAGTTTTTGTGTGGGGTGACCGTGGCTTCTGAAGTATGCGAACCAATATTATATATATTTTTTTTCATTGAAAAGATTAAAGTTGTATCAAAGTTTAGCCAAATTTAATTAAACGAATTAATTTAATTCTGACGTCTCCCAGTGTATTACTCAAAGGGTTTTTTGTTGTTGTCAGGTAGACGTCTAGTGGCGGGACACGTGTTCTTTGATAACTTTGATATTAGTGAACGTTGGTGTGTCACCTTTGAAACGCGTGTCATAGGTTCACCATCACTGTTCTAGCGGCTCAAACTAAACACATTAATCTTTCTTCATCGCATATTACGTTTATTTCTACTTTACATTCTTTCCATACGTCTTCGTTTCTTACTTGATCGTTAGTTATAAGATTTTCACATATTTTAACTCTATCGCGATCAGTTATCCTCGATGCTGAACTCCATTATGGAGCACCAGACTAACCTAGCAGACATCCTGTGTAACATATTTTGTCAAATTTGGGATTCATCGCAATGTAAGGTTGATTGCCTTTAAAAATGGAAAAATAGATGTATAAATTATAAAAATATATACCTATACAGAATATGAGTTCCAAATCTGTCGTAAACGTAATTGCTTGATGTAGTGGAATGGTAACACATTTCCCCAAAATAGGTAAAGGTCCAAGTTCGAATCTCGGTAGCAATCTAATATTTTTTTTGATAAATAGATTTTTTCTCTATATCTTAATTGTACTTTAATATTTTATAATTGTGTTAACAAAATAATTTCTAATTTTATAATATAACCTTGATAATTTGTATTAGTTTTTTCAAAAAACACCATAAGAACCTTTTAAAAAATAAAATTATGTTGTTTTCTTCTTAATCTTTCAAAAAATGTTGTTTTTGATGGTGTGAAAAATAACTAGTATCTGTGGCTGTTCGTATTATGCGAGATTTTGATTATCTGACGTGGCTCGGTCCACATTACCTCGGATAATCGGGGTTGTATTGTATCATTGTAAAATAAAATACCAATGATGCAATAATATTTTTCACTGCTTAATAGAACTATTATAGAGAATTTAATCATAACGAAGTAGATCCCGACAATGTTTCCGACGTCTCTTCAAAGGTATGTTTTGATAGAATTAGACATTATCAAAAATATGCCAAACGCGCTAAATTCAAATAGCTGTCAAAAGTGAACGAAAATTCCAAATGACGTCAGATGTTGCCAGTAGAAATAAAAAGGCTCAAATAATTGATAAAAATTATCAATTGAGACCGCTATTGTATTTTCTTCGAGGCTATCACAGACTGGTAAATGAATGAAGGGATTTGGAAAATTAGTTGCGCGACGAGGGGTATCCTACACACATTCTTGATGGAAACATATATCCGATAGATTATAACACATTTATGTAACACTAAAAGTATTTACTCTTCGATAATTAAATCTTTGTGTGAACAAAACGTATTTTTTTAAATTTTCGTTCAAATCGAGTCGTATTTAAAAAAAAAAGTCGCGGAGCTATTTGATTGCGTAAGTGGTACCAAACTGATCACGTGGGTGACACCAAAATGAAAATATTGTGGCAAAGAATTTGCGTTAGTTAATATCTATATTTGGTTGTCTGTGGAGGTTATGCGTTTTCAGCCTGCCTTCGTAGATAGTAAAACTTTAATAATTAAACTGTTGGAGATAAATTATTTGGTTTACGTGCAAGACATAGTAAGTCGTTGGAGTTTAGTCTTTATCCTAGAAGACTATTAAGTTAGTCTTATTTTTTTATAGCATGAGCGTCTCCTTTTGACTACTGATCTCGATCTCCGTGGAGTCAGTGTTGACGTTTGTGACAATATTCTTCCATTCCTTTCGGTATCTCGCAATTCTCAACGCTGCTTGAAGGGTAGTTCCCGTTGCGGTCTTCACTCGGGAGGCTCTTCCTCTCCCTCTAGATGTTTCAACGTTGCCGACAAATCGATGTCCGATGTTTAGCTTAGATTGAAGTACATTAAGAATATTGATGTGATATGTAATCGGTGTTCGCATTAGTATTAAAAAAAATTGGATTACTCCGCTAAAAAAAAAAAATTATTTGCTATGTTATGCGGTCGAAAATTGACATAATATAGTGATGCAATTTATGTTGCTATACATAGCTCACCATAGGTCAGAAATGTACATAGTAAAAAGTATAATTGGAGAGAGTTCCGGAATTATTAAAAGTAAATTATCGTTTCACCTTGTAATATTGTTTACCTATTAAATGGTTTATATAACACGATCACACGCTTACATGTAAATAGTTTATTATATGTAGTATCTAGCGGCGTGCAGTAGGTATAGATTTAGGTTATGCTGTTACCAATGATATTATACAATCATATATAATATATGTACTTTCGTTCAACCAACGTCTTTGGACAAAATAAATCCGTCGTTTATACGATCCTACCATGTATTTATGTATAATTTTAGAGTACTGTTAATAGTGTTTTTAAAGTTTGAGTTTTATCGTGAGATAATACTTTCTTATCCATATAAAAAATGTATGTACGTTTTTAAGAACATTTCCTATGGCTGAACATGATTAATTTATTGTTTAAAAATCCTTAACTTAATATATATAGGAAATAATTATTTTTATTAAGGGTTAACGTTGGAAATAGTTCTGCCAATTGATTTTTATTTTTCTCAAATCAAAAACCAATCCATGAACCAAATTTAATGAAAAATCATGAAATCAATATGTTAAAAACAGTAAGATAGTAAAATTCGCGAATGAGTAAAAGATGAAGTAAACACTTCAATGATTTGCACGCAGTTGTAAACCTTTCTATTGTTATTCTGTTAATACTAAACGGATCAACCGAAAGGAACTTTCAATTCAGTAAATAGATAATTATATGACTTGAGTAATTCACTAGCCTAAAGATAGAACAGAGTAATGTGAATAGCTCGATGCGGTGAATGCACAAGAGCGCCATGACTATAGCGGAGAGTTGTCGTGGTAGTTTTTAGAACTAAGTAATTAAAGTCTCCACTGATACACAGATGACGCTAATTGTAAAATAATGTTTCCGTTTATGTTAATCCAATTATTTAATTTATATTTGTTCCCCGAATTTTTAGTAATGCACAGCTTTTTTGCTTGTATGCACTGCACGCCTCTGGTTAGTACATATAATATAAATACTACATGATCACATTCTTATGGTGACGTCCATGGATGTTATGCGTCAAATGTCAGTCCATTTGTCTGTGGAGTGAATTTGAAACTCCCTTGCAATAATTAAAACACAATAAATGTTTGTAATTGAATGCCTAATTGAATACACGGGTCGGTCCTAAAAATCTTAAGCGATCATCTCTGAATTTATCTCCAGATCAAAGTCTCAAAACGTGCACGCGATACGTGATATATATCTATTAAATCTCTGAGACATATCTCATCGTATCTCATTCCGTGGACACATACCAAAAGGGCATGCAGATAAAATTTAACAAGGTCTATTGGATCGAAGATATCAAACTTCATTGTTTCAACGCAATTAGGTCGCGCGGTGGGAACAACGCTTTAAGAAATAAAAAAATCTCTGTCTTCAGATCCAGCTTTAAATTGTGGAATACTTCCAAAAGGGGAGGGAGGGGTATCGTTCTATTTTAAAAATATTCCACGGTTCTTTTATAGCTCTTTGTGTGGTTAGAATACTCTGGCGGGAAGGACATAAAAATGCCGTAAAACAAAAACAATTTATATATTCAACAGCCACCGCTGAAATGATATTTGGCTTTATGGCCTGCCCAGGAGCGACCCGCTGCAAACAATGATTTCACAAATAAAAAAACGGGATTTGTGGTATTGATAAAATCAATATTAAAAAACTTAAAATAACGATAATATTAATAAAAATTGAATGAATCAATTATAAATATAAGCATACATGAAAAATTTCGCTACATCAACCGACAAATTATGAACTTATATTCTGTAGTCTGTTTTATAATTGAAACATGAATTATTACATTTTTAAAATAATATTTTTGTTTATTTTTCGGTGAATAGATTTATTTCTGTACATCTAATTGATTTAGCTACAAAAATATCTTCCCATTAAAAATATAGTAATATCATTGTCAATGTATCTACGGATACAAATGGATTATATAAAACATAGATAATATGAACAAAATTCATTTAAATTATCTATTATACATCCTCCCTAATATCGCAATTTACATAGTACTACGTGAATCATTTATTTATTTTCTTTTTAAATATTTCTCACATTATTTTTTTAACGTACATATTATTTTGTGTTTTATTTTAATTATTACTTTAATGGCGCAACAGTCCGGTGTAGGCCCTAGCCTCTTCACTCCGATTTGTTCTTCTTTGTCCTTTTCTGGTTCGACTGCATGAGCGTCCTGGGTAACACCATCCAACCACCACAGCTTGGGTCTTCCAACACTCCATGGCCTAATAAGAGGAATTTTAGGTACGATTGATATAATTTCTTAATTTGAAATTTTAAAAATATTATATAAAGGATACCAAATCTTGTAATCGATCAAACGATCGATGTGAGCGCGGGCAAGCGAGGACGTTTTGTGTAAAATGTATTCGTTTAATGTGGACAATATTTAATGTGACATCACTTCATTACGTAATAAACAAATAATGGATGACTGCCAGCCGAACAATATCGGAATTAACATTTCAAAAGGGAAAAAATATGGTTGCATAATTTTCAAATAAAGTGCATAATGACAGCTGATATAAATTCAATAAAATCCTACGTAAACTTACAAATTATTGTAAACGGTAATCTAAACCATATCGCTTCAAATTTTTGTGGATCCTTCTCATTTTCGCATTGACTGTGAAAATGAAAGTAAATCTCGTAAAATGCATTTATCGCAATTTTTTGACAATAAAATTATGAATAATTTGGTATTTATTACATTTTTAACTCGTTTTATATATTATATGTTCAATTCACCCCTACCGAGTAATTATAGCCAATAACTAATGTGTACTTGATCCACATAACTTACTAATATAATAGAAAATAATATATATTGTAGCAATATTTTAATTTTAATTATAGAACACGTACACACCACGTGCATGCATGTATTTAAAAAATGTTTTTTTTTGTAATACATTAAATTAAAAAAGTGTTTTTATATAGTTTTAATAAGATGTTTGGTCTAATAATCCTAATTATAAAGGAGTCGAAGATTTCATCCTCGACCCGGGAGATCAGCAATATACTTTATTCCACCAATATATAATACTACCAGCTACATATTGGCAAAAGATTTTTTTAGAATTAGTTATATTATTTAAATGGTGGATCGTGTGCTGTATATACAATCGGGATACGCCAGAATAAAAAAAAAAAATATTATAAATTAAGATGTTCGGAATGTTTTTAAAAATACTGTTGTTATATGTTAGTTATTTAAATAACTAAGTATAATTAATAATATATTTATTTTATTTTATTTATTATACATATTATACAGGGTGTAACAGACCTAGTCCACAATATTTTATGGGTGGATACCTGACTAAATTACTAGTCGAAAATATTCAAGGAATATGTGCAAAATATTATTAGTTGATATTTTTACAAAATCGTGTTAAGCTATAAATCTACGTACTCCGAAATAAATATTTGCGAAATTTATCCATTATTAATCTATATCTTTGCTTCAGGCCCTAAATCATCTAACGAAAAATAGTCTGGCCGCTCGAAAATCGATGACCATACATTTTTGTATTCGATATATCATTTGAAATCAATAAAATATTTCAATTAATCGAAATAATCGCATATTTACGATTTTTTTTAAATGCTTATATCTCTGACGTGGTTCTGATTATTCCTTGAACATTTTCGACTCGTAATTTAGTCATATATATCCACCCATAAAATATTGTGGACTAGGTCTGTTACACCCTGTATGTATATTTTAATTTCAATTGTATAAGTATTATAATAAAGATATGAAAAATTAAACATGTCGAATTAATATGTATTATCTTACGATTTGTATAGAAGGTCACAGAGCTTGTACTGGTATATTATTTAGTTTACGTAGGCAGTAATTATCTATTTAATAAATGATTATTTGTGCATATTTTGCTATCTCAATGTATAGATGATATTATATAAAAATATAACATATTTGAATTGGATTGTAATATGGAGTTAACTGAGTTTTTATTCCGATAGGTTCGCAAAGTCGGTCCAAGTGAAGATTTATTCATATTTTTTTATGCATCGTGATTTGAGACTGATTTTATTTTTTTAATCAATTGAATATATTAATATTCAATTAAATTGAATAAATGAAACTATAAAAAATGATTAATTCGCCTATTACATTAAATCTATCTAAATATTTATAGACAGCGTATGATAGTGACGTCATCTGAGCATAGTTTTGCGATACCGAACATAGGAACTTTTTTACTAAAGTTGGGCGATGATATGAATGCTTTTAGAAATTTGGTAGATTTATGCTCATGGCGATGTTAATATGAAAAATATTTGTGCGAGTTTTAGGTGAGAAAATAAGCCTTCGTTTGTTAGTCACGGAGCTAAATGAGCTTCAATTACTCGACCGACATATCTTCCGATTTGGGAGAACAAGGAAAAGCAGAGAACATCTTTGTTTACCCGTCATCTTTGACTGACACATAGTGAATAAAAAATCGATATTGGCGTTTGAAAATTGTGACAGACGATAACTAAATAAATATGTAGGCATTCATATTATCTGTCTTGGCGTTCGAATAATGGCCGCGAAAGGTAAGCGGATGAAATAAGTGTGAAAGCTGTCGCCTTCGACCGCTTTTCAAATTTGAAGGGAACGCCACGCCCCCCGGCCGGAGCGCCAACTGGGGCCGCCATGTTGGCGGGGCGGGCGTTCGCACGCGGCCAGCTACACAGAAAATCGCCGATTTCATTTTCATAACGTTTCATTTATTTCACTCTGGGTAGGTACCCACTTATCGGTGCTTTTATAGGTGGGATTTATTTACTCACACACTTATTGCCACTTTTATAGGTAAGCACTTTTTTTATTGCAATTTTATACCCGCAAAGTTACTCGACACAATTTATATACCGGCGATTCGCATTATTTTTCTCGACTGGTATGTAAACACAATCATATTTTATGTAAGACGCGAGGACGAGCAGTGGCGGGTGACTCTAAAAGCATAGCGATGTACCAAAGCCGTGGCATGGACAAAACATATTTTATTTAGACACAATATCTATAGGTTTATTTATGTTGAATATTCTACTTACCTACGTTCACTTTTAATAACCGGTTTGCGCGAACCGGTACGAACCCATTACATTAATTTATACATTTTATTAAAATACTATTATAATACCTACATACTTAGTGTTGCGTAATGGCATAGATGCCGGAAGAAACAGGATTTGTAAGGAAGTTCCACTCACCACAATCCGTTCTCCTGGCACCTCCAATGTGGACTGTGACTTAGGGTTTGACACTCTCCGTTCAGGATCTTGAATGATTCAGACTGCAATAGATCGTCACGTAGACACACTTCTCACTCTATTTTACACTGCGAAATCTTTTGTAACCGTACCGGTTCAGGGCCGCCGATCGATTGGCCCCGAGGCAGGTGAGGAAGGGGGGAGGGAGGTGGAAGGCACTGTACATCGTTCTCGCTCAAGCACAAATGTGTCCCAAACACTTAGATAACATGAATTTTTGAACTTTTGAGAAATGATTAAATCTCATAAATTTAAAAATATCATTCAGCGCTTTTATATTGAATATTTTGGGTATATATTTCATGGACCCAAAAATCACATCTTAAAACAATTATTAAGAGAAAAATAGAAGGCAGAAGGTAGTTGTATGAAATAAACCACCCTGATTATGAAACATTGGAAGTGGACCGGTTTCAGAGTCAAGGAGTCGTATCAAATTATTAAGAATAGATGTCAGTTTGAACAAGTGGTGGATGCTGCCTGCAATTAGAGCCCACTCCTGAACACGGGATCGGTATCAGAAAATGGATTGAGGTATGGATAACGTATGAAATCGAAAAGGGTCGATATTGACAATTTATGTCCATTGCGATAATTTAAATATGTACTGGATTTTTAATACTTTAATTAAATTATTTAAATATTAAAAATGATAATATTTACATTATTTTTGTTCCGCTATATAATTTTTGTGTATCCTAAAGAGTGGAGACGTGCGAACATGCATTCTCCATTAATTCTATATTCCATGCAATATAGTTGTAGTATTAATATTTTACATACTGTTTGATGTAATGCCGCTAATTAAATATCGATTAAACATTTTACATATGATTTTATGATAGTGAATAATAATTTATCTAAATATTTACACATAGTTGCAATTTTTAACAGCATGTGTAGTTGAACGCACGGACTCATTGTTGCACTGTTCCTCTAGCCGCCACTGAATACATGTTCATATGTACACATATACGGGTACCAAACCGTCCGATTGCCGACGTTCAGCGGGAGGTATAGCTTTGGTGATTTGAATGCATACGCAATGTGATGTTTTCCATTGTTAGGGAGAAGAATTAATGAAGAATTGTTAGGTTACCGCCTGTTTACTCATGAAACCTACCTATCTTACAATCTTGTATGTTCTCGTATATATATATCATGAAATATGTCATTCTTTTAATTTTCATACTAAATTTCACTGACGATATAATAAATATTTAGAAGTATTTATCAGTTGTGATATTTAATTGAATTTATTGTACCTAAGTGTATGACACTATTTTAACTTTTAATAATAAATTATCGTAACACCTATAGAGAGATTTTAACTGATGATTGATCAATATATATTTAAAAATCAAGGTACCTACATATGTAGCAAGGAAGTTTTCGTCTATGAACATTTTAAAATGAATACTTAATTAATTACGTAATAATCGTTTTGATGTGTTTTTCTGTTAATTTTGGTAACTCGCCATGAATTTAAATAGTAAATTAAACTAGTTATTTTGTACTGATATCGATTAAGCTGCGAAAAGAAAAGATACGAATGCTTTCTTTGGTGTATTAAGTTCTAAAAAAATTACAATAACATTTCGTGTAGGTATGTTCGCAAAGAAAAGAAAATATACAATCGCCTGGAAGGATTTTCGTTGCAGAAAAAATCAGAATTGTTGAAAATTGCGGAGCCCATAAGTAGGTGACTATTAAATAGGCCAGTAGCACATTCCCAGCTATACCTTTTCAAATCGTGCTAAAATTACGAATTCTATACATAATCACATAGACCCCGCTAAAGTCGAATTTATTTAATTTAAAGATACACGTAGAAATTAAATGATTCCTAGATTATAAGGTCATAAGGATTCTAAAGGTCCGGGGTCCAAAAATTAAAAAATTGCAGCTAAGCAGATGTGATTTTAATTTTTATAATATTAAGTGATTAATACAAGAATGTCAATTTTTGTATAATTAATAAAATTCACAAAATTACTCAAAGCAATCATGTTTTATGTACAACATTATGATTACAACATTAGATTTGGCCACGTAAATTGACTGCAATCTACTTCAGTAATCATATTTGACAAAATCAGTAATAATAATTGATATTAATTAGTTTAATTAGCATTAGATGATAGTATGTTGTCAATTAGGTAAACTAATTAAAACGAAATTGTATTTAAAATTAACTAAATTCCTTTTGAATTCTTTGCACATCCGCAATTTGCACAAAAATGAATATGCACTGGCTAAAATATGAGAAGTCTTATTCGTATATCTTGTCTTCCTCGCAAAGGGCGGTTTGAGCTTGTGATCTTTTTCAACAGGGTTTCCCAAGCTTTATCAGCTCTAAACCAATTTTGTTCATTTGAATATAGAAACTAAATCGGTCGAAATTGTTTTAAAATGATAATTCCTTGTAACTTTCTTAAGAGATTTTGCAGTTTACGCTACAGAAATCAGAATTTTTTAATAATTAAAGTTATAACATATAATATTACACTTACTCTGTTAGCCATCTTTTTACTGTTCTCATATAAATTCATTGAAATATTTTAATTATTCATATATATATATTTTTTTGTTTTACACTTCTCTAAAAAGTATAACATATACATATATAAGTATACTTAGTATACGTATAAATAATTATTGTTTACAATAACTAGCTTATAATAAAATAAAATATAATAAATTAATAGCAACGGTATAAAAATATTATAATATCTTTAATCTTCCTGATGTTTTCGGGTAAGCTGTTAATTTTTTTTTCCTATGTGTGTATAGTGGTGTTGAGCAAATGATGTGTTGATTTTTGAACATGAAAATACAAATTTAAACCTAGTACGATTTTCAGTAATAAAATTATAAATTGTATTAATTATAAAGATATACATACAAAATCAATATTATCGAAAAATAAAAACATTGTTGTTGCGCTACCGGGATTCGAACCTGGATCTCTTCCCTAACCGGGGGAGGTGCTTTATCCAACTAAGCTACAGCGGCACTATTTTTATCGACAATTTTTCGACCTTATATGTTACCTTTTTGATATCAATACATTTAATCGTTCCATCATTTGACAAAGCCATCTACCTTATTTTTACAGAATCTCAAATACCTTAATTCATATTTAAAATATCACAGAACTATGTTCTGAATAATTACAACTTCACAATAAGAATGTGTTCTCCTAAAAATAAAATTATATTTATCTTTTTCTTTTAATATTTGAAGAATGGAATTAATTTCTTTTAAATAGATTACAAAATGTTGGTACTTTGAATTCTTCAAAAAATAATTTTGTCTTTTGATTTTTGACAAATAAGATATGTAAGAGCGTGTAACTCGTTTTTTTCGATAGGAGAGGAATTGTACATCGAGAATTGGTTTGCGAAAGGCAATCCGTTAATGCATTATTCTATCTGGAGGTAATGAAATGAACACGAGTGTTCGGAAATGTCCGGCCTGAATTGTTTGCGAATAACAGCCGTATGTTACATATCAGAACAACAGTACACACAGTCTAATGGCTGTCACAAAAATTTGTGAAAGACATACTCAAAATGAGTTGTTTAGGGCCTTTGTTCGAGTGTGGGGTCTCCAGATGGGAGATCCTCCGGAGAACTGCTGCTGCTGAGTAGCTTCATCATTATTATTTTATTTTTTTTATTTTCTACCTTCTGCCCGAATATGATCTGCGATGTACTGTTCTTCTAGGTTAAATCTACCGGCAGTGGTGCGTGGAGGGTGAGTCTCTTATATGTTTTTCTTTTGTGCCGTCTCGTTTCCCGGAAGAGAGTGCTTCTTCACTTTCCCTCTGCTCCCCGGCCCTGTTAATTGTATTATTTTATATCATCTTTATGTTATATATTGTAAATATTATTTACTAATAAAGTCAGTCAACCGGGGACAATAAGGGGAAATTTTGTTTTCGCAGCTGTGCGGTATCACTCAGTCAATATTCGGGGCGCTATCAAACAGCTGCCTAGTAGCATTAAAAAATGCCAACCAGGCAGTGATTGAGTAGGACCGAGATAGGAGCCTTGAGCTTATTTCATCGGTCCTGGGTAAGCGGTGGGTCCGCCCGCATATTTCTCAAAATCAAGAAAGACACGAAGAATCGTCACTGGGACACGCGTGCTTTAAACGGCCTCACGGAGAGCAATTTTGAATACTGCTTCCATTTACTTACTTACCATCACGTCGTTTTTCCGCGGAGGCAGGCAGAGAGGATAGAGTGTTACACTCTTCTGTCCTGATACACAATTCTCGCCTCATCTACATTGATACATCTTCTCATACAAGCTCAACGATTATTGAGACTTCTAACAGGACTATCCTCCAGTATCTGGTTTGCCAAGTGTTCCGCGGACCTTCTCTACTTCTGGTGCCTCCACACTTGCGTCATATATCTTTCTTACTATTTTCTCCTCATTCATCCGTTCCATATGACCAATCCACCTAAGTGTTTCTTTCTTAATCTTACTCACTATACTGAGATCAGCTTTAAATTCTTTCGTCATTTCTTCATTTTTTGCTTTGTTATAAATGGATCTGCCACATATACGCCTAAGGGATCTCATTTCCACTGCATTCAGTCTACTTTTATTCCGCCTCACTTCCATACATCGATACCAGGACTCCATTATGAACCACCTGTCGGTACCAGGACTCCATTATGAACCGCTAGTCTTGTCTCAGTTGACAAGTTCCCTTTAGCTATAATTCCGCTTCCAGTAATGGAAAAAACTTGTACCATTTTAATTACTTTAGAGGGGAACTATTTTGAAAAGGATACACATCGAGATTCTTACTATTTTAAAATTACATAAGCTAAGCACCTATGCTACGAAATTAGGACTGACTTGGTGGTCTTTTGGGACGAGGTTCGCACCCTCAACCGTTTGGGTGCTAGGCGATTGTCTTACCACTAGATCGAAAAACACGTTAATTAGAGTTATCTAACTGAATTTGTGATTATTTTTGTAATGTTAAACGTGTATTTTTTTCTAAATTCTCCTTTGTTTACTGTTGCGACTTATTGAAGCATTTTTCATTAAAATAATACGAATCTTCGTAATTATTCAAACAAATAATACAATCAGAATATAAACTTATCTTAAATATGAATGAAATATATTAATTAGAAAGATATACATATAAAATCAATTTTAACGAAAAATATTGTCGTTGCGCCACCGGGATCCGAACCTGGATTGAAGGTGCATTATCCAACTATGCTACAGCGACAATTTTCGAATCTATATGTTACCTTTTTGATATTAATACATTTAATCGTTCCATTATTTGAAAGAGCCATCTATATTATTTTTACAGAATCTCAAATACCTTTGAGTAAACTGATAGCAGACGCCAGATTTTAAAATATCACAGACCGTCTGTTCTGAATAATTAATTACAACTTCACAATAAGAATGTGTTCTCCAAAATAAAAAACAAACTTATCATTTTATAATCCTGTGTTTAGAATATGTCGTAACATTTATGATCATTGTTATAAAGATATTGATATTTTCTTAACAGAATGCTGCAAACAGAAGGAGAAAACACAAATATGAGCAAAGGGCAAGGAAATCAGCCCACAGTCGCTGTCTTCCCATGCCCAAGAACTTGTGGATCTAGGATAGGACCCTCAATTGTGAAAGATTCTTCCTCGGGCACGAATGACAGCCGTAGATGATGATTGACATTTGACAGTTCTTACTGAGTATTACTGAGAACTGCCTACGTTTAATTTAGTTGTACTATATTATTAGAAAATGTCAATTCTTAAATACTTTACCAAAATTAGACATCACTTAAATTATATATATTTTTTTATTTATCTGAATACTTTTTTGTACTATAATGTATTAAAAAATGAAACATACCATTAATTTAGACATAGAACACGCAAACTGCCGATTGGATATCCCTGCGGGTCCTCCTACAAGGAAAAAAGAAACTAATTTGTAATTAAACTGAAACCACGTGACGCCGGTGCTGCCGACAGCGGCGACCGCAGAAGTCATCTGTCATGTGATGACAGTTTCCAAAATATATAAAAAAAATAACGTTAGCAATTTTCTGATAGCGGTGAGCCCTCGTCCCAGTGCACATCATATGAATATAAATTATATATAGCTACAAAAAGTAAGATTTCATTATTCCAAATTCATGAAATAATATTATTAATGTACCTACAAAGAAAATTATTACGAGGTTATTTTAAACGTTGACGAATAAGTTAGATGTCAAATATTTAATTGCCGCCATTAGGCTGTTCGTGTCGCCGAGCGACAGAGTTCAGTAAGAATCGATTTATGAATCGTTAGTTCATGTGTTTTGCGCGCGAATTAAAATAACGCATCCGGGGTACATACGTAGTTTTGGAAACTCAGAGATCGAAATCTCGTTGAGAGATTACAGTAGACACGGGTCATAAGTGTAGATAATGTTTTAAGATCATTATATGTCTATGTTAAGAGATTACGTTTTAGTGCTCCGATTCGGTGATGATATGCAAAAACAGATCAAATTCATTTTAGGTGCACGCATATATTTTTTGGTGTCATTAAATGTAATTTATACAATTTGTACAACGGCCTCAGATTATTAAGGAGAATACATTCTTATTGTGAAGTTGTAATTATTCAGAACATATGTCTGTGATGTTTTAAATATTAATTTAATGTATTAATTATAAATAAATACAAATAAAATCAATTTTGTTGAAAAATATTGTTTTTGCGCTACCGGGATTCGAACCTAGATCTCTATTTCCAATCCGGGGATGTTAATTGTGTTAAAGCGCCAGTATTTTTCATGACAAATTTTCGAACCTATATGTTACACTTTTTCAAATTAATACATCTGTCGTTCCATTATTTTTGAAAGCCATCTACATTATTTTTACGGAATCACAAATACCTTTGAGTAAACCGACTGCAGACGCCAAAATTATTTGAAAATTTGTCATGAAAAATACTGGCGCTATAACACAATTGGTAGTGTACTTCCCCGGATTGGAAATAGAGATCCAGGTTCGAATCCCGGTAGCACAAAAACAATATTTTTCGACAAAATTGATTTTATATGTATATATTTATAATTAATACATTAAATTAGTATTTAAGGCATCAGATTGTGTTTTTTGTGATCATGTAGTTTGTTTTGTGCTATGATTTAATAATAAAAAAAAACTAATATTAATAATTATATTATAATTTGTGGTACTTCTAATTACAGTCAGACCTTACATGAAGTACACAAATAATAATAATATATAGCATAGTGCAAAACATACGAAAGATATATTCAAACACATTTAGTGAATAGTTGAAAATTTAAGAAGAAAAAAATTTGGTCAAAATAACTATTAATAATCACAAGGAATACAAGCGCGTCAAACCTAACCTTGTAACAATGCATAACCGACGCAGTGTTATGTTGACATAACAAAAAAATAAGTAATATTAGTAGTCTAAATAAATCAAAGAGAATTAACACCGCAGTAAGATACATGACTAGATAAAGTTTATGGTACTTTAAAATACCATCAGGGTAGAATGGGTTAAATTGTAGCGTAATAAAACTAACTATGACTGTACCGTTACTGTCTTGTTGTAAAGAGAAAAAAAATGACATCTTCAAATAATTTTCTTACATAACAATTTACGGAACGTTACGCAAATGTTAACTGGATTTCTAATGTTTTTCTGCGTGGAAAAATGTATCAAAAGCGTTGTTTACTTTTCAAATCGAATTTTCAAGGAATGGTCGCCCACGACGGAGACCGCTTTGTTTGACGGATGCTGGCCATCAACGCACTAAATATTCCGGGCAGACGTTTAGTTGGACACCACTTTTTTCTCATTTTCTTCAATGAATCCCATTTCATATTTCTCAACAGTCCGCCCACATTACATAGAAATTTTCAATCTTGATTTCGCTTACATATTAAAATACATAGCATTATAAATTACGAACAATTTAATATTCCCAGATCAAAGCATTACCTAAGGTATTATGAAATATAATTGTTCTTCGCTTTTTTGAAAATCTTCGTTTAATAAAATAACTCCCAATCAATTGAAGTGAAGATAATATAACAATGTTTAAATGGGTTAATGTTCGATATATGTATATTATTACTTCCAGATATTGGGAAAGAAACTTCCAAACAAACTCACGCTTACCAATAATGATTATTTTGTTAATATATTGACAGCCCGCACCGACATTATATAAATTTGTATCTGTAATTCTACTAGTACCTTCCTTTTTTTGATGGTCATATCTTTGCTATTCCAAAAAATGTGTAAGACGTCAAAATTAAAGTTTTTCTGCGTCACATGAAATGGGGTAGCAATATTATTGTTTAAAAATGGATGTTTACAGAGACATCGTGCATTAACCAATTCAACGTATCGTGATGTTATTTCTGTGTCATGTACCACCCTGGGGCGCTGAACCACGATTCAGTTTCACATTATATGATATAATATTAGAATTACTCGTTTTGCTCTGTAAAAGTATCAATAATTTTTCTCCCTTCCTAGCTCCTTACTGATTGGATCAGGCTCTGTGTCAAAACAGGTATATATAATATACGAGTCGCTGACTTTTCAATACCCGCTATACCGGACTGGATAAAACTAGACGCTGGACCGGATAAAAAATGAAGAGATCGGTGATTCTTTAAATTTAAAACCTTTTCTAACCAGAGATAAGAAGTCTCAGCTGCAGTTGCTGGGATATTTACTTGAATGAGTACGTGTACACGGATGAAATTGAGAGTGCGTAGTGACTGTCATTTGTTGACTATTGTCCAAAGAATTTTAAAACAAGTCATCGGGGAAGAAGAACAGTCTGAAGACTGGTCCGTCCATGGAAGAGTAGGCATTATCAAATGGTTTAGATGGATATCCAGATAATTGAATCGAGACTAAGGCAGCAGGGGAAATAAACAAGAGAATAAAGTATAGAATGAAAAATATATATATATAAAACATGTGACGACAGTCAGTGCATGCTGGTATCAACTGAGACAGATTAAAAGTATTCTGAAACATCTTCCCTCTGATGCAGCCTGTCTACTCATAAATGCATTTGTGGTGTCACGTGTAAGAGCATTTATGTTGGCCTACCAATGTTTTGGCTGAACAGATTACAATCTATTCTAAATGCAGTAGCGCGGATAATATATGGAGTTTCTAAATTCTCTCACATAACATCAATTTTGCACGAGCTACATTGGCTCCGTTTCCTTTAAAACGTTGAATTTAAATTATGCAGGTTGATGTACAAGGTGTATCACAGGCAATTTGAGTAATAGACGTCAAACTCTCAAGTCAACATCTACTTCAGCTGCAGAAAGGGTTGTAGAAGCGACCAGCCGTTGCCACGAGTCTAAGTTGGGTATTTGCGGTGGCAGGCTCAAAAGTGTGGAAGTCTTTGCGTCATAATCGAGTACATACTTAATTGCAATATAATTATATCTTATGTTTATCATGTTATATTATAATATATTCACATACGTTACAACAAAAACATGTATGTCAATAAAGTCTAAATAAATTTGATATTCGAATTTTCCTGTTTCAAAAGCTTACAACAATTAAGTCGTTGTAGTTGATGAAGTAGATGAAGTCTTTACCGTTGTAATGTTACAATAAAAATGCCTGATCAGGCATTGAATCGTATCTTTTCTATTGTATATATTCTTCAATCTGTTCAGTTTTCCGCACGTGCTACCGATATAACTTAACGATGAATCAACCATCGCCAAGAATAATGATTGCTTTAAAGTGAGGATACCCTCACCTTTTAAACAGCATCCCGCGACAGATTTCTGAAGTAATTAGATTCGGCAGTTGTCCGCCAATCAGCGACGGCTTTTAACATTTCAGCGCTCATTAAAACCGCGAGCCCCGGCGGTGCGCGGTAGCTGCCTGCCGGCGTCCTGATGTATGGCGCCGGTTAACTCGGAACGCTCACTTGGTTATATCGAAACGGAAATAATTTGTCGACATAATTGGAATGAGGGCAAAACGACATTCAAAATTATTAGTGTATTATGATGATGCTTATGACATTTTTTTATATACATAAATATTATTAAAAGACTGAATAAATTTGATATTATTATTATTAAAATATTAAATTAACACATATTACTCTATTTCTAATAACACACTATTTTATTAAATATTTTATTAAGCAGTTACATTTTCTTGTCAATTGACTTTACTAAATTATTGTTTACGTTGCTTAAATTGTACAAGCAAAATGTACTTGATTTTGTTTATCATTTTAAAAATATAAAATAATATATCCGAACTTAACAAATACATACCATTTACACATGACAAATCAACCTAAAACCCCATGTTATATACATAGTTAGATATATCTGCATATATTCATAAGTGTTATTTATATACAATACACGTATTCTATTTAAATTATGCTACCATTCGCATATATCTTCCGTTCAAAATTTATAGATATGTTTTCAATAATAATCATTTTGTTTCATTTGAGAGGAAATAAATTTACAGTAACGGAATAATATGTAAACCAAGAAATTTTATCTATAAAATTTTTAAAAGTTCCAATGATGTTATAAAAATATATAATCTAAATAGCTGCAGACAAGGAAAATAATATTTTATTAAGGAGAACACATTCTTATTGTGAAGTTATTCAAAACACAGGTCTGTGATATTTTAAATATAAATTAAATGTATTAATTAGAATGATGTACATATAAAATCAATTTTATCGAAAAATATTGTTGTTGCGCTACCGGGATTCGAACCTGGATCTCTTTCCAAACCGGGAAAGGTGCAGTATCCAACTGTGCTACAGCGACACTACTTTTGACGACAAATTTTCGAACCTATATGTTACACGTTTTAAATTCGTTTATTTTGTTTTTACATAATAAAAACGTATTCTCCTTAATAATATATAAGTTGTATTAATGTGTCCTAATATTAATAAAAATTCATTGTTAATTCTGGTATTTGAGATTCCGTAAAAACTATGTAGATGGCTTTCCAATAATGGAACGATAGATGTATTGATTTGAAAAGTGTAACATGTAAGTTCGAAAGTTAATCGTTAAAAGTACTGTCGCTGTAGCATAGCTGGATAATGTACCTTCCCCGGCTTGGAAAGAAATCAAGGCTCGAATCCCGGTAGCGTAACAACAATTGATTTTACATGTATATATTTGTAATTAATACATTTAATTTGTATTGAACATAATATTGATGCTAAAAAGTGTTATAAAATATCAATTTTATTTAAAGTTGAAAGTACTTTGCGATTTTGTCATTGATTTAACTTCACTTGTAGTCGGCAACCATATTACGGTATTTTTAAAAATTGTATATCAACAAAATTAATTAATCCAAGTGCATTTTTCCGCCTAGTTACTAAACAAATAAGACGCGCGTGTCAGCGAAGATTTCGAAAGGCCGGTCGGGCAGGGCGAGAGATGGATCGTGGGGGCATTTTCGGCAGTCCTCGTCGCACGAAGCGAAACGAACCGGAGCAGGAAGCCGAGACGGCCATCATCATCAGGTGTTCTCTCTGTCAAGATGTCTCTCGTTCCTCCGACGATAATAAATAGGATCAGTTAACACCTCGCCAAACGTCTTCCATGCTTAATGAGTTCTCAGCCTTTCGTATCCGTCACCCGGATTCGCCTGTGGCTAACTCCTGCTTCAAATTTTTTCGCGTCACCATCTAGCGGGAATCTCGCAAGCAATTAAAAGCTAATTAATAAATCATATTGAAAAAAAAAAACAACACATCCGGTGTAATGGAATTTGAGGAAATGTGACGAAAGCAGAGAAAAACATGTAGGATGAATTTAAATACATCTCAATTAATTACTCTTTTGTGAGAATTTTGATTTTTAATTTTATATATGTAAGTATAAATGTTAGAAATATTTGAATATGTCCAAGTACACACGATTACTGGGTTTTTACCATAGATAGCGATGGTGTAGTGGCTTTCATACAACATAACATATATACAACATTCAAAAATTTGATAAATGTAGAGATTGAGGGGTGAGAATTGGTGATATATATATATATGATCACTTAAGCCAGTCGAACACAGGTCGGTAAGCCCTGTAATTACCCCATAAATCCATATATTTTCCATTAAATATAATAAAAAATAGCTTTGTCTCTGTGAGATATCTGATATTTGTTTAATTAGTATAAATGTATTTCAAAATCATTGTTGGAGAGATAAACTTCTAAAAATATATTAAACAACATAAAAATTCTATTACTTTCTGAGATTATAATTATTTAGGTAGCATTTAAAATTCGAATCCGTAAGAAGGAACCTACATATATGAAATATATGCTTACATCCCGCTATATTAATAATATAATATATCTATAGTAAGTAGCATTATATTAACGTTCTTAAATCTTTTACATGATTTGAAAAATAATTTTATACAGAATAAGAACATATATATAAATAACATTTAAGATAAATGAACATTTTAATTAACCTACAATTTGAAAGGTAATCAGAAATTTAATAATGTGAATATGTCTCGGTGCCATTTTTTTTTTCAAAAAGATTTATCGTTTGTATTTTTCAGTGACATATTTACTTTGGTTTAATATTATATAAACATTTATCTATCTAGTGTACATATATATATTTTTTTTACATATTACATATATATATAAACTATGATGACGTATTTTCTTTCCTGATTAGTTTTTTGAAGTCTAGCGTATCGTGCACGCCAGTGTATACAAGCTTCGTATAGTAGCGGTAATATATGTATAGTATTATTATAGCTACATTTTTATTATAATAATTTATATTATTTATAATATAGTTCAAATTAATTTGCTTTGGGCATTGCGTATCCGCAATATTTAAGTATTAAAAATAATCTTAAATTCAATATATATTTTAAATTACATTTCATTAGATGGATTTTTTATTATTAATGAATAGTTTTTTTTTTACAATAAATTTAAAGTTTTTGATCCAAGTCAATGATCCACTCCATAAACTCCCGCCCTCTTGACTATGCTCCTCCACTTTTCTCGGCATCCTTCAAATCTTAAGACTGTCACCAGATAAGTACCTGTTGCATTATTCACTTGGTCGGTCTAATGGATGGGGGATCTTTCTCTTACTCTTCATCTTTCGACATAGCCCACCACAACAAGCTTCTCCAAGTTCTTGTAAGATTCAATCCCAAAAAATTGAAAGATTCGTCAAAGTAAAATGGTTGAGTCTGTTAATGATGTTCAGTTCCTGCAGAATGGAAAAAGTTTTTAATATAATTACCTATTTATGCTGGTTTTAAGTGGATATTTATAATTTGATAAACCGTAGAGGAAGTGGTCTAAATATGGGCAGTGGTCCAATTATGGGCTAGCAAGACTTTATGTTAAGTAATACAATAACTGCCTTCTAGTGTAGAACACTTAAAATACGTTCTCGTGAAGATAAATAATAGCCTGAACAGACGGTTGCGTGTTCAGTGTTGAGAAATATTTTGTGTGGTGAGGATCGCGCTGTCTAAACTTTAGAAGTTTTTAAAAATTTTATTAGATTATTCGCATTGTTTTCATTGATTTAAAATTTTTCATAATATCTAATTCCAAAGGTTGAGGGTGAAATAGGGAAATACTAAGAAACTAGTCCAGTGACGAGGAACGCACTAATATTTGAACGAAAAGAAGCGGCCCTCATTACATGATGAACAAATATTTAAAAAAACACGTGTAAATTATTTCCACACTAAAATTGATAATTACTTTAATATTTAATTCAGTCTTAATTTTTAACCTTCGTTTTAAAAAAGTTCCATCTTCATGGGAATGTTTTTGCAGGAAGGGTTAAAGTTTATAATGTTAAAAGTTTTTTTACAAAAAGGTGGCAACTAGTTGTGGTAGAATTAAGACTGGAATTTCACACTGTGGGATGCGTGTAGGTGAAAATACGTTAAATCGATCTTATAGTCTGTTTCTTTCTAAACAAATTGGTTTTAACCATATATTAATAGGATAAATAGGAGCTGAGATATTTTAGTTTTCGCAAACCATTTACATTACAAAATATGCTGCGCTCCGTAAAACAAATACGGGTGCCACGCTAAAATCAAAAATAAAAAAAATAAATTTTCGTCATTTTAAACTACCAACAAGTTAAGGGTGATTGCACAAAAATATAAGAATTTTTAAAAATGGTCTAGTAACCAGGGCTGGTTCATTTCATGTTGAATGACCCCTCAGGGTAATTAATATTATTGAAGTGGGTGCAACAATTTTAAGAATATCTCGTTTGATAATTAACGAATCGCATTATATTAGTGCAGCGGTTCAAAATACATGCAAGTATATACTGTATATTTTTAAACAAAAAACAATATGTAAATATTTATAAATATGGAAGTATGGGTAATTACAGGGCATAAAATTTGATAGATATGGAGATTGATTACTGTATGAGAATTGGTGAACGTTGTGTTTATATAAAGTGATCACTTAAGCCAGCCGAAGACAGGTCGTAAGCCCTGCTTCCCAATAGCTTCGTTTCTATGAGATATCTATTATTTATTTGATTCTTATTAGTTTATTCCTATCTAAATTTCACTGTAGAAAACATAACATTTTTATACAATATGTACTTCAAATGTCATCTTGATTCTGTAATCAATGCTTACGTATTTTATATAAAATACCTTATAGGTACCCATCTGACATGACGAGAGTGCACTTTTATTTTATTTTCTACGAGACACAACAAATATCACAATTATAAATCATCGTCATGGCGCAAGAAATAATATGTTACATTTTATTGTATCAAAAATGAAAACTAAATTCCGTCAACGATATGCCAGATTCCTCACAACGCTTTTCGTGCAATGGCTTAGAAAGAAGAAGTGAAATTAACATGGTTAATAAACTTTGGCACTAAAGATTCCGAAAAATTACTAAATTTTCAAACATAATAACAAATCTTAACAACGTATTTTAATGATTTTCCTTTTCAAAATTAAATAAGGCAATTCTTTATATTTACATGCTCAAAACAAAGTTTCTTTATATTTTAATAAATAAACGATTCAACACTTTCAATAATATCAGTCTGGCGTATTATTCCAATAATTAAATATATAGGTACAGTGTCTGCCCTGAGACGGGCGTTCACCTAGTAGGGATTAACAATATCTAAGCACTTACCTGTAATTAATTGTAGATTGTGTAATACATTCTGTACACACAATGGTGAATATTATGTTCCAGGCCGATTTTGTTTTACCGTCATTTTAGTTTAATAAATATTTGTCAATTCGCATTTATTGGCCATAAAGAATAGTTAATTACAATTTATTATAAAGTATTTAACGCTTCAACAACGTATTAAAGTTATTAAAACATTTTATCTAAATAATAATGGCAATGCTGTATGTAACAAATAATATTAGTAGCTATCGTCACATGTTGGAAAACTTCTCGGTAGCCGAATTACGTCGATTGGACTTGCAACATATGCGGTTTCAACAGAACGGTGCCACCTCACACACAGCCCGAGTTACGCTTGAAAATTTGCGAAAAAGTGATGATATCGACTGACCTTCTCGATCACCTGATTAGATGGCTTCCGATTATTTTCTGTAGGGGTACTTGAAAGGAAAGGTCTACGCCAATAAGCCAATAGCAATTCCGATGCTACAGGACAATATTCGAAATGAAATTACTGAAATAACACGCCAAGTGTCCGAGAATGTTATAAAAAATATGGTTTAAATAGCACACATTTGTGCCGCTGCCAAAGGCGGTCACTTGGCCAATGTCATATTCCATACATTCTTGTAATAAATCAATTAGTCGATAAATAAAAATCAAATTTTAAAAAATGTGTTTCATTTTTTAGTTATTAGAAACAACATCGGTCTGTAACACAATATTCACCCTGTACATGTATGGAAATAACCAAAAAATCAATAAAACTTGTATTGCATACCAGACAACTTTTAAAGCGTAAATGGTACAATCCAGAACACTGAAAATTCTAACAGTTGTGTATGGAAACATTATTTCACCCCCAGTAGGACACCAGTATTTTAAGTGTTGGTTACTTACTTAAATCCAGACCAGGTGAAAATCCTGACAACGGGGAATCTACCAAAAGGACAGCTTCTAGGAGACGTATTGTGGTGTTAAATGTTAATCTAAATTAATCAAGAATTATTAAGGCAACGTTATGAAACCAGATAAAATTATTATTTTCAATTTTATTAATCCTAGAATAGGCTAAATATATTATATAATAGAATTACAAATCGATGAGATTAGATTTAAAATATACACACATCTTAGAACGGCTAACCTCTAGTTTTCAATAAAGTTTTCTCAAAAATAAAAATAACAACTTCAAGGCGTTGATTTTATTATCTTGAGATTTATTGAGATTATTAAATAATGTATGTAGATCTTCCAAGACATAGCATCCTCGCTTTAAGATTAAAAGTTGCCAGAGAAATTGTGCAGATTCTATATTATAATATTATTATTACATGAGATAATTTGTGAAGAGAACATTGAAATCGTAAATTCCGTCTAGAATATTAGTATAAATTATACCGCCGATAAGATATTCGCATAATTAACTTCCAGTAAATTGTTTAGAGGGTTTTTTATCAGTAATTTTTTACCCTTCCAATTCATGTATTAATATAAAACACTTATGATGTTTATAATAATAAGGTAGTTTGTAAAAGTGTCAAAGCGATTAGCGCTGATGCACTTGTAGTTGTAGATTAGGCGGTCTAACCGCATGTAGAGTACTCAGAGTATCGTAGACTCTAAGGAATTGGAAAATATATATATATATTCGCATAATTTGCTATGTGCCGAGTTGATGCAATTGAAAATTGTTATTTCGTTTTAAGCTGCACACAATAAATTTGAAATTGCAATTGTTTTGTAGATCTTTTCCGTTGCATTACTTTAATGTATATTTATTTAAAAATAGATGATAATTTTATTGTGCAACTGCATCGGCCTATGCGTCCCGTGTGCATACCCTTGCACCCATGTTTATTTTAGTTTTTCACGCGTGACTTCCCAACAGTCAGCCGGCTCCATTTCGGTTTCCAATCAACGCGCGACGTCATGCTTTCTTTTTCGGCGGGAAAGGGAGCAAACAGACCACAGACAAATAACATAGACAAAGGACCGAGGTTCATCTATCACCTGAGACATCGCGCCGGGCCAACTCGACCGGAACTCCCGACTGAGAAGATTCCCTTCATTTACAAGGGTATTAACACGCGGCATCCAGGTTAAATTAAATTGTGTAAGTACCTAACTGACTACGTTATTAGAGCGTCTCGAGTAAACAGAAAATATTGCAGTTCGAAAAGACTAACGATAAAGGTGCAATTTTATATTTGAACATGTTTTTTGGAGTCGTCTCTGACAAAATATGTCACGAAGATCCGTTTAAAATGCGCGCGTAATATACAATGAAGTGAATAAATATACATCGTATTAATTATTTACGAAATAAAATTTAGACGATATTTAATTTATTTATGTGAAACTAACCGTACAAATATATAATAACTTATGACATGATATGAAATAAGACCAGCGAAATTTTCTTAGCTGGATATAGTAAAAATATTGTACAAATTAGTAAACTAAAAAATAGTACACTAAAGTATGTACGATAGTTTAAGGAGACCAAAACAAAATACAACGATCTGTGTTCGAGAATAAACATGTTATATGGTGGTATGACACAACGTCAACGCCAGACTTCTAATGTCATGTTTGTTTTAAGGCTTTTAGAAAATGTCAAATAGAAATGGAAATGAAAATGTCACACTTTAGTTTCTTCGTGTGAGTGAGTGCAATCATACAGTAGCTATAAATACTATTTAAAAGTGCAGAATACTTTTGCCTAGTTCGAAAGTGATAGATTCGACTCAGCACTTTACTAATCAAATCTTATAAGGATAACCTTTCACACACCGGTATAAATTAAAAATATTTATATATTTCGACATGCCACTTATCATCTTCATTGTGATCATACTACGACATGCCTGCCGAATCAGTAAATGAAAAAAAATATTATTAAGGAGAACACATTCTTATTGTGAAGTTGTAATTATTCAGAACAGACGGTCTGTGATATTTTAAATACTAATTCAATGTTTTAATTAGAAAGATATATTTTTATCGAACCTGGATCTCTTTCGAATTCCGGTACCGACAACAATATTTTTTGATTAAATTGATTTTATGTATATCTTTCTAATTAATACATTTAATTAATATTTAAAACATCACATACCGCCTGTTCTGAATAAGAATGTGTTCTCCTTAATAATATCTAAATTGTATCAATGTGTCCAAAATTTAATAAAAAAAAATTGTTAATTCTGGCGTCTCCAATCTGACTACTCAAAGGTATTTGAGAGATTCCGTAAAAGCAAAGTAGATGTCTTTCAACTAATGGATTTAGTCATTTAATGCACCTCTCCCGGATTGGAAAGAGATCCAGGTTCGAATCCCGGTAGAAACAACAATATTTCTAATTAATATATTTTATTAGTATTTGAAGAAATATATTTATTCACTGCGCCTCCACAACGGACGAAATTCCCCGACATCAATACATGGGTTCCAGAAAAGATCAGCATACACTTAGCATGACTCGTTCATATAAACATTGTCGTTGAGCCAACTGAATTATCTTCATAAGGCGTCCGAACCGTTGCACTCAATATTTGCTCTCGGCTGCACTGGACTGGCGACAGTAGGCACACTAGGAGTCGGTTCGCACACTGTAAGGTTCCATACCTATTTACCAGGGGCGTGCAGTGCACGCAAGCAAAGAAGCTGCGCATTACTAAAAATTCTGGGAAACAAATATAAATCAAATAATTGGATTAACATAAACGGAAACATTATTTTACAATTTGACTTTAATTGCTTAGTTCTAAAAACTACCACGACAGCTCACCGCTGTACGCGTGGCGCTTTTTTGTATTCGCCGCATCGAGTTATTTACATTACTCTGTTCTGTATTTAAGCTGATGAATTACCCGAGTCATATAATTGGTAATTTACTGAATTGAAAATTTCTTTCGGTTGATTCGTTTTGTATGGAGTCGTTAACTATGCTATTTTTTTTTAACAGAATATCATTAGAAAGGCTTACAACTGCGTGCAAATCATTGAAGTGTCTACTTCCTCTTTCACTAATTTGCGAGTTTTTAACGTGTTGATTTCATGTTTGTTCTTTAAATTTGGTGCATGGATTGGTTTTTGATTTGGGAAAAACAAAAAGCAATTGGCAAAACTATTTCCTACGTTAACCCTTAAAAGAAATAATTATTTCCTATAGTTATTACGTGAAGGATTTTCAAACAATATATTAATCATGTTCAGTCATAGAAAGTGTCTTTAAAAACGTCCATACATTTTTTATATGAGTAAGAAGGTATATAAAATTACAAATGAATACATGGTAGGGTCGTACAAACATCGGATTTATTTAGTTAAACGAAAGTACATATATTATATATGATTGTATAATGGTATAGATTTAGGTTATGCTGTTACCATGTTATGTTTACGTCACTGCTATTTACACTATAAGTCCTACTTTATTTCTGATTTTTCTTAGCACCTACGTCCTGTTTCTGTGCGGATTATGTTAAGGGTTTTCAAGATTCTACGTGGTGGGCTGTGTTCTGGTGGTTGCGCTTCTTTTAGTTTTCTCCATATTTGCCAGCTGCGGTCACCCTCTCTCAGTAGCACGATGACATTTATAAAGCCTTTTCTCGACATGAGACTGCAACTTGTACCTTGTTCTCGTGGGCAGGATGTCGATGATGATATATATATTATATTTTTATTTATTATCTTTGTTTTATTAACCACTTAATTGAGTTTACATACATCTACCGGTTTCGAAAAATACCATTTTCTTCTTCAGGATGTCATAACTAACTAAAACACATTAAAATAAAAAAAAATTTTTAGTACCTAAATCAAATCAAATTAATACAATTAATCAACTTAATACAAATTTACTCGAATAATTTTTAGGAAAATTTTTTAGAATGGGACTCGTAGTTAAATTTAGTTTCATTCGAGTAAATTTGTATTAAGTAATGATTTGAGTTAGGTACTAAAAAAAAAATGTTTATTTTTTAAAATAGATTCTGGTTAAAAACAATAATATATGTTTTAGTTAGTTATGACATCTTAAAGAAGAAAATGGTATTTTTCGAAACCGGTAAATGTATTTAAACTCAATTAAGTGGTTAATAAAACAAAGATAATAAATAAAAATATGAATTTTAATCACAAAGTTAATATTGCTAATTTTAAAAGTACACATATATGTTAATTTCTTTCATGATGTGCTCATGGTCACGTATTTCGACTGCATGTATCTGAAAAAAATAATAATGTATGTATACAAATCTTTCAAAAAGTTTGAGAGGCCGCCGTAGTGATCCTAAAAAGTGGAAAATTTAATCTCGGATTAATTAAATTACTCAATTTAAACAGTGGTGTCGGGCGGCGGCTCGGGAGATTCAATTGACTGAACTAAACGGGGCCGCGCTGGCTGCTGCCCTTGCGCTGGTCGGTCCGCCGCCTGCTTCGCTCGCCCGCGCGAGCCTGGCGCGAACCAAACGCCCGTGAAATTAAATTACCAATACGCCTGGAAAGCCACGTTCTAACTGGGTCATAGCAATTAAATTACTATACAATTATTAGTACTTTAAAAATGATGAAACTCTTCTAGAAAGTGCCAGAACTTGACTGAAGACGTCCGGAAACATTACAATGTCAAAACTAAACGCGAGCAAATTACACTTACCAAAGAATAACATTTTTCAAATAATATACAATCTGGAAACATACAAATAGAAAGAAAGTACTTACGTATATAAAAATGTATAACTTTGGTGGGGTTTATTTTTAATTACATATTTTTTGCAGATAATAAAGAATTTATGATAATTTATAATGGCTGCATACCCAGTGCAAGAGTGCGTTAAAATTATTGAATTTTATTATGTTTCGCGACGATCTATTTTTGGTGACCGGCTAATTAAAAAAAATGCAGTTTGTTTGGCCTCCCCATTCCCCAGATTTGACGGCGCCTTATTTCTTTTTGTGGGACTAATTAAAAGGCCTAGTTTACATGAACAAACCAGCAACAATTCAGGAGCTTAAACAAAATATTCGTGCAGAAATAACAAATTTGAAGACAGAAACTACTTTAGAAAGAGCAATTATTTGTCATTTAAATGGTGTTATTTTCCACACATAGATTAAAAAAGAGTTGACAAAGTACACTTTCTTGTAATAATAAATTTTAAAATTACAAAAGTTATATGCATTTTACATCAATCAGTTCAAGTTGGCCCACTCTGTATAATGATTTCAAAAATAATATTAATGATTTGATTATATAATACAAAAAAACTCTTATTTTTATAACTCTAAACATCATTTTGATTTCATATTTGTATGTATTGTAATATTGTGACTTGTTTTAGTTTACACTTCGTTGTATTTTGATAAATTATCTTTTTTACATTTGAACTAAGTGTATTTCTTTTCTCTTTCTCGATGAACAATTTTATTTTTTTATCTTTATTTAATTATTACTATCTACTGTATTGTGGTCTGTGAAAAAAAAGATAATTATTGAATAATAAAATATAATAAATAGTTCAATATTTATAAATGCTACACCTTGTAAGAGATATTATGTACTTACGTATTATTTCTCTTCTACGGTACTACATCCCAGGATGGGATTTGACCTTCTCCACAAGTACTCTACACCGACTCATATCTCTGGCTATTCTTCTCCAGTTCACGGACTTTCAAACCGTCTGGCATTCTTTCAATATGACCAGCCCATCGCAATTTTTGGATCTTACAGAATCAGATTGTTATGTACTTATGTATATACAATTTTAATATGTGTAAACCATTGGAACTATATTGTTGAGATATTGTCATTTTCGTTGAGAAACTGCACGATTTGCAGTTTGTATAGGTGTAACTGTAGTTTATTTTTCAAAATAACGTGCACTGTTGATTTTTTTATTCCAGTACAGGCTGCAATCTTCCTTATCGATTTACGCGGATTGCGCATAATTTCACGTCGAACTTGAGCCACGTGTTCTGGCGTCGCTGCTGACGTTGATGGTCCCGGAGGACCATTGTCCCTTCTTGTCTGAACTTTTGAACCCAACACCGGATATGTTGCGTGCTCGGCCCATCACTTACTCGTCGAATATTAAAGTGAGTACAAAAAGCGCGACGCGCACAAACCAAAGAATCACCGCACTTTAAATATTGCTCATTCGCTAACGCGCGTTGCGCTCCCGACTAGTGATTTATTGCGACTGGCAAATCGCAAATCAAGCGCGTCGAACAATACCCCTCTCACTTACCTCACCCTGATGGTTTACGAGCAATTACAATTTAATCTTAAGTTTTTTTTTTCTGAATATAATTGTAATATAATTGATTGATGACCATATAAAATATTCAAATCGTGTGTATGGATTCGATATCGTATTGTATCAGCCCTACCGAATGAGGAACCAATAGTAGAAGATTTTTAACATGACAATAAACGTATTAAAACTAGTCAATTAGATATAAGTACTAAATTATAACATTTTTTACAGCCATTTTGATAATCAAAGTAAACAAACGATGAGGATACAGTTAAAAAATATATTTTTAAATTTACTCCATACGCTTTATTCTTGACTTGTGAGAACGCGTTGAATCTTTATTTTGGTAAGTTAATTATTAATTTCTTTCTGCTATTTCAGACGGTAGGTACCTAAATATAAACAGAGAGGAATTTGTGGATGCTTTACTCGGTGTTCTTTTAGCTTAATTAAACAAGTTGGATACTTCGGACAATAAGCGGGTGTCATTCGTTTGGATTCCTGCACATAAGGGAATTCAGGGAAATGAGTGTGCTGATGAACTGGCCAAGAAGGCTACTCTTTCCGGAGTTTTTCCCCAACAATTCCATATCCCGATGTGTGACAGACTTAAAAAACGTACGAATTTTATCTGGTCTGCACAATGGATGGATCCAAACAATCACAAGGGTAATCGGCTTAAAATAATCCAAAGATCTATTACCCGCACCTCTTGGTTCTCCGACAGGAAAGTCTCTAAAAGAACAGTAGCAAATATCTCTAGAATGAGAATTGGGCATTGCCAGGTGGCCTCACATTTGTTCAGATTGAACATAATAGACTCCCCGATGTGTGAGTGTGGTGCCGAGGAGGAAACCCTTGACCATGTCTTTTTTGCCTGTCCATTGCGGATCACAAGTTTTTTTAAATAATAATCTTGTCAATGGTAATTTTCAACTCCCGGTTAACTTGTGTCATCTTCTTTCCCTTAACTCGCCACATTGAAGCTATATAATAACAAATTTCTTGAACGTCAATGGTATTAACTTGTAACGCAATATTCCCTATTCTATAATATTATTGTACTGCTTTCTATGAATTAATATTTTAACTTGTTTAATGGCACAAATCACTCTTGAAGAGTGAATTGCGTGTTTAAAAGAAGACGAAGATACTTCGGATATGAAAATATCAAGAAAAATAAAATCTGAATACGAAGCCAGAAAACTGGCGACTCTGTTGTCAATTTTTTATTTCTGTGTCAACCCAGGTTGTTAGTGAGTCACTCACGACCGGTTTCTTAACGAAAATAAGCACCTTTTTTTTAAACCCTGAAATGATTAAGTTAAATTAATCGCAATGATGTTAAAAACTTCAAAACAAAAATGTGTTAAATAAGTGAAAACAAATTTATTTATGGGTTATAACGTCTGAAGAATTGCTCCATCGCAAATAATGTAAAAGTCTGACTGGTTAAAGTCTCGGTGTTCTCCGTAGCTCTGTATGGATTCAAAACATGGACCCTGAGAAGAAAATAAAGAAACATTTTCGATGTCTTCAAGATGCGGTGTTAGCGTCGGATGCTGCGTATACCATGAACCGCGAGACGAACGAATGTTAAGGAAAAGCTCTTCACGACTTACATGAAGATGATTCTTTCGTACCATGCGTAGGGGTAAGCTGAAGGGGGCTCGGAGGGAATTTCTCGTAAAATACATTTATTTCGGGTGCATAATAAAAGAGACCAAGACGTTTTCTTGTCTACACCCTAACAATGTTGAAAAACGCCGATGTCTGATATATATTGCTTCCAGATTTTCTTGTTCAATGCAATTTTTTTGTGAACGATGCTTTGAACGTTTATCCTTCATACTTCACACGTGCACATTTTTTCTCTTTACCGTAATTGTGTACTTCAATTTCAGTGTTTTATATTCTTTTGTTTGCTCAGTTTGCTGTGAACGACTATTTAATTATTGTTTCGTATAATTGTATAAAAATGATAAAAAAAAAACCCTCCCCTTCCCGTGAATACCCTGAATAGCTCTGAGATTAAACGAGCCCTTGTTAACGTATTGGCAGTCCACCGCTGCTGTTATAGTTATACAAGACCCGATTCGCCATAAAAATAATACATTCAAGTAACAAAATAATTATGAAAAGAAAAATTAAAAAATATAAAGTTTACACATATAATTGTATAAAAATATATATATATATATATATAAGGAGAATAAAATATATATATAAGAAGAAAATAATCATATTGTGATGTAATTATTCAGAACATAGGTCTGTGATATTTTTTTAAATACAAATTAAATGTAATAATTATAAATATACGTTTACATATAAAATCAATTTTATCTAAAAATACAGTTGTTGCTACCGGGATTTGAACCTTGATCTTTTCCTATCCGGGGAACGTGCATTAAGCGATTTATTTTTTATTTATTTGAGATTCCGTAAAAATAAAGTAGATGGCTTTCAAATAATGGAAAGATAGACGTATCAATTTGAAAAGTGTAACATATAAGTTCGAAAATTTGTCGTCAATGCACTGTTGGTATAGCATAATCGGTTAATGCACGTTTCCTGGATAGGAAGAGATCCAGGTTCAAATTCCGGTAGCAACAACAATATTTTTCGATAACTTATTTACTTACCACTTTTGTCCTGATAAACAATTTTCGCCTCGTCCACATTCATACATCTTCTTATACAAGCTCGACGATTATTGAGGCTTCTAACATGATTCTCCAGTACCTGGTTTACCTGGTCGTACCAAGTCTTCCGCGGACGTCGTCTACTTCTGGTGCCATCAACACTTGCGTCATATATATTTCTTACGATTCTGATTGATTTTATATGTATATCTTTCTAATTAATACATTTAATTTGTATTTAGATAAATATGTAAACTAAACATTCACATTTCATTTCAGTCACAGCTATTATGTATCTGTAGCTATTCGGCAGTCGATGCCATTCTCTGGTCAGGGAGCCAGCCTTCCATTAGAGCGCCGTTTGCACTAGAGAGTTTGTGCCGACTTCCAGCCACAGTTTTACGCCAGAAACTCTCATGTCTCTGTATGAGTTGTTGTACTGAAGTCGTAGACGGTTGTACGTTACTTGCTTATATTTCGACCAGAGCTCGTGAAGAGCGATTTAATAAACATTTGAATAACTTTTAAACTAATTTTAAACATTATTATTATTAATAACTATTAAAATATTATAAAAAGCGAGGAATAAGAAATAAAATAAAATACAAAGCAGTTCGAGCTGTAGAAGAAGATTAGACGATCACAAGGCTCATCATGGGCACATCGACTAAGAAATGGAGAATGTAAGCTGGATTATTTTCAAAAGTGACCATACACTGGCTCTAAAACAAAAAGTGTTCAATCAATGTGTTTAGGACTTATTATAATATGCCTTGAACGAACTAATGTCCTGTGCCTCCCACCTGCCTCTAGCGACCGGTCAGTCGATCAGCGACCCTGAATTAGAACAGTCAAAACGCTGTTACCAATCTCGGTGACATCGTGAGTTTATTATGTTAGACCTTTAGCGAAATAGTATGATAATCCCATACAGTCCACTGCGTCCGGAGGTGATCGGGAGACCCAAGAGGGGCGGAGTTCGGTGAGTCCTTTTTCCTGTTTCTATGTTTTCTAGCACCTAAGGTTATAAGGAACTGTTATTAAATGAATATCAGATATCTCATACAGACGAAGCTATTTTTATTATATTTAATGGAAAATATATAGAAATATAGGGCTTACGACCTGTCTTTGGCTGGCTTAAGGAATAAATCATGTAATTATGTGTTCTTGGACATATTCAAATATTGCTTTAATACTGGTCAAAATGAGAAAAATATATAAAAACTGAAAAATATTGATTTTTCAGGCGTATTCTAGTATAATGTGTTTAAAAACATTTTACAGATAAAATAATTTTCAAAAAATCAGATCCTCATTGAGTTGACATATGTATGGTATATGCTGTTTCAAGAAAAAATAATTGATCAAATTTGGTCCATAGATGGCGATGGCGTAGTGGTACTCGAAGCGAGTCCACATAATAACATATATGCAACTTTCAAAATTTTGATAAATGTGGAAATTGAGGGGTGAGAATTGGTGATCGTTATATATATATATATATATGTATAAAGTGATCACTTAAACCAGCCCAAGACAGGTCGTAAGCCCTGTAATTACCCCATATTTCTATATATTTTCCATTAGATATCTGATATTTATTTAAGAATTTTGTGTTTGTAATGTTCCACAGATTATTATTATATTTGTAACCAGACATAATTTGGAAAGTACATTTTACCTTATCAATCTAAAAATGATTGGAGTGACATTTAATAGTAAAGACCGATAAGCATCAGTTGGTCATTCTGCGTACAAAGTGCAATAGACAACGAATGATAGCTGGTGACGGATTTCTAGAGTCGTGCAAGTCTCTTTCGCCAAGAGCTTTCCTTTACTGAGAAAAGTATTGTAAAGTCAGGAGCAACAGAGAAATCTAAAATAAAAAAGGAAAGAATTAAAAAATAAGACAGAAATCGGCAGAACCGAATGTACTCGGTTGTCGTCTGGCATTCATGACTCGTGTAGACTCATTGTCGGATAGTCTCGGGAACTCTGGGCTGTTATTATTCACAGTTTAACCTAAAACGTTGTCCTTATTTCTGTGTTTCTGCTTGTAGATAACGCTATGCCGAGGGTCTCTTGTCACGAGATAATGGGCCCACTAAAATGTGCAATGAGACACCATACATGACAGCTCGCTTCGTGGCTTTTATAAAAGTTTCATCCGCGTAGAGGCAATGTGCTCCCACCTACCACAGTAAGATAAAAACATAAAGCCACAAAATGCGTCAATTCTTCTTCAGTCTCCCGTCCCAACTTCCGCCATTTACGAAGAAATGCCACCCGCTCGCTCGGTGGGCGGACTCCGACGTGTGTGGCACCCATTATATTACTGTATTCCTCGGGTCATAATTGCACATCAGGAGATGGCCACAACACTTCTAGCAGAACTTAATGAACGAGTCAAATTTAGCCAACTAGTGTGAGGGTTTCCTTGAGTTGTTGACGTGCTAGTACATAATCCGAACATTTAAATTTTTTATTTAATTGAGAGGGTAATTTGTTTCTGGTTTTATTGACCCGATCATTTCTGTTTACCATTCTCTTCTCTACTATCACTATCTTTTAAGTGTCGGGTGCTGTTTTTTCTTGATTTATGTACTTACCATTTTACATAAACGTGCATTCAGTTTAATTATATCCGGTCTGGAATTTGAAAATTTCGGTGAGCAGATAACTGCACACAGTGAAAAGTGCACGTATAGACAACTGCACATTGTGAAAAGTACACACACAGACAGCTGCATACAGTGAAAAGTGCACACAGAGACAACTGCACACAAAGTAATAGACTATTACGTGGATTATATAAGTTACCTCACGATAGTTTACATACATTGTTAGGTATACGATAGGTTACGTTAAGTTACATTAAGTTTGGTTAGGTTATTTAATACACAATCACGGTAGCAGAGTAATAAGCTGACTGTGTGCACTTGTCTATATGTGCGCCTGTTTTGTGTGCATCTTTAATATGTGCTGTTGCCATTGAATCAAATGTTTTTGTTCTCAGCTATAGAATGTTCTTTGGAAACAATTAAACTCAAACACACTGTGTTATTGAAAGATATTGGCCGCCATGTCACATTTCTAAACATGTTAGTTATTGGCCGAGAGTGATGATGATGGCTGTCGTTCCGCGCGTGTGCAAATGGCGCGTCTCTATTCGAAAATCTTCAGTGCGGAAAGATTTAATTTGTATTTATCATATTATCAATTTCTCATATAAAATATTTTTGCAATCTGACGCTTGTACAGACAAACAATTATATTACTGGTAGGTTTTATTAAGACCGGCATTAATTATCTACGAGAATCGCCGTCTTTTTTATAAAATTGTCTAGTATATAATATTAAAAAAAAACGTTTTACATATCTCTGACACATGCATCATACCACATATAGAATATGTTTTTTTTTATTCACTCCGTCCCACCTCGTAAACATATCATTGTATTTTGTTTTGTTTTGGTCTTTTCAAACATCGTCTGAATTTTATCTCAAGTTCAGACGTTCTTTTATTGTGGGAAAAATAAAAATGGTATACATTTAATACGTTATCATATGTAGGTACTCGTTACGATTGGACATATTTCATGTCGGTGTATACAAACATATTAAATAGGTACCCGTATTCTTAAACACAATGTATCCTTATATGTCTCCGTTACATATTTTTTAAACTCGGTTCCATGGACACTTTGCGCGGGAAGCCTCCAAAAAAAAATTTCCATATAAAATTATTTTGATACCGGGCTCATCCTCGATTTAGCGAATAGTCAGTCATAGATGACTATAGATTAGCAGTCGGTGGGCCGCCAAATCATCAATTTTGAAAACACAAATTTTGTGTCATATATTTCGACCCCTCCTACGTAAAGTATCGTAAGTAAAAAATGACATTTTTATACATATTTTGCGCGTATTTGATACATTTTTAAATAGCTGTAATTTTTTTAATATTATGTTTATTAGTATCATAGAATACAATGTATATGCATTTTAAATTTGCCATGTAAATAAGTATCAAATGCATGCGAAATACTAGATTGATTAAAAATAACATTTTTTTACTTAGGATACTTTACGTAGGAGAGGTCGATTTGTTTATATACATAACACTAAGGTGATATAGTGTGTTATGATGTTTCACTGCATAACGCTGAGGTAACAGTGTGCTATGGTATTTATCTGCGTAACGCTGATGTACAGTGTGTTATGATGTTTATCTGCATAACGCTAAGGGGACAGTGTGCTATGATGTTTATCTGCATAACGCTAAGGGGACAGTGTGCTATGATTTTTAAATGCAAAACGCTAAAGTGACAGTGTGCTATGACATTTACATAGTAAAACACTTTTTACGCAGTGCCTGGCTACTGAATTTAGGCATTTCGCTTCCATTTCAGACTTCACGCTCAGTTTGATGCACTTCGGTATCATCTCACAGACAGGACTGCAATGGACAACAGACTGTAAAATGTTGGCCATGAAATGCTGTTGTAAATGGAGCGAAAGTCATATAATCTATTTCAGGCTAACTCGATTCCTCGGAACTGGGTAGGTAGACACGGTGACACGGCTGATCGGCGCGAGGATGGCAAATCATAACCGGACACTTCGTGGTGGAAAAAGCATGCGATGGAAATGAGCCAGAAGCAATAAATTTGGTTGTAGTAGAAATTAAAGTTGTCTGGTTACAAGAAAATCGGAGATTCAGAGAAGTTGTTAAATTAGATAATTACACACATGTAGCGCCTAATTCCAAAACCCCCCAAAACGACTTTATGTGTTTTTAAGTTTTGGATGAAAAATATACATTTTGAATGCAAATGTACAAAGTGTATGTTTTTACATCAGCACGTCATTCTGGCAGCAATATTGGATTTTAGATCACGTGATCATTGGCAAGCTTTGTGATTGGTTGATTTCATTTGAGGGGGAATATCAACTTATATTCTGTCTGCTTTGTGGTATTTTGGAACTAACCTGATTTTGAACATGAATTAAGTGGCAATGTGTTTTGCATGTAGCTGACAAAAAAATTGACCAAACAGTATATTTAACTCAGATTATCCGAACTCCGTTTTAGCGGGTTTTGGAATTAGGCGCTACATATACGCATATGTCTGTGGTGAGTGATAAAGATGCTGCACCCAGGTTTATGAAGACAGCACCGTTTTTGCTTCAAAATATACCTTAACTACCAGTGGCGTAACAACGCCAATGCAACCAATGCATTGAGGCATTGGGACCCACGTCAGATAAGGTCCCAAAGGGTCCGCATCCCACAAAATATTTAGTGTAGATCCTTTGGCGTGTAACGATAATTTTCTCAACGCTGATACGAAAAAATAATTGATTAAATTCACCATAGTAAGAAATAAAATATGGTATTACGAAAACATGTGAAAATATTATCGATACGTACAGTAGTACCCGGATAATACTTCAGGATAGAGACCAAATCATCGCTGTATCAAGGACCTTTTTATATTTTTTATGGAAGTGTAAATATTATAATAAGAGAGAAAAATGTTGTTATTACTATTAAAGAATACCTACTAATAATACGTAATACCTGCTTCATATTAACAGTGGCACTTTTTTCCGTTTTGCATTGGGACTCAATATTTGTAGTTATGCCACTGATAACTACAATAGCAGTACTACAATTATAGACAAGTCATAAATCACAATTGACTACAAGAGTTATAAAGTTGCCATTGCACAGAAATTACTATTATGAAATAACAGCACCTACCTGATATATTTTACATCCATTACTACTAGCAAATGAGAATCTTGACAAATTCTATTTTAATTTCATCGTGAAATCAGTTTTGCAGTGCTAAATTAATGATTCAGCAAAGACTGTATACTTGATTACTGACCTGAATGTGTATAATAGTGTTGTGAGTCTATATAATTGCCTTATTTTTGTACACTGATATGTTCTAATTATATATTCTAGTATAAGTATATAGTCTTTGCTGAGTCATTAATTTAACACTGTTTGTTGTATTTTATATGCACCAGAGATTGATTCCACTGATATTTGTAACTGTTCTTGAGATATATACATATTTAGATATGGAAACTATAATTTTGTTTTTGAATTGCTTGTTCCGGCTCTGCTATTTTTTTAATTTACTTATTATGTTATCGGTAATAATTATTGATTTTTTCATTGTATATTTCAAGGGAATATTTTAAAGGGTTTTTAATTGAGCTGAATTTTTGTTTGTTAAAAATAAACTGGCACTTGGTTCGCCCTACGGCTCGTGGCTTTGTTTGTTACAACATTAAATTAAATTAACACAAACAAATACTATTCTTAAAATAAAATACAAATGAGAATTGAATGGTACTTTACCGTTCTGGTGCTAACTAAACGTACATCACATTTCATGGCCAAAGACCGACTGTGTCAAGCGGTGCCACTGCACTGCAGAATATTGTAAAACTACGTTACTGGAGATCGCTATCGGACTATGGCGCGAATCCAAACCTCGAATCAGTAACAAAAGTTTTAATTTGTACTTATCAAATAAGTTTCCCATCAAAATAATAATATATTAAATATTAATTAGAAAGATATACATATAAAATCAATTTTATCGAAAAATATTGTTGTTGCGCCACCGGGATTCGAACCCGGATCTCTTTCCAAACCGGGGAAGGTGCATTATCCAACTGTGCTACAGCAAAGATAATTTTAGCGACAAATTTTCGAACCCATATGTTACCTTTTTGATATTAATACATTTAATCGTTACATTGTTTGAAAGAGCCATCTACCTTATTTTTACGGAATCTCAAATACCTTTGAGTAATCCAGACGCCAGAATTATCATTTCGTTTTTATTAAATTTTTCAGATAATTAAAGATTATTCTGTATAAATATTGTAATCTGATTGAGGACGAGGGCGATATTCGTATTATAGATATAGGTGCACAAGAACGTTACGTAAGATTTGTCTGCTAGATATATTTTGAATATCTTTTACTGTTTTATTTATACATCATTTGAATTTTAGTTCAAGTTGTACCCAAAGAGTTAAAATTTATTTGCGAATTAAAGTATGTATTTCATCGCTTTAATATGTCAACTTTTCCAACGCATCAAAGGCTACCCGGTCGTGGCATTTTGTAAAAGAACACATCCGACGTGACAAATACGTCGGGTGACAGAAATGTTGGGACATTTCTGTTTTTAAATAAACGAGAGAACATTTAAACTGATGTAAATCAGAAACTTTGAGATTTATGCAGAATGGTAACACACATTTTCCCTCGATAAAAGTCACGAAATAATAATAACAGACGGCTTGGCGAATAATACGTGTGATTTTTAATTTACGATAAGAATAATAAAGATGTCGGACATAGTGGTAATCCTTCGTTCGTTTACATTCGATCCGCTTCCGTCCAGTGGCGTAGCTACAAAAATTTGGCCTCAATGCAGAGTACAATAATGGGTCATAAATAACTATTGAACACAAGATACATAAATATTAGTACTGCGTAGTTCATTCATTAAATAGTAAAAATACAACTAATCTCTTGTTATATATATAATATTTTAATTCAAATTAAATGTATCATTTATAAATATGTATACATAAATATTTTTATTTCTATTGGGATTCGAACCTGGATCCTTTCCTATCCGGAGAAATGCGTTAACCGATTACGTTACACCAACATAGTAGGTTGACGACAAATTTTCGAACTTATATGCAATAGTTCTTTCAAATTGATATATATCTATTATTAAAAGCTTAAAAATTATAACCTTTTATTGCGAAAATCTCAAACAATTCGCTATGAGATACTAGATTATATAATGAATTTTTGAAATTAAATTTTTGGATAAATTTTGATACAAAAGTTGAAGTTGAAGTTTTTCAGAACATAGTTTAATACATTCAGAACATATATTATTTTATTTGTATTAAAACACCACAGAACTTCATATGTTCTGAAAAACTTCAACTTCGCAATAATAATGTGTTCTTTTTAACATATAATATTCACACTTTCGTGAAAAAAACAAAAGAGCCCTGTTGTGTGATCAGTAGTAACTTTTTACTAACGCCCGTAGTAAAAATCATTTGCGGGTTGTTGATACATTAAATTTACTATTGTCAAAACATAGATCGAGATGTCTAAAAGTGTGACAAATAATCATGATATATGATTTATTTTATGCATTATCAATGGATCACTTTGGTGGTGAAATTTTTTCGTATTGTGTGTAATAATGTATATTTTTGGGGGTTAGGACGGTGGTTAAATAAAATAAATGTGATTGATGTGTGTTGAGGTTTATTATGACAATTAAAACAGATAGAATGAATAAATGAATGAAGATGTGATGTAGAAGGTGCATGTGTGTGTGAAATTAAATGAATTGGCGGTCTTGCTCGGCAAGCGCGAGCCGGCAAGACCGCCGTTGTGAAACGCTGATACTGGAGAGACTGCTTGGCGGTGAATTGATCCCGACTTGTGGCAGCAGCCAGTAGCGCTGTCGCCAGCGTCGATGCCGACTGAGATGGCGGTAGATTTGAATTATGGTCGCTACATATTAAACAACGATATAATCATCGGACGAATTCTCATCAGCGGGATATTGAATGATTTATTGTCGTATACTGCAACTTTCAAAGTATCACTGAGTCAGATGACTTTTGGAACAGCTGTGAAAAGTCCGCCATATTTAACTATCGATTCCCGTTTGTACTATCGGATATCGGAGAGTATTAAAGAGTTACTACTGTTCGCACAACCGGCCCTAAGTGTTATTAAGCATTTATATGCATTTTCAATTAAAAAAATACTTATTTCACCTTAAGATGATTTACACTTTACGGCGATAGTGACATATTAGTGGGGGTACTGCTTCTGTATACATCGAAAATGTGTTTATTTTTATAATTATATTTCTTGCTGTAATCGATTTTAATCACGTTAACGCTGGGCAAGGTATCGATACTCGCAATAATATCGATGCTAAATTGAGTGCGCGAACTTTTTGGACCCCTATTTAACGTGGGCCCCAATGCACTGCGTTGGCATAGTTACGCTACTGCTTCCGTCGTTAAAATTTACATTAGTTAATAAAATTTGCTACAACTTATATAACATTATCTATTTTAACCTGTTAGCTGCCCAGAAAAATCGTAGGTGAAATATGTGGGTACTATTTCACCATAAGCGTCCATCGACGGCGATTTCGTACGATTTTGAGATGATAAAAAGGAAAAAATAAAAGTTGATAGTGTTGTCAGACCATAACACTTAGAACATTATTATGTAATTTATGTTTGTTTTTTGGGAGGACAATACCAGATTTTTATTATTGTGTTTAATGTGATGCTTAAAACAAAAATAATATAGCACTCCACAACTACGTACACATTACATATCGCACTAACAACACGCATAAAATGATGCCGCCTGCCGCGGCAATGGCCGATGCTGCCGAACAGCGCACTCGCTGTATTTATAGTAAAACGCTCATATATTAATTTTAATTAATAATTAAAAAATAATATCTCATTCACTTGAATTACTTGGCAACAAAAACGAAAAATATCGCGAACGTACGTCAAAATCTAGTTGGCAGTTTACTCAAGTTGGAACGTTCCAGATACTTTCCAACTTATTGCGTCCTTCTCATCATCGGACTCTGCGGTGGTAACGACCATATCGGGAATGTTTAAAAAGTGTAAAGTAAAAATAAAATCAACATTTTTTTTGGAAATTCGATAACTGTAAAAATATTAACACTTTGATGTCGATATGTGTGTTAAATTTTCAAATTTAATATAATTGCGATCTGGCAACGCAAAAGTGAGCGCCAACCGTCAATTTTGTGTGGAGGAAAAATGACGATTTTTATACTCGATTTCAGACGTAATTCATTGTGTTCTTGAGTTGAAACAGATTTTTATGGGGCGTCGTACGATATCACTACTGGAAATAATAATTTGGTTAAAGATTCGATCCGTGGCGCCGGTGATATCATGCGTTATTTGATGGTTATTTGCTGTGAAAAATAGACGCCGCGGAATGTCACGTGGTTGTCCGCTATACTCACGATACCCAACTTAAATTCTGACAGTTCTTGCTCCATCTCTTTCTCTATCGGAAACTTGTGACGTGGGCGGCCAAGGAGTTAATACGCTTTCTTCAACCATGATCAAGAGATAGGGATAGATGAAGGCGGAGAGAGGAACAGGGGACACCGGGAAAAATCTCGATGGTCCGAGGACTTTGATAATTAGTTTTATTTTACAAAATACAATATTCAAATTAATCCTAAATCAGTTGGCATATACGAAAAGGAAATACAGATTTTGCTCCCGTGAGATTCTTTCGAGATATCTCTCAGCTTTTGTAGTCCCCGTGTACACACTATGTCTTAGAGATTCGAATCACCATACACTCGTTATACTTCAAACATCAAATGTCGTTATCGTTCGTCAGTTGGCTGATTTTGAATCTCCCCAGCAGCAATTAAAACGAAATAAATGTTTGACAATTAAAGCATTATTTTAATGTTAATATTTAATGACGACAAGTTTTGTGAATATATAGTTAGTGTGCACTTGTCAAATCTCGCTGTTAGATCGAACGTCGTGTACACTGGTTTGGGTTTTTGTCACTTCCTGCACAATCTCAAATTCAATCCACAATCTCAAACTGTTCTGAGTTTATCTTTAGATTAAAATCTCAACACGTGTATATGATATTGAAATGTATTTAAACTACCAGAATATCTCATCGTGACGCCTTCCGTAGACACGGGTCTTTCTAATGATATAATTATTAAAACACCAAAGTATTCTATCGTGCTATAGTATAGCCCACATTACTGTATGATGTGAATCATGGGTATTAACCAATCATAACCTAAGGTCCTTCGAAAAATATCACAACAAATGCTTGAGGAACATTTTAGATATAATATGGGAAGAGCGCAGGACTAACTTGAGTGCCTGAAAGAAGCTAAAATTCCCAGTGATCCTGAAACACGAACTGTAGGTCATTGTGTGCGTATGGATGATACAGGGCTTCACAATTAAATTATGTTTATGCAACTATCTCACAGCAAAATATTAACAATGTAAGTCGAGAAAATGATTCAAAAACATCACGAAGGCGAATCTGAGCAGATTTGGTTATAAACTCTGAACATTGGGAAATGACGACCCATGACGAGGACAATGGCGTCAAATGATACATTGCGCCCAATGATTGAACAGGAGAAACACGCGAACGGAAGAAAGCTGACGCAATTAATGAGAAAAGGAGAAAGTTAAAAGAAAAGGAGATAAAAACTATTTCTCAGAACTGCCCTGTCCAGCAAATGCACATGCATAACATATGGAAGCGTATTATTCCGCAAATAGTTTATACCTAATTAATTATAATTACATACATATGCATGTAGGGCTTTTCAATTCAAACAATGAGAGTGCTAATTTCGAATCCATCCATATTTCATCTGTTTCATAAAAACATCATATTTTATCATTTGTGCAAATTATGTAAATATGGATTGTAATTATGTACGCACGAAGATTGTTTTATCTAATTGTTTTTGAAATATTAAAAATACCGTAAAAAAGTTTCCGGAACGCCGTTCCACCGCGTTACATGACAAAAAAGCATCGTATATATGTATTATCATGACTATTAATTATTGTCATATTAGGCATCAACGTATTTTGAGTTTAGCGCATAAACAAATCTGTGTGTATTTTGTCTTTAATGTAAAAAAGTCCATAGACGATACCACAGATTAGTTATAGTATAGAAAAAGGTTTAATGTCTATACTTATTTGACAGCAAGTGGCGTAAAGCGATTGGTTTGTCAGTTTTTGTGATATTGTATTTATATGAAATAAACGGAAAATGAGCACTGATGTGTGTTCCTCATTAGGTTCTCTAACGGCTGAATTAGAAAATGCAAAGCGTAGTCTTCATAAAATAGACGACGATATCAAAAAGATTGTCCAAACGACGGGTCGATTTCAAATTGATAGGTTAGTAATCTATTTTTATGTTTTTATCGGCCACTGCTAATACTTTGGGATAATGATATTGTAAATATTGATTTTATTTTGATTGCAGAAATTTCCAAAACACAAGCGATTCTCCGCGCGGCGGACAACGTCCATTTAACACAAAATTTTTTCAAGAAAATCGAAACTCAGAAGATGATAGACATGCAAGAAAGAGACCACAAGAAACAAAAACAGTATTTAGCAGGTAATTAGGTTGTTTTACAAACGTTCACATGTTTAGGTTATATCAAAAAAACTAAAAATATTAAGGAAAAATATATAACCTTGTCTAGTGAATTTTATAATTCGCATGAAAGAAAATAGGTGGTCAAAAAATATTCAGTAAATTGTGTATTAATTTTATAATTTATTGTTACATCTAGATTGTCAGCGCGGCCGGCTGGGGACAGCGATGGGGAAGATGAGTTTCCTTCGACAAAGAAACCCCGAGTCTCGTCACAGGTCATACGGGAGCTTCCCAGCAAGCAGCAGATCCTTAAAGCTCAAGCGGGGGATGAAGTTTCCAAAGCTCGGAACCGTCGCATGTTCGGCTCTCTCCTCGGAACGCTCCAGAAGTTCAAACAGGAAGAAATAGTACTCAAGAACAAAGAAGATAAAAAGGCCCGCGTGGAAAAGAAAATTGAAGAACAAGCCAAGCAAGAGAGGGAGAATGAAAGGAAGGAAAGGCAAAACCTTTTCGCCGAACGTGAATTCAAAAAGGCAACTATTAAAGCGCTAGAAGAAAAGATGATCAGAATGCAGTATTTTGAAAAGTGGGAGAGTGTCCATAAACCACTGTTGAATTTTATAGAGACCAAGTGGAAGCCCCATGTGTACTGGCTACCCAAAATAATGAATAATCAAGCTAAGGAAAAATATGATTTTAGTAGAAAGAAACAGGAACGTAAGTCAAATATTCATTCTTTTCAACCTGTGGTATGGATTTGTCGATTCATATAAGTTTTTTCATGTTTTATATAAATTGAATACTGTTTAAATAATATAATAGTTCTAATGTACACTTTTATCAATTTTATGTTTTATTTTTAGAAATCCTTGAAAAGAAACAGCAGGAACTGAAGAAGGAATTAGAAGCCATAGAAGAAAGAAGCATTCGTGGTTTGAAAAATCAACCAGGAGCTCGCGCCAAATCCAACTCAATATCTCAATCAACAGAAATGGATGACCACACTCCCGCTGATGAAAATGTCCAGGATGATGATGATCGACCCGACATTCCATTTACTAAAATAAAGCAAGAGAGAGAGAGAGACGAGTCAAAACAGAAGGAAGAAAAACATAATACAAAAAAGTTACTCAGTCCTGAAGCTATAAAACAAGAAAAAAATAAAATTGGCGATACTAAGAATGGAGAAGTATCGACAAAGGAAAAGAAACTAAGTCACAACAGTGATGGGGTGAATGATGACCACGTTGATGATGAAAGCCATAATGATTCCAGTTTTCATGACAAGGAATCCACTAAAAATCATTCAAATCCACTGAAAGAAGGTAAAAATTAGCTTACTTACACAAAATACAAATTACACATTATGTTGAATCTTGTACTGATGTTTCTTAATTCTTTTTCTTGGCTACCACAAAACCACATTATTTCAAAATTCAATGGAACAAATAAAAAATTTGAGTTACCTGGAATCGATTCAATTAAATTATGAATTCGGAATTCGCGAAAACATCGCAAAAATAGTAATAAATCGCACCAATTTCAAGTTAAAAATAGATATATTTTCACATATTCCGAGGAAACGTCTCGAAAACACTGTATTAGTGATTAGTGCAATCTATCCACACGGGTCAAGGTGAGAGCATCTATTACTGATCTATTTGAAAATTAGCAGTGCACGGTCAAAATCGATTTATTTGACAATTAGCAGCGGCGGGGACCGAGACGTAAAGGGCTCAGATGCGCAATGTGTTGGCAAATACTGCAGCAAACAAAAGGCTCCACGCAAGCGGGCACGGCCAAAATGCCGCATGCATCGTAAAGTTGAAAAAAAAAACTAATTATATGACTTGATGATATTAATTTATAGCGCAAGGGTCCCAAAATAACCCCATTATTTATTACCGGGGTTTTCGAAATAACGCGGTTAATCAACTGTAAAATTGACATTTTGGGTATTGGGTGTTCGAAAAATTTCTAATTTTGTCAAATTTCAAATTATCGGGGTTTTATTGTATTAGGATACAGCTCACTATTCATTTCCAAAGTATTCAATTTAATCCTAAACCTCAAATATGGAAAAATGACAAAATTTATCTTAATAAGTATATATATAAGACAAAACTTAAACATCAGATTACTATGCACATTAGAAGAATTGAGTAAAGGATAGCCGTATAGTCATCGTTTTAGGATGGACTAGTCAAAATTATTAGTAATTTATGTTTATTTTCCTCCATATTAATACAGTAAAACCTCATTATTGCGAAACCCAAGGGACTAAAAAATAAAAATTCGTAATAACGAATTTCCACATACAACGAAAGAAAAAAACATACCGTAGCAAAATAAAATAGCGCGGCTTTAAGAATGTTAGTAAGTTTCGCAAACAAGACACCCATTGTCAGTTTAATATGGGATAATATAACATAATAAGGCATTTTAAAAACAGTTAAATTAAAAACATTTTACGAAACAATATAAGATAATCTAAAATTCAGCGATATTTTTGAAAATTCCAGAATGTCATTCAAATATAAAACAATATTCAATTTTAATTGTGTTTAATTCTAGAGCCACTACAAGCATTGAGTTTTGAATCGGTCAAACACACGAAAACAATTGTCAAATAAATACAATAACGAAAATATTGTACACAATAATATCGTTAATTGTAATTAATGTAAATGTTCAGTTTTAATGTAAAAAGTGACATAAATTAATAATGAAGACGAAAATTGAAGATAATAATGTGCGGAATTATAGATGTTCAAACTGGATAAGACTCGAGCTCTGTAGGCGTCATACTTACGAGTATATGCGTGCGCATGTGTGACATGCCAATTGCGATTTCGGGGATTTCCTCTTTATTTACTCCATCTGGTTTATTACGATCCAGTGGACACGTGTATGCTCCAGAGCATGGGAAGGGTATCATTTTAACCTATTTTGACAATCGGCAATAAAACCAACCTTGGATGACGTGAAGATTACTTTACATAGGGTTATTACGATCCCAAGGAGACGTTTTACAGCGGCGCAGCGGGCCGCCGTCAACACTGACAAATACACGACAGTTCGACGGCACCGCTTTCAAAATATTTTCATTGTAACAAAAAAATATCATTATATATTTACGTAAATCTATCGGTATTTTTTCGTACGGGACAAAAATAATATCATTATACATATTAACAAAATTTCGTTATATAAATTCATTTTTATATGAAAAATTCATTGTAGGGAATTAATCTTGAAATTTTTTTTAATGTGTTATTTTTCGATATAGCGGGGTTCATTTTGACAATGTTTTACTTTATTTACATATAGTGACCTTAATCAGGAAAAAAAAAATTATTTGTATTCTAAATTAAATTTTATTTATCATAAACATGGTCTTCTAAATTAAAAACAATCAATATCAATATTTTTACTATTATAAGCATATTGTTCTACGAAAATTTAACTAACTCCTGACCATTGGTGTTAAAGACGGGCACCTTAACCACACAAGCTAGACTGTATTATGCATTCAAATGTTTATAATTTATTTTATTGTAGGTCGAGTCGATGTGAGAAATCCGCAACATATTGCGGCTGATGTGAATGGTGATAATGAAGATGTTAATAAGGAAGAAAATCTCTGTAAGGTTTCTAATATCGATGACAATAATAAAGACAAAACTGGTCATGAATCACGAGATACAGAGAGTAATGAAGAGAACTGACGTAGAACACATGTTATAGACAGTTCAAAAAACTTTACACTAATTTCTAGTAAAACGGTTTCTATTTTTTGTCTGAAAAGAAAAGCAGAAGTAATATTTTTTACCAACATAAAGGTGTTTTTTAATTCAGCCTTAAATGTTTTTTTTTTTTTAAACTTCACCTTGAAACACAAAATTTGACACACTTTTGAAACACATAATTTATGTGTGTAATGTTTTTAAAAATTGACGCACTATAAACAATATTGCGTGTGGCACAAAAATCAGTTAAGAAATGAGATTGTTACATTTTATATATCTTTTCCTAATTTACTTAAAATAGAGTAACAAAGAAAATTAATGATAATCATTGATTTATTTTGAATAAAATTAAATCAGCATTTATAACAATTCCATAGTAAAATTAATCCCAAAATATTATTTCAAAAATAGAAAGCCGTGATTTTCAATACAAAATCTTGCATTTATTGCTACAGAAGACACATCTTTAATTTTTACAAATAAAATGCTATTGTTCATGATCTTTACATACAGAAATTGCAAATTGTATTGGTTATTTAACAATATGTATTTGGTAAAATCTCTGTTTGGAGGTTGTTTTGTGTAATTTTTTATTGCAATATTTAAAACTGTTTTATCCTACTTTTCTTATTGAGTTGACCATTGCTTCAAACAACCTAATTTTTTTCATTTCTTACTAAGTATTACATAATATGTGATTTGATCCACAGACCAGTAAATTAATAGACATGAAATAAAGTGTACATATAGGAGAGGGGTTTGGAATATAACAGTAAAAAAGTATTTACTATTCGAAAATTAAATCTTTGTGTAAACAAGTCATATTTTTTACATTAATGCGCATTATATTGTCAGCATTTAAATTTTCGTTCCGATCGAGTCATATATTTAAAAAAAGTCACGGAGCTATTTGATTGCGTAAGTGGTACCAAAGTGATCACGTGGGTTATACAAAATTAAAAATATTGAAACAAGGAATTTGTGTTAGTTCATGTCTATATATTTGGTAGTCTTGTGGATTTGATCAGATTTATGAAAATTTTGTCAGTCAAAGTTGGAAGTTAATTTTTTTAGTCAGTTATTTGATTTTTTGATTTGATCACTACAGATTTTTATTGTTAGTTGACTCAAAAACGTAATACTGTAAATAAGTATGTGATTTAGAATTGACATTTACTGTTATTTTTATTTCGTTACTATATAATGGTTTTAGAAAAAAGTTTAAAAAGTGTTCGCTGCATATTGTCCCATCGGCAACTGATAGATTACATTCCCATCAAAACATTTAGTCCTGACATTAAAAAATTGGGATATAGGCGTATCTTTAAAAACTCAACAAATAACTGTTAATTCTAAAATGTTAATTGATTTCAGTTACATATAATTACTTCAAACATATTCCAGAATTATTTTAATTTTATATGTTGTACTAGTTGTAGCATATTTAAATTATTGTGAATGAACCAGACATATTTTCATCGGTTTATGTTACTTAATAAAATTACTTTTTCACTTGTATGTGCAGTCGCTACATAAATTTAAATTATATTATTTGTTTAAAAAATTGTTCAATAAGTGATCATATCAGAAGTTTCATTACTGATTTCTTCTATGTATCATAATGTGATGAGCTAAATCATTATTGGGAGTGTGTGATTGGTATTTGTATTGGAAACGATGACTGCTAATTGAGATTTAACTGTAGTACCAAATCTTCATATATTTTAATTTATAAAAAATGTATCTGGCAAACCCAGTTCTTCGAGGTATATTGTATCATTTGCAATTATTTCATTACTGCATGAAGTTTGGGTTGAGAGATATGGCAAGTTGTAAACAAAAATAATAATACAAATTAAATTAATCGACTAGAAAGATATACAGAAAAAATTTTTAGTTGCTACCAGGATTCGAACCTGGACCACTTCCTATCCAAGGAAGCACGTTCTCCATTTTCCCTATAGCAATCAAAAATGTGTAATATGTCTCTTTAATTTAAAAACAATATTTGCCCATTAAACTACTAAACACCTCCATGCACGATTGTCAAAGGTTTTAGTAGCATAAATCTCCTATTACATATTTAATACTGAAGGAATTAAGAAATAAGAATGATGATTAACTTCGAATCAGCCAGGAACAAAATAAAAGTGCATATTTGTATTTAGAGGTTAAAGTGAGGTCTCCTGTAGCTGTCGCTACACAAAGCAAAGTTAAAATACAAGACATGTCAGATAAATCAATTACGTCATGCTGGATTATTAAGTCGCTGGCCGTGGTGGAAAGTTTTTTGCGACAGATATATTTGGCGCTGGGCCATGGAGAGGTTTTAATGAATAATAAAATTGATTGAATTATCAAGAAACGAGAATCAATGTTGATTATATTACAGCCCATTTGTTCATTAAAATTATAAATGACCAAATAAATAATAACCGGCAGAAATAAAATCAAAATATTTAAACATTGACGATTTTTAGTGGATTTTTTGCAAAGCATCCTTGACACAAATATTTAGTATTCTGTGTTAATAATATTATTTGGGTTATCTTTTGCTTAGAAATATGTTTCTTGCAAAACTGAAATCATACCAAAAATGTAAATGATGCCTTACAATATATATTTTTTATTATGTTAAACCAACCAGATCCGATGTATATAGTGATTCACAATGAAATTGCAAAAAAAATTATCGCATATGACAAAATCTGGTTTTTAACAATTGTATTTAATTTTCTAAAAATTATATAAGTATTTGGATTAAAATTTAAAAAATTGGAATTGCTGCCATATGTATTGCAATTGCGAGAGAAACTATATACTTCCGAAGTATATAGAAAAGCGTTGAGATGTGAAAAACTTATGTAACAGTATTAGATTTTTTTTGTTTATTTCAGGGTTATGAACGTCTATAGATTGCATTGTTTACAAGTTCATTTTATTTTGTATATCTAACTGCCTTTTGCTTCCAATTCATTCTCAAATCCATCTACTCGACCAAATCCAATAATCATTCAGAATATCCTGTTTTATTGGAAACTGCTTTTTCTCTCAGAATCCATTATCAAAAAATCATTTACAAATAAATGTGTTGGGCCAACTCAAAATATTTAAATGCTCATAACTTGACTATATTTTCCAAATGTCTTTTTCAATACAATTCCGAAGTTGAGCTTTTATTCTAAAACGTAATGTATGTATAATGTATGTCTCAATTTTAGGAAATATATAATTTATTGATTTTTTGATGTTATTATGCAAGATATCTTGGTAACACAGTAAGTTATTGAATATTTTTAAATGGAAAAATGTAATTCATTAAAAAAAATGATACTTTTTTTTCAATAGTTTACAATAACTTTTTTTTAACCACTTTCTGTTGATTTTTTATTGTAATACATATAAAGTCACTTAAAATTTTGTGCAAGTGATTTTGGACACATGAATATTACCACAATAATAATTGTAAACATTATTTTTAAGCTTTGTCTCTAAACAGACTAGATATGCAAAACTATGATTCTGTATTTTCTTTACAAATTAGTATGTAATTATAAAATTTATATAGTAATCAGTAGATTTTTCTGGCTTTCGGTTTTTTTTGTGTAACCATTTGTTGTGGGTTATGTGACTGAACCAAAAATAAAGTGATGTATGATTTGTCAACAAGAAAAAGTGTTTTTTTTTATTTATTTATAAATATATTTGTCCAGCAAAGTGACTATCTTATCAGAGGGACAAAGGAATATTTGTATGATGACTTTCAATATCCAAATGTGTTGATTTTCTTCCATTTCTTAGGTGAGTGGATTTCTTCACAAGTCATCTGCCAAAAAGGCGAAGGAAATCTTTAGTACAGTAAAATCCCGTTTATTTGATGTTGAGGGGACCGAAAATCAAGAAAAAAGTTCAAAGAACGACTTACGATAATGAAAATAAAAATTTCAAAAATTAGAATCTTTTTACATAGGTACTAACTTTTTTCATTTCATTATTAACTGTGAAGTAATTATATATACATACCTATAAACACACATTTTAAAATAACAAACAAGTTGTCAAAATAAAGCATAAAAAAATCACATTATGTCGTGCCATTTTTAATAACAGCATAATCGTCGAACTTGGCAATACCGCCATTTCTCCGATGTATTGAAGTTAGCAACAAAAGTTTCCAGCGCTTTTAAAACTTTGTTTTGTTGTGATTGTGGCTGCATTTCGCACTCACCTGTGACGTCTTGTTATTTTTCTTCTTCAATCTCCGCTTCCTTACTCCTTTTCCCTCCATGACATTTCTAGCCTTTCAATGCTAAAGTTCTATCTGTTATCATGTTTAACATTGTTGACAACATCATTAATGGGTTCGTGTATTCTTCTGTTAATTTTATTTTGGATAATATTTCTTGTGTTAATTAGATTTTTTAGCAACTGTTGGCGTTTTTACGAGTTTTGCATTGGTGCTATTTTCGAGATTATAAAATTATCAGTCAAAATCATATAAATGTTTTAATTTAAATTTAATGAAATACAGAAAAGTCCGAGGAACGCAAACCATGCATTTACGAATTTCAAAATATTTAACACGTAAATATTAGAAAAATACAAATAATTTTCTTTACGTATAAAACAATGGCAATGAAATTATTAACAAGATATGAGAAAATTTTTCAAAGTGCCTCGACACTAAACTTAAATAGAAAGAGAAATGTCTGTATTAAAATGAGTACAAATTAAATAATTTATAAAACACGGAAAAGTCTGAGGAACTGACCCGCATACTAGCATTTATTTAACAAAATACACGCTAATAACGCTACGTAAACAAAAATAATTATGGTATTAATACGGAGCAGAATATTGGCAAGCACTGACATTTGCAGAAACTGGGAGAATTACATTACCTACAAGGGTGCAAAGATAATATTTGCTATCTTTTTGTAATGTAAAGAAAACTAGCGAGAAACAAAAGCATGCACATTAATGTGTCGCGGTAAGGAAGATAAAGATTTAAAAATCGAGGACGCACTAGATATGTTTGTCATTGCTCCAAAACTTTGACTTGTGGCGAATTTAGAATAAACGGGATTTTACTGTAGTACCTTGTGTGCAATATTCCCTTTAATTTTGGTTTATGGCGTGTGCATAAAAAATATTTGGTGCAATTTTAAGAACCAATGCTATTATTTGTGCACTGAGGGCGAAAATAAGAAAAACATTACCATACCAGTGTAAGGTTGTTAGGCAAACCACATTACTATTGGAGATGCATTAAGATGCATAAATAATTCAAGAGAACTAATAACAACTATCAAGGAAAGCTGCATACTGACAACATTCTCCGCAATGAAAAATATGATTTTTTACAATTCATGCAGGAGAAGATAGAAGACAGTAGAGGTAAAATGTTATTATCCTGGCTGCATTGTATCAAAAACTGGTTCAATGGTAACCTTCAATATAAGGCGGCGTGTGAAGAAGTTTTGTTAATAATTGTGTGCGGACTATGATGCCAAATCGCGTGGAACATTGATTGTGTGTGGTAAAATACTTCACTTCATTTACATTTACCAAATCAAACTTGAACTAAGTCTTGTTTATTTTCATTATACTACTCCAAAGTAAAGTTGTCATCATTGTGAGTATATTTCGTTATTCTTTAATCTGCCGTTAATCACTAGGTAAAAAGTCAGACAATTAGATGTTATATGAGCACTTTGTTCACGTTTTTTAGCCAGTCAATTAGGCTCGAAAATAATATTTTTTACTGTAAATTATTAATAATAAATTAGGTCAGTCGTGGTTATGGAATTATAGTTTTATTATAAAAGTTGTTTACAAAGTTCAAAAATAAATCATTACCAAATTGTTTTATTTTTTTCTCATAAAAAGCGTGGAATTTAAGTTTTCTTATTAAACAACAAACTACATGTATATATTTTACATATTTTCTTGTTCGCTATTTGTGTGCCTTTTAAAACACACATACAGCTGACATGTATGTACATATATACATTGCAAAGTAATTTTGAATACAAAGGGCACTCTTTTTTGGACTTGTATTTTTTCTACGTGGACTGAATGAAGAACAATATCCTGCCACTTGTGTAAGATAAACAATATTGTTTGTTAATGCGTGAATTCTGTGGAGACGTTGCGTGTTTGAATTCTTTGGAGACGGTCTAGGGACATGTTCAAGACATTTGCACATTTGACAACTGTTTTCTTTTCAAGTTCATCACTAGATTCTTTCTGGCATCTCAATTTGGTTTTCAGAAAAATAAATCAGTTTTAGATAATCTTAGCATACTTTACATAGAAATTAAAATATCTCTTGTCTCTCGGCAATTATACTGCAGCTACTTTCATTGACACACGTGGAGCCTATGACAATGTGAGTCCTACCATATTAAAAGGTAAACTTTTAAAACTGGGCCTTCCATTAAAATTAATTCAACTAGTTAATAACATACTATGCATGTGAAAGGATGATCTCAATGGATGGTCCGTCTCATTAAATAATCGGGAAATTATGGAAGGGACTTCCGCAATGTTTAGTCCTTAGCCCTCCCCTTTATAGTTTATATACTGATCTTGAAACAACCATTTGAGGAGTGTGTTCCATTCTCCAATATGTCGACGACATAGTAATATATTGCTCTGATAAGGATATATAAACTAACTAATTTACCATCACCAATTATTAAGGCTTCTAACAGAATCATCCTCCAATATCTGGTTTACCTGGTTGTGCCAAGTCTTCTGCGGACATCCTCTACTTCTGGTGCCATCAACATTTACGTCCCATGTAATGCTAGCAGTGCTGAGACCCGAGTGGTACAAAGTACACTCTTGGGTGAGGCATTTGCCAAAAAAACATCCGTTAAAATGTCAATCATCTAACAAAAAGGAATGTTTATTGGGATTACTAATGACAAATTATAATTAAGCGTTACTTTATTTACTTTGATATTAAACTAGAAAATACAGTAACTACTTAGATTTTTGCAAAAGGCATGTTTTTTGATAGAGTTGACATGCAAAAATTATCCATGTGTTTTTATGGTAATTTCTCAGACTTTTATTAATTGGTATAATTATACAATCTGACGGTGAACAGACATATGGATGATGATGTGATAGATATGGAAGGTGTGTCTGATTTTGAATGAGTTTATATTACTGTTTTTTGAATTTTTTTTTAATATCTAAAGGATTTTCATGAAACTTTAACCCTGAGCCCACCAGGAAAAAAAAAATCAAGCATATTTGTATTTAGAGGTATTTAAGGTCTACGGTAGGTGTCACGCTACACAAAGCAAAGATAAAATACAAGACGTGTCAGATAAATAAATTGTCACTGGTCGTGGTGAAAAGTTTTTTTGCGATGTATATATTCGGCACTAGACCGAAAAGAAATTAAAATGCAATAACTTTTTAACCCTGCAGCCTAAGAGTAATTTTTTAGATTCAAGGTACTCAATTCTATCGAAATTTTTTAATATTCTTAAATAATTTATGCAATCCATTAATTCTTGGTATTTCCAATGTTCATTTCGTTTTTCAAATTTCACGTATTTATCTACACTGGGAAAAAAATAAATTAAACAACATTCACAATTATCTAAGTTCATTTTTTAATACACGTAAGATTACACATACCTTATTTCATAACTATGTTTTATATATTTATAATATATATTCGTATTTAACATACACTCAGTGGTCTATAAATAATTGTGACACAAATTCATATGGTTAACATTTTAATGAACTTTAACACATCACGTTTATTAACATCCAAATTTAGTTATATTCAAGTCTCTTTGGACAAGAGATTTCTTAGTATACTGATTGACTGATGTCCTTGACAACTGCAACTCATTCATTTAATATGGTTTTTAATAATTTTAATATGATTGAAACCCCTAATAGTGCCTAATACCAATTTTTATTAGTCATAGAAAAATGAACTTTGTGATGCACATTTTAAATAGAAAGCATTGAGGTTATTTTGGATGGCAGAGGCACTAAGGGGTTAATAAATAAATTTCACGAAATATAAATAAAATCTGTGTGTTCAATATTGGATAACAATATGAAATTGTTGCAAAAGCGAGTATAATCTAATGTTTAATGCATTCTTAAACAAAATAAAAATTGTCAACAATGTCGTAAAAAGTAACTATTTTCATTCAGGGGTTGGCTCGCATTAAAAAACCTTATGCGGTTAATTAACTGCAAGTTTTGTAATTTAAATAATATAATAAATAATTTTAAAAAAAACAGTTTTCCAATAAAATTATTTAAAATAAAGTTATTTAGTGACAATTTTTATAACAAAACCCAAAATCGGGTCCTAACACAGAATTAACAACCACAAAGCACCAAAAAAATAACCCCTGTTTTAGTAAAATAACAACCGTTAACACACATAAGGTAATATGTACTATCCCGTAAAGTACTATAAACAAGCAATGACGGTTATAATTTTATATTTCTCATTTTCTAAAAGCAAAGTGAGCGACATGCAGGTTGTTTAGTGTTATGGCTCTGCTTTATTTATTGTGAATATTTGACAGGTACTAGTAAAACTAATAAATGATTCCAAATAAATAAATTGAGAACAAATCTTGATGATTTATTTCCCTTAATCAAATTACATAGAAAATATTGAATAAAAATTATTATCAATCAATGTTTAGCCAAGTCACTATTCAAGATTTTCTAGTATGATAAATATAAAATTAATTAAATTGGTAATTGTTATATGAATTAGTCATAGTGTTTATCATTGCATAGTACTTTCCGGGATGGTTCTTAATCATTCAATACGTAGTTGTTTTCGAGACAAAAAAAGTACATAAGGAAAACCTAAATGAGATAAAAATATATTACCTGTTTACATGATTCGAGTGTTTAGATTTTTTGGCACAAATTTATAACAATTAACAAATATATATAAAAATAAGTAATTTAATTTTCATTAAATACCTGTTAATGAAAATTTTTAATATTCTAGTCTGGATAAATTATGATTACATCATATACACAAGTCTGGTAAGATTTATTGAGGTCAGTGAATAATGCAGGACAACAAAAATATAAAATAATATGCCAAAAATCAGTACACAATTAAAAAAAAACCTGAAGCACCTAGTATGCATTCAGAATATTCCGAAATTGATGTAGCATAAATAATATTATTTATCTATTTTTCTGGTAAAATTTGAACTTTTAAAAATAAGTTGCATATCTGAGATACATTTTTGTGCACTATATTATATACATATATATATGTATTTGTGCAAAATTTCAATCTAGGAATTGATGTACTGAATTTAATCTTCTGTGAAAACAAACTGCATAACTTTTACTCCCAAACCATATCTGTTAGATGCAACAAGAAAACAATCACAGCTTAAGTTAGTCATATTTATTTAGAAATGCAAAATATAGTTCTCATGAAATAGTGCATACTTTTAGGTATTGAATTTCAGTAGAACCTCAACTTTTAATTATATTAAATCAAATTTGAATCTTCTATATTATCAGACAACAGAAAAAAATATGCACGTGAAATGGTTTGATGAATTGAACATAACCAATTGCATTACCATACATACACACATTTATTTGTTCACACAATAATTTATAATATTATACGTTCAAAGCGAATACAATCAATCATTCACTGATAGAATAAGTCTGAAATTACCATTTAAGAATTAACCTGAGCCAGATCAACTGTGATTTAGTTATTCACTATTTTTCTAATTGTGCAAACCTTTGTTTTAAAACACAACATACAGCAATAATGTATTGAAAACTGAACATTGATTCTGTTATACATTAAGACTGTTGTTTTCCAATGACAATATGTATCTCTAAAATACAAGCTTCGTGAGGTTTAGAGGTTCAAACGTAAATTTTTTACCAATGTTCTAAAGAACCGAATGTGAAAAACATACATATCGATAAAAATTATAGCCATATTTCATGTCAACATTCATCAAAATCATTCATCCAGTGTTTTTCGATCACACTGAATTTCAGTTAAACTGACATATTTAAAAAACTTTAATATAAATGCAGAATTTAGTTTAATAACATAGCTATACAGATATGACAGTAATACTTGCAGGATTGCAAAATAAAACGTATAGGAGTAGTGTCATTGATTCTCACCACCTTTCAAACCTTTAGGATAATATACCGTTCTTGATAAAATGAAAATAAAAAAAATACTTAAAATCAATAAAGGTCACAAAGTATATGAAGATTTGTAAGTTTAGATATTCTATTTATATAAAGTAATGTAATGTGAATTGTGTTTAAAAAGGAAAAGACCACACACTTGTTGAAGTCAACTGTGCAAATGACCATACTCTACATAAGCTCCTCACTAATGAGAATTTTTATAATTTTTATATAAAGATTATATTTGGTAACGGAGAAATGAATTACAGGCAGTAGCGGTGGGTTTGTACTATTAAATGTTAAACACAGTAGATTGCAGACAGTGCGGGGAAGTAAATATTATATTCATTTAACAATAATAACCAGGAAAACATATTCTTATTACCGTTTGATGGAAGTTCATATTGAAAAATTGGTAAAAGGCTATAATTAGAAAAATATATCTAAGAACGACACAACAAACACCGGATATGAATAATAGAGATACACGGAGCGGATTAGACCGAAAGAGTGACAGTTTGTTAGTTACTTCAGTGGCCAATGTGAAGTTCCATCAAGCACGGTCGAATGCTGGCGTGCGCCATTGTTGCTTCATCTACAAATGTTTAACACTATATGATGCTACCTTTACATTGCAGACTATTCCAGCCGAGCTGTGACAATAGTTTTTACTACGCAATAGTAACACGAATTTAGCATCGATATTTAATATTTTATCCCTAATATATATCATTCAATATTTGTATTTGAAACATCAACATTTCTTTATATGTAATATAGATATGTATACATGTATATACATATATATCTATATTTATATATGTATATATACATATGTATCTATAATTTCATTACTCTTAATTTAAATATATTTGGTTAACTTAAAATGTTAAACATTACAATCTCGTATTATGTTCCATATTACAATGTTTAATTAGACACACAGCACATCATTTCTTGCAAAAACAAGCCTCACTGTGTTTTAGATCTGTAACATAAATAAGTTAGAGTATATCTGAAAACACTAATCGACATTTTTTTAAAGAAGCAACTGAACTGTGGGTAATTTACTGCGAAATACCCAACATTCGCAATATTGACAAATATGGAACGTAAAGTTCAATAAAAAAAGATTTCTTCTATCTATAAACAAATATTAAAATTGAAAACTAAGTACTGCATGCAAAAGAAAGGGTAGCCGCCTAGGGCCCGAGGTCACAGAAACAGAAACAATATGAAATACAGTTATGTATTACTATCTTCTTATAGTCTTATACAATGGCATTAGAAAATAGTAATTTAATTTCATATTTCGTGTTTCAGACTACTATTGTACCTCCCCCCGCAGGTATCTACTTTCCTTTTGCGTACTTTAACACAAGCAATCAGTTTTAAATTTCAATATTTGTGATGCAAACAAATAAAAAGCTATTTTAATCGACATTTAAAGTTACTTATTCAATGTCAAAAGTGACAAAGAATAGACATTACTATATCTGGCATTCAGTTAAAAAAATGTTAATTAGTACAACATCGAATTTCTAACGCTCCCTTACAAATGGAATTCCAACAACTCACCGCAGTGAATGATACAAATGTGTTTTATAAATAAAAGTTGCCTAGAGCTAAATATTGATACATATTATATAAGCCATTAGCCGAATCAAGTCAGCTAACAAAGTGTAATCTAGCCTAGAATCCTGCACGAAGCTATTTCTGTTCACAACAGATTCTCAAATGGATTATTAAAAATATACCTTTGTTTCATTCGGTAGTTCGGTCGGTGTGCCGTTCATTCCGCTCGAGGACACAACACCAGAACAAGCCGTGGTACGTACAAGAAAACATCTAAAGCTTTTTTTAACAATAAACATGTAATATTATTTTATAAGGATATTTGTGAGAATTATTTGATAAAAGGTATTTATATTTTAAATATGGCACTAAATGACTGAAATTAAATAAATATGTAAACTATTGGCAAACTTACGATACCATCAAAAAGTTAAATATGTAATTAATTAAAAAAAAACACGCTATGGAGAATTTTCATCCTCGGCAGAATGTCCCGAAACTGAAAATATTTTTTCTTAAAAATAGCACTACCTATATGTGAAAAAATAAATAATGCGGTTGAAAAATACGGGTAACAATATACAATCCTATCCCAGAATATAAAAAAAGTTAAAACGAGTTCATCAAAATATCCTAGGCCAAATGTTGACGATGATAAAAAAACCCATTAAATAACAATTCTGAATATCACAATATTAATTTACTAATAGATAATATTATGTGGATGTAATGATAATTTTATTTGAAGCAATAGTTAGCCAAAACAAGGACAGACATCAACAGTTTACATGATTCAAACTATGTGATTTGTATATTGTATTATCTGTAGAGCTAGACTGCTTTAGTGGCTGGATGCTAAGATTGTTACACATATAGTGGCTGTATGCTACGTTATTCATATTACTGGCTGGATGTTATGATGTTAGTCTTGTTGAAAAATTTCTAATAAGATACATTCTAAATTTGATGTATTTTAAGTATGATTTTGGCAAATGGAGAAAGAAACCTACATTTCACTGAAATTAACAATTACTTATCTTTGCACAGAAACAAAACGGTAGCACGCCTCCTGACTAGGGTAATGTGTCCCGTTAACTTTGAATTAAACATATTGTTACATAAATACAAAACAATATTACTGATCAAAATAATTAATTCTCATATTCACATATTTTAAAGTAAGTCAAAAAGAATCAAGTATTCCAACTCGCTGTGAAAATAATACGGCCGTGCAAAGTACATACACATTTAAAAGGTTTCATCAGTATGGAGGGGCAATCATTTTACTTTGCAACAATTTCACTCACAATTTTTAAAATATTAGGAAAAAAGTTTTTAAATTAAAAATAATTAAAAATAGTTCTTTGGCGTAGTGATGGTAAAATTATTTAGTTAAAATAGAAAACATTCTAATTAACTACAATCTTAGAAAATTAATATTTTGAGATGCAGACAAATACATAAATAATTACACAATAATCTGTAAAAAATCAATTCATAAATTAAATATAATATTTAAGATCAATAAATTTGCAATCTATGTCTAAACTATGAAACTACACTATTTTGTTTTGTGGCTTTAAGAAAATCTATAGCTGAAACACATACTAGTTTGAAAGAAAATCTTTCATCTTTTGTAGTGCTGAATATGCACATACATATTTAATTTGATCAGATCAGCTGAATCCCAGTGATACATTGGTGCAGTTTATATTTTATAAACGTGGCAATACATTGTTTAAAGTGTTGAAAAATTAAAATGCACCAAAATGTTCAAGCTAACATATATTTTAACATTCTAGGTATGGGATCACTCCTAAAATGGCTTGAGAAATCCTAAAATCCTTTTAGAGATTTTTATTGAATAAGTATATTATCTCTACACTGTACCTGAAAAGATAATTATATCTTACCCTTAATATCCCATTTGATAAACAAGAAGACAAAGGGCAATTTAATTCAATTAATTCATACATAACATATTGACTTTTTGAGAAAGTATAAAATTTTTGTGAAAAATGATAAATAAATAAATAATCTTTTAACACATTAAAATATAATGTGTGATTATTAAAAATGAAATAAATAAAACATTCATAACATACAGCTATATGGATCCCTTGCCATATATAGCCTATTGATGAATGAAATGATGAGAGAAGCAGAACACATCAGTGATTGTGAAATGAATATTTCGAGACAAGGGATACCCTGCACATAAAAAAATGAAGACATTTTCTAGACTTTTATAACTATTTGACTAGATAAATATATTGGCATTACGTAACATCTTGCATAGCGAGAATCATTTAAAGAATCAACATCAATAAATTGTATACTCCGATATAAACTAATCCTGTGGGTTCAATAACCAATTAATTAAAACATCGCTTTATACCCAATATTAAAGCAAATCAATAATCTTCACAAAAACATGAAAAATAACATTCCCTATAATTAATATTTCCATAACGCTTTTCAGAAATAAACTTTCTTTATGTAAATATTTAGTAAAATTAAATTGTATTTCCAAAATTTTTTTTTAATAAATCTGTTTCCATTATTTTCATTGTACAAAGAAGCAGAATTGCCCGAGAATCCATCCATATGAATTTGAATATTCACTACATGTATATTTGTTATTCTTTGAAACATATTTTATGAAGATATTCTGGAGGTCAAGTCTGTTATCGTAGGTTTATTACAAATTATTATTATTAACATTGCACACTGAAAAATAAGAATATTTCTTTCACAACACATTATTTTAAACAAACCGACAGCATAATGTTTTTGTGTTATGGTAAAATAACAATTAATCCTCTAGTTCAGACAAATAAAGATGGTGGATCACTGTGGAGGTAATGGTAAAGGAAATATTTATTTTCTACCAAATTTCCACATCACCACGTAAAAAATAGCATTTTCAACTATTTCGCTGACTAAACTTTTAGTAGGAAGCTTCTAATTTCTATATGCATCAATGCTGAGGAAGGACGGCTGTTCTGCCATTCAAATACATGTTACCAAAAAATATGTCAGTGAATTGGGCCAAAGTACAATATAAAATGTTTATAGTATTTATTACAGTCAAATAATGTAAGCGAGCTAACGATTTAAAAAAATGACAGAACATACAACCTTCCCAAGTTAATTAGATTAAGTATCTTAGAATTAAGTCCTTTTCCCGCAGAGTTAATAAATGTTTGGAGCCGGAAGTTGGATATCCGCTGGGTGTACGGTGTAGGGACCTTATATCACCTTACAATTATCATCTGCGTGTGCATTTCTTTCATTGTAGAATGTTGCAAAGATTCAGTATTTAATATTTAAAGAACATAATTTAATAAACCTCTCAACTCCCGCCATCAATTGGACACTTCCCACAACTGCCGAAGACTCTTGGTGTGGCATTTTTATTACTAAATGGGGTTTTTTTCATCCATATTTACAAAAATGGATCTTATCAACTATTTTATACTTTAACTCAAAGTAAAGTTCATTGACTGAACATATATCATTAAGTATTCAAAAAAAATACTGAAGGAAACAATACAAAGTTCGTAAAAGAAGATAAATTAACACTTAACTAATCATCACATTGACATATACATAATCAAGAAAGTTCATCAAAAATAATGGAATAAAGAATGTGTATAATATAGCACGTCTAAAGGCAAACTAAACAGTGTTAGGTCTGAGAGAATATATCTTTCAAATAATAAAACATTTTGTTCCGGTCTTCGATAAATGACACTCATATGAACATTTTAGATTCTGCGATGTATTTACATAATGTAAGCATTCAGCTATTATTGTAGAGAAAATCACAACTCTATTAAACAAATGAAGATAAAAAATGAGTTTGACTCTTGTTATGGCACAACATATACTCAGACCTAATGCGAAATAATAAGAAAATAAGCCGAATATAAATAGAAAGTTAAGATCGAAGCTTGAGATGGTTTTCAATAGAACATATCCAGTGTAGGATCTTTAGGCCTGGGGTGCTTTGTCTGGAGTGCCCCGGGGGGGACAGAAGTCTTTGTTCACAAATGAAAATCCTTTAAATTCCTCCTGGAATATAAAACAAACATAATGAAGTCTTGCAGATTCCAAATTACATTTTTAATTCACAATTATAACAAAGTATACCTGGTTTATGCAGCGCAGCACATCAGCCGACACAGGCGTCAGGATCGGTTCTTCTTTGGTGAATTCTGCGTCAAAGTTCAATGCGTCCTTCTTATTTTTCTGCAAATATACAAATTATGTTGTCAAAAATCAAATTAAAGGGACCAAAATAACAATTTTCAGATTAGGCATATTTAAAAATCGTTATTGACATGAAATTGTTTCTATACTTATATATATCTATATTGTAAATATATTATTTTTATTATAATGCAGCACTGTGCTTCAAACAATTAGTCAATTAAATATTTAATGAAAGTTGGCCTGTAGGGTTGCAACTAAATAAAAATATCAAAAATGAGAACCATGTTCGTAGTAAAATTTATAATATAAATTATATATACCAATGTTCAAAAATATGAATAGACATTACACTTAATTCCAAAAATTGTATTTCAGATACATAACAAAAAAAAATATTGTAGTTTGTAAAAAATGGCTACTTTTCTATTATAAGTGAGTGTACGCACTTTTTTTTATAATATCAGCATTATTGTTGCTAATAAAAAAGTGAATTCTTTAGTAAAGGCAAAAATACATATGTATATAGACATGAATGTATCATAAATGATAATGCATCGAAAGAAGCCTGTTGTGACAGCACAACTCACAAATAACTACAAATGGATTGAAAAATTAATATAGTGACCAACTGTTAAAATTATACATATCTTACTTACTTTACTTATTAAAAATAAAAAATCAGACTTAATGAATCTGTTCAAAATACTTTAGAAAATGTTGTTTTTTTAAGAATTTCCATATTTTATTTAAGGATGTGCCTTAAAAAATAATTTGAAATAAAAAAATAAGATCGATATAAATATTAGTTAGTAAAAATTATTGTGTTTTTTATATAAAATTTGATTTTAATAGTAGCTGAAGCCTCAAAGCATGTAAGGAAATACAATATATTATTTAAAATAATTTGTTTTCACTAACACAAAGTGTTTTAAAAACGTCTAAAATTGATCATACGTACTGCAAATTGAATACATTTTGCTAATTTGGTTCAATGGAGATTTGTCTCCATAATCTTGGTTTTAAAGTTATAAGAAAATATATTTAGTATACGCAAGAATTTTCTATATTAAGGCAATTTTGTGGTATGCTGAAAATAAATTTAATGGTCACGGTCTTTCTTATAATGCTTGTATTTTCTTAATTATGGCAAATAACATCCATCTAAGTAATAGTTTTAATAAAAGTCAAATCTAGTGTATAACTTTTGATATAAATTAATAATAAAAACACACACTTTTGTAAAAAAAAACACAAAAATATTAATTATTTTTGAAAGGGAAACCGTAACAATAAACAAAAATAAAATATATTTTTTTAAATTTTATCAAGTAAAAGTGTACTTAAAACAAAACATGTATATTTATGAACTTATTTAACTGGATAACTTTTTCCAGTCATGTTATGGTCTACACATACTATAAACTATTTTATTTGTCTTCATTTTACTTTCAGTAAAAGTAATCATGATCATGGATCTGCGGATGGATATTGTGGACAACGGTGTGGATGATTATCATCACCTATTTCAATCCGTGATATCTTTTGTGCAGTCCAGGTGTAGGTTTTTATCAAAGTTCTAAACAGGTTGAAAACTGGTCTCTTCTAACCTTCCTCATACCACCATCTTTTTATTGGTGTCCTTGCGTATAGTGACAAGGCCAAAATATCTGGGGATTCAGAATCGAATAGCCGAAGAAAAACGTTTTATAATATAGAATTGTCAAAGTAGGCTTGAGCATTCTAAAGATAGCTTGAGAATTAACTGATTCCATAAAAGCTTGAAAAATCAAATACCGAAATCATTGCTGAATTCTAATTCTAAAAAATGCAAAAAGACTACTGACTTTTTGCATTTTTAGCAGATTCTGAAATAACCTATGATGAATTAAACTATATTAAATTACAATATTAGAAATTATAAAAAATTATCTTATCACTTACAATTTTGGGTTTGAAGGGCGGGCGAACCTTACGCAGTTCCAAGGCATCCCAATCCATGTCCCGGAAGAAGGCATGGGTCCGGATGCCCGCTTCTCCTGAAAGGGATCCGCCTCCTCCGGGAGCACAGCCCAGGCGCCGGGCAGGGTTCTTCGTCATGAAACCTGGTCATTATATGCATGAGAACAAAATTAATTTTTCTTTTCTCTGTTTCCAAACTCTATTGACGGGTAAACAAGTTAGAAACTAAAGAAAACTGTTTGGTGAAATTCTGATTTTACACACTCTGGGAAGTGAGTTAAAAAATTGTAAAATATGAGAATGTAAACTGAGTGTAATCATTCTTTCGATATAAAATTATTGTAAGTATTGAATAATAATGTATAGTCATTATGCTGAATTACTATAATTCAATGAAAAGCAATAACCAAAATTAAAAAAAATATTACTAGTCAAAATAATGTCATAATAACAAACGCCATAAATAGGATACATTAATTTAAAAAATTAGAAATTCAAAATAATTCTGAGTTCCTTTCTTCACAATCAATACATTTTTACATCACAATTTAAAATTTTTGAGAAGGAATCGAAAAATAAAATAAATAAAAATTCACAATGTGCATCCAACATACGCTCTCTAGAATATTACGACTACCTTGTGTGAATCAAGTCTACCCCAATCCAGGATAAATACCTCTTTTATCCACATTTTTCTACATTTTGAGGATTGTTTTGATATTTATTTTAGAATTTCATTTTTAAAATAATACATAATTTGCTTATTTTCATATATCACATAACTTAAATAATCTCTAATATTAAATGTCTGTGAATATTAACCTGTTAGCTGCCCAGAAAAATCGTAGGTGAAACAGCATCATGTCACCATATTGGTGCAAAAATTCTTAAAATTCACAGGCTAGCTTTTCTGAATTTTATTTTTATGATAAAAACCTGAAAACGTTAATCATAAGCGTCCATCGATCTCGATTTCGTACGGTTTTGAGATGAAAAAAGGAAAAAATAAAAGTTGATAGTGTTGTCAGGCCATAATACTTCAGATTTTATTCATATTATTGTGTTTAATGTGATGCTTAAAACAATAAAATATTAGCACTTCACATCACAACTACATACACATTACATATCGCACTTACATAGCACTAACAACACACATAAAATGATGCCGCCTAACGGCGCGTTCACTGTATTTATAGTAAAACGCTTGTATATTCATTTTAATTAATAATTAAAAAATAATATCTTATTCACTTGAATTACTTGGCAATAAAAATGAGAAATATCACGAACGTACGCCAAAATCTAGTTGACAATTTACTCAGATTGGAACGTTCCAGATACTTTCCATCTTATTGCGTCCTTTTCATCATCGGACTCTGCGGTAGTAACAAGCATATCGGGAAAGTCTAAGAAGTCAGCAGTCTCCACTAACGAAATAAGTCACACTCTGCCATTTTGTAAAATAGAAATAAAATCAAAAAAGATTTCGAAAATTCGATAACTGTAAAAATATCAGCAATTTAACGTCGACATGTGTGTTAAATTCCCAAATTTCATAAAATTGTGATTTGGCAATGCAAAAGTGAGCGCCAACTGTCAATTTTGTATGGAGGAAAAATGTCAATTTTTACACTCGATTTCAGATGTAATTCATTGTGTTCTTGAGTTGAAACAGATTTCTATGGGGCGTTGTACGATATCACTACTGGAAATAATAATTTGGTTAAAAATTCGATCCGCGGCACTGGTGATATCATGCATTATTTGATGGTCATTTGCCGTGAAAAATAAACGCTGCGGAATGTCACGTGGTTGTCACCTATACTCACGATAGCCAACTTAAATTCTGACAGTTCTCGTTCCATCTCTTTCTCTGTCGGAAACTTGCGACGTCGGTGGCCAAGTAGTTAAGTAATTCCCGATATTAGATATTAAAAGAATTTAAAACAGGGGTGAAAACTGTTTACATTTTGTTATGTGCCAAATAATCATGCATGTATCGCAGGGTAGCCACTACAAGAGGTTGCCAACATTGTAATTATTATTATCGCCGATGCCATTGTGTTGTGTATTCTGATGGTACTTGAAAATAAAATGTGAAACTTCAACTAAACGGTGTTGTTATTTTAATATAACTATAAACTTGTGTTATAAAAACAAATAAAATGTGTTTCAATAAATTGGCAAATTATTACCATATTATACTGGGGTCTTACATTTTACAAACAATTTATAAGGTTGAATTGGAATTATTAGAATTGGACTTAATTATTTATTGCATTTACATATATGGTATTAAATTTAGACGGGTGAAACACATTTTAAGTTAACTAGAATATATACCGACCCTTCAGTATGGAGACAGCTTCCTTGGAGAGCCACACGGGGTACAGGACATCGTCATGCAGAATGGACTCAAAGAGGTCATCTTCATTGTCAGCCTCGAAGGGTGGTTGGCCAGCCATCATCTCGTACATCAGAACGCCCAGTGCCCACCAGTCTACTGACGGCCCATACTCCAACTCGCGAAGAATCTGAATTTGCCAAGAAATTATTGTTAGTAAGTTTTGCATGCCATAAATCTGTATACAACTAATGCGCACCACAAGTCTGTGACATAAAATGTATAAATGCATGAAAATGAGTTGTTTCTGTGAATCGTTCATGTGTGTGACTGTATAGATGTGGAATTCCTTGCCGGAGCTCCGTTTTAAAACTCAATACACCTGCATTCTTCACACACATTGTTTCGAAAAAGGTACTACGCGCATCGTATGATGCGAGAAGGTATCGCTCTCCCAGCGCTACGCACATCATATGATATTTTCGACTTATTTCGTCATGTACTACGTGACAGCGCGGCAAATTGAGCGGGAAAATATACTAAAAATTAGTTCGATCCGTACTGTTGCTGACATCTTGCGTTGGTCAAGAGAAATATTGTTATTTATTTATATAAATCAGTTCAAAAACGAAGACACTTGAAATGCCGTCCAGTTATTTGAATTTCGCGGCGCTGAATTATCGTCCTCTCGCCATGTGTTCGAGGTCACTAGTATTTGTCGGAACTGTGCGTTGATACAAAATATTGACATCGCGTTCTGTATTTTGTGGACAATTGAATCAATATATTGTATCAGAAAATACATTTATTATTACTACGTGATCTTATTTAAAATTGGTGTTTACGAGACAAATGTCCGTGTATTTGAAATGTTGATATTGTTTTGACTGCATTTGTGTTTTGAGGGTGAACAGTTGTATTTTCAGACAATATTCTTTTACTTTTCATTAGAAAACAGAAGCTTGTATTCTGCTACATATATTTATAAAAATTATTTCAATTTAATTATTGCATGCCTTTTAAAATTACATGAGCGGACATCTCTGAGGCTGGCACTTGACTTGTTATATCTTAATGATTACATATTCTAGCTATCTGTGCTCTTTTGTTTATGTATTCCAAAGGACTTTATAAGACTTTAAACATTATTTTCAAACAACCATAAGAAATGTTAAAAAAAATATAGCGTAAGTGCATATTGAAGATCGGCGCAGCAATCCGGTTGAACAAGATAGCTATAATCGTATAAACAATATGATTGTATTAGTGACCGTGTGATAATATTCCTAAGACTGCGGCTTTTTCGGAGATCGATTATTTTGTTCAGTCAATATTTACATTATCTTAAGGATTTGAACATCTCAAGTGATTGTTTATATTAACAACATTATCTGTGAAGTCTTACCAAGTAATAAATCGTAGACAGGGTGCCTTTATGGATGTCTAAATGTCGTTTTAAAAGTGGTGTTCAACCGAATACATGGCTTTCGAAAAGAGGCTCGCATAGGGGGGTATACTCGGAGTACATTTGTTTAGCGGCTGAGAGGTTAAGTTAGTATTAAGGTAGTTGGTTGCCTAAGATGGCTACCAACTACCAAAGTTATATGAAAATAAACTGTATCAATAATCTCTTTACTATTGCATATTTATGAACATTTTAAATGACCAAATATTCAATAACACCCCTACCTAATTCTAACCTCCAATATTGCATTAAAAAAAGTTTGAATGTTCATTACGATCAGATCACTATATATATAATATATTTATGTAGTGATGTTAAATAGATTAGCTAAGGTCAGCCTCACGAGCAGTCTTTTCACAAGGTTTATAATAAGGACTAGAGAAACCCGGTCATAAAAATATAATATAATCAACCCCACCATATAATCTCCTTGTTGAAACCCATTAAAGCAGTAGAGAATGAAGTTTGAACAATTCTAATATAAAATGAATCACTAGAGATTTTTAAAACTGACCTCAGGTGCTATGTAATCAGGGGTTCCGCAGAAAGTTGTTGTTGTAACATCATCTGAAATTATAATTTTTAAAAAATTTTACTTTTTATTTAACAATAAAGTACATCAGAAAAGAAATGATTAGAAGTAAATTATTGTTTACAGAAGTTCCAGAATCTTAACATTTTTAACTCACCCATGATGCCCTCCTTGCACATTCCAAAGTCCGCGAGCTTGCAGTGACCCTCGTTGTCCAGCAGGATATTGTCCAACTTCAGATCTCGGTATATAACTCCGTGTTTATGTAGGAACTGTAAGGCTAGTGTTACCTCGGCAGCGTAAAATCTGTAATTAAAGTATGACCATTGAAATACATACAGAATAGGCATAAAAATATTTTTGTATGTAGTGTTTTTTATTTAATAATACAGTAAAACCCCGTTTATTTCAAATTTGTTGCAAGTCGAAGTTTTAGAGCAGAAGTGGTCCCACTGGAAAGTTTTTATACTAAATTGTACTTATAAATCGAATATCGTTATTCGAAGCTATTTTTGGACCCTATCAGATGAATTTGTCGATCTATTTTTCGCCTAATTAATTTTTTTTTGTCAGATGTCAACAATTTGGAAAATACACATGCGCTACGCGATGTGCCTGTCCAAAGTCCAATACCATCAAAATGGGTAGTTCCGCCCCTATACCGATTCACGACGCATAAAGTTAATTCTCATCGTTTGTTTTCTCACTCACTCTCAGTATACTAGAAAAGATATCATGTGCGTCCTCGATTTAAAATATTTATTTTTTACCACGACGCTTTAACTTAAGGTCGCATGCTTTATTCTCTCGCTCGTTTTCTTTACATTAGAAAAAGATAGCAAATATTATCTTTGCGCCCTTATAGGTAACGCAGGTCTCTAGTTCTCCCAGCTGCTAGTTGCGAATGTCAGTGCTTGCCAATCTTCTGTTCCGTATTATTACCATCATTATTTTTGTTTACGTAGCGTTTGTATATTTTGTTGTACAAACGTTAGTATGCGGTTGAATTCCTCAGACTTTTCCATGTTTTATAAATTATTTAATTTGTATTCATTTTAATACAGACATTTCTCTTTCTATTTAAGTTTAGTGTCGAGGCATTTTAAAGAATGTGTATTCAGCGTTTTTCAGATTTTCTCATATCTTGTTAATTATTTTATTGTCATTGTTTATTAGAACATTATTTGTTTTTCTTTAATATTTACATGTTAGACATTTGTAAATTGACGAATGCGTGGTTTGCGTTCCCTAGACTTTTCCGTATTTTATTAAATTAAAACATTTTTATAATTTTGACTGATCATTTTATATTCTCGATAATAGCATTAATGCGAAACTTGTACAAAACGCCGACAGTTGCTAAAAATCAAATTAATACAAGAGATTGACAAAAAATATTATCCAAAACAAAACTAACAGAAAAATACGCGACCCCATTAATGAGGTTGTCGACAATATTAAACATGATGACAGAAAGAACTTGAACGTTGAAAGTTGCCAAATGTCGCCACGACCACCACAAAACAAATGTTTTAAAAGCGCTGGAAACTTTTGTCGCTAACTTCAGCGGAGAAATGGCGGGCTGACAAGTTTGACTATTATGTCGTTATTATTAATAATCCATTATAATAGTGTTTTTAAAATAAATAATATTGTGATTTGTTTACACTGTATTTTGACAACTTGTTTGTTAATTATTAATGTGTGTATATAATTACTTTGAGTTACTATGAAAAAAGTTATTATAAAAAAAAAACGAATTTTTGAAATTTTTATATTCATTATCCTAAATCGTTATTCAAACTTTTTTCTTGATTTTCGGTCCCGTCAACTTCGAATAAACGGGATTTTACTGTATTGATAATTTTTTAATACAAAATTTCATAATATTTTTTTTTAGTTAATAAAATTATATGCATGTGTAAATAATAACTGCTGTTGCACCACATATGTAGTGGCTGCCATGCCAATGAATGATACCAGAATAATAATTTTTAAATGAACAGATTTAGTTATTTTAACAGATTCATTGCTGAAATAGAAATAACATTCCCATAAAGAACATTGAGATAACGGAAACAATATTTTTAACAATTCCGTGCGACTGCGGATGACATTGACATTATAGCAAAGACAAAACGCCAAAACTTAAAAGATCAGCAAAAAATATGGGTTTGTCAGATGACCAAATATATGTTGGTTGGTTGAAAGCCAAAAAGAGATCTAAAAACGCATAGTAAATGTGAATCGTTGTTATTTCCACCACCAAAATTTAATAATATCCTGACTGTTGTCCAGAAACATAAAAGTTTTAGCATACAAAATGCACTTACAAGTTTTAGTATACAATGTTCTTATACGTATATGTTATGTTAATGTAACAGTGAAGTTATATTTTCACAGGTGTTTTAGTGAAATCATATCCGAATACATTTTCACCAGAAGACATATATCTACTAGTAAAAATATAATTTAACTGATAGGCGTTAATGAAATTTAAATTTAAAAAAAATCGTTTTATGTCAATTAAAATACGAAAAAAGTATTCAATCCAAGTTATTTTGTCATCTAGTAAATAATGCTTATTTTTAATAAAAATTATCTTTATTTTTTTAAACCGAGGACATGGACGATTCAATTTCACCGATATGCTTTAAAATGAAAGTTCTAAAACTTAACACTAACATAACATAAACAATAATAATAATGTAACTAATTTTTAAAACACAGTTGTAGGGTGACACATCACAAGCTAAGGTAAAAATATTCCCATGTTAGATGGCATCAATGATACAAACACATAATGCATGCGCGGCTTTACTGGATTGTCCATTTAGTGAAATTATAACTTCAATAACAAGAATGAAGATGTTTTCGAAAAGTATTTGGGGCAATTTTAGAAAATGAATTTTGGCATAGATGCTACGATAACAAGCTCTATACTTTGTATAATGAGATAAGCTTCTCAAGGTTTATTAAAATAGGAAGACTTGGGCGGTTGGGCCGCGTGAATCACCGAACAGCGATCACCCAAGTCATTGCTGAATACAAGATCAACAAGGTGCACGAGTTTAGGAAGGCCAAAGCTAATATGGAGCGACAATGTCTTCAAAGACAAATCAGTCTTAGAAATCCAGAACTGGAGATAAATGACTTGTAATAGGGATCAATGAAGAATATTCTGAGGAGGCCACAATAATATTTGGGTTATAGAGCCAATAGTGATGATGATGATATGATCAAGGTATGATTATCTATGTGACAAGTTGAGTCTTCTAAATCTAAATTGCTTAGCATAGTTGTGTTTTGTTTCTAAGTGTTCTGTATTACTCGGGTCATCGACAAATTGACTACGATAAGGAATAATCTGTTTTCACAATTTTAACACGAACAAAGCTTGTGCAATAAATATATTTGAATAATTATTAGTAAACCTCGCTCTCGGCTCATCAAACTTCCTGGCCCTCTGTATTTGGAACATGAGATCGCCACCGTTGACATACTCCATAACAAAGAACAGGCGGTCTCTGGTTTGGAAGCAAGAATGTAGAGCAGTCAGGAAGGGATGGCGGGCGGCCAGCGCCAGGATGCGCTTCTCAGTCATCGTGCAGTCAACGTCATCATCCTGGATAATCACATCCTTCTTCAAGACCTTCACAGCGTACACCTGGAAAAATAGTTATGAAAGACTTGAAAACATGTCATCACAATAATATAGCTGTTAAATAAAACATTGTATCTTTTAAACACAGCAATATAAAACGTCATTATGAAACAGATTAAAAAATGGCAACGCAGTATATTTAAATTAATCACATTAAACAAAAGCAACAAATGAATCTGACACAATAACTTTGAATGTCAAATTTAATTTTTGGCATCACTCTAATATGTAGGTATTTTGACTGGTCTCAAAATATTTATAGATATGAAAAAATAATTATTAATATGGAAAAACTGAAAAGATTGAAATAAAACTAAAATAATATGTACAACATTGGTTTTCAAAACAAATTGACTAAAAAGATAGTGTGTAAAAAAAAAACCTTTTTTTTAATTTTTCATTATCGTAAGTCATTTTTGGAACTTTTTTCTTGATTTTTAGTTTTCTCAACTCTGGTATAGGAACCCATTGTATATCAGAATATCTCAGTGATATTCATTAGTACTGTGATAATAAACCTGATGATCCAATGACTATAATAATCGACCTCCCCAATGCCAGAAAGCTAAATATATCATAGTTGCAAAGCCAAGAGCACCAGAATAAAATTCCAGCAGCTGACCCATGCGGATGCCAAACGTGAATTGATACGGTGTGTCCCAAAAGTCTTTTTCATTTTAGTTAATTCGCTGCACCAACGCAACAAGCGTGAGATGGGCAGGGGGTGTATGCCGATCGCTAGCTGCGTCCTTGGTAATTCAGTCGGTATGGAGCATGTTCTTACCAGTTCGTGAAATTTTCCCTGGAAAATTGATATCCCTACGAGGTGATATAAACTGACCTCCATGTAGCCCCGACTTGAAACCAATAGACTTTTTCCTATGGGGTAACCTTAAATCGAAGGTATACAATAACAATCCTCCATCTCTGGACCAATCAAAAGAAAATATCTGAAAAGAAATGGCAACGATCACAGAGAATACGTGCCTAGCAGTTCTCAGAAATTTTGCCTAACATAATTTTTAAGAAATAAATTTCCAGGGACTGTACTAAATACAAAATAAACATTTTTTTATTAAGCCCATTCATTATTTCATTATAGCATTTTTATTATGAAAAATACTTTTGGGATAGGAATTATAAACCTATAAATATAAAATTATAAACTTTAAGTTAGTGTGTTATACATAGTAATACAGTAAAGCCGCGATATAACGAAACCCGATATAGCGAAAAATGACGTATATCGAAAAAAAAATCGAAATTTAGTCCCTAAAACCAATTTTTCATACAAAAATGCATTTATATAACGAAATCCCGTTAATATTTATAACAAAATCATTTTTGTCCCGTACGAAAAAATGCTAATACATTTACGTAAATTTATAACGAAATAAAAAAATGTTAAAAGATGAAAATATTATTTCGCACTTACAAAGCCGCGCCACTGCATCTGCCGTATGCGAACGGTTTTCGGCGGTGCGCGGCGATCTGCCGACAAGGTAGTAAAACAATTAAAACTTCTTCTTGGGTTCATAGTATCATATTTTGAAGTGGTTGCCGCCGTTACCGGTAAGTACCTTCGTAATTTATATACGACTCATTTTATAAAAATGCCGCGATTCAACTGTCAAAATTTTATTTTTGAATTATTTTTTATGTTTCATGCCCAAAACTATGTTTGAAGCGGCTCTACATTTAAACACAATTAAAATATTGTTTTGTGTTTGCAATATTCTGGAATTTACAAAAATATCTTCCAATCGGTGTTGAATAGGTTCTGTTCTTAATTTAATTCCTTTGATTATCCATTTGCTTATCTGTTTTAATAACAAAACTACTAAAAATATGTAGGTATTCAGTTCCCTATAACCTTCTTCCTCCTTTGTTTGCAGAATTTGCGATCTTTTTTTTGCGACGGCGCGTAATATATAGTAGGATTTTTTTTATTTATTTCGTTATATGTGGGAATTCCTTATTACGAATTTTTATTTTTTGGGCCCTTGGATTTCGTTATATCGCGGTTTTACTGTATAATTATTATGCATAGGACATTCAGGTAAATTCTCTCACAGGTCATGTTGAGATACATCCATAGGCAAATATTGGTATGCAGACAGATAATAATTTATCAAAACAATGAGACAAAAACGTGTTAAATTTTATATTTACTGTTGAATATCATGTTATTAATTTTTGTTTTAATTGAATTTGTTAGTTATTTAAGCTGTGAACATGCATAGTGCGACTCATGCGAGTCTCCCGCAGCTATTGGGTTAAGATTGAACTACGTGAAGTAAGGGTGCCTACATTTATATTTAGGCTTCATGTTCACGTAGTAAAAAAATATGTTCTTAAATTAATGGAATTTTTACATCAAATACTACCTAATTTGACTCTTGCATACCTGAAAGCAAGTGTGAGCTTGTTTAGCAGTGGTTTATTGCCATGTTTATGGCGGTGGAATTGCGGCAGAAGGGTGAGTGTCATGTTTGGTAACATGTTTTATCCCTGACATTCTCTAAGAGAAGGCGTACATTTTTAAGATTGTTAATTTGTACCTCATCAGTGTTTTTCTTTTCAGCAAGCATGACTTTTCCAAAAGAGCCCTTCCCTAGCACTTTGATGAAGTGGAAATCATCGAGACCGACCTTATTTGTTCTGCCCGATTCACTGCGCTCGAGGGAATCGCCGCCGCCTGCAAAAACATTAAATTTAATCGTGAAGTTATTAAAAATAATGCTTTTAATTGATTTTATTTCAAATGACGAAATCATTGCCAGAAATTAAACTATTATTGTTAATAATTAAACACATTTTATACCTTTTTCATCTTTCTTATCATCTTTAGAAAGTTCTTGTTCTACAGAAGTTGTCCCTTCGCCGACATCACCGACTCCTTGATTCAAGTACTGAAATATCAAAATTGATATAATTACTAAAATGATAACACAGATCGGAAAATATTTCACAATTTTCAACTCAATTTCAATTTTCAAATTGCTAAGTAAAATTACACAAATTTCAAATTAACTGGTTACTATGTTATTTAATATTGCTTAAAGGTTTAACCTAACGGCTGATAATATGTTCTTTGCTCAATGCATTTGTGAGACTTTGATTTTCTGATTTTTTTTTATACATATATAACAATTTTAATAACTATTATTAAAATAGATTTACATATTATACAAAAAAAAAAAAAAGCAAAGTTACCTTGGATCGCCGTGGTGTTTGCTTGTCCGGAGATATTCCCATGGCACTAAGTATCTCCGCCATCTGTTTAGTATTGATGCCACAGTTGTTAGCAACATTCTTTTGACATCTTTTGTGCACATTCATAGAGCAAACTAAAATGTAAAACAATTATTCATGAATAACCTTCAATGTATATATTTCAAAAGAATTATAAATTGTTTTGGAAGAAATTCACTAATAATATATATGTATCAGTGGCAATGAACTTAGATTATGCTGCTAATAACTCTGCTGTAGAAGAAATTTTTAACACTAAAACAGATCATGAGTTTCAATTACTGTAGTTAAACACATCATTGTATTGTGTCCTCACCGGGAATCAAACCCGGATGTTGGACTATACTGCTGTTAGGGGTAACTCTTATTTAAACTGGAAGCACTTTACTTGAGAAGCAAATACAATCTTTCAGATGCATTTTCTTGTAAATAGTGCATTCATGGGAAATATTTCCTGTTCTTGAAAATTGGGATAGATTTTGTGAAAAATTATAAATGTAATTTCTAAATTCTAGTTCATACATTAAAAACATGTGAAATTTAAATTATTTACACGTGGATTTAAATGTACATACTTAATACATAATATCACTTTTTTCTTTCTTCTTTTTATATCTTTTTTTTTACTTAAAAAAAAATGTTGTAAAATTATTAACCTCCATTATTTATTTTACTAACTTTTAAAGCAGTTATCTTCTTATATAATTTTTACGCATTGTGTTTATTCATTAATAATCAAACATAGTTCTTATTGATGTAAATTGATTATTCAAAATTGGTTTTAGTTGCAAAATCAGTTATTTTTGCCTGTCGCCATTTATATGAGGATTTGACCAATAGTAGTTTTTGCTACTCTGAAATTTAATTTGCCACCAGTATGAGGGGACCTAACCTAACCTAACCTAACCTGTTTGTGGAAGAAGATATTGCATTTATTTTGTGTATATTTTAAACCATAATAAGAAGAACATTATTATATATATTGTTCTTCAAACTCCCATCAGTTTTTCTCCAAATAAAAAAAATATGGAGGGAGCTCATATTATAAATACGTAAATTAAAACACAGATATTAGAGTTAGGCACAGATTTGTTGATTGTATGGAGTATATAAGAATAATTTATATTAAGAAATGATCACTTAGGTGATTTGGTCATATGGAACGGATGAATGAGGAGAGAATTGTAAGAAAGATATATGATGCAAGTGTTGATGGCACCAGAAATAGAAGACATCCACCAAAGACGTGGCATGATTAGGTTAACCAGATATTGGAAGATAGTCCTATTAGAAGCCACAATAACCAACAAGCTTGTATGAGAAGATGTATGAATGTGGATGAGGCAATAATTGTGTCAGGACAGAAGAGTGTGGCGCTCTATCCTCTCAGCCTACCCCCGTGGAGAAACGGAGTGATGTAAGTGAGTAAGTAAGTATAATTTAATATTTCCTTATAAATATTTTCAAACAAAAATAATGCATTAATGTGTAGTGCAGTCTCACAAATATTGGACGACTGTTTTAGTTGATTTAGAAAAAGATTTATAATTACAATTTCTCTTATAATTTACTTATTAATAAATCAAACCTGAATATTTCAAGTGATTTCGTACCAAACATGTGTAAACAGGTGCGTTTACTTCCCGACGATGACAGTGAATAAATTTATATAAAGTGAAACCTCTATCTATCGTTTTTGAAGGGACCTATTGAAATAAACTATGAATGCGGAAATATAGAAAAAAAGTAACATTTTTCATACTTAAATGTTTAGTACATATTATAAAAAGAAAACATATTTCACGTGTAAATGAATGTTTTTAAATAAAAATAAAATTGAAAATCAAACTTTGTATCGTATAATGTCAAACGGCAGTCAGCAGCAGCATTCTCTCTCTCTCTCTCTCGAATGTTTCGCTCATTGTTTATAAGTGCCGTTAATCGAAACGAAACATTAATTATGAAGTACGCTGCGTAATTTAAACGATTAATGCGGTAAAATGATGCATAGAGGAACGATCCATGCAATATATTTTTGGGTGTTTTGTATGAAATTAATTCAGGACAGGAAGAAATAAACGATACATGCGGGAAAACGATTATTCAAGGAACGATCGATCAAGTACTTTTTGTAAATTTATTTTCTTTTTTTAATAAAATGTTGATATTTTTTGCATAGTGATTTTTATACAATGGAATCTATCTACCATTTTCCTATAGGTAATGTACGGTATATTTTTACATGGTATTCTGTGGAACCTGTCTACCGAACTAAACAGAATTAAGTGTTTGTTGGTCCATTCTCTCCTCTGCCTTCTATTCTGGTTTCACTTAAAAAATAAAATGAAAAAATATCTCATTTTGAATGAAATAATATCTACAGACTTAGTTAATTAAAATGGGGGACATTACCTTCACATTGCAGACCCTGTTTGATGAGGCCGTAGAGTAAACTCCCACAATGGTCGCAGAAGGTGAACCGCTTATAAGAATGGACAACGAAACGGTGGGGAATATTCACATTGAAACGCTGCCCGCTGGCCGATATTTGCGACGTCTACAAAAAATAAAAAAACAAACTCTGAGGCGCATAATACACTTGATGTACTGTAGGAGTAATTGAATAAAAATGCTAAAATTTTTCAGCAACTCTGAAGACAAATGTGGAAGGAGATGAAATATCTATGTTTTCTGAGAGATAAACTCTAAAAATTTAATAACTTAATATTTTAATAATCCAATATCAATAATTAAGTGAAAATTAACTAATAATTTTGCATATTGCACAAATAGTTGTCATTATATTATAGCTGGATAAAATTAAAAGTAAATAAGTAAAAATAAAAAGAAAATTTGATTACATTTAAAATTACCTCATCTTTCATCCCTGGACACTTGGTGACTACTGAGGCGTGACATCTCTTGTGGACAACGCAGGTGCACACTGTTACACACAAAACATTAAGCTTACTCAATTGCGGATAGTTAACAACAGAATTACAATCATAAATATCAACCAGACTACTCCCATACAACATGAAGCAATTTTTAGTAATTTCCCACTGAGTGCTGAATCCCTCACAGTAAATGAACATGCACACAATAGGTGATCTCTGTAAGATTTTAATTTAATTTTAACACTATTTTAGCCCGAACATCACTGTCGCAGTAATTAAATATTGAAAAAAGGTATTGCGATAGAATTAGATGTTATAAAAAGTCAATATGCATTTTTCAAAACAAAAATATAAGATTTTGATATAATTTTGTTTTGAGGGATAATTTTGAGTGAACTAAAACATTGTTGAAAATGGAAAAGTTGAATTGAGCCAGACGGTGATGATACACTCAGGTCTATCTGGTATCCAATATAATATCTGGTATACAATATAATATCTGGTTTCCAATATAAATAACAATGGTGCTTATCAGAAAAATAAATAATGTTCACACAAATAAGATACCAAAAATGGATAGCGATATTATGTAATTTTAGAATAGTAGATGAATGAGATGAACGTGACATGGAGAAGTGTTAGTGAAAAATATGAAAGTTGCATACCTTGGCACTGATACCCTTGCTTGCCCAATCCCCTGAAACCAGAAAAAATAAAAGCCCCATGTCATTTGATGTCGCATCACCCACACATGCCCTTCCCCACCCCTTTGTAAATGGCTAGCCAATGAATAAAATGTTACTTAGAATAGAAATCCCGAAAGGGTTAAAAACAATGTGCACATTTTTTAAACTGATATCATCGCCCCAAAATGTGACCAGTGAGCCATGGACATAAGGAAATTGCCTGACACAAGAAGAATGTGAAGCCTACTAACACATCACTATAAATGTAATTGACAGTAATGTGAGGATTTTGAAACAAAATAAGTTTTTTTTTTCAAGTAAATTATGTAAAAAAATTCATTGGCAAGCCCATATTTAGTTACAAAACATGTAATTTGTTAAAATACTACATACATGTGTAATAGAAAAACATGAAAAATAACATACTAAGCTGAAATACACAAAGAAAAACATGAGAAATAATGATGAAATGTTAAAAACACAAATGATTTTTAAATAATTACTAATAATTTGCAGTGTTATAAAATATGCTGTAATTAAACAATTTATGAAAATTAACTATGGTTGGAATGTGTTAAAATAAAGGTAAAGGAACAAAATAATACCACACAAAACAAACAAAATACACAGATTATTGTCAAGTTACATGCGTTTAAAAACAAGTGCGAAGGTGTCAAATAGTTATGATTGGTGAGATTCCCAGTGATCAAAGATAAGGTAAGAAATAAAAAGTAATTAAAGTGTGTAATCCCATTAAATCAGCAATATTTCATTATTATTATTTATAATGAATTTATACATTATTTATTATGAAAATTTGGTTTCTAAAGGTGCTAGATGTAATATTTTGCTTTTTACTAAGTACATATTGTGATGATGATCCAAATTGTTGTCAGAAAATAACAAATTAAAGGCTGATTAACTTTATAATTGTCAATTTGTCAACAAGTCACATTGGGAACAAAATAAAAAAAATCTGGCAATAAACGAGGATGAGAAATAAATGGTACATATCAATGTAAATAACTATACATTATTTAATTCCTGTTAGAAACTGATTTTACTGAGAAATAGATGTTAAAAAAGTTAATAGGCAATATTATTATTTCAGATCTATTAAAATTCTGTGGAGTTGGCAACTGTGGTAATTTCCTAGACAGTCGACTGTTAAGTTTATTTTGAAAATGTAAAATGAATACCTAAAGCTAAACAGTCCTAAAAGAATACATTTGTTTGTGATTTTTAACAATAACAACTTCGTTGTGACTGTTTTCTAATCTTATTCAGACTCTTTTTTATTTAATAAATGTTGATAAATTAGTTATATTATTTTCAATTTAGAATTGAGACACTTTCTTTTCTCTGCAATAACTACATAAAATATTTAATAATGTTTAAATAAAATCTATCACATATTTTCTTGGTTAAAGCGTACTAACTCACTGCTTACAATATATTTAACATTACAGTTAGGATGTATACCAGTTAATTAGAAAAAAATAGGTAACAAATGACACTCCGCACTAATTCTCTATTGTCTTTTTCATGAATTTCCATAGTGAAATTATGCGTTGACAGTGCACGACACATGATATAAACCCAATTATACTAATCATAGGGATGACTTATAATATACAGTGAAATCCCGTTTATTCGAAGTTGGGGGGACCGAAAATCAAGAAAAAAGATTGAATAATGATTTACGATAATGAATATAAAAATTAAAAAATTGGATTTTTTTTTCATGCTAACTTTTTTCATAGCAACTCAATGTAATTATATACACCTATATCCATTCACACATTTAAAAACAACAAACAAGTTGTCAAAATACAGTGTAAACAAATCACAATATTTTTTTTTTTAAAAACACTATTATAATGGATTATCTTTTTGCGCCACTTTTAATAATGACATAATAGTCGAACTTGTCAACCTGCCATTTTTCTGCAGAAGTTAGCAACAAAAGTTTCCAGCGCTTTTAAAACTTTTGATTTGTGGTGGTTGTGGTGACTTTTGGCGCTCGCCTGTGACGTCTTGTTCTTTATCTTCTTCGCTCTCCGCTTCCTTACTCCTTTCCTCTCCGTGACATTTCTCGCCTTTCAACGCTAAAGTTCTTTCGTCATTTTTAATATCGTCGACAACCTCATTAATGGGATCGCGTATTTTTCTGTTCATTTTGTGTTGGATAATATTTTTTGTCAATCTCTTGTATTAATTCGATTTTTAGCAACTGTCGGCGTTTTGTACGAGTTTCGCATTAATGCTATTATCGAGAATATAAAATATATAATAAATAAAAATGTTTTAATTTAAATTTAATAAAATACGGAAAAGTCTAAGGAACGCAAACCACGCATTCGTGAATTTAAAAATGTCTAACATGTAAATATTAGAGAAAAACAAATAATTTTCTTTATATATAAAACAATGGGAATAAAATAATTAACAAGACACGAGAAAATCTGAGAAACGATAACTACACATTATTTAAAATGCCACGTCTGCATTAAAATGAATACATATTAAATAATTTATAAAACACGGAAAAGTCTGAGGAACTCAACCGCGTACAACAAAATATACAAACGCTACGTAATCAAAAATAATGATGGTAATAATATGGAACAGAAGATTGGCAAGCACTGACATTCGCAGCTAGCAACTGGGAGAACTAGAGAACTGCATTACCTATAAGGGCGCAAAGATAATATTTGCTATCTTTTTCTAATGTAAAGAAAACGAGCAAGAGAATAAAGCATGCGACCTTTAAGTTGAAGCGTCGCGGTAAAAAATAAATATTTTAAATCGAGGACGCACATGATATCTTTTCTAGTATACTGAGAGTGAGTGAGAAAACAAACAATGAGAATTAACTTTATGCGTCGTGAATCGGTATAGGGGCGGAACTACCCATTTTGATGGTATTGGACTTTGGACAGGCACATCGCGTAGCGCATGTGTATTTTCTAAATTATGGACATTTAACAAAAAAAATCGAATTAGGTGAAAAATAGATTGACAAATTCATCTGATAGGGTCCAAAAATAGCTTCGAATAACGATATTCGATTTATAAGTACAATTTAGTATGAAAACTTTCCAGAGGGACCACATTCTGCTCTAAAACTTCGACTTGTGGCGAATTTCGAATAAACGTTCTTCGATTAAACGGGATTTTACTGTACATCAGAAGAATTAATATTTCTATGCCGTTGAGTGCAAGATCATATATTGTAAAGGCTAAGTTGGTTTCAGTTTGTTATATTAAATTATGATACTTATGCAATAAGCAATGAATAAAATAAATGATATGAAGCCTTATTTGTATTAAAATTACTCAATAATAAATATTTCATTAATAGAACCAATCTGTTGAAAAACAAAATGTATAAATTAACTAAAAATATTTAAATATGTAATATTATTAACAATAATAATAACAGCTTCAATCTATTTTGTTTAACAATAGTTAAACAAAATAAAAGATAATATAAAAATATTATTTCAAGTTATCACAGAAATGCTCAAAATTAAGTTATACAAATACATATATTCTCACGGAAATAATGATCAAGGTATTTTACATTAAAGGCAATTACATTGTCAAAAGTATTAGAAAAGAATTGACATAATTATGCAGACAAGCCAGCCATAGAAAACTCAAACTGAGATAAAAGCACTTATGTGAAGAGTGAATAATCAAATCTACACAACTTGAATGTTCTTTACCTTTAAGATGATAAATAATAAAAGGACAAAAAGTTTGTGCACTGAGCCTCCAAAAATGTTATATAATAATTATTTCAGAACGGAAACGTGGTCACCCTCAAAGTACTCCCCCCCCCCACCTGACTGAATGCACTTGACCTAACGCTTCTTTTTCGTTGAAAACAGTTTTGCATGTCTTCAGGTGCTTCGTCGTTTCACATTTTATGTTTTCTACAACCTCAAAATTTTCACCCTGCATAATAATTTTTACTCTAGAGAACAAAAGTCACAGGGAGCTAAATCGAATAAGGAGAGTGGTCCATTGAAATTGCATTGTTTTTGGTGAAAAACTCAAACCGTGGAATAAATTCACGGCGGACGACCCTCGAACATAAAAAAAACAATGAGCAGGGCACATTTCCCGCCCTCCCTTAAACCAGTTAACCCATTTATAAACAGTTCTATACTTTATAGCAGATTTACCATACACAGTTTCTAACATTTTAAGAATTTCTCACCCGCTTTTGCTTAGTTTCATAAGAAATTTGATGTTGATTCTTTGCTTGGTTAAAACATCTCACGCCATTTTGACTGTTTATAAATATTGACGTAGAAAAATACATACCCACACAATTGCAACCAAACTTGGATTGATGACTCAGATTTCTCTCTAGATGCCAAACTACAGCAGAAGTGTACAGTGTTGCCACCTCGGCATAAAAAAATTTGGTGCACTAACTTTTTGTCCATATCTCGTAGGTATCAAATTTTCTATGACTTTTAAAAAATAATTAAGAATAATTTTAGAAATTTTGATGTTCTTGCATTCGATAAAATTTTCAAAAGGCAAATTTAAAATTTTATTATATTTTTGTATGAAAGCGGTCAGGCTGTTTTTGTTAGTATTGACTTTAATAAAAACAATATCTCTTTTTTTTTAAATATGGACAGTCTGACATGGCTTTCAATATTCAATTGATATTTTTGATTATTCAAATTATTATTCAATTTAATTTTAAATAAGATGAAGGTTTTAATAGTATAAAAATAATTGATATAATTTACAGAATGTATAGGTAATGAACCCCTATCATTATTTCCCCGTACAGGTATTATTGACAAGTAAATTAAATACAAAATGACACTCACCATATGAACTCTCTGCAGTGCGAGCAAAAGGTGGGTTGCCTGAGGAAGGTGGCCATGAACTTGTGCCCGTTGACCTGGTGAACGCGCCGGCGCATGGCTCCACGTCGCCTGTTGAAACCAGCACGCTCTTTGAATTCGCGTCCAGCTCCGCCCGTGCCGCCGCCCCCGCCTGATCCGCCCAGGGAGCCCGCCCCACCAGAGCCACCAGAACCCACGGAGGCGGAGCTCACGCTGGACGCCTGCGACGTCTCCGCTGGAAAATAATATTTATTTGTCTATAAATGCTGCCTACTAAACTAGTCATTTTGCCAATTTTGTGAACTTCTAACTAACGTGTTCAAATAAATTCACCTAAAATATTTCATATAATTAATTCAAAATTTGAAATATTTTTTAATACATTATTCTATAAAACTAATAGTTTTTGCCCAAGTTTAAGAATCGTATACAAAATCAATTGGTCCATATGAAAGTGCTCTCTTTATGTTGATTAATATTACTGTATATTGAATTATTAATATTATTATATATTGAAATGTAGCACAATTTTTTTTTATTGTACATTAATATATCCCCCATAATTCAAGATCTTTCTTAATTGGGGGTACATAACTCTATTGTTGTTTTATATATTGTAAAAAAATCTTATCAAATAAATAAATCTGTAATAATGTATAAATAAATAAAATTTCAAAATAAAATATTGTTGTAGCATAATTAGAAATTGATTATAATAATAATAAAAAATCTAAAAAAATTAAAAATATCTATCATAATTATGTATGTTGACATTGTAATATTTAATTTCAATAAGGCAAGTCTGTTTTCTTAGGAATATCCAAACACTAGATAATGACGATAGATGTGAAATAGATTTCTAATCTTAAAGTTTACTTCATATTTATTTTTTAAGTAAAAAATCATCATTCACAAAACATCCATGGTTTGAATATTTTAATTTCCACCAAATACTGAGCAGTTCTTATAACTTTGGGACAGTAGAACACTAGATTAAATTTTGTTGAAAAAATATTAAAAACAATTACCTTGAGAGTTCCATTTTAGGTCTATGCGAACATGAAGTCTACCCTGTGGTTCTAAATCAACCTGTAAACAATATTAACACGACTGATTAAAAATGTCTGACAGTACACAAATCATAAATTTCAGAAAAAGTATTTAAATCATAATGCAACACACTTCATTTTGCAATGCAGTGTAATTAATCTTTGGATTGCGGCTGAAGATGTTTTCGCGTTTTAAATAGTTCATGGTAACGGTAGCTGGACAAAACATTGTAAATTTTTAACTTTATAAAAATCATAATTCAATAGCTTGCAACTTGGCATGAGGCAGCAGACGCGATACTGATGTCTCACTTATCTCATACACTATGACTAACTAATTCTTAATTATATATACATAAGTATGAAGAGAAGGGATCACAGATACGCAGAGGGAAATAAACAGGTAATATTAAACATGATTTATATATAATATTAAAAGCGATATTAGTTCATGAAAATATGTTTTTTACGCATACATAGCATGCAATTGAAGATAGACTTTATTAAAAAGTGTACTTAACCACAAAATGGTACAAAAAATTGATCAGTAAAGGGTATAATAAAATATGGCAATAAGAAAACAACGACATATTTATCTGTAGTCCACAAATAAAAATTCATTTAATAGAAAATCAATCACAATTTTTGAAAATTTTCAGTCAATAAACAAGTGATTTTAATCAGTACGATTGAGCGGTACTGTTGAAAATTCCAAATAAATGTATTCACAATATTATGTTTAAAAAAGGATTTTACAATTTTGAATACAAAATAGTGAAGTGCATCCCTGTAGCATAAATTCTGTACAGTCTGTTTGAGATAAGAACCAAATAGCAGATAACACACTATGGACAATTCATCACATCAAAGTGTTTTATCTCACGACCAGACTAAATTTACATTCTAGTAAGCTAGCAATGCTCAGCTGTTGTAGTTAAAAATTTGTTTTTTTTATTATAAATATTAATATAATACAAATAAATAATATATTCAACAAAGCTACCAACTAGTGAATAAGCATCGTGTTTAATTGGGATTTAAGGAGGAATAAAAGAAAAATGTTAAAAGTGTAGGAAGATAGTTGAATCTGTGAATAAATTGATTCAGCTGTACGTGTATCTGTGCATGTATCGAAACGTTTAGTATAAAAAAAAACTGGTGAGTGCATAACTTATAAAGAATATGTATTATAAACTTATTTTAGTTTATTAAACATACTATTGAATTTAATATTATTCTTTAAAAATTAAGCAGTTAAGAGAAAATTGCTATATTAGAATTCATACTGATCCAGCTGCCTGTCAAATTTTGTTACATGTGTAAAACAACACCATACATCATAGGGGTATAAACACAGGCATCCAAAATCCATAATTTTATGTAAAATTTATACAGTAATACCTCACTTTATGAAGTAGATGCGTTCCAATACTTTGGTTAAGAAACTTCATTATCAAAAGTAGATACAAAACAACACTTATAGACTTTTTCAAAAATACACCTAGGGTTGACTGTCGTACTTTTGATTACGATCTCGTAACATCTTGCTGTACTTTGGTTTCTAAAGATATATATTATGATATACAGTAAACACTCGTTAATATAAACAACTTTATTTCGAAATTCATTATAATTCGAAAATATTATCACATTTTATCCCTCTCTATCAAGAGACCAAAAATCTATCTATAATTCTAAAAACTCGATAATTCATAACATGAAATAATTTTAATACAAAATTGAATTTTTTTTACATGTAGTCGTTATAAATCTGAACATTTGCGAGTATTTTTAAACCTGTGCCGACTCCGCCTACATCCTAATCCCTACAGGGTTTGACTATCTGTATAACAGTAAATACATTCTCAAAAGCGCCAGCCTGGCTAAGATGCAAATCCCGCCAAAAAATTAGTTTAGTTAAAGTTGTCATCTTGCGCTCTAGTTTTGGAGTTTTAAACTTTAACATTTTCATTTTTATATGCATTTTTCTACATTTAAAACGATTCTTAGTTATTTTTGTGTCAAATAGCATGAAAATATAGTCATTTTACTGACATATTGACTCTTTTTTGTACTTTTATTTGTGAATTTCGTGAAAACTGACACCCTTTTAAGATTTTAGTCTTTGTAAAGTGTTATTTGAAAAGTGTAAAGAATATTGCATATTTTTAATGCATCCTTGTGTTAAATATTAGTCTTTTTCGTATTTTATTTTGCCTTTAGTTTCATTTTAATTTTAAAATGGTGTCAGTTCGCAGTACGTATAAAACATTATAACAATTTATAAGAAAATGGATTTTAATTAAATATATCGAACGTAAAATAAACAGTAAGGGAAATATTGCGAAAAAATATGGTATCACCAACTCGATTGTTTCAACAATTTTGAAAAATCGCGCCAAAATTTAAGAATCGTATCATAAGTTGAAGGAAATTTACATGCTTCGACACATTTGCCCGGCAAACCACGAAGAGCTGGAAAGCAGGCTGTTTTGAATTTTTTTCTCAAATGCATGTAGCCAATATTACAATTTCTGGTTAAATTCTCATCGAGAAAGGACATTAATTAGCCAATGAATTAGGGATTAATAATTTTGGAGCCTACGATGGTTGGCTCCAGAGATTTAATTCTAGGTTCAACATAACAATGCTCGTCAATATGTGGCGAAAGTCAAAAAGTTGACGAAATAGATGTGGGGGACTTTGTCAAAAATGAAAGCAACATTGGCCAAATACATGTATTTAAAAATATTTTGAGAAAATGTACATTTGTACACATATAAATGTTTTGATAATATGTTGATGTTTAGAAAACATTATATGAAATTCTACTATTCTAATTTGAAAATCAATTTTTTTTTAAATTTTGGTCCCCTTAATTTTGTATTAAAAAGATTTTACTGTACTATCAAATTATTGTTTAATTATGATGTTTTATCATGATATCACTGGCTCTATATATAAATATATGAATATGTATAAAGTCACAATATGCACAAAAATTAACCGCTGCTCCATACATAAGATGACAGTTCTAGGTACGTCAAAAACCTTTACTACAAACTAAAAAATAAGCCATTTTTTGTTATAAATGTCATAATATTATTACATTTTCGGAAGATTTGTCAACCGAGGTATTACTATATTTATAATACTTAATATTAAATTATGTTTGTTATAAGTAATTATTATAGGGATAGACTTATTCCTTCCAGAGTGGATGAGTAATTTCAATAAAATCTCTTTAAAATCAACAGAAACTTTGATGGATATAAAAAAAAAAGACTATATAATATTTACCCAAAAGTCAGCGGCTTCTTTGTCCCTGTTCATGAGATCCTCAAAAGGAATGTTGCAGTTTGCAACAAAGTCATCAGGAGGGATGGCAGCATCATGGAATACAGTGAGGCCCAAACTGGAATACATTTACATTTGTTATTGTTAGAGATATTTTCATCCAAATGTGCCATAATGAAAGATCCCGAAATGACACAACCCAGACCAGAATTACAGAACTTTAATGCTGGTTTTGAACAATGTATGAGGACGAGACATTATAATGAATTATCTGCATTATTGAAATCATTCAAATATCTCTGTATATATCGTAGTGATAACCATTCAATAAGTCAAGTTAGCAATTCAAATATTAGTAGTCGCCTTCTTGGTATCGTCGAGCGCATTAGTATTGAGAGATTTGTTTCAATGAATATGATAACAGTAATAATATGTATGATAATGGCAGTAGTAACTGATGCTGGCAAGTGTGTGGAGTATACAAATTTTGTGCAGTATCTTGTGCTTAAATAAAGTAGCATTCAAATTTCTTACAAAAGGCAAAAATAAAATGCTTCCTAACATTGTTGTAAAAACCCCAGCCCAATGAAAAAGTAAAAAAAAAAAAAAAAAGTATTGACAGTACATAAATAGCAAAAAAAAATCAACAATTTCATGATTTCGAAAGATTTAACCAAAATTCAGGCAGTAAATGGTAATAAAGTCAGGTAGTAGCCCGGCTGGGGGAGGGCGGAAATTTTGCATTCCTCAAATATCTATCATAAACATTATGGATCATACCAGCACTGAAATAAGAAAAACTTTTTAGTGAATGTAATAGTTCCCTTCTTCTTTTACATAGACAATCCACCCTTCAAAGAATTTAACAGTTAGATCAAAAAGTTATATATCAATAATTTTGTTGTTGATGACTCGATAAATCTACATCAGAATTTAATTTGGATTATGTTACATTCAAGTATAACTTGCAAATTATGAATACCTTGTCCTTCTTCGTTAAAATAATTGCCAATTATTTAAGCAATGAAATATGGATACCAATATGACTGAAAATCCTTCAATATTTGGACACAATATAAGGAATAACTGGATAATGGCTCAGAAGAATAGATGTTTAGAGATCTTTTTATATCCTAGTAATGGGACATTTTAAATGTAGGCTCAGATGTATATACTAACCATAAGTAGTTTATCTAAAATCCATTCCATAAACCAACCACATCAACCAATAAACTAATTAAGGAAATGTTTAAAAAGATTAAATAAATTTAACTAATGGTCGATTGTGTAGATACATTGAATTTTTTGACACAAACAGAATCAGAACTTACATCATTATAGTACTTTAAAAAAAACATTGTTAAACCACGTTTCCCTCAAATGCATTGGTATTTAATTAAAATAAATATTTTCTGAAGACATCGCACACATTATCTACATACGGTACTAATTTTTCAATAAAAAAGTGGGATATAATGCGACGCAAAATAATAATATATTTATTTTTAAAAAAATGTAATGTATCCTTTTTTTTTATTCAAGTAGGTATTTTACAAATTTTCTTTAATGCCAGATCATGCAAGCAGTTTTGGTTTGTCGTCACGTTCCTTATTCTATTTCTTACATTAGTACATCTCGAGCAATATTTTAGATCAAGTTCATATCCAGAACACATAAGAACATTTCAAAAGAATTTAGTGCAGACCAGGAAATAAAGCAAAATATTGTAATAAGTGTGAAAGTAATCACAGCGAAATCATAAAAGTATATAAACCTCTTAAGGCCACTGTGCTTTATGTCAGTTTTTTTGCAATTTTGGAGTTCAGTATTATTTGAATATCTAAATTATGCAGTTTGTTTGCAATAACAATAGTTGTAATTGCAAACAATAAATCCAAATATTGTTATTTCAGAGTTTTAATAACAAACATTACGGAAATGTAATCGGACAAAACTTTGTGTGGTTTGTAGAGTGCATTACAAATACAATTGTACATTTCATAAATGAGTAAAAATTTATTTGAGTGATATTGTTTACTTTTACTATATTTAATAAAGTACTACTTTTAATTAAAAAATCTGACTTCACGCACATACTCTACATGGTCAATAGTTTAATTTAATTTATTTTTTAAATTACTCATGGGTTCAGCATTTCAAAGAATGCTCAAATCTCTTATATCACTATATTTACTTGTAAGGCTTTATCTTTAAACCTTATCTTAAAAAATACTTAAATAATTTATATATTTTTAAATTTTATTAAATTTATGTTAATTGTGTAAGTTATTAACTTTTTAGTACCAAATCAACTGTTCTATTAATGATTGTAGATATATACTATATAATATGTTTACATTTAAACATAAGAATAAAAAAACTGTCTGAAAACTATGTGGTTAGCGAGATCTATTACAACAATGTTTATGTTTAGATATACACGTTGAATGGAATAGATATCAATAAATTAGTAAAATATAATAATTAACAATGATATGGCAATGATAATCAAACCATTAACATATTTTCATAGAGGAGTATATTTTATGACATTAAATTACTTGACATTCCCAAGAGTGAGATATAAGAAATAAAACATTCTCACCATCTAATAAATATATAATTTAAAATAATAAAATCTATAAATTCATATGCATAATTTGTTAAGTCAATCTATATACTTCACGAAAATTATCAACATCATAATAGAGAAATAGCATTGAGTTAAAATGTCAACATGATTTTTCTTATTTACATTTCCTGTAACATAGGTGTTCAAACAAAAACAGACCTCAGATTTCTTATGAATGAGAAAATCGAGATCATTTCTCCCTTCACTGAATGACTTGTGGATATGTTTTTGTCAATATAACGTATTATTTATACATTCATTTTTGTTTACATGTCGATTCAACGACGTGCGAAACTGGAGTCCTTTGGCCAAGTTATTAAAATCCAAAAAATGGAGAGTTCATATTTGATTTAATGATATGAAAACACATTATGCATTTTAATACGTGCGTTAGGTAAAACATGACATGAATTAAGAAGAAAAAGAACATACCTTGTTACATTATGAACATCGTGAACAAAATATTCGTTCCAAACAGGGTCAAATGTTTTAGGCTTAGTTGATGATCTGTCCAGATGATGATCGTCAGCGTCAATAGAAACATACGGATCTATTGGCTGATCATCTAAAACAAGAAATGTATATAAATAACTTCAAAGAGGATCCCAATTCACAATTTTTGATTGATGTATATTTACAAAAAACAAAGTTAAATATGTCTAGACGATATAATATGTCCATGGAAGTTCTTGTAATAATATCGAACACATCGACTAAGGCGTATCTTGCATTATTCAGAGACGTTATTATGTGTTACAGTAATATCAAATGTTAAAAAAGTGATATTATTATAAATATTAACTACCTGGCTTGCCAAATGTCATGTTGTGCCGTTTTTGAAAATCCGTCGGCCGTAGGCCAGTGGCTTCGCACACTTTAACACGGACTGTGCCGCTGAACATTATTTTATCAACCTTACACTACTTTTGCACTAAAATTAACACCCCACACGGTCACTTAGTGCCGGTCCTCGGGCCCAAAATCATTGGGAAAATATAAAAAAAACCAAATATAAATTAAATCGACTCCATGACAGCCATGAAGATCGGCCACGGGCTTTAATAGATTCCACTGATTCGCGACAGAATCCATACGACCTACAAAATCTATTTATATTTCCACTCAACCAATGAGGCTAGGTGGAAAATGGAAAATGGGATATACCATGCTAACGTTTTAAGGAAAATTTGTATGAGAACATTGGGATACATTTCCCAAAATTTTTCATGAAAACTTTTTCAGGGAAAATTTTACCAAATCCATCAAAAGGGAATCGCTTTATTTTTCGTTAACCAAGTAAGTACATAATACTTTTAAAATATAACTATTACTGTTGTAGTTTATATAGAGTGTGAGATAGATATAATATACATATGTATACACAGTTGTAAGATGTAATATTAGGATAATTATAAAACTAACGAAATTAAATTCATAAAAATTGATAGATAATCAAAATAATTTTGCTTGTTTACAAGAAAAAGGGATTTCATACATATATTTCGCTGGCATAATAATGAAGAGAGAATCGGGGCAAATACCTACAGAGCTGAATAAGCATTGGGTATACAATTTAACATAACGATTTTTTATTAGTGATAACAGAATTAATAATCGCGGTTTGTTATTTTTCTTATCGTCTTTTAGGCTTGAATAAACAATCAGTTTTATTATTCAAAATACTACACCTAGATTAATAATTTTTGCGCTGTCATTTGAATTTTCTTTTGTGTGGATTGTGAGGATTATCGAATCCGATACAATTTTACATAAAAGTAATATGCAGCTATTACTATTTACGACGAGCGAGATCTTATATATTAAAATATTTTTAAATAGATAAGTAATAGTAATAAGGAATAATTTGATCCTAAGTTGAAGGTAATTTTAATAACACCGAGAAATAAAAAAGAATAATAGGAATTTCTGCATGCAAATAGACAAAACTTATGAGAATTCACAATACACTCAAATAATATGCTCGCATTCCTTTACATAGAATGATATTCGACACCGTCTAGCAGAATAAGGTTCAAGTTCTGTAGACGAATTAAAAATAATAGCTGTCTCTGTAGTTATCACCACCAATAATGAAACTAAAATATTTGGAGTAGGCTATTTAAGAATCATAGCCACTCCAGAACAACAGAAGACCGTATTATTATAAATTAGCATTAGTACAAATAAATAACGATTTTCAGAAAAAAAAATTAAAAGCTCTGCAGAACGGCATTGAGTATTATGGTTTGGATTTTGATAAATATTGAAAGAGCACGGAACAATTTGGCAATACACCATTAAATGTACAACGCCCTAAGAACAAATAATACACACAAAATAATGTCTGAGTACCTGTTTTTTTATATTCATAAATATACATATTCACAAATTGTTCTTGAAGGGTAGATTGCCTGAGTAATATATGTAATAGTATGTATAGTAATATATATAGTAGTATGTATAGTAAAATACAGGATAGAATAAAATTATAAATATTAATTAATAAAAAGATTATAAATCCGTATGACTTGTAATTGCAATAATGTTGAGTATGCTGATGAAAAAAATGAAGATGTTAAAGTTGCAAAACAAACGTTCAAGATAATTAAAAGTTAATGAAAAAATCTATGCTAAGAAAGGATAAGTAATTTTTTAAGACATTACGGCGTACTTAATGACATAAGTTATACATTCCAACCATTAATACATTTTATTTTACATTGAATTGATGAAATTTGCTATTATTATTTGAGTGTTTATAAGGTTCATCCGTTTTTCAAAATAGTTCCATAAGTTAAGAACAGCAAATTCAAAGATTATTTTTGTATTACAATTATTTCTACGCAGTATTAAATTTTAAGTATATGTATACTATAAGATATTAATTAATATAAAGCTAATCTTACTTTTTGTAGGGATTTTTCTCTCCGATCAATGGCAATACAAAAGAACTGTCAAAAGTGTCAAACAAAATTGAATGAAAATTATTGTGTACATCGAAGTTGACACGCTGTTTTCAAAATAATTTAAAATACACTATGGGTTTTTTGACAGTTTTGAAGAAAATGAGACAAAAGGAAAAAGAAATGAGAATTCTTATGTTGTATCCTTTTTTATTATTCATCCTTGAGTGATGGTGGACGAAATTTTCTATTTTCGTTGCGTACATGATTTATGTTGTGGGCGGTGAATGAACTTGAACTGTGATTTGAACCGTAGATTCCTGTTTCTGTTTAAAATTAATATGTTGATTTGACTATACTGAACCATTTTAAGTAACCCTAGTTGATATCACAGGTACCTGATATTCAATTTTTAATTTCAGTCTTTGAAAGCTAAATTGGCCATCCATCTATCCAAGTTGGTCCCTCATGATTGATGATCGCAATCTCCATGAACTCTCGCCCTCTTAACTATGTTCCTCCACTTTTCTCGGCATCCTGCAGACCTCCGGGCTGTCACCAGAGAAATATCTGTTACCTTTTCCACTTGGTCAGTCCGACGGGTGGGGGATCTTCTTTTTCCTCTTCGTCGTGGCCCACCACAACAAGCTTTTCTAAGCTATCTTCCCTTCTCGTTAGATGTCCAAAAATGATTTTAAAATCATCCACCTTTTACATGACTACTTTTAGATTTTTATTTAAATTACAAGAAATATTTTTAAACATACAAAATGTCAGAAATTTAAATTTGTAATAACTTCAGTAAATGAATTAAGTCAATCGCCTTTCTTAGAAAAATATTAATTCTGATACAATTAACGGGATGTCATCCGTTCTGTTGTTTTAATCTTTCATCAAATGAGTACTTGCAATATAATGTGAAAAAGTGTATTTTTTCAAGAACACAATGCTGTCATTTTGATCACAATGTGATATTACTATATTACAGGCATCATTCCAACGATGGTATTTTATGTATGGTGGACGGCTATTTGGGTAAAGTCTGCCCTTTTCAAATTTCTCAGCTAAATGTTTTAATTATCATAGTTTCTAATTTCAGTCTATCCTCAACTCATTCATCAAAACATATGGATCCATTTCCTGAACCAGAATTTATTTTGCTGATGTATCTTTTTTTGAAACCAACATTAAATTTCTCACGTATCAGGTATCTTAAGTTCATTCAAATCTACTTCTTACGAAAACTTTATTTTCTGCTTGATCGAAACAATACTTACAAAGCGTTTGTTGTATTATTTGTAAAATAGTAATTAACTCAAGTTTTCCAGAATGGATGGAAATTTTATAAAACGCTTCTGGAATTATTAAAAAATCTTTTATCTTTTTTGATAAAATTGATTTCTTCAAATTATTTTATGAAATAATTTAAAATCAATCTTTCTGTAATTGAACAGCGCAAGTGTAATATTTTGTCTTAATAATAAGTTTTTCTTAACATGTAACTAGAGGTTTAGATAATGCTGGCAAGACTACAATCCTGAAGAGATTTAATGGGGAAGAAATTGACACTATATCCCCGACCCTAGGTTTTAATATCAAGACATTAGAACATAGAGGTTACAAATTGAACATATGGGATGTTGGTGGGCAGAAATCATTACGTTCTTACTGGAGGAACTACTTTGAGTGTACAGATGGCCTCATTTGGGTGGTGGACAGTGCCGATAAGAGGAGAATAAACGATTGTAAGAATGAACTACATGTGCTTTTGAAGGAAGAAAGACTAGCGAGTGCCACTTTGCTGGTGTTTGCCAATAAACAAGATCTTCCCGGAGCTTTATCTGCCCAGGAGATAAGAGAGGTGAGCATCTTTCTTCACTTATACTCATACTCAATTTTGTATTAACAAACTTTCTCATGATAATCATTCTTCAAATGAATATGTCCAGATACCTTAATCTGGCGTGCATGAAGGGCAAATTGATAACGGGTTTGTATATGAATCTGACAATACTAGTTTCCTTATTTTCACAGCATACTTAAAATTGTGAAAGTAGTAAGATTCTGAATAGTAGAACCGCATTAATTAAAAATTCAAGGGTTAAAAAAAAATTGAATTCGTATTATGCGGAATCCCGTTTTAATAATAAATTCAAGATACAAAAAAAATTACAAAATTCACAACGCAATCGCAAAAGTCATGAAAAACCCCACTAATTTCGTGAAAAGCATACATATTTCATCATAAATCATCTTGTTGTAATTTATTATACATATGTACTACTGAAACTAATTAGGGTAAATGTTAGATCTATTTCTCGTAATAAGTAAAGATTCTACCTTAAAATGTTCTCAGGAAATTAAACAATTATTAAATAAAATATACAATAACTAACTATAACACTAAATTAAGAATAAGAATAAGAACGAATTTAAACATTTTTAATTGTCAGGCATGTTTCAGCTTCAAAAAATCATCTATTTTTCTTGGTCTTATTTTTTGACACTTCTGCAATACAAAATTTACCACCGCATCAAATGAGCGTATACTGCCGCCGGTGTCTCGGGATCACTCGAAAAATTTCACGTGAAATAATAAGATAAGTTAACAATAATGTCATTCAAGGAAAATGAAGATTATTAACACAACAAACACAGTTATTAGAAATTCAATCGTTCATAAATACGTGAAATAATACGAAAAGTCAACAACACAAATACAGGTACTAATTAGTAAAAAGAATCAAAAGGGGAATTTAGAATAGTCGAAAAACAATAACGCATCCAAGTAAAACCAATTAGCGCAAACAATATGTCTGTAGTCTCATGTCTAAATTTCGAATTATTTCGAATAAAAGGGGTTCAAATTAACGCGGTTCTACTGTATTATATAGTACATATAATATGCATTTATTAAAAAATATATACATATAACTAAATACAGTAAAATCTCATTCATTTAAAATTCAAGCAGCCATAAAATTAAAACTCAAATTATTCAAGACCTTGTTAACTCCAAATTTAAGAAACCAACAAAATTATTGCACAGAATCTATCGAGTCAATCAAACTAATGGATTCGGAATTAGTGAAAACTTCACGAAATTAGTGACAACATCACAAAATTAATGAAAAATAAAGATATATTTCCGCATATTGCAGGGAAACATATAAATGCTATATTAGTATAAACTATCTACGCAGGTAAAGGTGAGAATTTCTAGTATCAATTTTTTTGACAATTTCTGATAATTTGCGGTGACTGCCAATATCGTTCTCTTAGAAAATTTTCAGCATGCAGCGACTGCAAATATCAATCTATTTGACAATTATCGTCATGCAGTGGCGACTAGAATCGATCTAATTGACAATTATCAGCGCGTAGCGGTAGCGGAATTTAGAAATATATAGGTACCCTTTTAGGTGCGCAGTGTGGCGGTAAGTACCATGGCACACAATATAGACTATACAGGCGGGTGCAGGCAAAAAGCCGTACGCACTGATATTTTTAATAACTTTAAAATAAAATTAATTACTGAAATTTTCAAACTAATGGGGTTAATCAACTATAAAAATTACATTTTAGGTCTTGTATGTTTGACAAATTTCAAATTATATTAAATTTATAATAAACAAAGTTTGAATTAATGGGGTTTTACTGTATATAATAATTACTTTCTTTCAATTCCCAAACTGCTCAACTGCAGCGGGGAGGCTGGGCGGAGTGGTTTAGTTTAGTTAGTGCCGGTGCAGCATTGGAATAGGTACTGATGTCTACAGTTCGTTGCTTGATTTTAATTTAATTTAGTATTTTAATTTAATTTAGTATTTAATTTAATTTAGTTTTTTAATTTAATTTAGTTTTTTAATTTAATTTAGTTTTTTAATTTAATTTAGTTTTTTAATTTAATTTAGTTTTTTAATTTAATTTAGTATTTTAATTATTAGCGTAAATCTTGTAACTTATTCTAATATATTTTTCCAGGCTCTCGATTTAGATTCTATTAAAACTCATCATTGGAAAATTCTATACTGCTCGGCTGTAACTGGACAAAATTTGCTTGAAGGAGTTGATTGGATGCTTGATGATATTGCAGCTAGAATATTTACTTTAGAATAAAATTATATGAAAGTTTTATATGTTTTTATAATTTTTACTAGTTATAACATCAACTAACATGAGCTGGCTAATGTACTACTTCTAATAAGAAACATTCTAATATGGGACTCAATGATTTGAACTGAAGAGCTTCAGCTTTACATTTGTATTCTACATTAATAAAAGCTCTACTAATATTAGCTTTGATTTTTTTAGCTATTATATGTTATTTACTGTTCTGTAAAGATTTTACAGTTATAAAATATTAGGGTGTCCCCAGGAAAATAATGTATTGAAAACCCATTTAAAATATATTTTTAAAATTACTTGCTTTGCCACTAGCTTTAATTGATTTAATTAACATGTGAGAAACTCAATAATTTATTTAAAAACTATTTAATTACAAAACGATTGTAGTATTTTTTAATTAAAAAATATGAAAACAAAAAAAGAATGATTTTTTATTATTATTCAAGATGTCTTTTTCTTAAATTAAATTATCGTGATATTACACCGAATATACTAGTGTCTTGTTAAGAATATTTTTCTTGCTAGCTAGCGAAGAATGTGAGTCGAGCAAATTATTAACAATTGAGCATTTAATTGAAGAATAATTAAAAACCTATTTTTGGCACTTCTGAAGTATCTCACAACCAATTATTATTGAATTTATTTATATTGTTTTGTGACAATAAATACAATCATAAATATGTAATAATATAAAACAGTCTGTCTGTAGGTGTATACGACTCTAGCTCATCTTAAGGTCCGTGACCACAGAAGGAGACATGATGAGATAATCTCAGATTTAGTTGAGATACTTCTCAATACCATGTACACGTGTTGAGATTTTCATTTGGAGATAAACTCTGAAATCAGTTTGAGATTGGTAGAAAGAGACAAAAACTCAAACCAGTGTATACGACTTTTGATCTGACAATGAGGATTGACATCACCTAAAACCACCAAAGATCTGTACAATTATCTATTCTGGAAAGTTAGCATAACTCATTAAATATTAATATTCATATATATATAAGGCTTTAAATTACAAACATTTTTTTAGTTTTAACTGCTGCCGGAGAAATTCAGAATCACTTAACTGACAAATAATAATGACGTTTGACATATGTGACAAGCGTGAAGTCGCGAGACGGCGAATATTGCAAATCGAGATATGGTGTGTTCACAGGGACTACGAAAGTTGAAAGTTGTCTCCAAAGAATCTCATGGGAGCAAGATCCGAATCGCAGAGATTTTCTCTAGTAGAAATCTCTTAAAAATCTCATTTGTGGACAGGGGCCATTGGGCTAGGATCTTGAATTTTGGGGATTTTACAGGATTTGTAGTACTAAATGTGAATTCAATAGTCAAGGTTGTCAAAATTCAATAATTATTTTATATTGTTACACTGCAAGTAATGATGACGGAATATGAAATATGGGCCCTGGTCATCATAACTCTGGTTCTGTTGCAGCAAATTATTAAAAGTTATTAATCAAATACACGGGCTGGAAATAATCCATAAAATAGATAAGCAAGAATCATGATTAGAAATAATAATTTAATAAATTGTGTAATTTATATACAAGCAAACAAAAAGTTTGTCCTTATTTTAATTCTTCGGTTTTTGCGAATAAATATGATTTATTTTTAGTGTCCAATTAAATTATTTCTTTTTTGATTTCTTTGAAGCAGCTGCCCCTTTTTTCTTTGAAGGACCTGCTTCTTGTTTTGCTGGAATTTCTATTATTGTTTGTTTTTCTGTGTGTAATACCAGTCTTGTTTCTGGCCAAAGTTCTTTGGTATAAGCAGCCATAGCTGAAATAAACAAAAATAAAAATTCAAGTACTCGCAATATCAAATAAATTTGTACATTAAAAAATTTAACATATTTTTATTGATTCCACACAAATTTGTTAATTCCACATATAAAAGAAGAAAAATGTTTTTATGAACTTGCACAGTTATGAACAAATAAAATCCTACTCTGAAAATAACACTACAAACAATTGAGTATCATAATTTTACACAAGTATACTTAATTCTGTTCTTATACGGTTTTTTTTTTTTACACAATTTTGATACAACACGATTAACAAACCGTAATAGTAATATCCGTTCCTTGAACTCCCCCATATCCGTGCATACACTACTCATTACGCGTGAAGTAGTATGAATTTATGTTCAAAACTAGTGAATCTGTGATTTGATCACCTCTGAATATTTCAAGTGATGAAAGTGACTTTGTGCCAAACATGCGTAAACGGGTGCGTTTATTGCCTGACAGCGACAGTGAATAAATTTATGTATGATTTTTGTAAACTTATATTCTGTTTTTAATAAAATGTTGATGTAATAAACAATAATGTGTTTTATTTTTTGGCAACCTGGAGTGATTTTTATACAATGGGACCTATCTCCCATTTTCCTATACATAACGTACTGTATTTTTTTTTACATAGTATTCTGAAACGTATCCACCGTGCAAAAACAGAATTAAGTTTGTACATATTAAATTATTTCAGAAGTGTTATTTAAAAGATTTAAAACATAAGTTTAGAACCATTAAATAATAATTACCTACCTGCAAAATATTTCAAATTCATGACAAAATAAATGATTGAATTTTTTAATTTTGATAGGTTGTATAAGTTTTTCATTTGTTGCGAACAGACATTAAAGTACTTTAGGATTTTATTTATAATATAGTAATACATCACAAATACAACGGAATATGTTCTAAACTGCTGCCATAATGTGAATATGTACATATTTCCTTAAAGTGATATAGTTTTTTTAACTTGCAAGCATATATACATAAAGGCCTAAAATCATATTTATATTTATTATGTCCGCAATAGCACTAAACTTAATATACGATGTAAAAGTAAAAATAATAAATACATAAATAAAAATGTTACAGTATGTACCATATTCAAGTGTAATAATAGAGTGATCTAAACCAAGGTATACATGTACATATATTACAATGGTTTATTAGCTATTTCATTTAAGACCTGCTTTAATGATTATGATTTTATTAAAATTAAATACTTTACCTTCAAGATCAATTTTTTTCTTTTTATTTAGAAATGGTTGGGTTAGGTAAGTAAATAAGTCTTCATCGAGCACAATGCCGTCAGCTTTAGCACATTTAATAAATTCACCCTGATTAGGCTTTTTCTTCCGCATATTGGCTTGAAATCTCAAAATAAACTCCCTGAGAAATTTAAAAAAATTAAACTAATTATTAAACTTAAATAAGCATGAACTGTAATGTAATTTTAGGCAAATTTCGACAACATTTTTTTTCATTTCCTTATCTCTATTACTGTTCATTAAATCATAATTTTTTCTTTTAATCTATATTCTTTACTATTACAATAATCTCACAGGCGTTTTCGGGAGACCACCAAGCTAGTGTTATTTGTTTTAGCTGCAGTGCTTAGCTTAGTTTAAGAATAATAAGAATTTTTATATGACATGTGTTATGTAAACGTATTTGGGGGTTAGGACGGTGATTAAATGAAATAAATGTTGTTCGGCGTGTTGAAGGTTTATTATGACAATGACAATGAAAACAGATAGAATGAATAAATGAATGAGTGATGTAGAAGGTGCATGTGTGCGTGAAATGAAATGAATTTGCAGTCTTGCTCGGCAAGTGCGAGCCGACAAGACCGCCGTTGTGAAACGCTGAAACTGGAGAGACTGCCTGACGGTGAATGCTTGAGCCCGACTTGTAGCAGCAGCTGGCAGCACTGTCGCTAGCGTCGATGCCGACTGAGATGGCGGTAGATTTGAATTATGATCGCTACACGTATATCTACAGTGGCATATGTTTAACATGAAGAAATATTCTGGTCCCTAAAATATGTGGCTACATATATGTATTTATATTATTTTAATATAAAACAAAAATTACCCATTGGCCGCATTGAATTGCTAACTGTTAATGTCTTTTCTTTACAACTTAACTTTTTATTGACTAACCCAGCATGTGTTATTTCTATTAACATGAAAAAATATTTCAGTCGCGTATTATCACATTGAACGATTTCCACTATATTAAAAATAATACATCAAAATAAATTAGGTTAGTTACCCGAAATCTTTCTTCTTCTTCTCTGCGACAAACTTGGCTCGCTTAAATGCAATTTCCATCGGATTAGGACCCTGAATGGTGTAATTTCCTAGTATATTTCCATAAATAACTACTGCATCTTGTCTATTTTTAATAGTTTTGAGGTTTTCAACCTCCTGAAATCCCAATTGTAAATCATTTACAAAATTACTATGTACCAATGTCCAAAATTTCACGGGTGAATTAAAAGTCACTGCGCAAGTTCAAAAATAACAATTTACATTTAAAAAAATTGAACATGATGTTATATATACATATATATATATGTACTAACAAACAATGTTTCCCAGTAATTCATACATTAGATATTACATTAGAACATGGGCATCTCGAACCTCGAGGAACCACCAGAAAAAATCTAATTATTCAAAAATTCAAATTAAGAAAAACGTAATCAGGGTTGTTAAGAAAACAACTACATACCTATTACTAAATATTTATTCAAAATTGGATATGTATGAGATTGTTAAAACATTGTAAAGTAAAATGGCGCAGTGCACATAAATAAAAATATAAACAAATGATGAAATATAATGAAATTTCAGTATAAAGAAATAATTCTTTCGGTCCCCTGAATTTCGTTGTAATGAGATTTGACCTGTACTTAGTTAATATTTATTTCTCAATTACAGTGACTATCATTTTCTTTTATTTCTCTTTTTAAGAGCCATTGCGGTTAATGAATTGAAAAGAGAATCATTTTTTTAGTCATGTCTGGATTTTCTGAGGTTATCAGGCATAAACAAGCTACATATTAAGCAATAAATATTCCACAGAATTGATGTTGAAATCACTTTTTGATTCAACCTGGTATGCATGTTCCATGTAACTAATATAACAAAATGAGAACATACTTGAACAAATTCAGGAGTTACATTTGTACTTGTCATGTCAAGAATCTGGCATGCAACATTGACTTTCTGAAAACTTTTTAATATTTCTAGAGCGTCATCTGTAGTCAATTGATTGTTTCCCAATCTCAGAATTTGCAATTTTTTGGCTCTGTATAAAAGTGCCGACATTCCTCTCAAAACCGCACCTTTCAGTCTAAAAATAATAAAATTATTTGTTCTGTATTTGAATCTATGAAAAATTTGTAAATATGTATACCTGGTACTTTTTAAAAATTGGTTTTGTATTGTGACTTACAAGTTGTTGCTCACATCTAACAATGTTAATTCTGATTTTATGATTATTTGCTTCAACACATCCATTTTAGTTTCAATAAGACCGTTCCAAGAAATATTCAGTTGTTCTAATGGGTTACTTTTAAGAGATCTTAGTAACGGAACCATTCCTAAAATAAATTTGTTTACGATTATTTAAAGTTTTTACAAACAAAAAGTCAATTTTCTTTTTCTGACATGGAGCCACCCCATTACGAGGCAGATCCCAAATTCCTAAACCTGTGAAATTATTCGATTTCGGTTGTGTGGTTAGATTATAAAAAATAAGTATTCAGAAATCTGGCATTTGGTAAGTACCTCTGTTTTCTATGAAGTTCCAAGACACGTTAAGATCAGTTATTGTTTCATTTTCTTCTAATGCTACAGACAACTGTCTTCCTGCTTGTATTTTCAAGTTGTTGTGACTGAAGTTATATCTTGAAAACAATATTTAAATTGAAATCTATTATCTTTACAAATGTTTTTTTCATGTGTATAATAAAAATATGCCTTTTCATATTAAAATACATTTTTTAAAGAAAAATACAAGTGGTTTATGATGTAGGGACTTCTTAATGAGTAGCAACAAGATATGATCATAGCTTTCCAGCTAACCATACCAACAGGACATAAGTATATTTAACTTTGTTGGAAATAATAATAATCCTTGATTGTTTGTCTATTTTGTATTTTTTATATGGCATATTTGAGATACCGGTATTTGTGATACAAATTGTTATCTCAGTAGACATTTTTAGTTAAGCACTTTTAAGGTATTTTACTTTTTAATGACACTTTCTGTCATAACTGGAGCTAAGATTTCAATCCCTTCATCTCCAAGTTCGTTGTGTGACAAATTGATTTCTGTTATTTTCTTATTTGCCTGTATTCCATCGACCAGCCTTCTGGCTCCTTCAGGGCCAATTCTAAAAGGCCAAATACAAAAGCAAATGAATGAATAATTAGTATTTTTGTTATTTTAACATTTTTGTTTTAAGAGATCACTCATTTTTAAAATATTATATCTCCTGTACAGATGCTATAATCTGCTAAGATGATGTAGGAAATTTATATTTTGCTCTGAACAGTGGAGCAATAATATAAAGTCAGGTTGTGTTTCAACATTTTATATTTGATTGATTGAATTTTTTTGTGAATATTGAGGTTCTTTCTATATCATTTTACTATTATATGAAATATATTGTGTCTAAAGGCTTGTGTTGACGATGATCTCCGAGAATCAGTAAAGGTACGTGCGTACTGGATGTGTCATTCTAATCCGCGCACAAAACACTTGGGGTGATGATTAATCAGTTGCTTCACGCTGAGCGCTGAACTCTCCTTCGTAAACTCGAGTCGAATTTCTGAGCGAAATCACATTCGTAGACATGGGCCATTGCACATTTAAAAATAATAAAATATGTATAATAATATTTTTATATTAAAAAGGGTAGAAATTTATATGTCAAATAATATGCAATACAAAATTTATAAACTTTAATATTATGTAATTGTTTGTACTAACCTACAGCCGTTTAGATTGAGTGATGTTAAATATTTGTTATTCACCATTAATTCACTGAGGTGGAAACATGCATCTGTTGTCAGACAATTGTCAGTAAGATCCAAGTGAGTAATAGTCTTATTGTTCATCAGCGCATCACACATAGCCCTCATCCAATTTGAACTAATACCATAATACTGTATGAATGTAGAGGTAATTAAACACATAAAGATGTAGAAAATAATAATATTCTATACAATTTTTTTTGTTATTAAAGAGAACACATTCTTACCGTGAAGTTGTAATTATTCAGAACATACATTTGTTCTGAATAATTACAACTTCACGGTAAGAATGTGTTCTCCTTAATAATATATATAAGTTGTATCAATGAGTCTAAAATTTAATAAAAATGAATTATTAATTTTGGCATCTCCTATCGCTTAACTCAAAGATATTTGAGATTCCGTAAAAACAAAGAGATGGCTTTCGAATAATGGAACGATAGATGTATTCATTTGAAAAATGTAACATATAGGTTTGAAAATTTGTCGTCAATCCGCTGTGTTGGTATAGCATAATTGGATAATGCACATTCTCCGGATTGGAAGAAATACAGGTTCGAATCCTGATAGCAGCAACAATATTTTTCAATAAAATTGATTTTATATGTATGTATATCTTTATAATTAATACATTTAATTTGTATTTAAGTCTTTTGAGTCCTACCACACTGATACTGTATTCTATTAGCAACTATCATCTGAGATATTTATACAAATGCATTAACAATTTAATATTTTTATAAAATACTTTTCTTATTTCTAACATGATAATGAACTAACTAACTAAAAATTATAACATAAAACTGTAAGATACATACTTAAGTGGAGCATATGGTTTTAGAACTAATTGCATCTTTTTATTTTATAATAATCTAATGACTGTAATGACAGATATTACAGAATACATATTGTGTTCATATTTACACTATGTACATGGATTTTATGTACCTTTAAATTGAGCTTTACGCTTGTTTAATGAAGTTAGAAACATGAGGAGGCTGAAATTTGCACTGGGAATCAAATCACTGTTCTGTATGAAAGTGTCCAATAAAAATTTTATAACAATAAGTTTACTGAATTGTTCTAAAATTCATGGATTTCTTACCTTTAAATCAATTTTATCTTCCAGTAGTTCTCGGTGGAACTTTTTGACAAAGAAATGATTCATCATTTGACACATGAATACATATTTATCCTGACCATTATCATCATATATAGGTTCACGTTCTGTTGTAGAAATTATGTACATATGTTTAAGAATCAAGTACAGAAAAATTACAAAAGGAAGTCAATGATTATATGTATGTTGTGATGTTACATTAGTCACTAATTAAGATTTTTTTGTGATTGCCACATTTTTACGGCTGAAATCCCTAAGTTCGCATTTGCACAGTGAGAGCTCTGTTATTTTAGACAATTTACATATGCAACGCGTGCGACGATCACTCCATTCACGTGCACAAACGCAGGGAGGTGGCACGCGTCGGTCTTCGGGCCGACGTGCTTGGATATAATTGAAATCTGTGTCTATCCCTCGAGATAATAAGGATAATTATAAATCACAATATAAATTCTCATGCGCCTGTATCTAAACATACCCATCTCTAATTTGCATTGTGAATTTTCTTCGTTATAGAAATGAAATATTTCCTTCCTGGTGAGGCGTTGTCAGGATTAAACGGCATATGGTTCTCGCATAATATCAGGAATGTACGACTATCTTGTGCTAATATTCCGTTCTATATAACGGGATTATGGAATGATGGCTCTGCAACTGCAGAATTTGAAGAATAATATATTTATTTTTACCACTAATATTTTGTGTTTCTATCTAAATGCGACACGCGGGTAACTATAATTTCATGACCTAATCAAGTGGAAATCTATTTGCATAAGGTATTTTTTATTAAATTATTATTTTTAAGACATTTTATGCCAAAGCTATCACTTCAAATGGTATCTATTGTTTGAATTCCAACTTTTATTCTTTTTGTACTTTTTAGAATATTTATTTTTATAGCACACTTTAAATTAATTCAAAATGGTGAGTCATTTCATCAAATCTAACTTTCAGAATTAACTAAATATAGTATTTTTCATCAGCCTAATCATCGATAAATTTTAATATTTTATAAGATCTGTTTATTCATTAAGGAGTGATTTTTTTGTTTTAAGATATATATAATTATTTTATTTATTTGTATTCCATGGCACTTTATTACTTGATTTGTTATATTATGCAATTGGCTGATATCAATTAATGATGCTGATTTCTCTTCTAATATTATATGGTTATTATTTTCATTATTTCGCATTCTGAACTTTCCTATTTTATTTGAATTTCTGAATTATGAATCATTTTATGTTAAAGCCATTATTTAGTATAGTATTTGATTATATTTAAATACTTACATTAATTTCTGTGTTAAAAAATTTTTGACAAAAATTTAATTTCTTTCAATGTTGATATCTACCTATTTTCAAAATATTAACAAAATATTTTTTTAAATTATTTTATTTTCACAAGTGAAGGAGAGAAAATGTGAGTAGGTAATCCTAGCGTTGGGAACCCAGTTTTCATGCTCTCCGATGAATCAGTTGTGAAAGATTGAGACCCCTGACTCACCTCTTAATGTGTGTATTTACATATGTGTGTTCATTTAGAAAATACACTGAAAAAGCATATGTGACTATGGTACGGGCTGTCCTGGACAGTTGTAGGACATCACCAGTGATCACTGATAAAGAATTTTCACATTTATATCACACATAAAGCAGTTCAGGTAACAAGCACATCAGCGAATTTGTAGTTTAATATATTTTTCGTGGCATGACATGGCCAATAGTGAAAAGTTTGATGAAAATCAGTGAAATTGCCTCGTTTCGTTGACCATTAATACAACTTATAGATTAATCCATGTATGCCCAAACCTTCAATGTAAATCTTGTTTTATTTTATCATTCTTACTTAATCATTAATGACATTAACACATTCATTTCCATTTTTTGTCTATTGGTGTTTCAAATTTTATCATACATAGACATTGGTATTAAGACTGCATTGTAGATTGCAGGATGCCATTTTATTACTTTGGTGGTTAGGACGGTGGTTAAATGAAATAAATGTCGTTTGCGTGGGCTGGCAAGACCGCCGTTGTGAAATGATGAAACTAGAGACGCTGCTTGAGCCAGACTTGTAGCGGCAGCCAGCAGCGCTGTCGCTAGCGTCATTGCCGACTAAGGTGGCAGTGAATATAAATTCTGATCGCTACATTACTAAGATGACAAATCAATGTCATCTTAATGCTCTCTTTTATTTAAATCATCCTTACTTCCTAGAAACATAAATTCTCCTTATCCTTCCAAGCATTCATCATTCACACATATAACATCCAGTTACATTCTTGTTAATAAAGAATAATTGAAAAAACTAATTTAAGTATTACATATATTCTAATAAGAATATGAAGTTGATTTGAATATTTACCTGGATCACGCAGTGTTTTGGAAATTCCAGGATCTTTAACCGGTGGGTAATAATAGTATGGATGTTTTTTCAATTCGTTATTTACATCAGGAATGTGCTTAGTACAAATTTCATCTCGGAGTTGTGTTACATGATGTAATGTTTTTGAGCTTGATGCAGCTAATTGTGACTCTACATAAGTAACGTCTGAATCCACTGATTCTTGCTCTATTAAATTTTCATCAGGAACGTTGTCAACTTCCCCAGAAATATTGTCTCTGCTAACAGAACCAGATTCTGCCATAGTCAGTTAATTTAAGTACAGTATTTTAGAACTGAGAATTTTGCTTGTCAAAATTTGAAAGATGTTAGAGTTTGGGTTGTGTAGATTACATAAATATTTAAATTATATTTTTTAGAATTTTCAAATAGAGAATACATTTTCACGATAATTTAAAAAAAAATCTGTTTAGGGTATCCATAATTAAGTTTTAAAACACCTACTGGGTTTATATTTGTATACCTTTGGGGGTTAGGACGGTGGTTAAATGAAATAAATGTGATTTGAGTGTTGAGGTTTATTATGACATAAATGTGATTTGAGTGTTGAGGTTTATTATGACAATGATAATGAAAACAAGGAAAACATAGAATGAATAGAGTGAATGAATGGTATAGAAGGTGCATGTGTGCATGAAATGAAATGAATTGGCGGTCTTGCTCAGCGAGCGCGAGCCGGCAAGACCGCCGTTTTGAAACGATAGAACTCGAGAGACTGCCTAGCGGTGAATGCTTGAGCCCGACTTGTAGCAGCAGCCGGCAGCGCTGTCGTTAGCGTCGATGCCGACTGAGATGGCGGTAGATTTGAATTATGATCGCTACAAACCTAATGCAATATATTATATTTATTTAGTTAACTCATTAAAATTCTGAAGGTATTATGTAATATTGTAGGATTATTTTTTGTTAATTTCAAAAGATAGTGATTGTCTTAATTCAATGAATCTATATTTTGACATAGTTTATAATTCTTTATTATTATGCTTTAATCAAGTTGACAATGTTCAAATAATCACAATGTATATATGTTCCGCAATAGTGTGAATTATAGTTATTTATTGTTTCGCATTAGTGTGTACATATTTGACCAACTACATATTTTATTTTGAATCTTTTTTACTGTAGTTTAAGATATCTATTCTGGTGTCACCCAAGATTCACATTAATTTAAGATAGGGGTTTAGGGGAAGGGGGGGCCTTTAGGTGGTCATATTGGGGGGAGGGGTTAGGGAAGTCATTATTTAGGGGCTGCACAAAACAAAGACAACCCTCCCCATTTTAGTTTTAACTACATATATATAAATCCCGGGCAATGCCGGGTAGGGTCTGCTAGTATATATTTATACATAGAGAAAAGAATATAATCAAGTTCTTCAGTGTTCAAAAACAGATAGCTATGTATATGTATGTATTATGATATTTTGTGGGATAAAACTTCCCAGGGCCTAGTGGATAACAATTTGTGATAGCTTGTTGATTCTTCTAGGATATATAAATACACCAAAAACCCCCTGAAAAATTTGACCCTTTTTCTAAAACCATGGAGCAGAGATGGAAGTAGAAGCAATTCAACTTTCAAGGCAGTAGCAAATCTGATTTCATAAAATAATGAAAAAATCATAAATACTTTGTTTTAGCAGAGTAAATCCTGGGGAAGTGTGTTTTTAATAGAATTGGGAAATGGTTTGGAGACACTGAATGTACTGAACACTTCTTTTGATATAAAATTAAATAATCTCAAATACCGCAAAAATCATTTTTTTTTATTAAAAATTTATGAAACTAGATCAAAGCCGACCTGTGCCACTTTAATCCTTTAAACCCTATGAGTCGGTAAACCGGCCTGAAGAAACAACGCATATCCCCGCAGTGGTATCAAGTCGAATATCCGGCCTAAGTGAACAAAGACTCCTAAACATACTGAACAGTCCTATACATATGCCTGAAAAACCAAATGGAGCTATATCAAATAATATAAGTGCTGTCTGTGCAAAAAAATATAAACAGAGAAAAAAGAGGGACTCCTGGTGCTAATGAGAAGGATTTGCCAAAATGCATCAAGACCGTTTATTGGTGCAAATCATGCGAGGTGTTCCTCTGCATTGGATCTGGATCTGAGAACTGTATCATGATTGAGTTCTGCGATAAATTCATTTTTACTTATTGTATTTACCATGTGTTATATACAAGTACGCTTCAACATTGCAAAAAGTGATAGCCTCAAATGATTCTGCTAGAGAGTGAGCAGATTTCACAAAACGCTTAAAAAGCCAAAGCTAGTCTGGCTCACTACAAATCGCCGATGGTCGCAGAACCTAGTTTGCTTCCTCGAAGGCTGAGAGTATAGGTTTCAGGACGGCTGGACGGTGAAGCTCCGGGTGGAAGGCAAGTAAATGAAACACCGGAGATGTTGGTGGAAGCGCGCCGCAGGAGAGACTGATGCTCCGTACTGCGGCGGCGCACTATTTCATTTCTACGGAGTCGAGTCAGGCACGCGCAGCGCCTGCACCCCCTGATCTCAGCGCTGAACCAACTGGAGCGCGCCTACAGGCCTAGCCGCGCTTCGATCTACTCAGCGCTGCTGCCGCCTGGCGAACAAAACTGAAAACTTTGGCTCACAATTCGATTGTGGCCTGGCGCATGGCAGAAACATATTTTAAATTCGTATTTAAAAACGCTTTAAATTCAATAATAAATATAAATACTAATTTGTGGGATATCACAAGTAGGGGAATTAGTAGATTATGCTCCGGCCCGTGATATCCTGTAAAAACAAAGGTCGGGCCAGCGCTTGTTTTTATGTTATTAACAATTAAACAGATCAATGGCACGGAACTCTGTGGTTCACATGCCGACCAGTGAGCATCTCAGGTCTGTGGCAGGCTTTTCCCGCGGTGTTTTGTCGGAGCAGTTATTGTATTCCCAATCTCGCAGTACGCCACAACAAACTAGTAACATTTAATAAAATTTATTTTCTCTAATATGCAATGTCAAGTCTCTGTGTGCAACACCATGTTGTTCTTACCTATTATATTAGTTTTATGTGATATAAAAATAAGATAAAAACCTTTTTTCAATGCTATTATTTTAAACCATAATTGAACATGCGTAATTATCAAAAACTAAAAAAAACATTTGTCAAGAAGAATATCTGCAAGAGGGGAGATAAGCACTGTGTGAAATGCTGGAATGCAATGGTTACCAAAGACAACAGATACAGCACATCATAAGAACGAAGTCTGACAGCCTCGAAAAACATACAGCATTGCTTTCCTGTCTTTTGTTCAAAATGTTACGAACATGTTAGCCAGAGTCCTCAAAAACCGAGATATAAAGACAATTTTCGGGATAAACGTCAACGAAGGATCGAGATCCCTTGGAAACATACGGTGTTTATACTCATCTGTCAAGACTGCGAGAAAGTACACGTGGGACAAACAGTGTGCACAATTTCCATAAGGGTTGATGAACATAAACGGGCATCCAAACTCGGCCATCCAGGAAGATCGGCATTGGCTGAACACTTTCTGGATATAGGCCACCATTTTGCATTTGAGCCGAAAATTCTAGGAAAGCCCAAGAGTCATCACGCACGTCTGGTTAAAGAAGCAATTGAAATATACAAACATCCAGTTAACATTAATAGGGATGATGGCTTAAAATTAAAAACCTCATGGTAAAAACATAGGAGTCAAAGAGCCCTCCAGACTCTACTTTCGACACAGTACTGCAAGCCAGTACTTAACCACATCACATCAGCCCTGAAAAGTCAGATATACAAGGCAGATTAGCCCAGAAAACTATACACAGAAGAAATAATTTGGTTCCAAAATGATATAATTTATTTTATTTTAAATTAACAAAGATATTTTAACTAAAAAAACACAAACATTTTCTATGCAATTGATCTATTCCAAGAATCAGTTGTTATTCAGAAGTTGATCAATGTCATAAGGTTACAATTATACATTAAAATGAATATGTATTTGTATTTTATATGTATATATGTACAAGTACACAGTCATTAGATACTCGATAAAGCATGAATTGATTACATGTAAGTGTATATAATTATAGGTGCAGCAGTTGTGTTAAACCTTTTATTTTTTTTATTTTTTATTTCACCCGATATCATATAGTGATTTTAGTGAAGTTAATTATTTCAGTGATTATTACCATATTTATGGATACAACATGGAAGTGTTAATATTTTGTTTGTCCTATAATATCAACATCAATTACGTCACTTTGATATGTTAGTAATATAAACATATATCTATGCCTGTAAGAAACTGTCCACTGATAACCCATAACATTGGAGATAGTGTAATGAGATGATTTTCTTGAGAATGAAATAGAAATTTTAAATACAAATTAAATGTATTAATTAGAAAGATATATGTATAAAATCAATTTTATTGAAAAATATTGTTGTTGCTACCAAGATTCGAACCTGGATCTCTTCCAACCTGGGAAATGTGCATTATCCAATTATGCTATACCAATACAGTGGAAGATGACAATTTTTCATTTTCATTTTATATGTATATCTTTCTAATTAATACATTTAATTTGTATTTAAAACATCACAGACCTATGTTCTGAATAATTATAACTTCACAATAAGAATATGTTCTCCTTAATAACGAAATAGAAATTATTTTTGAAGTGAAACATTTTAAGCCATGGTAAAGTATTTTTAATCCGTTTTCAAGAACGTTGGAAATTTGAAACAAAAGCAAACTTAGGTATAAGGGGAACATTAAATTGAAAGGTAGTTATTTAATATTATGAATTTACGATTGCACAATATATATTTGTAATAAAACACATTGATTTGACTAGGTAAAGAGTAATAAATACTTGAAAGAATCTACTAATCTCTGTTCAATGTGATTATTAAAAAGTTCAATCATCCAACAAAGATATAAGTATAATCATGACATGGATATTGGCGATGGTAAATTGTTTTTGTGACTGTGATTGTGTTTGATTGTAACAATGATTGGTAACTGAAATTTAACTGTAGGAGGTTTAGTTTCTAGTGTATCACTGATAGCTGGATAAAATATGAATAATCTGTTACCAATTAAGGTTACAATCGAATACAATCACAGTTATAATAACTGTTTAACCATCACTAATGGGCATGTAACATTATAAACCTTTTCAAAATACACATCTCTCCATGTGATTGATTTCATCAATAGGATAAGATTCATCCCAAGGTTATTTTTATATATTATATTATTTGTATTATATAATATTATGTAGGGATCAGATTTCAAATTCACTGCCATCTCAGTTGGCATCAATGCTAGCGACAACGCTGCCGGCTGCCGCCACAGGTCTGGCCCGATCCTTCAGCGACAATCTGTCTCTCCTGTTTTATTGCTTTGCAAAGGCGGTCTTGCCGGCCCACGTGCGCTGAGCGAGACCGCCGTTTCATTTCATAATACACGCGCACCTTCTGCATTTCTTCATTCTTTCATTCTATCTGTCTTCCTTGTTTATTCCAATACAATAAACATCAATACGCAAATCATCACTCTTTCATTTAACCACTGACCTAACCCCCAAATATATTTCAACCAATTATGTACAAGTAAAATGAACTGAAATTCCTTCCAATATGATTGTTCCATTCTTTCATTGAGCAACATATGATATTTTTGGAAACGGATGAAAAAATTAATTTATTAAATCCATTTCATAAATAATTTTTATATACATTTATAGCATTAATATAAATTTAAATGGTTCATTTCACTTTAACCCATTAGAATTGTTTAATTAGTAAGCAGTACAATCAAAAATAATATCAATACATTTTTTTTACCTTTATTTACCCTTTAAGTAGACAGTGACAACTAAATTACAAATTGAAATAACTACACCTAGAATTTATAAAATTATTGTTTTAATAAAGTGGAAAACATCATACATAAGTAACTGAAAAGTTTTGTAACATAAAATAATCATTGGACTCTTGTTTCATGAGATTTGTCAGTAAAGGTCAGTGTGTATCAATTGCATATCATTCTAGTCTTCATATAAAATATAATAAAGCCATGAATCATACATAGCTTTATCAGCTCTGTACTGTTTTTTATGCGACTTTCGAGAAGAGTCTCCGAGACAAGTTTCATACACGTACCTGTGTATGAAATTTGAACATGTCAAAAAGTTCAATGCCGTGCAATCATGAAATTTACGCACTTTCTTGTTAGTAATTATATACAGAGAACATCAGAGCCTAATATAGAATGAAGTTATGCTGATGCTTTGGAAGTGCCTGATCAAATTGAATTTTTGTATCTGTTCATTCATACGTCATGTTGACAATCCCTGCTAGTCAAACCAGTTATTAGAGATTTTGCAATAAATAACTAACAAGCTGAGTGTTAATTTACAAGTTTTGTAGTCAAGTATAAACGAAAATATTTCAAATATGTACAAATTTTTTCTTGTGATACTTTGTGTTTTTGAAAATATAAGTTCAGGCTGTGCGTGGTATAAATCAAGTTTTTTTGTAAACTCTAAACTTCCTACTCAATGTGGTCACATAAAATCATACAATCCTGAAAATGATTTAGAAGGATGGGGTGCATGGCCTTGGATGGGTCTATTAGTTTATGATGGAACTGGTGCCTTCAGGTGTAATTCAATCCTGATACATCCTCAAGTGGCCGTTACAAGTTTAATGTGCATTAAACATATTCCTGAAGTTGTTCTTAAAGAACATACATTCATAGCCTTTTCTTTGCCCGGACTTCCGTCATTTCAGAACATATCTGTAACTGATGTTGATTTTACAGGAGAAAGATATAATTCAAATCAGTTTGCAATGCTAAAACTCGAAAAACCTGTCATCATCAGTTCTCGTGTACAGCCAATATGTCTTTGGGAAGAACATTCTGACTGGGATCAGCAGATAAGACATCATGTCGGAATGATGATTGGTTCTGATCTGAATAATATTTATACCATCAACGAACTAAGATTTTTCCAGGCACCTGTCAAAATAATCTCACTGAAAAGTTGCAAAAAAAAGAATGATGTGTTTTTTAAAAATTCAACATCACTTTTTGGAATTTGTTATAGGTACATGAGTATGCCAATTGATTGTCATTCCATTGGTTCTCCTCTGATGATACCAAGATTGGCAGATGATGGCAAGATTGTTTGGTACTTGAGAGGATTGCAAGTATATAGAGCATGGTTTTGTAATAGAAATGATTATTACAATTATTTGTTTGATGTAGGTCAACATAGAAAATGGATAGAATCACACTTTAAGCCGTCTGTCGAGGCTGGGTGCGGGCGGAGGGTAGTCTCTTATACTGCACTAGTAACTCAAGGGACCGACACTGTTCGGGGTGACTGGCCGTGGCACGCCGCTATATATCTTGAGAAGGGATCCACTTATCAATGTGGAGGATCTCTAATATCTTCAAATATTGTACTAACCGCTGGTCATTGCACGGTTAACCGGGATGGAACTATACCGGCTAACACAATTTTTGTTATTCTCGGAAAATACGCATTGAATGCAGATGAGCCAGGATCTAAAAAAGTTAATGTCGCCGAAGTAATAACACATGAGAAATTTAATATATCAACTCTGTTAAATGATATCGCCTTACTAAGACTTGCAGAGAAGGTAGAGTATAATGAGTATATACAGCCAGGCTGTTTATGGGATGAAACGGACACTGCTAAGGAAAATATTTTGAATCATATAGGAACAGTAGTTGGATGGGGTTATACAGAAGAAAACAAAGTTTCCAACGAGCTGAAATCAGCTGTTATTCCAGTAAAAGATGATATAGTATGTTTTCAAAGTCATGCAAACTTTTATAATAAATTTCTCCATGATAAAACATTCTGTGCTGGAAATCCTCGAGGAAATGGAACAAACGTATGCAATGGAGATAGCGGTGGTAGTTTTGTTCTCCCAATAATGCAAGCGGACCAAGAGGTTACATGGTTTATTCGAGGAATTGTATCAGTGGCAGTTTCGAAGTCTGGTCTGAGAGTGTGCGATCCGGATTACTACGCAGTGTACACCGATGTCTCCAAGTATACAGAATGGATTAATAGTCATCTGGTGTAAACCATTTTTAATTCATGCAAAATATTCTTTGATCTGTAATATTTTAAATGTATTATAAAATTCTTGGAAATACATTTTGTTACTCTTGTAGATTAATGCAGTTTTATCATGATTTAAAATAGATCAAATCATTTATATGGATTTGTCATTAAAAATAAGTTTCAGCGTACAATTTTTTTTATTTTTAATATTTTTATTATTTAAAATATGTACACACTTTATAGTGTAGTTAGCAACCTACCTCATGCGTGTGTTACTGTGTTACGAATGCGCATTAATTGTTGTTTTAGTTTTTATAGTTATATATATAAGTTATGAAATTATAACCTATTTTTTTAATTTGTGTTTCTTTTAAAATGTAAAATTAATATATTTATATTGTGCTTATTAGTTTAGTGGTTAAGACACTCGCCTAGTAATCTAGTGGTCGGGGCTTCGAGCCTCATTCCAAGAGACCAATAACTAAACCCTACTTTCATAGCACAAGCATTTAGCTTAGTTTGGAAATAGTAAGATTATTGATGTGACACGTATTCTGTGTACAAATCTCTATTTAAAAAATAAAAACTTTTATACCGGTACACTTTAAAAAAAAAAGAGATACATACACGGAATACGCATTACATCTATAGTTTTACAATTTTCAAACTAAGTTAAATGCTTGCGCTATAAAAATAGAACTAACTTGCTGGTCTCCTTCTAGAAGACCAGCAAGATTCCAACTACTAGAATACTAGGCGAGTGTCTTACCACTAGATCAACAAGCACACCACAAGCTTTGAAACAAATTAACAAAATCCAATGGCTGATTGAATTTACATTACAATATTTTAGCAATATTGATTATTATTGCTTATTATTATTATTACTATTGCAAGTATTAAGTATATTAAGTGGAAGTTCAATGAATATGTTTTTCAATTAACAGTCCATTGCCTTATTGCAAAAGAAATCCACAAGAATTTTTTAGTTAAATAATAATTTTCATCATTCAAAAGTTACTCTAATAATAAGGTAAAAAATTTCAGTTGTTTATATTTGCCAACTTTTTTTTAAACATGGGGAATTGATTTTGCAGGCCATGGAAACATAATAAATGTGTAAGGGTTTTCAATAAAATATATATATTTACTGTATCATACTTGTTTTAATCTCAAATTCCTTCTACATTTGAAATAACCTTTTTAAGTACTTAGTACGTAAAAGTTTATAAAACAGTTATTGTCAAAACAAATGATGCCGATCAATAACATCCCTATTTATTATAATGTCACCAATTAAACACAGTACTGAACATCAATGAGAAAATTATAATTTTATGACAGTTCAAATTATAATCACAAAATATCCTATAAAATGCATTTTATTATTTACATATTTACAAAAATCAATCTACGAAAATGACATTTTACCATTCAAATACCTACTAGTAAAATTAAATTGGCAAGAATCAATAGTTTAATTTCAGTATGGTTTCAATCGTTGAAATCAATGAACACCTTGAAACTAAATGAAGACTTCCTTTGTTAATAATTATGTTTGCAATTTTTATTATCAGTAGATGCATATTTGAAAAATGTATATTATTATGTATTGCATTTATAGAAGTTTTGTTGAAAAATATGTAAAATTTAATCTTCCATTGATTATTTTTCCAGTGAAAACATTTTCTAAATTAAAAACAAAGTTGTTTGTTTTTTCATAACATAATTAGTTAACTTAGACAGTTGTGATTGTGTTTAAACTTTTTTAAATTGAGTTATAAATGAAAGAGAATTGAAATATTTTTATTTTTTCTACTTATGTAATTTTCAATGATGTCTTAAATAGACTGGTATGATATGTCAATGAATTGAGTAAAAAAAATATCTGTATACACTAATTTCTGAATGTTTATTGAAAACATAGAATAAAATAAAATTTGCGTAAGTGCAAACATAATACTTATAGATGTTAGAAAACGATTAGAGGTAGATGAAAATAAATTTTAGAAAAAGGTTACACGAGTAGGTACATAATAATATTTCATTGTTAACACTTGGTAAGAAAAGGATTTGTGTTTTATAATGCATTCATATTATTCATTTCAAAATTAAAGTGACCCAACTCAGACACTGATAATTATTGTTGAACATTTCCTGAATAAATATTCCTTCTTTTATACTTCAATTAAAATTTTTATTATTTATAAATTGAATCAATCATTATGATATATTGTACATAATACCTACATGTTTTTATTTTCAAAAAATGTATAAATTATTTTAGTGTCCCACAAAGTTGTAAAGATGCAATTTTTAGTATTTGTTATCTGTGAAAAATTTAAATGTTTTGAAAATGGATATACATACCTATATAGAACATATTAAAAAATAACAAATAACCTTTTGACCAAACTTGTAGATTGTATGTGTTTCTGAAAGGATGCACGCATAGTGATAACATAATAAAGAAAGTATTATCAGTTATTACAATTATCTTATTAAAAAAAAAAATCACACAATTTGGTGCAACAAAACCATAGTTGAAAACTTTGTGGGAAAACATGTGACAAGTACTTTTGCCTAATTGTAAATAAGAACCATAGTGTGTTGGTTAAAATTTTATGCCAATTTATTTGAATCTTAATCATAAAGAAAATAGAGAGGCAAATAGGAATAAAAATAATGTAACACTTTGCATTGTATTGATGCTGATATTTACTAAAATAATTGATAAATAGATTTAACATACAAAAAAAATAGAGACCATAGAATGATATCCAGGAACAACCATAAAATACATACTATTAATTCCTTAAAATTAATCTATTATTATAATATAAAACTCGCATAAATTTACACAATAGAATTCTTTATTTATACAAAGTTATCAAAAATATTGTATTTCGTAATCTTAGTATCACACTCTTCATCTATTATTTAAAGACAATTTATTCATTGAAAATTGTTCCCTTAAAAAAATATACATTTTCATAAATAATATAAAAATATGCTATAATTTACTACAACTTAGAAATATAAAGCTTGCGTAATTATTCTTAAAGGTCTGTCACAAAAAAAAACAAACTTCAAAATAAAATACATAATCTAATTTTGAAGATGTAAAAAGTAATATAAATATATTCTTAAATAAATATTGCGCATTGATTGATATTGAAAAATTTATTATCAAAATACCAATTTGAGTTTATTAGGAATATATGGAGACTTAAAAAAGTATGGCAAATTTATGGAACTGAGAAATACATTTTTAAAACATATTATACACACCCAGTTTTTTAAAGAATTATTCGGTAGTCGTTCAATTGTACTTATTAACTCTGTTAAATGTATGTAAAAAGTAAAAAGTTATAGTGAAGATTATGTAAACTGTAAAAATCTCTAAATCATACATTAGACACAAACTGAAAATATTTAATTAGTTTTTTATTTTGATAGCATTCCCCAATAGTGGAACATAATTCTCAATGTGCTAAAGCTATCAGAAGGTAGATGTTTGTGTAAAATAATTATTCACAAATAATAATAATACATATTATACACTAATTGAGTATACAATGGGTGAGAGAGACGTAAAGAACTTCAGCAGAGAACAAAACTGAAGGTAATAGATGTTTATAATTACTATTACACATTGACACTATCAAGATAGAATGATAATTTAATCTTAAAACCAACGAAATGAATCTAAATTAAAAAAACGAGGCTTTAGAAAAATATTCTTCTGGAATTACATTGTGTTTTAAATCAATCTGTAAGACAGACTTTCAACATATTTTTGAGTACAAGTAATATAAAAATACAATTATATATATATATATATTAGTCATTATTTATGTCAATAGTATGTTAAGTTTTTACAATCTTAAAATTTAAGTATTTACAACAGCTTGGCCGTACAAAATAATGTAAATGAGAGTGAATTACAAGAATACACAACAAACTTTTCTTATTAAAAAATGATTTCAATCATCTCGATATAGAACATTTTAACTTTAAGAAAAGTTATCAGAAATCATGGGAATGAAATGGACCATCCACAAGGATCCAATTCCAATTAAGAAAAATCTAATTTGTAGAATGTGCTTTTCAGATACATATGCAATAAATGTAGATGAAAGTCTAATAATATATTGAATGTCATGGAGCATACAAATGGAGTGTAGCCATGTATAATAATTATGATTCAAGTATTATTTTAGAATTGAAGAACGTAAGAAAATTGAATGTACTTGTCTTAAAAACAAACTTAAAGGAATGTATCTTTAATGCAGAATACTGTATTGGGTAGTCTTATTCGTCAGAATGAAATAATTAATACATCTACAGGGTTAATACAATTGTTAATCTGTTCAAGGTGCTCAAATTATAAATACATGTACAAATTAATATATTTTTATATAAAGATCAAATCTCTTATGGATGTAATCTATTCATGAGCTACGTAAGTACCTAGGAGTTTTTTTTAATTTGTTCATTTTGTTATAAGAATCAATGATACAAGGATGTGCTCACCTTTAATATTAACAATACTATGATATTACATTAAACTAATACGGTGAGAACTTCTGCAGGGGAACTGCTACTCCCTCCACCGCCCGCTCCGGGTAACACATTCATGTTGATCACCCTTTTTCCAAAGTCTTTATGCGCTGTAACGTCGTCAAACACTCCCGCCGTGTTGTTTCTGACATCTGGATTCTGCGCTTTGTACAAGAGAATTTGTGAGCCCCGGTGAGCATTAGCTCTGCTGCCGGAAGGGCTGGATAAAACCAGACCATCGGTGGAGTTGCCTGCTTCTGATAGAGGCCTCTGTTGCTTGATGTTGTCAGATGAAACCTGTGGGGCTGCACCACCACCTTTGAGACAGCTCATGCTGCCGTTCAGGGAGTTGGCAACACTTTCTTCTTTCAGTGGATTTGCGTATCTGAAAATATTGAAAATGGTCATATTAAATTTCACAATTTCTTTGGTAGTTATTGTAAATGATACCAGTTCATGTACAATCTTAAATTGTGAATGAATCTAGGTATATCTGTAACTCTGAGACACTTTGTGTTCTCATATGAAGAGATGGGAAAATGGTATATGAATGCAGAAAATCTGATAAAGTGAGTACATATCTTGTTTTTTATGAATAGTTACACTAACAGTGTAAAATTTCAAACATATTTCGTACCTTCTAAAATTTTCTTCATTCTGTAAGTTATTTGACTTTTCATCATCGTGGTGCCTGTGATGGCAGGAGGGATCTGCAGATGATGCAGGGAGTGGCATGCTGCTCAGAGACCTCGCTCTCCTCCTCTGTCTCAGGCAGTATAAGGCGGCACCGCCCGCTCCAGCCGCTCCCGCTACGGCCGCACATAACATGGCCGCTAGGTACCCTCCTGCCCCGGTGCCTCCACCACCCCCTCCGCTCACAACAGCTGTCTCTACTTTCACTTCTACTACTGCAGTAAGCAAGTTAGAAGCAGGTTGCTTGCGGGAGACGCTCTCACCGAGTATTCTCACCCCTTCGGATATAGAGTGATCATCTTCATCAGAGAGGGAATACTGAAAATATAATAAATCAATGATATATGAAGTAGAATCATGTTTAGAATAGTTTTATAACACAATGCAGAATTTTACTATAGAAAGACATCAATAATAGTTAACACATGAGATTTTCTTTTAGTTTCTATGGAACCTAGTAGAAAATGTTAATTCATGTCTTTAAATTTCAAATATAATAGAATATAAAATAATAACATAATGTTAAAGTTCTTCCTACTAAAGCGCTGCTGTCTCTATGTATCTCTAGTTTAGGTATAATGTATGAGAGAGTATTAAGTAATTTAGAATGTTTAGTTGAATTCATTTTGATTCCTCACCAGTGTGACTTCAATGGTATCATTAGTATCCTTCTTGAGATCGCAGAGCAAAACTAGAGCTGGAGGTGGAGCCCTAGCTCCCTGGGTGAGGTGTCTCAAGTGAGCAGCAGCCAACAATGGACGCAGAGCTCGGCACACGGCCTCAGCACTAGTTCCACTTGCCAAGGCTGAAATGGACACCACTAGCGAGATACGAGCACATCGGTTCGAAAGAATGGCCTGTAATATAGAGATTAGAAATATAATGTTATGTTTTTTTAAACCGTAGAAAAATAATCGATGACTAAAATAAAATGTACTGACACCTATTAAAATTGATCATCTAAAAAATAATAAAAATAAATTAAATTGAAAGTACCTAAAGAAAGACAAGTACAGTAGTACCTCGGTATACGTCCTTAATCCATTCCAGATCCTTGGACACATACCAAACAAATTTTTCCCATAAGAAATAAAAGGAAATGATTAATCCATTTCTATGAAAAAAATCCTATTGTTATTGGCCTTGTTTTTCAAAAGATCGGCATGCATTAGTTTTTCTTTATCACAAATCATTGCGTCCGATACGCTATCACCAGCACACTGTTTTTGTTATCCAGGTCAAAAGAAATTTCTCAAAATATTCTAATGTCCCTGATTTTTGTTCGGTAATCGATTTCACCCCCTTCACAATGTAGCAGATTTAATAACATCTTTGTTTTTCATCATATATACCGTTGTTTTCCTTCCATGCCACCTTTATACTTTTAAACAACCTCTTTTTTCACTTACATGGTGATACAAACCATTTTCTTTATTGCTTGGCTCTTTTCATTAGCTTTCTTAAAACTCATGATTTAATGAATTTACAAAGAAAAAATACAAAATCACGTGAAAATTCAAAGAAAGTTATAGCAGGTTCAGAAGAACCGAACAAGCTGAACAAGAACGAGGATGTAAGCGTGCACCATTTGATGCATGCGAGTTGTATTTAAAACAATGATCTTATACCAAATAAACAGGATGTATATGAAGTATTATTCCAAAGCGGACATATACTGAGGTACCACTGTATATTTGTACATAGTTTATGCAGTCTCTATCACATTATATAACATTCATGTCCACCATAGTATTTTTAATTTACAAAATGCCATTAGGTTTGTATAAGATTATTATTTAAAAATTTTGTTTCATTCAAATCACACAATTGTATTTGTTAGATTAATATTTGTATAAAAAACTTAAGTTTGAAAATATGTATAACCAAGAGCATACATGCATTAATGAACTAAATAAAGTATAATTTTACCTGATTAGGCCAGCAATTGGGAGGAGCGGGTAGTGGCGGTGGAGCCACTTGCCTCGCTTCAACAGAGCGACACTCTCCCATGGATTCACAAGGTCCTCGGAGGCAGGCGTTCTCTCCTACCGGGACACAAACCTGAAATGCAAGAAAAATATTAGAGTTAGAGTAAACTTTAAAAATAATGGAAAAAAAAAGTTTACATACAAATTTGACATTGAACGAATCTTTATTCCAAAGCAAACTAAACTAATCACATTCTGGACAGCATTTTAAAAATTCTCTGCCAACTGATGGAAAGGGTAGGAGTAACTAGCTCATAGCATCGTGTCATTCATAGCTTATTATGTACAACTTTCTAAAGATATACATAATAAGCTAAGAATGGCAACATGCCAATTTTCTCCACAAATTAAAACAATATGTATTGAATAAAAATATAATTAAACACAAAAATATATTAATTTTGTTCTACCCGGTAGTTGTAGCTAAACAGTTAACATAATACATATTTTTATAATGGATTTTCTCTAAATAATGTAGACACTGACCTGATTTGGTTGACAAATTCTGGCTTGTGTGGCCATGCAGTCAGGCAGGCCACACCATACACGGGTACAGAGGGCGCGTCCCGCCACGCATGCGCACGTGTTGCACTGCCACTGCCATGTTGAATTGGCAGCGTAGTACTGTCCTCGCCACAGGCAAGCTCCACCTTCTGCAACTGCAGCTGCATTGACAGCCCCAGATACGGGCCAATCATCAGAGTCGGAAACTGTCGGTAGACATAAGAGTAAATGTATGAACTTTTGAATAAATCTATATTATTTATACTAACTATTTTAGTTTCTATAACTCATCGTTTGAGTACCTACTTATTGATTGCTATTGTTATATGAAAATATTTGCTATTAATCTACATATTTTTTGTTTTAAAATGTTCTTATTTGTCTGATATTGAATTGTACGTATTTGTATGGGTATTTAATAATTAGTACATGTTAAAATGAATAATAACTTTGCAATTTTGAAAGTTAACAGCAGAAAATAATGCAATATCTTAAAATTTTAGATTTATATTTTTAAGGAATCGCTTTGTTAACTAATGTCTGATGTTTTTCTATTTTGTTCCTTTTAAATAATGCAAAGCACACTAAGATATTTGATTAGAACAAATTTCAACATAATTAATATGTAAATAATTCTGAAACATTGAAAGGAATATATGATATCTGTTAAAGTTTTCGACGTATACTCATTAAATTAATTTTTATTTGCATACCTTGCTCACAGGAGGGACCCTCCCTTCCAGGGGGGCAGAGGCACTGGTAGTGGGCTATCCCATCGAGACATGTGGCTCCTTTACCACACGGAGAAGACGCACACTCGTTTACATTTATTCGGCAGTCGGGGCCAGAGAAGCCAGCAGCACACTCGCAAAGGAACCAGTTCACACCGTCAATGCACTTACCACCATTATAGCATGGCTGAAATATAAACAAATTGATTTTATACAGAATGAAGAGAAATATGGGAGGCCAAAACTGCATGTATGCAACTTAGTGTTTTCTACATAGTTTTGATTTTAAAAAGTAACAGTTACGATTACAGAAAGATATAAAAATTAGATAAATTAATGTTTTATTATGTATGAACAGAATGCATTCTGACATCTAAAGAGTCTTTTTTACAAGGCAGTTAAACATACCTGTGAAATGCATTCGTTGACATCATTTTCACAATGCACTCCTTCGAAGCCTTCTTTGCAAATACACGTATAATAGTCTCCTCTGTTGACGCAAGTAGCTCCATTCATGCAAGGGTTCGATCTGTAAATTGAAAAAATCATTGATCTGTTTTATATAGAATAAACATTTTTTTAATTTTTGGTCAAAAATAATTTTTTATTATATTATTATATTTTATGTTTCAATAAATTGTAGAAAGTTTTCCAACCGTCAATTAAAAAATGATACCATTATGATTATGACCAGTGAAGACGAAATAGTAGAACTTATTTATGATTGAGCTTGGTGTGTAGTGGGTATTATTTTTAGCCAATGTTATTATCAATGTATGTATTAGTTTAATTTAATACATAATAGAACGTGAATTCTTATAAAAAAAAAAGTTAGAACGGTGAAGATTTTTGTATTGTAGATTATATTATATAAAATAAGATTTTTACCTGCAGGCTGGCATCTTGGCAATGTGGCAAGCCGTCCCTCCCCACTGGGGTGGACAGCGACAAGCAAACGTGCTACCCAAATCTTGGCAAGTTCCCCCATTCCGGCAGGTGGTGTAGTCGCAGTGTGAGTCCTTCAGATTGCATGTTTTGCCTGGTGAAAAATAAATAGTACAATGAAAAAATTGTTTTCCCTACCATTATAATGTAACACAATCAATGGCAACCTATGATCCGTGTTCATGTGACCCACTTTAGTTTAATAATTATATAATTGTAATAGTTTTCTCAATAAAATTAATTTTAATAGACCGTTTTAAAATTAAAATTCCAATTGACCCGAACCGTCTTCTTAATGGTCATTTTGGTTGATTTTGATCCACAATCAAAAAAGGTTTCTGATACCTGATGTAATATAATAAAATACATTGTCTGCATATGTGTAAAAATTGTGAATAAACCATTTGTGAAAATGTTCAGAAAGGACAATAAAATTGCTTACACCTGCTGGTGGGAATGCTTGTTCCACAGTTTTAATAAGCCAAGTGCAAGAAATGTATTTGTCCTTTTTAAAATTTGAGTAAACTAATCAGCACATGTTCTAACGTATGACAAAAAACGTTAATAAAATACTTTCAATGTTTTGACTCATACGCGGTATTATACTCTCACAAACATAATAACATGTAAGTAAGGATTATAGAAGTTGAAAAATAACTTAACTTGTGTATTGTATTAGAGATACATTGTAGGATGCTGTACTATTTGAGAGTTTACACATTTATTTACGTTAAACAAAGTTTGATGATTAAGACAATGGAGAATTTTGCAACATGTTTTTGTCACATTACTATATTCACTACATGAATATGAAAAATTAAAATTGTCCGTCTGCAACCTAATGATGCTCGTTAAATAAAATGTGTGGCCTGTATCTGTGCAATTCTTTTGTCAAATAATGTCAATGAAAATAAAAGTGGACAATGTCATCTACGGCAATATTGTAATATTTATGTACTTCTATGTTTATCATAAGTACCTTTCCAGCCATCTCTGCAGATGCAAGTGAAATCTGCTATACCATCGGAACAGGTTCCATTGTTTCTACAGGGGTTAGGATTGCACTCATCTACATCTGAAAAGTTTATTATAATTAATATTATAATTCAATTGTCCACTTGATTTTGATATTTATATTATATTTTGATATTTTATAATATTATTAGTGCAGGAAGTCAAAGGGAATGAGCTAAATGATTACGTATCCGTTATAGAAAAATATTTGACAATGATTTGATTTCATAAATAAATTTTTGAACATTCAATTAATGGTGGTAAATATAATTTGATTGATTTCGTTGTGATTTTTATAGATTATATTGAACCTTGATAATTAAATAAAAATACAGAGTTATTGAAAATGCTAGTGTTTCCGAATACAATTAACAATAAAATTCTTGCGATGTTACTGTTTCTTCTTTGCATAAGAAATTGGAGCCTAATTGTAATTCGCACAGAAGGTATATTTCTTTTTCGAATTACACATTACACGATTGCTACACACCTATTTATTAAATGAGTAAGTATTGTATTATAATATAAATTAAATGAATCAATTAGAAAACAGAAAAAATATTTTATTCTGGCGTCTCCTATTAGGTTTTACACAAAGGTATTTGAGATTCTCGGTAATATAAAGTAGATTGCTTTTAAAAATGGAATAGTAGATGTATCAAATTGAAATATTACAGAATATAAGTTAAAAAATTTGTCGATAATGTATACGGTTGCTATAACAAAATCGGAGAATGCGGTTTCCTGGTTAGGAATAGGTCCAGATTCGTATCCCAGTAGCAGCTAAATATTTTTTTGATAGATTTTGTCTGTACATCTTCCTAATTGATTAATTTAATTTGTATTAAAATACCGCAGAACTATTTTCTGAAAATGCAACTACACAGCAAAACAAAAAGTGTTCTCCTTAATATAGTATTATAGACAAGTAAATGAAAACACTTACTTATATTACAGATTTCTCCCTGCCAGCCCTCTCGACAAATGCATTGGAAGGAATTTATTTTGTCCACACAAGTTCCTCCATTTTGACAAGGGTTATACTTGCAGTCGTTGATGTCTGAAAAAATAGATAGCATGTAAACGCAATTAAAACTTGCCAGTTACTTCAATCGCAGACATGTCCAATAGGTAATTATTTCAAACCCGGACAAATCCGTTTTCAGCCAATAAGACGACTGTATTTGGTCGTGTGACGACGATTCCAAATGTGACAGTTGTGGTAGATACAATGATTTTTTTGCATTTTACTCGAAAACAGGTATAGTGGACATGTCTGCTTTCTTATCATATATGGTAATATAAAAACATTGTGTAAAATAATAATTCCACACGCATTTTAACTTTAATAAAGTAATTTTAGTTGTAAAATTTAATTGTATTTTTTTAAATTTTACATGTAGTGCCCCTGAGTTGAATCACTATGTTGGACTGCGAGGACCAAGTTGCTTTCAACAATTAAGAGTTACTACTTCAAATACAGTAGGTGCTTACGCGCTTTGTAACTTCGATTGGCACCATTGGGTTTCTTGGTTTATAATAATGTACATGTGTGCGTGTGAGTATTGCTGCCTTTTTTCGGAAGCTAAGAAGACGGTAACCGACATGCGTTATTCTTATTACATCCCATGGTTTGACCAGTTCAGCGGTCCAAATAAACCATCAGTGCACGCTTCGGTCGGTCGAAATCTAAAGAAGACAACCCAGCCAAAAGAACAACCGCATCGCACCAGAAAAACAATAACATTAAAGCGGTTATATGTGTGCTTATTGTTATTCGGAAACCTAGGAACCAGCTATCGAAGGCATTTACATAAACAGTTGGTATCTTGTGCTGAGCTTACTTTCGTGACAGTATTTCCCGGAGAAGCCCGGGTCGCATGCGCAGTGGAATCCTCCGGTGGGGTGAGCCGCGCATCTTCCGTGCTCTCCGCAGCCTCCGGCGCAAGCTTCTAACCCTGTAGAAATCAAAATAGGAAATGTAATGAATTATTCAAAATATTATACATCAAACAAAAATACGGATTGATTAGACAAATTTAATATATTTATATTATTATTTAGAGAAAAATATTTTTTTTTGTACAATAAATCTGAAAATAGTGGCAAAGTTAAGTAAGTATCAACGGAAAGATATTATGACTTGAGATGTGCAATGCACCAAAAATGTAACTCGGGAGGTGGGGGGGGGGGGGGGGGGAGGGATACATACATTTTACGTTTTCCCTCCATTTGCGTGCTATTTCTGCAGTCCCGTATCATTTAAGTATATTTAAAACCCCGTTTTACGTTTGTCTTTTCCGCGATTCACGTCTAAAGTTTATTCAAATTTCGATAAAAATTAAATACGCCCAACGTAATAACATTGGACGGAGTGGAAATTGACTAAATAGTGAACACTCGTATAAACGAAAACTTGACAGAAGAAGAAGTGTCTGCTCATATCATCAACCCAGTTCCTACAAAGCATGATGTCATGAGGCATATTGAAGGCCTCAAAGCATATTGAATTACAATATTGAAAGAATTATTCAAAAACAACACCGACAACCAAAAACATGCAATATTGTTTCACTTTTTGAGTAAAAAAATAAGTTTATTTTTCTGTTTTTTTAATACCCCCAATTTACATTTTCCCTCTGTTTACATTTTTTTAAATTCATCCCTTCAAAAACTTAAAATTGGGGTTCTACTGTAACAAAATATAATTGTACCTTTATTTAATAATGTTATATACCTGTGCATATTAAAAAAAGCACTCAACCTAACTTCAAATGTTTATTATTTTTAACACTATATGTGCCTGCATCGTGTGCCGAGGAGGAAACCCTTGACCATGTCTTTTTTGCCTGTCCATTGCGGATCACAGGTTTTTTTTTTACAAAAATCTTGTCAATGGTAATTTTCAACTGCCGGTTAACTTGTGTCATCTTCTTTCCCTTAACTTACCCTTAACATTTAAGCTTTATAATAGCAAATTTCTTGAACGTCAATGGTATTAACTTGTAACGCAATATTCCCTATTCTATAATATTGTTGTACTGCTTTCTATGAAATAATGTTTTAACTTGTCTAATGGCACAAATCACCCTCGAAGGGTGGATTGCCTGTTTAAAAGAAGAAGAAGAAGTACTTGCATCGAGTTATAAAGATTTTTCACGAGTTTATTTCATATTGATATCTATTTTACTTAATTTTTTCAGCTAGCTTGTTTAAATGATCAATGAAACTAATTTTAAACATTAAGACATTGCTGTATAACATCACTTATAGTATTCCATGATATGTCAGAACATTTGATGTTATATTATATTTTGATTGTTGGGTTAATATAGGTATATACAAGATATGATACACAAAACCCCCCTATGTATGCGCCACTGAACTGGACGTTGGTTTGACACGACGCTGAGGTCCTGAGATCCAAAAAGTAACGTACTAGAAAAGCGTATGTTCGTATGTATCCATTTTGACCTCGGGAACTTTGAACCGATTAAACATAGTAATCGTGCCCGTAACGGGCCCGAAGAAATAACGTATATAAATATTTTCAGTAACAAACTTCAGTTAATCAAGATTAAGTAGGATTTGGTCCGCCTTTGTGGAAATATTGTAAAAAAAGTAAGCCTCAGATTATCGAGATAAAATTAAAACAATTTTTTGTGTGCGCAGAAATATTTAAAAATTCACGTAATTATGTATCTACCCACTGCACATGGACATTACTGTGCTGGTCTACGAGGCAGACGCCCACGGACCCGGCGCTATTACGTGATGTGCTTGCAAATCCATAAATTTTAATGTGTTTCACACCTTTAACTGTTTAAACTTTTAACTTTTACGAACCTCAAAAGAGGCCTATCTTTCAATACAACTATAAAAAAGCGCTAACTATCCGCCACTCTAAAAATTTGTTAATAAAAAAATTATTTTCCTGGGCACTTCCCAATATTTTATTCCCGTTTAGGTAAAAATTCAAGTCCATCACTGCACTATTATCATTATTATTCTAAAAGAGACGTATTTAATATGATTTTTTTTCTTCTTTTTTTATTAATATTAAAAATATAATACAATTTCAATAATCATTTGTTTCTTCTCTATGAGAGTAAGACTCGTGTATAGAGAAGGAGTATATTCGAGTTAATTTATGTTTCAGTTAATCTCTGTACATATTTTTTTTACTTCAGTTACAAATTTATGATAGTCCGTAATTTTTCTAATTGTGATGGGGAGATTGTTAAAAAATTTGATACCTTGATAAATATATTGATTTTGAGTTGCGGTATATTTTAGTTTTGGGATATCAATTTGATCTCTATATCTTGTAGATCGGAATTCGCTTCTAAAATTTAATTGATTTTTAATTTTGAAAATTTGAATTATTGAATTTTTTGATTGATTAATTGATTAATTAGTGCAATTTCAATACAGTAATTTAATATTACAATATATTACTCGAAAAACCTATCAACAAATTAACGACGGTAAATTAATATTTTTTACAATCATAATTAATTAAATAAATCAAGCAAAATACAATACTTTAAATACAATCGAACTCGGTTATAACGAGTACGCAGGGAGCAGCTAAATTTGCCCATTATAACTGTTACTCGTTATTACAAAAAATATTTAATATCCAATAAAATTAAAAGTAAGTCAAATACATATGAAAAATTAAAAAATCACTACATTCAATCACATTATTTCTTGACAAAATTCAAAATACTGCTCTGTTTTAAAGATTAAAACATACTACTACTCACTATGCACACAAAATAAACACCCATTATTTTTTTCTAAGAATTTACAAACCTGAAAGAAATCGTAAACAGTTAGGAACCTCGTCGGCAGATGCTGCTTTCGATGTTACGACTTCTTAACTTAATATCGTTCACTTGTTAACAATATTTTTATACGTTATATCAGTGAAGCCACCTTACTATAATAGTGAAGAGTTGTATGAAAATAGGCCTGAATCAAAATAATAATAAGTATTTCTTCATTATAACCGTACTCGATATAACCGAATTCGACTGTATTATATTCGAATTGATATGCTTAAATTAGTGTTTATCAATTTCACTGTAAAATTTTCCTTACATCTATCAATTTTGATTTTAATTTAAAAACACAAAATTGTTGTGACAGATTCAAAATCCGCTTTTGTTAAGAAATTATTTATTATAATATTATTGCTGTATAACACTTGGATGCGGGGCTATAGCGGAAAGACGTAGGTACGGCCATTATACGTACGTATGCGTAGGATAATTTCGATTAAATTGAAATTCAATTTTGCATGTGCGTTTGATAAAATTTTATTTTTGAAATATGAAAAACACTTCTGCCAAAATTAATGGAAAAAGGGGTAATGAGTCATCAGGAGTGCATGACATCAATATTCGAACTTGATTTATCTGCAGTCATTGCCCTCACAGTGGGGGATAGCGTCGCGGCATCCCGATACCGAAACATACCTCGGCAGGAAGCATGCGAGCAGTGATACCACGAGTCTATATATGTGATTTCCCAAGAATATGTTATCAAGTTCTCCCTGTACTCCCACAATTAATGTCTAAACCATTTACAACTCAACTAAGATGATTGAGAAGGGCGGTGGATTATAAACAAACAAATTATATTTAACGAGACATCAAGAGCGCCTGACATTAATATCTGAACTTTATTTATCTTTGTTCCTACAAGCCGCGCCAATTCTAGATTACGCTCTCCTATAGTGAGAATGTGCCAAGCTAACAATGATTTGTTCACCGACATTGATATATTTTCTGTTTCATTACAAATATTTAAAATCTTAATTGTGATGTCCTCGAGATTGTATAGTTGTGTGTGTGAATGCCGCGTATGTGCGGGGTTATAAAGAGAGACGCGCGCCAGGCGCGCGGCTCTCTCTGCGTGTCCATCGGCTTTATTGTTTGACTTGTACTAGTGATACACCTTGTAACTTTACTGTAATAAACGTGCAATTGTCGCAAAGCGTATGTCTTGGACCTTCATCTTACGAGGTGTACACTGAAGACGTACTCAGAAGACAAGTGCGTAACATTAATTAACAATTTCTTGTTTTTGTTTTTGTGTTCATAACTTTTTTACATAGTTAATTTTTATGAAATTTAAAAAATATAATTTGAATACATATTATTATCGAGTTCTGGTAGAAGAACTACAAATGAAATAAACAAACTACGAGAGTTCTACAAAGTAAACACAATAACAATACATTTTTACATAGCACTATGCTTATTTTGTATCGTTTTCTTGTCCATGTTAAATATATTAATTATTTGTCATCATTTTTTTTTCTGTCGAATGAATGCCTGTGTCATTTCAAATAAATAAACGTATTTCTGCATTAGAGGATTAAATTTGTTTTTTCATCTTCACATAATATCCAAAACGGACGGACGAATATTAAAACCCGCATCGAAATGACTGGGAATGCTTTCAAAAGACTGCTGAATTAAGTTTTTCTGGCGCTTATGTTTAATCTGTGTTATTAAACGAACGCGAAACATGTCACTAAAAATATCTATTTCCAACCGAACATAAGTATTTGAAATGTGAGTGTATACGACAGATAGGTCACCTAAGAAGTTATTCAAAATGTAGTGTGAAAATTTTGCAAATATACACGAATCTAGTAAAAATATCAAACTATCATCAGATAATAACGTCATATCTAACGATAATAAAATTAATAGTTTTTTGTACAGATGTAAACAAGACGAATGTGTATTATTTCGGGTCTCAAATGTGCTCCTTCGTTTCCTCGGACCCCGGCCGTGGGAATTCAAAGTATGGAGGTAACATCGTACGCGATGGACGCGTGCTCAGTATTGAGAGACGGAACAGGAATGTGTTTATCATACCACCCCATCTTGCTGGGTGCCTGGTGTCCCGGTACTAGCAATGTATTGGCGTGCAGCTGACATCGAAAATATTTTTTCTTTACACCTTGCCATGCATGTTCTTCTATAAATTAATCTGTCGCCATAAACAATTATTTTACAATGAAAATAAATATAATTTAAAAAAACATTCGATAGAAATTAGGTTAGGTTGATATACTAGTACTTTTATTCAATTTGCCATTTAGGAAGTGAAAGTAAATAATGTGAATCATGTTAAATGTTTATCAAATCTTACTAGATGAGATTATATTTTATATTTCACGTTTAAGCTTTAGTCATTCTCCAATGTTTTTAGCGCGATATCGCGAGCCAGCAAATCACTGATCTATATAAATATACGTATGTTGGATGGTAGATACCAGAACACCCAAAATAATCAGGATTGAATTAGCAGCGCTTCACGTAAGATAAAAAGCCATGAACTTATTTCAGATAAACAAATAAGAGCCCAATAAATTCTGGGATTTCTATTCCGGTCAAAAACGAGGCAATTTATTTAAAATGGTGATAAGTTAACAATACTTTCCTTTTCTTTCCTCCGATACTTTTAGATGAAACAAATCACATAATAAATTGATAATTTAAATACTTGATTTTAAAGTATTTTCAATATGTTCAGGGTCATCCGGTCCGGTCCGTAACTGCAGCGAATGAGCATCTGTACGTACATAGATTAGTGGCAGCATCTCGCTGGACCCGAAGTCCGTGGTAGTTTATTTGTTATAATTTATAACGTGTCAGGGGAATACCGGGGTGCTTATTGGCCCGCCAACGGTGTGAGGAGTTGTGATTCGAAATCCACAGGGGGTAAGCATGCAGCTCAAACGAATTAACGCAGAGACTGTTTTAAAACATGGAGTTCTGCCGCCCGCTATACTAAAATTATTACAAGTATTGCTAATTGTGCAGTCTTGCTTTTTGATAATATTCTATGCGATTTGTCAGACAATTTTCTGCGTAGAAAGAAAGCATCGTAAATAATTAGGCTTATCCGTTCATTTTATCTTACCGCTTCCCATAAGTTGCGCGGATGGAAACAATTATTTAAAGGAAACGGATATTATGTATTTATATTTCTCACATGGTAAAATACATTTTGCAGAGTACGTAATTAATTGCGAAGAAAACATCGCAACATATATTGTAATAATGCAATAAACGATTCGTTCACGTGTGAACTTGTGTAAGTACCTACATAAAATAAGAGATGCAGCAAAATTAACAGGTACTATATCGCACAGGACTGAGAGGTCGCCAAAGTGACGCCAATAAATGGAAGTAATAAGGACAAGAGGCAGTTTTTAATAATATATTTAGGGTGAATCATCGGCGGGGCGCCAGAAAAACGTGAGATAGATTTTGGCAAACAATGACTGACATTTTTTAAAAAAAACACGTCTTGCTGGCGTCGGTTTTTGTCTGCATGGTGAAATGTTGGGAAAAATTAGAATTAATTGAATGTATTGTTTGTAACTGAAATAAAACCAAGTACACTGCGAGCGTGAACGTATTCTCGATTCTATCGCCGCAGTGTCCCTAAAATGAACATATTTTTGTGTTTTATTTCTTCTGACCTCATCATCATCATCGCCAGTTGAAAGAAGCGGAGATCGGCAAACCATATTTGTTTTATTGTGGCTGCCATTTCACACGGTTAATTGAAAGTTTATATAGTATTCTCTATTCGGTAAGGAAAAATAATGACCTGTGCAGGGGGGCGAGTCACAGGGCGCGCGGGGATGGGAGCAGTTTCTTCCCCTCCAGCCGGCGGGGCAGTGGCAGTAGTAGTCCCCCTGGGTGTTGAAGCAGGCCGCGCCGTTCTCGCAGGGGTTGGGGGTGCAGTGGTCTCGGTCGTCCTGGAACACAAAGTACGTTGTAAATCAAATTAAATATTTTATTGAATTAGTGGCTGAGAATACTTGCATATAAAGAGTGTTTTTTTTAGAGGTATAGAACTTTAAAATGAAATAAAAACACATAAAAATTGTGTTATTGGCTTTATTTGAAAGATAATTTTATGCCATTAGTATTTAAATATGATTTTGCGCATATGGGCGCCGCGGCTGGCTCGAATAAAGCGCAATTAGGATGTTCAATTTTCGACTATTTTTTTGGAGCAGCTGGAACTGTATATCGGAAATAATGCTACGAATGTTGGCTTCCAAGTCGTCTATTATCTCTGGTTTATCGGCGTAGACTAGCCACTTCACATATTTCCACAGAAAATAATCCAAAGGCGTTAAATTAAATGTAAGAACAATCTCCTGGAGTTTGCTGTGAAGGCTTGAAATCTTTTATGGGCTTGTGTCGTTATTGTCTTACCTACTCAAAAGAGATAGACAATCGGTAAATGGATGTTACTCAAGTAAAATTATTATATATTTATACATTGTGATCTTTTAAATAAAATTATCTTTAATTTATGTAATTATTACTTAGTTCAACATTAAATATTTGAAATATGAATTAAATATATTAATTATAAAGATACACATATAAAATCAATTTTATCGAAAAATATTGTTGTTGCGCTACCGGGATTCGAACCTGGATCTCTTCCCTAACCGGGGGAGGTGCTTTATCCAACTAAGCTACAGCGGCATTATTTTTAGCGACAATTTTTCGACCTTATATGTTACCTTTTTTGAAATCAATACATTTAATCGTTCCATCATTTGATAGAGCCATCTACCTTATTTTTACAGAATCTCAAATACCTTTAAGTAAATCTGATAGTAGACGCCAGAATTATAAATTCATTTTTATTAAATTTTGGACACATTGATACAACTTTATTATTTTTTAGGAGAACACATTCTTATTGTGAAGTTGTAATTATATGTTCTGAATAATTACAACTTCACAATAAGAATGTGTTCTCCTAAAAAAAAAAAAATTAAATATTTGAGATAAAAAAAAAAACTCATGAGGATTTTTACTTAGCGCGCAACAGTGCTTCCTGACTTAGAGGGGAGGTTGTATCGTCCCCTCAAAACTGGGCCGAAATTGAAAAAAAAAAACTTCGTATGTTTTAATGATGAGTACTAAATTGCTTTATATATTACAGCTAGATATGTGCAATTTTCAAATATGGTAATTACCTGTGGCTGGTTAGTATTAGCTATTTAAAAATAAATCATTTCGTCTTATTATTAACAAATCTTAGTTGATGGCAGCAGTGACAGAATCATTAGAGTACCATAAGCTGTATTCATAATTGACTTATTTACAGGTTGTTGAAGGTATCCGGGTATGAACGGGTGTGAAAATGTATATATTTTTAATGAAAACACATTTTTGTTGTGAAGTTGCAATTTCACAACATTGTTCTGTGGTGTTTTAGTACAAATTTGACGAATCGATTAGAAAGATATACAAAAAAAAAACTATCTATCGAATAAATAATTTGGTTGCTTCAGGGATACGAATCTCAAACTTTTCCTACAGCGATTACGTTTTCGACAAATTTTGAACTGTCTTGTTAAATTCTATTTAGAAAATGTTCTGGATTCGAATTCCGGTAACAACCAAATTATTTTTTTGGATAGATAGATTTTATTCGTGTATCTTTCTAGTTGACTAATTTAATTTGTATTATTATAAAATTTTAAATATGAATTAAATATCACAGACCTATGTTTTGAATAATTACAACTTCACAATAAGAATGTGTTTTCCTAATACATAAAATTGTAAATTAATTGTGGACAAACTTGAGTAGTTAGTACTACACATTTATATAATACCAAAAGTAATATTTTTTGATAAGTAATTCATTTCAGTGCCGATAAATCGGCATTTATTTTTATAACAAAGTTATTTTTATAGCTTGCATCAATATATAAATCCTTAATACAAATATTATAATTCATTTCATTTACATGCAAGCCTGTTGGCCGCTTCCTACCTCGCTAGGTACATATAAAGTACCTGTTCTGAGGTAGGTAGCCATAAGGTTCATAAGCTAGAATATAAGTTGGAAGTTGTAACAAATTAAATTAAATGGTAAAAGAACAGAAAAATCAAAAGGAGACAAGTAGAGATAATAAGTAAATTGAACAGTGTAAGTTTTTTGATACAGACTAAAGATATGTAAGAAGTAAAAGAAAAGAAACAAGGTGGGAGCAAAAAAACATGATAAGTACGAGGTAGGATGTGATGACAAAAAAGAATTAAGCCGTGTTCATCTGAATATTTGAGTATATAGGCCATAGCATATTTATCACAAATCGCTATATAAATTTACTATCACGAGTTATTTTATTAACACATTATATTTTGAACAATATTAACTCTATAACATTCTGTAAAAATAATGATCTGAATTTAATCTCCGTACCAAAGTATTTTCCTTGAAAACTTAAATTGCACAAGGAGAATAAAAAAAAAATTAAATTGCAAACAAATTCTAATTGGAACTGATCACAAAATAATTTTAGTTGTATTAAAATTGTAAAAATTGGATGTGATTAATTCTTATTTTTGTTCTTGTTCTGTCAATTACGTTTAATAAATCTATAATATGTAACGTGTAATTATTTATGGGTTCTCATAAATGAGTAATTCGTCACTCAATTAGATTATAAATGTCTTAAAATTGAAATAAAAAACCTTATAAATCATCACCTTCTCCGATAAACCGGTTAGGCCTTCTTCTCGTGAATACGGTCGCTGTGGTTCCTTTAGAGAGGTGTCGAACCATTTTAGAATGATGTCGAAGCAGAAATAATCGACGTGTCCCGATTAATAGCGCTAAAAAAATATTTGCATAACAATTTTTTTTAACTTGTGATATTTAAATAATTTAAAATACTATGGTTCATCTAGCAACCGCGCCATAAAATAGCAGCCTCACACGGGAATCGAGTTTCTACGGATGCAGAGAAAATTCACAATAGAATTTCAAATGCTGCGAACAGTTTCTCAATATTGGCAATAAATAAAGGCGGGAGTCTTCGTTCGCCGCCATTGACAACATCTCAACTCGGATTTGCATGAATAGAGTTGTAATCCCCGACAACAATGTGTTGTGGACAGCTGGGTAATTTGAATAACCATAAAGTGCGGAGTGATGGCGGAGGTGAGCGGTGGGCGTGGAGCCCGGGGTGCTCCGCTACTGCACTTGGAGCAGGAACGTGAACAGGGCAACTGGGCGGCGAAATGCTCAGTCGCTTGCTTTAGAATTAGAAGATATAGTCGTAATTGAAAGGTTTGAAATAATTTTGAAAACATTGGTTTACATTTCAGCGGTCTGCATTATTAAATATGAGAAAATAAGCATGTGTATATAAAATGGAGAAAGCTCCGATAGCTTAAACACCCCCACTTATGATGTTTATAATAATAAAGTAGTTTGTAAAAGTGTCAAAGCGATTAGCGCTGATGCACTTGTAGTTGTAGATTGGGCGGTCTAGCCGCATGTAGAGTACTCAGAGTATCGTAGACTCTAAGGAATTGGAAAAAAAAAAAAATTGATAGCTTTAACAGTTCGGGGACATTAAACACTTGGGGAAAGTGTTTATGCTTGTTACCAGTCTATACAATGTATGTTCATGTTTATGCATGTTTGACGGATGAATCAGAATGATCTGTTTAAATGTGAGACTGGGGATCCAATTCTCCCCAGCGCTCAATGTGTTCGTTGTATACGATATCGCAGAGTATGTGTAGACGTGTGCGCGGATATGTATTTGTGTGTGTGGCTGGAACAGGTAGATGAAATAAGATAATAAGGTAACCGTACAGTTGATGGCGTTTATTGAGATATGATGCACATAATTTATAGTACACAAGTCAAGGTGAAAATAAAGATTAAGTTTATGGCGAGAAGCGTTTGCTGAAAGTGTGTTCTGGAAACCGGCCGATGGGGAAGTCGGTTAAGGCTGGCTCCCGGAGTGGCCACGCTGCGATGTATTGTTGTTTGGTTCGCGGGTCGGTACCAGGTGTTGGGGTTGATACACGAGCCTGGTTTGCCAACCAGGTAACTGTGAGGTGCGTTTAACTTTGAAGAAGAAGAAGTAGAAACATTCAACTTTGTTTTATTAACCACTTAATGAATTAAAATACATCTACCGGTTTCGAAAAATATCATTTTCTTCTTCAGGATGCCATTAACTAATCAAAAATATAAGTTGTTCTTTCTTTAACAGAATATATTTTTAAAAAGCAATAATTATATAAAAAATAAATTTGGTACAAAACTTGACGCAAAATTACTAGAATAATTTTAGAACGGGACTTGCGGTTAAATTTAGTTGGTTGTTTATAATTTTTTGATTAGTTTTACACGCTTTATTTATCTCCAACGATTCCAAATTATTTAATTTATGACCAACACACCGTGTACACGCAAAATAGACAATCCCAATTTTTCATAAAAATCATGACCATTTTCTAACAAATGATCAGAAAATTCTGAAAACCCATTATTATTCAAACATTTCAAATGCTCCCAAAACAAAGTTAACAATTTAAAATAATGGATTTTAACCGCAAAGTTGATTTAAAAAAAATGAAAGATTATAAACGTGTTTAGTTAGTTACCAGATCTGAAGGGCCGGGCTACATGTCGCATCTCAAATTCACGAATTCAAGAAGATTCATTCTCTGAAATATAGCACTAATTTTAACTGTTATTGTAATATATTTAATATATTTAGCGCTGACTATGACGGTGGCATATTTAAAAAGGACTCGGAAGGTATAAAGGTGTAGAGACACCTAATTTAAATAATAGTCGGCAATCATAAACGTTGAAACAATGCAATCAAGTACAGTTATATAAATGTACCGATTGATTAAACTGGTATGCACTCCGCGCTTCTCGGTAGGCGCGAAGGCTGCTCGGGTGATTAAACCTCCGGTGTAATCATCGACTATTTACATACAGATTATTCGGAGCCGGGACGTCCAGCCTGTCACGAGCGACGGACTATGATCAATGACCTCGTATACCTCATAAAAAATAGAGCAGTTGATGCGATACGTATTTGATAAAACCAAAAATTCTTGGAAAAATATAACGATTTTCGTGATGAAAACATTCATCTAATCTCATTAGTACGCTTCTGAAATTATGACATTATTGTTAACATTTTCAATATACCTTCATTAAGCATTGTCAATTTCTTATAATATATCTATTACAGTTTTTGTGTTTTTATTACATCTGTTAAAATGTATACAAAATAAACACTCTTATTTAAAAGCTTCTTAAACATGTTTGGAAATCAAAAATGTATAAGATTTTTGGAGTCAAGACGTTGCATTTTTTCCAGAATTATTAATTTTTATTAGGAAACACAATAAAGTTGTATTAATGTGTCCAAAATTTAATAAAAACGAATTGATAATTCTGGCGTCTGCTATCAGATTACTCAAAGGCATTTGAGATTCCGTATAAATAAGGTAGATGGCTCTTTCAAATAATGCAACGATTAAATGTATTAATATCAAAAAGGTAACATATAGGTTCGAAAATTTGTCGCTTAAAATATGGTCGCTGTAGTTGGATAATGCACCTTCCCCCGGTTTGGAAAGAGATCCAGGTTCGAATCTCGGTGGCGCAACAACAATATTTTTCGATAAAATTGATTTTACATGTATATCTTTCTAATTCATATTTTATTCATTTTTATTTTCAAATTAATTAATTTTGAAATCGAGAGCCTAGATGTGTACTCCTGTGGCCTTACAAAGGATAAATATTTTTAGTACATACGAGTCTACTTTTGAATAAGTGAAATTTAATAAACTTCCCGGTAATAATAATGATACTATAATATTTTCTTCGATGTGTCCAATAATATTGCTCTATTTGAAAATAGAGCTAGATGATATTTTTTTCAAATAGTGTATTCTCAACTCTAATTATCTTTTCTAGTTTATACTATTAAAAATACTTTAAATTACAAGAAATACGTATAATAATAATAATGGAATAAAAAAACAAATTAATATTCAGAAAAACTACATAATTTTGTATAATCTTTCTAAATATAATATGTCGCTCTCTGACTTTAATAATTACCCTCATATAAACTTTAAAATTTGCATTTAAAACACCTGAACACAGTGGCGTAACAGTAGTACGCTAATGCTGCCAATGCAGTGAATTGGGGCTCATGTTAAATAGGGGGCCAAAAAAATTGTGACTTGCAATCCATTTGATATTGATATTTTTGCGATACCTTTCCCAGCGTTAATAGTAATCTAAAGTAAGTAATGAAATTATAAAAAATTAAACAATCATTTTTCATGTGTATTACAAAAACACGTGGAAATATTATCTACGGATAGGTACAGTAGCAGAATAATAGCTGTAAAGTGAAAATCACCTTAAAATGAAAGTGTGGATATTATATAAGACAAGATACTAATTTGTTCTTATTGTTTAATGGATAAACCACGCAGTATTAATATTATACAATATTTATTTGGTAGCCTCTTTTCCCATTCCGCATTGGGGCCCAATTTTTGTAGTTACGCCACTGCTTGGGAATTTTTAGTTTTCGGGCAGTAAGACCAATTAAGTGGTGCTTTAATACAACAATAATATCTAGTTCAAGACGCCCATTACACTTTATTAATAGTGCGTAATAAAACACATGACGTGAAGGGATAAAACAAAATTACCATATACAAACGAAGCGCGTCACTAAAAGAAGCAAATCAACACAATACAGTGTTTTAAAAGACGTAAGCTCAACCCAGTGGCGTAACTGTAAAAATTGGGCACCAATGTAAAATGGAAAAGGGGCCCCCTGTATATATAAGTATATAAGAAGTAAGAAGAAGTAACACTCAGATTAATCTATAAAAAATATTACTAATAAAATTTGTCTCCTATAATATATACAGAATGTAACAAACCTAGTCTATAATATTTCATGGATGGATTACTTGTCTAAATTACGAATTGAAAATGTTCACAGAATATGTGCAAATTCTGCACTGTTACGGAAAATATTATTGTTTGAAATTTTTACAAAATAGCGTTAAGCTTAAAGTCAACGTACTTCGAAATAAATATTTGCGAAATTGTTCCATTATTAATGTATATCGTTGTTTCAGGCCCTAAATCATCTAACAAAAAATAATTCTTGAAATTCGACTACCTTTAATTTTTTGTATTCAATATATAATTTGGAAACAATAAAATATTTAAATTAACCGAAATAATTGCATAATTGCGATTTTTTTTAAATGCTTATATCTTTGACATGGTTGAGATTAGGCACATATCCTTTTCGATTCAAAATTTAGTCAGGTATCCACCCATAAAGTATTGTGGACTAGGTTTGTTACATATACATATTACGTATACATATTATATACCTACTATTTTTATACTTTGATGAAAAAAACTAAAATGTATTTTTAGGTATTTTCATGCAATGACAAGTGAAAAACACCTTTTTTTCATTCTATTATTATTTTAGCGGAGAACTACTGTATACATAAATTATATTTTCGCGTGTTTTCGTCGTGATGCATTTTAAAATTTTATAATTCCTTTTTTGTTGAGGTGGGATTTATAAATGATTAGTCCATAAGCGCTGGGAATAGGATAGATATCAAAAGTACTAAAGACGCGGACTGGGCCCTTATCTAACTCGAGCCCCAATGCACCGCATTGGATGCATATTTACGCCACTGGCTCGACCGTTTTGTGGTTTGGCGCGTATTTGCCGCCCGCAGAAGGAGATTAGTCGACGCGTGCAGGTGCTGGATCTTGGCCGCCACCAGACCCCAAATTAAACGGAGATAAATAATTCTGGATCCCGCGGCACATTGACAGCAAATAAAATGAATCTGGTCGCAGCATTACACCCGCACTCTGAGTCTGTTTATGTGCTCTGTGAGATTGCAGTCGACTTGGAAAATGTACGAGATAAAACATAAGTGCCGTGACGGTCGAATTACACGGTAAGAGATGGACTCGTTTCAGACCTGGTGCCATGTGCGTTCTTGGTGCTGCAATTGTTTACGACATATCATATTTTTTAAACTAGATACGCCAAGAGGTACGCCATACTGTGTCAATATATAATTTTGGCATTAAATAAATCATGTTTTAGAATTTTTCATTATATGTATTGTTATAGCGTATAGTACAGTATATAAATATTACACTCGAAGATAGTCGAGCTTTGGTCCTACGAGCCGGACTATTAACATTACGTCTACCTAGATTATGCATATTTTTTAATATTATAAATTAAATTCATTAAAATAAATTAGTTAAATTACTTAGAAAGATACACAAAACAAAACTGTTTATTGAAAAAAATATGTAGTTACCACCGGGATTCGAACTCGGATCTTTATCTTGTCGGGAGAATGAGTTACCAATTATAATATGTTAACCATGTAATGTCACATCATATTTTTGACATTATTATAATATGTTAACCATTTTAAGTGAGATATGCATTATTCACAATTAAAAGCTGTAATATTTTTACAAAGTTCCGGGTTTGTATCCTAGTGGTGACTATACAATTTTTCGATAGATCGATTTTTTTCTTAGTGATTTATCTAATTTATATTTTATTTTTAAAAATATAGGTAGATATTTTTAATTTGTAAAGCTAGATTTTTAATTACATCTCACATTGTGATGTCAAATATTTAATAATTTCATTAAGTGCCCATAGTCAGATTGAAAAATAAATATTCCTATAGTGTATTTGAATCGCAGACAAATAATGACAGAATAAACTAACTAGTTCGCAGAAACAGGCTGGTCGGGTATTGGAACATGGTAGCCTAACAATGTGTATCCAAGCCATCCGCAGACGCGATACACAGGCCTGCCAGCACACAGAATCAAAGGAGATCTGTATTAGATAATTATTTGAAACATGGCTGCAGTGAGCGAGCATTATTGTATCGTATAGAATGGCGCGATTAGAAGTGCCGACAATGGCATAATGGATGTAAATATAAGTCTGACCATAATAATTGGATGCAAACTGTTCCCCCTGACCGTATCGGATGGCTATCTAATGAGAGTCAACACGGAGCAGGTAATATGTCTAATTATACGCTGTACATCTGTCTCAAGATAAATCTAAAGAACGATTAGCGTTCATTTGGATGTGATATTTATTATATTGATATTACAGAAAAATAGCGGTAGGATATTAGATGATGTGGTTCAGTAGTAAGACGACGGAGAAGCCTTGTCCTACTTGATAAAGTTAGTCCTAATTCTACAACACAAGTCCTTGGCCATGTTAAAACATCTTACAGAATATCCTGACTGGAGAATGGAAATGGTTGGGAGCCTAAGTTTATAGTTCAATTATTTCAAGCAGTAGGAAATAAAATAATAATATTTAAACTATATTACATGTTGCAAATTTTACATTGCGATTTTTTAAGCGTGTAAAATTAATCAAATTATTATAAATAGCCAAATAAATTTAACTACAAGTCTTATTCTATTTTTTTTAAAAATAATTTTGTATCATTAAGTCAATTTTCATATCTTTCGTTATTGTAACAATTTAAGTTAGATACTAGATTTATTTTTTAATTCATTTTTAAAAATGTTAGAATAATTTGACATATTCATGGTTTTAGTTAGTTAATTTGACATCCTGGCGAAGGAAATGGTATTTTCTGAAACCGTTTGGTGATTAAAAATAAAGTTTTAAATAACCAATATTAAAATAATGATTGTCAACACGACCGTTAACGTTTGCTAAGCGGACAGGTACTAGAAGAAGAAGAAGAAGAAGAAGAAGAAAAATAAGTAAAATATTGATATGACAACAACATTAATGGGAAATTTAAAATAAAAAATATAGATACGTTGTTTGTGTGAACCAGAGTAGAATATCGGTCATCATTTAGAAATGAAACATTGCTAATGGCCAGGGTTCTGTACACTGAAAATACAGAGCGAGGAAAGAATGTCAAATAATTCCTAAAAGAAATACGTTAAGTTCATGTTTTGAACGAATAAATCTATTTCACATTAAATTGGATTCACTTTTAAAACAGCTCAACTGAAAAAAGATACCGCGTCGAATGATATAACTTGAAGATAATTTAAATTATATTATACTTTATTTTTTAAATTCTGATTTAAATATTCGGCCGGGCCGAGGATAATGAGATAGTGCCCCCAATTAATTTTACCCCCAAGAGAACTCCCCGGGGCGCGCCCCTGATCATACTTACCCACTGAGCTACTGACTGAAGTTAACATTTTTACCTTCTTGTTATGAGAGAGAAAGAATTGTAAAATAGCACAAAATGAAATAGGATCAAAGATTAAAACTAGTATTTTTCTGTGGGTTATGTTAATGTTATCTTTTTAGAATTTTTAGAATCATCGTCTCACTTTGACAATATTTATTTTGAATTTCGGTAGTACAGTCATACTGCTGTACTGTACCAGTTATGACAATTAATTTGCGTAGCTAGAACAAGCGACATTGTTGTAATATACGGATCAATTTTCAGAAAAGAAAAATTATACGTAAGACAAATCTAAATTTAACAGAAATAAATTAACACGTATACGTGTGCAAGGCAGAACGTTGTGGTGGCTTTTTAGTTGACTAAAAATAAAACAAAAGTGAAAAAGTTAACGTTAGTCCACTCGAAGAACGATGCATTGAATGCGAGGAATTAATCGGAACGAAATCTTAATTTCAAAGAAATGAGGACCGGTAGATTTATCGCGGACTCCAAATACGCTCATAATTTTTAGTAAGTTATTATTAAGAAATAAATATCACGATCTGTATTGGATCGGGTGATTTACCTGCTTATTTCAGTAGATACACCTTTAAAGTATTAAATAATAATAAATACAAAAATCTTCAGATATCGGTGTAAACAGCGTTTTTAACAATGGTCCATGAACTTCATTTTTTACTTTTATTTGTCCGCCAAATATTGGACGATGTTCGGGTTTTGTTTCTGTCCGCTACTCCATGTCTCCGCGTGATACAAAACGTACGAAATGTTACCATCTTAATTCGTAAGATTTCTCATACATTTTTTATCGTACGTCGTAAAGTCAGAAGTCAAAATACGTTTATTATTATATTTCACACAAATTCAAATGTATCAAATATAAATAATCACTGAAACATCTAATACGCACATAAGTATCAATAAACATATACGTGAAATAAAAAGATTTCAAAATTGAATAATTTTTTTTACTGGCAACATTGCTTTGTCTATGACGATGAGCAGTCTAACCAAATTTGCTAATAATTACAAATCCGGTTAAATAAAGAGTTTCGGAATAAGCGAGTTATCTAAATAAAAGACATTCATAATAATGTTGTGGATTCCTTTTCAATGTGAAAACTATTAAGTTGTTGATTGAAGTAAAAAATATTACTTTCAATGTTAGGTATACTACGTCGTAGCACTTTTACTAACTGACTAATTATCACCGCTTTCCCGATGGAGTGGGCAGAAAAACACACGCTTTTATCGTGACATATACATCATATTTTATAATTTTATCTTCATACATCTTTTTATGTATATGTTCATAGATTGTTATTGTTTCTAACAAGACAGGACCATCTTTCAATATCTGTTTTTCTTGATCTTTAGCAAACATCTTATTTTTCTAATGTCGTCAACAATTAAATAATACGTATTTCTTACCATTCTCTCTTCATTTAGTCGTTTTCCAAAAGTGAATAAATATTTTTTATGATATTTTCGAATAGCAGTAGTTTTTTGAACGAATATTTCTTTGAACGTTGTACATAGCACGATCATGTGTCATTTTATTTATTTATTTATTACGGCGTACAGAGATACAGCCGTGTACCGTATCTGGTATCCATCAATTTTCATCAGCAGTCACCAGAGCCGGCTCCCAGCGCAGCGGCCGGACAGCTGCTACAACAATGGCCGGTAATGCCGTGGCGCTGGATGGAGATGGATGGCGACCCTCGCTACATTAGTAGCCTGGCCTGCCTGTCAACCCGCAGCCTGCCAGCCCGCACACTTCCTGCCAGTCCTGAATCTCAAGTCGAGAGAGCTGAACGTTAATTTCTGCAATTAGTTTGTTAGCGAACTTGATTCTACGTTTCGCACGGTCTCTCAATTATAATTATTCCTTATTTGCCTGACACGAGCTGATCCATCTCCCGTTATAAATGAGTAACCTGTTAATGATCGTGTACGAACTATCACCCGATAGTGGTCCATTCGCGCACAGTTGACTCAAGAGATGTATCAACTTTGTGCACAGCTGACTAAACTAACAAACGTCAGAAAATTTGAAGTTCAAATGTAAATGTTAGTAAATCAGTTAAATTTAGCATTATATTCGACAACACCGATATTCATTTGATTTGATATTCGTCGTATTTTGATAACAAACAAATGTTTCTATATTCGCCACTTCAAGGCTCCACATCCACTGCTGATATTAATGAAATGCTGTCTAACTGACATTCAAATACTGCCATAGTCAACCATAAATGAATTCAATAAATACTTCAAGAAAGTTTTAAGGAAGTTAAATCGAGTGCTACTGAATCATCGGCGAACGAAAACCACCACCAGAACTAGAGTTACCTGATATTTAAATTGTCTCCTTCTAAATATTAGTAACTTTCCTCCTCTTCCGTTTTTACCGTCATGTCTCCTCAGTACAATAAAGGTAAAGTTTTAACAACAATTTTAATTTATCCCTTGACAAAATTAATTTAATTTAAGTAACGTATTACGGAGTCGCACCGTGAACGAATAAACAAAAGATTTCGCCGGCCACCCGTACTAACAAATTTGTTGTCCACATTGAAAAATACTACTACGTTTTTCCTTATTACTTTTCCTACGATTATCAGTCAGTACAAAATTTAGAAGAAACTGCTAAAATCGTAAAATTGCCTCTAATATGATAATGCATATTAGAGGCAATTCCATTTTATATTATGCGTAAAAATGTAAAACTGTGTTATTATATCGCTGAATCTTACGTATTTCTAAACATAATACTTTTATAAAAGTTTCTATTTTGTGAGTAAATTTATAAATATTTGTGTATGTTGTTAACATTACATCTGAGCTTAATAATTGTAACGCGGATTCAAATGTAATAATGTTAAGGAATTAGTATAAATAATAAAATTTAAAAAATAGATAATAAAACCTAAAAAAATATTTAATAATATATAAACAACATTTTTAAATTAAAAATTGAAAGCACCAACAATTTACGTAATTGTGATATGTTCTTGACAATATTTACTAAAACCGATAGAAAATAACACGTTCATTTTAAAGTTGTAGTAGACCCATGCGCGTAAAGATATTTAAAATAATAATCTTCTATACAACGATACGCGGAGTCAAAAACTAAAAAATAAAGCGATATACTAATAGTCCTGAGGTATTTATTAGTCAGACAATAGGGTATCGGCAGGGTCCGATTTTCTTGACGGCCGAGTCTCCGCTACAGATGTAGAGTTCGCAGCCTGCCTTGGACCATAATTGGACAACGCGGGGCCGAAGATTTGCCAGACGAGATACTGAAACGACTAAACAACGGGTGGATGGTTCAGATTTGACGGCTGCCTTTATTTACGGCAAAGGGTAAAGTTCAGAAGCGGAAAGGGATATGTTATTGTTGTGTTTTAAACGGAAGATTTATGTACCAATCGCGTGGGCTATCTGTTCTGTGGTCTACGGCAGAACGGTTAGCGAGGAAATTACCTGCAATCTGGAATCATCGTTCAATAATGCACCTCTGCAAGAATGGTTTGAAAAGAGGAAATGATCATATTGAACTCTCACTCAGATATTTTAAATGAGGAAATGAAAGTCTACCTATCGGATCAAGAAGACTCAGTAATCAGATTTTATTTTGAAATAATGTTTGATGTTATTTTTATAGATATGTTATTTAGATTTACTTAGAGAATGAATAAACCTTATTGATAAGATTAACACAGTAGCGAATCTAAATGGAAAATATTTCAAACCTATCTGTTACACTTTTTTCAAATGAATACATTTATTGTTCCATTATTTGAAAGAGCCATCTACTTGGTTTTTAAGAAATCTCAAATAATAATAATAATAATATAATAACAATGATAATAATTAATAGTATTAAGGAGAACACATTCTTATCGTGAAGTTGTAATTATTCAGAACATAGATCTGTGATATTTTTAAAAATAAATTAATTAGAAAGATATACATATAAAATCAATTTTATCGAAAACTATTGTTGTTGCTACCGGGATTCGAACCTGGATCTATTCCTATCCTGAAATGGCTTTCAAATAATTATGTTTTATTTTAATATTAGAAAATATAATACATTTTAGAATTATCAGTAGGATATATATATATTTCATTTAACATTTATTTCTTCTCTATGAGAGTAGGACTTGTGTACAGAGGAGTATAAACGAGATAATTTATGTTTCAGTTAGTCTGTGTATATATTTTTTTACTTCAGATACAAATTGATAGTAGTCTGTAATTGTTCTAATTGTGATGGAAAGATTGTTAAAAAATTTGATGCCATGATAGTGATTTTGGGTTGCAGTATATTTTAGTTTTGGAATATCAATTTGATCTCTAAATCTCGTAGATCAGAATTCGCTTCAAAAGTTTAATTGGATAATGGAACGATAGATGTATTAATATAAAAAGTGTAAGATATAGGTTTAAAAATTTGCCGTCAATGTTCTGTGTTGGTATAGCATAATCAGTTAATGCACGTTTATCGGATTAGAAGAGATCCAGGATCGAATCCCTGTAGCAACAACAATATTTTTCGATAAAATTGATTTTGTATGTATATCTTTCTAATTAACGTTTAATTTGTGTTCAAAAGAAATAAAAAAATTAATAGATTTCGTATTGAGATATATGTATTATTTTTTTGAAAGTCGATTGTAAAAGTCACCGATCTGATTTCTGGATGTTTGTTTTACAATATTTTTATTATTAACATCGTAAACAACGCGAGGTTAATATGAATCGCCCCGTTAATAAACTGATACACGGCGAGAGATAAGCTGGTGGCGCGAGGAAGCGAGGGGAGCAGAGCGAGGGAGGGAGGGAGGGAGATGAGATGATTATAATTAGCGGATCATGCAGTTGTTATTTGTCAACATTTTCAGCTTTGTGGCCTGCCACGGACCGCGGCGATCCTCCGTCGATAATGCCGACCGCTGGATATTGGTTCTGATCTCGGATAAAGCTCCCATTGTTCGTGTTACAATTATTAAACAACACACTCTATCGACACCACAGAGCACAAAGAGGCTGTTTAGATAAAGAAAATGTATTACAAAGTCATCGTTTGTATAGTTTCGCGGGTTGAAAAGCTGAGCTTAGTTTTTTTTACGCAGAGCTGTCAGATTTACCGCGCTTTTGAATAGAAAACGAAACCGGCGATGACAACTGCAAGTAAATAAAAATATTACAAAGTAGGTACTCGTTGATTATTATCAGATTAATTCATTAGTTAATAATAATAATAATAATTCCAGCATGATCAGGTTTTTTTTTTAACCCGATTCGCCATAAAGATAATACATATTATGTTATACATTAAAGGTTATGAAATCAATATAATGCTATGAAAAAGAAAACCAAGGAAAATATTAATAAATAAAAAGTTCACACATATATACACACAAAATAAGGGTGAATAAATGTAGTACTGATTAAAAAATATTGATATTCGAGCAGAGTACTAGCATAGTAAATTCACGTCAGGCAGCCGTCAGTAATGAATAATTGGAGTAGATCGAGTAATTATCGTTGGAAAAACGATTTATTTAATGGGTCATGGCAACATCACCAAGACAAACGCTTTTAGAAATAATAAATAATGTAACTCTTGCTGTGCATTCTCACGACCAACAGTGACCCCATTTCAAGTTTTAATGGTAAAGGATTTTTTTACAAATTCGTTAATTAATCCTGAATCGTTGAACATTCAGATGTAATTTCTAACGAATAATAAATAACTCGTTCTACCGTAGTTTTAAACGTGTTCTTTTATTTGAATGACTGAAATACAATAATATTTTATAGCCTACATTAGCGAGATATCAGTAAGACGATGTGAGTGAATTAGAATTAATAAAGGTAGTAAGATGATTTAATGATAAGGGTTATCAAGAGTGACATAATGACTATTTATGTAAACATTGTAAATAAATAATCTATTATTTGCTTTTGTTTTTTTAAATTTCAGACATTAAAGAAATACATAAAAAGGGGAAAAAAATATAAAATCGATTAAAATCCAATCGAAATAAATTGGATGCCTAAAACAGAACCGTGACATTATTGAGGCAGTGTAGAAGAACTTACTCCCGTGAGATTATCTTGGGAAAGAGAATGATATAAACGATGGTGAGCTGCAGAGGTTGCCATGCCAACGCTCCAGATGATTGATGAGCCGATCGATGCAATTTAATTTGACGCTGGATGCTGCACTTTGATTGAGCGAGATACGGATGCATCAAAAGTTGCGAAACAATGATGCAACGGCTTCAATCGTGAACATCCATAGACACTGTTACCTCTCCTGGGAAATCAGCTACGATGGCTGCGGATGAGGCAATACCAGTCCTGCCTATCAATACTTCCCTGGAAGTACAATCGTTGCGAAATAATTATTGAGAAAAACTTATCTTCAGAAAAGAAAATTGTAGACAGATAACGCAAATAAATAAATATTTGCTTTTATCAAAATAGAGTTTGACGATGCGGATTTTACGTTATATAAACAATATCGTCTAAATGCCGTCCATTTCTCTTAAGACACTCTTGCAATCAGACTTTTGCTGTAAATTGTCGATTTAAGGTATCCCCACAAAAAAAAGTCACACGGCGTAAGGTCCGGTGACCGAGATGCCCAGGGTATGTTTCCGTACTTGCTGATTAATTAATTGGGAAAAATTCCTTTCAGCTTCTCCATTGAAACTCTAACTGTATGTGGAGTGGCCCCGTCTTGCTGAAATTGTGTTCCATTGTTGAACCCGGGAAACAGCTGCAGTTGTGGTACCAAAAACTCGTCGATCATTTGGCAATACACGTCAGCAGTGACTGTCTCTCGTTGGTTCCCTTGTATCCCTCGGGCAGAAATTGCACACCACTCTGTCGTTTTTGGACAATGCAAATGTTTTTCAAATCTCTTGAAGATACAGAGGCGCCGTATTATGTGTCGCCTTGTACATGTACCAGCACAATTTAAATTAAACTCTTTCAGGGAAATGGAGCCAATGTAGTGTATCATGATAGCAGAGGGTGGCGTTCTATACATTCTGGCTACTCTGCGGTGAAACTGCGTGATGGCAAATTCTGATGAATTTTCTTTCATATATAGATTGCAACACAGCGCCAATATTGGAAAATCATTTAATAAATAGTGAAATGATTTGATAGTTTAGATGTGCATTTGAAAACTTACCTCGCATTGATATCCAGTAAACCCCACGGGACAAATGCAGCGGTAAGCGTTGACCTGGTCCACGCATTCACCCCCGTTCAGGCAAGGGTTGGAGGCACAGTCGTCCACGTCCGTGGCGCAGTCTCGACCTGACGAAATAAATTCAAATGACTACCATGTAACAAGCGTTTAACTAAACACTAAGACATTTCTCAAAAGTCCCTCAAAATTTTTTAAATAATTTGTTTAATAAATTTGATGACTAGACCACCGCCCAAGTAAACTGAAAAATTTACACCCAAATAATTGAAAAAACCGCTAGACTACAAGCACGTCAATAGTTTGAAATATTGGATAAAGGAAATAAATTTTTAATTGGCGATATTTCTAACTAGTGAACTTAAAATATAATTATATACTTAAGTGAAATATTTTCGACTTTGAAATAAATTTCTCTATAAAAAAAATGCGTGTACAAAAAGCAAGTAATTTAGATAATTTCAATTGTTTTTTTATATAGATAAATAATTAATAAAAAGCACATTATAAAAATGTATTAATACAATTATAGGAAGATCTAGAAAATGACTTATTTAAGTTAAAAATTATGTTATGACTAGAAATAATCAATCAATAATTATGAGAAATTTAATAATAATCTTTATAACCTTAATTCATTTAAAAAAAATTAAATACCAAAAGAATTAAGTTAACTTTATGTGATAGTATTGACAACAGATTTTATTATATAACATGTTGCTATGCAACATAAACTGACATACAAGTAGATGAATATAAGGAGATTATATATGTTTGATGATTAAATAAACTCATTATAGGTAAGCCTATTCTGAAATTTTTTATACGTACCTACTTAATATATTAATAACAAATGATATTATAATGCAGTATTATCTCATATTGTATCTAGAAGCACAGGATAGAATCAGAATCTTGATACCTTCTTCACACACAAACTTGCTTGTTTTCAAGGCAGATTATGCCATAACAAAGTATTGCCAGTACAATTTTTTCATAGCTATTTATGCTATCACAAAGTTTTGCCAGTATATTGTTTTCATAGCTATTTATGCTATCTCAAAGTTTTGCCAGTATATCAGTATATTGTTTTCATAGCTATTTATGCTATCACAAAGTTTTGCCAATATATTATTTTCATAGCTATTTATGCTATTATGGAGAACAGATTCTTATTGTGAAGTTGTAATTATTCAGAACAGACGGTCTGTGATGTTTAAATACTAATAATGTAATACATTAAATTAGTATTTATTTATGCTATCACAAAGTTTTGCCAGTACATTGTTTTCATAGCTATTTATGCCATCGCAAAGTTTTGCCAGTATATCAGTATATTGTTTTCAATGCTACTTATGCTATCACAAATAATTACCAGTATATCCCGGCTGACACGCGCAGTGGTAATCGTTGACGAGGTCTATACAGGTGGCCCCGTGCAAGCACTGCCCTACGCAGTCGTTGATGTTCCTGTCGCAGTTCCTGCCGGCCCAGCCTCTTCTACACCGGCATTGGTAGCCCCCAGCTAGGTTCACGCAGGACACTGCATTGATGCACGGCTCTGACACGCACTCGTCGACGTCTAAAAAATTAATTATTTGAATTTTACAGTAATAGTAAATGGCACCGAGTGGAGAAAACTTGACCATCTTTTAGAAAAGACTGATAATAGTTTGTTCCGTGTATTCTATTTTTTTAAAATTCTTATTTATGGATAAAAAATTTAAACCAACATCAAATAAGTGTACAATAAAAATATTTATTATGTTTGTTGCAAATTTTGGATTGTGGTTTTTATTCATTATAGATTATTTAAATAAATTGTTTTCAATCACTTTATGAGTTTAATTTAACACACTAACCAGTTTCGGAAAATACCATTTCCTTCATCAGGATGTTAAATAAACTATCATTTCCTTCATAATCGTAACAATTTAAGTTAGGTACCTACTAGATTTATTTTTTGATAAATTAATGTTTTTTAATAGAATTTTAAAAACATTAGAACCATTCGACATATACTGTTTTATTTAGTTTATTTGACATCCTGATGAAGGAAATGGAATTTACCGAAACCGGTTGGTGAATTAAATTAAACTCATAAAATGGCTAAAAACAAAGTTTTAAATGAACTGCATTAATATTTATTGTATTTTAAATGATATTTAGATATTTCAAACAAAATATGATTAAAAAGTACAGCGATGTTATGAATGAAAAACGAGTAATAAAAATATTTGATTGTTATAGGTAGGTACTTAATATATTTGAGAGTGTTTTATAGAAAAGGGAAGTTGTTAAATTGAGGATTTCCGGAGTGAAAATCGGAGAAAACTTGACATATGACTATATTAACAGACAATATGATTCTTACCGAACTGACAGAGATCTCCTTCCCAAGATGGCGGACATTGACATTGGAAAGCATTTTCTAAATCTATGCAGGTCCCACCATTCTGGCAAGGGGCTGAAGCGCATTCATCGATATCTGCAAAAAAACATTACTACGATTAGTCGAAAACATAAATAATAAAACTAAACAGAGTCAATTAATTGTTAACTGGTGATTGGAATGTCGCTTGCACTGACGCCGTTAGCCTTAGCGCCATTGATAAGTTTGACAATCCGTTACTTGAAAAGCAATCTTTAAGTTGAAGATATCAAGACGTTCTGGAAATTAAAGTTATAGACCGAGCTCTCTTTGTGGTGGGAAAAATAGCGCGGAACATGCTGCCTTCAACGTTCACATGATCTTTATTTTTAAAATTTTATTTTATTGAAGGATATTGACATGATAACTATTTAACATGTGACACTAATAATGAAAATCCACAAAAATATTTAGATACATAAGTATGTTTAGATGCAGAAAATTAATGAAAAGAAAAAAAAGAGGGAGAAGGGTGGGGAGGTTGCAACTATTGTTGCGGTAAAGGGAGAGCGACATGTGTTTTTATAGGTAGAATGAATGGCCAAAATAAAGATTGTGGTGGTTCATAAGAAGAACCCTTTGAGCGTAGTAAGGCTAATGTTGAACATGTCAATTTCTGTAAATTTCTCATTATGGTATTTGATCTCTATCTCTATCTGATCTCGATCTCTATCTCAAAAGATTAAATTCTTTAAGATATATTTAATAATTTTGTAGGATTGCTTTCATTAATGATCTCATCGTCGATAGCTTGTTACAAATATGTACTTATACGTGGTTCAAATTTCGTTTAGCGTACGTCAATTACGCATCTAATATCTAAAAACATAAAGCTGTGAAAAAGTGCTTTTTGCACTAGGTGATTAGAAATTGTAGATATGAAATAAAAGCAATTAGAAACTAGAGACAACCGTGATGATTGATCTGGCTGCCCAAACAGGCCAAGTATACTATGCTTGAAGATAAAAACCAGACCACTTTAATACTGTAGAATATCGTTTGTGTGCAAAACAAGATGGCCAAAAACGGGAACATGAAATATCCCGTGTTGTGCGCACGTGCAGCTCAACCAACAGGTTTTGTTTTTTAATTAATCCGATATCGAAAACCGGTCGGATCATACCGCTCGCGCCTTTTATCCTGGGAGTTTTTTTTTTTTGGAGCACATTGTTAAAAAAATGCGTCATTCTTTATCATTTTGATGACAACATTAACCGCCGTGTTATTTTAATTTTATTATAAGATTTTTTCGAAATGTAACGCTTTTTAAAACGACATTATTGGTCGCGCGTAGAAAGTAAAAAAGTGAGAAAAATATAATTATTAAAGAATTAAAACATGAGTTAATAATATATATAATATTTTTTTGTTATCGACTTCTTTAAATTTTCACTACGTATGTTGGTCTTTCGGGTGATGCAGGATTCTGGAAAGATAAAAAAAAATACTAAACTGTAAATCCACGAAAAGTGATAGGACAATTGACACAAAGTTTTCATCATATAAGTATGAAATAAAATTGTTTATTAATTACGGGTATTTGTTTTGACTCGCATATCAGAACAAAATATTCTGTCTCAATGTAAAACTATATTATCACATGAAAATATTGTAAATTTGTTTGGTTGAAATCTTTTATCGCAGCTTAGGTCATATTCTAATTTAAAACTGTATTATATAAATATAATATTATCAGTAAAGATTCTATTAAAAAATATTAAGATATACATTTTTCTGAGGGAGATGACTCCACCGTTTACAGTAACCGTGCGAATGGAACCACGTGTGCAGGTGTCAACTTGACCTTAATAGTATTTATGTAATGCGAAACTGCAGCCTATTTACAAAAAAAAATGTATATAGGATTAAACAAGTTTTGAAAATTAAGGTCAACGTGCTTTTGAAATTGAATCAAAGGATTATAATCAATAATAATTACTTAATTAATATTAAGTTTAATACGCAATATTGAAAAGTGGATTAAAAAAAAACCACGTAATATCTCAGACACGTGTCCGCCATGTACCATCCCTGTAGTGATATATTTTTCTGATTCAAAAAAATAATCGTAAAATCAGCTAAAGAAATATAAACATTCCTTGTCGGAGAACCGAACCCCGATCTCCCGCGTGATATGCAGACATATTAACCACTTCACTGCAGACGGATACGAATGAGACATGAATATATACGTTCACAGATATACCTTCAGTTCTTTATTAATAAGATGTTCAACAATTAAGCTTGTTACAGAGTTTATTAGGTTAAATTATTTTTAAATAAAATTCAATATCTATATTAAAATTTGATGTTAAGAATGTATCACAGTGTGAATAATCAATGCATTTAATGGTAACGTAAAAAAATCAGTATTCTATACTTATATACCAAATAATAAAATGGCAGAGAAGACGGTAGGATGGACTCGCTTAACATGTGAGAGGTAGTGGGATCGTACCCGGCGTCTCGAAGGAAGCGCCTGGTATTGATCCCGGTACCAGTAAATATGAAAATAAAACAGATGATGACAGATGACAGAAAAATTCACACAGTATATTCAAATATTACGAAATTTTCTAACACGCTTTTTCTAATGCCGTACTCATGATAAATTTTACTGGGTTATCCCGCTGTATAAAAATATGTTAAAATTGTATTGGTAATTATTAATATAATGACTAGTTTAAATATGAATTAAATATATTAATTGGAAAGATATACACATAAAAACAATTTTATCGAAAAATATTGTTGTTGCGCCACCGGGATTTGAACCTGGATTTCTTTCCTAACCGGGGAAGGTGCATTATCCAACTATGCTACAGCGACAATATTTTTAGCGACAAATTTTCGAACCTATATGTTACCTTTTTGATATGATTACATTTAATCTTTCCATTATTTGAAAGGGCCATCTACCTTGTTAATAATAATAATAATGCACCTTCCCCGGTTAGGAAAGAGATCCAGGTTCGAATCACGGTGGCGCAACAACAATATTTTTCGATAAAATTAATTTTATATGTATATCTTTCTAATTAATATATTTAATTAATATTTAAAATATCACAGAGCCATGTTATGAATAATTACAACTTCACAATAAGAATGTGTTCACCTAATAATGATTACTTTTGTCTTTTTCATCTTCAGTTGCTGAGATTGAAAATTTTTCTTACATCTTCTTTAAAAGTAAGGGTGTATAACATAATTTGTATATGGAACGGAATGCAACGAACAGAAGAGAGTTTAAATAAAAACAAATCGTTTTCATGGCCGTCATTTAATATTAATTATTTCGAATCCGGTATTAACTCTTTCAATCCGCGGAAATTTGATAAATCTTCATTAAAAATGTATGTTCTGGAAAAAGTCGATACATTTTCGATTTGATATGCCGTAAAGTAATTTGACCCGTAATAGAGATTTAATATAAATAAAAATTTAGAAAATCTACAATATATATTAAATAAAAATAAATACAGCAATTTAAAACCTACGAGATAAGTACATATCTATTTTGATTACAACGTTAACGATGTTACAATTTTGGATAAGCAATAGTTATCGAAAACATCATATAATTATTAAGGAGAACACATTCTTATTGTGAAGTTGTCATTATTCAGAACAGACGGTCTGTGATGTTTTAAATACTAATTAAATGTATTAATTAGTATTTAAAACATAATTGAATATTTATTTCGTTAGTTTTTAAAAATATTATTTATAATATTTTCTTAAATTATAGACCAATGGTATCAAGGCGTTATAAACCAGTTCACGAAATCGCACCAAAACTTATAAGCGCCTCATCAGTCAAAAGTATAAACTGACTGTTATACCGCTATGCGATAATCGTCCCACGCCCCGGGGATACGACATCACTTAAGGTTGTTTTTCCTTCGTCATTTGTTCCGGATAAAACGTGTACTATGATACAATTTCGGAGCAATTAAGCCTACACCCACCAGAGATGAAAGGCACAGATTTAACGGGTTAAAAACTGTACAAGTACGGAACTTTAACAAAATGTTCAACAGTGAGCGTGCGTGAAAATCAAGTGGAAAATAAGAGCTACGTCCTTTTTAACTAAAAGGCTAATTTTAATTAATAAATCCGTTAATATTTAATAGTTAATGCGATCGTTCGCACCATCGCCAGTGGCGGAAAATTACGACATTTTAAACGCAATTAAATTCTGTTGTTATTTTTCTAAGAAATGGGAAATTAATATCAAATTACTCAAATTGCTCTTTCTTTGTCAGAACAGATTGAAAATTAAGATCAAAGAATCCATTTTTGAAGATCTAAAGAAGAATTTCAAAAAAATAAATTTGTAAACATCATATCTAATGCAATGCTTCTTGAATGAAAATAGATGTCGCTGTATTCATATTTATAATGATATGAACCACAATTTACAGTCGTGATTTATTGGGAATAAAATAGATATAATTATAAGGGAATTGCACATAGAGAATAAAAAATACAACAGTTTACTAACATCCTAACATATTTCACAGGGACAAGAAAACGATACGAAAAAAAAGATTGTACGATTTAAAAAAATCCATATTGTGGCTTGACATTATAATAAAATATTGTAGTTTTAAACCACTTTATTAGTCTTCAGTCTATATACTATTTTGTCCTGAAGAAGGTTGGGTTCAACTGAAACTAGTTGACCTTAGTATATGTACATAATAAGGTGATTTAAAACTAAAACATCTATTATTTAAAAAAAGTTTTGGACACAACTAATTCAAAGAAAAATGAAAATCATTTACATATTACATCGAAGAATATTGTTTATTGGGTTTTTAAATATTGGCAATGAAATAAAAAATATATCAATGTCGGTGAACAAATCATTGTAAGTTCGGCACGTACTCCAGAATTGGTTCGACTTGTAGGAACGCTGAAGAGAGGTTGCAATCGATCACGGTTTCACGAGTGTCAACTCGCGAAGGGGCGTGGATATTTATTAATTACAACAGGGGTGGACAATTAAACAGGTAAAAAAACGCACGAATTCTATCTGGACTGCATAATGGATGGATTCAAATAATCATAAGGGTAATCGCTTTAAAGTAATTCAAGGATCACCCTGGTTCTCAGAAAGGAGAGTCTCCAAAAGAACAGTATCAATTATCTCTAGAATGAGAATTTGGCATTATCAGGTGGCCTTTCATTTGTTCAGATTGAACCACATAGATTCCCCTATGTGTAAGTGTGGTGCCGAGGAGGAAACCCTTGACAATGTATTTTTTGCCTGTCCATTGCGGATCACAGGTTTTTTTTAGTGGTCTCGTCAATGGTAATTTTCAGTTCCCGGTTAACTTGTGTCATCTTCTTTCCCTTAACTCGCCACGTTTAATCTATATAATAGCATGTTTTTTGAACGACAATGGTATTGGCTTGTAATAAAGTATTTCCTATTCTATAATATTATTGTACTTTTTTTTATAAAACAAAGTTTTTAATTTGATTAATGGCACAAATCACTCTTGAAAGAAGAAATAGTTTGCATGAAACACATGATATAATAAAATAATTAATATTTGCTATTCTCACAATCTTTGGTTCTACTTATTTAAGCGAACAAACATTCTCTTCCGTGAATCAAATAAAAATAAGTTATGATGGAAATTAACTAACGATCATTTAAAATCATGCCTGAAATTGATCGAGTAGTTACTCGCCAGTTACAGCAAAGCGATGCAAGGTCGCCGTTCTAACTTGTAAACTTTACAAAGCCCAAAAAGTGTTTCATCAGTGTATAATTATTAAAGTTTTCTTATTTCTTGACCGACCGAAGCTTATAACTCCCATATATTTTATTTTTCTAAGTAGCCTACGACTGTATTATGAATTTGAGTTTTAAATAAAAATCTTGATTATTCCTGTTTTTATTGTCATTAAAATATACATAACTCCAGTGAAAAATTATTTAATAAAAATGAATTGATACATCTGGCGTCTGCTAATAGATTACTCAAAGGTATTTGAGATTCCGTAAAAATAAGGTAGATGGCTCTTTCAAATAATGGAACGATTAAATGTATTAATATCAAAAAGGTAACACATAGGTTCGAAAATTTGTCGCTAAAAAGATTGTCGCTGTAGCATAGTTGGATAATGTACCTTCTCCGGTTTAGAAAGAGACCCAGGTTCGAATCCTAGTAGCGCAACAAGAATATTTTTTGATAAAAATTGATTTTATATGTATATCTTTCTAATAAATATATTTAATTCATATTTAAAAAATATGTTGCGGCTCTATGATAATAATAAGATTCTATTTATTAGGAGAACACATTCTTATTGTGAAGTTGTCATTATTCAGAACATAGGTCTGTGATATTTTAAATATGAATTAAATATATTAATTAGAAAGATATACATATAAAATCAATTTTATCGAAAAATATTGTTGTTGCGCCACCGGGATATGGATTTTTCAATAAAATTGATTTTATATGTATATCTTTCTAATTAACATATTTAAGATTCTATTTACTTGATATTTGGCTCTTCTCACTAGAAAGCCTGCCGACCCCTGCTCTAGAGATATATTATGTATGTTTCGTGTGACCAGTGTTGAAAAATTTACATTCTTTTAAAAGTTCCGATAGTTGCATTCTTAGTCATGCTACATGATTTAAATTTTACATGCTTTATGACCCTAGCCGTGAGTTTAAAATTAAACGATGTTCGTAAGTATTTGTTTTTGCGAGATTTATTTCGCTATTGGAAACATTAAAAGTATTAAATGCCAGTCATAGTAAGCGATTCTCATAAATGTTATGTGCCGCGGAGTTGGATTCGTTAATTTGTTTGAAAGCTGAAAGGTTTAATCTCTAAACGTCGAAGAGATTATAAATGATGCAAAAGCAGTTTGCAGGGCCTAGCAATAGGAACAGACCAGCGATGAACGTTTTCTCCGCTAGGGTTGCATTCTATTTATTAAATGAAATAAGAATAATAATTTTACATGCACCAACACGTTTGTTTTAAAGATTCACGGAACCGTATAATATAAATATTTATAGTAATTAACTTTAAAAAAATTACATTTTGGAAAAATGAATTAATTAATTAAATAAAACACAACGTTGTTTACTTAACACTTTAATTAAAATTAAATTAAATTCAACGCTCGAGTTTCAATAATAAACTAAAATTTAAAACTCAATAAACAAATAAATATTTATGCTACATTGTATCACGCGCACATTTTGAATAATATGCATAAACATGTAAAATGCAACTAGAAAAAAATAATCATTTTCTTAAAACCAATTAAATGAAAGCTTTCCTCAAAAATTCTAATAGTCCGAGAGTCAATTATTTTTTTTGGTTTCGTTATTTTATAATGGGTTATTTTTACGAATCCTTTTTTAAATCGCTCGTCCTTAATACAGAGTCCGTTCCAAGAAGTGAGGCGCTCTTCAGTCGGTCGCCCCATGTCAATTTTATAAGAACGCAATAACGTAATTTAATGAAGATTTAACACCATTGTAAGTAAATTGTTGTACCCTATAATCTAGTACCCGAGTCAGGGATATTCAAATATTATTTTTTTAATGTGCTTCTTCTTCTTAAGATACATTCCCATATTGCTGTAGTTATCTGCATTAATCTTTATTTTGTGCCAGGTTTTGGCCTCTTGATAGCTTCTGAATTTGCTCCGCTCCAGCAATTCATGAATGTTTTCCTTGGTCTTCATCTTTTTTATTTCCTTCTATGACTGTGGTTAGAAATATGCTATGCCGGACGAATTAAAAAATTTCATCTATTCGCTATCATTAGGATAAATCTCCCATTACTTAGTAGTGAATTTTTCGATGACTTTTTTTACTTGTATTTCGATATTACCATTTATTTATGTAATAGATACTAAACATATATTACACAAAATAATAAATAGCCAAGTATTAAGTTAATTAAGCTTGTGTATTATCAATAGAAAACTAAAATATTAATAATATTTTAAATAAAATCACGTTTTATGTGTAAATTGCGATTATTTAAAACATAATTTTTTAATAATTGAAAACACACATCACTTAAATAAAACTTTATTTCGAAAAACATAGTTGCTACAAGAACTTGAACCCAGAACTTTAAGTTGCTTAAATGCTTTACGGATTAAACTATGTCCACATATACAATTTGATCATTGCACCTATTATATTACACGTGTTACATTTTAGTGTGACATCTATTTATTATTAGTAATTGGTGTAAAATGTACAATTCTGGTTTGTTAAGATTGTGATCTCTATTTCTTGTTAGTAAAAAAAGTCAATAAAAATAATGCATATTAAAATAATAAACATAACGATGGTCATAAAGTTGATAACGTTACGTATTTCCTCGGAAAAACAGCAGTTACTTAAATTACATTTTTAGGTAGCAAAAATTGATGTCGTGTGAAAGGCACCATTATATTTAAAATCGTATGTAATAACACTTGCAATAAACATAAAAAAACACCAGTCCCGCTAAATTGTATAAATAAATATACATTTTTCGGATTCCCCACCCCAATAAAAGATTACTTTAAATTGATATAACAAGATGTAATATTAAATCACGTATACATTTTAATAACGGGCTAACATCAACAAAAAATAATGTGCACCATTCGTCATGTCCGTGATTTAGGCAAGCCGATAAATCGGCGGTTAATAACTTATAAATATTTATTTCTTTATGAATTAACGCACCTAATTAAAACATAACATAGCGGCGTTCTTTTCTCACACTCGAGAATTTTAAAATAATGTCCGGGTGCTTGTTTTTTAACACGTCGCTACCGGGACCATCTTCAGAGGTCGGTCGAAATTCTTGAAACAGATTCGATAATTCCCGCGATAACTTGGGCCCGCCTGCGTAAAGCATATGCATTCTTTGTATTCTACCTTCTCCATGCGCTGATCGACGAGAAAGTAACATAATCAGGGAAATATAAGATTCCCGTATTCTAAAGACACATTTGTGGGTCAATGCTAAAATTACTAATTATAATACTTTATTTAGATACATGCATGTACTTGTATTACTTAATAAAATAATTTTCCTGAATATTATTTACTTACTGTGACGCCGTTTCTCCGCGGGGGTAGGCAGAGAGGACAGAGCGCCGCACTCTTCTTTCCTGACACACATTCTCGCCTCATTCACATTCATACATCTTCTCATTATTGAGGCTTTTAACAGGACCATCCTTCAGTATCTGGTTTACAAGGTAGTGCTAAGTCCTCCGCGGACGTCCTCTATTTTTGGTGCCATCAACATTTGCATCATATATCTTTCTTACCATTCTCTCCTCTTTCATCCGTTTCATATGACCAAACCACCTAAGTGATCCTTTCTTAATCTTACCCACCATACTAAGATCAGCTTTACATTCTTTCCTTATTTCTTCATTCTTTACTCTGTCATAAATGGATCTGTCACATATACGCCTTAGTGATCTCATTTCCACTGCATTCAGTCTACTTTCGTTTCTCTTCTGCCAGTCTCACTTCCATACATCAGTGTCGGTACTAGGACTTCATTGTGGACCGCTAGTCTTGCCTCAGTTGAAAATTTCCAATTAGTTATAATTCCATTCAAAGCGCCGTTCACTTTATTCCTTGCAGTCACCCTCCTTTCAATATCTTTCTCTGTCTTTCCGTTTCTATCGAACATACTTCCCAAATACACAAACTCGTCTACTTGTTCCAAACAGTCATTGCCTACAAGTATTTTGCACGTTAAATTGCTTTCCTCTTTCTCAAATACCATCACGTCATAATAAGGTCGCTTTCCTTGCATACTTCGTACATTATACTCACTAGCCTCTGTAATTCCTGAATATATAACATTAAGGTTATTAAACCGTACATCGACGTCGTACCTACTATACTATAATAAAATACTACGATAATAGTTTGTTTAAATAATCTTATAATAGGTTTCCTGACCCCAACAGCCTGTCTCTTATTCTGTCATTCATATGCGTCATCAATGAATAAAACTGATGTTAAAATGCTGTTGCATTTTTCTTGACAAAACCAGAGATTTATTAAAAAATATATAATATTTTATCTATCACATGCCAACCTCGATTATTAAATAATAAAATTATTTACATAAAATATAACAGTATAAGTAGCGTACAATATATATAACTGGGTGTAAAACTAGTCTGCCATCAGTCGCAAAAATACGCCCGCTACCGACGCAAATAACATATGCCAATAACATGCGCCACTTTTTTCGCGGCTGCCTTCTCGCCAAGATCTCTAGCAAATGCTCCGACAATAGCCCGATTATTACTCGATTCTCGCGGAGTTCTGTGTAGAGAGCCGTGAACTGGTCACATCACATCTGTTCATCGTTTCTGTATTCCGAGACTAGAATTCGACCATCGTTAACTGCCTTGTGCAGCGTCATTGTTTGTAATTGATAATTGGTAGGGCTACCTGCTCTCGTGTGGGCGGCGGCCACTTGTGACGTCCCGCCCGGGACACGGCCGCCATCTTGGACCCCTAATATGATGCACCGTGCTTGAATTCGATAATGACTCATTTATTAATGTCTCATTGTCTGGGGATGAACGTCTACCTTAAGAACACCGTGTAAAATGTTACCAAATAACTAGGTGAGTGTACTTACCCAGCGTTGCTCGGGAAATGTGATAAATTATCTCAACTCAACATTTCAATCACTGTTACTTGTAAACGAAGTTATTATATTTTCTTCTATTAACCTACATCTCTGGTTATTTCCCTCATACTAAGATAAGTTTTCTGTTCTGAAATTTTTTAAGTCATTGATAATGGTGTACCGCGTACGTATTAAGCACTGCACTTATGACAGTAAATATATTTCAAAATTGTTCACTGATACTCATGTAGGTACCTAAGCGTAGTATTTTTTGAGAGAGTACATAATGTATACACTAAAAATATATATAATAATAATAGAACCGTGTTTAAATAAATACAAAAAAATAGACAATGAGACCCATCCCTGGCAACAATACTGTATAACGGTTTTTATAAATGTTGATAGATATAGTGTGCGCCGGACATCTTGGACGATATACAGTGTTGTTACAGGTAAGGTTACTTTTGTGTGTAATAGTATATTTATTTATTTTATATGATTGTTTAATGTAACCATTCGATGATGCCCAAGAAGACATACAACGCATGTGCATTCACAAAAACTGTCCAAAAACACAATTTGTATAATACAAATTATTTTCAACAATCAAAATGCATGCTTGAGAAGAGATGAGGATATTTTTCAGTTTCAAGTGCATATAAAAGCTTAAGATGCGAGTTAGTATTTTTTTCATGATAGCATTATAATTATATAAAACTAAAAAAGACAAAAGATTAATTTAGTTCTTTAGTAAGAAGTTTTAATGAATATAATTGAATAGTACTCGATTCATGCTTGTATTTTATAGACAATACTTGTACTCGTATATTTTCATTTTGCATTGGAATAATTTTTTTTCGTAACGCGACTGCTTTTGAGCTCTCTTAATTGGGCGAAATTGTTGTTGTCAGAATGCACGAAATGCCGACATATTTTGAATTCGCCAATAAAGCTTTCACTAGGATAAGAAAAAAAAGTTTCCCGGAACGAGAATGTATTTAACACAGCATAATTTCTTCAGCGGTGCGGATTCAAACCCGCCGCGACGGAAGCTCGCTCTTAAGGTCTTCCCCTCGTTAAAATAGCTGCAGCAGGATGCATTTTATAAACGCATTTGATTTTCTGACTCCGTCTTGCGTCTTGCCGGCTTTTTTGAGAGCCTCCGTGGGATATTGGGAGCCCGACGCAGCACCGCGGGGATAATTAGTGTGCCCATTATTTGGACCCGTATGGCGTCCGTATTAAATCCACATGTGTGCCGCGGCCAGCGGAATACTGGACCGGGTTAACGAGACGTACCCGCGGTTCTAAAATAGAATTACAATCAAGGTTTGAAAATGGAATTGGAATTATTTTTTTGAATCGGAGCGCTAGAAACGCAGCCATTCGTTAAATGAAGATTAGGTTACTTTTCGTTCAGTAATTGACAAAGGGGTGGATTTTGTAATGGGGTGAAGTAGAAATATTATATATATATATTATATATGTCTTGTGTCGAAAATTGAAAGGAAACTGTTGCATTACGTTGAAGCTGTCAATTTTTGGTGGATATATGATATTTTGTCCTAAAGGTATATTTTTAAATTTACATTGTCAGATATTTGAAAAATGGAATTGAAAAACAGTCATATTTCAATAGACCATAACGATCATTTTTCAAAGTTAAAACGTAAGAGTAATTTTTTTAATATTTCTAAACTGTTGCTGAAGTGAGGCAGGGCGATATATTTAAAAAAAAATGCTGTTCAAATACGGTACTCATTCATATCAACCGAAAAATCTATAAATTAATTGAATAAGGTATTAATATATCATTGATTTACAAAGAGTTTAACGTTAAATTAATTTTATTGCGCAACCCTCCTATGTACATCATGTAGGACAGGTTTTAAATACTAAGTTTACCTAAGATATCTTTATAAAATAATTATGCCAAAAAAAAAAAATCAACAGCACAAGAGAAACGTAAATGATATAATAACAATAAAGATTCTTCATAATAATAATTATAATCGGCAGATGTAAAATCCGTGCTGATTAAACATACATATATTTAACATTATTCGTAACCATTTAATATGTGCATAAAAGTGATGGCTTTGTAAATAAAAGTGCTAATCAACATGAATTTTTATTACCAGGATTAAACGTAATTAAACACATTTTTTAATTACATGTTTTTTATGTTACTGGCTTAGAATTACAAAGAATGTAGAATTTAGGAATGCGGAGGTTTTAAAAGATGATTTATGATGAAACGAAGGAAATAAAATCATATTGAAAAATATTCGCTATGTAGATATTTTCTTCTTCATCATCGTTGATGGCCCCATGGAATTCAGAAGTTCTTGACTGCAGTCACTAAAGAGCGTTATCCATCCCTTGACATTGCGGTACAGTCTGCTGAGCACTTGCCAATCTACCCTCGGTGTTTGCCCTGCTGATTTGTGTATGATAGCTTTGTGCGGGTTTAATCTATTCTCCCTTCATGTCCTGCCCAGTGCGGCCTCTGAGCATTCACCTTCCTCACGATATCTGAGACTTCATACCGTCCTCGATGTTCCAAGTTCTTCAACCTCAAAACCTACGCCTATCTGTGACGTGACGAATGATCATACAATTGTACGTATATTTAAGTTTTTTTTTTTTTAATTTTAAAAATAAAACAATGCGATATCAAACGAGCATATATGTGAGAACTATTACTTTAGGCATGTGTATGTATGTCAGGAGAGTGAGTAGATGAGTGGTGGGGGACAATGATTATAAGAGGCCGTCTCTGGGGGAACGGGTCTCTTTCCATCGCCACTTCTCCATAACTACTAGCCTATCTATGAATTGTATAATTATAAATTACTGTAAATACTTGCCACCGAGATTCGAACCTGTATCTCTTTCCAAACCGGAGAAGGTGCATTATCCAACTATATTACAGCGACATTATTTTTGATGACAAATTTTCGAACCTGTACGTTACACTTTTATTTTTCAAATTAATACATCTATCGTTCCATTATTTGAAAGCCATCTACTTTATTAAAAAAGTGTAACATTTTCGTCAAAAATAATGTCGCTGTAGCATAGTTGGATAATGCACATTTACCGGTTTGGAAAGAGATCCAGATTCGAATCCTGGTGGCGCAACAACAATATTTTTCGATAAAATTGATTTTATAAGTATATTTCTAATTAGTACATTTAACTAGTATTTAAAATATCACTATGTTCTGAATAATTACAACTTCACAATGAGAATGTGTTCTCTTAATAAATATTATAATATTTACTTAAAAATGCGTGCTAGGATTTCAGAATATTTTTCCGTTCTCGTCAAAATGTAACTCAGGTAACAGCCTGCATCGTTAACGTCTCGCGCCGGTCCTGCCTCTGTTTGCATAAAGAGCTGAGAAGGGCAGAGAGGCGCTAGCAGAGACGCCGCCAGACACGCATTAGGATCGCATGTTGTTGCCCGGGAGAGAATTATTATTGCGCGCCCGTCAGGATAAATGTGTAATTTCATGTTAAGGCGAGGATACATTGCAGATCGGCTCTGGTGCGAGCCTGTAACCGGCAACATCTCCAGGAATATAACGTATATATACATACTAAAAATATTACAGTACACCACTATCGCGGCTGAATAAAAATGACCATTGAGTAGCATGAAACCGGTCAATTTAAATTTTTTAGAAATAAATGGTTATTATAACACTAAATATGAATTAAATATATTAATTAGAAAGATATACATATAAAATCAATTTTATTGAAAAATATTGTTGTTGCGCCACCGGGATTTGAACTTGGATCTCTTTTCTAACCGGGGAAGGTGCATTTAGGTAATAAGGTAGATGGCTCTTTCAAATAATGGAACGATTAAGTGTATTAATATCAAAAAGGTAACATATAGGTTCAAAAATTGTCGTTAAAAATATTGTCCCTGTAGCAGAGTTGGATAATGTACCTTCTCCGGTTAGGAAAGAGATCCAGGTTCGAATCCCAGTGGCGCAACAATAATATTTTTCGATAAAATTGCTCTTATATGTATATATTTATAATTAATACATTTAATTGGTGTTTTATTTATTTTGTTTTATTTTAATTTTAAGAAGACACGTAATTAACAGGCTGGCATTAATCGTAATGAAGTTAGAAATGTTGCAATTGAAAATTTTTGTGATTAACATATTAAAAACATACTAAGACAGTTCAGATAATTCAATATATAAATGGTGTAGATTATACTGTTGAATCCGTTTACCTACGCGAATGTGTCACAATTATCAAAATTAGAAATCTATAAACTATTTCACGAGTTTGTAATGAGTTAGGTAAACAGTAAAGTCAACGCATTAATTTTTCATTATTTAATTATAAAATTTCAAAATATGACGCGCATGAACGATAGAAATAGTGAAAACTTTTGAGTACCTTCAACAATCAAGATTTCCAAAAGCTTTCACACCCATACGTCAGGAGAAATGCCTGCATCACCTACATTCTGATACTCTCAGGTACAAATCTCCGACCTGTTCCATTCTGAGTAACAAACTATGTGGAAGTCACGAATGGGAAAATCATCCGACATATTGATTCTTCCGAGAATATCAATCAACATAATGACAAACTCCGCACGAGCACCTACTCGCCGAGTGGTGACTGCTTCATTATAAAAAGTGACTAAAAAAGGTGACAAGGCAACATTGTAATGCCGTCTAGATTATGATTAAGTTGACTCACGTCATATGTTAGTCAAATCTTTTCAGCGAAGAGGCGCAACGAATAAAAATCTTATTTTGATCAGAGAATGTTACGTGGGAGGAGTATTATGGAATGCTAAGAAGACAGATATAGAAAGTTAGGTAAGCTGAGAGAGAAAATTGTGTTCCGATTAAGTTATTAACCCTTCCGTAGCCATGCAGTAATACAAGTCTACCGCTCGGTAAGATCGATACTTGCCACCGTTAGATTGCATACGATGAATGCTGCGTACGGGTATTTTCTATCATGTTATGCTGAGGGTTAAAGGAATTTCATAAAGCAAGCCACTGGGATGTGATGGTACAAGTTATGAGAAAATGTTACAAACAAACGGAAGCATTGTGAAGAAAGTAAGCGACGATATTAATAAGGCAGAAATTCAACTTGGCGATAAGCACAAAGAATGCTATGTAGTTAAGATGAATTTACGAAGTAAAAGTAAAACTAAAAGCTAATACTAACAAGCCAAACAAAAGCAGCCACTAAAATCGATGAATCTATGTCGAATACGCTTATAAAACCCAGTTACTTTAAACAACTTTAATAATTTTCATTAATAAAGAAATAAAATTAAAAGTAAACATAAAAAGTGAACGATAACAAGTGTGACATTCAGCCTTGTTTTCCCACCCTTATAGCGGCCTAGAGTGAAGGTATAAATTTAAATTACAACCAGTTCTTGAAAGATGTATAAGAACGTCTTCTTTAAACAACTTTTTTTTATTGAAGATGCATTCTCCTCCACTCAGGATGTGTTTTTCAAAGCAGTCTGAATCCTTATACGAACTGCTCAACCTCTAAAAGTATTGTTAAGTATCTACGTGCATCACAATTTAATTAGCAAATTTGTATTATTTAGATTCAATTTACTAGTGAAGTAATAGTAATGGGTTACCAATAAACCTACGAAACTGCTCGCTTGTCTGTGTAGGAGCGGAGAGATTTATGATCTTAAATTTTCATCGTATTTAAGTTCAGTTTATAGTATAGTTAAATTTCAATCCATGGAACTTTTTACGTTCCATAGATTAAAAATAAGCTGGATTGATAAATAAATTCTTAGACAATAAAATTTCGGAAATCGTGATATTTTGTGTGTATATATGTGTGAACTTTTTACTTTTTATTTTTTTATTTATTAATATTTTCCTTGGTTTTATTTTTCATAGCATTATATTTATTTCGTAACTTTAATGTATAACATAATATGTACTATCTTTATGGCGAATCGGGTTAAAAAAAAAACCTGATCGCGCTGAAATAAACACATTATTATTATTATTATTATTAGCCATGAGACATCTAGAAAACATGTCAGATCCTACATCTCGTCATTCGAGGCAAAATTACTAGCAGAAGAGGCATTGGAAAACGGAGAACATTCTTGACTGAAGAACCTAAGGCAACAGGTTCGGGAAGTCTACAGTTCAACTATTTAGAGTTGCTGCAAATCTAATAATATGATTGCGCTTCCTCGCTATTGGATCCGAATATTGTTAGTGTCATTGTGAAATACCAAAGTAGCTTTTAAATACCGATGACATTAGCCTTTGATGGACCCTGCAAAATGTCAGATTTACTCGGCAGATTAGCCCAGAAAACTGTACACATAATATTCATTTTCTTTACAAATCCGCTAGCAAAAAATAATTGTGAATATTAATATTAATTTGCAATCTTTCCGCATAATGCAATAGATGTCAATGATTAAGATATCGTATTCACCTAACTTATTTTTATTGGTATCATTTTACTAATATTTTGTTTACATTTCATGGTGTATTGTTAAAGCAATATGATAAGGGAATTGTAAATCGAAAAACAGATTGTACGGAAACCGCTTTGCAGCCATAATAGCCGCCAAGCAATCGCCAACATGATCGTTAACATTTGACATAATCGGACAAACACTAGAAGGGATAGATTGATAAGTAACTAAGAATTAATGAGCAATTTTGGATTAAAAATGTTTATTTCTGAAGACTAATACTTTTTTAAATATGGTTGTATTTAAAATACAATACAATCTTATCAAAAAATATAAACGACGTTAATTTATTTAATAAGATCGTTTAAATGTTAGCAAATAATATACAATTGAAGTAGATTTAAAGCAATGCACTATTGTGCATGTTAGCGTTTTAAGTTTCAATTGATCATACGGTGAAATAGCAAGGCGGGAAACGGAGCATGTCCATCGGTTACGTTCATAATACAGATACTACGTGTGATTTATGGGGTTCGGTGGTCGGCGGCTCGGTCTCAGAGGCGGCGGCACCCTGGTTCGACACCCGCGCCAGCCCCCGACTATCCCCCTTGTCAGCCAACACGGCATACATCATGTGGTACCTGACAGCGCATCGTGTGTAGTACAACCTTTAGGTCCATCCGAAGAGCATGTAATTCTAAGGATATTATTCGCTATTATTGTATCGTATATTATTGCAATCGAGCGAGAAATGAACAAACGCGGTAACGAAATGTCATATTTATCATTTTGCCTAAAAAATAATAATTGACCCCTTCCAAAAGGTAGGTATTCGGGTTTTCTGGGCTATTCTGCCGGATGTTTCTTACGGGTATATAGCCTAGAAATCTCAACATAGAAGAATTGACCAGTTTTGGTAATATTATATTGAAAGCTAACAATAATGATATAAAAAATTATGGTAGTTGAGCATCGTGCTTGTTTACGCCTCTGCAAGGTCGAAAAGTGCGTGCGAATTGAAATATTGAAAGCAATCATGATACTCGGGCTGGGTTCGATTCGAAAAATTATTTTTAATTTGCTTTCGTCGGAAATCAAACCTTGAATCAGTTACAGTGGCCTCGAACATCAAGGCAAAACGTCTAACATAAATTGTAGCCTGAACCATAGAGCCTACCTTAATTCTTTTGTGTATACTGTTTATTTAGAAGATATTGCTCTCAGTTAATATTGATGTTATGAAATATGTCTAATTTCATTGAATTAGTGAGTGAATCCTATCAATGCCAAATAGATTACATTTGAACATTAAATAAATATCAGATATCTCATAGAGACGAAACTATTTTTATTATATTTAATGGAAGATATATAGAAATATTGGGTAATTACAGGGCTTACGACCTGTTTTCAGCTGGTTTAAGTGATCCCTTTATATATATATATATATAACGTTCACCATTTCTCACCCCACAATCTCCATATTCATCAAATTTTTTAATGTTGTATATATGTTAGTACGTGGACTCGCTTCGAGTACCACTATACCATCGCCATCTATGGACCAATTTTGATAATTATTTTTTCTTGTCACTTTATAATTTATATGTCAACTCAATGAGAATCTGAATCGAGTCCACGTACTAACATATATACAACTTAAAATTTTTGACTAATATGGAGATTGAGGAGTGAGAATTGGTGAACGTTATATATATATATAAAGTGATCACTTAAGCCAGCCGAAGACAGGTCGTAAGCCTTTAAATATCCTATATATCTTCCATTAAATATAATAAAAATAGTTTCGTCTCTATAAGATATCTGATATTTATTTAACATCAATAGCTTTGTAGGTACAAATTCAGCAATTGTGTGTTCTTGGACATATTTAAATATTGCTAAAATTCGAACATGTTTTGCTTGATATATTATTGTTTACTAAATACCAACTGATGGATAATAATAATAATAAATAAATACTGACTGAGCACAGCGTCACAAGTACAATAATCACGAGCCATGCACTGGATGATGTGATTCACTCGACTATCTTTCGACCTGTTCGGTGATGCTGGATCGAATATTTCACCGATCATGTACACGAGCGCGATGCCGCTAAGGGCGATAAATTTAGATTTATTGTGTGTTGTGTATAGGGTTGATTGCAGGCCGAGTTCTCAGAGAGAGGTGCATTCCTGAAACGTATAATCGACCAAAATATTTAATGTATAATCATTTTTCTATGCCCAATATTAAATATTAATAAGTATAAAAATGTATCACTATTGTTTTGTATAACATTTCGAGTTATTTTGCTTCTTGACGATAAATAAATAATACTAATAGTATATACTCGTATATTAGATAAATCATTTGAAAAGATGCATAGAAAAAATGTAGTTACCACCAAAACTTGAACCCGGAACATTCTGTTATTAGAATCGGGTTAACTGTCTTATTTACATGCGGCAAATATAAATTTTCGATAGATACACTTTTCTATGTATCTTACTAAGTGATTTGTGTTAATTATCAAATAACTTTCCTTTTTATCTATATACATAAGACTAAATATCTGTCTGTCGGTTCTCTATACAATTTTGCACCCTTGACTGATTTAAACCAAATATTGCAAAGTTACTGGCACCAAAAACAGAGGACGTCCGCGGAGGACTTGGCATGACCAGGTAAACCAGATACTAGAAGATGGTCCTATTAGAAGCTTTAATAATTGACGAGCTTGTATAAGATGTATGAATGTGAATGAGACGAAAATTGTGTCAGGACAGAAGAGTGTGGCGCTCTATCCTCTCTATCTCTGCTGGGAAACGGCGTGATGGTAATATAGTAAGTTAGTTAGGTTTTTAGAGCACTGCGAATAACATGGAAACCCTCCTCTGCCTTAATAAACTATTATAAAAAAGTGTTCTAATTAAATTAAAATGATTTAAATGTTGAATTTGAGAAGATTTCTTAACGATGGCAATACATAACAGTAGCATGAATTGGTGCTTTATTTGATTGATCTTTAATTAAAATAAAGAGTGATGTCATAATATTATTTCATTTAGATACTTTAAAAAGGACAAAATTAAAATCCATCCAACTATCAGACTCGGAGTAAAACCAATGAACATGTTACTTTAAAAATGACAAATTTAGGAAAAGGACAGAGACATGTATCGTACATTGCTCCTAGACTGTATAACCAACTGCCAAAATCAATTAAATATAAACGTGTACAAAAAAGAGGTTCTAAAATAGCAAAAAGCTCTTCAAAATAATAAAATAATTCTTCCGACCTTTCATATTCACAAGTTCTAATCTGATCAATTTCATAACATTTAAATAAATACTTATTATTTCACATTGTATTATTATAGATTTTGATCTTGTTTTATATAAATGTCGATAGCCACCCCCATAACTCAAGATCTTTCTTATTTGTACTGTAAATTCTTATTATTTAACTGTAAAGTAGGATAATATAACGTAGCGAGCGGGCAGCAGCCCTCGTCGGGGGTGGACGGTTACGAACAAACAATAAGCGTGCGGTCCTGGAGGTGAATCAACAAATAATACTGAAACGACAATGTATCGAACGGGACAAATGCGTGACCCGTCAGAATATCTTCCGCCATTGTGTGCACACTCACGCGGGACTCTCGGGCATGCTGTTGCGTAATCATCTCTGTGTTAACACCGGCCTTATATGGACCGGGGACAATTAAAGCTTATTCAGTGGCACGAGAACAGCGAAGCGCCGGACAACGGACGGGACGGCTCCGGGACTCTCGCTTTGTCCTTTCGAATTCTGCACTTTGCTGGCAATATGTGCGCAATTATTGGCCGGTGCCATTTTTAGTCGGAAGGTTAAATTGATGAAACAGTCGAGCCGTTCAAATTATGCCAACTGGAGAAAATTGCCAAAAAACAATCGCAACCTAGGATGTAGTGTCGTGGAAGAAGAAAAATAAATAAATTATATTAATGTTTTTTTTTATTATAGATGAGAACCTACGCAATACCTACAACAATAAATGTATCAACACTTATGTAATATGACCTATCAGCAGTGGGAGTTATAGAGTGGCACAAATCGCAATTGAAAGGGGTCACACTTTTCAGAGTTTCCGAATCACTGACAAAAAATAAGAAAAATCAGGAGCAACAGAAAGAGCAAAAATAAATTTAAAAAAAGTTTTAGCTCCAAAAATACTGACATATCCGATTATGCTGCATCGTGTTATTACGACTTCTTGTGGGTACGCTCTGTCTTCGTGAGCCCCGGGCTTCCGGTCTGTTATTATTGATAGTTTAACTTGAAATATATTGTGTTGTGATATTATATCACTTGTCTCAAAATTTAATGTTCAACCTACCACGCAAATAAAAAAAAACAAAAATAATTTTTCTTTTAAAAAATGCTGCGAAAGTCAAATAAAAAAAAGGACTGAATTAGAAAAGTTGTTTTTAAAATATCTTTGGCTTGTCTTTATTGTCATCATATTTTACGGAGATTTCAGATGGGTATATTTTTAATTGATCATTCATACTTAATGAATAATCTAAAAAATCAAAAATAAAATGAGAAATTTGAAAAATATTCTTATATAAAATGACAATAAATTGAGATGCAAGTCATTATAGCGATTCTTTAAATAAATTTTTGTAAACATTAAAAAATCAATTCTGCATTTGATTACTTGACGTGACATCACGTATATCAAAAGTCAATCATCTAATGCGGTTACTCGAAATATTTTCACATTCCTAATTGAAAATGAAATATCTCACTAGAGAAAATGTGAGAAATAATAATATTTTAGTAGTAAAGATGAGGTTTATATATTCATATAAAAATAACATAAAATTTAAAGAGATATTATTAAATTTTATGAGCTAATCAGCGGACTAGAGAAATATGAATTAATTACAAACTCATGATTATACAGAAGGGTGTTTATTGCATCCGCTGTTATCTGACGAGTGTATCAACAGTAAAGGTCAAACTGAGTTTATTGCGGGCGAATTTAACCGCTAGACTCGAATTTCTCAGTGTTTTAATGTATTTCACGTGTTGTGGGAAGAATGATTCGTGACTCGAATGGGAAACAATTTTAAAATATTGATTTTCGAAACAATTTTATGGACCGATGTGGTCGTAAAATTGGTCTTAATAGATACATTGTTGAAATAATTGGGCCGCGGATTCGCTATTTCGTGTTGTAATAATTAAACTAATCTATGAGAAATAATTATTAAGCGATTTTTAGATTAAAGATTCCACTTTAAAATAGATTAGTAAGCGAGTTCAATCTATTTTTACGGAGAAATAATTTTGAAAACACTAAAAAATAAAATAAGATTTTTCAAAAATAAATATATATGCAAAAAATCAATAAATTTACAAAAACGTATTGTAAACTAACTTGATACGATAAATAAATTATGGTAAACTTAAAATAGTTATTCTATAAAGTTATTTATCATGTTATATTTCGTTACGTCTGTATGGACAACGTCATACTTCTATAGCGTAAAGCATATTACGTTCACATTTTTAATCAATAAAAGTTTGACCTGTACAAACATATATCGTCGCACGGTCACCCTGCTTTATGAATAAGTGAATAACCAATCCGCGAAACACACGCGTGTAGTGTGTGTGTACCCCAACCTGTAGCTGTCAGTTAGATTGCATTATGAGGCTGACCACAATTTACAACTGTGCGGGCTTCTTTCTCCCGTTCCGGCATCGGCGATGCATAATCCCAACATGAGAAATTTAAATTTCCTCACAGCGAATGTCGCATGTTTGCAGAATATCGCTGAAAAATATGTATTGGTTATGGTCTCGGAGTTCGCGAGTTTTCGTACAATTTGCGTACAATGAGCGGGGAGTTCTCGATTTGAATGAGATAAAATTTAAAATATCGAATATTTTTGAATGTCGAGGATTCTTCCTGGTATTGCGAGAAGACAGCAATATTTTATTGTATGATTCTTATAAAGATATTTCGGAAAAAAAAAACAATGATTTAAGTAAACCAATATTAAAATGCAATTAAATAACAATTTTGAAAGTGAGTAATGTTCTAGTTGCTTAGAATTTTTTAAATAGATAAATATATTATTTACAACTTAGTTCGTCGTACGACAAACTATTTTTCTCGTTTGCGGACAACATTATTGTCAAATTATTTAATAATATGTACATGAAATTCGGTAGAACGTTCATGATTTAGAACAGAGCTTTAAAACAGATTGTTAAAACAAGATTAATGGATAATGGTGGGGGTCATGAAAGTGTTTTAAAACCTCTGTTATATAAATCCAGTTTAATATTATTCAAGGAGTGTTGAATGGAAACGTAAACCATGGGGTATACTCAAACACACTCGGAGAATTATGGATCGAATAAGATATAGTATTAGGAGAGAATATTATATAAAAAGTAAGTGACATGAATATAAAAAGGTTATGTTTTCATATGATTTATAAGCGCTGTGATCATAAAAACTCACAAGCATCCGATCGCCTACCTATAAAGCATCGTCCAAGCGAAAACAAGAAAATATTATATTCGATTAACACATTAACGTAGGTATTGAATAAATCTGACTTTTAGCGGCCTGTTGATCATATACCGTTCATTCATTCATTCACATGCCGTTCTTGGTTACGTATTATTGTTAATAAATTTGAATTGTGTAAATAATAATTTTAAAAACTTCGAAACACAAATACACACTTTGATGATTTGTTGTTATCTCGACAATGCTATCAGGATTATTGGACTATAACTGGCTTCTTTAAATGCGATAGATTTCTTATGTTAAAATATTGTGTTAAAGGAAAAGAAGACTAACGGATGTAAGTAAAAAAAGATGATCGTATGATAGTCGATTGTTCAGATTTGGTTATTAATACATGGTGGCTATTTTAATTTAAAGTAATTATTGGGTAACCAAAATTTGCTTTATAGTGTAAGTATTAAATGTCGGATAGGCATATTATTAATTTTCGTTTAATATGGATTTAAGAAATAGCGTGTAATTGGTGATATTGTTGACAAGAAGGATCCGAGATGGAAAATATAATGAATGCCCACGGTACTAATAAATATCTGAGTCATCTGTAGATCGAGATATTCAAACAAATTAAGCAGCATCTTCGAGTATATCAAATGTTTGACAATACTAATTTCAAACAAATAAAAATACATAGTACCTTACGGTTACCGTTATATTGAATGAGATAAAACCGTGAACCATGAGGCCTGGAGCTGACAGAAGAGGAACGAAAGTACACTGAATGCAGTGGAAATCACATCACTTAGGCGTATATGTGGCAGATCCATTTAGGACAGAGTAAAGCACGAAGAAATAAGAAAATAATGTAAAGCTGATCTTAATATAGTGAGTAAGATTAAGAAAGGATTACTTAGGTGGTATGGTCATATGGAACGAATGAATGAGGAGAGAATGGTAAGAAAGATATATGACGCAAGTGTTGATGGCACCAGAAGTAGAGAACGTTCACGGAAGACTTGGCATAACCAGGTAAACCAGATTCTGGAGGATGGTTCTGTTAGAAGCCTCAATAATCGTCGAGCTTATATGAGAAGATGGATTGATGTGGATGAGGCGAGAATTGTGTGTCACGACAGAAGAGTGTGACGCTCTATCCTCTCTGCCTAACCCCGCGGAAAAAGGGCGTAATGGTAAGTAAGTAAGTAAGTAAGTAGTACCATGTATGCAATTTGTTTGGTTTAAATGTAAATGCTTCTAAAATTAGAGGTAACTATCAATCAAATGATTATTTTTTAACGGGGATGTTTAAAAAAAACTTATTTAATACGCGCTATTCATAAAATAGCGTTTACAAAGTATTTAAAAAATATTGTGCTTGAGGACATTGAAAGTATATCATCATATATAAATAATACCGTACCAGGGTAAAATGGAGGGAAGTGGAGAAGAGGCAAAGGGTACCGAGAAATTCCAATAGCGGACACGTCAGAGCACCTGCTGACACTAATTGTTTACCGAGTTGTTTTCAAACAAAACAAAAGTCACTTAGCACATCTCTGTAACTCCTGTTTGCTCACTCCAGAGCTCTTGTGCCGGGCGGGGGCCCCGCGAGCGGGAACGGCCCTTTTGTACTTGAATTGATTGTTGACAAGAAAAAATATTCAAGTTTTTCAAAGTCTTTGTCGTGGGCTTCTAACATTTTAAAAGTCAGTGTAAAATATTTTCAATGATGATTATTGAATGTCAGTGTTAAATTTATTTTTATTTTTAAGGAGAACACAATCTCATTGTGAAGTTGCAATTTTACAAAACATAGGTCTGTGATATTTTTAATACAACTTACTTACTTACATAGTTACTATCACGCTGTTTCCCCGCGGAGGTAGGCAGAGAATATAAAGCGTCACACACTTCTGTCCTGACACACAACTCTCGCCTCATCCACATTCATACATCTTCTCATACAAGCTCGACGATTATTGAGACTTCTAACAGGACCATATTCCAGTATACCAGTGCCAAGTCTTCCGCGGACGTCCTCTACTTCTGGTGCCATCAACATTTGCGTCATATATCTTTCTTACCATTCTCTCCTCATTCATCCGTTCCATATAACCAAACCACCTAAGTGATATTTTCTTAATCTTACTCACTATACTAAGATCAGCTTTTCATTTTTTTCTTATTTCTTCATTCTTTACTCCGTCATAAATGGATCTGCCACATATACACCCAAGTGATCTCATTTTCACTGCATTTAGTCTAATTTCGTTCCTCTTCTACCAGCTCCAGGACTCACTTCCTTACATCAGTGTCGGTACCAGGTCTCCATTGTGAACCGCTAGTCTTGCCTCAGTTGACAAGTTCCCATTAGCTATAATTACATTCAAAGCGCCATTCACTTTATTTCCTGCAGTCACCCTACTTTTGGTATATCTCTCTGTCTTTCCGTTTCTATCGAACACACTTCCCAAACACACAAACTCATCTACTTGTTCCAAAAATTCGTTACCTACAAGTATTTTGCACGTTGTCTTGCTTTCCTCTTTCACAAATACTGTCACTTTCGATTTGTTGATAAATTAAATGTATTGTATTGGAAAGATGTACATATAAAATCAATTAATCGAAAAAATATTATTGTCGCCACCGGCTAATTAATACATTTAATTTGTATTTAAAATATTTTCAATGATGGTCTAAAGCAATAATAATTTATAGAACAATAACACTTATAGAGTGCGCATTCGAATTTTCATCCACACGTGTAAAGTGTATTTCATCCATGGAGGTATATTGGCCGAAGTTATTATGGTGATATTTATTAATTTTTATTGTTGAAATAAACATACTCGACAGAGTGCGTCATAACTAAACCGATTTTGATATTTATTTCCGTATTTTATGTAGTAAAACGACTAATTTAGTTATAACATGAATGTAATAAGCCTTTATATCGAAGTACGATGGTTTCTTGAATATTATTCTGTAGATTCCGATGGCATAGTTTTTTTAAGCATTGCGTTGTCTGTAATGTAAGCAATAAGATAACATCAACTCTGTACATCTGGTTTATTAAAATATGAGTGTTTTAGAAATAATTGTGATTGTCCGTGTTTGCTTCTAAGCAATGGACTGATTTCCTAATGGTTTACTCAGGTGAGAATCTAACCCCGTTTTTGTCAATAGGTGCCACCAGGAATGTTCAACATGAAGATTCAGATTCCGTTTAAATTCAACAATTTATTTGTGATACTAAAAACACATGTTATTTAAAAAATACATAAACGGGACATTGCAGTATAATATGTAGACACGAACGAAGCTATCGTATATTGTTGTGAAGAAAGGTGAAATGTCGAGAGTGTTGGAAATTTAAACGAAGTCAAATTCTTTTAGCAAAAAGTATAATCTAAATATGAATTAAATATATTAATTAGAAAGATATACATATAAAATCAATTTTACCGAAAAATATTGTTGTTGCGCCACCGGGATTCGAACCTGGATCTTTTTCCTAACCGGGGAAGGTGCATTATGCAACTATGCTACAGCGACAATATTTTTAGCGACAATTTTCGAATCTATATGTTACCTTTTTGATATTAATACATTTAATTGTTCCATTATTTGAAAGAGCCATCTACCTTATTTTTACAGAATCTCAAATACCTTTGAGTAAACTGATAGCAGACTTAATCACAGACCGTCTGTTCTGAATAATTACAACTTCACAATAAGAATGTGTTCTCCTAAAAGTATAATCAATTAGTAACACACTTTTGAAATTCCATACGAGTATAATATAAGAGAGTTACATGCAATTGAAAATTTGAAACAAGTTTAAATTTAGTTTAATATTACAAAATTAATGTTAATTTTGTTTTAGCTGCAGTATTCAATTTGCAAACAATATTGAAATGAAACAGTGTGCAGTTTGGTTGTTTATTACCTTTTCTCTCTCAAAATATTTCAATTGATTTGGTAAACAAGTAATCGGCCATTCAAATCATCCATTATAAACAAAGATCTTGAGTTTAAATAAGTTATACTATGTTGACTTATATTTAAAAATAAATTATTTTATATTTAAATAGACCTTTCTGGGTTTCGCTAGCGCTTAGAAAAACATTTTACACTATTGGTGGACGTAGAAACAGGTTGATTTTAAAGCACCTATGAGAAAATTTAAAGAAAGGCATTAAAAAATTCAATGCTAACAAAATAAAACAAAAGAAAGAAAAAACGGTAATAATTTTGAAAAATTAAGTATGGCACTGACAATTTATAATGCAAATAAATAAAATTACGAAGATGGTTTTTGATTTACTGTGAAATTATTGTCATAAATGTATGTGTTAAATACTAATTAAATGTATTAATTAGAAAGATATACATATAAAATCAATTTTATCAAAAAATATTGTTGTTGCTACCGGGATTCAAACCTGGATCTCTTTCCAGTCCGGGGAAGATGCATGACGACAAATTTTCGAGCCCATGTGTTACATGACAGATGCATTAATTTGAAAAGTGAAAGTTGATTTTATATGTATATCTTTCTAATTAATACATTTAAGTAGTATTTAAATATCACAGACCTACGTTCTGAATAATTACAACTTCACAATAAGAATGTGTTCTCCTTAATAATTTATATGTGTTAAAAAGAAGGATATTTCCATATGAACAAATATAAATTGAAAATAATGTTCTGTAGATATACAATAAAAAGAAAAACACACAAATTTTATTAAATTGTATCTACAAGAAATACTTCTAAATTGTAAATATTTCAGAGTTAAATTAATATAATTTAAAAAGTTGATTTGAAATAAACTGTTTTTTTTTTTTTAATATTGTAATATTGATCTGACACGTTCCCCTTGCTTGTGATTAAGTTGTGTGTTTAGCATATTATTTTTACGTTGTATTTAATAGTAACGCATAATTGACATCTTTTAACACCTGGACCCGGTTTGAATATTCCTGGCACTTAATATTATTATTGTAGTCGGCCATGTTTGGCCGGTCCACACGCCGGAGGTTTGTTTGGGATCTTGGTCGCTCGACTTTCGAGATATTTGTTTGCCCATGTCTCGAGAGATTGGCTCTGGTATTTTCTTGTTCGGAATTAATTTGTTTGCATTTTGCTGTGAGTTAAAGATCGTGATTAGGCGAATGTTTATGATCAAAGTATGAATGCTTACAAGCTGACTTGGAGAGAGGTCAGTTGGCGAACTTTTCGGCGTCGTCGTGTGGAAAAATTTCTGCTATAATCTACAATTAACATGGTATTTATTTTCATTCTTCATTTTATTCAAAACTTGTTCGGTCTAACAGTAAAACATAGTACATCAGGAAGACCAGACGAATGTAGAGTTGTTTGTAGTATAGTAGATAGAATTAGGAAAGGGTTGCGGAGATTGTTTAGTCATGTAGAAATAATTACGTACTAACGAGAAGAGAATAAAAAAGAAAATATATGAAACTAGTATTGAAGGCAACAGGAACAGAGGACATCTGTGAAAAACATAAACAGATATAGCAAATATTGGAGGACACCCCTGATAAAAGCTTCAACAATTGAAACTTCCATGCAACAATACTGTATATCGGTTTTTACAAATGTTGGTAATAGATAGAGTGTCGGCCATCTTGGATAGTATACAGTGTTGTTGGAGGGGTAGTCTCAATTGATGCCTCGATGGAGTTCGGTATAATGCGTGCGCCGCTTTTCCGTATACTTTGTTGACGTGTTTAGCGCTGTGGTTGCTAGATGTCAGTGTGACCGTGCGCATTACAAATGCTAATACTAAAGACTTTAACTAGTGCTTGCTCAATAACGATGGACAGTGTTGTAGCAGAGGTGATATCAATTGATGAACGTGAACGAGAAGATGTATGAAAGTAGACGAAGCAGAGTGATGTGCTAGGACAGAAGAGTATGGCGTTCTATTCTCTCTGCCTAGCCGTACGGAGAAACGGTGAGATGGTAATTTTTTTTATTCCACGTACCCCATATAATGTTTAAAAAGAATCTCCAACTACTTTTTTTAAGGATTGTACATTATTTGTACAACTTATTTATTACTATATTATTATAAATAATGAACAAGTTAACTTTATTAAGGAGAACACATTCTTATTGTGAAGTTGTAATTATTCAGAACAGACGGTCTGTGATATTTTAAATCGTAATTAAATGTATTAATTAGAAAGATGTATATATTATATATAATCAATTATATCTTTCAAATTAATACAAAATACTTTGTTTAAACTTCTATTTATTAATTATTATACATTTCCGATACCTATGGTATCTTCTTCAGGAAACAAAATTAGTTAATATTAGTTCTTACTTATTTATTACATATAGAAACTAATATTAGTTCTTACTTATTCACCATTTTATAGTTTTTCTATCTATGCTTGTAATTTTTTAATTTCAGTATACATTGTTTCCTGAAGAAGATATCATAGGCATCGAAACACGTAGAATAATGAATAAATAGTGGTTTAAACAAAGTATTTTGTATAACTATTAATGTAAAATGGGGTAACAAAGTAATTTTGAAAATATTGAAGAAGCATTTAATTAGTATTTAAAATAAGTTAACTTTAAACTTTAAAATTTTAATAGTTATAATTATAATTAGAAATAATCGAAACCAAATAAAGTATCACAGAAAAATAATACATTATCACCAAAAAATCGGTTCCGTGGGAAAATAATATGTTAAAAAATGTAGAGAATTTTCGGGATGCAGTGGTCATTCTGTTTTGTTTTAATACGAGTCATTAGATACAGATCGCGGATTTGAGGAATGTACGGAATGCAAGGGAGAATAATCTTTATCCAATTTTAAAGGCATATTAAATTACGGAAAATTCTACATATGTGACACTTCATTGAAATAACCTATTTTAATTGAAAAAATAACACAAAAAGATTAATAAATTGACACTTGATGCTAATCCAAGCGAGGATTATGCGTAATAATATATGGAATAATACTTTTTAATACCAATAGGTGTTAACGCTATAAATCCCATTAAGGCTTTGGTATGCTATGGAGATTCGGAAATTAATTTTGAATTGGCGGGTTACATACTATTCCGTTCTTATATTTCTGCATCCCTCTATTTCCCTCAATTTCACATCGAATTTGATCGATTTTTCTAAGATTATATTTAAACCTCATTATCTTGAAGCTCCAAATGCTGCTCAGTAAATTTTACTTCAAGTGATGATATGATTTTGCCAAGATTTTAGTTTGATAACTATTGTACATATTGAACTCAAAACAGGTAACCCCCCATTCATCGCGACCCCGGCGAGTGCGGATTCGTTATATCGCGATCTTTTTGTAAATGTTTTTTTGTGTCTGCACTTGTCTGACTTTGACATATGCCAAGAATCGTCATAATGAGTGATTGCACGTGCGTGCTATCTTTCTTTCTCGTTTAAATCATACACATGTGTATATACGTAAAGTAACGAGCATGTGTGAGACAAAAGAACGCCGGTACGTCGGTACCTAGTACGGTAGAGCCCGTGCGTCATTTGAGTCTATCCTTCAGTGTAATCTTTGCTACAGTATCAATCGCACACTAATTAAATTGACTTCTTATATATTTTTTATCCCTTCGTAATTTTTAAAATGTGAAAAATCGGTCGGCTGCAGGAAATGGGCTGCCATACTACGTCCCAAAAAAATGATGTCTCGGAACCTGTTCCCGCGCAAAAGTTAAGTGTCAAAATCATTGGAAATGCCATTTCTCTTCACATCCAATGCTTGGAGCTATTTAGAAGAAAACGACGAAGATCAAGAGCTAATGAATGTTGTAAAGCTCGATTGTAACCGATTATTTGACAGTTATCGGCAAATTTTGCACAATAAACGAAGAGAGTCGTAAACAAGGAATTTAAGATTCTTTTTTTCAACGCGGAAAAAAATGAATAAAGTGATTTTTCTAATTTTAAAATGATTTTTTTTAATCCCCCATTGATCGCGAAATTTCGCTTATCGCGACCATGTCCAAAACGTATCCCCCGCGATCAGCGGGGGTTACTCGTGCTTGTGTATAATAGTGGTCCTAATATCAAATCGAGTGATGAGATTTCAGAAGACTCGTTGTTGACAAAACGGATTGACATTTTGAATTAGAATAGTATCATACGTACATCTCGATTTTTAAAAATTGAGAACGCAACGCTACGCGAGTATACAAGGAAAAATCACTCAAAAATTACTCATAATAACTAACTTGTTTAGTCTAGTACTACATACTTAATGATCAAGAGGTCAGAGATTTAATCGTTATCCTAGGAAACCGTACGTTAGATATATTTTCCTTAATATAACCGCTTAGCTTAATAAACTACTAAGCATATTGATGTGACTTGTACATCACGTCGTGTATGCAAATCGTTTAAAAAAAAAAAGCTTGTCGGTGTGAATTTGTTTATACGGAGCAACTCACACCCCTAATTTTTAACACTAAAATAAGTTAAAAGAATCGTGTTGAGTTCATTAACCTCATTATGTAAGAATTTTCTAAAAAAATAACTTTGTGATTCCAGTGTAAGATAGTTATAACCCAAAATTAACATTACCAGTTTTAAGAATCTAAAATATAGTTTTATATTTAATGCATCAAACAGTGCGAAAAGCAATAGCAAATTTAAACACAATGTGAAAAAAGGAAACGTCTAATTATTAAAGGATTTAATAATAAGATTTTAACATTAAACTCAATTATGTGATAAGTGATAACATTATTTGATGGGATGCAATAGTCTTAAATGAACAAAGTTATCGCGGATGGTATAAGAGATTTTAGAAAATAGGGGATCGTAATACAGTCTAATCTACTGAAGGCGGGGCTTACGGTGTAGATATATATGCGGGTGTACTCACTGATCTCGCAGGTGTCCCCCGCCCAGCCGGGTGCGCAGGCGCAGCAGAATCCTGCGGGGGTGCGGCGGCACCGGCCCCCGTGACGGCAGGGCGCGGGCGCGCAGGGGTTCTCCACCACCTCGCAGTTGGTGCCCGAGAAGCCCTCCGCACACGAGCAGCGGTACTTGTCCGGGGCGGTGTTCTCGCACGTGCCCCCGTTGGCGCACGGCTCGTGCGTGCCGCAGTAGTTCAGATCTGAAACAATGCGAAAAACACATAAGTTAGAAAATTCAGACAGAATAAACACCCAGATCTGTTCGGATATCCCGATCTGAAAAACAAATATTGAAAATCTCCAAAATCATAAAAACACACTTCCATTGCATTAATGTTGATAATAATTGAATTAAAACATTGAAATCATTTCTATTTATCTATCCACGTTCTCATGTATTATTGAATAAATAACAGACGGGGTGAAGATTTCATAATTTTGACATTCCGCTGTCAGTCATTCATATTTCTTATTAGTCGTCATCATTTTTTCGTTTAGAACACGTAGATTTTTTTACACAATGATCAACTTTTAAACAAATAATAGATATCTCATAGAAACGAAGCTGTTTTTCATTATATTTAATGGAAATATATGGAAGTGTGATCACTTTATACAAATACAACATTTGTAGGTAATTGGGCGTTTTTGGACATATTTAAATATTTTTTACCTAAAATAAATTATGTGAATATGTACATTCCAGGCGGGGTTGCTTCATACATGCTTTGGATGCTCCCCATCCCTTGTGTTCTAGAATCAAAAAGCTTTGGACTTTTTGTTTCAGCACTGATGCAAGTAAATTCATCCTGACCTTTAGAGATCAGTCATTACACACATTACGACACGGAGCGAGTCGAAATACATATTTATTCTCAACTTTCGAACATTTATGAATCGCGTAAACACACATATACCAGCAACAGTGGATTATACCATTCGTTTCGTATCCATAAAGTTTGAAAGTATTCGACTTTCACGCATGCATATTTAGTTCTGCTTGTCAAGGTCTTCGAATACTGTATACGCATTCGTTAACAGCATCCAACGTACAAAAAAACACTTTAATGTTTATGAGTATAATGCACAGAATAGAATACATATTACGACGCGAGCGGATTGTTTTGAGAAATTTGTTTGTGTGACGCTTCCCCAACGTGTTCTAATGCTATAATATTCTAGTGTATAATTGAATCATTAGTAGGTATAAACTTATTATCCAGCATCCCTACTACAAAAAGTCACCGACCGCCACTGGTACATTCATGTAATATTATTGAGATGTGAGGCATAAGATTTGAGTATATAGTAACTTAAAAATGCATTATTGGTCAGACATCAAAATACTAAGTGTGGTACGTTAATGTACCATAATCAACACTGTAAATTGTTCAGTAAATCTTAATCGCTTCTCCCATCCACCATATTAAGAGATAGCATAGATTATAAAAAAAGATAAGTGAATCTTAAAAATGAATCAATCGAATATACATCTCACGAAATAATTAGATTTTAAAAATTATGAAATATTTTGCACGTGAACATGAAAATTTTTTTTTAATTATAAATGTTTTAAACGTCATTAAAATATAGATTCTTTATTTCAGCCGGCGGAACAAATAATATACTAAGTGCTCGAATCACATTCTTTGATGGGCAGACTGATAACAATAAATTTATTTACCGTCGGCAGACCCCACACGGTCCTGATGAATGTTGGAGATTCTGATTATTTATTTAGTTCCTAAATCTCTCTATCTATCTTTATGGTGTGGAGTCATGGACTCTGAAGGTAAAGCGGAGAAGATGGATATATGCATTAGAAATGTGGCCCTGCAGACACATACCGTACATATGTATGTCTCCATTCTGCGGGAGCTGAACATCAGGAACAGACTCAACCGTTTGGGTAAGCAGAATTGTGGGAATAGATCCCGTGGACTGTATCGATTAAAATTATAGTTTAGTTGACGCAACCCGAATTGGATTAAGAAAGGATTAATGGCATCTGGCCTACCTTAATCTAAGTCCTCGGTTGGATGACAATTTACACCTACAGTTGACTTGCACTTTTGTAGTGAAGAACGGCGATATTACTGCACTTCATGGATGCTGGAGGAAACCGCTTTTTCGTGGTCCGGATTTTTACGCACGGCGACACTTTTGATCCACAAAAAAAGCCTGTTGACAGGTCCGCGTCGAAATGCATTTTGTCCCACGTCGGCCGAAATCATTAATTAGTAGTTGGCCAGAGCGGGACAGGTATATTACAATTAGTTACTTACGTTAACACGAATCCTTAAATTTTTGGACTTCTTTCGAGAAAATTAGATAATTTGGAGAAGCTGTTATGTAAGCTTGTATGATGTTAACAGTTCCGCATATAATTTATTAATGAAGCACGTACAATCAGTTATAATAAGGCTATAGTTAATTCCGCTAAACATGGACGTCGTTGCATCAGCTCCGCGAGGCGTCGCGTCGCGTCGTGTCGGTACACACTACACACAACTTTTATTGAATACACATCACACTCGACATTGAAACATTTCGTAGGCGCGCCGCGAGTTCAAAGATTTTTTTTGAGGATTTGAATATCTAAAACGCGTGAAGTCGATCGGTATTCCGGGCACGTCGCTCGGTGGAGGGACCGAACAGACATTTAACATCCTATAATGACGGCCGGTGCGCCTGTGCCGTGGGTGGCGGTCCGGTGGCGGTCCGGTGGCGGGCTTTACATGACCGTCGCATTCGGAATTATGAGTAGGTAAAAAATCAACGGCGAGCTGTCTGCAGACACGAGATGAGTAGAAGAAGAAGAAGAAGAAATGTATGCGAGTCGCGGGGGACGCCAACAATTGGCTGTTGAAAGAGTCCAACAGACGTGGACATAAAAATAACATAATCTATTTACTACGGTGTCCCAATAAAATGAACAAGGGTTCCAAAATCGAACGTTCATTGCGTTTTAATGTGAGCCTATTGGAAATGAGGAGTTTTATTTCCAGCTCATCTCCGCTACTATCGCGATGTGTAGACTAGTGATGAGAAAAAATGCTACTCTTGACTCACTGGTGTGATTTTTATTGCTATTCGATCATATCAGTGATTGAAAACTGTGACTGTGGTCACAGTTTCATTACTAATAAGCGTACTCCGCATGATATCACAATACACGAAATAAATGAATAAATCATAATTTTGAGCGTATTTATATTATTCAAACTTAACTTGCGTAAAAAACATATTCTAGCATATGTATCATCACAAAGAGAATAAAAAGCATTAAAAAATTGAGTTTATTTTTCGGATCAAATTTTCAGCATTTCGGATTAAATGAGTAAAATGTTTTGGCAGAATCTACTAGATGGCGCTTATTACGAATTATAATGTCATTCATTCATGAAAATTTTTGTTTCATACGCACATGCGCCGAATCACGGATCACAACCAAATATAAATTAAATAAAAAAATGATTCACGAATTACGATATTCCACGATATTCAATCACTGATAGTGAGTGTCACTCAAAATATCAGTGATTGACTCACAGTTCGTGTGGACCTATTTTGGCGAATGTCTTGCCCAACAGATTTTATTAATTTTTTTAGCATAAAATAATACCATAATAACATAATAATAATATTTTTGTCTATAATATAGTTGGAGACAAAATATATAGCTAATTAGGTTAGCACAAGTGACAAATTAGATGAGTTGGTCGAAAAGATAATATTTAATATGTCCCACATTCTCCGGACCTCTCGCCAATGCATTTTTTTAAGAGGACATGTAAAAGATAATGTTGATGCTGTAAAACTGACATAAATTAAAGAATTAAAGGTGAAACGTACCCAAATACAAAATGTTTGCCATTTGGATTATCAAAAATGCCTAGTCCAGATTGGACAAGTTCGAACGTTTGCGATGTTAAAAAAAATCTACGTTTTACTTCTTTGATTTGAAATAAAAAAAAAACAACATAATTATAGCTTAATACACATTAAATTTATAACCCTTACAATTGTGTATACATTTTTTTGGGACATCCTTATTATAAATTAATTCCATCACGCCATATTTCGATAGCCAAACAGGGTAGAATTTCACAAATTTATATTGTAACACGCATTGTCTATTTTCAAGATTTCAGACGTCACGCCTTATAGATATACCTATAACTCTCACCACAACTTGATATTCTCTTTAAATTTATTGCTAAATCTTCTTATACATTTTTCTTAATGACTACATTTTTACTGGCCTTTCTTTTACTTTACTTGTCGCCATGCATCTCTGTCTTAGTCATCATGCAAAAGTTGTCTGCATTCGTCATGCTTAACTAATTGCGTCAAATAATTTTGATCGATGTAGTTACGGAGATAAGAAATGTGATCACTAGCTTAGAGAAAATGTATTTTGATGATTACACATGTTGTATAAATATGTAGGTTACGTGAACGCTGGGTGCTCCATATATTTCACCCTGCGTTCACATCTTCATTTGATAATGATAATGAGCACGTCAAAGAAGATAAACTACTTACGGTTGTCACACGTTTATTGTTAATTGAGCACAATTTAGAAATATGCAATGAAAAGTCTACAAGGAGGAGCGTTTAAGTGGCGCTCAGGGGCCGACTTTTCTTAGTTGCGGGCGCATTTATTGATGTATGATTAATTTATTGTGACGTCGGTACCGGGCGTGTTTCTGCGGCCGTTAGAAACTTTATTTTGCGCCCAGGTGTCCGCAAGGTGTCATCGGCGGCGATGACGATTGTGGAGGCGATAGACTTTCACATACGTTATCCTCTGTCAACTATATTTTTGAGATATGCATTGTGACTAATAATGTGTACTTTCCATTGGGCCCCTTGATTTTCGATCTATTATGGACCGCTTATCTCAGAAAATCATCATATGTAATTTTCAGTCCAGCTTATACTTTCCATCATTCTCCAGCACCACATCTCGAATGCTTCAATGCGTACAGTGCTGTGTTTAAGTCTAGGTTTCAGTCCATTTTCAGTTGTTGCGCCATCGGGATTCGAATCTGGATCTCTTTCTTAATCGGAGAAGGTGTATTATACAACTATGCTACAGCGACAATATTTTTAGCGACAAATTTTCGAACCTATATGTTACCGTTTTTTTATATTTATACATTGAAAGAGCCATCTACCTTATTTTTACAGAATCTCAAATACCTTTGAGTAATCTGATATCAGACGCCAGAATTATCAATTCATTTTTATTAAATTTATTTAAGCAAAATTAATTATCCTCGAACACAAAGAATAAGCTTGAAAATAACACATTTAGTAAGGTAGTAAAATTTACAAATTAGTAAATGAGGAAGAAGATGCTTCGATCAGCTCTAAGCCAAGTTCAGAACCTTTCTGTTAGAAATCAGCATAAGTAAAGACTCAGTAGGTAGCAATCGTATGGCTTGAATAGAACGATAGATTAAAACAGTGGCTAGAAATTATAGTAGCAATAAATGAATAATAACCTAGTAGAGGACTACAGCGCTGCGGTGTCGTCGCGCAATAACATCCAGAACTACACAACTAATGATTCTACTGATACACGGTGGGCGCTAGCGTAATTATAACATTTGGATTATTTAATTTATATTTGTTTCCCAGAATTTTTAGTAATGCACAGCTTTTTTGCTTATATGCAGATGTATTGATTTAATTAGTTAATTATTATATATCTTAACGATTATATAACATATAAATAAATCGTAAATTTATAGGATGAAAATTGTAATGCTCATCGAATATTTTGGATCTGTCGAGTTTTGTCGAGTAGGTCAAATTTTTCCCATTAAAGCGGCCGTAAATCTGATGCGACAAGAGACATTGTACGAAGAATTACGTGGTTATATAACTTCTCCTTCTTCACAGCATCAGCACAATGGAGCGTCTGTCGCCTGTATCCGATGCAATCCACTTTCTGATCGCATTAACAGTATATCGGATTAGAATTGTCATGTCCGCCACTACTGAGAACCGAATCAGAAACTCTTCATCCGTGAAATTAGATAAGCGTTTACCTCACGTCGACCATTTTAGAAAACTTCTTCATCTTATTGAGGTGATTCAACGATACGTAGGATCTTGGAACGGAACATGATCTGGGAGAGATTCCTAATTTACCTAAAAATGAAATACTCATCAATCGCTGGTCTACGGTATACTATCAAAATAAATATAACTAATTATGAAATGTCGTATTTATTAAACGAGAATATGTACTAGTTTTATTGAAAAATAACAGTTAACGGTAATGACAAGAAAAAAAGACAACAGAAACGTATCATATTTGTCACTCATCACTCCTTAATCACTCCCTTAAGGTTCCGTCTATCTGTATATGTATTCCGTCTCTCTCTTTTGCATATAATTTTATATTATGTCTCCCTTGATGTTCTATCTAACTGTATATGTATTCTGTAATCTCTCTTTCACGTGTAATTTTATATTCTATCTCCCTCTTTATGTATATATAAGTGCACTATTTTTGTATTTATGGTTAGTTTTAAATACGTCCTGACGAAGCTTGTGATAAGCGAAACCGGTTGACGTATAATAAATTTCGTGGTTTCATACAAAGTGATTGTATTGTATTTAATCCAATGTTGGCCAATATTAGATTTGTGTCGAATAAAAAGTAATTGCACAAATAATTGCTATTGATTAATATTGTCAAATTAGTTCAGTCATATAAATAATTGTCATGCTCGAAAATTATTCCGCCGTAAAAGTAAAATAAAAGATTTTTAGCAATTTAAAGAATCTAAATTATTTTTAAAGCGAACACATTTTTGTTGTAAAGTTGCATTCTCAGAACATAGTTCTGTGGTATTACAAATTAAATGAATCAACCGGAAAGACATACAAAAAAAATATATTTAGTCGCTACCGGGTTTCGAATCTGGACCCCTTCCTATCCAGAGAAGCGCGTTTGCCATTTCATTATTCAGCATTTTAATACATTTTTGAACTTATATTCTGTAATTTTACCAAATGATACATTTATTATTCCATTTTTAAAAGCCATAAAAAAATTATAAAATGACAATAAATTTAATAAAATGGATTAATTCTTATATTCTGGCGTCTCCTAGCGTGTTTTACTCAAAGGTATTTGAGATTCACCGCAATATAATACTCTACTGTTAATTTAAAATTAATATTGTATTTTAAATGATATTGCTATTCATTATTGAAATTTGATGAAATGAAATGGGTAATGACTAATAAGAAGGCTGCAAATTCTAAACCCGGAAGTTGTATAAATGCTAGACATAATTCGTGCCTTCATAAGTACGCTTTTTTATATGTTTTGGGTACACCTACCCATGTGGAAGCAATAATTTTAATTAAAAACTTTAATAACTGATGAAAAACAATAACTATTTTACGATAACCTTTTAAGAGTTTAAAATAAAAACAGATACAAGAGTTGCGTCGTGGGAAAATGATACCAAATATTAATTGAACAATAAAACGAAATGTTCATTACGTTATATTATAAAACGGATTACAAAATAAAATAATATAACAATTATTAATGGAACCCGTTCACGGCGATGTAAGCCATCGTAAGACATTTTGGACAGAATCGATAACCTTTTCAATGGTCGGGGGGCATAACCCGAGTCGTGAAAAATGTACACCAAATTGCAATTTTATAGCGTGGTAAATTTTTGAAAAACTCGTTTACGCAACTGTCGGTGCATAAAGCCGCGGACAATTAATTACACTAGACAACTCGCATCAATCTTACGATACATTTTTATGATCGATCTCAACTAATATCGATATGTTACAGGCACTTACGAGTTCGCAAACATTATAGATCCCGCCGACCGCCACACCTACAATATATGATCGATGATCGATGATCGATGATCACTATTTGAAACCGATATCGAACATCTCTTTCAAATGTAGCAGAAATTAATAGAAAACGTGTAAGGCTGTATTGCAATCAAATGCCATTGAACATATGATATAATATTTTAATTAAGAGGAACACAGTTTTGCTGTGCGGTTGTTCTGAAAATGCAACTTCTTAATATATAAGTTGTATTAAAATATACAAATTTAATAAAATGTATTGATTAATTTAATTCTGGCGTCTCATTTCGGATTTTACTCAAAGGTATTTGAGATTCTCCGTGATATAAAGGGGGTTGGTTTTAAAAAATAGAATAGTAGATATATCAATTGGAAATATTGTAGAATATAAGTTAAAAATTGGTCGGAAATGTATTCGATTGCTATAGCGAAATCGGAGAACGCGCTTTCCCGAATAGGTAGAGGTTCAGGTTCGTATCCCGGTAGCAATAAAATATTTTTCGATAGATAGATTTTTTATGTATATCTTTCTAGTTGATTAATTTAATTTGTATATAATATTTAATGAAAACATCTAAGAACATGTTTGGAGAACAGAAAAGACTTGAGTAAATGAGAATTGATCTATGAATTACTTGATATAGTATGTCATAACCTTATTGCATTATACGCTTTTTTTTCTCAAGTCCAGGACACGTAACGCATGATTTAATTTGAAAGGTTAACTTAATTCAAGGAACTACACCTATAATTATTGTACATTATCATCATAGTGTTGTGAAGAACTAATTCGAATTGCGTAAGTATCTCAATATAACTCGAAGCAGAAACGGATATTTTAGCTAGGGACGTGCAATCTAAATTATAATAGTTAGACAGGTAGGCACTATTGATGTTCACCGGATAGAACTCTCCAGCACTAATCTCAGCCCACATGCAAGATTTATAGCGAGAAAGTCATTCAGGTGCAAAAAAAACCGATTACACCAGAGTGCAAACAATCAGTTTAGAATCTTAAATGTTCTGAAACATTTGTAACACATGTTTATTGTTTAATGAGTATATGTCAGTTCTTAAACATTACACCGCGCCGGAGCGGGCATATCGGGGAGAGGAAATTATATGTAATCTGTTATTGTGTTAGTTTAAATAAATTGAAATAAATCATATATGAAATGTTGTTTAGAATTTCCTAATAGGTTGGGAAGGCCACTGTTTACATCGGCATTCGCGGATGCCGGCCGATCACGCTGGCATTGTTGATCCATAGCTCTTTGGCAGTTCATCTACTTACTGACATACAAAGGCCAAATCTGCAAGTAATGCCCGACGAATTTGAAGGTGTGTCTGCAGGCTACTCCGGCGAAAGCCGCAGCACCTGAACAGCGGATTCAACTCTTGGACTGATGGACGAATCCTTTCGCTTTTTGAGGTGCGCCCACGGTCGTCTCCGGAATGTAATTAGATCAAATTTAGTCTGAACATGAAACTCAAACACAATGCGAAATGCAGTTCGTGGAGCACATTGTTGCAAAACTTTGTGAGGAAAATCATCAAATATTACATACACAGTACTTAAAATTAGATTAATGACTTTGAAGGCCTCCGAAAGAGAATTTTTCAATTGCAATTAGCATTCCATTAAATATCTTTCTTGTATTGTAAGCATTTTTTTTAGTACTCAGTGCATTTAGCGATTAATCAAAATTATTACAGTAAATACGTCGTAAAATGGCAAACAATATTAAAAATACAACATAAAAATACTCTAACAAATCTACGATTGTAAATACACAAAGATCCAAATAATAAATGCAAAAATAAAATAATAATTAAATGCATTTAGTGCATTGCTGCAAAAAGATATAGCTTCATTCCGGTCTATAAAACTGACAAAACCTCGTATGAGTTATGTTCGAGTGTTCGCATTGCAAAAACGTTGATTTATGCGGGGCCGTGCGTTTTTGCGACATTTGCGCAAGTGGCATTATCGTGGAGGTTTTTTAATACCGCGTCCCTTTTGAATTTCAAGGGGGCCGACAGATGTATGCCCTTCGGAGGCGGAGGACCGCCCGGCGCAATCGATACATTTATTATTTTTTAGCAATCAGCGAGACCTCTCGAGTAACAACTGAATTAAAGGGAGATGTGAAGCTGGGTAGGCAAAGGGATGCATTACCCAGAGATTTAAGAACATCGATTGTAAAATATAATATAATATGCACATGGGTAATGAGAAATTTTTACAGGTCACGCGATAATGTTTTGTTTTTTAAATAATATGTATACATATAAACAAATCGTACAACATTTACGTCAAACTGAAATATTTTGCTTTCATGTTAATTTTTTCATTTCTTCGGCGGACTTTGGTTCGTCGCTTATGAAGTGAAATTTTTACAAAAATTATATAATATAGTTTTATTACGTTATATAATATAAAATATATATTTTATCTGTATTCTATCAACAGTGGTTATTTTAAAAAGAAGTGCTATTAAAATATAACATTGTTTTCTATGTTGGTAATACGGTTTTAAAGATATTATGATTTTGATAGAAAAAAAGTCAATTTTGGTTAACCTTTACCATACCGCGATATAAAATACTCGTACGCAGCCATGCTGTCAACTCGTGTTACCGTATGAAATTAGAGTTCTATTAGCCTTTAAAATGTGAAAAAATGGTTAATGCCATAAATTTACTTTAAGTACTGAGCATTAAATATATAAAAAATATGTAATATTATAATTCGGAGCATTCATCAAGATCTGTATAAGAGGTGGCATTATATAAAACAACCTTCCTTTTTATCTATTTTCATTTAATTAGTGAGAAAGAGACACCATTATGTTTGTTATTATTTTCACTGTGAAATTAAGTGTTATTTCTTTCTGTCTTGCCACAAATGATATTTTTGTCAACGTATTAATTTTACAACGGAATGAATTAAGAATAATTATTTTTGTAGGATTGATTGATTTTTTACTAGTCATTTCTCAGCGTAAATATTTTCCTTCAAATTAACTAAAATATGAAGTGTATGTTGCTTATATTTACCGAAATATTGCAGATTTAATTAGAGCGGTAGGCCTGTGTTACTGCATGGTTTGGGAAGAGTTAAATTGTTAGAAGATGCCTTGATGTTCCAAGATCACGAAATGTCAAAAAAAAATTAAGAATAGCCACAAAAAAATTAAACGCATCAGTTATTTATATATATTTTTTAATGAGTAATAATTGTTTTATTTATTTATTAATAATTTTCTAGTACATATTTGTCTAAATCAGAATGCTCTGAATTGGGAGAGCCCGACCTCACCCTTGTGAACAGCGCATATCGCGCATTATCGCACCCTTGTGTAATTTATGCCACATTGTTACAGAAAACACCCTGCCCTATATTCAACTAGAGTACAAGTGTCATCAATGACTTAACGTACGTAATCCTAAGATTCTCAAATATTATTCTTTGAGTATATATTTAATAATCAATATTGTAATAAGAAACAGTCTTAGTAAAAATATATTACAAAAGAAATCGACACGTAATTTTGTCATTTTTTAAATTAAAATCTCATATGAATACATTCGAAAAAGTTAAGAATGTTTTGTTCTAACTTTGTTACAACTGGGTGAATTATATTATAATACCTGCAAATTGTACTTTGTGGTTTATTATGTTCATTTTATATAGATTTTTAAATATATTTATTAAAACTACTTAATGAGTAATTTAAAACATCAAATAACAATTTCATTTAAGTGCTAGATAAATATTTTTAAATAATTTTATTTAAGAAGATATTTAAAATAGATTTTTTAAAAGCATTGGAATTATGTGACATATATGTTTTTTGGTTAGTTAATCTGACATCCTGAAGAAGGAAATGATGTTTTCCGAAACCGGTTGATGTTTTAAATGAATCATTAAGTGGTCAATAAAAATTACAAATACAATGACGTTCGATGCTAGCTGAAATTTAAAATGATTTTATTTGATATAAATCAACAAATATTTTAAAAGGGTGCATGTAAATGAAAAGATTAAAAATTCGACAGTTTGGAAAGCCTTTGTTAACACAAGAGAAACATTGACACGGAACATTAAACATTGGAGGGTGGGTTTTCTATTGGCAGAATAGATTACCTACTGTTTGCAAATTTGGGTAACTATTCAATTGAAAAGCCACTGCCGAGAGCCATAAATAATCTATGAGATGGAGCACTTTTTTACTATTATTGTGGCTTAAAGGGATGCTATTGAATTGTTTGTTAATGGATATTGATCTCTATGGGGAGGATTGGAAGAAAGATAATTCATAAAAAGGCATAATCGTCGGAGCGTTTAATGTGATTGTGGCTGATTATCCCTTGAAATAAATACAAGATTAATGAACAAAGAATATCATATTTCTTAAGTTCATCCGAATTCACGAATAATGAACGATTTGTGGGTAGCTATCGTGCGCAGAAAATACATGTTTTAGAATGGTTTAAATATTTTACTAAGAGAACATATTCTTGTTGTGAAGTTGTAATTATTCAAAACAGACGGTCTGTGATATTTTAAATATTAATGAAATATCACAGACCTATGTTCTGAATAATTACAACTTCACAATGAGAATGTGTTCTCCTAATAATAAAGTTGTATCAATGTGTCCAAAATTTAATAAAAATGAATTGATAATTGTGAAGTCTGCTACCAGATTACTCAAAGGTATTTGAGATTCTGTAAAAAGAAGGTAGCTGGCTCTTTCAAATAATGGAACTATGAAATGTATTAATATTAAAAAGGTAACATATAGGTTCGAAAATTTGTCGCTAAAAATGTTGTCTCTGTGTCTTCCCCAGTTAGGAAAGAGATCCAGGTTCGAATTCCGGTGGCGCAATAATAATATTTTTAGATAAAATAGTTTTATATGTATATCTTTCTAATTAATTAATTTAATTCATATTCAAAATATTTTACTGTTTATTTGCTATTTTTATTTGTTTGATGTGTTATTGCATTTATTACGTCTGTACATACTTAAAGATAATATTTTCACTTTACTCTAAAGGTACTGACTGACTGAACACAATTCATTATTAAAACTTATAAAATATATGAATAAAGTATGTGTAATGTAGGTTTGTGTCTATACACTATTATTGTTAGTGAAGAGACGATATTGAATGAGCTTTCATTTAATAATTTATTTATGTTAAAATATTTAATTACTCATATATTTTGATATGCATATATATACACCTATATAATGTACATAATATAAATGAATAAAAAAATATAACATTAATGTTACACCAGCCCAAGAAGTGAAGTGGTAAACAATAAAACAATATCCATTTCTGGTGACAGTTGGTAATTTTAGGGGCGGACATTGTTACAATATGGTGTGGTAACTTGTACACAAGGTGAAGCCTTTATTTAGCTTATTCTGTACCAAATATTCAACAACGAAATATTTAATATTTTTATCCCTTTTCATTTCCATACGGAGTAATAAGGACGAGTATAGAAATTGACGCCGCTTGACCTAGTACACAATTGGCAGAATAGGGTGGCCTGTTTTGTTAATGCGAGAATTATCACAAGTGAGGAGTGAACAATGTAGGCTTGTTCCCGAAGGGATTGGGGATTTTTTAAATAAAATAGCCTTCCCTAAGGAATAGAGCTTTAATGAAAGCTCAGTCAGTTATATTGTAGTGCAACTTCGAGTTATTTATCTAGGTACAGCATGTTCTATTTACACGATGGACATTACGGATACCTAGACTTGTATAAACGTAGAATTATAATATGTATTAAAGTAATTTTGAAAGATTTCAGGAAAAATTATAAAAATATCATTTTATTACATATTGATATTATACATTAAATACTTTATGACTAGATTGCACTCACGTTCCGATATAAATAAAACAAACAACGGCGAAACAAAAATGTTACTATTATCATTACAGTTATCATGTCAATCACGAGTAAATTATTTTAATATTGTATTTTAGTTTATTTACTAAATAAATTAAGTTTGTAAAAATAATTAATTTAGGAATGGTTTCCCGTCGTTATTTATTTTCGTTTTATTATTTATTATAATCAAGAAAAAAATACTGTTTACACAAAAGTGTACATATATAACTGATGTAAGTAAAATGTAACTTTTAAAAACACGATATTGTTTTTTTTATTTTTAACTTGTTATATGTCAAATGGCTACAATTTTCAAGAGATAGCGAAAAAGGTCGAAAGCAGATGTGATAAATAAACACTAAATATTCGTTTTCACAAATAATCTCAGTACAGTATCGTGAGGCGGGGATTATAAAGAATGCGGATTATGTTAAACAGTGCGTACAATGTACGAGTAACAAACCGTTGGATAGCGCATCGTATAATATATCTAGTTATTGCGTGTCATAATATTTTAGAACTAAAAATTAAAAATTAATTATTTGTACAAATTTACAATGCATTTTTTTTTGTAAATATTCAATTAAACTATTCCATTAAATTAATCCTTGTATCATTTATAATTATAAGAAATTTGAAATCACTAATAGAAAAGTAAATAAAATATGGACCCAATATTCATCCAATTGGGTAGAGATCAGTTAAAATTGTTGATTTTTAACACATTCATAATACATTTAAATATGAATTAAATATATTAATTAGAAAGATATACATATAAAATCAATTCTATCGAAAAATATTGTTGTTGCGCCACCGGTATTCGAACCTGGATCTCTTTCCTATCCGGGGAAGGTGCATTATCCAACTATGCTACAGCGACAATATTTTTAGCGACAATTTTCGAACCTATATGTTACCTTTTTGATATTAATACATTTAATCGTTCCATTATTTGAAAGAGCCATCTACCTTATTTTTACAGAATCAGTTGGATAATGCACCTTCCCCGGTTAGGAAAGAGATCCAGGATCGAATCCCGGTGGCGCAACAACAATATTTTTCGATAAAATTGATTTTATATGTATATCTTTCTAATTAATATATTTCATTCATATTTAAAATATTACAGAGCTATGTTCTGAATAATTACAACTTCACAATAAGAATGTGTTTTTCTAACATAATACATTTGATTGTATATTTATTTATTTAAATTAAATTACATCTATGCTATTGACCATGAAAAAAAACTGGCTACTTTAACAGACAAATTTTAGTAAAGAAGTCAAGATAAGGCTGAATCTATCAGAGGTGATACCTAATTCAAAAAATAATAAATACATTACACGTTTGGATGCTGGGAGAAAATGGGGAAAAAAGATGTTTAAATATTTATTTATTCTTAATATAGTGCATACATAAGTATTTTTATATATGCTCTAATATAAACATGATAAAAATCGTTCCTTTTACTACAACTTATCATTTACACATTTGCTTAGTTTCAATTTGAAACCATGTTATTTCTCCTCCTTTCTTATGTTTTCTGACATTTCATTAAAAATCTTCATCGCACTATACATCATCGATTTCTGAGATTTAACCTTCATCCTGAATGGCAGTCTCAGTCTATCTTTTCCTCTTGTATGATTTTGTGCTCATGTTGATTTACATCAATTTTTCGTATAAATTCTGCCGATATTTTTTTAGTGAGAATTTTATAAATAAATACCATTACATTGAATATCTCTCAGTATTCTATGATAATTGCTGGTGTGCTTGGTATTCTTTTATTTCCAATGTTCATGAATTTAGATTTGTATACATTTAATTTAGGTTTATTTTTCTTCAGCCATATTGCTATATTATTTAAGTCATTCAGTATAGTTGCTTAATTATCTCCCGCGATATATCTGAGTGCATCGTCTGAAAATAATCTTATTTTGCCATGTTTTAGCATTTTTACGATGTCGTTTATATAGATAATGAAAAAAAAGGTCCAAAAATTGTCCCTTGTGGTACTCTTAATGATATGAGGGGGTCAGATATTAAGTCACCGAATATTAATATTGTTATTTAGATCTGGTCAATAAATATAGCAAAACTAATGGTGCTATATACCTAGTGCATGTTATATGGTCATATAAGATCACTATCAACTAAGAATGTGGTTCGGGATATTATTGTTGCCATTCTTCCAATTACACGAAAACGTGAGTTTAAGCGAAACAAGACGAACATTACCAGAGAAAATAATTTTGGATCCACAAAAATGAAAAAAAAATAACAAGAAAAGATTCCGAACCCCTAAAGGTTTTACTCGCCGCATTGTGGGGTATTTTGTTCAATAAACGGTTCCACAATGCTGATTGAATCATATTGAATAAATTCATTCACAATGGCGCCCCGTTCGCCGCGAGCCCCCGGCACTCGCACACTTTATAAGGCAAACGGGGATTATCATTTTATATTCAAACATTATTCCGATACGGAGGCAGTAAATTACCGTGGGCGGGTAATATTCAAAATTAGAAATTGTAATGAAGTTATTCCATAATCAGATTGACACATCAGCTGCAGCTGTAATTTACACAATCTACTTAAATTTTGTGTATAATTTATACAGTTATTTATTACGGTCTGAGGATTCAATTGAACTTGTTTTTAGACAACTGAATATTCACAATTATGTAATTCTTAATGACGATTTATTCATGTTGTTACAGGAATAGAATAAAAAACTAAATATGTAATACAATATTAAACAGAGTTCTGGCTAACTAATATTAAAATTGAGTCATTATTATTATACTATAAGTATCATAATTGGTATTAAATTAAAAAAATATCTATTCTATATATCTATTTGAGCCAATATTATCATCAGCCATTATCTCTCCACTATTGGATATATATCTCTTGCAAGCGTGTGTCTTTATTCTTCTCATCCATCTGTTGCCTGCCACTCTTTTGATGACTCTTCAGAGACTGCCAAGACTTTTATCCACTCCTGGATCTTCCTCCCCCCTCATTCACCATCTCTTCGAGACATTTCTTCAGCCCATTGCCACTTGAGCGTGCAGATTTTTTTGGCAACCATTGTTACCTTGATTCTCTGGCGAATATTAATAGAGATATTCCAAGCATAACCTTTTCCCTTCTTCTTACTGCTATTGCCGAAAGAGTAACAAAAACAGTCAAAAACTGAGAGTAAAGGTCACGTCTCGGCTCCATATGTGAGTACAGTGAAACCTCTATATTCGTCATTAATCCGTTCGTGAAGGCCAGATGTTTTATCTGTTTATCAGTTTATCTAATAATAAATAATTGAAATATAATTCATTCGTTCCCACCCCTAAAAATGGTACTTAAATGTAAAAAATCTCTTCAAAACTTTATCTTTATTGTATTGAGGAGACATGATGGTAGAAACGAAAGAAGAGGAAAGTTAATATTGTTTAAAATGAGAGTAAAACATCAGGTAACTCTAATTCTAGTGACCGTTTTCGTTTTGCCGATGATACAGCAGCATTCGATTTAACAAATAACTCGTGCAATGTTTCCATAACTTTAATCACTTGCTATCTTCTAGTAGTAAAGCTTTTCACACCTTTTAAACGTTTCCTTATTTTTATAATGGTAGTTCTCGGCATATTAAATTTTCTAGCTATGTTCGAACCGCAAATATATTTTTAAACTAAATTGCGATTCTCACAGCTTTCCGTTTTTGGTTGTTTATCTTCACTACGCTTTATTGGGGCCATGGTCACATTTTTATACTAAAAAAACTCAAAATAAATGCAAAATCCAATCGTGTGACTATCCGATGCCGGGCACAGAAAGTGATGAATATAGAAACAATATATGAATATGTCCAAGAACACACAATTACTGGATTTTTACCTACAAAGGCGCTGTTATTAAACAAATAATAGACATCTCATAGAGACGAAGCTATTTTTTATTATATTTAATGGAAATATATGAAAGTATGGGTAATTAGATTCTCGTTGTGACATATATGCTATTTCAGGGAAATGAATTATCAAATTTAGCCCATAAATGGCGATAGCGCAGTGTTACTCGAAGTGTTTCCGCATACTAACATACATATATAACTTTCGAAAATTTGATAGATATGGAAATTGATTAGTGGGTGAGAATGGTCAACGTCATATTTATATAAAGTGATCAACCGAAGACTGTAATTACCCATACTTTCATATATTTCAATTAAATATAATTAAAAATAGTTTCGTCTCTATGAGATGTATATTTTTCGTTAAATATAGAAACATTCGTTTGATATCGAATAAAATGAATATAGAGGTTCCACTGTTCTATGAATAAGTATTGGATGTAGGTCTATGAATATCCACATACATATTTGAAATATTATTTTTATGCATGCATGTAAATTAATTTTTAACAAGTAATAATAATAATAATAATACATTTATTAGGTTCACTTTTTACATTTTTCTTTTTTTATTAATATTAAAAAAATAATACAATTTCAATAATCAGTGGATATATACATATATATATTTTAACATTTGTTTCTTCTCTATGAGAGTAAGACTCGTGTATAGAGAAGGAGTATATTCGAGTTAATTTATGTTTCAGTTAGTCTGTGCACATATTTTTTAACTTCAGTTACAGATTTATGATAGTCCGTAATTTTTCTAATTGTGATGGGGAGATTGTTAAAAAATTTGATACCTTGATAAATATATTGATTTTGAGTTGCGGTATATTTTAGTTTTGGGATATCAATTTGATCTTTATATCTTATAGATCGGAAGTCGCTTCTAAAATTTAATTGATTTTTAATTTTGAAAATTTGAATTATTAAATTTTTTTTGTATGTCTACTATTTTTGGTACTTTAAAATCTGTGAAAAGTTGTATACTTGGATATGTACATGTATTATGTACTTACATTGATAAATAATTTCTAACGGTCTGACGTATTACTCTTCCAAATTAATAATCATTAAGTATACATTTTCACCTAGTTAATTACTATGAGTGTTGCGTAATATTTCAAATATCAGAGAAATATACTTAGGGTATGCATATATAATTTGGCAAAGTAAATTCAACATTTCAGTAAGAAAGTAAGACATATATTTGGGTACCCTGCCTGCTACACTAGTAATTGACTGTATTATAGCAGACAGTGTTCCTCTGGTATAATAGTAAGCAAAGTGCAAAGATCAATGAACAAAAAAAAATATATATATATATATATAAACAGTTAATCAAGAGATGCAATTAGGTAATTCAATATAGTGTTGTAGCAGTTTTATTCTCAGGTTTGGACTTTTAAAAGTTCTTGGGCGTAATTTCTCCCCATTTTGTGGAGCCAGAACTGCACTTTTCGTAAAAAATATGCAAGACTATGGTTGCAATCTTTCACTTTTGCATTTAGACCGTTGTACAGTGCAAGATCTGATCATCCTAATCAATTAGGGGCAGCCGAGGCGAGTAAACTTTATCACCCGTCTCCTCCAGTACCCCGTCCCCCCGTCTCCAGCCACCAGTCCCGGTGATCTGCTCTCAAACGTGACCGATAATCTTGTCACGAATTAATCGTTAAAATGGCGAACTAATTAAGATCACGGCTGTAATTATGAATTGTGATTTGTGTGCGGCCGCAGTATAAACAGTGTTTCATTGCGGCCGCCTTAATTGAAGCCATTAATAATCTGATACGTGTGATCATCCGGCTCAATTCATATGAAAAACGTAAAATGTTCGGACATTGAGATTGCGAATGAACTAATTATTTGTCATTTGTCATAATTTTCCAACGGGCATAAAAAACAGGCCGTAAATAAATCTCTATCTCTAAATCACATATGAATGAAAGTCATGATTTGTGTATAGCGTTTTCTTTTTTGTAGATAAATTTGAAAGGAATTGAAGGTTTAATTTACTTTGTAATCAGAATTAGGTAGATATATGACCATATTGTTCTGAAGGTATATTTTTTAAATAGAAAAACAAATGATTTCAATTCTACTGTTGTAGAATGTAATGTTATGAAACGAGGTAAAAATTACGTTTTCATTCCATTAATTTATTTTTATATATTTTATTAATTACAACATCCTAGGACAGGCTAAGCCCTATATGGAATATTGTAGAACTACTGATGAATTGTGTTTAAAAAATCGATCGAAAGAGCACTGTGCCAAAGTCACTAAAAATGAATATTTATGATATTAAAAAATATTTTTATACGTTGTTAACGTTCTTGGATTTTTTGTCATCATCTGTATTTTTATTTACAATTTATAACTCAGCTACGTTCAGAGAGTGAAAAAAAAAAAAAATAGGCGCCCATTCGTAGTCACTAATAATAAATATTGTTATGTATAATTTATTAATGACTATTTTCGATTTCCTTACCTTGATCGCAGAGAATTCCACCCCAGTTGGTATCGCAGATGCACTGCCACGAGGAGCCGTTGCAGTAGCCGTGCTTGCAGCCAGGGTAGGGCGTGCACTGGTCGCAGAACTCGCCCCTCCAGCCCAGGCGGCACCTGAAACAAGCGGTGAAACAGGTCCATAAAATAATTCTTTCTTATATTTTTAATGATGATTTAAAGACGCATGAAAAAAGATATTTAAGAAAAAGCGAAAGAGATTAGTCAGAGTAGAAATGCCTTTATTTTTCGGCGTAACACATATACACGTGTATATCATTTCGGACGTTTTATATCCACTGTTGGATGTAGGCTTCCCCAAGTCTCCCACTTTTCTCTGACCATTGTTATTAGTTAGTCAGCCGAGGACAATGAGGACAAATTTTGTTTTGGCAGCTGTGCGGTATCGCCTTGTCATATATGTGGGGCGTTATCGAACAGTCGCCTAGTAGCATTAAAAAATACCAAATACTAGTAGGGCCGAGATAGGAGGCTTGAGCTTATTGCATCGATCTTGAGTAAGCGGTGGGTCCACCCTCAATATTGACCATTGTTATTCGCTATGTGTATTTCAGCAGAGTTTAATGATTTTATGAGTCCAGCGTTTTAAGGCAGCCTGTCAGCGTCTTGATTCTCCTCGGATACCACTGGAAAACTGCGTTTGTTCAATGATCGCCCGTCTTCCGAGCGATGTGGCCAGGGTATTTCCAGTTTATTTTCTTATTCTTCTTCAATTATATCGACTAATTTTGTCTGTTAGATACGAACGTATTTAAACCTAAAACTGCTTAAAAATTGTAGTCACCGACAATTTCCAGCAAAACTTTGTGTCTCATCTACAGTCCCTCTTTTGGGAGTGTTTTTTGATGAATGGATCCCTGAGTGTCTGCCTTGAACTACTGCACCTTAATTTTCCATCCATATGTAGAACTATGTTCTATGGATTTATGTTATCAGCACTTAAGTAACGCTGGAGGGTCTAAATTTTAAAATCTGAGATTATTGCTAATAACCACATTGAATTTTCTCTCTCTTTTTTAGTTTTGCATAAACTTGAATATGTTATGGATTGATGGTCGCGTATTATCTTAACTTTGATGAGAGTGACCAACAAGGAAGCCCTAGCGTCTAAACCGGTCCCAGAAAAGGGTGGGTCCCCCCCCCCCCTTCAACAGCTGTCCTTTATTAAGTGGAGTATATTAGAAAGTAGCTTTTGTAGTATGTTAAAAAAATAAAATCCAGATTACCACGCTATTTAATTTTTTTTTTAAATGTGAAATACTTTTGGAGATATTGGCGTTCATAGTTGGGCTTGTTGAAAAACGCTTGGATTATCCATACACACCGTTTGACGTCACATCTCATACGTACCGGTCAGTACCAACAATATTAGTACGAAATCGATCGTTCTTCCGGCGAGACTCGGAAGATGTGACGTCCCACGATAAAATGGTATAAACCGTTTTTAAAACACGCATCTTTGAACATCTGTAACGAGATTAATTCGAGAAATTTTTTTTTCAGTTTTGTAAATGAAAATTTTTCGAAGAATGAAAAATAAATTACTCCACTACCTCTCATCCATTAATTAAGCGCCTGAAACATGTTTTCAACGCAGTCACTTTGATGAAATTGAAATATTTAACAATCTTATCGGTGGGACTTAACCAGGAGAGATCGTCGAGTAATATCTCCAAGTTCCGAGGCTCCATGGCATCAACAGAACAAACAGTGTTTTATGGCGCCTATTTCTTGGGAAGAATAAAAAATAACAATTAATTAGCTTCCATCAGAATGGACGGAGCGGATGCCGGGAGTCGGTAATGAATATGTTATGAATTCCCAGAATGACGACGCGCTCTCTAATCTTCAAGACTAAAAATGCCGGACCCGAGTTACCGACTTATCGGATTAAAAGTATTCAACGCTTTCAGAGTTAATTCAACATTATTCAAAACTGGCATGGCTACCGATGCAAGCCGATGTATTCTCTTATATACCTCTAATTATATATCATTACATTTTATTTCATACACATGATACGTATGGGAGAGATTTTATTTTTATATGATTTTGGCTGGGCAAAAAAAAAATAGTTCACTACAAAAATATTTTTATTTTTTTACTGTTTCCGTGGTAAGTTTGTAGAACTCTATAATCACATATGAAAAAATAAAACACTTGTTTTTTGATTCTACTCGTTTAATTTATTTGAGACGCGTTTCGCCTTGTAAGGGTATCTTACCTTATATCAATCTAATAATTTAACTCAACAACTTGTGTATATCTAGTAATATCTAGTGCGGGACAGCTATACAATTTACTCCCACTAGATATAAGAAGAAAAATGAACCATTAAACAAACTCAATTATGTATATAAAATATTATGAGAGAAACATAGAATGATTATAAAATTAAATACATTCAATTTAATAAAAAGGCCATATTAAAAAAAAGAAAAAAAATCCCTTTTTCATGTTTGTTATGAAAAAATATAATTTAGCGTGATTTTAACAAAACAAAGAATTGCTTTAGATTAGTGATACGTAGCGCCTAATCTAAGAACCCCCTAAAACGACTTTTTTTTTTGAGTTCTGGATAAAAACGTACAAGCAACTATTTCATTTCATTCGTATCAGCATTTTTTAAAGAGACAATTCTGTAATGGACATTTTTTTCCTGCATATTTCGTTCTGGCAGCCATACTGGATTTAATATCACATGATCATCGGATCACGTGATTGGCTGATTTAATTTTAGAGGGAGTAGCAACTTGTACTCTGTCTGTTTTGGGGTATTTTGTAACTAACCTTGATTTTGAACAAGCAATATAAATGGATCAAATGATTTTTGCGAGAAAAAATATATTCTGCATGTAGCTGACAAAAAAAATATACAAAATTGCATATTTAACTCTAATTATCTCAAATCCGTTTCAGGGGGTTTTGGAATTAGGCGCTACTTACTTATAACAAAATGTTCTCATCATCGCGGCAAAATTTCGTCTTCAAATTCGGAGGAATTTTACGTTTGTACGAACAATGCAGCACATTCAGTTCACAGGTTATATTATCAATCCTTCGATATCACACAATGCATTATTTTCGTGAATAAATGTGAATCGCCATCCATTTCACATTAGTTTTCAGCGGGCGCAGCCCGGAGGACATGATTCAAGGAATCGCTTCTCGATTCCGTAACGTAACAATTGAAAAATATCCGGCGAGAATTGCCGATTCAACAGATGTGATGGTAGAAAGGGAAACAAAACAAGTCAATTGACAAAAAGCCGGGTCGATGTCCGCCGGCGGGGCATCAGGAGTCCGCGGGCGTCCAGGAGCCCGAGGAACCTGAAGGACACCGCATTCATAACACAATCCAGTTCTCATCGGTGAAAATATATCATTTTGCGCGGCAATATTAGTACATATGATGTACAGCAAGGCTATACTTTTAGGACCGATTATTTAATAAGTCGTTAAAATAATAAGTTAGATTAATAATAATAACTACAAGCAATATAAATACGCTATAGTAACATAATAAACAATAAAATATACAAATACGATTTTAACTTATATCAAATAGTTATACATTAACTACATCCACAGATTATGCATTAGTACATATGTAGTACGTAAATATATTAACTATATTTATAATATCACATCAACTACCATATTTTTATGTTTATCAAAAATGTCGTTCTTACAGTAATGTAACTGTAAAAACTTAATGATAATAATACACCGATTTTCAAGAACGTGCCATATGGCAATGGCAATATTAATGCTATCTAAGTGTATTATCTAGTGCTATTGATAAAAAAAAACACAAGTACTAAAATATATGAAAATATCAGTCATCAAATTAGTCTGCTGTACCGTAGACTATGTCGGAAAATATATGAGCCATTATTATGAAAGTGGTCCAAGTCGCGTTTCTTTGGTTTCAAGATATTTAAAGGTTTGCGTTTGAATTGAATAAAAAATATTTTTGTATTACACAACAAAATATTTCAAAAATTATTTAGTCTACTAGATTTATAATTTATTTCGACATATAAATGTTACATGTAGCTTATAAGGAAATAAAAAAATTAAGATTGAAATGACTTACTCTATTATCAAAAAAAACATTAGCGGAATACGGTTGAACGTCGTAAGAATACTCTGAATTGAATGCTTCAAATTTTTCACAATTTGTATATTTAATAAATTCATTTTTTTCAATTTCTTAACTTGACCAGTTTCATAATATTGACTAAGTTCATATTATTTAAGATAGTTTGTTATGAGATAGCTTTAAATGAACAACGTATAATCTAGACTGTATCACTTTTGATAACCCCAATGCAAAAATTCTCATGCCAGATTTCGAACGTATAAATTTATGAAATATATTTTGGGCATGCCAACACAATCTTTAAGAAAAAACTAAACTTATCCCTTGTTTCATATAGTGAACATTTTTGGAAAGAAAAATAAACTTGGACAAAATTTAGAAGGTATTATTACGTTGCAGAATAATTCGCGTATTTGTCCGAGAATACGAGTTTACAATGTAAAAATAATTGCCCTTCAAAGTTAGTTCCCTTTTACGATGCGTTTATTTTCTTTGGCCATTAGGTTGATTATATAGTTTGCTCTAACTACCATACAATAATATGATTCGTGCAGTATCTCTGGGACATTAAGATGTGAATTGTAGGTTGTAAAACAGCGGCAATCAGCGAACACATTAATTAAAATTGTGTTGTTAACGCATCATCCAGAAAGGTTTGTTTGATTTTCTAAATTCAATCAAGGCAATACTATATTTTTTACGATTTAGTAAAGTGATTTGAAAAGTTTGTATAACTGGGTTACTTTCGATGAATGGGCCAAGTTTGCGAATGGATAAACGTATGTTTATAATTTATGGATATTATATTACATTCTTCATATGTAAGGAAATGTCTGAGTTTTGTTTTATTAAATGTAAAATATTAGCCATTACCACCTTGATACAATCTCGTTGCAAATAATATTTCCCGGTAGAAGGCTACGTTTGCTTTTGGCATTATTTGGTCTACATATGTCTGTCTCAGTCCTTTTTATTTCTCCAATAATATTATTTATCTGTTATTACTCTTTTGTTTTAATTTTTATATCACATATTAGTTATTGTTTTTTTTTCTTTAACTTCTTAAATTGTATTAATGAAAAATAAAAAGTACTATAGGTAGTACCATAGCTTCATTCTTCATAATTTCTATTTAAGTGTGTTACAAATTGAGTCAAATATATCAAGTTAAATCTAATTATCTTACAGAAACACAAAAATGATAACCGAAAACAAAATTCACAATACAAGTATTATACAGGGTGTAACAGACCTAGTCCACAATATATATTTTACCTGACTAAATTACGAGTCGAAAATATTTAAGGGATATGTGCCTAATTTCAACCATGTCAGAGATACCTAGAAGCATTTAAAAAAATCGTAATTATGCGATTATTTCGATTAATTGAATTATTTTATTAATTCTAAATTATATATTGGATACAAAAAATTAAAATTCATTGAATTTCGAGCGGCATGGTTATTTTTTGTGAGATGATTTAGGGTCTGAAGCAGAAATATACATTAATAATGGAACAATTTTGCAAATATTTATTTCGAAGTACGTGGACATCAATCAGGCTTAACACGATTTTGTAAAAATTTCAAAGAATAATATTTTCCGTAACAGTGCAAATTTTGTACATTGTCCTTGAATATTTTCGACTCGTAATTTAGTCAGGTATCCACGCATAAAATATTGTGGACTAGGTTTGTTACACTCTGTATATAGTTGTAAAATGATTTTTAAAAAAAATTGATTTATTTATTATTGTTGAATTGTGAACTTAGTTACCCTATTGCTAAGAACGAAGTAAAATATCTCATTATGAAGTATAATTAAATCGGAAAATCAACGAACTGTATGAATTGATCAGTATTAATGCAACAGAAATATCGTCGCTTTGATCGGAATCCATCTGCTGAGGTAAGGCTAGGCTTACGGCTATATTATGGGGCATTTCATCCATATACGGTAAAAAGCAGATATTAAATTGAATTAAATCGAACATGTGCAAAATTTATCCGTAGTATTTTAACTGGGCAGTCCATTAGTTTTATTTTATTGCTGCTTCGGGTCGAGTTGATCGTTTTACTGCCGTGCGTGCTTCACGTGCGTGTCCGGGCAGATATCATTTGACTACCAAATAACTGTAAAAATATAATAATTAAAATAAATTTAAATCGCTGCACTATTAGGTCAGGTATTTTAACTATATTTGTATGTCAAATGACGTCGTATAATAGGACGTGTCCTCTGCTCGCAAATAAGTTTTAATACAGTTTATAACTTAATTTAGAACAATTTGGTTGGGAAAAGTAAAAGATTTGACAGTGAAAACAAATTGGGTAAATATTGGAACTATGTTATCTAAACTATTAACCGTGACAAATATTTTTACAGAAATTGATGACCTTTTTTTTTATTTATTTTAATATTCGAAAATATAATATAATATATAATATATACATATTTGTTTCATCTCTATGAAAGTAAGACTCGTGTATAGAGAAGGAGTATATACGAGTTAATTTATGTTTCAGTTAGTCTGTGTACATATTTTTTTTAACCTCAGATACAAATTTATGATAGTCTGTAATTTTTCTAATTGTGATGGGGAGATTGTTAAAAAATTTTATGCCTTGATAAATATAGTGATTTTGAGTTGCGGTATATTTTAGTTTTGGGATATCAATTTGTAGATCAGAATTAACTTCTAAAATTTAATTGATTTAAAATTTTGTATTATTTAATTTATATGCACCTCCCCATCCAATAATACTGTATGCAAAATTGACTTACATATTTATGTCTTTTCATTACGCTGTGTGTTGCTTGTCTACTTTTACTCTCTAATCTCACCATCGAGTACGTTGAAGATTTAACGTATTAATAATCCATACCCAATCTAGTATTAGTGGAACGGGAGTAGGGGAGGGGGTATATAGATAGAAGGGTAGGTCCAGTATGATTCATAGTTCAAATGAAAATGAAATAGAATATATTGTTTTTAAACTATTACATTTTAATAAGGTTTTATCTATAAAGATTTTGTCTTTAAGCTACAAATAAATCTCAGATTTGTTGAATATATTATTCATAATTAATTATTACTAATATCTAAATTAATTTGTAGAACTCCACTAAAATATTAATATAACTGTCTGGCTGAAAAGCTATTACAAAATTCAAATAAATCAATTATTTAAACCTTTTTTATGGATTTGTAACAATAAAATAATTTCTGCTTTGATTAATATCCCCATAAAGTGTAAAAATTAAAATAAAACAGCATAGTATTATACAATATGCAAACTCTGAAAACGCCAGAACATTTTCAACTGTCACAATAAGAAGTAATAAAGATATCACGAGCTTGCACTCTATGTATAATCAGAAAAGCTGTGCATAACTGTAAATTTGATATATTATGTAGTAAGTATGTAGATCTAAGCGCAAATAATACAAAGTTCTTATTTTAATGTGTTACCTAGAATAATCTAGCAGAGGAATTTAGAAATGATAAATAAAGCTGAGCATATTATTCGGATAATTTTTCGCAAAATCTGCATCTAACGTATACGAACTAAATGCGATACTTCAGTTTCGCGTGCCACGCGGTGTTCTGAATACACGTCTTCACTTAAACGGACGTGTTGAAAAAGTTGAATGTATGCATTTCAATACACTTTAAATGTGGTGTATAAAATATTTTTAACCCTTCATTTAAAAACTTGATGAAGTTTCTTAAAATAATACTAGTTATTTTAATACTTTAACAAAAACACCCTTCTGAAAGAGAGTATTTTTTTAACATAAATACAACCCCCCGTGACGAGTCTATCGTTCTTCAACAGTGTCGATATTAGCAGCACAACCTAAATCCATACCTAGTGCACGCCACTGAAAGAAATGCTCGAGTATGTAGGTATACAATTTAATTGATATTATTTTTTATTTTTAAAACCAAAAGAAACGATGGTATTATGTTTTACGGGAAACACTGGTGAGTTATGAGGTCGATACTGTGAATACTACGAGTGATATTACGAGCGTAGTTAATGTGCAACGCAAAGCTCTTTGGGTTATGGATACGTTTTAATTGGAATATTCTTGGATGCTGGAAGCAGTCGTCTGTCCACGCCCGATTTATAGTTTGGTACAGCATTATAAATTCTCTATGATATCGACCAATTCTCACGGCGTTTTAATATTCAACGCGCGGCCGAGCGGGCGGCTCTACCGAGGAGCGTTTCGCAATCAGTCCTGTTTCGTAGTGATTTATAATAACAGCTTATAGTTAGAATAATAATTAATAGAATGATGGGAGAACGTGGGCAATTGTGATACGTGTGCGACGCCCTTTCTACCCGCCGCTTCAATTTGGAGATTGCGCAATCATCACTCAATTACTGTCAACATAATGTGATTATAAACGATGGAAGCTTTACCTTAGTTTCGTTAAGTTTTCATGGATTATTTTTTTAATTTTATAAATTGATACTTTGCTATGAATAGCAGAGTTCATAAATACCTAATTTTGAAATGTTAAGATTTACAAGACTAATTAATTAAGACTACACGAGTTATTTGTACATATTATATAAGATAAAAACGCTACAATGAATTGATGGTGTATATTATAGGAGCTGACATATAAATTACAAAAAAATTGGTGTACACAGGTTATATAAATTTGCGTGCATATATAATAATGAAGCTACATTATATACACAAGTATAATAAAATACGGCTTAAATTAATTAGGTATATAATAATATTTAGAACTATTCCATTTTAAAGCTCTGATTTTGAAAAAGAAAGTACTTGACACAATAAGCATCTTTTGCAAATTGACTCGATGAGTTGTATTCAAGACAACAAAATTTAAATCGGCAAAGAACAATGTCAGAGATTGCAGCCTTCGGAGAATACAAACAAAATTTGAACGAAAATTTCAGGTAGTTCTTACAAAGTAATATAGCCGTGTTATTAAAGTATATTTATCTGGAAAAACTCTAACAACGCAGTATAGTAAAGCGAGGTTTACAAAAGCGCATTAATCCTCCCGGCAAGTGTGGTAGGTACCTACCGTTTCGGTTAATCGTTCGCTCATTAAGCGGGGTTCACATTTGAATCTAACCAACCGAAGTAATCGGCGATAAACGCTCACTTATGCGGCAGCGGCAAACAGCCATATTTCAGTGTTGCCGTTGGACAAAGGAATTAATTACCGGCCCTAACTACAACCGCGGAAGCACGCACACCGGCTCGATTCCACGGTTTAATTGAATTTTTAGTGCGGAATTATGCTCGGAATTTTCTCCCCGTTCAACCTGTGCGCACTCTCAAACAGGAACCCGCTTGTTGAGAGAGCTTCGGTATCTATCGTACCACTGGGGCACTTCTGGACTCGGGCTCATCTGGAGAATTCAAATTTTCACTAGTTAAGAGGATTTATAAGTGCAGCAGTGATTGTAAACTGGAAAAGGCGGGAAATTAGCAAGCAAGTCGTGGTTATAAAAATAGTACTCGAAAAGATGTAAGAATTAAATTTTATTTTACGTTAGTTCATACAAGTTTAAATATTATACATAGGAGTTTGACATATTATATTCACTGCTAGTTATTTTATTATTTATCAGAATTAATAACACATTTTAACATTTTTTAAAAACATAAATATAATACTGAACGCTGAACTATAATTCGATGTCTCTTAATAATTATATATTTATGATCTGATTAAATCATTATATCATGTGTTTACGACTCAAACAAATCCTTCAAATATAAATAAATTGATATAAAATTATGTCCACACATATCTCTGTATAAGGCATGTTTTATTTCTAAAAACTGAAAAAATATCTATTTTTAGGTTTTAAATATTCAGTCAGCGAAAATTAATCATATTTTAGTAATAGATAGTGGTAAATTTAAAGAATTAAATAACTTATTATAAAGTTAATTAGATTTGAAAGTGTTAGTATTTTAGAAGAGTTTTTAAATAGTCACAAGGTTTCGACTTTTATTATCGCGATTAACAGTGTGTAACGAGGACGTATAATTTAAAAATAAGTTTATTAGTTTATTAATTTATTTTGAAAAATAAAACACACGTGATCATATTTCAAGTGACTTTAAGTATTTGCTTATTTATAGTACTTCTTCAACATGTTCCCACATTAAAGGTCCAATTTTATTATACCGCTAGAGGCAAAGCAAATAATAATGCCATTGTTTATGTGCCGTACATTTATACGTTTACATATACATTTATAATAGAGTAGTCCCTTTAATTAAAATTAATTGAATCTTAATATCTTGACTTATCAAATTTTGGAGGCAGTGGAGATAAGAAAGAAAAACAATAAATTTAAACTTACTCGCATTCACCTGATCTGTCGCACCTCCCATGGACTGGATGGCAGCCAGGCTTGCAAACAGCTGTGGATAAAACATATTTCATTAGTTTAATAATTGATAATGATTAATTAATTTACAAAATATATTTCCAACAAAACAGATTGATGTAGAGAATGGATAAATTAGCATGAGGGCAGAAGTAGTGAAAATGTGCCCACTATGATATATGAATGGGAATTCTATAAATAAGAATATGGATAGGAGATAAATAAATATATAATAAATAAATAACGTCGAGTATAGTATAAGTGGCGAGATACCACGTAAATCTAGACACGACCGAATTGAATTGAATCACCATAAAAACCAACAATCGTGAAAAATCTATAATTAATAAATACTGATGTAAAAAACGAGAAAATAGGAATTACGCGATATCATATTATGAAAAAATATATCGAGATTAATTATTCGTAGTTTGAGAATAGGTTAAATCTATGATATTAAAGGAACGCATTCTTATTGTGAAGTTGTAATTATTCAGAACATAGGTCTGTGATGTTTAAATGTCAATAAGAATGTGTTCCTTTAATAATATAAGTTGTATCAATGTGTCCAAAATTTAATAAAAATGAATTGATAATTCTGGCGTCTGCAGTTTACTTACTCAAAGGTATTTGTGATTCCGTAAAAATAATGTAGATGGCTTTCAAAAATAATGGAACGACAGATGTATTAATTTGAAAAAGTGTAACATATAGGTTCGAAAATTTGTCATGAAAAATACTGGCGTTATAACACAATTGGTAGTGTACTTCCCCGGATTGGAAATAGAGATCCAGGTTCGAATCCCGGTAGCGCAAAAACAATATTTTTCGACGAAATTGATTTTATATGTATATATTTATAATTAATACATTAAATTAGTATTTAAATCTATGATGAATAATAATTATAATACTAAGACTTTCCCCTACTTTAAATATTCCCTTCAAAATTGCTCGCGATAATTTCCGGGCGTCTCCTATGATTGAACAATATACTGCCGACGACATATATGACTCGATCTTTTCCGGATTACACGAGATTTTGCACATTCAACGATAGATAAGACACATTTTATACGGAGAATTTTAATCACTGTGTTCGAGATGTTTTGAAAGTCGCGTCATAAGCAACTAACTAAACAACTAACTGTTTTAAGTTGGAAAACTAATTTGCATGCTAAATAGACCCAGCGAATGCGGCGTACAGGTTGTGTTGTACCATGCTACCAGGCGAGCAGCGCTGACAGGAGGTGGGTCGGGTGTCGCGCTTGTCAGAGCGGTAATTGCATGTCGTGTTGTATGCAGTAAGCCACGTTGCTTGGGTGGACAGCGCGCGTCACCCGGTACCGCCTCATGTTCTCTTGGTATTCGTATCTGACAAACTAGCTATAGGGGAGCAAGGCGATTCGACTTTCAGGATTTTAAAGCATTAATTAATTTATTTATTCTTTTTGTACTAAATAAAAACAACTATAAAAAAAAACTGTAATAAATATACTTCTATTTTATATGTAATTATTTTTAATAATAAAATTTATAACTAAAGTTAATTTAAAGATTGTTGGCATTTTAAACCTAATTATATATGTAAATATTGATTGATTGTGCCTGATTTTAAAAATTGGGAAGTATTGAGGCCAACAGACAGTAAATAAAGTTCATCCGTTAATTTTTAAAACATGTCAATATTGGTTTCGCACGCTTCAGTAATATAATTTCGTTAGATAAAGTAAGTATTTTTTTGCGTTATTTCGGAAACTTTTAAAATCAGTTCTGCTTTCTCAAAAATAAAATAATAAATCATATACATAACAATTAAAAATATTATTTTTATATTAAAAATAATATAAATAATTTTAAATATCCGAAATCGACTTTTATTTCAATACCAGACACTCTTATTTATTTATGTCACTATCCCCAAAATTATTATTTTTCTGAAAGTTGAATTTATCCAGAAGTTGTTTGGGTTTGTTTGCTTGGACGAAAATGCTCTCGAGCTGGAAGAAATCACGAAGAAACGCGAAAGAGACACATGACAACACTTCCCAAATAAGTGCTATCAAGGGGACACTGTACTTATCAGGAGAGCAGCAAATCAAGAAGGAGCCAACACGGCAGAGCCGGAGTAATGAGTCGCCAGCCTTACGCTTCGGTCACGATCCCGACCAACAAATGCGGAATTAATTTAAATTAAAGCGATACGCCGGCACGTAAATATTCCTCCCGAACACATAGCCTTTATACAAGTATGCACTCCCGATCACGGTGGAAGCTTTCGCCTCTCACATCTGCATTTTAACCATCCCTGTGCAACATTTTCAACTATTTTGTCCGTCGCGCCGTGAAAATTTATTGCCATCGCTTAGTATTTAATTGCTTCCGATTGGATTTATTAACATTTTACACGATTCAATCAAGAAGATTTTGAATTTAAGTAAAATATCAATAGCCATGTGGTAGAGGCAAAGAAAAAAATGTGTTATAATTAGTTTAATAGTGAAAAGCAGTGGTAAATTGGTAGGTAGCAAGGAATGCCATGCCGCACAGCATTCAAGTACTGACAGTTAAAAGTGGAATGAGGTTGTATTTATTATTTGCTGTCTGCTACTATCTGCTGGATTGATTTAATGAAATCTCTGAAAAAAATAGAATTTCATCTTATTAAAGAATCGACGGAAATAAATAAAGTCTGCTTTTAAAAAGGCAGTTCGATGTGACTTGTGACGGTGATTTTAATCTTGTAAGTGTAGTGGGATTTTATAAAAAAATTAATGACGTGAAGAATGGATTTCATTCAACCTTAAAAAAAGCGTTTAGATTTTTAATGATTTTATAAATGAGCACGGTCAAGCACAAACAGTCAACAAATTGATCCAAAAATATGTCTTGTAATACGGATCTATCTGCCTGTATATATTTAAAAACAAGTTAAAATTCATGTTGTGTCCGCGGAATAGAGTCGATTTTATTTATGTTCATTAGGCGCTTAATGCGCTTAATGGACGAATCATTCAATATTCGTGCGCCGCATTGTACCAGGGGACCAGATCTGATGGGGCGATACTGTACTCCCTACACGGTGATTACTCCCGTAGCTGAACGGAATTACACGGACGGAGGAACAGATTATACTGGGAGGTCGACGGAGATGATTAGTTTAAAGACCAATCAATGGCTTCGGAAATAAGGCAACAATAGCGATCTGAAAGAAAGATTTAAAAAAAAGTTTATTTTGATGACGTATTTTATAACTACTTATAATATATTGTCACATGCTGCTCGGGCTGACTGGGTATCATGGATTGAACGCCAGGTCCCGAGCTTCACGTCATCGGCTAACTACAGTCGGCACTTACAAATTACTGGTTCTTACCGGGTGAAGTTATCGTCTGTAGGGGAGGTTCGATTACACAATGATGTACAATTGTGTTCACTTAACAACTATATTTCAACAATAACAATTTTTACAATCCATCCACACTTCTCATGATATACACCATTTTTTGTCTTTGTTCTCATGTTCCATATTTCACTACACTTTCTGATTCTTCAAGCGCCTCTTTCATTTGAGTAATCATGCTGACCTGGGGCCTGGAGATCCGAGCTGACGGTGGCCAGCACGAATCAGCTCCCGGAACCCGGACTCACCGTCTCCAAACTTGCTAGCCATCTCACTAAGAATGCCCAATCTCTCCAATTGTGGCTCTCATGAGTCTCGCCTTTCCCATCTTGTCCAACTCTCCCTCATTCGACCCCCCAGTATCGATACATTCCTAAGAAAAAGTGACAGTTCTGCCATTTTGTTTCGCACCCTCCTCCTTAGCCGATCATGTACATTGTATACTGGACTGCAGCCGGTCCCATACACAGTGCGAAATTTCATATCTGATGTTTTTGGTGGACCCTCATCCGTGTACGCATGCATCACAATTTATATAACAATCAATTTCTTGAAATATTATCTATTTAAATGCAAACTCATTTAATTTATTTTTCTTGATTTACAATCAAAAATTTACTTAAAAAGTAAAAGAATTAGAACGGTCCATCAATGAAATATAAAACATTTAATGAAATATTATTTTTGTTGTGAAGTTTCAATTTCAGAACATTGTTCCGTGGTATTTATTAACACAAATTAAATTAATCAATTAGAAAGATCGCAATAGAGGTTGATTTCTTTTTAAAAATGGAAAAATAGATGTATCATTTAGAAAGACTACAGAATATAAATTCAAAGTTTATCGAAAACGTGTTAGGTTGATATAGCGAAAATGATAACGTATTTATTCGGATAGTAAAAGGTTCAGTTTCGAATCCTGGTAGCATATACTTATTTTTTTCTATATATACAGGATTCAATCTGTCATAACAGCAAGAAAACAGTTGGAAGTCATAAATGTGATATCACTGGAACTTTGAAAACTTGAAGAAACTAGGATGTGTTGAAAATATTTTCTTACCCCTCTCGCACGTGTCACCACTCCACCCCGGAAGACATCTCTTATCCCCGTCGGGCCCGCACTCATAGTGCCCGAAAGCATCGTCCCGCGGCCGGCAGAACTTGGTGCACGTGGCGTTATAGTAGTTGGGGTCACACCGCACCCTCACCCTGTAGGCGATACGGGAGCCTCCGTTCCCGTCACCCGCGCTGCCACCCCGCCACTCCAGGGTGTGCCACTCGGCCGAGGGGACGATGATGCCGGAGTAGTTGGCCTCTTCGATCAGGTGGCTCGCTTCTGTTGAATAAAAAAGATGTTGTCAGACAAGTTTATTAAAATTAACCGCGGTTCTTTGAATTTTGCATTTTGTAAAATGATAATGCAGCTAAAATTTTACCCAACAATATTCAGCGATCAGAGCAGACAGTTAAGCGTTCGTGCGAATATGCTGTCACGGCGTTTTTATTGATGCAATAAGGAGGTGAAGAGGATCCTGTTTGAATCGTTCTTCACCAGCATGTATACCAACGAACTCTGGTCGAAATACAAGCAAGTAACGTACAACCGTCTCCAAATTTAGTACAAAAACTCATACAGAATACTGTTCGGGTTGGCGCGTTATTGTAGCGCATCTATAATGCTTGCCGAAGGCCGTGTACATGGATTCGTTCCGCTTCTGAGACATCGAGTTGCTGGCGTTAAGCTGCGGCTGGAGCTCAGCACCAACTTTCTAGTACAAGCGATGCTCTCATGGAAAGCATGAATAGCTATATATACAATAATAGCCGTGACTGAAATGTAGTATTTATACTTTGCTTATATATACATATATGGGTGAACTTTTTTTGTCTCTTTTTTAATTTTTTTTCATAACATAAATATTATTTTGTTTCATAATAAATGTATTATTTTTAGGGAAAATTGGGTCTACATAAAAAAAACCGATGGAATAAACGCATTATTAGTATTATTATTATTATTATTAGCAGATGTCTGATGATGATGATAATGCGCAGAACCTCTGAAAAATCACGCCAAGGTTTATGAATAAACCCATAAAAGGCAAATCTATAATGCATGTCATCGGAAAGCTGACAGAGTTGAGTAATGTGGAAACCTTATTATATTCTAAACTATTTTTCCTTGAATGTGTAGAGAAACAAAAATAATAACTGATAATAACATAATATATAAAAATAACATCAGTGAAGTTTCTTCAGAATTAAATAAATAGTAAATAAGAAACTAAAAAATAGTACACTCGAACAAACTGATAAACAAAATGACTTTTACATTAAAATAAACATAATAAACTAAAAAATAGTATATTTAAAAAAAAAAAAATAGGGGATCCCTTACAATGTCTTTACTGTCAGTAACGAAAAACTTTTTTTTTAAAGCGTTTCTATCAAATCTAATCCAATCGTAACATGTAGATTATTATACCATTTAAAAATAAATAAATTGTTTATTGAAGTTCATGCAATAGCCATTGAATGTGAAAAAAACTCAACATCTACAGCTTTATAAATTATATATTCAGTAATAATTAGGTCAGAACTAACAAAATTGATAAAAGTGTCGTCTTTCGACAATCACAATGTAATTTGTTATTATATAAAAAATATTATTTTATTTACAATTCTACTTTAATTTTTTTCTTTATTTTTAATGAATTTCAGGGCCAAAGTGACACTGACATTGTTGAAATGAAAAATTATGATTAACGCTAGTAACATCAAAAATTATAATAGAATCATACATTTTCTTTGCTCTACAATAAGTTTAACAGTTTAATATTTAAATAAAAACTCAATTATGATGTAGGTACATTAGGGCAGCTTCGGAAATTAAGAATTTTCGTCAATCGGTTAAGTTAGTTCGTTTATTTTTTAATTATGGTAAAACCGACCGTGGCTGTGTAAGTCACTACCTAGCAAAAGCGATCGGCACGGAAAAACTGGTCATGACCGCGCAGAGGCCAGAAGCGACCGCGAGGCGGTCACTATCTAGCAAGAGCAATCGGTTTGGCTGATCTGCTAGTAACACATAATTATTAAATTCAAAATGTATCGCCAACCGGACGGCAAGCCAATGCCGCAAACGCTTCATCGAAAATGGGGGCTCGGCCTGGCACGACTCTAACTGCCGCACATACAGACATGAGTCATCACGATACAATATTCAACAAGCATATCCGACACAACTATACATGCCCATTATTATGAAAGTGGTCTAAGTCATGTTTCTTTCATTTCGAGATATTTACACATGTGCGTTTGAATTGATTAAAAAATATTTCACAATGTAAAAAAAATTATTTAGTCAATTAGATTTATAATTTATTTCCATATATAAATTTGACTTGTTGTTTATAAGGAAATAAACAATTTTAAGGTTGAAATGACTTACTCTATTATCGTCGTAAGAATACTTTGAATTGAAAACTTCAAAGTTTTCACAATTTCTACAATTTGCATTATATTACAATATTTAAAACAACGTGACGCGAAATAACTGATAAACTCATTTTCAATTTCTCAAAATTATTTAGTCTACTAGATTTATAATTTATTTCAACATATAAATTTTGCATGTAGCTTATAAAGAAATTAACAATTTTATGGTTGAAATGACATACTCTATTATCGCGGAATAGCCGCGAACATCCTAATAATACAATAAATATAACGCTTCAAATTTTTCACAATTGCTACGATTTGCATCATATTTATTTAAAAAAATGTGACGCGAAATAATTGATAAACTCATTTTCAATTTCTTGACTTGGACCACTTTCATAATAATGGTCACATGTGTGATTTGACGGAATAATATCACATCAAAAAATCTATTAAAAAAAAGTGCTTTTATGGGAATGCAGCGTGCAGTCAAATCTGTATTGAAAAACCAATTTGCGGATCGCCATTTTATAAATGATGCAGGGATTACAAACTGCGCGTATATCACTTGGATGACTCCATAATTGTTGGCGGAATGCTCAATTGACACAGGAGCTGGCCGTTAGTAACGATCACCACAGAGTGCGGTCTAATCTCTGACAACAAAAGATTATGGAATGTAAATCATAGGTACGTGAGAATGTGACTCGCAGAAGTGAAATATGGCGGCGATTTTATTCGGATTTATTGCGTGGACGATGGCCACAAAATCGGCAAATGATACCCCATAAATACTCCTTATTACACCGCGTGGTATATTCATTCGGCAATACGTATGCGAATGGTTGAATCGCGCGTATACAGTGACGTCGTGCCAGCGTTTCTTATTCAATTTATGGGTACAACTTTTTTATGAAGACTATAAATATAAACGGAACAAAATATGATTTGTTGTCTTCAGCTCTACCAAAATTTTAAAGCTCGCAAGGGTTGAGGAAAAATAAAATGAAGAAAAATTTTAATTACCTGGATCTGTTGAATTGAAGTCGTCGATTGCTTGAAGAATCAGCGTGAAGGATCTCTGAAAAAATAGAAAAAAAAAATTAATACACTGATAATATTAATGAATATAAATATATTTTTATTTATTATCTTTGTTTTATTAACCACTAAATTGAGTTTAAATACATCTACCGGTTTCGAAAAATACCATTTTCTACTTCAGGATGTCATAACTAACTAAAACACATATTATTGTTTCTTTGCCAGAATCTATTTTTAAAAAAAAAAAAAAATTTTTTTTAGTACCTAACTCAAATCATTAATTAATACAAATTTACTCGAATAATTTTTAGGAAAAAATATAACCACAAAGTTAATATTGCTAATTTTAAAAGTATATTAAGAATATAAATATATTAACTAATATTCCGATGTCCTTCTGTGTGTCGCGCGTGCAGAAATTTGAAAGGAAACTGATACATTACATTACAATTAGGTACAATTAGGTGAAAATACAATAAAAGTACGATGAAAATTAGGTGAAAATGTGCCCTTTTTGCCCTGAGAGTACATTTTTCAAATACTGTAAAAAAAAATTTGAACCATTAATAATTTAATGTAATAATAATCAGTATATAATAATGCTGTTGTTAATATAAATATTACAAGTAATTATTACAATTATGTTCCATGTGCTTATTTCGCGCTTAAATGGTGATTGTAAACCGTTATGTGACTGTGATTGTGGCGATGATTGGTGACTGAGGATTAACGATGAGTGGTAGCTAAGATTTAAGGTAAGAGGTTTACTTTTTAGTGTATCAGTTGTTGCTCGGAGAATTACGAATAATCAGTTATCAATTATCGTTACAATCGACACAATTACAGTCGCAATAACGGTTTTAATAACGATTTAAATACTAGTTTGAAAATAATGAAGCGAAGCGAAATGAGCAAATCTCCTGCGCGGATGTTCTAATTTTGAACTATATTACTTTGAAATCAGAGTATGCGCAGTCAAAATTTAAACAAATATTTATCTATATTACTACATAAAATAATGATGACTTCAGAACCGATGCTTTGACTGTCCAGGCGGAAGTGGAAGAATATTTTTATACAAAGCTTTTTTGAGTACTATACGTAGTGAAGGCAACATCGCTTTGTTAGTTGCTTCCGCTGATATTGCGGATAATTTACTACCTGGAGGAAGAACATTTCATTTTTAATTAAATATTCCTGTTTAAAAGCTTAAAAATCATTGATTATGATACTATATTTGTAATATGACTGTTACTAGCTGAAATAAATATTATATAAACTAGAGTTTGAAAGCTGTCTCAGAATGTCGTTTAAGCGTTATTTTTTCTGAATTGTCTCTTCTTCATTTTTTAGATTCCTGAGATTAAATTAATACATTTTACTTGGCCGATTTTGCTTTAAAATCTACAGTAATTTGTTTTGTATTCAAAATGAAACTGGTCCAGAGACGTCGATGCCGACGTTGGCCGTAAAGAAATCACACCTCTGTTTTGGTCAAACACAATGGTGAATGGCGGACAAAAGCGCCGGTACAGAGTCCGTCAAGATGGCGGTCACAACACGGGCTAGATGTGTAGTGAGATGGCCTGAAGAGATAGTGTTGGACCGAAACAGCCTCGGTAACCGATAGCGTCGATAACATCTGCCCACAGAACTGCCGCCATTGTCCCATGCGGCCAATAATAACCGCTGTAATACCGTTTATTGTTCGCCGCGGCGGGAAAATGCATTTCGCGGTCCAGAAATGGAACGTGGCGATTTTCACGCCCGCCGGCTTCGTGGTTTTCAATACTACCATTATTATATTCGTGTAATTGACACATTAATCTACTTCAACTTTGTGGGCGGTGTCGAAACTGTTTAAGCTATTTAGATGCTTTGGCTATGGTTTTTCACAATTGAAGTTTTATAATCCATATTCAGTCCAATTTTCATCGTTGTCTGAAATGACCGACTGTTATAGTATTGCTTTTAATTCTAAACAAATGTCAACCGTACGTTGAAGTTCACTTAGACAAAATCGAACCAACTAAAAAAAAAGTTAAAATAATATTTAATACTAATTAAATGTATTAATTATAAAGAATTACATATAAAATAAATTTTGTCGAAAAATATTATTGTTGCGCTACCGGAAATCGAACCTGGATCTCTTTTCCAATACGGAGAAGGTGCATTACCAACTATGCTACAGCGACAGTATTTTTGACGACAAATTTTCGAACCCATATGTTACACTTTTTCAAATAAATACACAATAATTGAATTTTTTTTCGTCTAAAATACTATCGCTGTAGCATAGTTGGTAATGCACATTCCCCGGATTGGAAAAGAGATCCAGGTTCGAATCTCGGTAGGGCAACAATAATAGTTTTCGATAAAATTGTTTTTATATGTATATCTTTATATTTAATATATTTAATTAGTATTTAAAACATCACAGACATATGTTCTGAATAATTACAAATTCACAGTGAGAATGTGTTCTCCTTAATAAAATAATATTACATCAAACACACGATAAAAATCAATTCGAAACCCCATAATTAAATTTTTGCCGGCGATTTTTGTAATAATTACTTTATGCAGACAGGATATCCAACAATATGTGTTTAAAGACCTTGGAGAACAAAATTTCACCCAGTCAATTGATCATGCGATCGAGATTTCCGATACCAGAATCTCAAGATTACCGAAAGACATGCACGTCTGTTAATAACACGTGTAAAGGCTAGAGAGAGACGAATATATAACCTGCTCGCACCCACTACTTCATACTTACACCAAATACTTAATCAGGAGATAATCACGTACCGGGGGGTATAAATTGTATGCAGAATCGACAGACCGGTGCGCGAAAATTACTCCCACAGTTTTCAAAGCTCGTATATCGTACTGATGCGCGAAACTTATGATAAGAACGAGCACTCGGAAGTTTGCCGCGCACAAGTCTTTCTGGCAATTTTCGCACGGCGGCTCGCGAGCGCCGGGAGAAACTTTGGGCCGTGACTCAAAGTCCGCGCTTCGAACATTGTTTGAGAGAGCCAACTTTATCGGCGGATTCGATCTTGAAAATGTTTGAGCGCTGTTTTTGTTACCTGCAGTGTATTTATTACGGCCGTACCGCTGTTCTCTTGTAAGTATCAAGCAAGTATGTTAGCAGAGAGGTCTTACACCGATTGAAAAGCTCTCGATGCGATTATTACTTTACTTATACGGCTGCTAAGTACGTAATGATGAGCAAGTAAATCTATTAGAGATATAATAATAGCGACACATCTACATTGTTCTATAATACATTTTTTGACTATTTATTAAGTGAGCCCCCCAATAAAATTTGGCACGAAAACGGCATTAGAAATAGCGCGTTATAGAAAATTTCCGAACATTTTCTCTCATTTTAATTTTGTGTTTTATGTTTCCGTTTACGTTTTTTACTGGTATTGAAATATCTAAAACTTTTAGAAATAAATCTAAAGGATTTTTGGGCCACCGAGCTAAGCTAGTGCTCAAATTATCGTAAGTACATAACGCTAATTTTAATTAATAAATATTTAAAAATAATAGTTATCCTTCTTGAACTTTGCAAGAGGCCAGCATTAATAGACATGTTGTGGTTTGCATCGGGTATGGATATTCGCCAGGAAGATTTTAATTTTAATTATAAATATTTTTTTCGAACCTGAAAACATTCTATGGAAGGGTGGAATGATATAATATAAAATATAATGGTCTGAGACATATAAAGCATTTTTTATTTTGTATCTAAAATATTTTTTTGTTTTTTATACAATATAGAATCGGCAAAATATGTTTCAATTTCTGTGACAAATATTTGCACCGAGTTCGGAGAAACAACAAATATTGCACCAACCGGGGCATCAGAATTTAAGATTGGCTGTGTTTTCTTAGCTGTTAGTTACGAGTCACATTTTCCTCGATAGTACCAGGGCGTCATACGTTCCGAGAGGTCATCGCTTGTAAATCTGAAACTAGATGAGCAGTCTCCGTTTGCGGTATCGATAGCTCCCACACAAGCACGAAGCTCGCTCGCCGGCCCGTCCGTGGCTCGGTGGCACACGTGATCGGCTCGTCACTCACGAGTTACGGGTTCGGATCCCGCTCGTGATTGTCGGCGATGTTCCGGAATGCACGATGAACACGGCGTGTTGTGTGCCGTACTTGTTCAGGTTATCGGGAGCGCAGAGGAAGCGAGATGGTATCCGGAAAGGAGAAAAGCTTTTAAGAGAAATGAATTTCAATTTTTAATATTTACTGGCAAAAATATTGTGTGCAAGTAGATTCATTTTTAATAAAATTAGACTATGACATTGTTTTAAGAATTATGTGCAAAACCAACTAATTAATTGGAGATTTAATTTCATAAATCTTGGAAAACTTCACATATAAATGACAAAAATAAACATAAACACATTAAAAAATAGTTTATTTTATTATTTGTATTATACAAATAACTTGTATTTGTAAATAAATCACAGATATAAGACATTAAGTCACAGATATAAGACGTTAATTGAGACATCAAGTAACGAATTTGTTATAAAATTAACAAATAACGTACAAAGCGGTATAAATAAGTGAGTAAGTAACAGGAATATTTTATAGAACAAAGCCTTACTTATTAGACAGCACAAACAATAACAAGAAAATTTCTAAAACACAAATATACGTGAAACCAGGATTATTCTCTGTCTACCAGGAATGCAGAAGGGGTCATAGGTTTGTTAGCGCGAATTCCACCCTCAGTGGATCGTGTCCGTACCATGATGCTCGCATACCTCATGGTTGCAACATGTCCCTGGTAATTTCCTATGTTCAACAATGGCTGCTTGTAATTGATGAATGTACTGGCAATAATTCAAGAGATGAACAATATATGTATCCCTTGAATCATCGCTTCGGTGCTAGTTACTGCTTTCCGAAAATGGCCAGGGATTCGTGTAAATTGTCGTGACGACATGGATGGAACATTCTTCTCATGAACTAAATGCTAGCTTGCTTGTGAAGATCATAGGTGTCATTTGATGAAGATAAATTAAACTTGTTTTACTGAATGACTATTGTTATTGGATATTGTTCGATATGTTACCTGGCGTTGCTGGTATTGGAGTTTGAAATATATGAAAATTCGGTGTATTATAAAATCTTGGGCCATACATACATGCTCATTTTATTTCGATAGATAAGTTATACATTGCTAGTCACACCGACTGTTCTGGAAAATACTTTATTAATTTTTTTACATTTATAACATTTTAGCTATATGGAAATTCAAAGTTTAGTTGGAATATTTATGCTTGTACATCGTTAAATCTTTATTTAAGGTAAAGATTTTAACATGTTTGGTACAAACTTCTGTCAGACGGGAGAGATATGCAAAATTGCGTCGGTAATTGGCAAGAGACCTGCAATCGGCGGGAAGTAATGGCTAAGGGGTGCACATTGACCCAGCTGGCCCTGGATCTTAGTATAAATATGATATTATATATGGAAAATTTATTGAAAATTCCAGACGGGAGACAACTTTTCACGTAAATTTTCATAAATGGTTTTCATTTTAAATGAAAATTACAAAAATGATTTAACATCATCAAATTACCTTGACATTACTTAATAAAAATATTCATGTTGTCTTTTTGAGCACCGAAATAACTTGTTCCGTTTCTGAATATCAGGATATGTTCTTTTTTTGGACATGTTCACACCATGTCCAAGCACCGATGATCGAAAGAAATTTTATAAAAACACGATATTATCGCAATGGCCGTGGTTTATTAAATTTGATAAATTTTGCGTAAGTGATAGAATATAAACAAGAATTTATGTGAATGTATTTTTAATATTTATAGTACAGTATATACCTATATGTATATACGAATGCATAACTTATTGTACATAATGTATAATTCTAAAAATGAATTTGAATTATTTATAGAGAATATTAAATAATGTTTATAAAAGTGACAATATGCTACAAAAAATATATATGCATAATAAAGAAATTGATTTATTTAGTGTATAATAAATACAGCGTTGAGTTTATTCAAAATGTAGCAATTATGTATATAAATTGCGACTCCATAAATCATGTTTGGGATGCTTTTAAATAATTTATTTTGGCAATCGTTTAATCGTGATTTAAAAAAAGACAGGTGTGAAAAAAAACCCATTAATTTTTTTCAATTAAATATTTATTGAAACTGTTGGTTAAAAATAATTTTGACTCCGCGTAATTCTGAAGTTTAAAAGATTTCACAAAATGCAATTTTATAATATATAATTATGTTAAATATGAATTAAATATATTAATTAGAAAAATATACAAATAAAATCAATTTCATTGAAAAATATTGTTGTCTTTTTCTCTATCTTTCCTAACCGGGGAAGGTGCACTATCCAACTATGCTACAGCGACAATATCAAAAAGGTAACATATATATACATGTAAAAATAAGATGGGTGGCTCTTTCAAATAACAGAAAAAGGTAACATATAGGTTCGAAAATTTGTCGTCAAAAATAATGTCGCTATAGCATAGTTGGATAATGCACCTTCCCCGGTTAGGAAAGAGATCCAGTTTCGAATCCCGGTGGCGCAACAACAATATTTTTCGATAAAATTGATTTTATATATATATATCTTTCTGATTAATATATTTAATTCATATTTAAAATATCACAGACCTATATTCTGAATAATTACAGCTTCACAATAAGAATGTGTTCTCCTAATATAATTATGTATCTAGTTGAATGTTTTAATTTAAGTTTATAAATATGCTTTTTGGAAATAATAGGTAATACGCGAAAGTGTGTTTAAAAGTTTACAAGTTTTCAAAAAAAATCATGTCATTCTGTGTCATGCATTCGTGTCACTGAATATCTATGAAATGTAATACGTTTAATATGATTGAATTAACTTGATTTATTAAATGTATTTCAATTGTTTAATGTTCTAATTTTATCATTGATACATTATCGTTTTTAATTTGAGTAGCTCAGCTCGATGACGAGTGTTTTTAATTTTCTCGTGGTTATCGGGAATGCTATTTTTAGCTCTATGGTAGGCGCTCCAGACATACGTAGGCATAAGATAATTTAGTGTAGTGTATTCTCAGAATGAGTGCTCCCATAATTGCCGTGTGTACAGCAATCAAACATGATTCCTCACTGAAATTATACAGCGCCCTAGCGGCGGGGCGGCGAAGCACAAAGCGCAGGGCAATTGAGAGAAACATATATATATATATATATATATGCTCAAACCTTTGCCCAGGAACAATATTTATTGCAATCTCAAAATCGGGTGAAACTTTTAATAGAGATTTATAGAATCCAGAACATTTTGTAATAATATAACATTATTATATATATTATGTATGGTGTAATATTTTTTACAACATCTTGGGGAAGCCAGGGAATCGACGATGGTTGAAAATGATTATTATTGACAATTATATATGACAATTATAATTGATTATTATGACACATTATTTTACTAATGAACAATCGATATCAAAGGAAAAAAATCGAGTGAATTCAATCATGGTTTATGTGTTGTGTATAGTTTTCGGAGAAGGAAGAAATGAATGAAATGTTATATATTTATTTTTGACATTTAAAAAATTCAATTGCTGGAAAACAGTTGATCATTATTGTAATTTAGTATGTAGGTACTAGGTATGTATTTACATTTTTTTAATTCTAATTAGTCAAGTCTTTACTTAACTATTCATCTATAACACGTGAATCTGTATAATGTTCACAATGTAAATTTATGAGTAGGTACTGAATAAAGTGTGTAGTCACCATGTTAACGAGTCACAATTTTGTCAAATATTTTTCTGAGATTACTAGTACAAAAGTTCGTGGAAGAGGGGGCGCGAGATAAGATTGAAATTGCTACGCGTAAATAATTTTCTAATGAAACTGGATACATAATTCGTTGCACGTGATCATAACACTGATATACCACTGGTAGAGACAGTCGGGGGTCAGCGAAGCCTCGCCTCTCATTATGTACAGCCTCCTGAAACACAGAGACAATGACTTGACGAGGCCATTCCGAGAAAGCAATTGGATGTGCCGTGTAACAATAGTGATAGCTGAAGACTTGAAAACTGTTGTCGGTACTGTTTCAATTATTACCATACCGGGCACACTGGGTTGGCAGTGGGTGACGATATGTAATTCGACTATTAATGTCTAATTATTAAACTTATACATTGCCAAATAAAGCGGAATCATTATATTCCTCGCGTGTATCAAGCTACGTGCATAAATGTGCATCAAGTATAAACGCGTGTATGTTTCATTTAGTGCGGGGGTCGGCAGACCGCGGCTCTTTTCACAGGCATTTGTAACTCTTCTATTCCAGCTCATATTTTCATATACATGTAATAGTTTGCCTAAAACATACGACATAATAAAATAACTGAATAAAAAGAAAGAAAGAAGAAGAAGAAGTATTTTCTATTCTATTTATGGCTGCACCTATTTATGCGAACAAATAAAAATTAAGTTAAGAAGTTAATTAACTGATGATAATTTACAATCACGCCTAAAATTGAGCAAGTGGTTTTTTGCCAGACATAGCAAAGCTTTCTAAAGCGTTTCAACGTCACCGTTCTAACTAGTAAACTTTATAAAGCCCAAAAACTGTTTTATTAGTATTTTTATTTATTATCAGTTATGACATCCTGAAGAAGAAAATGGTATTTTTTGAAACCGGTAGATGTATTTAAACTCAATTTAGTGGTTAATAAAACAAAGATAATAAATAAAAATATGAATTTTAACCACAAAGTTAATATTACTAATTTTAAAAGTATGTTTTATTAGTGTTCAATTATTTGGTTTTTCTTGTTTTATAAATAAAGCACTGAGCTACTGAAGCTTATAACTCCCGTATATTATATTCTTCTAAGTAGCCTACGACTGTATTATGAATTTGAGTTCAAAATAAGAAAATGATTTTATTCCATTTTTTTCGTCATTAAGTTTATATTGTGAAAATATATGTTGCAGCTCTATGAAAATTTTGAGATTCTGTTTACTTAATATTTGGCTCTTCCCATTGGAAAGCCTGCCGAACCCTGGTCTAGCGGTAAGATACTCGCCTAGTAACCGAGATCATGTGCTTAGTCCTGTTTATAATGTATAAATAGTAATGTGGTTGTACTCCGATCTCAATTAAAAATTTATGTTAATTATTTTTCTATTGGATTTGCGTAATTGCTCATCACTCGATTTTAATATGTACGCTTCAATAATCAACAGGGCCTTTGCCCTGAAAAATGTATTTACCATATATTTGTAAAATTTATTAATGAATTATGTGATTACAAATTTAAACGAATTGCCATACATTTATTGTAGTGAGTGATTGTCCAATTTGTTCAAACATTATATTCGCCTAATTTTACCTATTTCCAAATTTTAATAACATAGATAAGTAGCGGTTTCTAAAAGGGAAGGGTCTGGATCTGTCTGTAAAAATCCCAACCGGTACTGGCAGCAAGACTTCGTACTTTCGTAAGTATTCTACTACTTTTTACTTTTTTCTTTAAAACTATAGTATCTAGGAGTATTTCTATTGATGTCTAGCTAATTAAAGTGATGTAGGAAATTTTTAGTTTTTATTTCCAATCTAACGACTTCATTCACCCCGTAATAGATATTTTCCAGTCTTGATCATGTATTTCTCCATAGAGCACAAATGAACATAACTATGACGCAGTAAATGTTTTTTATTTTTAAAATATAATGTTAGTCCACAGCACAATATGTAGTTAATTTGTTAGAGTTTAACATCGTTGTGTGATTTAGAATAAGATAAAGATAAGTATCGAGACATTTCAATTGAACAGTGTTCCAATAACTAAATTAATTTTGAAATATCGATTTCAATGATATCGAGCCAATTATTCAAATGTCTGCGATCCAACTAATCTCATTGAAATCTCGGAAACTTATCGGGCGATCGAAGTCATTACTTTCGATCAGCGGCTTTCAAACATTTTTATTCTTATAGCATGAAATAAAAATTGCAGGAATTAATGTACATAGCGATACCAGTATTAAACAGAGAAGCTTAAAAATATGGTGTTCTTGTAAGATATTTTATATACATATATATAATAAGATAGAAATATGAGATACAACTTTTGAAAGCAAAGTAAAATATTTCTAATATTATAATCGTGTATATTCTGCAAAAGTTTTAGTTATTTTAATAAAACATATATTTCTAAATATGCATTGACTGCAATATTTAAAAAAAAAATCAGAATAAACTTTAAAAAAAAATATTTTTTTTTTTGTTTTTTTTATGAATACCTAAACGAAATTTGCCTTTGACGAAATATTTAAAAGTGACAAATTTCTTTACGACTGGGGCATTTTTTCGTAGCCGCCCGTTTATCATAGTTTGAACATTGCCACATATATAAATACATCCAGATCAATTCAATACTCGCAATGACTCGCTATTCAAATTTCATGGCATATTATTACATTAAATCCATTTTCCATGTCCATTCTAATCTTGATTCAACTCGCGAGGGAAGGCAATCGAGTATATGCAACAGGTGAAATAACGCTGTCTCTCTTTGACAAGTATTTTCCGCACAATCATTTGCAAATAGACGGGAAGAAATACAGCTTTCTCCTTTTGATTTGTGTTGTTGGAAAAAGACGAATGAAAACGGGATGTTACGACGGACGTTCTGGTATGGCAGACAGTGGAATAGATTTAACCCGCGGATTTATGTGCTCCTGATACAATGTTCCTTGATGTCAGGGAATACGTCATCGCTTTAACACGTGTATGGTAAGCGAAGGTTTTTCTTTCAAACATAATTTTAATAATATAAACAATTATTAGGATTACCAAAAAAAATGGTGATGTAGATTTGAATATTATTAAAATTGAAAAGAATATTATTTGAAAGATTTTTAAGGTCGTGGACCTAAACATGAAAATTAAAAAAAAAAAAAAATTTGTAATTTATATTATATTCTATGGGTAAGAATTGTGTAACAAGTTTCATATTAATATTCTCATAAGAATACGGTAAAGATGATAAAACGCCATGTCCTGTCACATCTGTCTCTTTAGGCAATGATAGCAAGGGAAACTTTAGATGGTTGTGTTTTTTTACAAACTTAGAATTTTAGGAATATTTTATATACATTTTTGGACTCGTTCAATGTATATTCTTAATTTTATTATAAGAGTGATTGCGAGATTTATGATTTTAATTTAGATAAGTTATTATGAAATGTTACTACTCACGGCACATTTTACTCTAAATTAGAAATGATTTTTCGATAAAATGAAAATCCTATAATTAACTGAATAGTCTATATGAACATTAATATATGTAGGTTTGAGCTTACAAAATGTTCCCAGCGCTACGATACGATGTCACAAGGCAGCGAGTTTACTTAATCTTATTGCCATGCTAACTTAATAATCATATACGATATTATATAAAATTTCGCAATTTCCCATAAATCTCGTATCTGCCTCACTGATGCAAGTTATTGATAAATCAACGATAGGTAACTGATTTATTTATCTTTCATCTACTGCCAATATATATATATTTTTAATAATTATAAATAGAAGCAAAATTGAATTATTTTTTCAAGTCTATCTTCACACGGTAAAACATGAATTAATTATAATCTCAGAGCAAAGAATTCATATTTACACAAAATTGTAACAAATATTTATGAAAACAATATTATTTATAAAGAAGTTTAAATTTTACAATAAGAAGGAAATATAATATAAATTCATTTCTTTCATAAGATATTAATAATTTTGTGTATGGCATTTTGGTATTCGCTTCAGTGCCCCTAAAAAAAATATTTTTATTATTTTTCTTGCCATATGAATTTCAACAATATGTTTGTGTACATGTTGCAGGCAAAACAAGATAGATAAAAATTCATTAATTTCTCAAACAACTATTGTTTTTCCTATCCTAGATCCTAGCGAACATTCGATCGATTTTTTCCACGTGATGTCGCGTCACTAACAAAAGTCCATTTTGATTTCACGGTCCCGCGACACGTATGAACCCCGCTTCGATTTCGTACACGAAAGTCGTGACATTTCTTCCGAGCTCGTGTCAATATTTCAGTTGGAAGTTATCGATCATGCGAGGATATCTCCGGAGAAGGCCTGGCGCATGCGCGGCGGCTCAAAGGCGCTACCGCTCACCGTTCATCGCTGCTCACAATCCATCATTGTCTCCTCGTGGCCCGCTGGAGATCGCTTCATACGGATCGATGGGTCAGTCTGGGTGTGGCGGTCCGTACATGCGTCAGCTACTCGGTTGCATTGAAAAATCTAAGATCTCAGCTCAGAATTACGTTTTCTTAGAAGTTGCTATTATTTCGCTATAAATAACATTTTAAATTAACGTCCGAGAAAAGGTGTCATTTTTTGTACGAGCATGTTCATATAGTATTTATGTAGGCGTGTATTCATGTTTGATATATGTAATTAGTATTGCATTTATTGTATTGCTAAATATCTCTAGATAGAGATCAGAGAACCACATCATATTAATCGAACCTAACATCTCTAATTTGATTGTCTATAAATAAGTGAAACAAAACCGCGTTTTTGGTTAATATGAGGAAAACCATTAGATACAAAAACTAAAACAACATAATATTACATTAAACCCAAATAAATATAATATTTATTATGTTCTATTTTAAACATGAAGAAATTTGCATTGCCGTATACCTGGAATAAGAGATTTAATATTAGCCATAACATTATATTGTAACCCTTCAATAATGACGAAAATTAATAGCATTTATAATATTATTGATAATATATTTAAAAAATCAACGAATTTAATATAGTTAAATAATAAATGAACTAAACAAATAATGGATTATTATTGGAAAAATATGGAAGTATAGTAAGTCGTAAGCCTTAATAGCTTCGTCTCTATGAGATATCTATTATTTGTTTAATAACAGTGCGTTTTGGTGAAAATCCAGAAATTGTGTGCTCTTAGACATTGCTAATAAATTATCTGTTTAAAATTATTTATTGAAATATTGCTGTATAATTTTATTGCCATGACATAAGACTATTATTATGTATATTTAAGTAAATACATGTAAGATTTTTATACTGCTGAAACATGAACTTCAAATATCAACATCGATTAAATATTATTAGGAGAACACATTCTTATTGTGAAGTTGTAATTATTCAGAACATAGGTCTGTGATATTTTAAATATTATTTAAATGTATTAATTAGAAAGATGTACATATAAAATCAATTTTATCGAAAAATATTGTTGTTGCGCCACCGGGATCCGAACCTGGATCTCTTTCCAAACCGGGGAAGGTGCATTATCCAACTATGCTACAGCGACATTATTTTTAGACGACAAATTTTCGAACCTATATGTTATCTTAATCAAATGAATACATTTATCGTTCCATTATTTGAAAGAGCCATCTACTTTGTTTTTACGGAATCTCAAATACCTTTGAGTAATCCGATAGCAGACGTTAGAATTAACAATTCATTTTTATTAAATTTTGGATACATTGATACAAATTATATATGTAATTATTCAGAACATAGGTCTGCGATATTTTAAATACGCAAATGTCTAAATAATTGTAAATGAGAGCAACAAAGTTTCCGATAATTCAATATGTTAGAAATAACAGTTGAGTGTTTTCTAAATTTATAAAAAAGCTTTATACAGGCAAAAGAAAACAATAAATTTACATTTGTTTTTCTTTGCACACTTTTGAGTTTTACAGCTAATATTGATAAAAAAAAGTCCTCAGTTTATGAAGTCATGAAATACACGTTCAAATATTGCACGGAGCAAATTGTGCGATAATAACTGAGGCAGAATTCGAAAGCCAACTTATCTAACCAGCTTTAGAGTATTTTATGGGTTTACGATAACATCTCCCATTAAAGCTTGTACTCCTGTTGTGTCAATACTGCAGAAGGTGTGGAAACTTCAGCCAGCCAAGGATATAAACAATGTCTATTTCGAACATTGAAAGCGTTTTGAGATTTGTGCATGTATTGAGAAAGCGCAATACTGTTAAATAAAATACAAATAAAGTAAGCGGTCAATTCATATTTGGAATATCGTTGGTAGCGCGGATTTTCAATGAATTTCGTGATCCATTTTTGAAATTGAAATATTTTAAGGATTGATATCACTTTAGTACAAGACTCAGATTTAGATGTTCATATATTTCATGGCTAAAATTTATGACATAAATCAAGAACCATTTTTTTTACTTTTTCTTCATGTGCCGTTTTCTACCGAAGGTTAACGACCAATTTGCAGTATGCTGATTTATCTAGTGCAAGATTTATAAGATTAGCATTTTGTAAATTGAGCTACTTTTTGAGGTGACGCTGCCAAGGCAACCTATTTCAAACTGCACTTCTGCTACCTTCTATTTTACCCTGCATAATGAGTTGTAAGACATTTCTAATTGCGATTTAAATACAAAAATAAATAACTACCAGAATTGTATAAACATAACCTAACCAAATATATCATTAACCGTAACAATAAGTACATAACCGGAAACAGTTAATTAAGATTTTACGAAAATGATTGTTTAGAATGTTCTCAGAATTTCACGGCCGTTCAGAATTTTGGGATTATTCTGCGACATTATTATTTACGGGGTCCATCATCTGGACTGTTGTCCAATCCAAAACGTTGAACGGAGGGGTTATATATATATATGGCAGAAACCTCTATACAGAAAAAATAGATATTGATATTTAGAATTTTCAGAATGTGGTGTCAGGATTTTGTTTGTTTTGAGATTTTTGCAGTCGGTATAATGGACAATTATCTTAAATATACACGTTATGTATTTAGATCTTTAGATCGCATACGGCGAACAATATTGTTAGTATTTTTTTACATTCGGTAATAAAACATATGTAAAGCAAGTCAGACTGTATAATCGGTTGAATTTGGCATAGTATCGAAATTCGTAATGCTCGTTGATTTAAATTCAGTGAACGTAGATGTACTTACATTCCAGCACGCTGTATCATTTCCGTCTCATCAGTCGGCCATTTCACATTTTACGGTGGTCCAGTGCTCGGTAATCCGTCTCCAATGCGCATTGATTGGTGCTCCGTTCTGGCAGCCGAGCGATATCAGTTTATTCGCGATTACTGCGCGCGATTTACCTATTCAGTTCAGTTTTAGGCACGTTACTAATTTTACGGTATTAAAAAAATGTATATATAAAATTTACGTTTATATTTAAAAAAAAAAAAGCGTTAATAATTTGAATGATTTATTATATAATGCTAAAAACATTTTACCCAGATACGTAGTTTTAGTAATTAATATCGGTTAAAACTGTATTTATTCTATTTTATTTTTTGTCACAGCTCAATTTACGTTCTTTTGCTACTTCTTCTTCTTCAACGGTCTAGTGGGATTCGGAAGTACATGACCTCATTCACTATAGAGCGCCATTCATTCGACAAACACCTCTTAGATATCTGTCTTCATATATTCATCAATCAACATCTTGATCTTCTCAGTGTTGATCGTGTTGGCTATAGCGGTAGATGTAGTTTTTCAAAAAAATTAAAAAAATTGAACAAATTATCTCGAGAATCTGAATAACATACCGATTTTCAATATTAATCTATTTTACCATGAATTTTATTTAACCTTATTCCAATTAACTATAAAAATTATCATATAGTGCAGTTATATAGATTTTTTAGAATAAATAGGCTAAAGACAATAAATTATTCAGAGAATTCAAAACGATACCATATACATCGGAATCATTAACATTTATTTAAAATTCTAAAATAATTATATTATCTCTTATATGTATTTGTGACCCCCAGATTAATATTCTAAATAAACAAATAAATAGTCATGAGTTAACAGATGTTCATCTGACGAACATAATCAGGGAATTAAAAGAGATTCGTTCCAATTCAATGAGTCTAGTGACTAATTTGAAATAAGGATTAAAAGCAACAATTAACAATTGAGGGATGCACAATATTGCTCTTATGTACACGAACTATAGAATCGAGTGACAATGCAGAATATGCACGGTTGCTGACCAAACGATCGGATGACGCGAATGTCACGTGTTAATTTTCCCTGACCGAAGGGTGAAACTGTTCAATCGACCATTAAGATATAATGTTTTAACATTCGTATAACATTATTTCGGATGTAGGTTATAATATGCTGTCCGAAGTCACATGAAGTATTAAGTTATTCGAAGTCAAAAATAAAAAAAATCTGCCTTTTCAATGCTGCGTGAGATGAGAAAGGGTACATGATTGTGGGAAAAAGATATTAACTGGGAATTCAAACACAGATATAAAAAAAATGTATAAATAAATAAGTAAGGTAATACAAAAATGTTTTCTATTCAAAATAACACATTGAATGCCGGTTAACTATTCGAATGTTGTCTACGTCAGATCACGATATTCTGCACATTTCAGTTATGACATACTGCTTTTTTTTTCTCCTCAAGGCAAGGGGAAAATAATATTTTATGAGAACAAATAAAAACGAACAAAATTAATTTATTAAAATTCATAAGTATCAATTAAATTTTTTATTTCAATGAAGCTTTTAAAATGTCTACCTAAGCTCATAAGCTTACATACATTAAAATTATTCCGAACGTTTTTTCACAACACACGAGATATAAAAAAGGAACGCATCATAGATTTTAAAAAAATCCAGAATGAAACAACGCACGTGACAATGATTACCACTAAAACGTTACCCTAATGCAATTTATTTACATAAATTATCTCGAGCAATGGTAAAGATAAAAGAAATTTAATATAAAAAATAATTAGGGGGTGCCCATTGTCCCTCACCCCAAGCGAGACTAATTGTCCGATGGTCAGGTGTACGGAACAATTAGGGGATCCCACAATAAACGATTATCGTGTGGGCATCTTTAGCCTGATACGCACCGTGAAACACACGAACGATGTAAATTACACACACATATATATATATATATATATATCTAAATCAAGGAACGCTTTAATTCAAACTATAGATGTTAAAAAATAATCATTTTAGGGGATGTTTTTTATTAATCAAATAAAATTTTAAGAATTTGCTAAATAATTATCTAATTAGTGCTATTACGAATAGCAGAAAATAATGAATTTTATTTTCATAAAAAAAGTATAAAATGAATATTTTTCCCGATGTGTGAAAATATTATTTTAAAACGTCTCGGCTAGTATTATTTTAAATTAATAAAGTCGAATGTGGACACTGCGTAGATATACTACATACTGAGATGTTTAAATTAATTACTGCAAAACATTTATTGGTTGATTAACAATCTGCAATTAATTGTAGTTCCATCACCGCCGCTTTTCCCTTTGTCCTAGAAAACTAACGGTAGATCAAGGAGGAAATCTAAGTAAAACCAGCGAATGTCTATTAAGTCTAACCGGATCCAATCGCTTGTAGCTCCGCCCCAAAGCACCTCCCATTTATCCCAATAAATTAATTCAGAACACCGCGTAAAAAAGCTCAATCTAAACTAGACTATTTGAAGGGTGAAGAGTGATGACTTTAAGCTTTTCTATTCGCAGCTATTGTTTTACCAGCCATTTTCTAATGCAGCCGATGGTGCAAGAGATCCGAGGTACTCGCTATAGATTGCTGTTCCATCATCACGATTTTCCCATAAAGCAGCCCAAGTATGGAGCACTTTGTTATTACAAGAAGAGTTGACTCAACAAAATGCAGTGGCGTCTATCGATCTCGCTGGAGATATGGTCAGTTCTTAATTTTCTCCTCTCGATCTTTTAACCCTCTCAGACCATTAATGCGGTGCATGTTTATTTCGCACGTATTAAAATATTATATTAAAAAATCGGCCAAATAACGACTTAAATATTTCGTGAATGAATGATGAAAAATAATTTATTACTGCTACTAATATTGTCTATTTCGAAACATGATTAGCCGCAGTAATAATGTTCTGTAACTCACCTATTAATGCATTAGATTTTTTCTAAAATTAATTATCTCCAGTTCAATTGATAAAATGTTTTATTTCACACAGACATTTAATGGATAAAGTGTATCACGTGTACGATATGCTGAGGTAAGTATCGTTCAGAAACTAGCCAACAATATATTTGAAGTTACTATTTAAACTTCAGGCTATATACGAGAGAAAAGAAACAAATTGTCATCTATGCTATCTCTCACTACCTCTCCGTATTCTTAAAAACACTCTCACAATTAACGTAATTTAATGACGTATTTACATTTAATTAACTGTAATTTCTAATATAATATATTATGTATAATTCTTCGTGTTTCTCCATAAGCAAAATAAAATAAGACACATTTTTGGCGAAGATACCGATACAATGCGCGCACGGACAGCTATGATTTCTTCAATTACCTGTTTCAATTCTCCACTCTTTCAATTATTGTTATTTAATAAGCGTGTTGCAGATCAAATATATTAGTGTATTACGTAAACTCACATACAAACAAATTGACACGCCACAGCGGTCACATACTTGCATTTATGAATCCGGTCACATTTTTTAAATTTTGTCGTAAGGGATATTTTTGTAACACGGAAAATAATATAAAATTAGTTTCATATTGTTATTAAACTAAATATACATATTAAAATAAGTCGAGTTTGGATGCTAGAAGTCAGGCGGGATCATGTAATAACCATCTGAAAATAGCAGATGAAATATATATTTAATTTACGTAATTATTAAAAGTATATAACATAACTCATGAACACAATGAAAATCGACCAATGAAAGGATACCTATTATATATAATGACTTAAGTCCAAAGAAAGCCCTAGTGAATTTTAGTATTTTGTTATAGTTGTTCAAAGAAAGATCTATATATCAACGATATTAAAAATAATACAATATACCCAGGAGCACATTTTTTTTTTCACAGTAATGAAATACATAGTCATTCTTTTCCCGATTGAAAAATTAAACGATCGAGAAAAAACTAGAATTATCAAAAACATAGATTATAATTAAATAGACACAAGGTAATTAATATTATATCGACGGTAGATAGTACATATAGCTATTTTTATGGTATGTATAATAAGTTATATTACGGCAGAGTGACCGAAATTTCCTAATGATCTCCGAAGCGAAGTGCACGACTTCTGAATGTTTGATTGTCGTTAATTCAATCATTGTTTAATAAGAAAGACAAAGTTTGTTTCATAACGCCATGAAGTTAAAAAATGTGATGTTTGAAACGATGCGTATTATATATTTTTTTAAATGGGTTTAATAAAAGTATAAGAATGTATTAAAAATATGTCAAAGTATATACAGAGGAAAAAGCACCATGTAATTTGTTAAAAATTATAATGTGTTAGTGATTTTATACTTGGGATTGTTGATTGCAAACAAGTAAACAAATACTTGTATATTGACACACGTAAGCGATTGTTATAAATACAAGTATTTAAAATGTTGTACACTTTAATTAAATTAAAAATTTCATTATTGCTGCTCACACGTCGCGTTGTAGATAAGTGATGGATGTACTTTTGAGAATAAATAATTTTATTTACACTCAACTTAGAATAGGTGCCGACACTAAGACATGCGACATTATTAAATAGTGTGATAATTGACAAAAGTAAAGAACATTGTCGTGCGATTCGGACAGTTTCCAATATTTGTTATTTATTCATGTTGAGTATTCACGCCGTGTAATGGCATTCACATTATGCAATTCGGGTAAACAGGGATAGAATAGAGCACATTATTAAAAAATGAACATAGGCAATCAATTATAATAAAAATATTTAAATACTAATTTAATGTATTAATTATGAATATATACATTAAATTAGTATTTAAAACATCACACACCTACGTTCTGAATAATTACAACTTCACAATAAGAATGTGTTCTCCTTAAAAATATTTACGCTACGGAAATGATTTTCATGTATTTAGCGTAGAAAAATACAAAATCATGAAAGATTATTTCATTTCAATTGCGATGCTATTATTTTCTGCTTAAATCATATTGTATTTTGTTTTAATAAAAGAAAAACAACTGAAGTGACGTAAATATTTTTATCAAGATATAAATGTCTCACAGAGACTAAGCTATTATTTTTATTTACATGGGAAGGTAAGTATGGAAGTCTTGGGCATTACAGGGCTTACGACTTGTCATCGGCTGGCTTAAGTTATCACTTTACACAATGAAACGTTCATCTATTTACCCATGCTACAACATCTATCGAATTTTTGTAAGTTGTATATATGTTATATTGACAATCTCCCAGGGGATAAATCACAGTAATTGGTTCCTACAAAGATTTAGACATACTCAAAATATTGTGAATATTTTTAATTTAATTATTTAAAGATCAATCACTTAACTTGATATGATGCAGGAATATTTTTTTTAATATATTAAAGAATACTGTTGAGTTTGAAATAATTCTGCAAATGTGTAATTTTTTGTGTCATAAATCATTAATGAATATTATTCATCTAAATATTTTTTCTTTCTTTAAAGTACGATGCAATATTGTTTGGAGATAATTTTAAGTTAATATCAATATTAAAATTATTATTAATGATGTGAGTGTATTTAACATAAAAATGATCTTAAAATTCACGATTCTATGGGGAAGAATAATCATAAATAAATTCATTTAAATTGTGTATTTACTTTCATAACACCAGTGTCCGCATTGCCTCAGTTCTCCCTATGACTAAGGTATACTACTAAGGATCGGTTCTGTGTATGGTGGACTTTCGTGTAATGTCAGGTGTATGTTTGTTTGGACATGCAGCGGTCGGTTCTCACGAGCCAATATGCAAATCCGGAATCGAGATAGCGGGAGTGTGACACATGGCGCCGCGGCGCGGTAGAGAGGGGAACTGAAGAAAATTTAAAATTCTTTGGCGGGAAAATGTGACAGATGAGAAAGAACACAATAAATAATGCACGAAAAGTACTTAAAGATTTGAACAGTAGACCGCTGTATTATATAATAGGGAGGCTTAATATCAAAGAATGTGGATAATGACGTTTAAAATAATAAATGTGCATGTAGGTGGGCGCCTCAGAAGATGTCGTAAATAATAATTGTAATGACTCGTAAATAGTAATGGTTAAACCGATTCCAATCGGGAACACATAGGACACAGAGGGAAGTAATTTCCGATTCAATACATACATGTTAAAGGCGTAAAACGAATTCAGATTGTCTCAGTCTCAGATGAATTAATATCTATCCCAACCGGTTGTTTCATTACTCAAAAGACGTCTAAGAGCAAACTATTTACGATCTTTTTTATTAGACCACATATTTTTAAATGCGATAATCTGTTTACACACTAGGCCCTTGTTTTTAACAACTGCGTGTACGTACATAATGCTGTTTTCATAACTTGTAAATCATTTTCATAAATCTCGTAATTCACAAATAACTGAAAAAAATTATCGTCATGTTTAAATGCACTTTTTAATTTCCAAACGTAATTTAGCATTGTTATTTTGAGACAATAAATTTAGTTGACAGATCCTTCGGGATATTAAATTTTTTTTTAATTATTAAAAGAAATAAAATTACATAACACACATAGACGATGCAAATTTGCTTTAACATTGGATTGGAAAAAATCTATGAAAACTAAATTTTCTAATATAAATAGAAAAATAAATGAAATAGTAATATTTAAACATATTATAAAAAAATAAATAACAGACTGCGATGTGAGCAGTACAAGTGAGTTATTTAATATACAGTCACTGTCATATCGCCCTTACGGATGTTCAGATTCGAAGGTATTTTATTTCAATAGTTCCATAATTCACTTTAATGTAGCATCACTAGTTAATATCGAAATATTGAAAGAAAAATTTGCTACACTTTTGGTAATTGAGAAAAATATTGTTATAAGTCTGTCCGTATAATAAGTGTAGCAATGGACATTACCATACATACATAACTACATAAATACCTATAATTTTACTTACATAATGAGATTCTCGTTTTCATTACATATTGTTACATGATACCCAAATATAATATATTTTATAAGTAATAATTGAATTGAATTAATTTCTTCGGGTAATGTTTTAAAATACTATATCTACAGTACCGCGTCACATCAGTATTTGAAAATGGAAGGGTTAAACAATTATACATGTCGACTAACAATTATTACCCCCGATTACATCGGGGATTTGAATTGCCCGAGGGTGATTCTGATAGTAATTTAAACGTGCCGACAATATGGGTGAATTTGTGGGGTAGTTTAAAAGGGCATTTAAAACAAGGTCCGTAAATCAATTCTGAATAAAGTAAAGGGTCAGCAGAACAAGTGGATTCATCAACGCGGGTATTATACACGGCCGTAAATATTACTTATAAATACAAAATACATTATTCAAAAATGAAATTTCACCCCTAAATTCTTCATCAGGATAAATCCGCACAATAAAAAAGTAAATAAAATAAAGACACCGTTCTTTCAAATGCAGTTCTAAAATAAGTTAAAACATGCGGATACACGCAAGTCTCTGTTCTTGATCCACGATAGTACAAAAGAGCTCGAATGTTATAATTTTTACCGTGAGGCACACTTAGGATCATATACGAGTATAATTTTCGAATCATATACGAGCTAAAAATTTGCATATATACCTCTAGAAATTATATTGCGATAATATTTTAATGAAAATAAATTTTTGCTGTGATGTTGATATAATCGGCATTAACTTTGTAGATTTTCATCATAAGTATAAATCAATGTAATAACTCTACTTGAGTTTATAAACCCTATTCGAGTTTAATACTTTACCTGTCGATGAGAGTTCCTGTTTCTCTCGAAACTCGAGTAGTGCTAATAAACTCAAGTAGAGTTATAACATAGTTTTATTTATATCAATCTATTAAAAAACGTAGTTATGTGTCATTTTTAATACAAATTACATTAATCAATTAGAAAGATATATAGGGAAAAAATATTATCGAAAAATATTTTTACGATAAATAAATTTTTCTAATTGATTAATATAATTTGTATTGTATTATTAAAAATATTTTAATGTAAAGTGACTCTAAGGTGCTTGACCTGAAGCGCAAAAACTTTGTGCTGTAGGGATGGAAAGACTTGGAGCGAGAATAATTGTTCCAAACACCGGTAGTAGCTACTTTATAGTAATAAAAAAAACCATACGAACGATTCAGCTGAGTAGAATTCATAGAATTGTAGCACGACTAAAGGGTAGCAGCATGTAGGTAGATAGTCGTTAAAAAAACACGATACATCCAAGAAGAGCATAATGGACAATGGAGGCACGATACTTGTACGCAATAATAGTATTTATCGCTTTTATATGTGTAATTGTGACTGCAACATTGGTTTAACACCTCGGATACAGGGTGAATATTATGTTCCAAGCCGATGTTGTTTTTGAATAACTAGAAATAAAACACAATTTTTGAATTTTGTTTTTATTTATGATGGCCGCCTCTGGCAGCGGCACAAATGCTTGCTCTTTCAACCATATTTTTCATAACATTCTCGCACACTGCACGTTATTTCAGCAATTTCATTTCGAATATTATTCTATAGCATAGGAATTGTTGTCGCCTTATTGACGTAGACCTTTCCATTCAAGTACCCCCACAGAAAATAGTCTGGAGCCGTTAAATCAGGTGATTGAGAAGGCCAGTCGATATCACCACTTTTTGACATGTTGTGGGTAAGTGGCACCATCCTGTTGAAACCACATATGTGTTGCAGCCCCAATCGACCCAATTTAGCCACTAAAAAGTTTTCTAGTACGTAACGATAGCGATCACCATTAATGGTTACAGAATTGCCATTATTATTTAGATAAAATGTTTTTAATGACTTCAACACATTATTGAGGCGTTATATGCTTCATAATAAGTGTAATAAACTATTCTCTTCGACTACCAAATACGAACTAACAAATGTCTACCAAACCGAAATGGCGGCCAATAAAAATCGACCTGGAACATAATATTCACCCTGTAGATCGTGCATTGGGGCTGTGGGATGCAACAAATTTTAGCATAAATATATAATTTTTTTAACTGGACTAACTAGATGAAAAATGATTTAAAGAAGTTTTTCACGATTATATGTATATGGTAAAGTATATCAGTATGTGGTTAAGTTTGTTGGCAAGTTCTACTATTGAAGCGTAAATAAGTAAGCATGTATATACGCGCATGAATATTAGGATTCAAATTGAACAAAGACGCCGACCGAAAGATCACCGAGGTTTGTATGAAAAGTCACAGATCACGTCAGCAAATAGACATGAACAAATATTGGTTGAAATCATGTATAATTTTTACATGTAATTAATAAATCAATATGATATTTCACAGCTGTAACATAACATTACAAAATCATGTGAATTAAAAGAAAACAAACAAAACGAGAAAAAATTTAAGTTATACTATTAAAAGAAGAACGTGGTTACAAAGGAATATGTATTTAAACAATAAAATGAAGCTTTATGAGAATCTATTTAGACTTTGATTTGGCTTGTTGATAGAAGTTAAAGTATAAATAAATGATAAAAGTGATGCATGCAATTAAGATAATCGAATTCGCTTATCGGAAGAGAGATCAACGCAAAGCTTCCAGCTTTTAAGGACAAACTTGGGAGACAAATTGAAAATCGTTTAGTTTAACATCCCCAGTAATGCATTTTGATGGTTTGCCGGAGACTTCAGACTTCACATTTCACACGCCACTGACGCCATTATTTTACAACGTGTTACTGCCGTTTCGAGGCAAATAAGGAGACACATAATCTTTAATCTGCTTCTGATCAGTGGTGCATTCTAAACGCCGTTGAAATTTATGTAATTGATGAAAAATTAAGAATGAAGGTTTTAACTTGTTTAAAGTAGGCGTAAATGGTATTTATTATTTATACGAATAATAAAAATTCATATCTCTCGAATTTTTGCTTTCAATTTTATTACATACCGATTCATATTAATGAACATGACTTAATTGTTCGAATTGATTGTACAAAAAATCTCATTTTGGGCAAACGTACTAGCGTATTAGATAGAATGATAGATATATAACACACTACAAAAAATAGGTAGGTAGGTACTTACAAGCACAATAATAATTGATACTCTATGATAATAATAATAATATATATCCACACCTATGCACATATATTATGAATAATTATTATATTAAAATAATGTAATGACGTAATTTTCTAATTAATTCAAATCAATTAAGAAAATAGAATGGCTGAAATATACAACTTAAATTATTTTAATAAATACTTAAAATTTAACGATAAACAATATTATTAGAAAAATTGTATCGAGTACTGAAAAAAAATCAAATCCTGGCTACACCACTGCGAGGACATAATGATAAATGAAAAATCGAAGGCAAATGGTTTCACGGGACCCGCAGGATATCGCGAATATCTAAATTGGGGAACATAAAATACTCTGAGGGTTTAATTTGAAAAAAACGCAATTGAACGGTATACACTTTATTTAATTCGGCCGTTCGCCCCGTTATCCCCCGCGCGATCTGCCCGCGATGGCCGCCCGCCGGACCTCTCCGTGCACTCGCCGAGAAAATTGCATCTGATTGAAATTTTATTTCTTATAAATGAACGCCAAAAGGATGCTTTAATCTCGAGATTAAATTAACCAACTATTTTAATTACGTTACTCAGCCGAGGCCCGAAATCACGCACCCCGTATCGCATGATGGGGAGAATGAAAAGTGTGTGTGATTAAGATACGAAACTGGTCCCCGGGAGGTGGGCAGGGAGAGGAGCACGTGATCGGGATACTGACAATACACCTTGGGGCAAGGAAGATGCGCGAATACACATGTTGCATGGAGGGCAGAGAAAGATGCTTACTGCCCCGCGTGTATATAATGTTCTTTATGATTCTATAATTATTATTATGTCAAGGGACCACCCTTATCTTAAGGTCCCTGTGGGGTTTTAGTGTTACTGTATTTCTAATTACTTCTATTCCATATAAGTGCAAAAGACAATGTTTAAATTTATATTTTTATTTATCTATATTGTAAAAACAGGTCGATATTTTAACATTTAAGATGTTTAAATAGTAATGGTTTTTCAAAATTTACCAATCATTTATTAGAAAATGATTATACTTTTGATAACAATTCGGGATTATCGGTTTTACATATAAACAATGATGGTCTTAAATTGAATAATTTAGAATCATTAGAAATAAGTAAAGCGTGTAAAATTAACTAAAATATTATAAATAACCAACTAAATTTAACCACAAGTAGGTACTATTCTAAAAAATATATTTTTTATCGTTATGTCAATTTTCACTGATTTCATCATCGTAACATTTTAAGTTGGGTACTAGAATTATTTTTTAATTAATATTACTATTATAACAATTTGATATATATGGTTTTAGATAGATAATTTGACATTCTGATGAAGGAAATGCTATTTTCCGAAATCGGAAGGTGTATTAAATATAACTCATAAAGCGGATTTAAATAATCTATATTACAATATTTAAAGATTAACAGAATTTTCGTTTAATAATAATGTACATTTTCTTATTTAATACTGAATTTTGACAACACGGTTCGCTCGCATTCACGTTTTTGTTTCTTGGGAATATGAAACTACCAACAGAAGAATTGTATCGCGCAGAATTACGAGGTCACAGCAGAGGCGCCAATTAATTGATATGATAAGACACGTGTCAGCAATTTAAAGGTGTAATCATCGGCGTGGCGCCAAAAAAACCCGTAGGATAGATTTCGGGAAAACAGAGACTATCATTCTTAGTAAAACGTCACAGCGGCGGCCTGTCGCTATGTAGATACTTGCAAATATGATGGAAAAATATTATTTTACGAATGTATATATGTATCTGAATAAAAACAGTTTATTATGAAGGCGGGAAGCCATTCTCTATTATGTCGTGTCGCCGTTGTAAACAGATACTGAACATCTTTTATGTTTCATTTCTTTTGACATCATAATCATCACCATAATCGTCGGTTGAGAGAAGCTGGTATCGGTGAACCACCCTTGCTTACATTCTTGTTTCCTGTATGGAATAAGAATCACGGAATTACACGTGTTCGTTCCAAGGGTAATTCAACCATCGCAAAAATACGCATAGTAATTCTGTAGTTAATTCCATTATAGCCCGTTGATCTGCTGTCAATACTATTTGTTATATGGACTTGACTCGTTAATACTACCCACAATTAAGCGTTGGACTCGATCTCAACGTAACAGTTACCTTAATTTTTATTTATTTATGATGCATTTTCCGCACACAGTTAGTATTACTTATGTATATTATTTTATCTCGTCTTTTGGTTTTAAGCTAATATTATTTTAAGCTTTATCTCCTACGCAGGAATAAATAAGTAGTGCCCAATGAAAGAATGACCAGGCAGGTTCAGGAGATGTGAGAAAGTTGCTAGAATAATGTTCAGAAAGGGAGTTGCCTACATTATATATAACCATAAATAAACTGACTTAAAAACGTATCAAGATTTTTCTTTCTGCTTGCTCCAAAGGCGGCGGGATATTTGTCTTTATTGGAGACTGATGAGAAACTAAGCTCTTTCTCGCTATCCTTAATTAGTGAGAAAAAGATAAATTGTTTTGCTATAAGGAGTAATTAAACCGCGAATCTGCTAGTGAATTTCGTAACGTTAACTAAGAAAACGAAGGCGACTATATTTCGCGCGGGCACAACCAGTTTTAGAAACAAACCATAAATAATAATATAAAGATCAGAGTCCGGGATTGCTCGAGCCCCTCGGGCCAGGCTACCGCTCCATTCAGCGGCCCATTTGTTACTCACTGCTTGCTTCTGCGTGTGAACACAGCACTATCAATTATTATTAAGTACAGCGATCGTGTTAAGAAAACTGTTACAAACTTAAACGCTTGGTCAAAGTTAGAACATGGTGAAATTTGTAAGATGTTGTATTGTGGTTTTTTTTCGGCGTTTGACAGATTGTTTGAGAAATACTCGAAAGTTAATCGGACCTCAACATGCTTATAGCAAATCGTTATTTTCTTCTTCCGGATATTCTAAATTAGATCTTGGCACCTATACAAAAGGTAGCTACATCAAAGAATATTTTTATGAAAATGGGAGCGACCTCAGTGAATTATGATTACCTAATAATTATAAAATCAATTAAATTAGTTACACAATTGAAAAATCGTTAACACTATGTAATTTTTTTAAAATATATCTCGATTAAAGTTGTACAATTATAATATAATATACCAATTAATTTATAATAATTTTATAAAAAATACTTTATTTTTAATTGATTTAAAATAAATGATTAATAACCATTACATATTATGTAATATTTAAAAAAATAATTAAGTATTTTCATATAAAGTATCTATGAATTTTTAATTGGTTTTTTATTCTCAGTATACCAATGGAATTTCTTGTAATTTTACTGTCTTTTTTATTATACACATGAATATATTTTGCTATCGTATTTTGACCAGATCAAATAACTACGTAGGCGTATTAAATGTTTTAGAAGTCGAAGTGCTAGGTGTTGCTAAGTGTTTGGACATATTTGTGGAGCAATATTTGTGCTACAAATAATATAGAAGGGGGTACCTACCCACCTGGATTTTCCCACATAGAAACACATATGATTAATCGGATTCGTGCGAATGCCTCTGTAATTAATGACAAGAAGCCATTTCTAATGGATGCCAATAATTTAAATATCTATATTTCACAGAGTGCATATTTGAAAGGGAAATCACTGATAAATGGAGTGAAACCGCCGATTCATTTTGTTATTCCGAGACCTTTCTCTTCCAAATTCAATAACTAACGCCGGAGAATATTCTAAATAATTATCTCAGGGCATCATCAATTTATTCAGGTTGAAACTGGAATTCAATGCATCGGAAATGGCGATTAGTTTTGTGTATATCAGCATGACACAAGTACATGTTAGTATGATACAAGCGTGTAATTTCAACACGTGCATAATATATCTGCTGATTGAAAATCTATGAGTATTAACAACATAATGATATTATACAATTCATTAGTAATTTAATTATAACTTAAATTACATTTCACAATAATTATTATTTAATTCAAATCATTCAAATGTGCACGAAGGAGTTATGCAATTTAAATTAAATACGATGAGATTTCGTGTAACAAAATTCTTTGGACTGTTTTTTTTTTTTTTAATATATGTATATAGGTATAATATAACGGCCATAGGCGTACCGTTCAGAACTCTATAGTTATTCCAAAGGTTTTATTTTGATCTCGTAAATAAACAATGTAAAATATATGTTTAAAATGTGAATGACATTTAATATGTACATAAAGGTATATATTACATCTTCATATAAGTATTTGATTAATTTTAAGTTACTGACATATTGGTGTATTTTTTAAAGAACGGGAATAAACAATTTATTACATTAATTTAGAAAAAAAAACAAAATAAAAATTAGTCTGCTACGTGTTACTATTGACGTTATTTTGTATCAGGAAGACTTCCATAAGAACTTATAGCAGATTAGGTAGTATTTGTTTTCTAATTTGAATAAATTTGATATATTATGCGTTTTGAAAGAAAAGTATTATATATAAAGAAATAATAATATCACATATGAATGGATTTATTTACTGGAAATAGAAGTGATTCGTTGTCAATGAGAAAAGCTAGAATTATTTTATCATCATCATATAGTAGCCTGTGTATTTCCACTATTCCATAGAAGGCCTCCGCTAAATATCGCAATTTATGAATTTATTGTCACTATTCTGATATCGCTCCTTCGTTGAGCTTGAGGACATCCAATATTTCTACCACCCATCGAGTTCTTCATTCTTTTTTTCCCACCGTTCATTTCTTCGACAGATACGTCCACCCTATTGCCATTTGATTATTTGTATATATCTTTCACTAAAAATTTGTGACTCAGCACTAAAATTTCAAACATTATATATGTGAATACAAATTAAATGAATTAGCGAGAAAGATATACAGAAAAAACCAATCCATCGAAAAAATACTTATTTGCTACTGAGATTCGAACCTGGACCTCTTTCTATCCAGTTTTCCCTAATTATAAATGGTAATATCAGCCATAGGTTTGTTTTTAACAGATTAAGAACATAAAATAAATGAAATGAAATAAATATGTACGAGAAGAAGACGTTTTTAAAATAACAAACGTAGACTCGTATATATATTTGATTTGAGATAAGATACATTCCGGTATCTTCCAATTTTTTTTCAAAATGAAAATACTTAAATAGGTATTTTAGCAACCAAATTACTGTTTGGCGATGAGACACACTAAAGGTGTTGCAAGAACTATTGCATTTAAAACTATTTTTTATTTTAAACTATTAAAAATAATAATTTAAAAACGTGGCTCAAGTACCTACCTGCATGGGAAGAAAACTAAATGTTTATTTAATGGTAACTAATTGAAAATCTCGATAAGGTTGTTTACTGTCGGGTGGAGTAGACCGCAGATAGGCGACGCGGCGAGTGGTAACCGGTGGAGCCGCACCAGCCTCGGGGTTGGGCGGGCGCAGGTCCCACTCCTAATGGCGTCGGTAGCACCACGGAGCTGCCCAGGGCAGACACGATGAATACAAGATCACTGTATTGTGAATACACCATTACAAATTACGCTGTTAAACATAATCAAGATATCACTTATTTTAAAATAGAAAATAAAATTTTGTTTTTATTTTCATTTCAAATGTTTAACCGGAAATATACATGTTTTAAAATGCATATATTATAAACGATAATTCATTATAATATTATAAAATAAGTGTTCAAAAACTATCGTAGGACAGACGCGAAAGACGTACATGGTACATATTTACCTAAATACATATATGTGACACAATTTAAATAGTTTCCTACCTACAGTAAAGCATCATAATAGTGTTACAATTTTAAAATTTCTGACAATAAAAATTAACAAAAATATTACACATCCACCTAATTCGTATATTTTAAAGGACCGACACTTCAATCCTACGTAATGTATCTTTCAAATGCGTTGTTAGGTCAGTAATTATATAATTTTAAATTTATTTTTCATTAATTCGTGTTTTGTGTATCCTTTGAATATTTAAACAGGATGTTTATTTAAAAAAAAACTAAAATAAATAAATAAAATTGTGTACAGCAGGTTGATTCAGATATCCTTACCCAGCAAATATCCCAGGAAGTGAATAAAACATGTTTTAAAAAGTTCAACAGTCTGAAGGATGAATACAAAATCACGAACAGGATGCAGGATTCATTGTTGATATACCAAATAATATTCTACATAGTTTTTATAGAAAAATCAATTAGTTTGATATATCTGACATTTTTAAACAATTTGAGATTTGATGACGAAGCAATAATGTGCTCATAATTAGTTAAAATATAATGATAATTAACAAGTGAAAGACGTGTATAAATGTAAAATACGTAGTCATATTATGAGTTAAAATATTGATTCATATTAGTATTCAAATGCGAAAATAAACCTCAGTACATATCCCGCGGCTATGTACACCATCTGTTGGCGCCCCATTAGAGCAAAGGGAGTGCGAGCGGAAGCCCTAGGGGTCCGGGCCTTCGCGGGGGCCGGCCCCCGTAATAAGGGGCACTTGTCTTATTACACGTTTTGCTCGCCAGGGGGATGAAGCTAAATAAGATAAAGTCTTAAGCATTTGCGTAATTTTAATTAGCAAGGAATATTGTTTATTAATGTGAAAAAAGTAGAACAATTATTATTAATAAAGAGATTCGTTCACTGAATGAATCTAAGAAAAATGTATTATTTAAATTAATGACGGTAAAGTAAAAACAATTTTTTATCAAGTTTTGAATATAATGAATAATAACGTTGGTTAATGGGAAGGATTAAAAGAAAAATAAATAAAAATTCTTGAACAACCTTTAAATAAATTTCCTGTCTCATATTGTAAGTAAAGTTAAAAAAATAAAAGCTCTTCTATTAGCAAGATTTAAAACTACCTTACTGTTTTAGTGTTTATTTCAATGCTTTTGATATAGAGTAATACACAATATTAATACAAAAAATATAATAAAATTCATATAATAGAACCATGGCAAGCGTAAACTTTCTGTAAGTTTATTCACTTATACATTATATGTCATGTATAAATATTGTATACAAGTAATGTATAAACATTATAAAGTAGAGAATGAACTTACAGAAAGTATAAAAAATATCTCACCACGCTCTATGCGCAAGAAAAAACAATAAGATTTAAATACAACATATAAGATTTGAAAATAAAAACAATTCTTATAAATAAAGTTCGTATCAATACATATATCAATGGTCGTAGAAACCAGACGTAAAATAGACCAACATATGATCTTATTTTTGAAAGAACAAAAGGTATCGAATGCAGTATAATACATTAAAGGCACAATAAAATATATTTCATAATGCGAGTGTCTGTTCTTGATTTGACAGCAGCATCCCGGTCCATTCTTTCGATCCACTGGTCCATAGGAACAAAATTGTCCGATCATCCCGGCCTCTCATTTCGTGATGGCTTATCTGCGCGATCAAACCAACGAACTTTTGGTCTAGGAATTTATTGCCACTTCATCGGAACATCCATCTAGCATGGGTTCGGTTTCTTCATAGCGGTCAAGAATGTCGTTTGTATAAAAGAAAATATGCAACAATGCTGAAATGTTGACCAACAAATATTAAAAAAGAATTTGTGTATACTAAGAAAAATATTTTTATCTAGATCGATAATGTCAAGTAACGACGGTCAATCACAATATTTTTTTGCGATTTAGATCGACTTAAGATTGATTAAGATTGGAATACAAAATAATCAACATAGTTAGTATAAAAAATTATCCACAGTATTAAAAATTATTGTGCAGGGAGAGAAAACACACTAAAACAGAGTTTTTCATTTGAAATAAAATGTGTGTCATTAAAACGGAAAATTATATTATTATTATATCCCGAGGATGAAATAATTAATATAAACGGAATTAATAAATGAAAATATAATTCTATGTAATTCATTTGCGTAATTTATAAAAAAAAGTGTATGAAAACCAATAAAAATAAATTGCTCTTTCAAGAATGCATTTATATAGCATATTTACAATTAGATAACGAAAAAATGACATTAATATTTTTTATATTTAGAATAATATACAATTAAAAAACAAAACATGTGTTGTTTAAAAAAAAACTGGTTATTTTAAGCCGTTAAAACTATTTTTGAAAAAATCGGTCGATAGCACTATGTAATTACATACTAACTGTTTCTCCAACATATGATTTGTGGACTTCATTTACAACATCTCGGCAACATTCGGCTCAGCTCGACTATCATCGCGCTGGAGATAAGCTTTAATTATTGCAGATCACGAGCGGGCCGTTATTTGGAAATATATTTTTTCGATCATAACTTTTTATGTTTCCTGGTAAACTGGTTCTGGGAACACGCTCGTCTTCGATCCAGAGCAGGGCTGCGAAAAGCAAACGGCAACATGTCCTTTTTTGCATTTATTCTAATAAGTTTGAGTGTTAAATACAGTTTGTTGACATTCACGGTAGTACAAGTAATAAGAGTTATAAAATTTGAAATATGATTTAAACCCGTCCAATACCTCACAACAAAAAACCGAATCCGTCTAATTACTGTCTTTGGGTGCGTGGGTACTAGTATCTTGATGTTATGAACATGTACTATTTTAAAAGTACTCAAAGATCTGGGTTGTCTAAGATTGTTAAATTTTATGACTATTGGGTCATTTGTTGTTTAGTGTATTTTGTATGAAATACAAACTAATCACATATTCTGTTCTTACCTTTATCGTCATTTCTGAGTCGCGAGGGTGAAAATACATTCGTGTAAATGCACCTTATTTTTTGAAAAGCGTCCCTAAAATTTAAACAATATTTTTAAGATTAGCAAAATCAACTTTGTGGTTAAAATCCATTATTTTAGATTCTTAACTTTGTTTTATTCATCACTTAATGAATTAAATACATATACCGGTTTCAAAAAATATCATTTTCTTTTTCAGGATGTCATCAACTAATCATATTGTTTCTTTAACAGAATCTATTTTTGCTATTCTAAACTAATTTTCACTGTTTCTCTGCGTAAGCATCCCATTTTCTGAACTAGATCATGTTCCATATTAATGAAACATTACAAACACTTTTTAATGTCCTGTATCAAATGAAACATCAAGAAAATGAAATATATATAATTATTAGATAGGTACCTAAATAAAAATAATAAACCACAAAGTTCAATTTTCAAATATTATTGATTTAATTTACCTTCCAATGCAACCTGCACCACCCTCCCATGCATTAAAATGTTACAATTTTTTTAAACATCTGATAGTAGATTTCTTTATTTATTCATTTGAAAAAAATGTACCTTCAGAACCAAAAGGTACATATAAACATTCAAAGGGTTTTGGCACTTCTTTTCAATGAAATGTATGAATTTCCTATTTAACTTTCTTTTGTGATGGCTGGAAGACATTAGGGTTTTATTTATATGATTTATTATGAAGATTTTTTAATCATGGTAGCCCTGGTCTATAGCTTTTAATTTTGACGTATCTGGTCGGAGCGAATTATTTATATTCAATGTGGATTAATACTAATACTACTCGAGATACAAACATTTTGATGCACTTTAAGTCGATGCGTAAAAAGGATTAACATAATGTGGAATTGTGAAATATATAATAGCTAATATAACAATAAACGTTTATATAGAGGATTTTAAAGAGGCACATTATCACGTACTTTAGACATTTATAATAATAAATCATACAGCATTTTAGGTGCTATAGAAAAGGAAGTTACCGATTGATCATATGATTTATGTCTACTATTTTAAATACAAAAAAAGATGCCGCATGTTTCTTATAAAAAACAGTGTCTTTGGACGAAAATTTAATGTTTAAAAGATATGCTTAACATTACAATAATACAAGGCCCGGAAGGGAAACGGATAATTTTGAAATAATGGTTTTCTCGAAATTCCGAAAATTTGTTAATAAATATTTAAAATTGATAATTTTCTGTTTAAATTCGTCTGTTCCATAGCCAGGCCCTGTAGGTCTTCACAGGAGTCACTCAAATAAGTAAATATTTTGTTATATGATATGAAACAATCAGAAGTAATAAATATTATGTCATACAGAAATACACGTCTTTAAATAACACTTATGGGAATTTGATTATTATAAGTAAAATTCAATTCAGGTAACGATGATGGGCTTTTAACTACAGTTAATTAATTTCAGTCAAAATCCGGTTACTGATAAGTGGTACAATTTTTAAAATTTATGATAGTTGCATTTAACAACGAAATGAGATGTATGATACGTGACGCACTTCCATACGCAAACACATATATAATACAAATTATCTATTGCTAAGTTTGTGTGCAAGATGAAAATAATGTACATAGCTGATTTTTTACAAGTATTACAAAAAATCTAAACTCTTCAAGATGTTAAACCGTTAGCGTTTCACGACGATCGTAATTTAATTTCGTATTAAGAGCCATGCTACAATTTTTATTGGTATCAATCTCCGTTAAATGTGGTTTAATTATAAACCTCGAGATTGATCGTCGGAATAGAAAGAACGTGACAAGAAAGAGTTAAACATGCGCTCCGAAATGAATCATGTTTTTATCAATTCAATTAGATTTATCGTGTTGAAAATGTATTTTTGAAATGGCCGATAAAAAGGCATGTTAGAGGGGGGGGGGGGGGGAAGGCATTCGGAAGTGGTTTTAAACCATACAGTTAATCGATGGCCGCAATAAAAATTAACAATTTTTATTTTAGATTGTTTTTATAGTTATTAAATATATGATGAACATCTCTAACAATATGACAAAAAAAAATGCTTTATCGCTTGTATGAACTGATTGACCCATTTGATCCATTATTGCAGTCGTTCTAATCCAAAAAAAAAATATTTATAAAGATTACTCTCACATGAAATCGTCGGATTTAGATACATTTCAGGTTTATTATTTTAATTTTCTTTCGACTATGACGATATCAGTGTTTTTCAAACAGTACCGCGGCACACTGGTGTGCCACAAATGTCCTAAAAATAAAGACCATAAAAACATAACATCTAACCTAATAACGACCCACACCCACGACAACTATCGGCAGATGCTACCAGCTAAGCGCAATTAAGTGATCATTGTCAGCAGCTCATTTACATGTGGCTAATCAAATGCATAATTAACTTTTTTTTATATTTCTACGCCGTCCTGCCCTAGAATAAGAGCCGCCGAATTATCGCGAACTACGTTCCGCGTTCGAAGCCCGAATGAATCGCACAGGACTGACAAGGTTTTTGAGTCGCACTTTGTTTATAGGGAATGACACGTCTAATTATTATTATATCGATGCTTGTAGTATCTGCAGTATCAAGTGAGCCGCTACACTGAAAAGATTGAAAAACACTGGGCTATGTGAATGGTGAACACTTGACAATATACACTCGACCATATTTAATCGTTTAGCAACTAAAAGCTCACATTATAATTTGACAGAGTAAATGAAAAAACATAAAGATCCGTATCATCCCGTTAAATTTATCATGATGACTCATTTAGAGATTCACACAAATACTTATGTGTTTTATTTACCAAATTAAAAGATTAATTAGTTACTATTTTCAAGATGCAAATACTATTCTCAAAAATAAGAAAATTATGATTTTAGAACACTCTCGTAAACAGTAGGAGGACGATGATTTGTCGTCTCCCGGTTGTGACGCATATAATCAAGTATGTCACACAGAAAAGTATTATTGATCGACTCATTTAACTAAGTATAAAATACTTCTGACCACTCCCGAGGCATGCTTCCCAAGCGGCCCGGTATGCAGTGACAAGCTCCCTCTGTAGGTGGGCGCCGCGGATCTGATGGATGGAGAGGGAAGATATGCGCTGATTAATGCGGCTTCATTAGCCGGACGGGGAGAGCGACTGGGAATATATATTCTGCTAGTTTGTTACCTATTCAGGTACGTACAATTAGTACGTACCTCCATACCTTGCCTTATACCAATCTTTTATATCAGACGCAGACGAAGAGCGATCTCGGGTCAATCAGGCGTTGGAGCCATGTTACAAAGTACTCGTTTAACCGAGAGGTTTTTATTCATGGGTGAAGGATATTTGTGCTAAAAATGCGGACAAAAAAACACATATTTTAATGATAGTTTTACTATGCTCTTACTGAGTTTTTAATAAAATAATAAAATGTTAAATTTAAACACAAAAATATGCATATAATAATCGGGAAAATATTAACTTTTATAATCTAAATTTATTTAAAAAATAAATTAAATTACAGCAGCAAAATAATTTACTTTATTTAACACGATAACCGTACACTTTCACATGATGAAATTGATAGCAGATCTTGTTTCTGATTAATTAAATAAAGAATACTTAAAAAAATTAAAATTGATGTACTGATTCAATGCGACTTACTGTATTTATAAAAAAAGAATTAAATTAATCAAACAGAAAGAGTTACAGAAACAAATCTATTTATCGAACAAATATATTCCAGTAATGACTAAATATTTGTTCGAATCGCGGTAGCGCAAAAACAATATTTTTCGACAAAATTGATTTTATATGTATATATTTATAATTGATACATTAAATTAGTATTTTAAAATGCAACTTCATAACAGAAATATGTTTTGAAAATTGTATCTAAAAACAATATCTCTGATGATTAACCTTTTGTTTGTACAATAGGTACTACTGATGATAACGAAGCACGTCCAGCATTTGAAAATTGAATAAAAATATGATTGCTTCGAATGAAAAACGAGCAGAAGATGACGCCGCTGTGTGAAATGATTCAAGCGGCATTATAAATTATCCATCGACAGTCGTCAGATCAAACGCTGACAAACGATATAATGAAATTTATTTTTTCCAGCCGACACAAAAGATTTCGTAAGAAGCCGGTAACAGTAGCGAGCTAATTTTCTATGTAAAAAAACTTGACGAATCCTCAGGCGAATCAAAATGGACGACGGGCCTTGAGCACACTTCTGTCTTGAAGTTTTGGACAATGTATCATGGCCAATCCATTAATAATTGTGACGGTCTCAGTCACGTGCGTGGCGACCAAATTTTTGAAAATTATAAATTATTATAGCAAAAGCTATGGGAACGAAGTGAACTCGCGACATTTGGGAAATTTAAACCCTCGCAGCAATGATACGGATGCCGCTGTCAAAGTGACGGGCGACCATTTTGAAATATGACATTAAGTTGTCTGGCGAAATCGAAATACGCAATGCATGTTGGATTACTTAAACTGACAATCGATCGAGTTGTATCTTAACATTCTTTGTGTATTAATGAATTTTTTCCGCCATTTTACAATTATTATTTTTAAAAATATTAACATATTATACACGTACATAGTTGCATTTATACGTCATACTAAAAACTAAAATACATAGCTCACGTTGTTTGGTCATTGAAATTTTCCATAAAAGCTTGGATCGCTCATTTAAAATTTCTCGATTTGGAAAATATCGTGGTATACGGTATACGGAATATATAATGGAATGTAATATTAACTGTATGGCCACCTCTGCCTAAGTTATGCTAATTAGACCCTATATACATGTAGAAACTCTAATGATAAAATTAATAATTCTATAGTTATTTTAATATACAGGTATCAAAATATTTTTTAATCTATCTAAAAGTATATTGTTATTTGAGAGTTTATCTGGAGGTGAAAATTGTGTAAATGAAGAGAAAAAGTTTAAAATATTCTTCTGTTCAGGAATCTAAGACAAATATTTAAAAACATTGTTTTTAAAGTTGAAGAAAACTGAAATTGACTATTCCAGATTCGCTGTTAAACGCTTATTTCTCAACCATTGAACCATGGCTCAAAGTTACAAAGGTACCGCGAAGTATATTAGCGAGTAACGTGATTAGTTACCGCGGATTATCGGTATTGAGGTAATGTGAAGCCAATACCGCGACAATACGCTAACCGGATAAATGAGAGTTCAATGTGACAGTGCAGTACGCGATGGCACGTTTAGAACTCGCGGAAAATCGATCAACTCGAAAAATCGATTAAGTCCATCAGATACGAATGATGAAGTTAGCGGGAGATCTTGTACGAGTATATATTTAAAATAATCTTATTTCACGTACGATGCAATAGTAAAATTGTATTAAAAAATCTGGCCAATTTATCGTATAAATCCCAGCCAAATACATTGTTAACATTCAATTTTAAACTGTTTTGAAAGTATGCATACTTTATTTATTGTTTCATGTACTTTATTTTAATTCTCATTGTTATTTTCTTTTAGTGTACCTATTTAAGGTTTTTTTTTTACATGTTTCCCGTGGAGTCGCACCTACATTAAAAAACGCGTTAGGATTAAGTCCATGGCTCTTGTGTGGGAAGAAAATTGCGAGGGTTGTAGATTTTACAGTTTCGCCATGTTAGAGACTTTCGTTCCGCATTCGAACAAAATATTTGAGTGAAATAAAATAATTGTAAATTGGAAAGGGGTTAACGGGAATCAGAACCATTGCAGAGTTGACCGGACCAAAAATAAAAAAATGCGATGCAAGAATAAGAATACCTGGAAGTCGACATTGCTTCACGAGCGGTCCATCCCCACCACATCCCGACAATGGACAGCGAATAAAGGAAATCGTAATAAAATTTAGAGAACGTTCCCAACCTCGACTAGTTGGATCCATTTCATGGTTCATTCAGCGATTGACAACGGGCAGGGGTCGACAACCCAAGATTTAAAAAAATTCAATTCTTTTAAGCATACCACAAAAATTACCAGATTCATCACGCACGTCTGGTTAAGGGGGCAATTGAAATATATAAAAACGCAGTGAATATTAATAGGGATGCGGTCCTAAAATATTAACACCTCGTGGTATCTGGGATGGAACTTACACATAACACAACACTACTCATTTCACACAACACCTGTTTTCGACACGGTATTGCAAACCAGTACCTAAAAACGACACATCCTGCTTTCGATGCGGTACTGCAAGCCAGTACTTAATCACAATATTAACAGTCTCACGTCTGTCAAAAAGGTCAGGTATACACTGTAGATTAGACCAGAAAATTGTACATAGAAGATTCTGAACGGCCGTAAAAACAAGAATATTTTTATAAAAAACTACACCATTCTGAGGAGCCTGTTTGCAAAAACTAAAAGCATTCTAAGAAAAACCATTTAAGTCATAATATTTTCTACTATTTTATTCTGTATAGAATTTAATATTTCAAAATTTTGTAATATATTAATATAGATGCAAAAAGACTGATAATTATTATCAGTTTTTTGACTAATAATGAATTATTTTGACAGATAATTAACGAAAAATGTCATTGCTAATGAAGCGACATCTTTCAATTTCTAAACCAAGGAGCACTAATAATAATTAAGTTTGTGATCTTTAATGTATAATAACTTTTTAAAATGAAAACATCTATCCAGCATCTGTTATACGAGTATTTTAAAATAACTTCTGTCAAAGCAGTAATAATTTTGTGTTTGGTTTCGTCGATGATTCTGAGATTAAATAAAAAAAACTTGCAGTATTCAAGTTCCTAGTAAATTTATATATATATATATATTGCTTTGTATTTTCTCGTCATAAAAAGTGGATGTTTTGGATCCAAAAACTGCTGAATAAAATTTTAAAGGCTACAACAAACAAAACAAGTTTCAATAAACATGTATCAAGTTGTCAACCGTTGTGGAGACATCAGAATCCGAAAACAGAACACTAAAACAACGTATGAAAGTGGTCTAAGTAAAGAATTTAAAAGTTTATTAATTATTTCGCGTCACGTTATTTTAAAATGAATATAATACGATGCTACTTTTAAATTTAGCAATATTGACTTTATGGTTAAAATTCATATTTTTATTTGTTATCTTTGTTTTATTAATACATTTACCGGTTTCGAAAAACATCATTTTCTTCTTTAGGATGTCATTACTAACTAAATTTAACTACGAGTCCCATTCTAAGATTTTTTCTTAAAAATTATTCGAGTAAATTTGTATTAAGAAACAATTTGAGTTAGGTACTAAATTTATTTTTTAAATAAATGTTTTTTTTTAAATAGATTTTTAAAATTAGATTCTGGTAAAGAAACGATAATATATGTTTTAGTTAGTAATGATATAGTATGATGCAAATTGTGAATAATTTAAAGCATTATATTCAGTGTCACGGACGTTCAGCGAAATTCCGTTAGTATTTATTTTGATAACAGAGTAAGTAATTTCAACCTTTTTTTATTTCCTTATAAGCTACATGTGAAATTTGTATGTAGAAATAAATTATAAATCTAGCAGACTAAATACATTTTGAAACCTTGTGTTGTGTAATATATATTTTTAATGAATTCAAACGCAAACCTTTAAATATTTCGAAATTAAAGAAACATGACTTAGACCACTTTCATAATAATGGGCACATATTTCATGGCTGTAAACGGAAGAACTGCATTCTATCAATTTATGAATTATATTTTTAACAACATATTCCTGAAGCTTATTCCGAAGTTGCTGAACCTGAAATTTTGACTTTTGTTACAACAATTTTTTTTTAATCTTGTTTAGATGCTGACGAACTCTATTACGCAAGTAGTGTTTGGATATTTCCACTTTGATATTCTCTTTTTCTAAAAGAAAACGCATAGATATTAATTAAGATAATGATATTTTAAGGTGTTATGATATAAAATTAGTTACACTTTGTTTTAAAAATTATTTTAGGTTATGCCGTCCTTATTTCGCTGTATTAGACAAATCCACAATCGCTACGGTCTGCCTATAAATTGCCATCTTTATAATAAACATTAACTTTAATGTCACGTGACTGAATAAAAAATTAGAACATTTCTCATATATTCTTCCAATAATGTAATTACTGTTATTTAAATTGTAAACAATTTAATTACATAGATATGTTTAATATTTTTTGGCATTTCTCACTTTACATTTTTGTAAAATTGCCATTACTGCGTATACGTAACCCATTTATATGGTGGTGCCAATGGTTGGTCTTCCAGGCAAAGCAGTGTGCCATCGGTAGCCGTTACGTGCAACTCATGGGAGGTATTCTCGACCGCTTTGTCAAAGGCTTCATCTTTTTCAGCTTTTTTTTTCAGGAACGAATCACTTTTTGGTGTGGACTTCGACGACATAATCGCCAGCGGTTATGTGTCGTGATTTTAAATTGAAACCGGCGCATAAAAAATGATGTCATTGGAACCTGTGAGAAATCATAGACTTTTTTGGAGTTGGCTTTTTTATATATTTCTGTGTCCGCGTTGTCACCTTACGCGGCCGAAACTTTTTCGAAAATTTAATTTGTTATACAATTATAAGCAGCATGGCGCATTTTAAATAATTAAAATGATAGGAAATATGTATCTAATAAGAAACGAAGATATAGTAATAAAATCTGTAGGGGAAGTTGTCTCAATGGAGATAAAATATGATGAGCGAAGATGCAAAGTTGGCAGGCCGAACACGAGAGACCTAGCACGATTATATTGATGTCATATATAAAATTAAAAACCTCAAGAAATAAAACGTAAGATGTTTTATAATTTTTGTTAACACATATGGCATACGGTACGCTGGTATCCAACAACGACACAAGGATTTAAATATACATAAAACAAGAACATAGTATTTATTGAAGATACTTTTACTGTTTAAATAATGGGCATGTCGTTGTGCTTTAATTCAAACAAATTATACCCATGAAAACATTATTTAATTCACTATATTCAATTTTTTTTTTCAAAATAGAAAAAAAAATTAAATCAATTAAAATATGAATTAAATATATTAATTAGAAAGATATACAAATAAAATCAATTTTATCGAAAAATATTGTTGTTGCGCCACCGGGATTCGAACCTGGATCTCTTTCCTAACCGGGGAAGTTGCATTATCCAACTATGCTACAGGGACAATAATTTTAGCGACAATTTTCGAACCTATATGTTACCTTTTTGATATTAATACATTTAATCGTTCCATTATTTGAAAAAGCCATCTACCTTATTTTTACAGAATCTCAAATACCTTTGAGTAAACTGATAGCAGACGCCAGAATTATTAATTAACTTTTATTAAATTTTGGACACATTGATACAACTTTATTATTATTAAACACAATTAAACAATATTATTTAAAACAATTTTTTTTAGTGTCACACAGAAGTCGACCTGCCCAGATCGGCTCGAATTATTATCTGTATCAATCAATAGAAATATGACAATGGAAAAAAAAGTTTGCCTTATAAACCCATAAATCACAGAATAAGATTTTTCAAACGTTTATAGGAATCAAAATCTATTACTCACACATTTTTCTAAAACCTTTTGCATAATAAATACGCGTTGTGCTGTTGAAATAGTGAAATAAACCACCAAAAAAAAAAAAAACATGCATTATAAAACATCACCTTCCGATATAGAACCGATGAAAAAAGTGTTATTTAATTATTATTTCAATGCCTTTTAAAATCGTATCAGGTAACGTCAATAAATCACTCATTCAAAAGTTAATAAAAATATTAAAAAAAAAAAAAAACAAAAAAAAACTGTTAAGGCCGGTAGCTGTCAAAAAGGCCATTTCACCGAGACCGTGGGGCCCGGCTGGCGTCCGCGGGTAATAATGCTTGACAATGGTTATTATTACACAACGGGCCCGCAGGTAGCGAGGTAATCAGCGTGAATATTTAATAAGTCGTTCTTCACAATCACCGTGATAGCTGATAGCGTCTGCGACCGGTGAGAACTGAAAACGCATTGCACTAGAAAATGTGAGGAAGTGAATTAAAAGCAATCAATTTCTTAGAAATATGAATTCTATAAATGAACATATTTTTGATCTTTAATATATTTCTAGGAAGCCGCGTGAATAATAATACTAAACAATACATATTTGTTAAAAGTGGAGACGTTCAATACTAATTAATCTTTTCAAGTTTTTTTTTACAAAAATGTAGATTTTTATTATTAATTTATATCAGAAGTTATACAGTCGATTGAATTTTTTAAAAAAAAAAAACAATAACTTTTAACTAATACAAAAATAATAAACTAAACATTATTTATAACAGTTAAGACAATATAGGCATACAGTATGCCAGAAAAGTTTCTAATATGGAAAATTCTTGCATATATAGAATAAAGTTTATTATGATCTTGAAGCTAAGATTTAAATTGTGTCATATGTTGTGTTGGCAAAAAAAAAATGAAAAACAAAAAATACACATTTGTAAAACATATACATATATATTTTAGTTCCTCTCTTTCATTTAATTTGTATTAAAAATACCACAGAACAAAAATGTGTTCTTAAAAATAAAATTTAGTTTATTAGTTTTATATTAAAACAAAATTAAGATTTTTTTAAATATATCTTCTAATATAAATGAATAATATAAACCTTCAATTTTATAAATAAAAAAAAACGCAATAAAATGAATAAGTATTGAATGTCCCATCTTAAATTAGTTTTAAACTTATAGTTAATAAGGTTTAAGAAGGTTGTTTAAAAATTTACCCACTTCAATGAAGCTACAATTCGTGATATAAAGACTTAAAAAATAAGCATGAATATAATCCATTTTTTATTTTTATCACTAATAGTAAGTATTATACATTACAACTGCTTTGTTTGTTAAACAAATTGTTATTATAACTAATTGGCAAACACAGAAAAACACAAAAAAACCTCATTCACCTTTGAAGCATTTGTTCGGTATTCTTTTTTTATTATTCTTAAGTCTTCAGCACTTTCTGCATAATCCCCGTCTGTGAGCATAAATGTAAGTAGCTCTCAAACGTTCGAATTATTCAGTGTTTGTTAAAAAAAAAAATCTGCGTCGTAGTTCTTGAGATAAAATAAACAAGTCAAATGTTAGCCGACGAGATGTTGTCTATGGGATCATGGTATATTTTACAAAAAAATATACAAGTACATTAATTACACTTTTGTAATTTTAACATGATTTAAATGTATTAATGATTCATATTTAATTTAAAATTACAATTAAATAACCTATCAATTAACTAGTGATGCATAATTATAGATATATATGATATATAACAATTAACATAAATAAAATAACCATGGCAATATTATTATTATTAGTGCTAGGATTTGGTATTTGAAATCTAATTAATACATTAATTTCACATTAAGTTTGTAGTCACTTAGATTACGCATCTCAAATGTGGAACCCATGGCAGATTACATATATTTCGAGATTAGAACGAATACAAAATAGGTTTATTCGATATCTTAATGTTAGATCTAATTTATCATTCAACTTCTATTTAGATGCAGCAAACTTCCACAATATCAAAACCCTTGAACATCAAAGAACACGTGCTGATCGAATACTTCTCTTCAAACTACTGCAAGGCCATATTAACTATCCCGGTCAATTAGAATTAATATCTCTCCACCTACCATCTAGATCGACCTGGAAATCCGTACTCTTCCATATTCCCAGAAGTAGAACAATTTACATACAAAATTCATTCATTCACTGGTCATGCAAATACCATAATGAGAAATTTACAGAAATTGACTTTTACAACATTAGCCTTACTACGCTCAAAGGGTTCTTATTATGATAGTTACGACCTCCCCACCATTTCTCCCTCTTTTTCTCTTTTCATTTATTTTCTGCATCTAAACACACCAATGCATCTAAATATTTTTGTGGATTTTCATTATAAGTACCATATGTTAAATAGTTATCATGTTTGTTATAATATGTTAACACTGTCAAAAACCCTCAATAAAATTAAAATTTAAAAAAATTAATTAACATTCGTTGACATTTTTTTTCTTTTCATTTTTACATACATTACGTAACATAGAAGAACATTTATATTAAAAAGTAAAAAATGGTTGGCGTTTAATTTCTATCGTGCCTGGTGGCAAAAATAACACATTTATTTAATTAAAAGGAATGATTATATACGAATATGAATTATTAATCTTTTCTACATGACGTGCCTAGGAAAAATGATAGTAGTGCAATGCAGTATACATTAATTTTTAGGCACTCATTTCAGTTTTAATGGTGCACTTTTTCATGTTCGAATTGTTGCCAATCCGGCGAGATTCACAATACACACCGTGCACTTCGAATATTGATCCACCGAGAGTAAGTTGAAGAGTTGGGTTGACGACCGTTCAAGGACGTTTAACGTAGACTGGCTTGCAAAAAAAAAACAGGATGTGTGCAAAAAAACACTAAATTAAAATCTTGAAAATTTTTTTATCCAGACGTCTGGCGAAATTTCATTTAGTATATGCATATTATTTTATGTTTTGCACATAAGGAAGTTTTAAAAATGATAATGTATAAAAATTAAAGAAATACATAAATAGTATCTGAAATAAGATAAAGTTAGAATTTTTAGCAACACTAATCATTGCTGGGGGTCAGATAAGAAATATAACTAGGATATTACAAAAATAAAATCATATCTTATTTATAATATTAAACTGCAATATCCGGAATCTCAACATTTTTTGCGTATAGTCGTATCAAATAATAATTATATGAAATCATTCGATATTCAGGTTATAACAAGTAATTATAATAATTTTAATTTAGATAAAATAAACAATAACAATCAAATTTTAGATATCTCGTAGAGGCGAAGCAATTTATGTAAAGTATTGATTGGGTGGAATGGTGAACATTACATTGTATAAAGTGATCACTTAAGCCAGCCGATGACAGGTCGTAAGCCCTGTAAAACCCATACTTCCATACTTCCCATATAATATAATAAAAATAGCTTCGTCTCTGTGAGATGTCTATAATTTGTTTAATAACAATGCCTTTGGAGGTAAAAATCCGGTAATTGTGTGTTCTTGATTAAAATATTGTTAACAGAATTAATATTATTTAATTTAAAATATTCATTCAAATAAGGTAATAAAAACATTACAACCTTTAAATAAATATTAATATAATTAATAATTTTAAAAAGTATTGAAAGATTTGGCAAATATGAATCGAAATATGAATTTTGATGTGTAATTCTACGTAGGATGCTAGTTATACGTACAAACCTCACTCTAGCACAGGTAAAAAATAATTGTGTTATATTACATAAGTTTATTCTATTCTTGTTCATACTTATAGAATTATATTGAGGTTTTTTCATAAATGGTGTTCGTAGTTTTGGCATTATATAAATAAAATATTATTTGGGGTCAATGAAACTTTGAAATAGCAAAAAAAGGACGTGAAGTTTGACAATTAATAGTATTGCTTATATCACATTTGTCTTGTAATAATTATCAATGAAGTAGCGGACACTTTTGTTGATATTCACTTATGCAAATGCACACATTCGATTAAATTAATCGGTCGAGGGAGCACTCGTTATCGTTTTGACAGCGGTAGGCGATGTCGTTATATTAAATTTTATAGTTCGGTGAGAGATAAGACAATCAAAATCTTCATAAAATGATTATCGGTTTTAGCGAAAATTCGTTTAACGAAAGGATGTCATAAAAATTGTGATCGAGATATTTAAGTGAAATATCGTTAGCTCTGTTTTCTATCGCAATTTTATGCAAATAATTATAATCACGCACTACTTATTAATTTATTATCTACATCGGTATTTTTATAAATATAATTTATTATTTATTTCCGTTTGCGTGTGAATATTTTTTTTTATTTATGAGAAATTCCGTCGGTACTTTTGTAAAACGTATTTGATTGTTGTTAATGTTAACCTTTAATCTCAACCATTAACACTTTGATGTCTGGCGTCAGAGATCAAAATGTATATAAATATAAAAAAATAGTAGAGAGAAATGAGAGTAAAAAATGTATTTGTCCTATTAAATTAAGCGCTTCTTGTAGTATATGCAGTATTTCAAAAATTATGGCAAAAAATGGGACAATAATTAAGAGTAAACAAGAACATAAGTGGACAATGGAAAATTAGCTAAGTTAACATTGACAGATCACAAAAGCGGTCACACAGACAGCGATCGATAGATGGCGAATGTATTTCATATACCTAAAAAAGTAATGACGTACATATAAACCGTTTAATTTTAGCCGCCACAAATAACTCGTCTTCCGTGAGTAAAATATCAAATTTTACACCTATTTGAAATAGTTGTAATAAAAGAAAAGATAATTGACAAACATTCATATTTTATATTAGTTTATTTATTTAACGAAAATGTTATTTACGTAACATTACGCCGTTTCTCCGCGGAGGTAGGCAGAGCGGATACAGCGCCACATTCTTCTGTCCTGACACAATTCTCGCCGCATCCATATTCATACATTTTTCCTCATTTATCCGTTCCATATGACCAAACCATCTAAGCGATCACATTTTAATCTTATTCATTATGCTAATATCAATGGCACAAATGACATTAGTACGAATCTAAAATATTTTCTCAGATAAATCTTTATTAAAGACTAAAAACACAATACGGGTGTAAATGTGTTTAAACCGGGCGCCCCTGAGTTCTGTCAGGCCGTATCAATCTATCAATTACCGGTAAACAAAAAACTGCCCGTACAAAATGCACGGCCCGGCCAGTGGTGTCACTTTGGTCAATTAAATTGAAGCACTGAGGAATTAATTGGAAAAATCGTAACATTTTATTATAAACGATAAACACCTGTTAAACATATTCTGCTTTATGGTCGCGGCTGAGCCGGAGCTGAACCACCATTCTTAATGTTTATCTTTATGGTTATAAATATACCGGCAATGCTCTAAGAATTATTATTTTTACGAAAAAATATATTATGTAAAATAAATTGATAGATTATAAAAATGTATTAAGTAATACACATATAACAAATGTCTAAAAGTTCCACGAATGTTACATAAGATTACATTTTGTTATACTAAAAATATTATGAAATGTTCAATAAAAATGTATAATTTGAAATATCTGTTTAAATGTAATAATTATATTGAAAACATGTACATATTACTTGATTTAAAATAATAATTACGTTTTTTATTAGCTATTTTACAACTTGTTAATTGTAGTTGATTGTGTGTCTAAAACGTCGTCCAAATATGACGCGTGTCAAAATAGTTCAGAGTCCAAAATGGAATAAATATTTTCTTTTCTGACATACAAATATGGCACCGTAATAATGACATACTTTGTTATCTCAAAAAAAAAACATTATTAATAATTATAATTCACGCACGTCACTGTGGCGGACAGAATCATAAAAAATATAGGCGTGTTTTAGTTATTACCTTAATAGAAAGGTTTTTCAACGGACGGTAACAAAAAAATAAATAAAAAATAACTTTAGAACGCGCGATTTGTTTTGGGCGGATTAGGCTACCAGTGAATGGTCTCGGGGCGTCAGATATATAAAATTGTTGGGGAAGAGTAAAAGTGGAAATGATGGTAGATGTCTGCTTATACTTTTGCAACCGAATTATTACTATATTATACGATACAATTATGGTTTGAAAACTGAAATATTTAATTGCAGGTATTTCTTTTTAGCAAAATTTTACCGTAGAGGGTTTTTTTATGTTATTAAATTGCAATAAGATTTTGTTTTCTTTAGGGTACAAAAAAAAGATTCCTAATTGCTAAAATTATACTCAAAGAAATTATAATAATTCATATATATTTTTCATGTAATATTCGTGAATTTCATGTTTTATTTTTCAACACAAATGAAATGAATGAACTAGAAAGATATACAGAAAAAAAACTATTTATAAAAAAAATATTTTCATTGCTACCGGGATTCGAACGTTTATACATTTAGGACGTACATTCTGTATTTTTTTTTGATAATTTTTTTTTCTATTAATTAAGGAGAACATATTCTTATTGTGAAGTTGTAATGATTCAAAACATAGGTCTGTGATGTTTTAAATACAAATTTAATGTATTAATTAGAAAGATATATATATATATAAAATCAATTTTATCTAAAAATATTGTTGTTGCTACCGGGATTCGAACCTCGATTTCTTCCAATCCGAGGAACGTGCATTAACCAATTATGCTATAGCACCACAGTGCATTGACGACAAATTTTCGAACCTGTATGTTACACATTTCAAATTAATACATCTATCGTTCCATTATTTGAAAGCCGTCTTCTTTATTTTAACGGAATCTCAAATAACTCTGAGTAATGTGATAGTTACAACTTCACGATAAGAATATGTCCAATATTTAATAAAAATGAATTATTATTTCTGGCGTCTCCTCTTCTATCTTCGGATTTGAAAGAGATCCACAATATTTTTCGATGAAATTGATTTTACATGTATATCATTCTAATTAATACATTTAATTTTTTCTGAATATTTTTCTAGTTGATTAAATTAATTTGTATAAAAAATGTGTTCTCCTTAATAAAACTATTTTACAATAACACAGTATTAGTATTACCCACGTAAATAAAAGTAAAAAAAACCATCAGTCACGTAGATACCCGATAAGCATGTCAAGAATTGATGGATGTTGTCTATAATATAAAAATACTAATAATCATACGTCTGTATTATTCGGTATCTATGCATTGTCCATTGAAACCTCTATTCCTGGGCTGATAAAATCGCTCCAGATACTTTTAATTTCAAAATGAGGCCTATCAGACTTCTACCTGGATGATATAATTGAGGTATTATAATAATCGGGTTAGGGGGAACGACCTCAGCGGGAGCTCAGGCGCTGGGAGGGTTGCCTACCGTCGGGCGCCCGGTCATTTAGACTCAACCTCATACTTCTAGAGGGATAAATGATTTTTGAAAGCTCTAATTTAAATTAAAATTTTAATGCATAATATATATTGGGAAAACCCAATATTGACACATTTAATAACCTTGATCAAAACTAAGTCAACTCAAAAAAACAAGAATTTTGAGTCATTATTATATTCGGATACTCTGTCATATACGCAAATAGCTTAACTCCAGTTCTTGAATAATCTCATTTTAGGACACATTGATGACCTAACATGTTATTTAGTTTCATAATTTTATAAGAAAAATGATTTTATTTTTCAGTCTACTGAAAAATGACTTTTTGAGTTGTCTTAGTTTTGATCTAGGTGTGCGATATATACGTTAATCATTTTAGTCTGTTCTTTAATATATGTATGTATAAAATATTCGTAACATATATACTCCTACTTTTACCATTTGTTTTATTTTCTACCTTATCGGTAGTACCGGGGTCTTTTTTGAAATCAAAAAGATTTTGAAAGCTATTTCTCACATGTTAAGCGAGCGCTATATTAACTTATTATGGTATCAAATTGTCATATAAATATATAATGCTGATTTTTTTTACTTATTGATTTATATTTTATACATTCCTATCATAAAATGTTCAACTAATAATGGGTATTATTTGAAAAATTGTTACACCTGGTGAACTTCGTAACAAAGTTAATTATTAAAGAGTTTAAGATATTTGTAAAAGTCTATTTCCATGTCTCATTCATATTCGTCGGCAGTGCATTGGTTAGTATGCATATCACGCAGAATACCCGGTTCGGTTCTCTACGGGGAAAACTATTATTTTTGTTTAATTTATTTAGTTGGGATTTAGAACATTTGCTTTGAACATATTCATAAAAAACATTAAACGCACGAGTGGTATGATACACGTGTCTGAGATTAAAATATTTATTCTTTTTCATATGCATACATATGGATTAGTTTTTGAAAATATATTCAAGTTTACTAGAATCCCGCTTTAAGCACCTTATTTCGGAAATGCCGTTTTTCGAAAGTTATTTCTCAGAATTCTCACAGCAAACAAAATCAGTTCACGAGAAATATAATAGCTTGTTCACTTTCTCTGCGAGACAGAATTAACTCACAAACGTGTGTTCATAATTTACCCCGCGAATGTGTGTTCGTAATTTACCCCGCGACTGTGTTCGTAATTTCCACCTGCGGATGTGTTACAGTAACTACCTGCACTGAGGAGTAAATAGGGCAACAGTCTGTTTGATCACAAATTCTAATTCGAATTCTCGAACGTCGAACTAGTTGTAAAATAAAATCATTAGATAAATCTCAATTGAAAAACAAAGGTGATAAATTAAACGCGGTGTTATTGGTTCACGTGTGACGCACCATTGTAAATAAATTAAATTAAGTATTAACATAAATTATGTCATGCAGTTAAGTGCCCTCCATAAAACTGCGATTTAAGCCTCGCTGAGCCAACAAGTGATTCGGTTTAGGAAACCAGTTGAATAAATGAATTGCTACATTTTTATAACCAGAAGATTTATAGAACACGTCTTGCAAGAAAACATTTTTGATCTGGATCGAATAAACAACACGAATTCGGAGAGCGGATGTTATCCGAATTAAGTCCTTGAATGGGAGAACACAATTTCTGATCATATTTCGACCTCATGTCTTGCAACATTTATTTTTAAAATATTTAATATATTTAAACAAATTCGCAATTATATTACAAACATATCGCACACATCGCTGCAAGTTACAAAATATATTACAAATTATTTAACTAGTAACAAGAATATGTACATACTCGTACGCATTGTAATAAATCATTAAAAAATAATATTCATAATTACAGTAAAATCATTATGAAATTAATTATTTATTAAATAAATATCATATATCTCATAGATATGAAGCTATTTTTATTATATGTAATGGAAAATATATAGAAATATGGGACTTACGACCTATTCTCACCCCTCAATCTCCACATTTATCAAATTTTTGAAAGTTGTATATATGTTAGTGCGTGGACTAACTTCGAGTACCACTACACCATCGCCATCTATGGACCAAATTTGATAATTCATTTTTCCTTGTATATATGTCAAGTCAATGAGAATCTGATTTTTTTTGAAAATTATTTAAAGCAATATTCTTTATCTGTAAAATATTTTTAACACATTATACTAGAATACGCTTGAGAAATCAATATTTTTCAATTTTTATATATTTTTATTATTTTGACCAGTATATTATTTTGGCAATATTTGAATATGTCCAAGAACACACTTATTCTATATATTTTATATTAAATATAATAAAGATAGCTTCGTCTCTATGAGATTGATGATATTTATTTAATAACAGTGCCTTTGTAGGTAATTGCGTGTTTTTGGACATATTTAAATATTTCTAAAATTATTTATTTACTCATAGTTCTTTAAAAACAAAGTTAACATATGAATAACTACAACGTGTTTGTGTTAGATATTAAAAAAATAAAATAACTGAATTCCGATAAATCAATCGCTTGAATATGAAACGTTTTTTTAAAGCTTTACAATGCTTATAGATTTTTTGGAATAGGTACTTAAAATATAAATACAACTATAATAAACAAAGTGTAAAAATGTAAATAAAAAAAAATACAATAATTATTATGTTTATTAATTAAATTTATAATTCTTTGTAGTGAGTGTTGAACATTTCCGTGAATACTTTAATCAAATCAATCATAAATGTTAGTATCCCAAGAATACAAGACTTATCGGTGTAAAAAGAAACATGTATTCGATTCTTGAAAATGGAAATACACTTGTAAGTATAGGGAACTTGAATTACATCAACAATAATTTTTCGTTTCAAAGAACATGCACAATGTTTAAAGTATTGTTGCAGCCATGTTTAATATAATAGATTTGAAAGATACAAAATGGTATGTTTTATCTGTCAGTCAGCTTTTAGATAAATTATTATAAACCCACAATAGTTTATAGCAGTAGAAGCTCTTTGCATTTACTTTATACAGAGTCCGTCCGTCAGTCCATCTCGCGAGTACCGAGATATCACGATCTCGGCCACTTTATCGAGTATGTCGTGTCCGGGCGGGAGACAGGGGTACATAATGTATTTATTAGGCGTATAAATAATGGAGGCACTACTAAAGCAGCCGATATGGTGGACGGTAATTATATTATTACGAAAAAATACAGCCGATGGGAAAATTTGTTAACAATACGGGGCACAAACATGTCCGCCCTTCCGTTTCTCGGCGCAGGCGCATGTATTACAGGCGGGTTTATAACAGGACGGCAGACGCTATTAAACCATAAACGGGAGCAGTTACAAATGAACCGAGAGAAATCGTAGATTTTCGAAGGAAAATTTGAATATTTAATATGATTTGGATACATCGTGGGCAGAGTGTCATTTTGAATTGTATTTTAATAAATGTATACTTTTAAAATACGCTTTAATTCAATGTTTAAAAATAGCCGAACAGATTAACTTACAAGAAAATAGTTCGATAAAAAGTATATACAAAGACAAATAAGTTTGTATTTAATTGAGGTGAATTCGAAAAGGACAAATGAAATATTGTTTCGCAACAGCGCACAAAGATCTACGATCATGATTAAATAAAAGAACATTCCATTCTAAATTAATTGAAAGAATAATTAATTAATTAGCTGATTAATTTATCGACGAACCAATTCCGTAAGACATTAATGTTTTAATTCACGAAACATTGAAGTGGGACTCCGGAATGCATACACAGAAATCCATTATGATGCAATATAGTATGTTATACGAAATTAATAATAGAATGGTATCATTTTCTTATTTCATTTATGTAACCTGAGTTTTTTTAATAGTATATCCACTCCTCACATAATTCATCACATTTTTCTAGTTTATTTAATTATATATTTTTATATTACTTCACGGTGTACCACTCAGATCACGTGAAATTAAACAAAAGTATGCGAGTTTGGTTCTTATACAAAATATCAGAAAATAATATGTAAGTAAAAAATAATACTATAGCGGCTTCCGAGTACGGAAACACGTAAGAAAATTTTAAAGTATATCACGAATTGATACAGGAGTGTTGTATAATAATACAGTCAAGAAAATAACGGTTTCACTGTTTCCATTGGATAACTAAAACAAGGTTTCATTTCCTAGTCATTTTTTTTAATGATACATCTTTAAAAAATGATGAATTCATCCGGTTGGGGATTGCAGGTGAGAATATGGCTATTTGTTTCGTTTTTTTTTTAGTTTAAAGTCTGATCTTAATTATATCAATGTTTAAACTACCTGCATAATGGCAAACTAAAGTATGCTGGTGGAAGAACCGTGGTATTGCTAGAATGTAGAGAGAATTTAATTGTATGGCAATATTTTATAGAGATATTAATTTTTCATACATCTCTGCAATTATTATTGTTAATACCATGATTTATAGAATATGATGCTTGAGCGATTAATGATGGCATTTAGTTATAATTGATTTTTATTTAGATATTATTTCAATACATACTTCTAAATAAAATATACAAGGTTTGCCCAAAAGTCTTTTTTATAATAAAAATTATGTAAATAATGGATTGGTTAAAAAAAAAATATTCCCCGGGAATTTATTTCTTAAAAATTATATTTTCTTAATATGATCCGTTATTTCGCTGGCACTCTTCTAAATGGGAGGCAACATTTCTGAGAACTGATCGGCACGTATTTTCCGTGATAGCTGTCATTTCTTCTCGGATGTTTTTTTTTACTTGGTCCAGAAATGGAGGATTGTTACTGTATACCTTTGATTTAAAGTAGCCCCATAGGAAAAAGTCCATTCGTGTCGGGGCTACGTGTAGGCCAGTTTATGTCACCTAGTAGGGATATCAATTTTTTGGGGAAAACTGGTAAGGGCGCGCTCCATAGCGACTGAATTCCCAAGGACGCGGCTAGCGATCGACATACTTTCCGCCTATCTATCGCTCGTTGCGTTGGTGCGAACCAAAATGAAAAATACTTTTGGGACATACTGTGTAAGAATTTGAATTTTTGTATGAAAACTAGATGAATGATGAACGTAAATAAAAAGTTTTTATTACCTTAATATATTTAAAAAATCAACGAATGTACAATAGCAAATTTTTTTTACACAATTTATTGTATAATACTTTTTATATCATTTATAAACTACACATTTTTTCATCTGTTATGATAATTAAAAAGTATGCAAGTACTTAATTATATTTGTGTCGATTAACGATACTCTACATTCAAAATTATTGTGACAGATTGAAAGCATGCATTTGTTTAAAGCTACTTATTGAAGACAATTGCGTGTATAAATTAGTTTTCAAACGATTGATCAAATCTATTATCTCATTTTAAAATTGTTTGATTGTCGATCCGGGCAGTGCCGCAACTAATTTAAGGTGTATATTACGATTTTTCTCATTTTTTAAAAATATTTAAAAAAAATGAACTTATTGCACAGTAACAGAAATTAAAGTTAAAGCTATTATTACAAATTTAAAAAAACCAATATATTATATTTAAAATGAACACATTAATGGTATACGCATGCGTGATTATTTCATTCCGATGATCTGAACTCTAACCTCCGTGAGATGCTGTATAAAAACCATTTCTAAATGTGAAATCATTGTACCTATGAAGTCAGTTATCTTAATAATTTATTATGGTTATCTGATGTAACTGCTACCTATAATGAACGGACCGGACCTACTTACTACCTTTTATACATGGTCTGAGAAAAAAGTTTTAAAAAATGACTTATAATAATAATAAATTTATTACGTATATGTAAATTATTAATTCATGTTAATAACAATTGAGGAATGGAGCTGGCAGAAGAGGAACGAAACTAGTCTAAATGCAGTGAAAATGAGATTACTTAGCCTTATATGTGGCAAATCTATTTATGACAGAGTAAAGAATGAATAAATAAGGAAATAATGTAAAGCTAATGTTATTATAGTGAGTAAGATTAAGAAAGGATCACTTAGGTGGTTTGGTCATATGAAACGGATGAATGAGAAGAGAATGGTAAGAAAGATATATGACGCAAATGTCGATAGCACCAGAAATAGAGGACGTCCGCGGAAGACCAGGTAAACCAGTTAATGGAGGATGGTTCTGTTAGAAGCCTCAACAATCGGCGAGCTTGCATGAGAAGATGTATGAATGTGGATGAGGCGAGAATCGTGTGTCAGGACGGAAAATTGTGGCGCTCTATCTTCTCTGTCTACCCCGCGGAGAATCGGCGTGATGGTAAGTAAGTAAGTAAGTTATAATTTTCTTCTTAAATATTTTATCCATCCATCGATCGATAACACGTTGATTTAATGTTTGCAAAGAATAGATAATGAATTCTCTTCACTGAAAGTATCTTGATTGATTCAACTCTTTTATATGACAATGCACCTGAAGTAGCATTTGCAACGTCGCAAAAATATTATAATTATCGCCACCAACAGGATCGAATTGTTATTTTTGATACCATGGGCCATACAACCCAGATAAGTTTGTATACATCCCAGCCATACAACTCGATATACAATATACCCAGTATACAACTCGATATACGATATACCCAGTATACAACTCGAGCCATACGACCCAGGCAAGTTTGTATACATTGTATACTATCGGCCTATGAATGAAAGTTTTGTACTGCGAGTCTTTAAACATAAATTTCGCATCGAAATTGAACGACTTTCATTATTAATATAGATTGTGTACTATTAATTCTGCTTCAAATTTTCAATTAAACAGGGAAACCGCATTGAAAAAGATCACCGGTTATTTATTATTATAATTGATTGCCCGCTCAGCCGCAAAACACCGTGGAATGGAAGAACAAGTCATGAACTGGATTTCGCGGGTCAGGGGTCAAGTGTCGGTTGGGAAACAGTAAACGTCACTCGGATCTCGGGTTCGATTCCCGCTCGTGACCGTCGGTTGGCAACCGCCGCTCTACCGAACTGGAGTATATTAAACGTTATATTGCGCAATATTCCGAGGATACAACTGTGGCAGAGTTACGGCGGTGGAGCACAATAAACATTTCGATTAGATCTATCCCGCATCGTAAAATAATCTCAGCGAGTGTGATGTGACATATAAGGCAGCTTTGTTATGAGGAGATCATGTTTGCTAGCGGGAGAATATTATAATAATGGAAGCCAATCCGGATATCGGATGGTCAGTGGCGGATCTGTCTTCAGGAGCCAGCTGGGGGGGCCCGCAAAGTATTTAAAAAAAATCTTTTTGAAATATTTACACAACAAACATTTTTTCCGTTATACAATATTGTTAAATAATTGAGAGTCGACCATTTGAACACCTACTCATATATAGATGTTATTCATTTAAAAATCAGAATTAAAATCAGAAATGAACATATTTGATTGGAATAATGTCAAACAGCATAGATATTAAAAAATATTAGTACCATTCAGCTGCATTCGTAGCAGTAGTTAGATAAGATAGAACACCATGTATATACATATATGCACTATATGTATTTTATGTCTATGTGACTTAGTGGTTTCATATGGTAAAACCACCTGTAATGGCTAATTATTATTTTATTTACTAATCTTCCTCTGCCACAAAAATTCAGCGTTTTCACAGCACAGTAATATTTTTCTCGCATATACCTGAGAGTGACTATTGAAATGCTGTTACGGATTGTTAATCACAATTGTATTGGAAGATCCAGATTAAGGAAGATAATATTAAATTTTTTATAGTCATAATATTTATAAAAATGATATTACGTATCTAAGAATAATATAAAGAGTATGAATTCCGAAGAATTTTAATTATTTCCAATGCTCTAAAACAATGAGCTTTTGTAAAAAAAAAATATTTTCAAGAATTTTAAACTATTACAGACTGTGTTAGAAGTCAGAAGTTAACAGTTACTTGAAATAAGAGGTAGAAATTATTTGACAGGTCGGAGATTTATGGAGTTAAGTCTTCTCTGCCCATCCCTACACGGTACAATAGAAAGTATTAATTTTAATGAAATAAATAATCATGATGGAACGTACAGATTAATTAAAATTATGAAATAGTTCTTAACATTTTAAAAGCAATAAAAAAAATTGTTTCCTTTCTCTCCTACTGGTGACCACGCAACTTAAATACAAGAGATGTAGATTTAATTCAATAAATTACACCATCTAAGTGTTATTTATTACATAACACTTAATAAAAGTCCAATAAAAGTGACCCTATCACTCTATTAGGAATGGTTTTATTATTAATAATAAAACTAAGTAACATAGATATTCACTACTACGGTTATACCTACAATAAGAAATTCACATAAAATAGTTATTTTCAGTTTTGTGGCCATCAGAGAATAATCTGGGTTTTTGAATAGCTGACGTTCTGAACCAAAACTCGACTTTTTTATTTATTTAATACAAGAGAAAAAATGTATTTATTTACATATCAAGAACGTTAGTTTATTTATTAAATTTTATAGGAGAGTACTATAAAAGTTGATTAATTTTAAAAATGGACTAATAAGATGTATATCAATTGGAAAGATTCTGCAATGCTATATATAACACGCTTCCCCGAATTGGAAGAGGTCCAGGTTCGAATCCCGGTAGCAACTAAATATTTTTGATTATTATTATTAAATATATATGATTTATTTATTACGGACGCTAGCTAGTTAAACGCCTGAAATTGCTTCAAAATTTTATTGAAAAGTAAGAAAAAAAAAACAAAAAAAAATACATCGCTTCGCCTACGAAAGAACCAGGGCACCACGCGACGTGAGGAGGTAAACGAGACTGACCATAAAGCAGCTAACAAGGGTGATATAATAAGGAGTCCCGAACGTCGGCAGCCGCCTGCGCTGGCAGCCAGCTCGCAGACAGTTAACGATCAATTGGAGCGTAATTCAGCCGCATCACCCGAAACGGACACGAGTGACACACGCGAGGGACGTCTGTTCAACTTAACCGCAAACAAACCAGAAATATGTACGGCAAAGAGGTTTATTCGAAAATTGTATTTGTTTATTTTCAATCCATCTGTCTATAAAAAGGGACTCGTACATATATTAGCTATGTGCAAGATGAAAGGAAATGAATCAACATTGAACATCGTTATATCCAAGCTATAATTAAAAATGTCTCTATTGTTGTGTAAACTTTATCATAAGAAAAATCAGTGAAAAAAATGCGTGACACCATTTCTGCGTATACTATTTTTTAGTTTGCTACGCTCTACCTATACTCCACGTATATAGATAATTGTATGTTATTTAGGTTTCTTCTGTGTTTCTTTTTATGGAAAATAAAAACGATATAGTTTTATTTTATTTTAGTAATTGTATGTATATCCTTCTGTTAAATGTTACGCACTTTTTAATGTGATTATATGCTGGATACCAGGGAAATATCCGAAAAATAGATATTCTCTGTTAAAAAGAGCTCTAAAATATAACTACATTACACACGAAGGTCAAATAACACTTGATGTAATGACATAATAGAAGTCATATTTTAGAACAACATTAGAATGCATGAATATATAAGGGCTTGTTATATTCGGCTAACCTAACTTCATAACGCTTACTCTCATAAGTGATCCCAATTTGTCATTTTTCTCCCACCCCGTTACAAAACATGTCAATATTTCAGATTTTTCTCCCATATAATTTAATGACTTTGATGTTGATGTTGAATGTTGATGAAGATTCTTCATCACCGAGGGTTGAAGAAACAACAGTTTACCAGATGATATAAGAATATCAGATTAATTTATTTTCAAAGAATTGTAACAAGAAACAATAATTGGTATTTGCTGACCATTTTTTTCCAGTGCTTTAATTTGTAAATACGAGTATATTTAATGGTGAACGCATCAGTCATCGATCGGTGGCATGTTAAAGTTTTTTGTGAACGTAATGTGTAATACGTTACTTTCGTTTATCAGATAATTATTGCCGCACGTCAAAAAGAAAAAGGAAACATAAAAATCTCCCACGGAATAAAAAATAAAAATGACTATCCAGATTACAGGTGCTAAATGATCTCTTCGCTTCGAGAAAACCAAGATGAAGAATGCAATTCGGAACACAGAAGAGAAAAGCATCCAAAATAATTGCGATAAGACGATATCTAATCGAGTGATATGGTCTAGTTACGTAATCAAAAACTCAAACAATTATTTCGGAATTAAGAGTAACTAATTTAGAGGCTGGATGGTCCATGGGTCATCATTACACATCACTACGTTAATAAAAGTCAGAAATAGTAGTAATTAAAATTAATTCACACATATTTTTATGCAACACGCATCTAGCATTTGTGAAGTTAAATATATCACGGTGAACTTTTCCAACGTTGATTTACGTTTTACTAGTTCATTTTATGTCACATTAAATAACAAGTTGGATGTCCGCAATGCAAAGGGACGGATAGCAGATCGGCGGAATGTTCTGTCACCACTCCAATACTTCTGCTGTCCTTTACAGCCTCAATACTTCTGCTGTCCTGGTAGCCGCCGTAATGAGAAAATCCGGAGAATATATATCGTTACGGTGATAAGTGTCTCAGAAACGTATTTATAAACCATCCTTTATGTGGGAGCCCAGTTTGGTCACATTTACGGACACACACGAAGTTAAACTTTATGAACAAATAAAAACCTTTTTTTTGATATTATTTAAAGTGTGATTTGAATTACTTTTTAAATTCTAAAACACCATTAAATTCATAATTTAAACATAGTAAGTTATATAACACCTCTATAATATATCAATCAACTCTTGTAAAAATTTGGACGTTACATACATACCGTATAGTATATAAAAGTATATTTTTAGTCGAATTAATAACACCTGAATAAAGCTTTAGAATAATTAAAAAAATAATAATTTAAACAAATACTTTACTAACTTTGTATTAACCACGTTAACCGGTTTAGATACCACTGAATCTTGGCCAGGACGAATGTATATCTTGATCAAGATTCAGTGTCAGGTATCTACGCACTTAAATTTATAAACTCAATTTGCCAAATTTATTAAAAAAAAATTGTGATTACTTTAGAAATGGAAAATAATTCGACCCTAAATTTTTTGGACCTAACATTGATTAAAAATAATAATAAAATTGAATTCAAAATTTTTAGAAAACCAACATTTACAGATACTATCATACACAATGAATCTAATCATCCATTATCACACAAACATTCAGGGTTCCACTCCATGATACATCGTTTAGTCAATATTCCTATGTCAACATCCAATTTCAATATTGAATTGAATACAATTAAAAAAATAGCAGTTAATAACGGGTATAAAACAGGTTTGATAGACACTATTTTAAAAAATAAATTAAAAGAATATAATAACCAATTCTTATATAAATCACAGATAAAACATAATGATAATAATGATTATTGGCGTAGGATTTTATACATAAATAACTTTTCGAATCAAATATCTAAACACCTACCACGAAACATTAGACCGGCATTTTATACAAATAATAGTATAGGAAATTTACTCATAAATTCTAAAGACAAAGATGATAAATTTAACAATTCTGGTGTCTATAAACTTAGTTGCAAGGATTGTGCTGCATTTTACATTGGTAAAACGGGTAGAAATTTTAATATAAGAGTAAGGGAGCATTTGAGATGTTTGAACAATAGTGGATTTTCAGAATTTGCTAATCATTTGATAGAAAATGGTCATGATTTTGATAAAAAATTGGGATTGTCAATTTTGCATATAAACGGTGTTGGTCACAAATTAAATAATTTGGAATCGTTGGAGATAAATAAAGCGTGTAAAACTAATCAAAAAATTATAAACAACCAACTAAATTTAACTACGAGTCCCATTCTAAAATTTTTTCCTAAAAATTATTCGAGTAAATTTGTATTAAGTAATGATTTGAGTTAGGTACTAAAAATAAAAAAAATAAAATAAAAATATTTCTTTTAAAAATAGATTTTTAAAAATAGATTCTGTCAAAGAAAAGATATATGTTTTAGTTAGTTATGACATCCTGAAGAAGAAAATGGTATTTTTCGAATAAATATTATTGTGCACGACGATATTTTAAAATAAAATGGGTACCATCCATTATATTGTTTATTAATAATTAATTATGTATAGCAAAACTGTCGACAAATTATGTATAACTATACAAATGTTATGCATTATCAAATTAGTTTACGGTTGTACTATTTTACATGTCAGGTAATAGTTCTTTATTAAGTAGTAGAATAGATCAGACCGTAATGATGACAATCAGTAAAGATCCAATCCTCAGTTAGTCTTCAAACACCACGCTTGAAAACTGGATACGGAGATCCAGGTGCCGCGATTAAAGAAGGTTAGTAAATATGCCTGCAGTCACTTTACACATGTACTTGTAATGATTGGTAGAGATTCCCCTGGCATGCAAACAAGTGTAGCGAATGGATTTAATGACGCATAAATAAGCCTGGACGCGTCTCATTTGTTGATGTTGATTTTGAGATACAGATTACACTACCATGTATGTGACTTCTTCGAATTAGAAGTGGTCTGGGTGGCAGTTAGCCTCCGTTTGTCATCAGAGAGATTGACAATCGCCACGTTTTCTTGAAGGTTCAATTAAAAATTGTCAGCTTTCAGAAATACGGGTAGTGGAGATTTTTGTTATATTGTGAAGTTATTTAATATCTCCATTATTAACTAATTATTATCTTAGAGTAAAATACCCACATACGGAGTTAGTTCAGAGATGTTCGTAGAAGTTTCTTCATTAGCCATTAAGGAGAGGGGAAGGGGAATGAATTATTATCTAGAATCACGCAAACATTTTAGAAATTCCAAAATACTAAAAATCTCTCACTTGACGTATAGTATTTTTCTACATACTACCTAAAACATTAAAATATCATTAGTTATTTAGAATGGTTACTTAGAAGAATTAGAAGCATTAAAAAATTTACGGATATTGTGGAAATTGGATGTTGTTCCTTTTCATCTCATGCAAATAAAGTTGTTTAGCTATCCTTTACTAAAGATATAAATACAAATTGTTGAGTTAAATTGATAGATTGATAATGCTCTTACATGACGAAACGCGTCTCAAGTAAATTAAACGAGTAGAATAAAAAAAGAGGTGTTTTATTTTCACACGTGAGATTTAGATCTATTTCAACAGAATGGCTAGCCAGATTAATATTTTTCTCTCTCTAAGCATTCGCATTATCACAAATAAGATTACCTAACAGTATTCTTTTATACGCTTCATCATTGAAGTGGTAGAGTTATATTTGTCAAACATACATTTTTTGGCGGTTTATTGTATGCTCAATAATTAAAGTATAATATTGAAGGTTTATTTATTTATTTAATGTAATATTTAAACCTTCAATATATTAAATGAATATTTCATGTATTCCCTGTCCACCTTACTAGATTAGAGTTTGTATCGAGATGGACAAAATAAATTATTGAAGACAAATAAAAATTTTAATGCCTTTGGAAAAAACAAAAGTGCCATCCGCGTTAGAAGATTTGTTGTTAAGTAACCAGACATAAAGTATTATTTCTTTATATTAAATATTAGAAATACTAGTATCAAAGCGCCAAGGAAAATCACATTTACATTCAGTACGCGGAAAATCGTTGTTAATTAACCCGGTACTAATATTTTAGGTTTGATAGAACACATATTTTAGCCTACGAACGAATGGAGCGCCGGTCCAAGACCTGTCACCGTCTCGGCGGGCTAATGGATCTCCCTCTGACAGCATCACGGTCTGCCATGCCTTTCGACACCCGATTTCCTGTCCCACGTCACAAGCATCCGCATCTCGGCTCCACCATTCATGAGACTATCTGCATTTGAATACAACCAGATCACTGGACGTGTCGACGGCTAAAGCAGCGCCAGCGGCGTGGAAGGAAAATGACATCAAATTGTTTCCGATTTCATTTCTTGTTGTCACATGACGTCTCATGAGAAAGAAAGGACAATTTACGTATTTTTATTAGAAAAATAAAATATTTTTGTTTTTGTTGTTAAAAAATGAAGGAAAAGATATGAAAAACCGTAAAAGAATCATTATTAGAAATATTTTTTTAAATAAACTTCATGTGACATTTTTATATAATCGCTGCGGAAACGGTCTCCTCTTTGTAATCTCACCATGACCTCACTTGACCTCATGATGTCTCTTTTTTTTTAAAGGACAGCTGGAGGGGGGAGGACCCACTCTTTCCCGGGATCGGTTTAGAAGCTAGGGCTTGTCAGTCCTACTCATCAAAGCAAATAAATACGCGACTTTAATTCAATTACATTTTTACAATTACAAAACGAAAAATGAGAAGAAATTGAATGTGGTTATTAGCAACTAAGATTTAAAATAAATTTAGACCCTCCAACGTCCCTTAAGTGCTGTCTTTATTCATAAAAAAGCATATAATATAAATCCATACAACATAGTTTTACATACAGATGGAAAATTAATAGAAAATTAAGGTGCTCGTAATGCCTCTATCCATGATTTATGAGATTCGAAGAAATGCAATGTCAATTTTTCACTGGCCTACGGCAATTCGTTTTCAAAAATGATTTTGAAATTGAAATCATTCACCTTGCGCAATTTTTTTGTAAAATAATTTAAATGGGATACAATATTTCAAGGATTAAATTGTTATCTATTATTTAAAAGACCGAAAGTATTGGGTATGTGTTCGTTAAATTTTCAACATTTGATTGAGTATTAGATATTGTACAAATAACAACATTTAGTCGTAATGAAAGCTGACCGGAAAGATAATCTTTTTATTTGCTAGATCAGTACGAAGCTGGAAGAAATTACATATATAATTTTGGCTGGTAATGTTGACACACATATTTTACAGTATACTAAGATGAAATGAAGCATATTACAGATGAAACCAGAGCTAAGGATAATTAGAAAATCACTTATATGTGCTTCTGTTGAAAGTGCACGTTTGTTGAATATAAAAACATGAATACTTTTGAGACTCTAATTTCAAACTGTCTGTGATAAATAAGACAGAACGTGTCTTTCATAAATTTCCAATTAACATTCAAAAGTGAGCCTCTTTTTTGGCACACATTCAAATTCGTGCGTACACGACTCTGCAACTACCGATTCAATAACTTTCATAAACTTTATTTAAAATAATTACCATTATGTAAATTATCGGCACACGAAGTAATATAAAATATTAGCAGAGCATCCTTTGAAAAAACGACATGACTCGGCAAGTAGGTGGTCGTGATATCTAGAAATGCGCGGGTTACATAAGACAGTATTTGGCAGGCTGCTAAGTGAGAATGAGTAATATGAGTAGCATTTATCTTGTAAAAATATAATAAAAACAGTTCGGCAATTAATTTTTGACATGTGGTGATGATATGAAAGTACGTTAATGAATTCGTTCAATCAACATCTCGTACAGCGACGGACGTGTTGCACAGACTTGTTTTTTTTATTTATATACTCGCTATGTGATTATCTAAAAATGATAATCGTGTTAAAAAAACCGAATGAAATTTGTAAATCCTTTACATATATTTTTAAATGTTCGTATATCTGCCTCTAAGGACCTACTATGAGTATCTTCTCACAGGCCTATAAGCGATGGTGGGGATGTTATTGAAAATTTATGGTTTTGGAAGGTGTTTCTAGAAGTTTCAGATTCAAGGGTTCTTGAAGTTAACATTTTCTATTCGTGCAACGCCGGGTATGTCAGCTAGTTTTTGACTATATTCTGACAGTAAGCAAAAGTAGAACAAAGTATTTATCGGGGTCTTTACTGACTGAATGCGAATGTATACTCATGGTTTACGGGTTCGTTAAATGAAATGTTATGTCATATCATAAGATTCGTTTACTGTTTCTTTTGTGTTAGTTTGGTTTAAAGATTAAATGAAACTGTTCTACAACTGAAAATCTAGGTTTGGATTTCCCTTTTCTCAAATTATTGCATCTTTTAGATCGCATCATAACTTAAGGGGGGTTATTTGTGGGTCAAAATTAAATATATTTAAAGCTTTTAATTTTTATATCAACTATATTTAAAGATAAACATCGCCAGGTTTAGGCAAGATTCGGATAGATGATTTCGTGTTCTTGAGCATGTTACTGTCCACTAATATTTATATAAAATAAGTCACTATCTGAAGTGCAAGAGTTTTTAATCTCCCTGATGAATGAACGTTGTTTAATCATGAAATTGGAAGATGAACTAGATGAAAAATATCGCGGCTTGACATAAGATTGTATTATGCGCGAAATATCATGCCAGCAGTCCATTCTCGCCGAGGCGTCTCGGGCGAGGCATTCGCCGAAGTGCCGAGACCCGAGTGGTACGAAGTACATTCCCGCCAAGGCTCCTCACCTCGCCTCACCACGCCTCCGTTTTGGTCGGAGCGTGGACGAAGTGAGGCGAGGCGGAGCGAGTAAAACCGAGTGATGGCTGTACACTCGCGGCAAGGGTAGACGGCACGAGACGACCTGAGTCGACACGAGAATAGCCAATGCAAGCCGAGAGCCGCAGTATATTCTCGTGCTCGGCTCCTCTCACCATGCCTCGACGAGAGTGGACTGCTGGCATCATAAAAACGCCGACAATAATGGGGTCACGTAATGTGCGCCGCAGCGTCAACGTTGCGCCGTAAGAACAATGCATGTCCGAAATGAACTATTATAAATTAACATGATTGAATCGTCGTATTAGCGAAGCGCTGCAAGTTGCGAACTCCCGTGTCCCGGTTTTAGTTAAATCATATGAAATTTTTTATTTTATTTAAATAATAGATTAGATAGATTTTTTTCCGATATTCTAAAGATATTCCGATATTCTCTATTGAAACGAAGTATGCCTGTATAGGTCTTTTCTCGGACACCACTGACGCATTAAGAATATGTCGAACAGTGGCCATCTATCGGGCCGTACATTTAAACATAAAATATTCAAAAATTCCAAACACGTTTTTCTGTACAAAATCCTGCCGGCCGTACCTGGACCAGTTTCATGATGCGTATTTGACGTTTAAAGGAATCGGCGGCGAGTGATCAGAATGATAAAAAGCTCCATTTTGGTCTACTTCTTCGGAGATGACCGTTTTGTTTTGAATGCTAACGAAGAGACCCATTTCAAATGAACTGAGGCAATCTATCAGTTATTTGTTGGGAGTCAAACTCTCGGGACGGAGTGACAGCGGCATCTTGCATGTAAATGTATTCCAGCTACTGTGTTTTAATGATAATTTTATGTGGCGGAATGCCCAGCACTGTATTTCGATGATTTAAACTGCGTTTCTTTTCCTATGCAGTTATATTATTTTCTGAAACGTCTCAAAACAAATTTAGTCGAATATGAATTGAGAAAATCATAAATTGATTTTTGCCGTGATAATTAAATTTAAAGCAAACCATTTTACCATATTACTTATTTTTATTTGTAACTATATAATACAATTTAAACTCTGTTTGGACTGTGCCCGTCTCACTAGAGAAATTCTGTGTCGAGACGGGCACTATAAAATACGGGATTATAAAATATCTATGTTTCTTTGAAGAAACCGTGATGAAAAATCTCTAAAACCTTTTATGAATGAAATTTATTTCTCTCTCATATAATCAGCTAGAGAAGCGCAAAGATTTCCTATTAACATTTAGAAATAATGTCTTGAAATATTGCCTGCCCATTGTCGTTAATGTTTTAAGACGCTCATCGATGGATAAATAATATTCTTGAATCCATGAGATAGAAACGACTGAGGACGCCTCAAGTTTTCATTGATAGACGAAATTATGTATTAGAGCAATGGGAGGAAAATGTCAAAAATTAGCGAATGATACCAGAGAGTGGCAGTGTTAGGAAAGTCTTCATCCAGCAGTGTATTGACAACGGCTGATGATGGTTTCTCATCCGCAAGCTCTAGTGTACGAAACTGTCGTCTCTTCTAGGTTAGATCGCATTTTTTGTAGATGGTTTCTCAAAAAACTGTGGGATATTTAAATCTAATTATATTAAATTATACTAAATAGTACGATTGTGCCGTAATTTTATGAGGCAACACCTTGACAATGGCACGTGTTACCGTGCCGAAACGTCGGCATAGAAACCATCTACAAAAAACGTGATGTAATTTAGAAGAGACGCCCGTCAGTTCCATATATATATTATTATACATTAGTAAGTTTCTTTTTTTTCTAACAACTTTGGAAAATACCGTAAGGAAATGTGGTACCTAACATTACCTATATATTTTTAAAATTTTTTATATCATGGTGAGATTTCTAAATAAACAAAATTAAACATTTTGAAATTGAATTATTTTGTGAATTAACACAATATTCAGTCTATTTCAGTGACATAATATACCTAGTATATATTTGTCGGAAGTTTTTTTTTGTCATGCACATCAATGACATGCCACAGCGAAATATCAGAAGACGACCATTGCTGCCAGCTTGGAGCTTGAGAAATGACACTTGTGCCGACATAACTGCCCACTTGAGGAGGCCGCTGATCATCAGATTACAGGTGTGACGCGTTTAAAGTCAGTGTTTTCAACCAGACATAAATTAGACGCCGTTAAAAAAAGAATCTAGACAGAACTAATTATAGGTATAACTGCACAGTACGGCAATACACGTTTGAATGGCAGACAAAAAATAATGGGAGCTCTGATGGTGACCACGATAAATCTCCGTGCACGTATCCAGTCTTCATTTTTCAGTTTCTGGCATTAATGTTAAAAGCGGCTACATTTTTGAAGTTTATTTTAATAAATAAGAAACTCATTTTCATCGCGTATTTTTGCCAATTAAATCATCAGCTGTGATATGTAATAAAACTGTGTTATACTAGTGAGACAGTGCGCGAAAATTAAGCTTAAAAACCTAAAAGAGAGTGCAAAAGATAAGTTTGCGGGAGGATGGGAGAGTTTAGCTTGCGGAAGAGGGTGAGATTTAAATTTAAGATTCGATTACAAGGCTCCTTTCTCTTCAATTCGGTAGAAGTTGACTCCTCTAACTTATTTTTTAAAAACGCTCAATCAATATTTATGTACAACGAAGTTCACACAAAAGATTATTAATAAATCAATGCACGTAATAGTAAAATATTTACAAAATGAATAGGTAATTAATTCACAGTATATAATGTATTTTAGAAATGTTTCAAAAGTTTTGCATTTCTACCGCGACGTAGGAATTCGTTCGTAACAGTTTGGATTCAATTGAAGGCATGTGAGAGAGAGTAATATACAAAACAACGATTTATTTAACAATCAACTGAGAAGTGAAACGAATTGTAACTATACACGTTTTTTCGTGCAAAATATTGCTGAAAATAATAATTATCGCTTTTGTGTAGTTACAACACATATGTTGTGAACTCTGACATGTTGCTTTTCGTCTGTATAGAAAATGTAGTCTTTCACTGGTACAACAATAAAAAGCACGCCAATTTGAGGTGTGTCCTTATGAAAAGAATGCGAAAACATGAAAAGATGATTACGAAAAGGGAGATTAACAAAATTATGAGGAACTTTTAAAAAATAATTTTAAAAGATTAAAATAATTCATAATCAACAAAAAAATTGTAATTTGAAAACAATGATTGAAAAATTTCTCATTATTATTATTATTGCAATTTGCATGGAGCCATGTTGGCAATGACTACCCTTAGAACATGTGCAAGAATTTCTGTCAGTGCCATCAAGCTGACAATCTTCCAATTTACGATCTACCAGAAGCACATACCCACGCGGCGGTGAAACTAGGAAATAGTTTTGCGTCTGTAATGACGTCTCGGGCTGCGGTTTTCACAGGCTCTCTCACGGGTCATGCGCTCCTGATACTTAAGACAGTCCGAATAATCAGGAGTAAGTTGTTTGCCGAAGACCGCAAATGTTTACTTGGCTTCATTACTTCAAACCATACAATAAGTATTATTTGACAAATAATTATAATCTTCATACAAATGAATCGGGAAAAAATATTAATATGAAACATAATTTATTCCTTACGAAGATAAAAAATTCAACGAAAATGATCTGCTATGTAAATATATCGCAATCGCTTCTGCAAACATATTTATTTATGTTAACATATCATTATTACTGAATCCAAAAGTAGTAATATAACATTTATAAAAAGGTCACAGCAAATAAATTATCTTTGGAGACCTCATACTGCGTGGGAATTGGCCGAGTAAAAAGTATCTATGCTCTTACATCGAGGTGCAGTCGCGGTGCAATTTATCTTATCGAATGAGGCGTATCTGATTTTTTGTTACGTGTGTACACTTTGTTGGATTCAGATCGAACCAGTATTATAATTAATCAAGCGATTAAAACAGGACAGCATCAATCAATGTTGCCATTAAAATCTAGAAAATTCAATTATATTTCAAGAGAACACAGACTCGGATTACTAATGGTACTGGCTGCGACTGGTTGGTGCGGAAATGCAAGGAGAAAATAAGATAATGATCGTATGAAAAATTTCGCTAAAAGATGTTCTTGACAACATTTAAAGGAAATATCATTTTTTAATAGTTTAACGATAAGTTTTAAAAATTTAAATTACTCGAATATCAACTGATACTATCAGACAACATACTTTTCTCTTTCAATACATTCTTCACGTGTTCAGAAATTTAATTCGTTTAATGGCTTCTGAGCTTGGGCTCCGGGGTCGATTTCCAGTGAGGACACAATACAAGTATGCCATTTTTTTTAAGTGTTTCACTACAGTAATTGGGCCTCACGGCTTGTTGTTGTGTTAAAAAAAGTATATATATATATATATATAGGGTGTAACAGACCTAGTCCATAATATTTTATGGGTGAATACCTAACTAAGTTATGAGTCGAAAATGTTCAAGGAATATGTGGAAATTCTGCACTGTTATGGAAAATATAATTATTTCATTTTTTTATAAAATCGTGTTCAGATTGATCTACATACTTTAAAATAAATATTTGCGAAATTGTTCCACTATTAATGTATATCTTTGCTTCAAACCCTAAATAACCTAACAAAAAATAGTCTAGCCGCTCTAAATTCGATGAACTTTAATATTTGTATTCAATATATAATTTGGAATTAATAAAATATGTATTTCAATGAATAGAAATAATTGCATATTACGATTTTTTTAAATCTCTGATATGGTTGAGATTAGGCACATAGACCTTGAACATTTTTGACTCGTAATTTAGTCAAGTATCCACCCGTCAAATATTGTGGACTAGGACTATTACACCCTATATATTCATTAACAATATTAAAACAAAGTTTGCAGATATGTGAGCTGTCAAAAAACTGCCATTAACATTTTTTTAGAGTGAGATATAAAATAAAATAAAGAAGATATAGATAATATATTAGGTATTTTCGTTTAATGGATCGGTGATCTTAAATGCAAAGTCAGTCTGTATGGATGTAACATTAGTTTTTAATACGTATAAATGTCCTGCGCTTATTATTATTTGTATTTGAAATCTGAAGAATATTCGCATTAATAATTTGTCTTCCGCTTATAGTGTAAAGTTTTTTTGACGTATTTACAATACTGTTTTTATGTTAAATCTAATTATAGTTACATTTATTTGTACCCAAAAAGCACAAAATAAAATCAATACGATGAAATATGATTTCAACCTAACCTGTTATGCTCCATTTAATGTTTCATTTTGTCTTAACTCCTTGATATTTCGTTGTACTCACCTGAAACAAAAACATAAATAAATATATTAAACATAGTAAATCAATTTATATTGAAGCATAAAAGAAACCAACTGTTATTATAGCTTCTAAATGTTTTCCAATCACGATTTTGTGTGGTTTATTAATTGACTTACAAATATTACTTCGAATATCTGTATCAAGAGTACATAAAAATTAGCAGGTGTTAACTGGTTTTGATCATGAATTGATTCTGTAATGTCTCGATACAAACATGTTATCCTATTATTTAGGAGAAGGCATTATGGCATTTATTTTCTCGGAAGGTAGGTAGGAGTGATTAATTTTTTTAATGTGGGCTTGATTTATACCGATAGAAAATATCGTTTAATGTGGGGCATTTTAAATTGCGAAATAATTTATATTTAATGGAATAAGATTATTAATAAAAATGACAAAATAATCATAATATTATCTGCGTTTTGTATCATTAGGAGCACGTTGACTAAAACATTTATATGTATATTTAGGGTCAGTTGTGTACTTTTACTACTCAGTAGTAACTTTTACTAAAAAGTTACTACTGAGTTTTAGTTTTTTTGCGAAAACGGGTTGTTTAATTGTTGGTAAAAAATATTTACTTCACAAAAGTACATACTGTAGTAAACTCATTTTACTCTCGGATATCAGAAAGTAAAAACGAGAATCGATAGATAAATATGACGGACTCTTCACAGCTGTTCCAAAAGTCATCTGACACATTGATACTTTGAAAGTTGCGGTATACGACAATTAATCATTCAATATCCCGCTATTTTAGTGATGAAAGTTCGTCCGATGATGATCTCGTTGTTTAATATACATTAGCACATAATTTGAAAAAATTCACCATCAAAGTGACAGGTTTCGAACGCAGAGGCGAAAAAATCCATAGATAAAGCGCAATATAAAGCATATTTCATGATTATTTGTCGGGCCTATAAACATCTCATATATGCTTTGACAATAGTAAATTTGAAGTTCAAACAACCCGCAAACGATTTTAACCAAAGTAAAAAGTTAGCATAGTAAAAATTTACTACTGATCACGCAACAGGCCCTTAGAGTTAGAGGCTTGAACTTATTGAAGAAAACACAATGATAATATTTCCGACGATTCTGGGCGCTACGCGGTCTGGCAAGTAGACAGCCAACTGTGTTATGTATTTTAATGGCATGTGTATTGATTGATAGCATGATATCTTGCGGTTCACAAATTATAGTATTTAGCATTTACGATTCTAGTACATAAACTTGTTGCAGAAATGTTATTGCACAGAACAAGAATCCTCATCGCGGAAAAGACTTAACTAGCCAATAACAATTTTAGAACTGTTACAAGTGGATATAAATATCTAGTACTAATAATACATATTTATATATGACTTTTTAATACACCGATTAATTTTCAAATGATTATGTACGCTGTAGTTAAAATTGTAATGTTTTAAATAATATTTTTTCTGATATTTTTATGTAGTACGAATTGACTATACATATTACCTAGAGCACTCCAGAGATACGTCCAAAATATCAACATATTATATGGGGCATATTTTAATTTTACAATAGGTACCTAAATTGCATCAAATACACAAAAACGATTAAATACAAGGCAGGTTACTCATCTATCTCTTTTTATGTTTAACTGAACAAGTACATTATTTACAACATATTATTTACTGTTTCCGAGGTAAGTTTGTAGAACTCCATAAACACATATGTGAAAATAAAACATTTGTTTTTTTGATTATACTCGTTGAATTTATTTAAGACGCGTTTCGCCTTGTAAGAGCGTTATCAATCAATGCCCTTACAATACGAAACGCGTCTCAAGTAAATTAAACGAGTGTAATAAAAAAACAAGTGTTTTATTTTCACATATGTAACAACATATTAGTGTACAAGCGACTTAGGTAACTCGTAACATTCTTATTTAGTATGGCCAAAATACAATTTAGACGTCACTTGGATATTACGTATGTACCTAACTTGAGTGGTTTTAAATAATATTTAAAAATTAATAAAATTGCATTCATTACTCGTTTTAGCCAAATATTGGAAATGTCATCATTTGCCGATTATATGGTTAATATAAACGTATATTTCAATATATTGTAAAATAGATTAATTTCTTAAAAATGATAGCAATATTAACATTTGTACGAACCATAGATTTGATGGAGTTCGAAATGAATTAAACGGATGCTGCCTCTGTGTGAAAATGAAATAAAATATGTTGAGCCATATTTTTATTCCTTTAACATTTCACATTATAATTTCTTAAATTAAAGTTTTTTTTTTCACTTAATATTTCCTAAGCCATAAAAACTAGACAAAAGCAAGTATAAATATAATTTTAGGAAATAAGAAATATGTTTTAAGAAATTTGTCATAAAACTACTTATTTGATATGGCGAAACTCGATAATCCGTTCCCCCGGATAGGAAAAGGTCCAGCTTCGAATCCTGGCAGCAACAAAAATATTTTTTCTGTATATCTTTTAACTTGATTTATTTAATTGGTATTAAAAATACCACATAACTTATGTTCTGAAAAACTGCAACTTCACAACAAAAAAAAAAATTTTTTTATTTGTGCATTTGCGATTATTCAAAACATAGTTTGTTGCTAATTGAGACAAATTAAGATAAATCACTCGGATAGATACGAATAAAAAAATTATCTATCGAAAAAATACATATAGTGACCATCGGGACTCGAACCCAACGGGAAAAATGGATTTCTTACTAAAAAATGTATACGGATCAAAATCAGATGATAATCATTGGCGTAACTTGTAAATTATTCAACCGGCAATGGGACGTTCCGGGTTTGAGTATTCTTTCGAAAGTGACTTTTTATATGTGCTTTTTAATTTGTTTTAAATGACTACTCGAGACTACTTCATGCTTTGAAGTCTATGGAATGAATATTTTAACGCGATTCCGTAGCAAGACGATTATTTCCACAGGTAGGTCATAATGAAAAAACGATAATACTCGAGTGCACGCCAGCTTTAGTTGTTTATGCCACACACTTCAAGGAAGGTGCGCTAAGATAATGGCGGTCGTGCCCTGCCGCCGTCTCCCTCCCGCTAATAAATACGAAATTAGCCACGGGAGCACAGGACGCCGCGCGCCGCACCCTTGCGGGCTCATGTACTCCTGGTAGTTGCGACCGTGTGCTGATGATGCACGAAATAACCTGACATATTTTAAAATTCTGTTAATTTTTTTGGAAAAGAAAGAATAAAATTATGGTCCCACGGTTGATGTGTCTGATACTAAATTAAGTTTTTCTAACATTATTCAAAGAGTCAACGAAAATACAAAAAAAAAACAATTTAAATATTTAAATTGCAATACATATATTATTTTTTGTTAATCTTATATTTTTTTCTCAGACTATGAAACGTCACCGTTAAAAACCAACCAATTAAATTCAAGAACTTCAAAATTATTTTGACAAGTTCGATGTCTGGCTTTTGTTTAAAGTTATTTATTATTGAAATATTGTCGTTGCATAATTTCGTTCCTTCGCAACATGTGCGGACGAGTGCGAGCAAATCAAATTAAACATTTTGTTATTGTATTTGTGTTTGTTTTAAAAACAAATTAAGGTTATATAAACAATTAGTCGTTATTGAGTGGTTATATTCAGCTATTATATAGTTGAGTGTGTTGTTATTTCGAGCAGGCGAGGGGCTACGAATGATTAAAGCACTCCGAAATGATCGTAAAAGTATAATCTGCATTCTCTAGATGCAGGGAATCGAGTGGGAACGCAAGCTGTTACACTAGTTATGATTTCTAAATGCCCATGTCGGAATGAAAAGTCGTAAAAATAACCGTTAAAACGATACTGGGCTCCATACAAGCAATACACGACCGGCGTCCGCGAGTTCTCGCGACGGCGAACGTGATTCGCTTCGGTTACAATACAGATTAACAATATTTACACCCCATTTTGCGAAAAAATCCGTAAAACGTATAGTAACTGGTTTTTGGTAAAACCAACATCACAGTTCATTAACTTCTTCATTACATTGCCAAGATGCGCTGAAATTAACAGTTTTATTCCTATTTAGAGCTATACAGCATGTTAAAATAATTGTTCAATTATTATTATTTAGTTATCTTGTGTAGGGAAAATTAAAAGGAAATTGATATATTACAGTGTCGATTTAATTTGAAATATACGATTTAGATGAATATACAACCTTGTTCTGATTGTAAGTACCTATATTTTTCAAATAGAAAAATTGGCAGACAATTTAAAGTTGCAACATCGTAATACTATAGGTATCTAATTTTTTTTTCACATAAGCTACCAAAGTACGTCTTTCGCGTCCGTCCTAATATAGTTTTTAAACACTAATTATTAAATAAAAAACCCCCACTGGTAAGAATTTGTAATCTATTTACTTAAATTATTTTTTATGTACCGCTTACTACGTTTATTATCAATTCTAATTAAAGATTAACTCTAATATTTTTTGCTTGCCTTAATTTTGTAAACTAAAAAAATAAGGATTGATGATTTAAGGTATTACAAATATTTTATCTAAAATTAAGCAGGTTTAAATTCTATCCGTTGTCGAATATTAACTGTATTCATATCTATGATGTAGGTATTGAATAGGGTGTCCATTCTCTAAAGGATGGAGAGAAATATGAAAATAAAGAAAAATATATGCGGATTTGTGTAAAAGTGCTCAACTGTAGATACTATATTTACAATGTGTTCCGAAATTTATGTTTTTATTAATTGTTGAAAAGCTTATAGATTTTTGAATCAGATAAGTCCAGAATTTGTCATGAGGAGAAATGTATTTTACCCACTCCTATGTATAATAGTAAAATTTAAATTTTACAAATAAAATAAACCATTTAAATATTTTTTAAATCCACAAACTGTTGATTATTCTTCAATCTGATTAGGTGTAAATCTTTCTTCACCGTCTGAAAATTGCACGGGATAATTAAATTTCGGGACATTAGCAATTTTTTTTTTTTTTTTTAAATAAAAAAATCTAATTTTAATTAATATTATTATTCAGTTCTGCTAGTTTGCGTAAAGCATTATATAAATGTTACTGGCACAGTTCAGTGTTTGAAAATGGGCTTACCCGCCGAAATAAACATAAAGTTTCTACAAACTAAACACATTACATAATTTGTTTCATTTTGACAGTAGATTATTATTGTAAAAGCTCAGTATAATATTAGCTTAAAAAGTAAGCTTAATATAAATTATTTAACTTTGTTTTTAACGAATTAATGAGGTTTATTTAATACACCAACCGGTTTCGAAAAATACAATTTCCTTCGATTTTATATAATATATTTTTTAAAAACATTAGAACTACAACAGACATATATGGTTTTAGTTAGTTATTTTGACATCCTGGTAATGGTATTTTAAAGATAAATTGTATTTTCTGAAACCGGTTGGTGTCTTAAATATAACTTATGAAGTAGTTAGAAACAAATTTAAATAATCTATATTAAAATGAATATAAACCCCCAAGTTCATTTTGCAACAACTATTAAAAATAAAAATTAATTGCTGAAATACGATGACTAATTGCCATAATGTTAAAAAATGCCAAACTAATAGTCAAATACAACATGCATTGTAGTCAAATACAACAAGCATAGGACAAATACAACATGCATTGTTGAAAATTGTTAATATGCCGTTTTGAAAAAGGTGTTTTGATAATCAAAAGCACCATACATCTCTTTAGCAGACTACAAACGTAAGTGTAGTAATAGTAAAACAAGTTTAATAAATATGAAGGATTTTATGGACACCGTATCTTAAAGAGAAAAAGTGCAGAGGTAAAAGTTTTATAATGAAGATGAAAAGAGGCTTTCACCGTCACGGCCTCACACGGTTGTGTGCATTGATTCTTCCCACACGATTTTGCTCGAACCGTTTTGCTGCGGTTTCCTTCGGAGGTGCTCGAGGAGTTAATTGAACTAAACAAAGCGCCTCGCATGTGCAGATTGCAGAGGGAATAGGGTTTCATCATCACGCAGCCATCGTCGGGCGTGTAACCAATATCCAATGTAACCAATATCTCATGTAACCTACCGTGTAATTGCTGAGGAAGAAATTTAATTAATGAATTCCATTCAGGTTTCCTTGAATGCTTTTCACTCGGTTTCTTCTCCGCTAAGACGATGATAATATTAATTATAATCGAAGAGTATTTATTAAACGTGAGTTGGCTTAGGATGAAAGGTTATTTCAATGACATGAAAATTAGTAATAGGAAAGGATTTTCTCACAGCTGTAATTCAAATGTTTTGTATTACTCGTATTTTTAAATAAAACACACATAAACCATAAAAAAATAGATTATGATTAATTATTATACCAAATGACATACTAAATATTATGTAAAAATAAATGAAGTCTCATGTTTTTTAATATTTTTATAAGGTCGTTCAATCTATTGGCAAGTGCGGTTCATTCAAATGTACAATGGTTTAATAAATTGGGATATTTATACAAACAATAGCGCAAATTAACATGTGCATATGATTATCTACATATTAGGAGCACACGATCCGCAAGGAGGTGTAAAAGCAAAGGTCACGAGGGCCTAAGCAAACGAGAGAATAAACGTCTGAATAACACATACAAAAGAGATCTTCATTGCGCTAACAATGAGCTTCAGCTAATGTTCATTATATTGTAAGTCCTCACAGCTTATGTTCCCTATCGGGCGAGATATCCAGCGTATTAGGAGCACACGACACACGAGGAGGTGGAATGGTAAGGGTCGGGGCGGGTCAGTGGGCAGCCGCCGCACAGACGCGGGAGATCTTCATCTGTACAACAAAGAACGCGCAAAAAGCTAATACCTCCTTATTTCTCCTCTGCCCTTCTGTGGCTCTGTCGAGATAAAATTATTACTCCGCCGTAACTAGTGGCGGATTAGATTGCACGTGTGTGGTGGGTTTTAGCTTCATATTAAATTGATGCACTCGAGATAGTTGGTTACGTGGTGTTCCGTACGTGATATTTGTGCGATAATTTTGTGTAGCAATCTGTTTTCTCATTTATAAACGCATTTTTCAAATTTAATTCCTGCCCTAGCATGGAAGTAATAACACAAGCAGACAGTTGTACTGTAGACGTGAAAACATCGTTATAAAACGTGCCTCGCCGAGTTGACAGGTTGGGCAGGTTTAGACAATCATTTTACATTGCAACAACATATTTTTTATAAAATGCAGTACTTTTCTGTGACAGATTAACCCGATAAACTTAAATATTTATAAATATTAAGATTAATATGGAATACTAATTTATAATATTATTTCTGTATGAACTAAATATGTTTTCGATAGATAGATTTTTTTCCAGTTGATTAATTTAATTTGTAAAAAAATAGCACAGAATTATGTTCTGAAAATGCAATTTCACAACAATAATGTGTTCTCCTTAATATTGACTAATCTTGTAAACTAATTAGAATTTTTATCCTTCTCATATTCTTTCGGGCATGTTAATGAAAAATGTAGTAAAATAATATATTATTTAGTACTTACCGATGTGTTTTTATAAATTAAGATATTCGAGACATGGGATGTTATAGTAATATTTTTTTCCGAAATGCTAGCAGTTTTTCAATTACATATTAAATTATAAATTAAATTAAACTGACAGATTCATTAGTAGATTGATTGGCAAATCGGAAAATAAAGAAGATAGATATATAATCAAAAATAATACCAAATCCATGAAAACAGAAAATCATTGAATATTGAATTATTACGTTACCAAAATTGGTATTTCTACTGATGCAAAACTAGAGAGCTTTATTATATTTTTGTAGTTTAGTTTAAAAATAATATGAAAATTGAAACGTGCATTTTTTAAATTTCGTATAAATCGATAATAACATGTATGTCAATAAAGTCTAATAAATAAAATAAAACTTTACACAGTCAGCATATATAAAATAATTTATTGGGATACCGTTATTGTCAACTGACAATTTTTAATACGCTACTTACATACCACTAAAGATATATTTTAATTATAAAATGCCGAGTTCAATAATTGAGATATTTCAAGTTTTGTACTTACTTGCAAGCAAGCGATAGAGTTTATTTCTTTGAAATCGATACTAATTATCGGTTCTCAATTAAATCGTTCTACTGGGGTCGCAGAATGGGAATGAGAGCATTCCGATTGCGCCACAACACGATACAGGTCGCATCTAATTACGGAAACAGCCGAATGTACCCGGAGCTCAGGTGCCGTTGTCTGTCACGCCATTTGTCTATTGGAGTGGCACGACCTCGCGGGCTAATTAGGCCCGGCCAACGCCGACCCGGGTAACAGCGACACCTCCCGGGATTGCTGCGCTCCTAATGAGGTGTGTTCCGTGCGGATCTAAAACTAGATTCCATCCGCAAATAAATAAATGGACAGAATAATTTAATTCATCATTCAACAAAACACTTAAAAATAAAATGTTTAGTTATCACTCTTATCAGAGTCGTAGTTAAATCGTAGAATAAATTAAAAATAAATTCAAATATCCAAAAATCTTGCTGCAACATATATTTTCTTTTTCTAAAACTATTTGAAAACTTTCATCTCGTTCAGAATTCGTAATGGACTAGTTCCCCATTTCATACTACTGTGGGTATGTATCATGGAATCAATATTTGACTCGATGTTCTATGTAAATTTATATAACTCAGATTTTCAAATACGTATTTATTCTAATTTACGCATATCAAATGCGTTCCTTTTTAAAGATATTTCTTTCATTACAAAATCTTTTTCATTTCATAAATCTTTTGTGAGCCAAAATGATTTTTTCGGTACGTGTTTATTTTGCCAAGCAATTCTCTCACACCGCTTTTGTTTTAGTGATGGAAAGAAAATATGCGTTTTAATAAAATAAAACATAAATTTACAGTTTCAATAAAAAGATCCATTATAAATGTACCCAATTCAATACATTGTTAATATCGACCGATCAATGTCAGAGTCCATTTAAAATTATAATTAATTACTCGATCTTTCTTCCGCCGAGACGACTTACATCTCTGATTAGTACTGGCCACATACAAAAACAGACCGAACTATTATAGTCTGGTGGCGAAGATAAATGCTTTCATTTTTAACTGACAATATCGATTTCAATAGTACAAATATATCAACCATTGGCCATTAATTTCACGACTGTGTTCTTTATAAGAGGACGGTTGCTTTGTATTATACAGGGTGTTTCGTGATCGAAAATATTTTTTTTATTAAATTAAAATGGAATGATATTTCCTTTGAAAATCATTCAACATAATCCACAAATAATTAAGACAAAGTCTTATTTTGTAAATTGAGTTAAACACTGTTTTAATCCACTGTATTTTATTATATTAAACGTTAGAACAACTTCCCATTATCAATAATATAATTCAACTAAAGTTAAAAACATTTTCAGTCAGTAATTAAGTCAGGAGTTAAGGGAGGTGGAGGTGGGGGTGGAGTTAAATTGGATAAGAGAGGGGATGTAATAGGCGGGATTTGGATGTTTATTATATTCTTATTGTTATTCTTATTATTAAAAATTTCTAAATTCTCTAAGGTGTCTAACTTTCGTCCTTTGGCGCAACTACGTAAAAGTTCTAAATTAGTATTAGTCTAAACTAGTCTTAGCCTAACAACGTACAAATTAACGTAAAAATAAACATGATTTTCAATGAATTCAATCTGATCTTCTTCTGATTAAATACAAAGTTATTTAAGTTTAATTATTTAATGTATAGATGAATGCGTACGTATTTTAAAATAAATGTTGCATCTTTGGGTTAAAACGTTATTAATGGTAAATACTTTTTTAATGACAATTATAATTATAAACGATAGTAAATGTATACATAATAATACCAATATTAATAAAATATAAAAACTATCAAAAATATATTTTAATAAGATGGCATCGCAGTAGATAATTTGTGCACACTTAATTACGAGATAAAGTCATGAAAATACCTATGTAAGAGAAAATAAATAAAAATGCATGTATTATAAAACTGAATTAGGATTTATTATTTTTACATTTGTTGGGATGAAACATTCTGTAGATACTGTCCTTAAAAACTAACTGATGTTTTATTAATATGATTTCAGAGTGCAACAGGTGAATTAATGTTAGCAATGGATAATATAAAGACGGAACAGCTATTATTATGATGCGTTGGGGGTCTCGGAATCTTTGTACCGCGTCGTCTTTATATCTCTCTTTGATACAGCATGACGTGAATTGTTATGAATTTTATCGAAAATGTAATACTTCGAATGGAACAACATATTAAGATATATTTTTAGATTTTAGATTATATTAAGCTTCGTTACTTGCTACTTCTGTTTTATTATTACTATTTTTTCGAACGAATATGCCGCGTTATTTGGTGAATATTCTCCGACGCAAAGCAGTATCTGAATTTATCAGAATGTAAGGTTAGGAATGAATTAATGTAATTAATAAGAATTAATGAATTTTAGCAAGTTCATTCAGGATTCATTATCAGAGATAGTCGTTCAATGGGAGGTATTCTTTCAAAGATGTGGCTAATTGTGTACTGATATTAATATGGTAACTACTGACACAACATGTTTTAAAGAATGCAGTAATTTTTATTTTTTATTGATATATGTTATTTTTTTTATTTAATATATTTTATACAAGTATACACCAATATTTGTGTCTATATAAAATAAAGAAGGACCACGTAAAATCAGGACTGATCAAATATCAGGTATATTAAAAACTAATGAGTGAGTTGTTTCTGCCTATCCCTAGACAATGAAGCGTGATAATGTAAAGAATACATAATTAAGATAGTTCTGATTTCTAAAATAGCAGATATCGCATTATTTTTACATATACATAAGATGACATTAAAAAATGAATCATTTCTATTTATCTACCTACGTGCAGATTTAGTGTTGAATAAATAATAATCGCAAGTGAAGATTTTATATTTTAAACATTCTACTGACAGTTACTATGTAGGGGCGGTATTGTTATATTGCCGTAAAATGTGTTGACACGGATAAATCGTCCAGTCATAACTGGTAACATAAAAATATGATAAAATAATATATAATATATATAATAAAACGGTATAATCCACCTAACATAAAATAATTTCATATTAAATAATGTAATATGTATGACGGGTCATTGTTGATTGATGCTTACACTAAACGGCCGCGCCAGAGTTATTCAGTCCTCAACGGGGTGCAAATACGATAATAATTATTGCTTCTACTAAAGATGGTATGAATAATATATCGATATCTTATTGTGAGTGCTGCAAACGTCTAAAACGATCAAGCGATTATAACCTTTATGCTTATTATCATTAAAATATACAAACATTTTAAATCCATCAACATTCATATTAAACTCCTAAAAGTCTGTTATCAAATTAATTTAATACATTCAATTAGAAAATTATCACTATTCACAGTAAACTTAATAATATAAAATAAAAAAATTAAGACTATCTAAACATTTGTTAGGATTTGAGAAATGTAAAGTTTGGCAAACTGTGATTTTTTTGTAATTTCACTAATTTTTGCGCTAAAGCACAACATCATTGCAAAGGTTATAACGTATAAAAATAGTTATTTGCATTCTTGAAATTCAAAAATAACTTTCGTAAGTTTAAAAAAACATTACACAGAAAAAAGGTATATATTTTTTTATACCATTAATTAATTAAAGAAGCTGTTCCGTACTACATGTATGTATATGTGTATAATATATTTTACATTAAACAATATATTAGTTAACCATACATACGAGTCAGATAGACAAATGGCTTTTTTTTAGAGCCAATCTGATGGATGCAAAGTCAATAATTAATTAGTCGTCAGTCTGGGTGGAGAATTATAGTGCATGAGTTTAGTTAAGTAAATTAATTTGCTGTAAATTATCAATTAAATATCAGATTCAAATAGTACCAAAGATATTAATTACGTAAATTATTTTTTAAATGAAATGTTGAAATTTATGAAGTTGCGATTTTTCAGAACTTGAAAGATACACAGATAAAATCTATCTATCGAATAAATATCAGGTTCTATACAACGACATTTGAGAAATATTTCAAAATATCAGACGATAATCTATTACTATGGTGTAAACTGGTAAAGCAGTCTGCCGGAAATATAATGTTTCAGGTTCGAGTCTCGGTGGTAGCTATATTTATTTATCTATTTTAATAGCGAGATTTCATGTATAATGATCGGAAAAGTAATGTTTCATTGCGCCAGTGAGTCAAGTAAACAATACTGAAGCACTGACAAGCCGTGTCCGGACGTCATGTTGAACACATTGTATCGCAGGCCTCCGCTCCGACTCGAATCAGTAACGAGCCCATGCCGTATGATGGACGAGCTACAGCGACGAAACGAGGTAGGTACCTAATCATTACGATCTAATGCGAGCGATGACAAATGATAACACAACGCTTAGCGGTAGTGATGGGCATATTCAGATGTCAAAAATGTTATAATTCTAATCGAAGTGCAATCGACCACAGTATAACTAAACAATTAAAGCAAAGAAAAATCCGATCAGCCATATTCTTAAAATAATTGAAATAATAACGAAATTAACCATCCCGCGACATACGTAACATATTATAATTCCACATCTCGCCGCTCTAACGGCAATTATTATTAATAGGACCGAACGGTTCGTGTTTCGGATAAATGTTGTGTAATTTAATCAAATTATTTTTTGGGAGATATTGAAATACTTAAATATCTCTCAGAAAATAAAGCCTGTATGAAGATTTTAAAATATAATGGTGTATTTTTTCTCATTGAATAAACGGCGAAATATAATATAAGATAAAAATGACATTATTGCTACATTTGGCAGAAAAATCTACACTTAAGGCATACGTTTCTATTAGATTGGATAGAAACGCTACTTTAGTGTTTTTTCTCCCTAGCTGTAGATTATAACATGGTATGGGTTACTTGAGTTTTTGAGAGAATACGTTATCTATCGCATATTGGAGGAAATTTAGTAGTCAGAATCGATCTATTCAGCTGTGTGATTTAATGCTCAGATTTGATCCTTGCTTCGCTGAGAATGCTCCGTTCTGTGCAGTTCTTCTTTTTAAGATACGATGCGAGGCTCACAATAAGGTGAACACATCATAGGAGTGACATTTGAAGTTCTCGAAAAGAGGAAGTGTCTTTTTTATTAATTAATTAATTAATTTTTCTAAAAGTTAATTTATTAAAAGTTGATTACAATGGACTTGTACAAAGTTAATTACGAAAATATTGAAATATTATCTCATTGATCATTATAGCAAGAAATAATTCATAGAAAATGAATGCATTTATACTGTCAGCTATGTTTAATAACATCAAATAGTCCGATATTCCGACGATATCAAAAGAAACGATTCTCTCAAACATCTGTATCGATTAAGGAATATGTGATTAATCGACTCTATTACCCGTGCTTTGGTCATGATCTCCTGGTATGTTTTCACACGGTACCCACGGAATATTGGGCAGGTTAGAAACACACTTCAAAATACATGACAGAGATGTGTAAACATGTATTGTGAAACGAAAATAACAAAAAAAAAACATGAAAAACACTTCAACAATAACACATAACGCGTGTTCTTTTTTTTTAAATTGACGTAATTACACAAACCCGGATATGAGAAAGTACGAAAATATTCATTCTTACTATATATTAAGCTTAGCTCTATAAAAAGAAATATGGCATTTATTCAAGGATCATAAATAAATGTATGTATAAAATCATTTAATATTAAAAATTGGAATAAATTCAAGAATTTTTACAAATTTTTACTAAAATTAAAATGTTTTCATTTTAAAATATTGTACATATAGTAAGAAAATAAAATAAATATGTTGAGAAGAAAACAAAACAAAAGGTATGTTAAATGATAATCAATTTCTTTTCTAATTAAAATTTAATTAACAAAGTGTTTACATTCACAACTTGCTCTTTAAGTGAACCTATGATGTGTGATATGATGTTTTTCATTTGAATTATTCATGAGACATCGCTCGCGCATATTAAGTCGTATAAATATAATTAATATACAGCATATTAAAGAAAAAAACAACTTGTAATAAATTGTAAAGAGTGCAACCGTGTTAAGATTTAACGAAGACTATTTTATTTTAGTAAGAAAATAATAATTATATATTCGTAATATGTGTAGTTGTGCATTGACCAAGTAAATGAATAGACATGAAATAGAGTGTACATACAGAAGAGGGGTTTGGAACATTAGTTGCGAGACGAGGGCATTCTACACACATTCTTGGTGGAAACATAAATCCGTTAGTTTATGATGTATTTGTGCAACAGTAATTGCAAAAGTAATATTGATTGCAATTATTTTTATATAGGTAAAACTTGCAAATAGTCACCTTTTAAATTTGTTTTCATATTAGTTCTTACTTACTCACCACTTTATAGTTTTGTTTTGTTTTTATCTATGCTTGTATTTTTAATTTCAGTATACATTGTTTCCCGAAGAAGATACCATAGGCATCGAAACATGTTGAATTATCAATAAATAGTGGTTTAAACAAAGTATTTCGTCTAATTATTTATATAAAATGAGGACACAAAGTAATTTTGCAAATATTAAAGAAGTAAAAGTATTAACTCTTAGGAAAAATTAAATCTTTGTGTAAACAAGATGTATTTTTTACATGAATGCATATTATATTTTCAGCGTTTAAATTTTCGTTCCAATCAAGTCATATATAAAAAAAAATCGCAGAGTTATTTGATTGCGTAAGTGGTACCTAAATGATCACGTGGATGACACCAAAATGAAAATATTAGGACAAGAATTTTGCGTTAGTTCATGTCTATATTTTGTGGTCTGTGGTAGTTGTGCTTATCGTTAATGCGATAAATAAATGTTATATAACAAAAAAAATATTTAGAAATTTTATTTCTCATATGGCGCCAACCATGGGCATAAGTTAATATTTAAATAATATTTAAATCAGATTTTGTTAAATTTTGAAAAATATTACAAGCTTTCGGCGTAGAAAAATTCATTATTTGAAAAATGTACAGATAATTTAAAAATTGCACCACACCCTATAACTAGAAATTTGGTCGACACATTTAATTCTATTATTAAATAAGACGAACCTGAAACAGATAATTTTCATATAAAGAATAATCGGTACATATCACAAAAGAAAATAGCATGCCATTCAAATTGTAAAATTTAAGAATTAGATTAATATATATGATTACAGTTCTAAGATATTCAGTAATAATGACGTAATACGTATGATTGAATAGAATTAATATTTTGTTGAAATTAATACAAATTTTTAATGACACCTTTTTTTAAAAGAATTAATTATATTCGTTCAAAAAATAAAAATTACAGGAGCATATTATGGTGATTTACTACAAAGGATAGGCCACATTTTACATGTAAAGTTGTGACTATACAGAAAATAGTTTTTAGATAATTTAAACAGAGTAGATAAATAACTTACACACAGAAAAAATCTATAAATCGAAAAATTACTCACCACTGGGACTTTATTATTTAGATAGTGTCTGTAATGTCATATAAAGTTCCGGGTACGTGTCCCGTTGGTGACTATATATTTTCGATAGACAGATTTTTTGTATATGGCTTTGATTAGTCTAATTTGTTTGAAATTTGTATTACTTAATCCTTAAGAGATATTGAAACTGGATGTCTCATGTTGTTGAGGCGTACGTGCTAAGTAGTCTTTGTTTGCAGTTAAATTAAGCTAGGTTATTTGATTTATCTCCAATTAGATTCCATAAAGAATTTCGTCTAGATCAGGTTTTCTATGAAAGAGGTTTAAAAGCATCAAATTAATCATTTGGGCATCTCTATAAAAATATAAAAATTAATGTAAATGTTATCCATACATAACTAAATAAATATAAAATCAACCTTATTTGAATATGTCCAGGAACACACATATTGCTAATAAATTATAGTGGTCAAAATAAGAAAATATATAAAAAATTGAAAAATATTGATTTTTCAGGCGTATTCTAGTATATAATATATTTAAAAAAAAATTTACAGATAAAGAACATTGCTTTAAAAATAATTTAAAAAAAACTTATTTTCATAGTGATGACATACATGTTGTTTAAAAAAAAGGGAATAATGAATTATCAAATTTGATCCATAGATGGCGATGGTGTAGATACTAGCAAATTGAGGGGTGAGAATTGGTCACTTAAGCCAGCCGAAGACAGGTCGTAAGCCCTGTAATTACCCCATACTTCCATATGTTTTTCATTAAATATAATAAAAAAATAGCTCTGTCTCTATGTACGCTGTTTAAGGAACATCTAATGAACTGTGTCGCGTTATACTTTATGCTCAAAGTGAAACAACTCGATAGCCCGTGGTTAGTTAACCACATAATTGATAGAAGTTATTATTGTTTGATACTGAGAACAGCATCCCATTTAGCTCCCACAGATAATAGCCAGATCATGATGCGGTGAGATCCCACTGAGATCAACAAATGGACCAGGCGGATGGATGTGCAATTCCTACCCTACGAGTGGCCATAGTAGGGAGCTTGATGGATGTTTGGATGGTTACAAAAGGGACCGACATAATGGGAGTTGAAATGTGTGTTCTGTATACTTTGTTTTTGGTTCGTTTTTTGACGTGATCCTCGGATTATTACATTACTCGTGCCATAAATCAAACTGTGTTCTCATGCGGTTTACTTGAAGAGTTTTGCCAAAGAAATACCTATAACATATAACTACGCATGCACTATGACAGGAGCTTTGTAAAATATATACTACTTGCTAGTTAATGAGATTAAGGTACACATTTAATAAATTGTTACAATTTTAGAAAATAGAGATTTTGTTTGATTTGTGAGATAATTTTTCGTAAAATGGTCAAGAACTTGACATGTAACGTAATCAAATGGAGACATTACGGTCGTGACATTTGATAACGTAATTTTTAATAGATGATAAATGATAATGATAATTTGAAATATTTTGAGAAAATACCGGGAATACCGAGAGTGTCTACACGTTTTAGTGACGACTTCTCGAGAAGCACCTAGAACCTATTTTTACAGAACTAAGATGACTCATTTTGACTTGCGTAACAATTACATAACAACAAATTACTGTCGATTGCAGTGAATTCTGTATTATGGATCTAATAATTCTCAAAAATTTTTTTTTGAATAAATTAGGATCACTTAGGTCGCCAGCAATTAATGAACTAAACGAGACGTATTTAACATCCCCTTTTGATCTGTAAAAACACATCTCTCGCCATTCCCCCTCCCAAATTTCATATTATAGTAAAATATATGATGAAAAAACGATCAAACAAATAAACACATTACATTGGCACTTCGACCAGTGCCCGTAAATTTCAAACTAACATGTTGACATTTTTCAGAAAATAAAGTATTCAAAAAGGCACAACGCTCACACGAATTCGGTGTCTAATAACCTACACAAACCATAATGTAAAGCAAACATTTTATAAATAATGAAATTATAAATTTTTAAAAATAAATGCAATATCATTTCATTTCTTCCTTCCTTCCTAGTGAACTGTACACATGTATGAATTTAATATATAAGAGTACGAATGAATTTTATTTGATTGGATATTGTTTTAATTAAAATGACAATTATTTATTTATTTATTTTTAATTATTATCTTTGTTTTATTAACCACTAAAATGAGTTTAAATACATTTACCGGTTTTGAAAAATACCATTTTCTTCTTCAGGATGTCATAACTAACTAAAACATATGTTAAACATGTATTAAGTATTGATTTAAGTTAGGTACTAAAAAAAAAAAAAAATTTTTTTAAAATAGACTTTTTAAAAATAGATTCTGCCAAAGAAACAATATATGTTTTAGTTAGTTATGACATCCTGAAGAAGAAAATGGTATTTTTAGAAACCGGTAGATGTATTTAAACTCATTTTAGTGGTTAATAAAACAAAGATAATAAATAAAAATATGAATCTTAACCACAAAGATAATATTGCTGATTTTAAAAGTATAAAATGACAATTGTTAATATCCAAGATTGATTGTTGTGTTTACATAAATCTACGAGGAAACACATAATTTGGTAGTCGTTTACACCACACGGACATTGTAATAATAGTGTTGTAATGTCCAGATTCGCGAAATAACAAATTCGTGATATTCACGGACACGTCTGATCATGTAAGTGTGGGCGTTTGATTACAGAATCGGGCTACATTACGTTTTAGGGAAGATTGAAATAATTTAACTGCACCGTTATCTGGATGACGTCATTCAGGACATCCGGGAGATTGTGAAAATATCCATTCAATGTACATCTTATTACAGATTTATTATGCAACGGTAATAATTGTCACAATGAACCGAATAATGTTTTTCCTTTTTTGATAATTGTAAAAACGTTTATAAGAATTATTTTGTAACTCATTATGCTGATGACTTTGAAAGGCGAAGACAGGGTGCACATGTTCTGTTCATCAACAACAACTAAAAAAATTGAGCCCCACTGCAAAATCTATACATACATTCTTATATACAAGGGCGAGTCAAAAATTATCTACACCTTAACTCATAACACACCTTCAAGTTTGTCATACTGCCTTTTGTGTATGCGTGCTTAGAGTTAATACGACGGCGGTCGCATGAGCGAAATTTGATCCCTATCGCGTCATTTGCCTTCCGACTATTACGGTTTGCACGAAGTAGGAACAACGAGCAGTGATACGATTTCTCTGGTCGGAGGGTGTGAAAGGGGTTGAAATTAATGGTAGACTTTTTATCACAATACGGGGACGGTGCTTTATAATGTAAAAGTGTTTTTTTGTAGATCGAGAAATTTAAAAGTGGCCCGAAAGTGTGATGCACGAAAAGGGAGCAGGACGTCCGTTAACCTCCGCTAAGATAAGATTCAGCAAGCTCGTGAGATGGTTCTGGCGAATATGCGAGTTACCATCGGTGAGGTAGCGTCTTCTTTAAACATCTGTCATGGTTCTGCCCATAAAATCATCCACGACGAGCTTGGCTTCCGTAAAGTCTGTGTAAATAAATTGTAGAACAAAAAATGTAAATAATTTTTGACTCCACTCCTCGTATTATAAGATAAAAGAATATTAAGTACTAGGTACGCAGTTTTATCCATTAAATCATCTTCTTTGAAGTTCCATTTTCACTCTGAACCAATATTCACTCAGGAGATGTGTCTTCAATAGTAAGAATAAAATTGGTGTTTTGTAATACTCATATTCATGTTTCATTTTTTGATGTGGTGGATTTTAAAAATAATAGTTCAATTTAACGCCGGCAATAGCGTGGATACTATATAATATTAGTGCGAAACATGGGCCCACAGTACATCGAATTGACTGCTTTGGCGTAGCTACACCTCTGATCATTAGGTTAGGTAAGTTATAATATATAATTCTGTTAAATGTATAATACATTTAATTAAGATATACACACATATGTAAAATGTGTCATGAAACTATGTGAAAAAATAGTATTAAAATATGAGTAATATCTTATTGGGGATTTTGCGGGTGGGGTGCGATATATAACAATATTACTACGGATATTTAGTATCTTGTGAAAAAACGAAGAAGTTATTTTTAAACAAAATAAAAGAACGTCACCTGAGCTTAAAATAAAATTAAGACGGTGTTTGAAGTGACCAAAACAAAATACAATGAGGAGAGGGGTGAACAAGAAAAAAATATTTTATGCAGGAGCGGTTTGTTATGCTGTTACAATTTTCAATTAACAAGTGAAGTTGTACTTTTTTAGAACATTGTTCTTTGATAATTGAAAATTATAATTAAAAAAATCACCCTAATTGGTAGCATTTTCTCCCGGCAAGAGAGAGTTCCGCGTTCAAGTCCCGGTGGTAACATATTTTTCTAAATATGAATTAAATATATTAATTAGAAAGATATACATATAAAATCAATTTAATCGAAAAATATTATTGTTGCGCCACCGGGATTCGAACCTGGATCTCTTTCCTAACCGGGGAAGGTGCATTATCCAACTATGCTACAGCGACAATATTTTTTATATACAATATTACAAAATTTAATAAAAATTAATTGATAATTCTGGCGTCTGCTATCAGTTTACTCAAAGGTATTTGAGATTTTGTAAAAATAAGGTAGATGGCTCTGTCAAATAATGGAAAGATTAAATGTATTAATATCAAAAAGGTAACATATAGGTTCGAAAATTGTCGCTGTAGCATAGTTGGATAATGCACCTTCCCCGGTTAGGAAAGAGATCCAGGTTCGAATCCCGGTGGCGCAACAATAATATTTTTCGATTAAATTGATTTTATATGTATATCTTTCTAATTAATATATTTAATTCATATTTAAAATATCACAGACCGTCTGTTCTGAATAATTACAACTTCACAATAAGAATGTGTTCTCCTAAAACATATTTTTCTGTTTATCCATCTAAATCTAAGTGGTTCACCTGATTTGTTTTAATAAGTTTAACTGATAACTAAGTGATAACTGCTTATAATGTGAGTTGTATTGCAAAGTAATTTGCAGGATGTAGTTACAAGTAGTTTACAGGATCTAGTCAGTAGAACCGGATTAAACATACTCTGTATCAGTCAATTGATTTTTCATTTTAAAGAAGGCCAGAAGTTTTTTTTGTTTAATGTATTGAAGTGCCACGGCTATAGTAATATAAAACAATGAATAAATACTATCAATTAGATTTATCTTTGTGTACATAGAGACGTTACACCGCTTCTAGTCGTTAAAATCCAAATACATTACGTAAACTGGATTTGAAATGGTTTGATCACGTTGCATTGTGTAAAGCCAACATCAGCCCTCTTCAGCATTACTTTTGCTGACAAGTGTGATTTAGATAACGATCTTGATAAATATTAATATAGCTTAGTATCGAGGTAGCCAGGGAGCAGCGCGACTGAGGCACGATGCGAACAAAGCGCGAGCATCTAATGACCAACGTATCGAAAGTGGACTTTGATAGATTGTTCCTCTGATTGAGCGATTGATAGATGGTACATCCACGAGGTCTCGAACCACCAGCGGAGAATCGATTCAATTACATTCATCTATAGACAGGGATACACTCTACCCTGGCGATGCTGACATCGAGAGCTCCTCTTTGTTAATTTGTAAAGGCCGCTAGACTGAAAAATTCTGGATCCTACCTAAAGACTCTTGACTAGGGTTTGGCGGCTTTTTTAGATAAATTTGCGACATTCGAGAGACGATTTTTTCTACTTGGTAACCCGGTTGCAGATATTAGAATTAATATAATTTTTTTTTATAATATTAAAAAAACGTTAATATTTTATGTTGAAGCCGTCGTAACCGTTATAAATAAAACGAGATGAAATATGAAGTTTAAAAGTCAATATCCGTAACAGTATTGTCTACCCGTTTATTTCTATGACCTTCTAGACATCTTAGATGCATTGTCATTATAGTTGTGTAGTAAAATACGAACGTTCTATATATGGTAAGGGAGAAATCTTACCATAGAAATTGTCTATCCATGATGTCATTTTTGTTCGTTTTGACAGCAAACTTACAAAGATGGATTAATTTTAATTACATAGAAATTTTATTTACGTGTTATTTATTTTGGAGAAAGCCCATTGAAATATAGGTTCTATTGAGACCAATGGTCGCGTATGAATGTGTTATATTTAAATTTATTTTGAAAGTTTTTTTTTGCGCGTTTTGACACTTCTCGAGTAGCGAGTAAGTATAATTAGATGTTTTGGGGTAGAAAATGCGTTAATGAAGCTCAAATGCTAAAAAAAACGAAGGTCGAATTTTCCACATATGAGTCTACAAACAAAAGGACAAAAAATTTGGATCTTTTATTTGATTCTTTAAAAACTATACACCCTACTTCATTACTAAGCGACTAAGTATTTACTATTTCAGGAAATTTCTTTACCATAATTACAACTAAGTGATCGATCAGTGGACGTTTTGTGTTTTCTAAATACATATTTCTTGAAGAGGAACACCGGATAAAATTTTAGTATTTTTTTGTGTTTATTAAAAATATACAAAATTTAAAAAAAAAAAAAATTTTTTTCGCAATTTTAAATAAATTATCCTTTTTTTTTGCTTATCTTCGAAACCGAGTTTTAGGAAATTTTGGAATTTGAAAACCGGTTGAAAAAAGAAATCATCAAAACAATAAAAATAATAAATAAAATTTAAATGTTTTAGCCACGACTTGAGACACCAAGAAAAATATCAGATCTTGCATCTCATTTCAAGAGAAAATTTCGAGCAAAAGAAATCTTGGAAGACGAGGGACATCTTGGTTGAAGAATCTAAAGGAATGGTTTGGAAAATCTACAGTTCAACCATCCAAAATAATCGCCAATATTATTAATAACATTCGAAAACCGGACAAGCACTAAAATAAAACAAATATGTTGTTTAAATGTTCTTATGATAGCGAAACAAAGGCTTTCTTTAATGGATTAAAGGCTATATATCCAACAGATGTACGGATTTATATATATTGTGGATATACGGCGAAATGAAGGCATTCTTTAATGGATTAAGGATCATAGATCTGGCATCGTTGCTCATCATTTTTGGGTAGATTTCCTAAGCTTACCTAAGTTAAGACCTAGGTTTAGCAGGGGCGTGCATTGCACACCAGCAAAAAACCTATGCATTACTACATTTATATTATGAAAATTCCGTTGCCGGAAAGAAAAAAGCGTAGAAAATATTTTAAGCGAAATCGAAAACAGAGTACAGCACCGAGCAATAAAAGAACTTGCCTATTTTAAAGTAATACATTTACAATTATAGTCTATTTTGAAATTGATAGAATTAATCGTTCTCAACATTTAAAAAAATCTAACATTTTTTGAAACGTAGTATACCTATCTATTGTATACTATGTTAGCATCGTCGATAACAGCATAACCTAAGGTTGTGCTTACTGCACGCCACTGAGGTTTAGTTATTTAGATTTATATATCATGGATTAGTTAGGAATATGACAGATTAAGAGTGAGATTACATTTACAGATAAACAAAAGAATGTTTTATTAATTAGAAAATTTTGATTATAAATTAAAAAACCTCGTGCTCGATGACATCAACTGTGTCCTTTCGACGTATGTAAATATGTGATTGTACTGCAAAACTGAAAATATTAAACTTTCCTTCACCGGCCACGCGTTGATGATACGAATTTAATTTTGATCAACGGCAACTTTGATCTTTAAGAATGTTAAATTTGGTCGTCGGGTAGAACGAAAATAGCCTCAGGCGCGGCGAATCGGCGGATGTGGCGGAGTCACAGTCACAATGGATGCGGAGAAGTGTGTCGGACGACTCCGGCCGCGCGATGATTACAGGTGTTATTAATGACGTACAGTGTGGCACTTTGTAATCAAATGATACATTGGTTACAACATTATTTGCATATCCCCAGCGTATAAACGAATGTTTAATTAACTGAGCGCGTGTGAAATGCTTTAATTACCGACAGCGTTTTGTAAGTAGCGAATCGCACTCGAGAATGTTACACATTTTATTATCACACGCTTCGCATCGGAGCGAATGGACGTGTCGTTAAAATTCTAACTACGAAAAATGAAATTGATTTGGCATACTTGACTGAAGTATTTTCATTTCCTTTTCTGAAATCAAACCATATTCAATATTTTATAAATTATATACAGGTAAATAGCATATTCAAAATCGTATCATAAGCAGTTGATATTTTACATATATTTAATAAAAATAAATTTTGGCCACTTTACTCCCACCTCATGATATAAAATAACAATAAATTTTGCTCAATAGCACTCTAGAAACTCGAGGAAAATATAGTCACCTCATTCCCCCCCCCCCCAGATACCTTACCAATCTTGCCAGGACTAAATTTTCGACACATCGCTATGCTTTAGGGCTTGAGCACGATAAACCTAACCCCCTTCACGGCTCTTTGATAACAAACTACCTAACGCTAACAAATAAATAAGAATAAAATACTAACGCATATTGCAAGTTTTATGAACGATTTGAATGTTAAACTTTTTATTCCAATATGTTAAATAAATAAACGAATAAAAATAAATACTACCTAAATATATTAATTAGAAAGATATACATATAAAATCAATTTTATCGAAAAATATTGTTGTTGCTACCGGAATTCGAACCTGGATCACTTTCCAATCCAGGAAAGGTGCATTAACCAACTGTGATACAGCAGACAGTACTTTTAATGATAAATTTTCTCACCCATTTGTTACACTTTTCATTTACATTTAATTAGTATTTAAAATATCACGGACCTATGTTCTGAATAATTACAACTTCACAATAAGAATGTGTTCTCCTTAATATGAATAAAAATAATTAAAAAATGTTTTAACCCACCAGAAAACACTATCTGATATAACTGAAGCGATTTTTTTTTTTAATTTTACATGGTGTGGCGAGACGACTCTTAAAGTGATACAAGTAGGCTTCGTATACAGCTCACTTCTGGGGTTGTATTGCGGCCTTGCAAGATGCCCCCCAGGGAAGGGCAAATTGGGAAGTTAATTTATTTTTAGATGTTGTAAAAATAAGATAATAAAAATAAATGCAGGAAAGCAGAAAATCGGACATATCAACCTATTCATATCTAGTTATTATTTTCAAATAACGTTTCGATACTGTATGATGGTTTTTCACAGGGGCAACGTAAAGTATCTTCCACTCGGGTCTGTTTAAGTGAATACCACCTAACCTAATCTAACCTAACCTAACCATACCATAGTGCTGTCTAAGCCCGATGATGCTTAAGTTGAAATAAATATAGCGAGCGCGCAAACCATTGGACATAAATCCGGTGCTATTTATATTTAAGATAAGCCACCATTTAATTTAAGAGTAATATTTAAATTGCCAGTGGGACACTGCTGGCTTAAGTTTATAACGGTAAACCACAATTATGAATTATTTAAATAACATTAAAAAACCTGGCAAGCATTTGTGATTGTATTTACCTCTATACACGTGTAATATAGTATGTGAGAATATTAAAATGGGCGTTCCTAATTACTGTCTGTCATCGTCTCACAAAAACTCTAATCCAAATTTAATATATGTAAATCCCTGTTATATGCACAAAGTGAAATAACCCAGGAATAAACGAATGAGTTCACCACTTTTTTATGTTGTATCAGCGTGAATGACGAGACGACTCCAAACAGGGTTGTCGAAAAGATAGATTTTTTTACACCATATAATAATATTTAAATTAAAAGATATATACAGCATAGTTTGCTGTTGAATTTATTAATAATTTGTTATTCCATAATGTGGATTGTTGGTCCATGAGTTTGGGTTTTAAATAAGTAGATAGATAACAAATCACTTTGGTGTACTTGGTGTCTTTAAAAAAAGTATGCCATAATTTATATCTAATATTATATACGTGTAACTGTAATAAACATGGATGTAATATAATGGCAAATTCTACTTAATGAGAATCTCAAAATGGTTAATCTTATTATTTATGAAACAAGAGCATTGTAAAAAAAATGAAATTAATCAGTTAAAAAGATATACCGAATATATCTATCTATAATATCATAGAAGTGTGTTCTAAAATTGCAACTTTACAATAAAACGTGTTTTCATAAATAAAAATAAATAAAACAACCATGTAGTATTTTTTTAAATTACACTAAAAAACCTCGTGCGATTGTATTTTTTTGTATCAACCAGTTTCAGAGAGACTGTTCCTAATCTCAAGTTCCACTACTTTGTTAAGCAGGCAAAGTATATTGTATTAGATTGTTTATCAGGCTGAAAAGAAGATCGGCCGATTTTATATGATATAATTTGGTAATATTCGTTTTTACAGTTAGGAATGTGCTATATGTATTTCTTAAATCGGGAATTTAATTTACATTACTTAAATGGGACTGAAAAAAAATGATGTGTAATTTTTTTGAGTGTATTTAAATTTTAGCATTAAATATCTTTCTTAGCTAGCATTTTTCATAGGTGAATGGACCACGTTTGAATGAGCAGTGCGTCATTGGTTCAAACAACTTAGGAACAGAAACGTAAGTTTTAAGGAAGAAGACGTCTTTCTACTGTTGAAAAAGAAGAATTGAAAGCTTTAGTGGAAGAAAACATCCAAAAAACAACCTGCAGTGATTAATTGAAAGCGACTCATTTTGCTTCACGACATTCAAGCACCTCCATATGTATTTACGGTAAAAATGCAGTACAAGAGAAGCAGTAGAAAGTGCATTTAAAGAATTTTAATCTGCCTGAATTTGTATTAGCTTGTAATTCGATGTTAAAAATATGTAGAATCAAATGGCTCTTCTTTAATTAATAAAGATTATTTACTGTGAAGTTATGTTTATCAATCGGCTATTATTTTCGAAACAACGTATTTGGAACAGAATATAAACAAATGTTTGGATTTTAAACATGCTCCATAAAAAAATATTTCTCTGTAAAATGGCATTTACATTGTCTTGCCCTAATAGTTTAATCCAAAGCTGAATATTTTCTGATCAATGATTAAAATTAAAATTTGGAATAAATTTTGATTATTTTTAGGCCAGATCAGTTATAAAAATAATGGGTTGAGATAAATACGGCTGACCATATTCTCTGGTTGACCGCCCCCTTCGTGGGTGATTTAAAAAAGGTACCTACCAATTACAAGCGGGCCGGGGCCGAGGAGAAAGCTGGACAGCTAAAGAATTAGTTTAATTGAATGACAGTAATCCGTTCACTTTGTAAGACAAGCGACGGCTTGCCACAGCTGAGAATCTTACGATAGGTTGAATCATCCAATCATACTCATACCTTAACTCGTTGTCTACATTTCACAATTTTCATCAATTTCATAAACGATATTAGTAATAAACTAATTCTAACTATAACTAACATTTTTTGACGAAAAAAGTGAGGCGCGAAACAAATGGCGGTGGTCGAACGGTTGAATTGTGTTCACTAAGAAAGCCGAGAAATATCGCCGAAGAATTTCGCCAGAATATAATCCCTGCCTCAGAAATTATCTCGAGATAAAAAGCTCATCTGCAGACACAGACCGCTAGCAAGAACCGGTATACTCAGCAACTTTAATTAAAAGTCAATTGAAAAAATAAGTATAGACTTCTACGAATAAAATTTAAAATTATAACCAACCATTCATAAAAGAATTGATTTTGATTAAACATTAATGTACTAACAAAATATGTTTCCAAGTAAAACTAGTCCTCGAATCCTTACAAAGATAGCAAAATAATAAAACAGTTTGAAATATACCAATTAATTTTGGGATAAGTTATTATTGGTTTATATTATTGCCAATTTACAAACGAAATCATATTTTATTTGTGTGAATTCTGTTAAAATTAAAACAAATTGAAAAGATATACGGAAAACATCTATCTATCGAAAAAATAGCTGGTGTACAGGATATCACTACGGTATAGTTGGTAAAAAAAGTCTACTAGCAATAAGAAATTATAGTTCTTCGATGGGTATATTTTTTATATGTATCTTTCTAAGTGAATTACCTAATTTGTTTAGACTGTATTGTGTATGTCTCCTACAAATTTTCAATTAATTAGATATACTTTTAAAAATCTCAAGCATTATTTAATCTCAAGATGTTCTAGAATTTTGTCCCGGGACCACTTTGATGAACTGTTCTGTTTTCGTAGTTAATTATAACATATATTTAGTCTACCACGTAGTTATATCTATATGAATGAAATGTCTTTTTTAAATTAAAAAATTTCGAGCATCGTCGACAAATTGCCCATGATTGTGTGATTGTGACTTTTATCTGAAACACGAAATATGAATTCTCCCTTTTCTGTTTGAAATGTGGTAGGTATCTTTTCAAATGTAAGCCGTATGAATGATTTTTGACCGAGCGCATGCGTGACTGTGGATTTCATCTTTAAAATTTTTGATGTGGGAACTTAGAATACGTTTTTTTAATTATTTTGATATGAAGCCTCGTGGGAATTTTATTATACGTAAATGCGCAATAACAGTACAAAAATATCACCGAAGCGAAGTTTAGAAAGGTTCCTAGTTAGTACCTAATTAATACTTTTACTTGTGTCCAATGTCCGATTTAAGCTGTGCGGATGTATGCATACACGATTTGGCATCATAACGCACACAAAAAAATTTAGCGCGCGCACATTTTTTAACAAGACTTCTTCATGTGACGTCTTCTATTGAAAGTAGACCACCGTGTTGCAGTATGTTGATTTATCCTGCATAAGATCACTAACATTTTGGGTATTGAACCGCTTTCTGAGGTTACACAGCCAAGTTAACTTCAGTCACTTTCTACCAATAGCTCTGCTGCCTTATAAATAAATGAAATAAAATACATAAAAATCGTGGTAATGGCCATGGTATTGGCTTTATTGGAAAGGTAATTTTATTTAATTAATGTTTTAATATGATTTCGCGCATATGGGCGTCGCGGCTGACTCGAATAAAGCGCAATCTGGAAATCCAATTTTCGACCACTCTTTGGAGTAGTTGGGGGCGTATATCGCAATAACGCGACGAATGTTCACTTCCAAGTCATCTACCATCTCTGGTTTATCGGCGTAGATCAGCGACTTCACATATCCCCACAGAAAATAATTCAAAGGTGTTGAATCACACGATCTTGAAGGCCAATTCACAGGTCCATTACGCGAAATTATGCGCTCATCGAATGTTTCCTTCGATAAATTGATTGTGGCGCGCGCTATGTGACATCTTGCGTCGTCTTGTTGAATTGCTATTCGACTGGGGAACGGAAAAGTCTGTGCACGATGACGAATCGAATCATTCGGGTCCTCCTCAATACTACGCTCCACAACAGCAACAGCATCTTCGATGCGCACTGTACGACATCTCTACGAATGCGTTTTATCAATTAGAGTATGCGTGGTGCGAAAACGATCCATGGTTATTCGAATTACTTGCTCGGATGGACGATTATGTCGAGCGTAAAATGCACGTAGCACACGGTAAGTTTCGCGAAGTGAACCACGATTTTCAAAATAAATTTGCACAATTGGCAAGAGTTATTCTGGCGTAAGTCTATTCATGGTGAAGTGGTAAACCAAATTGAGCACAAATCAGCTGTCACCTATCAAATTGTCTGTCGCTGGAAAAAGTGTTACCAATTCGAAAAACAAACCTCTAAAAAAAACCCTTGCATAATGAGTTTGCGGAGAATGTGTCCAAAAGTATGCAGATTTCCTTGATAGTTGTTATTAGTTATCTTGACTTATTTATGCGTCTTAATACATTTTCATTAGTAATGTGGTCAACTCAGGTATGGTAATGTTTTTCTAACTTTCTCCTACAGCGCACAAATAATAACATTGTTCCTTAAAATTGCACAACAAATTGTTTATGCGCACACTGTGATCCAAATTATCAAATTATTACATTACTTTTGTCGAAGACCTATGGAATAAAATATTTTTATTGAAAGTAAGAACATATTACATACATAATACAATTTTTAAAATCTCGTCAGTATATTCCTACAATGTCGAGGAAGAAAATCACAAATATCACCCCTTCTTCCAGGACACCTCACTCACACCTTGCCTGAACCGAATTTTTACATACATCGTTACTCTTTAGAGTCTGCGCAAAACTACATCAACCCCTTCGCCACAATCTCTATTTTAAATTATAACTAAGCGCCGGCACCGCTAGTATTATAATATATAACTCCCAATATAAATGTTGCCGTTGCGAAAAAAAAATGGAGTCGTGTATGATACGTAGGTATGTAAAATCATGTTAAACGGTTGAACATTTTTAAACGTGAGCAATGCTCGTCCGCCCGCGGAAACAATTATGTATCATACTTCATAGTGACACGTGGCTCTTAAATACGGTTTAGTAGCTGACGTTTCGAATTGTTGCACGCCACTTCCTCACGACGGGTACATTAATTAATGCGCATTTCAATGGATTGTGTAGATGAAATCGGGCACATACCATTATGTACGTTACTTTATGTTTCATTTTTCTTATTGTATATATAATATTGCTAGCAAATTGTTTATATAAAACAACTTAAGTGATGCCTAATACAAATTAAATGTATCAATTAGAAAGATATACAAGAAAGTTGCTGCCGGGATTCGAACCTGGATTCTTTCTTATACGGGGAATAATATAGAATTCGATAAATTGAATTTTCCTGTATATCTTTCTAATTGATACATTTAATTTGTATTGAAATACTGCAGAACTGTGTTCTGAGAAACTGCAACTTCACAATAGTACAGTGTTATAATTAATATCGAATGATTAATTACATATGTATATAATGTAAGTGGAGCTAGCATAAACCAGCATATAAATATATATATATATATATATATATATATATATATATTTTATATTTCTCGTTCTCCTGATGATTAGCAAAGAAACAATTATACTATTAATATATTACTTAAATTTTACTTTTAAAATTAGCAATATTATCTTTGTGGTTAAAATTCATATTTTTATTTATTATCTTTGTTTTATTAACCACTAAATTGAGTTTAAATACATCTACCGGTTTCGAAAAATACCATTTTCATTTATTATGTTATGACATCCTGAAGAAGAAAATGGTATTTTTCGAAACCGGTAGATGTATTTAAGCTCAATTTAGTGGTTAATAAAACAAAGATAATAAATAAAAATACTTAAATTTTGTATACTGTTCAGGTTCAGATTCAGATAGCGTCTTGATAAAAATACACATTTATCATTATCATAATATAGTGATGATGGGTACTGAAATAATACAGAAGTAGACAATTTAGTCTATTTTATATAAAGGTGCAGATGGGTTATAATTAAATATTAAATAAATGCTGCAGTTGTTCTTCATCACTTCCGATTGGCTATTTAATATTGCAAAGGCTAATTATAGATAGAGCCAGTGTTTTTTCGTGTTATTTTTGTGTTATATATAATTAAAATCGATAAAATGTATGAATACGCAATAAACTCTTATATCATGAGCGCATAGTGTCCCTTTCCTTTCTCAAATAAATCTATTATTATCCAATTTTGCGTATTCGTCTGTAATCTTCGTAAACGTAAATGTTTAGTGATATTAAAATGTAACTAGTGTAATATCACAATTAATTTGATAATTAGGTAATTTTTAATGAACCTATCGATACTAATTCACTTGGAAGATTGTACATACCTTACATATTGTCTCTGGCAGAATTGTTTTTGAGCTTAAGCTTTCATGCCTGTAACTGAAATTAATTTAGACTAGAACAATTCTGATTTGGAACCATTTTTCAATGGTTCGAAAACATATCGATAAAAAATCAAACAATGCATTCTGAAATCACGCCGTGGGCTATTATTACTAGAAATCGATAGTGTTGGTGAAACAATCAAAACACCACAACAGGCTTATTTACGGCAAACAGAACACAACACTAACTTCATTGTGATTATCGGTCGATTTGTGAACAATTAGTATTGCTGCCCAAAAGCATAACAACGGCCACCACACGCACTGGTCACGAGGGCTAACTTGTAATGGGTCTGCTCCATTGTTGGGCCTTGGGGCTTTGTAGGTTCTCCGGGCTTTGTTGGGCCCGTATTATTGTGAAGCTTTCGGTTATGTCGGATCGTAGGTTGGGACCCGATTCCCCGTTTCATTCAGAGTACGTAGTATAAATGTGGTAAATTTTTTTTATTATAAAAGCTCGTTTCATTGATGGTATAAGTGTTCTCTACGATTGAACGATGTTTGTAAAAGATGAACACTAGTATAGAGATGAAAATAATATTGTTAAGGTGAATACATTATTATTGTAAAGTTGCAGTTTTTCATAGCATAGTTCTGTGATATTTTAATACAAATTTAATGCATCAATAAGAAAGATATACACACATAAAATCAGTTTATCGATAAAATATTTTTGTTGCCACCCGGAAACGAACCAGGAAACCTTCCTGTTCGGGGAAGGGCTTTGACCTATTACACCACGTCAATATTGTAAGTTAACGACAAATTTTCGAACTTATATGTTGCACTTTCAAATTGATGCCGGGCGGCAACAAAAATATTTTTTCGATATATTGATTTTATCTGTATATCGTTCTAATTGATACATTTAATTTGTATTGAAAATAATATTGATTATTTTCCAAATAAAGTTAAAGCTAGTCGTATTAAATTCCAAAAATAATATAGATCCTCGTATATTCCAAATATTACTTAAATAGCAATGAAAAAATTAGTAAACAAATAATAATGGAAATGTAATAAAATATCCGAAATACGCCACTCGAGCTTTATGAAAAGGTCTTTGTAACATAGGTCAAATTCTTGTACACGATCTCCAGAGAAACCGGGGAATCGGGTGTTCGATACGAACTGAGGATTCGATACGTACTGTGTGGTCCGGTCATTGGTTCTAGAATAACATTGAATGTCCTTAGATATGCAGAAATTTTAAAATCTCGTAAAATAATCATATTACATTTAATTTGATTAACAAGTTTAATGTAATTTTAATATAAACTTTAAAAATCTAAAATTAATTTAACGTGATTAGATTTTTAATCTATAACTATTGAATAAATATTATCAATTTGGTCCAAGTTAGTTCACAACAATGAAAGATATTTAAATTCACGCATGTACAAATGAATGACAGAGGCGATAGTGTCGTTGCATCGTAATCGGATTATTAAATAGTTTGATAAGTAGGTAGCAGTGGCGGTCGGTGACTTTTTGTAGAAGGGATGATAGAAAACAAGTTTATACTTACTGTCAAATATATAAATGTAACATATAATTGAAGGATATTCAATGATTCAATAATTCGACTTCAAGTATTCAAGCCAAACTGTCAAAAATGCGACACACAAACAAATTTCTCAAAACAATTCGCTCGTAATATGCTGTTTTTTGTACATTGGATGCAGTTAACGAATAAGTATACAGTATTCGAAAAAGTTGAAAAAGTCGAATACTTTCAAACTTTGTGGATACGGAACGAATGATAGAATCCACTGTTGCTGGTATCTATATGTATGCTGTTGACTCACTCCGTGCGCGCGCCGTATCGTAGTGTGTGTTATGACTGGTCCAAAAAACTTCAACTGAAAACAAAAAGTTCAAAGCTTTTTGACTCTAGAACACAAGGGATGCGGAGCATCCAAAGCATGTATGAAGCGACCGCGTCTGGTAGGTAGGTATTTACGTATGAAATAAATATTCGAACTCCATAACATTCAAAACAAATGATTGATTTATTAAACCCACATTACTAGTTTTTAACATAATCAGATGATTAGAAATAATTAGATGAGTATAATGAATAATTATTTTTTGTGCTCAAATTTTGCTTAAACGATGTGGGCGTTGAATTATGTGCTGCCTCGCCTCAGGCTAAGCGTATTATTTGCTTTTAAGTTCATGATTTATTTTGTGTCTTTTTATTTTTGCATTTTTTCTAATCAGCTGGTTTATTTATATTTATGTTATTAAAGAAAACACATTATTATTGTGAAGTTGTAATTATTTATAAAATAGGTCTGTGATATTTTAAATATTAATTAAATGTATTAATTAGAAAGATATACATATACAACCAATTTCATCGAAAAATATTGTTGTTGCGCTATCGGGATTCGAACCTGGATCTCTTTCCAAACCGGGGAAGGTGCATTATCCAACTATGCTACAGCGAATTTTCGAACGACTATTTTCATTTGAAACCCATCTACTTTGTTTTTACGGAATCTCAAATACCTTTGAGTAAACCGATAGCAGACGCTAGAATTAACAATTCATTTTTATTAAATTTTGGACACATTGATACAACTTATATATTATTAAGAAGAACACATTCTTATTGTGAAGTTGTAATTATTCAGAATAAACCGGATTGGAAGAGATCCAGGATCAAATTCCGGTAGCAACAACAATATTTTTTCGATAAAATTGATTATATCTTTATAATTATTACATTTAATTTGTATGTATATTTAAGTTGTTATTTTATTATTATTATCTATTTTAATACAATATATGTGTGTGAATTAATGAAAATAAAGAAATAAACAATATTTTATTTACGTGTCATATTGTACATAGGTGCCTACTATTATTGCATTAAAAAACATGTAGGTATATGATTGTACAAAATAAGCATACAAGAAATATTGAAAAATTTAATAAAGATTGTATTCCTATTCTGAAAATTTTAGTACATAGGATATGCAAGAATGCAAATCAAAATGAATTAATATTGTAAATACATAATGAAGTTATTTAAAAACATTCCGACAATTTATTTGCATTATACAATGCATTTGTGGTGTCACGTGTGGACTATTGAAACAGCATCTATGCTGGTCTGCTAATGTTTTAGCTGGATAGATTACAATCTATTTTAAATACAGCTGCATGGATAATATGTGGAGTTTCCAAATTCTCTCATATAACATCCCTTTTACATCAGCTACATTGACTCCGATTCCATGAAAAAGTTGAATTTAAATTGTGCTGGTTGATGTATAAGGCGACACACAAAATGCCACCTCTGTATCTACAAGAACTTTGTATCCCAGACAATTTGAATGGAAGACGTCAAACTCTCAGGTCAGCCTCGACATCAGCTGCAGAAAGGGTTGTAGAACCGACCGACCGTTGCCAGAAGTCTAAATTTAGTGAACGGGCATTTGCGGTGGCAGGCCCAAAAGCGTGGAACTCTTCGCCCTCCGTCATAAGAAACAATGCGTTAGAGACTTTATTTAAGAATAAACTAAAAACGCACCTTTTCAGAAAGTCATTTCCATAAGTGAAAATATATTTTTTTAATTTTAAAAACAAAGATAATTGTAGAACTATAAACAGTTTATGTATAAAGCGCCCATGAGGTGAAAGTTTTTACGAAAATGGCGCTATGCAAATTATCCATTATTATTATTATTATTATTATTATTTGATATCTTCTTGTGTCAATAAATTAACGCTTGAAAATATTGCGTTTAGTTCAAATATGAATAGATTCCAAAAAATGACAGCCTGAGAATACTGTGCGTTATTGAGAAAAAACAAACACTTCATCATTGTAGAGATCGGGAGCTCCAAATAATGATGATAATTGACGAATTACACAGATCTGTATATGGCCGCCGTCGCCCGCTCAGCCGCGGCAGTCCGCCAATTACCCCTCATCGACAGCCGTCAGTCAATCATCGATGTGTGAGAAACGGTTTTTTCTTCAGCTCTACACCATATTTCATAGCTGGTACATTCCTCGCGCGGTGCCATTCCAGATACATACGTTGGATACTCTAAGAGGAAGTTCACTATAACAAATATGATTTTTACATCATATACATGTACAATTTCAATTATTGTGCTATTTTAAACAATTTATCCCGGTAGAGATTGGTTTTTAACTGCTGAAAAAAGAATGCAAATTAAAGTATTTTTACAAAATAATTTATATTTCACAGTGGTAATGTAACAATGTTAATTTTTAATACTAATTAAATTAGAAAGATATACATATGAAATCAATTTTATCGAAAAAGATTGTTGTTGTTACCGGGATTCGAACCTGGATTTCTTTCCGATTCGGGGAAGGTGCATTAAAGAACTATGCTAGAGTAGACAGTACTTTTGACAACAAATTTCACTTTTTCAAATGAATACATCTTTCGTTCCATTATTTGAAAGCCGATAGCAGACGCCAGAATTAATAATTAATTTTTATTAAATTTTGCACGCATTGATACAACTTATATATTATTAATGAGAACACATTCTTATTGTGAAGTTGTAATTATTCAGAACAGACGGTCTCTGATTATTCAGAACAATAGTTTTCGATAAAATACATTTAATAATGTTCATTTTAAACATTATATAAGACTGTTAAATTTAATTGAATTAAACCAACAACTTTTGGAATATTAGACTTATTTAAAATTATTTTTGTTATAACAACATTAGTTAGGTTAGAAAAACCAATAACTATTATTTTTAACTAGCAAATATATTGTTATAATTATAGGCACCTCTCCTCATATATCATAAACACATCAACGAATATATATTTTTTTTTACCTGTATGTAACAAGTTCCACCAAAATAATTATAGCCTATGGAATAAAGTAATGCTATGCATAAATAATCATTTATAATAATCGATTTATTTATTTAAATACATTTTTTTAAACTGCAAAAATACTTGAGAAAACTTATGTAGATACAAATCATTAATATTGCATGTCAAATGGATATTTTTGAATGTACTAATCAAATATAAATTATTCAAACTGTGCACTTACGTACACAATAAAAGCGTAATATTTTGCTGCAGAACATCGTTGATAAGAAATTAAGAAAATATTTTTAAAAGTATCAAACATTATTAGACAGTTATCAAGATCGATGTTAGACATTAAAGTGTGTATCAGGCGGATACTTTAAATATTAGTCGAGCGGCATTTTTGTAAAATAAAAATAAAATAAATTAACGGTGAGAACAATCAGGTGGGTAATATCTTGGCGATCATTCACACGTAAAATATGAGCCAAATAAAATAAAATCATTTCACATGCATTAAACTATCAAAATTCCAATTAAAAATTATAATGATAATATTTCACATGTTTCCGAGCGGGTAGACTGCGAGCGATTTAGGAGGAAGCAATACCAGTTAAACAGATGAATGTCTAGTAAATAACTAAATCATATCCTGTTTTATTGCGGCGCAATAATCATTAAATGTAATTACCCTGACCAATAAACGCTTCCCAATTAAGAGGACGACTAAAGCAACTGAGAATGAATTGAACGAGTGAACAAAAAATGCGATGAGGCGATCACGTGCTTTCCAAGTTGATCTGTGAAGTTGTAATGTGAGGAGACGTGGAAGAAACCCTCAATGTTCACAGGCTACACTATAATACAAACTTGATATTATTCTTCTCAAAATTGGGGGAAAAATTAGAATAATTAGCCATTTTGAATGAATTATCCAAGTCACCAAATATGTACTAACATTTAAACCCCGTGTTTAAAATAGAAATAAATAAAAAACCGCATTAAATAGATTGTAAATTAAATGATTTCATTTATTAAGGAGAACACATTCTTATTGTGAAGTTGTAATTATTCAGAACAGACGGTCTGTGATGTTTTAAATATTGATTAAATGTATTAATTAGAAATATATGCATATAAAACCAATTTCATCAAAAATTATTGTTATTGCGCTACCGGGATTCGATCCTGGATCTTTTTCCAAACAGGGGGAGGTGCATTATCCAACTATGTTACAACGACAGTACTTTTGACGACAAATTTTCGAACCTATATGTTACACTTTTTAAAATGAATACATCTATCTATCTTTCCATCATTTGAAAGTCATCCACTTTGTTTTTACGGAATCTTAAATACATTTGAGTAAACCGATAGCAGACGCTAGAATTAACAATTCATTTTTATTAAATTTTGATCACACTGATACAACTTATATATTATTAAGGAGAACACATTATTATTGTGAAGTTGTAATTATTCAGATCATAGATCATGTGGTAGTTGAATAATGCACCTTCCTCGGTTTAAAAAGAGATCCAGGTTCGAATCCTGGTAGCGCAACAACAATATTTTGCGATAAAACTAATTTTTTACGTATATCTTTCTAATTAATAGATTTAATTAGTATTTTAAATGATTTAAAATAAAAATTTCTGCAAATAAGAAATTCCTAGATCCTAAAAATGTATTTAATATTTGTGAATTTCTCCCGGAAACCTATCTTTAAACCATTGCAGTATCATATATTTATATGTATTGGGACTATACACTTTCTTTACTTTTTTAGTTTGAAGATATTATATATATATTTCGTACACCACGAACAATAATGAATGAATTTACGATATAAGTAGGTATTTTTTTACTAAATCAGTGCATATTTTTGTTTGATATAACTTCAAACATCCGGAAGAAACTCAAGATTTAGAGACTTTATTGTTTTTTCAACTTTCCCTGTATGGCGATTGTGGAGACAGCACAAACTCGGATTACCAAGGTGTTCCTGGACTAAATATGGAGACTGATTACAAACGGCGTATAAATATTATTATGTAAGAAGATGTTGGATTCTCTAAATAATGCGTGTGAGAAACAAGCCATTACTACCATTGCTAACAGCGGTTGGGAGGAATTCCCTCGGACTTTATCGGTTGTATCTGAGAAATATTGTTTCCGACATTACTCAATGTTTTATCGACGTGCTTTCAATTATTTATGCCGTGCAGTGATTAAATGAGAATAAATTGTGGCGAGCTATTTCAATGGCGAATATTTTTTGAAATTTTATGGCTTTACAGTTAAATGAGGGAGCCCTTAGAACGGTTTATCTGATATTAAATCCGCGTTTTAACAAATATAAATCAATTATAGGCGATGAGAAATGTATACACAACATTTTAACAGAGATCTAATATAAATCAATTACAGGCGATAAGAAATGTATACACAACATTTTAACAGAGATCTAATATAAATGGTATAATATAAGGTAAGATTATGGTATTATTTTAATATTAAAATACACTAACGTATGACGGAAATTTTTTACGCAGCATAATAATTCATGTAACTCAAAACTAAACCGTTAATTGTATAGCACACTAAAAGTCAAATAACATCGCTAAACATAAAAAAATATAGGAAATAAAAATGTTAATTATTTCAAATAATTAACACATATTTTAATTCTTCATTTAATAACAACACCCACGCCCAACTAAATCAACCTATAATTTTCTAAAAAAGTAATACATTCGCTTGAATATAGACATTATTAATTTGAATTCATAATTTATTACGCAATAACATTTATTTCTGTTATTTTTACTACCTACTCTTCACGGAGAATATTGTTTACGGAGACATAATATATTTGGAGATTTCTTATATTTACACACAACTTTTTAACTATTGATAGTACAGGAAATAACAGAATACTCAACTAAACTTTATACTACACACACGTTGGGTTATTATCACTACTATCTCATCATCAGGTGATAAAAGTTTAGTTGTGAAAATTAAAAAAAATAATAATAATGCAAGGATAGTTAATGATGAGAAAAATCGTATTAACCAAGTATTGAAATAAATATTAATTTAATCAGTTTTTTTTTTCTATCCTTTACATCCCAGAAGAATATTCCAGCATTTTTTGCTTTAGTTGTTTGGAGTCACATGGTAACCCTGTACCCACGATCACTTCCGTCGCGGACAGATAGGGCGCGTGCGCTTGATAGGACACTTCCGGGCCCCTCATTGCTTCCTGATAATGGCTATTTAAATATTTACAGCGTCTCTATACAGAAACAGGTTTGGTGTCGCTGTGCGCTGCAACATTGGAAACTTCGATGATGCTGTGTGAAATTAGGAGATAATTCGAATATCTTTAGATTCGTCGTGAGTCATGCCATTAAAAGTCAACGAACTCTGGGTGAAACAAAAGTGGTCGAAACATATATATGTATTTTACATTGATGTGTGTAGACATATTTCGCTGTGGCTGTTTACTACAATATTTATCAATACACCTCTAACGACGGTAAATCAATATATTATAAGTCAGTACTGCGAGTAATCCGCTTGTAGCTTATTAACAAAATGTATATATTATATATACAAAAATATTCTAAAGGTACTGCAATTCTCAACATTTTCAAAAGTTATAATTTTCAATACATTCACGTATAAACATGAAACATTATAAACATGTTTTCAGATGAAATCTCACTTATATAAATTGTACCAGATCTATATATATATATATCTCGTAGAAATTTCTTGAAAATTTTTAACAATATTTGTATAAAGTGACGAATAAAAAATGTTTAAAATAGGCAAAAAATATATACATACACGAGAACATTATTATTTCAATACTTGTTCAATTTACAAAAACATATTATTTTACCCATTGTATCATATTGATCCAAAAAAAGCTTAACGATTTCCATTTATAATTATTAGAAATATTAGAACATGTGTGTGTTTTTAAAGGCGTATCTTTTAAAAAGATACTTAAATGCTTTTAAAAATTTAATTAAAATAGTTTGGCCGTCGATTTTTTACACCAGACACAGAAAAAGCGTATCATTTTCGTGGGGCGGAATAAGAAAAAAATATAGTGACGCAAAAAATATCGAATTTTTTATGTTTATTAAACTTGATAATTCAAAACTAGATTACATGTCTCGCGTAATTTTCGAAAACTAATGTGTACATTGTACGCACTTACAATACTAGATCGGCTTCACATATTATCTAAATCTTTTTAATACGTGATATATTTATACTATAACGCTATTTTCTATGTAAACTGAGGTCATGGAGGAAGAACAATAGTCTCCAGCTTAGACCACACATTATCAGTCAACTGTCGCCATTCCGATTACGAGTATCAGAAGATATTCAGATAGCTGTACTGAAAAATAAATAAACAAAAATGCAAATATTATATCTGTGTGTGCAAGTGTGTGTGAGTATCCAAGTGTACTGCAATAAGTCATGCATATTTAATGGGGGCCTGACAAGGAAATGAAGTCAGCTGCGAGCTACAAGGAAGACATTGCGCAATAAAGCAATAGCTAGAAGTCCTTCCATAGTGATGTCAGTATATTTATAGGATTTATGGGACCGTCTCAATACGCATGTTGTAGCGCAGGTTTACTCGGGTACTTGTATCGAACTGGGTCCCTCCGGTCAGCAAGTGCAAATTTATGAGTTATAAAATGGATGTCATGTCATGAAGTTTGTTGAGGAGAACTGCTTTTAGAAACCGACGCATAAATAAGATGGAAAACTGGATAGAAGGTAGCCAATTTACACCTTTGAATTTATAAATAGCCGACGTATGAACGAATAATAAAGCTGTAAAGATACAAAAACCCTGCTTAACATATAAACTAGCAAATTACATTAATTTCATGGAAAATATTTTAGTAGGTATTGAAGAGATAACGTGGCAGTCTAAATTTCCCACGCAAAAGGGGAAAAAATATTTAAAAAATATTTCATGGCTATAATAATATTGGGTATGTTTATCCACATTTAGAAACACAACTTTAGAAAATTTAAACTAGAGTGAAAAAATATATCGTACTTATAGTTAATATGATTTAATACTACGTAATTGAATTTCTTTATGTTGTAATATTATTTCCGTACTAGATAATAGACGTTCTTTCCTCATCTTGACATTAATTAGACACAATGAGATAAATCTCAAAATTCAAATCGTGTACACGTGTTGAGATTTTGATTTGGAAATGAACTCAGAGATCGTCATTTGAGATTGCCAGGATCAACCTGCGTGCACGGCGTTCGATTTGACAAAGAGACTCAGGGTTGGAGGGGGTCGGAGGAGCTCGCATTAGCCCCTTGTTAAATTTGACTTAGGCTGACGAGCCCCTTGTTAAATTTAAAAAAAAACATTATTCTCTGATCAAATCAGTACCTAACTGCAATTTCTGTCCCTACCCATCACTCATCCCTACATCACGAATAGCTCTGAGATAAAGCTAGCCCCTTGTTAACGTACTGGCAGCCCATCGCTGAAGAGACTCGTCACCTATGACCGCAGATACTTACAACTATTTATTCTGGAAAGTTAGTCAAGCAGAAGGCATTAATTTAAGTGCTGCAGGGGAGCTTCAAATCTCACCTAACGGATAAACGGAACATCAACGACGAATGAATTGTCATTTAAGATGACAAGCGTAAAGTGATGTGCGATTCGAGTGGGAGGTGCACGAATCTTTGAGACTTGGCGCATGCACAATGGACTGCAAATAGGACAATATAAAAAATCTCACAAATATCCGTAGAAATGGTTCATAAGAATATGAAAATAGTGAAATCGGTGAGATCATTCAAATTTTTCAGATGTTTTAAAGCGGTCTTGACCATGATTTCTTGTTGGCAACATGAAGAGGCTGAGCATGAGCATACCAGATCAGATTCCTGCAGTCTTGGCTGTCGGGAGGCTGCGGCGTGCAGTCACGGAGTAGGTGCAGCGGATCCTCACCCTGTAATTTATCTATCAAGGTGCATCCTACTGCAACGTGAAATGCACAACAGTGAAACTGTATCTAGGATCATAGCCAGGTAACAGCGTGACTCAAAACAACACGTTTTATATTCTCACTTTACTGAATGTAGTCGTTATTTAAATATCAGTACGTAAATATATTAATTGAATTAATTTCCCTTGTTGTCTTCATTCAAAATAATTATTGTATTTTATTAATATTAATTAATTATTTACAAAGTAAATCATTTACGCAAAACTTATCATAAAATTGATTATGCTGTGTTTAAATGATAAATTAAATTAATTATTATGCAATATGCATACTGAGAGGCAGGCTTGTGCAGTCAGTACATTGAAATAAGCTGTATCTAACTTTATATTTTAAGAAATAAAGCGAAATTAAATATTTATCTGACAGAATATTATGATATATTAAAATTTTAATAAAATTACATTAATTGTTATAAGAATTTTACGAAATACATATTTAAATTCGAATAATTTCGCAGAAATTCTAGTTAAGTACAGCTTATTTAGAAGTACTGACTGCACGCCGCTGCTGAGAGGGATATATACCAGTACATATAAATCATTAATGAATTACAATATTAAGACAGTTTGGCAAGAATAAGTTCGTTTTTTCATCCGTTTCGCTAAGTCCAGTCTGATTAGTATTACTAGGCAAATAAATTAAAAAGTGTTTTAAGATTTAGTTACCATAAATAATGTTATAATTAACGCGAAAATAATTTAAAATCTGTCGTTTAAATTAAAAAACAAAGCAAGCGATCGAACAAATAAGCAAAAAAATATTTATAAATCTTATTTTTATTACTTTATAAAGATTGATTTTTCTCTTTAATTCAGGTGATATAATGTATTTCAAACGCAGTAATCAACGTTTACAGCTATTTTCACTGCCGTTAAATAGACACGCACATTGCAATGTAAGTAATTTATCTCAATGAATAAACAAGGAAACCATTATTTTCATATTCAATTTCATTTCTTCCAATATCGTGCACACCTGTATACTTGGTTTATAAACCGAGGACCTCATGCCATAAAGTGGCGGCTTTAATAAAAAGACCACCATCAGGTATACCTACTTTATGACCTATGGCTTCCATTTCTCCATGTCATAACGCTAAACCGCACAAGGAAACGTAAAATGTATTATTCTTGATGTCTTCGCGTTATGCTTGGATATATTTCATACTCGATTAAACAGATCGCAAGTTTAGTAGAAGGACTTTGATTTCATGGGAACAAATAATTTATACACAAAACAGCCTATTAAACATCTCTCATCTTGCAGGTGCATTAAAAATACATTTATGTAAAGTAAATAAATTTTGTAAACATGCTCAGATAGAACTCACAAAATTCAACGACATCGAAGGCAAAGAAACAAGAGGTAGAATCCTTACAAGATGGACGGACCAAATAAAAGAACTGACAGGAGCCTCAGTCCACGCAGCCTTTCATGCAGCAAAAAACCGAGAGATGGAGAAGGATCATTAAAGCAGCCACAAAAGGAGGATAGCATCCAAAACCACCGCGCACAGTACTGGGAAGTGCAGAGATAGGATCATACCTACATGGATGCGATTACATTATATTAAATTACATAAATTAAAGAGTTAAAAAGTGGAAATATAAAAAAAATCGTAAATAAATATAATCATAATCACACCCAGAAAAAATAGATATAGTCAGATCAGTGCAATGCTGAAAGATCTGAATTTGACGACGAAATATATTTCGATGTATTTATTTTTTAAATCTTCACTAAGAAAATATCGGCAGAATTTATAAGAAAAATTGATGTAAATCAACTTGAGCACGAACAACATACAAGAAGAAAAGATAGACTGAGACTATCTGAGGAAGAAAACTAAATCTCAGAATTCGATGATATACAGTACGATGAAGATATTTAATGAAATACCAGAAGATATAAGAAAGAAGGAGAAACTATATAGATTCAAAATGAAACTAAGCAAATATGTGCAAGATAAGTTGTAGTAAAACGGAACATTTTGACAGTGTCTATATAAGAGCATTTACAAGTGTAACAGACTTAGTCCACAATATTTCATGGGTGGATACCTGACTAAATTACGAGTCGAAAATGTTAAAGGAATGTGTGCCCAATATCAACCATGTCAGAGATATGAGCATTTCAAAAAAATTGTAAATATGCGATTATTTCGATTAATTGAAATATTTTATTGATTCCAGATTAAATATTGTATATGAAGAAATAAAGATCATCGAATTTTGAGCGGCTAGACTATGTTTTGTTAGATGATTGAGTGCCTGAAGTAGAGATATGTAATAATAATAATGGAACAATTCCGGAAATATTTATTTAAACTTTTTAAACACGATTTTGTAAAAATTTCAAACAATTATATTTTCCGTAACAGTGCAGAATTTCCACATACCCCTTGAATATTTTCGACTCGTAATTAAGTCAGGTATCCATATCGTGGACTAGATCTGCTACAGCCTGTAAAAATATTTTTATGTATGCACTATATTAAGAATAAATAAATAAATATTTTAAAAAAATTCAATGCGTTGAATGAATATATATCAGCAATATTTGAATATGTCCAAGAACACACAGTTACTGAATGTTTACCTACAAAGGCACTGTTATTAAGCAAATATCAGATATCTCATAGAGACAAAGATATTTTTTATTATATTTAATGAAAAATATATAGAAGTATGGGGTAATTATAATTGAGAATTGGTGAACGTTATATTCATATATATATAACGTGGTCACTTAAGCCAGCCGAATACAGGTCGTAAGCCCTCTAATTACCCCATACTTCCATATATTTTCCATTAAATATAATAAAAAATAGCTTTGTTTATATATTAATGAAGTAGCTAAATCCAGTAAATCCTTTAAATGTTTACACAACGAAAAAATTAAGAAATATGCGCATTCAAAGAAACTGGCAAATAATGAATGATCCCGATCAAATAGTTTATGAATCGAAGAGCCACGATTTTGGAGCGGGTGTCTCAGTTCTCATTCTTGACGTCAGATGCTATCGGCGTGGCCGCTTTGTGGATGTGCCGTTAATTATCGCATAAACGCCGTATAGTTACTCTCATTCGCGGCCGGTCCAGCTCGATATAATCTGAAGCAGGTACTTAGCCACCTAAGTGCGGGATGAGGGCATCGGGCGCTTGGCCAATCTCTGGGGGGTCAGATGCGGTGTGTAGTCGCGTCATCCTCCACGTAATCTGCTTAGCAGCATCTCTAGTCGGGAACACGCGATGATGTTATGCTGGAACGTCTTGTTGGGTGAAAACTCGCAGTGATGCATTATTAACCAGCCGCATTAAGTGTATGGGAATAATCCAACACAGAACTTGTATTGACCACACTATATATGAAGATACTAGTTTTAAAGTGGACAACCTCAACTTTTTTTTTAAACTTTCAATGCGGTTGTCTTTTCATGTGTGCCCGTTATTATGAAAGTGGCCTAAGTAATATCTTTATATTCCACAACACAATGTTTCAAAATTTATTTAGTTAATTTGATTTATGCAAGGAGACCACTCTTTCCGGAGTTTTCCCTCATCAATTCCATATGCCGATGTATGACACACTTAATATAGTAAAAAAACGTACGAATTCTATCTGGACTGCACAATGAATAGATCCAAATAATCGACATAAAATAATTCAAAAATTTATTCCCCGCACCCTTTGGTTTTCCAAAAAGAAAGTCTTCAAAATAACAATATCAAACATCTCTAGAATGAGAATTGGGCATTGCCAGATAGCCTCACATTTATTCAGATTGAACTTAATATATTCCCCAATGTGTGAGTGTGGTGCCGAGGAGGAAACCCTTGACCATATCTTTTTTTACTGTCTATTGCGGATCACAGGTTTTTGTTACAGTAATCTCGTCAATGGTAATTTTCAATTCCCGGTTAACTTATGTCATCTTCTTTCCCTTAACTCGCCACATTTAATATATATAATAGCAAATTTTTTGAATGACAATGGTATTGACTTGTAATGGATTATATTTCCTATTCTATAATATCATTGTACTTTTTTCTATAAAATAAAGTTTTAACTTGATTAATGGCATATGGGTGGATTGCCTATTTAAAAGAAGAAGAATAAGAACTTGATTTATAATATATTTCGACATATAAATTTTGCAATATTTAATGTTAAAATGACTAACTCTATTAGCAAAATAAACACAAGCGGAATACCGCTGAATGTCGTAACAAACAATACACTGAATATAATGCTTCTAATTTATCATAATTTTTACAATTTACATAATTTTATATTAATTTAAAACAATGTGATGCGAAACAATTGATAAACTATTTTTTTTTAATTTCTTTACTTTGACAACTTTCATAATAATGCGAAAATATATATTTTACTAAAATATTATTATTATTATTATTTATTAAAATAAAATTTTACGTTAAGTCAAACATAGCTTATCGTTAGCAGTCTTTGGAACTCTTAAATTTAAAAAATGGCTGTCGATACGGAAACTAACTAGTTTTTGAAAGAATATGTATTATTTTGTATTTTAAAGATTAATTATTAGAAGTAGATTAATAAATATATTATTAAGGAAAACACATTCTTTTTGTGAAGTTGTAATTATTCAGAACAGACGGTCTGTGATGTTTTAAATAATAATTTAATGTATTAATTATAAATATATACATATAAAATCATTTTTTTCTAAAAATATTATTTTTGCTCTACCGGGATCCAAACCTGGATCTCTATTTCCAATCCGGGGAAGTACACTACCGATTGTGTTATAGCGACAGTATTTTTCATGACAAATTTTCGAACCTATATGTTACAATTTTTTCAAAATAATACATCTGTCGTTCCACTATTTGAAAGCCATCTACATTGTTTTTACGGAATCACAAATACCTTTGAGGTAGAGCAAAAATAATATTTTTCGACAAAATTGATTTTATATGTATATATTTATAATCAATACATTAAATTAGTATTTAAAACATCACAGACCTATGTTCTGAATAATTACAACTTCACAATAAGAATGTGTTCTCCTTAATAAGAAATTCATTAGCAAACTCAGCTCAGAAATTTCCTATAACATCACTAAGATGCAAAGAATCGTGAAACGCAATTCGTCCTATAGACAAACGCAATCGTCCCATCTCAAAACAGATTTTTCCAGTGAGACGGGCAGAGTCCAACCATAATTATATATATAATATATGTGTCATGTAGATAAGTAAATAATTAAAGAAATGTTTAATAGGTAAGTACATATTCCGTGGTGGTGTCACGGCGTAGAAAGGTCGCTGCCGGTTGTTCGGATCCGACGATCAGGCGTCCAAATCCCTGTTTCAGCACAAAACAGGATGTTTTGATTATTAATCTACTATGATAGTTTTCCTGTTTATTTACGAAATTTAAATTTAAAATATCCCCATTATTCATACAATTATTGTATCATATACAGAAGTTTAAAATTTAACAAAAGCAATTCGTAAATTTAAAAAAGTATTTATAACGATCCAACTATCCTGATGCGTGGATACTCGTAAATATATATTATTTGTAAAGTAGTTCCTACCTAGGAGATTTTACAAAAGATATGTCTGCAATGTTTATGAACTCATGTTTGATGCCTTTATGTTGATTGGCGCAATAAAACAATAGAACGGCGGTTGATCTGATTGGATAATATCTTTATAACGCAGTAACATCAAATAAATTGTTCAGCTTATGGTCAACTCTTTGTTAGCACAAGGCTAACTACTACCATAAAATTGCAAATTAATATAGCAACATACAAATACATAAAAATTGACCCACTATCCTAGGTGGAAGTTCCTTGAAATTATTTTGCAGAGTGTGTGTTAAATAATATATATCTTTTTTTTTTTAATAGAACGTTTTTGAAGTTGTAATTTGTTTGTGAAGTTGTAATTTTTTCAGAACATAGTTCTGTGATATCTTAATACAAATTCAATGCATCAATTAGTAATATATATATATATATAGATAAAATCAAAAAAATATTTTGATTTAATAAAATGAACCAGGAAGATGTTTTGAAGGTGTTCCTGGTTCAAATCCCGGTGGTAACTAAAATATTTTTCTGATAAATTGATTTTATCTTTATAATTGATGCATTTTAATATGTATTCAATTTTCTAAATGTATAAACCTCTACAGCTTTTACAATTCTTTGCAAGCCAATAATACACATAGTGTAGTTTTAATTCATTAATTGAATAGAATATCTTTAAAAATAAAATGATTGATTACTCCTGTACAGATGTACACTTGAATTCGCTTCGAATGCAAAAACCCAAGCTGCATATTATGCAGCATTTATTAAAGACACAAACCTTTCGGACACCATTGATAATAATATTAATTATCGCCGAAAATTTTAAATTGCGTAAATAAGATATTTCTTTACGTTATGTTGATTGGTTCGGTTAATTTTTATTTTTTGTTATAAATTATATTTTGAACATTATAAAATAAATTTTACTGAAAAATCGACCTTGGGCTACAAATACAACTTTGTAGCCGAAGTAATTACGATCATAATAATATCAATAATTTATATAACTTTTAATTATACTTATTTTATTTTATGTGCTGCGACGCGTATCAATCTTATAAATAACTATCATTTTTTATTTCTATTAAGTGTATGGTCATGGCAGCGTAGCTGTCAACATTGATCGTGAAGCGACCACTACACTGCATAATATCAAAAGCAATCGGCACGGAAACACTGGCAGTGGCCGGTGTATCTGCATACCAGATGTATCGTTGGAACTTAACTTCACATCCACGATCCGATTCAAAGGAAACTAGGAGCAAAACCTTAGGATACTTCTTAGTGTCAAAAATGGATACCAAATTTGGTCAACGATCTTTCTTTTTTTTGTGCACCGCGTATATTTAATAAATTGCCACTAGATCTAAAGGATCTAAAGTGATTAACGATTTTAATCCAAAAAGTGGTTGCTTGATGTGGGTAGAATACAAAATGAAACTAATTTGTCATTTGTCAAAACTAACCAAACTTTTTTATAACTTTTGATTGTACCTTAACAATATACAACTTATAAAAACTGTAATGGTATGTAATTGCTTTAGAATATACCACGTCTAGTAAAGTAACTACCTTTATTTCAATATATATTTTTTTTTAGAAGAAAAAAAAATTACTAAGATTGCTCCATTTAATAAAAGGGTCATTATTATCTCCAATGATTAAAAGGACGAGAAAAGAAGACTGGCCAAAGGATGAATTTGTTGTATGGAATAAATTAAATATTGAACTCGCGTGATCTCCGGCAGTTAATTTATTAAACATCATTTTGTAATACCAACGCGTTTTTATTTATTTTTGTTACACGATAAAAGCCTGGACTATCGTTTGCGGCGATATCGAAAGGAAGGCGCGAAAAGCTCACGGCAGGTCGCTATATTTATTTTTGAAAATAAATAAATAACTGGAAATGTGTGCTAATAATACTATAAACCGAGCTGGCTTCACAACAACCCCTCGGGGCATTATTAAGTATGTTTGATCACGATAAATATGCGTCCGAAGAGTTACCACTACAAATATTAAAATGCACTGGCATTATTAATATCGTGATTTTAAAATTTTTATTTTATTAAAAGTATGAATTTATTTTATTAGAATCATAAAAAATATTGAAAATTAGCTAGGACAAGGTTAAATAACTATCTGAAGTGATGACTACTGCGTACCGCACACAAAAATAAATAGTAATCGAAAATGGGTATTTATTTCTAATAGACATGTTGTTTGAATATTTTATTTTTATTGTAGTTAACCTTTACCATACCATGACATAAAATACCCGAACGCAGCCACGCTGTCAACTCGTGTTACCGCAAATAACAGTTAGAAAAAATGTTTTTATTAGCTTAAATGACTTTAATGCCACGAATTTACTAAATATTGAGCATTCAATTTTGAAAAAATGATTAATAACATAATTTAGAGCATTCATTAAGTCCTATACAATGCGTTCTTCCTTCTTATCTCTCTTCAATTAATTAGTGAGAAAGAGACAATTACATTTGTATGTTTGTTGTTTTTTTTACTGTGAAAATAGTGTGTGATCTCTGTCTTTCATATCACAAATTGTATTTTTACCAACGTATTAACTACAACGGATTTAATGGAAAAAATAATTGTTTTTGTACGATTCCCTTTTCATAATTAGTTTGTAATTCCTAAGCGCTAATATTTTTTTTAGGATTATCTAAAATATGAATTTTATATTTCATGTATTTACCGAAATATTACAGATTTAATTATGATGGTAGACCTGTGTTACAGTATGGTTTGAGAAGGGTTAACCTCTCACTTTACTGTAAAAATTATCAGTAAACTTTTATCTTATCTTACCTCATAATCAAAAATGAAATGAATCGATTTACTGTCATTTCAAAACGATGGATGTACTTGTGGTCTAGTGGTTACCATACTCGCCTAGTGAACTAGTAGTCGGGGGGGGGTTCGAGCCTTGTTCCAGGAGGCCATAAATTAGTCCTATTTTCATAGTAAGAATTTTGATGTGACACGTTACATGCACGCATCTCTATTTAAAAAATTAAAAAACAAATGATAAATAAATTCATATTTATTACAGAATTATAATTTAAGGTAGGTATCTGATAAAAATATTTCAGTTAAACAAATTAAGAATATTCGTATGTGCATGTACACTGATGATACGTTGATATCTTGTCTCAGAGATTTGTCGGTAATTGTCAGTTGATTCATTCTACTTTGCGTACAAAACTCAATATAATTTAATCATAGTTCGCTCCACGCCTGATTTTGTACTGTCATTGATGTAACTTTCTAGATGAGTCTCCTAGACTTATCCCATTAAGTTATTAATTAAAAAAATAAAATATATCACCTTATTAATGTGTATTATAATGAAATACACAGCAAAAAATGATCATTAGGAATTCAATACAAAATACTTATGTTTTATACAATATTATATACATCTGCATAATTGATCATAATTGATAAGAATCTTGTGTTTGTAAAATATCTCTCGTCTAAATGTAATATATTTTTCAGAATTAATATTATCCGTGTCGCGTATATCGATTAATATTGCTTTAACTTGGCAGTTAATTTATACATAAATATATAATTGAGACAACTACGAAATTACTGTAGAAAAAATAAATATATAATTTATTATAAGTGTTTGTGGCGAGCGTGCTAGATAGAATAATTTATATTATGAACACATCATTTTCAAGCGACTAAACAAAATATAACTAAAATAAACATAAATATAATGAAGTAGTTAACACTTGGGAAAAAGACGATTTTTTTATTAATAATAGTAAAATGTAATCAGGCAGCTTTTTGGAGAATATAAAAAATACCGCTATTAAACATTATCTATATTCACTATTAGACAGGGGCAGTGGCGTAACTATGCCAATTTACCCAATGCAATGCACTGGGGCCCACATTAGATAGGGGACCAAAATCCCAAATGTCCTGCAATCCATTTGGCATTGATGTTTTCGTGAGCATAGATACCTTTCGTTAACATAATAGTAATCCATAGTAAGAATTGGAATTTTATATTAAAAAAAATTGTTCCTCACGTGCAAAAGATTATCAATATATACAGTAACAGTATCTCGCTAATATATCGGGTTAAGGACTAGACCATCGCTGTAAAGTAAAAATAATCCTAAAGCGAAGCAACTATTTTTTAAATTGTGAGAACTGTCACTTTTGTGTGTGTGTGTGTCAGATGAGTGAGTGGTGGGGGTCATGGGATATAAGAGGTCGTCACTGGGGGAACGGGCTCTTTCCTATCATTCCTTCGTAATATTAGTAATCAATATCAGAGTTATTCATTCATATACATTCCGTAAATAAGTTGTAATAAACTATAATTGTTTAATATATCTACTGAGTTTCACTAACAAGGACTCAACCTAGCAACTAGAGAGTACACACAGAGGATTGAACCCCAAAAGGAATCTGGTGGTAATTACAAAGACACCACACTGATGCAATCAAATTGGAAAGTCACCACACTTATTTTTTATATGATTATATAAGACAAGATTCTATTTTTATATTAAATATTATATAAGATAAGATACTAATTATATTTTAACAATTTATTGGCCAAACCACACAGTATATTTGTATGTCTTATGTACAATACTTGTTTAGGGGGCTTTTTTATTCATTCTGTATTGGGGCCCAATTTTTGTTGTTACGCTACTTACTGGACAAAGGCGTGTTGGCCATCTAAGTCTGGGCCTGGAAATTTTCTAAACAACCGACCCGATCAATTTTTTTTAATTGTTCAGAAATAATATTTTTAAAATAGGTAATATGATTTAAAAATAACATAATTTGGTAATGAAAAAAAATTATAAAAATAATTTATATAAAAAAAAAAATAATTTGATTCCGCAATTAGGTCGATACAAATTACGTCATTATTAATCTCACTCAATATGTCTCTATTGATATTATTGATGTTATTTCGATTGGCACCACTGGGTTTCTTGGTTTATAATAATGTACGTATATGTATGTGAGTATTGCCGCCCTTTTTTCGGAAAGCTAAGAAGACGGTAACCGACATGCGTCATTCAATTACCAGCGGTCCAAATAAACCACCAGTGCGCGCTTCGGTCGGTCGACATCTAAAGAAGACAAGCCAGCTAAAAGAATAACAATATCGGACCAGAAAGACAGCAAAAATAAAAGGTTAGTGCAGTTCATATATCATATGTGTGCTCATTGTTAATCGGAAACCTGGGAACCAGCTATCGAAGGCATTTACATAAACAGTAAGTAAATAAATAAAACAACCCATTCTCTATCTCAAATATTTTATCTTAGAGATATTTATATAATACGTCTCAACTAAACTACGTCACACCTTTTTACTCTGCATGTTCACTGTGCTCCTGTCCTAACTCGGTAACTTTCCAACTCACCTACTAAACCCGGTAACTGATACCAAATGCCCGGGGCACACAGTAAAGTGGTACATTTATTTTAATTATCGTACAAATATGTGGTACACATGTAACTTTACTTTTATGATAAAATGTGTGTCATTTAGTTATCGATCAAAATTAATTAGCGATAAATGATTTGGTTGTGGCCTGAACATTTGTATCCGCGGTACATAAGAAGCATTTTATAATGTGGCATTTTCTTGAGAATGATTTTAAACCGCGGTTTATACATATAGGTACAAATTGTAGTAAATATTCTAATGCAGACTAATTTGCACAAAAAATTAACCGATTAAAATATTCAAAGAAGGACATATTTAACTTATAAAATGGGATTTAATTAAGTGGTAGTGAGGTAATCTAGAAACCTATCGATTTTTTTTATTTATTATTACATATATTATTAATTTAAATAAGATCTATGAGAAAGATCATAAAGTTCAACGTGAGAACGAGATTATTATGCATTCGATGAGGACATCCAAACCTCAAGGGATTCATCGCGTTCTTTATCACTGATAAGGGAAAAACCACTCTAGTTGTGATTGCGGAGTTTTTATGGGTGTGACAGATAAAAAAGAGGAGCTTGTGTTAAGAAACATTTCATTTATTTATCCCGAGATGCGGAGAATTCCAAAACAGTGTACAAAATAAGCAGCAATTCCATACTTATGTAAAATATAAAATTGTAAAATAAATGTCTTGATTCTTTTAAATTATTTTATATTTTCAAAGTACTTATCATAAAACTGTTGTTATTAGGATAATTAAAACGCCATTATTCAAGATTAAATTAAATTATTTGGAAATATTTTATTGTCTATTTGATATTTACCCAATGGAATATTATAATAGTAATTCTAAAAATAAAGTATTTTAAATAGAGACATTTAAAGTAAAAAACGGTATAAATATAATATCGCTATTGAGCAATGTTATCTTTACATCTTTTATAAACCCAAATATGTGCATTGGTATACAATTTTATTATATTGGATAGCGTTAAAGTGTCATAATAAGTACTAATTCGAAATTTAAAAAAATGGTTTATGCAAATAAAAAAAAGTTATTGAAATTTGTAGCATGCAAAATTTTTACTTCAAAAGTTTGGTCTTATCTTTGAATCGATTATATATAAATGATTTTAATTAATTAGCTCGCTTAGATAATTTATAATTCAATATTTAAAAAATATATATACAATTAAGAGGTTTTTTAAATTAACTTAGTTTACAATGCGTTTGTTCATATTTATCAGAATCTATTCAAGTAAATTTACAACTGTAAAATATGTTGTAAAATAAATAAAAGTAGAACGAACTGTCATCTATATAGGAAGGGCGACGATCATCTGTATATGAGTTACTTTAGAGGTACTTCGCTATCACTGAGGCTGCGCTCCATAGTGAAATTAAGGGTTAAATAAACATTTTCCTCAGTTAATGCCCACTAAAAGAAAAACGTCTGCAGCTTGCATAATTGTATCAGACCTTACAGTAACAGAGCAGTTGCCTATCTCGCGATACATCTCACAATGATTGTAATCTATTGAGAAAAACATTAGTTATTTTTCGATCGATTTTGGGTTAAAAAATGAAATGCGAAATAGCTGTTAACGTAACGAGGTAATTAATAATATTTATTTAAAATTGTTGAAATCCTGATAGTGATATGAATGAATATATGTATTTATTAAACCGATTGCATTTACATGCAAGTTATCTATACGAATTGCGCTATTGTAATATTTTAAAGTTTAATTTTTAAATGAGCGAGTTAAATCGTCAAACTCCTAGAGAATGTTTATGTTTTGTAGATATGTGATTACCCACAAAAATTACCGGCCTATCGGCGTTCCTTATTCACATATGTCTGCTAGTTAAGTAGCTAAAATTAATAATTGAACACATTTAATTATTTAAAGATTAGGTACATAACTTTTGATGTTCATTTAATGCCCGTGTAAATTGAAGGAAAGGGGTGCGAACTGTATGACTTATAGTAAATCAAGCAGTTAATAACAAATAAAAAAACTTGTAAGTATGTCTGACACACGTTAGTTAACGCTTCGTAACAAACAATAACAATTCATTTGAAACCAGTTCCATCTCCGCTCGGCCACTTTTACTGGTGATTTTACCGATTTTGTATTTACTAGGAATATATATTTTTCCAACATTACCATAGTTATTTCTTTCAGCATATATTAAAGAAGAAATACAGTGTAGGTATGCCGTCTTAACATTCCTGTAATTATTATGCGTCGGTGCGTAGAGTGGGACACCCACTTGTGTGCTTTTATTCTTTAACAGGTGTATGCTAGGAAGTAATTCTTGAGAAATATTTATACACACATGCCTGACAAATACTCGAAAGGTGCAGTTGCTCTTAAGACTAATCGTTATTGTTTTTAAATGGGACATAGATATTTTAGAGATACGAAATATCGGTATATAAATTAAAAATAACAAAAGTTTTTGGACGTGAAGAAACACCTGTTGATTTAGTAAAACAAAAAACTTTTTTTATGTCGTCGGTTTAAATTCATACAAGCTTTGACATTTATTTACAGCTAACTGGTATATATTTACTTACATTTTTGAAGAGTGGTTCACAAGAGAAAAAGCTCGTTTACAAGTATGCAGTTAACTAACCTGTAACAAAGAATAATACGGTTAGTAAAATATTATGATGTATTAATTATTTTAGAAATCTAACCAGTTTTATTTAAAACTCTACATACTTCTTTATCATATATTAAAGGCACATATAAAAATGTGTGTGTTGCTTGTGGGCTGGATATGTGTAGCATATATTGATATTAAAGCAATCTACCCAGTTAATAAAATGTTAACCGTCCCGAGCAAACAAACGAATTGGATATCTCAGGTGTAAACAACATTTTATCGAGTAAGATAATTATTTATTTAATCAATACTACTACACATACTTGAATTGAAAAAAATAGAACGTTAAATTAATATTTCGTTTTTGCAAAAATAATATTTGTTATAAAAATATTTGCCTTATTAAGAATACAGAATCAATTTGTTCGACTTTTCATGGCACATTTTTAATTAATTTGAAAAATAATAAGAGTATTTTACGTGCATATTATTTTGTGCGATTGCATTTTAAGTATTATTTAATTTAATAATCAATTAGAATTTGAAATTCTTTAAGAATTCTCATGAAAAAAATGTGTTTTAGACTAAAAACTACTAAAAACAAAAATAAAATAAAACCATATAAATAAGAAACTGGCCTCTCAGTTTATACAGATATCAGTAATAATTTATTTTTTTAGAAGATACACATTTTAAAAATAATCAGTAATATTTTACATTAATTTCTTCTCTATGAGAGTAAGACTCGTGTATAGAGAATAAATATATACGAGAGTGTATAATTTATGTGTCTGTTAGTCTGTGTACATATTTTTTTACTTCGGATACAAATTTATAGTGGTCTGTAATACTTCAGATATTCATTCTTAAAAGTAAGTAGTTTATATACGAGTAATATCAGGCTAATATTACTACTAGAAATATTATTAATTATCGTGTTTAAGGTATATTAATTGAAATATTTTACCAAAATAAATATCGATATCAAAAACTATAAAACTTTTTTTTAAATCGCCTCATTTTAATCTCCAACTTTCCTCACAGTGATACTTTGATGTCTCAGTTCCGCACCTCTGGTCAATCGGATGCTGGTAAACCTGTCATTCCGGTACACAGGTTGTTTCAGGGGAGGGGGGAGGTTCGGGTGGGGTTGCAGGCGGATTCGGGAATGTTCGGCTAAGATCGACGCATCTCCGAGCGAACCACCGCAGCCTCGGGCCCGAGATTATTTAATAAACATTAAGGTTGTTGTGGATAATTTTCTACCGGCCTTCAAGGCGATCGGAAGCCCTTATTCATCGGTGATTTTCTGAAGGATATTATTTGTAGTAGTGTAGGGTATTTGTTGGGAAAGACCGCAGATGTATTATTTAATGTACGTAAATAATACGATTCGTATGAAGGAATTGTCGATAGCAAAGTCGATAACATGAAAGACGCTTGTGCACTGCTCATTAGAATAAAATAAAAATATGAAATTAATGCAATCGTCTTTTTTAAAAAATCTTTATGTTCGTTCGATAAGCGTCATGCAACTTAAGATCTGGTAGGATGGTGTCACATCTTTATCTGGTTTGTTGGAATCAAAAAATTGGGGATAACTAAGGTTATAAATGATACAGCGAGTTGGGTTGATGAAACGCAGATAGATGCCATATTTTTCCCTTGGTGAATATTCAAATAAAAATATTTTTACATATCTAATATCAAGATGGAAGAAGCGATCAATTTATTTTGTTAAGGTAAGTTTAAGGAATGTAATATAAAGGTAGAAAAATCTGAATGACAATGGTACAATGAATCGTGGAACTTTCAATGGGGCTACGCTTTAATCGTCCCAAAAGAAATGCGTTTTTCTAAAACGCTTAAAGAAATATTACATAAGGGAAAAATTATTTCCTTTTTTATATGATATTTCATCACTGAAATTAAAGTAATATGTTTTTTTTTTTAATGTTAAAAGTCGCGATTACCGTTTTTATAACACATAATATGTTTAATGAAAGTAAATAAAATATGTAATAAACAATTTTTTTTCAGCTTTTTCCTCCATATCTGTTCCTTAGTTCGAGTATACCACAGCGAAAGTCAGGTAACTTTTTAAATAGCTTTTGTCTTCTTCGGTCTTTCTGTTTTTTTCTCGTCCCATTAAAATAATCCCATAGTATAAGGATGAGATCCACAGATGATGAACGTAGCTGAACTACCAAAGCAAAGAAGAGGTAACTATGAATTAATGATCTTAAGATACAGAAAATGATTATAACAGAAGACTTGCATTACATTTCTTACTACTGCACAATTGAAATCCATTATTAATCCATGAAAAAAAACACTACAGGCAGAATGGAGAATGATGAAGCTCTTCAAAGACAGAGACGGAGAAATAACTAAATTATGCATCACAAAATGCACAACAAAAATTAATATAACAACTTTAAAGTATTAATGTGTGTTAAAAACTTCAATTACGCTTTGACCAGAGGTGTATCAATAGTCCTTCACATAACTTCGCAGTGATTGACCGACTGAGGAATGTCCTGCGACGGCCCTGGTCTGTGTCTGGAGATGGGTTGGACAGATAGGACGACGGACAGAACATCGGAAAGGTTGTTGATCAGAACTGTATCAGGGAAATATATTTAACTTGATTAAATTAAATGGGGTTGCGTTTTATGATTGATTTAACTTTAACGAAGATCAGAAGATTACTGGTTCAGAAAATTAGCGTTCCAATTTAAAAATAATACATGATACATATTTTTCAAAAAGGGTACAATTACTCAAAAATTATTTGTCCAGTTTAATAAACATACAAATTTAAACGTTTAAAAAGTTTTCCAGTTGAGGGATCTTTAAACTATGTAAACATTATTATTTTGAAAATGAATGTCGCTTTCGTGGCACCGACTGAATTTAAATGAAAAAGCTGCCATGAATTCACGTGATTTATCGAGACTACTAAGAAATGGTTTGTAATTTGCATCTTTTAATCTGTGCTTTGAATAAAATACACAATTCATCGTCTATAATGTATTTTTTAGCACCAACATTTACTAACTCAAAATAAATTATCGGCAAAGCTCCCTATATACTTGTTGGAACGTTTCAGCTAAGAAAATAACTCTTATTTTCACAGTAAAATAGATTTATAAAATAATATTTCGCGTGGACTAAACTCGATATTTTTAAATGAACAATTAAGTATTTCAGTATGTAATTAAACTTTTTGTTAAACTTAGTGAATGCTAATTTAGCCAGCAATAATATAAATGTGTAGTTTTTAACTATACGGATTTAACTCTGGTGTAAAAAATACTAAGTAATACTTGTTATTTAAAAATATGTTAAAAGTTGAGTATTTTAATAAAATGCCTAGTAAGACAGTTGAACAATCTATACCTCTTATAGGCTTAGGTTCAGTTATATTTTAAGTAATAGGTAAGGTATATTTAAATGCGATTTTTTATATCCGTTACTATAGTTGAAATGGAGACAAAAATTTTAGATTAGCTTGATTTTGCTCTAATAAAGAAATGGTCGCAACAAAAAATCTGTGATAAAACACAAAGCTAATTTATTATTAAAATTAATTAAATATACAAAATCCACCATGAAATTTTATTCTGATAAACATAAAATTATAAATGTATATAGTACGTTGAATATAATTATCTTTATAAAGTATAATTTTAAAAGTTTATTACATCTGATTTGTTAGATTATATTTCGAGTTGTAGCAGAGAACATTTTTAAATCGATTGTTTTAAACTATTATATTACACAAAAAGTTTGGTGCCTTGCTAGGTGGTAAAAGAACAGATATGTCACAGAAGTACGATGTACACATCTGATGGAAATCATCAAAGCTGACACAACTTAGTTGGGTAGTTCCGTACAATGTTTGTCATTTGCATTTTTTCAATGACGTATGTACCAAATTTGTATTATTTATCACGGAACGCTATTACTGAAGAATCTCAACTTCATAATTTCGTATAATATAATTCATTTAATGTAATCCGATAGCCAAACATTATTACTGGAGAAAATCAAAAGTAAAATCAAACAAACTGCCACGAGGGTCGGCCATTTAATTGTTAATTCCATTTTCAAACGATCCGAGTCGCAGATCGCTGCGCAGAGGGCGGAATCCAGTCCGCATTTCGAACACGGGACGCCCTGAGAAATATGCGAGGATTTCCCGCGCAATGAGTCGCCCATAACTCGGTAGGTACCCGGCGTTACACATACACGACATTCTTATCTGTTTACATTCGGTGTTACCATAATTCCACGCCAACATTATCGTGTTTGAATGTTAACTCACTGCCAATAACATATTTCGCTTTTCTAACATCTTGCTCGGGACGCCGTAGACGAAATTAATAGCGCCGTCGTACTTTCGCAGCCGGGCTGCCTGTAAGCGTACCGAATGTTGAGGAAGAAATTCGTACCTTACTGAAACGTGAACATGGCGACAGCTTTTTTACATGTTTATGATAACTACCTTACATTTTATTATAAAACGTATTTTTGTGCAATTGAAAACATTACAATATAATACAATTATATATTGTTATTACTTACAGCTTTGACTTTGTAGTTTAATATATATATTTTAAAAATCACAATCTATTAGCCATTTTCATTAATTTAATGTCGACCGGTTTCGACACTACTATATCTTCGGAAGGATGGATGTTAACAAAGTTAAATAGTGGGCCCGTAATTTATACAAAGTTTGTTTTAAAATTATTATTAAATATAATCAATTATACATAGAAAACTAAATTCGTGAAATGTAACTAATGAAATAAAATGTTAATAAAAATTTATCCTATAGTGAAACAAATTGCACATTTATATTAATAATTACATTTAAAAAATGTTACGATGAAGGTCTGAATGCGTGTCAACAAATATTTATCATTATTAGCGAATATTTTGTTTTAATATATATTACAACATATATTTCGTATATTGACCATGGATTGAATGCTTCACTACTGAGTCCAACGGCCTACGAAGATCAGAATCAATTTTCGAATATTCATAAACATTAATAATAATAATTTATTTGATATATTTATAAGTAGATGGTAGTATTATTTTAATGACTTGACCGGCCTCACTGGGCTTCGCCAGCTCCGAAACACATTGTTGATGCATGCAGACGTAAAAATTGTTTTTAAAAAAGATAAAAATTCAAATAAAATAGTTAGTTCCGCAGAAAGAGGTGCGTTGTGGATTTATTCTAAGCTATTCATTTGATTTTTAAATGTTAAATTAAATGTATATGAAATAAAACACTTAATTAATTCTAACCATACTTTTAATAAGAATACAGTGGCACAAGTGTTACATAAAAATCGAATAGGTTTACGCCATAACAATTTAGAAGCATTATAAATTAATAAATCACTCAACAATAATAGCCACATACTAAATAATCACATAAATCTATCCATGTAATCCCTACCCTCCTCTCCCACCCTCTACTCGATACTCTGAACAACTCTGATGTACTGTTGCTCTGTTTTTTTAATCTCCTATTTAAATATCTGTATATACTTAGTTTAGTCTACATACTATATTGTCCTGAAGAAGGTTGGGTCCAACTGAAACTAGCATAATAAAGTGGTTTAAAACTAAAACATTATATTATTTAATTGAAATAGAATAGATATACGTATTTATATATTATATACAATAGGCGTTTTCAAAATATAGTGCTGGAGAAGGATGTAATGTATTCCGCGGACAGCACGACGCACGAATGCCACAACCTTGTAATAAATTTAACCACGGAAAGCTCTGTGGTTGTATTAAAAAAATTCTTCTAATTTTTCAGCCATTTTATGTATCAATATGAAAGCTTAGGGAAGTAAATTATCCTGGAAACAATTTTATCAGCTAATAGGGCATTACGAGGCATTAATTAGGGCAGGGCCGAGACTAGGTACATTACGAGACATGAATGATATGAAGGAAGAAAGATGAAGATATCAACAGTTAACAGTTTAGGATATCTCATATATGGAGCTGGCATCTCTTCTAGGTTAGATCGTATTTTTTGTCGATACTTCGGCAACACGTGCCATTGTCAAGGCTTTGCCTCAAAAGTTATATTACTGCTACACTTCTTTCCGGGAGATATAAATCTCTCACAGTTGGCCTAGATATTCTCAACTAAACCTTGTACGAAAAATGCGATTTAACTTAGAAGGGACAACGGTTCCATATATATATATATATATATATATATATATATATATATATATACATAATGAAAGATGCTTAAGGACATTGATAACATATTTGTAAGATGCAATAATCAAATAAAGAATTGTGCATAGTGGGTACCTAGCTCCGTCACACTACTTTACGTAAATTCCCGCGTGTTCAAATATTTAACTGCCCATAAAGTGCGCTCGGGCAATTTCCGTGCAGTCCAATTCCCATCCGTGTGAAATTAGCTTAAAAATGTCACTTGTGAAACCAGCTTCGAGTATGAATAATTTCAGACATGATTATTAATAATACAACGGTCGGTTTAAATGTTTCTTTGTTACCTTTTACAGCCGAGTAATGAATAATGAGAGTGGGTAACCACCTCGCGGTTCAAGTTTACTTTCAACTTCGCCGGGCACGGAGCAACCGAGCGATACTCTTAACCGGCAATCAAATACAGCGTCGGTCGGTGCTACGTCTCTTTCCAGTGCGTGGTTGCGTCAACTTGAAAAATGGGGTTCGAGTCTAATTGCTCGCTTGGAGCACGATCACGCGCGAATTTCGAAATAAGAACAAAAGCTTACAGACCGACGATATTTTAGGCAATCCGTTCTAATTTCGAATTCGGAAAAGAATTTTCGAAAGACACGAATGTTTGGGGTAAGACGCTTTGTGATTCTCCCCAGTCACTGTGGTAGAAGTCTAACGCAATATTTAAAATAATTATTATTACAAACTTCAATGGTCTATTTGTAAAGTTCATGGGAAAATGCGCAATGATAATAGAATTTAAAATAAATATTAATGTTTAACTTCTGAATTTAACAACATGTTTAAAATATATATTGATGAGTGAGATGAAGCTATTGCCCGAGAATTACAAACGAAAAAAATCGATACACATTTTTTAACACCGCTGCATAAAATATGTTTTTTTTTATTCGAAAAAATATTCAAAAAAATCTCTGTGCTGGAGAACCGAACCCAGGTGTCCTGCGTGACAGGCGCAAATACTATAATATGATACAGTAAGATATATGACGCAAGTGTTGATGGCACCAGAAATAGAGGAGGTCCACGGAAGATTCGGCACGACCAGGTAAACCAGATACTGGAAGATGGTCCTGTTAGAAGTCTCAATAATCGAAGCTTGTATGAAGAGTGTGGCGCTCTATCCTCCCTGTCATCTATGAAAGGAAACGGCGTGATGGTGAGTTAGTTAGGAGAGTAGCTAAAACGTAAGAACACTGACTTAGCATGTGAGTGGTCTTGGGATCAATACTCAGCGCCTCCAACATCGGTACCGGTAAAGGATTAAATAAAATATAACCTAAAAGTGAGAGTGAGAGAAACTACCCGCTGAATAGACATATTATATGTTAAAATATTATAAATTCTAGTAAGTAAATGATATATTACAATTTTAAAATATCCTTAGCGACCCTTAGCACAATGGCATGAATGGAGATCACCGAATAACAGGCGCGGGTCGGTCAGTTTACGATGTGAAAATTTCTTAAGCTCCGAAAGATATTTAAAAAAATACTTCAGCATCTTTATATGATGGATTCATATATTTTATGCCTTTGTATTGGATTCTTCAACCCACTTCATAAAGCTATAAAAACATTTGAATAATAATTTAACATATTTGTTAAAGGAACTCGAATCATACAGTTCTATCTTGAGAGCTTAAAAAAAATGATGAATGTGACTTCTATACAAGACACAGGTAGGCTTAATTCGTCTGTTGGGCAGGTGCTGTGTGAAATGGAAGGTATTTATTTATTCATTCTGTATAGTAATAAAACACTGATAAGTTTTGTACAAAATACACTTTATTTAAACGAAGGAAAACACATTTTTGTTGTAAAGTTGCATTTTCAAAACGTAGTTATGTGGTATTTAATGCAAATTAAATTAATTAACTAGAAAGATATACAGAAAATTCTATCTATCGAAAAAATATTTAGTTGCTACCGTGATTCGAACCTGGACCTCTTTCGCTATAGAAATCGATTATATTTTTGAACTTACATTCTGTATATTTCAAATTTAAAAGCAATCAACATCATATAACGGTGAATCTCAAATACGTTTGAGATACGCATGCATTATTTTGTCTGGAATAATGTTTGTGGAAACAAAGAGTAACTTTTCCCAAAAATACTTACTTTTTCGTTCATTTTTAATGTACTTTTTATTTTCTCTTTTTATATTTATGGGCATAATTCTACTGTATTATTATTATTATTTACATATTTATATTTATTAATTCTCTTATTTATACATGTAATACATAGGTATGCTATACATCTACTTTACTGTATTTTTTAAATTGGAAATTTGGCGTACGCGGAAATTGATGTTGTAAAGGCCCATTCGGATGTAAATATATTTAAAAAAAAAACAAAATAGTACAAACGTTAACACCATGTTATTATCAGCTATACTAGCAGCTAGGATAAAACAGCTGAACGTATTTCTTTTTTTTCATTCTTAAGTTTTCTTACTGACATGTCATTTTAAAGCAAATTTAATAGAGCATCGAAGAGGACATGCAGGCGTCATCGAAAAAACTCAGTTGATCAGATAGAAGACACCGACACGCAACATCTCGCAAGAACTCGTATATCAAAGAGGTGAGGAAGGAATGTGGAGCTATCGGAGATTGTGGTGCGTTCAGACGGGCATGCATAGAATAAAATTAACTGAAATTATTTTACATTTATGAGAAATAAATCAAAATATTATTCTGATAAAATTTGTAGTTTCATTATTATACAATAGCATACTACTCAGATTCGAAAGTATAAAAATATTACATGAAATAAATATTTAATATGTTTATTTCTCACAGTTAATTCCAAAACTGGTCTGATGAAATTATCAAACTCTGCAGAAATACGTGGCAGCGAATAACAATGCAAAGAGAAAAGTGGGAAATACTTCAAGATTATGTTACGATATATATATATATATATACAGTCAAACTCGGTTATATCGAGCACGGTTATGACGAAATACTTATTATTATTTTGATTCAGCCCTGTTTTCATACAGCCCTTCACTGTTATTGTGAGCTAACTTCACCGATATAACGTACTAAAATATTGTTAACAAGTGAACAAAATACATTACACGGTCTAAAAACCCTAATTCTTGAGAAGTCACTAAATCGAAAGCGCCGTCTGACGACGAGGTTCCTGATTGTTTACGATTCCTTTCAGGTTTGTGATTTCTTAGAAAAAAACAACGGGTGCGTAGTAAGTTTTAAAATTTAGAACAGTGTTTTGAATTTTGTTAAGAAATAATGTGATTGAATGTAGTAATTTACTTTAAAATGTTTTTGTTCATACAATTATAGATTTTTGATTTTTCATATGTATTAGACTTTATTTTAATTTGATTGTATATTAAATACGGTTATAATGTGCAAATTGTACTAATTGTCTTGTGTACGAATATGTTTTCTTTATTTATATTGTTATTAAATTATTTAATAAATCGATTTGGCACTATTTTCGGATAGTGAATGTGGTTTTATTACTAACCAGGCCTCACTGCACTACCGCAATGCAGAACGGCCTGGATTATGAAGAGAAAAAATGACTACTTGGCAGGGAATGAGTAGCTTTTGGCTTTGGTCCTAGGGAAGTATAGCTCAAGCATTTTTTAATAGAATTATTGAGATTATGATGGCTAAAGCTTGTACGATAGTACCGTCCAATCACAAGAGCAATAGAGATGTACCATTGGTTAACAACCGCAAAGATCACGTGGCCACGTCTCCGAATATTTTACATCAAATAACATATAACAAAGAGCGCAAACAAAGCGACCAAATCTGCTGTATGATTAAAAGTGAGCTTTTATTGTGCAGGGAAAAGCAATCCTGAAATTATCCGGTCTCGCGGTGGGCCACGCTGCCCGCCTGCCTGCCTACACGCCACTGGACCGGACCGATTGGGATTGGTCACAGGCCATTTCACGAGCGGTCTCCCACCGGGAAGCGAGGCGGACTAATTGTCGGCCGCAACACTCCGGGCCGATGCAAAAGGCCATGGCAGTGAAGTCAAATGAAGTAGGGTGCCAAGACCGTCAGTTTCAAATAATATAATTGTATGTTTCACGCGGATTTATGATCTAAGTCAAAAGGTGTTATCGAGATTCGGACTAAAAAGGTATGAATTTGTGAAAGGGGTGGGTCTCTATTGCAAGCAGGCTTAGGCTTCTGTAATTGAATGAAATAGACGAGTAACCTGAAATCTGTCATCAATCAATTTAGATAAATATACTCAAAAATATATCTATTGAAAAAAATATTTGGCTACCACCGGAAACTTTCTTTTGCTTTTCCATTACACCACCTTGTCGTAAAATTGTTCTGCAGTTTAGCAAAAAAATAAAATTGTAAAAATCATTTAAGATTACGACAAATTTTAAACTTATACTCTTGAATTCGCAACGTAAACCTGGATCGATATGATTTAAATGAACGAATTGCACAAATCTCCGGGTCGCGTCCCGCGGAATGGAATACGACAATTTCGGTAATAAATGGGAATCATCGCAAGGTAGAGGGTTAAGAAAGTAGGGAAACCTTGGTACAGAATGAGGTTGGTGAGGGGATAAGGGTTGCAGTCGAAGGACTAGAGATCTCGGGGAACCGGGATTCGGAAAGACTGCTCGCCTTACCTTGTATATGACCCCTCCGTCACCCCTGCAGTCGCCGCTGAGATCACATAAATGGCACGCGGATGAGCAGATCTTCGCTTCCAATTGAAAACAGCAATATCACAATTTCACCCACGGCACACACTCAACATACAATACGTGATCAAAGCACAATATCACAAATTACAGTGCTGGTGCACTGAAGCTGATAAATCCACACCGCGAATGCTATCGCGATGTCGAGATCGAACAAATATCGGTCAAGTTGACGTCTGCTGATAAGACGAGTATTAGGAAATATATGGATGGGAATTTGGATGCAGAATTGTGTCAATAACAATGGTTGCGGATGATTCGAAAGACGCGCCAAAAGTGCGTTTTACTAATTCGGAACAACTGTAGTATTTTTTAAATACATCTATTATTATCATTTTTAATGACTATCAACAATGAATCTCAAAAATACTTGAGTAATACACGCTAGGTGACGCGAAGAGTATGCAACCTATTTTATAATATGGAAAAAATATAATTAAATATAGATTTGACTAAGCACGTGCGCCATGAATAATAATACTAACTTGGTGGTCTTCCAGAACAAGGATTGAACCTCAATAATTATGCAAGTGTCTTATTATTAGCTAAGTATTAATGTTGAAAAACTATGACACTACGTTCACATTAAAACTGACTCACTAAAAAAGGCGTCATCAGTCGCTTAGATCGGTAAAGGTAAAAATTCGCTTTCGGGTGCTTTGGGCAAAAAATTGTTAAGAAACAAAATATTAAAATATTTGGCACTGATCGGGGCACCAGGTTCACGGAGCCAGGATCCCGGTCCAGGGCGCGGGCGGTCTCCGATTAGTTCCGCCGAATGCCAGCACAGCGGCCGCTTATTTATTGCTTTTATTAGTCAGCTCACAAATCGACGGCTCGGTATCCGAACTAAATTTGATTTAGTGGAAGCCGCTGCCCCCCGCGAGCTGGGACCAGCGAGCTCGTCGGAATTTGTGTCGGAAAATGAGAAAGATGATATATATACGAAATATTTATTTGTTTACTCATTTATTAAAGGGACCGATCGTTTATAAAGTGTATTGATACAATAACATACTGATATTATCACGATTATAGTATAAAAAACGCAGAAATGTGAATTAACATAAGAGTGATAAAAACAGAAATTTAACGGGATAAATAAGGGTCTACGTAAAAGTAAATAATAATTTTAGTCATTGATTAAAGTAAATTCAAAGAAGAAAGTTCACATTAAATAGTGTATATTTTGAGGTTTTACCTAGGCTCGGTTGTGTGATCGGTGGTAAATTTTTACTATGGTAAAAAGGGTTACTTTATTTAAAAAAAAATGGTTGTTCGATCATTGCTAAAAAATATTTACTTATCGAAAGTACATTCAATAGTAAACATATTTTACTCTCCGATATCCGATGGTAAAACTGTCAATCGTTAGTTAAAAATAGCGGACACTTCACAGCTGTTTCAAAAGTCATCCGTCATATTGATACTTTAAAAGTTGCAGTATACGAAGATGAATCACTCAATATCACACTCTTTTAATGATGAGAGTTCCGATGAAGATCTCGCTGTTTAATTTATAATACCAAAGATTTTTCGCCAGCAAAGTGACAGATTTAAATGATTTGAGGGTTGAATGAAGCATAAAATTGTATGATAAAATTCGCAGATATTGCCTTGCCACACTATTAGGCGGGATTAACTTTGACAGTTAATTTGACGTACCAACTACCTGCAAGCATTTTTTTACCGCGGGTGATGGTAAAATGTTACTGTAGTAAAAATTTACTACGGTCAAAATTTACTACTGATCACACAACCGGCCCTTAGTAAAGATGAAAAAAGAGTAGTGTGCATGAATTGTATGAAGTTGCAATATACCCTCTCGTGTCGGTTAGTTAGTCCGTTAACGAGACAAATTTCTGACAAGTTAAATATATAAAATTACAGAAAAAATATATTAAATAAAAAGTTGACAAATTAATGATGGTTGATAAATATAATGTTCGAAAGTGGAATTTTTATTACACCGTTACGTGATACGTGTATGAATAATGTGTAAATAACTAAATAAATATACATATTATCTATTTTAGTCAAAATTATGATAAAAATAAAAATAAAAAATATCAAGGTGTTTACAACAATAATTAACTTAAAGGTTTAAATCGGTGATGATCCGGATTTGAACCCGAGCTCTACCGATTTAGGGCGGGCAGGGCGGTGTTGGGCAATGAATATGGGAATCCACTTAGGACCTGCTCGCTTACAAAAACATTATAATTCCCTACGGGTAATCAGTCACCTGCGTTAAGCTCACGGCTGGAGCGGGAGCTTTCAAGGCGAGCTTTGGTGTTGTTTATTTATGTATTTGTTAAAGAACCTTATAGGCACGTGTAACAACCTGAACTTAGACGATTGTCACAAAACGAAAGTTATATTTTCTGTTTAATCTAAAACTTTCAGTATCTGCATTAAATAGTTTGGCGTATTGACATATTTTCCGTTGAAACTCAGGTTGGAGCCTTGGAACGTTATATGGGTCGAAATGTGTGATCTGATTTGTCGAGTACTGACGTTTGAAAGTTAGACAAGATTTTGAACATAGTGAGACTGGAGGACCTATCTATCTTCAAGTCTCACATGTGTGGATGCATGTCGCGTTGTACATGAGTGCGGTCGGTGCGAGTGAATATAAATATAAAAAAATCGCATTAGATTTATTGAGTTGATTACCAATGGAGTTCTGTAAAATGAATACCGTCTGTATTAAAAAATATAAGAAACAGATTTAAAACTTTATTTATTATTAATAAAAATATACTTATAATTTAAGTTATAACTGTATATTATTTTAATTTGTTACATGAATATTGAAATTATATTGCAAATAGTTACAAATTATTACAGACCCTTTCAAACTATGTAATCCCAGCACCATTAATATCTTGTGATTGCTTCAAAATATTTCCGATGCTAATTTTTTTTTTTTTTTGTCGCTAAAAATAATGCCGCTGTAGCTTAGTTGAATAAAGCACCTCCCCCGGTTAGGGAAGAGATCCAGGTTCGAATCCCGGTAGCGCAACAACAATATTTTTCGATAAAATTGATTTTATATGTATATCTTTATAATTAATATATTTAATTCATATTTAATTTTTTTTATCAAAATTTTTAACATTTAATAATACATACAGAATATGTGAAAAGAATATTGAACTGGTTTGAAATTGTTTTCTATTTAATATGTCGAAACCGTTTTTACGGCTCACCACAAGAAACTTAACCGAAATGGAGGATGCACAGCGTGCAGAAACGTTTAAGAAAAATAATATGCAAGAAGCGTTTTGTGGTGTGCGGTTACTGAAAACAATACCCGTTTATTTCTATCTGCAGATTACCGCGAGCGGCGTCTGTCAGATAAATCTGCGATTGAAACATTCCCACAGACGATATCCGAGCGATTGTTCGGGAAGTTTCCGATTATATGAAGAATCATGTGAATAATGGTAGAAAAAGATTGCAATGTCAAGACGGCCGTAAGATGAAACGACTTGTACACATGCAAAGATAGTAATGTATAACGTTTCAAACATATATATCCAAAGCGACTTCAGACCGTAGAGATTTATAGTTTTCACACTCGTCATCGCCGCCGATGACCCCTGAATGTACCTAACATTTACCGGTGCGTAAAACCAAAGCTCCTAAAACCTGTAAAGACACGCCCGGTAACGAAGCGCCATCACACGACAATAATATGCGCCCGCAACTATCTGGAAGACCCATTCGTGAGCTTCAATCTCCATACCATCTCCAGGAAACGCTCCTCCGTGTAGTCATTTCATTCATCTTCATAAACTAGTTTATTCTCTTCAACCTGATCTAATCTACTCTACAATACAAAGTTGCACACAAATATATAATGAAACCAATATTATATTGTCCGGCACAAATACTTCGATTCTTTTACCTAAAGATCATATTTTTATCCGTGAATTGATCTAAAATTATTTCCCGAGTTAACAAATAATGTACCAATATGCTTTGATGTGGTCAGTCTATAAAATCGTTCGCTTTTTTGAAAATTTTTAAAACAATTCAAATAAAACAAATTTAATTTTTTCGATTATATATTTTGCTTTATTATTAATGTACGATAATTGTTTGTTACTAATAAGTAACGCATTGTGCCGCCAACGCGGGAATTACCCAAAAATGTATGCAGAAACTTGATTGAAAGCGTGTAACTTAAAATGATTTTTTCATTTCTATCAAATATAAAATATGTTTTTTTTTAGAGGTAAAGAACTTTAAAATGAAATAAAACACATAAAAATCGTGGTAATGGCCATGGTATTGGGTTTATTGGAAAGATAATTTTATGCCATTAGTGTTTAAATATGATTTCGCGTATATGGGCGCCACGCTGGCTCGAATAAATCGCAATCTGGAAATTCAATTTTGGACCAATTTTTGGAGCAGCTGGGGCCGTATATCGGCAATAATGCGACAAATGTTGGCTTTCAATTCGTCTATCGTTTCTGGTTTATCGGCGTAGACTAGCGACTTCATATATCTCCACAGAAAATCATCCAATGGTGTTAAATCACGACGTCTCTGCGAATACGTATTATCAATTAGAGAATGCGTGGTGCGAAAAAAACGAAAAATGCGAAAATTACTTGCTCGGGTGGACAATTATGTCGATCGTAAAATGGACGTAGCGCACGATAAGTTTCGCGAACTGAACCACGATTTTCGAAATAAATTTGCACAATTTGCAAGCGCTGTTCTGGTGTAAGTCTATCCATGGTGAAATGGCAAACCAAACTGAGCACAAATCAGATGTCAAATTGGCCGTCATTGGAAAAAGTATTGTCAATTCGAAAAATAAACCTCTAAAAAACACCTTTACCTATATGTATATCATCAGTCAGTGGAATGTCTTGTTCATGTTTTAATACGATGTGTTATATGACCACACGAATTTATTTGCATGCCTTGTGTTGGAAAATACCACACATCACTGATATGTAAAATAATTTTGTACTACTAATTATAGTTATGATAACGATATTATATTCAGGAAAACCGGTATCTTTCCGAGTATTACTAAAATTCCAAACAATTAAACAATTCAGATTAAGTTTAAGTTTAGTGGGAAAAACTCTTCATTGCATGTAATTCAGAAACCAGTACAGCTCCAATCCGGTGGCTAAGTTTTATTTATAATAAAACACGGTGTGGTTGTACAATTTCATCCTTGCGCTTTAAATGATAACATAACACGCTCCATTTAATCTTACCAATAGCATTGTAACGCGATCCGCCGCCCGTGAGAGCAGATCACCGCAACACGCGGTTTAAAGGTTTAACCGTTCAAATTAAACACTATTATTGCCAGCAGAAAACACCCCCGGAATCCATACAAAGAGAGCTTTACACGGATCATTTTCGCGTGGTCGCCGTGACGATTTATCATTTTTTGTAGGGACGTTGTTAAAAATGTTCGGCCCGTGTCTGGCGACCGCCGACCGCCGCGACCGCTCGCTCCATTAGCCGCGCTGCGGTCGCCTTTGTCTTAAAGGGTTAAAGTGTCAGAAAAAGTGTATGGATGGTGTTATGGATAGGAATTTGGTAAACTACAAGCATTTCAATTATTAATAAATATATGTACTGTTCCTGCAACTAAATGGGGTTTGCGGCAAGTTTTTTCATGGAATACTTACGAAAAATCGGATTAAAATTGTGTAGATATTTAATTTGAAATGGTAAAATTGTTTTTGACTCATTGACTCATTTATAAGTCGATCATGATCTCTTTGGATTAAAAAATCATTTCGTGACCGGGATCTATATTTATCTAGTAATAATATTTTAGTTTATTTTAAAAAGGCTTAAAAGTATTCAAAATAAATAAATAATTATGTATTGAACATCTTTCTTATTCCCAAGTTCTAATTTGATCAATTTCTCATCATTTTTTATAAAATATTATTATTATATATATTAATTTTCACATTGTAGGTTTTCCCATATTTCAGGATCTTTCTTATTTGTGGGTGCATAATTCAAATGTTGAATACACATATATGAATATGCTTTTTTGTTGTTCTAAATAAATATATATTTTTTTCTAATTTCTTTGTACGTGGAACCTACCTATATTCTGAATTTCTCTTCCAAAGTTTGTGTTTATGTAAATGCCTTCGATAGATGGTTTCCAGGTTTTCGATTAACAATAAACACACATAGGACATATGAACTGCATTAACCTTTTTAATTTTGATGTCTTTCTGGTCCGATGTTGTTGTTATTTTAGCTGGGTTGTCTTCTTTAAATTTTGACCGACCGAAGCGCGCACTGGTGGTTTATTTGCTCAACGCACATGATGTAATAGGAATGACGCCTGTCGGTTACCGTCTTCTTAGCTTTCCGAAAAAAGGGCGGCAATACTTACACACACACACACGTCTACATTATTATAAACCAGGAAACCTAGTGATGCTAATCGAAGTAACAAGGCAAGTAAACAATTTGTATTGGAAAATTTATAAACGGTCGAATAAATTTCTCCGATAAGTTAGTTTATCACTAATTAAAAGTATTTTTCAATAGAAATAACTACATGAATTGCTTTTAAAATTATGTAATGCACCTCTTTCTGTAAATTCCCTCACGACAATTCATTATATGTTACGCGCATAGTCTAGGCGACTCTATGTTCAATTTACAAAGTTATATGTGGACAAATTATTTTCATAATGCTTTTTAAATTAGCAAAATTAACTTTGTGGTTAAAATTAATTATTTCAATTTGTTAACTTTTTATATTGGTAAAACGGGTAGAAATTTTAATATAACAGTAAAGGAGCATTTGAGATGTTTGAACAATAGTGGGTTTTCAGAATTTTCTAATCATTTGATAGAAAATGGTCATGGTTTTGGTAAGAAATTGGAATTGTTAATTTTGCATGTAAATGGTGTTGGTCATAAATTAAATTTATCTACGAGTTCTATACTAAAATTTTCTCTTAAAAATTATTCGAGTAAATTTGTATTAAGAATTTGAATTAGGTACTAAATTTATTTTTTAAATAATTATTGTTTTTCAAAAATTGATTCTGGTAAAGAAACAACATATTTTGATTATTATTGACATCCTGAAGAAGAAAATGGTATTTTTCGAAACCGATAGATGTATTTAAACTCAATAAGTGGTTAATAAAACAAAATTAACAAATAAAAATAATAAATTATTATCAGTCTAGAATTTTATTAAATAAGATTACGTAATATCACAATAAAACTCTAACACATGTTAAGATCGAGAAACACACCGCGGATGCTAGTTGATAATATAACATAAATGATTATTTTGATATTTTTATTTTAAATTAAATCGTAGATATTTAAAAGCCATAATTTTTAATTAAATTCATGATGGATGGTAGGGAAATGTGGTTCTGGAATGAGCCATTCATGATGATGATGATGAATTATTCACGGGACAGATAAGTAAATTAAAAACTATTATGAATATTGAGAAAATTCGAATTTGAATTCAGCCAAATGTTCGAATAGATTTACAATGAAACAGAGAGGAATCTGCAAGTTATAGTCATATCTATACAAAATCTGAAAAAAATACATTAAAATTTCATTGTATTCAAAAATAAATTAGGACAGGTCTTAAAACGATTCAATTACAAACTTTCGAACACTTAAACAATATTATTTTATAATGAACTTCGCAAACAATTTAAAAAACTACGCAAGCCGTTCTTGTAAGTGATTTGGTTTTAAACGATGACTGCGGATGAAGGGTGCACAGGGATGGAAGGGAGGAGCGGAGGATGGAAGAGACTGAAGCCAATAACCATTAAGGCTCTCTCGTCAGGAGAACAATGCACAATCTGCGCGGGAGTTGAACCCGCAACCGCAGCCTGAAACACTGCGCGTCTACCGCGGGGATGCGACACTGAAATGGTCCAGTGTCTAGGGTGGTTCGGATCCTGCATCAAGGAGACAACCAGTGAATATTACACTTGACTACTAGCCACAAAGCAAAGGGATAAGTTTATTATAAAATCATTTAAAAATACATATTATAGATGTCTCATAGAGACGAAGCCATTATTTTTAAATGGAAATATGGAAGTTATGGGTATTACAGGGCTTACGATCTGTCCTCGGCTGGTTTGAGTGATCACTTTACATAATGTAACGTTCAACAATTTTACCCATGGGCGACTTTCACACCAATCAAAATTTTGAAAGTTGTATACATGTCTTTACCATGTAGAAACTTTTCAATTAATTCTTACAACTAAGCTGTCGCCATCTATGGATTGAAATTTGTTCCTGAAACAGCGTAGATGTCTCTTATAAGAATCTTTTTTGATTGAAGTATGAGAGCTATATATGACGAATTATTAACATGTATATACTATGGAATACGCTTGAAAAGTCCATTTTCATTTTTTTATACTTCTTATTTAGACCAGCGTATATTTTTTACGGTCACCGACACTACAAATCGGCCTGATATAACTTCTAAGCTAACTCCTGTAATGGCACGAATCGGAATATGTGAAGACAGATCACTCATGTCGTCATCCGTGATCACGACTGCTCTCATTGAGAGTAACGCGAAGATGAAGAAGACCGCTTTGATTCTGTACTTTCTATACTTTCCTCGTATTTAATACCGTTAAACTAGTAAATTTAAAGGGAACTATTAATACGTACATTAAAACAAATAATTTGGTCCTTAGAACGAATTATTTGTGCAATAAACATTTAACAAGGTTAGTTTACATTAAGTAAAGTTAGGCTAGGTTAGAAATTATCTATTGAACAAAGATATATTTATTAAATGTTGTAATGCACAAATAATTCGTTTTATGGAACAAAGTATTATTTTAATTTTCTGTTAAATCGTGCTCAAATTTAAACACATAATACTGCATGTGATGGTGAGCCGAGCCACTTCTCCAATCATCCCGTTAAATGACTCTTAGCCCATCACTATATATATATATATATATACACGTACCTACATATTCTAATTTAATACATATTTACGTGGATGTTAAAATGGGCGGTCGACCAGAACCGCCTCCAGATCTTACGTCAGGCGGTTAAAACCGCAGCCCGGTGGGAAGCGGGAAGGTTTCCAACAAGATAATCACAAATATTGGTGGAGTCCTAACAAATTGCCTTTCAGTTGTGGGGAGGGCGTGACGTCCCGCTGGTCCCCGCAAACATCACCCACTTTTCAAAAGTTAACCACATTTCAGATCGGCTAATACCGAGCAGCTGGCTGAAACAACGACAAAAAAAAACATAGCCCCGTTTGAAGACGGAGAAAACTCGAAAATAATTAAATCGGTACAACAAATCTACGCGCTGATAGTGTAGACCCAAAACAGGTAGAGTTGATTATATTTATGGAAGTAGATTTGAAAAGAGATAAAAAAAATACAATTTTTCTGAAAAACTAACTGATTTACGATCATGTCGTTTCTCCGTGGTAGGTAGAAAAGATAGAACACCACACTCTCCTATCCTGTCATATAATTCTAGCCTCATTCACAATCATACATTTTCTCATAAAAACTTGTCGATTATTGAGGTTTCTAACAGGACCATATTTCAGTATCTTGTATACCTGGTTGTATACTTGCGCTATATATCGTTCTTAGTATTCATTCACCCGTTCCATATGACCAAACCATCTAAGTGATCCTTTTTAATCTAATTCACTATGCTAATATCAGCTTTACATTCTCTCTTCATTTCGTAATTGTTTACTCTGTCATAAATGAATCTGCCACAGAAATCTGATAAAAATTGCACAACTGGAAATGAACCCATTACTGCTGCTCTAGTTTTGAAATTATTTTAGTTATTTGATACACATTCTTAATTGATGATGATGATAAAGATGACAATGATGGCATATTACAAATATATTCGTTTTACAAGTACATACGTAAGCGATGTCATTAAGTATATCACAAATAATACAAGTAAATTAGTTTTAAATTTTTGATAAATTCACAATTTCCAACACTTCTTTTATATTTATGGAAGAATCTCTTGTGTTAAAACTTATTTTTGGACCAATTTTTATTATTTTTATCATCAACTCCAAAATAGTTGAGTTCAATGTTTAAGTGAAAGATATTATGAAGTAGTTTCAACAATCCGACTTACCGTCGAGGCAATAAAGGTCTTCTTCAAACGAATATGCTGTAATAAAATGCAAAACACGCTTTTACAGAAAACCAATTTCATCTCGATTAACGAGGTAGGTACTCCGGGTAACCGTTTGAAATGTGGTTTAATTTTTAAACCGATCTAGTTTCAGATAATACTAAAGTTCAGTGGGAGAGCTCCAGACGAATGCGGTACGAATGTTTTGTATTACGAAACTGATAACGTGTACGATGGTTCACACTTGGAGTTAATTAAAGAGCGTCAGTGGGAATCAAATTGATCGGATCTCGCATCGACGATGGGTAATTTGACTACACAGGTGTACCAGGTTGTGTTTGGTAAATTGAGAATGAATCTGGTCACGACATTGATAAGTACTACTGCACCTGGTGAAGGAATGCAGATTGTGAAAGATTTGGAAGAAATTCTAAGAGGTTGTCCCGTATCAAAGAACTGTAGCGTGTTCTACGTTGCTCATTATCCAGTCCCTAAATTTAGTTTAACGATAGAGTTTTATTCACCTGCAATCAATCTATGAAAGAGATGATTGCTGCTGTGGCTCTGAGATAAATGCTGAGGCCTTCGATAGATTTTCTCTATAAAAATATAGCTTCACTAACAATAAGGGATATAGGAATATTAGAATTACTTCATCCACTTTAAAAAATAACAATAGTTTTTTTGCGTTAATAATATCACACTCTTCTATGATATCACCATAATTACAAAAGGACTGCAAAAAAACTTGCAATATATCTTTATTTATTAATATATATAAGTATTTAAAAAAAGTAAAATAATGTCTTCATTTTAAGTGGAATAAACCTTATTCAAAAGATGTACTATTCTTAGATAAATGAACAATAATATAATACGTCATGACTTATAAATAATTTAGTTTAACGTATAAAATATATACTTTTTATCACATAGAGTAAATTAAAAATACATTAAAATGAAAAGTTCATAGAACTCATAGAACAAATTAATGTACTAACTAATAAGACATTTTATTTGAGGCATCACTAATAATAATAAAAATTACACAGGTATGCACAACACGACGAAATATACAATATGTACATTCTATAGTACTGAATTAGAAATGCAAGCAAAAATGGATGTTTACAATCTAAATCTTCGTTTATAATATTTATTTATTTATTTGAGCAATAAAAATAACGGAATATTTAATTTAATCTTATGATTTCAAAATTCGAATAATTGATCACGCAAGAGCGACACGCGGTTGCCAAGTTTAGTAATAGACTTGTCATATCTAAAGCACTTAATGTGCACGGACTGATAAATATCTTACACAACTGGATTAAGAAAATAACATTATTACTGGCGACAATCTTCGACAGATGGCCTGCCAATCACCATAACATGACCGTGCCGACTTGATGCGCTACAAGATTTATAGACACATCGAACATTTAAATACGTTTATTGAAATGTTTGACGCAAAATGTATCTTGGGAATCAGACCGAACGAACGAGTCGGTAGAATAGAAAATTAATTAATTTACTATTTATAAACCGATAAAAGATAAATTGAATTCAAGTCCCACGCTGCCAATCACAAATTATTTATAAATTAATCAATACAAATGCACTTACGTGTGTGTTTTTATTTATACCTCGAACTCTTAAGAGTAATTCTAATTCTATGAATCGATCGGTATGGCCATATTTCAAATCCTTCTCACACACGAACAAAAAGAAAACGGAACGTTCTATACACATCAGATGATATCTCAGAAGCTGATCCATTATTTTTGTACCGATTTGGTACCGACGTGATGGACGCATAGACAATAGCTCGATAGACTAAATGCGCTCACCCGATACAACTAATCGGGCCGACCTGTCCGAGCCTCGTAGACAAATCTACCCGCCGCGATATGTATCTGACACATGAATCTCGGACTGAAATGATCATAAATAATATTGGGCAGACGGAATGACAAGATGGTAAAATACTCTGGATAAGACCCAAGATGGTGATGATAGTAGAAAAGTAATGACGGAAAACATTCCTAAACTGGATGACGAAATACCACTGTGTAATCTATCTTCGAGCGATAAAATCAAAAGCCATTTGGATACGAACGCGATGTCAATCGATTTCCAGTAGCATCGTTATTGCTTGATCTGTTTGAAACAGATTCCCGATGTTGATACAGCATTGGAGATCATTTCTTATGAGGTTTAATGAGTCAATCATGTGACGTTCAAACATTTTGGCAAGAATACAACAAATTCAAAGAAACTCGCGCGAGTTACGCGCGAAGATTGCAACTTGTGTGAAAATAATTGATATCTTGGGATATTTATTTTTATGTTTTATAAAATGCATACCTTTGAGTGTGTCCTCATTTTGATAGAGAACTTTTGAATCTTTTGCGCAATTTATGTTTTTGCAGTTCGGTTTTGTATGGGGTTTAGCTTCCATATTCTGTTGATATATTGTAATAAATAATCATTGCTAAATAAAAGAAGCTTAGATATTAACGTAAGCATTTAGAAGAATGCTCAAATTTGAACAGAGATAAAGATTGAATTAGAGAGATTGTCGCGAACTTTTCTGATGCAATGCTTCCAGCATTTATCTTGTTATCAACCATAGCACAAATTGAAAAAAATGCATCTTTAATTAAATGTTACTATTTTTAATATTTTATTTATTTATTTTAGATAACTGTTGATTTGAATACAAATAAAATGTATGAGTAATACGAATATATTTATATACAAGTATAAATGCAATAGCAGAGTTACGCACCCCCAAATAAGAATAATCTTGAATTATGGGGGTGGCTATCGGTGAAAATAACGATTTTTTAATTTTAAATAACATAGATAATTGTAGAACTATAAACAGTTTATGTGTAAAGCGCCCTTGAGGTGAAAGTTTTTACGAAAATGGCGCTATACAAATTATCCATTATTATTTATTTATTTAAAAACATGGTCAAGCTGTATGATAATACAATGTGAAATTTAAAAACAAAACACTATTTTATTAAAAAATTGATCAGATTAGTACTTGGGAATAAGAAAGATGTCCAATACATCATGATTTATTTATATCAAAGAGCTTTAAGCCATTTTAGGACCGCTTTTGTACACATTTATAATTGCTGTTAACTGTTTAGTAACCTATATATGATTGATGATAAATGATTGTGACGATTTAAGATTTAACTCTTAGAGGTATACTTTTTATACCAGTCTTTGCTCGAAGAATTAGTTACCAATTGTAGTTACAATCGAACACAATAACGGTTTTAATAACAATTTAACCGTCACCATTGTACATACTACTACGTATCCACTACGGTGGACCTAGATGTATGTAAAAAATAATGGTTACAGTAGACATAGTAAGATAATGAATTTAATTCAAGTAAAACGTAGGTAAGAATGTAGGCAGTATTTAGTAGTTACATCGATAACTCTATAAAAATATAAAATAACATTTTGAAAAGTAGATTAATTTATTTATATTTATTTTATTTATTACCATCAATTCCCTTGTGGGCTTTTACATAAACAATAATATTAATTTTATTTAGACATAACAGTACATAATTTAAAAAATTAAGTGTGTTATAATTCAAGTACAAATATTTTTCAATTCAGCAACGAAAAATGTCAACGAAATTCAACTTGTCACCGAGCCGATGCATCCGTATTATTGGCGAGCTTGGGGCATAGTTATTTCTATGGATACCTACAAATAACACTTCACGTTGTATCGTTTGAGTTGGTACTTTATACGAAATCATTTGTGTTAACTCAGGACAGTCCAACATGCTGTTGATAATTTTGTATAGAAATACTATTTCGCTCATATTTCTTCTCCAGGCAAATTTTTAAAATGAAGTAGTCTCATCAAATAATCGTAACTTATATTTTCTATTGGAATATAATCTTAGAATTATGTTGAACTCTTTCGATTTTTATATTACATTACCATTTTGTAATACAGTATTAATAATAATATAATAATAATTTATGCATTTAAAAATCGTTACCCTTTCAAAGAACACCTACGCATGTTCGTACATGTATTATGTCCGTAATATTTTTATCCATTTCTGTTTTGCCCAATGATGTCATCAGCAGCACAGGCGACGAGATGTCACCGGCCCCGGGGCGGGATCACCTGTAGCTCGAAGCCGTTAAAGACAGGTGGAACAGAGCTAATATGCCCACTTAACGACCGAGCCACGTTTGGGGGCCAATCAAACTCATTTACATCATTTCAAAAGTGTACACGGAGGTGACAGATCTACCCGCTGCTGTCGGGCTGGCTCCTAATCGATAGAAACGATCGATACAGCCTCTCAGGTAGATACTCTTACTATAGACGTTTATTGTCATCTGACACAACTACAAAAATAAATTATATAAAATCAATTCATTGTTTAATTTTTTCGTACTGTTGTTGCTTATATAATTTTATGGAAGAGATAAAAGTGATTTATTATAATATTATGTGCATACATATAAATTGAACAATTTAATATCTTCGACGAATGAAATAGTTAATATAAGCAGTACATATATAACAAAGAGGGAAAATATAGAGTGACATTATGAATTCATTATATTTATTTTGCATTTCGAATAAAATGTACGTTTATACAATGTTAGGTTAGTTTAGGTTACATAAAGTTAGGTTAGGTTTTACTAAATAGTGTAGCGGGCGGACTGCGAGTTTGTTTGAATAGCATTCAGCGCGGGAATTACAAATGTGTCCAGAATGACACATTATATTTATTTTTAAATGAGTCTGAATTTACAAATAATTTCATTATTTACAGGAAAATGGTTTGTCTCCCATCACGTTGGTTTTTTAAGCTTTTCTCAGTCAGTCCATGTTCAATGTTTAAATTTAAAAGTTGTGGTGATAGACAGACGTGTAACGCATATAAATTTTTATCTTTAACTCTTCTTCTTCTTATTTTCCTATCAAAACACTTTTTATGTTTTTTTTAGTGTATTAGCGAATTTTTTTGGAGACTGACAACAGAGTACTGCGTCTCTGCAGGGTACGTTTGCTACCGTGTAGTAGCTGCTGCGGGCAGGCTAGTAATATATATTATATTAAGAAGCAATAAAAGCGACATTATATAATTGTTGTATTGAATCTTAATTTTCTATGAATATAAATAATCAAAAGGTAGAATGAAAATGTACTACGTTTTTTATTCATTTAAACTTTTTATTGTTTATTAAATTCTTGTGATATTTTATAAAGTTGTTGGCATAGGGAATTATTTGTCAAACAATTAATTAACTAAGTATATCGTAATATTATCTTCCTGAGGATTCATATAATTTTTATTTATTATTACCGTAAATTCAATCCCTTATTATTTCTTTCACAAAATTTTAATGAGTAGCTTGTTAGTCTAGCGATTAAGACGCAAGCCTAGTGATCTAGTGGTCGGGGGTTCACGTTTCGTTCCAGGAGACCAGCATTTTAGTCTTATTTTCATAGTACAGATGTTTAGCTTAGTTTGAAAATAGTAAGAATATTGATGTGATACGTATTACGTGTACGCATCTCTATTTAAAAATTAAAAATCAAAACTATCAAAATACTTAGAATACTACTAGAGGAGTGTCTAGAATCTAACATTTTGACCACAGCAGGAATGACAAACATATTGTATTTAACAGCTTCCATATTTTTTGTACTCTGCTACACACAAAATAACCGATTTAATTTTTGTGCGCAATTTTTTGGAGATATCGGCGAACAAGATTCATTCCATTTGGATCCAAGTGTGGGATTGACTTTAGGTACGATTGCTTCACGGAAAAAAAGTCGTGCTCGTTGGTTAACTGCCGCTTCGCCGGCAAAGATTTCAATTTTAGCGGACAAACCCGTCCGTCTAAACAGCGGAAATGTGACCCGCGTGTCATTGAGAGAAATGCGAGAGTTATTAGACTGCCATGGCTGACAAATGGTCTCGTTATTCATCAAAATGGCCGATACACATTGCGATAAGTCGCGGGAGACTGGCTTTACATTGCGGGATTGGATCTTACTACGATTTAGAAAGCTTTATATCGTCTATGAGTATGACAAGTTTTGTTTTGCCCTAGAGAATGATCACTCTGAAACACAAACTCGAGGATAAAATATTCCATGTAATACAAGAAATTTAAGGTTAAACTAAAATTTAAGATTTTTCTCAAACATAATTATCGTATACAGAAAATATTATAACTCATGTAAAACTTATTTATACTAAAAAATATTCACAATTTTTTATATATTTAATCATTTTTTATTTTAGTAGAGTTACTCACTATTTATACACACTATGAAATTCGTTATAAAAAACGAAATAACTAAAATAATATAAATCTTATATTATTTCCAAAAATGATTAAAATGTACTTAAAAAAGTATTAAATGTATGGACTCTTCAATATAAAATTAAGCCGCAAATAAAAATAATACTACGTTATCAACTAGAAGAATGATTCACCTGTGCGTGTGAAATTGGTATCAAATGAAATATTTGTTACAAATTATACAACACAATTCTTCTATTGATATATTGTAAAATTATTGAATACATCTTTCTCGTTTTTCTAACCTCATCACCTTCAAAAATCCATCAAAATCAATAAAATAAATTGCATTATTTCATCATTGTAACAGGCAAAGTTTTTCGCAAAACAGCTATAATTTTTGTTAATATTATAATGTGTTTTATAATCTTTAAGTGTGACAAACCAAATATTTCACCAATAAAACGGAATGTATTAAGTCTCGGAGAAAATATAAAAAGAGACAATTTGTATTTAAAATACTCCATTAGTGTCGTAATTTACGCCAACAATAAAATTGTCGTGATAGAGCGGCCATTTTGAATATAGATTTTGTCTAATTGTATGATATTAAGTATGTGATGATTAGCCAATGTGATGTCCGACAAATTAAAGACACGAGCAATGAAATGTGCGATTAATTTTGAAAAATTGCCGCGATCAATTTTATTCGAGTCCAAAAATACACACATTAATGCAATTTAATTTCTAACACACAATTTTAAGTAAGGTGAAATAAATTTTAAATACTTTTAACATACCATCACAAACGGGGATATTTTTAAAGATGTTTAATTTTAAATGCTGTTAATTTCAAAGAGCAGTTAACGTAAAATAAATTAGATAAATCAATATAGAAAAAATCTATCTATCGCAAAAATATCTGGTTGTCACTGGAATGCGAACCAGGAACTTTTCCTTGCCGGAGCACTGCGTTACTAATTTCGCTATATTAACCACTTAGAGACTATATATGTAATCTTCATAATGATTTAGCGGTCTGACTCATATATTTATTTTACTTTCATAAAAAAAATATATATATAATTGCATATTAAAATTCTGTTTTAAGAGTAGATTGTAAAAACAGAAACAATTTAACTATGTCATGGGATAAGACGAATAAGATATATAAGAGTAGATGGAATTTAAAGAGGTGATGGGAAAAATAAGAAACACAATTAAGAAAAGATTGCTATAATTATTGTCACTATACATCGCACTTACCATAATTTATGAACAACTCTGGCATCTGCTAATTAAAACATCCTACCTGACTTGTGTCCACGGTATTCGCAGCGTTTCCAAAGATAAACATTATCTCTTATAATATATCAAAAAGTAGAAAAAGCAAGAAATTCTTCAAGAAAAGAATTTGTTGCAATTTGTATTAAAAATTCGAAATATTATTAATCTTCTGTGTAATTAGTCATATGTATTTATAAAATAATGATTTTGACGATAATCCTCACTTTCTCATCTTTTATCTATGACTTTTACTATTGTTGTTGGATATGTTATTGAATCTGTATATGTACATAATAAGAGAAGAAATATGTAAGTCATTGCCAGTAAGAAAAAAATGTTTTTAATATCATTATTTTAAATGTTTTCTCTTTTATACTCGTATATACAATAACAGTTCGTAAACATATATTCAATAAACATTGTCTTTATTACGGGAAGATAAAACATACATTACCGAAATCGTAGGAATTTTTACGATTGGCAAGTATATTAACCATCTGTCAAATCGCGTCACACTTTATTTTCTTATCTATGATCGCACTGTCAAATGTGACGCTAGATGACAGATGGCAATGTTTACGTTTGTTCAATAATCATTTATAAAAACATTATCTCAGTTTTTTGAAGAAGAAGAACGAGAACAAGTGGAATGATGGATATATATATATATTTCAAAGTTGATAGTTGGAGGGCAATACAGAATGCACTAGCAGAAAAGCAATCGGCTATCGCTGATTGCTTGCTGCTAAAACCTTCAGGCGGCTATTGCGGTCGCATAGCGGCCGATAGTGTCCACTATGCGGCCTGCGGTAACTGCTGCGCGGCCAAGGCTTCTGTAGAATCTATATTTTATCTAAAGAACTGTAATAAGGATGCACAATGCACTATTATTAAAGCAATATAATAAAGGATTGATGAAATAAAATAAAATATAGATTCTATGGAAGCCCTGGCCCCACAGCGGTCACCACTCCCCGTGTAGCTATAGGCAGGAAGTGGCCATAATAGCCTCTCGCAGGGCCTAGCAGCAAGCAATCGGTGATATCCGATTGCTTTCCTACTAATGATATAATTAATGTCTATATCAATCATTTAATATAATCATCTTTCCATAATCATTGACATTGTTATTTAAACATAGGGACAAATGTCGCTTCTCGACATGAAAGCGAAATATTTAAAAAAATTCCAAAATTATTATTTTTTTATTTTTTTTATTCATTTAACATTTTTTAATAACATGAATTAAGTATTTTACATTATTAAAATTATATGTTTTTTTTTCTCTTACCTCTCCAAAAAAGAGACTAACTCTTGTGCTTGGAGAGGGTGTTAGACTATAATAATTTTATATATTTTATTTATTGTCTATTTGTGTGCTTCTAAAGTGTTCTGTAATATTGTGTTTTTGAAGTGTTCATTTAATTTCTTTCTAATCTCTTTTATATATTTTATTTCTTTAATTTGTGTAGGGAGGCTATTGAAATTTTTTATCCCTAAATATATGAAATTTTGCTAATAGTGTTTGGTGTCACATTTAGGGATTTTAAAGTTATTTTTAAACCTTAATGATGTGCTTGTTACAAATTTTACAGTGTTATTTTCTTTAATTAATTGAGATAATATAAATTATAATTACGAAGATTACACAATAATCTTAAACATGGAAAAACTGTTATTTTTATAAATATATGAAGAGTATTGTTGATATTAATTGCAGAATTTTAATACTTAACCTCGGAAAAAATTATAGCTTTACATCTGGAGTTATTTTTATTAGCATAGTAAATATATCGTGGACATAAATATATATTACTACTTATTCAATACAACAAAAAGCATTCTCAATCTTTTGAAACTAAATTTATAAATATTTTTTATGTAAATAAAAACTAGTACACTTAGCTAGTATTGGTTGCTAAGCCCGTCCACTTTGAAGGGAATAAAAACCTATTGTATTTGTAATATATATATATAAAACATTACTGGTTAAATACGGAGTTTATTCTAGTTTTAAAAATAAAATATCTAACCACAAAATTACTGATTCAAACATTAAAAATATAATCAATTTGTCTAATAATAAAGAACGCCACCGGACGGGTGAATAACGAGGTAGTTTTGGTAAAAAAAAAAATGAAGTAATAATTAATTTAAATATTTTTTGTTTTTATTGTTAGCTCATAAAATGTCCAGTGTCTATCGATAATCGGTAATTATTTATTCAAATGACTATTTGCTTAATGAACGGTGCATGATAAAAATCGCCTAATGCAAAATATCTCAGAAATAAGTGGTTTTTAAAGAAATGATTTGTTTCGGGACGTAGAAAATTCAAACACCTTTAATAACATAAATTGGAAATTGACGTACATTATGTTTACGATGAATTAACTTATTTATGAAACACTAGCTATCATGTGATGAAGATATAAAAAGTCATAAAAGTTAGAACATAGTTGCCATTATAGTGTTATATAAAATGGGAGTAGCAACAACAGTGAGAAACAAAGCCTTACTGGCAAAATCATTGGGCAAAAATAAAAGTTTATTAAAACCAGTTTATCGGTCATTACGCACCGCGGAATTTTGATTGGATCTTTTAAAGTTATTTATTATTAATTGGTTAAATTTATTTGAGCCAAAAAAAACAACAAACCTAACATGCAATCATAAAAGCAAAAAAAAATTCACTATCTACTTTCAGATAAATATTTAAAAAAATGTTTTTTCTAACGTTTTATTGCATTCAGATTTTTTTTAAATATCTAAAATGTCACATATAAGAAGATTTAAATTTAAATTTAATAAGATATTTGAAGAAATCATGGAAAATATCTTCAAATATGTATTGGACAATAATGAAAATGCAGTAAATGGTACCTACGAACATAAAAGTATATTATTTAAATTGATCTAAAATCTCCATATCAATTTTTTTTCCCCTTGTTATATTTTATTTATTTAAAAAAAAAATTAACTATGTAAAAGGCAATCCTTGACGTAAAACTGTCATGCAGTTTGGGAAAATATAAAATTAAAATGAATAAGAAAAAAACACTTTCTTTAAACCACTATTTATTGATAAATCGACATGTTTGATACCTATGGTATCTTCTTCAGGAAACAATGCATACCAAAATTAAAAATGCAAGCTTAGATAAAAACAAAAGTATAAGTAACATCTTTTGGAATCAAACGATTCTTTTGACATAGAAGAGGGTTTAGAAATTGTATATACAAAAACCCCTAGGGCTAACAATTAGATAAATTAGAAATTTTAGAAATACGTAAAAGTGTTAACAGTAAATTAAATATTATTTCTTTTTGCAAATGGTCATCATTTAAATTAGTTTTCACAGTAGTTCATAATTAGTTACTCATCACTTATATTTATAGTTTTGTTTTTTGTCTACGCTTGTATTTGAAACATGTTTATTTATAAATAAATAATGGTTTAAGCAAAGCGTTTTTTCTTATTATTTATGTTACATATCGCGGAGTCATTGAATCTATGTTATTTAGAGTGTTTTACATTTATATCATATTTGTATTTAAGTACGTATATATTGGTAGAAAGATACAAGTATATGTTGATCTATATGATATATAACAATGACGAGATATTAAAACTATTTACATTGCTCTTTGTGATATTAATAAAAGCATGCGTGTGATTACAAATTTGCAACAAAGTATCAAGCTTGTATTTCCTGTAAAAAAATATCGTTTCAAGCAAAGTAGAGTATACTAAAACAATGTAGAGTGTTCCCACCGAAAAGAATTCTGGAGTAGCCCCTAGATGCGGGTCTAATTTGTTGGTTACATTATGTTAACAGGAATGTTGGTACGCGAGGGAATTTTGTTCAACATGTGTCTTCCGCCAACGCACTTTCTCAGACAATGGACCTAGTCCAGGAACGGAAGAGAACAGTGAACAAATAGGATATACAGGAATGAAATAATTAATTGCACCGCAATGCAAGCCTAATAAAGGCACCCGGAATGCTTTAATATTACAATGTACTGATTTACTAACAAATAAAGAAATATTTTTTTCAATAAAAATTTAATAAATCAACTAGAAAGATATACAAAAAAAAATTATTTTAGAACGTGGACCTCTTCAAATTGAATACATTTTCGACAAATTTTGAACAAATACTCTGTTATCTTATTATATTTATCCAATTTATCAATTGGAAAGATTACAAAATATAAGTTGAAAATTTGTCAAAAATGAATTCGATTGCTATAGCAAAAGGTGAACGCACTTCCTTGGATAGGAAGAGATCCAGGTTCGAATATTTTTCTGTAAATCTTTCTAGTTGATTAATTTAATTTGTATTAAAATACCACAGAAAAGTGTGTCTTTGAAAAACGATAATTATTATTGCTTTTGAAGTAGAATTTACACGAATATTTTACCATGTAAAGTTATATTTCTATTTATCACATTTTAATACATTGAGTAAAAATTTTGTTTCAATTTTACATAAACATTCTATAATATTTTTTCTACTCAATTATATTTCTTAAACATATTCTGGATAATTTAAAAAATAACTTGAATTTGTAACAATTGCATTCCTGAATACTTTGTAGTGACAGATAAGTAATATTCAATTTACGTGACACTTTTCTTAGTCGAAAAAAGTTCTACTTCGAACGTTACATATGGAAATGTTACATTTTAACCCGTAACCAGAATCGTGGGTCCATTTGGACCCGATAAAAAAATAAAAACTTAATTTCTCCCAAACGCGCGGCAACAAAATTTCGCGTGGCTGGCTAATCTTATTACGTTGCGTGCTGCGGCGGGTGCTGGTATGGACTCACGATACCAGTAACGTAAATTTTTGTGTTTTGTTTATATTCATCTATTTTGCATTTTTAGTGCTTTTAAGTTAAAATGGCGGGATATCTCAATGTCCAAGATATTGTTGCTTTGTTGGAAGACGAAACTTGGTCAGATAATGGGGACTATATAAGTAACACCAAGTAAAAGATGAAACAGAACCTACGACGTCAGCGGCTCAAGAAAAACGTAAAAGAGGAAGATGTTACTTATGCGGCCTTAAAAAAGCCGCATAAGTAACATCTTTCTAGCTGCAAAAATGTGATGGATGTTTAAATTATATTTGTAAACAACATTTGAGAAAAAATGTGTTATGTACTAAGTGACATACAAAGAGTAACATATTCTTTTTTTTTTTTAAATTTTAGTTTAGACTGTAATTTTTTTATATATTGTTGATCTTAAAAGAAATTTATATTTCTGTCAAGGTGAGATACGCGAAACCCAGTAAAATAGAAAAAAATACTATATTCTTAAACCAAAGTTATTTATGCATGTTGTAAAATAAAAGTTTATTTACCTTATAAAAATAAGCTTGTTTTATTACATCCCTAAAAAAATGTACTAAAATAATAAAAATTATTAAGAAATTAGAAGGTATTTTGTTGTCGGGTCCCTTTGGACCCACGATTCCATATACGTTTATCAAAATGACGATTCCGGTTAAGGGTTAAATTGCACCATGAATGATGAAATATAATACACTGCTCCTTGATGCGATGGCGTTTTCATATACGAATAGAACAATCAATAAATAATTAATGAAATCCGAAATAAGGTCTTAATTAAAAAATAATAGATGTCTAACAAAAGAAAAAGTAAGAATACGATTCTATAGTGAAGATGTGTTCCAATAATCAATTATATAAGATTAATAGAATTAATACAAATTTGAATTTACACCATGGCTGAAAGGAAATTAAGACATACGAATATTATAATATTCACATTGAACAGAGGAAATGATTTGATTGATTGAGATTTCACAAAACATATTATAATTATTAGTGGTAAGCTTTTGATTCATTCATTCATTTGTAAGGATGACCTCGGTGAAATATATTATCTTTATACGCGACTTCTTTCATGGTATTCGATACAGGTATTTAGCGGAATCGATTTCGCCAGGCATCAATCAATATAGCATTAAATTATACGAATTTGAAAATAATTCTACCCATATAACGAATTATTCTAATTATGATCTTAAAATATTTCTAAATAACAAAGTATTTCACAAGTCGTATTAGATTTCGGCGAACTAATTATTTTTGTGGTGCTCCATGCAATTATTTTTTTAATAATTTAATTGCCGTAATAGCTGCATCAAATGGATAAAATTGTTGCGTGTTTTTAAGATAATTCCGTTCGTTTAAAAACTTTGCTAAATTAATTAACTTTTTTACTAATGTAACAAACGTGGTTTGCAAAAAGCTGCGTAAATCACTTAAGTCGTCGTTTAAAAATGATTACCTTAATTTTTTTTTTTAACTAAATAAGCCTAAAAGCCTGTAATATCATTTTTGTTCATCCCTAATAAATTTTCTTCATAGCTTAAATATGGCTTAAATCATTTTCCGCACGCATACAAAAAAATAAATTATTTTAATAAAACATATATGTATATTAAAAAGCATCGTAAATGTATTAGTGTCGTGTGTTGGAAATATTAAAATTGTTATTCATTTAATTTTATTTACTTGAAAATTGTAATCATAATATGAAATGCAAGTATTCAAGTCATTAACGTGAATCTTTAACTGACATTACATTAATTGTATTAACATAACAGTGTAAAAACACGTCTACCTTTGAAAGATTCTTATGTTTATCAATCAGCTAATTTTCATTCCCATGGAATATTGCGAAACATATCAGAAGCGATGCGGTTTATTAAAGAAATTGCTCTCGCAGTAGGCATAACCATCAGAAGGTTGGTTCTGCATACTAGAAGATGAGACAATCTGTGTTGCCGCTGTCTCGAGTAATTATCGGGAACATATGTAGAATGTAGAACTATAAACAGTTTATGTGTAAAGCGCTCTTGAGATGAAAGTTTTTACGAAAATGGCGCTATACAAATTATTCATTATAATTATTATTGTTATTGTTATTATTATTATTATTATTATCATTATCTGTAAGTGCGAAGTTTTTCATTACTCCATTCAAATGAATCTAAAGAAGTATATTATTAAGAATATTTTCCCTCTATTTTTCAAGCAAAACCTACCTAAGACGAATGATATCCATACTCTTCTAGATATATCTTAAAATGTAACATCTGTATCATGGTTTCAAACCCGAGTATACGAATAGAAAACTCTTTACAAGATCGAAGAACAGAACCCAAAATTTTAAGAAAATTAACACAAAAATTAAAAGCATAAAAAGGCAGTACATTTTAAAATCAGATGCATCATTACAGTTTTTTTTACACGAGAGATTTTGCTGATCCTTAGGGTCGGTTATGTGATCAGTAGAACATTTATACTAACACCCGAAGTAAAAATCCTTTGCGGGTTGTTGATATATCAAAATTACTACTATCAAACGCATACATGTAGATGTCTATAGGCGCGACAAATAATCATGCTTTATTTTATGCATTATCTATGGATTTTTTCGCCTTGGCGTTCGAAATCTGTCACTTTGATGGTGAAATTTTTTCGTATTATGTTCTAATGTAACATTCAAAGTATTAATGTGTCGGATGTCTTTTGGAACAGCTGTGAAAAGTCCGCCATATTTAACAATCGATTCTCGTATTTACTATCGGATATCGGAGAGTAAAATGGGCTTACTACGGGATGTACTTTTGAGAAGTAAATATTTTTCTACTAACGACCAAACAACCCGTTGGTAAAAAGTTACTACTGATCACATAGCCGGCACTCAGCGTTGCGATGTTAGTCACTTGAGTTGCTCCTTTAAAGAACAAAACTAGCTTTTTGAGACATTAAAGTTATGTCCATTACATGTACCTCGTATATGTATACCCGTTTGATATCTTCCCGAAGACGAAGACAATCAATCCAACAACAGTAAACACGATATTTTGGTAAAAACATGAATTATTGATAAGAAATATTTAAAGAAAATTACCGATTCGCATTTTTTTATAAATAATGTGTACAGAACGAACAATTAATTAAGAATATGAATTAAATATATTAATTAGAAAGTTATACATACAAAATCAATTTTATCGAAAAATATTGTTGTTGCGCCACCGGGATTCGAACCTGGATCTCTTTCCAAACCGGGGAAGGTGCATTATTTAACTATTCCACATATATATATATGTTATATTATAGTTATATGTTACCTTATTTTAAATATTAATACATTTAATCGTTCCATTATTTGAAAGAGCCATCTACCTTATTTTTACGGAATCTCAAATACCTTTGAGTAATCTGTTAGTTGATTTTATATGTATATCTTTCTAATTAATATATTTAATTCATATTTAAAATATCACAGACCGTCTGTTCTGAATAATTACAACTTCACAATAAGAATGTGTTCTCTTAATAATTAATTACAAAATATTCTACACAGATAAAATAATGTCATCGATGTTAAGTGTTGGGTGTTAAGTTAAGTTAAGTGTTAGGTGTTTTTCATTATTTACTATTAAGTATCTGTCTCGAAATAGTCATTCTCCACTTTTACGATACAACCCGGCTTCATAAACAGAATCGAGTATGGAATCAACATCCAATATTCATTGTATAAATTGTGAAAACACGTAGCATCCTCCGTTTTCGCTAAACACATTGAAAGCACGTCTAGAACACTGGCGATAAAATAATCCCGGTAAGAATGCGAGTGTCCAGGCGTCACAGAGGAATGTGAGGATCGTGCTGGGCGAGCGTGCTTCGTACCGCACGTCCGGCTCGACCGGGAGGGCCGGTAGTGAAGGGCGTGGAAGGTAACCTGATATAATGAAGATAAAAAAGGGATGTCATCGAGGTACCCGACATTTGAAGTGTGTTGTGGGAAAATTTGATTTTGGCGTGATTTTGCGTACCGTGTTGTGAAGATTTACCATGACATTTATTTTTTGATTAACTATTCGTGATTTCTTATTTATATTTAAAAAAATATCCATTATACATACATATGTATCCATTATTATTAAGGTATTCTAAGTCATGTTTCTTTTGCTTCAAGATATTTAAAGGTTTGCGTTTGAATTGATTAAAACATATTTTTAAATATTAATTAAATATACTAATAAGAAATATATACATATAAAATCAATTTTATAGAAAAATATTGTTGTTGCGATATTTACATATAACAATATTTATTTCTCTAGTGAGATGGGAACAGTCCAAACAGATTTTACATTGTATTATATAGTTACAAATAAAATAAAATATTTAAAATATCAAAGACTCATGTTCTGAAGAATTACAACTTCACAATAGGAATGTGCTCTCTTTAATAATTTTCCCCAGTAAAAATCTCGTTTAAAAGCGCTAGCAAACGAAACTACATTTTTCTAGATGTATTTTGTTTTGGTGCATTTCTATACGACTAATCTAGAATAAACGAATTGTTTAATCTCTTTCAGATGTAATGAAAACATATTTATTTGAACAGCTGACCTTAAAGTTATTTTTGCTTTTGATATATACGGGTATATATAGATGTGTTTAATTTAAGGTGTCCGCTATCACTAGTATATGGAACTGACGTCTCTTCTGGATTAAATCACATTTTTGTGGATGGTTTCTAGACCGACCTTTAGACACGGTAACACGTGCCATTGTCAAGGCGTTGTTTCAAAAAATTACGGTGGGTGGGGTATATATATATATATATATATTTATATATCCAACTCAATCCATAAATGGCTGCACACTCACTCGCAACTAAAATATGAAGGAATGTAGATAATTGATAATCATATCACAGATTAACTTCGAACTAAAATTTACTCAAGTGTGGGATATTAGTGCTAGCAGAAACCTTAAATTACACACACATATATATATTTATAGTTATCAAAATAATATATACTTTCAAGAAAATAATGCACAATTACAAAATTATACTATTAATACAAATTAAATATATTAATTAGAAAGATATACATATAAAATCAATTTTATCGAAAAATATTATTGTTGCTGCCGGGATTTGAACCTGGATCTCTTCCAATCCGGAGAACGTGCATTAACCGATTATGCTATACCAACACAGTGCTTTGACGACAAATTTTCGAACCTATATAATACACTTATTACCAAATTAATACATCTATCGTTCCACTATTGGTAGCAGGCCCAAAAGCGTGGAACTATTTGCCCTCCGTCATGAGCTACAGTATGTCAGAGCTTTATTTAAGAAGAAACTAAAAACATAAGTGAAAATAACAGTTTTTAATTTTAAAAACAAAGGACTATAAACAGTTTATGTGTAAAGCGCCCTTGAGGTGAAATTTTTTACGAAAATGGTGCTATGCAAATTATCCATTATTATTAATATTATTATTATTTGAAAGCCATCTTCTTCATTTCTTATTTTTAACAATAAGAATGTGTTCTTTTTAATAATAAAATGATATTAATTTAATTAAAATAATTATGTGTGTACGACTACCTTTACACAATTCGTTTTAAGTTGGCATTTCTCCCTAAAGATGCAACAATCATCTGCTACCGATACGTGCTCTGCCATATACAGGGAATCGGTGCGAAGGTGTCTCGTCTCAACGTGATTCCGATCGACATCAGCCAGCAGCAGACGACTCCCGGTTTTGCCTCAGCGCCGATTGAATTGCGAAGGCAGTGCGGGTGCAATTCCTCCACGTCCTCTAAGGGATCAATCAGACCTTTCGGTGATAAATGTGTTCCGAGATCCGTGACGCCCTATAGGAGATGCATTTTTGCTTTAGAAGAATTTTGCGTGAAAATAATTTTTTAAATGTGCCAATTTTATTTTATATCCATATATATATTTGTAATATCCATAATATACTCAGTAGCAAACATAATGTTCGACGATCTTCCTTTCAACGATCAGTGTGATAGTCTTATTTTCAGTGACTCCGTAAACTTGTAGCTTGAAAATGTTAAAATATTGATTTAATATTTAATTCATATTTAAAATATCACAGACCTATGTTCTGAATAATTACAACTTCACAATAAGAATGTGTTCTTCTAAATAATATTTATTTGATTACAAATATTCAATTATATATGTTTTTATTTGAAACTAATATAGTTCTGTAGTTTAGCTGGATGCTAAAGTGATCGGATCTAGTTTGGTTTGATTTACTTATCTTAATTATTTAATGGCTTAAGAACATAGGTCTGTGAATTATTAACTCTGGCGTCTTCAATCGGATTATTCAAAGGTATTTGAGATTCCGTAAAAATAAAGAAGATGTAACATACAAATTCGAAAAATTTATCATCAATGCATACGTCCCCCGGATTGTAAAAGATCCAGGTTCGAATCACGGTAGCAACAACAATATTTTTAGATAAATTTTTTATTTTATTTATATATTTCTAATAAATATATTAAATTTGTATTTAAAATTATGTTAATCGCAATAGTATCTTCATGTTCTCACATATAAATATATTAACACATCCATTGCATTATTTTGTGGGAGCATTACTTTTGGATTCTAATATATATATTTTTATTATTTTATCTTTCAGTTACTTGATGGTTTATTAAAAAAAAAACTACACGAACTCGATAAAAAAGTATATTTTTTGGTGGTTTGTGAAAGCATATCCGAAATTTTGTTTAGTATACAATAATGTAAAAATACAACGATAAAAGTATAATTGTAATTTTAACGATAAAAGTTTACATTTATACATAAGTACTTAGTACTCGTAAATGATAAAGAAAAAAGAAAACACAAGCACCTTTTCTCGGGAGTCACATTTTTCAGGAATTTTATCTAATAAACTCAACGTGTGAAATGACACAACATCCTCGTTGTTTCTCGTCACCGTACGTGACTTGGCAAAAGGCATTCACATTAAATGATAGATAGATTGTAAAATAAATTGAGACGAAACAATTCTACAGACATTATTTTCTTTGTGAATCAAAACAAAAAGATTACGGTTCTGATGACTGGAACCATAATGAAACTGGAGAACATATAAATACGTAGTTAACAAAGTTCAAAATCGCGTGTCTACTCGACATTTTAAAGTAAATAAAGTATTAAATACTAACTAGTATTAATTAAAAAGATATACATATAAAATCAATTATATCGAAAAATATTGTCTTGTGCTACCGGGATTCGAACCTGGATCTCTTTCCAAACCGGGGAAGGTGCATTATTCAACTATGCTACAGCGACAGTACTATTGACGACAAATTTTCGAACATACATGTTACACTATTTCAAATTGATACATCTATCGTTCCATTATTTGAAAGCCATCTACTTTGTTTTTACGGAATTTATGAAAAAGTGTAACATATAGATTCGAAAATTTATCGTCAAAAGTACTGTCTCTGTAGCATACTTGGATAATGCACCTTACTCGGTTTGGAAAGAGACCTAGGTTCGAATCCCGGTAGCGCAATAACAATATTTTTCGATATAATTGATTTTATATGTATATCTTTTTAATTAATACATTTAATTAGTATTTAAAATATCACAGACTTATGTTCTGAATATTTACAACTTCACAATAAAAATGTGTTTTCCTTAATAATATATAAAAATGAATTGTTAATTGTGGCGTCTGCTATCGGGATACTCAAAAGTATTTGAGATTCCGTAAAAATAAAGTAGATGGCTTTCAAATAATGGAACGACACATGTATTAGACGTATATTCGAAAATCTGTCGTCAAAAGTACTGTCGCTGTAGCATAGTTGGATAATGCACCATTCCCGGTTTGGAAAGAGATCTATATCTTTCTAATTAATACATTTAATTAGTATTTTAAAAATTTATGTTTTAGAGTACATTTATCTCAGTTTTCTTTCATACTCTTTGTCTTGATTATACTCGCAGATCTTCCATAATATTGTAGTTTATTCTATTTAATCGAAACGCTTCATCAAGCAAAACGCACACAACCTGTGAATGTTCGTATTAAATATCAGCAAGCGTGTATACATAACTATATAATTGTATAAATATACCAGTAGTGTGGTATAAAAAATGAAAAGGCCATCCGTTGTAGTACTTTACTAGCCGGTTCAAAAACATTCCGCGGTTCGTGCTTTCAATAAAACATGCACATTAACCCTTGCGGGGCCCAACACCGTATTTTATTAACCCTTGCAGGACCTAACGACGTATTTTTATCGTCTTAAGGTGACATAAATATATATAACATATAGATATTCATACCTCGTTTGTAATACGGCAAAAATAGCTTCAAAGAGATATATTTATACCATTTAATAATATATATTCAAGATATTTAGTCTCCAAAATATTATAAATTACAGTGTTCTCCTGCAAGATTAATGATAGATTTTTTATTTATTTAATGAGTAAAATATTACTGGAATTCACCACTGGGATTACATAGAAACCCAGAGAGGTAATTGCGAGGTTTAAGGTCCGGAAGTGTTTGTTATAATTCCGTCGATTAGATCTATTAAATCCACATTATACTCAAATTATTATTTTTTATGGTTGTTGCAATACTTTTGTATTATAACTCACTACATTTGACAAAAATGTTATAGTTCGCGCCAATCTAACTCTTGTACCGGGACTGTACTGAACTAATCTAGACAAATTATGCAGTTTCCGACTTCGTTGGTGTCTTCTAAAAACGTCTCTGTTCTATGTAGAATTAAGGAATAAAAAAATTGTTGAACCAAGAATACTAAATTAGTAAGTTTAGAGTCTTAAATCTTTGCTTTAAATATAATAAAGGTCTTCAAATTATAGTTTGCCTCGTAGCAGCTCTCTCCATTCTATTGTGTCAAATATAAGTGTAGTATTTATGAAAACTAAAAGCTTTTAAATCATTAAGACAGGGTTAAATAAAAATAATTATGTAATCGATTGCCATTATCAAAATTATAATGATTTCGAATAAAAAGTTCTGACATTTTAAAATATATTTTGGTCAGGCATGGGTTAAAAAGGATTACTATCAGGGCTGCACGGGACTGTAAATTTATTAACACAGACCTCGCTGCAGAAATATTTTACGGTTTACAAAAAAAAAATTCGCTTCGTTTGACAGCGTTACAATATTTTTGCATTAGGTTCTATAAATTTTTAACACTTTACAAATGAATTATAAATTTAACATCTGAATTTATATATTTACTTTCGTAGCGTTTTGTAAAATGTGCGTATTAGTTTTATTTGCATTATATGCACATATATAATATTTAATAATAATCTAAATTTTTTATTATGATATGCCGTCTATAATGATAGAAAAAAATCATAATTTCAAATTAATACAGAATAATTGGTACGTATAGAACAATATCAAATATCTCTAGAATGAGAATTGGGCATTACCAGGTAGCCTCACATTTATTCATATTGAACTTAATAGATTCCCCAATGTATGTGTGGTGCCGAGGAGGAAACCCTTGGCCATATCTTTTTTGCCTGTCCATTGCGAATCACAGGTTTTTTTTAGAGTAATCTCGCCAATGGTAATTTTCAACTCCCGGCTAATTTGTGTCATTTTATTTCCCTTAACTCGCCATATTTAATGTATTATAGCAAAATATTTGAACGACAATGGTATTGACTTGTAATGCATTATATTTCCTACTCTATAATATTATTGTACTTTTTTCTATAAAATAAAGTTTTAACTTGATTAATGGCACAAATCACTCTTGAAGGGTGGATTGCGTATTTAAAAGAAGAAGAAGAATTGGTACGTATTGACGTTCTGGTGTCAAATAAATTATTATTGAATACATGGAAAGTAGATATCTGCCTACCTAGGTTGGATAAGCAAAGTTTAGTTAACTAGTAATTTTTTTAAATGGAACGCCTAGATAGTATTTTTTTCATATGCAGTCAAGTAACAAAATGCCAAATTTATTAAAAGTGCATGAAAATTATATAATGTGATGTAAACTCGACAATTATTTTGAATATCGCTCTATTTTTTTTATTGAAAATGACTGAATTAAGAATTAAATTGTGAAAGTTTCGCGGAAACAGGTGGATGCATTTAAATCACCTTTATTTATGTAGATAATAGATTACTTGTATTAATATTGTTGTAAGCGTAAGCAATTTCAATAATCTCCAATAGCATTTGCGATGATGATAAGTTGGCGATGCGATTGTGAGCTGTGGTGGATGGTACAAGAGATTGGTTTTGATCCAAAAAAACCTTATTTGAACAATTAAGAATGAGAATAAAAACATGATAAGTGAGGAGGTCTTCCAGTGCGCCACTGACGCGAGTGCGCGTTGCCCCGTGCGCCGGAGCAAGGGCGCCACTGACGCAAGTGCGCGTTGCCCCGTGCGCCGGAGCAAGGACAAGGGGCGCGCCATCGTCCGACTGCGCGTTACGGCCGTGAAATCACTTCACCCCATCTTAAAATTGGTTGAACCCATTTCGTTATGCTTTAACAGATCTCGAGATTGGCTGAGTCGGTTCGATTATCCGTTTGGCAGACGATAATCGGCAGTCGGTGCTTCGAGCCTCGGCGGCGGCGACGGTTACGGTGGTTTTATCGGCATTTGGATGTTGTGCAGCTCGGGATTATGGCCATTCCGAAGCGAATCTGGTGAGCTGACTGTACGTTTGATGGGATCAGGGCGGTGATGGGTGGTCTGAAACTATTTGAATGCGAAACAACGATAATTATTACTGATGATGGGATCCTGTAACCGAATGACCCTTTTGATACGCCACAGGAACCGTTTCATAACGGGGGGGGTTAGGTTAGGTTAATTTACTATGTTGACATGGTGTAATGGTCAGTGCATTTTCCCGGTCAGGAAGGGTTCTTGGTTCGAATGCCGGTGGTGACAAAATATTTTTTAAATAAATTGATTTTATCCGTATATCTTTCTAATTGATACATTTAATATGTATTGATAAATAATTCTTAGTGTGACTTTATCAACAATAACTGTTTAACTAGGTTTCTCTTCTTTTCTCTTAATTTTAATGTGAAAAGCGGAAAATTATATTTACAATATACATTTGCCTCACTGGGATAATCTCAATCTGTGGCGACAATCGTGAAAAAAAAACACATAGTGTTTGCAAAAATGCATAGATAATGTAAATTGTAATAGTTAATGTATTTTTTATACATATGTTAGAGTTTAATTAATATATCTGTAGCGTCTGCTGCAGTAGACAACTTTCCAATTAATCAATAAAAAAATTACGTATCTTTTTTGTGTTACATAAAATGAAACGAATGTAGATAATGAAATATTTGGACACTGAAATATATAACTCATTAGGTACATGCTATTTGTAATGCGCGAAACCAAAGTTGTCTAGAAAGGTTAGACATGGATAAATATGAATATATTTTCGATTTGTAAGGTGGCAATGAGGCCCGCAATCATTAATTAGACCGGATAATATCGCTATGATGTGACGCTAAACCGCTGTTGACAGCCGTGCAGCTGTTAACCCAGATTTGGGCTAACTACGATGATAAATACTCGAATACACACAAAAAAACCTATATAATTGGTATTTAATACGATTCGTAAAAGTTATTCCGGTCAATGCGGTAATACCACACCGTTTCGAAATTTTAAATATTCCTCAAAGCATAGTCAAATGTATTGCGTGGCTTCTGCGCCAACCAGATACTCGCAAACTGCACCGAGAGTGGTAAGTAATTTATATTACCCCGCGCACTGATTTGATGGCAATCGTAATGGCCTGAGAAATGCACAGTACGTGTTTACAATTCCAATATGGCCCCATAAACTTGCATAAACTTTCCTTGCTGCGCCGGCCAAGATTTCATTTATTTATATATAATAGTGTACGTATAAATTAGACCCACTTGATGCAGGTGCCAAACTGATTTCACTATTATTTAAATTAACTAAGAACCATCGTAAAACTATTTAATTTCCAATTTCTAATTCCTGTTAAATTGACATTAAAAAAATGTGTTTCAAATCCACAAAAAAAGTTTACTATGTATTGTCAAAAACCTAACTAACAATATACTTATCATTAAGATTTAATAAATAATATTGAAATTTATATTGTAAAGATCAGAATACTGGATTCGTATTGATCAATTCCCATGCCTTGGGTTTAATAATAAAAATAATCCTGGTTTTGAAGATTAATCCGTAACGTACTTAATATCAATTTAAACCTTAAGCAGTTGTCGTGTGATAAATCTCTGATAAACCTCTAGATACAAAATGAATCAAATGTGTAGCCAAGAATACGGAAAAAGTTTCATAGGAAAAGTAGAAACAGGTAGATACTTGTACATAAATCTGAGGGTACCGGGTGGTTTTTAAATAATAATAAAATATTAAAAATATTTGAGTATGTCCAAGAACACACAATTACTGGATTTTTAACAAAACAAATTACAGATATCTTATAGAGACGAAGCTATTTATATTATATGGGAATTATGGAAGAATTACAGGGTTTACGATCTGTCTTCGGCGGGCTTAAATTATCAGTTTACAAAAAGTAACGTTCACCAAATCTATCCATAATAACCCTCCACATCTATCAAATTTTTGGAAGTTATGAACCTTTTCAAGTGTAACTTCTCTGGTCTAAAAAAAAAATATCTAAAATTAAAAATTGACTTTTCAAGCGTATTCTAGTGTAATCTGTTAATCATTCGTCATATATACAGATAAAGAATATAGCTTTCATATTTAATAAAAATAAGATTCTCATTAGTGACATTTATGCTGTTTTAAGGGAATGAATATCAAATTTCAAACCATAGATGGCGACAGTGAAGTTGTACTTGAAATGTTTCTACATGATAACATATATATTATAATAAAATATAATTTTGTTAACAGAAGGTTGACTCATATTTAGAAGAAATTTAATTGTAATACATAATAATATTTATTTTAATTAATTGAATCATTAATATTTTTAAAAATCAACGATTTAACACGTTAAAAAATCCACGTTAGGTTAACGCTAAAATAACTGGTAAACATAAAATAACTGACGACTATATCAGACATGGAACTATTATGTTTAGCGGACTTGCATTATCAGGAGCAAAATTGAATATGTACTTACATTTTTTTACGTCTAAGATGGCCCCTACATTGTGCAGACAATATTAAAATATAACACGATCAGTTTTAATAAGCCATGTGAATAAAAGCGTTGAAGATATCTCGTGAAATTGAATTTTCACATCGGTATATCGCGCGTCCGTTGGCTTGACAGTCCTCGATATTAGAAATGATTGCACCCATCAGATGGGCATCATCTCCCGTCTCGGAGTCAGCGAACACTTTACCGGTTTTTGTGTCAAGTTGAGCAGAATATTTCCGTTATGCCGTGAAGTTTGATGGCTCACGATCTGGAAGCTGCAGCATCCAGCGTCGGCTGTTGTTTATTTATATGGGGATAAGATATAGAAAGATAAGAAAGCAGCAGGTACATGGGAACTGCTGCAGAACGGACAGCCTGAAGTCAGGAATAGAGGAATACATGGTTAATATCCGAGATAAATAATGCTAAGATAAAGCTGACGTAAACAAATGTAAAGAGATATGGTCAGACCAATGATGAATGCTAGTATTAGCATGAATTATCGATCTAAAATAAGGGGAACTAACCTAAAAATATTATCAAAACGGTAATGTACCATTTAAAAAATTTTGACGTCACCAAAAATTATTTCAATGTAGATATCAGATAAACAATTTAAAATCAACAATTTATTATCACACATAGATAACTGTATTTAAGGTTTTCCTGCTCAAGTAATTTTTCATGCAGTCAGTTGAAAGTTTGCCAAAAGGGATGTCAAACTTTGATATGTGTAGTGCCTAATTCAGAAACCCCCTAAAACAGATTTCGGATAATTAGAGTTAAATACGCAGTTTTGTAGATTTTGTTATCAGTTATATGCAGAACACATTGTTTCTCGCAAAAGCCACTTAAATCCATTGATATCGCATGTTCTAAATCAGGGTTAGTTCCAAAATACCCCAAAACAGAGTATAATCTGCCAATCACAACGCTTGTTGATAATCATGTGATCTAAAATGCGGTATGGCTGCCAGAACGATATATACAAAAATATATATATATTACAGAGTTGTGTCTCTAAAAAATACAGATGTAAAAACAAACATTTTGTACATTTGCTTTCAAAACATACGTTTTTATCCATAACTCAAAAACAGGAGTTTTGGAATTAGGGGCTACATGTGTCTACGAATACGCAAACTTTGAGTTACATTCTACGAATTGTTTTTTTTTAAAGATACTCACGATATAATTAATTTCATCCAGATGTAATTACAATAGGTATAGTAAGTATGTATACACACATGTAATATCATTCGACATGTCATCATTTTTTAATAGTGTTAACTATACTGCACTGTTATGTGACCCCTCCGTCGTGAGTGGGTTGACCAATTAAAACTGTTCTTCTGGGGCTGGCATTTAATAATTTTTTGCGTACTAAGTTTTTGTGACCATGAATGATGATGACCCGTCCGACCCCCGGAGCAGCTGTTCACACACCACAGCGTCATATTTCACACCATCATTTAAACTGGCTCCGAATAGATCCAACACGTTTTGTCCAGTAATTAATCCACGGGTTTCTTTATGTAATGTCCCCGCATAACAGTTTTTGGTAGGCTGCGAAAATGTGCGAGATCATTAATTATGATTTTTATAGCCTTTAATAAAGTGTAGCGGTGTCTACATCCAAAATTTTAATTTTTGGATATCTTTATTTGTCGGTGACGTACTTTACCTGTTTAAGACGTAAGATTTATTGATTCTAGGAATATTGTACGCTAACATTAGTACGTAGAGCATATACACGATAAAACTATACGAAAGATTATTTATACGTCAAGAATTTGTACATTATATTTACTATACCAATAACATAAAGAATAAATAAAAAAAAATCCCTTCGAATTTCTCAAATTTGTCATTTTGTTTAAATGTTTTAACTATTATATTGATATATAAAATATACTATCGCACAAATGCCGAACAAATATATTTACGTATGAATTAAATATCTTAATTAGAAAAATATACATATAAAATCAATTTTATCGAAAAATATTGTTGTTGCGCCACCGGGATTCGAATTTGGATCTCTTTCCTAACCGGGGAAGGTGCATTATCCAACTATGCTACAGCGGCAATATTTTGAGCGACAAATTTTCGAACCTATATGTTACCTTTTTGATATTAATATATTTAATAGTTCCATTATTTGAAAGAGCCATCTACCTTATTTTTACAGAATCTGAAATACCTTTGAGTAATCTGATAGCAGACGCCAGAATTATCAATTCATAAGGTAGATGGCTCTTTCAAATGATGGAATGATTAAATGTATTAATATCAAAAAGGTACCATTTATTTAGTCAGGTTTCTAATCGCATATGAAATTGTAACTTTTCAGAATAAACCATGTAATTTAACCGTAAGAATGCATTACATTATCTAATCACTTCACTTCATTCATCTTTGTTTAAATCACGCTGAACATTCAAACGTTTGAATACCATGGTGGATTATTGGAAGTGGTAACCTTCTGATATTTATTACACTCAAACCTCAACATTAAAATGAGAAAAGATGTATTAAACGAGTATAAAAAAACATGGGTTACGGGTTTACAATACTATATCCAACCATTACTGTGACATTTGGCACCACACAACCACACGCGTATTTAATATTCGTTCATACTGGTCGTTGTCACGTCGAATTATTTACCGAATGAGAATTTCTGTTTTAAACAAACCTGGGTATTTTCTCGGAGTACACAAAGCCGATTTAAACATAAATGCGTATGGATTGAAAATATTATTCTAGAATGTTGTTCCTCTGTTGGGTAAATAACTCAAAGTTGTGTCCGGTAAATAAACATTCGCAGGGAGAAACTTGCATGCATTCCGACTTCCATCACATCTACGCAATTAAACGTAAATCAACCGCTGGCTGATTCATCAGCGTAGACTAATAGATGTCGCAGGCCTCCACATCGCATCCTGGAGAGCCAACATACCGGAAATTGTTCCTGATTTTTCTTTTTTGTAGGCTTCTTCTGCTGGCGGGGACTGCTGCCCAGCGAGCGTAATTAAGCTCGCTGAAATATTGATTTCTTACAGATACTTCAGCGGATAGGATTCTTGTAACATGTTTTATCGAAGGACATTAATTGATAAGTAACGATTTCGGGCTGATTAATTATACAAAGATCGATCTCACAGGTTAGATGTGTCGCGGGATTAATCGGAAAATTTAAAAACATATCCCAGCGAACAAATGCAAATAAGGATGAATTGAGATGACTTATCTGCATTATTAGTTTAAAAAAAATAACAAATCACTTTGATTATATTAACGTCAACTGCATTAGTGTACGTTTGGGATACCTGTGTACCTTGACGAAGTTACAAGTGCTATCATAAAAAATGGAGAAATCAAAACGGTGAATAAAAAGTTATTTATATGGATTTTGAGTTAGGTGTGTACAAATAAATATAAAACAAATTAATGTCTACAAAACTAGTCTATCAAAATTACATAAATATCAATGTATTTCGTATAAAAATGCATTTAAAATTTTCCTTGTTACTTCAATCCCAGACACGTCTAATAGATAATTAATTCAAACCCAGACAAGACAGTATTTGGTCATGTGACCTGTAGTTAGTTACTGGTAATTTTAAATATTATTCCAAGAGTGAAGTTATAGTAGAATAGTTTTTTGCATTTTACGCGAAAACAGTTAATTCTGGACCTCACAATTATTTATAACCAAAAATTTAATAGTATAAACAATAAAAAAGTTTACATTTATTTTTACTTTCTTTCAATCCCTTTACAGAGTATTTACCTGCTCAGCCAGGGACATGGACTCCATCAAAAAAGTTGTGAGGGTAAGTTGTGCATGTTAATGTATTTAAAAGAAAATGTGTTACATATATCAGATTCGCGTATCATACCATCCATTCACAGAATATATTTTTCTGAATATCCCCTTCCAACCATTACAGTACTTTATATTTTATTTAGTTTCTTTAAACATTTTCTGAATTTTATTTCAAATTCAGACTATTTTATTTTGGTTTGTGGCAAATAAAAACAATGTACATTTTATTATTTTAAATTGTTAACTTTATTTTATTAACCACTTAATGAATTAAAATATATCTACCGGTTTCGAAAAATATCATTTTCTTCTTCAGGGTATCATTAACTAATCGAAATATGTATTATTGTTTCTTTAACAGAATCTATTTATAAAAAACAATAATTAATTTTTAAAAATTAAAAAGTTTAGTACCTAACTTAAATTGTTACTTGATGATACAAAACTACTAGAATAATTTTTAGGAAAAAATTTTAGAATGGGATTTGTGGTTAAATTTAGTTGATTGTTTATAATTTTTTGTTTAGTTTTATACGCTTTATTTATCTCCAACGATTCCAAATTATTAATTTATGACCAACACCGTTTACATGCAAAATAGACAATCCCAAATTTGTCTCAAAACCATGACCATTTTCTAACAAATGATTAGAAAATTCTGAAAATCCACTATTATTCAAACAACTCAAATGCTCCTTTACTCTTCACTTAAAAAAAAAAGTATATTTTGTAATTAATTTTATTCAATGCACATCATTCTAAAAAACTGACGCTTTTTTTTAATACTCGTACATCTTAATATTGCTAAACTATAATATTTGATAATTTTAATTTATTTATTTTAATTGTAGTTCATTAGCATAATTATAATAATACATTTAAAAGTTTTTTTGTGTATGTGTACTTATATGCGGGCATAAAGCGTGTGATGATAGGGTTAATTTATTTGAAAATAATTAAATCGGATGCTTGAAAATAACCTCCAAAAGGATATAGTTTTAAAATATCATTATGTTCAATGCCTGCATTGAGCTTGCCATCTGGCATTTCGTGATTGCCTTGAAAGGTTCTCATGTTTGAAAACGCGGTAAAAATCAGCGTTAACCTTTTATGGACATGAACATTGAAAATTATTTTCTAAGCAAGTACTAAACGTATTTTGATTCTGTTTTATAAAAATGGAGTACTGAACTATTTCTGAGAAATCGTTCCGTTAGAATGATCGTATCAGACAAAGAAACGGAAGATTTATTAATGTTGTGAATATATAATTTCATACATTCACAACATTGTCTTGATGTTAAAAAATATTATTATATTACAATTAAAAGAACTGTTTCTTTTTATCTTTGAAAATAGTAATGTTGTAAAGTTTTGTAAAATTAAGTTTAGTTGTTTTTTGCGGTTTTGGTCTGTTATGTTTGGTTACGTTATATTGTTCAAATTAAGAAAAATGTAAAAGTATAATATATATTTGCACAATTTTCTTAATAAATTAAATTAATACTTTATATGAATTGAAATGTCACATTGTTTTTTTATTTTAGTTTTATATTTATTTGAATTTATCCTTCACTTAACGACAGTTACAATTTGTATATTATTTTTTACTTTCCAATATAAATGTTCTTCTTTACTATGTTATGTAATGTATGAAAAAATGAAAAAAAAAAAATCAATGTATGTTAATGTGTTAATTATATTTCAAAGATCAAATACTTTTACTAATATTAATTAATAATATTCCTATAGTTATTTATTTATGTTAATTGTTTATATATTTAAAAAATTGTATTATTTCATTTGTATATATTTGTATTTGTAATGGCTAGTTACGCCTAATTGGCGAAGGCCATAATAAAGAGAGAAAAAAAAAACGGAACACTTTGTTTTGCTCGGTGGATTTTGACTTTTCTCTACAATATTACGCGCTTACTATTTTGTGTTTATTTTTATTATTACTTATGATTATATTCTAGACAAATAAATCAACTGTCTGCAAAAAAATCATTGCTATATTGTATTTTTTATGTAAAACGAACGTTCTTTCAAATGACCAATGGTCATAGGACCACATATAATATATTATTATTTTAAAAAAATTATACATTCGCTTCGGTTATTTAATAATTTGGTCACTTTCTTATTAATACTCAAGATCATTATGTCTTAGGTAACGGGTACCCGGGTTCTAATATTTAGAATATGTTCTAATTTTTTTTTTTTTAAATACTAACGCACATCAATAAAGTAATATTTTTTGAATCCAGGGGAAATACTTTGGATGTGAGAAAGTTAACCTAATTTCAGCAGCGACTCGATATTGTCAAGCAAAAGAGAACCAATGATGGTGCTAATGACAATGATTTGATTTCGCCGCACCGCAATCCCTCGCGAGCTGGTCCACATCTGACTCGTCCACGACTCGCCAATAAGTCGTAACAATGCGAAGCTCATGTCTGAAATGGTCCTAATAAATACCAATTATGATATTGTTTGTATTGTCAGTTTAATTGCGCCGCTCTTGCACGACGGCGGGCGGCGGCCGGCCGGCTGTACCGGTGTAATTTGATAAGCAAATGGATTAATTGCAATAATTATGATTGTCGCCGCGTGACGTCATCGCCTGTGAGAGGACCGAAGAAATTGTCTTCAATACTGAAATATTTGCAAAGTGGAACATGGGCCGAGTCGGTATAAATCCTCAAAACCGCCCACCATTTAAAAACTTTATATATTTCAGCATTTTTTTTTTTGACACATTTTTATACCAGGACATTTATTTGTACTTGGGTACGTTGCAGTCTACCGTTAATCTTACCTCGGCTGACAAATTTTTAATATAAATTATTGCATTCAAAGCGCTGTTCGCTTTATTCCCTGCAGTCACCCTTCTTTCGATATCTTTCTCCGCCTTTTCGTTCCTATCGAAATACTTCCCAAATATACAAACTTAAGAATGAATGAATTAATTAATTTGTTACCTACCCGTATTTCTCATGGTGTTTTACATTCTTCATTATCAAATACAATCACTTTCGATTTGCTAACATTCAAAATAAAGTCACTTTCCTTGCGTACATCGTACATCCTACTTACTACACTTTGTTAATCTTATTCACTATTCCGCCATTAGATAGGCGTAGCAAATCCACGCGTAAATAATTCATAGTTAATGTTTTAAATAAATATATATAGCAGAAGAATTCAAATGTGACAAATAAAGCTGCGCATGTGAATTCTGCCCAAAACGTATATAAACCAAACGCAATATTTTTTCTCTCGCGTCGCACGGTGTTCTGAATACACGTCTTCGATTTAACAGACGTATTACAAAACAGCGCATTTGAAACTGACTGTATTCAAATACATTTTAAACGTGGTATTATTTTACAAGAACCTTAATGAATATTAATATTTTTCAAGAATGGAAATTAACTCACACTTTTTACAAAAATATGTTTCCGAAAGTGTGTACTTCTTGCAGACGAATATAACCTTTAGTGACAATACGAACCGTTGTACTTTTACAGCAACGTTATTAGCAGCATAACCTAAATCCATACCCAGTGTATGCCATTGATTTGTAGATACATACATACACTTAAAAACAATTTAAACATTTATTCAACATTATCCAACAGATTTAAAAATCACATAAATATGTTTCATTCATTCTGAGAACAGCCGCAAGAAGATCGAAACCGAGAGATTATGAAGTCTTCATTTTTACCATTAAACACAAGAAATGTATTCCGGGCACAACCAACAGCCGTCGCGCAGCGAAGGACAAAAATTGTAACGCAATAAAGAAGAGTGTTATCCACCCACATATTTCGTAAGGTTTACTTTCGCGTGACGCGAATCAGAGATTTGTCCGAGAAAACATTGCCGGGCTAATGTTATTCCTGCCGCCATTTTCCCAGAGTTCACAATGCCTTGAACCCTTTCTTTCGCCGACGTGGGAATTTGAGTCTTATTAAAAAGTCGTCCAAGGGTCATTCTCGTTTGCGCACGCGGACGAGATGCACTTTTCTCGGAAACAAACTGTATATCTAATGATGATCTAGTTGTTTACATAATGTGACCGATTTACATGCCGTCCGCAGTGCGTGCGGGTGAGGGGTGATCGGGCGGGACGAGGGGGAGGATGAGTGCACAGAAACTGCATCTTAAACAAAGCCAATATCAGGGTCATCGACGGCTCTGCGCGCAGAATAGTAAACAGACGTGGTCGACGGAGATTTAGACTCATGTGAATACTACCACTCTGAACTGAACTCATGTGAACTGAATTCAGCTGTCGGCTATTCAACTATTATCGGCTATTATTATTTCTGATTGATTTGGCTATTCGGCTGTTGCCGATCGCTTACGACCAGAGTTTGCGCAAAACCTAATTTTCAATGTTGAAAATCATTTAAAAACTTAATGTACTTATCTGGCCGGTCTTGCCGGTAGCCACAAATAAACCGGTTTGCATATTCTATAATAATATGTAAAACGGTTTACGTTAAGTTAGTTGAAATATAGTAAATTATTCCAGCGAATGATCCAAACAGAGGACCGAGCGGTTTGTGTCTTGGCTAAAATAAACACAATGAAAATAATTTAAAAAATTAAAACTGAGGACACTTAGCCCACTCAGCCGCAATCCACTATTCGAAATGTATAGATATTATTTAAAAAGTATATCATTATAATTAGTATGTTTATAAAGTTTTCAAAATATTTATACTTGTAATCATATATCTAAAAATTAAGGTCAGTTGAAATAAAAATGTCAATAAATAAAATAATATAAAACATGTAGTGTAAAATCGTTGGATGAAATAATTTGTTGCGTTAAAAAATATACTATTTAAATATTTTGGCAATTTTTGATACAAGTGTTTTCTGAATATTAAATTTCTGTAATAAAATATTTCGTGGATATTAAATTGAAAATAACAAAAAAAACTATAATTAAATAAAACAATGCTTAATTTTAAATCTTCTTAGGGACAGTATAGTATATAGTATATTGTCGGTCTATACTATATTGTCCTGAAGAAGGTTGGGGTCCAACTGAAACTAGTTGACTTTAGTGAATGTACATAATAAAGTGGTTTAAAACTAAACATTGAACTATTTAATTATAACAAGGTTTTTGCTTTCTTAGAAGATTAAAAAAAAAAACTATAAGTTCGTATAAAGTATTATTTTCCATAAAAACTTCATCCTTTCAGAACTACTACATTAGCATTTTGTTAGTTTTGCAATATAATTACCATCAAATAAGATTACTATTAAAGAAGAACTATAAATTTCATCCCACCCCATCTTATTATTAACTTAATGACATACAATTGTTTTTCTCTCACAAAAAACATCTTGATTATTCCAGATGACGCGACACGTAGACCAAACATTAATTTTGTATTTTACAATTTGGTGCCCTCGTTATTGATTGTCGGCAGTTCTCCTTGCACGCGCGTATATTAAATATTTCCACCACCAAAGGAGGGTCAAAGTGGATAGCGGTGAGAGTTGTGACGTGTCGCCTCTCTCCAGGATATAAATATTCCTCGCGAAAGTGGAAGCGCAAGGTGTACCGTGGCACTGGCGTGGGCGCCGGCATTGTGAACACCTGCTTTATCGACCTGCGCCTGTGTCGTGTTAATGCTTTCATAATCGCCTCGTATGTATATTGTATTATATATTACTAAAATTAAAGTCGATGTATGTAATAGAAGTAAAAATTTTAAATTGACATTATTTCGTCATCGGGATACAGGAAACATTATTATTATGATTACGATTTATCTGACGTCATTATTACTGAGATTCCGACATGATAACTATTATGGTAATGTTGAATATGATATTATAATTATTTTGATTATTGTGAGTCTGACATGATCATTATTATGATTATATTATGAATTTGACATCATCATTATTATGATTACGATGAATTTGACATTATAATTATTATGATAATGTTGAATCTGATATCATTATTGTCATTACAGTGAATCTGACATTATCATAATTACTATGATAATGTTGAATCTGACATTATCATTATTATGATTACGATGTGTATGACATGATCGTTATTAAGATTATACGATGAATTTGACATTATTATTATTATTATGGTTACGGTGAATCTGACTTCATTATATTTTGTTGTTATTGTTGTAGTTTATCCAGGTTTCGATTTCGAAGAATCCGATATCCTGATCTACCTTTATCGTCTCTCAGAATATTCTGATTTTCTACATTACACCTAAACATATAAATATTTAAAAAATATATTTTTTAAATTTAATACCATATTCAAGTTTCTCAGAATCTCTAGCGGAAATAATTGTTTTAAAGAGGGAGCATGACACAACCGAAGAGCATGGCTTCGCGCGTCGGCGAGGCTTCATTCATCAATGGAATAAAATACAACCTATAATTTATGCTGTTTATGTAGTATAATTGATAGCCCTTCTCGAAACAATTATTGTTACCTGAAGAGGATAGTTAACTTCATTGATTGCTTTGCCATGGGTTAATCAGAGTACCTTGGTTTTAATGCTTGAGGAATAAAACTGCTTTCTGAAATTAATAGATAAGATAAATGAAATTAAGGGTAAACATTTTGACAGTACATACATATGCAATATTGATGTGTTCGAAAAGGCAAAAATATGGATTGTTGAAAAGTGTCAATCATCTGCAATAGAGAGAAAACGCGATATTTTTTTTAATTTGAAGGTATCAAAACAGTCACCATTTTAAATAAATTTCAGTGGTACCAAAAATGTGATGTATTTTTAATATAAAGATAACGTGGAATTTTAATAGATTTATTTTACTAGATTTATTTTAATAGATGTATTTTAAGATTGTATCTTGAATGGTAAAAAATAATAATTTGGGGACTTGTGCCACGTTGGCATCAGTGAAATTATATCTATATATAGCTCTGTAAATAGTAATATTCAAGAAAACGATGAAAAAAAAAAATAATATAAGCTATATAATATATTTTTTTAATTGTATAAACAGCACATATTAATCCTGATAAATTTGTTAAAATTAAATGTTGTTATATTGTCGTAAACATTAAATTAAAATAAGTGCAGCATCCGAGACTCTATTTCCTTGCGCCGACCCTGTGCGATAATGCTCTGATTGAGTGGTCAGTGTGACAGCTCGACAGGTTGGAATTGTCACGAAGGTCTGCCTCCGGAGGGGGGTCGGGTATAATGGAAGGACAGCCCTCTTAATGGCCAGTACAAGAAGACGGATATAGTTTTAATTGGATGTACTTTGGCTGTAGCGGCTAACAGCCGTTGTTTCTTTTTTTCAATTGTTTCTGATTTATTTTAAACGTATGTTTAATTTTTTTAATTGTTTTTATTAACCACATTTATTTTTTGAACTTCACGACGTGATAATCAGTGTAAATGGAAAGTAATATTTGAATGTGTCCAAGAACACATAATTACTGGATTTTCACCTACATAGGTACTGTTATTAAACAAATAATATATATATCTCATAGAGACGAAGCTATTTTTATAATATCCACATATTAATATATATACAACTTCCAAAAATTTTACAGACATGGAGATTGATCAATAGGTGAGAATGGTGAACGTTACATTGTGTAAAGTGATCACTTAAGCTAGCCGAAGACAGGTTGCACGCCCTGTAATTACCCATATTTCCATTAAATATATTTTTTACAAAAAATAGCTTCGTCTCTATGAGATATCTATTATTTGTTTAAATGAAAAATGTTTAAAATAAGTATGGAAAAAGGAATTAAGGGTATAAGAAAAAGTCCACTAAACTGGAAAGCATCACTAAATATTTGAAATATAAAATTTGAGTAAACGGGGTTCATCTATTCATCTTTAACCCCCACTTTTTTCCACCACTTTTTTCCCCATTCTGCTCAACCTTCTTCTACCATGTGCTACCGTTGCAGTAGCAACTGCAGATCCAGCCATTCCTCGCAAAGTTTCTTCATTAGCGAGGTCCAAGTATAACGCGGGTATAGTTCAATTATTGCATTTAATTAATGAATTTCATTGAAAGCATTTCCTATTGACATCGAATCTGGCGATCTATTTTGTAAGTTTGTATAGTATATGAATGTCTTCACACATTCTCCGAGAATCCCCTAATCGTAATGCTTGAAAGGCATGAAACATGTTTTTGTCAGGTCCCACAGCAAATCCGAGTACTTATATAATTATTTGGTCGATAATACATATGAGGAAAAAATACAATTTTTTTATTTTAATAATAAGGCGAAAAATTTAAGTAAAATTCAAAACATACCGGGTTGATGCATAATTATCCGACGTTTTTTTCGTGACGTTTTGTTTTTTGAATTTGACGTTTAGCCATAACGATACACTTATACCACTTGGAGAAAGGGTGGAAAGCTGCTCAAAAGTCATTTCGCGGTCTCAACGATCTTTTCGGCGAAGGAACGATTAGCGAAAGGCCATGCTATATACCAGCATAGACGACAAGTCGATCTTCGGATTTTGATGACCAGGCCCTTTTGGCTTTTTGGTGGAAGAGGACGAAAGTTGCATCACTAGGACACTGGCTGAGAACTTCAACATCGATCAGTCCACGATTGTTCGTCAACTGAGAAAACTCGGCAAGGTGTTGAAACTGACCGGATGGGTCCCGCACAATTTCTCAAATAAAAACAAGGCCGGCTGAGTCCGAATTTTTACCGATTTGCTCCAGAGAAATGAGCAAAATGTATTTATTTATTAGACTTTATTGACATACACATGTTTTTGTTGTAAAAGATGTGAATATTATGATATGACATGATAAACATAAGATACAATTATATTGCAATTAAGTATATACTCATAGTTTATTATGTGTGATGGAGTAGACTCCAACTCTGATATATGCAGCATTGTCCTGGCTACTTTGCTAGACTGCAATCTGTGTTAAAGTAGCTAGTTATGGTGTTTTAGTTGTGGTGTTATTTAATTCAAGAAAGATAAAAATTCGACAGGAATAAAAATAAAAATAGAGAAAAAAAATGTAGTGAGATTGTTGTAGAACTAGTGAATTGTTAGTGTAGTGATTATATTAGAATATTGGATAGCGATGCTTCTGATCTCTACCCAATTGGATCATATATTGGGTCCATATTTGTGTAATCTTATTGGAAGTATGTTATGGAAGTAATATGTTACAATATAATTTTTAAAAAACGGCTGATAATTATGCATCAACCTAATATTTTACTTCTTATATTCCATTTTGTTCTTCTTTCTTCGCACTTTCTTTCAGATCGAACACAATAGGGAAGCAATTTTTAGTAGGGGAAAAGGGCGGTTTCAAAATAAGCTCGTTAAAGATTTCGTGGTATTTTTGAGCTCGGGAGCCACAGCCGTGGGGGTACGGCCAGGTGCGTGCGGTCCTTGGTAGTAATGAGCGCGCGTGCGCAGTGCGAGCAGAGAAATGAGGCCCGCAGGCTAGTAGTCTGATGCAAGGGCGACGATCATAATTTAGCCTTTAACGGTACAATCATCTGAATCATTCACGGAAATAATTTTAAAAGCGGTCGAAAGTACAAAGAAGACTTAATCGATTCGCGCTGAAAAGACAAGTTGTTACGGAAACGCTCGCTGAATTTCAATTTTCAACCATTTTTATACAAGAGAAACGGATCGTATCATGAAAATAAGTCATTTAGCTCTGAGAGATTTTATTTTAGATATTATTTTTAAATTCGAACATCTTCCAGATAATTTTAGGACGAAAATTATAAAAATGTACACTTTAACGATACATTTGTTTACGGTATTAAATATATTTTGTGACTTGTTCAAATATCTACACCAGCGGGAAAAATTTTACAATACTAACAAAAAATAGGTAACTTATAGCAATACGTTTTTAACAGATCAAAGAACATAACAAAAAAATATAAGTTGGGGTTCATTTTGTAATTTCCTTACACAACCATTACGCACAGTACATAATGATATATGTATTCTTTAGGAGAACACATTCTTATTGTGAAGTTGTAATTATTCAGAACAGACGGTGTGTGATATTTTAAATATTAATTAAATATATTAATTATAAAGATATACATATAAAATCAATTTTATCGAAAAATATTGTTGTTGCGCCACCGGGATTCGGACCTGGATCTCTTTCCTAACCGGGGAAGGTGCTTTATCCAACTAAGCTACAGCGACATTATTTTTAGCGACAATTTTCGACCCTATATGTTACCTTTTTGATATTAATACATTTAATCGTTCCATCATTTGACAAGAGTATTTGTATATCTTTATAATTAATATATTTAATTTATATTTAATATATGTATTCGTAATTGGAACAAATTATTCATTTAATTGCAATAATATTTTTCAAATACTAATTCAATTTATGAATTAGTATTTAAAATATCACTTAACTATTGTTCTGAATAATTACAACTCACAATAAGAATGTATTCATTCTCCTTTAATAATATTTTTCACCTCAAATTAGTAATTCAGTTTTAACATGGCTACTTCGCTATAGAGTCTATGTTAAATTATAACTAATATATATAGTAGAAATCAATAAATCCGCCATTCATACGTTTTTGTCGTTAAGCTAAATAATAAATATAACCTTTAAATTGATCCGCCGACCGTGTGATCAATTTATGGGAGTACCAGGATCGCAGAAGTGACGAAGTATAGAAATCGCCAACGCGAAGTCAACAACCGGATTGTTTGTGGGATCGCTGGCGAATCGAACTACGAAACGTAATTTTGACCTAATCTTAACGCTCGCACGATTTACGGGATGAAAATAACGGTATGAGTCATGAAAATGTGTTCAGTTTGGCTTTGTAATTCAATCCATGGCTGTGGGCGTTTGTCAGTCGCGCGCCGGACCGCCGTGTTCGACAGAAAATCTGACAGGTGGACTTATGTAAATCGCCTCCGCTCAACAGGACATACTAAAGTATCGTGGCACCCAGCGAGCACTTGTCCGGACAGGGTTTAAACTCCGGTAAAGTGGGAAACTTTTGCGGGAAAGTCAAAATCGCGTTCGGGTTTCGCGGTGAGCTGGAACCGAATACTATAGCTTTGCGATACGTTGGATGGTTTTACTAACAGGCTGCTTAGAAAAGCACGACAGAAAGTTGGTAAAGTATTTATGGTTCTTTGGGACTTTGCGTTAAGGATCGAAGTTTCTTTTCGTCGAGTGATTCTACACAAGAATGAAATGAAAATATATTATTTAGTAAGATCAAGAGTTGCTTCAGGTTAAGGGAAGATAATTATAAAATAAATTATTGGTACAACATTATTATGCTTTGAGGAATCTCGGAATAATAATATGGATTTCAGATGAAAAAAATTATTTTGCGTTAATATTTATGAATTTAATCTAAGAAAAATAATACATATGGAAATATTATTCGTATGATCGTAGAAGAAGAGGTATTTTGAGTGACATTGGAGACGAAACGCGTCACGAACTCCAGTCACCATATACGCTGTGATACCGTGATGTATTTTAGCCTCCGTGAAAGTGTTTTAGTCATTTTAAAATGTTGTGTACAGGCATAAAAGTATATTTTTAAAAAAATGTGCAAACCAAAAAAATTATTCATCATAAATAATTTTAAATCAATCGTGTATTTATTTATTATATAATTTCAATTACACCATATTACGCAGCAAGGGCTCGCATGTCGCGTCATAACAGAGATAATTACAACACCACGTCCATATTTGGAAACGTGTTCTCCGCATAAAATTGGCATCAAATTATTAAACGCAGATGATGATCGATATTTCGGCGAATTCGTTCTAGAAAAAGCTTCGATTCCTCACGTGACCGTCTGCGCAACTTTTTGTTGTTTATTTTATTTCCTGAAATGCTCCCGGGGGACCGGTCTTTCGACTTATTCACTTTTAACCGGATACTTTAAATCGAGTAAGTGACGCGGATGTCACTTGCGTTATGTCTCGAGAATATTTATTTTACGTTGTGTCGTGATTTGGAGAATTTTCTCAGATCTCGACTCGATACGGTGAACCTTGAAACCACAGCAACAACAAAATATTTTTACATGAAAATAGATGTTTCACTAAAAAAATAAAAGTAATTTATATAGTCCGAATTTGACGCTATTGTAATATATAAGATTACCGTCGCGAAATAGATTCTGGGTTCTTAATGTTCAAATCTTGCTGGTAACTGTGTATTTTTCCGATAGATTTTTTTCTGTTCATGTTTGTGATTCATTTAAATTTGTATTTACAACATTGCAAAAATAAAAATATTATGAAAATTACAATGAAATATATATATATATATATATATCTAATTAGAGAATGATTTCAACAACTCAGAAAGATGATACAAGGGGTCAAAGATACACAAATATAATACAATAATATTAAAAAAGGAGCAAAGTTATGGGAAAAGCGTTTAAACAGAATTACTAGCATAATGTATATCTATTTTTTTTACCGTCTAGGAAATTACGATAAGAAAATATCGACTATAAAATCAATTCGGTGTAATTTCAAAAACATACAAATACAGTCGAACTCGGTTACGAGTACGAAGGGACCAGTTAAATTTGACCATTATAACTGTTACTCGTACAAAAAATATTTAATATCCAATAAAATTATAAGTAAGTCAAATACATATGAAAAATCAAAAATTTATAATTGTATAAACAAAAACATTTAAATGTAAATTATTACATTCAATCATATTATTTCTTAACAAAATTCAAAATACTGCTCAAAACTTCCTACTACTTACTACGCACACAAAATAAACACCCTTTTTTTTTTTAAGAATTCACAAACCTGAAAGGAATCGTAAACAAAAAGGAACCTCGTTGGCAGATGCTGCTTTCCATGTTATGACTTATCAACAATTAGGGTTTTTAGACCGTGTATTGTATTTTGTTCACTTGTTTTGATGTTGTACGTTATATCAGTGAAGCGAGTTCACTATAACAGTGAAGAGTTGTATGAAAACAGGGCTGAATTAAAATAATAAGTATTTCCTCATTATAACCGTGCTTGATATAACTGAGTTCAACTGTATTTGGAAATTTAAGACATAATTTACAATCATACGAGACGCGTTTTTTAAGTAAGTACTGTACTTTTTTTTTAAAGAAACACAAGTTCATTCTACAACACTTTACTTTCTTCGATCGCTACACACTTTAAACTATTTCTCAACATATGTAGTTGCCACTTAAGGCACTTGTCATAACGGAGCACCAATTTTTGTATACCTCGTCGTAGAATGACGCCGCCTGGGATGAAAACTATGTCTGTAACTCCGTCTTTGAGCTCTTCATTGTCATCAAAACTCTTGTCACCAAGGAACCGCTTCAGATGATGAAAAATATGGAAATCACTTGGCGCCAAATCAGGACACACTTGGCGATGAATGTCAGCTGGTTTCATGTTTCGTGCATTCAAGAAACGAATCACGGAACGTATCTCGCAGTCGCCGGCTGATCTATTGTCTTGAACATTTCATCCACGGACTACAAGATGGCCACACTATGTGAATAGCGTGAGCATGTGGTGAGTCAACAAATGAAGGAAACCATTGCGTATGTGCAACATCCGGCATATCGGGAATATCCGGAAAAGTTACTTACTTAAAAAACGCGCCTCGAATAATTTTATTTAGAGAATTAATAGTCACATAATAGTCTACAAATTCATAGTCATCATGTATTATTTGAATGAGTTAATGTAAAAAAAATATGACACCATGTTTTTTTCATATTTGAAGATACACTAATTGACTCTATGCAGCCGAAATACAGGTATGATTTGGAGATTTAGTGAGAATAGCCTCGTTAATATGCATAGTGTACACACATAATTAAATTGTTGGCCAGATTTGATCCAGCGGTGTTTTCAGGTAGACTCAATTACTGTCACCCTCTAGCGATCGCTACCGACGTGAATATAGGAGCACTAATTATTCACAGTTGATTGCCCAACATTTGACGCTTTGTTCAGAAGCAGGTTGCCCGGTGGCCCCGCGGGTAAGGTACCACTGGTGAGGTACCGCTGGTGAAAGACTTAATCCGTTAGTAAGATCAAACAGGTTTAATCAACCTGCGCTGGATATTGGATCCGGACTCTTTGTTTTGACAGTCCGGTCGTGTGATCGTGTCGCCTCGCCGAACTAATTCTTTGACAGTGAGCTGATGATTTCGAAGAGAAGTTGCTTTTGTGCTTCATAATAATACAGAATTATATGAATCGTGCAAATGTTCGTTTTTGGAAATTAATAGGTTCTTTCTCAAACGCAAAGATCCTTTTCAAAATAAACTGATAAAAATTTGAGAAATAATATATACTATATAATTACAATAATATATAATAATACACGGAATATATGTCACATCAATATTCTTACTATTTTCAGACTAAGCTAAACGCTTGTGCTATAAAAATAGGACTAACTTGCCATAGGACTAACTCCTGGAACGATGCGCGAATCCCCGATCACTAGATCACTAGGCTAGCGTCTTAACTACTAGACTGACTAGACCAACATGTTACTCATTATATCATATTATTATATTATATCAATTATTAAGCAAGACCTGGTCAAAACTATGTTATTTTTGTATTATAAATGAATGTAAGTAATATTGTACTTTCATACAAGATCAATTTGTACTTTATTCTGTTATTTTTGAAAGCAGTAAAAGAACTTGCCTTTTTTGAAGTAGTAAATTCACAATTATTTTCAAAATTTAAATTAATAGAATTGTTCTCAAATGTAAAATAATTTTTTTCACTGAGGTTAACTTATGACTGCTGGAATGAGAATCGAGATCTCGATACGAAGGCTTGCAGAATCCGGAATGAAATAATCGAAAATTATTCTTCTGTTTCTTAGCTTTGATATACTTTACTTTAAAAGAGGCTTAGATGTATATAACCATAAAAGGTTCACATACGTGAAAATCAGTTTATAAGTAGTCCATGTTTTTGTGGAAACTTTAATTATTTTTAATACATAAATAAACTCGTAATATTAATTTAAAACATAAAAGGAAACTCACCGTCCATCTGAAGGTAAAGGGTAACAGCAGGCTCGCCTTGTCTGGATCGGCCATGGTGAAGCTGCTCCCGCCCAGCACGGGGCTGGACGTGTTCCCGAAGGAGCAGCCCCCCGAGGTCACGTTAGTCTGGTACTCCTTGAGGCACAGCCGGAAGAGGGTGCGACAGGGCGCGGCGCACTCGCCCTGGCCGCCGGTCACTCCGCAGCAGGCGCCGTCCGCGAGGGAGGAGCGCGGGTTGGACATCTCCAGGATCTGCAGCTCGAAGAATCCGGAAGATTGCGCGCACTATGAAAGAAAATTATTATTTATTTATTTATTATACACGCATTAACATAATTAATAAAATAATAGAAAACTTCATCAGAAGTACAATACACAAGAAAAAAAAGGATATAATATCAGCATGTTTTCCTATGAACAAAATAAAAATAAATATAAAATGTAAATTAAAGCAATGTATCTGTCACCATTGAGTTGAGACACAACAAATTGTAATAATGTAATCTTATAAAGAGTTTAATTTACAGCAAAAATGTCGACTACCTCCGCATATTCATTCCCCAAATAATGCAATCTGGGGCTGCAGAGTTAGCTAATGCATGTGTTCTGATATTACCCCTGTAATAGAACAATGAATTGTGCCTCGATGACAACAATCTGGGGGCAGTCTATCATACCATTGATGATCCTGTATAGAATTGTAATTAATTCATATTTTTTATTAGGCCGAATTATTAATCAAACCACAATAATTATTGGTATTCTGTATTGGTAGACAACGCTCCATCCATGTTTAGATCACGTGTGCGCATAAAAAAACTTTGGTGCAATTTTAAGGTCAAATACTATGGTTCGTGTGCTGGGGGAGAAAACAAGAAAAACATTACCATTAAATAAGGCTACTGGTAATATATGAGTTGACCACATTGCTAGTAAATATATATTATAGCGCATAAATAAGTCAAAAGAACTAATAACAACTAACAAGGAAAGCTATACACTCTCCGCAAAGGAAGATAAAAAGCAGCAGAGGCGTAGGTAAAAGTAGGTTATCTTGGTTATGTAACCTCAGAACGTGGTTCGATGTCCAACATGTTGGTGGTCTTGTACATTTTGCACAGGATAAATCAACATACTACAACATGGTTGCCAATTTTTGATGGAAGGTGGCACATGAAGAAAAAGTTTTGTTAAAAATTGCGTGTGCGCTTAATTTTTTTGTGCGCTATGATGCCAACCGCATACCATAAATGGAACATTTTTGGTAGGTAGGTGACCGCTTTTCATCTATCAATCGTAATAGTCCACGTTGGAATAAAAAAAAAATTATTAGGAGAACACATTCTTATTGTGAAGTTGTAATTATTCAGAACACAGGTCTGTGACATTTTAAATATGAATTAAATATATTAATTAGAAAGATATGCTATAAGATGGCTTTTTCAAATAATTGAACGATTAAAAAGGTAACATATAGGTTCGAAAATTTGTCGCTAAAAATATCGTCACTGTAGCATAGTTGGATAATGCACCTTTCCCGGTTTAGAAAGAGATCCAGGTTCGAATCCCGGTGGCGCAACAAAAATATTTTTCGTTAAAATTGATTTTATATGTATATCTTTCTAATTAAATTAATATATTTAATTCATAATTTACAAAAGTTTTTAACCGTTTGCATATCCAGTTTTGTTTCTGATCCATTATTAAAGATTGAATGGTATTTAATTTGAGATATTATAGCTACTGCATATTTTAACAGCTGTCTTCAGTGTGATAAAAATATGCTATTCAATATTTTAACAGCTGTGCTTCAGTGTGATAAAATATATTTGTTTTAATGTAATGTGGTCTAAAAATGATAATATTCGAGAAGCATTACAACACATGTAATAAAACCAACCAAAATCTGATTGTTGTAATAGCTGTAAATTTAAATAAAATATTGTAATTTATTAAAAAATTAACTTCATTTAAAATTATCCAGTAGCTCACGGATAAAAAAATGTTTCCAAACATTTATTTAGAGATAAATAAATAATAATATGTTCCAACTCAATCAAATATTAACTAGTTCGTACTTTGAAAACTAAGTTCACGTAGTTTTGAAGTCATAATTTTATTTGTATGACAAGATCCAGGATACAAATGGCGGGTATTAACTTATGAAAACCAGTTTTTCGATCACACAAAAACAAACCCAAAATTACATTACGGTAACGATAACCAACTACAAGGTGCACTGGTCGGCACAATGGTAGACTGTAAGAAAAAACCGGTGCTAAATACAAGTTTTCCAATTAATGGATAGATCGTTCAAATGTTTAAGAATGATCACTTTATAATTAAGCGCAGTAACTTAATCAGTGAACAAATAAGAACAAATCTTCTCTATTATTCTAGAAAGCTACGAAGCTTTGTGATGAAAGTCAATTAGATACCGAACAAGTCCGCGTTAATGGTTTGTTAAATAAAAGCGCGGTCGCGTGCACGCAGCGCGCTGCGCATGCGTCGGCCGCAGGGTGCGGGTACCGGGCCAGGTCCGCTTACCGTGGGCGGCAATCTACCGTGCGCTACACTTGTTCCTGGAGAAAACACATATTAGTTTGTACAGTCAGTGTTATCGCAGGTGTTAAATCTGGCCGGCACCAAAATAACACTGTCGAAGACACGTCATAAAAATATGATGAACATGTGTGCCTAGGAACACATTTTTGGTCATCTCTCGAGAAGAGAGGATAGCTTGGCCAAGCCTGTTGTGGTAAACCATGTCGAAAGACGAAGAGGAAGGTCAGGACCGACCGAGTGGAAAAAACAACAAGTGATAACTTTAAGGAGTATAGTCAAGAGTACGAAAGTTCATGAAGATCGCCATTTTTGTCATGAGGGACCGACGTGGAAGAAAGACACGTTCATAATATAATAAATACGAAAGCAAAATTAATCAACATCTGATGACATCCCTGCTCGATTTGAGACTGAAACATTTGTTTTATTTGTTTGTAAAAGATAAGCCATTCTGTTAGTGGTGGTAAACCGTTACGCGACTGTGATTGTGTCGATGATTGGTAACTGAGATTTAACGATGATCGGTAACTAAGATTTAACTGTCGGAGGCTTACTTTCCAGTGTACCGGTCATTGGTCGAAGAATTACGTTAATCAGTTATCAATCATCGTTACAAATAACGGTTTAAATAATGATTTTACCATCACTACATTCTGCTGCCTTCTTTCTCTGCATCTATCAGTGATCATTTAAGAGATTCACTTTTCATAATTGTTGCATTTATTGCATGGTAATATTTTCTATCGCACCCCAGTTCCAAACGCAATACATTTATTGTAATTTATCATGATGTAGTTAGTGAATGTGTTACGCGCGCGTGTTGATGAAGAGGTAGAAGAGTGTGGCGCTCGGGCGAGCGCTCTCTCGCGCTGGAATCGTGGATCAGAACACATCAAATATATTGTACTCATAATTGTCAGACCTGTAATAAACTGTATTGTTGTTACATGGAGTTATCTCGACTACCCGATTTGTCGCACACAAGAAGACGCCATCCTCTGCAGCCGAAACAATCGGCGCAAGGAATTTTACATTTACTGTATACAATTCATTTCTACAAAATTTCCGAATTATTTTAGTATCTTCTTCATCTTAAGAGAATCCTTGTCGCTGGAGATATTTCCATCAATCCCTATTTTGCGCCTGATCTTGATAGCTTCTGAGTCTGCTTTACTCCAGTGACATTATTAATGTTTCCTTGGCCGTGCACTTTCTCTTCCTTTTATATTTCTTTCTATCACTGTGGTTATGAATGTGATATGACTCAAACATTTTTGGATATAAATATTTGGATGTGTTAAAAATCTAGAAAGTGGAATTGTTATGGATGACATATGTATTACGGGTCACGGGCTCTAGCAATAAACTTGAAAAATCAGACTTCTGTCTTTGAGCGTCATTCGCATGTACCGATCTATTATCGTAAAATACCAAAACGCTAAACGTTATTCTTCAACGATTATCATAAAATAAAATAAATAAGGAACAACATTAGCAAATTGTTCATTTCCAACAAGTGTGCTAGAATGAATTAATCCGAAGGCATCATTCGCGCAGACTACCATATAAATAAAAATAAAAATTATATATAATATTAATTAGCCAGTTTAATATGATTATGATTTAATAACAAAATGAAAACACGACATGTCACGCTTTTATATCATTGTCAGAAGAGGATAAGAAGAATAAAAACATTCAGGAGTAATCATTATTTATAATGTTATTTTATACGTCAAAATTTTTTTTTGGTATGTAATATTTATTTAAAAAATATATATTTTATACAAAGACATATTGAGAATGTCTAGTTTTCCAGCTAAATATTCAATAAATAATGTCACTAATACGAAATCAATTAACATTCCTTGCTATCTTTATTATTTTTGTTTATTTTAAAACGGTAAACTTCCTTTCCAAAAGAACAAACTTATTACTGATATGTTTGCACATTTGAAAGAATTACTAACAATGAAAAGTTTTCATGATGAAAAGTATAGTCAGTGGATAGTGTTCATCATGGAGGGCAGAAGCGGAACACTTTGCATTAATTTAAAAATACATATATATGGAGGTTTAAATTTAATAAATAGTTATAATAATTTAAAAAAACAAATATAAATATAAAACTATATATTTTTTTTATTAATATCGAGATTAAAAAACTGACATAGACAAAAATTATTTAGTTGTGCGTCCTGTCCATGTAAAATGATTTCATTACACGTATGATTTAATTGTTCAAAGTTTGAACATTTAATTGAATGTTTAAATGATTATTTTCAATATGAAATAATTTAATTTGTGTGCAATATTTACTGAACGTAAGACCAAATTTTACTTGTGTCAAGTTTAAGTGCATTTATTAACCACCCTTTACTTTTCCTTGCGGGCATTGAAAGAGTATGCTTTTGTAATTCGACTCTATGGCTCAACATCTTTTGAATGCAGCTCCTAATGACAAGTGTACAAGTTTCATTATCAATGCATTACTGGCGAGCTTATACACTGGGGTACTTTGTACAATTAAACAGGGTGGTCGACAAAAAACTGTCACGTGTAAAGTTTATTTTTATTTTTAACATTACAAAAAAACTGCCGCAAACATAATTCGAGATGCAACACATAATAAATGTAAATAAAGGTTATAATAAAAGTTTGTTCTGCGCTGAAAATATTCATAATGACATTCCATTTTCCGAAAATAAAAATATTTAAGCATGTGATTGTTATCCAAAATCTCAAAAATAGACTTAGGGCGCCAAACTGTAGATTCTTGTAATGTTTACATTTAAATGTGTCGAAGCACGATAAATCATCTGTCAAATTTCAATATCTCTATTATTAAATCGATATTGGTTCCAACATTATTAAATCTGAGTACGTCGTAAATAACAAAACCTTGTAAAATATAATTAAAAAATGTATATACATAATAGCAGTCGTAATTTATGTGAGTATTTATTTTACATACATACTAAAAAATCTTTGCCGCATTCGTGCATCTGATTTGATATCAACTTATTTTATTTGTAAAAATATTTACAACATTAATAAATAATAATAATCTTAAGTACGGACGATGTGCTCTATAGTCGAGTTGATAGCGTTCTTAACTGAGAATATAACGATTGGAAGTTAAAAAATCATGAAGTTAATCCCATTTCCGTAACATAAGCCACTTAAGATTTCAATATAACATAAAAATACGATGAAAATATTAATAAAAGTTTTCATGATCCGTTTTGACAGTTGATGATGTAGTTATTTTCTAACCAGTCTATAGAAGGTGTGTCTGTATGTGTACGAGATAAAAAGTAAACCTCACGGCAAGTGAGCATTGACAGCGGGCTTTTGTCTGTTGCACAACCTGCTCTCGAGCCTGCGCGCCGCACACCCCCGGTAGGCCACACCACTTCATCACAACTCTACACGGAACAATTATATAATATTACATTTATTTTTGGGTTTGATGTGATTCAATTTGATGACGGTAGATTAAAGCGGTAACTTTATTACTTCAACACTTTAAATGCTACATTTTAAAGAAGTCGGAGTGTATTAGCTCGTTGGTCAATAATCTAAAGCACGACCAGTACCTTTGGTACTGATAAAATAGTACAGAGTTGTGTGAAAAAAGATAAAACAAATAACACCAAAAAAGTATTGCAGATTAATTAGGAGAACACATTCTTATTGTGAAGTTGTAATTATTCAGAACAGACGGCCTGTGATATTTTAAATATGAATTAAATATATTAACTAGAAAGATATACATATAAAATCAATTTTATCGAAAAATATTATTTGTTGAACCTGAATCTCTTTCCAAACCGGGGAAGGTACATTATCCAACTATGCCAAACCGATGATATTTTTAGCGACAAATTTTCGAACCCATATGTTACCTTTTTGATATTAATGGAACGATTAAATGTATTAATATCAAAAAAGGTAACATATAGGTTCGAAAATTTGTCGCTAAAAATATCGTCGCTGTAGCATATATTAGATTTATTCACTATCAAATATGTCGAGTACTGTGACTTGCGAGTATTTAATACGAGACATTTAACTTGTTCAGGAGACTTGAGCAGTTGTCAAATGTCAGAATTAACTTTATTTTAATTTACGTACTATCAATATGTTAACTGTTCAAAGTTCAGTTGGATATGTATTTTATGTAATATCATTATATTTACCCTTTTGAATCATAAAACGAAGACGATAATATTTTATCTACCCTTAATACAGGACAGTTGTCGACGATGTTATCCGCGCATGTTTCCGCCAATAGCGCGCCCCAATTCAAAATCTTTTATCAGAATTTAAAGTTTACATGATTTACTGGGAACATCTCCAGATCATCTTGAATCAGAATGAGTATAAGGGCGATATCGCACACATAATATAAACACACACAGATCGTAAAAAAATCTAATATAGCCCAATAAACATAGCACGGAGTTGTAACATTTAATATAGCGTAAATAAATATTTCAGACTACATACGTTAATTCGTTAATTAAATTCAATAATTTCTGAACATTTTGGCCGTCTTCAGCATGGCATCACAGCTGTAATGACGCACCGGTAATTTGCATCCCGGGCGCCCGCGGTGCTCGATTCAATGAATGAAATGAACGATTGCAACATAAATCACTCGCAAATGCAATTGTCAATTTAATGATCGTTCATAAATAAACTGTTTAATATGTAAAACGTGTGTACTAAACACATAACTTAATAACTGTTATTTGAATAATTCTCTCGCGATTCGTTCATGTGCCGCAGTCATATAACATGTAAATGACATCTGATGCGGAGTTGGACAGAAACATTACGGATAATCTGGAGTGGTACCGATTGGGTGAACAAAATAGTAGTCAGCTGTCACGGTGAAAGTTCTGAACTTTTCAATTAGTTCTTCGCATTTTTTCAGTGAATCATTTGGTTTATTATCATTTATAAGGAACGATATGTTTTGAAGAATTGCAATTAAATAACTGAGTATGTGCGTGCGTGTGTGTCTGTATTTGTGAATATATTGAGATGAAATCGTGATCATTGCAGGGAGAATAAATTTAATTGAGACTGAATACGTTTATGAATTATTTAAGTATTAAATATTCATTGGATATTTTATGCATGTAAAAATAATACATAACACATGACTTACGCGACTTCCGAGACAAGTCTCGTCCGTGTGTATACACCATGAGGAATGATGATCAGTACAGTACAGGCGGAAGATTGAACCGACTGATATTTATCGATCTTTATCGACTATACGAATGACACGCGCCGTGAGCGCACAACATTTTAGAAGATATTATAATAACAGAAAAATAAAACGAAGAATGCATTGTTTACAATGGCGGTATGGTTTTCGTTTTGTTTGACACTTCTAAGCATCTCGCAAGAAGGCTCTGAGATTCAGTTATTCGTGTAGCGAGTGTGGTTCATTTATCATTGACCTATGAAATCCCTCAGCGTGTAAACCACCTTATTGTTTATTCCCCGAGATATGACTAGATGCTTAGCTATTCCCGCGGTGTGCGCGAGCCGCCCGGAGAACGGCGCGCCACCCGGAGCCGCGGGACGCCAACCGCGCTTTCAGTATTTTTACAAACTGTTTTATTTAAAAAACAAACAGTTCTTCAAATGTTAAAATAATCATAATAATGTAACAAAAAATTAAACCAATTACATGTTTTCTCTGAATTAACAACAGACTAGATACAGTATAAGACAATAATTTGAAAAATATACGACTTATTAAATTGATATAACAGTTTATTAAGACTTAAGTAATGAGAATTAAATTTTACGTTGCATAAAAAACGAAAAAAGAAGTGAGAACTTTCTATTATATTGAAGGAATAGAAAAAATCAGTAAAATTAAGAGAAATAGTAGAAAATAAAAGAAATTAGTAAAAAATGGGATAGGGAATAAAATCTGTGTAATAAAATAAAATGAAACTAAAACTATGTATCAAATACTTTATTTTAATAATTTTTTATGTATATTTTTTTGCAGTTGTATATAATACCCCCACACTAGGATGATCCTGTGTCGAGGTAAGTATAGCGAATCTAAATTAAGGGTGAATATTGTGACGAACAATTCTGAATCTTATCAGAGAGAATTATTACGGCATTAAGTTTATTCCGGCAATGACTTTGTAAACACCCTTCTACTTGAATAATACACGCTTTCGTATACGTATTTATTAAGCACACATATGAATATAAAACCCTTGTTTTTTGTTGATTTTACTTGTTTCCTTCACTATAGATTAACATTAACATAAATACAAGTTGTTATATTGATAATGCCCTTATAAGGCGAAACGCGTCGAGTAGGATAAAAAAACGAGTATTTTATTTCCGTATATGTGATTATCGAGGTCTATAAATTTACCTCGATAACAGTAAATACTTATTATTCGTTCAACAGAGCATATTTTTACGAACGTAATCAATAAATATAAGCGTCCTAATAATTTTCGACTGGAAAGTAATTTCAATTTTTAAATTCGTTTTTTTTTAATATAATCCTACATTTAAGCTATTTTAATATTCTGATATTCCATATCGCAAAGGCATTGGCACGTTAAGCTTCAGTTAAGGGAGTTTCTGAGAGCTGAGAAGATGGGTTAATTAATAACCTTTGATTGAAGCATTGTGCAATTTTTAGTAGTATTAACATACCTATTTACTCTTTCCGGAGTTTTCCCTCATCGATTCCATATCCTGATGTATGATAGACTTAACATGGTAAAAAACGTACAAATTCTATTTGGATGCACGGCTTAAAATAAATATTCCCCGCACTCTCTGGTTCTCCAAAAGGAAAGTCTCCAAGAGAACAATATCAAATATCTCTAGAATGAGAATTAGGTATTGCCAGATAGCCTCACATTTATTCAGATTGAGCTTAATAGATTCCTCAACGTGCGAGTGTAGTGCCGAGGAGGAAACCCTTGACCATATCTTTTTTGCCTGTCTATTGCGGACCGCAGATTTTTTTTACAGTAATCTCGTCAATGGTAATTTTCAACTGCCGGTTAACTTGTGTTATCTTCTTTCCCTTAACACGCCACATTTAATCTATAATTTTTTGAACGACAGTTGTATTGACTTGTAATGGATTATATTTCCTATTCTATAATATTATTGTATTTTTTTCTATAAAATAAAGTTTTAACTTGATTAAGGGCATAAATCACCCTTGAGGGGTGGATTGCCTATTTAAAAGAAGAAGAAGAAGAACATACTTATTAAAATGTTAAAAATTGTAACTTAAGAATTATGAAAACAGTCCTTGTCACCGATTGGATAGGAGGAGTATCAGTGTCCACTACTCCGCACTTCAATGCCAAGCCCGCCGAGCGCGATTCAAAAAAACTTAACAACTGGAGAATATAAATAATAGTGGAATAAAAAAAGGCAAAGAATGAGCGTTGCGGACATCAAGGCCTGGGAAAATAAATGCATAAAAATGATTGAATGCAAGGTTAGGTAGGCGCCGTCTGTTTCTCGAACGATATGTATAATAGAAAACTTGCAATAGTCGAAGTAATCAATAATTCATTACATACCTGTGAACGTGTTTCATTATTACATCATGACTTTTTTTATCTACAAGAACCAAAAGGTGATTCAAATACTGAACCTGGACTATTTTTTTATTATTATTAGAAGCAGGAATAGTGACGTAACTGAAAAAAATATAATCCGAATTCAAAAGATTATTTTCAATTTTGGATAGAATTTCATATGTCAACTTCAATATCGGTGTTCATGATGATGATCTGAGCTTCACAGAAAGAGTTTCGTAAATATAAAATAATTACTGCATATCAGTCAACGTAAGACTATTTTAGTACTAGAAAAAAAACACAAGAGGAGGAATCTGATCCGGTTGAACTAAGCCAAGCCACCTTTCGTCCGTAAATAATTGTTCCAATTGCGTTTCTGCAGCTAGCATCGGCTAGCCATATTTTCAATCTACTACCGAATCGTCAACCAGAACCTTTAAACTTCTCCCTGAAATTCCCTACAAAAATAACATTTTCAGCCTAGAAATGTTTATTTAATGGGTCAGTTATGAACCTTGCGTGCTGGATCATGATCAGCCTCCTAAAAATAAAATAAATGTTAAGTTGTGAAAATATTATAACCTTTCTCAACACTGACATCGTATTTTTTTTCTCGTATAAATCCAACGAGAACATTTTTAATCGACTGTACTTGATTCAGTCTGATCAACAAAAAAAAAACTGTTTTTGCTGATGTCAGTTGACAATATGGTAATTTTTTATTGATTTTTACAGTACTTAGCATTGATGAAGTCATATGAGAGACACGCGCGTAATCGATTAACCATAAAGATATGTAAAAATGCAGGCTCCAGTCTAGTTCCATATAAGGTTGGTTGCTTTGCAAAGGTCCTCTCCGCACGGATGGTATGTGAGAAGTGAGAACACACCTTAGTAATGTGCTACATTGTTATGATACTTCTTGCTCCTTAAAGACGAACATGCCAACGTCTATAGTAAGAAAAATATGATAAATAATAAAATAATGATAAATCTCCTTCAATATTAGCAAAATTACTTTGTGGCCTCATTTTATATAAATAATTAGACAAAATACAACTATTTATTGTTTATTTAACATGTTTCGAAACTTATGGTATCTTCTTTAGAAAACAATGTATACTGAAATTAAAAATACAAGCATAGATAAAAACAACGCTATAAAGTGGTGAATAAGTAAGAATTAATAAGAAAACAAATTTAAAAGGTGACTATTTACAAATAGGATTTGGTTATTTATAATATTTAGCTTGCAATTGACACTCTTTCGTATTACTAAAATTTATAATTTATCTAACTGTAACGCCCTAGTATTTGTATGTATAATTTCTAAACCCTTGTTAATATCAAAAGAATGATTTGTTTCCAAAAGGTGATTGGAAAATTCTGAATAGTTGTTGCTTATATTTGAATTAAAATATAAATATAAATTAAAATTCACACATTTTATATGTAAATGAAAAGTACCAATTGAGAAGGCAGTTGATCACTATTTTAGATATGCACATAAATAGTTTTTTGCAATTAGAATTGTTAAAAATAAGAATAATTCAGTTGAGATAGTCTTATAGCTTTAATGTTAGAATATCTCAGTACATCTGTAGGTACATGTCATGTGTTCTCGGTATTATTTTCATGAAATGGAAGTATGGATACTTAACTGAAACAATGAAAAGGAGATCTGGAACTACATAAGAATGCTTAAAATAATCTGGATGAATAGAGTTACGAATAAAGATGTTATGTCTCGGATGCATAAATAAAAATAAGTATTTAAATAATAAAAATCCGAAAACTTTAATATCTCGGACATGTGAAGTATCAGATATTGCACCCCATAAGATTGGCGGAAGTCGAGGCCCTGGAAGAAGGGAATTATCATGACTGAAGAATGACAACTGAAGACAATGGTTTGGCCAGTCTACTGTAGAGCTTTTCCGAGCCAGAGTAAATATAGTGATGATAGCCAACGTATGTTGAACGGATTAGGCAAGAACAAGAAACTTCTGTAGATAATTTTCTGTCTTATGATGGCTAATATAATTAAATAATAATAATAATAATAATAGCTATGGATAATTTGTATAGCGCCATTTTCGTAAAAACTTTCACCTCAAGGGCGCTACACATAAACTGTTTATAGTTCTACAATTATCTTTATTTTTAAAACTACAAATTGTTATTTTCACTTATGGAAATGACTTTTTGAAAAGGTGCGTTTTTAGTTTTTTCTTAAATAAAGTCTTTGATGCACTGTTTCTTATGAAGCTGGGCAAAGAGTTCCCACGCTTTTGGGCCTGCCACCGTAAATGGCCGTTCACTAAATTAAGAATTCTGACAATGGCCGGTCGGTTTTACAACCCTTCCTGCGGTTGAAGTAGAGGCTGACCTGAAAGTTTGACGTCTACCATTTAAATTGTCTGGGATACAAAGTTCTTGAAGATACAGAGGTGCCATGTTGTGTGTCGCCTTGTACATCAACCAGCACAATTTAAATTCAACTCTTTCAGGGAATCGGAGGCAATGTAACTGATGTAAAATGGATGTTAAATGAAAGAGTTTGTAAACTCCATATATTATCCGTGCAGCTGCATTTAGAATGGCGTATCTAAGAGTAAATAAAGACAGCACTTAAAGGGCGCACGAAGGTCTAAATTAGATTTTTTATTTATTATTAATTGTAGAATTCGTTTTACTTAAACGTTGTGTGTGAAACCGATAAAAGGAGTTGCAAACTTCTACAAGTATACCGGGAAAGGGGGTCCCCCCCTTCTAGAGCCTTCACAAGATTAAATAATTTGTCAACCTAGGCAAGGTACCGATACTGATGCACTGGAGCTGACAGAAGAGGAACGAGTACACTGAATGCAGTGGAAATGAGATCACTTAGGCGTATATGTGGCAAATCTAATTATGACAAAGTAAAGAATGAAGAAATATGGAAAGAATGTAAAGCTGATATTTTATGGTTTGATTATATGGAACGGATGAATGATGTGAGAATGGTAAGAAAAAATATGACGCAAGTGTTGATGGCACCAGAAATAGAGGACGTCCGCGGAAAACTTGGCATGACCAGGTAAACCAAATAATGAACGATGGCTCTGTTAGAAGCCTGAACAATCGGCGAGCTTGTATGAGAAGATGTACGAATGTGGATGAGGCGAGAATTGTGTGTCAGGACAGAAGAGTGTGGCGCTCTACTCTCTCTGCCTACCGCCGTGGAGAAACGGCGTAATGGTAAGTTAGTTAGTTTAAATATTTTGATATTCTTTTCTCTCTTGCCATCCTCTTGTACAACGCACATTCTGCATTGAAAACTCGTGCGATTCAAATGTTAAATCATCGTGAACCTTTCCTGAACGTGTCATTGGTCCTGACATCCTACTGCAGATAGTCCATTGTTGCGTGTGTGTTTGTGCAACCTTAGTCACGTGATCGTTAGTGGCCCGTTATTCGCTGTAGGGTTGTCGGATGATCTCGGGGCTCTGAGCAGAATACGTAATGGCGCCGTGCCATTGTGAGCCGACCCGTAAATGTTAGTGCTACCAGTGAAATCCAGCGACTATTTCAAAAGCTTGCGTGACGAGACTCTGAGACCTGTGACTATGATATCGTATCACCAGGGCGGGTACCTCCTCATCAGCTCACGCAAAATATAATACTTCGTGGTAGAAAACTTCGTTAAAAGCTTTGTTTTGAGCCTTACCTTTTTTTAGTTTAAGCTTTAGCTTAGTTTAGTTTATTTTAGCTTTTTTTAGTTTAAGCTTTAGCTTAGTTTAGGTTATTTTGGCTTTTTTAGTTTAAGCTTTAGCTTATTATAATACAGTGAAAATTAAAGCAACAAAAATTAATATATAAATAATAAAATAAAATCTGACAAAATATACTGATATTGGACAAGTATGCTTTACCTTAAATTGTAATATAGAATGTTCTGAAAAACTGCAGTTTCACAATAATAATGTTTTCTCCTTCAAAATATATAAATTATATTAATTTTTCTAAAATTTAATAAAAATGAATTAATTAATTTATTACCGGGTGGTCCGGGTGGATATAAAAATGTTTTTTTGTTAAATTGATTTTACCTTCATACATTTTAATTGTATTAATATACTATTGGTGTATTGTTATTATCATTTAAGAATGAAGTCTATTTTAGATTTCAGTATCTTATTTTCTTCCTACGTTAACCATGGATGTATTTTAGATACTGAAAACAATACCCTGTGTCTAAATTAATCAATTAGAAAGATAATAAATAAAAAATAAATCTATTTATCATAATAATATTTTATGTTATAAAATTTGAAGTTTGAATACGCTCAAAGTTATGTTTTTTAATTTATTTCATGTATTGTGATATCGTGCGACGCATGCGTATTAGTAATGGAACTGTGATCACAGTCACAGTTTTCAATCACTGATATTATTGAATATAAATCACAATCACACCAAGGAGTCAAAAGTGACACTTTTTCTCATCACTAATGGTAACACGTTTCCCCGGATAGGAAGAGGTCCAGGTTCGAATCCCGGTAGCCACCAAATATTATTTCGATAAATAGATTTTCTCTGTATATCTTTCTAATTGATTAATTTAATTTGTATTACACGTTAATAATGTTTTTAAAATCATATTTAATGTAATCTAAATATTTTTTCGAGGGCTCCAGTGAATTGACAGGGAATAAATCAGCATCCTTGCATCCAGTATAGGAGATGTATCTTCCCCAAGTCTCTTTGTTGCTGGTATCACGGGTCCACTACTGCCTCTGAGCTATCTCTTTCCGATCCGTATTCACCTTTTTAGTTTCCAGAGAAGAAATACGTATTTTGTGTCTTGAGTGTACGAAAGTAACAGGGTTCTTCCAAGATCCAAACTGATATGATACTGATCAATAATCATGTTGAAGCAATCGATATATGACTTAATTATTATTATTTTTAAAATAGAAATGCGTACATGGAATACGTGTTATAATATTCAAACTAAGCTAAATACTTGTACTGTGAAAATAGGATGATAAACTTGATGGCCTCCTTGAACGAGGCTCGAACACCTGACCATTAGACCACATCTTTATAATTAATACACTTTATTTTTATTTAAAATATCACACACCTATGTTGTGAATAATTAATTACAATTTCAAAATAAGAGTGTGTTTTTCTAATAATGAATATCATAACCACTAAATCACAAATACGTCATTATTGCTGTTGGGGTTTGCAAAACCTCGTAAGCAAGCAAAAGAAAAATCGTGGATCAACCGGGAGAGATTTGAAGTGCATACATTTTCAAAATACATCAAGATAAAACAAACGTGTTATACAATACTCCAGGCCAGGGTTTGCATAGTAAATAGCAAAGTACACAATATTTTGTACGTGAATGGGAAACAAATTTTCACCTATCAGGCACAAGCGTGACCTGTAATCTCACGATATGTTGGGAGATATGACAACATGACACGAGTTGCAACTTCAGCATGCAACTTGATGACATTTCATGCCGGGGTTAGAGATGAAACATACCTCTCCGTACATGAGATACTATCCTGGCGTATGTGACATGGAAACGGCTTAATCGAGATATTTAAATTTTGATTTATTGCAACGCAATTTAAATTACCATTTTCGTATTTCAAATGGAGAATATTAAAAAAAAAAAAAATAAGCAAACGAATAAGCTGAATTGATACACCGAATAAATCATTGAAATTATAATTAATATTGATGTATTTATCGATAATATAACATCTTGTCCATAGGCATCGGGCAATATGTCTAGCTAGCCTGTCTCGACAAAAATGATTAATTACTTGTAGATAACATATTCGTGTAAACAAATAAATCCCATAAAAATATATACATATATGATAAATATGTTAACGTATTATATTATGATTTAACGTGAAAATTATGCAACGCTGAGAGAAAATATCTAATCTACCCAATTTTCAATTAAATAAATGATATATACCTATAAACACGTCCTATGGATCATTAAATATAATTTAAAACTATACGATGTTTTACTAAGCGTTTTTTTGTGAAGATTCACGATGATCTTAATATTTGAATCCAAAGATTTTTTAATTATCAAAAAAATGTACAGACTGGATTACTGGCCCCAAAAAGAGAAATTATTAAAACATATTTATCGTGCTTGTGGCCTAGTGGTTACAATACTCGCTTAGTGATCAAGTTGATGGAGGCCATCGAGTTAGTCATAACACAAGCATCTAGCTTAGTTTGAAAATAGTAAGAATATTGATGTGATATGTATTTCATATACGAATCCCCATTTTTAAATTTAAAAAATGTATTCTTGTTTTTTGTTGCAATAATCACTAATTATTTCATTAAATTTCGTTGAAGTTTTTTCAAACTACTGACATCCCCCTTTGGCCCTATAACGAGTCCGGGTATAACAGTAGTCAGTTTTTAATAAGCATTAGAAGCACTACTGTGAGAGAATGTCATATTCGTGTAAAGGATGCGATCAGATTTGGTCAAAACAGAGATAGGTCCAAATATGTCATTCTTAATATCAATAACATTCTTGTTAGAAACAATTTATGAACTCGCCGGCCATACGCGTTCTTTACGGCGCTATTTACTGGTGTGATTTATGTTGAAGCGACAAAGGCAATGGTTGAAGAAACATAAATATAAATTCAATCCACCTTGATACCTCATCTCTTTTGAAAAACTTGGTGCCGGCGCCGAGTAATGGCCGCCGAGCCTGTAATAGGCTGCGCACTCTGCAAATGGCATTCGGCGAAGTGCAAGAAACTAGAATTTATTTATATAAAAAAAATACAAAAAAAACGTTGTGATTTTTAAAAATACCACCTGTCGACGGCGTCAGATGACGCGGTGTGAACATTGAAGGATTAATGTTACCCGGCTGACCGTGAGAACACAACCCCCCATATCTGGGCTTCGCTACTGGCATGGCCCAACCCCGTTATGATCCGAACAGCATTCATCAAATTGTCGCTCCAAAATAGATAATACATAGTTTATTAATATTGAATTATTTATTACTTTGTTTTGTTTTTAATCACTTTTATGAGTAAATTATACACCAACAGGTTTCGGAAAATATATTTTCCTTCATCGGGATGCCAAATAAACTAACTAAAACCGTAATCTATCAAATTATCCTAATGTTTTCATTTTTTTTTTTTTTAATAAAAAAATATTATCATTCAACAAACTTAATTTTAATTATACGATGATGAAAGATGTGGAAATTAATAAAAAATATATTTTAGGATACGACTTATGGTTTAATTTAGTTGGTTATTTATAATATTTTGGCTAGTTTTACACGCTTTACTTATTTATAATGATACTAAATTATTCAATTTAATACCAACATTGTTTAAATATAAAACAGACAATCTTAATTTTTCATCAAAAGTATGTTATTATAAATGATTCAAAAATTCTATAAAACCAAATATATAAATATTTCGACCTGTTTTTGCCAATATTGAAAGCAGTGCAATCAGTAATATCGTTTAAGTATATCGTTTATTTATTAAAATACCGCCCGTAAGACGTATAGTTCTTCTAATAATAATAATATAACATATGATAATTTTTATGGCGTCATTTTCGAATTTTTTTTTATTTGTATTTAACCTTTACCATGCCATGATATAAAATTCCCGAACGCAGCCATGCTGTCAACTCGTGTTACCGTAAATAACAGTTAGAAAAAATGTTTTTATTAGCTTAAATGGCTTTAATAGCACGAATTTACTCTAAATATTGAGCACTCAATTTTGAAAAAATGATTAATAACATAATTTAGAGCATTCATTAAGTTCTATACAATGTATCCTTCCTTCTTATCTCTCTTCGTTAAATTTGTAAGAAAGGGATAATTATATTTGCATGTTTGTTGTTCTTTTTCAATAGTGTGTGATCTCTGTCTTTCATATCACAAATAGTATTTTTACCAACGTATTAATTTTACAACGGATTGAATGGAAAAAATAATTGTTTTGTACGATTCCCTTTTCATAATTGGTTTTTCACTAGTCATTCCTGAGCGCTAATATTTTCTTTAGGATTATCTAAAATATGAATTTTATGTTGCATGTATTTACCGAAATATTAGCGGTTTAATATGATGGTCGACCTGTGTTACTGCATGGTTTGGGAAGGGTTAAAATTAAAAATTGTTATTTGGAATTTTGGAAATAATTTTCTGAAAACATGTTTTTAGTTTATTTTTAAATAAAGTCTCTGGTGCACTGTTCCTTATGAAGGAGGGCAAAAAGTTCGACGCTTTTGAGCCTGCCACCGCAATTACCCGTTCACTAAACTTAGGCTCGGCACATGCACTCGATAATTACCATGACTAAACTATTGAGTCGAAATCTATTAACCCCTCGATTTCTACTGACTAAACTGTTTAGCTGTTACAAGTGGGCATATAATTAATTAGTTGCCAATGAGATCTCCCAACATTATTGTGCGTGCTCCCATACAACTGAACTATCGCGGATCGACTGCTTAGTCGAATGTATGCGCACGCCAATACACGGAAATGTACATATAGCTTATTCTTATTTTAAATAGGCAATCCACCCTTTCCAAATCGAGGAAGGTGCATTATCCATCTATGCTACAGCTACAGCACTTTTGACGACAAATTTTCGAACACATATGTTACACTTTTTCAAATTAATACATCTATCGTTGCATTATTTGAAAGCCATCTACTTTTTCCAGGAATTAAAATAAAAAGAATAATCATAACAAGAGGTAAAGAAAAATTATGTTTGGTCAAGTTAATTAAATAATTTCACACCTGACTCCTTTATCGACTAATCATTGAAATGTGTACGTAGATAACGATGGTAACTCTCTCATCTATTCTTACAACACTCTCTGATCTCGAGTCCATCTGTGGAGGAGTAGCTCTGTGTATTTTATATATTAATAGTTGTCGGTGCCCGGCGTTATCTGGCTTTTAGGTTTGTATTTCGGTTTAGATCAAAGCATAGGTAGAAAGTGTTAGGGGGTATGCGTAGGGGTGCATTTGTTTTTCGAAAGCTCTAATATATGAAAAATGTAGTCCTGGAAGGGGAAGATATTCGAAAGGAGCGGAGTAGGGCGATTATGTCGAGGTCCTAGAGTACAACTGAGTAAAATATGAATCAGATGGCATTCGATATAGTACATTTGTATCTCGGGATGGGGTGGGGTGGGGTGACCAGGAGAGGAGGAAGGTTGTGTGTAGGTTGTGTTCTGAAGTTATAAATTCACGCGGCTGTATATCATGGTGAACTACGCATCGTGGTGGAGTAATTAGCATCGATAATTGTAGAGAACCGTAAAATATGAAGAAACTACTAAAACCTACCATCTTCACGTTACTGCGCCGGCGCTACAACTAGCCAATCAGGTGGCTGTGAGCTAACCGCGCTCGACACGAAGAGTCTCTATAAACCGTGCTCAATATGGACACGACATGCTGTAGTATGTGACTAAGCAGTTATAATGAAGCGAAGAATGTAATTATTTTTTTCATTGGAATTGCTACGTTAATGCAATTGAAGGTATTAATGCAATGTGAATATATGATTAGTATTTCCTTATTAAATATACAAATACAAGATTTTTTTTGAAATCAGCGGTAATAATGTGTATATATTCTCGTTTGCCAATGCCAATGTAAGTTACCGAATTACTATACATATAATTATATAGTCTAAAATTTTTTTATTTGTTAACATTGTTTTATTAACTACTTATTGAGTTTAAATACATCTACCGGTTTCAAAAGTATAAATTAAATAATTGTATTAACATTAACGAAAACATTATTTTACAATTAGCGCCATCTGTGTATCAGCAGAGATTTTAATTGCTTAGTTCTAAAAACTACCACGACAACTCACCGCTGTGCTCATGGCGCTCTTGTGTATTCGCCGCATCGAGCTATTCACATTACTCAGTTCTGTCTTTGAGCCTAGAATTACTCAAGTCATATAAATGGTTATTTACTGAATTGAAAATTCCTTTCGGTTGATCCGTTTTGTATGGAGTCGTTGCCTATGCTGTTTTTTAACAGAATAATATTAGAAAGGCTTACAACTGCGTGTAAAACATTGAAGTGTCTACTTTCTTTTTGACTTATTTGCGAATTTTACTATCTTACTGTTTGTAACGTGTTGATTTCATGATTGTTTTTTAAATTTGATGCATGGATTGGTTTTTGATTTGGGAAAAACAAAAAGCAACTGGCAGAACTATTTCCTACCTTAACCGTTAATTAAAATAATTTTTTTCTTTAGTTATTACGTAAAGGATTTTCAAACAATAAATGAATCATGTTCAGTCATAGAAATTTTTTATATGGGTAAGAGTAAGGTATTATTTTACGTTAAAGCTTAAACTTAAAAAACACTATTAATAGTACTCTAATATTACAAATAAATTCATGGTAGAGTCGTATAAACGACGGATTTATTTTATCTAAAAACGTTGGTTAAACGAAAGAATATATATTATTCAAACTTCATTTACGTAAAAAACAGATTCTAGCATTATTTAAAGAAATAAATAAAAAAAAGTGAGTTTATTTTTCGGGTTTCAGCGTTTCTTGTCAAATGTGTAAAACGTTTTGACAGAATCTACTAGATGGCGCTTATTACAAATTATAATGTCATTCCTTCATAAATATTTACATTTCATATGCACATACGCCGAATCGCGGTACACAACCTTATATAAAAAAAAAACACAAATCACGATGTTTCCAGATATTCAATCACTGATAGTGAGCGCGACTCAAAGATATCGGTGATTGACTCACGATTCGTGATTTTGAGCTCATCGCTAATACAAACGCACGTGTTAGATAAATACATTCGGCTTGAAAACGTTACGAGTAGGTACCACTTATTGTTAATTTCATCTCATCTCATTCTTCATAATGACGCCACCCACAGACATTTAAAGTACAATGTTTTCAAAATTGTCGTGTTTTCGCCTCCCGCTGATATCGCGCGATAATTTTCGGGTGGAACTGCCGTTCAATCGACATATCCAAGTATGGCTCCTCCTTAGAAACCAGATACTTCATCAATTGGTGCACCAGCCACCGGCCGCCAGCCGCCAGCCCACACTTCGAGCGCTGAGCACGTTCCCACGGTACGATTAGCTACTAAATTAGCATAGCATGGGCGGACAAACTCTGCATTGCTAATTTCATCAAGTGCGTACAATTCGGATCGCTGATGTTTCTGAATCAATGCCAAACACAAATTGATTTGTAGCGAAACAGAGAGAAAATGTTTTCATTTACATACATTACAGGGCTTTCGTGAATTTCACATTCATTTAAAAACTAGTGTTGCGTATATTAAATTTGAAATAATTAATAAGTGTTAAAAAAAAGACTCGATTTTCCACAATTTTTATAATTTTCTATAATTTAGTACGTAAGTATATGCAGCGGCGGACTTACGAGTATATAGAGTCGGAAAACTCGCAATTGTGAGGGCATCCGATTCGCTGGGAAAAAGGAAGTAAAATAAATATTTGAATATGTCCAAAAACACACAATTACTGAATTTTAACCAACAAAGGACACTGTTATTAAACAAATAGATGTCTCATAGAGACAAAGCTATTTTTGATTATATTTAATGTTAAAAAACATTTTACACATAATGTATATTGCTTTAAAATAATTTAAAAAAAAATCATATTCTCATAGCTGTTTAAAAAAAAAAGGAAAAATGAATGATCAAATGTGGTCCATAGATGTGATGGTGTAGTGGTACTCGAAGCGAGTCCACATATTAACATATATACAAGTTTCAAAAAAATTGATAAATGCGGAGATTGAGGAGTGAGAATTGGTTACGTTATATCATCATAGCTATCACTTAAGCCAGCCGAAGACAGGTCGTAAGCCCTGCAATTACCCCACACTTTCATATATTTTCTATTAAATATAATAACACGTAGCTTTGTCTCTATGAGGTATGTGATATTTGTATAAAATATAAGGTCTAGAAATACTGTTAACGCTAAAAATATTTGCAGATCCGATTGTTCCCGGCTGCCGTCATGACTTCACGTTCGCTCGTTCTTAGTCGGGGGGTCGGCTCGGGAGCTCTGAGTTCCAGCTATGTTATTATTTATAGATTAATATAAAACATCGTCTCACTATCTATGTTACTTTGAGTAGTTCACGTCGTATTATGATATTATTATTTTGAAGGGCCTCCAAAATGTTCAGTGAGATGGGCGCTAGTATGCTAAATCCGCTTCTGCATCGATAACTCTCTCGCAGACGCTAATGTCTGGAGTATATGTGTAAGCAAACATTTCTCAAAGATTTAAAAAAAACGCTTATTCATTAAAACGATAAAAAGATGTCTCTGTATTTTATTTACTAACGGTAATAAAATCCGTCATTATTATTAATACTATTATTATTTACCGAATTATTTATGTATAACCGTTCACACGTTGAACAGTTTGCTCTTAAAATTCTAATCTTTGTAAGATTCAATCATTATTATATTCTAGAAAACCTTCCCCAAACTACCCAAATCAGAACATTTAAAAAATATAATTTTAATAGTGTATTTTGTGATTGTATTGATGTAAAAAAAAGTTTTTTTTACTCGCGTTAAAATTGGTTACCTGTCTTTCATTACATTAAATTATAAATACTAATAAAATGTATGAATTAGAAAGATATACATATAAAATCAATTTTATCGAAAAATATTGTTGTCGCTACCGGGTTTCGAACCTGGATCTCTTTCCAATCCGGGGAAGGTGCATTAACCGATTATGCTACAGCAGACAGTACTTTTGACGACAAATTTTCAAACCCATATGTTACACTTTTCAAATTAATACATCTATCGTTCCACTATTTGAAAGCCATTTTACATCAATATAAATAGACACTGCATCTTTATAATTAAATATCTTCATAATAAAATTAAAAAATTAGAAAGAATCGGTCCAAATTAATTTTTGATAAATACATTTGTACGTATATTGTTACAATTGTTTATTTGACGGAAAGATTTAGTTTACAGATGACCACACAATCCTGTGTTCTGGCCGCTGCGCTGCGTTGACGGGCCCGTAAGGCCCGAACCAATAACAGAACTGCTGATGCTATCAGACGATGGATATCCTCGGCCATAGAGTGTGTCGGACGATATAAAGCTATTGATCATCACACAATGTTGATTGCCAAACAAGGAGAGGGGTTAGAACAGGGCTGGCTACAAATATTTAAACCAAATATGTCCGTTTAATTTTTAAAACAAAACGTTGTACTACACACACGTTGGGTTATTTTCACTACTAGTTTCGAGAAGTGCAGTCCCTCTCATCAATCTCATTTCATCACAAAGTAACCGGTATATCAATAAATAAAAAATAACAATAAAAGTGTCTGAAATAAAGTGTGTATTAACCGTTGAAAATACAGTCATGTAATAATGCATTGTTGATTTGTTTTGGTATTTTATTAATACTAGTACTGTACGTTACTAGTGTACGTTACTACTGTACGTTCTTCATTAATATGTTTGAAAATAACATAAAATAAGTATATCATTAGGAGAACACGTTCTTATTGTGAAGTTGTAATTATTCAGAACATAGCTCTGTGATATTTTAAATATGTTTCTAACAGTGTTCCTCCGGTATAACAGTAAGCAAAGTGCAATGATCAATGTACAAATATATATATATAAATATATATAAGCAGTTAAACAAGATGTCAGTAGATTAGATACATACTTAACGTAAATGCATTGTTCAAGATATATATTATTGCAGATATAATATATATTAAATATGAATTAAATATATTAATTTGAAAGATATACATATAAAATAAATTTTATCAAAAATATTGTTGTTGCGCCACCGGAATTCGAACCTGGATCTCTTTCCTAACCGGGGAAGGTGCATTATCCATAATAATATATAGGATAATGCACCTTCCCCGGGTAGGAAAGAGATCCAGGTTCGAATCCCGGTGACGCAACAACAATATTTTTCCATAAAATTTATTTTATATGTATGTCTTTCTAATTAATATATTTAATTCATATTTAAGTATATCAATCACCTTCCGTGACACCTTTTTAGCCTTCGCGCTAGAGGCGGAATAAATTGAAAGAGCGTAAACCCAAATCTGGCTTACCTGTTTCCATTCATTCAATTCTAAAACAAGAATAAACCAATAAGGAATACGTTAAAGCTTAACCGTATACATATTACGCGTGGTAACCCTATACGACCGTCTCGGCGTGTTATCTCATATGATATCGCGACATTGTTCCCGGCGGACGGATCTGTCCAGCTAATATCCCTTGTAAGTCCGACCGATCCGAGACGCGGACCTCGCCTGAACAAGCGTATCGCAGAAACGTTAAACTAACCGGCAAAATGTGACCACCGAGACGTCAAGAATAAAAGGTCAACTCACGCCGGCAAATCGTGTCGTGATAAAAAGCTCGCCTTGTCATCAAGTGCCGAAATGCATGTGAAAAACTTAATGGCGCCTGGAAATGCTGAACGATCGAATACTGTTTCGTGCAGAGTGCGGTCGACAATATGTTTGACAAAACGGTGTCACTATGTAAAAAGGAAAGCGGTCTTTATGATTTGTTTTAATTTGATTCTTATGTTAAACATGCACTTCTGATAAATATCGTCGTACTCAAATCGATGATGTTAGCCCATATCACACGGTCTACTACCAGACCCGAGTATCATGGATTGCCATTTTTATTTATTTTTAATTTATAAAGATTGAATTGCGATACGATTGTGTACTTGTTTTATTTTGGAATCGGCCTAGCTGTCTGGGGTATGGTAAGATGACACGATGTGTTTGCGTTTTGGTTATCTGAATTACGGTTATCTACATGTAGTCGACAGTTAATAAAAAGTTTTCATTATAAAATTCCAAACTTTTTGCCTGTTAAATTAAAATAGATGTTATTCAATAAGAAGATAATTAAAGAGTGGAAAAAATACCAATAATGCATGTACACAGACAGAACAGAGTTGAGCGCTGAGCGTGCTACAACGTGCGTTGTATTTTGTAAACATAACAGAATGACCAACTAATGCGGACTGACCTTTACCGTCAAATCTCCGAAACTAGTGAACAGTCTCATCGATGTACCCGAACCATAATAATTTATTGACATTTCGAATTTGGTGCTTGTTTCATTTATCGGCAAGATCGCGCCTAGTGATCAATAGATCAGGGGTACGAAAATCATCCCGGGAGACCACCAAGTTAGACTTATTTTCATAGCACAACATGTTGCTTAGTTTGCAGATAGTAATAATTGTAATGTGACTCTCTGCACGAAAGTGAAATCTGGACAATTAACCAGAGAGAGAGAGGAATAGGTTGAAAGCCTTCGAAGTGTGGTGCTGGAGAATGATTGAAGAAATAAACTGGACTGAAAGAATTATAGAAGAGTATCTTTTGAGAATAATCTTTTTATTTATTTTTTATTATTTATATATGCCAAAAGAGTATAAAATTAGACATTCTAGAAAGTATAGAGATTAATATTAACAATAAAAATGTACTTAACATACAAACACCCCCTATTACATATTTTCTCTTGTCCATATTTCACTTTCACTTTTGACCGAAACCCGCCTCCCCCCAACACCGCTCTCATACTCCCTCCCCCCATCATGTAGTCGATAGTCTATCTTCTAGTTTTAAGATTTAGTTTATTACTGAAGATTACGCATTAACCGTCGAAAACGTTTTAATTTTTAATTAAAGTGTAGTGAACAACGTTGTGTTATTTTTATAATATACTAATTTTTTTATAAAGTTAAAACTTTAACAATAAATTTGCCAAAACGGGTTATTCTATCCTTGAATAAAAATATTTTACTTATGTATATATTATATATATATATATATATAAATTAGTTTACTATTGATGGATTTTACCATCCAAAATTGGATGGTAAAATACGTAAATCGTTCGTTAAAATGGCTGGCTCTTCACAGCTGTTTTTAGTCATCTGTCACATTGATACTTTGAAAGTTGCAGTGTACGACAATGAATAATTCAATACATTGGTACTTCAGTGATGAGACTTCGCCCGATGATGATCTTGCTGTTAAATTTATATTAGCACATAGACCGAAGATTTTTGTTTATAAAATTCATAAAGTTTGTTTTTACGTTTATTCTTTTCGTTCTATTACTTCCAATTCGTATTAAGTAATTATAATTTTTTATTGCTTTTATAAGATTTCAAGCAAAAAGTAGAAAATAAAGTTGATAAAGGGCCGTTTTCTTGGGGTCTTAAACAGATTAATAATTAATTAATTTAACATTGACTCTTATGGGAATAATTGTTTCGGTTTACAAACAGTTTTACGAAAGGAATTAAGTTTTTAATCCGAGATTCCACTGTACTCTGAAGAAAAAATGTACTTCAATAGCGAGACGCCACCCGACCTCTCTCCTCATCAGACGTAAGAATCGCGCAAAAATGATATTTGATTTATTGAAATGCACCTCCCAGCCGAGGGTCAGGCCTTCGTCCAAAACAAAAACTCGAAATAAATTTGAAATTTAGAGGAGATATTCCAATTAAAATTCCTCCAAGAGACCCACGGCCGGGGCGGGGCGGGGCGGGCAGGCCGGGGGGAGTTGACACACAAACGTGTTTTATCCGATGGTGGTTTTGTATTTATTTGGTTACTTTTGGCCATTGTGCACCGCAAAGGATGCCGCAGCCTTATTCGGCCAATCTTCATTAATTTATTGACATTTAATAAAGTCGCACAGAATTAAGATTAGACTTGTCACGACATCTTTCTCACAGAATAATATGAATATTTTATTATGTGTTCGATATTAATGAGATAGATTTGCATGGAAACTATTGCAATGAGATATTTTGCAGTCGTTGCAATGCAAAGCAGGTATTTTCTTGTCTCATTTTTCCCATTTTTTTAAAGTGATAATTTATAGTCGAAGTTATATTTTTTATAATTGGCTGGGCTGTTGTATATTTTGTGTTTTCGTTTTAATTTGAAATGAACTAAAAAAACGTGTAGATACGTAGCATTATACAAATCAATAATTTATAACTTGTTTTTTTTTTAACTGTCATTTCTCAAATCTGAATAAAGTAACTTATTTTTTAGAAATAAATTATCTTTTTTAAATACTAACTAAATGTATTAATTAGAAAGATGTACATATAAAATCAATTTTATTCGTAAATATTGTTATTGCGCTACCGGGATTCGAACCTGGATCTCTTTTCCAATCCGGGGAAGGTGCATTACTAGACAGTATTTTTGTCGACAAATTTTCGAACCTATATGTTACACTTTTTCAAATGAATCGTTCCATTATTTGAAAGCCATCCACAGATCTATGTTCTGAATAATTACATCTTCACAATAAGAATGTGTTCTCCTTAATAAATTATCTTTAATTATTTCGGAATTATGAAATAGAGATAATTCTCTATGCTACATGAAAATCGCATTAAAATTATTTCACCCCTATCCGCTAGCAGCCGCTATTGTCTATTTTCGACAGTCGCTTGTTCATCGTTTCCTGCAGTAATTGATAATGATTCAGTTTAAAAGAGTATTAAGTTCAAGGCCCTACGACAAATAACAGTTTAATTATTAAACATCAAAAATTGTTCATTTTTTTTCATCCACTAGAGGTTTCAGATCTAATACTAACAATGCCTAGTTTTACAACACTCCCACTGCATTTTTTATACCTCTTTTTATTCCTGTCGAATATTTATCTTTCTTGAATTAGATAACACTACAATAGCACGAAAAAACTGACTACTTTAACACAGACTTCAGTCTAGCAAAGTAGCAAGGACAATGCTGTTGCTGTATATATCAGAGGTGGAGTCTACTCCATCCCACATAATAAACGACGAGTATTACATTACAATATAATTGTATATTATGTTTATCATGTTATATTATAATATATTCACCTCTATCACAACAAAAACATATATGTCAATAATGTCTAATAAATAAATAAATAAATTACATTTATCATCCACGTCAGTCCCTCATGATTGAGGATTGCGATCTCCATAAACTTTCGCCCTCTTAACCATGCTCCTCCACTTTTCTCAGCATTCTGCTGAACTTAGGGCTATCACTAGAAAAATACCTTTTGTCTTTTCTACTTGGTCGGTCCAATGAGTGGGGGATCTCCCTTTTCCTTTTCGTCCTTCGATGGGGCCCACCACATCAAGTTTCTCCAAGCTATCTTCCCTTTTCGCAAGATGCCCAAAAAATTGAAGGATTCGTCTCAGGCAAATGGTTGAGCGTCTGTTATTGATGTTTAATTCCTGCAAGATGAAGACTTTCATGCGTCTAACTGTCCATGGTATGCGCAACATGTGTTTCTAGCACCACATCTCGATGGTATCAATCCGTCTTCTCTCTCTTGTTTTCGGGATCCATGATTCCATATCATAAAAAAATATAGAATGCACCAGAAACTGTACAAGCCTGACCTTCGTCCATATTTTGTCAAATCTGGACATAGAACTTTTCGTTATACCTATCTGTCTAATTTCTGACTCGCAACTACCGTCGATCCGAGATAATTGAAACCCTTGACAATTTCAAGGTCTAAAAGGGTCAACTACAGGGTGAATGTTATGTTCCAGGCCGATTTTGTCTGGCCGCTATTTTGGTTTGGCAAACATTTAGCAGTCGTAAAGAGTAGTTGATTACAATTTATTATAAAGTATATAATTCCTCCACAGCGTAATAATAATGGCGATGCTGTAACGATTAATGGTGATCGCTATCGTCACATGTTGGAAAACTTATTAGTGACGGAATTGGCTCAATTGGGTCTGCAACACATGTGGTTTCAACAGGACGATGCCACCTCACACATAGCCCGAGCTATGTTTGAAATTTTTCGAGAAATTTTTTTCGGTCACATAATGACAAGAAGTGGTGATATCGACTGGCGTCGTCGATCACCTGATTTGACGGCTTCCGACTATTTTCTGTAAGGGTACTTGAAAGGAAAGGTTTACGTCAATAAGCCAGTTAAAAGAGCGCGCGCTTGTACCGCTGTCAGAGGCGGCCACTTGCCCAATGTCATATAATAAGTAATCGATAAATAAAAACCAAATTAAAAAATTGTTTTTCATTTCCTAGTTATTCAAAAACAACATCGGACTGCAACATAATATTCACCAGTACATTACAAGATTATAAATTAAATACTGAAAAAATGATATTATTTGATCAGTAAAATGGTGTGAAAACAGCGGAAATAATCAATCAGAGTAGAAATAAAATTACCACGGTTTAAGTAGCGAGTAATTAGATCCATTTGTACTTAGATTCTTTTCTTCTCTGCTGAGCACGCACACGCCACACATCGTGCACGCCAGCACGGAAAAAAATTACATTGTATACATGTAAGGCTCCGTACCGAAGTAATAAGCGTATAATAGAATGTGATGGAGATCGTAATTTGTAGTGGAGAATGATTACACCCTTCTCAGTCTTGTTATGACCGTTACAAGAAAATGCTCTTTAAACGAATCTTTCAATAATACGTGAATTTTTTTAAGACGTGATATTATTTCTATTTTAAGGGGTGTAATTGGCAAAATATGATTAAAATATCAATAATAAATTCCTTCAAGATATAATAGTACTAAACTGATGCAAAAATCGAAATCGTGTAGTCTCGACTGCATTCTTACACAAGATCGTAAAAGATGCAGCGAGACCCGTAATGGTTTATAGATTAACCTTTTGACTTTGACGGAAGCCGTAGAAGAGTATGAAGTGACACTCTTTTAATTTCAGTATCTAAGCTTTTCAATTTACAACACAACACAATCTTAACGTAGGTATAATATAGGTACGAGCATCGTATAAGAGGAAGGGATAGACGGAGATTGCCATTCAGGAAGAAGGCTAAATCTCAGAAATCGATGATGTATAGTGCGCGATGATAATTTTTAATGAAATGCCAGAAAACATAAGAAAGGAGGAGAAATTGAATAGATTTAAAATTAAATTGACCAAATATGTAAAAGAAAATTTTGTATATATTAGAGCATATATAAAAGTGCTTGTGTATGCACTATGTTAATAATTAAGAAAATATGTACATCACGCATGAATGTCAAATATAAGTGAATAGTAAATTTCGAAAATGGCTTATCACGAATTTTTGAAATTTTACAGGCGACACAAAAAACTGAATTTCTTTCAGTTTGATTTAAGAGGGTTTTTTTTCTATAACTGCTAACTATTGTGTTGCATCATAACATTCTAAAATGATTTCCTTGAATGAAAGTGTGTAGCGAAAAACAGTTAAAGTTTTCTGAGATGGGTTATTTTCGAAATTCATCCAAGAATGATGGTTTTACTAATAAAACGGCATTATTAAAGAACGTTTATTATTAAAAATAACATTTTTATTATGGGTATGTTTTACATTTCACACAATTGTTGTAATATAGCTACAAATAGGAAATAATACCCTGAAAAAGATTTTTTTTTTCCTTCGACGTCTGACTGTAATGCTGCATTTGTCGGCCACTGCAAAATGTCTTCGTAGAAATTTTCGAAATCCGCCGGTATGTATTGTATCATCTCTGTGAGTAACACGGAAATACTTCAATAGTAGGAATGTTTGCACAACAACCTTTACTTTTCGACAGAACAAAAGTTTCGTTGTTAATTTCGTTGCCAATGAAGGGTTTTTCAGGATTAAAGATGAACTCAAAAAAGAACTCAACAATTGAAAGGAAATCTCGGTGGGATGAGATCTTTACGCAATTTATTTCAGGACATTATCGTTCTTTTATTTTCCACTATGGAAATCAGAGACGTTCTTAAAACATGGGTGTACATGAAAAAAACCGAAAAAGTCAACTTTACTAGAAATACGAGATAAGCCCTTTTAAAAATTTGCAATTCGAGTATACTCGTTGTTTACACACTTTTTTATTCCTTTGGTTGTTATTGTTGTTGGTATGATTCATTTATGTAGTGTGAATGTCGCCGCTTTCGGCGACCAAAAAGGATCCCTGTCAAACCACGCTCGGAGCACAATTGCGGTTGGTGTCTCGCCAGCAAAACATGTCCTAATAAGTTTCACCGGGAGTACGTCAAGAAATATAAAACATCAGACCAACTGACAACGTGCAGAGAAACAACTACTGCCAATCCAAGTTAGTGGTGATTTTTCATTCTGCATAGGAAACCCGGGAAAAACAACCTGTTGAACTAAATAAGTACCAAACGTACAAATTAGCGAGAGAACCAAGGTAACAGAACAAATTTTCGCATGCTCAAGTGGTAATTGGGGAATCTGTCGCAGAGATGATGGATTACCTCACATTGGTAGAAAACTTTTTAGCTATCCTCAAGTTCGATATTGCAACATTAGAAACCGGACAACAGATGAATGAGAAGGACTGCAGAGCGTGGGTAATCCTCGAAGGAGAGACTCCTTCAGCGATCCCTCGTTACGGAGATGATGTCTGCCATGGTATATCGATTGTAACTTAACTATTAACTAACGATACTAAAATAGTTGAACTACTAACTGAGGATAGATCGCCACACTAATCTATCTTAGGATATTTCACCGGGCCAATGATCTGATTGTGCCGAGTTTTTCGAGGATGTCCTGTAGTCTTGTAGACTCTACAACTCGTGTCATATAATTTCATCATTTTCTCATACAGTCAACGTACTCAAACCATCTTAGCGAGTGTTTTTCATCTACGCTACAATAAAATTAATATTTGTTCCTAATACGTGAATTGTACACGAGCGAAGAAAAACGCTATGATCTTAAATTATTGAGGAAAAAAATGTATAAATATTAGCGATTAATAATATATTTATAATTTATTTAATAGCGCTACTTTAACTTATTCAATAATTCTGATAAATTAAATTTAAAAGTGGACTAATTATTATTTATGGAGAATCGTTAGCTTAAAAACGATGAAAGAATATTTTACAAAAAAAAAAATTAAAAGGTATGAGTAATTAAAAAAAAAACATAAAACATGATTAATAGTAACTTTATTATCTCATTTATCACTGATAATTTGTATTAAAAAATATTTTTATTTGGAATTTTCTTTGTGTGCGTCGTGTCTAGTACATGGATCTTTTAATTTTTCAATCAATCTAACCATAGAGGTACAATTGATTATACCAAAAAAAAGTATGTTTTGCCAGTACCCAGATACCTGCTGCTTCAACTAAAGCACGGCATTGCATCATGTTACAAAGATAAGTTAGAATTATTGAGTTTATGCAAGAACTGACGGTTATCTTGAGAGTACTTAATGCAAATGTCTCATATGTTAATCGGGATAATAAAGTGTGATCTCCAAGTACAGCAATAAGTTAAGGATACTTGCTGAAAAGCATATACACTCAACTCATACGCGTTAATATTCTAAAACTACACTGCGTAATTTTACGTGGCGCGTTCCTCTATTTATATTATATTAAATAAGTCATTTTGAACGTGCGTCTACTAATCTGTCACAATTGTTTCGAATGTGGAACATCGCTTAACGACACGATAAAATAATTAGTACTTGCATATACTCATTATCAGTACAATGCTGGAAGATCTGAATATGATGACCCTTAAGCAGAAGATATATTTTAATGCAACGGTATTTATTTATAAAATCCTCAATAAGAAAATATCAGCGGAATTTATACGAAAAATTGATGCAAATCAACATGAGCACGAGCATTGTACAAAAGGGTAAGGGGGGGGGGGGGATCGACTGAGACTGCCATTCAGCAAGAAGGCCAAATCTCAGAAATCGACGATGTATAGTGCCATGAAGATTTTTAATGAGAAAACATAAGATAGGAGAAGATTTAAAATATGTAAAAGATAAGTTTTAGTAAAAAAAAATACTTTAATCTTGTTTATATTAGAGCATATGTAGGAGTGCTTATGTATGCACTATATTAAGAATTAAATAAATGAATAAATATTTTTTACTACTGAAATTCGTAGTCGGAAAAAATGTGTCATTTAGAGAAATTTATAAATAATAATACGAGTAGGTACGTATATCAATTTAAATATTCAAATTGTGTAGTATTTTTGTTAATGTTTCCACCAACTTAAAAATCTTATAATTTCTTATCATCATTGACGGGATAATAAATATATCTATTTATGTGTTATATTTGTTCGGTGTAAAACACAGAAAAATAACATAAAGTATGAAAAAACACTTTTTTGGTTTATAAATGGTATTAAGTATACATGAATTTTCTCCAAAACTAAAATGTAAAATGTAAAAATTAATTATTGAATTACCATGTGAAAACAATCATTCATTAATTGGAGTTTGAAAAATGCATTGTTAGTAAAAATCAGCTGTTTGAAAATTATTATTAAGTAATCATAATACAATTTAGAAAGATATACACAGAAAAATCTATCTATCCAAAATCAATTTATCCCGGTGACCGGACTATATTTTTCGATAGTCAGATCTTTTCTAAGAGATTTTATCTGATTTGTTTTAGAATATTTGTCATTGTTATAATTATTCCCGATACGATAAGAGAGAGTTTTACAAGTCTGATAAATCGTCTTTATTACGGCACCGCGAGTTTTTGAAGAGATTTAACTCGCTGTTAATACTTATCTCGTGAGAGATTTACAATATTTCACACACTAATGACCATAAATTACCTTGGCGACTAACACAGATGATAGCACCGATGCCCACTTTAGGGCATTTGACAATGATACTAATGAAAAAATCGTGCTGTCCAGAGAGACAGACTCGAGATAAGATAGTTAAGGCTGTTAATGAATAATTAAGAAATTAGTTTCGTCAGCCGCAGTGCAAGGGTCAAGGGTCGGAGACAACGATGGAAGCTTCTAAATTTAAATGATCATTACAATCAGTTGTAGCTTTATCTTGGGGCGGGTCTTTCAGTGTCCAGTTTGGATGGATCATAATCACAATATATTGGATAATTTACAAAATCATCTCAAGGGCGTTATACAGTCCTACACAATCACTTAATGTGATTTTTTAAATATAACATTATTATTTCTTATTAAATAATCTTTTCAAATCCTCGTTAACTAAACTTAGTCTCCTGACAAAAACTGATCGCTTCTAAAACTCTTCTTGCGGCTTAAATTGATTAGAGATGTCTGTGATACAGGGACGTCATGTTATCTGTCGTACTGTACATCAACGCAAAAGGGAAAAAATATAATAATTTTGATATACTATATAATATTCGGGCTGCCGCATTTAGAATAGATTATAACCCATCCAGCTGAAATATCGGCTCCCAGCATAAATACTCTTACAGTAGTCCACATGTGATACCACAAATGCATTTAATATATGTTAGCAACGATTGCGTGTGCAAGTAACGAGCAATATTATACAATCGTAGAATTTATATTTTATATATTATTAACATGAGGAATATTTTATAATTTGTAATAACATATATGTCTTAAATGACTAAGAAAATATTTTATATTTTCTTTCTATGTTGAAAATTTTTAAACGCACATCTTTTCTCATTTAGACTTCTTGGAAAAAAATAAGATAAGGTGAAGGTATTTTTCAATTTGAAATTTGTTTTAAATATAGCTGATATTATTTTTTTTAAATCTATGCACTTATATCGATTTGGGAAAAGCATATGTGGTAAATGAATGGAGAGATTATCTTGAAATATAGGTCGAGTTACGAAAAATTAAAAAAAATAATGATCTGCACCAGGCCAATACGCACAATGGAAAAGTATACACGCTGAGTTATACCGTATTTTGTTAATTTATTGGTATTAAAGGCTTATAATATTTTCTAGCAACCGATAGTAACAGTATGGAACTTTCGTTGCTTGCCACCTCTGTCTCACATTTTTATGATAAGAAGTAAACAAATAAAAGAGAAAGATGATAGCGAGCCAATGATTGCGATCCTTTTCATTTTTAATTAACACAAATTCTTTTCACTCTTTCCAGAAGATTATTACTCTACTACCACCGTCGCACAAAAGAGGAATTTTGTCCATACAAAAAAGTTGACTCACCGTCCCACTTTCTCGCGCGCATTCGAGGGATAAAGGAGAGGGATAGAATTCAGTCGGGTGGTCGTGCGTCCCTTTCATTCTTGCACGTTTTCAATGGACGTGTGCGAGCGGTGGAATGAAACGACGATCAAAGAGCCAGGTTCAATGGATACCTTCCGCGCATTCTGTTGCCCTGTTACTTTACAACGAATCGGTTATTTTTTAAATACACTTTTTTTACGGTTTTTACTATTGTGATAAATTAACAGGTAGAAAGGGAACGTTTGAGAGATCAGAAGGGTCGGAGTTGGGACCGTAACCTTATAGGCACCTTATTAAAATGCACTATTCATTATGCACGCCTTTAGTGCCGTTTAATTATTGGTGAAAACCACAATAAAAAAACATCACATTTCAGACAACAACAACTTACCCACTGTATAAAACGAGTTTAAATAATCGTTTAATTTAAACTTTTAGTTTAAGTTTTGTGGCATGAGTATAGTTTTATCTTCTATCCTGAAACTGGTTCCCATTGAATCAAATATTTGTGTGCAACAGAATTGTGGTGTATATATATAAATTTGAAAAATACATTTTTTTTTTAACCTAAGTTTATTACGTCGATATTTTTATTAAAAAATGATCAAAATATAATAATACATATTTTGATCAATATAAACAATTAAGAATCAGTATTTTTGGTCAGTTATAAATCATAAAATTATAGTAATATTTTTTTAGTTGGTACATTTTATTGCTTAGGTTAAGATGTTATTAAATCAATATTGACAATCTATTTAAAATACTGATTCTGTCTTAGTGATTTTGATCATCTAATATATAAATAGGATCGTATTCAAAAAAGTTAACAAACTTCCAAAAAAGTTAACAAACTTCCAAAAAAGTTAACAAACTTCCAACAAAGTTAACAAATGCAATATGTCGACAAAGGAAAATGTTAATTATAAATTAATATTATCGAACTAATTAAAAACGACATTTTGTTTTTAAAATAGGCATAGATAGGTAAGAAGTTGATTGACGATACAGCTATAAGCATTCATGTTAGATCGGTGAATTCGATCAATTAAGTGATAATTAATAAGATTTATCACAGCAGGTTAGCTAAATACTGAAATTGAACACATTAGAATAAATATTTTATTTTACATATCTTACCTCCACCGCAAAGAAAAATCAAGAGTCGCATCAAAATGTTTACATTTATTTGAATATAATAAATATAAATTAAATATATTAATTAGAAAGATATACATATAAAATTAATTTTATCGAAAAATATTGTTGTTGCGCCACCGGGATTCGAACCTGGATCTCTTTCCTAACCGGGGAAGGTGCATTATCCAAAAATTAAATATTGTCGCTGTAGCATAGTTGGATAATGCACCTTCCCCGGTTAGGAAAGAGATCCAGGTTCGAATCCCGGTAGCGCAACAACAATATTTTTCAATAAAATTGATTTTATATGTATATCTTTCTAATTAATATATTTAATTCATATTTAAAATATCACAGACCTATGTTTTGAATAATTACAACTTCACAATAAGAATGTGTTCTCCTGAATATAATAGTTCATTTTTATGACTGAGAGCAATATCGTTATTATCTTCAGTCAGATTCCATTGATATGTTTACAGAGAAATCAGTCATCTTTTGAAGATGCCCCCTATTTAATTATTTTGATCGATTTTTCATATATTTAAAAAATCAACAATAATACAAAATCAAAATAATTTACTACGTAATAATCGCACACTTCCATGTGAGAAATACAGCAGAGATATCCATGCGACACCGTACATATTGTATTTATGCTGCTTTGCGACAAACACAGGCAAGAATAAGGAAATTACATGTGATGTCCTTGGGATTGTATGGTTGTGTGTGTGAGCGTGTGTGAATGCTGCACCACCGGCGAGCGCGTGTGCGAGGCTATAAAGGGTAGGGCGCGGCGTCTTTCTCTGCGTATTCATCGGCTTAATCATTTGACCTTTACTAGTGATATACCTTGTACTTAATTGTATCGTATTGTAATACATGTATAATTGTTACAAAATCTATTCCTTGGACCTTCACATTACGAGGTGTACACTAAAGATGTACCAAGAAGACAAGTATGTACCATTATATATATATACGATAGATTAAAATGTGAACTATGGTAGTGTAAATTTCATTCAAATTTCTAGTTACGATTATGTACAGCTATAAACATATATGGAGGGTACGTCCTTGATATATAATATTGTCAGTTGCGTTCATGAATGATTATTTGAATGTGAAATGATTCCGACTGCTCTTATTTGTTTATTATGTGCTGCTTCTTTTTTCCAACCCTTTTAGACCCATATTGACTCTTAATAATATTGTTTCCTTCCCGTCCTACCCAACATCCACATCTCTCTTCCCAGCTTTCACAACATCCACCGGTCCATCCACCCACGGTCCTACTCCCCTAGTCTTCTCTTTCCACTTCACTTATACTTTAGAATTCATACTTCAGATTTCTTATTAATTTTCTTTCCTGCATTCTTAGTCGAAATTATGCTTTTATTAGTTTTATATTTTGTACGATATGTTATTATTGTTCATAGCATTTTAGTTTTTTAAGGAAAAAGTACGCAGGAACGATTTTTTTTGACATACAAGTATATCAATGTAATTTTTATACGATAGTATTCTTTTTTTGAATACGTCATGACTTTTTGACATTTCAAGAAAGTTTGCGTTAATTGCTGGCTAAAAAAATTAAGTGTTAAGTACAAAAAGAAACAAACATTTCCGACATCGTTTTGAGATTAATGAATTACAAAAGCAGCTATTCACGAGCTCGATTGGAAGGTTATTCCACATCCGCCTTATTCTCGTGATCTTGCTCGATCAGATTTTCATCTTTTTCGCTCTCTATCTAACAATCCATCCAAAAATAACGACGCAGATTATCAAAATTGCATTGTCGACTTCGTCCCTTCTAAACTACCGGATTAAAACCGAATGAATCATAAATAATGCAGAATATATTATTTATATATTTAAAAAAACAATCATTTAATGGGAACAATGCGAACTTATACATCAACCCAATTTATTACAATACTGTTAAAATCCCTCAAAAAAATATTAAATTAAAAATATATTTTGAAGACCAAAAAGATCACGACGTCATCTTGAAAGTCTGACAATTGTGTCGTACAGTTTCGGGAAAACCCACTTATTGATGTCATTGGATCGCTAATGCTGGGCCCGAGAAGACATGATTTATTCTCGTTTCAAGAAACTAGAACATAAAACCTAAATAAAATGGACTGGAAAATTGAACTGTCTGATCGGAATAATTTATTAATGCGAACGGACACATTACCCGTGTCGCTTTCTAGTTTTTAAACAATTTGATAAAACTCGTTTAAGGCAAAAAAAAAGTAATTAATGGCAGTAACAAAAGTTTTGAAGGAGTCATACGTTTTGCAGTTGCGGATGTGAAATCGGACGGCGATGTTTTACAATATTACGTTTATTTTTATAGTTTTAGTCATTCGCTCACTTTATATTGTAGTATATATATTTTTTTATTTTTGTTATTAAAACTAGACCCACAGAACATCTTGCCAGACATTTGTATCATGACATATCATGTATATGACATTTAATATAATTAAAACATAACAACTAATCAGTGTCACAGTTTAAACAATTCACTTCAAGCTTACAAGTTAGACAAATTATTTTCGATAAGCCACTTTTTTATAATTTCTTTCAAATTGGGAGAGAGCGTACTATTTTTTAAGGACCCAGGTAGTTTATTTTTTAGTGTAGGAACAACAAATTCTGATGTCCTAGATCAATGCTTAATGGTGATTTTGGGAATTGTTAAATTCAAATTAGCTACACTTCTTGTATTTTTTCCGTGTGAAGCCACCCTATTTAGAGCATCGTTAATATTATTTTCTTTTATATTATATGAATATAATTTATACTATATGTGTATTTACTATATTTTATGTAATATAATGTATTATACATTAGTACAATATGAGTTCAAAAAACAAAAAAAGGTTTATGCGATCTTTGAGTTTGCAAATATTTTAATTTAAAAAATGTAGTTTTCCCTACGATTGATCACAATTTTTTTAATATTAAATACCAAACACGCTCTTGTTCAGTTTTTTTTCGCAATTTTTAATCCTTGCAGTAACTAAATCATTCACAGGAACTGCAGTAATGTATTTACGAAGAGGATTTCATTAGCATCAACATTTAATGGGGCATTAAACATTCTAACCATAAATTAGATGCCATCTTACACCGTATTTCCACTGCTTTAACGATACAAATAAATAAATATTAATTGAAAGTATTCTTAGAATCGTAAACGTTAACAAACATTCAATGATTTTTTTGTTTAAGGAATCCCTGCGAGGAAATAAATGATGTATGAAGTGAAGTTTTATTTTTAAATTGCATCTTGACTTGATTTGACTTCTTAATCTTTCAGCCCGCTCCCTTCCTCAAGACAAGAAATGTACTAAAACTAATTTACAAATATAGAAGCAAATACAGGGTCAAATTGGGGCGTGGTTACAAATGAAGTAGGAAAAAAGTAACTAAAATGCAAACAGATTTAAGAGAGGGCTATTTACAACATTAACACTTTTCATAATTTCTAATATTACTAGGTTAATCAAGTTAAAGCCCCTAATATTCGCACTATTGGGTGATTTGTAAGTCTCGTAACATGCACAAAGTCATCATATCTGAATACCACATCGTTGATAGGCGGACAACTGCAAGATGTAAATTAATGTCCAGCAGCCACAGCAGGATGGTCACGGACTTCCGAGTCCCGCGATGCCGCTAAAGAAGAACCTCTACATCACTGAAAATATGGGCGATACCCAAGACGCAATTAAAAATATCATTTGAAGGGCAACAGTTAGTGAATTGAATGGATGATTAGCGCCGACTTCATTTATCTCAATGTATTATTTATTACTACGCTCGAGACTGTTGCATCCGCGCAGGCCGCCGCTTTATCTCGTGTCGTTCGTGTTATTTAATTCAACTAATATTATTATTATACAATGAAGAATTTCACTCGTTTATAAATATGTATTTATAATTTTACGATAAACAGGAGGTGGCCGGACAAGCGAACACTCGTTGCAACGGAATCAGTTTAGGATTGATTTCCGGGCCGCTATGAAACAGCTGCTGGTTACTGACGTTTTAATTCATCACTAATATCGGCAATATACAACTTTAAAATAGTAAAATAAAATATTATCTTCAATGAAATAAAATATCCGTAGATATATATCTACATGTATTCGATGCCAAGCGAGATGCAAGACTTTAAAGTCGTAGTAAAGGATTTACTTGGGAGTCATTGAACATAGACACTCCTAGAAGTTTTCTTACATTTTTAGATAGTTCTTAAAGATATCATTTTCGTACATCGCCTACAATTAAAAAATGCTTAATTCAGGGCAAATTAATAATAATTTTCTATAGGTTTAAGTGCATTTTAAATGCAAGTACTCAAAAGCCCAATAATAACTCAGAAAGGTTTAGTATGTTTCTGTATTGTATTTCGATTTGATGACTATTGACATCATAATAAATTATTTAAATTTATGAATAAACTACTTACACTGCCGAAGGACACAAATAATATGTGAAAATAGCAGTTCAAAAATATCTTAAGCTTTTATTGGTACTAGCTTGCTACAAAGTTCACCAGGGTAGAATATTTTAAAAATAAATTTAAAAATGAGTAGGTATTAAAATTTGCTGTTAAGAATGTACCTACAGATAATAATAATAAATCAATGAATAATAATATGAAGTGAAATCTTAACGTTGAACAGCGCTCCTGACGGTGGCCTGACGTTATAGCCCAGGTCTAGTTCCGTAATCCCGATCTGCCCCGTAACGATCTAGCCAAGGTCTAGCCCCATAACCCCGGTCTAGCGCCATACCTTGCCGAGCTGGACGCAAATTTTCACACGGCCATTAAGTTAGAAATTTTAAAAATAGCCGCCATTGTTCCGTTGCGGCGGGCCCGCTGACGTCACAGCCGCTGGAGAGACGCTTCCCATAGACCGCGGGCGGCCCAATTAGGCGGTGAGATCACGCCGGGATTAGTGATAGTGTCACAAAAATCGCCGAATATGCGCAGAAATGTCACATTCAACGTTTCTCGACACTTTTCCTAGCGGGCTGGCCCGTGTTCGCGAAATGCCGTTTACAATTCCATCGTCTGCCAGCTGATATTTATCTTACTTGGGCTAGCCCACTCGATCTTCACATACTATATCTTTGACTGTACATGGATTAATCATTAAATAACCTGAATACTAATTAAATGTATTAATTTTAAAGATATACATATAAAATCTAGTTTATCGAAAAACATTGTTGATGCGCTACCGGGATCCGAACCTGGATCTCTTTTCCAATCCGGGAAAGGTGCATTACCAACTATGCTACAGCGACAGTATTTTTGACGATTTTTCTAAATTTCGAACCTACATATATGCTACACTTTTTCAAATTAATACATCTATCGTTCCATTATTTGAAAGCCATTTTATATGTATATCTTTATAATTAATACATTTAATTAGTATTTAAAATATCACAGACCGTCTGTTCTGAATAATTACAACTTCACAATAAGAATCTGTTCTCCTTAATAACATTAAATAATCATTTTTGTACAAAAACTCATACGTAAAACTCTACAATAAAAAATATTTTTTATAATTAAGGGATATTTTATAATATATTTATAACACGATGGGATATTTCTGTTGAAATCAAATGCCGTATTGAGCAAGCTCGTCCAACATTTATCCGCATGTTCTGCAGTCATGATCTCAACCTTAGGTTACGAATGCGAATGATCAGATGGTATGTATTTTCGGTATTATTTTTAGAATGGAAGCATAGGACACTTACCGAAAAAATTATAAGGCGACTTGAAGCATTTAAGATGTGTATATACAAAAGGACGCTCAAAATAGGCTGGATAGATAGTTACGAATGAAGGTGTTAAAAATCTTAATACTTCAGTATCTTGTACGTGTGATGAGACATCCAGAGAAGTATGAGATCTTGCACCTCATAATGCAGCAAGATATTTCTGGAGAAAGGAGAACACCATGGTTGAAGAACCTGATGCAATGGTGGTAGAGCATTAACAAAATGATGATAACCAACACGAAGACCGACGTCAGTTGAACGAGAATATTTAAAAAAAAAAAGTGATTTAAATTTATACATCATTTTAACATATTAAAAATAGGACAGTACTTCAATTATCATTGATAAATTATTCATTTATTTAAAAATACGATATATTCTGTCGACGACAGATTGAATATTAAAAATCTAAACATGAACACGTTTTTTCATTGGGGAACACAGAAAGCACTTCTGCAGACGAGATATTAATCGCCGGGGTGCATTGACATCACATACAAATCTAATAATACAATATTATGTTATTAGTCAACCATTCTAGAAATAAACGTGATGTCTATAAATATATAATTTCTGTAATTAAACTATAATACAATTATTATTAATCATTAATATTTTAAAAGAAATAACATTCTTAAAGAGAACACATTCTTATTGTGAATTTGTAATTATTTCGAACATAGGTCTGTGATATTTAATATATATTTGAGATTCCGTAAAAACAAAGTAGATGGCTTTCAAATAATGGTATTGTCTTCTGTAGCATAGTTGGATAATGCACCTTCTCCGGATTGATTGGAAAAGGATCCAGGTTCGAATCCTGGTAGCAATAACGATAAAATTGATTATATATGTATATATGTCTAATTAATATATTTAAATAAATAATATTATATTTATGATGTAACTATTTATCAAAACATAGTTCATTAATAATTAATACAAATTATTATAGGTAAATCAATTAGAACTATACACAGAAAAATCTACCAGGTACCACCAGAACTCGAACCTGGAACCTTTTATCACTAAACTTCTTCTACTCAAAGATATTTGAAAAACGTTGTAGTTAAATAGACAGTTGCATCCAACGGAAAAAAACGATATTAGACGATAATCTTCAGAGTTATTATGGCATAATTTGTAAAACAGTGGTCCAAAAATAAAATGTTCTGGGTTCGAATACCAACGGTAACTATATTTTTTTCATTGACAGATTTCTTCCGTGTATCATTTTACTAAGTGATTTATTTAAAATATTATATATTCTTAATATGAATTAAATATATTAATTAGAAAGATATACATATAAAATCAATTCTATCGAAAAATATTGTTTGTATGGATCTCTTTTCTAACCGGGGAAGGTGCATTGTCCAACTATGCTACAGCGACAATATTTTTAACGACACATTTTTGAACCTATATGTTACCTTTTTGATGTTAATACATTTAATCGTTCCATTATTTGAAAGAGCCATCTGCCTTATTTTTGCAGAATCTCAATACATATTATATATTCATTTCTTTTTCTTAAAAAAACAATTAAACAAATTCAGTTAAATCACTTAGAACAACTCTCTCAAATATCTCACATGACTTTCAGTATGGTTATTGAAGCTTTATAATTAGTAAAACTATCTATTGGTAATATAATGTTAATTGTAGTCTCTGTGCTGAATATATTTTTCGATAGATTGATTTTTTTGGTGTATCTTTATAAATGATTTATCTAAATATATTTTTCAATTCAATAATCTTGGAAAATAGTTCTGAAAAATAATAACTTCACTAATAAAATGTGATTTCATTAATATTAATTTTACATTAAATTTTAGAAGTCTTTATTTTCATATTTACTACTAAGTACATTTTTCATCATTGCGATTAAAAATATAAATATGTATATATATAAAAATTTAATTATACCACTATAATAACCATCTTTATGCTTTGCAGATAATCCACAATTTTCCTCATAATAGATGTATGTATGTATGTATGTATGTATGTATGTATGTGCTTACTAAGGATGCTGATCAGAAGATCTGCTAACACAGGCAGATGAATAAAAACTAAAATAGTCTTATTTCTTTGAAAGTTCAGGTTTGACAAAATGCAAAATGTTTGCCTCCAGCAATTAATCTTTTAGTCGATGCGAATAAAAAATATATCCAAAGTAAATATCAAATTCAATAATGCTTAATGACTTATATAAATTTACATTTTATGCTTGGTAATGAATCAAGTAACGTGTGGATGCACGGTACATACTTTCTGATTGACCTAAAAACGTTCTTATAACTATATTATATTATATACATCATATAAAAGATATTTTAAATATTAATTAATTAAATATATTATTTAGAAAGATATACATATAAAATTAATTTTATCAAAAAATATTGTTGTTTCGCCACCGGGATTCGAACTTGGATCTTTTTCCAAACCGGGGAAGGTGCATAATCCAACTATGCTACAGCGACGATATTTTTAGCGACTAATTTTCGAACCTATATGTTACTTTTTTGATATTAATACATTTAATCGTTCCATTATTTGAAAAATCCATCTACCTTATTTTTACGGAATCTCAAATACTTTTGAGTAATCTGATAGCAGACGCCAGAATTATAAATTCATTTTTATTAAATTTTGCTACATTTGTTGAATAATTTAAGAAATCTTATGTTTCTTTAAATTATTTTGCTAACTGTTAAATAACTGATAGATAACTTTAATACTTAAATATAAGAGTAGTGTTTTTAATGCTGTGCTGTGTAATGGTATAATTGATATTTAAGGTAGCTGTTAAGCTGTTGTGTTTATCCTAAAAAAAATATTTTTGACTTAATTTTCTTGTCAATTTTTAACTAGTGTTTATATTTGTATATACTCCTACAATATTGTATTTAAAATCTATATTTATATTTGTGGATATTCGTGTTGTAATTGTAAACGTCCCATAAAGGCAGGGCGTAGACATAAATAAAAACTTATAAATGTACGTTTTGTGTTTAACACTTTCTTTTTGCAGATTTTTTTTTAAAAAGATTCTGATACATAACACCGGAGTGAAACGCCAATTTCCTTTAAAATTCAAATTAGGTGGATATGCATGTTTTGTTATGAAGGAACATTATTCAAAAATATTTTTCTTTATTTCTACTGTCAGCACTTTCAAAATTAGAATTTGTTTCAGAATTCTACAACTTAATATTAGAGATAAATAAACATGTAATATCATGGGAAAGTTATAAAACCGGGTATAAATTATATTTCTATTTAATAAATATATTTTTGCGTAGGTACATATTTTATTAACGCAACATCCAACGACAAGTATAGTAGCTCTGCATAAAACTACAAATCATTATTACTTTAATCTTACATATTTATACATATTGTATTGCATATTAGTTTTTTTATTCTCTCATTTTATATATTTAATAAACAGTCTTTTTTTTAGCTGCACAATACTTATATATTATATATGTCTAAATAAAAACATAAAAAATTAGATTCATAAAACTGACCAACTTTTAGATTTAATAATATTTGTGTGAACAGTTCGTGTATATCTAAGGTACCTCACAGATTTTTTATAAGTATATTATACTATGTGTAACACATCTAGTTTCGCAATATTTTAGAGGCAGATGCATATTAAAACGTTCAAGATGTAATATATATGTTTTATCTCAACCACGTCAGAGATATGAACATTTTAATGTCGTAGATGTGCGATTATGATTGATTCAAATATTTTAATGATTCAAAATTATATGAAGAGTCCACTGCAAGAACGTTGAGTGTCACAATTTTTTTTTTTTTTTGAGTTAAGAATGCCATTTGATAGCTTAGTTTGTAGCGCAACTTTGTTCATTTCTAAAATATTCAATATCGCTCACAGTCCCGAGAAAAATGAGCTTTTCTAAAATCGACACACGGCTAAAATGCACCTTAATATATTTTTATTGGTTATATAATATAACATCATACTTATATTTTTTTATTGATAACAGTACTATTATATGTATACTTTATAAAAAAAATTGCAACCCTTTTAAAACCTTTAAATGCAGATATCTCATAATCACTTTATACAGACATTCAACAATCTTGCAGTGGACCCTTCAAAAATTAAATACAAAAAAATAAAAGGTCATCAAAAATCGAACATCCTGTTTTTTGTTAGATTATTTAGGGACTGAATCAAAACCAAAATCAATACAATAAAAAAATAATGGGTCTATTTTGCAAATATTTATTTCGAAGTACGTAGATTTTGTAAAAAATGTAACGGTACAACTTTGTACATACTCCTTAAACATTTTTGACTCCTAATTTAATAATGTATCCATCCATAAAAAAATTGTAGACTATGTCTGTTACAGCCTGTATAATAAATAACGTTATAATATATTTTTTATAAAGTTATTTCCGAAGTTGTTCAATACTCGTGTGGAGGATGCAAAAATACCTATGCAGTGATTTAAAAAATCAACGCCTGTTATTTATAACATACGACTTTACAACAAGACTCGGTGAACGTGACGTCATGAATTATTCATGTGCAACATTACTGTAGCGTTGAATATAAATTGCGATATTATGTCAAAATAATGCTTACCTCCACGATAAACAAAAATATACTGCCATTGATGAGGAGACAGCTACTTTTTAACGATCAAACCACTGGAAAGCGTCCCCATGTTAAATTAGGAAATATTATAAAAATATTAATAGCGCGTTAACGCGTTCTTCGTCAACCGGACACTCGGACGTGCCGAGAACTAGGCATCAGTTGAATTTAATTGGGAATTCGCAATACGTGAACAATTACAGGTATATAGTCAACGATGCCAAGGTGATAAATACTCTTGAATGAAGAATGTCAATCTATTCATATTATATCATATATTAAATACTGAAATAACTAACTTTGAAATGTAAATAAAAATCGATTAGGTGTAAAATTAAGGAGAACACATTTTTTTGTAAAGTTGGATTTTCAGAACATAGTTTTGTGGTATTTTAATACAAATTATATAAATCAACTAGAAAGACATACAGAAAATATTTATATATCTAAAAAATATTTTAAATACTAATTAGATGTATTATTTAGAAAGATATACATATAAAATCAATTTTATCGAAAAATATCGTTGTTGCGCCACCGTGATTCGAACCTGGATCTCTTTCCAAACCGGGGAAGGTGCATTATCCAACAGCGACATTATTTTTGACGACAAATTTTCATGTTACACTTTTTCATATGCACTTTATTGATATTTTTAATACTAATTAAATGTACTAATTAGAAAGATATAAAATCAATTTTATCGAAAAATATCATAGACTTATGTTCTGAATAATTACAACTTCACAATATTAATGTGTTCTCCTAATAATAAAAATATATTTAGTTGCTACCCGGATCCGAACTTCTATTAATTAAAACACTTCCTAATAAAATACTACAGAACTGCATTCTGGAAATGCAACTTTACTAACAAAAATGTGTTCTCCTTGATATTTTAACACTAATGATTTTCTTAAATTAATGCAGTAGTGCCGAAGTATATTGATCTTGTTACGCATCCTCGATAGATCTATAAAAGATCTAGATATATTTGTTTTTCCGTATATCTTTCTAGTTGATTATATTAATTTGTATTAAACGAATATACCTACGCTCAAAAGAAATGCTAGTATTATAATTTTTAGTTAAATTCAAGAATAATTTTTTGTAAATTTCGGTCTATATCAGACAATTATATAATCATTCTAATTCTCAAATACCGTCAATTGGATTCATTAATTTTACACCAAATAACTACACAATCATAGCTATACTTAAATACGGTGATTCGAAAACATCAATTCTATACCAAATAACCACACAATCATACCTATTCCAAAATACCGTTAATCGAACTTATCAATTCTTTATCAAATAACTACATAACCATGACTCCTCCCGAATACTGTCAACCGTTCGCAGTATAACTAATATATGTTTCTTCAATTGTGACGTACTCAAATTTAATAGTGATGGAACAATCATTGAAACAATGACACTTGACATATGATAGTGTATTTTGAAATATTCAAATGGAAATATTACGGACGTAAAGCTCTAGGTCTTCAGTCTATTTTTACAATAGTCGGGGGTTCGAGTGTCGTCCCGGTAGACCACCAAGTTAGTCATGTATTCAAGCGTTTAGCTCAGTTTAAACACGAAACAATGTATTGCATGTAAACATCTATATTTTAAAATATGTATAGGTATGTATTTACTGAGAAAAAAAAAGAAAAAAAGTACCCGTAATGGAACAACAAACTAATCAATTAATATTATATTATATTAGAAACATAATTATTGTAAAGAAAGATGAGTAAAAAAATATATACATTTAATAAAATAAACATACAGGAAAGAAGTTATAGAGACGTATTTTAATGTAATGCAAGCATTGTATTAGCAATAAATATTATACTTGCAAATAATGTGATTTTATAAAATTAAAATGATGAAGAATTTTAGAATAATTATATAAATTTCACAGAAGAACTTCAAACAAATCGACATATTATGTAATTAGACTAGGAATAATATTAATTTTACATCTAAACATATAAATGCGGCGTTAATTTTATTTGCAACCATAAAAAACTTGTTTAATATATACGGCCTTATACTCGTACATTTACTATGTATTTAATTGAACTTCGATTAATTGGTATCTATTTTAATTAAAAGTTCTACACAAATTATTTTTCACACATGGCGCGAAGCCACCGCGTTCGACCGACAGCAGAAATGGAAATGTCACTTGGGAACATTTGATGGGCCAGTTCCGACACAGGTGTATCGGCTCATCAATTTTCATTGTCTCGCCAAGCGTTTATGCAGACATACGGCTGCGGTTTTTGACCCACCGATATTGCAATTTTATTCATGATGTATATAAAATATACATGTGAAATATTTTATAAGACCAATGAAAAGGTGCATTATTTTTTCGGCCGCTTGGCGACGCTCAATTTTCATTCAAGGTGACATTTTATCGAATAATATACTATAATTTATTAAAGGCAGACAAAACATTAAACACTTTACTTTTGTTGAATTTATTTATATTCTCAATGATGGAATTAATCTAACAAATTAAAATGAGTAAAATAAATAATTAACAATATTGCGTATTACAAATTAAACGTATCAATTAGAAGGATGTACAGAAAAATTCAATATATCGAAAAAATATTTTTGTCGCTACCAGGAATTGAACCCGGATCCTTTCCTATCCGGGGAATCGCGTTAACCGATTACACTACACCGACATAGTAAGTTGACGACAAAGTTTCGCACTTCATGCCGTAGTTCTTTTATCACCTTTTGAATTATGACCTTTATTTAATTTGTATTAAAATACCACAGTACTATGTTCTGAAAAACTGCAAGTTCACAATAATAATGTGTTCTCTTTAATATAATAATTTAATTTAATAGTATAAGGTTGGTTGTTACGGGAAATGTGGAGGTATTCGACCCTCATATATATAGTATTAAAATATATAAATTTTAAAGTGGAATATAAATAAATAAATATTATACCTTTAAAAAATATTTTGAAACTAGGTGAAAGGTAAAAATGACAAGAAAAAAAATCATATTTTAAAATATATACAAAATAGTTGGTAAATAAATACCTACCTCTGTTATCGAATTAAATCATTATCGAACATGGGAATTGGCTACCTATCCAGGCTGGACACGCAAACATCAGTAGATTCATTGAAAAAAATAGAACGTCCACATATTTTTTTCTATCCAGTCAAGCGCCAATGTTCCGGGCGATTATATAATTATTTTATTCGAAATGTGCTTGCATACGAGTGACGTCATTAAAAGTGTGACCGACGTACAGACGGCAAGAATTATTTTAATGCCGGTGTCGTGAAATACGCACTAAGTTATTTGATACTTTCCTAGCATTTTCAGTATAAAAAAACATTAAGAAAATTGTATATTTTTATTGTGGCCGAATAAAAATAATTACTTTCTAAAATTAAATTATAAGGAGAATACGTTAAGAACTATACATATGTAGAGTATGTTTTTTTAAAAAGCGTCATCTTATAAACAAATTGAGAAAAAAAGATGCTGCAATAAACGAATGGGATGAATATTTCCCGTTTATAATAACTACATCATTTTTTCATCGTAATACCTGTGTACAAATGTGCTCACTTTAAAAAAATTAAATAAAATGAGTCCATTAAATTATTACTCATTTGTGTTGTGTGATTTGTATCGTTGGAACGACAGCACTATTTTAAAAATATGTTCACATTTCTCTTCTTCGTGTTTAAACCATTATTAGCACGTTTGGGAGCATCTTAATGTATACAAGTATCTAAGTTGAAGACTTAGTTAATATTAATTACTTGTTATATTTATTGATCGAACCAAATGAAGATATTGCTTTTTATAAGAGCCGGTCGAAGTTTGTAACATCTTTAATCGATAATTAAGGGAATTGAGAATAGTCTTCGTCATTGTGGGCAGTGGTGTTGATTAATCGGGGCCCTAGGCGCTGTGGGAATTGTTAGCCCTCACAGTGGCGCACCGAGGATCTTTTTCGGGGCGTTATTAGAAAGCCGATGCACTCACCTGCAGGAATTGCAGCAGTAGAAGAAAGAACTGCAACTGCAGTCCGTGGGACATGCTCCGCGACAGCAGCCGCCACACCACCCGACACATGGCGGCCCGGCGTCAGGTACACGGACACACCCCTCACCACACCATAGCAGGGTTCACAGCCGCTTACTCCGAGCCGCGAGCTCCCGGGGAGACTATCATCCCTCGCTCCGCGCGGGCCGAGCCGATATTCCGCTCCGGTACCTCGCGTCGCCGGGAATTACGATCGAAGGGCTGCGTTCACAATACCACCAAAAATCACTTTTGCCACTGTGCGTTTATATTTACGCGCGGATTAAAATATTCAATCTATCGGGTGGCGACGCGCTTTACGGGTTCAGTCTTAGAGTTTGGTTTAAATTGGTGACAAGTCCTCTGATTGATCGTCCAATGGAGCGGCCTGCCCCTCGGCGCGAGGACAATTAGCCGGACGACAGTCTGCGCGCTAGCGGGCGGCTAATTAGTTCACTGGGACGGCCGGGCGGCCGTGCGGCCGGTGCGAAACCGACGTCGACAAATAGAACAATTAGTTTCGGCCCGGCGGCGGACGGCGATTGTTAAAATGTCGCTTTAATTGCGCGCAAAAATAACTTAATCCATAAATGATAATGTCGGAGTCAGAACTGCCGTTGGAGCACTCACAAATCGCGATTTAAACTGCGCTGTCACAGCGCGGGAATGTTAAGCGCGTGAGAACCGCCCGAAAATGTTAGAAGGAAATGGAATAATATCACAATAGAAGCACGCTAGTAAACAAATGTAAACTTTCACAATAACACTGGTCTATTTCCCCGTCAAAAGTTGTCGGCCGAAAACACTCGGTTCGAAACGGTGGAAATCAATCGACGTACCCGACACGTGTGGGCAATTCTTGCGCATTCGAAATAAGGTGCCGGCGCGAATTGCACAATGAGAAGTGCACCCCAAACCGAGTCCCGCCGGCGGCTGCTGTGAACATAACCTCCAAGTCCGTTTGAAAAACTCGTTCGCGGCGTGCGTGCGCGGAAGACGGACGATCCCCCCTCGCTCGTTAAACCTTCGACGCTGCAGGGCGCGGGGCTACTGAGGCGATCGGCGGGCTCCGGCCGCGGGCTGTGCCCCCCGCGCCCCCCCGGCCCGCGAGGTGTGCGGGAGCAGGGGGAGGGGCGGAGCGCATTTTGCCGCCACCGGCGCGAGGAGCGCTTGCGCAATGGGCTTTGAAATTGGAAGCACTCATTTTCATGATTTTGTAAATGGAACTAAATTAATAAGAAACGATATTAGCTTCAAATTAAAGGTTTTGTTTTCAATACATTACAGTAGGTAAGTAGATTTTGAAATATATTCTTAAATAATTATATGACTAATATCATTATGACATTGTGTAATAAATGTAGTGTCTAATTAATATTGAATACAAGCAAAGAAAAATTCATCCTCCGAGAAAAGTCCCGAAGAATTTTATATAAACAAAATTCAAGTTCAAAAAAACATAAATCCAAATTGTAAATGTGCATTTTTTCAGGCAAAACTAAAATATTTAATACACATTTTAATGTAAGCAAATATTTTATATTACTAATTGTAAAAATTTATTTTCAAGTTTCGAACCGTTTGTTACGACATAATGAATAGTTTTACGTATAAAAATATTATGTTATAAAAATTGTATTAAATCGGAGTGAAATTGAACAATGTATCTAAATTCTACTTAATTAGTCGGCAGTTGATATTGGGAAGGAAGGCACGGGAACTTCCTAATCCTGGCGAGATCGCCCGCCTTGGCCACACCGCGCCGCGCGCCCGTCTCCACTAAACCTTCTGCATTTCTTGACGATAGAAAAAATAAACTGAAAAGTCTCGAGGAGTAGACGGTAGATATCTACCGCGAGAAGACGATGTTTTGCGCGGTCTAGAGATGAGAAAAAAATCCGAATACAAGAACACTTCATTCTTGAGCAAACCTGTTGCATCTTTGTCTTACTCTTACCGGAGGCTGCGCGCGCAAGTGTGCGTGCGTCTCTTGCACTTGTGTTCATTTGCTTTTTATTATTTGTCTGCATTCGAGAAGGTATGAGAAATGCAGGAATCAAACCAGCTACATCGGCACTCGGCTGCACTCGGCTACACTCGGCTACACTCGGCGTGTTGTCTATCACCATAATGCATTAATTAACCCAAGTTTGCCTACCAAGATAAATGTATACAAAATATATCCTAATTATAATATTTTGTATTTTATAGCTTTTCTCAATTAACACTAGACCCACAAAACGTCTCGATAGACGTTTGTCTGCTGCAGCTACATTTATATACATTTGTTACATTTAATTAACTCAAAAAACATAACAATTAATCAGTCACCGTTTATACAACACATATCTTTCTTACAAGTAAGACAGGTTATTTTCTATAAGCTATTTTTTAATTATTTATTTTAAATTAGGAGAAAGCGTGCTCTTTTGTAAAGATCCAGACATTTTTTCTTTATTATAGGAAAAACAAAATTGATCCATACCTGTTGATGATTTTGGGGATCGTTAGATTCAGATTTACTACACCTCTTGTATTTTTTCCGTGTGAAGCCACCTTATTTAGAGCATCGTTATGATAATCTTCTTTCATTAAAAATAATAGTAACAGCCCGCAACTGACTAAGAAATATTATATTAAGTCAAACCGCGATCTTATTTATGCAAGAATAAAGAAATTTAGGATAAGAGATATATCCTGACATTTAAGCAGTGACGTAACTCTAAAAATTGGGCCCCAATGCAGAACAAAAAAAAGGCCCCCAAATAAGTATTGTATATAATTTATGCAAATATTAGTACTACGTGGTTTATCCATTAAATATAGGATGTCCAGCGGAAAAATTTCAAGATTAAATTGTAATTGCTCGTAACCATCAGGGTGAAGTAAGTGGGAGGGGTATTGGTCGACGCGCGTGATTTGCGGATTTGCCAGTCGCAATTATTCACTGGTCGGGAGCGCACCGGACCTTACACCGTGCGACTTTTTTTTTGTTAAAATACCTTAAATCGTAAGTTTACAGCAACAATCCTCGGACAATTCAGGCCCTACAAGAAAATATCCACCGTGAAGTTGCTGCCATTGAACCAACGCAAGAGTCCAATTTCAAGAGTGTCTTGAGAGAAATGGACGGCATTTAGACGATATTGTTTATAAAACGTGAAAACCGCATCATTAAACTCCATTTTGTATAAATAATATATGAGAATAATATTGTAGTTTTTTTTAAAAATTTAATATTAAACTTGAAAATTTTCCGCTGGACATCCTTTAGTAATAACAAAGTTAGTAGCTCTTATCTATCTAACGTGGGCCCCAATACATTGCATTGGCTGCATTGGCATGGTTACGCCCCTGCCTTTATTATATGATCTATAAATACAGCAGGATTCATATTCAACGATCTAAATGCAAAAGTGAAAAATTGCACCACAGTCTTGCATATTTTTCACGAAAAGTACAGTTCTGGCTCCACGGAATGGGGAGAAATTACGCCCAAGAACTTTTAAAGATCCATAGCTGAGAATAAAACTGCTACAACAGTATATTGAGTTACCTAATTGCATCTTGTTTTACTCTTTATATATCTTTTTATATGCTATCTAATTGTATCCTTGTTCTACTCTTTATTTACTCTCTTTACTCGCTCTGAACATTGGACTTACTTTGGGTTTTATGTTTTACGTTGTAATTATATGTTATTAAATTGCGTCTTGCTTTACTTTTTACATATATATTATATCTTATACACTGAACAATGCATTTACGTTAAGTATGTATCTAATCTACTGACATCTTGTTTAACTGCTTATATATATATATATATATATATTTGTACATTGATCATTGCACTTTGCTTACTGTTATACCGGAGGAACACTGTCTGCTATAATACAGTCAATTACTAGTCTAGCAGGCAGGGTACCCAAATATATATCTTACTTTCTTACCGATATGTTGTATTTCTTTTGCCAAATTTTATATGCATACCCTCGGTACATTTGTCTGAGATATAAAATATTACGCAACACTCATAGTAATTAACTAGGTGAAAATGTATACTTAATGAATATTATTTTGGAAGAGTAATACGTCAGACCGTTAGACATTATTTATCAATGTAAGTACATAATACATGTAAAAAGTGTACCTAATAATGTATTATTATTATTATTATTATTCAACTAATCCAGTGCAAGACCACCTTCATGGTCAGTAGTTACTTATGAAGTTACGTGAAGCTACCAATCCACTTATGGCCTCCATCAACCTTATATTTATTATTTATAATACTTGATAATATTGAACCAGACTTAGCACACTGAGCTTTGATTTATTAGCAATTAGCTCGCTCAATTCATATTAAGGGGGGGGGGGGGGGGGGAAATAGTCGCTTTTGACAATAGCGCACACCTGAAATATTATTATAATTATACACTTCGTTTGTCATTTATAATTCGGCCAATAAATAAAAGAGACAATGAATGTCTTCATAACATAACATAACAAATAATGACTAAATGGAAAATTGTATGTTTTTGCAGCAACATTCTGAAACATATGAACTTTATGACGAGACAATTAAGTCGAGATAATATTGCAGGCACAGATGTAAGTACAATATCTTGAAGGTAGCAGCGGAAGCTTAAAGTATTTTACGGGTTCACAACATTGCTGTCTTAGAGCGAGCGTACACTGGGGACAAAACAGTCTTACGACAGTTCGTCACCGACTGTTCTATTGTTTGAAAATTTAGTCGTCAGTGTGCGCACTGCCATACATTCTCATAACCTTCGCCATCACGACAGAATTGTCGTACGATAGAACATCGTCGGTGTGCTTTCGCACTTACCAACTCAAAAAGATACAAAAATTATGAAGATTTTTACTATGCTCAATTCATTTTGCTTAGCGCTCACTTAAACTCTCGTTCTAGAGGGAATGTTGGTAGGGTGAAAAAAGTTTTACAGGCAGTGGGGACGCTATTGTTGTGGGTCTCGTTTCAGGAATTTAAAATTAGCGTTAATTATTTAAAACCCTATTGCTAAATTCGCGTATATGCATGCCGTTTATAAAGTTCTACAATATTATTATATTGGGCCGATATGTTTTTACGCAATCAAAATTTTGTATTATTAATTTTATATTTATTTTTGTTCAATAATACACTTGTTTACACGCCTTGTCACTTTGATTGGCACCACTCAGTTTCCTAGTTTATAATAACGGACATGTGAGCGCGCGCGTGTGTGTGAGTATTGCCGCCCTTTTTTCGAAAGCTAAGAAGACGGAAACCGACAAGCGTCACTTTCCGTGCTTCGACCAGTCCAGCGGTTCATATATACCATCATAAGACAATCCAGCTAAAGGAACAACAAAATTAGACCAGAAAAACAGCAAAATTAAAAAAGGTTAGTGCAGTTCATATATCATATATGTGCTTATTGTAAATCAGAAATCTGGGTACCAGCTATCGAAGGCATTTACATAAACAACACTTGTTAAAAATATACTGTTTGTATTTATTTTGGTACATAACATCTCATTAGGTTTGATCCATTCATTATGTGACATTATTATATACCTTAAAATACTAAACATAACAATTTGTACTATTATCTGAAGGATTCACATTAACTTAATATTTACTTCCCAAAACTTACCAAGCTACCATTACGTATCGGTGATATGTGTTCATTTGAAATGTTATTCGTTTTAAATTGCCCTTTTAATAATTATAATTACATAACAGTGTATTAACATCTTAGGTAAAAATTCCTCCAATATTAAAACATCAAAATCCTTGCGGCATTTTCAATTGCTGGCGACATTTGCAATAATTCTCCGGCTTTATGGTTCGATTCGGTCAGCTGAAATATTTAATTTCAATTCAACTTTGTCTTATCCAAAATCAAATCTGATAAAGTTATCCTTTTGTGTGACTACATTTATTATAATTAGCCAATTAAGGCGAGATCTAAAGAACGCATCGCCTCGGTATCTGGGTATTTAAAAAATAAATTAATTCTTCGTTAATTTATGTCCTATGTATAACGGCCACCCACTTAAGGCTGACACATATATGATTTTTTTTATAGAGTTGTTTAAAAAGCTGTCCGTTCTTAGAACGAGATTCAGACATTTTTGTAATCAACCGAAGGTACAAAAATACAGTTATTATTTATTGATCAGATGTTTAAGGTGAGACACATGTCTTAGATCTGATGGCCATTCGGCAGCCTTGCCATGCTTTCAGAGAAAAGGGCTATTTGTTTTAAACGTATGTTAGCATTATTATTAACGTTGTTTACCATTAATTAATAATACTGGGTAATTCCACTTATGTAAAAGTATTTTTTATGATTTTCGGTTTATAATAATGTGTTCTCCTTAAAAATATATAAGTTGTTTTAATTTTCACAACAAAACTTTGTATTGCACACACCGTGTCTGTTACACCACAATTAACCGCTATGCTAATTAATAAAATTGATTAATTAATTTAATTCTGACGTCTCCTATCGGGTTTTACTCAAAGCTATTTGAGATTCTCCCTACATATGAAGTAGATTTATTTCAAAAAATTTGATAACAGATGTATCAATTTGAAAATAAGCATATAGGTTCGAAAATTTATTGTTAATTTACCATGTTGACATGGTGTAATGGTTAGTGCACTTCCCCGGATAGGAAGAGTTCCTGGTTCGAATTCCGGTGGCAAGAAAATATTTTTTCGATAAATTGATTTTATCTTTATATTTAGGAGAACACATTCTTATTGTGAAGTTGTAATTATTCAGAACATAGGTCTGTGATATTTTAATATGTAAAAATTGTCGCTAAAAATATTGTCGCTGTTGGATAAAGCACCTTCCCCGGTTAGGAAAGAGATCCAGGTTCGAATCCCGGTGGCGCAACAACAATATTTTTCGATAAAATTGATTTTATATGTATATCTTTATAATTAATATATTTAATTCATATTATCTTTATATCTTTCGAATTGATATATTTAATTTGTATTCAAAGTAATTTTATATTTCTTTACAGTATTTGTGTAATAATCGCTTCACGCCTTCTATATTTCTATTTCTGTTGTATTTGTAGATCCAAAACGATAAAAAAGTATTTTTTATATTTTCATTTAGTTATGTTGGTACATATTATTCTAAATGATACATTTAATTTGTATTAAAATATCACAGAACAATGTACTGAACAACTGCAACTTCACAATAATAATGCGTTCTCGTTTAAAAATATAATATATTATTTATTTTTTAAATCTTTAATATTTCACTTTTTTATTATTTCAATGCACATGACACTTGTAACAATTTAATATCTGCACCCAAGTTTCTGGACAAAAATAATTAAATAGAATCAGTTGCAATTTATTTTAATTTTAATGCATGCATCTGTTAATTTCCATTAAATGCTAACTAACAGTGATGTCAACGAGCATACGTGCTTGTGATATGCTTGTTCTGAGGGTAAATAAAGCGCTCGCCTATAGTCCGAGAGGTTAGATTATATTATAGGTACCCTTGTTCCGAGAAACTAACAAGTTTATTCTATTTTTATCTCACAACTTTCTTTGTAAATTATAAGAATGCTGAGATAATGTACATACAGGGTGGCCCAAAAAAATGAGAACATCTCGTAACACATTTTTGAAAACATAATATAATTAATTAATTCTTAATTTTATTTTTTACACAATATATAGCTAATCGGAAATCATCAAAACACCCCATATTGCATAATCTACCGGATTTAAATCTGGGCCGTTCGGTGGCCACATCCCTGGCTCAATGAAATTAACATTTTCACGACGAAGAAAGTTGATTGTATTTCTAGCTGTGTGAGATGGAGCTCCATCCTACTGTAATCTCCAGTTATGCTGTAATGTCTAGCTATACTCCAGGCTTTGTTTTGAAAATCTTTAATCATTTTCATTTTCCTAGCACCCCAACGTTTTTCAATTCGCAAATTTTTGATCAGAATACGGTCTTCTGCAGTGATTTTTGTCATCTGGGCAACAATTTGAAAAAACCAAACATAAACAATGGGAAAATTAATAATCAAAGATGGCGACTGTAAATTGTCGAATTAAAACGTAATACAGGTAAATACTCGTAGGTAAGTAAGTAAATTAGTAAACTATTTCAGCTATTGTCGATAAAGTTAAACTAATTTTGATGTAATTAGATCACATTTTACGAAATGTTCTCACTTTTTTTGGGGCCACCCTGTACATACATGCATCCTTATATTTATCATTCTTATGATGTTCTGATTATTTTATATGAGATGGTTTGAATCTACTTTATAATTATTTATTATAGCCATTCAATTAAATGTGATAAAGAATCAAAGTATAATTAACATTTGAAAGATGTTTGAAAATTCCTGAGTGAAACCGCTTTATATAAAAGGGCATAGAGACCAAATCTCATATTTAAAAAAAAAAAAAAATTTATTTAAAAAAAAAAATAGAAATGCGTACACGGAATACATGTCGCACCAATATTCTTACTATTTTCAAACTAAGCTAAATGCTTGAGCTATGAAAATAGGACTAACTTGCTGGTGTCCTGGAACGAGGCGCGAACCCCCGACAACTAAATCACTAGACCAACGTCTTGACCACTACACCAACAAGCTACTTTATTTATTAAAATTACATTTATGATTTGATTATTGGTTTTTGAAAGATTTATTGCTCTCGCAGAGTAAAGTGTTCAATAACAATCAACAGTTAATGTACGAGTATATCATCATTTTAAAAGAGGTTTATCTAAAGGTTCGCGCCCTACAATACATTTGGTAGGTATTGATACTTCTCAGCGCCAATATGAACTAATAATATTGAAAATACATTACAACAAGAAATAGGGATAAAAAATTTAATGTGACTATTTCTGATGTGCAATACCAAAACACGTAAAAACATTATAGATGTATATATTAGTACACTGCTAGTCTGTCGGTTTTGGGACAAGACAATGTAAAAATAGCTATAAAAAGATGCAAGCATGTTTTTCATTTTCGAGTGCGAAAAAAATGCTTAAAAACACACTTTTGTTTAATTTATGAATAATATATATTATAAAAGGCAACATACTAATTTTGTTATTACTATTTTATCGATAAAAGCTCTTTATATCGTACATACCGTACGTATACAAGGGACCCTTAGATTTTGCGTTGGGACCAATGATTTTAATTATACCACTGGCTACTGTCATAAATATCAATACAGAACATAAATGTAGACATAATAGACGACAATTGTAACATTGCTATGATTTTGAGATAGTCGATAGCAATGGAAGACCGAGACAGTATACATTTAATATTTCCTAAATATAATACAGGGTGTAACAGACCTAATCAACGAAAATTTATGGCTGGATACTTGACTAAATTGCGCGTAAAAAATGTTCAAGGAGTATGTACAAATTATATACAGTGTTGGATAATATTATTATATGAGATTTTTACAATTAGTTCAGATTGTTAACTTTGTTTTTTTTTTACCACTTAATGAATTAAATACATCTCCCGGTTTCGAAAAATATCATTTTCTTTTTCAGGATGTCATTAATAAATCAAAAACATATGTTATATTGTTTCATTAACATCATTTATTTTTAAAAAACAATAATTATTTAAATAATAACTAAACTTATATTCCTAACTCACCTAAACTTAAATTGTTACTTGATGATAAAAAATGATTAGAATAATTTTTAGGAAATAATTTTAGAATGGGACTTGTGGTTAAATTTAGTTGGTTGTTCATAATATTTTGGTTAGTTTTACACGCTTTATTTATTTCCAATGATTCCAAATTATTTAATTTCAGACCAACAACGTTTACATGTAAAATAGACGATCCTATTTTTTTATCAAAAGTATGATCATTTTCTAACAAATGTTTAGAAAATTCTGATAAACCACTATTATTCAAATATCTAAAATGCTCCTTTGCTGTATAAGGGAAAACAAAGATTTTTAGTGTTATATTTAGCTTTAAGTATACGAACTACAAAATAAATATTATCGAATTTGATCCAATATTATTATATGCCTAAATCATCTAACAAAAAATAGTCTTGCCGCGCGAAGATCGATATTCTTTTATTTTTCGCATTCAATGTATAATTTGAAATCGATGAAATAATCGCAAAACTAGGTACTCTACTTTTAAAAATGCTTATATCTCTGACATGATTGAGATTAGGCACATGTAATTTGAACCCCCTAAAATATTATGCACTAGGCTTGTAGACCCAGTATTTTAATCTTCTGATTACATTGTGCTTAAATGTGATGTAGATATTTTATCCCATTGTTTTGAGATTGCTAATACGGTTCATGGTCGGTAGCCAAATCGATCCGCCAGATGGACCGAGGCAGCAGCATCTTGATGTATCTTTAATATTTTACTCATCTGAAGGTACCGTTTGAACTGGATATGGACATTTTGTCCCGTTGCCATGAGGTATGAGGTTTTAACACAGTACCTACACGTCGGTAGCCGAAGCGACCACAGTGAAGTACCAAAGCGGTAGTGCCGGCCCTCGCTTTAATTAGACGGCCGTATATACATAATTAAAACACAAACATAAAACTGAAGCCATTAAAAGATAAAAATAAAAAAGGTATTTACGGTCGTACCTAGCCGCGAAACCTGAGGCCTGATCACACGGCAAGACTCGAGACGGAGGGAAAGATTATGTTAATTTATCTTGTGAACGAGCAAGAAACGATAACGGGTTCTATATTTTTTAAGTTTTTCGATCAATGTTGACTATATTTGGTATAACAAAAACTAAACATTTATATGGACCTTCTCATTAAAAATCAATCTCTTATTAGTATCGGTCAATTTATATATATATACAGGGTGTGACAGACCTAGTCCACAATATTTTATGGGTGGAAACCTGACTAAATTACGAATAGAAAATATTAAAGAATATGTCGAATCTTATTTTTAATTTGTGTATATTATGTTAATAATAACAAGAAGTACGCTGGAATACTGAATTTTTTAACACAAATCTGTATCAGTGCCCCTTTATTCTTGGGGCAAGTGGAGCAGCCACAGGGGGTTACCGTTTGAAACATGAAAAAAATTAAACAGTGATAAATTGGAAAATAATAAATGACAGAATTTGTCTAATTTATTTATAATTTAATTAAGGTTTGAATATCTATACAACAGAAGTTCACACGATGATTGAGTCGTAGAATATGGTTTCTTTCTATTTTTTGCATAAATAAAATCATCAATAATTTCATTAAAATTCAAATAATTCAAAACTTCACGCTCAATCGAAAGCAATGCGAATGTATTTAAATTTTCTTCTCCCATCGAACTTCTCAGATAATTCTTTATAAATTTCAACTTTGAAAAAGATCTCTCATCCTTAACATTCGTGCAAAACAATGACAAATAAATGCTAAGAAAAGTTTCAATATTTGGCATAATACAAACTAAGCCATCCTCTAAAATTTTTGAGTATATTGAAATTGTAAGATAACGTTGACTCATCGGACAGATGGCGGCGGCCGCTAGGGTTGTCAAATACAACACGTTGGGGAGTATTTTTTTCCGATTATTTACCATTTCCCTCGGTTTTTTTTAGCATTATCGCGTTTTTATATTGAAAAAAAAAATCAGAAACCCTAGGATAAAGTTTGCCCCAGTTGAAATTCTTAAAACGGCTCTGTTCTGTGTTTATAAACAGTTTTCTATTCATGTCTTAAAATTGTGTTTTTTCTGCTATATATTAGTTATCAATATTTTAAATATTGATCATGTAACATTTAAATTAATTTAACTGACATTATTAAATCGGAAATATACATCGAAGACTCTCAGCAAATGAAAAAAAAAGATATTGTCCTAATTTTGGGAATACCACAAATAAAAAATTAAGATGTGTCTGAGATAATAAATAGAGTTGCGTCATCTATTATATTGAAGCTCCAAAAAAAAAACGATATAAGTGTGTCCCACAGGCTCTGTAACATAAACGCAGTAGCAAAAAATTGCAACAGTCCAATTGTGATAAAATTGGTTCAAAGAAAAACTAAGGACTTAAACTACGATGGTAAACTTTAAGAAATTCGCCCGAGATGATAAGACCTGTCCTGGAATATGCCTGGAGAAGATTTCATCCTGCCTTGGAGAGGGTAGGTTTAAGTTGGTAGAAGACCTTACCAACGACATGAAGATGCTTCTACAAGATACTCGAAAAATAGCTTCAGAATATAACTATCAGTTTGTTTGGTTTCAAAATGGCAAGATCCACATTAGAAGATCGGAAGAATCGCAACCTTTAGTTATTAAATCGCAACACAATCTTGAGAATATCAAACTTACCTAGGATTCAAGAAATTTAAAAATATTAATATTTTGAGAGCTTCACTGCACTTGCTATGGCCGATAGCAACTTTCACCAATTTATTAACACAGAATATTTTCACTTAAACGTAATACATTTGAACATAAGAAGCATTAATAAGAATTTCGATGAGTTACCAACTTTAATCCACACCGTTAATACAGATTTATATATAATAGTACTAACCGAAACTTGGGTCAGTAATTACATTCATATTTGACATCGTTCCCTAGTTCTAATTTAATCAATTTCCCAACATTTTTTGTTCATTTTCACATTGTATTATTATAGATGTATGTATATATATTTATTAGTTGTAAACAAATTCTTACATCTAGTAGATCTTGATTTTGTTTTATATAAATGTTGATAGCCACCCATATAATTCAAGATCTTTCTTATTTGGGGGTTTTTATTTTTATTTATTTTTACTTTTATTTTTATTGTTTTGTTTTTGTCTATGCTTACATTTTTAATTTTAGTATACATTGTTTCCTGAAGAAGGGGCCATAGGTTTTAAACAAAGTGTTTTTCTTATTATTTATTCAAATTCTTGTTGACTTATGTCCATGTCTTGTAGATTCTTTTAAAAAAATTATACATAGTTCATGTCACACACAGTCAAAGTGATTTAATTTAATTTTAAGCTCAGTTTTTCAGCCATTATAAATAAATTAATTCATACGAAAGAAATATAAAGAGAAAACGTTGTCTGGTGATGATAAAATAAGCTAAGACTTACAATATTAGAATAAATCCAAGCTTGCGATGGCTTCCTGGACTTGATCCGAGGAAAAGCTTGAATATACAGATTGAAAATACGTTTTTTAAGAAAAAATGACCGCCAAAAATTAAAATGTTAAAATTGCCTCAAAGAACTCAGACGATTGACGGTCAATATTGACAATATTATGAAGTATTTAAAAAAATCACTAATTTTCAATAGATCGTCTCGAGCGTTTTGAGCTTTGCGTGTGACTTTTGGCCGTCTACCTGAGATGCGTCCGTTGTCTAGCATCAGCGATCATTTAATATAACATCGGAATCGTGATTCACGGATCGATCAGTCCGGCCGTTCCGCTTGGAATGGGTCTGGCGGCAAATGAGGGCTCGTCCGCGAAAATATTCTTGAATAAATCGATTTTTAATGTAAGTGCGCAGAGTTCAAGATTAATATCCATAATTATTATTCAGACTTTTAGGGGTCCCGAAAAATGGGAAAGAAATTTGATCTAGGTAATAAACCATCAGTTCTGCTGTGTGATAAACATTTCTCATTTATTTTTCATAATATTATTGTAATAAATTTAACAAACTATTTGTATTAAAAATAAATTATTCATAATCTCTTTCATTTAATTATATTAATTAAACTATAAAGCTTGCTGGTATTAAATATAATATTACAATAAAATAAATCTTAAACACTTACCTATATATAATTTAATGAACAAAGTTTTATCAGATTTATGGTGCAAATAGAATATAAATGTAGTATCCATATTTTTGGTCCTTACTGTAAATCCAATTTCTACGATATTTATAATGATATTACGACGGAATCTGGAATAAATAGCTTCAAAATGTCGATGTACTTTAATTATATGATAAATGATAATTTACAAAAGTCTGTTTGAGGTCACTATCTCAAGGTTAATTTTAAAACAATACATTTAAGCCAAAGAAGGCATTCCGGATGGTGGTCATCAAAAATGATGGGAACTTTCACCTTTAATGACCCAATTCTTACCTTTGTTTGTTTGTGAAAGTTTCATTTACTTCATAAATATTACTGTTCAGAATAGCATAGAGAATAAAGCTCTACTAGCAGAGAAATAAAAAAAACTAGTGAAAATATTATTATAATTAGTGATTTTTAATTCACTCACCCGTACCAGTTGGCATAACCATATTTTAGCAAATTCTTAATAATCTATCATTATCAGTGTCTCAAAGCGAGAATGAATACAATAAAAAAAAACTATATTAACAGTAAGAGGTTGTTTATGAATGAAGGGAAGGTTGTATGCTTGTATAAGGAATCGGTAGCCTACCTTGCCGAAGGGTATATTTCGTTCAGAGCACGACGACCCGTAAGTAGTAAGGGGTATCCTAACAGCCCGGGGGTGCTAAACCCTTCAATGGAGCTTTTCTGCGCGCAGCGTGAGTGGTATTACACCTGGCTATGAATTGAGGTGTAGGTACCTACGTGGCACGGTAGAACAATGGTATTAAAATGGTTGAGATCGTCTCATTGTTTTTTTTAATGAATTAGTTACCAATATTGAGATTATTTTTGGTATTATTATACAATCAATTATGATTTATTTATATATTGACGAATTTTAACGGTATTAAGTTTCATAACATCATGCCGTATCATCTACAATGTAACTATTAATAAAAAATCACGTATTTTTTATCACAGTGTTAAAATGAAATAACTATTCCAATTAAAAAATAACATTACACTAACATATTTAAAAAAATAGAAGCTCAAAAAATTAATACGTACATGTTTACGTATAATTAACATACGCATTAGGTATATTATTAATTAATTAACATATACATTTTATTACATAAACATACTCACGTGGGTAGGTACATAATATGACGATGTGTAATTAACTGGTACCGGCGATGTTAAACATATCGTGACATTAATTTGACATGTTTTATTCTAATTGATAATTTATATATTTTTAAAAAATTTATTATTTTTATTTATTTTTATACTTTTCAACATCACACCAATATTTAATATATTTCAATAAATTAAAAAAAAAGTAAAATATAAATAAATGTACCTTAAATACATAGATAACAACTCTGAAATAAATATATTTTTTTTTTTTTTATTTTTATTTTTTATCTTTGTTTTATTAACCACTAAATTGAGTTTAAATACATCTAACTAACTAACTAGTTATGATATCCTGAAGAAGAAAATGGTATTTTTCGAAACCGGTAGATGTATTTAAACTCAATTTAGTGGTTAATAAAACAAAGATAATAAATAAAAATATGAATTTTAACCACAAAGTTAATATTGCTAATTTTAAAAGTATATAATTTTAGTAATACCATCCTTGAATGCGGTGCTAGATAATAATGACAAAGTTTAGACGAAAAAGAAGAAAATTAATGAAATATTAAAAATTATAAAAAAAGGATAGTACAAGAAAGCAAAGGAAAATTTTTACACATAATCTCTGATAATTATGATACTATTATTTTTATTGCAAATTAAGTGATGTAACTAGAAAGATATACCTATATTTAGGGGTGCATAACTCTATTGTGAGTATAACTCATTCATTATATTTGTTTTTAAATCAACAGTTGTTCTAAATATATATTTTTTTAAATATACCGAAAAAAATTATTTATGGAAAAAATATTTTAGTTACTACCTGGATTCGAACCTGAATCTTTTTCCATCCGGTGAAATGCGTTACCGGGTGCGCGCGCATTATAATACTAACAAAAAAATATAGCGCACATACAATTTTTATCAAGACTTTTCATTCGTGTGTCCTCGAAGGTTGGTGACGATGTTGTAGTATGTTAATTTATCTATTCACCAACATTTTGTACATTGAACCACTTTCTGAGGTTACACGGCTAAATGATCTATACTATCTTCTCCCGTATAATGACTAGTGTGTATGCAGCTTCCTTGATAATTGTTATTAGTTCTCTTGTCTTATTCATGCGTGTTAATACATTTTCATTAGTAATGTGGTCAATCAAGACCCTACCGGTAGCCTTGTAGGTACTAGTAAGGTAATGTTTTTTAAATTTTCTTCCCCAGCGCACAAATAATAGCATTGGTCCTTAAAATTGCACAAAAGATTGTTTATATACACACAGAGAGTGCATTACTTACGGGTAGGTACCTAAAGTGAATTACAATAATCTAATATATATATTATTAACAAATCATTTCTTGCTTATGTGCATCTCAGGTGTGTGTAATACAATGTTTGGAATATTTAAAATAAGAATTCGTTTAACCTCGAACAGAGCGCTTGTCCGTGGCGTTGCGCACTGGGCACTGCGCAGCACCAATCCGTCCAGAGACAACGTTCTCAATCCGAATCCAGAACAAAGCCTGTAATTGTGATATCACGAATGTGTATCAGGTGTGTCGGCGGGCGCGGGGCGGCGGCGCGCGGGGGAGGGGGAGGACCACGCCCAGCCCGGCCGTGATTGGCCGGCGGTCCGCGAGCTGCGGGAAATTATTGTTACAATTACTTTTATTAGGTTACAGCCATTTGATAGAGGGGGCCAGCGGCCAGGTATTGTTGCGCTCGGGCGGGCAGCGGTAGGCGAGGCGGCGGCCCAGATGCGGACGCGGATACGGCGGGCGGGCGCGCGTGGCTGTCGCGGTCACGACGCGCGGCGCGGGGAGAGGATAGCCCGACGCTCGTACCCCTGTAAGCTGTTCAATTTTTGTCAAATTAACCATAATCTTAACGATTTGTCAAAATTACCACCAAAAATGTGTAATATTGTCAAATTCACCAAATGTATCATATTGTCAAATTTACCAAATGTAGCATATTGTTAAATTCACCAAATGTATCATATCGTCAAATTTACCAAACACCTATATCATACTGTTAATTTTACAAAATTTATGTGTAATGTCCAAATGTTAATGTGTTATGTTGTTAGAGAAAACACATTATTATTGTGAAGTTGCAGTTTTTCAGAACATATTATAGTTGTGTGATATTTTAATACAAATTAAATGTATTTATAAAAATGATGTACAGTTAAAATCTATTTATCGAAAAAATATTTTTGGTTTTATCTGTATATCTTTCTGTTGATACATTTAATTTGTATTATGTTGTCATAAAAACCTTAAATGTATAATATTGTCAAAATAAACCTTAATATGCTCTTGTTAAATTAACCACATACTATATTATGTTACATTAAAACATTTATTAAATTTTAAATACTAATTTAATGTAAAAATTATAAATATATACATATAATTAATACATTAAATTAGAATTTAAAACATCACAGACCTATGTTCTGAATAATTACAACTTCACAATAAGAATGTGTTCTCATTAATTTATTAAATTATTGGAAATTCAATGGTATATTACATGAATTTGTGGAAAAAATATTATCTTAATTCACCAGTATGCAATAAGTTTTGGCAAAATAATGGACATGTGTGTAGAAAGAAAATAATCCCAAAAGTCCTTTAATATATTCATAAAATGAGGCAAATATGGAAACATAGGTATATACGAAGAAATAAAAAAACGTGGACAAATTGAATTTATGATAATCTATTTCCGTTTCTTATACCCTTTGACCGATCTAAACCAATTTTTTTTTTCAGTAAATCTTTAAAACCTCGCACTCCCCCCTCCTCCCTCTCGATCATCCGTTAATTCCCCGCGATATTAATGTATATTGTGTTGGAGGTTCCTGAGGAAAATATACCCACCCCACACCCCGGAGAACTCATCTTCCCCTACCTGGACCAAATTTTGCATAATCATTTTAAGAGCTATGCAAAACAAAGGTATCACCACTTATTATATCCACGTATTTTAAATTACAACTTAATTAAAATCTTGATCGCTAGTTCAAATAAAAAATTAAGACATACATTAAAAAGACAACTAATAATTGTACATAATTAACATATACCAATATATTACAATGAAATATACGTAAGTATGATTCTGTTCCTGCTAATATGTACTAATAATTTAAAAAATCTACCACAGCAAAACGAGGAATTATAAACTTTAAAAAATATTTTTATATATGTCATATTATTTTATACAATATGTCGTGTCAGGAAAATGACCATTTCCGCAAAATGAAAAGCTCAATAAAGCGAAGCAAGGATTTTATGCAGTTTATGAGTCCAATTGTCAATTATTACATAGTATTTACTACTCTGGGGGATCTTCCTCTTGAGGTTCGTCCTTCGACGATACCCATCGCAACAAGCTTCTCCAAGCTATCCTCCCATCTCGCAAGATTCTTAAAAAAATTAAGGTTTCGTCCCATTCAAATGGTTGGGATAAAATCTCTAAATAAAATAAAATAATTTTTCTCACATGTTTCAGGGGCTTTTTGGTTATGTATTTCTGATCGGATGAAAGCTCCTCTTCACTGGCTGAATTATTATCTCGAGTATCGTGTTACTATTTATTAAGGTTATCCACAAACGATGGGGAGTCAAATGCATCGACCGAAAATGGCTAGCAGGCTGGGAAAGAGACCTTTATGCGAGGGAAATACATGTCCGCACGGTGCATCTTCGCGTGACTTCATAATTCTCGCAAGGAGACGCGCCGGCGAGCGCGGATGTCATAATCGTAATTAAATATCACCATTTGAAGACGACAAGTACTCATTACGTCTAATTGTAGTACGGTCTAGATGTCGCTAACCGTTAGAGCAATTCTTTCACTTGTTATATATAATCGTGTGAAAATTTGCACAAGTTATTATTGTTAACAGGGCCGTATTAGATAATACTCAACACATTAAAAGGAGAACACATTGTTATTGTGAAGTTGTAATTATTGACAATATAAGGTTGTGATGTTTTTTTAAATACAAATTAAATGTATTGATTAGAAAAATACATATAAAAAAAATTCAATAATTCAAATTTTTAATTAAATTTTAGAAGCGAATTCCGATCTACAAGATATAGAGATCAAATTGATATCCCAAAACTAAAATATGCCGCAACTCAAAATCAATATATTTATTAAGGCATTAAATTTTTTAACAATCTCCCCATCACAATTAGAAAAATTACGGACTATCATAAATTTGTAACTGAAGTAAAAAAATTATGTACACAGACTAACTGAAACATAAATTAACTCGAATATACTCCTTCTCTATACACGAGTTTTACTCTCATAGAGAAGAAACAAATGTTTATATATATATCCACTGATTATTCAAATTGTATTATATTTTTAATATTAATAAAAAAAAATATACAAAATCAATTTTATCGAAAAATATTTTTGTTGCTACTGGGACTCTTCCTAGTAGACGCCAGAATTAATAATTCATTTTTTGATACAAAATTACAAACATACAATCATTGATACAACTTATATATTATTAAGGAGAATACATTCTTATTGTGAAGTTGTAATTATTCAGAATTGTAAGTTGTATTTGAGATTCCGTAAAAATAAAGCAGATGGCTTTCAAATAATGGAACAATGGATGTATCAATTTGAAAAGTGTAACATATAAGTTCAAAAATTTGTCGTTAGTGCACTGTATTGGTATAGCTTAATTGGTTAATGCACGTTCCCTGGATAGAAAGAGATCCAGGTTCAAATCCCGGTAGCAACAACAATGCTTTTCGATAAAATTGATTTTATATGTGTATCTCTCTAATTTATACATTTAATTTGTATTTAAAAAAATATATTTTGTTGTTGTAGAAAATAATTAATAATTAGATAGATTATTATAATTTATAGCTTAATTTTATGACAATGATTAATGTTATTAAGATCTATTATAGAATTTTAATAAAGGCGAAAATGTTCCCAAATATTTTAAAGTTTATATCAAAATATACAGTTTAAATTAACTAATTTTATAGATCAAATAATTAATCTGATTAATTTTTTCTTCTTTTAAGTAATGTATTTATATTTTATGTTTACTTTGTCAAAAATAATGTTTATTTATATTTAAGATCCACGATTCCATGCGAGATTTTGGGTAATTAAAAAATTAATTGATTGCTTTTAGTATATTTCAACTATGTATTTATTTTTTTGACACCATACTAATTACGAGCAGGTACTGGAGATTTCAACTATTCGACAACATCAACTAACTATTCGAATATCGAATAGTAAAACTACAAATATTCGAATATAAAACTAAAAATATTCGAATAGTAAAACTAAAAATATTCGAATAGTTTCTATAGTATGACAACAGTATGAAATTAATTTTGAATATTTCAAATAAATCGTATTATAAAATTTATAAGAAAACGGGCTAATTTACCAACTGTTTATTTATTGTAGTTTTAAAAATAACAACGCATTGAACGTTTCGTATTTTAAATTTGGTCTTAATTTTGTTTTTATCGATACCCGCTCATTAGCGGTTGACGTTGATTTAACTGTTAAAAGTGTTTTGAATAGAAGATCTAACATTTTTGTCTTTTTTTTGAAATTGTCTAAATATCTAAAATCTTTTTTGGTATTATTTGAACAAACATTTTTAGTTTCTACCGGGGATAGATTGGTGCTTCTTAATTCAGTCTGCAATTTGGACGTCGATGAACTATGGGTATCTCTTCCACATCTGTATCAGAATCCTGAGATTGTTTAATATTCCATCCTTAGAAACTAGTACTAATACTATTCGAATACTTGTACAAATATTCGAGTATCGAATAGTAGAAAAAGGTCGAATATTCAGGTTGGAATCTCTAGTAGGGTACATATAAATTTATTTATTCCTTATAGTGACAAAGATTTAAGCGTCATTCTTCAAGTACATTACACAGATGGTATGCCATCAGTCCAAAGATCTTTGTAAATAACAAGCTCATTTAGTCTAATAGACCCGCGCTTTAAGGATCGAGAGGTTAGGGAGTCGTTTCTCGTTCCGGGAGTCCTGCGAGGCTGAATTATTCGCCATTTAAATAATCCATCATTTAACTATTTACCTGACCGCCTCTGTCCAAAGTGGTAATGTTTATTGAATAGAAGGTGGACTGTGTTTAGAATGGAATATTAAACGTTTAATTACACGTCCAGGGAAGCTGAACGGAGGAGTCGTGACCAGCGACGGGCCCCCGCTGCCCGACTGCGGCCCCGCCTATCATACACACACACACACACATACAAACAACTAGTAATTAAAATGGGAGCATTTTACAGAGCAAATACTTCGTTTCCTGTAGAGATAATATCAGTAGGAAGACCTGAGACGTAGACACATAAAAACATGTCCGAACACACAATTGGTATTCGTTAATACAATATTATGTATGCTCGTAACAGTTGCTCTCCTCGTACTGGCAGTTGGTGCATATACACGAAATATAACATATTGTGTTGATAATTTCATAGATAAATATTTTTTAAATACAATTATAGATATGTACCAGTGGCGGTCGGTGACTTTTTGTAAAATTAGAATTCAGAATGTGTTTTTTTGCAGCAGACTGTGTTTTTTTACCGCAGACTGTGGTTTTTTTTGCCGCAGACTGTGTATTTTTTGCCCCAGACTGTGTTTTTTTTGCCGCAGAATGTTTTTTTTTTTGGTCGAGACACAAAACTTTTACGCATTAATGATTCAATCATTCACTTACATAATTCACTATTTTCGTTTACAGCGTTAGAACACGTTGGTGAAGAATCCATGTTATTTTCTGTATTTATTTTTTATTTTAATGATCAATTAAATAGATAATCGAAGGATATTCAATGTATGTATCAAAAATGCGTCACACAAACTAATTTCTCAAAAAAATCCGGTCGCTTCGTAATATGTATGCTATTCTGTGCATTATACTCATAAGCATTAAAGTTCGTTTTTGTACCTCGAATGCTGTTAACGAATGCGTATACAGTATTCGAAGATATTGACAGGCGGAACTGAATGCGCATGAGAATACTTTCAAACTTTGTGGATACGGAACGAATAATAGAATTCACTGTTGCTGGAATCTGTGTATTTATGCGATTCATAGATGTTCGTAGATTGAGAATGTATATGTATTTCGACACGCTATGTGCGGGCGCCGTGTCGCAATGGGTGTGCGAAAAATTGCTCGCCAACAATTGCTCGCCCACAGTTGCTCGGCAGGAAAGTTGCTCGCCACATAATTTCTCGCCAGGAAATTTTCTCGCCAATTGTCGGTTAGGTTAGGTTTATAAGTAAGTAGTATTTTTGTATAATTATAATATAAAATTTCAAACCCCAAAAAAAACCTTCAAAACCCAATTTATAATATAAAATTTGAAATTAATATCTGGTGGCGAGCAATTATTGGCGAGCAACTTTCCAGGCGAGCAATTGTGTGTCGAGGAACTTTCCTGGCGAGCAATTGTGGGCGGGCAACTGTGGGCGAGCAATAGTTGGCGAGGAATTTTCCGGTAATCGTCGTAATTACTTACAGCAGTGCTGTTTTCGGCTATAAACAAAAAGTTTAAAGCTTTTTGACTCTAGAACACAAGGGACGCGGATCATGCAAAGCGTGCATGAAGCGACCGCGCCTGGTGCGTACCTAGAAACTGCTAACATATGGAGTATGCCATGAATCATATACATTTTTTAATTAAAATTAACTGCACGACGTATTCTTAATTACATGTACTTTATGTGAGATCATTAAATAAGAAATTTACCATAATAAAACTACCGTAATTTTCAAATAATTGTCTGCGACGATTGGCTGATTGAGATGATATTGACATTTGGGACCGATTGTTTGAATGTAGTGAATTAACGTGCATGTATATTATTCACTCATCATAACTATGTAGGTTTTTATGATATGCTTTTATTTTTAATATAATAATCTATTAGCTGAGTTTCCTTGATACATTTGTAAAAACTATCAGCGTTGCTCAAATTAATATATTTTAAACAAATAATAGATATCTCATGGAGACGAAGCTATTATTTATTATATTTAATGGAAAAATATGAAAGTTTGGGTAATTACAATGCTTGCGACCTGTCTTCGGCTGGCTTAAGTGATAACTTGATATAAATATAACATAATAATTAATAATATATTTCATTTTATTATAACATTATTTCTCAAAATTAAACATTACCAAATTAGGTCGTGAATCAAAAATGTCAATAAAATGTAAAATATTTACTTTTTCGACTTCGAAATAGTAAATCATATTGTTATTAACCTTAATAATTGATACAATTCGTAGCACAACTAATTTGAAATGTTAATAAAATACATAGCATTTAAATATCTCTTACATATCGTAAACACATACTTGTTTACATAATGTTTTAAGCCTATGCCAGTAGTTGAGGACTTATCAATATATCACAACAGCTCAAGGAAAAAATATATGATTTGCAGAAGTAAACTGTTAAGAAAATCAATCACATGTGAGCCTTGCACAACCGACCAATGCCACCATTTATATATTGCCGCACCTGGACTAACACCACAGCACTCGCAGCACCAACACCAACACCGGTCAATTAAATACAAGAACACTAACATACAGTAATGCTATATGATATTATTTCTGTTCGGCAGGGCTGGAGAACCATTAAAACGGTATTCGTTATTAATTATAATGAATGTTATTAATTAATTAATAAATACAACATCATCATCTTGTCTCAAAACGATTCTGGATAGGGTGTAAATAAATAATATCTAAATCTAGGTTGGATGCACAAAGCTATGTTGATTCATTTGAAAATCGTAAAATGAGTGTACACGATTTACGGTATTGAAAATGTGACGGACGTACAAACAGTGAGAATTTTTTTTTTTGTTTTTTTATATATAAAATACTAATATCACACATCCCTTCAAATTATCCTGCAGAATAATCTTGAAATGTGTTCGTGTTGATGTATGTATCAGTTTGAAACAAGAACTGCAACGTATAGATTTGAAAATTCGTCAACGCGTTTTTCCGGTTAGGAAAAGTTCCTGGTTCAAATCTCGGTGGCAACCGACATATTTTTACGATAAATTGATTATATCGATCTGATTGATGCATTTATTTTGTATTAAAAATAATATATATATTAAAAATGGTAAAGTATCCCTGCATCTGTGCTTAGAAATTTTCACACAGTGCTTGGACCGATTGGTGGGGAGAAGTATTTCACTCCGCCCTCTTACGCTCGTATTTAACATTTATCTGATCATGGAAACCAAATCAGGAATTGTATCTGTCCAGATATCAATCTGGCGAATCCACTTGGCCATGTGACTGGGGCCGGGTCATTACAGAGATCGATGAGTTATGTTCAATCCAAATGTGAAAATACAAAAAACCCGATCACGCATTGCGCATGTTCCAGTTTGGATTCGGCGTGGTTTATAGATGTTATAATTACTTTAATAGGCGCAGATTCGGCACGGTACTTTCGGTTGGTTCAAATATTTGGTTCGTACGGGGTTTTTTTTATATTTCTCATGTTTTCTATTAGGCGCTATGTGGCTGTTACAAAATTGCTTGTGGCATATAAGCCGTATACATAAATAGTTGTTTGATTGTATTACATATGTTTGTATATTTTAATTTTGTATTTTTTTAAACATTAATTTTATTTGCAATAATTACTATACCGGAAAACCTGTCTGCTATAATGCAGTATAATATTAGTATAGCAGACAGGGCACCGAATTAAGTGTCTTTACTTTGCCGCAATGTTGCTCCTTATTTTTATAATAATATTACACTCTGTAGTATAAAATTAAAAATAATAATATTATTATTATTATGTATTCATTTTAATAATTCTGTATTTTTAGTATCTAATGTTTAAGAATATATAATATATATGAAAAATATTTGATTACTACCGGGAAGGAGTTCAGGTTCGTATCCCGGTAGATATTAAATAATTTTTCGATAAATAGTTTTTTCTGCATTATATATCTTTTCTTATTTATTATCTTTGTTTTATTAACCACTTAATTGAGTATAAATACATCTACCGGTTTCAAAAAATACCATTTACACCAGGCGTCTCTGTCTTGGACCGACATACTCCGCTCAGAGACAGGAACATGTTCTCCAGATCTCTCCTCACATTGTCGCTCAATCTGGGTTTGTCAAGAGGTCACCGTCCGATACGACTCACAGCATATTTCGTATTATTTCGTATTTACGCACTCTATATATCTTAATAGAGAAATATCTTTTAACTCTAAATCTTGGAGTCACATTGAGTATATAGAATGATATACCAAATTCACAAAATCAAAATTCCTATCCATCAGGTAATCACCCATAAAATATTGTAGACTAGGTCTGTTACATCCTGTGTTGCGTACACGTATAGGTGCCGGAAGAAATCGGGATACGGAAGGAATAGGCACTCACCATAATCCAGATTCTACAGACATCTCCAAAATTTGGACTGTATTTTTATTCACAATTTCTTCTTAGGATCCGGCACAGTATATACGCGAAGTCTCAAATCAGTATAATATTATAATCGTTTAGGTAAACGTATAACCGCATAGACCAGACCCATCTGCCATTATTTTCCTTCCTGAATCCAATTCGGGTTGAGTCAACTTATCACTATTGTAATCGATACAGTCCACGGGATCTTATCCCACCAAAAATGCTGTTAATAAAATCTAAATAATAATTATATAAAAGGCAATTCTTGCCGTAAAACTGTAAAATTATAATTTAATAAACTTGAAATAAAAAATTTATAAAAAAAAAATTGTCGCGTGATTTAATACACAATACGCCCTGCTGTTACATTTGATTGTTTTTGAAAGGATAAATATATGGGTCCGTGAGAGATAATCAGTAAGGTCACAGGTAAGACACAGAGATTTGATTTTTGATCCTCTCTCTTTACGCGTGCGAGAAATGGCAAAAAATGTATAAAATGCCAAAAAAAAAAATTAACACAGTATTATTGTTCTTCTAGGTGCCGTATTCTAATAAAACTTTGGCTACCATGTTGTTAAATATCTACAGGTCTTTTGCCATATTGAAAAGAAGCTTCTCCATACCAATCCATTTCTTAGCCAAGAAATCATTTTTCGACTTATACCTCTCTAGATTTGTATTTTTCCTTTCATAAAAATTTAGAAATGTACCATTTACAATTAAGTATATATTCGAGGCATGCAGTTTTCATCTCTTTTCACTCCTTGTTGTGCTTCCTGAGAACCTTCATATGGCGCTGTCTACGGTATCCTAAGAATTCTTCTGCAGAATCGCATTTCAAAAATTCAATTTTTTTCAGCGACCAAGTCTCAAATGCATTCAAGAGAATTGTAGCACTTGGAGGTTTACCATCGTCAGCGACAGATTGTCTGCTCGGATGCGCTCTGTTGCACAACAAAGACGACATCTTAATGAAGGCTCCTCGGGCCAATTCCATTCGCATCCTTATTTATTCTACATATTACTGTTTCCCAGTGGCGTAACTAAATGGAACACTGCAACACTTGCCTTGTTTTACGGCAATTTTCGCTTTGCGTCGATGGACTGATCCCTAACCGAACGTATTGGCGGAGTATGGGGGTTAGCTACTGGTAATATATGTCAGAAATAATTTTTTTAATTTTATAAGCCCATTTTTTGCAGGGGTGGATTTTAAAAATTATAGTTAATATTAATGCTGGAAAAAGTATTGATACCAAAAGTTTTGTAGGGTGCGAATCGTATCGAAATGTGGGCCCAAATACACGATGCATCGGTGTGTGTAGTTACGTCGCTGTTGTTTCCCCCTTAATATATCGCACCCCTAATTAAAGGCACTAACACATATGGAACGGATGAAAGAGAAGAGAATGGTAAGAAAGATATATGACGCAAGTGTTGATGGCACCAGAAATAGAAGATGTCCGCGGAAGACTTGGCACGACCAGGTAAACCAGTTAATGGAGGATGGTTCTGTTAGAAGCCTCAACAATCGGCGAGCTTGTATGAGAAGGTGTATGAATGTGGATGAGGTGAGAATTGTGTATAAAAACAGAAGAGTGTGGCGCTCTATTCTCTCTGCCTCCCCCGCGGAGAAACGGCGTGATAGTAAGTAAGTAACAACGAATAATACAAAATTGTGAGAATCGTGTTTAAAGTTTTGGTACTTTGTTTTGTCAATATGTAGAGATATAAAATATGTTAGTATGGATACTCTTTACCTAATATTTTACGTGATTCTTTATATTTTCAGACTATATTCGGATTGGTTCATTTTTAGTAGAAACAGATTTTCTACATCATTAAATCAAAATTCAGGTATGTTGACTTATTACGGTACTTAAGTAGGAGTATGATTTTTTCTAAAACAATGTATAAACTTTTTGCTATCATTTAAAAAATAAAATTATTAAATGATTTGTATTTTAATGTTAAATATGACCTCTAATCTGATCTCGATTCACGGAAACCGTGCTGCGAGAGGTGTCGGAACGGCGATTAGTCATCCCAACGAGAAAATGTGTTTATTTTTCTAATGCACTGTCATGTATTTACGGGCGATTTATCGTTTAGAAAAATCTTTCCAATTACAGCGTTAATCACGTTTAATTTAGCAAAGGTCACGAGGCTCCCAGCTTCCAAATAAGCAGATACACGGAGCCCTCGATCCTCGCCGCTCCGGTAATTGCTTTCATAATTTAATGACGCCTGTGGTCACATTTAAAAACAAGTCGAGTGAACACTCTCCGACAGTTCTCGGAAGGATCGCTTGTTTCGGAATTTGTTTGTTTAAGGTGATTCAGTTTTCGCCGAGTCGTTAACTTCACCGCGTCGCGGCCACTTTACATTGATTCAACGGAAAAGGTGAGATTCTTTGCTTTCCGACACATCTTCGTTCATTGTTTGTCACATATTCGTCCGATTGGGAAAGAATGTGTCTTCTTCGTGCCTTGTATATTACAACCAGCATTACTAATTTAACGGATTACAAAACATATTTTTATTTATTATCTTTGTTTTATTAATCACTTAATTGAGTTTAAATACATCTACCGATTTCGAAAAATACCATTTTCTTCTTCAGGATGTCATAACTAACTAAAACATTTCTTTATCAGAATCTATTTTTTTTAAAAAAAATATTTTTTTAATACCTAACTCAAATCATTACTTGATACAAATTTACTCGAATAATTTTTAGGAAAAATTTTTAGAATAGCACTCGTAGTTAAATTTAGTTGGTTGTTAATAATTTTTTGATTAGTTTTACACGCTTTATTTATCTCCGACGATTCCAAATTATTTAATTTGTGACCAACACCGTTTATATGCAAAATTGACAATCCCAATTTTTTATCAAAACCATGACCATTTTCTATCAAATGATTAGCAAATTCTGATTAAATATATATGATTACATAACAATTAAAATATTGCGTTATTTGGATATCCCTCTTGCTTGATGCCACTATATAACCTACACAGCGGTTTAGTAATATGATCTGGAGATAAACTCAGAGATTAGCTTGAGGTTGGTAAAATAGACAATACAAATCCGTATACACGACTTTTGATTTGACAGCGAGACTTGTAATATGCGCCCAAACGTCACCTATGACCATATATAACTACAACTATTTAATCTGCAAAGGTAGACAAACAAAGGCATTAAATTACAAACATTTACTCCGTTTTAACTGCTACTGGGGAGATTCAAATTCACCCGACTGACGACAGATCATCAATGGTCAATGGACTATCATTTTATGCACAACACGTGTGAAGTGAGACATAGTGTGAATACGGAGACTGTAAAAGCCGATATTTGTCTCCAAAGTATCTCATGGTAGAAAAATTAGTATCTCAGAAATTGTTTAAAGTTGAAAATCTCTTAATAATCTCATACGTGAACACGGGCCATTAGCGAATTAGTTTTTATAAATGCTTTCATTTTTCAACCAAAACGTTGTTCTTCTAACTAACTTACCATCACGCCATTTCCCGAGGGGGTAGGCAGAGAGGATAGAGCGCCACACTTCACAGTCATCTGTCCTGACGCACAATTATCGCCTCATTCGCACCCATATATCTTTTCAAGCAAGCTCACCGATTATTGAGGCTTCTAACTAGACCATCTTCGTGTATCTGGTTTACCTGGTTATGTCTTCCGTCTTCTGCGGTCGTCCTCTATTTCTGGTGTCATCAACATTTGCGTCATATATTCTTCTTGCTATTCTTTCCTAATTCCCCTGTTTTATATGACTAAACCATCTAAGTCAGCGGTTCCCTACATTAGACTTTTCATTTACGATTGCCCCCTCTCTTCATAACACCCACCCAGTGCTGTGTAGTGGGTAGGAAGCGCCCAGGTGCAATAACTCCCCCCTCCCCAATCTCCAACGCAATCATAGGCATAATATATAATGTATAATAATAGGTTAGCTAAATAAACAAACGAATCAAATGAACATAATATTACATTTAAATTTTTGATTTTAAATTTTATGTAAATCAAAACTCCATAACCTGTTTCTTTGTTTTTATTTAAACTCTTTTTTCTGATGATTTTCGCCATTATCAATATTATTTTCGTGTACCCCTAACCGGTCCACCACATACCCCCAGAGGGGCGCGTACCACAGGTTGGGAAGCGCTGATCACTATCAGCATTACATTCTCTCCTAATCTCTTCATTCTTCACTCTGTCATTAAAATTGTCAAATATACGCCTAAGTGATCTCATTTCCAATGCATTCAGTGTACTTTCATTCCTCTTTAGCCAGCTTCAGACCTCACTTACATATCTTCTAGATCATGTCTATTCAATTTATACGTTAGGTTAGTTTATGTACGTGACATTATATAGACCTGAATAACAACGAAATTAGGTCGGTAAATTCACACATAAAGTGGACACACGTACGTTATTCGTTCGCAATATGCCAACGTCGAGGAAGGCGTGATCACAGTCCCGTGTACAGCAGAGGCAGCAGCGAGGAGCCAGGAAGGGATAAGACGGCTACACCCAACGCACACAATAGGCTGGAGATCTCCTTTCACCTCTGGTCGCAGACTACCGCCAGTGGCAACGGTATCGGACGTTAGACACGATACACTATTTATGCTCCAGCTCGGAGGTCGTCGTTACCTTTGTTCTGATCCGCACAGCTCCCAGCGAATAGGAAACGGCGAAGAAGTGAACTTGCGAAATGCGATGAATCATGTTCAAGAAATAGAGCGGAGGATTTTGAAGCTACAATGGAAATACGTAGCGATATAATTTCATATTACAGTCTCAGCAGGTATATATTAAGATTTCACATTTCTGACTATTGAGAAACAAATCCTTATTGAGTAAGATTTATCCAATTAAAATAGTTGAAAAACTATCTTAAATATATATTCAACATATTATATACATTTTTTAGGAGAACACATTCTTATTGTGAAGTTGTAATTATTCAGAACATAGCTCTGTGATAATTTAAATATGAATTAAATATATTAATTATAAAGATATACATATAAAATCAATTTTATCGAAAAATATTGTTGTTACGCTATCGGGATTCGAACTTGAATCTCTGTCCTAACCGGGGAAGGTGCTTTATCCAACTAAGCTACAGCGACATTATTTTTAGCGACAATTTTCGACCCTATATGTTACCTTTTTGATATTAATACATTTAATCGTTCCATCATTTGACAGAGCCATCTACTATGAAAATTGTCGCTAAAAATAATGTCGCTGTAGCTTAGTTGGATAAAGCACCTTCCCCGGTTAGGAAAGAGATCCGGGTTCGAATCCCGGTGGCGCAACAACAATATTTTTCGATAAAATTGATTTTATATGTATATCTTTATAATTAATATATTTAATTCATATTTATTTTATTATATACATATATATATATTTAAAAAATATTATTTAACTTTGTTTTTTAACCACTAAATACACCAACCGGTTTTAAAAAATACAATTTTCTTCGTTAGGATGTCAAATTGACTATCTAAAACCATATACTATATACTAATCTATTTAAAAAAAAAATTACTTATAAATAAATCTAGTACCTAACATAAATTGTTACGATGATGATAGATGTGGAAATTGATTTAATGATACATAAATATTAGATTTTTTTTTAGAATAGGATTTGTGGTTAAATTTTGTTGGTTATTTATATACTAATTTAATGTATTAATTATAAATATATACATATAAAATCAATTTTGTCGAAAAATATTGTTTTTGCGCTACCGGGATTGACCTATGTTCTGAATAATTACAACTTCACAATAAGAATGTGTTCTTCTTAATGGTTATTTATATACTATTATGGTTAATTTAACACGCTTTATTTATTTATTTATAATGATAATAAATTATTTAATTTAAGCCTAACATTGTTTGTATGTAAAACAGACAATCCCAGTATGATAATTTTCTAATAAATGATTGGAAAATTCTGAAAAACCGTTAAACATCTTAAATGCTCGTATGTACATTCTTCACAGCTAAGTTTATAAATACCGGAATTATTACATTTATCATCTTTGTCTTTGGAATTTATGAGTAACTTTTTTTATATTATTAGTTGTATAAAATAATATTAACCACAAAGTTAAATTTAACAATATATTTTGAATATTATAAAAACACATACATACATACCATTATATCCTCTGACTTTAAGATTTCTATTTTTTTGGCATATTGTTTACTATTGATATGAAATATGTAAAAATATAGTTTCATAATATCTCTATTACTGTTAATATGGTTTTCGGAATGCCAGAAAAAACTCATGAAAATTTTAATTTTCACAAAAGTAAACCAGTTTCGATTATGTTGTTCTCAAGTATCCAACCATCTGATATAATTGAATACACCGAGAAAATGAATTGGCAATGAGCAATGAGAGGACAGACAATCTTGGACGAATGAAGTCATCCAGTGTTACCGGAAGCGAATCAAGAAACCGACGGGCCATCCTAAAACGCCATCCTGACATGGCAGCAAATTCAAATCATAGAGATAAGTTAGTTACATTTGTGGAGGCCTTCATCCAGCGGTGTATCGAAAACGGTTGACAGTGATAATGATGATGAACCAACCATCTCTAATTGAGTATTATCAAAAAATTAGTATTTGATGTATTTTCAGATATTTTCTACTCTTTACTATTTCGTAATTGAATTGAAGTTACATCTTAGCACCATAACCCCGAGATTTATTTCGTTTGCGTCGCCGGAAGTAATTGACGCTGTCAGTGTTGACTTCCTGTAACATTCTCCAATCCTAATTGTTATCCCTTTTCCTATACGTATCGATCCAAGTGGAACACTTTTTATTACGTGGCGCGCCATCAGAATGGATCGGGTATGATTAAGAAGGCAATTTGGGTGCACTGGCGGGCCCGATGGCGAGGTGAGGTACGAAGATAAGGCGAGCTGGTGCGCGGTTCGAAACTTGGGAGAGTCGTGATTTGTTGCACATGCCAATTGTCTGTGTAATTTATCCTGCGTGTACGCTGAACCGCTATTTTCAGATCTGTTATAGATAATTATGCTTTATGCTTGAAACATATTTTTTATCTTCTCTTTTCACAGACTCAACAGATGCTCTTGTATTGTTACAACGGTGCCAGTATCGTAATTTAACTTACGTTCATTTATATTTTACGTTGTTTTCAGTGGGATACTAGATATGCCACACGGATGAGATTTTTGGTCATGGCACTTCAAGAATGTGTTGTATACCGATTCACGTCGATGTGTGCACGAGCACTATCTAAGCGAGAACGATACAAAGTTATATGACCGCTTCACGATAGACAGTAATGCAACAACGCACCTCACATCAATTGACGCACGGTATCGGTTGTGCATGCCGCGAGCAGTTCATACTGTTCACTTTTAACCAAAATTAATGTTCTTCACCTACTAGTTTCGGCTGATGAAAGACATCGACAGAGTCATTATTACTATTAAGATGTGATTAATATTATTTAATTCCCTATCCATAAAACAATTAAACAAATATATGTACTATATGTGTACAAGGTTGTAATAGACCTTGTCTACAATATTTTATGGGTGGATATGAGACTAAATTACGAGTTGAAAATAATAACAAATGCAAATAACAATAATAAACAACTAGCAAATGACAACAATGCATATGAAAATTTCATAGGATAAATTGGTTATATTGACGTATAGTAGGTCTTCCAATAAAATTAATCCTCAAGTAAAAACTGTTTACTTTTAAATATAATAATTAAAAAAGATATACATATAAAATCAATTTTATCGAAAAATTTTGTTGTTGCGCCACCGGGATTCGAACCTGGATCTCTTTCTAAACCGGGGAAGGTGCACTATCCAACTATGCTACAGCGACGATATTTTTAGCGACAAATTTTCGAACCTGTATGTTACCTTTTTGATTGTATACGTACATCTTTCTAATTAATATATTTGTGATATTTTGTTTCAGTAAATATAATAAATAATTAATTTATGCTACAATTTGTTATTTTTTGTAACAATTGTTTATCAGGCCACCATAATAATGTTCGTTGATAATTTATTATAATTCTGCCAGTGTTACAATAACCTTATTTTGGTCTGATCGCTGTTACCACTAATCGTTATTTTGCAATCTTCAATAAGCCAGAATGCTATTTTCTTGCGATGGACTTCGTGTCGCGATAAATCAAGAAATTGAATTTTAATAAGGGACTCTGTTTTATTGCTCCAAAATTGTTGTCCAATCGCTATCATTGTTTGTAATTAATCGACCAATAATGAAACTTGTGAGAAATTTGTTTTACTTGAGTTTTATTTGAGTATTCTCAGAAAAATAAGTGACGAAAAGGAACCAAACAAATACGTCATACTCGTTATCATCACACATAATTTATTCAGTAACTATAAACGTCAAGCTTACGTTTTGATATTTATAAAAAAATACCTAAACAAAGTATAATTCTAAGCGACAGTTTAGTTTAATAATACGTACCTAGTACCTACCTGTACAAAATACAATGTTAATTAACCGTTTTCGTACAAATTTAATTTTAAAATGTCAAAAATTAAAGTAATAAAATGTTATTCCTTGCTTCCTTCTGTATACATAACCGTGCACAGTTGTGTGTTATATATAAACATGATAGTACTCACTCGATTTTTTAATATTAAGTACTGTTAAGAGTACTTATAAAAAATATACATGAAAAGAGTTAAACTGCGACTAAAAATTAATCGTATATTCTTAGGTCAAATGAGAAGGGTGTTACAGTGTGTTATCTATTTTCGTTTCTACTATAATATACTATGTCATTATAATGCCCATTTTACACAACTACTGTGATATATAATATAATCGATTGATTATATATGTATATAATCAGTTTTATAGAAAAATATTGTTGTTGCTACCAGGATTCAAACCTGGATCTCTTCCAATCCGGAAAACGTGCATTAACCGATTATGCTATACCAACACAGTGCATTGACGACAAATTTTCGAACTTATATGTTATATTTATCAAATTGATACATCTATCGTTCCATTATTTGAAAGCCATATTTTTTATTAGAAGAACACATTCTTATTGTGAAGTTGTAATTATTCAGAACATGGGTCTGTGGTATTTTAGACATGAATTAAATATATTAATTAGAAATATATACATATAAAATCAATTTTATCGAAAAATATTGTTGTTGTGCCACCGGAATTCGAACCTGGATCTTTTTCCTAACCGGGGAAGGTGCATTATCCAACTATGCTACAGCGACAATATTTTTAGCGACAATTTTCGAACCTATATGTTACCTTTCTGATAAAATTTCTGATTTTATATGTATATCTTTCTAATTAATATATTTAATTCATATTTAAAATATCACAGACCATGTTCTGAATAATTACAACTTCACAATAAGAATGTGTTCTTCTAATAATAAAGTTGTATGAATGTGTCCAAAATTTAATAAAAATTAATTGACAATTCTGGCGTCTGCTATCAGTTTACTCAAAGGTATTTGAGATTCTGTAATAATAAGGTAGGTGGCTTTTTCAAATAATGGAACGATTAAATGTATTAATATCAGAAAAGTAACATATAGGTTCGAAAATTGTCGCTGTAGCATAGTTGGATAATGCACCTTTTCCGGTTAGAAAAGAGATCCAGGTTCGAATCCCGGTGGCGCAACAACAATATTTTTCGATAAAATTGATTTTATATGTATATCTTTCTAATTAATATATTTAATTCATATTTAAGCCATCTTATTTATTTCTTTTTTCAAATCCAGGTAGTAACAACATTATCTTTCGATAAAATTAATTGAATATATATCTTTCTAATTAATACATTTAATTAGTATTTTAAAAAATATCACAGTCCCTATGTTCGGAATAATTACAACTTTACAATAAGATGACTATCAGTTTCAATGGCGGTAAAATACTTATCATACTTTTACTATAAATACTGATAAATATGATAATATAACGGAGCATTCATCGTATGTAATGTGGTGGCAAGTATCGATCTAAGCGAGCGGTAGACCTGTGTTACTGCATGGCTACGGAAGGGTTAAGATCTCCCTTCTCTAGATTGTACAATGACTACCTTACTGACCCTAAAAAAACGTGTCTTAAAATAGGTAGATTCTTTTACTTCTTCAAAAAATATATCATGTACTATTCTATCACGTGTTGCAACTTGTAATAGCTATTTAGTAATGATGTAAACATATTATATTAAAAATTAAAGTGATGATAGGACTAACCCGAGAGCCGCTAGCCGGGCGCCTGAGATTGAACGTGTCTGTCAATCTTGATACCAGCCACACGAATACAGAAACAAATCATTTAATGGACACGATCTACAAAGATATGTTTGTCCAAACAAAGCGGACTGACTATTGAGTTATTAAGAAAATGGATTCCTCTAACGCACTTAGACATTCGCTTGCCGACACACATAGATAAGTTAGCCGATATTCAAATGATTAATAGTTTGAAGAATGAAACGTGCATTAATGCGAACAGTCTCCTGGTATATAAATGTGAGAACCCTCGTAGAAGATACATGCATACATTTGTTTAAGGTGGATTCACAACTACTTGACGCCAACGGTAACGACAAACGGAAATCTTACCAAGTCGAAAGTGATGGAAGAAGAAAGCAAGACAACGTGCAAAATACTTGTAGGTAATGAATGTTTGGAACAAATAGATGCGTTTGTGTATTTGGGAAGTATGTTTGATAGAAACGGTAAGGATGAGAAAGATATCGAAAAGAGGGTGACTGCAGGAAACAAAGTGAACAGCGCTTTGAATGGAATTATAGCTATTGAGAACTTGTCAACCGAGGCAAAACTAGCGGTACACAATGGTGTTCTGGTACCGACACTGATGTATCCAAGTGAGACCTAGAGCTGGCAATAAAAGAACGATAGTTGACTGAATGCAGTAGAAATGAGATCGCTTAAGCGTATGTGTAGCAGATCCATTTATAATAGATTAAAGAATGAAGAAATAAAAAAATAATGTAAAGCTAATCTTAGTTTAGAGAGTAAGATTAAGAAAGGATCACTAAGGTGGCTTGGTCATATGAAACGAATGAATGATGAGAGAATGGTAAGGAAGATATATGACGCAAATGTTTATGGCACCAAAAATAGAGAACTTCCGCGGAAGACTTGGCACAACCAGGTAACCCAGATACTGGAGGATGGTCCTGTTAGAAGCCTCAATAATCGGCGAGCTTATATGAGAAGATGTATAAATGTGGATGAGTCGAGAACGAGTTAAGTTTAATTTGTTATGTACAGGCAGATAATTAACTAAGCCTTGTGACTTTCCTTTATAGTTCACTTTTTTTCTTTATTATATGGCACAATTAACAAACACATATTTATTACATTTAATACAAATTTAATATATTAACTACAAAGATATACGGATAAAATAATTTTATCGAAAAAATATTTTTGTTGCTTGTTGGTTTAATCTGTATATATTTGTAATTAATACATTTAATTTGTATTAAATATCATTGAACTATGTTCTGAAAAATTGCAACTTCACAATAAGAATGTGTTCTCCTTAAAAATTTATTACATTTGTTTATTTACTGATATAGCTGTATAATATTCATTCGTACGGTATCAATTTTACGTGAGACTCGTTATCATATTGTTTTTCGAAGGTAGACAGAGAGAAGCTATTGAAGTCATGCACCATCAAAAGGGAAAGGTAAACATTACAATTATGTGACGAAGTCGTATAAATTCACCCTGTCCAGGTCGCAAAAGGGGGTGCTAACTACTGCTCTTTCCGTCATTGTCCGTCCCAGCAACCCCCAGCGGAAGACCCACACCCTAATAAATTATCGGTAATGTTAGAGATTCCTTTCGTTTCTCAATAGGTCATCGTTCCGGGAAGTCCGATGACCTATTTCTTCTAATCCCGCAATAATGATGTATCATTTATATTCCTTCCCGAACCATGCAGTGACACAGGTCCGCCATCATAATTAAACCTGTAATATTTCTGTAAATACATACAACATAAAATTCATATTTTAGATAATCTTAAAGAAAATATCGGCGCTTAGGAATGACTATTAAAAAAACAATTATGAAAAGAGAATCATACAAAAACAATTATTTCTTACATTCAGTCTGTTGTAAATTAATACATTGTTAAAAATACCATTTGTGATATGAAACACACACAATATTATCACAGTGAAAAGAACAACAAACATACAAATATATTTTTCTCTTTCTCATTAATTAAATGAAAAGTGATAAGAAGGAAGGACACATTGTATATGACTTAATGAATGCTCTAAATTATGTTATTAATCATTTTTTCAAAATTGAATGCTCAACATTTAGAGTAAATTCGTGCCATTAAAGCCATTTAAGCTAATAAATACATTTTTTCTAACTGTTATTTACAGTAACACGAGTTGACAGCATGGCTGCGTTCGGGTATTTTTTACCATGGTATGGTAAAGGTTAATCACACAATCCTAGTGGATGAGCTCACATTTCTTCAGTATAAATCGTTTCATATCTTTCAAACAATGTGTTTTTTATTACAAGATTTGTGTTATGATCTAACATCAGTAATTTTGCTGTAACTCGGTAATTCAAGCTTTTTAGTTGACAGGTGTTTATATGACGATTTGATTTGATTTTTATGCAAACTTACATATTTCAATAATTTACTGCATATTATTAGCTATATTTAAAAATTCTGCATATCAATAAAAGGAATGATACAATAAAAATATGTTTCAATCGAAATAATAGTGATAGAATTATCTCGGTAAACTGCAGGACAAAATGTTAATATTAAGTTTGCTGTGATGTAATAGCCGTTTATTTAAGAATTCATTATTAATAATTTGTCGTTAATAAAATAATGGTTATTGCTTGATAAAATTAGTGATTTTCAAACAATTATTTCGTTGCTTTTCGTCCACTTTTAGTTCCCGTTGGCAATTACTGGTTCCCGTTGGCAATTGCGAGTCCACCTTTTATACAATCTTCTTACATTGTCATTACAAATAAGTCATGTAGGTAATCTGCTCCCTTGTATCTGTTTACTTCATCACGATTGGCTGAGAAAACGCATTCGCCTACGCCGTAATTGGGTGTGCTTATTTATTTGAGATGGACGCTTTCGTACAACTATTGCGTAGGTACTCACCCGTAAATCTGATACCGACAGAGCACATCTGGGCCTCCGTATCAGAAGGTGCACCCCTAGGCCATGAGAATGATTGTTTGATAGAGTGAATTACAATAATGCAATTATTTTTTATGTTTATATAAAAGTGAATAATACTAATTAAATGTATTAATTATAAATATATACATATAAAATTAATTTTATCAAAAAAATATTGTTATTGTGCTACCGTGATTCGAACTTGGATCTCTTTTCCAATCCAGGGAAGGTGCATTACCAACTATGTTACAGCGACAGTATTTTTGACGACAAATTTTCGAACCTTTATGTTACACTTTTTCAAATGAATACATCTATCGTTCCATTATTTGAAAGCCATCCACAAGTTCGAATCCCGGTAGTGCAACATTATTAATAAAGTGAATGATATTTCATTAAACGATTTTGTTTTATTGATTGATTTTATTTTTGGATCAGTACCATAAAAAGAATATAAGGCCGACGGACCCACGATGATCGCGCGCGGGAATTAGGAAATACGGGGAGAGAAATTAATGGAGGGAATTAGGAAGAGGGACAGGAATAGGGAACGAACCAGACACCAGGAAGAAACACGACCCACCTGAATTGTAAATTGTTCATTTAGGTATCTGGATCTCTTCTTCCACTGGAGCGACAGGTCTTCTGATTTCAGAATACATACTCCGTTATTCCGCGCGAAGTAAGTTCGAAGTCGAACTCACACTTCGTTGAAGTGTGACATATAAGCACAACGACAAGATATACAGCAGCTTTATACATCAGGACGATAATTCACAAGTCAAAAATTCGTTCCCACACGGCAGGAAGAACTTGGCGGCAATCAACGCACTTCGATGATAAACGTTTACTCGATCGACTCAAATAGTCCAAAATCATAGATAACACCATAAAAAAGATCGTGCTCTGGGTATAGGGAGGGGGTAATAAATCAGTAATAGACAGGAACTATTATATCTACGTATGTCACATTCACATGCGCGCACATGGCGACCGGCGATCCATGACTATGTTATAGAGGTCGAACAAGGTCTAATATTTATTGTTGACTGTCATGATGTACTTTAGATTCAAACATCTGTAGTATATTTGAATAATAGTAATCCTCCTGATTTAATGATTTTTTCTAAAGATTTCAAAGGTAGAGAGTAGAAAATAATTTTTTGAGTGATTGTACTGTACTCTAACGTGCAGTACGTGATTGTACTGCACTATATCTTACATCTACGAAGCTGATAAAAGAAAACCACTTACCTCCATTAAAAACTAGAAAACTATCTTAGCTACCTAATTATCTGATAGCCAGCCGTCGAAATAGGTGTTTGGATGTTGAGATACATTAGATTACATAATAAATATTAGTTTCTTCTATAAATTTGTGTCGAATATATTGGAGCCAACTGTGGGAATATATTGGTATAATATACTTATCTTACAGCCCGGAATTTACTGTTTTGTTAATTCATTTAACAGAGTAAGGGGTGCAAAATGTGTAATCTCCTTCCTTAACCGATGAACGTATTATTAAAAAGATTATTTCAAACCATTTACATTACATTCAGTCGTGATATATAATAAATACCATTAAAGAGCTATATTTAATTAAATAATTAATAGATCTACTGGGAACAAATATCTGACAAGTTACATTTATTATTTATATGAATAATTAACATAAATTATTTTTAAAATATGATACTGGCCTCTCTTGTTTAGTATTACAATTATAATTTTTTTTAGTTTACATTTATTTTGTAATTCAATTATATTTTTATTTAAATATTTCATATTAACTATGATATTTTATGTTATAGTATTAGAGGTACATTTTACTAGTTGTTTTAAATGCCATTTTTTTATAAATATCATCAGAATAAAAACAGAACCAGTGATTTTACTATGTAATGAAAATAAATATTAATTCATTAAATAATCGCTTAATTTACAAATATATTATAATTTAGATTTTTTTAGAATTAATAATTAATATTACAACAGTCAAAGCCCGGCTTTAAAAAATATTTAAAAAGTATTGTGAGTACAATTACTGTGATTAATTACTGCCGCAAAGATTCTGCCAAATCATTAAATGAAATTATCAAACATGAAGGCATCGGAATTAATGAGTTTTTAAACAAGATTAATTAAAAAAAATTCTGAGCATGCGCATAAATAGTTGATGCGGTATATTACATTAATTCATAATAATATTACGTTTCCCCGTCTATTTCCATGACTTTCTGGATGTCTTAGACGTAGTGTCATTATGGCTGTATAGTGCTTGATTAAACGGCCATGTCTATGAGTTGGGCAAAAACGAACGTGTTTTTAATATCTCTAGGTTAAAATTATTTCAATGTTTTCTCTTTTATGTATTCAAGAATAGTACGTAAATATTTATTCAATTTGAAATAAAGTGTACCATTGCCTTTATTACAAATAAGAAAAAACATGCATGAAAACGGTCATATTTGCTTATCTATTGGTACTGTCTATGGTATACCAGGTTATGTTTTTCATCCGATTCCAACTAGCATTTTTGTGTTTATTATTGTATATCCGCGGACAAAGGTGGAGTGTGATTTGTTTTGCGGAAAGCTATATCATTGTAATATAGATTCCATTGAGACTTATTGGCGGGGCCTAGCAGTAAGATTATCTGCTAGCTTAAATTAATTACAATTTTTTTAAATAAATATTTCTAGTAATCTCTGTGATTTTTTGGTCCAGAGATAAGACTTATATCTGGTGACCAAGTGGTCAGAGGATAACCTCGTTAATCCATCAAGTAGATAGTTAAAATTTTTTTAAATAAAGTTGGAAAAATATTTATGTAATTCTCATAAATCTTACATCAGAATGAAAAAGCAACAAAATAATTTCATCGGAGGTCAAAATACGGAATATGTGTATATGGTCATTAATTTTGAATCTCCTTCCGTACGGTCGGGTCGATAGGAATTAAACGGTCATGCTATAAGTTAATTAAGAGCCGAGTAAGAATTCCGTTTGACCGTTTACTCTCGTTTTATCTCCTGGGATTTCATGTGCTCCTGGTATTTTTTTTACAAAGGCGCATAAGAAAAAATGCGGGTGTATAGCGCAAAAGCTTCACAGAATGTTTTGTGTTTTTTTCCTCGCCGTTTTTACGATACATTCAATTGTAAAATATTATAGCGCAATTATGGAAGGTGGATGCTCCAATTTTTTAAGATTAATGAAATATTTGATATTAATTGCCGGCTGGGTTTTATAAATGTTTTAACAGTTAGAAAAGATTGGAATGCTCGCCGTAACTCGACTTGACACGGGTCGCTTCCACGTATCTGATCCGAATTTCTCGTATAAAATAAACAACCATGCATTATATTAAAATGGATTCCTGAAATATCGGATTACTGAAAAAAAAAATCGTAGTATAAGTGTTTTTAAAAACAGTTAAATTAATACAAAACCGTGTATGATTATAGCGTTTTGCTATAATTAACATTAAATATATTAATTAGAAAGATATACATATAAAATCAATTTTATCGAAAAATATTGTTGTTGCGCCACCGGGATTCGAACCTGGATCTCTTTCCTAACCGGGGAAGGTACATTATCCAACTATGCTACAGCGACGATATTTTTAGCGACAAGTTTTCGAACCTATATGTTACCTTTTTGATATTAATACATTTAATCGTTCCATTGATGAATTTGATTTTATATGTATATCTTTCTAATTAATAAATTTAATTCATATTTAAAATATCACAGAGCTATGTTCTGAATAATCACAACTTCACAATAAGAATGTGTTTTCTTAATAATTAACATTAATTGGAATAAATGACTTACATTACGGAGTATTTATGGTTATAGAATCGATAAACGTAGGTATATGAGAAATTGTATGAACGTGAACAAGGAAAAAATATATGGCGTTATATCCTGCCCCTGTGGGGAAACGTCATGGTGATATTTTATACAATGTTGACTATTTTATCGACGATCTACACAAAAAATTCACCACATGGCTACGGCAAGAAATGAATAGGCTTTTAATATGTAAATTTGAGATTACGTACTGCGGTGTATGGACTGTAAAATGTCTCTGGATGGCTACATAAAAATGAATAAGTAAGACCGTTACCGACTAACTGTAAAATAATGTTATTAGAGTGAATGAAATTGAAATTATTATTTTGTAATATTATTACGACCCAGAGAAAACTAAACTACGGTCGCAGAGAACTTCGCAATTACGCTATGTAGCGAAACCGCAGAAAATGGCAGCGAGAGCTGCGGCATTATAACTAGTTGATTTATGGCCTTGGTATCCTAACAGGAGAAAATTAAGAGGTCAAGTATCAGGCAATAGACCGTTAGAAACATTCAGGAGAAGCTAACTTTACCATCATGGCATGCCTTTCAAAATGTACCTATTATTTAATATAATACAATGCGTGCGTAACCCTAACTCACGAGTCGTTTCAGCTTTCTCCCATCGACGCCATTAAATGATACAAAACAACACAAAGCTAGATCTTTAAAAAGTGATTTAAAAAAAATAATAGTTGGGATACAAACCTAAGAACTTGTTTATTTTGAATGTTAGTGAGAATCAGTATCACTTAATAAAACGTTACTTTCAATTATTACACACCTAAAAAATTCTAGTTAACATTTCCTCTCCGGTGATGTAAATTGAGTTGACATTGCCTCTAATTATGAAAATATCTCTGTAAATATATTAAATACAGAGTTCATATTTTGGGTAGGAATACCTCCGTAATATATTAATGTATTGGATAAAATAATTTCAATAATATATAAGTGTTTACCATACGCAACAATAAAAAATGTTTTCTCGAAGATTCTGACGTGACTCTGTTAATAGGTGTATGTGTACGTGTAGAGGGGTGCCGGATGCCGATCGTCACTTTAGTGGCAGAGCGTACGCTGGCCGAGTTAGACGTGTCTTATGCGTATTTATGCTGTCGTTCGTGATGATGAACGTTTTTTATCATTTTTACATAATATTGATATATGTATATATATTCACTTATATATACATCAACTATTATTGTAATGATTAATATAAGTAATAAATTTAAAATATTCATATTTATCCGACTTAATAATTGCAAAAGTCTACGTGTACACTGAGTTTACAGCATCGTAATGCGCGTTTTTATTTTAGCACCGTAAGGGAGAGGTTAACAAAAAAATACAAGATGATTAAACCAACCGACATATTTTGATATTTACATCTGACATAGTTCGCACGCTGTGGACACGCACCATAAACGATTCTCACATTTAAATGCTTCTGTGGGCATTATGTTTTATTGCTTACACTCCTAAATGTGTTTTTATTAATTTTAATACCCCAATGAAACCATTCCGAGCTTTCAAGCTCGTTATATAACAGATAGTAACGAGAAAATCCAAGATTCAAACCAATTATTACGGTGAATTTGAATGATATATTTATTAACAAAAGTTTAATGTTCATAAAATAATTATCCGTGGAAATTATGAAAAAATTGATAAAAAAAAATACACTATAATAAAAGCTTTCCTAGTTTAATAGATTGATTTATTGCTACAGGCACCAGTATTGTGTCACACAAACATCTTTTCATTATTGGTTAAATTTTCATAAGTATGTTTCGATTCTAAGTTCGAATCCCAAAGCTCATCAAGTCTGTAAAATTGATTGTTACAGTTCACGTTGATGATTTCAGATAAAAAAAAAATAGAGACGCTACAATAATGTTAGCATATAAATTTATTCATACAGTTTGTAATTCTTTATTACACTCGCAAATCGAAATAGGCGTTACATGAATACAGATCAACTGTTTTACAGTTCTAAAAGTTATTTACGACATATCTCTAAAGTGTACGACGTAATCTGCGACGTCTATAAACAATCTAAATATGTACTAAATTTAATTACTAAGATTTCCATTACGTTTTAGATCGCTTGCTGCGTAAGATTTCAAGCCATGATAATAATTATATTATTATTTTTTATTTTTAAGACCTCCGATAATTATTGAAATGCGAATTTTGCCGATATTGATCCAAATTAGATAGGCGATGAGATGCTGTGAAAAATATATAAAAAATAACGATTATTAATAAAACAATATTGAATAATGATTTTAATTAAATGTTTTATATATTCCTTAAAATGTAATCATTTTTAATTATCACATTATTTGATGTATTAAATTTCAAGACGATTTTTATTACTTATGGCTATGTTAAGATCTGCAGAGGTCGTGGTTGTAGAATATGATTGTTTGTGATTATATCACAAGGATTAGCGGATGGTGAAACTGAAGCCCTTAACTATCTCCTAGTCTCACGCGTGTTAATGCATGTCGATGTGTATGTGTGATTATTTATGTATTGTCTAAAGCAAGGCATTAAAATGAAAGAGCACTTACAAAGGTTGGTGTTTATTTCTGAAATGAATTATACAATGCCATGTTCCACGAGTATACAGTTAAATGCGCGTATGAAGCTGAATACTGGAGTGGCTCGCTCGATATGTTGGTGAAAGGGCGGTCTGCGAAGAAGTGGTGGAGAAGAAGAAGAAGAAGATGTATTGCATCTGCCGATTAGTTGATTTGGTTTCGACTCTATATGGTTGTTAGGTAATTCCTTATACGACCATGTCTGTAGGGCGTGTGCAGGATCACCACAAATTCTTTTGATTTATGATAATCCTAGATGGGAAATTGCCTTTTCTTCTTCTTCATATATTTATTCTGAGGGGCGTTTTTTCAAAGAATGTCGGCTACTATTCTATCAAACATCTCTCAATCCTTTGCCATTCCGAAAGGCTCCTTCACACCTTCGATCTTTTCCCTTTGGCAAACATTTCTCAGTTAAGAATACTTCTTCGACCCACATCCCTTTAGCTTTGCACTCCTACTTTCATGACCAATTTGGGGGTGTAGCATTTACTTCAAAGGATGTGTTTAAAATATGCAGTTTTCATCCGTTTTTCTATATGTTATTTATTCTGAGAACAAAGTATATTAAAAAATGTATTGATGTTTTTGAGATGTAGTACTGGAGACACGTGTTGCGCATACCATCGAATGTATCCTTTCTGCAGAAACTAAACACAAGGACAAATTTAATAATTTGAATTGAATTGAGATGAATTTATAAATTTTTTGGGCATCTTGTGAGAAGAGAAGATAGCTTGAAGAAGCTTAATGTAGTGGGCTACGTTGAAGAATGAAGAAGAAGAGGAAGATCCCCATCTGTTGGATCAGCCAAGTGGAAAAGGCTACAGGCACTTATATGGCAGTTCATTCACGATCCTCAGTTATGAGGAACCACATGGATGACCAAATATTATACAATACTTCCATAATATGCGCAATTTCAAGAGGGTCCACCTGAGATGTGTGAGCTTCTTATATACTAAAAAATTATTTTTTATTTCATCAAATAAGATCATTTAAAAAAATCACGCATTTTTCCAAAGTCCACACTATCATGAGTCAAGTCCGCTGACCCTTAAATCACAAAACAAGAAGAATGTTTGTACTTTTTGCGGCTGACAACAATGGCTATCGGTGAATGAGGGTAAAATGTAGTTTTATTACCCAGCACTTGGGGATATGTCGGGCCTGATTAAGGATTCCATCAATGGCCTACTCGTTAAGACGTAATGACAATGGCGGACACCGCACCGATTTTATTTCTCGGGTAATTAAACGATTATTGCACGCGGTGAGGTTTATATAAAAATGTTGAATCGCCGACTCCGTTCCCACGAGAATTCATCCGCAATCATTCATATTTTATCACGAGTATTTATTAATGAATTTATTACAACCGGAATTATTAATGAATTTATTCTCTCGGTACGTAGGCGGTAATGACATTTTTTCAACGCCCGTTTTTTACAAACCACTGAGGCAATCCGATAAAAAAAATATATTAAAGTTCAGCCTACATTCGACGCTTCTAAATTACACGTTTGAAATATTATTATTTAAAATTATAATTTGAAGGTTATTTACATGTCACATCGGAATTTTTTACTCACTTACAAACTAAGGTAAAACGCTTGTGATATGTAAAAACGGGATGCGTGCTCGGCAAGTTTTCTCGTATTGCTTTTTAATTTTCATTAAAAATTGTATTTTGTTTTAGGTTGATTTTTGAAAGTATGCAGGTGCCGGTGGCGTTCAGTGAGTACTTTGAAAACTCCAATCAACATATTATTTATATTTAAATACATCATAATATTGTCTGATAAATACGTAATTTCGCTTTATTTCTCAAATTATATAGTTATTTCAGTACAGATTATTTCAATGCGCTGACTGCCTACCTACCTATTTATTTTAGTAGAATTTAATTCTTTAAGTTTATTCGAGTTCAATTTGCCTTAAAAAAGGAACGGTATTTGTTTTTTTAATTGGTTTTATGTGAACAGTCTGATAAGTAATACAACATTTAACTGCTCGTATTAACAATCTGCCAAACTGGTGCGAAACCCGGAATAAAGCCACACGGCCATGTGATATCTAACAGTATTTAAACATCTGTGCGTGAACCGTGGTGTGTTTGCGCACAGGTGAGACAGGCGCCGGAGCACATCCTCTGGGACTGGGTGATAATGAAAGATGCACGTGAGATCATGGTTGCGGGATTAGAAGGAATAGGTCATCGGATCCCCCGGAACGATGACCTATTAAGAAATTAAAAGAATCTTGGACATTTCAAGGAATTCACTAGGGTGTGGGTCTCTCGCTGGGGGTTGCTGGGATGGACGATGCCGGGAAGAGCAGTGGCCAGAGAGACCTAACGGAGCATTCTACTGGCTCTCTTTCGCTCCTGGACAGGATGAATTTCTGCCGGACTGTGACCGAGTTCTGCGACGGCAACACATTAATGTGATATCTACCCTCCCCTTTTGGGAGTGTATGATTTCTACAACTTCTTTTTGACTGCCATTTGAATTGAATGTGATAACGAGTCTCACGTCAAATTGTACAGGCATGGCTCTGGTACGATGATACCGGAGCCAACCTATGATAGTATTATCATGATAATGTTAATTATGACTGAATGTAATAAAAAAAAAAAATATTTAAAAGAAGTAGAAACGGATAATTAGACGAATTAAAAATTATTTTATTAATATAGAATTCTTGAAGGTATTATTTTTTAAGCTATTCTATTTAAAATGTTTTTTATGAAATATAATTTACTAACTACTATTAATACTGTAACGATAAATCAGAAATGATTTTATTTGGCGTCAGATCAAGAATAGGCCTTAAATTATTTGTCAAAGACTTTATTTATTGTGGGAATAGATCGATTATCGTTATCCACATCGTTATCCTGATATTCCTGGGGGAAACAGCACCCCTGACCCTGCAAGTATTGTAAGAATGATGCGTACAATCCGCAGAAGTGAGTGAGAGTCCGCGGCGAATCGTTAACGAACCATCCATAAATCCATTCATTGTGATCATCGTAAAGTAAATCTTCTCAGCATACAGCGCTACCGCCATAATGCGGCAATGGACCAATATCTGGAGGAAATATGAGATCTGGTCTCTATGCCCTTTTATATAAAGCGGTTTCACTCAGGAATTTTCAGACGTCTTTCAAATGTTAATTATACTTTGATTCTTTATCACATTTAATTGAATGGCTATAATAAATAGTTATAAAGTAGATTCGAACCATTTGATTCGATCTCATATAAAATCATCAGAACATCATAAGAATGATAAATATAAGGATGCATGTATATACAGGATGGCCCCAAAAAAAGTGAGAACAATTCGTAAAATGTGATATAATTACATCAATATTAATTTAACTGTATCAACAATAGCTTAAATAGTTTACTAATTTACTTACTTACCCATTTACTTATATTAAGTTTTATTTCGACAATTTCCGGTGGCCATCTTTGATTATTAATTTTCCCATTGTTTATATTTGGTTTTTTCAAATTGTTGCCTAGAATGACAAAAATCCCTGCAAAAGACTGTATTCTGATCAAAAATTTGCGAATTGAAAAACATTGGGGTGCCAAAAAAATGATCAAAGAGTTTTAAAGCCTGGAGTATAGCTAAATATTACTGCAGGACGGAGCTCCATCTCACACAGCCAGAAATACAATCAACTTCCTTCGTCGTGAGAATGTTAATTTGATCGAGCCAGGCATGTGGTTACCGAGCAGCCCAGATTTAAACCCAGTAGATTATGTAATATGGGGTGTTTTAATGATTTCTGATTAGCTAAATATTGTGCAACAAAAATAACTTTAAGAATTATAATTAATTATATTATGTTTTGAAATAACTCATGTGTTAAAAGATGTTCTCATTTTTTGGGCAACCCTGTAAATAAATAATTTTTTGGCTTGAAAACTCGGAAATTTAGTAGAAGATTCGGCATACAATTATTGGTTGGTTATTCATATAAAATACAATAGACATCGAATGCTTCACTACTAAATCTGTATAATTTTCCTTTATTGTCCGTGTTGATAATTACATCCGCAGATACCTACTTTAATGGTACATATACAGGGGTGAGATTTGTCTCGAAAGCCGCAAAGAGCAGTACAGAATTGAGCGATTGAGAATTAGACCAATTAAAACTAATTGTGCATAAATGAGTCTGTTCACAATAATCCTAATAATCATCTTCTGAAAAATATTCACAAAAAAACCCATTTTAACATCTAAAAGAATTTAATGTTTTAAAAATACCAAAATCTATAAAATGTCTTCTTAAATCTTGTTGAAAGTTGTACACAATTTGATACTTGTATATTATTTATCATTTAAAATTTAATGTATTTGAGAAGTATGTTTGATAGAAACGGAAAGACTGAGAAAGATATCGAAAGGAGGGTGACTGCAGGGAATAAATTGAACGGCGCTTTGAATAGAATTATATCTAATGGGATCTTGGCAAGATTAGCGGTTCACAATGGAGTCTTGGTACCGACACTGATGTACGGAAATGAGGCCTGTACTTGGCAGAAGATGAACGAAAGTAGACTAAACGCAGCAATGCTGATGACAGATCCATTTATGACAAAGTAAAGAATGAAGAAATAAGGAAAGAATCTACAGCTGATATTAGTATAGTGAGTAAGATTAAATAGGATCACTTAGGTAGTTTGGTCATATGGAACGAATGAATGATGAGAGAATGGTATAAGGAAGATATATGACACAAGAGTTTATGGCACCAAAAATAGAGGACTTCCGCGGAAGACTTGGCACGACCAGGTAAGCCAGATACTGGAGGATGGTCCTGTTAGAAGCTTCAATTATCGGCGAGCTTATATAAGAAGGCGTATGAATGTAAATGAGGCGAGAATTGTGTCAAAATAGAAGAGTGTGGTGCTTTATCCTTTGCAGGGAAACGGAGTGATGCTATGTAAGTAAGTAAAAGATGAAAAATGTTCAAGTTGTCGTGTAGATTAGATTATTCACACTTTTTACAAAAGTACTATTATCTCAGTTTGATTTGTCTATGGCTGGCTACTTTTTACATAAATCCCCGTAACAATGTTTTTATATATTACAGTCCACCCACAAACCTCCTACAAAGTGTTGTGATAAAAGTATGAAATTTTCTAATTATTAATTAAGTGTTCTTTTTATTTTTAACTTTCTGGAAGAGCCTTCAATAAAACATATTTTATTAGGAGAACACATTCTTATTATGAAGTTAAAATTATTCAGAACATAGGTCTGTGATATTTTATATATATATATTTCACAGACTTATGTTCTGAATAATTACAACTTCACAGTAAGAATGTGTTCTCCTAATAATAAAGTTGTCCAAAATTTATTAAAAATGAATTGATAATTCTGGCGTCTGCTATCAGATTATTCAAAGGTATTTGGGATTCTGTAAAAATAAGGTAGATAGCTCTTTTAAATAATGGAACGATTAAATGTAATATCAAAAAGGTAACATATAGGTCCGAAAATTTGTCGCTGTAGCATAGTTGGATAATGCACCTTCCACAGTTTGGAAAGAGATCCAGGTTCGAATCCCGGTGGCGCAACAACAATATTTTTTGATAAAATTGATTTTATATATATTAAAACATATTTTATGTTATAAGAGAAATCTTTTATCTTGTTTTTTATTGATAACTAACTGAAGTACCCGCCGTTGACCGGACTTTACGCAGAGTGAAGATGCTTCATTTAGGGAGATGGAAGTTTTTTATTTTTCGAAATCAGATGTAGATTTTGAACGTCAAGCGTGTAAAATTTTATCAAGATGTACCAAAATTCTGCTTTAAGGGATGGGAAAGGGGGATGGAGGAGGATTTTCGAAATGTAAACAGTGACCTTACTCATGTTTTGAAAAAAGTGTGCAAAATTTCGTCAAGCTTGGAATAAAACTATAAATTTGTATATATATAAAAAACAAATAAACCAACCGACACTCTTCTTTATATATGGATAGATTATCAATACGTAGTTGTATTTTTTAATAAAATAGTCAGTATTATTATTCTTACATTATAAATTATCACGGCAACCAACTAGTGGGGGGAGGGGGTAATATCTGGTCCTTCCACTATTTTTAAAATAAGGTGAATGAATATAAAATACAAGATATTAAATGGTACGAAATTTTTTAATGAGTTTTTCTAACTAATTTTTCATTATAAATTTTCCTGGGGGAGCCTCATAAATGCGCTATATGTTAAAAATATTAAATAAAAATTCTCGATATCATATAAAAGTTTAATAGTATAAAACATTTTCTAAAGGATAGCAAATAGGCATTGAGCTTCATGCTTCTGATTCTGATTGAGATATCATAACCAATCTGTATGGTGATAGTGAACTACCAAACACATGTGGTGAATACTGATCAAAATTACACAAAAAAGTGGTCTCGGTAAATTGTGAAAATTCTGTTTAAAATGTACGTTGCGATTGCTCGCCGGGCATAATAAATTTATAAACAAAAAATTAAACAACGAAATGTATCGGTAAAGTGATAACAAAATATAAACGCTACATTTATATTTATTTAACAATTTAATTGGTACATTATCAATAAAATAGACTCGACTCGATTTCTACGCATTTCACACTCTCTCTGTATCACTTAAGATAGGAAATCTTGTCAACCAGTAGCGCGAGATGAAGCAGATAGTCGTATTATTCAGTACGGTGGAGATATATTTTAAACCTTACACCGACGTCACCGGATCTCAGGGTTGCCAGTTGCACCATGCACATGAGTGTGGAAAAATATGGCAATTGATCAAAAATTAGCGAAGTTTCGGCTTAACTGTTATAAATTCGACTATTTAACTGAAGATAAAATATTGGTGATAACAAATTAACTAAGTATCGGTTTAACTGCATACATCATTATGGCTAACACCAGATCACTAAGGAAACATGAAACGTTCAGATTAGATGCCTAACATAGCAATATTACATTTGTTAATCTGATTTCATAAATGTGTAGATTGTATAATGACATTAACACAGTAATTGAGTTGGACATATATTTCAATTCTTTAATTGAAGACGTCACTTGAACAACGAAGTACGACATATTTTGGGCTGTGTTGAGTTAAATAAGCAACGCCAAATTACGCACATTTTGGTGTAGTCCGATGGTTCGAAATTGTACTACCTGCCGGAGTTACGGCATGTTAAAATATGTCCTGTGGTAGAACAATGTTGTAAAGCACCCAAGATGGCGGACTTGTCAGATGTGGTTCAGGTCAGATGAGATTAAATAAACAAAGAAAAAGAAAAAATAACATGTCAAACTAGAGATATCAAGAAAAAATGAAGAAAGATCCTGGTCTACCACATATTTGGAAGAGAGGAGAAGCCGTTGCTGCAAAAAAGTCTCCAACTGATGTGAGTAGAACAACGCTTTAGACCACATTTTATTAATTGAACTCTGTCAAACATCATTTTGAAAGTAATTATTAAATTGTTCCAAGCGAGTGATATGTATTTTTTGTTATTTTAAAATAAACAAAACTTTCATATAATATAATGTTTTTATTTTCGCCTTATGGAACAACACTATCAAGCATCTATAGCATTTTTCTACTGAAAAAATGTTTCGAATGTGCCTCAATCATTTTATTTTCATCTTAGATTTCAATTTGATAAAAAGTATATTATTATCATTTATAACGTATTAAAAACACACATATAATATTATTTTTTCCCGTCATTAGATAAAATAAACAGATTTTCTCAGTTCCTGTAAAATCACTAAAATGTGTCGCAAAATTTAAATAAAACACTTTTTTCCGAAACAATGTTTGTGTATGTTGGTGATAAATATTTGTTTATAATTATTTTTATGTTCTTATTCTTGTTCTTATATATATATATAGTTACATATTACATTTTATTGTCAATGTACAATTCATACCTACTATAGTGTGACTATCTATAGGCTTCGATAGGTAGTCACATTATAGTAAGCGATTGTGCATTTTTAAGAGGTTCAGTGACCATATTGTATCATTAAAGTATTAATGCTCTGAAAAATATAAAATAAAATCATTTAGTCAAGACAAGGTGATTATTATTTATTGCTGTTAATCGCAGCTTAATCTGAGGCGACCCATCCTGTACATATGTATATTTTTAAATTTTATTTAACTAGTATAAATGCGAGGTCCAGAATCAAAAGCAGACATGTCAGACACTTTACCTGTTTTCGAGTAACGTGCAAAAAACTATTGTACGATAAGTCATCGGTAACCACAGGTCATATGACCGAACACTGTCGTCTTACATATAGCTGAAAACATATTTGTCTGGATCTGAATTAATTATTTATTAAACATGTTTGAATAGCGATTGAAATAACGAGCGAATTTCAATTGTGTTTTTATACGAAATTTGGTGATATTTGTCCAATTTCGATAAGCTAGTCTTGCAAACATTAATTCGCTTTATATTTGTTCATGCCTAACTCAGAAACCATATTAATTGGACTTGTTTAATTTTGATTCTATACCTCATAAATGCTCCACGTTATCGGTTATTAAGCGAGATAAGTTAACATGTACTTATCAAAATGCGTTAATATTTATAATAACTATTATTGCGTTATTTTCCAATAATCGGTGGCCGCCCCGCCCCGCCCCGCCCCTACAACTCGGCGAAGTGATATTTATGTAACTATTATTAGCGCCGATAGCTTTCTCCGCCTCGTTTGACACTCGTATGTCTTTCTACTGAAAGAGGTGAAAGATAATGACCACCCTGTTGTCTGAATGTGTTTTTTTAATTAATCCATTCGGATTAATTGACGTGAGAAACAAATTATTTCGAATTTCCATCTGCTGTATATATTTATATCACATGATTTGTGATTGGAATTATCATTTCACATGTCAAAATTTATTTTATTCTTCGGGGCATGAATGAATTAAAAGTTAAAATCAATTTTAAAAGATACCATTAACCAACGTATACAATATTACATATAATTTTTACGCAGAAGCGGTAGATTGACTTATTTGAATCACGTTTATCCTCGACGCAGAAAATTAAAAATCAGTATTCTCAGAGTGCATTATTGCTACACATTGCGTACCTGAATAAACTGCAAATCTGTATTTATGCAGTTGAGGAATTTTTCTGTAGTATAAATGATAAAATAATATTTGCACGCAAATATCAGGTAGGAAAAGACCACCTCAATTTATTGTTATTACTGAAGAAAAATAATTGAGGCAGTGTTTAAATGTCGGTTTCTCAAGTTGATTCTTTAGAAAGCCAGTGCACCTGTTCATATGATTATCATATTATTTATAATTACGAGAAAAATATATGTTACGTTAGATTTTAATGTGAAAAAATATAAATAAATTCCTGTTAAAAATCTGTCGTATCTTTTATAAGTCCAGTTTATAACATTCTTGATAATCATTTATACACTAATTTAAATTATATTTATTAACATGACCTAAAACAGTGTTAATTTATGAAATGAGACTTTCATTAAATATATTATATAAAAGTAATTCCAACTAGCGAATTTGTTGATTTCTACATTGCGATTCCAATTATATAGAAAGTAGAACAGATTTAAAGAACATATACCTAAATAATATATGTTTACAATACAAAATATGTAGTCTATAAAACATAAATAAAATATGATGACTCAATAAAATTTTGATTTTAAATTGTTGAATAGGGATGATTATTTTCTGATTTAATTTTGATAAAATATAGTTGAGAGAGTAGTATTATAGTAAAGAGTAAACAAAATCTTTTTGTTTATGAAATATTCGCTTGGCGTAAACTTCAATAAAATTATTTTTTATTTTTGGTGTTTAGATCTACTTATACTAATTTGTATCTGCAAAATATATGTAGCGCCTAATTCCAAAACCGTCAGCTACGAGCTACGAATGAAAACGTATATTTTGAAAGAAAATGTATAAAATATTTGTTTTTACTTCAGCATTTTTTTAAAAAACAAATCTGTAATGTAATTTTTTTTCTGTATATTTCATTCTGGCAGCCATACTGGATTTTATTATCATGTGATCATCGACGAGCGTTACATTTTAGGGGGAATAGTAACATATACTCTGCCTGCTTTGGGGTATTTTGGAACTAATCCTGATTTAGAACATGCAATATCAATGAATTTAAGTGGCTTTTGCGAGAAACAATGTGTTCTGCATGTGGCTGGCAAAAATATCTACAAAACAGCATATTTAACTCTAATTATCCTATATTTGGAATAAGGCGCTACATATGTAATAATGTAAGGAAATTTATTTTAGTATTTTTAAAATTAGCGTTTCATAAATCAGCAATTTGATGTGAATATGTACCACACATCCGAATTGAGGAATAATTACATTTTATAAAATAAAAAACCAAAGGATTACATTACGTAATTTTTTCCTGGAAAAAAAATTCGCATTTTGCATGTACCTACTTGTCAAAAATGAGCGACGTCCTTTTGTGCTCGAAATATGATTTGTTAATCGTGTTCCTACTGCCTACGTGTTTGTACTTCCTGCGTTTAATTTGGCGGAGAATTCCTGAATGCGGAAATGGAAATGAAATAATATTAAAAGGTCAAGAGATAAACTTCCATTGGTATTGTCTAATTGTTGACATTAATTAGCTCTCGTATCCGCTCAACGCTCTCAGGCCCGGCGATCATACATTTATATATAGCTTTAAATCATGTATATTCATTTGCTTTTTTTTTTTAAAACACACATGTATGTCAAAATAACTCTAAAATAAATTAGCACATCACGAGTAGTTGTTAATTTTTAGAAAATTAATGTGAGTGGCGTAGCTGTCGAGAAACAAATGGGGCATCTTGCTCCAAGTGCATTGTTGAAAGGAACGCAGAATCCCTATGGTTTGCTAAATATTATTAATATTATAATTTTTGACATGTTTACAATATGAGATGTTAAATATAACTATTTGCAAGTGGCCTAAATTAAATTTGTCCAATATTCCATGTAATCGGTAATAAAAATACGTGGGTAATCTTAATGGTTAATTATTTAATAAATAGTAAAATAAAACATATTGTTTAGAACCACTATCTATTGATACATCAACATGTTTCGATACCTATGATATATTCTTCGGGAAACAATGTATACTAAAATTAAAAATACAAGCATAGATAAAAACAAAACAATGAAAGGTGACTATTTGCAAAAAGGATTCGGTTGATTTGCTATTAACATTTTTGCGTATTTCTAAAATTTCTAATTTATAACTTACTGTAAACGGTTCGTTGCCAAAAGTGATTGGCGATTTTGGAATAAATAAATTAATAAGTTAATTATTTGACTACTTAACACAATCATTCTGTTACGTAATTTTATGACAATATTTTATTTGATACTATGGTAATTTTGTTAACATCAGAACTACACTTAAAATATTAGTAGCTAATAAACCAAAAAAAATTTGCAACAAAATCTGCCCCAAACAAACATGTAGGCACTCCACTGATTATATTTTACTAACTTCTTTTTCTTTTCGTGCCCATCCGTTCAACGGACGTTGGCTGTCATGATACAAAGTATATAAACCACACGCAATGTAATCATAAATAACAATACAATTTTTATACTAAGTTATGGCTAATAGTATGACTCCAATATTTTAAAATGTTACAGAAATTGATCGTTCTATTTGTTGTATATGACATGGATAACGTTGCACATAATCAATTAAAAATGCACTAAATGAACAAATTTTCGTTTTGTTTAATTATATAATTTACTGAAAGTCATTTTAAATAAATATTTGCTGGACTATGAAAGTGTTACAATATTTAAGTACCATTACATAATACACAACATCTCAATTCATATTCTTTGTATGCGCAAGTTGAACCGTCTATTTACGCCGAATGTCTGATCTTATTTTAACTATTATTTAAAGACAGTTGATATTAAACTCACATTTTATTGATAATGGTGCAATTATTTATCATATATAGTTCCATGATAAAAAAAACCAACATACAGGATAATCCAGAAAGTAAAGATTATTTAGCTTTAAAAAATTATACAACTTTATATTTTTTTAAACACACAGTTTACGCGTTTTTATACTTTGATAGGTAGGCTCGGTTATAAAATTTGAATATATGCATTGAATTTTTGTAAATTTAAACAGCAAACAAAAGCGAAACTGCTTTTGGTGAGATACGGTTTCGGTTTCGGTCGGATATATAATATTTTACGGCGGTGATATAAAAAACATTTTCTGTATTTTTTTTCGGTTATCGGTTATATAAAGTTTTGGAGGCTGACCAGCAGAGTTTAAGAAGATTCAAGACTGTAAGGAGAGCGACCATCGGTAGAAGAATCAGCGACTATCAGCCCAGTTTCACAAAGTTTGGTGTCGTTTATTTACATAGAATGAATGAATGTATTCAACAATACCGATAGAAAACCCAGGACTAGCTATCGAAGGTGCTTACGGCAACACAAACAACACCTTAATTAACCTAACCTAACCCCCCACTCTATTTAATTCATTGTTTACAGTAAGCTGCAATTTGTCAAATCGTTCGGAATAAGGTCCAGGCTGTACGGTGGACGATCGAAAACCTTCCACCAAAATCTGCCCAAGACTTTGCTTGGCAGTTTAGAGTACAATTTGTTAAGTGGACTGACTTGAAGAATAGATATGATAGATGCTTAAATGTAGAAAGTAATTATGTGAATAAATAGGTACTGTGCTCAAAAAAATATTTTATATTTTATAGCTAAAGTCTTCAATTTCTGGATTACATACTTCAAAATGTTACTAAAAAGTTTGTTTTGAAAATATAGATCCGTTTTGTGTGACTGTTGAGATATTCTATTATATAAGTATTTTTTGTCCAAAATACGATGAGAGGTACATTTCTAACACAATTACTCATCTAATCTTTCTTGTAATTACAGTATATGTAAGGACCAGCCCGAGAAAGAGCCCCGCGCTCATAACAGATAAGTAAAAAATAAACATGAAGTTTTGCTAATTTATTCGAATCCAGCCTAATTGAAAAATGTGGCATTTAAATCTGTTATTTACGTATTTTTAAATAATGTATTTTTTATGTATGTAATAAATTGTGCTCGTTGGTACGATTTGCGATACACGTAAAGTGTCTGAGATCATTCATTAAAATTTTCTATGATCAGTGTGTTGTGTACGATATTGCATTCACGATAATAGTTTTGTAGCTTTACTTGGCCTATTTTTCGCCCTCGCGTGTAAGTAAAAATAAATAAATAGGCCCCGGATCCAAATATTGCGCTCGGCCCCACAATGTTCCGGGCCGGCCCTGGTGATAATTTCATTACATCAATCAATTTCATCAGCTTGCAGAGTTGTGCCGATGTGATGATACTGATGATTTATAGGCTTCACCGATGCCATTATTGATTATATTGTGAAACGCACCGCGAACGTAAAATAAATGCAATAATTTCTAAGGCTATGGTGAAAAGATGAGGTTTACATAATATTACGTAGAATGTATAAATAAATCATTATATCTCCAAAGGAAGGATTATTTTTCCTAGTTCAATAATATTGAGAGTATAATACAGTAAGAATATATGTACAAATATATAATGTTTTATTAAACGATTTTCAAAACTAGTTTCTTCATTCTGTTTCGAAGTAAAAAATTCTTCAAACTTCTTCAAAGAATATACAGCTAATCAAAACAGGCGGTACATTCTTGAAACATGTCATTATCTGACTTTCCTAGTTAATTGCTGCATTTACAACCAATTATCGCATTTCTTGTATAACCACCAGGACCGGCTCGAGTATTTCATACCAAGTAAAAAATATTTGTTTTCTTCTGTTGCCTTTTAGTGCCGATATTTCGGGAGGTGCTGAATCTTGAAAATGAAGTATTTAAGTACTCTTAATTTTAAATGCTATTAGTGAATAACTGCAGATTTTCCTACTGACCGAGGGTATCAAGAGGGGGGGTAACTAGCAGCTCTGAAAAAAAATCATGTTTTAAAATTATTTAGGCTTGCTATAAAAATAGTAACTCAACGGCTCAACTTATGTTATTTTAAAATCCTTTCAAAATATGTGGATACATATATTGAACGATGTTAGGGGCATTTTTATGTTTGCTACTTTTACTATTTCCACAGACTGAACGTTTTGTTTTCATGGTGTACTCCAACGTCATTTCGTTTTTCATATGGTGTTGGCATAGATAAAGGATATATAGGGGTTCGTCAATTATTTGTCAAGCGAGCGAGTTTGCATTTTTAGGTTGAAATAAATATTTTTCTGTTATGAGTTTTGGCTATGGTAATTTGTAAATAATGTATATTTTGAATACTATTAATTCAATATTTCAAATATCCCTTATCCAAAACAGAAATCGTAGATAATATTTTAAGCGAAATCAAAAGCCGAGCACGATACAATAGTATTAAAATAACTAGCCTTTTTTGAAGTTATGAACTCACAATTATTTTCTAAATTTAAAATATTTTTTCGAATTAAATTTGTAACTAGTTAACACTGTTGGTAATATCATAACCTAAGTTTGTGCGTACTGCACGCCACTGCTACCTATAAAGTACTTTCTAACTCGCAGCTATAAAAAGAAGGGTGTTATTTGTTTGATATTCAAAGTTTATTTTTTGTTAAAAGTTAACATTGGTTTCGCTTTAAGATGCATTTTTAGTAACCATTTTAGTAACAATTTTTAGTATCAATTTTTCATAAATATATAAGCGCCTAGCGTACAATAATATATACGAGTACGTTAGTTTGAAAAATAGAAAAATAGATTTATTTATTGTGAAGTATTAGACATATTGCTAGGTCAACATTAACACGTAAAATTGTTGAACTTAGCAATCATAAATATTGCTAGGTTCAACAATTTTACAAACCGCCGCACCTCACAAATGTATTCCTACGACAGGGGTCCAGCCGCCCAGTTGCCATCCGGCCCTGATTTAGATGCAACAAACTGTAATTCAAAAATTTTGAATTCAAGATTGAAATCTTGCATTAATTATTAGGTGGTTTATAATTTCTCGCTTTCAGAAGGTATTAGCATAATTTTTTTTACAGGCAATCGTTCATTTATTAACAGAAAAAATATGCACTTTTTGTGCATACTACAGAAAAAATGTGAATGGTGCTTTAAATGCAGTAATTGTAAACCGATGCAAGTCTACCGGTACATCATGGAGTCCTGGTACCAACACTCATTTATGAAAATGAAGCGTGGAACTGGCAGAAAAAGAACGAATGTAGACAGAATATTGTGGGAATAAGGTCATTTAGACATATATGTGAAAAATCCATTTACGGTAGGGATGCACAAATTTTATGTGAATATAAATCCGACCATATCATAATGAACATGATTAAGAATGGTTTTCTTGGTTGGTTTGGTCATGTATAACGAATAAATGGGAGGGGGGATGAAAAAAAAGATTTATGATGCAGATGACATCAGAAATAGAGAAAAACATCCGCGAAAGACTTGGTGTGATCAGGTAAAACAGATATTGGAAGAGGGTCTTAAAGCCACAACAATCGAGACCATGCATAATAATACATGAATTTTGATGAGATCAGAGTTGACACTGTGTCTGGTCAGAAGAGTGAGGCGCTCTATCCTCTCTGCCTATCACCGCAGTAAAACGGCGTGACGGTAATTTTTTTTAATAAACTAAACTTTGTACTACACACACGTTGAGTTATTGTTACTACTATAGTTTCGAGAGATGTAGTCCCTCTCATCGTCAGATGATAACTAAACTAAACGCAGTTTCGATTTGACCTATCAGCGCGTGAAAGGGTAGGAAGACGTCTTTAATGGTAATATGGACAGTAGAGGTAAAATATTACATCATGTTATTTATGAGTATTTTCTTCACATTTTAATTATTTTGTTAATCTTTTATAAGATACCGAGTGGAAAAGTTTTAGTTTTTGACTATCGAAAGAATAGTTATTTTCAATTATGTGATTAGAAAATTCCGAGAAGTTATTATTTTTTAGGCAACGGTTATCGTTTTTCAATTCTCGTGTTTAAATTTGACCTATGTATTTTTGTCGTAACCTCCACAAGTTGTTTTGTATATCCCACTTTTTTCCGATATACTAATTAAAATTGTTGAGTTAATTAATACGAATGTTGTTATATGATGGTGATTCGGTTGGTTATTAAATTAGGTAGTTAATAAAAATTATACATGCGTACTTTAATAAATATTCACTTAAATTATTCTCAATGAAGAAGACAATGTATTTCGTTTTAACTTGATGACGTATCATTTGAAAAGCATTATTCCTAAATGGAGCCGTCAAATTACAGTATTCTTGAGATAATTCCAAGTTTCACGTAATGACAGGGTTGAGGTTTAGCGGGGTTGTCCACCGTCCACTTTTCGGGCGTTACACTTCTCGTTAAGGAGAATGACTCGTCGTATTTGGCAGAACCCTCGTTAGTTTTCGACAACTTTTTCGTCTATTTTTATACCAACCTCTGAGGGGCATAAAAATGATTTCACGCAAAATAATGACACGGACTCATTATCCTTTCTCACACGTATAAAATAAAATATTTTTGTTGTTTAATTAAACTGTTAGGTGAGGTCTTCATCGTCCTAAATATTTAAGAGTATTTTTCTTCATTACTCGATATTATTGTCTCACGCTTTATACAATTAAAATAATAAAAGGTGTCCAGCGGAAAATTTTCAAGTTTAATATTAAATTAAATAAAAAAATGCAATGTTATTCTCATATTTTATTTATACAAAATGGAGTTTAAAAATGCGGATTTTATGTTTTATAAGCAATATCGTCCGAACGCCGTCCATTTTTCTTAAGACACTAGCAATCGGACTCTTAAATTTGCGAACACGCGAGAGCAAAGCATTGGTTCAATGGCTGCAACTTCACGGCGATTATTTTCTTGTAGAGTCTGAATTATTCGAGGATTGTTGCTGTTGCTCTCGACTTAAGGTTTTGTCACAAAAAAAAGTCTCACGGTGTAAGGTCCGGTGACCGAGGTGCCCAGGGTATGTCTCCGTACTTGCCGATTAATTTATTGGGAAAAATACCCCACAGCTTCTTTATTGAAATTTTAGCTGTCTATGGAGTGGCCCCGTCTTGCTTAAATTGTGTTCCATTGTTGAACCCGGAAAACAACTGCAGTTGCTGTACCAAAAACTCGTCGATCATTCGGCAATACACGTCAGCAGACTGTCTTTCGCTGGTTAAAAAAATTAGGGGACATTATCCTTCGGGCAGAAATTGCACACCACATTGTCGTTTTTAGATGGCGTTCCATAGATTGTCGGGGCACCAGTATATCATGTTCTGTTTATTAACATAGCCATCGATATGAAAATTGCTCCGACAGTAAACAATATGTTTCCAAGCGTTCATGTTGTTCCAAAACGTTTCAGCATCGTTCTCGCTAAGACTTCACGTAAAGAATAGTAATTTTTGTTGAGAAACTGCACAATTTGCAATCTGTGTGTGTGAAACTGTAGTTTACTTTTCAAAATAACGTGCATTGTTGATTTTTTTATTCCAGTACAAGCTGTAATCTTTCTTATCGATTTACGCGGATTCTGATTTACTGGTCTGTGGGCATACGAATATAAGTTACTTCACTATAGCTTACATTTCTGTAAGATGGATTACGTTAAGTTACATTTAGCTAGGTTAGGTTAAGTTATTTAACACAAAATCACGGCAGCATAGTATTAGCTGACTGTGTGCAGTTGTCTGTGTGTGCACTTATCACAGTGTGCAGGTACCATGTATGCACATGTCTTGTGTGCATCTGTCATATGTGCTATTGTAACATAATCATATATTCACAGTAGGAAAAAATGTCACTTCAACGATATTTTATTAACAGAAGACAATGTTTCGAAACAAGATCCAATTCCTTATAATATATAAACGATACTTCTATTCCGTGCACATACAGTCCTGAAGCAATTAAAATAAAGGGTTAAATTGATTAGAAAGGCCACGATTATTTGTGTGAAATTGTTCAGGAACACCTATTTCGCTAAGCTGAGATGTAATTTATGAAGCATAAATAACGGCCTCGCTTCTCAGGGAGTTTCATCTCACAGGACTCCCGAAGCCGCAGCTGCGGAGGTGATTTGTTGCGGAACTGTTATTAATTTAATTTACCAGAATCCTCTTTGAGAAACCAACCGACAGTTGAATTGTCATTAATATTTATTTCACGCATCTATTAAAATTATAACGGCTAAATAGGTGTTCATTAAGGCTTCAAAAACTGATATCTGATTGATAAGTAGCTAAAGAATTAGCGACGTAAATACAAAATGCCGTAAAACACGTAGTTAAATAATTATAAATTTTAATATAAGTAAATGACTCGATAATAATTTAGTTTTATATGACAGACTCTAATAGACATTGTTTCTCAGAAATATAAGTTTTTTTTAGTTTGTCTAATAATTTGGTAAGAAGCTGTATATGCTGTATACTTGTATATATATCAACAAACGAACATCTACTGAGTATATCTATATTCTATATCAAATGAAACCATAAATTTTATTTTGCCTTTGAAAACAAATTATAAACATTTGAAAAAAAATTGGGACAGTTCTCTTTTTTAAACAATTTAGCACAGTTTATATTTAGACTAAATTAACACTAAATTTCCTGGTTAAATTGTTGGATCGCAATAATTTATTAATTAATCTATTGTGTAATAATAATAATTTTAAGTATTACAGTTTTTTATATTCACGAAATGATTTCTGATATATCTAGCTTAACGACAAACATAATGTTTTATTTTTCCAGAAGAGTCTTTATTGGATATTATTGACTAGTATTTAAAATGCTGATAGGCGTAGAAAGGCATACGATTTTTGTGAAAAAATGTAATAATTTAAATAATTACATATGAATATCTGAAGAAGAAATGGCAGCACTACTTGGTCATATTGAAGAAGCTTATAATCAATTATCGAAGTAATTAGCTTTCATTAATAGATTAAATTATTTCGTCCATGATCAGGGCATCTTGCGAGAAGGAAGGATAGCTTAAAGAAGCTTGTTGTGGTGGGTCACATCGAAGGATGGAGAGAAAGACCCCCCCACGTTGGATAGACCAAGTGAAAAAGACACAGGCACTTCTCTGGTGACAACCCTGAGATCTGCGTGATTCTTAGAGGAGTTGAGGAGTATAGTAAAAAAGGCGGAAGTAATATATCAGTTTTCTACCATTTTTTTCTATGCGTAACACACAGAACATTATATATAATATATACAGGGTGCATTAAACCTAGTCCACAATATTTTATGGGTGGATGGATACCTGATTAAATTACGAGTCGAAAATGTTCAAGGAATATGTGGCTGGGCTCAACTGTGTCAGAAATATAAGCATTTCAAAAAGCTATAATCATGCGATTAATTGAAATATTTTATTTATTACAAATAATATACTGAATACTTTGATTAGCTTGTTGGTGTAGTGGTTAATACGCTGGTCTAGTGATCTAGTGGTCGTGGGTTCGTGCCTCGTTCCAAGATACTAGCCAGTTAGTCCCAACTTCACAGAACAAGCGTTTAGCTTAGTTTGAAAATAGTAAGAATATTGATGTGACATATATTCCGTGTACGCATCTCTATTTAAAATATATATATATTGTATATAGTTCTTCGAATTTTCTTTTTTTTGCTGGATGATTTAGGGCCCGGGGTAAAGATATGATTAGTAATGGTTAAATTTCGCAAATATTCATTTCGAAGTAAGTAGATTTAAATCTTAACATGATTTTGTAAAAAAATTAAACATTGATATTTTCCGTAACGGTGCAGAATTTGCACATACTTGTCAAACATTCCGCCCGTAAAATATTGTGGACTAAGTTTGTTACACCCTGTATATATAAATATATATAGAGCACCCGTGACGCAGGTTTACGCATAATGCCATCTTGCGCTTAGTCACGAGAAGCAGAACGCGGTCCCATTGTAGCGGTTGTCAGTGACCGCGTCAGGTTTCTGTATTGGGTTACATCATCTCTGCCTACCTCTTCGGAACATGGCGCACGGCGTGCCGGCGAGTAAGCCGCACCGCCCGCGTGCTCCCGCTCGCCGGGACGGCCGCGCGAAGAGCGAGACGGACGGGGCCGGGCGGTCGAGTCACGACCCGACAATAGTGCGCCGTATTTAAATGAAATCGCATCAATATTTATTGTTATTATCGGTAATAATAAGCAGCCGGGGGAAGTTATTGCGGGTGGGAAGAGCCTTGGACGCGGTGTTGCCAGACTATTGATAATAATTCAAGGGATTTCAAAATCATACATTGTGGAAACTGAATTAAGGTTAGATTTTTTAGTATGTCCAAATCTTTGCTGGAACCAATTACTGGGATTAATCCCCTGAGGGATTGTCATCAAGATATAGATGACTCACAGAGACGAAGCTCTTATTTTTACATGGGAAGTATGGAAGTCTTGGGCGTTACAGGGCTTACGACCTAAACAAAATTGTCTCAGCTTCAGTGACATCTATACTGTCTCATGAGAATGAATATCAAATTTTCAAAAAATCCATAGATGGCGACAGCACAGTTGGTAATAAATAATTTAAATGTTCCAACACTTCAAAAAATTTGATGGATGTGCAAGCGTGGGTAAATAGGTGAACGTTACACTATGTAAAGTGATCACTTAAGCCAGCCGATGACAGGTCGTAAGCCCTGTAATGCCTAAAACTTCCTTACTTTCCATGTAAATATAATAGCTTCGACTCTGTGAGACAACTATATCTTGATTTTTTAGATTCACTTGCTCCGTGGTCCCACCAGAAGAATCAGGTAAAGTTTTCATAGAAACTCATATTCATATTTAATTTTTAATATTTTTTTAATGGTTCTGTGGTGGTCCTGCTCCCGCTTTACAGCCAGGTCGCGTAACAGATTACCATATAGTGTTGAAACGCACCGACCAATAACGGATGCCAATATATCGTGTCGGATGAGTCCACTTCTCCGCAGACCGTTCTTTCGTCAACATCTCAAGCGAGGCACTTTAGTCTTCAACTTTATCCGCACAATCAACTTTCATCGTACCTGCCATTGTAAATCATCCTGCAATAAACGCCAACTTTTGTAAGTTCTGTTCTGTTCTGCATAAATACACACACGCATATTAATATACACTGCGACACGCGTGAGACTAGAAGAGTTAGGGCCTTCAGTATCACCATATACAAAACCTTCTAATACGATCACAATTCATTACATAAACATTAAACAATAAACCCCATACAGTTCTAATCGTATGCCACGTTCTTCAAGTTCGATTTGACAACGAGACCTGAGTTATACGTACAAACTTCATCTATAATCATAGGTTACATTATTCTGACAAGTTACAGAAGGGGATAATTAAAAACATTTAAAACCACCCCTGCAATAACACTGTTGTGTATAAGCATAGATGCCGGAATAATTCAGGATACGGAAGGAATAGGCACTCACCATAATCCAGATTCTTCAGACATCTCTAAAATGTGGACTGTATTTTTCTTCACTATTTCGTCAAAGGTTCCTTTAGACGACGACGAGTTCCGACATTAGGTAAACGTATACCGCACTGACTCAAGGTCGCCAATCGACTGATCGGTGGCGTGCCAGGTGGGGAAGGGAATGGGGGAGAAGGCACAGTGCATTGTTTTCGTTCAAAATAAATAAATATATATCCTAAACAAACACTGTATATCAGTTTGGGCATATCTAAGTTGTGAATATCATAATATTATATATTTTCTTGGGCATCGAATGGTATATTAAACAACCACATAAAATAAATAAAAATACTATTTCACACAATTTCTAAGTGAAATTCCCTGCAACAACACTGTACACCATCCAATATGGCAGACACTCCGTCTATCTATCAACATTTAAAAAAAAAGATATACGGTGTTGTTGCAGCGGGGGGTTTAATTTATTTAATTTTATCTGCTGCTAGAGGTATTCAAATTTACCCAACTGACGAACAGAACATTAATGATAATTGTTTTTATGCAGCATGGCCGACTGATGCGTACATCTTTACATACATCTAAGTATGTCAACTCAAACCAAAGATTTGTTTTCATCATTTCATTATTTTTATTATTTGCGAAAGATGTGTGGAATAAATATTTCTTTTTTCTCTTATCCCCCACCGTCCTTCATAAAAAATACTCTTCTTAAATATAAGGACTCTAGTCACAGGATTATCTAGTACTGGTGAAGCATATTTGCAATCACTGATATCTTTGAGTCACATTCACTATCAGTGATTGAATATCTGGAAATATCGTGAGTCGTGATTAAAATTTTTTTTTATTAAAAATTTTATTGATTTTTCAACGCCGCCATTTAAATCGATTATCACTTGAATCAGCACTGTCTGACGGATTTTTTGTAATTTTATTAGCGCCATCTGTTTTTGTTGGTAATGTTAATGGTAACTTAATTTTTAAAATATTTTTCTTATATATTGTAGGTACGTGTGTAATAATTTTCTATTAATTATTCTATTTATTTATGTTAGAATATGTTTTTTACGCAAATGAAGTTTTAATAATACGAGTATAAATAAACGCGCTCAAAATTGTGTTTACTTAATTTATTTCACGTGTTGTAATATCAGAAACTGTGATCACAGTCACATTTTTCAATCACTGATATTATCGAATACCAATCACAATCACACCAGTGAGTCAAGAGTAGCAAACGAGATGGTAGATTTTATCATTATGTGTGCTTACCTCTTCGGCCCGCAAGCAATGGTATTGATGAATAAATATAATTTATTCTGTATTATAATATCAATGTATCTTTTCTGAATTTGCAACCTTATTCCGGGTTTATCGCTAGTGACGCAGATCGTTGACGTTAACAATCAGAGTGCGCTATCTAATGTTGTGACATATGGACTATTCTCGTTCAGGGTATGCCTCGTTAGTGCGAAATCTGGAATAAGGCTCGCGCTGCTTCTAGCTTCTATGATAACGACTATCTGGTGAAGAATGAATTTTAGTAGTGAAATATGATTAATTTGGTAACTAAATGACTGCACACAAGGCAGGTGATGACATATAGACAATTGCACACAAAATAATAGAATATCAGGTAGGTAGATTAATATTAGTTATCTCGCGATTCTTAAGTGTCTTTATGACAGGTTACGTTATATTACATCATTTAACTCAAAGTCACGGCAGCACAGTAATAAGCTAGCTGTGTGCAGTTTTCTATGTGTGTACTTTTCACTGTGTGCAATTGTCTATGTTCACCTATCTTGCGTGCAGTTATCATCGAAATCGATAAATTTTTGTAACTCAAAATGTATCGGCGAATTTCATCTGGCGGAGTAATTCGGACTAAGAGATAAATTCCGATGAAATTGTTTCTAGATTAAGATGAAAAGATGATCAGATGAAAAGTTGGACGAGGCAGTAGGTTTGAAGGAATGTCCACCAGTAGCCTAGAGGATCTCATAGAAAACAATTTTCATTGAATTGAAAGTTAATATATTGATCAACTTAAATTAATCAAGAAGAGTTTTTACAATACAAAAACTTTTAGTGTTCAATATTTAAAAAACTCTAAAATGCCTAAAATAGATATAATAACTTACATATGAGCAATATAAAAAAAAGCATTTCTCGTAGATTTAAAATCCCCACTCGATAAAATAGAGAGCCAGCCCTTGGGAAAATAGTTTTACAAAATACCGCATAATTTACCATCGGTCTTGTTTCTGTTTCGATAGGTTCCGCGGGTGGGTTAAGGATGCCTTACACGATGCTGCCTTTGAAAATGGATTCACGGATTGACGGAGGTTGCCGAATCTCGTTCGGTCATCTCCGCTGACCGGTTTCGCCCGGCCGCATCCTCAGAATCCAATTAACGTAATGGTAGCGGCCACGGGATGCTATCGTCCTCTGGTATGATTTATGGAATACACGGATATTTAAACGCCACAAAATGGGGGGAATCATGTGCATAAAACAACAGTTTAATACGTTATTTTAAAACTGCAACACGGACATCTTTTAAGATGAATAAATACACAATGTTTATTAATAAATATTACCTGGATAAATAGAGATATAATATTGCCTTAATTAGTAATTTAGATATTCATATTTGGTAAATCTATGTATACAAAATTTATTTATTTTATTTATTAGACTTGTAACAGAGGTGAATATATTATATTTTTATTTATTATCTTTGTTTTATTAACCACTAAAATGAGTTTAAATACATCTACCGGTTTCGAAAAATACCATTTTCTTCTTCAGGATGTCATAACTAACTAAAACATATATTGTTTCTTTGACAGAATCTATTTTTAAAAAATTGTAAAAATTTAAAAAGGATTGTGCTGCATTTTATATTGGTAAAACGGGTAGAAATTTTAATATAAGAGTAAGGGAGCATTTGAGATGTTTGAACAATAGTGGGTTTTCAGAATTTGCTAATCATTTGATAGAAAATGGTCATGATTTTGATAAAAAATTGGGATTGTCAATTTTGCATATAAACGGTGTTTGTCACAAATTAAATAATTTGGAATCGTTGGAGATAAATAAAGCGTGTAAAACTATTCAAAAAATTATAAACAACCAACTAAATTTAACTACGAGTCCCATTCTAAAATTTTTTCCTAAAAATTATTCGAGTAAATTTGTATTAAGTAATGATTTGAGTTAGGTACTAAAAAATAAAAAATAAATTTTTAAAAATAGATTCTGTCAAAGAAACAATATATGTTTTAGTTAGTTATGACATCCTGAAGAAGAAAATGGTATTTTTCGAAACCGGTAGATGTATTTAAACTCATTTTAGTGGTTAATAAAACAAAGATAATAAATAAAAATATGAATCTTAACCACAAAGATAACATTGCTGATTTTAAAAGAATATATTATAATATAACATGATAAACATAAGATACAATTAAGTATATACTCGTAGTTTACTATGTGGGATGGAGTAGACTCCACCTCTGATATGTACAGCATTGTCCTGGCTACTTTACTAGACTGCCGTCTGTGTTAAAGTAGCGAGTTTTTTTCGTGCTATTGTAGTGTTATCAAAAAATGAAACTGAATGTTCGTCTGACTATCTGTTTTCTATAAAAACTACACCTTTTGACCAATGTTTCCTCTGAGACGTGCTGGTGGCGCGCACACAATTTTTAACACGACTTCTTTTTGATTGGTTGGTGATCGTGTTGCATTTATCCTGTATAAGATCACCAACATTTTGGACATTGAACCACTTTCTGAGGTTACACAGTCAAGATAATCTCTTTCTACGTACGCCTCTGCACCCTACTATCTTCCTCTGCATAATGAGTTGTTAAATATCATATTTTGTATTGCGGAGAATGTGTTCAAAGTATTCAGCTATCCTCGATAGTTTTTATTAGATCTCTTGACTTATTTATGCGTTTTAATTCATTAGTAATGTTGTCGACCCAGGCCATACCAGTAGCCTTATCCTGGAATGGTAATGTTTTTCTTATTTTCTTCCCCAGAGCTTGTCGAAATGTGAGAAAGCTTGACACAGCTCCTGATTTGAGGCTATATCTATCATAAGTTGAGCCTGATTTAAATAAAATCATATCCATAAAACAATTTCAATGATCGCATTAAAATTTAATGAATAATTATTGTACTTTCATTAGTTAAAATTATTTAAATGCTATTTTTATTATTGTTTTAATCTTCCATATTATGAAAATTGAAGTTGTAAAATTTAAAATATGATTTGTACAGCAACAATAAATGGGTGTCATTCGTTTGGATTCTTGCACATAAGGGAATTCAGGGAAATGAGTCCGCTGATAAACTGGCCAAGAAGGCTACTCTTTCCGGAGTTTTTCCCTAACAATTCCATATCCAGATATATGACAGACATGGTATAAAAAATTACGAATTCTGAATGAATTCAAACAATCACAAGGGTAATCGGCTTAAAATAATCCAAAGATCTATTCCCCGCACTCCTTGGTTCTCCAACAGAAAAGTCTCTAAAATAACAGTATCAAATATCTCTAGAATGAGAATTGGGCATTGCCAGGTGGCCTCACATTTGTTCAGATTGAACATAATAGACTTCCCAATGTGTGAGTGTGGTGCTGAAGAAGAATTGACCTTGACCATGTCTTTTTTGTCTGTCCATTGCGGATCACAGGTTTTTTTTTACAATAATCTTGTCAATGGTAACTTTCAACTCCCGGTTAACTTGTGTCATCTTCTTTCCCTTAACTCGCCACATTTAAGCTATATAATAGCAAATTTCTTGAACATCAATGATATTAACTTGTAACGCAATATTTCCTATTCTATAATATTGTACTGCTTTCTATGAAATAATGTTTTAACTTGTTTAATGGCACAAATCACTCTTGAAGGGTGGATTGCCTGTTTAAAAGAAGAAGAAAATTTAAAATCAAAAATAAAATCCTATAAATTTCATTAGGTTAATTTGATTCGTTTGATTATTTAGCTAACTTATTATTATTAATACTCGAGGTGGTTTTTCGAAAGACTACAGCAAGGTGGCTATAGATTGGAGATAGGGAGGCACTAAAACATTATTCCACAAGGGCGCTTCCTACCCACGGCGCGGCACTGGGTACGTGTAATGAAGAGAGGGGGTAATCCAAAATGAATAGTCTAATCAAGGGGTACGGGACAGAAAAAAGGGTAGGGTATATTTTAGCCCGTGCTTATGGATGAGATTTCTATCGGAGATTCGACTCGAGTGTGCATAAAAACAGTACAGAGTTCAGCGAGAAATGACCAATGAAATATCACCCCTTATGTTTTGGTCGCGAATTAGATTGACGTATACGTATGTTTCAGAGATCAAAGTATCATTAAGAGATCATCGTTGATACAGAACGTTATACTTGATATGGAATGACAATAGTATAAAAAAATGTATTATAAATAAAAATTAACAATTTACTCTCTTAACTTTTAAAACAAATGGTGTAGAAATTTTCAAAAATTAAAAATTATAAAAACTTTTTTTTTTTAAATAGGTATACATTAAACACCCCTAATTCTTGCGATAGAGAAGGAGGAGTATTATTAAAAGGAGTATGGGGGTTGTAGACGAAGATGTTTGTTCCACTTGAGCTACTAGATTTTTATAAAAAATAGTTCGTGCCGTTTCCCACCCCTAGAACAGTCCATCGCTCACCTCGCCACCTTCAGCGAAGACTGAATACTTTTGATAATAATTTGACGAAAAGTGACCAAGCAAATATACGTCACACTCGTTACCATGGTGAATACATATTTTATTCAGTATCCATAAGCACCATACTTACTTTACGGAACTTTTTTTTAAATCACCTCATGTTTATCTATTAGACTCTGTGGTCTAAAGTTTAATATTTTTTTCTGATAGGTGTCAAGATTTAAATTCTGGAAGCACACAAATTAAAATATGTTCTGTTAAATAATCGATTGCATCTGATATCCAATAAAAATAGATAACTAGAAGAAGCGTTCAATATAACATTATCAACATAATATTGAATGTAATATTTTTAAATAACGAAATGATTAAAATCAACTTTGTTCAATCAACCTGATTCCACTTCAATATAAACAATGCTTTTGACGATTGGTCATACAAGATGTCGTTAATTTATAAATGATTTGAGAACGAAGAAACGAGTAATATTTTTGATTTTGTTTGGTAAATATATCGACGAGCGGATAAGAAAGATACCTGTCACTCGACTTGACTCGAACAAATGATTTTAAATTATCTCTAAACACACGCTCTATTTCTATTCATTTATCTTCATCAACATTCAAACGTGACGATGGCAGTGCTCAAGTTGGTGCACAGATGTTCTGAAGTAAATAAACTAATTGAAAACATCAGAGTTATACATAATGGTGTTTTTTTTTTTTTTATAAAATCTTAAATATAATTTGGATTCCTTCAAATCTGAATCATAGCTCGACTTTCAAGAGAAGATATTTATGTTTATTAAACAAATATATTATTGTAAAATATATTCTATTTTCAATAAAGAGGTTACAATATAAGATCTTAAAAATAGATAACCCTTTTAGGTTCGTTTTCATTTATATCAAAATAAATTTATATGTAGAATTAAAAACGTAGCTCATCGTTTTCAAATAATTATTAATAAAAAATTTAATTTGCTATTCTTTTCAAATGTGTATTTCTTTTACATAAAACTTTGAAACTTAGCAACATTTTATTGAATCGTAAATGATATAATTATTCTTAAATAGTCGAACCCTAAAACCTTCGTTTTCCAGAATCAATATATTAAATTTACCGTAAATGCTGAATGTTTACATTTCTGTAAATGTAGAGCACCATAAGGTAGTGCGAAGGTAAACGTGATACATAGAATTGTAAATATACTCTAATGTAACGTTAACTTGAGGTGCCATACTAAATGTGTTCGAAACTTTTTGGAAAAATGTCTTATGGAATTCAAGGTATTACAATAATAATACAAAAATGAATGTATAAGCATGTTGCATAATATATTTAAATCGAAGAATAATGTATCTAAATCCGTAAAGTATTTACTAGTGGTTCTTAAAATGTGCGCCCTGGTGTACTGCGACTGGTTTACAGGGGTGTCTTATACCTTTTTAAATCGTTCGAGATGATTTTAATTTTTAGATAAAAATTAGAAAATTAAAGAAAAGAAAATGAAGCCGGTGCCAAAGATTATCTTTGTTGCAGTTGTTAGTGACCTCCAATAAAATTGATTTCTCTCGCGACTCAAAATCTCTTTTTAAAAATATTTTATCAACCTTCCACTACTATTAATTGGGTTAAAAAATTATTCTATGGAGATAATATTGACAAGTTCACATTGATACGCAAAGCGTGTAAAAGTCATGTTACACCAAGAGTGTTGTGGACCGTAACAGTTTCGAAACCGCTGGTATGTACGGTTTATTTAAAAATATTTTTAATTATATTGATTTTTCTGAATTCCGCTGTTTAATGGTACAAACATGAAACATATTAGAGAACCATATTGACCAGCTTACTCCCGAGTTTAAATAATTCATAAATTTAAGGGAAACTAATCCAATAATATTAATTAAGTCTAATCGTCACGACTTTGTGAATTGAAACTTGTAATTTATTTACTTTTAAAAAATGTATAAATAAGTAATGAAGAAACGCATGACATATGCAGTTTTCTCTAGTCGTGTGTTCGTAAAAGTTCATGTTTGATTGAGTGCATAGTCGTGTATGTTATTTGTAACTTCATATTCGTACATGCGCTCGCGCCTACGTGCAGTTTTAATGTGCGCGTGATTATTGCAAACGTGCTTTTGCGATGTAATTTCTGTGTCATAAATATGATTAATTTTGCATTTGCGATTTAATAAGGTAGTGCTTGTTTTTTTAAGAAAAATCTTATATAATTTCTAATCTTTTTAACGATTATAAGCTTAAGGTATTAACGTTTTGAATATGATATACCGTGATGTACAAATATGAAAAAGTATTCGAAATAAGAGACTCTGATTAATTTACCATAATAGTATATTTATTAAAATATAAACATTCATGCTTTATATTGTTTATATTTTTATAAATCTATAATTCAACAAGTATAATATATTTTCAGTCCTTTTATATGAAATTCAATTTGAGGATATTTATTTATTTTTGAATTCAATAATTTTAATAACACCAAATCACACCTCTCTAATTGAATATTTTTGTTATAAAAAGATTCTTGAATTTTCATAAGGAAATAAATATTTATTTAACAACGGCTATATAAATATTTAAATATTATTAATTTCAAAACAAAATACTCATAAATCGATATTTTTTATTACAAAGAAAAACAAATCATTAAAAATATGTATTTATAAGAATAAAGTACATACCTATAAAAAAAATTCTGTGTAAGTACATTGTATTTGATAAAATGGCCACATGAACGTTATTATTGTTTAAAATTATATACTCAATTTACAATATTTTCATTCCACAAATATCAATTCCTGAAGTAAATTGCCATTGTAATATAAATAATAAATATTTTGCCACAAAGTAATTTTGCTAATATTAAAGAAGTGTAATATAGATGTTTTTCCTTATTTCTGGATGTGGGTAACTTATTAAGAAAATATTTTTATCAATAATATTAACATGTTCATTGTTATTTCAATCTACAGGTGTTCCTGAATATTATTATATCATGTGTCGTAGAGCTTATATCAATTATCTATTTTGATTATTAAAATGAACGGTTTTAAGAAGGTATGTTTATTTATGAATCGACAAAGATACCTAACCTAACCTCACCCTTATTCCTTATAACTTATATGTTTAATGTAATCCATATAAATGTAATTATCTGTTATAATTTATTTTAAATATTTATAAATATATTTAGGTAGGATTTTAATGTCGACCTTACCAGGCTTTATCCGTGCTCAAGAAAATATTTTATACTGTCGATAGCGTAGAACAAATTGATTTTAAAAACATAATAATTTTAATAACAAAAAGCAGCTATATATTCAAAAATATTTATTTAAATAATATATATAATTCAAAATTAACTATAAAATAAAATAAAAGGTAAAGACATCTCAAAAAATGTACTTAATACCGACAATAATTTAAAATGCAAAAGTATAAAATTATGAGACAATTTTTTTTTTTAACGGTAATTATTTTTATTTAATTTGTATATTATTATATTTCTTGAATATAAATCGGTGTTATATTATAAAGAATAATAGATGTATTATACATTAATCAATAGAAATTAAAAATAATAAAAAAAATGTACTGTGAACTGTTCAATTGTGACAAAATGTAATATTTTTAATAATGATAATAATTTAAGATGATAATTATTTAACACTAACTTTTCAAAAAACTAGGATAATAAAAGTCATTAGTAATAGTTTTAAGAGTTATTGAAATAATAAAGAAAAATACTAATTTTATGATTAAGAATCCAAAAAAAATATTAATATGTAAATGGAAGAATCTACGAAGCGATAAAGATTATTATTATTAATTGCCTGTGATTGCAATGTAGAGAGGAGTGATTCATTTATTTTTTTATATATAGAAATATAAGAGAGGTACCTGGAAATTGAATAAGTTAGTATATGGAGGATTCATCTTCATTAGTCACCTACAACTTGAACACCTGTGTACACACTGTATTCATTTAACGTCTTATTCTTTATTCAAAACATCTGCTGTTTCCGCTGTAAGCAAATATTTTAATGCAGAATAAATGCTACCAGGTTTTATTTTAATAAGCATGAAATATTATATAATATTTTTACCAATTTGTGACACCATGAGGGAAATGCATATTTTAATAATAAGTTAATAACGTCTTAAAGTATAATAATATATGTTATTTGATTCCAATGAATAGTGTCGTATAAGGGTAGGAGTTTTTTGAGGATTTTCGATAAAAATATTACTCACTTTGCATTAGTTTTGAGGTATTTCTCTTCATTTTGATTATCATATTAAATCTCAGAAACCTCCCTCAACCCTCAAACCCTCTACTCAATGAAGTTTAAAGGAAGGATTAAGCATTTTAGTCTCCAAAATTTTTAATAATATTATTATAATAATATTTTTACTGTGATTTGAATACCTAGCCTTTCTAAATGCTTGTCAGCAGGTTTATAAATTTACTTAACGTACTGAAAAAATATATGTTATTAATGTTTCAGTGTACTTGATTATTAATATGTACCAAAATCAATGTCCCAAGGAAAAAAAAATTTTTTTTTATTCTAACTTAGAAATTAACTTACAGATGGGTAAGAATACTGGAAATTTATTTTAACAGTCTTCGATCCATGCTTATTAGTCTTAAGCAAATGTCTTAAATGCCGTCATTTCTGTATTTATCTATCATTACGATGAAAGTTGTATTGCATGTAAAGATAGATAAAGTTCAATATTTATGCCCTACTTGATGATAAGACCTTATCGTGGGTCTACAAGTATATGCAAAAATAATACAATACTTTAATGTATGGTTTAACATCGTAGTTACGGGCCTGACTTCGAAAAACAGAAATAATTTATGTAGATATTTGTATTATTACTTAATTTGAAAAATAAGAGTTCTCGAAATTTGATACACATTTTTAAATTTATTGTTTCATATTTGTAATGAGTGAATTTTTATACTGTATGTGAAATAGCAAATTTAAAGAAAATTAGGTATTGTTACTGCCGCATGTGAAACGCTAATAACGCATGAAGGTACTATGTATATATATACGTTGAATAATATTTCGTATTTATAGGAAGATATACAGAAAAAATATTTAAGTTGCTACCGGAACTTTTTATAACCGGTATATCTTTTAAGTTGATTCATTTTAATTTATATTAAAATATCACAGAACTATGTTTTGAAGAAACTGAAAGATCGCGGTAGCAACTAAAATATTTTTTCGATAAATTAATTTTTTATGTATATCTTTTTAGTTGATTCATTTTAATGTGTATTATGTTACATTTGTTATATACATCAACGATTCTGTTCTTTTTGTCATAGCTACTACATTACAACCAAAATCTTTTGTTCCAACTATATTAGTTTCATGTGAATATATTAAACTAGTGACATTAATTTTTCTATATTGCGTGGACACAAAGCAATTACCAAATTGATACAAATTCACAAAAAAATACAAATTTTGTAATATCTAATTTGTTTTATAAACAAAAGTATTACCTTCCACTTCTAACGAATGTGTTAAATTTGGTGAACTAAGTTTTGTAATAAAATGGTAAAAAATCACGCATAATAAATATATCTTACAAAGTCGTTGACGAGCCCTCAAAACTAATACCACTAGCAGGTAAGTTTATAAAACTCCACAATCACATGCTTTTATATAAAAATAAAACACTTGCTTTTGATTCTACTCGTTTAATTTACTTGAGACGTGTTTCGCCTTATGAAGGCATTATCAATCTGAGATGAGAAATTGATAATACCTTCACAAAGCGAGACGTGTCTCAAGTAAATTAAACGAGTAGAATCAAAAAACGAGTGTTTTATTATCATATATGTGACTTTAAACTTCACAAGCTGTAAACTTTCAGATAACAATAGAGAGTTAAATTATTTTGTAACTTATTTTGTCTACTTGGGAAGGCACATCGTAAAAGTGCCACATTTAATATGATTAATTTTTATTAATTGTTTAATATGTACGTAATAATAGTATGAATGAATCGTTCAATTGCAGTAACTTTTTTGATAATGGTTTTCGGGAAAGTTCCTGAATATGAAATCTAATATCCTCCAAGAACCGAAAAATATTTAAAATTCCAATCTATTAATAAATATTTCCTGGGAACGACGCTACTCTTTAGTAAAAAAAATATTTTAATTTTGTAATGCGTCATTTTTCTAGGCATGATTAAATAAATGAGTATTTTTAATGATGTCTGCCAAAAAGATGTTAATCATTTTTATTGGATTTTCGATCGTTTGTTCATATCTTTCGATCAAATTCCACGCGTTTATGTTGCCATGCTTTCGTTTCATATCTTCGATCAAATTTATGTTTGTCTAATTAAATTAACAAAATCCTGACAGCCTTTTAATACATTTTTGCGTTAATTAATTGCTTTTAATAACAGAAAATAAGAATCGTTGAAGCTTTAAACAAAGAGAACCATAAATAGTATTAATTTCCCACAAGGTATTGGCTTCAACCTCCGAATTCTTCTGATAATTCCTGCCATACAACAGTTCTCCAAACTGTCGCCTCACTTTCTTCTCAACCGATATCTAAGAACGGTTCAATAATGTAAACAGGTATACGTAATTGTTATTAAGGAGAACACATTCTTATTGTGAAGTTGTTCTTATTCAGATATAATTCTGTGATATTTAAAAAAACACTAATTAAATGTATTAATTAGAAATATACTGCTGTTGCTACCGGGATTCAAACCTTGATCTCTTTCTAATTCGGGGAAGATGCACTATCCAACTATGCTACAGCAGACAGTACCTTTATCGGCAAATGAATACATCTACCGTTCCATTATTTAAAAGACATCTACTTTTTTTTACGGAATCTCAAATACCTTTGAGTAAACCGATATAAGACGCCAGAATTAACAATTCATTTTAAAATATGAATTAAATATATTAATTAGAAAAATATACCCCTAAAATCAATTTTATCAAAAAATATTGTTGTTGCGCCATCGGGATTCGAACCTGGATCTCTTTCCAATTCGGGGAAGGTGCATTATTCAACTATGCTACAGCGACAAATTTTCGAACCTATATGTTACCTTTTTGATATTAATACATTTAATCGTTCCATTATTTAAAAGAGCCATCTACCTTATTTTCACAGAATCTCAAATACCTTTGAGTAATCTGATAGTAGACGCCAGAATTATCAATTCATTTATATTAAAGTTTGGACACATTGATATAACTTATATATTATTAAGGAGAACACACTCTTAATGTGAAGCTATAATTATTCAGAACACGGGTCTGTGATGTAACATATGGGTTGACATTGGCTGATTTCATTTTATTGGGAATAGCAACTTATACTCTGTCTGCTTTGGGGGTATTTTGGAACTAAACCTGATTTTAAACATGCAATATCAATGGAATTAAGTGACTTTTGCGAGAAACATTATGTTCTGCATATAGCTGACAAAGAAATCTACAAAACTGCATATTTAACTCAAATTATCCGAAATTCGTTAAGGTGGTTTTGGAATTAGGCGCTACATATCTCGGACTTGGTCTATCCATCTTATTGGAGATCGACATCCCTCTCCATTGTCGCTCGTCTACATTACCCGAGATCCATATTTCATCTCTTCTAGTAACATGCCCAAAGTATGAAAGAATTGTTGTAGAGAATTGTAATAATTGTTGTGAAATGTTGCATTAGTGCATAATTCCTGGATAATTGAGACATTCTTTCGTTTAGCAGGCCATGTGGCGCCAATGACATATTGAAGGTGTCGATCATTTTATGGAAACAAAACTACGCTATAGATCTGTCTTATATCCTTGAATAAAACACCTCGAGATATATCTACGGTTCCGCGAGAAGTAGAGAATTCGAAACAATACCAAACTTTAATAAGCTGCACAATGAGGTCTACATATAAAAATAGTTGGACAGAGATAGAAAAGACACTAACAACGTTTCATTCATTAATTACAAATCTCAAAAAGTATACTCGATGGAAATCCAGGATGTAAAAGACTAGATGGAAGGATGTTAAGAATCTGCTGCTGGTGAATAATTGGAAATAAGCAGCAGAATTCCGATAGCCATGATCTTTAACTCTACTCTCGCGTGTTTCAAGGCCAGATTACAATCGGAGGCGTGCAGTAGGTATAGATTTAGGTTATGATGTTACCAATGTTATTATACAATCATATATAATATATGTAATACACTATATGTACTTTTGTTTAACCAACGTATTTAGATAGAATAAATTCGTCGTTTATTCGACCCTACCATGAATTTATTTGTAATTTTAGAATACTATTAACAGTGTTTTTAAAGTTTAAGTTTTAAAGTAAAATAATACCTTATTACCCATATAAAAATGTATGGGCGTTTTTAAGAACACTTTCCACGACTGAACATGATTAATTTATTGTTTTAAAATCCTTCACGTAATAACTAAAGGAAATAATTATTTTTATTAAAGATTAACGTAGGAAATAGTTCAGCCAATTGCTTTTTGTTTTTCCCAAATCAAAAACCAATCCATATACTACATTTAAAGAACAATAATGAAATCAACACGTTAAAAATAGTATGATAGAAAAATTCGTGAATTAGTTAAATATGAAGTAGATACTTTAATGATTTGCACGCAGTTGTAAGCCTTTCTAATGTTTCTTAAATTCTTTATGTTAAAAAAAACAGTATATGTAACGACTTCATACAAAACGGATCAATCGAAAGGAATTTTCAATTCAGTAAATAGCCAATTATATGACTTGAGTAATTCACTAGCTTGAAGATAGAACAGAGTAATGTGAATAGCTCGATGCGGCAAATACACAAGAGCGTCATGGGTACAGCGGTGAGTTGTCGTGGTAGTTTTTAGAACTAAGCAATTAAAGTCTGTACTGGGACACAGATGGCGCTAATTGTAAAATAGTGTTTCCGTTTATGTTAATCCAATTATTTTTAGTATTTTTAGTAATGTACTGCATTTTTAGTTATAATACATAATAATAGAATAGGGAATTAATATACCGCTTGTGCAATATTTATCCGCAATAATTCAATAATTGAAAATTACGAATGCAAATAGTCAGATGCCATGTGTTCTTGATATTATTTTATGAAATGGAAACACGGACACTTACTAAAAAAATGATAAGGCGACATGAAGCTCTTGACATGTGGATCTACAGAAGAATGCTTAAAATAAGCTGGATGGATTGGAGTTACGAATGAAGATGCTATGATTCGGATGAATACCTAAATAGAAGTATTTAAAATAATACCAATCCGATAACTTCAATATCTCGAACGTGTAATGAGATATACGAAGAAATGCGAGATTTTTCACCTTATAATGCAGAGAAAGATTGCTGGAAATCGGGGGCCTGGAAGAAGGTGAACATTATAACTGAGGGCAGACCCACCGCTTACCCAGGACCGTTTATAAGCAAAAGCTCCTATATGGTCCTACTCGTTTGCCGGGCTTGCCATGGTCTACCTGCAGCCGGTTGAGGATGTGTAATGATTCTAACGGATGCAAGGCAGGATATGCTTGACGGTTTGGAGGGAGTAGATCGAGGTTCCATCAGGAACGTGGCAGGAATCTGGAGTTGTTTAGGGCTTTTGTTCGAATGTGGGTCTCCAGATGGGAGATCCTCCGGAGAACTGCTGCTGCTGAGTAGCTTCATCATTATTATTTTGTTTTTTTTTTCTACCTTCTGCTCAAATATGATTTGCGATGTACTGTTCTTGTGGATTAAATCTGCCGGCAGCGGTGCGTGGAGGGTGTGTCTCCTATATATTTTTTTCTTTGAGGGAGTATCTCTTCACTTCCCCCCTGCTCCTCGGCCTTGTTAATTGTTAATTGTATTATTTTATATTGTCTTTATGTTTAGTATTGTAAATATTATTTATTTATTTACCAATAAAGGGAGTCAACCGGGCACAATGAGGGAAAATCTTGTTTTGACAGTTATGTAGTATCGCCCTGTCAATATGCGGGGCGTTATCGAACACCTGCTTAGTAGCATTAAAAAATGCCAACCAGGTAGCAAATGAGTAGAACCAAGATAGGAGTCTTGAGCTTCTTGCATCGGTCCTGGGTAAGCGGTGGGTCCGCCCTCACAGTCTCTACTCATTCGCCGCCATGTTGGCATTAATTTAATGCTACTATGACAACTGTGCAACAACGTCCCGCACATAGTATCAGGATAGTGCCGTACAGTTGTCAACACAAATAAGGCAATGGTTTGGCCTGTCTACTGTAGAACTTTTCCACGCCGCAGTAAATAGTTGAACGAAAAGGGCAAAATATGAAAAAGAAGATACAATTTTTTTTATATGTACAAATTTATCGTCCATCCGCGTCATATAGTAACACAACAACATGCTTTCTGTACCTATTGGTTGGAAACGTATTATAAAACAAACACAATGTGCGGTCAATTCAATCGCATGTGAAAATATTCGGTTAACGCCTCAAAGTAAATTGTTTTTGTATTTTCTTAACATATTAAAATTATTAATTCTCGAATGACTTCCCGTCATTGTTGATGGGTTATTTCGTGTGCGGAATTTTTTACGCCAACATTTGCAGAAGGAATAAACGTAGCCAGCACCTATGTGACAAAATATTAATACGAATGGAAATTTATACGCGCATTACTTTATACATCAAACATTTGTACGAAAGTATAGGGTGTTCAGCGGAAAATTTTCAAGTCTAAATTGTAATTGCTCGTATATCATCAGGGTGAGGTAAGTGGAAGGGGTATTGTTCGAGGCGCGTGATTTTCGGAAATGCCAGTCGCAATGAGCCACTGGTCGGGAGCACATCGCGCGTTCGCGGTTGAGCAATATTTAAAGTGCGGTGATTTATTGGTTCGTGCGCGTTGCGCTTTTTGTACTCACTTTAATATTCGACGAGTAAGTTTTGGGCCGAGCACGCAACTTATCTGGTGTTGGATTCAAAAGTTCAGACAAGAAGGGACAATGGTTAATCAAACTCCTCCAGGACCATCAACGTCAGCAACGACGCCAGAACATGTGGCTCATGTTCGACGTGAAACTATGCGCAATTCGCGTAAATCGACAAAGAAGATTGCAGCCTGTACTGGAATAAAAAAATCAACAGTGCACGTTAGTCTGAAAAATAAACTACAGTTTTACCCATACAACCTACAAATCGTGCAGTTTCTCAACGAAAATTACTATTCTTTACGTGAAACTTTAGCGAGAACGATTCTGGAACGTTTTGGAACAGCACGAACGATGGAAACATATTGTTTACTGACGAAGCACATTTTCATATTGATGGCTATGTTAATAAACAGAACATGAGTTACTGCTACCCTGACAACTCAAAGGAATGCCATCAAAAACGTCTGCATTTTCCAAAAACGACAGTGCGGTGTGCAATTTTTGCCAGAGGGATAATTGGCCCTTATTTTATTAAGCCGAATGATCGACGAGTTTGTGGTACCGCAACTGCAGTTGTTTCCCGGGTTCAACAACGGAACACAATTTAAGCAAGACGGGGCCACTCCATGGACAGTTAAAATTTTAATAAAGAAGCTGAGGGGAATTGTTTCTAATAAATTAATCAGTAAGTACAGAGACATACTTTACACTGACCTGTGCGACTTTTTTTTGTGGGGATACCTTAAGTCGAGAGCTTACAGCAACAATCCTCGAACAATTCAGGCCCTACAAGAAAATATCCGTGGTGAAGTTGCTGCCATTGAACCAACGCTTTGCTCTCGCGTGTTCGCAAATTTAAGAGTCCAATTGCAAGAGTGTCTTGAGAGAAATGGACGGCATTTAGACGATATTGTTTATAAAACATTAAATAAGCATCTTTAAACTCCATTTTGTATAAATAAAATATGAGAATAACATTGTAGTTTTTTTTTAAATTTAATATTAAACTTGAAAATTTTTCGCTGGACACCCTTTATATTTTATAGTACGTACGCTGTAATAATCTACAAAACACTATGAAGAAGATTTTGGTAGTAAGTTTAATTTCTAGAGTTATTTGAAAACAATAAGGTACGAATATTATAATCAAAGATTTAGTTTCTTTCCATTGTTGGTACACACTTATAATGGTATACGGTATAAATAATCACGGTATAAATTTTTAGATTTTTTTAAGGATTTAACAGCAAGACTATTTACCTTAACGAACGTTACCTACAACCGTAGATATCTACAAGTATAAAATCTAAAAAGTTAGCTAGCAGAAGTTACTTATCCGTTTTAACTGTTGTTGGGAAGATTCAAAATCATCCAAGTGAAGATTAAGCCGATAATCTCCGAGACGGGGACTACGAAAACCGAGAGTTGTCTCCAAAGATCTCGTGAGAGCAACATCCATATCGCAGAAATTGTCTCGAATCGAAAATCTCTTTAAATCGACCTGTTTATCATCTATCACATTAAAAAAACATTCATGTTTTTATCGTCGTAAATGCGTATAAGTTTTCGTCGTCGTAAATGCGTATAAGTTTTCGTCGTCGTGAATTTCGGTGTACAAAATTCCCGGAATCAGATTCTAGCCGATAAAATAATTTAAAATACTAATTAAATATATTAGTTTGAAAGAAATACATATAAAATCAATTTTATCGAAAAATATTGTTGTTGCGTCACCGGTATTCGAACCTGGTAACAAAGTAGATGGCTTTCAAATGATGGAACGATAGATGTATTAATTTTAAAAAGTATAACATATAGGTTCGAAAATTTGTCGTCAAAAATAATATCGCTGTAGCATAGTTGGATAATGCACCTTCCCCGGTTTAGAAAGAGATCCAGGTTCGAATCCCGGTGGCGCAACAACAATATTTTTCAATACAATTGATTTTATATGTATATCTTTCTAATTAATACATTTAATTAATATTTAGGTTATTTTATGATAATCTATGTACGGTCAATATGTCAAATAAATAAATGAATAAAAATAAATACTAATTAAATGTATTAATTAGAAAAATAAACATATAAAATCAATTTTTATCGAAAAATATTGTTGTTTCTACCGGGATTCGAACCTGGATCTCTTTTCAATCCGTAGATTAACCAACTATGATACAGCAGACAGTACTTTTGACGATAATTTTTTGAACCCATTTTCATTTACATTAAATTAGTATTTAAAATGTCACAGACCGTCTGGTCTAAATAATTACAATTTCACAATAAGAATGTGTTCTCCTGATTAAATAATGTTCTACTTTAGATACGTTCGGTCCATCCAACATCCAACATCGCAAGGAAGGAAATGTCACGAGCAATTTCTGAACGCGACGTTATAATAAATGAACGATTATATTTGAGTATCGCATGGCGTCCCGGCTGCGGCCGATTTATTTATCGGCCGTGTCTGGCGGGCCCGTGTGAACGGCGGTGCGGCGCAGCCGATTAACCGCGCCGGCCGGGCCGATTAATCGGCGCGTTCCCGCCGCGCCGTTTCGGCGACGTTTGGCGTGGCTCCGGTGACGTTTGTCGCGGCCTCGGTGACATTCGCGACCACAGCTCGCTCAATTGGATCCGCCCTATAATAATGTATGTATATATTTACGCACTATTAGATATAAGCATAAACAAAAATAATATCTTGTAATTTCATTATAATTTACTTATTCAAATATAGCTTGCCCATACATATAGGATAAATTCCATCAACCGGATGTAGCTACTCAACTAGTCAAGATGCAGTTGCTGAATTTCAACTTGTTGAAATTTTTTTAAATATTTCTGTGATAATTACGTTTATTTTAATTCTTGTTTTTGATTGATTTTTTTATAATTTATTTACTTATTTATGCCATTTTTACACCAATTAGATGGACTACAAACAATCTCTGCTCATCTCACTGTAGTCGTGAGGCACGTTGCTGAATATCAACTTGTTGAATTTTTTTTTTAATATTAAATATATATAGAAATAAAATATAATAATTAAGGTGGTACGTTTGTTTTTTAATTTGATACGTTAATCCTGAATAATTTTTTAACGGTTTCTTCACTTATTTATGTCATTTTTACACCAATTAGATGGACTACAAATAATCTCTGCTACAGGTTGAATGTGTTTTCCTCTCGAATATATTAATATTATATATTATTAATATTATAATCTAGTTGTTAAAAGTACTGTACGATTTAGATTTAAAATCAAATTCTGTCGCCGTTAGTCAACTTTACATTCATGTTAGTAATATACAAATTTTAAAAAATAAACTAAATTTTAAAAAATGTAGACTTCGAAGAAAATGTGTAATTACCAAATGATTTATTTTTCGGCGTGTTCATAAAATATGTCAAGACCGTTGAACAATTCAAGACACGTAAATTAAAGTTTTCATTTTTAATTAACATAATTTTTTTTTCAGTATATAGTAAAAACATAATATATTGTGTTATAATTAATTTGTGAAACCACATCCTGCAATGAATTGCTCTTACATCGTTTCGAAACAGTAATTGGGGATTTAAACATTTTATACGCGTGTTATTTTATAATTAAATTCTGAAATATTGACAATTTCAGTGTTAATTAAATCATTCTACACGTTTTCATTGAGACTATATATAATTGATATGAATGTAAAAAAAACATGACATCTCGCTTCGGGGATTTGACAATAATGGTCGGTGTGCATCACTTGGCCATTTTGCTCTGCGTAAAATATACAATACATAACGAATGACAGTTCGCTCCGCGCTCAATGTTTTTCGCGAACTTTACCGCGCGAGATGGATTCTTCTACGACACGTTAAACTAACAACATTTTCACGCTCGCCCTTTATGATATAGCCAAAGTACTTTACCACACGTTATTGGACTGATATATTAGATCTATAGATTATCCACGGTGTGCGTAACATTAATTTCCAATAATACCAGCACCATATTTCTAGAGCATCTTTTTTCCTGCGTCTCTGTACCGTAGAAAAGATATTGATAAAAGTAGCTCTGATGTTGTTTCCATTCTTTAAATTGTCTTTTGCAGTTCTTTTCATGACGTTTTTATTACGATTATAGTGATGGTAAACTGTGATTATGCCACTGATTGGTAACTGAGATTTAACAATGATTGGTAACTAAGATTTAACTGTTGGAGGTTTACTTTTTAGTGTACCAGTCATTGCTTGAAGAATTAAGTTAATCAATTATCTTAATAATTATACAAAATACTTTGTTTAAACCACTATTTATAAATTATTCTACATATTTCGATACCTGATGAAGAATAATTAATAAATATTAGTTTAAACAGAGTATTTTTGTATAATTATTAATATGAAATGAGGCCACAATGTAATTTTTAAAATATTGAAAAAGTAATCAATTATCAATTATCGTTACAATCAAACACAATCACAGTCACAATCACGGTTAAAATAACGATTTTATTATCACTATTACGTAAGCTAATAAATTAAGCTATTCAAATTATTAAAAATAAATACAGAATCATAGTACGTAATATCTAATTATATAGCTACAACATATTGTTTATTAAACGCAAAATGAACATAAAATTATTGAAAAATATAAGAACATACAATGATTGGAAAATACAAGTATAGTAGAACCCCGGACGCTTTTGAAATGTATCGTTGGTGAAGGATGGTCCATAACCCGCGAACAGCACGACACACGAATGCCTTAATCCTGCAACAACACCAATCACAGTAAGCCTATCTTCAGCAGTGAACAAAAGATTATTCCAATTATTTGGCCATGTTATGCTTCAAAGTGACAGCCAACAAAAAAAGTGCCACAACGGTGGACTGCTGCATTACATTTCGCTGGAGATATCCTGTTGCTGGAGTCAACTGTGAGGATGACCTAGGATCGGAACTTGTAGAGGTGCATACAAGCGGAGTCTCAAGAAAGAAGAAGGTTTATGTATAATAAAATAAAACCTTGTCAAAATTATATATTTTTAAATATATTCTCTACTGCAAATAATACGCTATATACAACGAGTTCAATAAAGTATTTTGTATATATTAACACCTCTTATTTTACTATGTTTTCGATTATACGAACCACCCCTGGTCGCAATTAGTCTGAAAAATCAGAGTTTTACTGCACATATTCAATTTTTAAATAATATAATTGATCGGTGAACTTTTTTCCGTAAAGTAACCAAGTTTAAGTAACAATTTCAAAATAAGAATGTGTTCTTCTATATACATACTATATAAATATATAAGTTGCATCAATGTGTACAAAAATTTTTTTAAAAATGAATTATTAATTCTGGCGTCTGCTATTGGTTTACTCAAAAGTATTTGAGATTCCGTAAAAACAAAATAGATGGTTTTCAAATAATGGAACGATAGATGCATTCATTTGAAAAAGTGTAACATATACGTTCGAAAATTTGTTGTCAAAAATAATGTCGCTGTAGCATAGCATAATGCACCTTCCCCGGTTTATAAAGAGATCCAGGTTTGAATCCCGGTAGCGCAACAACAATATTTTTCGATAAAATTAATTTTATATATATATATATATATATATATCTTTATAATTAATACATTTAATTAGTATTTTGACCAAGTTTCATATAAATAACATGTTTGTGTTATAAATTTTATTATTTTGGATGATTACAACAATATTAAAACAAAATACGCAAGTAATTGAACTGTCACAGAATTTTCATTGCGATTTTTATTTGGAAAGTGTCATATTCAGAGTTAGACATTTATAATTATTTTAAAGTGAGCAATATTTTCGTTTCCACGGTTGCGTGATCGTAAATGCAAAGTCAGTCTGTATGGATGTATTATTTGTAGACTTGCGTTAGTAATTTGTCTTCAAAACGCAAAAAGTGTTAACGTACATATTTTAGCGCTTTGTTAATTAAATAGATTAGCAAGCGTGAAGTATCGACAGCCATTCATTTTATTTCGACACTTCCTGTCATCACCTGCGGCCACAGCGTCCGACGAGCAATCGTGAAGTATCCGAAAGTATCGTAATGAACTGACATTTGTCTGAATAATACGAATTCGCCGCATCCTGTGTTCCTATTTAGGAACCATTGACTTCGCCGTGAATGATGCATGTGTAGACTCGGTTCATCTTGTCGCTTTTTGCCGCCCGCGAGATGTGCGCGTCTCGGCATGAGATGTCTTTCAGGCATCCCCTAATTGGGTAATGCCACACGAATATTCCGGACGCTAGTCAGAAAGGACATTCTCAGAGTATTGTAAGAGCGGGCAGCTCTACAAAGTTCACACGACATAAGGGTTTTTGTTAACGAGAAAATAAAATAAAATATTAAATGTAAATGTGAAATGAAATAGCAATATTTTAATATGTTCAAGAACACACAATTACTGGATTTTCACCTAAAAGGGCACTGTTATAAAAACAAATAATATATATCTCATAGAGACAAAGCTATTTTCTTTTTCATTAATGGAAAAATATGGAAGTATAAAAATCCAGTAATTACAGGGCCTACGACCTGTCATCGTCTGGCTTATGTGATCACTGCACATAATGTAACGTTCACCATTCCATCCAATCAACCTCCATATCTATCAAATTTTAAATATATATATGTTAATATGTGGAATCACTTAGAATACCACTACGCTAACGCCATCTATGGACTAATTTTGATATTAATTTTCCCTGAAACAGCATATATTATCACAAGGAGAATCTAATTATTTTTTGAAATTATTTAAAGCAATATTCTTTAAAAAAATAAATATCAGACATCTCATAGTTTAATACAATATACTATAATACGCCTAAAAAATTAATATTTTTCATTTTTTATATATTTTCTTATTTTGACCAGTATATTATTAACAATATTTTAATATGACCAAGAACACACAATTGCTAAATTTTCAAATACAAAGACACTGTTATGAAACAAATAATAAATATATCATAGAGACGAAGCAATTTTTCATTAAAGGAAGAATATGTAAGTATGGGCAATTACAGGGCTTACGACTTGTCTTCGGCTTGTAATCACTTTATATAAATATAAAGTTCACCATTCTCACCCCATCAATATCCACATCTATCACCACATGGCCTAAGTATACTTACTTCCAAATTTTTCATTAAAAAATAGCTTCGTTTTTATAAGATATCTATTATTTGTTTAATAACAGTGCCTTTGTAGGTGAAAATCCAGTAATTGTGTGTTCTTGGACATATTCAAATATTGTTTTACTACTATTTATCATATTTCAGTGTTATATAATGTCAGACATATTAAACTGATTCGTTTATATATTATATATACAAATTTTAGTTCAAAGTAGGCACAAAGATCACATTAATATAAAATTCAGAAAAAAATCTATTTTTGAAATTAAGTCGTTCGTTTTTCTATTTGAAAATGTGTCTTCAATTCTGTTACTTCAAAGGAAATTCACACTTCATATCGATGCAATGCATCGGTTTCTTTTCAAATTCAGGCACGTTAGGCACAAGCTGGTATTTTATTTGTGTGCTATAGAGTACTATACATTATTTTAAGTGAACGGTTGGACGATATTAAAATAAGAATAACAACATAATATTTGTAATTTATAGATAAATCAATCAAATAAATAAAAGTAGACTTCGAATCTGTCACAATAATTTAAACATGGATTATCATTGACCTACGTCATACTAATTAAGTATGCACTTGAATACTTTGACAAAACAAATTCATAAGCGGAAGAAAAATGTGTAATTTATTGAAAAATTGATTAATTACATTAGTATGTGCATAATAACTTATTATTATTTTGCTGCCGTATTTTAAATATATACTAGAAAAGTAATAATATTATTAACATATTGAGACTCATCTCGTGTATTAATTATTCTCTTTTATGCATACGAGGTTAAATATTTTTTAAATTTATAAATACACTTATTACAATTTTTTAATCGGAGGTACAGCGACACCGAATTCAATACATCTTTGTTTTAAATGTTGCCTTGTTATGATGACTAATAACGCCATCAGAGACTATGGCGACGTCCGAAGGACCCACCTTGCGCTGACTAGCCGAGGAGAGTCAGACCCGAATCTCCTAATTAAAAGAGTTATTTTAATTGGGAAACAGAAACGCTAGAATTCAATTTTTTTACATGTCCTACAGACGAAGTGACTCTTTTTAAGTGACAGCTTCTCCGCGCTCGGCGGTGTCGTTTTTTATCACGAGGAAAATGTTTTAAGTTTTGTTTTGATTCCGAATATCGGTGATGCATTCTATGCGTAATGTGTGTTTATGAGTAATATAAATACTTATATATATATATAAATATAACTGAGCACACGGTGGTACAATACATTTTTACAACTTATAAATAACCACACATCTAAGATAACCTAATCTAAAACTATATCATGTTAAAATTATGTAGCAAAATATTTTAAATAATTATAAAAGTAGTTTTTTTTAAATGATATCACATTTTTATTGTAAAGTTGTTATTTTAGAAGACGGTTCTTTGATATTTTAATAAATATATAAATTTTAGAAAAAATTTAAGTAGATGGTAGATCATTTTTTAATATCTTTCTAAGTGCTTCAAATAATATGTTATGACGTGTTTTTGACGACATAGTTTTAATGTATGTTTGTTAGTATTCCATGGCACGTATCTAAATTATTTAAATGTACATAAAATTGTGAAAACATGTAGTGCGAAAACATTGAGAGCCTCGTAATATACTATTTTCATAAGAACGTTGTCACTTTGTTTACCGTCCATAATCCTAGCCTTCCTTTTTTGATTTTTACTTGTTCACATTCAAACTCTTAATATCAAAGAGATATTATTTATTATTTTATATTGATTTATTAATTTACTCTAAAATGCTATATTCATCAATTTGACTTACATAATAATTTATTGAATGTATATTTTTATTAGGAGAACACATTCTTATTGTGATGTTGTAATTATTCAGAATGTAGGTCTGCGACATTTTAAATATGAATTAAATATATTTATTAGAAAGATATACATATAATGCACCTTAAATAGGAAAGAGATCTAGGTTCGAATCCCGGTGGCGCAACAACAATATTTTTCGATAAAATTGATTTTATATGTATATCTTTCAAATTAATATTTTTAATTTATTTATCAAAAAATTTAAAAATCTCTGGCGTCTCCTAGGGTATATTACTCAAAGGTATTCGCAATAAAAGGTTATGGAATAATAGGTGTATCAATTTGAAACATATAAGTTTATAAATTCGAATTATTGAAACATATAAGTTCGTAATGGAGAACGCGTTTCCCCGGATTGGAAAAGTTTCTGGATCGAATTCCGATGCCAGCCAAAATATTTTTTCGATAAATCAATTTTATCTGTATGTATGTATATCTTTTTAATTGGTATATTTAATTTGTATAAAAAGATTATAATTTGTTAATGTTTTACTTCGACTCGAAAAAGAAGAATTATGAAAAGTTCAGAAATATTTACTGCACAGCGATAGGGCACCGTTGCAATATCATTATGCAGTATCGAAATTTATGATGACTTAAATGGTATTTTATAAAAAAAAAATGAATTAAAAAAAAATTCGTTATCTTTACCTACATATTTACAGATTAAATAAGATGCCATATGAATGACGAGAAATAGCGTCTGCTGTGAAGAAATTTATGCAAATAGCGATGAAAATTTTCTATAGTCACGAAGATAAAGATGTTAAAAAAAAATTATCTCCTATCATCTAGGTATGAGTCGATTGTTCAACCTGCCAATGGTAATGATTTTTTAAACAGAACATTAATATTATAGCAACATTTGAATATGTCCAAAAACACACAATTACAATTTTCAAAAAATCAGTTTCTCATTGAGTTGACATATATGCTGTTTCAAGAAAAAATGAATTATCAAATTTGGTCTACACATGGCGAATCCACATATTAACATATATACAACTTTCAAAAATTTTAAAGATGTGGAGATTGATGGGGTGAGAATGGTGAACGTTATATTTAAATAAAGTGATCACTTAAGCCAGCCGAAGTTAGGTTGCAAGGCCTGTAATTACCCCATACTTCTATATATTTTTCATTAAATATAATAAAAAATAGCTTCGTCTCCATGAGATATCTGATATTTATTTAAAACATTACTATTTTGTTTACAAATACATTATCTAAAACAGATTTACTTGTTGAAAGTGAAACATGAAAATTAATAATGAGATTATTTCGTGAAATATCTGGTTAGTCGGATGTATAGTTTGACATTCCCCAGTCACCGCTAAGCAAAGGACGAGGAATGCACCATTAAACGGATCCTTGATCTTTGATGAAGGTTGTGGATATCAATAAAAACGTTGTTTTCGTTTGCCATTAAAATAAATTCAACGAAATACCATTTTGTTAATTGTCCTTGTCTTTCACACAACGCGACGGTCGCATAAAATGGCCATCCGTAAAAGATATTTCAGGGGTTTGGTTTATTTTTCTTTTATTCAACATACGTACGGAGTAATTGAGCGAAAGACCTTAATAAAACTTGAATGTAGGATGCTGCATCTCTATTTTTAGTGACGTCACGGTCAACATACGAGAATGTGTCAAACTTGAATTCATTTATTAATTAAGGAAATATGATGTAATTCTCTTTATTTTTTGTTGTAAGTTATCTACAATGTAATGAAGACATTATTCAAAGTCATGATTAGTTTATGTAGTAATAACAATGTGTGCATCTTTTATATACCCTCAAGTAAACAGGATCTTGATCAAAATGAAGACCAAGAGGGTGATAAAAACATCAGACTCTGATGGTAGGACTGCACTCGTGGATTTTCATTGACGTGTGTCAATTACCTGACAATAAGATTACGACTACTCTTAATCTACTGTGATGACAAGAGAAGGAGAAGTAAACAGAAACACATTGTAGCCTTCCAGGAATTCCTCGTTTAATTAAGAAGGCATCAAACAACAAGTATATATAGTATATTGTTAATTAATAAGAAATATTTGGTGTATGTATTTTGATTTTTCAGATAAGAAGAGGAGAAAATGATGCATGTAAAGTTTAATCGCTTGAAAAACTGTGTTTAATTAACTTGTATGACACATATGAGCGAGAGTGGACTAAAAAAGTGAAGACTTTTCCAACTATCTAAGTAAATAGAGTAAACATTATTATCTCATTGCACACACCAACTAGTGATGGTAAACCGTTACGTGACTGTGATTGTGTCGATGATTAGTAACTGAGATTTAATGACGATTTGTAACTAAGATTTAACTGTCGGAGGCTTACTTTCTAATTGCTCGAAGAATTACGTTAATCAGTTATCAATCATCGTTACAAAATAACGGTTTAAATAACGATTTTACCATCACTAATACCAACTCATTTCAATTAGATAAATAATTAATAAATTCACACGCTCATTTCAATCATATAAATTCTGAATATATTCTAAAATATATGACACTACTTTCACGCAGTCGAACAAAATGATTTTATTTATTAAAGTGAAACTTTTCTGCCGGCACCTACATATAATTATTATTTATTTATTTAAACAAATAATAGATATCTCATAGAGGCGAAACTATGGAAGTATGGGTAATTACAGGGCTTGCGACCTGTCTTCGGCTGGCTTGATTGTGACATCTATGTTGTTTCAGGGAAATGAATATCAAATTTAGTCCATAGATGGCGATAGTGTAGTTGTGCTCGAAGTATTTCCATATATTAACATATATACAACTTCCAAAAATTGAGATTGATTAATGAGTGAGAATGGTGCACGTTATATTTATATAAAGTGATCACTTAAGCCAGCCGAAGACAGGTCATAAGCCCTGTAATTACCCGTACTTCCATATATTTTCCATTAAATATAATAAAAAATAGCTTCGTCTCTATGAGATATCTATTATTTGTTTTATAACAGTGCCTTTGTAGGTAAAAATCCAGTAATTGTATGTTCTTGGAACATATTCAAATAATGCTATTTATTTATTTCATCATAATTGTACCGGTCAGATACAATTGCTTGTCTTGGGTAGTTGTAACTGGAGCGCGTGACTAATTATCGTCTACAATGCTATATCTCGAGTTCTAGTAAACCAATTACAAAAATTAAACTTTATTATTTTATCAAACTTTTATAAAAAAACAATAAACAAAATTTTTTTTAAAAATACTTCACTCTCAAAATTCAATAAAAATCGATATAGAAAATCAAAAAATACAAAAATGTTAAACTTTTTATTTTGCTAACAAAAGTTCTTCGTTTCCGGTCACTTTTTACAATTATATATTATTCAGTTTGACGCATTTAAATTCTTGTGGTCCATTGAGACGATCTCACGACCCTCTTCTCCTCGTGGAATAACTGGAATTTAAATAAATGAATGACAGAAACCCACGCAGAGTGGTCCCTCTCGCTCTGCTGCAGGGAGATGGCACTCGGTAGGTAGGCAGGACACTGGGTTAAGGTGATGATAGGAAAGATAACACACGAGATTCCTAAATCGATCCTCCAGAATGCTCCATTTCATTAGCGCCTCGTCCTCATTCGGTCTCTTTTCGTGGAATTTGTTTACGTTGATGTATATTTTTATACGTAAGTCGTACAAAATAACAAAAAAAAAAAAAAGCATGTTACATGTCTCAGACACGTGTACCATACCATCCATGTATAAAATGTAATTATTATTTTTTTCCCTACATTTTCTATTATATTTTTTATTTTTTTTTATTTGAATTCTTACAATTTTTATATAACATGAATTAAGTATTTTACATCATTAAAATTACATGTTTTTTCTTCGCTTACCTCTCCAAAAAAGAGACTAGCTCTTGTGCTTGGAGAGGGAGTATGTATATTATTATATATTATTACGTCCCACCCGCGAATTTCCCATAAAATGTTACCAACTCTTCTATCGCGCTATTTTTAACGCATTCATGTTACATTTTACATCTGGATCATCCGATAAAATATATGCTACGCTAAAAGTTTATCAAATGCTGTTTTCTTTTTAAATTATATTATAACATATCCAAAAACGAAAACATATAACGTTCGCCAATTCACACCCCTCAATATCCATATTTTTATAAAATTTTAAAAAGTTGTATATATGTCATTACGTGGACTCGCTTCGAGTACCACTACACACCATTATACATATTGTGTGTTTTTGGACACATTCAAATATTGCTAGAATAAATTTTATGTCAAAACTTTACCTTTATTGTACTGAGGAGACATGACGGTAAAAACGGAAGAGGAGGAAAGTTACTAATATTTAGTTGGAGACAATTTAAACATCAGGTAACTCTAGTTCTGGTGATGGTTTTCGTTTGCCGATGATTCAGTAGCACTCGATCATAGATAAGACTCGATCATAGGACTCGATTGGACTCGATTCAACAAAGAACTTGCCCAATGTTGCCTGTTTCCGTCTGTTTTTTAAAACCTTCTTGACGTAGTCAATCATATTACCATTGAATCCATTTATGTTTTGGTTGATTATGGCAACATTTGGGTGCCACTTTTCGACCATATTCTTTTGGCGTTTTGGCCCAGTTAAACAGCATTGCCGGGCGGTGGAAGTGACAAATGTAGAAAATATTAACGAATATGGAAACGTTTGTCAATTAAATGTCAATTAAACGTCAAATTCAGAAAATAAAACGGCAGATAATTATGCATCAACCTAATAATAAGTTATGGCAGCAATGGCGAATTTATGATATGCGGATATTGTTGTTGACAAGTGAACATAGTTTCCAGCGGCGTAACTACGCCAATGCCGCGCATTGAAGCTTGAATCCCACGTTAATAGGAGTCCAAAAGGTCCACGCTCTACAAAACTTTTATCGAGACTTTCCCTCGCTTACATGGATCGATAATTTTTTAAATCCACCATAGCAATGTATGGAATTACACGGATATAAAGTAAACAAAATTATTACCGATACGTGCATTACGAAAATTTGATCATTAAAAGCGCTAAAAATGAACAAGTATTCAATTTCTTAGGTCACTGTTTTTTAATGCAGGGCAGAATTTTTTTTTTATTGATTTAATTTACATACTTACTTATCATCACGCCGTTTCCCCGCAGGAGTAAGCAGAGAGAATAGAGCGCCACACTCTTCTGTCCTGACACACAATTCTCGCCTCATCCACATTCATACATCTTCTCATACAAGCTCGACTCATTTACATATTGCATCGAAGAATATTGTTAATTAGGTTTTTAAATATTGGTATAGAAACAAAAAATACATCAATGTCAGTGAACAGACAAGTAAGATCAGGATAGTAAGGTCGGTATATTCTCACTATAGGAGAGTGTAATCCAGAATTGATTCGACTTGTAGGAATGCTTAAGAGAGTTTGCGATCGTGATACTCATGATGGGATGTGAAAATTTATTAATGACAAAAGGAGTGGACTTTTGACTGCTGTTGCCTAAGTTTTAAGTATGAAGTTACTATTTGTCTGTTTTTAAACTTAGAATATTATATTTTGAAGAGAATCTACATAGTGCTGCCGGGGTAATTGCAATCTATAGTTTAGGGTTCGCATGAACTTCTTATTTAGGGCAGAACTATCCTTATACGAGGGCGAGTCCAAAATTATCTAGTTTCGCCATTACACACCTTTATGGTTATCAAACTGGCTTCTGCGCATGTGTACTTAGAGTTGGTATGCCTGTGATCATGTGTGCGGAATGTGATCCCGATCGCGTCATTTGCCTTCTGGCTATTACAGTATGAACGTGTCTGCTTTGCTAGCAGTTTACACCAGGGAGGAACAATGAGCAGTGATCCGATTTCTCTGGTCGAAGGGTGTGAAAGGGGCTGAAATTCATCATAGACTTATCACAATACGGGGACGGTGTTTTATCACGTAAAAGTTTTTTTTTGTATATTGAGAAATTTAAAAGTGGCCGGATGAGTGTGATACACCAAGAGGGAGCAGGACGCCCGTCAACCTCCACCATGGATGACAAGATTCATCAAGCTCGAGAGATGGTTCTAACGATTAGGCAAGTTACCATCTTCTTTGAACATCAGTCATGGTTCTGCCCATTAAATCATCCACAACGAGCTCGGCTTCCGTAAAGTCTGTGTAAATAAATTGTAGAACGAAAAATGTAGACAGTTTTTGGCATGCCCTCGTATATTTTGGGAAGAATAATCAGTAAATTATATAATTTCTCATTTGAATGCAATTTGAACATGCTGTTAACATACTCGTAAATAATTAACAGATATTAACCTATAACTGAATTTATTACCAAAAAATGTGATGAATCTACCTATTTAGATTATTTTTAATTTTAACCTTTTAGCTTCATTCTTTTGGGTAATTTTGGAAGCATGACAATTACTACTCTTCCACTTATTCTTATTTCATTTAGTTTTGTAATAAGCTTTGACTGGGATATACTATCAAACCCTTTTCGCATATCAACAAAAATTCCTAAACATTTTCAGTGCTGGCGAGTACGATGTAAACCATGGATGTTAGTTTAGAAATTGCATCTTGAGTACATAAACTATCTATAAAAATTGCTAGTTATTAAGGTAATATGATTTTTTTCCATTTTGAAATTCAATGTCATTTCCAAAATTAAAAGTAAAATATGTTGAAAATCAAAAATTTTTAAATTACATAAAATTTATTTTCATTATGTTAAAAAGTGTGGTTCATTATGTTGAAGAATGAGTACGGTTATCTGTATTTTGACAATTAAAATTAATTAATTGAAATCAGCATTTTAACATGAAATACGTGGGTCACTGACATAAAGAGACTTTCATTATTAATGATTCTTTATTGATTCCAAGACTTTCTATTACTTTTATTTCTTTATTCAATGAATTAGTGAATGGTTGTTCATTGTTAGTTGGTCAGTTGAAAGTCAACTGAACAGTTCATATATACAGTAAGGCCAACGATTCTAAAAGTATAGTGCATTTGTGAACGGTCCAGTTATATTCCATAGATAAAATTCAAACAACCCGCACACGTTTTTTTACCATGGGCAATGATAAAAATGAACCATAATAAAAATTAGATATGGTAAAAAAAGTTACTAAAGTTATTTTTTTGCAAAAACGGTTGATCATTAGCAAAAAATGGCACAATGGTCCAGAAAACTTAAAATGCTTAAAATTACATACTCATGTTATAAATTTCCAAGACATGTGCTTCTGACATTACGGTTTTATGCGACTGATGTTATTCAACAATGCACAGGAGATTTAAGTGATTTACATAAAAGTACGATGTCGAGAATAGTTACTGCAGTCACCAAATCAATATGCAAATTGCGTCCACAACTCATTGTAATGCCATTAAAAATGCCATATTTGAATCTATATTGAAACAATTCTTTTTTGTGTAAAATTCTTTTATTTTAGATTAAATAAAACACAATCACTTTATATGAAACTACGAATTTACTTTACTACAAAACTCTTATTTTATTCTTATACATGCATGTGTTTGTCATTTTGGATCTATAATAAAATAGAAATAAAAATATAGTTGAAAAAGAGTAGTAATCAGTATAAATACTGTAATAGCAATAGAAAATTATTAGTTCAGAAAGCCGAGACATATGAACACCATTAAACTTTAAAATCGGCAAGGGATTTTGAAAGCAGTGATGAATAAAGTTTATATTACTTATCTATGAATAAAACACAGATAAAGTATAAAATTGTATTTATTAGCAATTGTGAATATTTAAAATAAATCAAATTTCATACAAATTAATTGAATTAACTAAAAAGGTATACAAAAACATCTATTATTAAAAACATATTTTATTTGTTACTGAGGTATGAATCTGGACTGTCCTATCCGGAGAAATGTTTTGACCAATTTCGCCATATCCATCATATGTATAATATACTCGTATATAACTTATATTCAGTTGCTCTTTAAAATTGATACATCTACTATATCATTTTTAAACGCAATCAACTTTATATTGCACTGAATCTAAAATACCTTTGAATAATTCATGTTAGGAGATGCCAGAATTACTATTAGGTGGAAATTATCTTTGACAATAGTAAACTGATTCTGAAGTTTCACACCTTTCACATCTTGTCTCAGCTTTCTGTATTTTGTATTGCTTTTATAGTATTTATGTATTGATCGCTTCTTACCTTCTGTATTTTAATTTTTGTTTTATTATAGATCCAAAATGAGTGTTTTTATTTTTTTATAAAGGTTTGTAGGTACATATTAGAAAAAAATAAAAGAGTTTTACACATATTATAATGGTTAGCAAGATTTTTTTTCATAATTTTTTTCTTTTAAATTTTTACATTTAAAAATGATTACAGTATCAAACATTTGTAGATATAAAGTATTATTTAAAAGAAATGAGTTATAATATAAATGAAAAGGTATTCTCAGCAGACCGAACTGGACCGGGTTGGAAGTTAAGAAGTTGTGTGAAGTTCGAGCTGCGCCAAGCTCAGTTGAAGCTCCAACCCTGCACCCGTCGTGTGTCAAGACTGAGATGAGATGCCACCTACAACTTTATGCAGACATATATAGAACCAAATTAAACATTATAAATAACCAAATCCTTTTTGTAAATAGTCACCTTTTAAATTTGTTTTCACATTAGTTCCTAATTAGTTACACACCACTTATATTTATGGTTTTGTTTTTGTCCATGCTTGCATTATTAATTTTAGTATACATTGTATCCTGAAGAAGGGAACGTTGGTCTTGAAACATGTTGATTTATCAATAAACAGCGGTATAAACAAAGTGTTTTTACTATTATTAATATAATATGTTGCCACAAAGTAATCTTGTAATTATTGAAGAAGTGAAAATAATCCATTCCCAGCCTAGAATCTGATGCATAAAAAAATAAAATTGATGGCAGAAGCTCAAGAGAAGGAAATTAATTATTGTTTGGAAGGGAGAGTTACTTTCCATTATGACATCAGGTAACTTCAATTCTGTTGTTGTCTTTTTTGTCTCTTTTCTGATGATTCGCTAGCACTCGATACAACAAAGAACTTGTGCAATGTTTCCATCTGTTTTTAAAAATTTAACCAAATTAGCCAATCATAGTATTATTGAATGAATTTATATTTTGATTAAATACGGCAGTGTTTTAATGCCAGTTTTCCACCATTTTCTGCTTTTTCGTTCAACTTCAAAATTGGTGTGTTCTGTTCTTTATGAAGGTCTAACAGTTGTCATGCGGTGGGTGAATTTTCATGATGAATAATGAATTTGACGAATATAGGGACTAATAAATATAGAGGTTTAAATAAAATAACTTTTTGCTTGTCTTCCAAAACACTCATAGGCCGAGTTACTCACAATCCAATGTTTTACTATATTACATATTGAAGTATACAATATATTAAAATAAGATAAGTGCAGAGACAAAATGAAAGGGGAGAACAAAAATATAGAGAAAAAAAAAATTACAATTTCTTCAGTTCTAAAACAATGTTGGTTTGATAATTTATTTATTGAATATATAATTCAGTTAGTTTTGTTTAAAAAATACATATGTATTCAAAATGTATTATGTAATAATGTAACTTATTGAATAAATTATAATCTGATATCTTTCCATGGAAAAATGTGATATAAAATGCAAGAGAAGTTGCAAGAAAAAGTGCCATCGCTCCTGAATTTCACTTACATTTCCAACCAATCGCCTTAATCTAAATAATTCTCGCTACGTTGTATTTCAACATATTTAAATACTAATTTGTTAAGAGTATAATAATTAAACCTAAAATGTAAATAATATATTAACAATTTAATAAAAATATACATCTTACATATCTCTTGCTTCAGTTGTGCCGAGGATTTGTTCTAAAACCCAGAGAAAATGAGGCCTTATATTAGCCATTGCCACTATTCCAAATATAAGCTTTATTCGTCAACCACCATCCATTGGTTATTATAAGTTGCACTGTTGAATTTATGAAAGATATTTGTCCAGATTTTAGCTGTTCCTGCCAAACGATTGTTCTAACAAATTCCATCACTTGACAAAATAGGAGAACAATATCTGTACAAATTTTTCGTTTCATATCGCCAATTAAAAAAATAATAATAAATACACATTAATAAGATCAATATAAATTATTTAGTACGAAATTATTATGTTTTTGATATGAAATTTGATTTTAAATAGTAGCTGAAGCCTCCAAAGCATGTAAGTAAATACAATATATTATTTTAAATAATTTGTTTTCATTAACACAAAGTGTTTTAAAAACGTCGAAAATTGATAATATATCCTGCAAATTAAATGATTTATAACTATTGATTTTTAATATATTGTTAATTTGTTTCAATGCAGATTTGTTTATTATTTCCTATATGCAAGAATTTTCTATATTAAGGCAATTTTGTGGCACGCGGAAAATGAATTGAATGCGGTCGCGGTATCTCTTATGTTTGTATTTTCTTAATTATGACAAATAATATTAATTTTATTAGTTTTACATTAGTGTATAAAGGTCCTATCTAAGTAATAGTTTTAAAAAAAGTCTAATCTAGTGTATAACTTCTGATATATGAATAATAAAAACTCATATTTTCTTTAAAAAACCGCAAAAATATTAATTATTATTGATAGGTAAGCCTTAATACATAATTGAATGTAAGCAAATATTTATTTTAATGCATGTACATATTTATTAGTCGCCATAATTTTTATTATCTATGACCATGGTTTTCTTTCTTTTATCTACGCTCGCAACTAGCTTCACTTCGAAGGTTGACGTTACGGAGATATTTTGATATGGAGAAATTTTAGTTTCTAATTAACGTAATATTAATGTTCGCCAGAATGTATGGACTTTCCTTGCTTTCGTCATTTGCTAGGTAGTTTTAGGTCACATTTCACCTTTGAAAAGTGATTTACTTGTATTTTAAAGGATTTTATAATGTGACGTTTTGTTTTAGGTTATCTGTGATTTCACCGATCCAGCAGAATATTAGATCAATTACCACTTATAAAGCTCTGCAATTCCGAGCCACACAATGCCTCTGGTATCTATTTTTTCTCTCAAAATTAATTTACTTGAATCTTAAAATAATTTGTCGTTTTCAGTGGGAAGCTACAATTATTTTAAATCGATTTCCACTCTTATTCACTTATCGATTAAAATATTGACATATGAAATATGTATACAAAAACACGGCAGTTTGATTTTTCACGGTTATTATTTTGTACATATAAATTAAGGTGAATATCCTTTGATACTACAATGCTGCAGATTTTTTTCAACCAGCTTCTAGATTCATCTCAACTCGCTATTTTAAGTTTTAATAATTATTTTAATTATAATTTAGTGCGGAACCATTGAAAAAGAAGAAGAAGATGGACCCCGCAATTCTCAGGCAAAGAGAAGAAAGAAAGAAAAGAAAAATTGAGAAACAAATCAGGCGATTGGAGAAAAATGCCAGTCAGCTTAAGACAATTGAAGAAATTGAAGTGCCTTTTGTACTTGTCGATGAAAAAGCGTAAGTTATAACCATAGTTTGAGAAATATTACTTCAATTCAGAACTCAATATATTCAAAATCGTTGATCTGACCCGCGTTATATGATAACCGTGGTATAAACAAATTTTCCTAAATTATGATTTTTTTAATGAAACAACACATTTTTATATTGTCTTTATTATTTTTATAAAATATAAATATCAATTCTGTTCACGTAATTCATAAATTATAACAATTCTTTCAAAATAAATATTTCAATTTAATGAACATAACATATTAAATAAACACTCAAATTAGGAATGATCTCTGTTGTTAAGATTTTTAATTTACCTTGCCGAGCTTATATGTATTTAAAAAAAATGGCAAAAAAAAACCCAGGGTGTATACAAATGCACATTATAAAAGACACATTAAAACCGCCTTCTGCTGTACTTTATAATGAATCACATTTTATCGTTTAATAATTAGCAATTTATATCACAATATTCACACTGAAATACAGTACTACATTTTGTCAAGCAATTAAATTGATTTACAAGTATGTTATCTTTTAACACATTCCGTGCTGACAAAGGATGACGTGCGTTCTCCAAAAAATGTTCCAACGCATTTGGTGCATTTTATGGTCTTATCATTTGCTTATATTACAGTAGAGTAGGCTATGACAGCGGGTCCTTTTAAGCCTCAGTACAGAGGATACCAGTCATTAAGAATCAGTATGTATTTTTGAATTGTTTGTCGCATAAATTTGTATGGATTTTAATCAGCATCGAACCTGTTAAATTCGATTGATGCTGGTCAGTGCTTCATCTCTAATAAAAACTATCAGTACTTTGTTCTGAATAAAAATTCTAACAATTTAGTATTTTTCTTGTAGACGACGCACCCGACCTCTCATTGTGCTCTCGACCGAGGAGATAGAACATCGGGCAATCCTGGAGAAAACTTGGGCTTGTCTGATCACCAAGGAACGAGTGGCTGACATTAGAAATATTGATCGGCTGGTGTCCTCGCAGCAAAGGGCTCTTGAAGCTCTGCATCAAGTGTCAGAGGAGCTATATGAAGAAGCTCTCATGGTAAATGTCTTCACTCATTGTGTAATCTTTTCTATAAAATATTATATTTTTGAGCATGTTTTTGTTACTCAAAAATCTTTTCAATTTGTTAAAAATTCTAATATTTTGAATGCAATTATCCAATTGACATTTTCACCGTGACATTACACACATGGAGATCATTAAATTATTGATAAAATTATACTGATTACTCGAGTTGTATTGTGACATACAGATGTCATGTTTTACAATTTGTCAGTTAGAAATATATGTTTGGCCAACCTTTAAACCTTGAGCAGTGTGCAATGTGTTCGCCCACTTGCAGCCCCAATGTTCTGCAGGGAGTTAAAATATATAAAACTATACATATACATAGCTATATAACTTTTTTTAAATACGTATCACCAATGCAGGATATTGTCTAAAATTACACGCAATCTATTTCAACAATTCTTTGAGCAGCATTCTGAACATAAACAGTCTCGACACAGAATTTCTCTAGTGAGACGGGCACAGTTCAAACATATTTTTACATTGTATTATATAGTTACAAATAAATAAATGTGTATATTCAAGCCTTCAGCTTGTACCCGATTGCTACTAAAATTGAAATGAATTCTTTACCAAAAATGGATTTTAGCCAAAATAATCAGAGAAATAAAAAAAATAAGGTGCACTCTGTATTTGAGCCTTTAATTTTTCTTGTCAGATTTTTTTCTGTATATCTTTCTAATTGATTAATTTAATTTGTATTAAAAATACGATATGTTCTGAAATTGTAACTTCACAAAAAAAGGGTTTTTATTATTATAATATCCTTGCACCGGCTAGATTCAGGCTGTCAGTTTGTGACATCTGATATCTGATTGCGCTCCTTGTTGTATGCGGGATTGAGATAGCACAAGATAATCTGATATGGTAACAATGTACTTTATTATACTAAGCTTACAGTTATAAGTACAATGCAAGAGATGCGTTTCGAACTACGGCCCAAATGCGAGAGAGCGCGTACAAGAGCCCGGCAATCTTTTATCCCTTTCACTCACGTCAGTCATGTCAACATGCGCGCATCACGCATTTGAAACATCTAGATGTATTATAATTATAAATATTTAAATCAGGTATGTATTTTGCAAAAAGAAAATAAATAAAAAATTCTTTGCAGCCTGATATGACCCTTGTCCCCTACAATGGTAGAGGTCCTGTGGCGACGCCGCCTATCAAGAATTATGATGCTCCTGACGGTGAATACGTCGATGTTTCAAGAAATTGGGATAATTAAAAAAACTTTTCATACATAAAGATTAGTGTAGTAAATAAACATTGTTGTAAAAATTACATTTAGTGTTAAGTAATGTTATTGCTGTGTTGTCAAAAATAAACAAGTTATTACATATATAGTTTTGGTTTTTTATTCACTTGCTAGATAATTAAAAAAAAAAATAATGCACAATGGAAAATGAAAAATCAGTTAACATAGAAATAACATAATCGACCCCAAAGAGGTTTATATATACTAAAGTTGAGCTAAACACAAGTACACAGTAAAACTTTGAAGCCAGGCTTTGGGGTATGCGGGGAACGACATTCGGGCTATTCGGAAATGATCGGCAGTTCTCGAAAATACCTGAACATAAAGGGCATTACTTACAATAACACCATAAGTCAATTTTCTCAAAACTAATTACATAAATTTATTTTATTTTCACACTATTTTTGTTTATTTATTAATCGATATTTATATCCTGTTTTATTTGTTTCAAAATGTTGCGCTGTCATTCTTTGAGATGTTTTTAATCATTTTAAAAATGTCAAAAATCGTTATAATTTTTTATTTACTAAATTTATGAGTTTATTGAATTTGACCAAGTTTGTAGGGATTCGTTACTAAATTGAACAGGATTAGATTTGCCAGGTAATGAGTAGTTATGGTAATAAAAGTACGGCTAATGTTTCTGTAAAATCTATTTTTAATATTGATATTATAAGCGGTTTGCCACAGAACAACTTAACGTTAACACATATGTTGTACACACAAATTTTAAGAAAACTCTTCCATCGTATACTAATAGTGTTATAATATTGTGTAGTCCAATCACATTTGCCAGCAAAAAAACAAATTGTGTGGAAAAAGTCTGAGCTAGTCAATTTGTAAAATCAGGATTGTAAAAAAGAGGTGCGATAGGTGCCGATGCTAATGTATGAGCAAAATAGTCACCAATCAAGCTTCAAATCACCGCTCTATCTTTTGCTCTCTGTATATAATCTCTTTAGTCAGTCTAGACTTAATGCTATTATGTAAAATCATACTTTTTTTTTAATGCGAAACAAAAAAGGCTTAACGTGAAAAGATGTTCATGCAAGTGGTGGATTGAACTAACTTTTCACAAAAAATAATCTACAACAAATTTTTATTTCATTTTTACGCTTCATGCGCATTGTTGGAGTAAATATATATATTAAGTGTAAAATTAATTATGTTTATATAAAGTACGACTGTGTTTATTTAAAATTTATATTATTATGACAATGAAAACATTAAAATTAACATTGAAAAGGGCAGCCCTCGTAGCAGGCATGACACTGGCTTCCCATACCAAGCGCTCAGAATTCGATTCCCGGTGGGGACAGATTATATCTGTCATTTTCTTAAGCCTGGGTGTTTTTGTGAGTCTTTCACTACAGTAATTGATTATGGCCTATTGTAGTGTTAAATTTTTATTTAAAAAGTATTTATGTTGCTATGGTCTGTTAAACGATTTCTACAGTACACTGGACTCTCTTTTTACACGGTAGATACGTTCCATGCAAATATTGTATTAAAAAATATACTAAAATAAAAAATAATAGTGGATAGATTTCAAAAATCAATTTAGGATATTAAAAAATAAAATTCATAATTGTTTATTCTATCTTAATTTTATTTTTAAAAATCGTAACAATGATTATTCACTATCACTAGCAGACAATAGACGAACCCGTTTACGTACATTTGGTACGACATCGCTTTCATCACTTGAGATATCCAGAGCCTGTGTAATATTTCTTTCCAAAAATTTTGTTTAAACAAAAAATTGATCGCTGTGACTGTTTTTTGTAAGTTTCTTGTATGATTTTTGCACTCACTTTTGATTCAGAAGACACCGATTGTCTTATAGTTACTTCACTTTTTTTAATGATTCTCACTGTTGTTTCATTCAAACCAAACTCCTTAGCCACAGATGTTGAACCTTGTCCATTTTTAAGATAATCTAAAATTTTTGCCTTAATCTCCAATGAAATTGTTTTTTTTTTATGTTTCGTAATTTTTGTGTTACCTGACATTTTAGAGTTAATTTATACGGCAGAATATCAGGAAAATACGCCGCCATACAGAGATCATGCTAGGCGTCCGCAATGTCCAACGGAATTCACACAACTGACTGCACTGCGATCCGCAGTCTTGCGATTTACGCCCCTCTTTATCCTAGCCCCCTTCCGCATAGTACTGAGTGCATGCAAGGGATGTAGCACCGTATAAAAAGAGAGTCCAGTGTACATTAATTTAATACATATCATTAATTACTGATAAATGAACTTCAAATTCCTTACATTAATAAAACTAATACTGCTCCCTTTAAAAAATAGCAAAGATCAACTGAAATTTTCAAATGCACATAGAATAATCATATCTGTGAATATATTTAAGATTTTTTTTACAGCTGTGTACACATATCTTGGAAAACTTATACATCTTTGATATATACGTGTATGTATTTAATTTTTATTTGTTTAATATTATCTTGTGCCTATTTTCCTTATTAGACCGAGTGAGTTCCGTACTGAGGTGTGTCATCTCATGAAAATTAATATAATTGTAATGTAAGGAAAATGGAAAAGTATGTACATATACATTTGTACATATTTGGTAAAACTAGTTTGTTAAATTTATCAAAATCCTTTGCAGAATGATTTAAATTTCCTCTATGACATTTAGGTAACCAGAAGTCAATTTATGAAAGTCCAGTTTAAACACTATTTCAGCAATAACTTTAGCAAATAATAATGTTATTATTAGAAATTATAATATAATTATTATGTTGCCCAACAAAATAACTACCACGTGAAATAATGATTAACTATTCAATACAATATATGTACAGACAGTTCCCAATTTACGAATGAGTTCCGTTCCTTGAGATCGTTCGTTAGATGTTTTTGTTCATTATGTGTCAAAATATTAGGTTGTCCTGTGACACTGATTGTGACTCTCACTGTTGAGAGGAAATGAATAATAATAAGTAGCTGTTGTATAAATGAGCCATTTGAAGATTGAGGATAGATTTGTAGCATTTTATAATATATAATAATACCATGTTTAAAGTGTATTTAAATACATATACATATTAAAGTCCATTTCAAATACACACTTGCGGCGTTTTGTAGTACATTTGCTCAAACAAAGATGTGTTTTCAGAACACCATGCGACGTGAGATATTTATTTAGTTTGTATATGTTTGTGGAAGATTTTGCAAAAAAACACATACACAGCTTTATTTGTCATTACATTTTGTTTATTATTGTTTGGAACATATTTATTTATTGTATCTACTAATTATTTTTTTAATACAAATTAAACGTATAAATTAGAAAGATATTCAGGAAAATTCAATTTTATATTTCTTTCTAATTGATGCGTTTAATTTGTATTAAAATATGTACCACAGAACTATGTTCTGAAAAACTGCAACTTCACAGGTTTATGTGTTCTTTTTAATTAAAAATAGATGTGAAATTAAAAAATAGATTTTTGGGATTCGTTAGAATTGTAGTTTTACAAATGTAGGATTCCTCTTATAGAAGTTTTAATATATTATATATAATATAAACTTATATAAGTGTCTAAAATTATACATTTGTCAGCAATAAAAAAAGAGATAAACAAAAATTGTAATATACATACTCCTTTATTTGCATCACCTTCAAATACATCATCACCTTTAAAAAATAGATTTTTTTAATGCAGAAAAATAAATATGTAATATCAATTTTTTCCACACTATCAAAGAGATAAAATACCTCAATTACTGAATAATCAATACATTTATATAATTTTTATGACGTCATCCGTCATGAGAACCAACATAAATAGTTGGCCTTTTATGTAAGTAATTTGTTTAATTGAGTATTATTATAGGTCTTCCATTTTCATAAATTGGAATTAATTGAATATTGAAATTGGCTGTGATTGGAATCTTAAATGTTTTGTGAAAATGTGATTTTTGTTAATTGTCAACAATAAATTGTCTCCAGTGATGAATTTAGGCAACGGAACGGTTTATAAATGTTTGTTGCAATAATACTTATTCTTCATTGAATAAGTCTTATTGCTAATTTGCAAACTTGTATCAATAAGAATTCTTAATTCATTTATGGTATGCAGATGTGGATGAAGGTAAAACATGTTAGAAAGGTGTGTGTGTGTGATATTCGAGTATATACATATGAATCCATATGTGATAGTTCCAAGCATTTTAGATTTATTCTGTTATGGAGACCGATGGCTTTCTTTAGAAAATGTGTCATTTGTCAAAGTAATCCTGAAAATGATAAACGGCCCCAAAAACTTTTCACTATAGTGTACTGTATGCCAGTCCGCCTCTGAGTGTTTCAGGTGGTGGCGGTATTAAAATTATTAGTCTCAAATGGCTACCAAACTAAAAAATGATTAGTACATAATTATGTAATGCCAATGAATTAATTAAGTGTGCTCGTTTATGATTTAAAGATATAAAACCAATGCCGCAGGTAGTAAAAATCAAACTTATTTGTGTAGTGAATGATGGAGGACTTAAAGTGGGTAAACATTACAGAAAAATATTTAAAGTTTCCACTAAAGTTGCTTCATATATTTGGACTTTGGAGAAATCATAATAGTCCTTCCATTTATTTTGTTTACTCATTTTTCATTTTGTTCTTTACGCAATATTTGTATGCCATTTGTCAAATTATATACATGATCAATGTCTGGGGAGATATAGAGAATGTTGCCGATGCTTCATTTCTTCTCCTTACGCAAGCGACGCTTTGTGTTAAAATTTTAATATTTGTGTGGAAAAAAAACAAAATTGTATATCTCACAAAATACATGAATAGCTCAGCATTTGCACCAACAAGACCAGCACATTTGCCGTAAGATTTTTCATAATGAAAACTATTAATTAATTAACAATAAATAATAGTCCTAATTAAATTTTTTTTTTAATATAAGATAAATACTCTAATCAAAATGTTTGTTCTAGAATCATCGACATTTCTTCTTCAATTCAAACTGCGGAATTTTTCACATTTGTATTTGTGGCTTCATTAACTATCGCTCTTTGGGCCATATTTCCTCTGATTGATGCATCACCTGGAGATAGAGTTCTTCCAATTAAAGCTTGGTAAATTTAAATATTAAATTGCCTTTTTCAAATTCTCTTATTTTAAGGTCAATGTCCATGAAGGAGACAATCTCAGAGATTTAAAAGATACAACTCAATACTATGTACATGTGATGAAATTTTGTTTTAGGGATAAACTCGAAGATCAGCTTGAGATTTTTAGAAAGAGACAAAAACTAAAACCATTGTACGTGGCGTACATTCTGACAGCAATATTTGATATGTACACATAAACATTACCTAAAACTACCATAGATACCTACAACTATATATTTTGAAAGTTATCATTACACATTAACATAGGCATTAAATTACAAACATTTATTGCATTTTAACTGCTACTGGGGAGATTCAAAATCATAAATCATGACGGCAATGACATTTGACATTTAGTGTATGAGCATGAAGTAAGGCGCGAGATGGCGAATCTCTGAGACAGTGAATACGAAAGCTGAGAGTTGTCTCCAAGGCATCTCATGGGAGCAAAATTCGTATCTCAGAGATTGTCTCGAGTCAAAAGTCTACTAAAAATATTTATACATTGTTTTAGGTATCCAATACCAGTTGAACAGACGCCTTACTATGAACTGTTATATCTCTACCAGATTATAGGTATCTGGTTTAGTGCCTTGTTGAATGCCAGTACCGACAGACTATCCATTAGTATGACGGCACTCGGTTGCGCGCAGATGCAAATATTGAAGAATAACCTGATTCATGTAAATAGGAATTATTAACTTAATAAAAAGATTTAATTTGTAATTTAGTATGTAATGAATTATCATTACATACTAAATTTATTCACTAATATTCTTTCTATTTTCTAACTTTTTAAAAGAAAATACTATTATTCTCAGATTGAACAATATGCAAAATATGATCTTGAAAAAAACAATATATTGAAATCTAAGGAAAAGGAACGATTGAAGATCAACGAAATGATGAGCTTTGCTGTAGAAATGAATTTATATACAGAAAGATACACTCAACCAAGGCAATTTGATATTGATGATATGATTCAAAGAAACCTTGTTAAAAGCATTCTACACCATCAACACATTGTCAGGTTTAGTATAATTTTTTTTTTAAATTAAACAATATAAAATATACTATCAATTAATTTGTATATTATAAAATTCAAGGATACTAAATTCTGTTTGATTTTTAAGATTGAGGGGAAGGAGACAGAAAATTTTTATTTATTGTTTTTATAAAAGGTATTGCATTAGTATTAAATGAATAATAATATAATAAAAACTCTCATTTGTATCAGTGTGCAAAGTTATTACAAAAGTATTTGACCTTAAATGCCACAAACTATATAAGACGTAAAGATATACCATTTAAAGAATATTCCGGTAGAATTTTTTATATTCTTCTAATAATGACGACTTCAAACTTACATGTCTACTTTACAGTTTCTGGTTTCATATTCATATCCTAAAATCCTTTTTTAATTTCATTTTTGTCTCTTTCATGGCGGTAACTATGAGGAAGTTTAAGTACAGTTATCTATTCTAAACAGAAAAAAGAATGCAGCTATCACCTCCATTGAAATTGTACTGATTTGTGTTTGATTGTTTTCTCAATTCGCAAATAGGAAACAATGAATGGATTCATTCACCTTAAATTTTTACCAATGGATACATATTACATTATACTGGTGCCATGTTTTTTTTTTAATAGTTTTGATCCATCTACACACCTTAAGTTAACATACGATCCCACTTCACCACTTTCATTTTCAAATTATTAATATTCTTCGGAGCAGTGCTACAGAATCACTGAAGCAGTGTTGTGGAACAGTGCAGCAGTCTAAAAGCTTTTAAGCCATCTTTCTTTTCAATTTTGTATATAGCATGCAAGCTATCGCAATAGTATAAGTCTGAAGAACTTTTGTAATTTAAAATTTTTTATTTAAACGGGTGGAATGCAAAATATTGGGAAATATTGTATATTATGTATATGATATTTACAAGATGCATTATTATTTTATCCAAAGAATTGTTTCATTTCATTTTATGCTTATAAATTTGTTTATTTATTTTCAAAATACAAAATGCTAAATGAGCATTCGCCTGCTCGGTACAAATGTTTTTAACTCACCCCATGGTTAGAACTGTGGAAAAATATTGAAAATACTTAACCTTTACCATACCGTGATATAAAATACCAATATGCAGGCATGCTGTCAATTCGTGTTATCGTAACAAAAATATTAAACATTTTAAATGTGAAAAAGCTTTAATTAGCTTAAATGGCTTTAAAATTATTAATCCTGTAAACTTATTCTAAATATTGAGCATTAATTACGAAAATAGGATCAATATCCTAGTATCATTCGAAGCATTCATCAAGTCCTATACGATACAACCATTTTCTCATCTCTCTTCAAATAACTGCACATTTTAATGCATTATAGCAAAGTTTGCACAAGAAGCAAAATAGCAATAACTTTTTTTCTAAGTAGAAATATTCCTTTTTTTCCTGTTCCTAAATTGGCATTAAACGTAGAAGTTTTCAAGCTAATGGATATATTTTTTTTTAACACCACAGTGCTTTAAACTTTGTTAATAAATGTTAAATGGTCCGAATTCACATTTTTCCTGGCAGTGATGCACATTTCGCAGGAAAACTATCAGAAATAATAATCAATAAACAGAAAGCAATATTTTCTTAAATTTTGGAAATGACATTAAAAAAAGGATACTAATTACATATTCAAAAATTCATAAAAGTTAAAATATCTCGAAAACCGTGTGACATTCATTAGACCTATGATGGGTTATTCTGATAGGGCATGATATCAGCTAACAATGGTTTTCGTTTGGACCACTACTTATAGGACATTTTTAATCTTAAGATTCCTGTATCAGATGGAAGAGTGCTTTACCTGGGGTATTTTCACTCAAATTTCTGCAAGTGTCGGAATCATATGCATTACTGGATTACAAATAACATTGGTATGTTGAAAATGTAATTTAATATTATATAAAACAGATACAACAACTCCAATACCATAATTTTTATGCACACTTACATCTTTTTTAGATTAATCCCTACAGTTTAAAGTTTTCTTCCCAAGTAACATATTTGGTGACCATGTTGGTTCAAATATTTTTTATATGCCGAATAGGAACCGAAATATCAGTCACTGTGAGTGTAAATAAATATGTAAAAACCACACAATTTGGTGTAGTTTTATTTCTAATAGCGAGTTTGTTTGACATTTTATTAATGGTGTATTTTTTATTTTAAAGAGTGGTGAATTAGTTGAGGCGGCATATTCATGTCCATGGATGGAAAGAAAACGAAATTTTAATACATCGCTGTTAATTTTCATGGAAAGATTAAAGCGTCCGATTGTGACTAGGGCAGGATATTTTTTTCCATTATCATTGCAAACATTTGTGTTGGTGAGAAATATTTACATTAATAATTTATAACTGAGAAATGCACACAAAAATTATTATATTATAAAAATGGACTGCTATGAAAAATTATAATAATTAAATTTGTTTCAGATTCTCCGATCCTCCTACTCATACTTTGCTGTTCTTCAGCGGTTAAATTCTAAAAAATAAAACATTTCATGAATTACTAAACTGTTCATAAATAATCTTGTTTTAACTGCATTCCTATATACGTTACACATTGCAGACGTCAATACATTGTCTTTACTGTTAAAACATTTTCTATAAAGGTTTTACAATCATAATTTTGTAGTATAAAGTATATGACTTGGATGCTCCACTTGAAAGTTATATAAAATATTACAATCCATTTAGTATTCATACAAAGTCTCTTATTTCACATGGAATCATCAAGATTATAAAAGTATTGGTACCTTGATTTATTAGTAAAAATTTTAACAGACAAATAATTATCACATCGGTGCAAAATTTAAAAACTATATGTATCTGTTTAAAGTCACACTTGTAAGGTATAGTGCCCCTGGATTAGAAAAAAAATCATTACTAGTCAAGTTCTGATATTGCTCATAAAACAAATTGAGGGCTCTCGTCCTACAGAATTTAGATTTTCTATATTACACTGTGCTAAATTATTTCAAACTGCTACTAGTAAATGTATTTGTTGTTTTGGTATTATTGAAGATTGATTTTTATTCACTAGATTTAGATGTAAAACATACACCCCTCTGTTTTAAACGTGACAGTAATCGGTATCTAAAATATTTATAATTAAATTGTGTAAAATTGTATTTTGTAGTTGTAGAATTAAAATAATTGTATTTATTTTAGCGGCTCACTCTTGAGAATCTCATTAAAAAATTGATAGCCATTTAATGTAAGAAATGTTGTTTTGGTACTGGTGATTGAGGATGTAGAAGTACTAGAGGATGTAGTCGCTACAAATTGATTTATGATATAATGATATTGTTTCCAAGTCTCAAGCGTCAGTCAAATTGTCTACAAAGGAAAAAAAATAATCAATATCAAATCAATCAAATAATCAATAAAAGCAGTTTTAAAATTATTGTCAATAATACAATACCTACACAAACTGGGGTAGATGAGATACAGTCATACTTTGTTAATCGACGCTCTCATATTATGTCATACCCCACTATTCGACTTTGAGGATTCGATCAATTAACACCGATACCGATATTCTACACGATGTGCGCACACTAATTTCGTGGTTATGCACCCAGTCTGCGTTACACAAGCATGTTGGCTTGACATATGTTATTGTTGAGTCAATTTCAACCCTAATATGGCACCCAAAGTAGCAAAGAGGCCTAGAATTATGTTAATTGTGCCTAGAACTATATTAATTGTGCCTATAACTATATTATTGATACAATTGGCATTAACTTTGTAGAATAAAACAATGACTAAAATGAATAAAACATTTTGAACTATATTTTTACATTTGTATGTGTATATTTGTAGCTGCATTGCCTTAAGGGTGAGCTTTCATTTTTCCAGTTTAAAATTTGAGAAATTATACACAAATAGAGTAGAAATAGAATTTGAATAGAAAGAGACGACAATAAAATTGTTGATTTTCTCGCATTCGATACATGTGTCATGTTAACTCGTGATGGGAGTATTTTCCACCTTTTTTCATATTGATATATGGAATCATACAGAATGAAATAAAAATGTGTGTTGTCATTTGAATTAATTAATCAAAAATTAAATCATTTATTGGGTACCTAATTCATATGTATGAATATGTTTTGAAATCAGACCAAGTACCTACATATATTTAGATAGTTGCTTAAATCAATGTTCTAAATATAAAAATTTTATGACAGCTTCAATTTATTATTTTGTTTAATATTATCGATTTAAAACGCCCCGTTGCCGTTTTGATGATATGTCTGTTTCATAATTATATACTATTTATAAAACATACAGCTTTGTTTAAAATGCAACAGTGTTATATATGAACAAAATATTTCATTCTGACTTATTCCGATTGTCTTTCTTATTATACTTGTATTGTCTTAATTGTGGCAAATAACATTCAGTTTATTGGTTTTAAATGAGTATATAGGTCCTATCTAAGTAATAGTCAAATCTAGTGTATAACTTCTGATATAAATGAATAATAAAACCCCCCATTTTCGTAAAAAATGCGAAAATTTGAATTATCATTGAAAGTAGCGCCTTAAGCCTTACATTGTAAATAAATTTTGATTTAATAGACTCATTTTTATTATTTTCAAAATTTGAATAAATTATCTACATATACTGGTTCGTTAATCAACGATTTGTTTATCAATGACATTTGGTGGAACCAATTAGTGCCGATTAATGGGGTATAGCTGTAACTAGAAATGGTAATTTTTGTATAATATTATTTATTTAAGAAAAACTAATGGTATCTTATTATTTATTCATTATTATGTATTAATTTATAATATTAATATTTTAAGGAGAATCCATTATTATTTGTAAAGTTGCAATTTTTTCAGAACATAGTTCAGTGATATTTTAATGCAAATTAAATGTATCAATTAGAAAGATATATTTAATTTGTATTATTATATTAATATTTATTTCTAATGACAAATTAAATATCTGGACATTTTTATTTTTTCATTAGATTGAATAATACATGTGAATTCATGAGAAGTTGAAGCAGGAACTGACTTGAGTCATCTTCATGAATAAATTGAAAATACTCGAGATGTCAGTGCAGGATTTACCTTTGACTATACTTTTACTGATTTCATTTTCGTATTTTACTAAATCATTTACATGTCAATATTTATGTAGGTTTTTGAAGGTAGTCGGATAATAAACAAGGCTATCTGTAGAAATTGATATCTCAGGCTACGCTTATAAGCTGTAGTTCCCTTGGTTTTGAATTGTTAAAAAATTAACAGACATTTCAGTGTCAACCTTTGTGTCATTTCAGGGTCACAAGTGAGATATATTGCTAAACTTTATAATTTTAGCCAGGGAACGGATGAGATAACTCACATTTACTTTTTGACCTTCAGAATCATCGTGATTTTTCACAAAAATGACTAATCTTCAGGAGTCCCCTCTTAGTTAAAATGTTATGGCTGACATTGAAAATATAAAGCAAATTGTTGGAATATATTGACAAATGAATAGTTTGGTTTTTGCATAATGGCAACAAAATCTATCTATAATATCTATCCAAGAATTACGATGCTCAATGCTTTCGACGGTGAATTTGTTGAAACTCCACAAATTGAGATATAAATAATAAAAAACAATAATCAATACAAAAAAGAATGTGGGAAAGTTTAAGTAAAAAAACAAGTACATATGTATTTACATTATATTTTAAACTTTTTGTAAATGTTTTTATGGTAATTGTTCATCTACATATCTCATTGAATATTTATAGATATTTATCATTATTTACCATCCCACACAACTTCACATAGGTATATGTATACATAATAAATTTACCTTTGTGAAATACAAACACTTTTTTATTTTTAAAGATAATACACACTTCTAAAGATTCTTCAAAATGACAACCTAACTGAAACAATGTTTTTTTTCTTAAGTTTTAATTCCTACTTAATGCACACACTACGTAATATGTAATTCGAAAGTACATATTGAGATTCACCAAGTGTTGACTAGATTAATTAAGTTTGTTTAATATTATTATATATTTATTAATAAAATCTAGTTTAAATTATTTTTATAACAATACAAGAAATCAGATCTATAAAATCATTTATAAAATTTCTTAAGAATTACATAAAGTGCTGTTGTCAGATTAAACATGAATATAAAAGAATGATTCAAGAAGAATCTGTAGTGGGAGCTAGGTTAAACCATAATGTGAAAATACTCGAGATATATATATGTACAGTAAAACTCTGTTAATTTGTGTACCCATATTTTGTATTTTCACGTAATTCGCACTTTTTCCAAAAATATTAGCCCCGAAAATAACATTTCATAATAATTCTACTGATAATTCGTAAAACCTTATTATTCGTAGTTTGTATGCATTTTTTATACCCAAAGTAAATAATTTGTTCATCTGTTTTTAAATCCAAACTCACGCGACTACGCATTTATCATCCCTTCGTAAACATCTGTAGCTAGCTCCACCCCCTGGCCAATCACGGCGCTGTTCCTTATCGCAATAGATCGGCGAGCTTAGAGCTCGCAAGAGACCGCAAGCGAACTGAGTGATACCAAACGTATACCAAATTCTGCCGTGTGTTTTATAAAATTTGTTGTTTTTTCGACAATGATTGTTGGCGCATTTCTTTATATATATTTCTACTCACCCTTGTAACCCCTAATTAAAATAATTTTAACAATTTTCATTGAATCTCGTAATATATAAATTAATTGTGTGCAACAGTTCTATTGATTTTATATCTGATTTTTGTTTATGAAATGTTGCGATTTGTTTATGTAATAAAGAAACTGAATTTAAATACACAACCTATTTTATAATTAATTTTGTTTCGTGTTTCATTTTCTAAAATGGCATTTGTGTAAATTCGTGTAAATCCTTGACCATTTGAAAATATGGAACTTATTTTTAAAACTGACAAAAATTGATGTCGAAGATAAAATCAGCGGAAAAATTTCAATCCTGAATACCTCTCCGAGTTCAAACTTGAAAAATCGCAGGAAAATAATAAGCTTCAACGAAGTATGAAGATTTAAAAGTTTTTCATTATTTTTCACGGGTTTTTTAATATTCCCTTCTTTTTAATATTCTTGCCCAATTTTGATTAAAAAGGTGAGTTTGACCGCTAATCAAATTAAAATGTCCGTAATTTTGTTGTGTCAAGCACTAGTGAATCGTTTTAAAAAGCCTGTTTTTAATATTGGACTCGCCACGTCGCCACACACCTTCATTATTCAAGAGAAATTAATTATTTGATAAATATTTTGACATATAAAAAGCTGAAATAATAGGCAGTCGCCATGATTTTCAGTATGTTGACAGCGGCGGCACATTTAAAAATGTGGACGCGTAAACTGAACATGCGTTTTTAAAATTTCTTTCTAATGTTGCATTCAAAAAAATTGTTCTCATTATTCGTAATTCAGATTTTTTTTTTTAAATTTCGGTCCCGTGAGTTACAAATTAATGGAGTTTTACAATACATATATATATCTAGGATAACTATCATTGATTTTTTAATTGTTTAAAATATTTTTTTTTATTATTTTGATTGAACAAGACTAGTTTAAGCTTTTTTTGATCAATAAATTTATTTCATCTAAGAAATTTTTTAATGTTTACAATAATTACTCTAAAACATAACGTCATTTATTATTTTATGTGGAATATCAGAATCACAGGCGAGTCGGTACTTTCTCACCGTCACTAAAGCATATATTATATAAATATAATTTCCGAATAATATTTGTAACTTGTGGAAAGATGATTTGTTTGAATGAATTGGAAATAAATAAGACGTGGTGTATGGATTTTAACATTAATTGAACAAATATAAAAATTCTGTTAATATTTTGCAGATTACAATAAGAGCGTCCCCCCCCCCCCCGTTCCCCCCAATTGTCTAATATAACATAATGTAATTTATTAAATGTTACATATTAATGTGACATCTCCCGGTAGGCGGGATATGTAATTTTTTTATTATTTTCATTTAATAGGCCAATCTCCATGATCCGGCGTGGCCTAGAGCGAGTCCTCTCTCGTCAAATGTTGCCAAAGAAAGTCTTGCAGTCTTGTTTGCCAACCTTCTAGCAGGAGAATCCATATCCCCGCCCCCTTCGACACCCACTGTCAAAATACAATTTTCATCAGAGGGTTGTAATAAATTCTTTAATAAATGAATCTGCAATGACAAACCATTTAAAGAAATAATTTCTTTAAATGGTTTGTAATAAAATAAAGTAAATTCTTGCCTGGAGAGTTTTGATAATCATATTGCTGGGGTGATTCTGCTCTCTGGCCATCTTCTGCAGCAACTCGCTTTTTAAATTCTCCCACAAAATGGACGATGAGAGTTTCCATCAAAAGGGCTTGCCTTGAAAACACCTAAAAAGTAATTATATATGTATTTCTATGAACCATTCTGAAGTTGAAGTTTATATTCCGATAATATTTACATGAGACATAATATATACAGGGTGGCCCAAAAAAAGTGAGAACATCTTGTAGCACATGAGTTATTTCAAAACATAATATAATTAATTACCTATAATTTTTAATGTAATTTTTTTTGCACAATATTTAGCTAATCAGAAATTATCATAACACCCCATATTGCATAATCTACTGGGTTTAAATCTAGGCTGTTCGGTAGCCACATGCCTGGCTCGATAAAATTAACATTCTCACGACAAAGAAAATTAATTGTATTTTTGACTGTGTGAGATGGAGCTCCGTCCTGCTGTAATGTCTAGCTATACTCCAGGCTTTGTTTTGAAACTCTTTGATCATTTTCCTAGCACCTCAACGTTCTTCAATTCGCAAATTTTTGGTCAGAATACGGTCTTCTGCAGTGATTTTTGTCATTCTGGGCAACAATTTTAAAAAATCAAATATAAACAATGGGAAAATTAATAATCAAAGATGGCGACCGGAAATTGTCGAAATAAAACGTAATACAGGTAAATAGGTAAGTAAGTAAATTAGTAAACTATTTAAGCTATTGTTGATAAAGTTAAACTAATTTTGATGTAATTATATCACATTTTACGAAATGTTCTCACTTTTTTTGGGGCCACTCTGTATATACATGCATCCTTATATTTATCATTCTTATGATGTTCTGATGATTTTATATGAGATCAAATCAAATGGTTCGAATCTACTTTATAAGATGCTAACTTAATTTAATTTTATTTATTTACTTGACTGTAATTTTTTATCATACATAAGAAGGACTATGTTAGGAGTGTTAACAAATTGATGTTAGCAATGTTAACAATTTGATCACACCAAAATAAGTGAACAGCTGAGAATTGCAATTCTACTGTAGTCACAAATCTATGTTCTTACATACCATCTGCACTTGTTACAAAACAAAGTAGATTACAATTATATTTTTAATATTATATATATGAAAAAAAAATTACCTGTAATATTTTTGTAACTCTCAGTCCATTTTCAACAACCATAAACTGTAAGAAGAGACATGGTAGACAGTCTTCGTTAGCTTCGTTGGAAGGTCTTGCATATTCCCAGGACATTTCTTCATAACGAAGACCGAGAAGCATTGTCTGAAAAAATCGCAATTCTGTCTATGTAGGTTAAAATTTTTAAATACTAATTAAATGTATTAATTATAAAGATATACATATAAAATCCATGATGTATTAATTTGAAAAAGTGTAACATATGGGTTTGAAAATTTGTCATCAAAAATACTGCCGTTGTTACAAAAATAGTTGGTAATGCATCTTCTCCAGATTGGAAAAGAAATCCAGGTTCGAATCCCGGTAACGCAACAACAATATTTTTCGATAAAATTGATTTTATATGTATATCTTTATAATTAATACATTTACATAATTAGTATCTAAAATCGCTTAACAAAAAATTTAAAAGCTTTTTCCTTAAAAATATTCCGTAATTTCAGAAAAAATATGTAAAATTGGTATAGCTATATACTCTATCCTAAAAAAATAATAATAAATGAGTTAACAAATGGTAATCAATAATTATAAAATGTAAAAAAAAATACTAAAATTATTCTGGAAATTGAGAAAATTTTGTCCTATTACATACTAAAATATGACTTGAAAATGGACAACTTTTTTTCTTATGACTAATATTTCCTCTAATTTTGAATCACAGTATACGTGTAAATTTTTTTGTCCATTTTTAAGAATCAATGCAAATATTTGTGCACTGGGGAATAAAATAAGAAAGACATTACTTTACCCAGTACCTACACGGCTACTGGTAGGGTAATGGTAGTGTTTTCTGGCTCTATCGACATGCTAAGAATCTCCTGTTGACCACATTACTAATGATGATCAAATGATTATACATAGTTATAAAACAAAATTTTGTCCGTTTCCAATTGTCAATATTCATTTATCATTTTACATGATTTACTTTCTTTATTTTGATATATATATATTTTTTTGTAGCATAAATAGTATATATGAAAAATAAAGGTAATTGCTTTACTAGACATAGTCTGTTCTAAAGCAATTACCTGTACAGTTTTTAAGAGTTGTAAATGTTAAGAAGTAAGCAAGTATAATGAGTGAGTTTTGTTTGTATCTATTTTTATTTGAAGTAAAAGGATAGCTTTTATTTATACTTTAGAAAAATACATCATACATGTAGCATATAATTTAAAGAATTCAAAGCATATAAAATTGATAATTATAAAATTTTATACTAACACATTCACATTCATCAATGACGTAAACTCCTGTAGCATTTATGGCGACAAGAACAGCAATATCTTGGTGAGTAATGAGACTGGTTAGTCCGCGCACCGGTTGTTCCACTTGTCCTTGGAAAAATGCTGCCCTGCAATAAAAATTTTACACTCATTAAAAAATGTACACCTTAAATCCTAGCAGTGAAAATCTACTGCAGTTTTTAACAGACAAAATGTTGAGGATCTAGATTGCACCGGTTATTAATGGTATCTGCAAATAGTGTCCAACTGAGTGATCTCTATGTGACTACTCCGGCAATTAAAATATTTTTATTGTGTCAGACAATTTTAATGATTAAATGAAATAGTATCTATCATAAGTAAAAAAAAACATAAAAATATTTTTAAACACAGAGCAAATGATTATTAGACTTTGGTCTGTTGGATTTACAATTGTAAAAGTCAAGTACAGAATGTTACAAAAAAAATATATTTCCAAAATACCCGTAGAAAGGCAAGGGCCAACAGAGCTCCAGGTACTTGCGCATCAGCTTCCTGGGAGGTGCAGCTGCAGGAGCACGCCGAAACTGCTCCAGCAAGCGAGCTTCTGCCCCTGCCTTACTCCCCTGACCCCCTACGCCAGCACCCACACCTGGCCACCACCAACGGCGCCGGAGATGCGCTGGAAGAAACTCTTTCTGCCTTTGTCTGTAAAAGTTAAGATAAATGTTTTAAAAGTTCGGTTAATTTAAATATTTATTAACTTCAATTCACTTCTAAATAATTTGTTCACATCACCTGAAAAAGTGTGAAGTATGGACGAGTGGGTCGTATGGTCCTAATTGAATACGAGCCTGGAGAGCTCCCAGCGCTACAGCTCTCGCGCTGCCACACGGATACCGTCCCTTGATTACTCTTTCTCGGGCCTCTTCATATAGAAGTTCTATGATGCGCCCCTCCCTTAAATTGATAAAACTTTGATAGTTGATATGTTTATGTAACTTCCACATGAGTGAAGCTGATTTAGACAGGCCTATTTCATCTGCAAGCAGATTCATTAAGACTCGGAATTTTAGATATAACCTTGAATCCAACATGATTGCCAGTATATAGTAGATTGCCAAAATTTTTAATCTGTTACTAAATATATTATTTCATTACTATTTGCCAATTTTGATCAACAATATCTAAAACATTTGCTATAAATTTATTGGTGAAAATCAATTTATTAAAACTACAATTAGAATCATGTGTAGTTTTAAAATAATGAAACTCTAGTGACCCTTCCAATCTGAGAATGTGAAAGAACGGGTTGGGTCGTTCCATGGTCCCTCCTTAACATTTTGAGGTTAAGCATATCAATCACAATAGATGTAAGTAAGAAGACAATGGCATGCTGAGAGGTTACACATACGAAACAACCGGTTGTTCAGTGGAAAGTAGTTCCATATCATTAGTCTGCAGTATCAACAATCTGAATAGCCAAAATTATTCTGTCTGCTATGTTGCCAAGCCAGTTCTCAGGAAGTAGAGGGATATTTCTATCATTTTAAGAGATGCAATATTTCAAGATATGTACATAGAGTAGTGTAATTTCTACAACATTTTAGGTAAACAAATTATATATATAAATTCTTTTAAACAACGATTTAACAATGATAACATTTGATAGTACATTATACTTACACAGTATATATACAAATCAGAGTTCTAATCACTGAAGAGATAAAAAAAATTTGGACATCATTTTCAAACATCTCCCAAAACTAATGAAAAGTTAGGTAAAAATTCTAATTTTTGAAAATATGTATTTAGTTTATTGTTTCCGAGGTAAGTTTGTAGAACTCCATAATCACATATGTGAAAATAATAATGTTGTTTTTTTATTCTACTGGTTTAATTTACTTAAAAATGTATCTTCTGTTGCATTGTCGTCTTAGTTTGTAAAATTATATAGCTGTCCTTTTCTACATATTACCTATCACATTAAAATATCATTAGTGTTGAAATATAATGGTTACTTATAATAATTAGAAGCAGTCAAAAATTTATGGAAATCCTCAGAATTTCAATGAATAATGCAAATAAAATTGTATAGCTGTCCCCCACTATAGATATAAATACAAGTTGTTGAGTTAAATTGTTAGATTGATAATGTTCTTACAAGGCGAAATGCGTCTCAAGTAAATTAAACAAGCAGAATCAGAAAACAAGTGTTTATTTTCACATATATGTATTTAGCATTTGGACCTACTTAATTTTCTCTTCTTCATGCCTGGAATAGAAGACATTTCTCTGGAATCGAATAATGGGCTCATCTCTGAGTTGTTGATTAGCTGTACCGTGACTGTACTTCTTCAAGAGTGGCTTCCAGTGACTTCTCATTTCCCAAGGTTTATGATATGACTTCATTTGAAGTTCTGAAATGAGAATTGTAATTTTTTTTAAATATTTTAGATAATATAAAATAGTGAAAGTGAGGTCACTCAATTGTATATTTGGCAAATCTAATAATGCCTAAAGAATAACAAATTATGATTATGACTGTCAGCAGAATTATGAAAAAATCACATAGGTGGTTTGTCCAGTCACAAGTAGAGTTGTAAGAAAAATGTGCACGTTTTGATGGCACCAAAAATAGGGTGTATAAACAAATTATTTACTTTGGGTATAAAAATAATGAATAATAAGATTTTATGAATTATCAGTAGAAATTAGTATGAAATGTTATTTTTGTGGCTAAAATTTAAAAAAAAAATTTATGAATTACTTGAAAATATGAAATATGAGTACACAAATTAACAGTTTTACTGTATTATAAATAACAAAATCATCTTTTAAATTTATTTTCATATTTATTTATCTATGCTTGTATTTTTAATTTCAGTATATACATACATTGTTTCCTGAAGAAAATACCATAGGTATCGAAACATGTTGAATAATCAATATATAGTGGTTTAAACAAAGTATTTTGTTTTATTATTTGAATACTATTACATTAAAATATATTTTCTGCTTAAAGGTCATCATATTGAGATCTTTCACCATTGCACTAATTCGAGTATGTATATCTATTTTTTCTGAGTATTTCATCTCAAAGCTTTATTTTGCAACACTGACAATTGTTGTATTTCTTCTTCATTAGCCAAAAACAAAATGCTGCTGCAGTAGTTGATGTGAGGAATAATAACAGAGTTGTATACTATTTTACAAGACTCTGATAATAAATCTTCTGATCCTTCCCAGAAGTGAGATTTTCTTAGCAATCTTTTTAGTCGTGTATCTTGTATTTTGCGATAAATTCAATTTTGAATCTATTATGACTTTCAAATATTTTATTTTAGTCACTTCCTTCCGTCTATGATAATTGCTGGTGTGATTGGTATTCTTTTATTTCCAATGTTCATGAATTTAGTTTTGTTTACATTTAGTTTTAGTTTATTTATATTCAGCCGTATTGCTATATTATTAATATATTAATTATGATTGTGGAAATATGCAAAAGTTGTATGTTAGGACGGCACAGTGTGATAGTAATTAAGCAAGTAAAGTTAAATAATCACAACTATAAGAGCATGTAATAAAAATAATACTTATATTTTAGCCAAATCAATATTGATAATGCTTAAATCGGGGACTACTTCAATTATATAATGACACATTTTTTAATCTAGTATATTTGTACTTTTTTTAACAAATTTATAAAATTTTACTCGGAAAACCAAATGATAGTGTTTACCCAGCAGCGGACTGCACATCCACAAGGAAAAGACACTGGGCACTAGAGTCTTGCTTGCTTGGTTGAAGCCCATTTCTTCACTGCCGATAATGCTCCGCATCATGTACTGGACGTTGCAGCCCACCGGGTCCTCCATGTCCATCTGAAGTGCCACACGGCACATGAGATACACACACACCGGGGTGAGTATGGGAGCATTGTGACCAGCTGAAATAATATTTATTCTCAATTGCAGTCGCTTAATTTTTTTTTTTTAAATCATTCATTCATTCAATCACGATATTTCCAGATATTCAATCACTGATAGTGAATATGATTCAAAGATATCAGTGATTGACTCACGGTTCGTGATTTTGAGCTACAAATATACATTTTTTAAATACTACCTATTCAATCACATGTGTCATAATGACATATAGCATCCAACATTCAAACATCAGTTGAAAATATAGGAACGGAGAAGCACCTTACCACCACTTCCTTTATACCAGGTAACCACATCCATTTCTTTTGTTGAGCATAAATATTACATTTTATCAATAATATTAAAAACAACTAAACAATCAGCTAATTTTTCTACAAAAATGACATTTTGTACACATTACCTGAAAGAGGAGGTGATGCTGCAGAGGAAGCGCTACTGGACGATGATGGACCGGGAGGCTCCAATCTCGCTGTGGAGCTACTGCCACCGGAACTGCTGGCCTGATTGGAGCAGGTACTGGCACTGGAGCCTGGATATTACTTACTATATTATTTTATTATTGCATGTTTACTTCTCATGTAAAACATGCATACGTTTGTCAATAAAGTTTTGTCTCATCTTGTCTATCTTATTAGAATTGAAATAAGGTTATCAAAAGCTATTTGTCTTAAACACATACATATATGTAAGTATTAACATATACACAACTTTAATTTTTTTTATAAATATGGAGGTCGATTGGGTAAAATGGTGAACGTTACATTGTGTAGAGTGATCAATTAAGCCAGCCGAAGATAGGTCGTAAGCCCTATAATTACTGATACTTTCATATTTTTCCATTAATAAAAAATAGCTACGTCTCTATGAAATATCTATTATTTTTTTAATAACAGTGCCTTTGTAGGTGAAAATCCAGTAATTGTGTGTTCTTGGACATATTCAAATATTGCTAATAATATACTGGTCAAAATAAGAAAATATATAAAAATTGAAAAATATTGATTTTTCAGGCGTATTCTAGTATAATGTGTTAAAAACATTTTACAGATAAAGAATATTGCTTTAAATAATTAGATTCTCATTGTGACATATATGCTGTTTCAGGGAAAATGAATATCAAATTTAGTTCATAGATGGCGATAGTGTAGTGGTATTCGGAGTGTTCCCACACATTAACATATATCCAACTTTAATAAATTTGATATACATGGAGGTTGATTGGGTAGAATGGTGAACGTTACATTGTGTAAAGCGATCACTTAAGCCAGCCGAAGACAGATGTAATTACACACCTTGTAATTAATCACAAAATTAGATTTGGTTAGGTTACTCAATGTCGAAGCATTGGTATTGATATTTTTAATTATTATTTTTTTAAATGTTATTAGTTTCAGTAGGCGCCGAGAAAAAATATTGACTGCATTTCCCTTATTTATTACACCTCATATCAAAATGATAATAATGTGGTGGAACAAGTGGCGTGGATTAATCAATTAATTCACGGCTCATCGGAGGGGTAAATATCCGATTAACCAGGTCACTAGTTGATTACACATTATGCAAATAGGACCCAGCCGTGAATCATACAAAAAAAAAAACATCATACGTGTACAGTCAACAAAGTGTGAAATCCTTGCAAAAACAATTATTAATTGTTATATGTGAGGCATTCGAGTTAGTCAGGGATGTAATACGAAAATCTAGGGAAAAAAATGGTTCGGTTTCCGGCGGTGATTACACTTTTCGATAGATAGGTTTATTCTACGCATCTCTTTAAACGATTCTTTTAATTTGATTTTTAAAAGTGTAATAACCTTCTGCTGTAGTATTTTCTTATTCACGGATTATGACTTCGTCTTCTGACAAATCCTCATTGCATTCAAATCGGGTCGGCAATCAAATAATAAAAAAAATGATATGATAATGTAGCTACACATAAACTACACTTGTTTAGATAAATTTTAAAAAGCTATTTTAACATCTTTGCTGAAAATCAAAAAAAAAATGAATAACTTATAAACTGTTGAATTTCGAATAACCCTATTTGACACTCAATGAATGATGTCCCCTAACCGTAGGCTCCGTTTGATACGCGGTATATACGAGGGCTGTCTGAAAAATTTCCGACCTCAACATGAAAATGGCAGCACTCGTCGACAAAAGTCGGGGAACATATTTGCACATGCTTTGATAAGCACTCACCAAAATTTCAGCCATTTTGGAAGCGCAGTTGTTGTTTGACAATCGTTTGAGTGAGTCCATGTGAGTGTTTTTGTGAAAATGGAAAAAATCGAGTATCAAGTTGTCATTAAATATTTGTTTTTGAAAGGCAATACGCCTACACAAATACACGCTGTGTACAGGGGGGACTCTGCACCATCATTTGCCGCGGTGAAAGTTTGGGCAGCTGACTTTAAACGTGGCTGTACCAGCTTGGGTGACGATGAACGTTCAGGACGGCTAAAAACTGCAACCACTGACGATAACATAGCTCAAGTTCGCCAAATGGTGCTGGACGACCGTCGAATTAAGGTTAGAGAGATAGCAGAGGCTATGTTCATGTCCAAAGAACGTGTTGTCACATATTGAATCAAAATTTAGGCATGAGAAAGCTGCCGCGTTTGCTCAATCCGGACCAAAAACGAATTCGAATGAACATTTCCAACGCTCTGTTGGCGCAGTTTAGACGCAATAAATTAAAGTTTTGGCGCCGATTAATTACTGTAGATGAAACTTGGATACACCATTATACCCCAGAAACAAAAACACAGTTAAAACAGTGGACTTCGAAGAGAGAATTGGCTTCAAAAAAGGCAAATGCTGTCCCTTCGGCTGGTAAAGTGATGGCGACTGTTTTCTGGGATAGCCATGGAGTTGTCTTAATCGATTATCTTGAAAAAGGAAAAACCATTACAGGAGCATACTATGCATTATTACTTGATAGGCTGAAGAGAGAAATTTCGGAAAAACGGCCACATTTGCAAAAGAAAAAAAAATTGTTTCGAAAATCAAAATCTACGAATTACAGTTTGAACTGCTTGACCACCCTCCTTACTCACCAGATCTAGCCTCGAGCAACTTTTTTTTGTTCCCTAAGCTAAAAGTTGCGCTCGGAGGACAGAGATCTTCGTCAAATGAGGTCATCATCTTCTTAAATAACTATTTTGCAGAGAAAGACTCCAAGTACTATTTGGACGGGTTAAAGGGATGGGAGCATCGTGTATAGACTTACAAGGAGACAATGTAGAAAAATAAAAATAAATTTGAAGAAAAAATGTCTCGTTCTTTTGTTTAGGTCGGAAACTTTTCAGACAGCCCTCGTATATATGTACAATAATACAGAGATAAAAAAAAAACAAGGAAAATGATTTATCAAGTTTCGTTAACGCCGAAAATTGGTTATCAGCGAAGCCGAGCGGACCCAAAATAAATTATAGTATTGTCAAAGAGACAGTCACTGATATAAATTACAAGGACAAAAGTAATTGTTTTTCGTCGTTTCGCCGACAATAACAGAATCCTCGTAAAACGCGGAAACGATAAACAGGATTATACGAATAAAACTTCATGCACAAAAACAAGCGAGGGGTAATATTAGTCCAAGGATTTGTTATTGTTCTTCAGCTCTCGATGGCGTATTGGTGTTTACGCACCATTTAGGCTTCGCTACACTATTTTTGGAATTATTCCGAATGTTTTATGGCTTGCCGATTGATCGCGCGGGTCACAGATACGTAGCGAGAAGTACAATACAACTACTATTCGGAAAGATAAGATAAATAACTTGTGCGAGGTCAAAAAGACCAAAACGAATATACGCACGCATGTGCTGAAATTCGTAAAAAAGTTTCGTCGGAACTTTCTTGTAATTTTTTCTCAAAATATAATAATTATTTATTAGTTACCTGCATATTAGTGATGAGAAAAAATCCTACTCTTGACTCACGAGTGTGATTGTGATTGGTATTCGATAATATCAGTGATTGAAAACTGTGACTGTGATCACAGTTTCATAAATAAATTTAAAAAAACATAATTGTAGTGTTCAAACTGCATTTGCGTAAAAAAACATATTCTAGCATATATAATTAATATATATATATATCTAATTTAATATCATCACAAAGAGAATGAAAACCCTTTAAAAATGTGAGTTTATTTATCGGGTCAATTTCTCAGCACTCACGAATTATAACGTCATTCCTTCATTAATATTTTAATTTCATATGCAACTGCACTGAATCACGGCTCAAAACGAAATATAGATAAAATTTAAAAAATGAATCACGAATCACGATATACCCAGATATTCAATCAATTTCAAATGAATTTCAATTGATCGGATTTATCCACAAATGAGATACAAATGATTGAATAAAAGTATGTAAAAAAAAAAAATTAAATGCACGAAAGGTACTATCATGAGCAGAAAGGAAATACCATGTTTTAAAAAATGTCGTGTCACTAACTACGCAGCGTAAGAAGAAATACTCGACACGTATTCTTCGGTAGCTTTAGCAGAATCGAGTATAGATGCGGAGGTCTGACGTTTGATCCAGCCAGTGGCAATTGGCCATCGATTAGTATCTATTATATGCTGTACTTTTAATTTACAGTGGGACATTTCCATATTCAATTATGTTTTTTAAATATCATAATGTTTAAATCCCAATATTTGTACTAGTATGATAGTGTGGTCCCGACGTCTTGACCCGTGTGAATTGCCTGACAATATAAATGATATTTTAATTTAGTTAGCATTAGTCAACAGGTTTAGTTAGCATACAATAGTAAATGTACATAAGTGTATTTCTGTGATTATATAACGATGCAATTGTGGGTGTACTAACATAGATTAGTCATTATATAGCCATGCATTCATTCATCTAGAAAAGTTAATGTGACAGAAGTGTTTTGGAAGGACGATACATTACACTGTGATGCTTATATATATATTATATTTGGGTATCTATAAGTAATAGAGGGATTGCAAGCTTTTTTCGGCACATCACTATCATAATAGTACCTACTCAGATTTATTCCAAAATAAATTTCTAGAATGCTTGTGAAAAAAAGTACTAAGTATTAATATAATATATATCTTAATATGTTAGTACTAGTAATAATACGACAAGTGCGTCTCAACCAAAACCAACCCTGCAATCCATGTAATTACCATATGATCCCTGGGGATTCGCTCTGTTAAGATAAGAATCAAACAAATCGTTTGATGCCACCCATAAATACCCTCAATGCAGGTAGACTCCGCGCCACAGTTCTCTTCAAGTCGGGCCTGGCTGATGGTCTGATGTCTGATGCCAGCGATCATACTCCACACCGTGGACTCACACATTGGTGAGTTATAAAATAACTCTTATCGCGAATGAAATCCACGGCAATATTATATAATAGGCAAATAATTTTATTATATTACGTTACTGATAACCACTTTATTTATTTACGACGACAAGCTTTTTATAACATAATATATTAGTGCAACGAAGCGATGTACAAAAAAATAAGAAAATTAATATGTAATAGATGAGAGAAAGGTGTTCGAAGAAAACTAATAACGATTAGAGAAATTTTTTATGCAAAAATTTTCACGTACGAACTAATATTATACATATATATTATTAAGGAGAACACATTCTTATTGTGAAGTTGTAATTATTCAGAACAGACGGTCTGTGATGTTTTAAACACAAATAGAGATCCAGGTTCGAATCCCGGTAGCGCAAAAACAATATTTTTCGACAAAATTGATTTTATATGTATATATTTATAATGAATACAATAAAATTAGTATTTAAAACATCACACACCTATGTTCTGAATAATTACAACTTCACAATAAAAATGTGTTCTCCTTAATAATATAAGTTGTATCAATGTGTCCGAAATTTAATAAAAATGAATTGATAATTCTGGCGTCTGCAGTCGGTTTACTCAAAGGTATTTGAGATTCCGTAAAGACGAAAAATGAAAAATACTGGCGCTATAATAACACAATTGGTAGTGTACTTCCCCGGATTGGAAATAGAGATCCAGGCTCGAATCCCGGTAGCGCAAAAACAATATTTTTCGACAAAATTGATTTTATATGTATATATTTATAATTAATACATTAAAATTAATATTCAATATATATTTTTAAATACATTACTTTTTTAATAAGTGCGATTTATGTTAAACACAATGAACGTACGTGTGACAAATAAACAATCGAATAAAAAGGTATTACGCCTATCCTTGAGCAGTCGGGAAAGTCCCGTTGTTAACGATAAACGATTCCCGCTTGCGGTCATTCGGGTGATCCTATATTCTAGTGATGAGAAAAAATGCTACTTTTGACTCACTGGTGTGAATGTGATTGATATTCGATAATATCAGTGATTGAAAACTGTGACTGTGATCACAAGTTTCATTACTAATACGCGTGCGCCGCACGATATCACAATACACTAAATAAATAAATAAAATAGAAACATAATTTTGAGCGTATTTACTTATATTATTCAAACCTTATTTGCGTATTCATATTTTAGCATATCATCACAAAGAGAATGAAAACCCTTAAAAAAATGTGACTTTATTTTTCGGGTCAAATTCTCAGCATTTCAGGTCAAATGCGTTAAACGTTTTGGCAGAAACTACTAGGTGGTGCTTTATCACGAATAATAACGTCATTCCTTCATGAATATTTTCATATGCACATGCGCCGAATCACGGTTCACAACCAAATATAAATAAAAATAAAAAAAATTAATCACGAATAACGATATTCCCAGATATTCAATCACTGATAGTGAGTGTGACTCAAAGATATCAGTGATTGACTCACGGTTCGTGATTTTGAGCTCATCACTACTATATTCGTAAAACAAGTGTTTGACTTAGTTTACAAATAGTAAGAATTTTTGTGCCTCAGACTGAAGATTAGAATATGTGAGGCAATTATATATTATATACACTAAAATTAATCGTGCTTAATTAGATACATGAACAAAAATACACTTTTTTCATAACCAGAGTTGTGAATAAATACACTGAAATGTCGTGAAGATGAACTGCGCGAAAACGGGGAATTCATGACACGCCATCAGTAGAATTTTTGAACAGGTTTGGAAAGAGATCCAGGTTCGAATCCCGGTAGCAACAACTATATTTTTCGATAAAATTGATTTTATATGTATATCTTTCTAATTAATACATTTAATTAGTATGTATGTAGGAGCAAAAATGGGCGATTTGATTGTATGTTGTTTATTATACGCCGATGATGCAGTACTAATGGCGAAAAATGAACAAGAACTACAGAATCTGGTGAGTAGAATGTACGATGTATGCAAGGAAAGCGACCTCATGATGAATGTTAACAAATCGAAAGTGATGGTATTCGAGAAGGAGAAAAGCAAGATACACCGTGCTAAATACTTGTAGGTAATGAATGTTTTGGAACAAGTAGATGAGTTTGTATATTTGAGAAGTATGTTTGATAGAAACGGAAAGGCTGAGAATGATATCGAAAGGAGGGTGACTGCAGGAAATAAAGTGAACGGCGCTTTGAATGGAATTATATCTAACGGGAATTTGTCAACCGAGGCAAGACTAGCGGTGCACAATGGAATCCTGGTACCGACACTGATGTATGGAAGTGAGGCCTGGAGCTGGCAGAAAAGGAACGAAAGTAGACTGAATGCAGTGGAAATGAGATCACTTAGGCGTATTTGTGGCAAATCTATTTATGACAGAGTAAAGAATGAAGAAATAAGGAAAGAATGTAAAGCTGATGTTAGTATAGTGAGTAAGATTGAGAAAGGATCACTTAGGTGGTTTGGTCATATGGAACGGATGAATGAGGAGAGAATGGTAAGAAAGATATATGACGCAAGTGTTGATGGCACCAGAAATAGAGGTCAGGACAGAAGAGTGTGGCACTCTATCCTCTTTGCCTACCCCCGCGGGGAAACGGCGTGATGGTAAGTAAGTAAGTAATTAGTATTTAAAATATCGCAGACCTATGTTTTGAATAGTTACAACTTCACAATAAGAATGTGTTCTCCTTAATAATATATAAGTTGTATGTGTCCTAAATTTTATAAAAATGAATCGTTAATTCTGGCGTCTGCTATCGATTTACTCAAATGTATTTGATATTCCGTAAAAACAAAGTAGATCGTTTTCAAATAATGGAACGATATATGTATTCATTTGAAAAAGTGTAACATGTGGGTTCGAAAATTTATTGTCAATAATACTGTCGCTGTAGCATAGTTGGATAATGCACCTTTCCCGGTTTGGAAAGAGATCCGGGTTCGGATACCGGTAGCGCAACAACAATTATTCCCACCCCTAAATTGACTCAAACAAAAATGAACATATGTCTATGCCTGCCTATATGCACGATTGTCGAAGCATCTAATATCGACATCAACCAATATACGATCATATACGTATTTACGTCGCCTTGAACACCCAAGACAAACTTATTATCATTGTCTCCACGCCCATACGAAAATATCAATGTTGAGACAGGCAAATTTATTACTCTATCTAGGTTATTATATATAGATTACCTTCTACACATAGACACGTACAACTGTTGGAATATTGTGTAACGGGAAAGCTTTAAAGTAAAATAAAAGCAATAAATAATCGAAAACCATTATTTGTATTTATCTCCTGTTGACAAACACGCCGATCGGCGATAAGCAACCCTCCCCCTGCTCGCATTTGGACGTATTGCATTTGTCATCATATCTACAATAGTACCATTTAATAAGGAAGTAAATAAATATGATGCTTGTCAATAATACGGAAACAGTTTTTGATATGTGATAAATATCGACAGGGGTGTACCCAGCGTTATTTGGAGCCGGAATCCTCTAGGCGAGATATACACATATACAGGGTGCCCCAGAGGCAGTAGTCTAAACGGAGCCTACGGTTAGGGTTATTCGAGATTCAACTGAATAGATGTTATTCGATATTTTATGATTATAAATCCTCAACTTTATTTTTATTTATTTATTTATTTGTAGCATAAATAGTATATATGAAAAAATAAAGGCTTTACTAGACGTAGTCTGTTTTAGTTTTTAAAAGTTGTAAATGTAATGAGCTAAGTAAGTATAATGTTAAGTACGTTATGAAAAGTTATGTCAAAACAGTACGAACAGAATTTATAAAAAGATATTGAAAAAAAGTTATAAAAATATTATTGCCAGTAATATACAATAGTGGGAGGCAAAAATGTGTGGGTAGTTAGGTTAGCACAAATGACAAATTAGTTTCATTTTTCTTTCTACCCACATCACGCAACCACTTTGTTATTTTTGGTTTGAAGTAGTTAACCACTTTAGACTCTTTAAGGTCTAGTGGCAATTTGTTAAATATTCTCGGAGCACGAAATAAAAAAGTTCGTTGAGCGAATTTGGTATTTAATTTTGGCACTAAATAGTATCCTAAGGCTTTGCTCCTGGTTTCCTTTGAATCAGATCGTGGAAGTAAAGTTTTTTTTTTTTTTAAATATACCTGTCTTATCTTTTCATTTTGTAATCGAACATTCCGAGTCTTTATCTTTATATTCTTCTTAAATATCGCACAAAAACGAGTATCGAAAGCTATTAAGACTCCATTACTCTAAGCACAGTACATTTACAAATTTCTAAAGTTAATAAAACTGATATTACAAAATAATTTTAAAATCTGATGAGCATTGAATGAGTCAGTCGCATACCGAGAATTACAGTCAGGTACCGCGGGTCTAAATAGGCTCTCTCTCATTAACAACATTACTAAATAAATACACATGTGACATGTTCGAAAATAATAACACACACACACGGACTATGCAAGAGTACCTCGGCGAATACAAATATAAATATTACTAGCATTCCTCGCACACTAGCTTAATTGGAAATATACTTTAGATACTTGTTTTGCTTATTCAATAAGTACAAAATGGTTGTGTAAATGCAGTAATCGTGAAGGCCGCTGGTCTCCCAAAGTTGGTCCGAGTACTCGTTATTAATTACAGTTAGGCTTTGTACAGAATGACCCAAAGAGTTACAAAATATCCATAACTTTTTGTGTGCAACGTGTCAAAATTATTATTTTTTTATATTCTTTTGAAAGGTCTATTATCTCAACTCAACGAAAATCCTTAGTCTCCCGTTTTGAGGTACAGGTTTTCAGATCTTTCAGGAAGAGGTATTCATCAATCTGTGGGTATTGAAGCACTTGTGGAGGTTGTACAGCACGATTCATGTCTCTACTCGTCGTCGTTCAACTCAATTTGGCATCTCCAAAAAAACCCTGCAACGAATGTTGAAACTGAATCTTAAAATAAAATGTAAATGGTGCTGGAACTGTTACTCCGAGATCCTCAGGCAAGCCTGCAATATGCCATTCACGTTAACCCTTCAGTCTCATTTAAGCCACCCTTTACAAAATTATGAAATGTAATATTTAGTTATGAAAATAATCACAGGTCTAGGTTACACAACTCGCAAAGGTGTATTATTATATTTACATCGACTAGACAAATACTATTAAGTGATGTGCTGCCGTTATAAAGGTAATATTATTTATTATAAAACTTTAACAATAAATGTAGTAACCTGGATGTAACGAGTGTCTAGACAAACTTGATTTTATTTTATTTTGCACATTCTCGCATTTACATTGATATTTTATACCTCTGTTTTGTACTGTATTGAGAACCACCATAATATATTGTACCTGTATCCTATAAATAAGATGTAAAAAACTAAAATTAAAATTGATACGATGTTTCTAGATCGGGTATGGGCAACCTTTTAGGTGACAATTCATTTTTGTTTCGCGGACCGTATAAAAGGTGAACAATTGAAGTAGTTAGAAAAAACTTATTTTTAGGTATCTATCTACCACTTGATTTTATAATACCTTAGTATCACAAAAATTAAATTTTTGACCTGTTATTGAAAAAAAATGTTCACAACGATATGGTACTGCCAAATTGAACTATTATTTTACTGACATAATATGTCAAGATTTGGATGCGTAGGTATTTCTGAAAAAATATTTTGTTTAAAAATACCCAATGAAACATCAATAAATTTGATTTGCCGGGATGTTTTAGTACATACACTACACAGAGTCCGGACCTTTCACCTTTCATCTATCATTTCTTTCGATCTTCGCAGAACTCACATCATGCTGCAAACTGACCAAGTTTGAATACCTGTCAAAACCGCTTGGATCAGTTTTTCGTTAAAAAGTACCATGAATTCTACAAGATAGGAATCCTTCAGCTACATAGAAAGATGGTAAAAGGTCGTCGATCAAAATGGCATACACATCAAATTTATTTTTTAATTTACTAATAAATGATTCTGAAAACATTTAAATAAACGCAACGAATATGTGAGTCGTTTTACTTCCAAACCCCTCAATAATCAAAAATTTAAAAAAATGTATATTTGAATGCAGTTTTACTAGGAAAAAAAGTATACTTACGATTAGTGAAAATATTGTATAACAAATAATAATTTATATAAGCAATAGAACAAACAAAAACAAATTAAAGTTTCGTGTAAAAACCCTTTATAATTGAGCACTTAACCTCCAAACGGCTCAATAATTAAACTGACCATTAGTTTTTAGACGTAGGTACTTCACTAGCTTGTACCAAAGAAGACGAACACCGTGTGAACATACACGTGTTGAGTTTCAAATATCTCTACAAATGTTATAAAATGGCGATAAATTTTGTAATTTCTCAAAATCGAAAAAATATTTGTAATTTTTTTTTTTTTGGATTACCTGTAGTATTGATATACACACCGTATCTTCAAAACATCTATTGAAGCATTTAGATGAAAATTCTATTTTTAAACGTTTTTCGTGATTTCTGTGTTTTGTTAACCCATCCAAAAACATGCAGTAACACAGGTCTACCATCGTAATTAAACCTGTAATATTTCGATAAATACATGCAACATAAAATTCATATTTTAGATAATCCTAAAGAAAATATTAGCGCTCAGGAATGACTAGTGAAAACATATTTATATAAAGGGAATCATACAAAAACAATTATTTTTTCCATTCAATTCGTTGTAAAAATACCATTTATGACATGAAAGACAGAGATGACACACTATTTTGACAGTGAAAAGAACAAAAAACATATAAATATAATTGTATCTTTCTCACTAATTAAATGAAGAGAGATAAGAAGGAAGGACACATTGTATATGACTTAATTAATGCTTTAAATTATGTTATTTATCATTTTTTCAAAATTGAATGCTCAATATTTAGAGTAAATTAATTACTAATACTAAATTAAATTATTACTAATAAAAACATATTTTCTAACTATTATTTATGGTAACACGAGTTGACAGCATGGCTGTGTTCGGGTATTTTATATCATGCTATGGTAAAGGTTAAAAATCCGTCACAGAGGGATTTGGAATTAAACCACTCATATGTTACAACTGAATAATAAAAGCCGTCATATAATTTTTTTTTCTGTTTAATTTTGAAAGCACCCAGTTCTGCGGGCCGGGGTGATGGTTAAATGAAAAATTTTGGGAGCCGGATATAAGTAAGCTGGTTATAGATCATGCGTATAAACAACCAAAGCAATCCAAGTGGAATTCAAGTGGAAATAAAGAATTACCGGAAATGTAGAGATTATTATTTTAGCGGTCATTCGGTTGCACTTGCTGATAAACAATCCAAATGAGAGAGCATGTTATAATCATGTATCACCACGCGACAGGATGTGTGCTGGGCTCGGGACAGAGGGAACTCTGCGTCGGTTTTTACTATCGCCGCATTTTACATCCGTCCCGTTCCGCGGACTTGAGAAACGATGAGGCATCCGCAAACGTTCTCAATATTTTATATGCAAAATTATTTTAATTTTTTAACTTTATTTTATTAACAACCACTTATTGAATTAAAACACATCTACCGGTTTCGAAAAATATTATTTTCTTCATCAGGATGTCAATAACTAATCAAAAATATATGTTATTGTTTCTTTAACAGAATATATTTTTAAAAAATAAATTTTGTGCCTAACTTTAAATTGTTACGCGATACAAAATTTTGAATGGGACCTGTGGTTAAGTTTAGTTGGTTGTTTATAATTTTTTGATTAGTTTTACACGCTTTATTTATATCCAACGATTCCAAATTATTTAATTTATGACCAACACCGTTTACAAACAAAATTGACTATCCCAATTTTTTATCAAAACCATGACCATTTCCTATCAAATAATTAGAAAATTCTGAAAACCCACTATTGTTCAAACATCTCAAATGCTCCTTTACTTTTGTATTAAAATTTCGACCCGTTGTAAGGATTGTGCTGCATTTTATATTGGTAAAACGATGAGGGAAATTAAAATTAAAAAAAAACATTGTAAATTAACAATAATGATTCAGAAATTGAAATAAATAACTAATGCAGTTGGAACTTTGAGCTCTTGCTATTTCCTTTAATATTAGTTAAATACAGTCGGTGTGTATGGAATAAATAAAGAATAATGCATTTGGAACCCATTTCACGCAATAACTCAAAATAACCCAAATTGTTAGTTGGAACCTTGTTATTCTAAGGGATCGATTTATTTATATGTTTTATGATTATTCATTAAAAATAAATATATCTCGTGATAACAATTCTATCTGCGTTCCACGTCTTTTATCAATATTTTGCAGTGTATTCATAATCAACTAAAAAATCACAGAGTACATTTTGTTATTTGTGCATACAGTGAACCCCTTTTAATACGTTTTCCGAGGGATCAGCAAATTCAAACCTATTAAGCGTGAAAACTTATTAGCAGGGATTTCGCATTATTTATATTTGACATTTAATTTTGCATTTTAACTAACGTCACATTAATAAACGGGTCAAAATGATTTAAAAATATGACTTTAATCCCTGCATGTTTGCAAGATCCAAAAGTGTTAACACGCTTATAGCTTGGCGTGATATACAAAGTTTAGCGTGTTAACGCGCTCACAGCATTAAAAAGGTTAAGAGAAAGTTCCGAGTTTGTGTACCGGTGGTAACTAAATATTTTTTCAATAGATTTTTTCTGCATATCTTTCTAATCTAATTTAATTTTACAAATTATATACTCAAGTTTTTGGTATTCCTGGATTCCCAGATACAATCGGAAGATTCTATAAAAGCGCACCACAGTTTTAGCATTTCCGCATGTATTTATCATCCTGTCCTGGGGCACAGCGGTGGATCCTGGATGATATATATTTTATCGTAATCATTCCAAAACGTCTATTACCTCCGAAGCTGGCCGCGATGAACGATGCATCGCGCGAATTAAACTTGCGATATCATTGAGTAGTGTTATACAATACATAACCACTTCGAGTGTTACGTGAATAGAAGTGTTAAAAATCAACGTGTTAATTGGTATGCTACAAATTACATATTTAAATATTAATGTTCAGTGGCTTATTTTGGTGAATTGGATGGTGGACATGATTTTTTATTTACTCTGGATTATTTGTGTACACACAGTGGCGTAGCAAATTACCGGCCCCCCAGGCAAACGCGTATACTGATATTTTTCACATTTCAAAATTTCTCTAATAATTACACGCCTTTAAAATAATCAATGTATGATACAAATAGTTGTTACTATAACTGCTGTCCTAAAATCGGTTGAACGTTCAAATGTTGCTACTTTATAGAATTTTATATTAAAATTTAAGACAAACCCGCGCATTTATTCGTAATTAAGATTTTTAGAGCTATGTTGTTCAGTGATTCCGGGCCCCTCTGAGACTCGGACCCCCAGGCAGTTACGCCACTACGCCACTGTGTACACACACACGCACACATAAATATATATATATATGCTTATTTGGTCTAGTCGTAAGATATTCGTCTAGCGATTAGTAGAGTAATGAAGCGAGCCTCGTTGCGGGAGATAAAATAGTAAGAATACTAATGTGACATGTATTTCGAGAATTTTTCTATAATACGTTATATTTATTTTTTATCAAGATATATATTTTTTTTTCTGGAGCGTTAACCTCTCAATCCTGCCGAAATATTTTTATTATTATTTGCGAAAAATTTCACTTGAGGTGCTTCGTATATTGAATGATAAGAAAAAACAGAAAATTGCATGGTTTCCAGAATCATGACGAAATTAATATTGCAGATTGTCTGCAGAATAATAAAAATTTCAATATAAATTAGTTAAAACTTTTTTTAAATCGCATTATGAGTTAAATTTAACACACTAACCGGTTTCAGAAAATATCGTTTCCTTCATCGGGATGTCAAATGAACTAACTAAAACCATATATGTAGCGCCTAATTCCAAAACCCCCTAAAACGATTTTGTGTTTTTGAGTTATGGATGATAACGTATATTTTGAAAACCAATGTACAAAATGTTTGTTTTTACATCAGCATTTTTTAAAGAGACAATTTTGTAATGTAATTATTTTTCTGTATACATATATCGTTCTGGCAGCCATACTGGATTTTAGATCACGTGATCATCAACAAGCGTTGTGATTGACTGATTTCATTTTTGGGGGAGTAGCAACTTATATTCTTGTCTGCTTTAGGGTATTTTGGAACTAACTCTGATTTTGAACCTCCAATATCAATGGATTTAAGGGCGCGCTTTCAAAAATAATATATATTTTCGCGTTTTCTACGAACATGTGGGTTTTTATTAATCATTTATATCAAATACACTATATTTGACTTTTTTAAAAACTATTAGACTATTACCTTCATACTAATGTAAAACTAATAAATTTAATGTTATTTGTCATACTTAAAAAAATACAGGCATTAAAAGAAAGACCGCGACCATTACATTAATTTCCCGCGTGCCACAAAATTGCCTTAATATAGAAAATTCTTGCATATACGAAATATATTTTCTTATAATCTCGAAGCCAAGGGTATGGAGATAAATCTACATTGAACCAAATTAGCAAAATATTATAAATTAATAGAGTTATAAAGCATTCAATTTGCAGTACATTTGATTTATTGTTTACGATTTTAAAACACTTTGTGTTAGTGAATACAAATTATTTTAATAATTTATTATATTTACTTACATGCTTCAGTTACTATTTAAAATCAAGTTTTATATCCAAAACATAATAAACTACTAAATAATATTTATATCGATCCTATTAATATGTGTTTATTATTGTTTTTTAATCGGCGATTTGAAATAAAAAAATAACATTCAGTTTATTAGTTTTACATTAGTGTAAAATAATCTATGTAAAAATTTTAAAATAAGTCAAATCTATTGTTTAACTTCTGATATAAATGAATAATAAAAACTCACATTTTCATAAAAAAACGCGGAAATATAAATATTTTTGGTGGCTTTTGCGAGAAATAATGTGTCCTGCATGAAGCTGGCAAAAAAATCTACAAAACTGCATATTTAACTCAAATTATACAATATTCGTTTTAGGGGGTTTTGGAATTAGGCGCCTACACATGTCAAATTGTTCTAATGTTTTAAAAATACTATTTAAAAAAATATATATTTAAAAAATAGATCTAGTATATATACCCTAACTTAAATTGTTACGATGATGAAAGATATGGAAATTGACTTAATAATACAAAATAATTGGAAAAATTTTGTAGGCAATTATTTTAGGATAGAACTTATAGTTTAATTCAATTCATAAAGTGGTTAAAAACAAAGTATTAAATAATTTATATTAAAATGAATAAAAACCACAATCTAAAGTTTGCAATAAATATTAAAAATATATTAAACATTTCGTTATTTTTTTAAAACTCGTCTAAAACTGCGTTTTAATATCTGCGTTTTCAAGCGGTGTCTGTTGAATATCCAAATTTTTGTGTCTTCTAAAATAACTTGTCATAAAATAAATATGTTCTATTATAAATTTAAATTTGATGATTCTATTTAAAATGATAATAAGTTAATAAACTTCTAAATAAATACGTTTACAATGTTATGTAATGATCTTGTAAATACACTTTTGGGAGAGTACAGTACACATGTATGCAAATATATTTTTATGATTACGTGTGATAATTGAAAGAAAAAAGTGTGGAGTTCCCCGCCAAAACAAAACAACATCAGCTGAAGAGCGACAAGAATAATAAATGTATTGCTAGCCTATTCTAGCACGTCACGAATTAACATTAAAGTGAATGGATAGTTTTTTTTACATGCATCTCGTAATGCTATTTTAATTCAAATAAAACATATAAATAATGAAAGGATTTTATCAATTAACATTTTAAAAATAAATTACAACTAGCCAACAGGTTAAACCTGCAATATTAACAAAATTATACGAAGGCGCACCACCGAGGAAAGTGGGATAACTTGACACCACGTGGTGCAGGGTTTCGTTACAAATTAGAAGATGGCGCTACGAATCGGTCCGTACGATTGGACACGTTTTCAACGTGCTATGAGTAGTAATCAAATTCAATTCGTTAATTATTTTACTGTTTGTTCGCACACTTCCCTGTGGTGAGTAATGTTAATACTTATATAATATTCATATTAATAATACTATATTTGGTAGCTTTATTAACCTTTACCATACCGCGATAAAAGATATCCATAAGCAACCGTGCTGTCAACTCGTGTTACCGTGTAATATTAAGAGTTTTTTTGCATTTTTAATGACGTACATGTACTCTAAAAGTGAAAAAATATATATTATTCGTTGCATTAATTTATTCAAATTCTATACAAAATAACATTCCTTCTAATTATTGTTCATTGAGAAAGATAAATAATTATATTCGTATGTTTGTTATTCTTTTCAAAACTAATGAAACTAACGTTTGATATTTTTCTGTCTTACTGCAAATACTATTTTTTCCAACGTAGCAATTTTACTTGGAATAGAATTGAAAAATAATTACTTTTACATAATTGGTTATAAAGTGAATCCTACACATCATTAGTCATTTCTAAGCGTAAATGAGTTTTTTAAGGTTAGATAAAATATTAATTTTGTGCTGCGTGTATTTACGAACATATATAGATTTAATTGGGGCGGTAGACCTGTGTTACAGCATGGCTAGGAAAGGGTTAAATAAACATCGCATCAACTTGGCTTGTGGTGGGTTCGACGCATCGCAAAGAGAATCTAAGACAACCACAAAGTAAACGAAAACACCAAGATATACGGATATGTGTATAAAATTGTTATTCTCCCAACACTCCAGTATAGATACATCAGAAACATAAATATGCCTAGTTCGAACAGAAGACACATCAAAACTGGATGGATATTTAAAAAGGATCCTAAAAATAAAATATCAAAATAAACACACAAATAACGGTGCGGTTCAGCGACAATTTCGGTGGGTTAGTTACATAGTCACGACATGGCTATCCGACATGACTTCCAAAGATTATGCACTCCCAGTAATCACAGGGCAAACGGTCACGTGGAAAACTTTCAAAAAGCTAAGATTAAGAGCGATACCTGTAAATTAGCTGCAGAAATACATGACTAACTGTAGGACAACGGTATACTGTGGCATCCGAGACTTTGAAGCTGAACACCATACTATAATCAGGAGAAAACGAAAAGAAAAAGAAGAGGAAACAGGACACAGAAGTCACAGCCCGCAGCTGCTGTCTTCCCATGTCCGATATGGATCCAGAATTATTGGAATTATTGTCTTCCTTGAATAAGGCGCATGGCCAACGATGATGAATATTATACAATTGGTGTATACTTTTTGGAGTTTTTAATATTAAATTGTAATCATAATACACAGTTGTGATATTCATTACTCTGTTAATGTGTGTGTGTGTGAGTGTGCGCGGCGCGCCAGAGTTTGACAGATGATGGATACGTGTGTACCGGCCCGGTGCCGTGCGTGAAGTGCGAGCCTGGAAGTTTCTTTATCCTCGGATCTAGTTAATATTAGCTTTATGTGTAATTATTGTATTCATATGTGTACCTTTTATTCTTGTACCGAACAGTGAATTGTTGTATAGCAGTCCGACACATTCCGATCTAATTACACAAGACAAAGCAATAAATCTAATCACAAGATTTACCACAATAGTGATGTTCATGTTTAGATAAAAATATAAATCGATTTAATTTAACATACTAATTATTTTAAATAGCTTACGGAACACAATACAAAAAGCAAACAAATACATAGTAACTGATTAATTGACTCACTACCACTCTGATTCTTCGCGAGGGTAGGCAGAGAGGATAGAGTACCACATTCTTCTGTCATGACACATAACCTTCGCCTCGTATACATCTGCTCATGCATGTTCGAAGATTGTTGAGGCTTCTAACATGACCATCATTTAGCATGTGATTAAGCTGGTTGGACCAGGTATTTTATAGACCTAATACTTGTGTCACATACTTATCTTACTATCCTCTCCTTTTGCAGCTTTATATTTAGTAATAACTATTTTTTCCTCATATGTGAACTTTTCACAATTCTATTCAGTATACTAAGATCAGATGAGCATACACTCCTAATATATTAAATCTTTACTGTATTATAAATTAATTTACTACTTTTATATAATATATTTTGGTGTATTCAGTCTATTTTTGTATGTTTTTGCCAGCCCAGAGATTTACTATATTCTCTACTTCAATATCCTTTCCCAAGTACACGAACTCGTCAACTTGTTCCAAACGTTCGCCATCTACCAAGTGCGTAATCTAGCCCTAGTCTCCCACATCCTGCAAGAGTATTATTTTAATTAATTTCACATAAAGTTCATTCATTTTATTAAATAAAACTATAATTTAGGCACACCCACAGGTCTATGGAAGATGTGTTGATAAGTCACGTATGGGTATTTTATTCAGTAATGACGTCAGCCGATAGAAAAAATTTAATAATTCTAATGCAATAAAATGTCGTACGAGTTACACGCAAATTATAAATGATGATTTAAAAAATATTATTAAAATAAAACTTAAATATAAACATTAAAAAATACTATTAAATTGTCAGTTTGGTGACGTCATGGCCGTTATTCTGCTGCACCTACCGCAGTGCTGGCTAACATTATTGCTTTAAAAAATATTTTCAATAAGCGTTTCAACAAATTTAAATAACAGAATAGGTTTTTCAAAAAATTGATTTAACCTTCGGCACACTGAGGCATGAAGAAAAATGTCGAGGCCCAATGGGAGTTTTATGTATACTACAAATTAATTCGTTACTACATCTTTTGGGATTATTGTGAAGGCATTATTATATTTTAGAAAACATAAGTAGGATATATAATCAGAATTTTGAAAATGAAATAGTTTTAAAAGTTCTTAGATTTTCACGCCGTTCAGAATCATCTGCCGTATAATCTGACCTTTCTGGTCGACGTTTAGGATCCCGTTACAGGGCTGATGTGATGTGTGACTGTTGGTGTTGTGATTATGCACTGGCTTGCAATACCGTGTCGAAAACAGGCGTTGTGTGAAATGACTAGTGTTATGTTATGTGCAAATTCCATCTACTGTCGGATCACTATATGTACGGACTGTTTAGGCCGTCATCTCTATTAATGTTCAATGGGTGTTTGTACATTTCAATTGTCTCCTTAATCAGACGTGCGTAATGACTTTTGGGCTTTTAGGTCAGATTTACGCGGTAAATTAGCCCAGAAAACTGTATACAGAAGTTAAAGAGGCTGGTTAGCATCATTCTGTTAATAGGTTAGATTAGATTAATATAGTTTACCTAACATTATATTTAAAATGCATATCTTAGTATCAAAAATAGTTGGAAGGAACCTATCTCGATATTTTAAATTTTAAATACCATACATGAATGTATATTAGATCATGTAATCAATATTCCAAATTAAGCATCATCTATTGTGGATAGGTTAGGTTATGTGAATAGGTGAACATACGCTCTTCGCTGGCGTGTGACCAGTTGCCTATGTAAAATATTTCCCGAATATGCCAGGGTCCTAGACTACCTACTAACCAACTAAATAAGCGAAACAGATTAGACATAATAAATATTTTTAAGGAGAACACATTTGCATTTTTCAGAACATAGTGATGTGGTATTTTTAATAAAAATTAAAATAATCAACTAGAAAGATATACAGAAAAAATAACTATTTATTGAAAAATATTTAGTTGCTACCGGGATACGAATCTGGACCTCTTCTTATCGTAATATTTCCATTTGATACATCTATTATTCTGTGTTTAAAAGCAATCAAGATTATATTGTGGTGAATACCAAATACCTTTGAGTAAAGCACGCTAGGAGACGCCAGAATTAAATTAATCAATTTTATTAAATTTGGATTAACTAAATATTTTCTTGATATATAAAAAATTTCTGTATATCTTTCAAGTTGATTAATTTAATTTGAATTGATAATAAATATAGTTATACTAAGAGATCAACTCCTGACCTGGTTCCCGGGTAAAAATGATTTTAAACTTTAAAAAAAACCCTTTCGATTCAGGAATCAAATTATCAATACTCCGAGACAAGATGGTGTCGATACTTCCGCGACTTTTCGAAGAGATGACCACCGAGATGGGTTTTTACTCGACGGAAGAGGATATGAGCACGACCTTCGAATTCAGGACGTTACCTCCGGTCAACGAGACGAAGACCATGAAGGCGCAGCTGGTCGCCTATGATGTCCTCATTCCGCTGCTGGGAACACTGATTATCATCAGCAACGCCGCCGTGGTGGTGTCTAGCGGGCTGCTGTTGAAGAAAGGTGAGAGTTTTGTTTCATCCCGTATCTAACAATCGTCATACGCCTGAATATTGTTTACTACCTTCAAATATTGTCATAAAATGTTGCCCCTCCAGTCTGCATACCTATTCCATTAGTTGAATTCATTTAACCTTTTCAATACGGTGCTAAAATAAAAACGCGCGTTCCGGTGTTGTAAACTTAGTGTGCATGTAAACTTTAGCGATTTTTAAGTCTGATAAATATGAATTAGAAAAAACACTGATTATCACGAACGACAACATAAAGACACGTCTAACTAGGCCAGCGCACGCTCTGCCACTAAAGTGACTATCGGCATCCGGCACCCCGAACCCCGCGCACTGTGCCTTTCGTACGTCAGTACACATAATGACAAATTCACGTCAGGTTCTTTAAGAAAACATTTTTTATTGTTGCGTATGGTAAATACTTATATATTGTAATTATTTTATCCAATATATAAATATATTATGGAGGAATACCTAAAATATGAACTCTGTATTTAATATATTTATATAATTAGAGGCAATGTTAACTCAGTTTACATCATCGGAGAGGAAAGGTTAAATAATTACGAATAAGTCCATAATCACTTCAAATATTATGAACGTCACTGTATTAATATTCGATTAATTTTGTTTTGTTTCGCTTTACTATAAACATATATTTTGAATGATAATACTATTTTTAAAACCATTAAAAAATTTGCATCAACTTCCATACTAATCTCTAACATTTATCATTTCACATCAACACTACAAAAAGTGGATTTAGTAACATCATACGTCATGTGTGCCCAACTTTATATAATACTAGCTGAAATACCCGGCGTTGCACGGGGTTTACGCAGAATCAAGAGGCTTCATTAAAGTGGACGGGGGTAGTATTTTTTTTCGAAATCAGATGTAGATAGTAATTTTTCTCTTATTTTGAACCTCAAGTGTGCAAAATTTCATCAAGCTCGGAAAACCATACATATTTCTAGCAATATTTGAAAAATATATTTGCGGTGGCTCAAGTCTCCTCCCTGGACAAGAAGTGTCCCGGACTCTCCCTATATCTTTCTAATCTAAATCAAGATCATGTCCTTACATTATAACGTGCCAAATCTACATTATAACAGCTTCATTCCACCTTTAAAATTGTCATTGAAATTACAATAATATTGGTTCTAGGTCAGCAGCCGAGGTGCACATATCTGCTACTGGGCAACGTGGCCATGGCGGACCTAGTTACGGGGATCGCAGTAATATTCGGCCAAGTCTACCCGAAAGCCAACAGGACACATAACATATGTTCTTTTCAGATAGGTAAGTTGACCACGCAAAGACAATTGATGATCTCAAACCATCATCTAAATTAGTGACGGTAAAATTGTTATTTAAACCGTTATTTTGACTGTTATTGTGACTGTGGTTGTGTTCGATTGTAACGACGATTGATAACTGATTAACGTAATTCTTCGAGCAATGACTGATACATTAGAAAGTAAGCCTCCGACAGTTAAATCTTAGTTACAAATCATCGTTAAATCTCAGTTGCTAATCATCGACACAATCACAGTCACGTAACGGTTTACCATCAGGAATTTAGACATGTGTACATACTTATTTGTGTGCCCTATCCGTTCAACGGACGTTGGCTATCATCACTTTGCTTACTACGGCCCGGTGCAGCTCTACAGTAGACTGGCCAAAACCATTACCTCAGGTTCTTCGGCCATGATATTCTCCTTATTCCAGGGCCCCAACCTCTAGCAATCTTTCCCTGCATTGCGAGGTGCAAGATCTCGTACTTCTCCGGATGTCTCATTACACGTCCGAGATATTGAAATTTTCGGAATATAATTGTTTTAAATACTTATTTCTATTAATTCATCTGAACCATAACATTTTCATTCTTTAACTCCATCCATCCAGATTATTTTGAGCATTCTTCTGTAGATCCACATTTCAAATGCTTCAAGTCGTCTTGTCATTTCTTCGGTAAGTGTCCATGCTCCCATTCCATAAAATAAAATCGAGAAAACATAGCATCTGACCATTAGCCATCATAATCTAAGGTTGAGATCATGACTGCAGAATATACTTTTCATGCGGATAAAGGTTGCATGAGCTTGCTCAATGCGGCATTTGATTTCAACAAAAGGATCCCATCTTTCATTTATATTACCATCCAGGTATATAATACTTTGTATCTTTTCTAATTTATTTTCAGGAATATAAAGACTACATACGACCAATTGATATCAAAGATAGGCAGGCTTTTATTAGTTTTTAAACCCCTGACATTTGATCCATTATGAACACTGATTGAACCATTCAGACTACACCGTAAGAGCATTTTAGCTCCTAAACTGTACAACATACTTAACACTGACTAGAAATCGTTTACTTACAAAAAAATACTCAAATATTGATTTAATTGGGTAGAAATCAGTCAGAAGCATCGTTGTTCAACGTTCCAGCTTAATCACAATACTACTAATGATTCACTTTACATTCACAACATTTTTTATTGTCTCTTTTTTTAATATATATATATATATATATCTGTCGAATCTAACTCTTTTCTTTTAATTATAATTAAATAACACCGCAACAACACGGAAAAAACTATCTACTTTAACACAGTCGGTAGTCTAGCAAAGTAGTCAGGACAATGTTTTATTTATCAGAGGTGGATACCTTCTGTATCCCATACAGTCAATTAATAAGTGTATTATGTTTTTTCATGTTCACTTTTTGATGTATAAAAAATTAATGTCTCTCATCAACTACTACTCTAGGATTTCTTTGTCTGATGCACAACTCGGGGCCTGTTCTGAAAAAAATCACCCTGAATTGTTATTAATACGTTGCTGACCAGACTGATACATTATTCCTTTAAAAAATATTCAATTTATTTTTTGACGCTTTCTTAAAAGGCTCAAAACATTGCAGAATAACAAATTTAATTTTTAAACAAATAATAGATATCTCATAGAGACGAAGCTATTTTTTATTATATTTAATGGAAATATATGGAAGAATGGGTTACAGGGCTTACGACCTATCTTCGCCTTCTACATATCTATCAAATTTTTGAAAATTGTGTATATGTTTGTTAATTTTATTTTTGTTTATATTTACATTGCACACTTTTGAGGTATTTTTTCAGTTAATAAAATACATTTCTTCATTTATAGGCATGATCGTTTCCAGCACGCTGGCGTCCATTTACAGTGTAGGACTGATTGCAACGGACAGATTCCTGTACATCTTATACGGCCTGAAATATCACCACTGGGTTTACCCGACAAGAGCTAGATGTTTGATAGCGGCTACATGGTTTTTAGGTAAGCTCAATTTTATTAGCAATTTTTGAATATGTCCAAGTACACACAATTACTGGATTTTCACCTACAAAGACACTGTTATTAAAATGGTTGCACTACATTATGATGGAAAATCAGCTAACTCCCAATAATATAGGGTGTTCAGCGGAAAAATTTCAAGATTAAATTGTAATTGCTCGTAAACCATCAGGGTGAGGTAAGTGGGAGGGATATTGTTCGACGCAAGTGATTTACGATTTTGCCAGTCGCAATGAGTCACTGATCGGGAGCGCACCGCGCGTTCGCGGTTGAGCAATATTTAAAGTGCGGTGATTTATTGGTTCGTGCGCGTCGCGCTTTTTGTATCCATTTTAATATTCGACGAGTAAGTGATGGGCCGAGAGCACACAACTTATCTGGTGTTGGGTTCAAAAGTTCAGACAAGAAGGGGCAATGGTTAACCAAACTCCTCTGGGACCATCAACATCAGCAGCGACGCCAGAACACGTGGCTCATGTTCGACGTGAAATTATGCGCAATCCGCGTAAATCGATAAGGAAAATCGCAGCCTGTACTGGAATAAAAAAATCAATAATGCACGTTATTTTGAAAAAGAAACTACAGTTTCACCCATACAAACTGCAAATCGTGTAGTTTCTCAACGAAAATAACTATTATTTACGTGAAACCTTAGCGAGAACGATGCTGGAACATTTTGGAACAGCACGAACGCTTGGAAACATATTGTTTACTAACGAAGCACATTTTCATATCTATGGCTATGTTAATAAACAGAACATGAGATACTGGTGCCCCGACAACCCAAGGGAACGCCATCAAAAACGTCTGCATTGTCCAAAAATGACTGTGGTGTGCAATTTCTGCCCGAGGGATAAGTGGCCCTTATTTTTTTAACCAGCGAGAAACAGTCACTGCTGACGTGTATTGCCGAATGATCGACGAGTTTAACAATAGAAAGTAGAATAGAACACAATTTCAGCAAGACGGGGCCACTCCACACACAGCTAGAGTATCAATGAAGAAGCTGAGGGGAATTTTTCCCAATAAATTAATCAGCAAGTACGAAGACATACCCTGGGCACCTCGGTCACCGGACCTTACACCGTGCGACTTTTTTGTAGAGACACATTAAGTCGAGAGTTTACAGCAACAATCCTCGAACAATTCAGGCCCTACAAGAAAATATCCGCCGTGAAGTTGCTGCCATTGAACCAACGCTTTGCTCTCGCGTGTTCGCAAATTTAAGAGTCCGATTGCAAGAGTGTCTTGAGAGAAATGGACGGCATTTAGATGATATTATTTATAAAACGTAAAATCCGCATCGTTAAACTCCATTTTGTATAAATAAAATATGAGAATAGCATTGTAGTTTTTTTATTTTATTTAATATTAAACTTGAAAATTTTCCGCTGGACACCTTACATTTTACAATTTTGGTAAAGAAATTCAGTTAACTCCAAATATTCACTATAAATACGAGATAAATCAAAATATGAATAAAAAATTTCAGCCACACCCTATTTCTGCATAAACAATCTACCAAACAGTGTTTTGTAATTTTCGTAATCCATTTAATTACAAAATTAAACAGTTTTTTGTTGCTCCTGAACATTTTAGAAAAATGGAGTTAGCTGCTTTGCAGATTAATATCGATATTTATATAAATATACTGATGTATGTACTATATTAAGAATAAATAAATAAAGACCTCCCACAATGACAAGCACCCGTCTATATGTTCTGTCATCCACATCCATTGCTTCTTGCTATTCTTTTGATATCGTCGATCTAGCGATCTGGATATTATGGATCCGTTTCCATAAAGGATCACTTAGAAACGACATCGAACGGATCATTTGTTCGGTTGAGATGTCCAGCATATTGCTATTTCAACATAAAGAGCTTCTAGTTCGGTTGTATAGTAATGAATATCTTTGTTCTGATAATTTATTTATTTAATTCTTAACATAGTGCATACATAAGCACTCCTATGTATGCTCTAATATAAACAAGATTAAAGTATTTTATTTTACTAAAACTTATCTTTTACATATTTAGTCAGTTTGATTTTAAATCTATTCAATTTCTCCTTCTTTCTTATGTTTTCTGTCATTTCATTAAAAATCTTCATCGATTTCTAAGATATGGCCTTTTTCCTGAATGGCAGTCTCACTCTATCCCTTTCTCTTGTACGATGCTCGTACTCATGTTGATTTGCATCAATTTTTCGTGTAAATTCCGCTAATATTTTCTTATTGAGGATTTTGTAAATAAATACCATTATATTCAGATATTTCAGCATTGCACTGATCCGAGTATATCTAATTCTTCTGAGTATTATTCTCAAAGCTTTATTTTGCAACACTGACAATTGTTAAATTTATTCTTCGTTGAAAAATAATGTGAGCAATAATAACAGAGTTGTATACTATTTTACAAGTACTAATAAATCTTTTGATCCTTCAAAGAAGAAAGATTTTTGCATTTTGCGATAGATATAATAATATTCAATTTGTAGTTGTAGACTATTTTAATTGTAGAAGTTTTTACTATGCGGCATCGCGGCGTAGTTGCCATGTAGAATTTAAAACCGATATGGGAACATTCGCTCATAGAACGGTCGATGGGTCACCTCTCGCTGTTATAAAATCAGGACACGCTGATTGAAAACCCTTTGTTCTGAGGTATTGCGAACTCGATAGATATCATAATGAAACTTCACTACTCACTATTATTGAACAAATATCAGATATCTCATAGAGACAAAGCTATTTTTAATTGTATTTTACATATATACAACTTTCAAAAATTTGATAGATGTAGAGATTGAGGGGTGATAATTGGTAAACGTTATAAAGTTATAATAACGTTATTGGTGATATATAAAGTGATTACTTAAGCCTGCCGAAGACAGGTCGTAAGCCCTGTAAATATCCCATACTTTCATATAATTTCCATTAAAATATAAGCTTTGTCTCTATGAGATATCTGATATTTGTTTAATAACAGTGCCTTTGTAGGTAAAAATCCAGTAATTTTGTGCTCTTGGACACATTCATATATTTCCACTGTTATTGTTTTCAGGACTCGTGATTGGCTTCTTACCGTTGATGGGCTGGGCGGGAGAGACGAACAACGGAAGAGTGTGCTGGTTCATAATGCTCGCGCCGCCGAACCTCATCATTTTAACAACGATTATCGGTTTCATTCCTGTACTACTCGTCGTAGTTCTATATTCCATCATCCTCTACAATGCCATCAAGAAGGTCATTCAACTGAGGAGAATATCAAAACACCCTGGAGCGGAAGGCGCGAGCGATGATCCGAACAAAATGCGAATGTTCAGAGGCGGCGCAGCATCGACAACCAAGCAACAGACCAAAGCCGTGACGGTAAACACATCCGAAGCAGAAACTAACGAAGACGCAATCGAGGAAGAATCCACAATTCCTCTGCCAGAAATTTCAAAAACAAAAAAGTTGTTTAATCAACTGAAGAGAATAGGAAAGCAGTCCAAAGAAAGCGAAACTCCAGCAGACCAGGCCGATAGGAAGCCGAGCAACCCGTCAAAATGGAAGGCGATCAAAGTCGTACTTTTCACGACGGGCAGCTTCGTGTGCACGTGGCTACCGTACTTCGTGGCCTGCACCACCTATGTTTTCTGCGATTTCAAAACGACTCCGGACAGATGCCAACGCCTGAAGTTTGCGATAGCGAGCCCGCTGGCCATCCTGGGATTTCTAAACAGCCTCCTGAACCCCGTGATTTACGCCTGGTGGCACAATGGCTTCAGAAAATCCATGAAGAAAATGTGCTGCCGGCGAAAGAGAGTCGGAGTCACCTCGGCAGACTCCAAAAATATCGGAAACTCGACACAGGCCAGCCGGACGACCTCATCTTCAAATACGTTTACTGGTATTTTTAGATCTACAAAATAAAATAAACATTAAAGAAAAATTTGAACAAAAAACAATAGAGAAAAATGCTAATTAAATGTATTAATCATAAATATATATATATATAAAATCAATTTTATCGAAAAATATTGTTGTTGCGCCAGCGGGATTCGAACCTGGATCTCTTTCCAAACCAGGGAAGGTACATCATCCAACCTATATGTAACACTTTTTCAAATTATTACATCTACCGTTCCATTATTTGAAAGCCATTCACTTTGTTTTTGCGGAATCTCAAATAACTTTGAAAAAACCGATGACAGACGCCAGAATTAACAATTCATTATAATTTAAACTTTAATACATTTAATTAGTATTTAAAATATCACAGACCTACGTTCTGAATAATTACAACTTCGCAATAAGAATTTGTTCTCCTAATAAGAAATATATACATATAAAATCAATTTTATGGAAAAATATTGTTGTCGATACCGGGATTCGAACCTGGATCTCTTCCAATCCGGGAAACGTGCATCAAATAATGGAACGATAAATGTATTCATTTGAAAAGTGCAACATATAGGTTCGAAAATTTGTGGTCAATGTACTGTGATGCTATAGTATAATCGGTTAATACACGTCCCCCGGATTGGAATCCCGGTAGCGACAACAATATTTTTCGATAAAATTAATATTATATGTATATCTTTCTAATTAATATATTAAATTTGTATTAAAACCATCACAGACCTATGCTCTTAATAATAACACCTTCATAATAAGATAAAAATGGTTCAAAAGCAGATAAGTACTTTACAAAATGTTATACCGTACCAGAGAGATACTCACAAATATTAAATTAAGATTGTTTTAATGTATGTATAATATTATATAACATATATGATATTATTTAGATTAAGTTATGCCTTAGGATTAAAATTAACAATATCGATGTTATCCAAAATAATCCGAAAGAACAACTAGTCATCTAATTTAAATTTTACATTTTTTTTATTACTAGTATATGTTAAAATCATTTTACAGATAAAGTATATTGCTTTGAATAATTTTCAACAAAAAAAATCAGATTCTCATTGAGTTGACATATATGCTGTTACAAGGAAAAATGAATTATCACATTTGGTCCACAGATGGTGTAGTGGTACTCGAAGCGAGTCCACGTACTAACATATATGCAACATTCAAAAAATTTATAAATATGGAGATTGAGAGATAAGAATTAGTGAACTTTATATATGTGTGATCACTTAAGCCAGCCGAAGACAGGTCGCAAACCCTGTAATTACACCATATTTCTATATATCTTCTATTAAATATTATAAAAATAGCTTCGTCTCTATGAGATATCTGATATTTATTTAAATTTTACAAATTATTTAAGTGCCCTATCTACCATAATATATGAGTAGAATATATAAAAATATTTTGTTTTTAAAATAAAGGTACATACACTTAAATAGGTAGGTACGGTGACATTTTCTAATTTATGATGGTTTTCATAAGAATATGTAAATTAAAATGGATATATTAATAGATCGTAAAATGAACGATTATAAAATTTACTTCAAATGAAATGATAACGCTGTAATGAATTTAAAAGGAAAATAAATTTGTATGTGTAAAATATACTATGAAAATCATTGACACGACCTGTCGACTCCCTCCCACTCGAACATCAATCCTACTGAAACGTCCCTAACCTTACATTCTACCGCTCGAACCCACCATGACGAGAGCAAGAGATGAAAGTATTGAGGTATATTGTATACACCCTGTACAGGGTGTAACAGACCTAGTCCACAATATACTCGTAATTTAGTCAGGTATCTATCTATTCATAAAATATTATGGACTAGGTTTGTTACACCCTATATATGGATTTAAATAACCTACGAATAAAAATTAATTTAAGTTTGGCAACCAAATGCAGAGAAATAAGGAATGCATCGTTTTTGTTCACCAACTAATGCATACTGACATTCACTGCCAAAAATACGCGAAATAGGGCAGGTTGTTTGATCAGCAGTAAAATTTTACGATCAATCATTTAATCAATTTACCATAGTAACTTTTTACCATCGCCCGTGGTAAAAAAAACATTTGCGGGTTCGAACGTCAAATTTACTAGTATAATTTACTAGTAAATAGTGTGGTAAGGCGAATAAATAATCATCAAATACATGCTTTATCTACCCCTGCATTCGAAATCAGTCACTTTGCTGGTCTATGTACTACTATAAATTTAACAGCGAGATTATCATCGGATGAACTCTCATCACTAAAATAGCGGGATATTGAATGGTTCATTGTCGTGTATTGAAACAGCTACGAAAGGTCCGCCATATTTAACTAATGATTTACAGTTAAAGTTAGTTAGTTTTTTTTTTTAAATAGAGATGCGTAAATGGAATACATGTCACATCAATATTCTTATTATTTTCAATCTAAGCTAAACGCTTGTATTATGAAAATAAGACTAACTTGCTGGTCCCCTAGAACGAATCGCGAAACCCCAACCACTAAATTAGCGGGCCAGCATCTTAACCACTAGACCAATAAGCTACTTAACCTTTTAACTACCAACTCTACTTAAAATAGAAGACACCACATAGGGTAAGACTAGGCTTTAAGGGTCTTGACTTATCTATCAAAAGCTGGGACCTGTCGTCCACAGATGGCAAAATGATTTAAAAATATGATTTTAATCCCCGCAAGTTTGCAAGGTTCAACAGTGCGTGTCGACACACTTATTAAGTACTGACACGGCGGGGTTACTGGTGGACGGGAGAGGGGTGGTTCTTAACGGAAATATTGAGAGGAGAGGAGATGAGTTTGAAAATGTAATATTGTTTAACAAATTAATACACGAGTTCAATTTACAACCACCCATCCACCGTCCACCGGTAACTCCACCCTCTTCCCCTCCATCTGTCAGTACGTAATTACTTGTATGTCTACCACCTAAGCCTTGTCTCCTATATTTATAAGTAGTCAGTTTAAATACTTCATCTGTCGAAGAGAGTTACTGTTTCTCTCGAAACTCTAGTAGTGCTAATAAACTCAAGTAGACTAATAACATTGTTTCATTTATATCTGTCAATAATTAAAAAAGATGTGTTAAAAATACATTATTGTATTCGTATTTACTTCTGGCATTTGACATTGAAACGAACTCCATTTTAGTGGTTATCTTTACGCCATTATCCTTCCATATTTTTTTAGCCTAGACAATACGTATCAGACCATAGCTAGCCCTATTTAAATTAACTTTAATTTTAATTTTGTGCTGAATTACCTGTAAACATAATAAATGACATTAAAGTACCCACAATTCTCGTAAAAATAATACTTTACACACATAATGAAAGAACATGCAACTCTATGTAAAACTTAATGGATTCAAAAAGGTATTTAAGATTTAAAGCGATACCAAACTTCATAGATATTTGCACATTAAAAATCCCCGAAAAAACTTGTCTTTAACGCATCCTATATTCCCGTTGTCTTGAGATTTAAAAATAGTTTGGTTGAACCGGTTTGATGCATTGCTATTCATTATTATCAAAAGCCACTCGGCTATAAAAATCAATAAAATTATGCAATATTTATGGACTATTAGAGTTACTACTCTTTATAGAAGCTGCTTTACAAATTTGAACATTCAAAATCCGAAACTAATCCGTGAATTTATTAACTCAAAATTAATCATCCGTGAATTTATTACCTCGAAATGTAGTTCAGCATTGTAAAAGGAATAAAAAATATTTACACATCCAATTAAATTATTAAATAATGTAATAATTCAATTCAACTATGAATAATTGTAATAATAATTGTAATCGTTTAGAAAAAAATATACAGAAAAACCAATATATCGAAAAATTATTTAGTTGCTATCGATTTTAATTTGTATTAAATAATCACAGAACTATATTCTGAAAATGCAACTTCACAACAAAAATGTATTTTGTTTTAAAAATGAGTTATGTGCATACACTATACGAAATATGTATATTGTACAAGAGTTATAAACAATAAATTTTTTTACTACTTTTTGAGATAATAATCGCACGATACGATTAAGATCATTATGAAGAGAATTATACTGTTAACTTAATTTGATTTTTAATTTGTGTGAACACAATTTTTTTTTAATTAAAAATATGTATACACAAAAATAAATATTAAATATTTGGACATAATAATATAATACGACTAGAACCAACAAGATATAACAAGATTCTCATTAAAATTATATTTATATTCGACTTTTATGTATATTTTATATATGAATTAATTGTTTATTTCCTAATAGGTAATATTTAAATTTATATTGCCTAGTAATCTATTAAAAAATACGCCTACGTTATGATTATGACGACATTAATTAAAAAAAGGAAACGACTTCTAAACACAATGCAATATAAAGAATTAAAAAAATTTGACATGTTTTGACAAAAAAAAGGTTCGTTAGGATAAATATCAAAGATCGATGGCGTAAAACAAACTATATGTGTGATGCACCAGTTGGGGAATCACTGGACAAGCGAAATAATATTTAAGAATTAATTATTAACGCTTCATTTGCTAACACTCTGATACACATAACATTATTATGAAAGTGGTCTAAGTCAAGAAATAGAAAAAAAATATAGTTTATCAATTACTTCGCGTCACATTGTTTTAAATTAATATAATATGATGCAAATTGTTACAATTATGAAAAATTTGAACTAATTCAGTGTATTATTACGACGTTCAACGGTATTCCGCTAGTGTTTATTTAGATAATAGAGTAAATCATTTCAACCTTAAAAAAATTTATTTCCTTATAAGCTACATGCAAAATTTATATATCGTAATAAATTATAAATCTAGTAGACTAAATAAAATTTGAAACATTTGTGTTGTTTAATAAAAATATATTTTTAATCAATTCAAACGCAAACCTTTAAATATTTCGAAACATGAATTGGACCACTTTCATATTTTTTTGAAATAAGCCTATGATTTATTTTTTTTTGAATCACAGCTAGTCCTTTCACAAGAACAAATCGTCTAAGTGAAACAAACAAATGTAAAAAATCCTCAAAATAAATACATGTACCTAACTGTATTTAAATCATACGTATCAATAAATGACAATTATTAAATACACGTTAGTGTATTTACCCCTAATTATTTTGAAATATTTTTACATTGTAACTAAAGTTGTTACATTGTATTAAGACGATCTATCATGATGATGGTTTGTTGATAATCTATACATAAAAAATAAATAAAATGTCGCGATTGTAAATCTTCATATTGAAACATACCTTTCTTACCATTAGTTAAATACAGATGCGGAAAACACGTACCACAATAATAATCGTACTATTTATCAAGAGTTTGTGCAATGAAACGTGATAGATCAATAAGTTTCACTTACCTAATAGCAGTTACCATAAAATATATGTAGTTAAGTTAAATTTTACAGTATCGAAATTTTTGCAAAATTTTAACACTTCCAAACTGATAAACATGATAAAAATCGTGTCTATTAAAAAAAAAAAACGGCGGGTCGAAACGGGTTAAAGAGGAAAAAAAATCAGCATAAATTTATGGGTGTAATGTATACGCAACACCATTATCGTCCTGGGTGTATTTGTGGATAGTTGTGGACAGAAGGCGCTACTAATAATAAATATATAAATCAGCGTAATCAAATCAATTACGTTTACGATAGAATTTACAATAAATGGAACAGTGATTAAATAATATCTAACGTGCGTTACTTAGTGGGTCACGACTGTTGACTATAAATAAATAAAATGTGAAAAGGGATCCAGTGATAAAAAGTGGTCGCTATTTAACATATTACATACAGGTTAATAAATTTATTTATTAAAATCGGAAATAAAATGTAACATTAAATATTAAAAAAAAATCATACAAAACATATATGTATATATATATATACATATACAAGGTGTAACAGACCTAGTCCACAATATTGTGTGAGTAAATGGATACCTGACTAAATTACGAGTCGAAAATATACAAGGAATATGTGGCACATCTCAACTATGTCAGAGATACACACATTTCAAAATAAAAGAGTAATTATGCGATTATTTCGATTAATTGTAATATTCTATTGATTCCAAATTATATATTGAATACAAACAATTAAAGAACATTGAATTTCGAACGGCTAGACTATTTTTGTTACATGATTTATTATGTGAAGCAAACATATAGATTGATAATGGATAAATTTCACTAATATTTTTTTGGAAGTACGTAGACTTAAGCTTAACATGATTTTGTAAAAATATCAAACAATAATATTTTCCGTAACGGTAAAGAATTTGCACATACTCCTTGAACAATTTAGACTCATAATTTAGTCAGATATCCACCCATAAAAGATTGTGGAGTAAGTCTGTGATTATGTAAAAAAAAAATGTTTAGAAAACTTTTTTTTCTGGGTATCTCAATGCTGTAAATTGTTTACAAATAACACCATTTTAACACCAGGGTTGTCAAACATACTCGCTACTGTGGACAAGACAGGCAGACCAACAGTCGCTACTGGAACGCAACAAAAACGAGTTTTTTTTATAACGAGTCATCATTGGCTATGAAAAGTGGATTATTTACAACACCAAAAGTTCACGGTCACAGCGGGGTGAGTCAGCACAGACTATCAGAGAGAACGCACCTGAAGAAAGTAATGCTGGAAATCTGGTGGATGTAGTATACTACGAGCTGCTGCCACCATATCAAACTATTGATTCCAATAAGTACTGATACTGAACAAAGTTCGGACCTTCCGTTCGGACCAAAGTTCCGACTATTATTTGTTTCGGTGCATTATTTACAGAACAAATTTGAACTCCTGCCCAAACAACTTAAATCGATTTTTCACTGAAAAGTACCGGAAATTCTGATATCATAAAAACAATTAGAAAGATGGAAAAATGTCATCGATCAAAATGGCACATTCAAAATTGATTAAATTTATTTCTGTATTTACAAAAACACTAAAAAAGGAGAACGAATTTATATTACAACTCGCAATCAAATATACATTTTAAGAGCATATTTGGACAAGCACAGTTCGTAAAGACAAGCGAAAGAAAAAAAATACTATGAAACCTGACACATGTTCAATTTCAATACAATTTTTAATTTCAGAATTAATCCAAATAAATGTCTAACCTATCGATTTTGTCGATATTTGAACGCAACGTCACGGAGACATTATTAAATGAAACAGATGAGAGGGATTATCCCGCCACCCTCGAAGAAGCAGCGCTAGTTAAAAATGACAAGTTCGACGGGATGGCACTACATCTAATCACATATGACGTCATGATACCCGCAATCGGGATCCTGGTCATCGTCACCAACCTGCTGGTCGTCATATCCAGCGGGCTGCTGCTCAAGAGAGGTAACCTTACTAACTACATCATTATTATTATTCGAGTATATATGTATATAGAGAAAATGGATAATACGAATAATTAAATTACTAAATATTAATTAGAAAGATATACATATAAAATCAATTTTATCGTAAAATATTGTTGTTGCGCCACCGGGATTCGAACCTGGATCTCTTTCCAAACCGGGGAAGGTGCATTATCCAACTATGCCACAGCGACAATATTTTTAGCGACAAATTTTCGAACCTATATGCTACCTTTTTTTGATATTAATACATTTAATCGTTCCATTATTTGAAAGAGCCATCTACCTTATTTATATCCAGGTTCAAATTCCGGTGGCGCAACAACAATATTTTTCGAAAAAATTGATCTTATATGTATATCTTTCTAATTAATACATTTAATTCATATTTAAAATATCACAGACCGTCTGTTCTGAATAATTACAACTTCACAATAATAATGTGTTCTCCTAATTAATTTACTGTTCGTTCGTTCATCGTCCCATCTAAATCTCTTAGTATTCAAGACCCTGCATTACCTTGATAAGTATAGGAGAAGAAAAATTGATTATTTGATAATAAATTGATTATCACCTGATGTATACCTAAAAGTTAGATTTTTTAAATTTGATCATTAGTAAGTATTGTAAAAAGGTGATAGCTTTTATATAAATGGAATGTAAGATTTATCAATTTGAAATAGCTGCAACATATAAGTTCGAAAATTTGTCCTCTATGTACGAGGCTGACGTAATGTAATTGGTTATCGCACTTCCCCGGACAGGAGGAGATCCTGGTTCAAATCCCGGTGGCGGCTAAAATATTTTTTCGGTAAATTGTATTTATCTCTATGTGTATCTTTATAATTGATGCATTTAATTTGTATTAAAATATTAAAAAATTGTTTCTCACCAATATATATCCATTGCAGAGCTCTGAATATTAACATTCGATACATTTAATAGAAGTCATTTATTTGCGATTGATGTAGTCATAAATATTTAAATACGTTTGTAAATAAAAACTTGACAGATATACGGCAGCCACATACTTTAAAAATAGAGCGTGTTCCAAAAAGTGGTTGAGTCAATTGAATTTTATACGCATGAGAATGAAGAATGTAGTGTTCGGGAGGTTCGGTTGTTGCACACGGCGTCTGATGGAAATAGTGTTGTCTGCAGCCACACTTTCGCACACAGTTTCAATAATCTCATACGAGCGTTGTTCACGGTGATGTGTAGGTATTCGCATATCACGCGAACCAAAAAACCAAACCTGTGTTACCATTTGCAGGGCAAGAGCCCCGCTGCACGTACCTGTTGTTGGGTAACGTGGCTCTGGCGGATCTGATCGCAGGACTCACGGTTGTCATAAGTGCTCCCTACCCAGAGATGACGGACGATTGGTCTCAGAGCAAGTGCCGTTTTCATCTGGGTGAGTTCAGCAGCCGCTCATTAACATTAACAGTTATATTCATTAATACACACTTCTGTCAACAGAACCGATAGAGGTGTCACATGGCAAACAGGTACAGGCTGTGATGTCTCCCAATTAATTATACTAGCAGATAAGCAATCGCCTGTCCCTGTCGGCTGTCATCGATTGCTTACTGCTAGGTCCTGCGGTAGGCTATTGTGGCCGCTTCGCGGCCGATGGTGACCGCTGCGTGGTTAGGGTCTCAAGATAATATATAAAACAAACTACACGTAAATAAAATGCCAATGTAATTAAAAATATTCCGCCTTTGTAAGTTAGCTGTCAAAACGAACAAAAATGACATCTAGATAACATATAAAAATCACGGATAGACAATTTCTATGATAAGTAAGATTTCTCCCTTACCATAGACATCATAGATAAGAAATTATTACATACGATACGTAGGATTTCGCTAAAAAAAAAATTTCTTACTCGTAATAAATAAAATGTACACTTAATTTCAAATTGAATATATATTTTAAATATGAATTAAATATATTAATTATAAAGATATACATATAAAATCAATTTTATCGAAAAATATTGTTGTTGCGCTACCAGGATTCGAACCTGGATCTCTTCCCTAACCGGGGGAGGTGCTTTATCCAACTAAGCTACAGCGGCATTATTAATATATTTAATTCATATTTAAAACATCACAGACCGTCTGTTCTGAATAATTACAACTTCACAATAAGAATGTGTTCTCCTAAAGAATATATATTTAAATACTGTTATTGAATACCAATACCAACGTTAATGAATCGGCTCGTTACAATAAGTTGCTAACACTAGAAGGAAGACAAACTTTCGACCAAACAAGCCGTGTGTTGTCATTAAAAATATCTTGATTTTTAGGTACAATCGTATCGAGTGTAGTGGCGTCAGTCTACAGCGTGGCACTGATAGCTGTGGACCGATTTCTGTACATACTGTACGGCCTGCAGTACCACCGCTTGGTTTACGTCAAGAGGGTGAGAAGTATGATTGCCGTAACCTGGTTCTTTGGTAAGAAAATGTGTCATCAAAATTGTCTATGCAATACACAAATGTGGTATATAAGCGGCTAAAACGTTAAAAAGTATGTCAAAGAATGACGAATCGTTATTTATGAAACAAACACCGTTAATGTACGCAAGATGCCGTTGGTCAAGCCTGTTAATGACTTAACATTTCTATTATTAATGACTTAGTGACTTTTTAATATTTAAAACTAAGAATGAAACGTAGTTTTTTTGGAACTTTTTAGTACGATATGAAACAGGAAACTACTATTAACTTCAGATTGTGGTTATTCATTTTAATCTAAATTAATTATAACATTGTTTTTAACCAATTTTATGAGTTAAATTTAATACACCAACCGGATTTGATCAGGTTCATTTGACATACTGGTGGAGGAAAGGGTATTTTCCGAAACCAGTTGACATATTAAATTGTACTCATAAAAGTGGTTAAAAACAAAGCTATACATAATTTATACTTAGAGTAAACTCATACATAAAATTGTCAATAAGTTCAGAGGAAAATTTATTAATTTTTATAAAATGTTTTTGTAATATATGATTTTACATTTGGTTGACATTGTTTAAATTATTATACAAATTGTAATGGCGCACGTAACTCGACAAATCTCTGAGACGAGAGATCAGATTATCATCCCTGTACGCCAACATAGTACTAAACAAAAGAAAATTTATTTACATATAATGTTGAATTATATAGTAATTGGATACTAAAATTAATTTGACTTAGCAGTGGTAAGTTAGTCTTAGAATTAAACATATTATGAATGCTATTAGCTAATAACAAGTCGTCACGATACTGATCGTACGAAACATCAATTATATAATCATACCAACTAAATTAACCCGCTGAATTACCCTCTTGCTAGAAGCTACCATATAATATTAATTTCGTTCTCTTTAGAACTCACCCGGAGAGAGGGATAATGTTAATGAAATCATTAAAACGAAAACTAGATTACTCTATTTCTATTAGAATCATAAACAGAACATTTATTTAAATATACACTTATATATGTTTCAGGACTTTTAATAGGCTTCTTGCCGCTAGTGGGCTCGTCCAAGGATTCCATGAACGGAAAGAGATGCTGGTTCACCATGGTAGCTCCTCCGGAACTGATCATCACTACGTGTATAGTCGGCACCGTCCCGGTACTCTTCGTCACTGTCTTATACAGCATCATTCTGTACAGAGCGATCAAGAACGTCATACAACTGAAGGACACAAATACCGCAACAAAACAAGATGAAACAAACAACCCGACAAAACTGAGAATGTTTAGAGGCGGAGCAATAAGAATATCCAAAATTGAAACAATATCGGAAAAATTAGATGATATTTCCTCAATTACAACAAGTCAGCATTCGTACGGACACAATTCAGAAAAATCTTCACGCAACACTTCAACAGTTTCATCGAGAAAATACGCCACGAGGGAGGGTATATTTAACCACCCCATGTCTCCGTCAAAATGGAAAGCCATTAAAGTAGTCCTGTTCACGACCGGGAGCCTCGTCTTTACGTGGATACCTTACTTCACAGCTTGTATTGTGTACGTTTTTTGTGACACTCAAATAACCCCTTCCGTTTGCCGGAAGTTGAAATTTTCAATAATGATCCCATTGGGGTTTCTTTGTTTCTTGAACAGCCTTCTGAATCCGATCATATATGCGTGGTGGCATAACGGTTTCAGAAATGCTATAAAAAAGATGTATTGGAAAAGAAAAAAAATAATAATGTTGAACAACAATCTCAAGAAATCGCACGCAGTTATGTTAAAAATGCATACTTCTCAGTTAGGCGCATTTTAGTAGATATAGATTTTTTGGTCAATGTGTCATCTAAGGTGGCCGACTTAAGCTGACTGTTTTTAAAAATTTATAACTTTAGTAAGGTTTTTTTTTTTATGCAGATGATAAATTTATGAAAGTTTATAATGACTTCATACCCAGTGCAAGAGCGCGTTAAAATTATTGAATTATTATGAATTATGTTTCGCGACGATCTATTTTCGGTGACCGGCTAATTTCAAAAAATGCAGAGTTTGCTTGGCCTACCCGTTTCCCAGATTTGACAGCGCCTGATTTATTTTTGTAGGACTACTTAAAAGGCCGAGTTTACATGAACAAACCAGCAACAATTCAGAAGCTTAAACTAAATATACGTGCAGAAATAACAAATTTGGAGGCAGAAACGTTGCGTAATGTAATGCAAAATACTTTAGAAAGAGCAATTATTTGTCAACAAGAAAATGGAGGTCATTTAAATGGTGTTATTTTCCACACATAGATTAAAAAAAGTTAACAAAGTACACTTTCATGTAAAAATATATTTTTTTAATAAATATTATAATTACAAAAGTTATATGCATTTTACATCAGTCAGTCTAAATTGGCCCACTATGTACAAGGTAAAATTAAGACGTTATAAAATAGTAATAAGATATTACTTAAATATCATAAGAAACAAAATCAAACTAATTTTAAAAATATCTTGTAAGTTGATTAAATATGTAAATGATGAAAATATTGAATAAAAATATTAAATTGAATTCACTAGTTATCGATTTATTGTTAAAAGGGAAGGCGTTTTATTTTATACTTACATAAATATGACACATTTGTCAACTTTTTTTAATACTAAAACTAATACTTTTTAATAATCTACCCTGATATGCATTAATGCAAGACTAGCGATGCACAATGGAGTCCTGGTGCCGACACTGATGTATGGAAGTGAGGCCTGGAGCTGGCAGAAGACGAACGAAAGTACACTGAATGCAGTGGAAATGAGATCACTTAGGCGTATACGTGGCAAATCTATTTATGACAGAGTAAAAAATATATCCTTGTAGATCAAGTCTAACATTTTTGAACTTCTGAGCAAATATGTTAAGACAGTATTACGCGTAATTAAAATTATCCTCAAACTAAAATATATGGACATTTGTGAAATGATAATAGGATAAGAAAAAATATTAATAACACAAATTAAATTAATCAATAAGAAATGTGTTGGTAAAAATATTTAGTTGATACCGGTAGCAACAAAATATTTTTTCGATAAATACATGTTTTCTGTTCACCTTCATTTCTGTTCTACTTCATTTAATTTATATTAAAATACCACAGAAAAAATTTTGTGTCTCCCAAAAAGAAAATATTATTAAGACTACGCTCAAGATCCAGAAGACTAATGTATTTTGAAACAAGATTCAGAGTCTAAACAAGGAATATAAATTAATTGAATGGAATATTATTTTTTACTGGAAATAACTATGTAATCGTAGTAAATTAATATGAATAGAAAAAAATATCGTGTATTTTTATGGATAAGTGTTTTCAAAGTGCTAAGTGGAATAGAAAATTGAATTTCTTAAAAATAAGCATAATTTAATATTAATAAGAAAAAATCATTATAATATTACGATTATTCAAAATTTGATATGTTTTTAAACGAGGTCAACTTTGATAAAATAATTTACCCCAAATTATTAAATTTAAGGGCCTAGCAACTGTATATTTTTTGTAGTATTCTTCATATTGTAATAAAAAAATATATAGTATATAAATATTATTAAATATAATTTGCAGTACAATCAGACCTTACGTGACGTACACAAAAAAAAAATAGTATAGTACAAAACATATGAAAGAAATATTTTAAAACATTAAAAGAATAGTAGTGTGGTGGTAGTGCTCGTACCCCGCAGACATGGCCGCATAAGGAAGTCACTATATAGCCATACAATCCGACCAGTACACACTAAAACAGACAACAATACTCCGTGCCGCAACCGATCCGAGGAAACTTGGAACCAACCAGTCTTCTCCTGGCCAGCTCTTCGGATACATCTACTCGCACCTCGGCACCGCCTCCAGTGTACCGCGTCTATCTTATACTTTGTAATATAACGATCAGTGTAAATTCAATCTCTAAATAAACGCCAACCGGTAAGTATTGTTTCTTTATCATGGCCTACCCGCTCTAGTTGTACACGCAAACACAAATCATAATAAGTTTTAGCATTGCATATATATTATATACGGGAGAAGCGAGGAGATATAAGGGTCTCGATTCTCACCGTACATATCCTTCCTTCTGACAAATAATCGCTATTGGTGACCACAACGAGTCTAATCAAACATTAACCACACAATAACACCTAAAGTGGTAATCTGTAACTATTAAAAATCATAAGGAATACAAGCGCGTAAAAGCTAACATTGCAATAATGCGCAACTGACATTTCACCCGCCGCAGAGTTGTCATAACAAAAAAATAACTAATGTCAGTAATCTAAATAAATCGAGTAGGCTATTATTTACGTAGACTTAGTAATATCGTCAGAGAATTGACACCGCAGTAAGATATATGACTAGATAAAGTTGATGGTACTTTAAAGTACCGCCGAGGTAGAAAGGTGAGTTAAAAACGTTGATTTATCAGAGGCAATTTTTTTTACGTAGAATTTTAAGATTTAACAAGCAATTTAATATTGTGGGATTTCACACATTAGTTTAATTACGTGAAAAATCACATTGTATAATATTTTTCACCAGCAAAAAAAACCTAGATCTGTTCAAAGACAAAACGTATAAGTTTTTTTTAAAAATAAATTATTCATTTATAGAATGGTCAAGGATATATAGACTATTGAGATTGTTTTTAATAGCTGCAATGTTCTTACAAAATTACGATAGTTTATCAACGGTATATAATGATAGTACAACAATGTAATTATTACGTACACGTAAAGAAAAAAAAGTTTTATTACACTTAATCTACTGCACATGACACAGGTCATCAGACTCATTACCATCATAATTATTTATTTATTTAACAATAAATTAAATATATTTTCTATAAACGAATAGTATACAACATTTTCGAAATTAATTCTAAACAAAAAAAAAAAAAAACGGAAATTAACTGAGCTACAGATTAGTAAAAAATAGTAACAATAAACTTCAAAATCAATCCTTCGAGGATACACAGCTCTGCTCTAAATTTAGTTTTAATTAACGATAATTTATCGATCTTTGCGGTTAATAATAAACATGAGATCAAAACGGAAAAAAAAACATTTATTGGAAAGTTATTATTAAGCCATTAAAGTCAATATTTAATGATATTGATGAAAAAATAAAACATCAATATTTAACATAAATCAATCATTGTCAGTGGAGGCTTATGAAGTAATAATATGATCATAAAACAAATAACATAAATAATGCATTAGGTACGAAGTGATTATCTTTCTAACATAATGATATCGACGAATATATGTATTTATGAATGGTGTATATTAAATTGTATGGGCATTAATTATAAGATTTCAAAATGAAATAAAAGTTTGTGTTGGGTAGATGTCCCAGTAGCTGACATATTAAGAAGAAAAATACATTAATCTAATTTGGTGAATTAATTTACTATTAGCGTATTTTGAAAGATAAACATCTAAGACTCACGCTAAATAAAATATAATTTTGTAAAAGTGTGTTATCACTTACATTTTATAATTAATATTGAACCATAAATAAAGGATTATTTCTTAGAAAATAGGACACGTGTACGTGTGCATTGAAACATCACTAAAATAATATTCAGACAATTTAGTCATTGAAATAAAATACATTCATTACAAAAAAAATTATTACTAGAACTAAAATTATTAAAATAAATTTAAATCAAAAAATATATTATTAAATTATGATTACTAAGAAATTGAAAATTTCAGAGCAAAATAAAATATTAGACATATATGGTAAATATAATCAGAATTAAAATAACAAAATAAATAAATTTAGTAAACTACGAGGCAAAATATTTTTTTATGATAATTATAGAACAAAGTTATATTGTTACAGTGCTTTCCAGAACGCCAGAAACTATTGCCACCGACCAGCTCAGTCTGGGTGCGGTGCCGGATATTTTGTCGGAAGGGAGGGAATGGACGAGAAATGGAATATTTTTCATATAATCAAATTTAAAAAAAATAAATACAAAAAATAAGTTAACTGAAATTTAATATTTGGTGTGAACTCTCATATTATTAATAATGCATTTAAACATATAATATTTGGCATAATATCTACAAGTTTTTTAATGCTGCAGGAGTATCCTTCCACGTGTCCATTAGTTTTTCTCTTAAAAATATTTCGATCAATTTCATCCCATAAGTGGAGTTAAAATTTGGAGCCATTGACGGCCACTTCTATACATTTACTTCAGTAGTCTTTGGCTTGAGGTTATTATTAGACTGGAACGTAAATAGTCGTCTTAAACCCATATCCATAATAATATTGCAGTTCCCCATCTATACTTTCTGGATGTTTTGGATTCGGACGTAGTGTCATTTGTGGTTGAAAAATGCTCGGTTAAACGGCCAGGTCTGTGAGGCGCGAATAGAGCAAAAACGAACGCGTTAGGTAAAGATTACTTGAATTTTTTCTCTTTTATATATTCAATAACAGTAAGTAAAAATATATTCCATTTGAAATTAAGTGTACATTGTTTTAGAATACAGCAGGATTTTGGTTATGTTGGTGACCATTTGTCAAAATATGCTGAGAAAACCATTCATCCGATTTTATGGTATTTTCTGAAATCGGTTGGTGTATTAATCAATCAAGTAGTTAAAAAAAACAAAGTTAAATAATCTGTATAAAAATGAATAACAACAAAGTTGATTTTGCTAATATTAAAAATAAGAATTCAATCGTGTCGGTTAAATAGTTGACAACATTTTCTTAACGAGTATTTGTACAACACACACAATTTCAAAACACATACCATAAAGAAACCATTGTTACTATGCCAAGGACAATATGCACAATAAATTAATAATTTGGTATGATGTTAATGAACGATATAATTTATTTTCATTTCTCTATTTAACATTAAGCGACAAAATAATGATGAATATTCGATATTGTCAGTTCCAAAATTTTGCAACGCCTTCAAATAAATACGGCATAAGTTTACTCAGGAGCCTTGGAAATATTGAAAATGTTTTAAATGACCCCCTTAAATGCGGGTTCAAGTTCGGATCCGGTGAGCAAGTAAATATTTTTTTAATTAATAGATTTTTTCTGTTGATTAATTTGATTTGTATTCAAAATACATTCCTATTGGAGATAACTATTACCTATAATTATGCAAACATTTATATAAACCTCAGAATTACAAAAATGTCTCTATTGTCATATTATCTTCCTATGTTATAAAATTATATAATATCCTTTTCTACATATTTTCATTAATATGACGATAAAATATTATTAGTACTGAAACGTAATCGTTACTTAGAATAATTAGAATCGTAAATATAATTAATCGTGAAAAAATCTATATTATAAAGTTGTTATACTATAGATTAAAATGAATACAAATACAATTTTTTGGGTTAAATTGTTAGATTGATAGTTCTCATACAAGGCGAAATGCGTCATTAGTAAATTAAACGATTAGAGTTAAAAAAAAAAAAACAAGTTTTATTTTAACAAATTATGTGATTATGAAGTTGTAGAAATTCCATAATAAAAATGTAACATAAAAAAATATTATTAGTAGTTTCGTATATAAATGTAAACCTGTATTCGTATTAGTGCTTTTGTATACGAAATGTAAATTTTAACCGAGCAAGATGAGACCTGTATTTATTTGTCCACGCGCAAACTGAATAAATTATAAGTTCCGCTGGAAACAAGCGGTTTTCAAAAGTAAAAAATAATTATAAGGCTTTTAATGAGAAGTATAATTTTGTTCGTTTATGGCACTGAAAAAATTTGGTCCATGGCGGGTATTGTATGTTCGGTTAAAATATTATAATATATGGTTATATATTATGTTTAATCTAAGGTAACTAAGGTATATTTTTCATGATGCTATTACTTTGATGGTAACATTGTTAAACTCAACTAATTGAAAATATATATTATTACACAGTCACAGTTTATTAGCCAGTTGCAGGCTAATAAACTTAGAAATCATTTTATAACAAATGCTCACAACAATTTCAACGTGATTTGACCGTTCGCATGACTCGTTACCAAGAGTCAGTCATACAAGGAACTCACAAACTAAAAAAAACAATTAACAGAATTTTTATTTAAACCCAGTAAACCCAAAAATTTGGAAATAAATATTACACAGGCTCTGAACGTCTCAAGTGATGTCGTACCAAATGTGCATAAGCGGGTTCGTCTATTGTCTGATAGTGATAGTGAATAACCATTATTACGATTACATTGATAAAATAGTGAATTTTATTTTTTAATATCCTGAATTGATTTTTATACAAGGAAACATATCCATCAGTATTTTTTATTTTAGTATACATTTTTTACACGGTATTGCGTGACGTATCCACCGTGTAAAAAGAGAGTCCAGCGTACACCATTATATCACATATATAATATAATTTAAAATGTGTGTAATTTTATGTATCCAAGAAATACCCTGTATACGACATGCTTATGTTATGATATTTAAACAGAAACTAATACCGTAATGTCTGTGTGTTTTTATGCTGCATTGGTCATCAATGGAAATGAGTAATAATCAGAACACACAAATCTAATAATTTATTCATTAATGTTAAATCTCTAACATTAGGGCTTCTTCTTCATCTATTACTTCAAATTATTAAGTAACAAATTACGAGTATTGTCCAAAATATTTTTTTAGAAATAACTGGGCATTATATACTATATTATAAATTATATAAATAAAAGTAAATAAATCTTTTATCTTAATACCAACGGCACCGGAACTCAACTGTGAATTTCACGGATACACATTTATATCACATTTTCTCGGATGAATAAAAATTACAAAAGTCCTAACGAAGTACATCATCAGTACACGTGAACAGATAGCTCCCCAAGATGTTTGCACAGAACAATATAAAGGGGTTGATAATTTTACAGATCCAGACTAACTATCTCGAACATGTTTAACAAAACAATGGAAGAATCGAAAAGCGAGCCTGTAAAGAACTGCTGGAGTCGAAAATACTGAGTCAAAAAAGCAAATTGGAAATGCAAAAAAACAATAAGGCCAATGGTTACTTGAGGGTGTGAGACGTGGTGCCTACAAAATGAACAGTTCATGAGAGTAGAATACAGGGTGAATATTATATTTCAGGCCGATGTTGTTTTTGAATAATTAGGAAATGAAACACAATTTTTTAATTTGGTTTTTATTTATCGATTACTTGATTTATTATAATTATTTATGACATCGACCAAGTGGCCTCCTCTGGCAGCGACACAAATGCGTGCTCTTTTAACCATATTTTTCATAATATTCCCCGTACACTTCGCGTATTATTCGTTCCAGAAATTCCAAGCCGCAAACTACCGCTTAGAAGACGAGTCTCCGCGTAGAGTTCGACGAGGACGTCCTGCAAACTTTGGTGGAACAAAAACTGATTGCAACTAGCCGAGAAGCTTGGATTTGGTCAATCAACTATTCATCGACACCTTCGTGCCATCGGAAAAGTCAGCAAATTGGGTCAATGGGTTCTTCACAAACTTTCAGTCTAATCGCGCGCAGAGAGTGAATGTGTTCTCTTCTTTGCTGTCACGTCTCAGAAATAAACCTTTTTTGGAAACGACTCCCCACCCACCATATTCGCCAGACATTACCCCATCGGATTATCATTTATTCCGCAGTTTCATCATTTGGACGGAAAAAATATGAATTCTGTAGACGAGGTCAGTAGGTACTGAAGGAGTATTTTTCGTAACGAACAAGTGAATTTTGGAAGAGGGTCCTTTGCGAATCTACCAGAAAGATGGAAGAGCTTTGTAGAAAATGAAGGAGAGTATATTTTAGATTAAAGAGGAACTCGGTTTATCTTAATTTTGAAAAATAAAAGAAGTATAAAAATACGGCATTATTTATGGGATGTCCTAATTTATCTTAATACAATTTTTATTTTATTATTAACTTTTTATCTGTTTGAAAATCTGTAGATAAATTTTATAAAAGAGCTTTCTCACGCATTTAGAAAAATGTCAAGTCATTTAGCGTATGACTATAGAACAGGATTTCTTATTGCGATAACCACGGTCATTACAAATTGAACTACAGAGTCACTTCATTACATAGATATTGTATGGTGCTTCACTTAATTAGGTATTTGAATATACTTTTAACCCTTTCTCACCAAGCGTGGATTTGATTCGATGTGAATTTAGATAATTATTTTCTATGCTTAAAACAGTAATGAATTTTTTGTTTTATTGATATCGCCGCGTATATATTATAAAACAAATGTTAAATTGTTTAACCGCTTATTTTTGTTTTTTTGCACGTGACGTGCTATTGTATTTGCCTTTAAGGTAAGTCTTTATATATTTATTTATTATCATTTATGATTATATTTAGAGTATATATGGAGTAAGCTTTCAGATGATAAAAAAAGCTGATAAATTGAAATCTATATTGTAATTTTCCTGATGTTAATCCGACGTAGTTTCAAATCGACAGTGGTCGCTGGTGGGTATCATACAAAATCATTTTCAGGTAGATTACATATTGTAGACGCAACTTTCGATAGATATCTCGGTTAAGTTCATTAACCAGTCTAATCCGCCATCTTGTTTCCAAATGGCGGCTGTTTAAAAACTTAAAAATTTGTAACACTGTCCTAAAGAAAAAAAGGAAAAACGTATGTACTTTAATACACAAACCAAATCTATAAATAAATGTCGGCGAGAATTATTTTTTTTTAGAAAAAACTTTAAATTTCTTTTTTGAAAATATAACACACAAGGGTTATTGCAATTGCTTAATATAATATTATTGATTAGAAATGTTTCGAAATTCAAAGATGTCTGACCGGTAAAAACAAGTTTCTAATGAGTTTTAGATGGAGAATCAGTGGATAGACGCTAATGTCCACCAATCTCATATTATTCATTAATGGGTGATGTTTTCGAAAATAAATCCTATAACCTTTAAGGAAATTATTTTAAAATATGTCATTATCGTTCGGGGTGTATATGAGGTCAGTCGCGTAATAAGGTGCTATTTATAATGTAATATAATAATCTCCCTCTTCATTACAATTCCGTTGAAGAGAACAATAAAAAGGCGGGAACATGTAAATCAAATAGAATGTGAATTTATATAAAAATATGTTAATAAATAAAAACATGTGAAAGTGTAACTTAACTATAAAAAATAAAATATAAAGTACACATCAGTTTTTGTGAAAGACAAGACAGATTAGATTTTAAAAAGAATAACTGATCGAAAACCACATCACGAGTGAAAATATTTATTTTCTAGGCATACAGTGAATTAATCAAAACGGATATACTAATTACTATGAATACATCCAATGTATAAAATAGTAGCAAAAGTTATATCTTATCGTGAGGTCATTTTTGTCACAACTTTATGTAATCACACGTTTCAAAGGCGATCGTGAATTAATTTAAATAATTCAAACAATTCAATTTTTCCAATTTTAGAAGCCATCCAAAAAGTCGAAGATGACCATGCATGCGATTTTATACGAAATGATCGGAGACAACGTCACGGCAACTGGAGCCGTGCCAGAGAAGTCAGACTACAGCGTCGTACCCCAAGAAGCGACACTAGCCAAGAACGACACGAAGAATGGTGGCGTGATTTTCCAGTTGGCCATGTACGACATTCTGATACCGGCAATCGGTATCCTGGTCATTGTCGCCAACCTGCTGGTCGTCATCTCCAGCGGGCTACTTCTCAAGAGAGGTAACTTAGAGCACATCATAATATTATACCAATTAATGTTGATGAATTACTTTTTTTTTTTTTTAGGAGAACACCCCCGGTTAGGGAAGAGATCCAGGTTCGAATCCCGGTAGCGCAACAACATATAAAATCAATTTTATCGAAAAATATTGTTGAACGTGTTGATAAATATTGTTCAACAATATTGTGAACGATACATGTATTAATTTGAAAAAGTGTAACATATAGGTTCGAAAATTTGTCGTCATAAGTACTGTCGCTGTAGCATAGTTGGATAGTGCACCTTCTCCGGTTTGAAAAGAGTTACAGATTCGTATCCCGGTAGCGCAACAACAATATTATTTCGATAAAATTGATTTTATATGTATATTTTTCTAATTAATTTAATTTAATTAGTATTTAAAATATCATTGTTTACGAAATACTAACTAATACTGAAAAATAATCAGTAGGTATGATACAGCCACGACTGTCATATTATGCGAGTTGGTTCGGTTAACATAGCTTGAATAATCTGGGACCCGCTGTACGTAAAGCTCAACATTTTATTACCAACGTTAGTGTACGAGGCGCATTTTTTAAGTAAGTACCGTTGCCGGATATTCCCGGTGTAGCGCTGCGGTTGCGATGTTGCGCATACGCAATGGTTTTCTTCATCTGTTGACTCACCGCATGCAACGTTAGAGACATTCACATAGTGTGGCCATCTTGCAATGAGTGGTTGAAATGTTCCAAGACAATAAGATCAGCTCGCCAACTGTGAGATACGGTCCGTGATTCGTTTCTCGAATGCATGAAATCAGCTGACATTCATCGCCAAGTGTGTCCTGCTTTGTCCTGATTTGGCACCAGCTGATTTCCATATTTTCGTTCACCTGAAACGTATCCTTGGTGGCAAACGTTTTGATGACGATGATGAACTCAAAGACGGAGTACAGACATGGTTTTCATCCCAGACGGTGTCGTTCTATGACGAAGGTAAATAAAAATTGGTGCCCCGTTATGGCAAGTGCCTTAATAATGGCGACGACTATGCTGAGAAGTAGTTTAAGGTGTGCAGCGTTCGACGGAAGTTAAGGGTTGTAAAAATGATGTGTTTCTTTAAAAGAAAAAAAAACGGTACTTAAAAACGCGCCTCGTATATTATCACGTGTTTAGCGTATGACCTTTCGATAGGTGTGTACATTAAATCATCAATATTTATTGCATTCCGTAAACAACAAGAAACGTCAAAAACATTTCATTAACGAAAATGAGTAGTCAAAAGTTGTTCAATAAAAAAAATATTTCTTTTAAACATTCGTTTATTATGTAAACGATCTAATGGACATTTTAACTCGCCGCTTGTGCTTTGTGCTTCGCGTACACTCGGAATACGAATATATTATCAACGACGCATAAATATTTCGAAACATTATATTCTAATATTAAATATAGTAATCAATTTGTTGTTTACGTGTGCAATGGAAGAATGGCTAAAAATGTATTTGATTTTACATTTATGAGATTTTATGTGATAGGTAATATATAATGACATATCTGCATACTTAATTTGTGATCTTAACACGCGATCTTCATAAAATAACCGTATGACAATACAGGCGATGCGTATTTACCAGCCTTACGCGAGGCCCCTGGGAGGTATTCAAAAATATCAAATATAATATGTTTCACTAATCGGTAAATCCTTGAAAAAACACGAGAAAACCTGTAATCGATTTTATTTACGAAGGCACTCGTACGATGCTAGAAAAAAAAAACAACATTAATTAAAGGTACAAAATATTTAAATGAGATTTAAAAACATATATTTTATCAAGGAATTACATATATTAAAGATTGCGTAGTGACTAAAAAAGTTTTTAAGTTAAAAAATCGAAGCAAATCGTACCCGAATTCCTTAATAAAAATTAAATACCTTACTATTAAAATAAAATTATAATGAAATAATATATTTTGCTTAACCCTCAATATACCATGATAGAAAATACTCGTACGCAGCCATTATGCCAATTTGTGTAATGCGTAATTTTTAAGCATTTTAAATGTTTTCCTCAGTTTTAATGGATGTTATCATACTTTATCGTACACAATCTATCGATGCAGGCGTGAGCTCGACCAGTACTGCATGGTTACGGAAGGGTTAAAAATGTGAATAGGCTAGATTATAAGCCAACACGTAATTTGACAGATGACAGTTTAATTTGTAATTTGTAGAATCTGAGATTTTAGTAAAAAATATCAAATTATTATTTTGTTATAATAATTTTTAGTAATTTAAGATTAAGTTAACATTGATTAGTAAAAATATAGTGTAGTTAACACACAACCGAGTTTTATTTTAAAAACGCGTTTTATAGTGTGATATAGTCACTCTCATCAACAGGTGGAAATAACATGTCGCGTTGAAATTAAATTTCGGTAATGTACGAGGTGCGTTTTTTAAGTAATGGAATTTTTTTTCCAAGAAACACATCATCATTTTTACAACACTTTGCCGTATTGTTTCCAATTTTTCCCAACAACGTTAACTGACCTTCAAAAAATGTTAGTTTACAAGCTTGTGTAAAAGAACAGTTTCTAATATACGTTCCTATCCTGTTAGGATAGTAAATATGCGACATGAAAAAGAGATTAGCAACAAAACAAATGAAATGTATTAATTAGAAAGATGTACTTATAAAAAAAAATTATCGAAAAAATATTGTTGGTGCTACCGGGATTCGACCCTAGATCTCTTCCTATCTGGGGAAATGCATTAACCGATTATGCTACAGCAACACACTAAGTTGACGATAAATTTTCGAATTTATATGTTGCACTTTTAAATTGATACATCTGTCGTATTATTGTTATTGATTTTATATGTACATATATTTATCTAATTAATACATTTAATTTGTATTAAAAATATCACAGACCTATATTCTGTAGAATTGCAACTTCACAATAAGAATGTGTTCTCCTTTATACTTGTCAAAATTGTGTTTTTATTTCTTCTAAATACTTATGTATTATCAATATTTGAATACGTCCAAGAACACACAATTACTGGATTTTTACCTACAAAGGCACTGTTATTAAATAAATATCAGATATCTCATAGAGACGAAGCTATTTTTATTATATTTAATGGAAGATATATAGAAATATGGGGTAATTACAGAGCTTACGACCTGTCATCGGCTGCCATATAACATGTGTTGTTTCAAGAAAAAATTAATTATCAAATTTGGTCCATAGATGGCGATGTTGTAGTGGTACTCGAAGTGAGTCCACGTACTAACATATATACAACTTTAAAAAATTTGATAAATATGGAGATTGAGGGGTGAGAATTGGTGAACTTTACCCCATATATCTTTCATTAAATATAATAAAAACAGCTTCGTCTGTATATGAGATATTTATTTAATAACTTATATGTATTACATTGCGGAGATATCATAGCATAATCGCATTCATAATACAATGACACTTTTTAAATATAAATTGTAAACTCGCATAATGCAGTGAACAATAATTATCCAAATTCAGTTAATTTCTTGCGGTTTTCTTATGACAAAATGATCGTCACTATATGTATTCACATTTTGAACCTGAATATCTTTTTAAATGTGTAAAAATTATGATTTGAATTCCACCCCAAAAATATAAAACACGAAACCACCGGGGACCGAAATAGTTTTTCGCATTAAAAGATGTGTCAAAAAATAAACTCACCAATATGTTTGATGTCGTAATAACAGAGTTAATATTCAAGTTTATACTAGTTCATTAACATTATACATGCATATATATTCACACTAAAGCACTATCCGAGGAATTTATCCAAAAATTGCATATTTTTTGCACCGTCTTTTTATTATCATATTATTTAATATCGTCCATCGTTTGATTCATTTCGCCACTGAATATACATCTACACACTTATTAAATTTTCACTTTTCTAATGTAGTGGGAACAGGAACTGGAAAATCGATATCATTGTCTCCATCAACACTATCTATATCTATATATAGGATCTACTTTAGAAGTCTGCACAAGATCCAAAATATCGTTGCCAAAATTGGCGCTGTACACGCATTGTCATAAAGCGCAACAAATCCATTCAATGATTCTAGACATTCTACAAGTGTTGGAACACAACTGTAGGGATTGTTTTGATTGTGCATAATTGTGAGAGTCACTCGGATGTAGCGACTGATGTCTACGACACTGTCCACGAAGCTAGCGACCACTTCTTCGCAGGCCTTCCTTTATATATATGTATGCCGCCTCTGTATAATTCATCCATCAATAAACGCCAACCTTTGTAAGTGCTCTTTCAATTAAATACCATGCTCTAGCTACAACAGCTATCCTACACTGCGACATACACTAATGGAAAAATATTTTTGTGTTAGCGATTTTGCTTCGCGTTAAAAGAAAACAAAACAATTGAATTACATAGTATTTTGTCAGAACCAGAATATTATTTCGTGTTAACAGATTTGTCACGTAAATCATTTTCGTGTTAAACGATTTTCACTATATACATATAGTTACGTTTCCGTTGCTGGTTTCAGGGCAGGAACCGCGCTGCACGTACCTGCTGCTGGGTAATGTGGCCTTGGCGGACCTGTTCATCGGACTCACCGTGGTCATCGGAGCAGCCTATCCCGAGTCGCTCAGCGTCCGCACCCACACCACGTGCTGCTTTCATTTGGGTGAGTTCAGCATTCATTGTTAACAAGCATTAGTTCAGTCGACGGAATAACCAACAGAGATGTTATTCATAAACGGCATATATATTATGTCAGTCTAAAGCCAGGAAAATATCCTCAATCGCGGTGCAATTGCTAGTTACGAAAAATATTATTTGAATTTTTTACAAAATCATATTAAGCTTTAACCTGCGTAGACGTAGGTACTTCAAAATAAATATTTGCGCAATTTATTCATTATCATTAATATTTACTTTTACTTCAGGCCCTAAATCATCCATCTAACAAAAAATAGTACAGTCGCTCGAAATTCGATGACCTTTAATTTATTATTACAAAATATAATTTAGAATAAATAAAATATTTCATTAGTAAAGAGAACACATTCTTATTGTGAAGTTGTAATTATTCAGAACATAAATCTGTGATATTTTAAAGACTAATTAAATGTATTCATTAGAAAGATATACATATAAAATCAATTTTATTGAAAAATATTGTGCTTTATCAGATTATGCTATACCAACACAATGGATTGACGACAATTTTTCGAACCTATATGTTACACTTTTCAAATTAGTACATCTAGTGTTCCATTCTTTGAAAGCCATCTACGTTGCTTTTACGGAACCTCAAATATCTTTGAGTAAACCAATAGCAGACGCCAGAATTAACAATAAATTTTTATTCAATTTTGGACACATTGATACAACTTATATATTATCAAGGAGAACACTCTCTCTCTCTCTCTCTCTCTCTCTCTCTCTCTCTCTCTCTCTCTCGAATATTTTATTTTTGACATTGACTAATGATTTTCAAGGAGACCTTCAAATATTAAGAACACAATCATTATGATTTTCAGGGACAATCATTTCTAGTACGGTAGCATCAGTGTACAGCGTGGCCCTGATAGCTGTGGATCGATTTCTGTACATCCTTCACGGGCTGAAGTACCACCGACTGGTGTACATCACAAGGGTCAGGTGCATGATCGTCGTAACCTGGCTTTTCGGTAAGTGATCGCCATGTCTTGATGAAAAAAACCATCCACCAACTCACAATTCAATTAATAAAATCACGCAGCAACTCACAATTCAATTAATAAAAGCATTCACCAACTCACAATTCAATTAAAAAAAGCAGTCAACAACTCACAATTCAATTAATAAAATCATTCAACAACTCACAATTCAATTGATAAAATCACGCAGCAACTCACAATTCAATTATTAAAATACTAAAAGGGATAGAGGAGATAATATTAGAGGAGAATCTGTGTCAATCTTGTTCATTTAAATGATTCGAAAATTCAAGAGTGCATGTTCTATTCCAAAAAGTTACCGTAACATCTAGAATCCGACAACATTATTGAAATAACTTGGTTTTCACCCCTTTGGTAATATAAAAATACGAAGATGTCTGTGTCCGGGACTAGCGAGTATTGAAATGGTATTCATACAATTATGTAAAACTCATATCCAAGTTATCAAATTTCGTAAAGACCTCACGGAAGAAATTCGCGAGAGCACTAATCTGCCAGAATTTCATCTACAGAACTCTGTGACAACTTTTCAATGAGAAACCAAAGCAGAATTATAACAAATTCCTACGTCCCCGGTATACAACACTCGAACCTGATAAAGTCGTATCCAGCATCTCCGCAGACGAACATCGGTAGTAATAGAACAAACATCCATCGTATTCATTCATTCCTATACGAAAGCTCTGATATGAAATCATTTCTCAGCTTTCGCGTTTTCTTTTGATAATGTGGAATACAAAAGTCGAGATAAAACACTCTCTTAATTCTTAACCTCCACGTACTCTTTACAAATATCTAAAACTAAAAAAAAATATCATGTAAACTCATATCATTTCATTAAGATGTTTAAATAGCAAGAACTATGTTGATCATGACAATTATCTTTTGGAAACAAACCATTCTGTTGACATTAATAAGTGTTTAAAAAATTTAAATACAAATACCAGGGATTTACAGTTAGATAAAATAGAACAATAACCAAATCCTTTTTGCAAAATCACCTTTTAAATTTGTTTTTAAAAGATGACTGAAGTTACCCGCCACTTACATTTATGATTTTTTTTTATCTATGCTTGCAATTTTAATTTTAGTATGTGCACATTGTATCCTGAAGAAGGGACCATCGGTCTTGAAACATGTCGATTTATCAATAAATAGTAGTATAAACAAAGTGTTTTCTTATTATTAATACAATATAATGCCACAAATCAACTTTATAATTATTGAAGATATTATTACTATTAGTATAGTATCCAGACATCATTTATTCACATACGCAATTTTATGTTTCAGGATTTTTAATAGGCTTCTTGCCATTGATGGGCTGGTCCGTGGACTCCATGAACGGAAAGAGGTGCTGGTTCATCATAATAGCTCCTTCGAAACTGATCATTACCACGGTTATAGTAGGTACTGCCCCGGTACTCTTCGTTACCATCCTCTACAGCATTATTCTATACAGAGCAATCAAGAAAGTCGTACAGCTTAGAGACAAAGGCGATGAAACAGAAAACGATGAAGCAAACAATCCTACGAAACTGAGAGTGTTTAGGGGCGGAACAAAAATAATCTCTCAAATGGAAACAATATCGGGAAAAATAGACGATACAAATTTTTCATCAATTAGCAGTAGTCAAGAATGGTTTGGAAGCAGTTCAGAAGATTTTTTACCCAATAACTCAATTGCCAGTAAGGCAATGAGCAGTTTCAGAAAGAATAAGAAACATGCGAAGGATGTACGCAGCCAATCAAACGCCCCGACGAAATGGAAAGCGATCAAAGTAGTCCTGTTCACGACGGGCAGCTTCGTCTGCACGTGGATGCCCTATTTCATAGCCTGCACTGCCTATGTTTTTTGTGATCCTGAGAAAACGCCGAGTGTTTGCCATAAATTGAAACTAACAATCGCAAGTCCACTGGCCATTCTTGGTTTCACTAATAGTCTGCTGAACCCGATCATATACGCCTGGTGGCACAATGGATTCAGGAACGCGGTAAAGAAAATATACTGGAAAAGAAAAAAGATTTCGATGCTGAAGAATAATCTGAAAAGATCAGTTGTTACAAAGTTAAAAGTAAACACTGGGTCACAGGTCACTGCCTGTTCGTAAAAGTTTAAAGACAGGTTTTCTATCGAAAACTATCGGTATAAAATCATTGTGATAAAGTGACTCTCACAAGTGGAAGAAATTTTTCAGAAAATATGAAAATATTTTTTTATGTAGTTAAAAATTCAACATACATCAAGGAAAATGTAGTACGTGAGACGTGATTTTCGAAGGATTCTTTCCCATTTTTGAACGATACAATCGTCGAGTATGGCTAGAATGAATATATATGTAATAAGAAACAAAATCTTCTTCTTTTAAATAGGCAATCCACCCTCCAAGAGTGATTTGTGCCATTAATCAAGTTAAAAACTTTGTTTTATAGAAAAAAGTACAATAATATTATAGAATAAGAAATACTATTCATATATTACAAGTCAATACCATTGTCGTTCAAAAAAGTTGCTATTATATAGATTAAACGTGGCGAGTTAAGGGAAAGAAGATGACACAAGTTAACCGGGAGCTGAAAATTACCATTGACGAGACCATTGTAAAAAAAACCTGTGATCCGCAATGGACAGGCAAAAAATACATGGTCAAGGGTTTCCTCCTCGGCACCACACTCACACATTGGGGAATCTATCAAGTTCAATCTGAACAAATGAGAGGCCATCTGGCAATGCCCAATTCTCATGGAACAAAATCGAGTGACTTTAATAAACGTGAATTCACTTTCATGTTCATTAAAGTTTAAATAATTAACTTAATTTTAATGTTTTAATCCCAACATGTACAAAAGCGCGAAACTGTTGAAAAAACTGAATAAAATCAATTTAATTTATTGATATTATTATTTCTTTTCAGCCTATATTTGAATTCTATATTTATAATACTAGATACAAGATACAGTCCTTCAATAATAACGGGATATTAATAGTTTATATAACATTAATTCATTTATTTTTAAAATCAACGAAAATGAAAAAATAATAGACGAAAATATGATATTAATAACAAGAGTAAAATAGTTGAAATATTTCAATTGATATACTTATATAATATTATCAATTACTCTACAAATTACATATTTCTTCTACCGACTAAGAATTAAAGTATCCTAGTACTTATTTATTGTCGATTCAAAATAATTGTGACAGATTCAAAGTCTAATATTAATTAGAATAATATATTATGTTTAAATAGTATTCAGCATCAACCCGGAAATTACAAATGTGTCCAGAATAACACAATATGTTTATCTTTAAATGCGTCTTTGAATTTACAAATAACTTTATTCTTTACATGAATAATTGTTTGTCTCCCATCACATTTGTTTTTGTAGCTTTTCTCAGCCATTAATAGCTCAATATTTAAATTTAAAATATCTGGTGATAAATAAACGTGTAACGCACATATATTTATATCTTTCACTCTTCTTCTTATTTTTCTATCACAACACTTTTTATGGTTTTATCAAAGTGTATTTTTTTTTTTAATCTGAAGAAGATTGACAACAGAGTACTGCGTCTCTGCAGGGTACGTTTGCTACCGTGCGGTAGCTGTGCGGGCAGGCTAGTAATTTATTAAAATATTATTGATGTGAAAGAACAAAAGAATTTATTTAATCACGGATTGAAAGTAGAACGTCTACATGCAGGTATCATTGTAGACAAATAAAAACAAAATATATTTAAGAACTACATAACAATCCACTACGAATCTTCACAAAGTAGATTATTAAATTAAATTTTATAAATTTAGTAATTTATCATTAAAAATGATGAAATTCTACGTATATTTAATTTTCTTTTAAGAGCAAATTTTTTTGAAACTAATTGAGACTTCGTTATAAAAAATAATATTAGCGAGCGAGGATGTGTTAACAAGATAATTTTTAAAACGATTGATATCCCTGAATATTGTTATGCACGGGTTCGGGTCATTATCATTGTCTTTACAGCTTATTCTTCAACTTCCTAACAAAACAATTTCCCGAGAGGCCAAATTCTCGGACACAAGGTTCCCGAAAGACCAACATTCCAAAAACATACATGTAAAATATATACATAATGTAGATATGTACGGGGTGAATATTATGTTCCAGGCCGAAGTTGTTTTTGAATAACTAGGAAATGAAACACAATTTTTTAATTTGGTTTTAATTTATCGATTATTTGGTTTATTACAATTATTTATGACATCGGCCAAGTGGCCGCCTCTGGCAGCGGCACAAATGCGTGCTATTTAAACCATATTTTTCATAACATTCTCGCACACTTCGCGTATTATTTCAGCAATTTCATTTCGAATATTATATTATCCTGTAGAATCGGAATTGTTGTTGGCTTATTGGTGCAGACCTTTCCTTTCAAGTGCACACACAGAAAATAGTAGGGAGACGTCAAATCAGGTAATCGAGGAGGCCAGTCGATATCACATTATTTGACCGGGAAAAAATTCTCGCAAAATTTCAAGCGTAGCTAGAGCTATGTGTGAGGTGGCACTGTCCTGTTGAAATCACATGTGTTGCGGGCCCAAACGACCCAATACGGCCGCTAAGAAGTTTCCCAACATGTGACGATAGCGATCACCATTACTGGTCACAGCATTGCCATTATCATTTAAATAAAATGTTTTAATGACTTTTTAATAACACGTTGTTGAGGCGTCAGATACTCTCTACGACTACCAAATGTAAACTGTCAAATATCTGCCAAACCAAACTGGCTGCCAAACCAAACTGGCTGTAAAACCAAATCGGCCGAGAATATAATATTCACTCTGTATTCGTATATATTGATGAAAATGTGCGTTTACGAGTCATATACGCCCTTGTTATCGATAAAAATAAATAAAATTCATTTTTTCATTTTCATTTGATTTAAGGGGTTAAGTCTACTTGTCATACGCAAAATTTGAGATTTTTTTCACAACTTAAATGCACAATTTAATCCAAAACAAAAAATTATTTTATAGTATAAGCCAGTATTGAACTTAATATATAAATTCTTTTAATATATTAAATATTTAAAATTGGGCGAGATAGAGCAAATCTTTCCTTTTTCTTTTTCCTTTCCAAAAATTTCCTTCGATCATTCAGCAGTCCTCCATATATAGAATAAACTCTCAAAATTTTAAACCGATAGGAGAAACAGTTATTAAGTTCACCGTATTGGCCTTTTATGAAAAATGCATTTTCGAGAAAAACACATTTTATGTTTCAAGTTCGAATTTAACCTAAGTAAAAAAATTTTTTTTTGTTAATTTTAAAGAACAATTTAATATCTTCCAACACGCTAATACGAATATATAACCGTGTCCTAACGGTAAGTATTATATTTTATACAATGAGTTTAATACTCAGGTAAAAAGGGCTAGAGGGGGGGAGCGTGTAGCTGCCTTCCTTGCGCTTACTAACTGTATACTCACGTAACTTCGTGAAAAATGCTCAGATCATTCTGGATTTTGTGAAAATATTCTCCAGATGTAATAATACTTTTAACATATGTCAAAATAAAAAAAAACAAATTTCTCGACCCAGAAAAGTTGACGTAACCCCTTAATGTTGGATGGTTTTACTAGGTGAAGAAATTATCTTTCATCTCGCAAAGTGTACGAGTACATTTGTACATATTTATATCCAGAGATTGGGATTATGACATAATTCCCACAGGAGTAGCTTGTTTTTATTGGAAGAAATTACGCTGTACTACACAAATGCAAAAAATAAAGAGATTTAATTTTTTTACACACCATAACAAACATTTTCTACAAGTAACCAGATATTATTATAATCTCTTTAGCGATAATTATAATAATATCTGTCTTATATCTTATAATAACAGTATCTAGATAACTATCTTTAACTTCTCTAGCTTAGTTGGGATTGTGGTTTATATATAATATTTACAATTTATACATTTTACTGTACCGGAATGTTGGTCTGTCTGGAACATGGCTTGTCAGAAAGTTAGTTGGTAGGTCTGTAGAAGATGGCTATAGATTATAGTTATGAAAAATGTTTTTTTTTTGTCCAGTCGAATGAGACTATATGCTATATTGGGAATTACAATATGTACCACAGAAAATAAGATTTTTTTTTGAGCGTACTTTTAGGTAAGGGATAACAACACGGTATAATGTAAATGCATGTGTGGCAGCGTGAAAATTTAAAAAAAGAGATTAAAGTTCTTAAAAAATATCAAATAACAATTAAGACAATTAAAATTATGAACAATAGAATCTCTGAATAAATATTCCCATAAATGAATATATTTACAGTGCAAATCGCGCTTACAAAAATGCACATGGAGAAATTGTACGTATCGTTAAATGGTATAAGTACCAGAACATATTTCTGCACAATAACTACTACAAAACTACCACAAAATAATTTCTGTATCTACATACAGTGTGTCCCAAAAGTCTTTTTCATTTTGATTCATTCGCTGCACCAAAGCAACGAGCGGTAGAGGGGCGGGGGGTATGCCGATCGCTAGCCGAGACCTTGGGAATTCAGTCGCTATGGAGCGTGTCCTTACCAGATGTTCGTAAACTTTTCCTGAAAAATTGATATCCCGATGAGGTGACATAAACTGGCCTTCACGTAGCCCCGACTTGACACTAATGGACGTTTTCATATGAGGCTACATTAAATCAAAGGTATACCTCCCTCTCTAGACCAATTAAAAGAAAATATCCGAGAAGAAATGACAACGATCACGGAGAATATGTGCCGAGCAGTTCTCAGAAATTTTGCCTCCCGTTTAGAAGAGTACCAGCGAAATAACGGATCACATTTAAGAAATTAGTGTATTAGTTGAATTAGTATAACTAGTAGTTAGTAGTTAGTAGTTAGTAATATAAAAAACCGATGAGTAGCGTTGATAATAAATTAGCCAATAAAAAGTCTTTGTGTATAAATTCAAGGTTCCATTTTTTAAATTGTTGTTTGCGGACTTTGACCGATTTTTAAATAATTAAAAATAGATATTTATTTACAGTCGTGTTCAAATGTTTGGAGACACATTAAAAAAGTTTAGTGCATCTTATTGTAAATATGTGATAAAAAAATAAAATATCTCGTTTTTTAACAATTTTCAGCTGATTATCAAGTAATATATGTCTAAATAAATGTCGGATTGCTCCAAATCGGTAATGTTTAATGAACTGCTACTTAAAGTAGTTCAATTTTAATTGAAATTGTAAAATTCAATGAATTGAAAACCATATGGAAACCCGTTGTCGTTCCAATTTAAGAAAGTTTAGCATTATAATAATATTATATTTATTATAATATAATATTATACTACCCATTTTAGAATTAAAAAATAAGTAGGAAATTTTTTTTAACAATACTTTTTATTTGTTAACACCAAACCTTAAATTAGATACTTCTTAAATTTATATAGTCACCATTCAAATTTAATCATTTCTCATAAATTTTTAAGGTTTATTAACTTCAAATTGTGTATACCCGCTGAATAATTGATTTATGACTTTCTAATGAGCACTCTTAATTTAACTAACTTGTCGTGTAGAAGAACTTCAAGTGATTTATTATTTTTATTTAAAATAGTAAATGGCATACTGGACTATGTTTAAATATAAGAGTGATGTTTTTGATGCTGTTCTGAGTCAAAGATACAATTCAGCCATTCTGTGTCAAACCTAAATTTTTATTATTTTTTCTGTCTTGAACCTTTATTTTTTATAGTTTGTTTTGCTTATTTTTTAATTTCTATTTTTTCTATTGTATTTATATATATATATATTGCATGCTACATGTGTAGCAGCTGCTCATGTGTTTTTTATTATATTTTATACCAAACCCATTTTGTAAAAAGCCCATAAGGGCGTTATTAAATAAATAAATAACGTGTGACGAGTTTTTGTATCCCAGCTTCATATTCCCCTACCTCCAGTTCATTGAGAAAAGTATTCACTTCTTTTTTTCAGTTCTTCATCATTTTGAAATTTCTTTCCTCCAAGGAAGTCTTTTAGTATTGAAAAGAGATGAAAATGGTACAAAAACGGAGTATTTGTCTCTTTTTCGATTAAATCTTCATATATGCGTTTGCGTACCGCTTTGGTCTCATCCGTTAGTCCGTGCGGTATCCAAACGCCCAGCTTCACAATCTTGCCGATTTTTCTCAGATATTCTTTCACACTAGATTTTGAGTATCCAAGCTTGTCAGCTAATTGTTAGTCGTATAATTAATGTTGGATTCAATTCGATTTCCGTAGGCAACATTCCATTGTCCACTTTCACTACTTTTTCACATCGAGGATTGTTTTTTAAATTAAAATCCCCACTTTTAAATTGTTTAAACCACCTTTGGCATTACTGAACAGTTCTGAACATTCTCCAAATGTGTCGCAAATGTTTAATTGCAGTTGCATTATTTTTTCAACAGAATTCGTTCAACATACAATTTCGTATAAATTGTTTGTCAGGTATAGAACTCTCCATCTTAACCCACGTTAAAAAAAATAACGTTCTTCAGAAGTCTAATGATGAATATGACACAAAGCATGTCTTGTAGGACCAAAGACTGGAACAGGACTAATGATTAAAATGACCATGCAAAATACGACATTTTCGTCCCGACTATCTATTATATTGTGACGTCACGCAGGTGCTGTCACTTATTTTTAGTGTGCGCCATCCATTCTATGTATGGTATCCCCAGGCAGTATGAACAGAGTTTCGGTTTTAACACACGAGAGGTGTCCAGGATTCATGTGCTCCGTTTCTAGTATTAAAATGTAAATCTTTTATCATCTAAAGGGTAATTATACTTGGTAATATACATCCTTGTGTTCCCGCATGTGGTGTGTGCGTCCCTGATTGGCATTGTGAAATTCTTCTGTTCTAGAAACGGGCAGTTTCCTTTTTTATTTATGGCATAATTTTGATGGCAGGTTTGTGGTATCAAGGCAAGTTAATTATTCAAGTAGGATGGCGTAATATAATGATGTGAAATCCCTATACAGGGGAACCAGAATGAATGTGGAGGTACAAAAATGTTGCGGTGGCCATTAATTTGATCTCATGGACCCACAAGGTAGAGGATGTACCTCAAATATTACCCTGCAATTTACATGGAAACTGGATCGAAGGAAATTACACATCGTCAAAGAATTACGAATTCTTCGCTTTTATTTTGTATACTAAAATAAATAAAATAAGAACAGAGTATATAATACTGAAAGTAATATAAAGCTTTTTAGTATGTTTCATTTAAGGTTTCCGCGAGTACTAGTGTATAAAACTGTCGTATCTTCTAGGTTAGGTCGTATTTGTAAATGGTTTCCTTGAGGAAACCTTGGCCGACGTTTCGGCACGGTAACACGTCCCATTGTTGGCGTTGCCTCAAAAAATTTCGATACTACGATTTCGGTGCTTTTATACAGCATGGAGAAAATGTGGTTTTTCTATGGCGCCTTCACACTTTTGAACATCACTGTATATATATATAAAATGAATATTAAATAAAATTCGCCTGCAGTGCGCCAGGCATTAAGTACGATAGCGTCCTCGCGACAGTGTTGGGATAACTCAAAAATAAATCGAATCGTTTTCAGACATCATTCGCGTAATGTTTTAAGGTCCATCCTAATTCTGAAATCAGTACTGTCGATTAGGCCATGATATAAAAAATAAAAAAATTAAAATGTTGTACATCGCAGTACCATAATTCGTTGAACATAATATTCAACGTGCGTAATTAAGTGGTGAATTAATAAATCGTGATTATTTTAGTGTATTTTAATGATAAAACCTTGTTCACTGTTTCCGAGGTAAGTTTGTAGAACTCCATTATCGCATATGTATGTGAGAATAAAACACTTGTTTTTTTTATTCTACTCGTTTAATTTACTTGAGACGCGTCTCGTCTCGTAAGGGCATTATCAATCTCTGAGATCAATAATGTTAATTTTTTATAGATTTAATGATTTTATGATTAAAACACAACAATAGCAAAATAGACTTAAGACAAAATGAAGTTAAGAAATAAGGAAATATAATTTTTCACTTTGACCACTGGTTTGATATTTTTTTCTATTTTAAATTATCTCAACATTAATTAGAATAACAAAACACCACACATAATGTTATGCTAAGAAACATAGATAGTTGGTGGTAACCTTGGTAGTTCATTACATACAAATTTGTGATAAGAAACACAGAAGAATACCATAGTACTTAAAATTGAGGAGAATACTTTGAAAATTTACTACTTAAAATTGTATGGTAGGAAACACATTTTGGTCGTATGAGTATTGTTCACTTTATGAATGAAACCATTCAATTAAGCACAGCCTGTTCTTGAGTGGCGTATCGTAAAATCTAATGCAAGTAAGTAAGTCTTATAAAAGTACTCACTCACGTAATATATTTCCCACCAACAGAAAAACATTGACAAACTCCAAGATTATTTCGACAGTTGGCGCATGGACGTGAACCTCGGCAAAAGTGCAGCTATCTTTTTCTCTAGAAGGAAAAAAAAAGAGTACTCCATACCGTAGAGTTTTTATGCACGGGGTTCCAATTCCACGGGTAGATACTGTGAAATATCTTGAACTTACATTTCACAAAAAATTTCGCTGGACACAACACATTAACAACATTCGCGACAGTGTCCAAATCTCCTACAATAGACTATACCCCCTCCTAAATTTCTACAGTTCACTAGCCCTAAAAAACAAATTACTTTTGTATAAAACTATCATCCGTCCTATAGTCACATCCGCGAGCCCCATCTGGGGTTCAAGTAACACAAAAATTTTAGAATCCAAACAAAACTACATCCTTAGGAGAATCACAAACTCACCCTGGTTTGTCAGAAACTCAATCATTCACAGAGACTCAAACATACCCTCACTCAAACGACTAAATGTAAATTTTATTCTAAATTAACTTCCGTCCCAAACCCCTCCATAAACTTCCTCGGCCTATATGATCCCTCATCCGATCCCCAACATCTTCGTACCATTTCACTTCTTTACCCTGTTCTTGACCCTATTGAACATAATTTATAAAAAGATTAAAAAACTTCACTAACAAAAAAAATGTAAAAAATACAAAATCAAACAAAAAAAGAATTAACAAAATATAAACTTTACTCATTTTTGTTACTACTTTACACAATTATACACAAAGTTAAAATAAAACAATTTTACCATTTACCCCGAATAGGGTCCCCCAAAAAAATATTACGCCATTGTTGTTACTTCATATGTCGGAGACAAGAGGGCTCAGCCCTTATACCTCCCCCTTTAACAATCGAATCAGAGACGTAATCTACTTACGAATTTAATCGACAGCGAGTGATAATAATTAGGATAATATAAAAAATAAAAATTATAATATATGATGATCCAAGCTCGAGTTTAGAAAATCCACGTCATATATAGAAAAATATAGATATCCTAACAAAGATTGTGATCAGAAAATAATATAATAATTATAAATATTTTTCCCAATTGCAGAGAACAAATCGAGAAAGGAAAACGAAATCTTACAATGCTGTGCAAAATAAACGAAAAAAACATGTCGGAGTACATTATAAAAGAGAACGGAACGGCGGATGAAATAATGAGGTCGGAAGGTTTATTTGTCATACACTATATCCTGCTGCCCTCTATCGGATTTCTGGTGGCCATCACCAACCTGCTGGTAGTCATATCCAGTGGATTACTCATCAAGAAAGGTATTTTATATTACCGTGATTCATAAACACGTGCGTACATATTTGTTTGAGTGCCAATCAGAATATAGTTGGGCCGTACACCAAATTATAACTTGACATTACAAATGTCATTAGCAATATAATAATAAAAATTAACTACAAAATTACGATGGACTTACCCATTTAATTGTTTACTAAATCCATTTGATAATTTCAAAACAGATCAATTGCCCCACGGGATAAATCACTTTTGTTTAATTCACGTACAAATGTTGTTATAATTTCAGTAGTTACCTAAATGAAAAAATTTACATTCTACAAAATAAAAAAAACGATTATAATACTTCTTCAATATTTGCAAAATTACTTTGTGGCAAGATATTATATGAAAAATAAGAAAAACACTTTGTTTAAAACCACTATTTATTAAAACATCAACGGTATCTTCTTCAGGAAACAATGTATACTAAAATTAAAAATACAAGCGTAGATAAAAACAAAACTATAAAATTATAAATGATAAATAGTGGTTTTAAACAAAGTGTTTTTCTTATTATTTATAGATTATAATATTGCTTATGTCCGCCAAAAATGATTATGGCAAGATAATCTGCGATGTTCTGCCTTGGATACCTGACCACTCGGACCCCATTGCAGGGTCCATCATTCATTTGGTATCGCTGATCGAAAATAGTATAATTTTGAGTATACGGAAAACAGTATCGAGAATAATCAAAACTTAGAAATAATGAGATGCTAATGAAAAAATGTATCTATATTATTATAATATATACATATAATATTATTAAAAGCTCATCAAATCACTCAAGTGCCGGGAAGATAGGCAAAAAATTGTAGACATAGAATACAAAATGTCAAGGGAACGGACGTGTAAACACGTTCTCTATGGATCAATTATTTTCAAAATGTTTGCATGGGAAGGTACATGATCATGACGGATTGTCTGCTACTCGGAATTCTCAAAATATGGCCTAGCCACTGGAATCGCCTGATCTATCTAAACTGTGTGTAACATAGACAGGCATTTGTTCTCGAAGCATAGTGTGCGGTTGTTTAATGTTTCTGTCAGTTGCTAAGCTTCACAATCTTACAGCGCTGGATAGTCAGCAGTATTTTAATGGACTACAGACATGGCCGATGTCATTTTCCTACACAAAATAGCCAACTCTAAAGTAGACTGTCCTGATTTACTCAGACGCATATTCATTCGAGTGCCAGCCAGGTCAACCAGAACTAATCTTACATTTAACCTTTCACATTGCAACACCAATGCCAAACAGACCTCATTTTTCTACCAAGCACCCCTTTATTTCAATTCACATCTAAACGAATTAGACATTTTCAATATTCCAGTTACCTCAATTAACTCTAAATTCAATACATAAACTTTAATGGTCTATATTTTATTTTTATTTTTACCACATAAATTTTATGATAAAAATAAAAATAAAATGAAGCCCCCCCCCCACCCTACCCTGTTCCCTTGGAATACTTTCTTTTTTATAACTTATATCTCTCTGTTTATATTTTTATTCTCAACTTCTTCTCTCACTTTTTTCTGCATTATAGTCCTTTTTAAAATTGTAATACTCACTGTATAAAGTATATTGTATCTTCTGAGAAAACATGTAACTGGTTTAATTATTGTTTAGCTTTTATTATGATTATTGTATTTACTGTATGTTTACCGATAAAATATCTAAAATTACTAAATGCCGATATCTCCATCGATGCAAATCCATTTGGTTCATTAGTAGTTTATGGTTGACTCTTCCGTTACATACACTCACACTACACCTATTTTGAACTATGGACTCTATCGGCATCTTTAAAGTGACATTAATAATTATTACGAGCTCATAGCAAAGGTCGTGAGTGTGTTTAATTTATATAATATTTTCTGTATACTGTATAACTGTACATACTTAACATCGCAATAGTCTTCCTGGCACATGATTTGTCATCACAGTACATTATTCTTAGATATCACAATAGTATTGTTACAAGAGACGTGATGGAAAAACTGGTCTCGTGGAAGAACACCCTCGAGGTGGACAGATCTGGATGATATATTGTAACGAGTACTACAGTGAAAACGATAACTCTGTCAAGAGTATAACAGCAAAGAAAAGGTTTTCCTGACATAACAATCCACAAATACTTTCATACTTAAAACGTGCTCGTTGGATTAAATCAGATATCTGAGGTTATTTGCAAATCTTCAACGTCGTGGCGATAAATGCCATCACAGTATGATAATTAGTCACATTCGTCAAATAATCCAAAACGAATTAACCATCAAATGATTCCAGAGATGTTGGTGGAAATAAGAGGAAGAAAAGAAAAGAAGTATGTTGATTCCTCTCCACCACGGGTAACAAGCGTCGCGGCGTGTAGTTAAATTCGCGAAAAGAATTATCAAGTATAATAGAATTAACGTAAGACTATAAATAAGCGGTAGCGGAGTGTAACAACGGTAATGTGTCCGTATAAAGTTCGAAACGCAGAATGATTTTGCTGCAGTTTATAGACTTTAATTACTGCGACTTTTTCTTTATTCATTGTTCTTAGCGATAAGTAATATAAAGGAAAGGGACTGATATACCCAGGTTAAAATTTGGTAAATCGCGAATTGAGTGTATGCATGAGGCAACAGGATAAACACCAAAAGCTCAATAGAATTAAATTAATTAATTTTAAACGGCGCTAACAGATGTTAACAAAAATATTTAAATTAAATAATAAACTCATTATTAACGTGAACACATTATTATTGTGAAGTTGTAATTATTCCGAAGATAGGTATGTGATATTTTAAATACTAATTAAAAGTATTTAAGGATTGGAAAAGAGATCCAGGTTCGAATCCCGGTAGCGCAACAACAATATTTTTCGGTAAAATTGATTATATAATCTATATCTTTCTAATTAATACATTTAATTAGTATAATAAACTCATTGATTGGTTGATTGATTGAGATACTTCGTGGTGTAACATTTTAATTTAAAAAATATATCATTTTTATTTTGACCTTCCACTACACACACACACACAATTTTTTCGAGTCAATATCACTACTGGTTTCGGAATGTAAAAGCGATCGTTCCCATCTACGCTATAATCGATGTTTCCAAGAAACAATGAAGCCACTCCCACCCTTACGTACCCCACCGCCCCATAGCCAACTGTATTTAATTTAGTTCAATTTACACCTGCAGATGGGAAGTAGTATAGTAGTGATATTAACTCATAAAAGTTTAAAAAAGAAAATTATATATTTTTAAAATAATAAATCTTGAAATATGAATACATACGTTTTAACCCTTCCCAAACCATGATGTAACACAGGTCTACCATCATAATTAAACCTGCGATATTTCGGTAAATACATGCAACATAAAATTCAAATTTTAGATAATCCTAAAGAAAATATTAGCGCTTAGGAATAACTAGTGGAAAACCAATTATGAAAAGGGAATCGTACAAAAACAATTATTTTTTCCATTCAATCCGTTGTAAAATTAATACGTTTATAAAAATATAATTTGTGACATGAAAGACAGAGATCACATACTATTTTCACAGTGAAAAGAACAACAAACATACAAATATAATTATCTCTTTCTCACTAATTAAATGAAGAGAGATAAGAAGGAAGGACACATTGTATACGACTTAATGAATGCTCCAAATTATGTTATTAATCATTTTTTCAAAATTGAATGCTCAATATTTACAATAAATTCGTGCCAATAAAGCCATTTAAGCTAATAAATACATTTTTTATAACTGTTACTTACGGTAACACGAGTTGACAGCATGGCTGCATTCGGGTATTTTATGTCATGGTATGGTAAAGGTTAAAAAAGATCTGCAAATTTCAGGGCAAGAGCCGCGTTGCACGTACCTGCTATTGGGTAATGTGGCTCTGGCGGATATGATTATAGGGCTGATCGCAATCATCGAGCCCTTCTACCCACAGTCGCTGAGGTCCCACACCACGTGCCGTCTCTACATGGGTGCGTACTAGCGCGGAGTGCTTCCTACTGTATTGTATTATAGATCCCAGGAAAGAATTATTTTCAAATTTCTCGGGTAATATAATAAGTAAACTAAATACTTACAAAATTAAATACAATATGTTACGAATACTAATTGAATGTATTAATTAGAAAAATATACATATAAAATCAATTTAACGAAAAATATTGTTGTTGCGCCACCGGGATTCGATCCCGGATCTCTTTTCAAACCGAGGAATGTGCATTATCCAACTATGCTACAGCGATATTATTTTTGACGATTTATGGAAATTTGTCGTCAAAAATAATTTCGCAGTAGCATAGTTGGATAATGCACCTTCCTTCCCCGGTTTGGCAAGAGATCCAGGATCGAATCCCGGTGGCGCAACAACAACAATACTTTTCGATAAAATTGAATATCTTTCTAATTAATACATTTAATTAGTATGTATTTAAAATATCACAGCCTATGTTCTGAAAAGAACTTCACAATAAGAATGTGTTCTCCTAATAATACAATATGTTACGATTAATGCAAGCTTACACTGTCTTACAAACTATATTATTGATTTTTTACGATATGATGACCTATTTTGATCAATATCTTGCCCAACAGATAAATTGGTCGAAGAGATAAAATTCAACATGCCCCACATTCTCCGGAGCTGGAGCCCTATGCACTTTTTTACGGGGATACGAAAATAAAAATATGAGATTGATAAATATTAACTTTGTAGGTGGAAATACAGTCATTGTGTGTTCTTGGATATATTGCTAAAAATATACTGGTCAAAATAATAAAGAAAATATATAAAATTGAAAAAGATAGATTTTTCAAGCGTATTTTGGTATAGTGTATTAAAACATTTATCGTCAATTTACTGTGTGCTTGTAGGTTAATGTACGTTCCCCGGATTGGAAGAAATCCATGTTCGAATCCCGGTAGCAACGACAATATTTTTATATCTTTCTAATTAATACATTTTAATATATATATATATTTTTATTTTTTTATTTTTTTTAGGATGTCTCTTATCAACTGCATCTGCGTCAATACACACCGTCGCACTGATTGCTGTGGACCGATTCCTGTACATCCTGCACGGGATGCAGTACCACCGCCTGGTGTACATCACAAGGGTCAGGAGTATGATTGCCATGACCTGGATTATGGGTAAATAATCGGTATTAACCATAAATCTTAACAAAAAAAAAACGATTCTAAATTAACTACTAATAATTGTTATTATTTATTTATAGTTAACTATACACGAAAAAATATATTTTTTTACAGTGATTTGTATAAGATTTGGGTGTACAATATAATATTAAATCCATTAGTATAAATTTCTTTATATAAACAAAATGTTTATAATAATTTTTGAGATATTGCGATTTTTAATACATTCATTCTTTAATGATTTTCGGGCTATCACATCTTAATTTTAATGAGGTGCAAAATAGCGAACCTCTGTCACTTGTATCACATGGTATTTAATGATTATCGCGAGTGCATTTAAACCAATTAAATCTGCCAGTTTCAATTCTAATTTAACAAATAATAATTCAGATGACAGATGAATAAACGTGAACACAAAGTGTGATAGGTGAACTCTGTAGCCAATAAGAATAGAGCAGAAGTCTTCGCTGCAACCAATCAAAAACGCCACATGTGTAGTCATAATCACCCGTTATTGATAATGTTCAACCGATTGTCTACAAACAGAAATAAACAAGTTGATGTAACAATTGACAGATGTAGAACCATAATTGACTGAATGAATGCATTACCTCGCATCCGGCGGCGGTGCCACTCTGTACCATTGTGAGGCATCTGAGAACCTACTATATTGAGGTCTATACAAAGTCCATGCAAAATAAGAGTAAGAGAGCTCCAGTCGTCTCCAGTACGTATGGATGGTACTGTGCACCTTAAACACATTAAACAATTCCACGCACATGCCTCTGCCATGGCCGAACCAATCGGTTCGAAAATAGGATTCCTCAGCCACACTCAGAATCACGATCGTTAACCATGACAAACGTCATTTTCGTAATGAGGGACCGCCGAAGAAGATGATAAAAAAATAAAGTATCTTGTTTCTTAACATTTTCCAGCTGATTTTTTTTGTGCTACTTTCCATAGGGAACTTTTTTTATGTGTCTAAACAAATGTCCGATTACTCCAAATCGGTAACGTTTAATAAAAATTGAAATCATAAAATTTAATGAATTGAAAACCGTATGAAGATGTGTACTAGTTTGACCTAAAACAATAATTTAGTTATCATTCTAATTTAAGTAATGCTTTGGTGAACTTCATCGTATAATCGTAACCTCGTAACGCAAAGGCATGTTGAAACAGAAAAGCATGAGAAATTAATAAATATTTAAGATTATTTAAATATTCTGTTTACATATATATCTACTTATACGTACTTCGTATTTATATTATTAATAGAATCGGCGTTAACTTTGTAGAGTTTCATCATAATGAATGGGTATAAATGAAACAATGTTATTACTCTACTTGAGTTTATTAGCACTACTCGAGTTTCGAGAGAATAGTATGAAATTTCATGCGAAGATTGCAATAGTAAATATATCGGACAAACCTCTAGAAATCTCAACATTAGATTAAAAGAGCATCGTCGTTGTCTAACTAGTAACAACTTTTTCGAATTCGCGAACCACATCATTGATAATAATCATGTATCGTTAAACATTGTGTAATTCATGTATCGTTAAACTTCTCCATCCCGTCACACATAAAGGTAATAAAATGAGCAATTTTGAAAGTTTAGAAATAAAAAGGAATTTGAACTCGGGTATTAATCTGTTAAACAATATTACATTTTCTAACTCATCTCCTTTCTTCTCAGTATTCCCGTTACAACCACCCCTCCACCGTCTCCATCTGTCAGTACCTAATTACTTGTATGTCTACCACCTAAACCTTGTCTCCTATATTTATGTGTAGTTAGTTAAATACTCCACCTGTCGATGAGAGTTACTGTTCTCTCGTAACTCGAGTAGTGCTAATAAACTCAAGTAGAGTAATAACATTGTTTCATTTATACCCATTCATTATGATGATTTATGTTTTAATGAACGAAATTTCCACCCCGGTTCAAAATCAATTTGCCATATGACTAATTATTTATGCATTTTATTTATTTCAGGGCTTATCATTGGTTTCTTGCCATTCGTGGGATGGTCCAGAAACTCGAGAAATGGAGATAAATGCTGGTTCAGCATGGTCGCCACTCCAAAACTGTTCATTCTCCTGACTGTATTAGGCATCATTCCAATATTTTTTATCACCATCCTGTACTGCATCATTCTATACAATGCAATTAAAAAAGTTATACAATTGAAAAATATAGATGTTGAAGTGGGACGAGGCGAAACCCCAGATCCCGCAGAAATGAGAATGTTCAGAGGAGGGGTTAAACCGAACCCTCGAGAGGAGAGCGCGGATGACACAGATATATCGACAAGCGCGAGCCGAAACAATTCGGATAATTACAATGTTTCGAAAGCGCGCAAAATAACGAAGAGCAAAACCACCCGCGGTATATTTAGCCAACCCAATACACCGACAAAATGGAAAGCTATCAAAGTAGTGTTATTCACAACCAGCGGTTACTTATTCACATGGATGCCCTACTTCATAGCCAGCGTGGTCCTGGTATTGTGTGATTTTGAAAAAACTCCGTGCGTTTGCCACAAGTTTAGAAATACAGTCGTAAGTCCCCTGGCGTTCATTTGCATTTTGAACAGCCTCTTGAACCCAATTATATACGCATGGTGGAACAACGGGTTCCGAACCTCGATTCGAAATATGTATAGCAAGAGAAGAAATATTATGATGCTGAGGAGTGATCTGAAAAGATCGTTAGCTGAAAAGACGAAAATAAACACCACTCGGACATGAGTGAGGGTTCAGACTTCATTAGTCACACGTCATTAAAATTAAACATTTATACATATACTTGTATATAGTGTGTGTAAAGAAAGATGACTGTAAAACAAAATGTATTAATACAAATTAAATGTATCAATTAGAATGATTATACAGGAAAATTCAATTTATCGAAAATATATTTGTGTTAATAATTAAACAAAATACTTTGTTAAACCACTATTTGCTACTAAATGTTTCGATACCCCTATGGAATCTTTTTCAGGAAACAATGTGTATTTTTTAATTTCAGTATACTGTCTGTATGTTGTTCAGTATACATATGTTTCCTGAAGAAGTAGAATAGTCAATAAATAATGGTTTAAACAAAATATTTTGTCTAATTATTAATATAAAATGAGGCCACAAAGTAATTTTGCAAATATTGAAGAAGTGAAATATATTTGTATTTTCGTAGAAAGCAATCACTTTGTGGTTTGACATATTATATTAATTATGCATGAAACCACGAAATTTATTGTACGTCGACCGGTTTCGCTTATTTCAAGCTTCATCAGGATGTATTTAAAACTGGTTAAAATGTAAAACTTTTAAATACGTCCTGATGAAGCTTGAGATAAGCGAAACCGGTCGACGTACAATAAATGTCGTGGTTTCATACAAATTTATTGTTATTTTATTGTATTTAATGAAATATATTTGTGTTGGTACCGGTAGCAATCTTTCTAATTGATACATTTAATTTGTATTCAAATTGCACAGAACTATATTCGGAAAAACTGCAACTTCACAATAATAATGTTTTGTCTTTAATATATATTTTTTCACTTACATACTTCCCATACTATTATACATTTATATCAAATCGTAGGATTTTAGAACATTTTTAATAAATTTATTTACATTACTCGTATACTAGTATTGTAATCAAATTACGTTATTATATTATACAGTGGCGTAACTAAGACAATGCGGTGCATTGGGGCACACGTTAGAAAGGGACCCAAAAGATCCGTCTGGGAGCGATATTTTTGCGAGTATCAATATTTTCTCTTAGCTTTAACTTTTAAAAACAACCGCAGAAAAAACATGATTTAAAAAATAAAATAATAATCTCTTATACTATACGTGTATTATGAAAATACGTAAAAACATTATTTTTGTACACAGTAGTACCCCGATAATATATCGGGTTAGGTTAGGGACCAGATGACCGCCGCAAAGTAAAAATCACTGTAAAACAATGGAAGGATATTTTTCAGTTGTGAGTGCCTCTTGTGAGTGTTGAAAATATGAAGGAGATAAGAGATCATTGATAAGAGATTTGTTATTATTATTTAATTGTTAAAATCGTGTAGTGCATACTTAATATTATTATATTTCAGATACAATACTTCCCTCCCGTTTTGAGTTGGGGCACATTGTTTTTAGTTACGCCACTGATTGGTTAGAATAACTTTAGGTAAACTTTGCCTGGTCCAAAATAAATTATTATTTTGAGACAGGCAAAGAACAATAATTAGCCTGAATATAATTTAATTTTAAAAATATAATTTGTAAATAAAATGGTGAAAAGAAAATATTTTTTATGTTGAAATTTTATTTGTAAATCTAAAGTGTGACAAACTTCCAGTGATAGATGGCAAGATCAAAAAGTGCAAAAAAAATCCCATTGGTGGTAGGATGCATTTCGCCCATTCGAACTATTGTTGAGCCAGTTAATTTCCTCCAACTAATTTTCATTCTTCATTCAGAGCAAGTATTTTACCGATTCTGGCAATTACTTCAGATCTGGACAATTATTAAAGTAAGGCAGCGAACATGTCTGACATGTGAAATATTTCTTTGTGACTTTCCGTACATTGCTAAATATTTTTACAATAGGCAAAAAATCTCTATATCTATACGGAGTGTAACAGACCTAGTCCACAATATATTATGGGTGGATACCTGACCAAATTACTAGTCGAAAATGTTAAAGCAATATGTGCAAATTCTGCACCGTTACGGAAAATATTATGGTATGAAATTTTTACAAAATCATGTTAAGCTTTAAGATTACGTACTTCGAAATAAATATTAGCGAAATGTATCCATTATTAATCTATATCTTTACTTCGGACCCTAAATCATCGAACAAAAAAATGAGTCTTGCCGCCCAAAATTCGATGACTTTTAATTTTTTATATTCATGTATAATTTGAAATCAATTAAATATTTTAATGAATCGAATAATCGCATAATAAAGATTTGTTTAAATGCGTATATCTCTGACATGGTTGAGAGTAGGTACATATTTCTAGAACATTTTCGACTCTTAATTTAGTCAGGTATCCACCCATAAAATATTGTGGACTAGTTCTGTTACACCCTGTATTTAAATTAATTTTAATTTTTTTTAAATATATATATGTGTCACTTCAATATTCTTACTATTTTCAAACAAAGCTAAACGCTTGGCTATGAATATAGGACCAACTTGGTGGAACCCCCGACCACTAGATCTCCAGGAGAATGTCTTAACCACTAAACCGACAAGCTATCGGGTTTATTCATGAGTAAGTACCTTTATAATTAGGAAGCTTATTAATTCTTCTGAAAAACTAAATATCTCTACTCTCTTGGCCAAAAGCAGGTAGTTGGGTAATTCAATTACAAAGCAGTATATGTAAACATCGTTATATAAAATATTAAACTCTAACCCCAACGTGGACGATTTAAAAATGCATATCCGACACATAATATTTGAGAATTCAAACATCCATGTAATATTGAGACTTTTGTCATCGGTTTTATCCTTACCTCGATAGATTTCTACCAGTTAAGTCACTCCAAAATGCATGGCATGGGAAAACTTAGGGAAATGATACAACAGTTTGTGACTTTGTCATAACTTTTTTCTTGTTAAAACTTTAAAATTCTTCGAAGAAGACATAAATAAATTACCATCAAAAACATAACTGAATAAAATGATTTAACATTGTTTAAATAGAATATTAAATTTGAATAATAAAAGCTTACGCATTTTTAATGTTCACTGCAAAAACATTCGCGTTAGTCATTTTTAATAAAACTAATATAATTATTTTTGCCATTAACCACACGAGTTTTGTATTAAACAACTGGTTTTGGTAATATAAACTAAACCTAAACATAAATTATCTTTTATTTCAAAAATTCCAAAAATAATTCTAGTACCTGGCAGCATAAAATAAAAAATAGTACAATGAAAGATATACGAAAATGACCTTAATAATCCAAAATTATTGGTTCCCTGGAAAAATATTTAAAAAGCAACAGACGGATGTAAGTGCCACAAAAAAATTTGAAATCTATGTACCTACAAAATAATATGTAAAAGATTTCCAATATATAAGATTTTTTAAATTCATGTGACACTAATTTCAGTGATAATCTCCAAATTATTATTGAATTAATTAAATTAATTAAATTAAATTAAATTGAATGATTATTGAAGTATTTTTATTTATTATCTTTGTTTTATTAACCACTAAAATGAGTTTAAATACATCTACCGGTTTCGAAAAATACCATTTTCTTCTTCAGGATGTCATAACTAACTAAAACATATATTGTTTCTTTGACAGAATCTATTTTAAAAAAAAAAAAAAATTTTTAGTACCTAACTCAAATCATTACTTAATACAAATTTACTCGAATAATTTTTAGGAAAAAATTTTAGAATGGGACTCGTAGTTAAATTTAGTTGGTTGTTTATAATTTTTTGATTAGTTTTACACGCTTTATTTATCTCCAACGATTCCAAATTATTTAATTTGTGACCTACACCGTTTATATGCAAAATTGACAATCCCAATTTTTTATCAAAATCATGACCATTTTCTATCAAATGATTAGCAAATTCTGAAAACCCACTATTGTTCAAACATAAAAAAAAAATTAAAAATAGATTCTGTCAAAGAAACAATATATGTTTTAGTTAGTTATGACATCCTGAAGAAGAAAATGGTATTTTTCGAAACCGGTAGATGTATTTAAACTCATTTTAGTGGTTAATAAAACAAAGATAATAAATAAAAATATGAATCTTAACCACAAAGATAACATTGCTGATTTTAAAAGTATGATTATTGAAGTAATTAAAATCATTTGATTGTTTTGAAAAATAAAAGAATTAAACATATTTTACACTGTCCATGAGTCATTAAGACGCGAAATAACCAATATACCAACTCGAATAGAAGAGGGCCAAAATTCGCGTATTTTGCACAAAAATTCTTAATAGACACAGAAAAATGTGTAGAATATATTATTGCGTTGTATTAGCGTAGAACAACTTTTTATAAATGGGTACAATGTTACGTCCGTGCATTGTGTTCAATGTTAATCTCCACGAGTGACTTGCGAAATGTTAACAATAAAACCTATTTAAACATTTTTCATTAGACATTTACGACTATTTTTTCATTCGTGATTTTTTTATAAAATTATAAATTCAATGAAAAAAATTCGGTAGATTTTTAATTAAAATTTTTTTATTAAGAAAAATAAATTCGTTAACAACCGCACGACATATTTTCAAAGTATTATTATATGCGGAGAATATCTCCACAAAATTTCAGAACGATCCCGAGCATTTTTCACGAAGTACTCGAATATACAGGTAGTAGGCGCAAGACAGGCAGCTACACGCTCCTCCCTCTAGCCCTTTTACCTGCATATTTGACTCAGTGTATACAGTGTATTAGGGACACGGTTATACATTCGTATTAGCGTGTTGTATTAAAAATAGCTGTCACAAATTTAAAAAAAAAATTACTGTACATATGAACTTGAAACTTTAAACGCATTTTTCAAAAAAGGCCGATACGGTGTAAACGATATCTCAAAAACTATTTCACCTGTCGGCTTCAAATTATAAGAGTTTATTTTACACACGGAGAACTACTGAATGATCGAAGGATTTTTTTTTTGATTGAAACTTGCTATTTTATTAAGGAACAACGAGAATTTTGAATGTCAAAAATCAATGATATCTTCTAACATAATTTTTTTTTTCATATGTTTCACCGCAAAAAAAAGTTTCCGGAGATTTGCTGTATCTCGTCCTTTTTAAAATATAAGTATATTAAATAGTTTTGTAAATTGAATTAAAACACTGTTTTATTCCACTATATTTTTTATTGTGTTAAATGTTAGAACGTTTTCGGGAACGTCTTCCCATTATCAATATTATAATTCAACTAAAATTAAAAACACTTTCAGCCAGTAATATATGGTGTGTTTGGAGTTAACGGAGGTGGGGGTTTAATTTTAGTTAAATTATAATATTGATAATGGGAATATGTTCCCGAAAACGTTCTAACGTTTAACACAATAAAAAATATAATGGAATAAAATAGTGTTTTAACTCAATTCACAAAATAATCATGGAATTCCACAAAGTTTCACCAAAAACCTTTGAACAGTTAGTATATAAAATAATTTATATAATATTAAATTCAATACTGGCTTGTACTTTAATAATACTTTGTTTTGGATTAAAATATGCCTTTAAGTTGTGAAAAATTAATTTTGCCTATGACAAGTGCGCGTAACAATAAAAATTAGAAAAGTTAATATCTCAGACACGCAATGATACATCCAGAGAAGTATCAGATCTTTGATCTCATCATGGCTGAAAAACCTGAGACAATGGTTTAGCCAGTCTACTGTAGAGCTTTACCGGGCCGCAGTAAGCAAAGTGATGATAATACGAGCTAACAATGAAGAAGAATGATGAAATTTCGATTTGGACTTCCAACATAGTATAACACATTTTGGTTAACTCGTCAGATAATAATTGTAACTCCCAACACTGGTTTATTTCAACATGAAAACGCGTGATAATATTCACACCTTAACAATATTAAATAATTATATGGGCAATGATGATTCAATATGCATGTCTCTCTTCTCACAGATTATGCGAATGTCTCGCGATGTTTCATATGCAAATTGTTAGCGTAATATCGTACGATTATTCGCTATTAATCAGAAAACTACTTCAAATTCAGAAATTAAATATTTTAATTTATGTTTTTATAAAAATAAATTCACCATCCTATAATATTTCAACTAAAGAAATTAATTTGGGGATTACTTCTCCGTGTACACGTCTTCATATCATTATTTATGTACGACAGAACGCCAAATTATCATTCAACGATATAATAAAAATTATTGTGAATCGATGTGCGAGATGATACCAGAAAAATATTAATAACTCTTTATAAGAGGAAAAGGGGGAAACTCAAATTGGGAAGCAAACAGTTCGGCTGCAGTTGCTCGTTTGTATGGTGTGTCAGGTGTGTACGTATACTACGAATCATACTATTCCTCTGAACAGTGCCGGCCTACTATGGACAGCAACACCCAGAAGGCAAAACTTAATACAGGAATCAATGTCTACGAATGCTAAATCTGCAGTTAAGTTGTTGGGCGTGCACATTGATTCAGATCTTTCAATGAATACACAAATCAGTAAAACTGTCAGTGCATGCTTTTATCAACTGAGACAGATTAAAAGTATTCGGAGACATCTTCCTCTTGAGGCAGCCCGTCTACTTATAAATGCAATTGTAATGTCATGTGTGGACTATTGTAACAGCATCTATGCTGGCCTACCAATGTTTCAGCTGGATAGATTACAATATATTCTAAATGCGGCTGCACGGATAATATATGGAGTTTCCAAATTCTCTCATATAACATCCCTTTTACATCAGCTACATTGGCTCCAATTCCCTGAAAGAGTTGAATTTAAATTGTGCTGGTTGATGTACGAGGCGACACACAACATGGCGCCTCTATATCTTCAAGAACTTTGTATCCCAGACAATTTGAATGATAGACGTCAAACTCTCAGGTCAGCCTCTACTTCAGCTGCAGGAAGGGTTGTAGAACCGATCAGCCGTTGCCAGAAGTCTAAATTTAGTGAACGGGCATTCGCAGTGGCAGGCCCAAAAGCGTGGAACTCTTTGCCCTCCGTTATTAGAAACAGTGCATCAGAGACTTTATTTAGGAAGAAACTAAAAATGCACTTTTTCAAAAAATCATTTCCATAAGTGAAAATAACGATTTTTTAATTTTAAAAAACATATTATGTGTAAATCGTCCTTAAGGTGAAAGTTTTTACGAAAATGGGGCTATACAAATTATCCATTATTATTATTAGCCTCTGTGGCGCCCTCGGGTGAAATTTTTCTGGGCGCCCCATTCCTAATTTTAAAAAAACGGTGGATCTGTCATGATCATCTGATCAGACTCTAAGATTCCGCATCTACAACGTCCTCCTACGATCAGACCCTATTTTTCGTGATTCAACCTTGCACTGATGATAAGGTGGAGAGTGTTGTATTACATGTCTCTAAAGTTTCGCTTCACATGTTTATGTATTTTGTGCATATGGTGGGATATTCGAAGGATCGTTCACATTCAATTATTGAAACCGGGTGAAACAACAACGTCAGAAATCTATTTTCGGCAATTGATAGACTCGACCTGGAGTTGAAAGAAAAACGTCCGAATTTAGTCAACCGAAGAAGAGTAATACTACAATAACACAACGCATACAGCAAGAAAGACACGCGAAAAGACCTGAACTCGGAAGTTATACCACACCTGCCGTTTTCACCACACCTTGCTCTGTTAGACTATCATCATTTTCGATCTATGGAGCACTCGCTGAGAAACGAAAAATTCCAAAATGTGAACGATATTGAAAGTCACCTTATCCTATATTTTATTTCAAACCATAAAGTTTTTACAAAAAAAAATTATAAAATAGATGTGAAGAGGTTGTAAATAATGATGGAAATTATATTTTGAGCTATATATATATATAAAAGGTATATATATATATATTTATAAAGTTGAATGTTACACTACAAAATAATGGTTTACTTTCTGGTCCCACTAATATATAAGGTAATGTGCCTATATTTGTCACTGTCCCAGAAATTGAAATATAAATATTGAATTACAAAAATAAAACTGACATTTTTCTATGGATTGTTTCATCATAAATATTAACAAATTTTACGATCAAGCAACTCTGCAGTTTTTTTTTTCTTAGTGAAAATCTTAAGGTAAGTTACATTATCTTCAACATATTCAATTTTTATTTAAATTTTAAAAGATAGCTTTATATGGACACATCAAAAGAAAATAGTGAAATAAAATTTTTCACGAATGTCTATGTTAATTAATGTATTTTATTTCAATTAATAAATGTTTGGGAATGATTTTAGTGATGTTTCAATGCACATATATTGTATTACTAAGAAATAACATAATTGAAAATTTTGTCAATTACTGGGACAATACAATGTCAACTACTAATGCATTCTAATTTTGGGGTTTTAATTAAGGAGACAAGTTTATGCTTCAATATTAATCATAATACACTACTAGAGTTTACAAAATTAGAGTTTATTTAGCATGAAGCTATTTCAAAATTCACTAATACAAAATTAGTACTCGTATATCAAATCATATTAATATAAAGAGAGAGAAAAATCCTTAACATATCAACTACTATGACATCTACCCTAGATGCATTTTAAAACAAAGAATTGCAATAGAATTAAGACGGTCTTAGGATTGTCCTTTTTAATTACACATGTACGTTGTGTAAAGTAATCACTTAAGCCAGCCGAAGACAGATCGCAAGCCCTGTAATTAGCCATACTTCCATATTTTCCCATATAATGGCTTCGTCTCTATGAGATATCTTTGATTTGTTTAAATTAAACATAGGTTAAACCTAAATCAACAATCAATTGCTGTCACCATTCAAGGGCTGATTATGTTAATTTTACGTATTTACACTTAATGGGAACAGAAAGATTGGTCACAATAACTTGATCCATTCGCGTAATGAAATGCCTCTTCAAATATATTTTTATTATACATATATCAATGTAATAAAATGAAAATATACAAGAAACACTTAAAAATATTTATTATATTTTTCGTTCTACGTTTCTCTTTGTGCTGTAAATTATTCAAAATCAAAAATACATCGTCATTGACTGTTTCGTTAAAAATATAATAAATTACGAACCACAATAGAGCGGAACAGCGGAGGTCTAGCAAATTGAGGTACGTAATAAATCTTTTTTTTAAATTAAGTAAACATAAAATAACAATGCAACATGTCACCACTATCGCAACATTTACAATATGGAGTTCGTATATGTAAATCGAGAATATTATAAAAAACAAAATAAATACATCGTAAATTGAATAACAGTTAGTAGAAGAAGACAGGCTAGTAAACAATACCAAATAAAAATATGTTTCGCAATTGTTGGTAATATTTTTTCGTTATGTATTTTATTTTTTTGTAGCATAAATAGTACATATGAAAAAATAAAGGTAATTGCTTTAAAGCAGTACAGTTTTTAAAAGTTGTAAATGTTAAGAGGTAAGTAAGTATAATGTTAAGTACGTTATGAAAAGTTATGTGAAAACAGTATAATCAGAAGTTATAAAAAGATATTGAAAAAAAGTTAAAAAAATATTATTGTCAGTAATATACAATAGTGGAAGATAAAAATGTGTGGGTAGTTAGGTTAACACAAATGACAAATTTGTTTCATTTTTCTTTCTACCAACATCAAGCAACCACTTTGTTATTTTTGGTTTGAAGTAGTTATCACTTTAGACCCTTTGAGGTCTAGTGGCAATTTGTTAAATATTCTCGGAGCACAAAATGAAAAAGTTCGTTGAGCAAATTTGGTATTAAATTTTGGCACTGAATAATAGCTTTGCTCCTGGTTTTAGATATTTCAATATTTTATAGGACAATAGATAATTTTTTTTTTGTGTATTTCGTTTAACTTATATTTTCATAATAAATATCTACGGTAAAAAATACATACAGTAAAATGATAAGCATAAACATCTCATTTAGCATAGTAAAATGGCACATGTCTACGGATGAGATTTCTCTAAGAGATTCGTCTCGAAAGAGCGTAAAGGACAGAACAAAATTGGTTTAATCGAAACAAATTATATTTGAATTTTCTTATTTCATCCATCTTAACTTAATTAAACTTCGACATGTTCCTCCGCTTCTGACAAGCTGAGATATAGATATATAGTGCTGAGATGGACCGGTGAAGTCAAAAAAAGTTTAAAATTTTTATATCCGTGGTTCTTCGAGGGCCGTTCCTATTCCTGAAAAAATAAAAAAAGGCATACTCGGATGGAACTGATATGTGATGCGAAGGGAGAAAAATAACATATTTCATAAAATCACGAGTATTTCGGCCCAAAAGAGAAGAACTAGAAGACCACGTGCAACATTCAACAAGCTCCAACCATCTTAACGATTTGTGTCGTCAGAATGATGAGAATGGGGTTTTATTCATTAGCAATATTTGAATATGTCCAAGAACACACAATTAATGGATTTTTACCTACAAAGGCACTGTTATTAAACAAATACTTTGTAGGTAGGATTTTTACCTACGAAGCGTTTGTTTAACAACAGTGCCTTTGTAGGTAAAAATCCAGTAATCGCATGTTCTTGGACATATTCAAATACTCTTAATATAATAAACTAGTCAAAATAAGAAAATATATTTAAAAAATTAAAATATTGATTTTTCAGGCGTATTCTAGTATAACATGTTAAAAAAACATTTTACAGATAAAGAATATTACTTTAAAATAATTTTTAAAAAATCAGATTATCATAGTGATGACATATATGCTGTTTAAAAAATGGAAAAATGAATTATCAAATTTGGTCCATAGATGGCGACGGTGTAGTGGTATTCGAAGCGAGTTCATATACTATCATATATACAACTTTTAAAAAATTTATGTGTTTAATTGTAAATTTGATGAGCCATATAATTACCTTATACTTTCATATATTTTCCATTAAAATATAATAAAAAATAGCTTTGACTCTATGCGATAATTGATACATTTTAGTACATTTAAAACTCTGTTTAACGTTTGTCTTTCCTACGATTTACGTCTAAAATGTATTCAAATTTGTCCAGCCAATTCGGTATTCGCTATAGAGCCAAGCGTGTGCTGGTCGTTTATACGCATTTTTCATTATCATACCTACATAACTTTATTTATTGTTTCCGTGAAGCTGGAATCAGCAAGAAAATTGCAAAGTAGTGTCTGCTCATTCCATAATCCCAATTCCTATAAAAGATGATGCCATGGGGCACACTGAAGGCCACAAATCATATTTTACTAGTATTGGTAATTTACCACTAGAAACCTTTAATTTAGTTTATAATATTGAAAGAACTATTTAAAAACAACAAAAAAACATTGTTTGATTTTTACAATAAAAAAAAAGAATTATTTGATGTTTTAATACCCCCAGTTTACATTTTCTCTCTATTTGCATTTTTTTTGTTGGTCCCTTCAAAAACTTGAAATCGGGACTCCACTGGAATATAATTTAGTAAATCGGGGCCTATCAAAATAGCCCCAATGTGAATATAACTCTGACCAGACGATATTTGTTAATATCTTTGATTTTGTGTAATACAAAAAATATCTAAAAGTATTTTTGTGGTCCATACTGATGCAATTTTTGTGAAATTATTTCATAATTTAGTAGATAACGTACAGAAAAAGAAATATTCAAAATCAATTCTTAAATTTCCGTTCGACGGTGCCACTTTTACGGGCTACTATCTGAGAAGCTAGAGCAAATTTTTTTTCGTTTAAGAGCGCCATCTCATTCTTTAAATCAGCGGTTCCCTTCTTTGTCTCTCGTACCCCTTGATTAGAGTTTTCATTTGCGAGTACCCCCCCCCCCCCCCCCTTCGGAAAATACTGTCTAAACGACACCTTAAACCATTTTAAGTGAGCTATTATACTACTTTTACATTAATTTGAAGTGTGTCAAAATGTTTTCCGTCACTATCAATATTATTTTCGCGAACCCCTAACCGGTCCATCACGTACCCCCAGGGGTACGCGTACCACGAGTTGGGAACCGCTGCCTTAAATTATTATAATAGATGCATTTTTATTTAAAGAAATTACTTTTAAACCATAATCCTCTAAAGTTTTCGTATGTATTGGTGTGAACAATAAATTTGATATGAAGTAACAAAACCAATACTTGTCATTCATTTTTTTTTATATATGCAATAAATCAGATACGTAAAAGACGATAAATATATTTGACTTTGAATAAAAATAACATTTGAATAAGTAATTTGTTCGGGAAATGGTGTCGATAAGAAATGCATTATGTATCGAAAGATTCTTCGCGATATTTGACCTCTCGACACTTTCAAAATTTACTATATCTAATTTTTTTTTATCTAAATTGATTTTTTTTAAATAAAACAATAAATTTTATGTACTAAAAAATATATATTTCAATTTGCCAATTTCTATCATCAGCTCACACACAATTTTCTTCTTTGTCCTCGCTTTATCCCTGGTTCATCCGGAGTCGGCTACTCTAATCATTCTGCTCCACTTTGTTCTTAAAATAATATTTATATAGGACTCTGAAAGATTTTCGAAGGAAGTCCGGCCGGAGCTCGACCACTATGAAGCCCAAGAATATATGCAGACACAGTGAAGAAGCATGCAGACAGAGAACAGGTTTCAGATCGCAAATTTGGCTACAGATTGGAGAAAGTTCGGTCATGGACCTGGATGACCCGTATCGTCAGATAATGATGATGTTATGAACACACAAAAATGCGAATATCGGTTATTGGAACACGTCATTTAAAAAAAATCAATCAGTGTTTTCTTTTAGAATATTTGTGGAACATCAAATGAGGGGCTTAGGAGAAAAGGCACCTTTCTACCACGATAAAATGTTTTTAAAAATTAATTCAGTATCTTTTTAATAATCATACAGTTAAGTAATAGAAATGAGAATAAAAAGACAATTTAGATTTTAAAAATTAATGATTTTTAAAACATTTCAAATGAAGATTGCTGTCTTTGCTTCTAATGTGAACATTAAAAATGCTTTTTCTATTATATTATGATGATTCAAATGTATTGTTTGTGTTTGTGTTTTAAATGTCTGCATTCATACGTTATTTTGCCAATTTTTCAAAAATGCCTTCTTTATATGCCTCTCAAATATAGTAACGGCGTTTTAATATGAAGATAAGCGAGAGGTATTGGTGAGAGGTATTTGTAAAAACGAGTAAATTTTTAACAATGAATATTTGCGAGGTCCAGAGTCAAAAGCAGACATGTCCACTTTACCTGTTTACGAGTAAAATGCAAAAAAACTATTGTACCACAACTGTCACATTTGGGATCATATTGAACATAACCAGTAACCGCAGGTCACATGACCAAAATACTGTTGTCTTATTGGCTGAAAACACATTTGTCTGTGTTTGAATTAATTATCTATTGGACATATCTGCGATTGAAGTAACAAGCAAATTTTAAATGCGTTTTTATACGAAATTCAGCAATATTTGTCTAATTTCAATAGACTAGTCTTGTAGACATTAATTTGCTTTACATTTGTACATACTTAACTCAAAAATCATGAAAACTGGACACGTCTGATTTTGATTCTATACCTCACATTTATTGAATTTACAGTGCATTTTAAACGTTGGAAAAAAAATCTAATCAATTATTAGATATGTTTGATTGGTGATTTGTTGTTAAAATTTTAGGATAGATTGAAAAATGATAATTAAATATATTAAAAATTATTTAATAGTGTAAGAACATGTAAAAAAAAATGTGCACAAGGAAGTATTGGACTGAAATGGGAATCACCGTGGCAAAGAAAACAACTTACCGCAAACATCATCGAATAATAATTAGGTAATATAAAATACCGGAACGTAAAATCATTATAAAAAAAATACACTACGTCAGACACATAGTTATTCCGTCAGTGAGATTTGGGACGGTAAGAATTTTAACGGCCGCACAAGGGAGTGGCATTACGCGGCCCGACCAAATTATTAATACGATAACATTAATAAAACGCGCAAACTAATTTTCTTCAAATTTATTATAATCTCTGTTTATATTTAATTGTTTTTAGTTCACATATTTCTTAATAAGTAATAATAGAATGCGATATGTTTAAACAAATAACTGACATTTAAAAAGGTATATATCAAATATATGCGAAACACTAGTGCAACTAAAATAGACATATTTTTAGTTGCGATACTTTACATATTGTGGGTCGATTGAATACCTGCGCGATAACATGCCCACAGCAAACAAGCTAAAAAACTGTGCATTACTAAAAATTCTGGGAAATAAATATAAATGAAATAATTGGATTAACACAAACGGAAACACTATTTTACAATTAGCGTCATCTGTATACCAGTAAAGACTTTAGCTGCTTAGTTCTAAAAACTAATGCGACAACTCACCGCTGTACCCATGGCTCTCTTGTGTATTGACCGCATCGACCTATTCGTATTACTATGTTCTTTCTTTAAGCTAGTGAATTACTCAAGTCATATAATTGACTATTTACTGAATTCCTTTCGGTTGTTCCGTTTTGTATGGAGTCGTTACCTATGCTGTTTTTTAACAGAATAACATTACAACTGCGTGCAAATCATTGAAGTGTCTACTTTATCTTTTACTAATTCACGAATTTTATTATCTTGCTGTTTTTAACGTATTGATTTCATGATTGTTTTTTAAATTTAGTGCATGGATTGGTTTTTGATTTGGGAAAAATGAAAAGCAATTGGCAAAACTATTTCCTACGTTAACCTTTAATAAAAATATTTATTTAGTTTAGCTATTGCGTGAAGGATTTTCAAATAATAAAAGAATCATGTTCAATCATAAAAAGTATTCTTAAAAACTTCCATACATTTTTATATTGATTTTTATATGGATAAGAAGGTAGTATTTTACGTTAAAATTTTAACTTTAAAAACACTATTAATATTACTCTAAAATTACAAATAAATATGTGGTTGGGTCGTATAAACTACGGATTAATTTTGTCTAAAGACGTTGGTTAAACGAAAGTTCATAATCCTATGTACAACATATATTGTAGTACATATATTATATATGATAATATAATATCATTGGTACCAGCATAACCTAAATCTATACCTACTGCACGCAACTGCATATATTGTATTGTATTACATATATTATATATGATTGTATAATATCATTGGTAACAGCATAACCTAAATTTATACCTACTGCACGCCACTGGCCCACAGGCTTAGAGACCAAACCTGCTGGAAGTTAAAAATGTCATTAAACAACTCACTAGAAAAAATGAAAATCCCCTCATAAAATAGGTTTAAAGGGGTTCTCAATGTTTGGCCACAATATAATTTCTAATTTAATTATTATTAAAATATTATTTTATTTATATATTTATTGACAATTGAATGAATTCGAAATTTTAAGTACAATCTATTTTTTCTAAATTAATCATTTATGTAGTTTGTCATTTTTATTTAATGTTTAAAGTAGAATAAATTGTGTCATTGAATAATAGTATGAAAATGTATGTATTAAGAACTGCACCAAGTGTCGAGTTTTAACGAATCTAGCTATAAATATTATGTTTATATAATAAACAATACATTTTATCATGTATAATATTTTACGTAACAAATCATTCAAACGGGTCTTGTCTCAGACGGATCCACCTTTATTATATCCACTGGTGCCCAAATATTCTATTGATAGTAACGCAAAATAAAATTGATGGTAAACACTTCAGATTTTTGTGCAATAGTTGGAGAATCACACGGCAAACAATTATCCTAATACTATTTGAACAAAACATGTTTTGGAAGATTAAAAAGGACATTCGCATCTTTTTCAAATACAATCTTCCAAATTTGCCATAGTTGCTCGGAATGTTCTTGAAAACGGTCGGACGATCATATAGGATGTGCAACATATCAATATCAATCGTTGGGTCTATAGAATAAATCGACAAGTTAAAATACCGCAGATACGTTCGTAGATTATTATTTAAAGTGTTAATATAGTATGAGCCATAACGAACAGCGAACATAAATTATAAAAATAAATTAAAGTGAGTAATTTTAATATTTTAATTATATTTATTTAATTATTTATATTAGACTTTATTGACATACATGTTTTTGTTGTAACAGAGGTGAATATATAACATGATAAACATAAGATACAATTAAATACTCGCAGTGTATTGTGTGGGATGGAGTAGACTCCACCTCTGATATATACAGCATTGTCCGGCTAATTTTCTAGACTAAAGTCTGTGTTAAAGTAGCCAGTTTTTTTCGTGCTGTTGTGTTGTTGTTTAATTCAAGAAAGACAAAGATTCGACAGAAATAAAAATAAAAATAGAGATAAAAAACATATTTTTAAAAATATGTAGTGCGAGTGTTGTAAAACTAGTGAATTATTAGTGTAGGCAGGCACTGTATAATGATTATGTTAGAATGTTGGACAGCCATGCTTCTGATTGATCTCTACCCGATTGGATCATATATTGGGTCCATATTTGTGGAAGAGAACGATTATATTGTAACATAACATTATATTTTTTAAGTGTGATTTAAAATTTATACAAAAAATTAATTAACTAAACATCTCTAGTGATTGGTCTAGTGGTAAGATACTCGCTTACTGATCAAGCGATCAGGGATTCGAATCTCGTCCCACAAGACCAAAAAACCAATCAAATTTTCATATCATTTCATTAGTTTGAAAATAGTAAGAATATTGATATGACGCATATTTCATGTACGCATCTCTATTATTTTTTTTATCTTTCATATTTCTTGCTTACCAATACTTCTGAAAATTTTACTTTTTATTTATTGAATTATTTTTATTTAAGGCTCGCAATAACCCCAACATCGCAACCTAATCAAGCGCCATATATTTTATTATGATGAACCTTACTATAATAATTTGGTATCTCAAAGGGATTTTATAACATTTTTTAAACCTATAATTAAAATATAACCACTATTAAAATTATAACAATAATCATATTATATCAAAATTTTAAAAAATCAATGTCTTTCAACATATAAAATAATTAATTTGAACAAGTGTTTGTGATAGTGATTTTAATCACTGATCATTAGGGGAGCTCTTTACCACCTAGACTAAACCGACAAAGGTGTCAGACAAATAAGAATAATAAAAATTAAGAACATTTTCATATTTTCAGATACAGTCTACAGAAAGTGAAAAGTTTATTCCTTCGAATCTGTCCAACATGTCCGAAACAAACAGCACAGAGGTTATACTGAACGGAACCGAATCCACTACAGATATGATGGACTTCTTGACCGTTCACATGGGACTGATGCAGTCCATGGGGATACAATTGGCGGTGTACGACATCGTAGTTGTTTCATTTGGAGCTCTGGTCATCGTTACCAACCTGCTGGTGGTCATTTCTAGCGGACTGCTTCTCAAGACAGGTAACATGTAATTATGTATTTCGATCTCTTCCGTTAGTAGAGAACAGCAACAATACTTTTTTAAATAATTACGCACACGGAATATTATTACGAAAGTTCTTTTTAAAATTTTGCAATACTGCAGCGAGCTACCTTGATGCGGAATTTTGTGGAAGCTGTCTAGCTGTCAGGTGACGCATTTTGACTGTCGTCGATATTACTACAACGCGGGACTAGTATATAAGATCGTACACAAGCGGTCGCAAGTTAATTTGTATTAATTAACCTTGAGGATGTTTCCAGAGATTATTAAAACTAATTAACCTTTTCGCATTTTTACGAAAATGTGGGTTTTATTATTCGTTTATATCAGAAGTCATGCACTAGACTTTTTTAAAACCATATCTTCGATAGGACCTTTACACAAATGCAAAACTAATAAACTGAAAATTATTTGCCATAATTATGATAACCAGGCCCTGCGTGCGGCTATTTTGACCGTTTCGCGGCCATTGGTGACCACTTCGCAGTCAGGGTCTCAATAGAATCTTCATTTCAATAATAGAGCTTTCTCCAAAACAAACCACACGTAAATAAAATGTCGATGTAATTAAAATTATTCCATCTTCGTAAGTTAGCTGTCAAAACGAACAAAAATAACATATAAGAATGATGGATACACAATTTATATGATAAGATTTCTCCCTTACCATAGACAGAAGAAAAAATGACTAATGTCAATATACCATTTCGCTAAAAAAAAACCTTGACATATTAAAAACACGTTCGTTTTTCATTAAACAGCCATAATGACTCTGACGATACCGAAGCCGGCATCCATTTAGTCATAGATTTTGACCAATGTAGACGGGGAAGCATAATATTATTATGGATAATTATTGTACAGGGATTATTTGAAAAGACCAACAAATTCGTTCAATTCAACGGTTCGTTCAGTGTAACAGAAAATAGTTTTTAATGATCTTGAACAAATCGGTATTTAACAAATTAAGAAAATGTTGAAAAATAATAAATGTTATAAACCGTTAAATTTATCATTTTTTTTACGTTTTTAAAATGCTTCGGCAATTTGAATTAAACACAATAATTTTTACTAAATATTATTTACATGGTTCCAATGAATGTGTATTTTTATTGTTTATATTTGTTTGCTTCATTCCGCCGCGCCGGTCCGAGCGTTTGATGGACGTCAAATACGCACTCTCGTATTTTTCATAAAAATGCCGATAAGATATATTTTCACGCACATTTTAGTTACAGTATGAATTACTATTAAACTTATTCACAACAAAGTTGCAAATTTCGTAGATTGGTGATTTTTGACAGATTTTAAGTGAAAACAACGTGTCGTAGTTTAATATTCTGTATATGTATATTTAACAACGTTGTCTTTTAAACATTGCAAAATACTACGCACTTATGAAACAAACAGACCACAAAACGGCAACGTGACATATTTAAGTCAATATTGTATGTGGGTAGGTACTTTGATCTCAAAATATTGTTAAGAGATATGAAAAAATAATTATTCAGGGAAACTGAAAATACTAATGGAGAAACGAAAATGATTGAATTGAAATAAAATTAAAATAACAACACAACATTGATTTTAAAATCGAATTGACAGAATAAGTTACATATATTTATAAATGGTTTTCTCTTCATAAAATCATATCTTGTACCAGATTAAAATTCCTATACGTAGGAACTTCAATAAATTATTTAATTTTCGATTTATTAATTCAAATGACAACACAATATTTCATTCCACAGTATTAATATGATAAAACACGGATAAAACTATGGAAATTAGCTATTTTTGACAGCTTATTTTAAATGTTAGAATATCGACAATTTTATTTTTAATACAAACTAAATTAATCTACTAGAAAGATATACAGAAAAATCTATATATCGAAAAAATATTTAATTGCTACCTGTACCTATTTTAATACAAATTAAATTATAATTTGTATTAAAATACCACAGAACTATGTTCTGAAATGCAATTTCACAGCAAAATTGTGGTTCGCCTTAATTTTATTTTTGTCGATTTCTATCAAAACCATTTTGTCTGACGAGATTTATGTAAAAAATAACGTTTTCTCATATTTAGATATTATTGGAAGTAAATTAACTATTAATCTCGTATTTAAGGAATGTGAAATACGCAAAGAAAACCTGAAAATTTAAACTGGATAAATGAAAGACTCCCCTTAAAAATTCAATTGTTACTCAATTAGTGAAAGTCAAATTACCTACTTATTACCTACTTATTAAATGATTACTGAAATATAATTGTTCTCCGAGATATTGCGATCAACGTACGTTATCATTTCAACTGCTTGGGGTCAACTCGATATAATATTTTGGAATAAAAAAATATTTTTTTAAAATTAGATTATAGGTGCACATATGCCTCGATACAATTTATAAATTCATACACCTACATACATAAATTATTTGAACGAATGTTTCATGTTTCGTAGTTACAATTGACACTAAATAGTCGATCTGTGAGTTGTAATTTAACGGTACCACCGTTAATAAAAGTTCAAACCTTATTGCATGTGATTTCTTAATTTTTCGCTTCAATAACGTTTTTAAGAAGTTTCGTTGCTGTTTTCAGGGCAAGAGCCGCGCTGCACGTACCTGCTACTGGGGAACGTAGCCCTAGCGGACCTGGTCATAGGAATCGGCGCCGTCCTCGGATCGGCCCTTCCCAAGACGCTGAGCACCCATATCACGTGCTGCATGTATCTGGGTGAGTACTTGAATACGGACATGCGTACTGCTCTCTCGGACCGTTCGCCACTTTGACACTATCTCCCAGCCATTGTTTACTAACTCAATTTACGCTGTTATCTTTTGTTCTCGTTTTAATATGGTCGATTTATTGTTTGTCCATATGGTTAAGTTAAGTTATGTTAGTACAATATTTTTTCATATATTTCTTAAGCCTTTTGAAAGTGTATTCAAAATGAAATTTTTACTTTCTAAAGTCTCATTTTATATGGAAATCAGAACCCGGCACACAGTGGCGAGCAGATAACAGCAAAGATCTGCTCTCTCGTCTCAGAGATTTATCAGTAATGATCGGTACGCACCAATTGTACTCGGTGACGTCCGTAGATAAACTGCCGTCCTTAAGCAAATTTTAGGATGCCGCCTCTACTATTTTTAATTCAATATTCCTGGGCAAAAATGAAATGTTGCCGCTTTAACATTGCATTTGGACTTTGGACAATTTTGCGCGACCATGTATGCCTTTGTGACTTTATTTCACGGAAAAAATAACTATTGACTTAAAATAAATATACTCGTTAAACACAATTATCAGAATTTTTGAGCGGGCTGAGTGATGTGACGAACGTTATAAATTTGATACGTGATGAATATAATGAACAATGGTGTTTTAAGATTATTACTAATTATCGAAATAAAAATAACAATTTAAATCGAATGAAAATATATTTAACAACACAATAAGTACTTTAAATATATCTGAAACATGTGACGTGAAAAAATAACGTCATTCGCGGCATTATTACGTCTAACAAAACATATCTCAAAATTTCAACTTTGCGCAATAGAGAACTTCATTACGCGACAACTGCGATATTTATATCATAAAAAACATTATTACTGAAAATATAAGCATATACGCTTACACCTCGCTTCGCGCTTAGGATGCGTTCCTGGACGATAAAGCGCTAAATGAAACAGCGTTAAACGAGGTCATTTTAACACATAGTGAATAGGGAAAGGGGAACACGCGACAAAAAAAAACTAATTTACTTTAATTTTAAGTTATTTTTATGTTACACAACACAAAGATATGCACACAGAAAAATAAAAATCATTTTTGTAATGAAGGTCCTGGCTCTCCTGAAATTCTTGATTTTTTTTCTGATGAAGTCATCTAGTGTCATTTGTCTTCGTTTTCTTTCTCTCTCGTTAAGTAAATGTCGGTAGCAGGAGATCGCATCCAAAACGCTTCATCTTACTTTTGCACTTCTTTTAAAATCTGGATCATTTGCTACAATTTGTTCAATGATTTTGGTTATCGTTACCAAACTTTTACTAAGGAAATCTGTAGCAAGTTCTTTGGATTCTTCATTTTCAGAATCACTATTTTCAAATTCTACAGGAATTCCTTGTTCAGCCAGTTCTTGAAAGTCGTCGTTGGTAAGGCTTTCACCAGAAATCTGCAGTAACTCCTCAACATCCTGTTCATCTACATCTCCTAGTCCTGCTGTATCGACTAGGTTGACAATTTGGCCAATGATAGGCTCTTCTCGTTGAGAATCCTTGGATACCTCCGGCCATGCATTCTTCCACACTCCGCAGTTTTCAGCATTTTTCAGTTAATGATGTTATATTTTTTCCAAAATTGCACAATTGATTCTTTATTCTGCTACATCAAGTATTAGTTTATATCTGTTTTATCAAGTAGCATGGACACTGTTTCGCTGCTAATGAACACGATACACGAAAACAAATGTACCAAAAACACAATCCGGTGTTGCCGGCCCATGCCACGTTGTCAAGTCATGCCAAGTGTTGTCAAGTCATGCCATGGTGGCGTCATCGTATTATATACGAATCAATGAAATGCCACAATCATTTGAATCAGCATAAATTTTGAGCTTTTTTAGGCGTTAATCGTGGTAGCGCTATACGAGGTCTTACTGTATATATATTTTTCCTTGCTTGACTGATTTTTCGATAATTTTTAGATTAACAATCAACTGTCCAATGTTTGTGTGAGGAAGCATCAAAATTAAAATAAATACAAATTTCAGGAACCATCTTATCCTGTGGTTTAGTATCAATATACAGCGTTGCCCTGATTGCTGTGGACCGATTTCTGTACATCCTGTATGGGTTGAAGTACCACAGACTGGTGTGTATCAAGAGGGTCAGAACTATGATTTTTGTAACCTGGCTTCTCGGTAAGTGACAAATTGTCAGACACAACCAAAATCCACCAAATTTGTATTAAATTAGAACATGTATATTTTTTAATGTAGGTACATCATATATTATAGTGTATTTTTAAATATACTGTATACATATAATACTATACAAAGTGCATACAGTACATTATTTAATGTACTGCATACACAGTATACAGTGTATTTTATTTGCAAATAAAAATTGCTGACAAATCTTGTTTATTTTTTTACAATATGGATTCAGCATTCAACTAAAATATAGTAATGATTATTATATCACTAATAATCAGGTTTTAAAATTGTGCAAATATTACATCAGACGCTGTCATACTTCTTTCTATTAAATTGGTATTTAAAGTTATTTTTGGTTCTCAGCAACTGATAAGGAATGTATGTAATATCAACAGAGGATAAACAAAACTATCAAAAGACATCCTTTTTTTATTATTATTAAGTAATGTCCCAGATGAAGTAATATATGTGGTAACATTTGACTGAATAGAAGTTTTCTCAAAAGCCGTCTCTAATTAGCGCCGCGACAATGGCTGATACAATGGTATTTTTAAGGAAGTTACCTGGTATATATTGTTATTGCTTTATTTTATGTTATGTTGCGAATCCAATCAAATTAAAAAATACTTTTGGAAAAGTAATAATTTTTGAAAATTTAAGAAAGTAAAATTAAATCAAATAATTTTACAATGTTCTCTCGATTAAATTTGATATAGTAAATAATTTAATTTCAATAAAATGTTTCCTCTGTCATTTAAGGACGTACGTATTTTGTTAGGTATTGAAAAATATTATTATCATATTCTTATTGTGAAGTTATAATTATTCAGAACATGGATCTGTTATATTTTAAATACAAATTAAATGTATTAATTGGAATGATATACATACATATAAAATTAATTTTATTTAAAAATATTGTTGTTGCTACCGGGATTTGAACATGGATCTCTTCCAATCTGGGGAACGTGCATTAAATTGACGACAAATTTATAAATTTTCAAATAATGGAATGATAGATGTATTAATTTGAAAAGTGTAACATATAGGTTCGAAAATTTGTTGTCAATCCACTGTGTTGGTATAGCATAATCGGATAATTCACGTTCCCCGGATTGGAAGAGATCCAGGTTCGAATCCCAGTAGCAACAACAATACTAATTCTAATTAATACATTTAATTTGTATTTATTGTTATTTTATTTGATAATGTGGGACAAAGGGGCATTCTAAGAAAGCTAGGAACCCCTGATATATACAATTAAATAAATTCTAAAAATACCCATCTCAATCATCACAGTTAAGTTTTTTTCCTTATTTCAGGACCCCTAACAGGCTTCTTGCCATTAATGGGATGGTCCGGGAACTCAATGAATGGAAAGTTGTGCTGGTTTACCATGGTTGCTACTCCAAAACTATTTATTCTCGCTGTAACACTGGGTATGCTTCCGATACTATTTGTTACCATTCTGTACAGCATCATTTTATATAATGCAATAAAAAAAGTCGTACAACTGAGAAGCATTGACAATGCAACAGAACAAGATAAAACAACCGATCCTACAAGACTACGAGTGTTTAGAGGAGGGGCGATTAAAAATGCTCAAATAAAAACAATATCTGAAAAAATAGACGAGGCAAATATGTCGACAATTACAAGTAGTCAGCGACGGGTTCAAAACAACTCAATCGAGTCCAGCACTTCAATAGCAAGTAAGATACTGAGCAGTTTCAGAAAGATCAAAAAGATCAACGATGGCAATTTGTTTAGCCAACCCAATACACCGACAAAATGGAAAGCGATAAAAGTAGTCTTGTTCACGAATGGCAGTTTCATATGCACGTGGATGCCGTACTTTATTGGCTGCACCATTCTAGTTATGTGTGATACAGAAAAAACTCCTACTGCATGCCAAAAGTTGAAATATTCATACGTTAGTCCGTTAGGATTTCTCTGTTTCTTAAATAGCATTCTGAATCCTATAATATATGCGTGGTGGAATAATGCTTTTAGGAGTTCCATCAAAAATATGTATTGGAAAAGAAGAAAAAACACAACCATGAGGAGTAATCTGAAAAGATCTCTGGCTACAAAGGTTAAAACATTTAACACTCAGACCACTGAAGTTGTATAAGAGATCAAAATGTTTTATTTACAACAGTAAATGTTTGTAGATTATGTCTTGAACGAAGAAGAATAAAGCAATGATGGTTTGCCTCTTACAAAAACATTACTTAAAGTTTTTTTAAGCTGGAAGTAATGTGAAGAATATTAGAAACCTCAATAGATAGTGCTTTGACGTCTAGTCAATAAAATTATATTGGAAAATAAGTAAAGAAAAAAAATTACACAAAATAATTTTAATATATTGAATTGAATATTAGTAATTGATCAATTAAAATAAAATCTGTGAGACGATAAATGAATTTTTAAATCATTAACCCGAACCGCCTGAAAAATATGATCCCTTTCCCATCCAAACTGACCAATTATTTTTATTTTTTTTGAGACATCTATGTAATAATAACGAAACTAAAATAACATACCATCAAGACCATGTATCAAGAAGACGTCTAACTTTTAAGGTATAATTTATGAAAGATCTGTAAATATAATTCTGATTTCATAAATTAATGAAAAACATTATAGATCATCACTTTAATACAGTAAATTCTGGGAAAGTGAATGTTTTTTAATAGATCCGGGAAAGCGTTAAATTATAGTGACTGAATGATTAATATTGTCCCTAAAAATCAAACAATAACAATAGTGAAGTGCCTAAAATCAGATTATGATTTGCCTCAACCTCATTACTACAAATAAATATTCATAATATATTCCACTGTTTGGAGAAATTAAGTGGAATAAGTACAAAAAAATATATATTATGTCATACACAATATACATTAACCTTATGCCTTAACAATGTACATTAAAACATATTTTTAAGGTTACAAAATGAGTCACAAAATTACACAAAAATATTAAAAAGAGTATAATAAAAAAAAATACTAAATTTCAAATAAATAAAATGTGTTATCTGATTACCAAGTTCTCTAGTAATCAGTAAATTTTCTAGATTTGAGTGTCTGTTAATTCCTTCTCAGAATGTTGAAAAATCATCCCAGATTTGGGTTACGGGGTAATTGACAATCACCTTGTCCTATTTGCCTGAATGTCCTTTCATGCGACTTTCACTCCATTTCCGTGTACTTTACATTATAATCATAATAAGAAGTGTAATTTTTAGAGGTAATAAATTATCACTTTATTGCCGAATTAGTCCAATTAACTATAGTCAATGTGGTGAGGAGAAAATTGAAACTTAATAACTGCGCTCTTAAATTTGTTAACTAAAACTATTTAATGAAGCGTTAATGAAATTGTCTTATAATCAACAGTTTTATAACATAAGTTAAAACAACAAATTCCTCACCTGCGGCACTCTGTTTCTCTAGAGACTCCAAACTATTGACTTTTCCATCAGCAGGAAGCTGTCTCTGACTCCCCCAGTCATCGTGCCTGCCAAGGGGACTATAAGGGGGTGCAGGGGGCAGACGTTGGGACACGGAGTACAGGTGGGCCCCATTATCCGGCTGCAAATTCTGGTTCTGCCCTCCATAGTACTCCTCACGCGATCTGTAGTCACTTGAAATAAAAATAAAATAAATTATGAAATGTTACCATATGATTTATATTTAAAATATGTATCTAGTACTTATATGTACTACCCAAAATATTTAATTATTTAAATGTGAAACAAGGAATTTTACAGAATTTTATTTTGTTGTATCATTGTTTTAAATAAGGATAGCTACCAGAGATTGTAAATATTGTTTACAGTAGTCCATCTTTGAGGTCAGAATCAATGTGTCTTGGAGATAGCCATTATCTAGCCATTTTTTACAAAAACTTTGTTAGCATCAGTCACATATCGAAAGAGAGAATTTTATTATGAAAAATGGATAACTATTTTAACATTTAGTTGAGGAGAAACGTGTGAAATTATATATAAAATATTAATACTTCTGTGCCTGCAGAAGGCAAATCACTAATGCAAGTGTTCTACAAATTGCGAATATGAATACAGTAGGCGCAAATCATTAACACATAATAAAAAATACTTTTTTTTTAAGGAGAACACATTATTATTGTGAAGTTGTAGTTTTTTCAGAACATAGTTCTGTAGTATTTTAAGACAAATTAAATGTATGTAATTTGTATTAATATTTATGGTTAGCTCGAAACGTTTACATTCTGTAACCATTAAACAAAATGAAAAACTTGCTTTATTTACTAATATTTACTTGCTTATTTACTATGTTTGCAAACCCTGAAAATCATAATTATAACACGGCGTTGATCAATTGCCAAGGAAAGAAATGTGTATACTTGAATTGATAATCTGGTGGTTGTCCAGAAAAGCCTCTCCTGGGATACTCCACAGGTATGATAGTAATATAATTGTTTTGATTTGAATTGTTTGGAGATTCGTTGTAGTGAGAGAGATCAGATGAATGATCCATCACTTTAAAAACTAAAAAAACGAGCAAAGTTGATCACATCTTTTAATAGTTTGGAGATAAAATCAATTCAAAATAAACAATTTACATTATCTATGTACACAACACAAAACATCAAAATTTTGACACTTCAAACAATTTTGATGTTACCATTGTTGAAAATAATTCAAATAAACTGAACAGCTATCCTACTAATATCTCCGGGAAAAGAGTCTTAGCTTCCCGGTTAATGTAGCCGTGCATCATTTGTAGCGTTCCATCGTGTAACACGTTGCGTCAAAAATCGTTCCGAACCAACGTAGCCGCTTTCATGTTTCCCTGTGTATATAAATATTTTAGGTTTAATTTGTTATACTAACTAGTGTAAAGTATTTAAAAAGATAATGGATAGGCTTAAAATCTATATAATATTGTATAACTATCTTAATAATAAGGTATTATTGTAATATATATATATATATGCACCACCATAATTGTAATATGTATATATACATAATAAATATATATATATATATAATTGATTGTATAATTGTATATGAGTCAAATAAAGATAATGCTGTCAACACCGGCATTTCCACATAGCCAATCAAACGAGAATACCCCCTTCCCCCGCGCAGGTTTATAATTTCTGAAGCGTGCTATGAAAAGTTATCTTTTTCTCTTCCATTTTGAAGCAGTCATAAGCCTTTCGACGAAAGTCTGCACATTTCCTACTGCAGCATCAATCATGTAGGATCATTACGCGCATTGTCCAACATGAGACCGCAGAGCAACCACATCGGACTTACAGAGGTTTCAGCTAGACGATTTTAATTTATTACGGGTAGTAATCCTGTTGCCGTTGAGCTCCTGCTTAACTCTGTCATAATATACTGCAACATCCATATTGCGGAATCGATCTACTTCATACTTTGCTGTTGTTGACCGATATTGTCTTCTCCGCCTTGGTCGATGCCGATCTGCACTCGTGGTCGCTTTAAACCCGCATGTCCAGAACCTAGTCTTCACTGACATCTTTCTACAATATCTACCTCTACAGCTGCGTTCCGGGCTGAACCTCTGTTTTTTCCTGGAAGATTCACACGCTGTGAGCATTAGTCGGTCCTTGGCTACTTCAAGTGTAGTCACACCACCAGACCCAGAATACATTTTCATCTCCGTTTCTTGATGGCTGCTTCGGTCATCTATTCATCACATCCTCGGCGAAATGCGCATTCATCTACCTTTGCCCCGCTTCCTGTCATCATCATGTACATCGTGCTGACTTCCCGCTGTTAAACTATCTGATGCCAGTATTGCCAGGTGCCCTCCGTAAACTTTAATACTGTGTATATGTGTAAATCACAGGTATTTAACTTTCTCCTGTTTATTGTTGCATCAACTATTTGAGAACGGATTCATAATCAATGGTGTATAAATAGTATTTAAACACTACCCAGCACAGCTGTGCACCTTGGCAATTGTAACCTTTTTAGGTCCATTTAAATGGTGGACCTCTGCGAGTCTTATAATTAAATATTAAATAATAATCTCACCATTTCATCTTTAGTTATAAGTTTCCAGGTGATAAATTACGTCGAGCTTACATGTCATGTCTATGTCATAACTTATCTAAATCTTTAAATATATATTATTTTCCATTACACATGTTTTTATTTGAGAGAGCAATTCACTTTGACACTACCCTTATTCTCAGACTTGGTCATCCCCAGCTGAATGAAATATAAAAGACTGTTCTTCCCACTGAACTGGCTTACAATAATAAGAAAAGTCTTTTACACTGATGTACCTATTGATACAATAACGGAAAGTACTATTACAAGATATCAGTCTTTTTGTGTTTATACCATTCAACCTGTCCCTCCTCCAACTATAGGTTTGATTGCACGTCAGATAGAGACAACATAAGCCAGAGGCCGCCTCTCTCATATGACTACACATGTGCATATCAATTTGCATTCAACGTACAGACGTGTACATCAATTGAAGACCCAACGTGAGGCAAATGGTTATCAAAATGGAACCGCATTTCTGCAAGCCACGTGTTGATGTTAGTGACTACATCAGGTGGCCAAGTACTTTCTATTTTACTTTTCTGTACAAACTATAAAATTTAATATACAAAGAACGAAAATTCACATTCCGGATTATATTAAAATATTCCTAAATAATCATGTAGATTTTATCTGTGAATGAAATGTTTTCACTTTTTTCTCTAGGTCTAATATAAACGGAATTACTAATTATATATTTTTTTAAATTTATCGGATACAACACGAGAAGAAGAATGGTGAATGGTTATTATTTTTCATTTAGGACAATCGGCGAACTTGTATGAGAAAGTGTATGAATGTGTATGAAGCGAGAATTGTGTGTCAGGACAGAAGAGTCTGGCACTTTATCCTATCTGCCTGCTCCCACGAGTAAACGGCGTGATGGTAAGTTAGTTACCAATAGAAAAGAAGATATGAATCTTTATGGAGGGTGATTTGGAAATGTCCTAGTCAAAGTTTATTTAAATTTTCCAGAATTTGCGTCACGACCCTCGGTAATATTTTTATAGAAATCTTCTTAAAATTGGTTGAACATGTACCATTAACAATGCTGAAACAAATATTTCGAAATTTCCTAGCGTAATTTTCGTAACAAATTTTATCAAAGGATCCACTGAATAATTTATTATTTGTTAAAAAATTTGGAAAGATATCGTTCAATTAAATTATTTTTGTAAATCGTCAACAGCTTGAAATACGGTGTAGCGTTTTTTCTGAACGCACCTAACCGACACACGTTATTTCAGTGTCAATATTCAGTATAGGTACTCTATGGGTGTGTCATGTAAAATAATTGTGTCGCACGTCGCACTCCTTGGTCTGACATCATAGATAATGGATAAGGATTTGACACCTAACCGATATATGTCATCTATGTTCGTCGCGCTGCTGTTTTGATTTGTGACGTTTGACTTTTCTATTTTCTTGAAATTTGCTGTTTTTTTTAAACAGTTTCTGGTGTAGTGCTTTTATTCGAAATTTTGAATTTAAGCCAAGAGGCGGTATACAGTATTTTGTGTATATGTAATGGAATCGAAATTGCTCGAGTATAGAGCTAGAAAACGCAAAGAAGCCTTAATACAGTCAGCAAAAGACAAAATTCACAAACTAGTGACATTTAATGTGACTACAGATATGAATACTGTGGAAATTCCAGATGACAACACTCCTGTTAGTATTTAACAGATTTTTATAAATAGTATTAAGCACCATTTTCAGTACAATTGTTCTTATATAAATATTTATTTTACTTTAGTTGCTGCCGAACTCAGATGAAATACTTGAAAGAGCACCGAGTCCTGTTATGTCATCTGATAATGAATCGGAGGATATTGGAAATGAGAGCAGTTCACTGTACGCCCGCTTTTCGAGAACTTCCCTAGTCGTAATGTCATTTGTTTTATGGGTAGTTGTGTTCTTGATTTTCATTCAAATTGAATTTGGTATAATTTATTTAATAGTGTCAGCTTTAGTGGGTATATATTTTAATACAAGAACAGGGCCTAAGAAAATTAATGAGGTTTCAGCATACAGTGTTTTTAACAAAAACTGTGAAAGTATTGATGGAACGCTAAAGGCAGAGCAGTTAGAAAGAGAATTAATGTATGGACCAGGCGGTTTGAGATAACACTGTTATCATTTTTGTTATATGCAATGGTAGTACCTACACATACTTCATTCTTTGTGATAAAACATATTTCAAGTAGTTTACTTGAGAGTTTTTATAATTTAAAATCCTCAGTTAAATGCCATTTTGCCATCAATTTTAATATTTCTGCTCAAATAACATGCTTTAAATTTTTTAAATATATATTATAAAAATATTAAGAAGTTAATCTCATTCAATCTCTACTGTAGCCTGTAAATAAGTTGAAAATAGATTACCATGAATTGCTCTTGTATCAGTTTAATCATATTAAATAAATAATTAATCTGATTGAAGCGTAATTTAATAGTCATTTAATAAATGCACTCATTCTATAAAATCACATAATAGGTAGTTTGTTTAAAAATAAATGTTCACTCTCGGAGCGTGAAGCGTTCAGCTTGTTATAAAAGATGTATGGTCTAACATAAACAAGATGGGAAATTACAGAAAAGAGTAGATCATGAATTGAAGAATAATAACAATGGTGGATAGGTCCTGTAGACAGAATTGAAGCCATTCCTTTATGTATTTAAAATGATACTTCTTTCGTATTAATATCTAGACATTCTTTCAGAAAAATTCAAATACAGAATTGCATAATGATTGCCTCTAATATATGAAATAGTAATTTTTTTCAATGAAATGAAATACTATGCAATTTTATAAAAAACGGTAATTTTAGCTTCATCTATAAATCTCTGTAGACTTTATGAAATAGTACTTATCAAAGTATTTGTTAGTTTTATAATATTATACATATAAAAGATTAACATAAAATAGTTATGCTAAATAAATACTTCAATCATTTACTTATATAACTATAAAACTTATTTTTGACATTTTCCCTTCTGCTGTTAAATTTGTTCATTCGATTCCATTGAGTTGCATTCCATGTCGAAAATTTTGACTCCAATTACAAGTGTTGAAGCTGGTTGAACATCCAATGATGTAAATTTACACCCTAAAAATGGTGTTCCCTGAGCTTGCTACACGTATTAACCTGCATATGCTTTTTCTAAATGTTTTAGAATTTAGATTTTTTTTTTCTAGGAGGTTTAGACCTTAGCAGGCTACTGGTTAAATTGTATAAAATATGTATCCTCGTATCAGAAACAACAGTAAAGTTATTATGGAAATAATATGCACCATTTATGAGCAGAAAGTCTTGCACGAAATAACTGCACTCTGGAAAATTTGCAATCCGTTTAATAGGTGGTATTTCCAAATAGGCAAGTATTGGACTGTAATTGATTTTGCAAACTGTATGTTTGTCACTTATAACTAGTAGACTGCAGAATGTACGTAGTGTCCACTAGTTGCTAGATATCCAAAAATGAATTGTCAGCATTTCAAAAGATGACAATTTAATGTTATAAGATAACTAATAAATGTAAAAATAAACAATTATTCATCATATTTGTTGTATTTGTATGTTGCGATGTGTCAATTTTATGCATATAAATTGATGACTGGCTTATAACTTTTTATTTAACAAATAGCAATTATACTTTTAGTAAAGAATATCTTGAATCTATTGGCACTTTACTCCATAAATGGAAGCTGGAGTGTATAAACTGTTTTTGTGTGATATTTGCATGTATGGTACCTACTATTTATATACATACCTTAAATATATTTTTAATAAACACCACAATTTGTTATAATTTTCCATTAATAAATTCCAGCAATAAAAATTCTTATTTTATTTCATGTTCTAAGAGCGTTGTATTTTCATCAGGCGCATTTATTTTTGACTAATATGTACTACCATTATATAGATGGCACACATATTCCAAGTTTGCTTAAACTCATTTCTACATTTATAATATGAATCTGGTGGATTTGAAGTACATGTGCAATTATGCATTGTTTATATATAATTGGAATGATAGCTTAGACACGTGAGAATCTTTACAAAATTATTAGTCTTATGAATATGTAAAAACTATGAACTTTTTATGATAACGATTCATCTCTATATGAATTATTGTATTTTTCAGTTAATTATAAAAAATATGTTCACTTATATCGTTAACCCTTTCTACCTCAAATTATTAAATTTAAGTGCCTAGTAACTGTATATTTTTTGTAATATTCTTTAAAGATAAAATAAGCAAACTATGAGGGAAAATTAAAAAAATCTAGGTATATAAATATAATTAATTATAATTTGTGGTACTTTCAAGTGCTGTCAGATCTTACATGACATACACAAAAAAAAATAGCATAGTACAAAACATATTAATTATGCGCAACTGACACCCACCGTAGTGTTGACATAACAAAAAAAAAACTAATGTTAGTAATCTAAATAAATCGACTATTATTTACGTAGACTTAGTAGTATCGTCAAGAAATTGACACCGCAGTAATATATATGACTAGATAAAGTTGATAGTACTTTAAAATACCATTAGGGTAGAAAGGGTTAAAAGAAATTGGCAATAATAAATTTTGTATTTATTTGTACATACACTATATGTAAGGAAAAGATATAGCATTTTTTTTTCTGCGAAACATTACTTCAAACAATTTAAACACGCAGTTTCCAAAGAAATAATCACTTTTATCATAATTTTATTTTAAAAAAAAATTGTCTTAGTAATTAAGAAATTATTCTAAACAATTTCCAGTAAGAAGATTCTGCTTATCTGTAATTATATTCACACTTAATCATAATAAAAATATGAGTTTATGGTATATTATTACATTGATATATTGTATCTTCAATTACGAGTATCATGTTATAAATATTCTTCTTCTATTATTATTATAAATATTAATTAATTGTTGCAGTATTTTTATTTATAAAATCATTCCAAAGAAACTGGTTACGATATGGGGTGTTTTTTGTAGCGCTCAGATCTGGTGAGCCACTTCTTCCACGAGAAGACAAAAGTAATACACGGCACCAGTAATGTTTTAAAGGAACATGAAGATCATAATAATGATGTTCCAAATTCGTAAATACACTTTTGGCACATCTTTTCGAATCAGCCGCGACCAATATTATTGACACATTCCGCGTCCAAATCCCCATCCATACATTTTCTCATGCTTGCTCACCAGTGTGAAATGTGACCTTGATACCAGCAGACGTCAACTTGACCGATAATGTGTTCAATCTCGACATTGCGATAGCATTCGCAGTGTGGACCTTTCAGCTCCAGTGCACCAGCACTGTATTGTTTGTGATCCTGTGATTTGTGTGCAGTGATTTAGTATGTGTGTGCCATGGGTGAACTTGTGACATCGCCGTCTTCAATTGGGAGTAGGGATCGACTCATTCGCGTGCCATTTATTGTGTGATCTCAGCGGCGACCGCAGAGATTGTGGCGGTGTCATATATAAGGTAAGGTGAGCAGTCTTTTCGAATCCCGGTTCCCGAGATTACTGGTCCTTAGACTGGAACCCCTACCTTGATTCCGATTTATGACTAGAATTGTCATAATCCATTCCGCGGGATGTGTGACCCGGAGATTACACAATTCAAATGATATTAAGTTAATTACAAAAAACTTTTTGCCATGTTTAATCTATCAGAAAATTTAACTTTCTATTCTGCAATTTTGAATGACTAATTCACAGCCTGCCATGTGTTGTCAATTTTTTTTGATAGATAAAAGTATGTATTACTGTGTGTGTCCACAGATGAAATTTTGTCCACAAAATAAGTGGAGATTAGTGAGTGTTTAATATACAACAGTTGCTTCAATATGCTCCAAACAAAATGCAATAAACTACATTAGGTTAATGAGTCAGCCTAGATTCTATACTATCCATTTTGATGGCAAAATTTCAATAGTAGATATATTCTTAAGCACTCAAGGTGGGGAAAGAAAAAAAAAAGATAATGAGTTAATCTATTTGCTGCATATGCAATTTTTAATCGCATCACACTATGATTATTAAAATAATATAAAACTGTATATGTATATCTAAATAAGAAAGGCGAGTTTGTGGCATTAGATAAATCAATTCCTCCTACGTAAAGTATATATGATTGTAATTAACAAATGGGTCATTTTAGTTGTTCTAGTATTTCACATATATTTTGATACATATTTAAACATACAGTAATTTTTTTATATATATGTATTATATTCAATATAATAATGTTCTAATGAATATTACAATACAGTATAGAAAAAGTTACTGCCATATAAAAATTTATCAAATATATGTGAAATACTAGAACTAAAAATAATATATTTCTTAGTTATTACATAGGAGGGATCGATATGTTGTTTGACACAATCACTTTTATTTTTTAGCTTCATTAAAATTTTGAACTTGAAAACATAGCAGGCTGCAATAATAAGGTTGTAATGTCATATTGGAGTAATAACTCCCAATTTCAGATTTTTAACTTGCCTCTACTTTTGGTATAATAAATAAGTAATTTGTAAATAATATTTTTTCAGTTAGTAAAAGTTAAATAAGTATTTTGGTTCAATGTTCTTTTAAAAAAATTCATTTTCAAATATAAAAATTGCCCGCTCTATTGCAAATAATCAAGATTGACTTATTTCCTTGGGATAGTCAATGTAGTTTTTGCTAAGCAGTTCACAATACTTTTTGGAACAACTATGTATGCAGCCTCAGACAAATCTAAGATATAAAATTATACAAGACTAATCACAAAGTATGTATTTACCATTGTTTACATTTATTAATTATTATATAGCTTTTATTTCAGAAAGAGGGATAGTGGAATATGTATAACCTGCTACATATCGTTGCTTAAGATGAGATACCTCGTAACTGACAAATTACCGTAAAATAAGTTTTAGTATCAATTTTTTTTACTACCAATACTTTCATTTTAACATCAGGCAACATATATTTTTGACTAATATTCCAGTAATAAAATTTAAATAATTAGTAATTTTTCTTTATAAACTTTTTTTTGTTCCTCCTAAAAAGTTTTCTTTTTACAGTAACAAGGTATCACATATTAAGGACATTCCCAAAGAGCAGTCATACTCAATCTTCAAGAAGATTCCCCCGTATGTAAATTACTATGAACTACTATGAATAGAATGAAAAACAATTGAGGTACAGTGTACTTTTTCGCTTCCGCTCACATGCGCAGAATTTCAAAAATATCTCACTATTCAAATTATAAAAGGAAACGTCAAAATCATTCAAAAGTAGCTCACTTTTAACATTTTTTATAACAAAATGAATACCGCTTGTTTTAGTTATTTTTACAGAAAGATATTTGTTAAATTTTCAATTAATGATTCTCAGTTTTCCAAAACAATCGTAAGAAAATTACTATTGCTATTCAATTAAATGTGCGCTACAACATCGATCGGGGTATAGTCAATATTTACAAATTTACTACCGCAAGGACTATTGAAAAATATTTCTACATATAAAAGACACTCATAAGTATGTGTATTCAAAGTTTCAAAAGGATTGTAAGAAAAGTGATTTTTTTGGGAACGTCCTTAAGCGACGATATATACATTTTGAAATATATTATCTTGCAAAGTAAATTAACACAATTAAAGTTAAAATCACAATATATATTTCCATGTCATTCAGCTTATATTTCAACATGTCACAAACAGAGCTGTCATAAAACTAGAAGCATATCATATTGTGCAAAATATCAACTCAGTTTGTGTTATTAATTAATTGAATTAATAAAATTGAGCTTTTATGTCTAAAATGAAATTTTAAAAATAAATATAGTATGTTATCAATAAATTGTTTCATATAAGTGCACATTTATCATTAGTATTAAATTTTTATTAGATATTATTTAGCTCACTATAATCCTCATGGTATATATACACAAATGGAATTTTGCCATCAGGACTTGCAGATGTTAGTGATGACGATCAGTTGGCCAGTCTGCTCTTGGTACAAAATGCAATAAACAGTTTTTATATGTCTTTACTGTACTTTGCTACTCTCAGCGCATGTTTGGAGGACAAAATTTCACCAGTGGTACATGCAGCCTTAGATTATGAATTTGGTTGAAGCATTAGAGATTATAAATATTATTTGGCACTTTTTGGATTAAATTATACATATATGAATTAAAACAAGGTACATATTATATGTGGACATACAGATTGCATAAAAAAATATTAAATAATTAATTAAACACGTGTAGAAAAAATACAAAGAAAAAATGATCAAAAATGCAGGTTTATCACAGGACTAGAACAATGAAAGAAAATATTATGATAATTATAAAATATATATAACAATAATAAAAATATATTTTAAATAGTAAAGTATTTCATAATTTAAAAAAATCTATACTTTAAAATAATATTCCTTGGTATGAAATAGTATAGTATGATTTAATAAATACAGTATAAACACGGTATAGACTGAGTCCTCCCTCATTGCAAACCTCAGTGCATCATTTGCACTTCAAATTTAATTTACTAGTTTTAAGACTATTTTGTGGGGCTGCTTGTTAAAAATAAGTATGCAGTTGATAAATACACAAGTGCAGTGGAGTCACCATAATTTAGAGGAATATAAATGCTATATTAATTTATATTCAATGGGGTGTTTTTCTTTGCTATTTCCTTCTTTTTGACAAGTCAATCAGGAAAATAAAAATAATACTATTTTGAGTTATTTTTATAATACAGGATATATACAAAAAATCCCCGGATAATATAAATCCATTATTATCACTTTACAAAAAGTTTGTATTCTAGACTGGTGATTTGTTAAATATTATACTTTGTTTTTGCAAAATGAATATTTATTTATTCAGAAGCCATCTGGGAGTGCACATAAGTTTTTAATCACCATCATGCTTAATATGTTAAACTATCAATTTTAAAACCCTGAAAATAGTGTTTAAAATGAAAAATTAATCAGGAATCGTGTTCAGACAAATTATAACTGGAATATAAACTAAACAGATAATATTATCAGTTTTCAGATTGCTTAATATAACAACATTATGGCAAATTTATATAATATAATAATATATTATATGTGCCAATTATTATCAAAGTACTCTAAATCAAGAAATTAAAAAAAAAAAAGAATTTATCAATTATTTTGCATCACATTGTTTTAAATTAATATAATATGATGGAAATTGTAACAATTGTGAAAAATTTGAAGCATTATATTCAGTGTATTGTTATGATGTTCAACAGTATTCCGCTAGTGTTTATTTTGATAATAGAGTAAGTCATTTCAACCTTAATTTTTTTATTTCCTTATAAGTTACGTGCAACATTTATATGTCAAAATAAATTACAAAACTAGTAGACTAAATAAATATTGAAACATTGTGTTGTGTAATATAAAAATATTTTTCAATCAATTCAAATGCAAACCTTAAAAATCTCAAAATGAAAGAAACATAACTTAGACGACTTTCATAATAATGGGCACATATATGAACAACATAATGGCAAATTAAAATAGGAATGTTCGAGCTACATATAGGAACAAATATTTCCTTTGCACTTAAAATATGTGAGATTCTATTATCTACATATCAGCAACTAATGTGTTGCAAGCAGTATTAGAGAAACACAATATCTGAACTTTGTTTCGCTACATACTAAATTTAATCATTGGTTTTCAAGTCATCTATACATAATATGTATAACAGAACCTCATTAATTTGAAATTCGAGCTTTAAGTAACTTATTGTTACTATAAGTATAAATCAAACAAATTTGATTATCTTCAAATGAGTGGTGTAATGAAATGAACATCACTTCTTTATTAATTTTGAAATTCTTAATTACTTGTTTGTTTTGAAAAAAATATACACGAAATTTCCAAATTCGTGTTGTAGATTTAATAAAAAACAATTTCATATTTTGATCAGTTCTTGAGTGCAAAATATCAAGAAAATTTATGGACCTACATTAGAAAATAGAATTTACAGAATAAACATGAATTATGAGAGTTCAAAAATTGAATTGAGCAAGAAACAATTAAGATTCTGTGGGTCCTAAAGACTGCGATAGGCTGAAAGAAATGTCAGATGATAGGACACCAAAGATCATGACCAAGTGGATACTTCAGTGGAAGCGACGTAGAGGCAGACCAAGGGAAAGGTGGGCTGATTGTGTGGAAGAAGACTGGAGCAGGATGGGAGTCTGGGAACTGGAGAAGAATGATGAGGGATAGGAGTCAGTAGAGAGTACTTGTAGAGGAGGCCAAATCCCACCCTAGAATGTAGTGCCGTGGAAGAAGAGATTTTGATTGCTTCTTAGCAAGGGTTTCAGAATTATTTTTAATAACATATTACCAGGATTTCCAAATTAATATGTACTTTTGTAAGGAATTGATAATTTGGGACAAGAAATAGTTTAACAATTTAATATTTAAGGTGTTCAAATTAATGAAGTTCAATTGTGATTAATTAAACATATCACTGTTTTATATTATTTATATCCAAAATACTCAAAGAAAGATTTTAGCAAACATAATATAAATAATGACAAATTTAACACGGATCACAAAGTTATTATCACTGAGATACAGAACAAGTCTCGGGTGATAAATTCTCATTAGTTGTATTTACAGAATTTGAATACTAGCTTTTTGGGATAAAATATACTCTGTTAGGTAGTAGGCACAAGACACTCAGTGCAATGATCATATGCCAAACAGAATGAACCACATGATAGTTAGCATTAGTCTGCAGGAAAGCATAGCATATGAGACCGATAGTGGCCAGGATTACCCCGGCAGGTAAATAGAGCACCAAGTAAGCTCTGGCTGGGAACATCTTATGCGTCTGCCTACACTTTAACATCCAGGCGGTGATGACAACACATATTCCCGCAAGCACAGGTATCAAGAACACTAACAGCGCTTGTTTGTCCATTTCAGTGCCGAAAGCTATAATTATAGCACCAAACATGTGAAGTAAAGAGACAATCTTTGTATCTAATGATGCCATTGCAACGAGTGTTACCCAGAAAGACAGGAGACCACAGAAGAAGTCACAATATTGTAACACCCCCATTCTTACAATGCACATACTGTAATTGGAATCTCCCACATCACAGGCGTGGTAGAATGTGGAGAAGAACATTGTAAAGAAATACACTAATGCTTCGGTGAAATATTGTCTACGAATGGCAAAATAAATAGATGGAATAAATAATAGGTTGCTTAGAGTGAGAAATAGCACTGATGTTAATATTTCTCGAGCTGACGTGACGTGCGACGCATCCGAGCAATCCCAACCTGAAATTAATTCACAATTTTTAGTAAATCGAAGGTGTAGTATAATATGTGTGTATATTGAAAGTTATCTTGTTTATAAAAATGCTAACCTGCATATCCTCCTTTGCAACGACATGAAGAATAAATGAAACCACCAGACATGTAAAAGTTGCAAGCTCCGTTGAGTCCACATTTCCCTCCGAGACATGGAGCTGAAGATATAGAGAATACCAGGCTTGCGTTACAATGCTCCGAACCGATCCTAACATCTTTTCCGCTGTAAGCACCGCCTCCCGCAGTCACCAAATATTTTGTATTATTGTTTTCAAGTTCAGTCCGACAAGGACACACACTTTCTTTATCACAAAATAATGCAATAGTCACGTACCAAATGCCAATCTCGGGATATGGAATATGGACAATACTTGATACAGAATCTGAGTCAGTACTATTGATAACTATAGTGGCAGGTTTCCATTTATTGTTTACTCGGCATGATTCATTAACATGAGGTATGAGTGCTTTATCTAAACCGACACACACAACCACCTTATAAAAAGGATCTTTGTCCGTAAAATAATATTCCGAGGTATTTGTCTTTTCTCTTTTATAACCCATGTAATATTTCAAATCCATTTTTAACGTTGCACCTAAGCTGAGTGTCCCACCGATGTCTTGAACGGGAAAAATATTGAATTTCATGTAAGTCAAGCTTTCTGATGTTAAATTCAATAATGTCGGTGTATGCTCATTAGTGGTAGGAGATAAATTGTATTCAAAGGTGAAATATTCTGACTTAGTATCTCTCACCAATTCAAATAATGAAGAATTAACAAACTCGTTAATTAGCATGTTTTTAACATCTTCAACAGTTTCACTTATTGAGCAAAGAGTTAAATTGGATGCCAAATTTTGAAATTCTTCACTACTGCCGTAGGAAACTTCTATATAGTGCCACTCATTAGAATACGGAGAAAACTTAATACTAATATTTTTATTAGGATTATTTAAATTTATAGCACAGAGGGCCAAATTATCATCATCTGGTAGAGATCTTCCTTGAATCTTAATGACTGCCCAGTGGCACGAATCACAATGAGATATCACAGAAAAACTTAATAAATAATCACTATTATCGTAATCTTTTACATAACATTTATACACATCCATCATGGGCAGTGTACTATTTTTCAAATGTACGTCTACATTTTCATCACAAGCAACGATAGAAACATTTGCTTTACTTATTCGCATATCTGTGTATAATACTGTATCACAAACTGCAGCGATACCTGTAAAAAAATAATATTTAAAATTCAACATTTATTTATTACATTTTAATTTATTAATGCTACAACAGGCCATGAGGACCAATTACTGTAGCGAAACACATCACAAAAACACCCAAGTTTGAGAAAATTAACTGGTGTATTGCACCCACAGGGAATCAAACCCATAACCCCGGTTTGATAACAGGACTACAAAGGTCACCAAAGCACAACATTATGGAATATTTTATAATAAACTCTCAATTTCAAACTACTCCGCATATTAATGAACACAAAAAAATATTCATATTTTGGCAGAAAAACAATATTATTTTTGTCAGAAAGCTTTTACATGAAAATGATCAGGCCCACTAAAGAAACCGTGAATTTTGAAAGACAATAATACCAACCCTGCTGCTCTATTTTATCAGAAAGTGGATCGCTCCAACTCACAAAGGCAATCCCAAACCAATCTCCAGGAATAGGATTTTTGAGTATGATGGAATTATTGCTTTCATCGGATTTAATTTTCAGTGAGATTATTTTGTTTCTCCCACTGTTCTCCACAAAGTCCTCGGGGAATGAAATATTTGTTGGACTAACAACTGGGAAACCTTTGCTTTTTAAATGTATATCAATATCTTGAGGAACACATTTTCCACCTAAAAAAAATTGCATACATGTATTAATTTAGTTTTTATATTATTTGTATAAACATTTACACAAATTTGATGAATAAGTTACAATATTTGCAATATTCAAATTAAATTCAAGTAAACAATAATGATGCAAGAAAGGAATCATTTATAATAACAAATTGTTCTAAAGATTTTTCAGATAACAAAATATTTTATTAATTCTGGGGCACTGCTGATTGGAAAATATATCACTATAAATAAAAGATAAGAAATTAAATGCTAAAATAAATTAACTTTTACGTGTTACAATAGAAAACTATTAACAGTGTATATCATTATCAGTCTAATTTTCTACATTCAGGGTTATACTCAAATCATTTTTGGATGCCTTCTGCCCAATGACAACTTTCTTCTGATATGTATTATAAGACGCATCCTAAGAAATTATTGGTTCTATGATGTTTGTAAATATCTAGCTTGCTAAAACTCTTATTTTCAAATTATTTCACAGCTTCCATCTTTGAGGGTTTCAAAGGACCTGTATACCAATTTCTGAGTTGCAATTACTTCCTTGGGACATGACAAAGAACAATTATAAAAATATTTTTAAGGAGAATGTATAAGATTAAATAAGAATACTAAATTGAACAATCCATGAGTTATTTAATATTAACTAACCTAAATAATTCATTTTTTCCTCGACTGCTTTGAATGTGAATTTAGCTTCCAAAACGTCTTCAGGCATCGGGTAAAACAGTATGGACACATCTCTGTAGAAATTAAACTTGAACAACCTTGTTAAGGGAATTCGTGAAATCAGAGAGAATCCGTTTAGGTCTTTTTTAGTCAATCTTGGAACCCAACTGTTGTCATTATTTATTGATTTTCCGTAGAGGCCAGTTATTATAATAAGTTGTAAAACTGCACTTTTACAACAAAACATCTTAAACTGCATTTTATATCACCACCTAAAACACCGGAAATGTTCGAATCGGTATAAAAAAAATGTTACTCTTACTAAAGAACACAGAAAAAAATACAGTAAATAAACCATTACTTTCTGAATGAACACAAGTATCTGATATAATGTATTGGCAGTTTATACAAAAGATATGCCTCGCCCAATCAATTTTGCCATCATACTAGCCGTACTATCATCGATTTCCGCTCCATTGAAATGTTTTCATTCTCCTCGCAAATGTCAAAATTATTTTGTGTTGCACCCACTGAAATAATCAATATGGCGTTATGAAAAATCTTTTTAATAGGTAGCTACCAGATTACAATTGTTATTCTCCTATTTTTAATTAATTGTGGAAATGTATTTATTTTACTTATTGATTCATTAATAGATATTATATTATTTTAAACGGTGGCTCTTAACCTCTTTTGGAGAACTTCATATATATACATTTGTTTAAGTGAATAAGAAAATATCAGAATTTACAGCATTAGTACAATTTAAATGTAATTAAAATGCATGGGGTTTTTTAAAAAAAGTGCCATCACAAATTTGTTCATAAGGTAGCTTTCACATGTATTTTTATTAACTGAAATTTACAATAAAACAGTTTTATTAAAACGAAATTTATTGGTTTTGAAATATTGTGATATTTTTCTAGTATTATAAAGTAATATAATCAGTAGCGAAAAACATCTTTATATTATAATGTTGTGTTGCTGTCAATTTCGATTTGAAGGACTTAGGAAGGTTGTTAATAATGGCTATGTACCAGTTTAAACAATCACTGCAAAAAAAAAGTATTTATGCGACGAATATAATAGAATAAAGCATTAATTGTAATTAGTTTATATTACATCAATTGCATTTGCCTTTATAAATCAAAATCATTTTGCTTTTGTGACGGGACATACAAGGGTTCTAGCATAATATAGAACCTCGTGACATAGGGAGGGGAGAGGAAGGGTTATAATTTCACGAAAAACCTATGACATCATTTATAGAAAGAGGTATTAAAGTCAGTATTAAACTCCATAAAAGTCTTCTCTAATCGAACTTTTTAATGTTTACAATTATGAGTAAATACATAGGTAATTTTTTAAAGACGTATTATTTTTTTGGCAAAAAATATTTTTATTACCTCGGTAATTCTTTACATTTGGCTATGTATTATTATACTACCAGAAGATAATTGCACTTATTGCGAACTGACCACGTGACAGATCACGAGTGATCAGATTCGGTGAGGTTAAAACTATGCAATGTGATTCACCCGTGTTGCACTATCAAGATCGTAAGAGAACATTGCGTACTTAATGTACTCAAAACAAACGTATTATAATTAGAATTCAAGGTGTAACACTTATGTAAATTCATGACAAACCCTACAAGAAATGAGAAATTTTTAAATGGATGTCCTGAATTTTTGTTTTTTGAGTTGTGTCACTATTCTTGTGCACTAACGATTGTTCAAATGTTTTACATACATATTTATTTTAATTTTTAATTCACTATCCCAATTAAACGGAATGGTGTCCCATATAACCAAAGTAAATTACTATTAGTTACTTTATTTGGTTTCTGTTGCTTAGGATTTGGCCCAAATAACCGGCTGTTCCGATAAACCAGCGGTCCAATTAAGCGGAATCGACTGTATTATATTTTGTTTCAAAATATGGTAGTAAGTAGTCAATTTTAGTTTGTACTACTAATTATATTACACGATGAAGAGAATTTGATTATCCAGCCAAAAAAAATAGACCTCTTAGAGACTTGGGGTTTATTTAAATGTATATCTATTTCAGCAATCAACGAGAAAACAGATTCAATTTTGCAAGATAATGTGATTTAGGCAATGATAAATACTGATGGTAAACCATTATGTGACTGAGACAGAGGCAGCTAGGGGAGTTTAGGGGGAGGAGGGGACATATGTTCCCGGGCGCCAGACTAGTGAGGGGGGTGGGGGGGTGCTAAAACGGAATGTGAAATTTTTGACTTGAATAATTTTAATTTAATTCACATGTAAAATCATAATTATATTATTCATAATAGATTTTTATGTGTGTAAATATATTTTACTTCCATCTATTTTAATTTTACATAATTGCACAATTGTTTTTATTACAACCCTTCCAGATAGACGGACTAAGCTTAATACGAGCTTCTAAAATTTTATTGTTGGAGATTTACTTTCTAGCGTACCAGTCATTGCTTCAGAAATACAAATAATTTGTTACCAATCATTGTTACATTAGAACATAATCACAGTCACAATAATGGTTTAAATAACAATTTAACTATTACTAATGATAAATAATGGATTTGCGAGCAGTGTGCATTTGATAGGTGGAATCGAATTTTAGTGAAATACATATATCATAGTAGTATGAGTTTCCAGAATTGGGGACATTAGCAACAGGGCAAAGTCAATTTTATTTATTTATTTTAATTTTATTTGTAACTCTATAATATAATGTAAAAAATATGTTTGGACTAAATATTTTAAAACAAAAATTATAATTTAGAATAATAATTAAATAACTTTCATACTTCCAGTTCCTTCATATAATTGATTTGATGTCGCAATTATTATAATTCAAACTTCTTTTTCCATAGTAAATTAATTTAATTAACAACCACTAAGAAGGGCAAACAATATTATTAGGTTCAACAAAACCAATTTTTTTTATTGATACAAACTATTAAAAAACTATGGAAATCAAGTCAATGCATATATTTTGTCAAAAAGAACTTACCATTAAATTATTATCTTCAAAAATTATACTGTAGCATCATCACTAGTCTGTTTAATAATTAATTTAATTAAAAAATCTATTTCAAACAATATCTAAAACATCAACCAAGCACATATGTCCAAAATTAATTTTGAAACCAATTACAACCAAAATAATACTGAAACTAATTATGTGGCATTTTTATCATTGAATGCATACATTACAATATTTGTAAAAAACAAAAATGTAACCTATATAAAATTGCGAATTTATTAATTATTCAAACCAAGCACGTTTCATATTATCTATTGAATATTTATTGATTGAACAAATAATAATAATGAATTTACAGCAGATAACTACACTACTGAAGCAGTCGATGTCAATAGTTTATCATAATGTCGACACTCAATTTCAGCTAGTCAAAATGTTACAATAAGTGACCTAGAATGCTCAAACTTTGCTTCACTGCACAATGATAATTCCTCATCTTTATACATATATATTATTTTGTGTACAAATATGATGGTTTCACAAAAAATGGGACTACTGCTTCTGAGTACTGTTTAAAGGAATAAGTCACGCTGTAAATTTGTATGTGGGCAGTTATATCCTTTATTAACACATTGAAAGGGGGACACACATAAACATATAGGCAAAAGTTTTATTTAATATACATATACAGAACTTAATTCATTCTTTAAAACTCTTCAAAAACCCAAACAATTATTCCCATAAGAATCAATGTAAAATGAATTAACCCTAAGAAAAAGGCCCTTTATCATCTTTATTTTCTACTTCTTGCTTGAAATCTTATAAATGCAATAGAAAATCATGGTCTTAATTTAAAAGGAATTGGAAGTAATAAAATGAAAATAATAAATGTAAAAACAAAACTTTACTTTATCTTATCTTACAAAATATGTCGTAAAGTTTGTTTGGAAGGGGACTCTCCTTTCATGAAAACATCGGGTGCTTGAAGTTCATCAGGTTTCTGTCGCGCGAAAAACCTATCCAACAATATTTGTTTCTTGCTTTTTATAATGTTGTGGAAGTGAGACATGACATTATCATTAAACAGATTTATAACACAATTTGATAAAGTTTTATCAGGGTGATAAAACTTTATCAACCACTTGGTGCACATTTCGTGGATCGAGGACCTAGGGACATCTTCCATTCGTTCATCAGTCTCTGAAAATAATATTTCCTGTCACCGTCTTTCGCTGCTCATTAAGAACCTGTTCCAGTTCTTCCGTAGTGAGTTTTGAGACTGCTTTTTGTTTGTAACGAAAATTCTGTTTGCAAACTGTAGCATTTTTTCTTCAGGATTTTTGTTCATAACCAGAATTGTTTGTAAACCGAGGTTCCACTGTATATTTGCATGTACAATTTAACAAATATTTGCATATACAATTTAAAAATACTATATATTATGTATCCTGAATGAAAATCATGAATCAAAATAAAACATGGTCAGTTTTATATATACACATGCTACCAGCTCATTCAACATATTATTTATAAATTTATTACTTTGCATAAAATACATATGGAGGGTTTTTGTGATGATTCCGGCACCTTTCTTGAGTCCCCAAAAAAATATTTACAAGATTTATTTCAAACTATTATTTTTTATTTATTTTAACTATAATTTGATGTTGTTCATAACAGTTTAATATGTAGTTGTTTACCAAAGATTAGCATGTGTGTTTTCTCTTATTTTAGTGTTTTTTAATTGTGTACAAAATTCGAGCATACAAACACTTTACACAAATAGATTTTGGTGATGTTATTCAAAATCTGTATGTGATCTGACAAAAATCACACATTAAGCAGAGAACAGGATTTAGCGTGCAAAACGTCTTAGACACTTGTTTTTCATATCCATACTTTTATTATCAATCTTTTATTGTTCCGTGGCCCCCACAAAGATGGTGCGGTTACCAGAATATCACAACACTAAATCTTCTCAGCAGAACATATAAGATCTAGACTCGCCTCTTCACAAATATTTCCTAGGCACTGCAATATTACAAAAGTTCTTACATTAACACAAATGTCTATAGGCATTTTTGTTTTGTTCTTGCATGCGCCATGGTACATCCGTACCTCGCTATAATGGACTTTTTATATTATAGCTCAGCTTCAATTTGCATCCCAAAATTTTTTAATATACAGCTAAAAAAATACATTTTCAACCCTTGTCATTTCAAACAAGAAATAAATATTCTACTTCAAACTGATTCAAGACGAATTAGTACAGCCATTAACTGCTAAAGAAGTAAAAAGAAAAACAGACAGACAAATTTTGTTGTCTTTTACAACAGCAGGTTGGGCTGATGACATGACGTCATGCAATTTTTATGTTCCTTTTCAGGCTCTGTTTAGAACCGTTCAACATTCTTATTTTATATAAATGTATATATATATATACAGTGGAACCTCTATATTCATCTTGTTCGATATTCGTCACATTTTGATAACAAAGAAATGTTTCCATATTCGTTAATATTTTCTATATTTGTTACTTCCACCACCCGGCAATGCTGTCTAACTGAGCCAAAACGCAAAATACGGTTGAAAAGTGGCACCCAAATGTTGCCATAGTCAACCTAAACATAAATGGATTCAGTGGTAATATGATTGACTACTTCATGAAGGTTTTAAAAAACAAACAGAAACAGGCAACATTGGGCAAGTTCTTTGTTAAATCGAGTGCTACTGATCCATCGGCAAACAGAAACCATCACCAGAATTAGAGTTACCTGATGTTTAAATTGTCTCCATCTAAATATTAGTAATGTTCCTCCTCTTCCTCTTCTGCCATTATGTCTCCTCAGTACAATAAAGGTAAAGTTTTGACATAAAATTTATATATCTGTGTACTATTTTTGGGAGATGGAAACAAATTAATTGAATTTCAATTATTTGTTACGGGAAAAACTGTTTCTATATTCGTCAGGCCTTCAGGATCGGATTAATGCCGAATATAGAGGTTCCACTGTATACATATTTTATTTGTCCATGTTCAGTTCGTTCCTTCACTGTTTAACATTGTTCGCTTTTTGAGATGCATAATGCCCAAGTTTCATTCTATATTAATCCCTCATGACTGAGGATTATAATCTCCATGAACTCCCGCCCTCTTGACTATGCTCCTCCACTTTTCGACCTTGGGCAGTGATCTGATCTGAGCAGTGAAGTGCTTGTTGCATCTTCCACTTGGTTGGTCCAACGTGTGGGGGATCTTCCTTTTTTCTGTGGCCCACCACAACAAGCTTCTCTACGTTATCTTCCCTTCTTGTAAGATGTCTGTTTTTGATGTTCTGTTCTCGCCATCCATGGTATGCGCAACATGTGTCCCCAACACCACATCTCAAATCAATCCATTTTCTCTCAACTTCCAGGGTCCATGATTCCACACCATATGAAAATACAGAATGTACTAAAGACTGTACAGGTCTAACCTTCATTGTTTTGGATATACCGCAGTATTTCCATATTTTATCAAGTCTGGACAATGTTAATGATTACCTTTTCGCCATACCTTTGTGTCATTTAATTTCTAGCTCGTTGCTATTGTTGTCAGTAATAATGGACCCGAAGTATATTAGATTTTTTATTAATATCATTTTTTTTATATAATTGGAATGGATCCTATGGAATTTGAATGAGTTTGTATCAAAATAAATGATTTGTTATACCGCCAACTTTCCCAGAATGTATCTAGACTGTAAAGCAAGGTATTGGATGCACTGCTATATTATATTATGTTCATATATATTTTTTAAAACTGTATTACTAAAATAGAACATTTACGTTTATTTATATGTAAAAGTTTTATTATTTAAAATATCTTATTTTATCCTCCTTAAGCATCCGTAATATACTAATTTTAAGTTTCACCTAAAGTAAACCATAGAATTTGTGACATTCTTGATCTTCAATACACATGACACTTCACAAAATATCCAGTCCACAAAGTGTTGAACTGATTAGGGCATATTAACATTATGATGGTCAAGCAATTGGAAAATTGCCCTTCTCGTTAAAGAGAGTCTGAGAATAAAAATGTGAAAGTTGTCTCTTAAGTTCAAAGAGCAGTATAATAAGAGTATTGAATGGTTACAATTTTTGACCCATAATATCCAGATTAGGAGAAAAAAATGCCAATAAAACAAGGTATGTAAACAAATTAAAATATATATTTTTCGAATTCATAAAATATTTTCTTACAAATCTATATAATATAAAATGTATAAAAGACACTTCAATAAATAATTTAGTATACACGTAAATTAATTAAGAAAGTCTAAAATTAAAAATCAAAATATGTGTATAATCAGTCATTGATGGCTACAAAAGACATAACTGGTATAAAATAATCTCTATGTAACCTAGTTCATGTAAATAAATTATTAATATAATATAAACAAAATGAGTTCATAATAAAGCTATAGAAACTCAATTAATAGAAAAATGATAATATTAATTAATACTAAAATAATACATTTTATTATTATGTTCATTTAATGTGAAAAAAAAGTTAAATAAGTACGTAGTAAAATTCAATAAAATTTAATTCTTTGATCTTAAGTACTCATAAAATAGAACTTTTTTTCAATATCGTTACATATGCATATTTTGTTTATAATTTTTCTCATAAATTAATTTTAATGCAACTAGTAATATGTTTGCATGTGTTAGATAGTTCAATATATCATGACGTTTTAACGAATGGTAATAAAATGCGACAAATCAGTTTTTTTTCACACTTATCCATTCAGTAACAAAATACTAAAATATTGCAATTAAATGATTTTTAAAAGGAGTAAATGTAAAGAAGCGATAAGAGAATTTGCCATTGCACGCCTTATGAATTTCAAATGAAATGAAAAGCAACAATTGTTGTAAAAAACATTTGTGAAGTGTTTGATCGAGCGAGTGTAAAAAAGTGGTTATCATGGCAATATTAACATTTTGGATAATGAACGTTCTGGACAGCAAATGTTAAAAAAATTAAACACTTATTGATTTAAATACACACTTAACATGTCGAGAAACAGCATAATAATTAAATATAGTCCATTTGGCAATGTCTGAACATCTTGAAAATATGAGAAAAATAAATTATGCTGCCGTATTGGTGCACATCAACTCTCAGGGTGCAACCTTCAGTGGGTACAATATAATACTTTGTTGAATCGATACTCTGTTTCTGGATCGCTTTGTAATGAATTATGAAAAATGGGTCATTTAAGCTAATGTGATGCATGAACAATAATGGCTAAATTCAGAACAAAAGTTATCACCGAATCCAAAGAGCGGAGCGCCAGGTTACATAGGTAGGAGTGCATTTTGAACAGTTTGAATAAGGTTAAATTGTTACTGCCAATGTTTATTGTGAACAACTTTTACAACAGGTAATCTTACCTAACCTCTAAAAGAGTATGGCTGTACATACATCAGTGGCTTTTATTCCAGAATATATTAATTTAGGTGTAACACAAACATTACTGCCATCTGACATTTTAGATAAGTTTTTAAATAAAATATTTGTAACTAAAATAGCTAAATTCACTCATCCGTAAACATTTTATTGACAAAAACTCACTCGCTTATAATTTAAATGACCAACAGGCAATTACACCATGACAATGCCCGGCCACGTGCAGCAAGTATCTTCTGAATACTACCAATTTCGGTCACTTCAACATTTTTAATGTTATTTACAATATACAAAGAAAATTCCAGAAAAAAAGATATTGAAAATTTTTCAAAATTTGTCATAGAAAAACTTAACATTATCCTAAGTCATACAAATCCAGGATGCAAATAAATAAAATATTTTTCAAAATATTGACTTATCAAATTACCTATCCAATACACATTCAGTAAACTCCCTCTTATCTGGAATTCTCAAGCAACCAGCACTCAAATACATAGTGATTTTACCACGCGTTATCATTGTGATTTCACGAGTCATTTTGATGCTTTTTAAAACAGACCGTTAGACAAAGTAGTTAGGAAAATATTTGTTTAAAGTGAACTAGCGAAGACAAAAGCAAGGCATGAATCCAACGTCCAATGAGTGAGAAAGAGATTGAATATTGGATTCATGTTGTCAGCGTCATATTTAGATGATGATGAAATAATTTTTAATATATTAGCCCCCAACACTAAAGAAAACAAAGGTTAAGAGGAAGGAATGCCTAAAGTTTCGTGGAAGACAGCGAGGGAGGAGCTAGATACATTTATTTATTTTGCATAATTAACGTAATGAATTTCTTTGTGAAAAAGCAAAGGCATCCACGCAAGGTGATTTTTAAAACACTGGAAAAAAAAAACATTCTAACTCCATCTACCATTACGGACGCTGCTACATGTACCATGATGATTTAAAGAGTGATTGATGATCAGGAAAATTTTAGTTTAAGGCAACCCAGCAGTGCCGGATAAAAGAGAGTTTACTGTATCAAATTTGTTGATTAATTATAATCTTGATTCAAAATTCCCAAGATTCAAGCCATTTTAAGCTGTGCATTGTGGAGTTGGTTTCACTGCCCATGGGTCCTTCCATTCCATAGGCCAGGGGGGAAAATAAATAGAAACTGTATATGGTGGTAGCAATCACAACCCCCAGCACAGCATGTTGTAAGGATTTTCCCAGTTCTGGACTCAGGTAGCTTTGAATACTTGATAATAAATAATCTACCAAAACGCCTGGAAACATTGAATCATTATTAACAATAATAAATACATTTTTCTGTGACTAACCCACGCCAGTGTGAGCGTGAAAGTGTGAGTGTGTCAGCCTTATATTTTAGAAATCACAAAAATTAGTTCTGACCTCTTTTTACTTTTAAAATAACTTATAAATAGAATTTCTTAGTACTTTACTTAAATTTTCATACTCAAAACCAGCTTAGCGAGCCTTAGAGAAATTCTGTGCGCATTACATACTCTTTCAAACAGAGACTAATAGTTAAACTATTTCCAATATCATATAAATACTGAAAGACTTTTTTTGTTACAGAAATCTCGCCAGATAAGTTTTTGATAGAAAGAGACAACAATAAATGGTTGTTATTGTATTTATATTTAACTTTGTTTGAACCACTGTGTTGTTTTGACATCAACCTATTTCGATACTGATATATCTTCTTCAGGACTGGCGTACAACTGAACTATACTATAAAATTTAAACGACATTCATTACGGAGTATAGGCGGAGTATTGGTAAGAGTGGGGAGGTGATTGACAGGGGGGGAATTGTAATGGGGAATATATTAAATAAATAATTTAAAAAATTTATGGAATAGTTCAGTTGTACGCCAGTCCTGAAGAAGATACGTCAGTATCAAAACCGGTTGATGCCAAAACAACACAGTTGTTCAAACAAAGTTAAATATAAATACAATTTTATTTTATAAAATAGTTCATTTTTCTAACTCATTTATAGATTTCTATCCATGTTTTATCATAATAATATTGCAGAATGAAATAATATGTGTATTGTTATTTGAGATAATCGAAAATTAAACAATTTAATGAAGTACCTATGTACAAATTTTTTAAACTTAAATTAGTATTGAAAGACCCCTCTAATTAATGAAAATTCATTTTTAAAATAAAATTAGACATAGAAATAGGTAAACATGTATGGTTTATTAATTTATTTGAATTACCCGTAGTCTTTAATCCTGAACAGGTTTGGAAATATACACATTTTTTTATTTAAAGGATCTAAGAACCAGATTCTACAATTGATAAGGATATTTAACCTTCGGGTACCGGAAGATTGAAAATAGGATTGAGGGCCAGAGCGGAGTACAAAGTGACCCCATTGAAATTTTTGTTTTAATGAAGTATAATGGTTTGAGCATCTTCTATAACATTTTTAATTAAATTTATTATACAATGCGAATAAGATACTACTAAATTTATCATCATTTTATAAGAAACCGTAGTATTTTGAAGTGTCATCATTTATAAGCGTCCGGCCGTCGAGAGCTACGCGAGCAGAATGAAGTAATCGGATGTGCTGCGATCGCGAATACACCGCACACGTGCAGCCATGAGCCGTAAGCTATGAATGTGTATTACGGTCCAATATTATAATATTTATTTCAAATTTCATACAACTAGAAGGGATATGGAATTTTTGGGATTATTTTTAAATACATTAAAGTATTAATTGGATAGAATTTTAATATTTTATATTCATCACAAAGTAAAATAGTGAATAAAAATCTTCACATTTATTTAATCAAAGTTTAAAATCTTAACAGCACGTAACTTAGAAAAATAAATATAAACATTTTCATTAAAATTTCAAACATAAACTAGGAAAAAGTCACAATATATCGTAAAAAAGTAAAAAGGTTAATGCGGGAATTAATTATTCAAATAAAGCATAAGGTGTAAGTGGAGTACAAGGATAATTAATGTTATATGACAGCCAAAGAAAAAATATTAATTTTTGGAGAATAAGTATAGGAATATACAGTATAAGTACTGAATATAATAGAGATAACTATAAATTTTAAAATAAAAACTTCAAGAATATTACACAAAATTACGTAGCACTCACTGACAACAGTAAAAAGAGGTAAGACGCGACTGAAATACACTGTAGCGCGCTCAGCGAATCTAAGACACGACTCATCCAAATACGTGCGCCATATCTACCGTTACCTAATAAGGGGAATTACCTTATAAAATGGTCCCAATTGTCCATGGAAAAACACAATTTTTTCTACTTTTTACTGTCTTATTACACATTATTGTTAAATATTTTTTGTACCTTGCATTCTTTGGGTTCCGGAACGGGAGTGTTAAAAAGAAAATTATTCAACATGGTCACATACCTGTTAGCATCGAACTAAAAACGAGTGCTGGAAAATAATGATGAAAGTATAAGACCCTTCCCATGGCCCAAAAAGGAATATAATGTAAGCACCACCCAACTCCCAACCATAACGCTGCATTTAACAGCTTATCTTGACTACCTGTGAATTGCGGAGAATTATTAGATTAATTATATATGTGTATGTCAATACTTATTCATACTTTATACATATTTTTTTGATTATGATGGTACTTTTAGTATTTATAAAAGTTTCAGAACATACACAAATCTGTAGTGAATACTACATCGAAGACAATAGCTAGCCACATACGAGTAGATTTTAGTGACGGATCTAAGGTTTTTCAAGAGCTGGTTTGTATGTTAAGCAAGGAAGACGGCCTTGAGGCCGCAGTCTGCCAGTTACAGATACTAGGTGTTTAAAAATTCAAGAATTTTTAAAATTATACTAATTTTGATAAAATTAACTTCTTTCAATGTTGGTATCTATTTCCTATCATCATATTTTAAATCTTTATTCATTCAATTATTTTATTTTTACCACAAGCGATGGAGGCAACTTGTTAGTGAAAGGTGGGTATGCAATCCTAAAGTAGGTGAACCACACATATTATGCTCTCTGATGAATCTGTCAGCGGACTCACCCTCACAATATATATATATATATACTTGTTGAAAAATTCTACATTTTAATGAAACCCACTTTTATACGGCTATCCTTCATGAATTTGAAATGATTCAGCATGTTTCTGAATTCTACATTTTAATGAAACTGCCTGTTAGTGAGCAACAATAGGCCCCCATCCGATAGACCAAATCTGTCAAAAATATTTGCCAATCTGATCCGCTGAAAAAATCTGCCCGCATGTATCTAAGCAATCGGATGAAACCATCTCAAAACATGGATTTATAAAAAATGAATGGTTTCAAATTGGTTTTCTTACTTTCAGAATCTGCGTCGGTGATGTACCCTCTTTGTCGTCTAATAGAATTGGTGATAAATATAATGATAAATAGTAGAAGAAAACCTAAGTTTAGCCACCATATGAATGGATTACCCAATAAATAAATTCTGTGTGCACTGCCAGAGAAGAATTGCCCCTGTAAAAAGATATTAACATATTAAATTAACAATATGAATTAAATATATTAATACATATAAAATCAATTCAATCGAAAATAAGAATGTGTTCTTCTAATATTAATTTAACATTTTCATTATGCTGTACTTCCATAGGAATTGGACAAAGATGATAGAATTCCTTCATGACGTACATTAACTTCAACTACATCTATATGCACACTAATCAGTTCTTAAAGCTTCTGAAATAACATTTCCAACAAAATAATATTGAAAACCTTAAAAACTGCACATGGTCAGTGAAAGATTTTATGATGATATATAATTTGGACATACTCTGTAATTTAAAGGCCACTGCCAAGGTTGCGAAGTTATTTCACCTTCCTTCGGTTTGAGTCCTGCGTTTCCTTGGAACATAACAGCGTGTGATTCCAAAAATCTTTCAATAAAAGATGGAGCGTAGACATCAAAGCTCACTTTGGGCACTGTAGAGAAAAAAATTAAATGCATAACACATATGTACATACCTACACAGATCATTTTTAAAAGTACTTAAAATTTGTATCTTGTATCTTATAGATATGTTTATAAATCTGATACAAAACTGTCTATGTAAAAAGTGTCCAATAGTAGTTAGGTAACTATAAATTGATGGCGAATAATGAACAAGAATTACAGATGGTGAGTAGAATGTACAATGTATGCAAGGAAAGTGACCTTATTATGAATGCCAACAAGTCGAAAGTGATGGTATTCAAGAAGGAGGAAAGCAAAACAATGTAAAAATACTTGTAGATAATGAATGTTTGGAACAAATAAATGAATTTTGTGTTTTTGGGATGTATGTTCTATAGAAACAGAAAGTCTGAGAAAGATATCAAAAGGAGGATGACTGCAGGGAACAAAGTGAACGGCGCTTTGAATAGAATTATATCTAATGGGAATTTGTCAACCGAGGCAAGACTAGCGGTATACAATGGAGTCCTGGTACTGACACTGATATATGGAAATGAGGTCTGGATCTGGCAGAAGAGGAATGGAAGTAGACTGGATGCAGTAGAAATTATAAATGAGATCGCCTAGGTGTACATGCGGCAGATTCATTTATGACAGAGCAAAGGATAAAGAAATAAGGAAAGAATGTAAAGATGATTTTAGTATGTACAGTGAGAAAGATTAAGAAAGGATCACATAGGTTGGTTTGGTCATATGGAACAGATGAATGAGGAGAGAATGGTAAGAAAGATATGTGACACAAGTGTTGATGGCACCAGAAATAGATGACATCTGCAGAAGACTTGGCACAACCAGGTAAACCAGATACTGGAGGATGGTACTGTTAAAAGCCTCAATAATCGGCTAATCTATGAGAAAATGTATGAATGTGGATGAGGCGAGAATTGTATGTCAGGGCAGAAGAGTGTGGCGCTCTATTCTTTCTACCTACCCCCGCGATGAAACGGCATGATGGTAAGTTAATAATTTCAAGTAATCAACTCTCATAAAAAATAATGTAAATGATATATTTTAAAATTAACATAGTAAAAAAAAAAAATAACATTTATCGAATTGATTGTCTTCAAAGTTCCAGAGAGCAAATTTATCCCTGACGTTAGGATTGCACGACACTTCTTGCTGCTCATAGGCCCAACGGGGAAGCTGCTTTCCTGAAGAGGTAAGGGCGCAAGCCTGAAGGTAGTGAATAAACTGAAGTCTGCTGGTCACTGTTAGCACCGGGTCTCCATCTTGTCCTCCCTTTATATGTACCCTCCAGACATCGTTTGCATCACCTACGCCTTTCTGTATCAAAATAAAAGTCAAATAAGAAAACCAGCAAAAAATCACTAATCTTGAGTGACTTAATTACTGTAGATTAAAATAGTATTGTGCAGGTGCGTGCTGTCATTACAATGAAAAAAGTGGTACGTAACTACATATTTTGAAAAATAAAACTAAATTAAATATTTATGTGACAGAATACTATGACTCAGAATACTTCAAAGTGCTGACTGCACGCCGCTGGTATAATGGCTAATAATTAAAAAAAATCAAATTATTACATATTTTACAAAAACCAAACTATAAATAATATTATAAAAATTGAAAAAATCTAAATTTACAACATGCAACTTATATATGTACATGAAATGGAGAATTCCGTTGTGTACACTTTTAGCATGCTAACATTTTCAATGAAATGTATTTACTCGTTTCGAAAAATGTATTTTATTAGTTTGATTTAATATTTTAGTAAGTTATTCAAAACATAGTAAATTATTTAAAAGATTTTTCTCAAAAATTGACAATACTTTTGTATAAATTTTTTGTTTACTTCTGAAGAAATATTTTTAATCACATGATTTTTTCTAATAATATAATTCATATTTGACTTAAATATCTATAGCCTACAATGCATAAAATATTATTTCCCCCTCTTCGATTAGCTTCAGGAACAAATTAGTTCACAGCAACTGTAATTAGTGAATTATTCTGTACTTTTGAATTGTGCGGAGGTGTCAATGGCACCAGAAACAGAGAACGTCTGCGGAAAACTTGGCATGACTAGGTAAACTTTATTGGAGGATGGTTCCATTAGAAACTTTAATAATTGACGAGAATAATGTATGAATGTGGCGTTGCGTCAGGACAGAAGAGTGTGGTACTCTACCCTCTGCCTCCCTTGCGTGCCATTAAAAATTCTGTAATTTTTTTGTTAATCATTTGAATTTTTAATTGATAAGGTGTTCGGTATTTATGACAGATCCACAGATTGCCGATGGCCATGCGTGTGTTGATGCTTCATTAAGTTTGTTTGTATTATCTATAGACTTGTGAATGTCCTCCAATGTGTTCGTTACACTGATCTGTTATTTGTACAGTTACTGTTGCTATTGTGTATTCGGTTTCTCGCAGTGCGTGCTGAAGATTTAATCACTATTGGGTGATACACAATGCTTCGTGTGACTCAGTTAAGAAGTTTTCTGAAGTTCAGGAGAGCTGTGATTAGAGCAAGAAAATCCAGTTATGTCCTTCCAGTAAGTTGTGCTTCCTGGTTGGTCCTTGAGCCCTTATTGTTCTGTCTCTATCCCAAATTCATTCCACCCTTTCTACATCCCGTTTTCCCACCCCTTGTATAAACATAAGGTAAGAGAACATTTCAAAATTATTTATACAATAGTCACCTAACCCGCATTGTAGGAATGTTTTGAGTGTAGGTTATATAACTATTCAGCTATGGTTGTCCAGAATAAAAAAAATTCTACAAAACTCACACTAATGAAACTATATTTTCAAATTTATAAGACTATTGTGACTTTAATCACCTCTCCATAGCCCGTGACTTGCAGATGTTTCTTAGTGATCGGAGCATGCTCTCTATGCGAGTGTAGGTTTCTTCCTGTGCTGACATGTTCCAACCTGACCAAGTCTCCATGCCTGAGCAATGCTATGTCATTAACACGTTCCTTGTTGTATGGTTTAACCAGCCATTTATTGTTTTCATCTTTATGAGTATATGTAGTTATCTTAAAATAAGAAATAGACAGACATGAACAAAAAATTTATATTAGCAAATTTCATTGGTAAGCATATAATTTAATAAGCAAAACATATTTCTTTAATAAATGCAGTAGAAATTCATTAATATAAATTTTTGGAGACCTGAAAAACAAAAACTTGTATGTTGTTTTGAAAATGTTTATACACAATACACCAAATATTACCTGTAATATGTATAATGAATATGATATATTATATCTATAATAAAATAAAATTTGTAGAATCTAAAAACAAGTTTTAATATCTGTGATAGGAAAGGTCAAATTATTGAAAATATCATTTTATATAATACTAGCTGAAGTACCCGGTGTTACCCGGACTTTAAGCAGAATGAAGATGTCTCATTTAGGGTGATAGTTTTTATATTAAAATGAGATGTAGACAGTATTTTTCCTCTTATTTTGAACGTCAAGTGTGCAAAATTTCATCAAAAAGTACAAAAATTCTGTTTTAAGGGGTGGGAAAGGGGGATGGTTTTTCAAAATCTCACGTAGACAGTGGCCTTCCTCTTGTTTTGAAGGTCAAGTGTGCAAAATTTCATCAAGCTCGAAATAAAACTAGAATTGTATAAAAAACCAACAAACTAACAGACACTCGTATATATATAGATAGATAGGAATATGTATCTGGAGTTAATAAAGTATTCCTATATTCGAAATTCAAAAGTGGGTGGTTAAATTAATTGGTTCATCGAAAATAGATGCCAATATTTTCAATAAATCAATTCAACCCATTTATTCACTATTTAATATATAGACAATTAAAACATACCTGCTGTTGTCTTGCTCCAACATTTTCTGGATACAAATGATGGTGAGAGTGGAGATATCCACCACCGGTTTTATGATTTTTCAGCGTGGCAATGGCTCCATACGCCACATGACGAGGCAAGGATGCATTGTGAAGGGAATTACCTATTAATTGAGATTGAAAGCCGGAAGAATAGAATCCATCGCCATTACCACTAAAAATAATATTTTTAACATTAATAAAGGATCGGCTCATAATAAAATGTATGTTTAATTACCGCAATTTTCTTACCTTTTATTTAAAACCATTAAATGAATCCAGAAGAAAAATATGTAAAGACATATAGGCCAAATAATTAAGGTTATAATTCTGCAGATCAAGTGCTTTAGTGTATCAGTCTGAAAAATAATAATATTAACCATGACTAATAAACAGGGGCATGCAGTGCATACAAGCAAAAAAGCTGTGCATTACTAAAAATTCTGGGAAATAAAAATAAATTAAATAATCTTTACATTATGAAAAGACCCTATAAAATTCTAGCCATTATTACACAGATTAGCGTAACCTTATCTATGGCACAACCCACAACTTTTGTCTAGCCATGGGTTATTTAGAAAAAGTGCAAATCATTTGTTACAACTTCATGTGAATTCTTGTCAGCAAAATGCTAGCATGTAGGTATTGTATGAATCTAACTTGTTTTTTTCAATTCTTATAATAATCATACTGAACTGAATATTTTCTTACTAAGTTATTAAATTTATAGGTTATAATTTATTATCTGACAAGTGAGCGAGTTCGCATTTTTCAGGATATAATTATGTTAGATTATTACCAATATTAAATTAACCTCTCCGCGAGTAGGTTTTTGGGAATAAAAATGTATGTGTGAAGTGAGTTTTTTTTGTTTTTAAAATCTCTACTCTCTGAGAGATTAAATGTTAAAATAAATATATTTCTGTTATAAGTTTCGGCTATAGTAATTTGTAATTCTAGTTATTTAAATAAATGTTTTTGAGCATTGTTAATGAAATATTTTAAACCTGTTGTCCAAAGAAATCGTAGAAAATATTTTATGTGAAATCGAAAGTAGAGTACGGTACCGAGAAAAAAAAGAACTTGCCTTTGATATTTAATAAATTCACAATTACATTCTAAATTGATAGAATTGTTCTCAAAATTAGAAAAAAATTTCTAATATTTTTTTTGATACCTAGTATACTTTATTTATTGTATACTTAGTTAGCATCGTCGGTAACAGCATAACCTAAGTTTGTGCCTACTGCATGGCACTACTAATAAACCCGGAATAAAGTGTTTTACTATTTTGTGGAGCTTTTTTTCTTAATTTAGCAAATATCCTGCAACAAAACCATGCGAGGTTTTTTTTATTTTTAAATCACATCTACTTAAAATAATGATTTATCTCCGTATTTATGTACATATTTGTTTTAAATTCAAATACTAGTGTAGCAAATGTAGTAAAAATTAATCAATTCGTAAAAAAATAGTGAAAATTATTTTTATTAAGGAGAACACATTCTTATTGTGAAGTTGTATATATTCAGAACATAGGACTGTGATGTTTTAAATACTAATTAAATATAAAGATATACATATAAAATCAATTTTATCGAAAAATATTGTTATTGCGCTACTGGAATTCGAACCTGAATCTCTTTTCCAATCCGGGGAAAGTACATTACCAACTATGCTACAGCGACGGTATTTTTGTTGACAAATTTTCCAACCCATATGTTACATTTTTTAAATTAATACATCTATCGTTCCATTATTTGAAAGCCATCTACATTGTTTCTACGGAATCTCAAATACATTTGAGTAAACTGTCATAGTTGGTAATGCACCTTCCCCGGATTGGAAAAGAGATCCAGGTTCGAATCCCGATAGTGGAACAACAATATTTTTCAATTAAATTGATTTCATATGTATATCTTTATAATTAAAACATATAATTAGTATTTAAAATTGTTTTTTATTAATTCCACTACATAATACGTAAAAAATTGGATAGATATTTCTTAAACTTACAATAGGTTTGGTGAGATCGCCCAGTACATCCCACAGATCAGCTATGGTTCTGAGTCCAGCAAAGAACACAATGAACAAGCCGACAAATTTCACAGAAATCGTGCACGCCAGCATCAAGCCCAAGAATATTTGCCAAAGAAGGAAGCGTTTTGAGAATGGAGAATCTCGCGACTGCGTATAAGATGTTACCTAAAATTAAATATAACGTTAAATCAAATTATGCATTAAAACAACTGATATATAAAAAAATAACAGTTTGTAATAGTGAGTAAATACATTGAATATTACCTTAACCATTCCTAGCATCGCACCACTCATAAAAAAAAGAAGAATTGGATCCAAAAGAATATATCTATTCAGTGTTAGGAAGCCGACATCTGAAAAATATTTATAAATTTTAAATTACCATTTTGTAATTGGATCGAAGAATATTAAAGTACATAATTAATTAATTTTATATTTAACTAAATAATATTGTGAGAGTAAAAGAAAAATCTTACCACATAAGATCAATAATGTCCCGAGACCGGATGCATTCAAAGAATGAGTCATTTCCCAGGAAGTGAGGAAAATAAATGGAATGATGGCTGCACCTAATGCTGAACAAAACTGATACACAAGTAAATATTAAAGATAGGTATTTAAAAAAATTCTTCCTCAGATTGTCAGTATCACAAATGGCATGGATTGTACCTTGACGGGTTTCTTTTGTAAAATAAAATCACTTTAACTTTATTTTTCTCAAACAAATGCCAGACATTTGTAATATATGTATATATATTGTGATGTAATGAAAGTAGGGTTACAAATTTACTTTTGAATGCGTGCCACATTTTTTCTACACAATGGCAACACCGATATTACTCTTTGACCAATAGTAGCACTGTATGTTGTAAAATGACAAATTTGACGTTTCCGCAAAAAACCAGACAGGTAGTGGGCGAGGGCCGTGCACACTGTACTGTAATAAATAAATCTGATGTTTTCTAATCTGCATTGTGTAACCAATTGTTTTAGGAATGTTTCCCTTTATAATTTCAATATTGGAGTTATGATGGAGGTTATTTTTCATGTAGATTTTTCTGCAGATGTCTTTTTTTTTTACAATGGAGATTATTTGCACCTTGGAGTTTATTTTACAATGGCGTATCTTGTGCATACGGCATTCTACACTAATGGTGTAATTTGGATGCGAGTCCCATGGTGAAGGCAATACAACACTTAATCAAGAATTTTTTAATCTCACCTTGTATATCATCACTCTTTAATTATTTTTATTTGTTCTATGATGCAGCTAGCATAAATTATTTGCAAATACAATTATCAGAATCTGTTATTACTTGTGCCACTAGTACAGATTTTATTTGCATTGATTTACGTTTTGAATGCTGTTATCTGATATAAATTTATAGATGATGATTCATCATAATGTTAAGCCATTATTGGTATATAATTTAAATGTTAACTTTGAATTTTACTAATATATGATTTTGTTAACATCAAACATGTTTCAATATTGGTAAAATGTATTTCTCTATCTTTATATTTGAAAAATGTATTTAAATGATTATTTTATTTTTCCACAAGCAGAGAGAAATTTTGTTATTTAAAGGTGAGTAAGTAATTCTGATATTGAGGATTCATATTTCTCATGTCTCCGATGAAGCTGTCGTTGAAGATCTGAGACCCCATTGTCACATCTCTAACAATACATATATTTTAGACACTTTTTAAAAACTTATGATTTGATACTTTTTAGAAATTCACATATTCAAAAATTAAAATATTCTTTCAAATCCCGGTAGGTAGGTAAAGAACTTATTTGTGAATTCACTGCCTACACAAACAAACTTTCTAATAAATGAAATTTTAAAAAATCAAAAATAAATGTAATAAAATTTCATTCCTTCCTTCCCAGTCAACTATAATTCACACATACACACAAGTGATTTACTTAAAACCATGCGAGTACCAATTATACTTAGCAGTTTTTAATTTAATTTTTGAGATCTTTTTTTAAGATTTTGGTCTTGGGGCAAAGTAAAAATGTACCAGGCAGGAAACTGTTTAATTGGCACAGTCTAATAAAAATTAACTTACAATTCTCATCCCCTCATATTTAGTTCCATCGTATTTGTCACCAGGTTTTTCAAAAGGAAATGTTCCATTATATCCTGTCAGTTTACCTGATAAGGCTATTAACATCTGAAATAAACATTTGAAACAGAAATCTTAAAAAATTGATAAACTTAAAATTTGTCAATTTGTATTAGACACATACAACTTCGGGGCTTTAAAATAAATATGAAATTAAAATAATGTTTTGTACAACTGTTAAACACATTATTAATAACAACAAAAAACAGACATACATAAAATAATTCACTCATTTTTTTTCCGCCTTGCAATAAAGAATCTAGATTCCCTTGTTTGGCCTCTACGTTTTTTATGCAAAATTTAACTGATAACTGTCAAATAAGCCGTTACAACACTTAAAGTACTCACTCACTCGTAATCTTCTTCTAACAACTCCATGCATTGATTGTGAAGAGAAAGAAAAAGCCTTATCAATGATTTTGATAGTTCACTTTCGCACGGAAACAGGTTCCAAGACATCATTTTCTTAGGAGCAAGAAAGATAGCACAAAGATAGCACACATGTGCACACATTCATTTTGACAATTCCTGGCATGTGTCAAAGCCAGACAAGTGCAAGGACAAAAAAAGATATTTTTTTTTAAAAACATCGCGATATAATGAATCCGCACTCGCCGGGGTCGCGATGAACAGGGGTTACATGTACATTCAATAATTTAGAAAAGAGCACAATTTAAAATATTACATATTCTGCTTTAGAAATTTTTTAGATACTTTTAAATGTTAATTATTAGTATGTTATATATAACATTCTAGTTAATACATGACATGTATTAATCAGGATATTACATAATGTGTATTATAGGTACAGTGGTGCCTTGACTTACAAGTTTAATTCGTTCCACGATGGAACTCGTAACATAAATTACTTGTATGTCAAATCAAATTCTCCCATTGAAATAAATTGAAATGCCATTAATCCATTCCGGGCCCCGAAAAAAAGCAATTTTTTTGATACATGTTTTTAAATAAGGAAAATGTACTTATAAATAATAAATATTGTATAAAAACACAATACAATAGAATGTACTACAATAAACACACAACCACACCATCAGTAGCTTCTCCATATTTTCATGGATAGATGTCCGCTGTTTAGAAATTATTTTAACGCCCATGGCTGACATTATAATCTTCATCGACTCCTGCTTCAGTATGGTGCATATCGTATAAGTGCTATGCTCGTACTGCTTCACCAAGTCTACTACATGCACACCGTGGTCATATTTTTCAAAAATTTCATTCTTTAATTCAATGCACATCATCCGTTTCTTCTTCTTAGTACTGTCCTTCGCACTCATTTTCTTCGGACCCATGGTTGGAAAAAGCCATAGCCGTTTAAAATGGACGAGTGAGACACGAGATGCTGGGCGGATATTGTGGCGTTCGCTGCGTCAACTAGCGATGGGGTATCAGAAGCTGGCTCTTAACCTGTATTATAGCCCTCAACTCAAAGCAAAAAATCAGCCAAGAGATGACTCGTATTTTGAAAAACTTATCATTCGGGACACTCATAAGTCAAGGTACCACTGTATATGACATTGAAAACATATATGCATGTACTGTAATAAATAAATAAAAAACATTATAAATGAAATAATGTGCACTACTTTTAAAAATATGATGGCATTGGATATTTTATTTAGTCACAAAATTTCAAGCAGATAATGGATGAATTAACAAAAAATAAACTAGGGAGGCTCTAGGAACTAAGAATACCGGTTCTTCCTTACCTTTCCAAGAGGCGGATGGACATCAAAAAAGAATGTTCTGTTTATGTACCAGCTGGCCATTTTACCAAAATGTGTTTCATCCCAACTAAAATCAATAAAAAAAGTTATCGATAGAATCAGCATTAACCTTGTAGAGTTTCATTATAATGGCTGGATATAAATAAAACAATGTTATAACTCTACTTGAGTTTATTAGCACAACTAGAATTTCAAGAGAAACAGTAACTCTCATCGACAGGTGAAGTATTAAGCTAACTACACACACAAATATAGAAGACAAGGCTTAGGTGGTAGACATACAAGTAATTAGGTACTGACAGATGGAGGGGGAGGGGGTGGAGTTACCGGTGGTTGTAAAGAAATTGAACTCAGTATTTTTCGATAAAATTGATTTTATATGTACACCTTTTTTAATTAATACATTTAATTTAAAAATAGATAACTTGGAGAAAAGCGAGGTTTTAAAAATTCCATGCGGAGATTGCAATAGTTAATATATCGGACAAACCTCTAGAAATCTCAACATTAGATTAAAAGAGCATCGCCGTTGTCTAACTAGTAAGGTAATAAAATGAATAATTTTGAAAGTTTAGAGATAAAAAAGAATTTGAACTCGGGTATTAATTTGTTAAACAATATTACATTTTCTAACTCATCTCCTCTCCTCTCAATATTCCCATTACAATCACCCCTCCACCTTCCACCATTAACTCCCCCCCTCCCTCACCATCTGTCAGTACCTAATTACTTGTATATCTAGCACCTAAGCCTTGTCTCCTATATTTGTGTGTAGTTAGTTTAATACTTCACCTGTCGATGAGAGTTACTGTTTCTCTCGAAACTCGTCAAGTAAAGTTATAACATTGTTTAATTTATATCCATCCAATAAAAAAAGATTTAGAACATGAATAACAATAATTATTGTGGTATGTTTTCCTCTATTAAATCAATATATTTTTGAACATTGGCATAAAAATATATTAAAAAACAACTCTATTCTAATAAAGATGTTTATAATTAAAATTCTATAATATTTCAAAAAATATTTTGGAATTATTTTTCACAAATCATGTATTGCTAGTGCCCGGCAGACTGCCAAAAAATCTGCTTTTTGATAAACTCAGTACTTATTTAATACAAAATTTATTGTATACTACAACAAAATCACGGGACTAATTTGAATTAAGTGTGAGAAATCCTAAGGCAGTGCTAAAATATCAAAATCCAACAAATAATAATACAACAGATTTCAGAATATGTCAGAAACAAAATAACATATTTCCCACAACTCCAAAAAAAATTACACGTGAATAAAATGTTACAAAGAGGAGCAAATGTAAAAATAATTGAAGAAGATATGACATGTAATGTAAACCAGAAATCCAAATATAAAAAACATAAATATGAAGGATGCCAAGAGTTACCAGGATAGAGACAATAGTTCTGACTTTTGCTAAAAATCTAAAATAAATTTTAATATAAAATACGATAGCACACTTTTGACACGCATGTTTCAAAAATAGTGTAAAATATAGGCATCTGTCAATGGAACACAACACGTTTTGTGGGTTTTAATATAAAATTCTCATTTGAAATAAAACATTAATGCAGGTAAACTGAAACTTACCAGATATGGTCAGGTTCTGTGACCTTATAGAACCTGGTTGCTGCAGTAGCAACGACTATTCCAATGAAAACTGTCCACCATAATCTAAAAGCATATCAAAATTTATACTAGTCTCTATATTATAATTCTAATATACTCATCGTTTTATATAATTAAAACTATCTTAAATTGTTTAGAAACGTTAGAAATTCACGAAAACATCTAGTCGAAAAATCAAATTTGCCTTAATCGTGAATCATTGGTGAAAGTAAATACCATTGCGGTAATCTGTGCGTAAAACACAAACAGAATCATAAGCTTGAATGAAACATTAAAGTATATGTGTTCGTTAAACCTTATTTCAATTCATGATGGCAATTTTAATTCATTAAATAAAAGCGTTCCAGATTCATTTATATAAAAAAAAAACACGTTTTCTGGTGGACATCTTAGATTAAAAAGTATGTGCATTTGAACTTACGTATCTCTATCGCTTGATTTATTTACAGACGTAGATTTAGACTTCATTTTAGAAAAAAACGAAATAAGTTATTGTGGAAATAAAATGAAAAACTTATTACTGAAAGTAAACACGTAGCGACATTTTTGTATTTGGCACAAATTTCCCAACATTGAAACGTCAAATATTTGAGATAACGGTACTTCTGTTTAGAGATGGACATTGTTATAAATCGGTACTTAACAACGCACTAATGTAAAATGTAATCGACATAATATAAACATAAATATAAAATTACTTAGAGAATTTTGTTAGAATTTTCGTACTCTTAAAATTCATGTACTAATATAAAATACCATTAATGGTTAGAAAGTAGTTAATAAAAGTGTCAGAATAATAGTTCAGTCACTTGATGAAATATCGTTCCGCAAATTTAAATAAATTAGAAAATTGTTGGCCTGCATCTTGGAGAAAAAAACATTTATTTCACTAATTTAATTTAACGAATTAATCGGTATAATTAGTTTGTGACTAGATTTTATTATTTCAATAAAAATAATAGATTTTAGAAACATTTCTATAATCGGTTCTCTTCATTTAAAAAATAAAGCCATTGAAATTCCGAATAGCTAAGTATGTAAAATTCCAAATGTGTGATTTATTTGATACTTTCACTTATGGAAAAAAAAGAAAATATTTTGATTTTTAAAACATAATATAAAGAAAAAACATCATGATGTTAAAATTAAAATCTGTTTGAGAAAAATCGGTAACGAATTTTCAATGGTGAGAAATATTGAAATCAATTTATGTAATATATGCGAAAAATAATCATGTGGGGGACATTTTCTCGAGTACCTCGTACTTCGAGTTAGTTATATTTGTCCACTCAATCATCAATCTAATAATTTATTAAATCATTTAATTTTTATTTTTTTCACCTAATTTTCAAACCAAAAAGTTAGGTAACTAAATTCAGTTCAGAAGTCAGTCATTTTAGTAACTGAATTCACATCTCTGATTTTTCTATAACCTTGATTTATAAATTAATGGAAAACTAAAAAACTTTAGTATTTAAATCTTAAAACAATAGCAAGCATGAATTGGTGAAATCTCTATAATCCGAAAATCATGTGCAATTTTTACCATAATAATTATTAAGTGTATGTGTATAATTGTGAATGAGACTAGAATTGTGTCAAGACAGAAGTGTGTGGCGATCTATCCTCTCTTGCTATCTCCACGGGGAAACGGCGTGATCGTAAGTTAGTTGTTATTAAGTAAATTTATCAAAGCCCAGCCCTAACTTTAATTATGTAACAGCGGGTATTTTAAATCCACTGTCACTGGATTTTACATTAAATTTATGAGATGTTTTTAAAATATTGCATATTATAAAATTTATTAAGTAATTTTAAAAATAGGTTAAGTTAAGGTATTATAGGATTGATTATATATTAAATACTCAGCTTTCATGGAATTCTGAAATATTGATTTTACATCGTGACATTGCATGCACTTGGACTAGTTTAGTTGAGTGGTTAGTTGCCCAGCAACCTATTTAATTGGAAACATATAACAGGGGAACATAATTGGTTAGTGTTTCTCAAAATTTGTGTTTATTTTAAATGAAAAAAATCTAAGAACTATGAGTTATTCATGCTATTTAAATTTACTAATATTTTAAAACAAATCAATAAAATAAACATGGGATTTACTACCTGAAGTTTATTTTATTTCTAAATCATTACGAATCAATAACATTTAGCGAACAAATTCATCACAAGCACATGCTTGAAAATATGTCAGGTAAAAACATCACTGAAAACATGTTTCTATAATAATAAAATATGTGTATACTACTTACGAAGAAAAATGTACACTCGAAATTGTAATTATGGGTAGGTATTATATCATATCCACGTGTTGTAACACCAGTGGCGCAACAACGTTAATACGATGTTGACCATACAATACAATGAAATTTTTCCCAGTGCAATTGCAACAATTTTCAATGTGGACAAATAATTCTTAAATTAACCCCAGCAAGAAATGTAAATAAAATTTCTCACGTGTATAACGAAAACAATTGAAAACATTATAGATGTATAGAATAATAGTATCTCACTAATATTTCAGTTTAAGGATCAAACTATTGCCGCAAAGCTAAAATCGCTATAAAACGAAGCGAGGTTTTTTTTTAGTCGAGTGCATATAAATGTGTAAAAACATAATTTATATTTTTTTTCATAAAAGTGATTATGATAGGAAACGAGAAACCTTTTTTAAAAATATTTATTAAATAAAACCGCGCAGTAAATAACTTACATAAAATACTAACATTCATCAATTTTGCATTGGGGCTCAAATTTTTTAGTTATCCACTGGCTGCATCATTAAAAAGCAACAGTCATTTTGTAATCCTTAAAATGAATATATTTCGCTATCTAAATAAGAAAGGAACAATATAATTATTATATAATTGGAGGTCTGAGTAAGTAGTGTTATAAAAATGATTGCAATTGTAGATCTGAGTAAGGCTTATTCACGAAAACGGGTATGAGATCTATCCCATCCTACCAAATATCAAGCAGTAATCTCGAATTTATTTAGATTCCAGATCAAGATTAACGGAAGTGTTGTAATTGTAACAAAGTGACAAAATTGTAACGGTGTTGAAATTTATCTCAACATTTATGTTTGGAACATTGTATTTCCTCTTCGACTTATCTTTGCAAGATTTACATATCTCTTCTTTTTAATTTGATAGTGCAATTCGTACACGTTTTTCCACCGTACGTATATTTCCAAAAATCAAAAATACATATAAACATACATCGATACATATAGTATAATTTTTTTTTGAGTACTGTTTATTTAAATTTCCGCAAAAACAATGATAGTGTAGAAATTGTTTAGAAAATTTTTGCAATAATATTTTATCTCGATAGATGGGTTCCCATATTGATCGAGTAAGCTCCAAAGTGAGAAAATTAATTTATATTTTCAAAATTTTACGCAGCTTCATGAATATTACTTTATTAAAAATGGTATACTATTCAACGGATCAACTTACTTTAATGGATTCTCTAATTAAGGCTCAGAAATAGGTCATCAGAGTAATAAACAAGAGGACATAACTCTGAAGAACTCTTCAAATCCTTCCAAGTTTTGGATATAAGACAATTGTTTACCAGAGCAATCTTAAAACTACTAAAAAAAAAAACTTTACTTCCACGATCCGATCTAAACGAAATTAGGAGCAAAGCCTCAGGATACTTCTTAGTGCCAAAATTTAATGCCAAATTCGCTCAACGAACTTTCTTATTTTGTGGTTCGCGAATATTTAACAAATTTCCACTAGACCTTAAAGAGTCTAAAGTGATTAACAACTTCAAACCAAAAATAACAAAGTGATTGCTTGATGTGGATAGAAAGCAAAATGAATCTAATTTGTCATTTGTGCTAACCTAACTACCTACACATTTTTGTCTCCAAATTTGTATATAACAGACAATAATATTTTTATAACGTTTTTCAATAATATTTTATAACTTCAGATTGTACTTTTTTCACATAACTTACTTAACATTATACTTACTTACTTTTAAACAATTACAACTTTTAAAAACTGTACAGGTAATTGCTTTAGAATACACCACGTCTAGTAAAGTAATTACCTTTATTTGTTCATATGTACTATTTATACTACAAAAAAATAAAAGATATTATTACAACTTAGAGACCGGAAATAATTATGTATACTTTTGGATCATTCAGAAAATGTTACAAATGCCTGAATCCTATGATAATATGATATATAAAAATCATGAAAAAAATTGAAAACACACATATTAGATAAGTCTTAGTATTCAATTTTTAGAATCGTTTGTAAAATCAATATACGTATATCTACATTAAGATTGAAATAAAATATCGGAAACTTTTGAGTATTGCACGACTTTTGCAACAACAGGACGTGTTTTTAGAAAAATATTAAACTGATTTCAGTAAAATAGTTTACCGAGCATTTAGATAGAATGCATAATTAAGAACATAATGCATTATTATTTATTTACGTACGCATTAATGATAATTTCATTAATTAATTTTGGCTCATGTGAGGTATGTTCCAATGCAAATATTTTTTTGTTGAATTAATGCTATAAATTTTTTATTGGGTTTTAATTAAATAATTAATATAATGTGCGTTTTATAGCTGTGCACAGAGTGTAGGTATAATGATTTTTGTGGATATTACATAAAAATTTTAATAATTTATATAACTAAAAATGGCTAATGACTATGTTTAAAGATTTTTTTTAAAGAATTAATTTAATTTTTTTAAGAAATTCGTTCAATTCATTGGAAATATTTTTGCTTGCGTGTAACAAAGTAATTTTTTGCATGTAGTAAAAAATGATTTTTTTGAATGGATTTACCTTTTTTGGTGTATTTGTTCCAATTTTATCAAAAGCAAACTGAAAAACCAAATAAGTTTTTCAAATTTTTAATGTTTTAAAAATCCCCTATGCGTACGTACAATAATAAATAATATAAATTAAAAACAAACGTGATGTAAAGTGCAAACTAACGTTCGTTCTAATCATTGCTTATAGAGTACGAGTATACCATATCATCAGATTATTCATAGCTGAATTTAATATTCTCGCTTCTTCCACATTCATAAACTTCACTATTACACAATGAAAATTCTGCTGTCATTCAAAATTGAATCAAAATGAAACAGTTCCTACTCAGCTATAAAGTATGTCCATCGTGATTTAGGACACAAATATCACCCTCATCTCTATAAGCGGGAAGCTTGAGTATTTCTAAATTTCTACAGATGTCAAATAGTGACATTTCTAAAAACGGAAGGGTAAACATAAACAATGCAGTATCGTTAAAGTTTCAATAATGAATTTATATGCGAGATGAAATCATATAGATAAATAATTTATCCAGGGAATTTGGATAAAGCTCACTTGTTAATTGACATACATCTCTAAAAATATTAATATGTTTTGTCATTACCAGAGTGCACAGAACATAAGTAGTTTTCAAATTAGAATTTTTCTTTTATTGCGAAATGGTCAGGAGTTAATATAAGAATTTTTGCTTTCCCAAATCATATTTTAGAATATCAATAAGTAGCGGTAAAGATAGGCTTACTATAATTATGAAGCTCTGAACCGAGACATTAGTATCTAAACTGGGACAATTACCGCTTCGTATATCAAATAATAACATTTTAATACAATATTTGGAATATTTATGTACCTTAATGAGCCGTTAGCTTAGTGGTAATAATAAACAGGTAAAATTGTCAGGTTGGATAATATATTTTCATAGGTTATTATTATTCATATTAATCAGAACTCTGTCCTTGTAGGATGGCAGACCCAAGTTCAGGATTCTTGCCCCACAGTTCATATGTGGGCCGGTAAAATTAAATGAGGAAAACAAAACAACAATTTCTGCTGCTGTTCCTGGCGTGACAACTATTAGGTACATTCATATTTTAACAGCAATTAACCAAAAATAATTATATTTAAAAATATACATTTTATCCATCCTTATTATAAACAAGAAGAAATAGATCACTATTTAATGAATTTTTAATAATAATAAGCTTTTCCAACATAATCAAATTTCCAATCTCACAAAAGAAAAGATTTTATGGCTACTTTACATAAAGTATAACACAGATTAGAGCAGTAAAAATTTTATAAATAGTTATTTTACAGTAGGAAAATACAATAATGTATAGGGCATGTCTTCGGAAGATTGCATATTTTCTTGTAAATGTATTATTGCAATCTAAGAATGAGGGTGATATCAGTTTTACAGACTAATATTTTTGTTATTTTTGATATAATACAGTAATTATTACAATTCTATTAGAACTCATAACTTATATAGTTTAATACAACATTTTACTTTCCACACAAAGAGATAATTATGTCTATGATAAATGATTATCCAAAAGAAAGAAGGTTTGCTTAGATAGCTAATCAACAGATTCTACAGATCATTAAAATGTATTTTTTTAATACAAACTGTTAACACGTTTCCCCAGTTCCTGGTTCATACCTCAGTAGCAACTAAAATATTTTTTCGATAAATAAATTTTTCTGTGTATCTTTCTAATTGATTAATTTAATTTATATTAAAAAATATTACAAAACAATGTTATGAGATTGCAACTTCACAACAAAAATGTGTTTTCCTTAAATATATATTTTATATACATATTCTTATATATGGCACATGTTGTTTTACTGGAGTTGCAGTATTTAAGGAACTTCATTGGTTATCAATATGTGTATTGATCTTTTATTATTGAGTGCCTTCCAGTGTAATGTGTTATGTAAGATTTTCATAATAGGGATGTTTTTTTAAATACAAATTAAATGTATTAATTAGAAACATATAAAATAAATTTTATCGAAAAATATTGTTGTTGCTACCGGGATTCAAACTTGGATCTCTTCCTGTCCGAGGAACATGCATTAACTGATTATGCTACACCAACACAGTGTATTGATGATAAATTTTCGAATTTATGTTACACTTTTCAAATTGATATACATCTATTGAATCTCAAGTACCTTTGATGGGTAATCCGATAGGAGACGCCAGAATTAATAATTCATTTTTATTAAATTTTGACACATTGATACAACTTATATATTATTAAGGAGAACACATTCTTATTGTGAAGTTGTAATTATTCAGAATTGTAAGTTGTATTTAAGATGAATGAGAAAAGTGGTATTTAAGTTTGATTAATTATTTTATTGTAAAACATTAAAAACGTAGGGCCCTTATGTAGCACTGTATCAAGGGGAGTGAATATAGATAGCCCTGGATTTATAAAACAATATTTGTTTTGCAGTGATTGAAGAAAGCTATATTTTTCGCTGAAATTTATGGCTATATGTGGTACAGTCGCATCTGTTATTCTCGATTTTATGAATTAATTCATAATTCAGATTTTGCACTGCTGTCAATGTCATTTTAGGTAGCTTTTGGAAGGAAAATAGTTGATTTCATTTTTAGTAGCAGGACAACCAGGGCTGTGGAGTTGAAGTAAGAGTATGTTAATTTGATTCATAATTTGTACGTGTTTAAGTGCTGAAAATTATATTCTAAATTTGAAAAATTGCATATTTCAATATTCAAAATATTTTTTTTATCGACACAAACATTTTGTTTGTGATGCAACTCCAAAACCTCTTGGCGTGTTCCTTTTTTTTTGTATGTGTGCACCAAATTGTTTCTTTTCCTCCAAATGTCCAATTTTTATTTTTTATTATCATTTTTCCAAGTGATAATGAATTTGAAATTAATTGACTTACGACACTTGCTGTGTTTAATATCACAATAAGACTAGTTATAGAGTATTGTCTGTTACAGGCCTATTGGCTTAATCTGCCTGCCTATTTAATACAAGTACTTTTTAATAATAATTTCATAATCAAAAATTTACTGATTTTTTTGCAATTTTTAACCATATGTTGGTGATTCACAGACAAAAATTGTTACACAACCAGGAAGCACAATTTTGATGCATTTGTTAGCATTTTCTTGTAGGTCGTTTACCAAGAAATATTTATATTCAGGAAACAGTCTCAACAATTCTGCATTGTTTATTTTTCTATGTAAGTTACATACAGTATGATTATTTTAAAGTAAACTCTGGCATGTATTATATTAAAATTACGAATCGAAAGTTAAGAACATTGAGACAGATTTTTATAAGTTACATTTGTTGCATACAGAAATATAATATGTATTAATAATTTGGATTTTCTTATTATGTAAACAATGGTGAACGTTGATTGTATACTAAGTCTCATTTTAAAATTGATATTTAAAATAATAATTTTTCTATTAATCATTTCATTGTGTCATTTCCTATGCATATCTGTTGAAATCATTGAATCATAAAAATATTCCTGAAGTAGAATAAGTACACAGGAAAGCCAATCAAACATGGCTTTAAAAATGTTTGTTCAGCAGCTACACAGTTACCATTCAATGGGTTAACAGACAGATGTTATAAAATATTAATTTTGTATGTTTATTAAATTATCATTCTCATGTAAGAGCATCACCCTAAAATTGAAGTTTAATTTGTATTGTCAGGAAACAAAATAAGCAAGTGTGCATTTGTTTTCCTTATTAAAGTAGGTTGCAGAGTTTGTTATTTTATCTAAATATGTGTCAAATTTTAAATTGTGCTGATTTTGAGTTTCGAGTTGTATAATCGTCAACCGTATATAAATGCGAATTTCACAGTGTACTCTGTCAGTTCTGTAGTGTTTTTTAGACGGAACAAATATATATTTCCAGCAATATGCAAGTTTTAATAGTGCAATTTATTGTTGTGGGTTGGTGCTTGTGGGTTGTTAAAGCCAACAAAACTATCTCAACATCAATTCCTGTGGCCAGGAAAAGTGAACATTCCATCGAAAAACTTCTCAAGAAAGCGGAAAAGGAAAATGTCTCCATGAATCAAGTGATGGATGACGGAGTAGCAGACTCATTGGAAAGGATCAAGAAGATTGACTGGAAGGATTCTCCGCTCAATACAGTCGGTGAAAAAGGCAGTGATGACTTGAGGAGAGTGCACGAGGAAAAGAAAGAGTGTGTGGAAATATACCCTAAAAATTCTAATATAGAACCATACATGTTATGTCGTATTCCAAAACTTGTATCTGAACATAACAAGGCACGCAAAGCATTTAAAGATTTTGGTGATTCAGATGGATATTATGGAAATTCTAAAGTTTATGGGTATGAAAATAATGGACAGGGTGATCTACTACAAGATCAAAACGTATATGGTGATCTGCATAGACCCGCAGGATATGACGACCTATTACATTTAGGTGATAAAAAACATGGTTTCAAAGGATATGATAACTTATTACATTTAGGAGATAAAGGACATGGTGATTTAATACATTTGGGTGACAAAGGATATGGCCACCTATCACATTTGAGTGATAAAGGATATGGCGACCTATTACATTTGGGTGACAAAGGATATGGTGACCTATTACATTTGAATAACAAAGGATATGGTGACATATTACATTTGGGTGATAAAGGACATGGTGACACATTACATTTGGGTGATAAAGGATATGGTGATATATTACATTTGGGTGACAAAGGATATGGTGACAATTTACATTTGGGTAAGTTATTACATAAACCGCATTTGGTTAAGAAAGGAAGTTATGGTGATATATTACACTTGGGTGACAAAGGGCTCACATATTTGCAGCCGAGCTATGTTAAAGGCGGACTTGGAATGCCACCAGCAGCGGGACATGGAGATAATTTATATGGATATAGTAAATCATATGAGTCACCCACATTCAAAGATATCATATATCGTAAACCAAGCAACAGCTACAATGGATACAAAGAATTAATTGAAAAAGGGATCGGAAATCCATATAGTACTCTATATGATGGACAATCCTATGATAAAATGAAAAGTTTTGGCAGTCAAACTTATGGAGATTACGATCCTTTTCCTTCTGCAGCTAATCCGGAAACTTATTTGGCCAATATAAATGACAAATATATTTCCCCACTTCCCATATACAGGTCTGCTAACAGAAATGGACATGATTTTCGTAGATTTAGAGTTTGGCAGACACCTTTTGAAAATAAGCCAGCAGTGATGAGACGCTCCATCCATTATCCATCCACAGTAAATTCAGATCATATTTTCCCAGCACTTCCTGAATTTCCTAATTTCCTGCCATCTTTTCCTAATATTCCAAAAGCTGAATACTATGAAACAATAGAAAAGCAATCGCAACTACGATGTAACCATCAGGATGATCATGAGCCTCAAACGATTATTTATTCTCCCTTACCTTTGATCGCTGAACCCAGTATTGTATCTTTAACATTGGCTTGTAATCCGTCAGTACTTCAGGGAATTCCATTTGAATCCAGTTACGATAATCATAATCCAGAAACACCTCAAGAATCGTACAGTTTAAATTATGGTGCAAATCCAGCTTACTATAATTCTCCTGTTCTAACAGATGGTCTACAGCCACAAGCCACACAAGAATATAATATTCCAGAATCATCTATATCTGAGTCCCTACCTTTGATTGATCAATCCAAAACTTATAACCCCTCAACACTTCAAGGAATTCCAGTTAAATTCAGTTATATTAATCATGCCCCAAAAGTAATCTCTCAAGAACTGTACAGTTCAAATTGTGGTGCTAATTCAGATTATTATAATTCTCTTGTTTCAATGAACAATATTCCTCAGCCACACCCGGGAAATAATATTCCGGAATCATTTGTACCTGAATATGATCAGAAGTTTTACCAGGCAGCAATTTTTAATGGGTACGATGAACAGAAGAAAGGTATTGTTGGAACTCCTGCCCATAAATATTATGCACCAAATCCACATAAAAAACCAACGTACTCTCAGGTGTATGAAGTGGATGGAAATGATAGTGGACAATTTGGACCAATTGATGTCGAAAATGATGCGACTGATTCTGATTACAACTTGGGTTCTGTGTACATGTATGATTCTTAGGTTATAAGTATGTACTCTTAATTATTTATAATGTAAATATGTAATTATGAAAATATATTCACATTTTTATATAATATATTTATTGTTTTATGGTGTAGTATTTATTTGTGTGTTCATTTAGTTTATTTAATTTATTAATGTTATGAAGATTATTTGAATAATAAAACTATGTATGTACATATGTTTTGACTATTGTTTTTTTATTTTTATTAATCTAAATGTTTTCGTATAATAATAAAAGCAGAAAGTTACCTAGCCTCCTATTTGCGATTTGAGTATTTTTCAATTAATAAGTTTAATTAATTCAGTACAAATAATATGACACAATTGTAGATGTTAAATGTTTATTTTTTTAAATAGAGCGCATGTTGCTGTGAGTTGTAATAGTACTTTAAATATGAGACCCCCCTGCAACAACACTGTGTATTGGTTTTTACAAATGTTAGTAGATACATTTGCCATATTGTATCATATATAGTGTTGTTGCAGGGAAGTTCACTCAGAAATTGTGTTAATAGTATTTTTATTTATTTTATATGGTTGTTTAATATTCAATGCCCAAGATGATATAAAACATTGTGTTATTCATAACTCAGATCTGCTTAAAACTGATATACAATGTTGTTGAAGGGATAGTCTCATATATTGAGTGAATTTATGAACCTGTTAACAAGCATCTAGAAAGAGTCTGTGGGTCTAGCCTATTAAAATCATGTAAATAGTTAATATGTATGTAATAATAATAAAAAAATGTGGAAATATTTTTTTGTAATAAATGAATTAAATGAAAATGCCAAAACATTAATATAATACAATAAGTTATTTTCTTTCACCGGTTCATGCGAACTGGCTGTTAAACTGGAAACCTCTTACTATCAGATGACGTATTCTATAAATTTGAGAATTGCTGTTCTTTTTTGTACATTCACTACCAAATTGTTTGAATAGTTCAAAATATTGTAGACCTGAAAAGGTTGTACATATTTCTGAAAAAGTTATAACTTGCACTGTACATTTCAAGGCTATCAAAACATACTACCAACATGGTTAGGAATAATAGCTAAAAATTTATTTATCATATAGGAGGAGGGTATTTATTTATTTATTAGACTTTATTGACATACATGTTTTTGTTGTAACAGAGGTGAATATAAAATATTATAATATAACATGATAAACATAAGATACAATTATATTGTTATTTAGTATAATACTCGTAGTTTATTGTGTGGGATGGAGTAGTCTCCACTTTTGATATATATAGCATTGTCCTGGCTACTTTGCTAGACTGCCGTCTGTCGACAGTTTTTTTCGTGTTGTGTTATTTAATTCAAATTAGAAAGATAAAAATTTGACAGGAATATAAAAAAATATATATATATAAAACTAGAGAAAAAAAAAAAATATATAGTGAGAGTGTTGCGATGCTTCTGATTGATTTCTACCCAATCGAATAATATACATATTGGGTCTATATTTGTGTAATCTTATTGGAAGTGGATGATTTCCAGTCGGTGTTGAGTGTGTTGTACAGTTTCGGAGCTAAGAAAATGTAGAAACGTTGATAACATGCCGTTGCTCTCGGAACTGGTGTGTAGATGTTTGTTCGTTGTCTTGTGTTGTGTCCATGATTTATTACTTGGGGTAAGTTGTTGTTAGCATGGAAATATTGGACACGTCTCAATATGTAGATTAGTCTTATGTCTAGGACATTGTACTCTTTAAATATAAGATCTGGTGGAATAGGGGTATATTAGCGGTTATTATTTACGTTTAATACGTTTAACGCATTGGTTCCTAATTTTTTCGGGGACATCACTGAATATAAAAAGTGTGTAATAATTTTTCTCTCTTATAATTAAACAAAGTTGATGACAAATTTTCGAACTTACATGCTGCAGCTCTTTCAAATTGATACATCTAGTATTCCATTTTCATTAATAATAATGTGTTCTCCTTAAAAAATAAATGATTTATCTTCGTAATTTAATATTTATAAGAACATTAACTTTCCTTAATAAAGAATCTTATTCAAAAAGAGATATCAATTTTAAATTAATCACATTGTTTGTCTTTGAATTGGCTCAGGTGTACTTTTCTAATTATTTTTTTTTACCAATTATTGTAATCGTATGTCAATCTGAATATTTTTATTCTAGACTTCAAACAAAAGCAGGCCAGACATTGACATACAATTGGACAGTGCGTTTCAAAGTTATGGAAGGATTGCGGGGACAGCGTTTTAACTTGTTGGTATGGCGAGCTGCACGGAGTCTAGAAAAAAAATTGAACTCCATGAGCACTGAAATTGCCAAATCCAACAGTGTATCCATCAATAATACAATGGTACCTTTTATATTCAATAAAAAAATAACACTGACCTGACAGTGATCAAATCTACATACCATGATATTTTACCTTCACAAAAATTGTCCTTTTATTATTAAGAACTAGTGATAGTAAAATCATTATTTAAACCATTATTTTAACTGTTATTGTGACTGATTTTGTTCAATTGTAACGATGATTGATAACTAATTAACGTAATACTTGGAGCAATGACTGGTACACTAGAAAGTAAGTCTCCGACAGTTAAATCTTAGTTACCAATCATCGTTAAATCTCAGTTACCAATCATTGACACAATCACAGTCACGGTTTACCATCACTATTAAGAACATTGATAATTTATCATCATGAATAATATATTTTGAATATATTTACTTATATACCAACACTATTTGCCAGCAATTCTGATGAACAGTTTAAAATGAAAAATTTACATATAAAGAGGCACAATATATGAGACTACCCCTGCAACAACACTGTATATCGGTTTTGGCCTGATCTGATATATGATTGCCACAATGTTGCATCTCTTCTTGGGCATCAAATGGTATATTAAACAACTATAAAAGTTCTTATTGCACACAATTTCTGAGTGATCATAGCACATATATCGTCTAATATGGTTGATGCTTTGTCTATATATCGACATTTGTAAAAATGATATTTAGTGTTGTTGCAGGGAGGGTCACATATGTATTAATAATACTTTTTCATAGCAATAAATAAGAATGCTCTAATATAATTTTTAAAATGTGTATTATTTTTTCTACGCCATTACATCCCAGAGTGGGATTTGACCTCCTGTGGTTTCCACCGACTCCTATCCCTGGCTATTTTTCTCCAGTTATCGGACTCTCCCATTCTGCTCCAGTCATGAATTAGTAAAATTCCAGGAATAAGAATCTTATTTTATAGACAAACTCAAAATTTCTTCTTTCAGCTCGTAGAAGGTGTTGATTACTTGTTCAAAATATCCGGAATAAGTGAGAAAGGAGTTCTTGGAGATACAAACAATTTCTCCATCAAATTTACAGATGCAAAGAGTGAGCCAAAACTTGACTTGGGCAGTCCGTACTCCCATGAGCAATTCTCAGTATTGATGCTTGGCTCAGAGGTGACTTATGCTGACATTACATATATGGTAGAGGCACACGTAACGCCCTGCAAACCAACAAATGATTATTATGTATGTATATGTTTATAGATTTTCTTTTTATATTTACATTTTTATTTTTATATGATATTTTATTGCATATATGAGTCTGCATATTTCTATTACATATTATTATTTGTGGTAAAGTATTTGAACCAATCGCAAGTATCATTTTTTACTAGTAAAACTACATTCAAATATACATTTTTTTCGTTTTTGATTATACTCATATGTAATATGGTCTATTGAAAATAGTATTTTTCATTATGTGGTGAAATGATGTTTTATCAGTTTAAATATGTTTTCAGTTTTCTTGGAATGTTACTGATTTGAAAAGCACCAATAACGTGAATATCGGGCAACAATTGGGGAAGAGACTCACCATATTACCAGGGACATTAATTGCGAGTCATATGTATGACATCAGTGTAAAAGTGCTTCGAATATCGGATGGTGGCCTAATCTCAACGGTACATATAGTTTAAATGTTTTATGAAGTTATTACATATTTATTAATTTAATTTCCTTAAAATGCTAACCTAGGATTACACCCTGTTTCAAAGTAGATTATTTATTTTTAATATAGTGCATACATAAGTATTTTTATATATGCTCTAATATAAACAAGATCAAAATCGTTCCTTTTTACTACAACTTATATTTCACATATTTTCTTAGTTTCATTTTGAATCTATGTAGTTTCTCCTCCTTTCTTATGTTTTCTAGCATTTCATTAAAAATCTTCATCTGTACATCATAGATTTCTGAGATTTGGCTTATTTTTTTCTCTTGTATGATGTTCGTGTTCATGTTGATTTGCATACATTTTTCATATAAATTCTGCTGATACTTTCTTAGTGAGGATTTTAAAAATAAATACTATTACATTGAAATATATTTTTTGCTTAAAGCTTTATTTTGCAACACTGACAATTGACATCACATTTCTTTAAATACATATAGCATGTGTCAAAAATATTGTTTTTTAGAAGACAGCAGGTTTATAATTAAATATAAGATAAATAATAATTTAGTACAAGATGTATATGTATAAAGTAATCGTTTTGATGAATAAGATATATTTTATATGTATTAAATATGTTTGAAAATAGTTTTGAAAACAATTTTTGGAAAAAGTTCATTCATATATGTTTGGTCCATTGTCCATTTGTCTAGTCAGCTTGTATTCGTATTTTCATGCAAAGTTGTGACAGGTCCAGCTCTCTATGATGACTATTTATTAGTCGAATGGGGTGATCAGGGCTTAAATGTCTTTTGCACATTAGTCAAAGATAATTTTTTATATTTATTTTTTCAAAATTATTCCTGAACACTGTAAGTAAAACATTGTGTAATCTCAGAGCCAGAAATGTACGACTTCTTTGTCCACAAGTTGTGGAAGTTTAGTAATGTGTATACATTTTTGGACATCCGTAAATTTTAACAATGACAAACTTTTTTCTTATAACAAATATTTTTTCTTGTTAATTAATTTTGTATCCACCCTTACTCCAAGTTAATTTTAAGCAATGTTTTGTTTTCAGAATGGTATATTTATAACTGTGTTAACGAAAGGGATGTCAGTAGAGGTCAATATAGAATCAACAAATGTTGCTACAAGTACACCCTTTTCTTTAACTGCTACGCTGAAGAATCCCGATAATGTTCAAGGAAATTTATTTGTAAGTGTTCTTTAAAAATATGTAACTGACATATATTATAATAAATGTATATATTTGGTGGAGTTTGATATTTTTCTTGCAGTATGATTGGAGTTGTAAAGCTTTTCTAGATTTAAAGGATTGTGAGAATTTCAAATCGGTAAATCAATCGGAAATTAATTTTGAAGGTGGTATTCCCGATGAAGGAACGTAAGTATAAAAATGTTCTTAGATTTTCACGACTGTTCAGAATCTTCTGTGTACAGTTTTCTGGGCTAATCTGCCATGTATATCTAACCTTTCTGGCTGACATTTCAGATGGCAGGGTCCATCATCAGGGCTGATGTGATGTGTAACTGTTGGTGTTTTGATTTAAGTACTGGCTTGCAGTACCGTGTCAAAAACAGGTGTTGTGTAAAATGAGTAGTATTATGTTATGTATAAGTTATATCTACTGTTGGATCACTATCTGTGCGGACTCTTTGACAACTATTACTTTGAAGCGCCGGATACCATGAGGTTTTTATTTTTAAGCTGTCATCCCTATCAATGTTTCAAATTATAATGATCCGAAACGTTGGCCAGAAAGGTCAGATATACATGGCAGATTAGCCTAGAAAATTGTACATAGAAGAACGTAAGTCTATTCAAGTACTTAAATAAGACTTATGACTATATAATATAAAACTCTCAGATATATACTGCAGTTCCCTAAATGTAGCAATCGTCATTCCAATTTTATTTTTGTTTTTACAATATTTGTAACATTTGTTTATCTAATATTATATGTATGTACTACAAATAACCCGTAGGATTATAGAAATACAGATTTTAGAATTTAAATAAGTATTTAATACTTTAAGATATCAATATGAAGTGACCGTTGTGAAAGGCAATGCCAAAGCATCTACTAAAGTTACAATTTTCGTTCAGAAGGGCATGTTGCCTCTGATAGATCTGGGGAATTCTCCTAGGTTGGTCGTATCTAATCAGGCTTTTGAGATTCAAGCCCAAGTTTCAGACCTGAGACCAGGCTGCAATCTTCAATGGATTTTGTTAAATGAAAAGGGATATGGATTCTTTGACACTGATACTCTGGTAAGATATTGTGCACAATGTTTATATTTTCATATTAAATCTTTTTCATTTACATTGTTTGAACATTAAATGAAGAGCCCAATTAAATATACTGATAAATTACTTCACAAATTATGGTAGATGTCACTTTTATCTGTGTACTATACTACCATATTAATTCATTTGTGTTCAATCTGGATGCTTCAATTGGAATCTTTATAAGGTGCCAACAGGGTAGTTAAAACAATGATGTCACTTATTGTTGAAAAATTGTAATCTACAAAGTTAACAACGTACATATTATATGTACATATATAAATTATAAGTAAGCATCATTATATTACACATCTGTTAACATAATTTAATCAGTCATTAAATGCTTTGTTCGCTGTTCCCATATATATGCGTCATATACAAATTTTTATAGGAATGTACCCACACAAAGACTTCACAGGCTCGGGAACGATTTTGGTCTTGTTATTCCGATGTTCAATGTTTAAATACAAGAGTGATGTTTTTGATGCTGTTTTGAGTCAAAGGTTTAATTGATTTTGGTAAACAGCCATTCTGTGTTAAACCTACGTTTTTATTGTTTTTTTTTTTGCATAACTTTCCATTTTTTTTTCTCTTTTAAATTAATTAGATCAATTTCTGTCTTATTTATATTCCATGCTACTTATGTAGCTGCACATCTTTTTATTTTATTATTAATTTTGTAAAAGCCCATAAGGGCGTGAATACAATACAATACAATATACCATGTTTATAGCCTGGAGTATTTGGAAATTCCATATCTATCAACTCTCGTGAGGAGACCTTCTTATCAGAGATAGTAGAGTTCGGCAATAACACTATGGTTCGTAACTTTCCTCTTGTGGTTCCGGCCGCCACTGGCTCCTGGCCAGGATTGGATCCTGACGTGAGTTACAAGTTTCGGCTCCTCGTTCAGTGCATGTGCACACCCAGTGTTCAGTGTGAGGGACCCGCTAATGTTACAGTATATTCAGATGTCAGCATTCATGTAAATGGTCCACCGGTTCCCGCATCAATTACTGTAAGTTTTGAATTTTTTTTTGTTCTTAACTTAACTATTGAGTACTGTTTTTAGTTTTAGTTGGATATATATAGGATTTAAAATTTAAAAAAAATTTGTTTAACATGAAACCATGGAAACTGATTAAATTTTTATGTTAAACGAGTTATTATTTTTATTATTAAGGAGAACACATTCTTATTGTGAAGTTGTAATTATTCAGAACATAGGTCTGTGATATTTTAAATACTAATTAAAATACTCACTTTAATTTTTTTATGCTAATGTAGTTTAAAATTAATTTTATTATGTATAGTTAAACCAAATCTACTTTCAAAATAGTTTCTTTCACTCGTAATTTTTTCCATTAATTTCTTCTTCAATGGACATGATTGTCTCCAGGTTAAACCAACATCTGGGACAGCATTGCAAACAATTTTTCAGTTTTCAACATCTGCAGCTACAGATTTAATGAAGGATTTTCCTTTGATGTACATCTTTAAATATAAGATGTCTTCTACAGATATTGTTACCATCAATAGTTATATTGAAAATCTAGTAACAGAAACCATTTTGCCATACTCAGGTAAGATTTTATATATGTATATGAAAAATATCACATTATATTATCAAAATTGATAAAAAATATCTACGGTATTTTAATACAGGTTATGTATATATTATGTTCCAGGCCATTTTTATTTGGCTGGCATTTTGGTCTAGCAGACATTTGTCAGTTCGCATTTGGTAGTCGTAGAGAGTAGTCGATTACAATTTATAATGGAGCATCTAACGCTTCAACAACCTGTTGAAATCATTAAAAGAAGCACTAACCCGACTTTTGGAATAAATCATCATGAGCGACAAGTTCAATTCAACTTGGCGGGTTTTGTATATGTTTTTGATAATGGAGGATGGTTCTGTTAGAAGCCCCAACAATTGGCGAGTTTGTATGAGAAGATGTATGAATGTGGGTGAGGTGACGTTGTGTGTCAGGACAGAAGAGTGTGGTACTCTATCCACTCTGCCTACCCCAGCTGGGAAACGGCGTGATGGTAAGTTAGTTAGTCATAATACTTACACAAAGCCTTTTGTGGTGAGCTATTCAATCAGCAAATGGCACCACAATTCTTCAAACCTAATAACAAAAGCAAATTACTTGATAGATGGTAAGCATGGGTCAGAAAGGATGAAAACAGGGATGTTTTAGGATGTTAGATCCATATTCTTGAGCCCCGGTTTAAAGCAACCCAGGTTTTTTCACGTAATATTTTTTGACAACAAACTCATTATAACAGCGCCTCACTATACTTAAAATTCTCTAGTGTCAATGAATAGTGATTTGCATCTCAATATATGAGTCATATTTAAGAAATTGATAATTTTTTACCAATTTATTTTTAGATATTCCGCTGATACCGGTTTTGACAGTCTGTGATTCCAGAGATGCTTGTGATACCATTGACGGTGATCCCATAGTTGTTTTATTGCCCAATGAAATAACTGATTCCGAGTTAAATAATTTGATAGACAAATTTAAAATGAATCTTTATAGAAATGAATACTCTGAAGCATTTTCATTGATTTCCGGAGTACTTCGAACAATAAAGGTAAAATATTTCACTACACTGTTCAATCGCACTGTAGTTTTAAATGTTCAATGCTCCCGTTTAGTTTTACTGGAAGTTTTTGCTAAGCAAACTAAGCATAAAAGAAACAATTATTTTGAAAGCCACCTCTTTTACTATGAGTTTGCAAAAGCAAGTAGTGGTAAATCTTGTCGAGCTATTTCTATATTTTATGCTTTATATGTAGCAAAAAAGTATCACTGCTATCAAATTTCTCAATCTCAATCGTCAATATGTCTCTAAATTATTATTACAGATTATCATTGATTGTAATTGAAATCGATCTGCAGAGCGTGGTATCCAGGATGTCTAATGTGTAGTGAATTGAAAGTGATGGTGTTCAAGAGAGAAAGTGTATGAGACGGAAAGAGATAATGAATGACAAAATGTGATGTCCTGGTAAGTAATGAATGTTTAGAATAATTAAATGAGCTTTTGGAATGCGCATAAAAAAACTTTTGTGCAATTTTAAGGACAAATGTTATTATTTGTGCACCGGGGGGAGAAATTAAGAAAAACATTACCTTACCGGTGTAAAACAAATATCAGATATCTCATAGAGACAAAGCTATTTTTTATTATATTTAATGGAAAATATATGGAAGTATGGGGTAATTGCAGAGCTTACGACCTGTCTTCGGCTGGTTTAAGTGATCACTTTATGTATATATATATATATATATATAAAGTTCACCAATTCTCATCCCTCAGTCGCCACATTTATCAAATTTTTGAAAGTTGTATATATGTTAGTATGTGGACCATCGCCATCTATAGATCAAATTTGATAATTCATTTTCCCTTTTTTTTAAACAGCATATATGTCATCGCTATGAGAATCTGATTGTTTGAAATTATTTGAAAGCAATATTCTTTATCTGTAAAATGTTTTTTAATATATTGTACTAGAATAAGCCTGAAAAATCAATATTTTTCAATTTTTCATATATTTTTTTATATTGACCAGTATATTATATTAGCAATATTTGAATATGTCCAAGAACGCACAATCACTGGATTTTTACCTACAAAGGCAACTTTTGATAAATGTGGAGATTGAGGGGTGAGAATTGGTGAGCGTTATATATATGTATATATAAAGTGATCACTTAAGCCAGTGGAAGACAGATCGTAAGCCATGTAATTACCTCATACTTCCATATATTTTCCATTAAATATAATAAAAAATAGCTTTGTCTCTATGAGATATCTGATATTTGTTTAATAATGGTGACTTTGTAGGTAAATATCCAGTAATTGTGTGTTCTTGGACATATTCAAAATTGCTAATTAACAGTATAAGGTTACTGGGAGGGTCTGGGTGGACCACATTACTAATGAAGATATATTAAGATGCACAAAAAAGTCAAAAGATCTAATAACAACTAACAAGGAAAGCTGCTCCACAATGAAAAATATAATCTTTTACAACTCATGCAGAAGAAGATAGAAAGCAGCAGAGGCGTAGGTAGAAAAAGATTATCTTGGCTGTGTTGCGTCAAAAAGTGGTTCAAAATATTGGTAATCTTATAGAGGATAAATCGACATACTGCAACATGGTCACCAACCTTCGATAGAAGGCGGCACATGAAGAAGTAGTCTTGTTAAAAATTGTGTGCGTACCATATATTTTTATGTGCGATGTGGTGTCAAATTGTGTACACTCGCATACCTCAGTGTGAACATTATTTGGGAAGTGTGTTTATTGGGGATGGTAAGGTTGAGAAAGATATTGAAAGGAGTGAGACTTGCCAACTTCTACTGTTTCTGGAGCCAATCTTAATGTATAGAAATGAAGTCTGGAATTGGCAAAAGAAGAATGAATGTAGAATACATTGGAAATGAGGTTGCTCATGCACGTGTCTGTAAAATCTGTGTAAGGTAGAGTAAAGCGTGAACAAATTAGAAGCTAATATTAATCTTTTATAGTATAGTTAGAATTAAAAAAGGGTCGCTGAGATGGTTTGAGCACATGGAACATATGAGTAAGGAGAGGATGGAAAATATAAAGAGGGCATCATTTATCAAAAAAACCAGATACAATTCAATTAAGGCTCTGTTAGAAGCTTTAACAATCAACGTGCATGAAAATATATATGAAAGTGAACGAGGCCAGGGTATACCAGGACATAAGAGCAGTGGGTATAGATTTAGGTTATGCTGTTTCCAATGATATTATACATTCATATATAATATATGTACTACAATATATGTTGTACATAGAATTATGAACTTTCGTTTAACCAATGTCTAGACAAAAATAATCCGTTATTTATACAGCCCTACCATGTATTTATTTGTAATTTTAGAGTACTATTAATAGTGTTATTAAAGTTTAAGTTTTAACGTAAAATAATACCTTCTTACTCATATAAAAATCAATATAAAAAATGTATGGACGTTTTTAAGAACATTTTCTATGATTGAACTTTTATTGTTTGAAAGTCCTTCACTTAATAACTAAAGGAAATTATTATTTTTATTAATGGTTAACGTAGGAAATAGTTTTGCCAATTGCTTTTTGTTTTTCCCAAATCAAAAACAAATCCATGCACCACTTGCAAAGAACGATCATGAAATCAACACGTTAAAAACAGTAAGATAGTAAAATTCGCGAATTAGTAAAAGAGGAAGTAGACACTTCAATGACTTGCACGTAAGCATTTCTAATGTTATTCTGTTAAAAAACAGCATAGGTAACGACTCCATACAAAACGGATTAACCAAAAGGAATTTTCAATTCAGTAAATAGCCAATTGTATGACTTGAGTAATTCACTAGTTTAAAAGTAGAAGAGAGTAATAAGAATAGCTACAATTGACAAATTATAGCACGTCGATAATAGCGCTACGGTTGCAGTGGTGGGTTGTCGTGGTAGTTTTTAGAACTAAGCAATTAATGTTTCTACTGGTACACAGATGGCGCTAATTGTAATAAATCGGTATATGATGTATCCATTCATGTCCATATTATAGATTATTTATATTTAATTAATATTTTTAGTAATGCACAGCTTTTTTGCTTGTATGCACTGCATGCCTCTGCATAAGAGTGTGGCATTCTATCCTCTCTGCCTACTTCGGTGGAAAACAGTATTATGGTAAGTTAGTTAGTTAATATAATATATGATTTTTTTTGAAATATTTTATTAATTAAACCTGTTCATCTTTTTTTGTTGAAGGCCTTAAATGTAGAGATGATTTATCAAAATTGTCTGTTCAGTATTGAAAAATTAACACGTGCTGATATTGCAAAACAGATGGCTGGTCTTGATGAAACCAATGTCATGACATCCAATGTTTTTATTAGCGAGTCAACAAAATTTATTCAGAAATTCCCCATATCTGAAGATTTGTTGCAAGTATGTACATTTTATTTATAATCCTGTCAGTTTTAGTATGATAAAGTTGGTAGAAGTAATAAATTGATATATCAAAATATTTTTCCAGGATATACTTAAACTTCGTGATAATGTTTTTGAAATAATAAGCCAATCTTCAAAAAATAATAAAGGTAGCAGAGTTGTCAGCTATGTTTCACAAAATTCAAGAGTATTCCAATCGCGTAAATTATTATCAAACATTGAATCAGATGTGAAAAATAGATTTAAGAGGGATGTGTCACCTGAAGATGTTAAAAACTTTTTGAAAGTATCAGAATATATAATATCAACATCAAAAGATGCTGCACAAGTACAGAAAGAGAAAAAAAAGATCATATCAAACCTTGAAATAGCTGCCCCGGATTTATGCAAATCAAGCACTAAATATCCTAGAATTATAGGTACATAATATAAAATAGTTCATAATTACGATTGACATAAAACTACTGGCGTGTTGTTTTGTTAAAGTATTATTACATTTTAAATTATCATGAACCAATTTTGTAAATGGTACAAGTAAATACATGTATTTTCAGATTCCCAATTTCTATTCATAAGTGTTGAAAGGATCAATTTACGACCAAGTATGGGATTCACATCTCTTCCTTATTTCCCTCGCGTTGGCAACAAAATGAATATAACAACTGTTGCCGAATTACAAATACTACCTAATGATAAGTTGACAAGTAATTCATATTGCATAACAAAATACGCTTTTCAATTTGACATTCTAAGTGATGACAATGATAAAAACCAAATAGGATGGGTATATCATAGCTCTTTATATGCAAAAGATGAAAATAATTTTAAAGTATTTGACAATGACTTTCCAATCATATTAAAGTTGCCGGTTATGGATCTACAAATAAAGATGGATGAAATAATTCAGGTTAATATTCTGTTTAATAGCAAATGCTCTATTTCTTTGAAACAATTATTGCTAGAACATAATCTATATTAACATTATTGTATTTGATGAATTTGTACTGTATTCCAGTGTCGCCGATGGAATGATGAGTGGACTTTAAATACTTGTGAAACAAATGAAAAATATGAAGTGATTGACGGAAGAAGTTATGCACTTTGCAAGTGTGACAAACTGGGATACATAAGGTAGGTTTTAATAATTTTCCTGTCAGATCTGTCTCATATCTAATTCTCTAGAAATGAAAATGGTTCCACGCTTATTTTTCTGCTAAATGATATTCCTGATCATTCAGCCGACCGACTATCTATTAGTCAATTCATTGTCTTGAGTGGTAGATACTTCTGTATTGAAATGTTACATATAGTTACTACATCTGAAAAACTCAACATACCGTAGACAGCCCGTACAACGAATGTCTCGATTATAGATAAAATAAACTAAATTAAAATTTCTCGCGTAATTTTTGCTGTGCGAGGATGAGCATTATCATGTTGCAAAAATATTCTACAACAACATACCAAAGCAGGTATTTTTATTTTCAACAATTGATGCAATCAACCCTGCTGTTCACAGTACTTCTATGCTGTTATTGCTTCACCTGGTTTGAGTAATTCAAAATGAACTATTCCTTGAATGTCCCACCAAACAGACAATTGGACCCTTTTATAAATTAAGACCGGCTTTTGGGTTTGCGTTTGCCACTACATTTATGTTTTGCATTACATTTTTTTGTTATCATACAGTACCCATTTCTCGTCTCCAGTTACCATATGCTGCAAAAATGGTGAATTTGTTTCCTGTGTGGCCAAAACGTCACACGTTTGTACGTTTGCCACTTTGTTTTTTTCGTATAATTCATGCGGTACCCATATCCCATATTTCTAAACCTTCCCAATTTTTTAAATGTATCTTTGGACATTGGACCATGAGAAACCAGTCTTGTTAGTTAATTCTTGAATTGACATTTCTGGATTGGCCTCAATTTTAGCAGCAATTCGATATTCATTGACAATTTTAGGTGTTCTATTTCAAGGTTTGTCTTTAGTACTATTATAAAATCTGTCGATTTAATTTTCCTAAACCACTTTTGGCATTAATAAACATTCAATTTGTCACCATAAACTGCACAAATATTCCTAGTCATTGTGACTGCCAAATTTTATTGGCAAAACTCATTTATGTAACATACAAATATGTAAAAACAATTTTTTAAGAAAAAACCCCTACATTGTAAATGCACTTTTTTTTCTAAAGTTTTATAAGTGAAATATGTTTGGGGAGAATGAAAAAAATACTTTCGATAAAAGATGCTCAGTCAAGTCGGCAAGCAAGTCACAACTGACTAAGTTAGTCAGGTAATAAATACAATTTTGTTGGGCACCCCTAATATATTGCATTACACAGTAAATGCCGGTTATTGTATTAATTAATTAAATTAATGCAATCATAATAACCGGCATTTACTGTAGTCGAAAGTCTATTTGAATAATTTGAAATTTGTGATTTTTTCAGTCTCTATATGGTACCCAAACCTACCACATCTACAATAAGCTCAGTCAACCTTCAACCTTTCAACCGTACAACCTTCTCTGATACAGATATATTGAGCTTTACAAGGATTGCGACTACTGAAATTCTCTTGATTTCTAGTTCTACACAAGATATCACTAATGTACAATCTACTTCACCAAACACAATACACAACTCTTCTCTTCTGGAAATAGAGACTACACCAAATGTTTTGAAAATGTCTGATTCAAAAGGTATTATATAATAATAATTATAATTTATAATTATTTTTTAAAAAAAAACTTTATTGAGTCAATGCAAACTTCATTGTGGATTAAAAATTGTTTTTATTTTCAGATTTAACTTTAATGCTTGCTATCTGTATACCCTGTCTTATTGTGTGTGCAATTGTGATAACAACTCTGCTTAGAAGAAAATGGAAAAATAAAACAGACATTCAAAATGTACGTACATATGTACACATATATGTATGTATATATGTATGTATATACATATAATATGTATTTTTTTGTGCGATTTAATATATTTTTGGCAATTGTATTGACTTTAAACATTTTAGCCTTTACAGAACATAACATTTTTACTAAACTTGTTTTAGATTTCTACTTTAAATCTAGTAACCAAAAATACACCAAAGTATAGAAAGTTTTATGCAGAACATCTCATGGAGGGCACGCGTGAATCATTGGGTAAGGATAGTTTAGATATGTATTAATTTAGATAAAAAACAAGGTAATGCTAATTGATTTTAAAAAATAACGGTAAGGGCGAATTTATTATATCACATACAATTGCAATAATATAATATATCAAACACAAATGCATAGTAGTCAAATTTTAATTCACTGATAGATTAATTTTTTTTCTCATTTTAATACTGTCTAGATCTTTTGGGTTTATTATTATTTAAAGTGCAATAATTATTGTGTATGTAAATGATATACACAAATACTGGTAGAAATTATTTTATTTCACTTTTTTTTTGAAAAGGCCTTGCTTTTCCGAAGCGGGGTATTCACATTCCCCATAGATCGCTTTAAACTCGATAACTCAATAATTATTCAAACGATTTCATTCTTATTTTTTGTAATCTTCACGGAAATAATGATGAACATTTTGCTATTTTTTGTTTTTCAAATTTCTAAGTGTATAATATTTTAAAATACTGTTTTCGGTCCAGTGATATTCACGCGGTACATACACCTGCGCATTTCGATACCATACCCCTGTGTCTTATCTTTTAGTTATTGTGCTTATTATTTGTTTCACTCTAACTAATGCACTGGGTAGCCCCATCCCACAGATGCGAACGAGGGAGACAGCTATATCGCTTATCGCGACTCGCGGCATTCGGACAAGAGACGTCCGGCGAGGCGGTTGGGTCCGCGTCGCCCGTGACAAACTTTTTATTATCATTTGTATGAATATGATCTGGGGTGTTTCTATACCCCGCTTCGGACCACACAAAAGTTCTGACCGCTTAGTGACGAAAAGGTTAATTAGATAATCCTTTTTTTTCAGCAAAATATAATATCTTGGGCGATATGTGAAACTAAAATTTTGAAAAGTTTTCTAAACAAAGTGTAAGTAATTCAAATATGTATTCCATTTCATATTATATTATACTCATAATATTTTTCACAGATTGAGTCAACTGATTTATAAAGGAAAAGTCATGTGAAATGTTCGAAGGCAACTTTATTTATAGTAAAAATTATCAGATATGGTTTCTTATTATATATATTTAAAATCATATACTTATTATATAGTATACATGTATATTATTATATTAAAAGTGTTAATACTCAATCGTTCTTCACATTAAATCTGTTCATTTCCCCATTCCCACTTATGCGTGAGCGGCTTGAACTGCCAAATATCAGGATGTCCTACGTGTGGTGTAGTCGCTGCAAAGTCCATTTCACTCCACTTGAATGGTGGAAGTCCTCGAGATTCATTATACATGGGACCAGAAACAGACAAAAATTGGAAATTCTTTGCCAAATTAATGTTTGTTATTTTGGCATCTGTCGCTCCATACGCCCTGTAGCTTAATGCCTTGAACGGATATGTACCTGAAAAGCAGAAAACAACAAATTTTTATTTTTCATATTTTCAATATTATTACGAGATTTGTATTTTATATTAATTATGGATAAAGTCCAGGTTTCCTTTGACATTTGATAAAAAAAATCCTATAGTGTGAAACCCTTTTAATACATTGCTCTTTAATATGTTTTCCTGACAAATTACATTCTTTGGTCTCGAAAAAGTCTCTAGTCACCAAAATGAAAATTTTGACACAAGGAATTTGCATTAGTTCATGTCTATTTATTTAGTGGTCTGTATGTTAAACAGAAATTTATGGTTTTTCCTATATATAGGATATAAACAAAACATTTTTTATAACAGTGGTGAAAATTCAATTCCAATTGTTTAGTTGCCCCTGAGCTATTTTATCTCGGATGATTATTAACTATTTACATAATATTTTATTATAAATACATTTTTTTCAAATAGGTAATAAATAAAATATTCTTAAATTATTGTAGTAAAAATGTAACTTTAGTTAAAATGCAATACAAGATGTCAAAGTTAAATTTTGTGTGAGAGAATTGAAATTCCTGTTAATATGTTTTCATGCCTAAGTAGTAAGTGTGTAGTTTTAAATTGCTGGTCCTTTGAAAACCATGTTAAGAGAGTTTCATTGTATATATATATATATATGAAAGCTTCTAATGGAACAGTATGAATTATAATATGATAATTTATAACATTTACTTGTTAAGCAGGAATTCTCACCATTTGCTAAATTCAAATCATTTCTGGCCGCTATTGCGTTCACAGCACTGTATGGTGGGTCGCAGTCACATTTGGAAAGAGGATCGTGTTTGAAATCATTGTATCTCATAAATGCATACATATCATCCATATTATTTATTTTCACTTGGTCTCGTTTGAAAATAAGCGCCCTCGGATTTTTGTCGAAGGTAAACCATTCTCCGTATTTCTTCACAGTATCTGGCCCTCCACTCATGTTAAATATATTCTGATAGTACGGAATATTATATGATGGCCAGTAGCCTTGGGTTTTGAGAAGAGTTGTCCTAAAAAATCACCAATCTAAATAATTCTCACTGTATTGTATTTCAATATGTATGTGGAAACATATGGTTATTCAGCAAGCGTGATAGAATTTAAAAATGGAATTAAATTTAAAAAAACAAGTATGATATTGATGATTTTATTTTATTAGAAAGATCGTTTGATGCCATTAATAATGGAATATAATTTCATTCAAATGTGCACCACGACTACGTTTGATACCATCAATTTTTTTAATCCAATTTTCAGTCACATCGTGTTAATAACACGAGTTATGTTGTTTTTTAATTGTTCAATTGTTGTTGGTATTCTAAACGGAGAAATATCACATGATCTAGGCGGCCAATTGACAGGTCCATTTCTGGAAATCTTGAATCGTTAAATGTTATTTTCAATAAATCGATCATCTCAGTTTTTGATAATAAGTTTTAATAACTTGTAAATGTTGTTCCAATGTGAAACGCTCCATGATAATATGGCACACTATACTGAATAAAAATAACAATGACAGCTGTTAAAATATTAATAAACATGGTTACTATTGTTATTTGAAATTTTATCACATTTATTGGATAACCCTGTACTAATCTGTAATAATAATGAAATCTAAAAAGTGAATAGAATATCTGAAATTTAATAAAATATGCATCTTACATATCTCTTGCTTCAATTGTGCCGGGGACTTGCTCTAAAACCCAGAGAAAACCTGGTCTTATATTTTCCGTTGTCGCCGTTCCAGGTATAAAATTTTTGTAGTCGACCACCATCCATTGATTATTGAAAGTTCCACTGTTGAATTTACGAAAGATATCTATCCAGCTTTTAGCTGTTCCTGCCAAACGATTGGCGACCATGGTTCTAACAAATGCCAGTACTTGACCAATAGGAGAACAAAATTTCCACAGATCTTGATTTGCATTACCAATGGTTGTTTCCAACGAAACTAATTTGGCCGATGTAATATAAATGTCATCACCGGATTGAAGCTGGCCAGGATATGAGGAGAATGACATTGTATGACCTTCAATTGTGTTCAATGTATTTGGCAGGGTCTTGTATTTGAGAATGTATTTCTTTTGCACACGTAACATAGATTGATAACTGAAATTAAAAAAATATATTCTTTGAGATACCTATTCATATGCAATTATTTCTGCATGTCATATATGTATCTAGAAAATTTATATAGCTTTTTTTATCATTTTTGAAATTCTATAATAATATTTTATTTACAAGTTTAGGCAAATGGTGGTCAAATGTTGAAGTCACTTCTTTTTTGAAATCTGACTATTTATCAAAAAACTTTTACACAGAAAAAGTAATGTTTTTCAAGATTGTTCAACAGTTTTTTTTTTGTCTCCGTAGCGTTTTCATACATCTAATCACGGGCTGTTGCAGTAGGCATAAATTTAGGTTATGCTGTTACCAATGATGATAATTAGGTATACATCGGTATACTAGGTATGTATAAAAAAAAAAGTGAGAATTTATTATAATTTTCAGAATAATTGTGATGTTCTTGAGATCGAATATATGTGTGTGTATCAGAGCGCCTGCACCACCAGGGTGAGATGTATATGTGTATGTGTGTTCGAACGAGGATAAAAGGATGACCCATGCGAGGTGCGGTCTCTCTTTTGGTTGGAAATAATCTATCGAAAAATGCAAACTCGCTCGCTTGATTGATAATTGAGGAACACTATACGATTTACGATGTTGGAAGACACTATGAAAAAAAAAGTTCCATTGCATGCATTTTTCCAGTATTTCGTTTTTTTTCAGTCAAGATAATCCCTTTCACAATAAAAGCACAGTATGAAAAAATTGCTTGAAAATTTGCTGCAGATTGGTACATGTAAAGATGCTCCCAACATAACAGCTTCATTAGGGAAATAATTAGTTCAGTAAGATTGTTACATGGATTGAACAAACAAATTGGATGCGCACAAACAAGCAAATTATTTTGAAGCATCGGTATGACGTTGCACATAGAAGTACTGTCAGAATTAAAAAGTAGGTAATTCACTGTTAGAATTTTAGTCTTTTCAGAAGATAAAAATTATTTAATTTATATTTATTTCCCAAAATCTTTAGTAATGCATTGCTTTTTTGCTTATGTGCCCCTGCCTTTAATAGAGGTCCCATTTAGAAAAATTAAAAGATTTAACTTTATATCTTAAATACATATGTGAAAATAAAACACTTGTTTTTTGATTCTACTTATTTAATTTGCTTGAGACGCTTTCGCCTTGCAAGGGCATTATCAATCTAACAATTTTAACTCAACAATTTGTATTTATAATAATAATGGGGGACAACTGTAGTCTTTTTAGATTGTAAAATTATATAGATGTCCTTTTCTACAAATTACCCATGACATTAAAATACCATTATTGTTAAAACTGAATGGTTACATAGAATAATTAGAAGCATTCAAAATGTATGGAAATCTTTAGAACTCCAATGAATAATGTTGTCCCTTTTCATCTCATGCAAATAAATTTTATAGCTGTCCCCCATTATAGTTATAAATATAAATTGTTGAGTTCAAATTGTTAGATTGATAATGGCTTAGCAAGGCGAAACACGTTTCAAGTAAAAACGAGTAGAATAAAAAAAAACAGTGTTTTATGTTCACATATGTGATTAAAAGTTCTACAAACTTACCTCGAAAACAGTAAATATCTTAAGTACACATTAAAATAGGTTACCATTATTCAAATGCTAGTGATAATTATTTTGGTACAAATTTTCTCAATTGACGACTGAGCTATATTGTTTGATTTTAATATAGAAAACATATTTTCTTACCTGTACCATGTATTTTGTGCTACATATATATCAGATCCATCTGGTAATATTTTAATTATGGCCGAACAGTGACCTATGCCAGCATCCTTCTCTAAGCCCATTACTTGGAACAGGTCATCCAAATCGCCTTGCAAATTAATGTATCTGGAAGAAAAATACACAGTATATATTTTTAGTTGATATGTACATCTCTTCAATCAAAACCAATTTCAGACCAGCGTGTTGATATTACAGACGTAACTAATGTACTAATTTGTAATTAGTTAATATGCAATTATGTGTTACTGCCTTGTCAAGTTTTTTTACGTACATTAGGATATGGCTAAGCTATAGAGTAGGAAAATATAGTAAAGAAGAACTTTTTAAAATTACTTACAGCATATCTCTGTATGACAATCTGTGAACTGGATCAGAAATTGACTTAGCATATCCATCGGCAAGGCCTTTTAATTGTTTTATGTACAGTTTTACCTTTAAAAATACAAATTCATGTTATTTAAAAAGGTAAGCTTTTTCTTTAATATAATTGCAGACACTTCGGTCGTTATGCAATCAATATTTGTGATGGTTACGAGGAGATGACGGGAGGGTAAATTTACTTAACACATCTTTCTATATACAAATTCACACATTTATTTACAATAAATGAAAAAAAAGGAAAATTCTCGTTGCCACTTATATCTAACCTTAATCAAACGCGGATGCACTAATTGTTTAATTATTTTTCCCACTCACTTTTGTCTGTCTTCACATTTGTGGCCAATTACATGGACACGTGTGGCCTGCCGCGGCAGGCGCGTGCGATAAGCTGCGTCTGGAGCCCGTCCCTGATCCGGTTCACGGATGCGGACTCTGCAGCTTCGCTCGCCATGTGGTCTCCGTGGCTGCATCCGGTCATCTCATGATGAGTGACCTCCGGTCCTCTGGCATGAGCGGCGGGAATATCTGCCGCTCGCCTCGTATCCAAGACGGGGTCTTCGGATGCCTGTCAGGAGGCACGTCGCAGCTTCCTGGCGGTCAATAAGGAGCTTCCTGGCGGTCAGTAAGGAGCTGCTCGGAGGTCGGCTGCAAGACTTGCGGCCCTCGGGAGCAGGTCCGGTGCGTTCGACAGATGAAGAGCGAGAGGCTACCTTCAGCCTGGGCAGCAACCCACCCCGGCCAATGTGTGGGGGAAGGGGTAGCGACCCTTTGTTGGGCTGTGGATGCATGTTTAGGAGCGGGGTGGGGAAGGGCTTACATCACCCGGCGCGCGGCCCGCTCATAAGAATATTTAAATATTTTAATTTCGCGCCGAAAATAATAAATGCAATACGTGAGATGTGGCCGTAACACTTTCAAGCAATATTTTGAAGGCACTGATGAAGAATAAATATATAATAAATAATGGTTATGATTAGATGTCAAATTGTAATGAGGAATGTACCTGATACCAGTATGGATCACTGTTACTCATTTCTTCTATCATCCTTTGAACCCAGAGCTCATTTCTATTTAAGTACTGTTCAATTTTATCACACACCGCTTTTTTGTCATCGCAGATTCTGCAAACATATTAAATGTGTCAATGAATATTAAGTCATACCTAATACAATTCTGGATAACTAGGATATAATTTTTTCAATTTTAAAATCATTTTTCTTACACTGATGGTAGAAAAATAAATATGCATAATAGGTTTGCAATCTGGGTTTAGGAAATTTTCATATAAAACATGTGGACTCAGTGATGTGTGAAAAAAATCTAATGGACATAAGCAAATTTGAAAAAAACAGGTATTTTACACACATACAGTGCCCACTTTCAATAGACAATGGCGATATGACCAAGTGTCATGTTGACTTGTGATTGGCTCAAAAAAATTTAAGCGAATGTGACTTGAATTTTGGTACTTATGAAAAAAACTTCAATGTTCAATTTCATTTCGTTGTTCTGCACACAAAATATTCCATTGCTTACATAGAATCAATCACCATAAAAATAAAAATAAAATTCATGGTAGACTTAGACGAGTTTGATATTCACTGACACAAAAATCTGTTTCTAAATTGTTAGAAATCTCAAAATTTGATGCTTTCAAAATCTCACATTGGAGTCAGTATTGAAAGATGTTTTATTGTTTTATTAAGTCTAATATCATTTTTCATTAATTTGATTAATATGCGTACCTTTGTATTGTGTTCTGCCAGTACATCCATATAAGTTCATGGGTCAAAACACCTTCCAAAAATCCTGCTGCGTAAGCTTGCTTGTTATCATCATGTTCAGTGGAAGAATGCAGCTCTAGGAAAGCCCACCTGTTTATATATAAATGTATAAGTGTATATAAATTTAATTGAAAAATATTGGTACATTTCAAATGAATCTAGATAAACCATTCTTCCAAAAAGTCCATCATTTGTTAATAGGTATTTGTTATATTTATGAGGAAATATTTCTTACCTCTTTGATGGTTATTTTCAAAACAGCTGGATTGCACATCTTGCAATTTTAAATGGTAGTTACATAATACAATCATTTTATAGTTCATCTAAATGTTTTATCAATTTTAGTTTTTATATTTACCCAGTATTATTTATTTGATTATCATAGACAGCCTTCGCCAAATGGTAATGTGGAATTTCTGAATCATTATGCACTTCGTACACCTCAATACCATTATCTTTATACGTGGCATAAGCTATGTGTTTGAATTCACATCTCACAAATAGAAATAAAAGGCAGAATATAATTTTATAAGTAAATGCAAAATAATATGAATATGACATTGCACTTTAAGAACAAACCGATTACTAATCTTCACTGTTCATGAGATATGAGCGAATAGAGGAAAGATTTAGAGGTCAAATGTCAGTGTTGTTTATTTAATTATGCAACTGCAATGATAATTGCTCTTAACACGTTGCAGTTGATTCGTAGTTTGTATTTATATTCAGTGAAATAAATAAAATAATTTGTACAACAATTTCAATATATCACATTTGAAAAAAATCAAATCATATAAAAAAACGAGTATTTCATTATCTTACAGCACAATTTATTTTGTAAGATTTTTTAAAATAATTTTTTCCCTTACTTAAATTGTTTTACATTTTAAAATAACTACAGTATCAGTCTCAAGCATTTGTAGACATAAAGTATATTATTTACAAGGCTTACCATATAAGTGATTTAAAAAGTGGAGTCTGAATGAGCAATTGTTAATAAGAAATGTAAAATGTCTTCGATTATTGGCATTTTCAAAATTGGTATTGGGATCTTAACAATGCTCTCCCACTATTATATAATATATATTCTATACCCTTGTTTGCTTAATCCTAGATTGTACCTTTAACCTTGACTAATAACCCCTTAACACTTGAAATAATTCCATATGGACCCAGTTATATTAGATAATCGTGCTCCTAAAATACCTCAAGTACTGTACTATTCAAATTATGGCACTATTCCAGATTACACCAATACCTCGCTTTCCGGCCTAGATACATTCTGGAAAAGTTGGCCGTAAAGCGAAATGCAAAAATTAATTTTGATACAAACCCATAGGATCCGATCCATACAAATTCCATAGAATCTGTCCCAATTATATTGATAAATAAGAAAATCGCTAAGTTTTTTGTTAAAAATGATTTTTTTACACTTAACATAACTTTTTCATTACATATGAGTCAATAAAAAATCTAATATATCTTATCCATAATTACCAGCTAGCTGCGAGCTAGAAATCAAATGACGCATAGGTATGACAAAAAGTTCTACGTCCAGACTTGGCAAAATATGAAAAGACAACGGTATTTCCAAGACAACGAAGGTCAGGCTTGTACAGTCTATGGTGTATTCTATATTTTTGTATGAAGTGGAATCAATCGATCAATAAGATCTGCGAATGCTGAAAAAAGTGGAGGAGCATAGTCAAGAGGAGTTCATGGAGATCACGATCCTCAGCGATGAGGGACCAACATGGATGAATAAATAAAATATATACATATACCTACTCGTATGAGTTATAAAATAAAATTTTTGAATAGTTCTAAACAAAACCTGAAGAGGAACATCAAAATCGCATGACATTGTGATCCCTAAAAATGTATTGATTTATAACGTGAGGGCTTGAAAATCATTTCGTATTACACGTTAACAAGGTTTTCGTGTTAAAGAGGTAGATTAATTATGAAACTGAAAATTTGAGTCTAAAAGTATTCGAAAATTTAAAATTATATCGAATTTCGGATAAAAGGGGTTCGAATTAAGGCAGTACTACTGTATTTGGTTGCCATAAGGTAAAACATGCCTTGTAGATTCGGATTCACTTGTATTACTCATCACCCCTTCATCACGACGTAATAATATTACACCATCTCTTCCTCCTTATCTCTCTTCATTCAAATGAGTGTGAGAGAGACATAATTATATTCATGTTTGTTATTCTTTTCATTCTAAAATAAATGTGTGATCTCTTTCCGTTTTATTACAAATAGTATTTTTTTATCACAATTAACATCCAAAATATCATTTTTACATGGGAATAAATTCAAAACTAATAATTTTATATAGGATTCATTTTACATAATTAGTTTTTCACTAGTGATTACTGTGTGTAAATATTTTTTTTTAATGTAATTTAATTTAATTTAAGTAAAACTACTAAAGAAGTAAAACTGCTAAAAGTACTAAATGGTAGAAATGATGCCTTAACAATTTTATTTTAGTTAATTGATTTTTTTTAATGATTAAATAATCAATAGAACAAATAATAAAAAAACAGATTTTTTTTACCCAAATATTATTATTATGGGTGATATATATATATGTATATGAAAATAAAATATCAAAATTTCAAAGTAAAATGTAAACACATAATTCAAATATTTGATTATATACTCCATGTGCAGTTATTAAGATATCTCTTTTATACTATTCGTAATATATTTCCGACTGATTTAAAAAGAAAAAGTCATGTAAAATTTTCCAAGCCAACTTTATTCAGATATGTCAATTTTAAGATTATTTGAAATCATACAAGTATATTATTCAGGCGTGTGCAGTCAGTATATTGAGATAAGCTGTATGTGACTATGTATTTTGAGAAAAAAACAAAATTAAATATTTATCTGACAGAATTTTACAGTGAATTAAAATCTGAATAATATGATAATAATTGTGATAGGACTATTTTGAAATAAATACTTTATTTTCATTTATTTCACAGACATTCTAGCTAAGTATAGTTTATTTCAAAGAGCTGACTGCACGCCACTGATATTATTACATTAAAAGACTTAATGAACAATTATCATCATAATTAATTTTCCCACTCCCACTTATGTGTGAGTGGCTTGAACTGCCAAATATCAGGATGTCCTACGTGTGGTGTAGTCGCTCCAAAGTCCACTTCACTCCACTTGAACGGTGGAAGTCCTCGAGATTCATTGTAGATAGGACCAGAAACAGACAGAAATTGGAAGTTCTTTGCCAAATTAATGTTAGTTATTTTGGCATCTGTCGCTCCATGCGACCTGTGGCTTAATGCTTTGAATGGGTATGTACCTGAAAAGTAGAAAACAACTCGGTTTTAAAAATATTATTGCAAGTCTTGTATTTTATAATAATTATTCTGAAGTTCAGGTTACTCTCGATATAAGATAAAAAAAAATCAAGTACTTACGTATACAGAGGCTTTTAATGGAATTATCAATAAAGACAGTTTTCTACTGTCTCAGTTTGTACGAGTTTAGCGTAATTTTTTTTTTTTTTGTCGGTGGGCAGAATTTTATTACATTTATGTTAGGTCACCCTATGTTGGTGTAGTATTTTATTTTTTGGTGTTTATTAATATCAATAATATATACTGATTCTAAAAGAGTACATTATAATAAATTATATATTTTTACTTGATAAACAGGAATTCTTACCGTTTGCTAAATTCAAGTCATTTCTGGCTGCTATTGCGTTCTCAGCGCTGTACGGTGGGGTGCACTCGCATTTGGAGAGGGGATCATGTTTGAAATCATTATATCTCATAATTGCATACATATCATCCATATTATTTATTTTCCCTTGGTCTCGTTTGAAAATAAGCGCCCTTGGATTTTTGTCATAAGTAAACCATTCTCCGTATTTCTTCACAGAATCTGGTCCTCCACTCAAGTTAAATATATTCGGATAGTATGCAATATTATATGAAGGCCAGTAGCCTTGGGTTTTGAGAAGAGTTGTCCTAAAAAATCACCAATCTAAATAATTCTCCCTGTATTGTATTTCAAAATATGTAAATATGTAAATATGTACTAATTTGTATAGTAATTAAACTTATAATGTAAATAAAATATCAAAAATTTAATAAGAATATACATCTTACATATCTCTTGCTTCAGTTGTGCCAGGAATTTGCTCTAAAACCCAGAGAAAACCTGGTCTTATATTTTCCATTGTCGCCGTTCCAGGTATAAACTTTTTGTAGTCGACCACCATCCATTGGTTATTGTAAGTTCCACTGTTAAATTTTCTAAATATATCTGTCCAGCTTTTAGCTGTTCCTGCCAACCGATTGGCTACCATGGTTCTAACAAATTCCATCACTTGACCAATAGGAGAACAATATTTCCACAGATCTTGATTTGAGTTTCCAATAGTTGTTTCCAGCGAAACTAATTTGGCTGATGTAATATAAATATCATCACCAGATTGAAGCTGGCCAGGGTATGAGGAGAATGACATTGTGTGACCTTTAATTGTGTTCAATGTATTTGGCAGGGTCTTGTATTTGAGAATGTATTTCTTTTGCACACGTAACATAGATTGATAACTAAAATTAAAAAAATATATTTGAGATACCTATTCATACGCAAATATTTCTACATATATGTGCATGTCATATATGTATCTAGAAAATTTATATAGCTTTTTTTTTATCATTTTTGAAATTCTATAATAATATTTTATTTACAAGTTTAGGCAAATGGTGGTCAAATGTTGAAGTCATTTCTTTTTTGAAATCCGACTATTTATCAAAAAACTTTTACACAGAAAAAGCAATGTTTTTCAAGATTGTTCAATAATTTATTGTATTTAAGAACTTATTTCTTTTGCACACGTAACATTGATTGATAACTGAAATTCGAAAAGTTCATTGTTTAAGATACCTACTGATATAGTATATATATATATATATGAACAAGCGCACATTATATTTGTAATTAAAAAATATTAAGTCCATATTATCCTTTATCAATTTTGTAATATTAATTACTTTTATTAATTATATATATAAATATTTCATTTATAAGTTTAGGTAAGTGATAATGTTACTCCTCTTTTGAAACCTAATTATTTATCAAAAAACATTGTCACATTTTTTAAGTGCAAGTAGTATCTTTTTCAATTTTGTTTAACAATTTTTTTTTGTTACAGCACATTTAATTTGAGTAAGGACAATTGTTTGTCTCTATTCAAAAATCTGTAACAAAATGACACGAGACAAGGCATAAGTTCTAGGTTGATACAGGGTTTAAGACAGGTCCTATTTAAAAAAATTAAATGCTCAAGCTTTAAACTTTAAATACTCTTTGAAATAAGTTATTGTGGTGCACTTGTAATTAATATATGTATGATTTGTAATTAATATTAAGCGTGAGCTTGCATGTGTAGGAGTGGTAGGGGGTACCCAAGACTATAAAAGGGAAGAAGCACGCCGAAGGTGGTCTCTTTTTATTTTCCTTTGGCAAACACACTTGTAGCTCCAATTCTGTATTATATGTTGTATATAATAAATTGTTGTTCATAAATACGAGTAATTACTTCTTCAAGTACCTGGACAATAATCGTTACATATGTAGCGATCGGAATTCAAATCCACCGCCATCTCAGTCGGAATCGACGCTAGCGACAGCGCTGCCGGCTGCTGCTACAAGTCTGGCTCAAGCATTTCACCGCCAAGCAGTCTCTCCAGTTTCATCCTTACATAACGGCGCGCCGAGCAAGACTGCCAACTTGCTCCATATCATTTCATTTCATAAGATACGTGCACCTTCTACATCTTCATTCATTCTTTAATTCTATCTGTCTTCCTTGTCATTATCATACCGACAATAAACACCTCAACACACGCAAATCACATTTCTTTCATTTAACCACCGTCCTAATCCCTAAACATAGTTCGGCCGAATCAACCGGTGAACTTAAAGATATCACAACTGGCGCAGCTTGATAAAGAAATCACAACTTCCTTTCCCTTACCCTTCCCATTATCACTACCATAATTCAAATGGTAGTGGTAATGGGAAGGGTTAAATATTTTGGTTAAAAACTTCTAGTCTTTCAATAGACGACTGCGTTAAAGAATTTGATATAAATATAGAAAATATATTTTGTTACCTGTTCCAAGTATCTTGTGCTACATATATATCAGACCCATCTGGTAATATTTTAATTAAGGCTGAACAATGACCTGTGCCGACATCCTTCTCTAAGCCCATTGCTTGAAATAAGTCCTCCAAATCACCTTGCAAGTTAATATAGCTGCAATGAAAATCCATTTTTAAAGTTTTGATACGATTCTAAAGCAGATCTCTATAGCCAAAACCATTTACAGAGCAGTGTGTTCAATATTACAGAAGTTACTGATGTTCTAACTTCCAATAAAATTATTGATTCATTGTTTTCAAGTTTTTTATACAGTGAAACCTCTATCTATCGTTTTTGAAGGGACCTATTGAAATTAACTATAAAAGTGGGAAAACAATGAATGCGGGAATATAGAAAAAAGTTACATTTTTCATACTTAAATGTTTAATACATATTCTAAAAAGGATACATATATCACATGTAAATTAATGTTCTTAAATAAAATTAGAAAGCTGCACAAAAACAATTCTTTTTAAAAATTAAACTTTGTATTGTATAATGTCAAGCGGCAGTCAGCAGCAGCATTCCCTCTCTCGAATGTTCCGCTCATTGTTTACGAGTGCCGTTACTTAAAATCAAGCATTTAGCTACATAGTATGTTGCGTAATTTAAACAATGAATGCGGCAAAATGATGCACAGAGAAACGATCCATGCATGGGTATTTTGCATGAAATTAATTCGGGACTGGAAGAAATGAACGATACATGCAGGAAATCGATTATTCGAGGAACAATCGATCGAGATTTCACTGTATATGTTTGAACAGGGTCTAGCTATAGAGAAGGAAAAGTAGAGAATATATTTTAATACAAATTAAATTAAATGTAATTTTTTCTGTATATCTTTCTAATTGATACATTAAATTTGTATTAAAATACCATAGAATTATGTTCTGAAAATACTGCACTTCACAATAATTGTGTGTTCTCCTTAAAAAATAAAGAATATATTTTTTAAATAGCTTACAGCATGTCTCTATATGATAATCCATGGGCTGGATCAGAAATTGATTCGGCATATCCATCAGCTAGGCCCTCTAATTGTTTTAAGTACAGTTTCACCTTTAAGAATGCAAGTTCACATTATTCTATTTGAAAAATAAATATTTCAGGTTGAGATGGTATTTGAGGGCGCTTGTGGAAAATAAATAATGGTTATGATTGGGTATCACATTGTAATGAGGAACGTACCTGATACCAGTATGGATCACTGTTACCCATTTTTTCTATCATCCTTTGAACCCAGAGCTCATTTTTATTTATGTAGTGCTCAATTTTATTACACGCTGCTTTTTTGTCATCGCAGATTCTGCAAACACATTAAATATGACAATGAATATCAAGTCACTCCTAATTAGGGATTCTGTGCCAAGACAACCCGGGAATAAATTCCCCAGAATCCTATAGTTTTTTGCTGCCTCGAGTTTTGGAATAAAAACCCGAGACTCGAGACTATAATTTTTCTCAAAATTACTCATTTTAAACAAGTTAAGTTAATTTCATTTGACCATTGTCACAAAGCTGGTAGTAACCCAGCAGCGAGCGGTGCACATGTAAATATATAAAAAAAGGAAAGTTTTCAATTCTTGTCCAACTACTAACAATGAAAAATATATACATACATATATGGTTAGCTATACATATTTGCATTAAGGAGAGATTAGCTCTCAAATATTTACTACTGATAATAAAAATCTGTCAGAAATGGTTTTGTCGATTTGTTCAAACAGGGGATAATGTTTCCTTGTAAAATGTGATCTTTTATCATTGAGATCAAATTATGTCATCTTTTAACAAAATAAAATTTAGATACGATGAAATTATTTGAAAAACTTTATTACAGGATTTCAGTTGCCAAATATATACGTTATTGTCTTCCGATGTGTTGCTTTATTAATTGTTCTTTTTAGTATGTTTTATTTTGGTTTTTTGTATTTTATAAATTGTTTGTGTTTTGTAATTTTTATAGATAATCAAACACCATAAAATTAAAAAAAAAATTTCATACTAGACTTAATTAGGCAAATTTGATATTCATCGAAACATATATCTATTTCATTTCATAGATAATTAATGAATTGTTCACAACTAATCTTCAAGAAGGTTCAAAAAAACTTCAATGCTTTCAAAATCTTATCCTGGAGTCAATATTGAAAGATGTTTGAATTATGTGTACTCGCATTTCCATCATATTATATATTCATATAAAAATATTTTATTGTTTCAATGTTTTTTTATGTTTAATATAATTTAATCACAAGTTTAATTGATATGCCTACCCCTGCATTGTGTTCTGCCAGTACATCCATATTAGTTCATGGGTCAAGACACCTTCCAAAAATCCTGCTGCGTAAGCTTGCTTGTCATCATCGTATTCAGTGGAAGAATGCAGCTCAAGGAAAGCCCACCTGTTTATATATAAATTTAATTGAAAAATATTGAATAAACAGTGAATGTGGATAAATTATTCTTCCAATAATAAGTCTACAATTTGTTATTCATTAGATTTATGAAGAAATATTTTATTTTATTTTAATGAAAAGTTAATTTGCAAACAGCTGAATTCCACATATTGGAATTTTTAATAATATAATTATTTTATAATTTATCTAAATACTTAATCAATTTTAGTTTTTATATTTACCCAGTATTATTTATTTGATTATCATAGACAGCCCTCGCCAGATGGTTATTTGGAATTTCTGAATCATTATCCACCTCATATACTTCAATACCATTATCTTTATACGTGGCATAAGCTATGTGTTTGGATTCACATCTCACAAATAGAAACAAAAGGCAGAATATAATTTTGTTATTAAACGCAAAATATGAATCTGACATTTCGTTTTAAGAACAAGTCGATTACTAATCTTGACTGCATACGAGACGGGAGCAAACAGAGGCAAGATTGAAAGGTCAAATGTCAGTGTTGTTTGATTTAATTAAGTGACCTCTGTGATAAGTACTCTTAACACGTAGCAGTGTGAATTGATTTGTACTTTGTATTCATGTATATGTATTCATATTTATATTCAGTAAAATAAATAAAACACTTTGTACAACAACTTTAATTTTTCTCATTTATTAAAAATCATATCACATAAAAAAACAAATATTTCATTTTCCTACAACACAATTTAATTTGCAGGATTTTTTTTTTACAATTTTTTCTTTAATTAAATTGTTACATTTAAAAATAATTACAGTATCAGTCTCAAACAATTGTAGACATAAAGTATATTATTTACAAGAAATGAGTTACAATATAAGTGATTTAAAAAGTTGAGTATGAATGAGCGTTTGTTAATATGAAACGTAACATTCCTTCAATTTATTAATTATATGCAAATTATATACATATATATCATTTATATGCATATCATTATTAGCAAAATTGATATCGGAATCTTAACCACGCACTCCCACTATTGGTTCCTCAACGTCCCCTTCCTAGTGCATTGTAACACCATTACCGACTGAATGACACATTTGTATTTTCTACATTTTTTAGTATAAATTATTTGTAGAGATGCTTAAGAAGTTATTACAAATGTTTGTTGCGAGAGGAATACAAAAAGGTATGCCCGATTACGAGCAATTGTTAAAAATCATTGCTGAAGAGCATTTATAAATTAATGTTAAAGCGCAAATGATATCTTAAGTATAATTTTGCTGTTTAAAAAAATAAAGTAATTGTGAGGCCCTTATCAATAAACTTAATTATTGTTTTTTATAGGACAGGTAGTAAGTTGTCGTCCTCGCTTCCTATAAACTGTGTAATAGTGACAATACATTTGAAATGTTGTTGATCTGTTATTCATTATACAGCAGTTTGACAAAAGTAGTGACAAGATTTTGATATATTATGCCTGGGGTAGAAACAATCAAAGTTTGTCCATTGATAAGCCTGCGCAACCCTTGGTTTTTATATTTGTAGCCAATACTGTTGTGTGCAATTAGTAATAGAGTAAATTAGAAAAATTACAAGCATCCTTATGTTAATTAAGCAAACTTTTTTTTTTCTACGCTTGCTAAATGTTTCAATTGTAATGTTTGTACATCTTTGAGCATCCCGATAAAACTGATATATTTTGTGAACTTTTAACCAATCTTATGAGCGATAAAATTAGTCAGATCCTATCAAATCTATTATGTCACAAAATATTACATAATATGTAATGTATTCCTTATTCAAACAACAAATTGACTATATATTTGAAGAATATTATGTTCGTACACATTTATCATAAAGATGATATATTTACAAATGTAATGCAAATGGATTATTTAAAAATACAACATGTATAAATATAGTATTATAACCAATTATTATTTCAATGCTCTTTGAGCCATAATTAGACTAATCCAGTAACATTCCTAATTTCTATCTTATACTAATTTATATATTTTTAATGTAAGTACATACATTTAATACAAAAGGTAATAAATGTAATACTTTTTTTCAATATATGTAATTGTAATAAACATAGTATGACTTATTTAGTAAATAAGTTAACTTATTGATGTAATAGATCTTTTGTTTGAATTATTATTTTAAAATTAAAAAAAAAAACAAAATATAATACTCTGCAAAAATAAAGATATATATTAAACAGCTTAATTCAATTGACACTCATAATTTATAAATTTATTGACTTTTTAGTAAGTTCATACAAGTTGGAGCTCCAAACTAAAGATTTGTATGTTTTATTGAATTGTGTTATTACAGTTCTAATATTATTGTAATAATAAATAATATTGTATATGACATGTAGGCCAACAATTATTATAAAACTTACTATTAAAAATAGTACATTAATAGGAATAATAATGATGGTGATGATTGCATAAAATTCTTAATATTTCATTTGTATTGAAATCTCTAACCATATTATGGGAAATATATTAAGAATACTGTGAAAATAAGTATTTTATTTATTTGAAAAAAAAAAACAATTGAAGTCTAAAGGTTTGTTCTAGTATTTATTTTATTGGTCTTTGTACATAAAATCTGTTGGCATCCATGAAATTTTGACTTACACTGTGTAGAATTTATTCAATTTGTTGTGATTTTGTAATAAAAATGTTTGTTACATTATTGCTGTGATCATTATTAAATAAGATATTTAAAGACAGTGATGTAACTACAGAAAACAGACATTAAATAAGTATCATATAATATTAATAAGTATCATCTTTACAGCGGTGGTCTGGTCCCTAACCCTACATTATTAGACCATATTGATACTGGGAAAGGTTTTGACACTCGCAAAAATATTGTAGGGAGGTAATTTTTTGGGCCATTTGCATAGTTACACCACTGTTTGGAGCAAGACTTAAAGGAACAGGCGCAAATCATACTATAATCAAATTTTGTATTAATGTGTTTAAACCAAATTCTGGTAATGGTGGGCCATGCTATATTGACAATAAATGGTATAAAATTTTTCCACACATTATTATTGTCAGATGCCACAGCTGCTTTGGAGTACATATTGTGGCAGTGCAGAGACCATTCATTATATAAAAAATAAAAACAAATCTTTTTCAGTTTTAATTTAATCATTTTCTTCCTACTGTAATAATGATCCTTAATTAAGAATTATATAATATTTTATGATTTTGCAATAAAAGCTTATGCCATTTAAACTGGAAAATACCCTTTTATAAAATTTTTACACAAAATATCAAGCAATTCATCTATCTTTCAAAGAGGCATATCTTGATTTTATTGATTTAACAGCAGACGATATATGTATTAACAAATTGTGTGGAATCTTTCACTGTTGAAAAATGATAAAAAAATAATCTTACCGATTTCTACAAATATTTTTTGATTTAAAGACAGAGAGAGGTATATTTATTCCATAAATATGACTTATTACTGTCATTTGTAAGAATGACACATCAAAATAAGAGTTCAGATATACCTGTTTGAATGAATTATGGGCATGTGTTTGGACAATGTAACACCAGTCATAATTCAATTTTAACATAGAACAAGATACACATTTTTGAAAGATGGACGAATATTGTGATTTATTCCAGAATATTAGATAGTAAAATGCATAATATAATAAAATTAATGTATCATAAAGAAAACTGAATTATAAATTTAATCAGAGAGATTTTTATAAATCATGTACAAATTGTATGATTGATCATTCTTGTAAATTAAATTTTTTATTAATAACACAGTATAAAAGAGCACTAATGGATGACACTTTGATCTCTCTTTTCAGAAATTTGTTAATAAAGGTTAGCGTGTATTAGTTGTATCATTCTACTCTGTGTACAAAACATAATAGGCATGCATTGTCTATTGTGAACTGATTATACAGTTCACTTCGCACTCAACTCTGTACTGTCCTTTAGTGACTTTTGATACGAGTTTCCGAGACAAGTTTCATTCATGTAAATGTGCTGTCATCAGAGAGCAAACTCCGCGTGAAAAGTCTGCGGAAAGCTGCATTTTGAAAATGTATATTTTAATCAAAGAATGACATGTTTATAAAAGATATAACGATCAAGATGCTTTTAAAGGTTTAAAAATATTTAATTTTTTTAAAATATATAACAATCAGAATCACAAATTTATCTTCAAGAAAGAGTCCCATGTAAAATTTTATACATATATATTTTTGTTTTGAATTTATTTATTTGGCTTTGAAAATGTAATTTTTTATCATATTTATGTGAGTATAATTTCTCACTGCATCCACAATGTTATTGTGTGATATGCTGTATTTTGAATAGTATCACAATGAGTTTTAAGAGTTACCGCAACATATTTTCTTAATTTTTACAAAATACAAGCTTTGTCAACAGCATTTTTAGATTTATTTTAATAAATATTTCATGTTTTTTATTTTTCAGGTATTATTTTGATGTCCTGTAAAATATCTAGAACATTACTTGATTACAGAGACATTTTTATCTTAAGTGTCAGTAAATGTTGATACAAACGTATTGGTTGGTTCAATATTCTCTCCTTATAAAATACACAATTAAATGAATAATTTAGCTTTGACTGCTGATCTTTGAAGCTATTCTTAAAGCAAAAGATTCTACATGTATGCAATGAATATAACGAAGAATATGTATTTTGGATACAGAATGGAAAAATCACCATTTATTTTTGATTTGTTTCGGTAGATTAAATATTATTAAATTATTGTGGCGCCGTTACGATGATCAGGCAATTAATTGACAACATTTTTATTGACTTTTATAATTATGACCACATTATATGAAACTTCATATACTCTGACTAAATTGTATTTAAGTAGTTCAGATGGGATAATTGTTTTTTGAAATTGTTTTAGATACCAGAATTATCAGTTACTTCTGCACTAATAAATTTTGTATGTTTTATTAAACTTTTGAAATTTATATCACAGTATGTAATTTTTTTGTCTTATATAATAACATTACAAAATTTTTAATTTATTGAAAATTTTCACTTCTTCTGGATATTTAAAATAAATAATTGAGTTTAGAGATATTAGAAGCTAATTTGTAGCATTGCTTCTGTTATTGTAATAACAAAAAGAGTGACTTAGACGAAAGCTGGTTAACTATGTGATTGGTGAATTTGCAGTTGTCTGTCGGTGAAATGTCGTGGAGTGCGTGACCTCTCCAGTGGTGGGGACATATCGTTTGATTCTGTGCTCGATTCTCGTTGGTATATTTCTAAAATGAAATTAACATTTACAAAATGTTACTCATATGAATTTATTTCTCACACAAATAAACATTCGGCATTGGTCTAGGTCTAGGTCTGATCAAAAATGACTAACAATAAATTGTATTCTACGTGAAGATTGAAATTACGACAGTCTAAATAAGATGCTGATCATTTGAGCCTTTAAACATCAATCTTTATATCACGTACACATATATATTTCATCTACATAAAATAAGGTGAGTAAAACAATATTGTGTTAGCCCATAATAAGTAGCTTCCGTTTACCTTGTTGTGGTATGGGCACACAATATGACGGTCCAGAGCATTGTCGGTTTCTGCTCTTCGTTCGCAATGGCTGTAGTTCACAACCACTCTCTATCCTGTCTGTATCTTGAATTTAAATAAATCATTTTATTTGACAAATGCATAATTTATCTATGGCAGCCACAATGGGCTGAATCTATATAATTTATCTATTGCAGCCACAATGGGTTGAATAAGAAAGAAGTAGAACGAATGTAAATGAGATGGAATATGTATATGAATCAGAGAGTGGATTCAAACATAAGAGTAGATTTGGACAGGAAAATTCATTCACAAGATTCATTTTGTAAGCAAATTAACAAATTATTTTCAATTCGTATACCTTTGGAGTTACTATGCTTATGCATTTTTTGTGGAAAGTGCCTCTTGCAAGGTGCCTGCAAGGGAGGTTCATCATTTTCTAAATGTCCAAATGTTCGAAACTGCAGCGTGTGGTCCAGCGTGGAAGGGGGTACGGGCCTGTTCGGACCGCCAACTTGAAATGTTGCATATGGACTGATTTCATACATTTCTGAAACAAATATTGATTAATTAGAAATGCTACACATTCTACATTAAAAATGTTGTCTTCTTCACGATGTACTTGTGGTAGGCAACACACCAGCACTCATGTTTTAGAAATGCTTTCAACGAGCGCCCATCAAGTTGACCACTCTGTCTTCAGCTCTAACAGATTGTTCAGTCTCCACAGCACTTTAAATATTGTAACATCTAACTTAACGGTGGTTAAATATTTGCCTTGTTACTTACATCTCAGTGAAACAAAAATTTAAACATAACTTATTTTTAAGGAGAACACATTTTTGTTGTAAAGTTGCATTTTCAGAAAATAGCTCTGTGGAATTTTAATACAAATTAAATTAATCAACTAGAAAGATATACAGAAAAAATCTATTGAAAAATATTTAGTTATTTCCGGGATCCCAGTAGCAACAAAATAATAATAGTAATTTTATTTTGTAATATAACATTTTGAAATACAGAAGAATCGGTAACTCACTCTTTTATTTATTATCACTCTGATTTACAACACTTAGTATCCAATTGGGACATATATCCTTTTTTATACGTAAGTATATCAGGGAATCTTCCCATTACCTTTACATATTTAAGTCTTGTGACTTACAACTTTTCTCATACTATATCAAGATTCGGGAAAAAATAAAATTTATTATACTGAAATAATTGATATCTAGAATAGTTTTTCTTTACCTGCAGATTCTCGTCTCATTTTATCTACATGACTTTTGATCGGCGAAGTTGAATAATCATGTTGGCAGTTTCTTATGTTCTGCTGTTCAGCACAGATCGTCTTCTCATCACTTGCTTGAGATTGGCTGCGTTGCCTTTCTCCCCCATACTCTGATTCATTGGCACAATGGCATATTACACTGAAATGACAATACAACAAGTCAGTTATATTTTAAAAAAAACACAAAATGTACATATATTAAATAGCTCTCAGCTTGACATTTTTCGAGAAGGCTACTTACTTTCTCTTCATGATCAACAAGTATGCAACTGACAATGTAGAAATAGCTGCTACAGTTGCCAAGATGATGGAAATTAGATTAAAAATGTTATCTTGGGATCCGTCCAAGTCATGGGGGTATATTGGTTCCATCGGTAAATTTGATGGTGGTGATATAAGTGCTAAAAACAAAATATGCAACTTAATTGTAATCACATTATTATGCCAGATTATAAAATTTTCATAGTACTCTAAAATAATTAACAGTTATAGAATTATCACATTGTTCTTGGATACCACAGGCCAATTCAGCTATAATATCTAGACAAAATATGTACCCAACTATTGTGGTTTTCAATTAAAATTTAGTAATGTTATGTAAATATTTGTGACATTTTTATAATGAAGTTGTATTTTTTAATGTATATAATTGTTAAATCAGTCTTTCAAATGATGTTTTAAATATTTAATGCAAACATGTTGCGGTTATTCATTTTAAAATAAATAATTCATTAACTTTATTTAAAAAATTATATTCCTCAACCGGTTTCGGAAACCTTTTCCTCTATCAGGGTGATAAAAAAGTAGCTTAAAACCACATGTTTTTCAGAATTTTCGAATCATTTATCAGAAAATAATCATACTTTGATAGCAATTTGGGATAGTCTGCTCTATGTATAAACAATGTTGGTTGAATAATTTAGAATCCATAAAAATAAGTAAAGTTTGTAAAATTAACCAAAATATCATAAATAACCAATTAAATTTAACCACAAGTTAATTTCCACATTTTTCAATTTATAACATGTAATGGATTTATTTTTTAATTAATTTAGGAGATTAATATTAGGAATATTTAAAAAAATTGAATTTAAAAACAATTGAAATGCACAGTGGCAGAGTGGTTCAAGTGAAAATTTAATGTTTTAACTTGCATATACTAATAATACTCAAAATGAATTGTTTTGTATTGGCTTAATTTAATGTGCATGTATGCAGTGGACCCTTTATATTCGCCAGCTCCTATATTTGTCTGGTTTAATATTAGTCAATTTTGATAAGAAACAAATGTTTCCATATTCGTTCATATTTGTTACTTCCACCGCCCGGCAATGCTGTCTAACTTAATTTATTCATTTGTGTATTATTTTTGGGGGCAGGGAACAAATTAATTGAATATATGTTATTTGTTATGGGAAAAACTGTTTCTATATTCATCAGGTTCTATATTCGTCAGGTCCTCAGGAACGGGTTAATGATGAATATAGAGGTTCCACTGTATATAGAAGCATTATATTTATATAATTAAAATGATATTAATAATTTTTTTTAAATAAAACTATGAAATATGCAGGTGGGCCACTCTGCCGCAGTGTGACTAAATTAGATATGGTTTAGTTTTTTTTTTTTCATTATGATGAAGAACAATGCATTTTCTGAAACCGGTTGGATAATATAATTAATTCACAGTGGTTAAAAACATAGTTAATGAATTATTTATTTTAAAATGAATAACCACAACATGTTTGCATTAAATATTAAAAACATAATTTCAAAGACAGATTAAACAATTATGTACCTCCAGAAAGTGTTGTGGTAGCTGCTCTGATTAAAGCCTCATTCCTCCCCGCATGATTCTCCGCAGACAGTCTTATCTCATACCACTGTGCAGGTATCAAGGAAGTCAACACAAGAGCTGAAGAACTCGGCACATTAGCAGCTCGCCAAATACCAGCATCTTTTCTTTCACCCCGCCTCCATTCCGCTCCTAAAGAGAGAAGTGGGCAGAGGCCGCCTTCATTTCCACCCAAAGCTCGCCTCACCTCTACCACAATGGATGAGGCGTTGCTCCAAATTAAATCAGACCACTCTTCGGGAAATTTGGGAGCTGCAAAATGAAAAAAGTCAAAATACATATGGATATTGTAATTTGTAACTGTGCTTAATAATGAACTTGTGTCAACCATGAGCAGAGTTTACATTGTTTAATCTGATCTGATTATTTAGGCACCCATCTCTCGTATTATGTAATACATTAGAACAATTTATTCAGGTTTTCATCATTTCAAACATTTTAAAAATAGCTTAACTTAAATAACAGGCAAACTACATAAAAAGTAGATATAATTGAAAATAAACGTATCATACCTTCTCCCTTAGTATTGACAACTATAGGAACACTTGTTTCTCCCTTGCCAACCCTGTTATGAGCAGTTATTTGAAACGAGTATCGTGACCCACATTTTAAACTGTCTACTTTATATGATGTCACTTCAGCTGAAAGTTCTATAATCTGAAGACTTTCTTCTAATCTTTTATAGCTCAGGGTGTAACCTATAAACATATACGCACAAATATTATTCCATTTCTGAAATTACATTTATATAAAAATAGTAGTGAATAAATGTACGGAGATTTTGAGTGGATCCCTTGCCTAATATTGGTGAGCCTCCGTCCGTCACACTAGGAGTCCATTGCAACTGGGCACTGGATGCTGTAGTGTAGAGAAGCTGCAGGGATGGGGGTCCAGGGGGAAGCAAGCAGATGACAGTATAGGTTATTTCATCAGATCCGAATAAATTCTTGGCTGAGCATGTGTAATTACCACTCACTGTTTGGTCCACACCTAAAATAAATGACTCAATGTGATTAAATAATTATTTTTAAAGTATTTTTTTTCTAAAAGATTAAAGTTATAAATTTATACATAGCCTACTGTGTATGAGCAGATTCCCTTCAGCAGTAACTCGATAGAGATGACTGTGGGTAATGGTTCTTTGTGAGTGTAGCCATCGAGCACGAGGTGTTGGATTTCCAACGGAAAAACAGCCAAGCAACAGGGAACGTCCTGTACCGCTTCGTACTGTACCACCAAATGATGCAATGCGAGCACCAGCTATGGAAAAAAAAATTTGAATACAGTAAAAACTCAAAAATCATGAAATTTGAGTCAATCACTAAGTCTCTAAGTCCTAATCACTAATCACTAATGGTAATTGAGTATCTGAAAATATTGTGATTCATGATTCGTATGTCCTTACATATGTTAAGTAGGTACTAATGCTGATTATCAGGTCTAGGGAACGAAGGATATTGACTGCAGCATGACTCGCATATCGATACCTTAATCTGCAAAGCAGCCAACTATATTTTTCTAAAATGTTCAGGAGCAACAAAAAACTGTTTAATTTAGTAATAAACGGATTACGAAAATTCCAAAACACGCTTTGGTAGATTGTTTATGCAGAAATAGGGTGGCTGAGAAATTTTATTGATATTTTGATTTATTTCATACTTATAGGGAATATTTGGAGTTAGCTGAATTTCTTTACCAAAATTGTAAAATATTATTGGGAGTTAGCTGATTTTCCATGATAATATAGTGCAACCATTATGATTTCTGTGGACGTCCTCTATTTCTGGTGCCATCAACACTTGTGCCAGGTAAACATTTAAGGTTTTTCAGCACTTAGTACTTATTAATGTTTATTTACTAGTATGTGATTTCACATGTTTTAAAATTTATGGGAATTTTTGGCTTTTAATGTACCATAGAATAATAAAAGAGGAAAATAATGGCATAAAAACATTTTTTTTTGACCATGGGTAGAGTTAGCTGCTTTGCAGATTAAGGTATCAATATGTACAAGTATAGTTTTAAAAGCTGTGGATATGGTTTTGTGTAAATGAAACACATATATAGGCAACATTTTATCAGCAACCCACAGCTTCGAAATAAAATGCACAAATCAGAATAGTGCGGAATGATGAATCACTCATCTGTATTTATTTTAAGCATATCATGACTGCATATTAAGATGATCCGTAATCTTATTTATTATCTTTGTTTTATTAACCACTAAATTGAGTTTAAATACATCTACCGGTTTCGAAAAATACCATTTTCTTTTTCAGGATGTCATAACTAACTAAAATATATATTCTGGCAAAGAAACAATAATATATGTTTTAGTTAGTTATGACATCCTGAAGAAGAAAATGGTATTTTTCGAAACCGGTGATTGTATTTAAACTCAATTTAGTGGTTAATAAAACAAAGATAATAAATAAAAATATGAATTTTAACCACAAAGATAATATTGCTAATTTTAAAAGTATGATCCATAATCATTTAAAATCCATATTCTTAAATATTTTTTACCAACCTCTAGCTGTGGTGACTTGAGTGACTGGTGATGTGGTGCCTCCTTCCCCTGCTCCTGTGCTGGCCGATAGCCAGAACTCGTATCTTCCCTTCTCCAAGAGGCCCCTGATCTCCACCGCTCCCCCCAATCCTGTCCCGCCCATGCTGCTTGCCTCTGCCAGGCTTATCTGTCGGCTAATTGGTTGGCCGCTTCTGAAAAGTAACAAAATAGACACATTAATATATTTATAATGGGTTATACTGTTACTTCTACTCCCATTAATGACCAAAATATCCCCCCTCTTCGCAAGCCTCACTACCTCTACCTGAATAGGTTACCAAACTGCATTTAGTTTAGTTATCACCTGATGATGAGAGGTACTACACCTCATGAAACTATAGTTGTGACAGTATAACCCAACATGTGTAAAGTGTACAGTTTAATTTAGTGAAAATGATAAAGAAGTTGAAATTAACTATGGAAGGAAACTGTTACATAAAGCATCAAGATTGTTGATCTTTTGAATAAAGCAATTTAAAAAAAAATGTTACATGTAAACAGAAAAAACAATCCATTTTTATTGATATTTAATAAGTATAGACTCTTTTCTTAACTTGGACTGGAAACTTTGAACCTTACTATGTATACACTAATTTTCATAAAAAAGGGTACAATAATATTATAATAATTGAATATGATTAAATTATTTTGGAAAAGTCCCAGACCCATAAAAGTGTAACTGGCCTAGTCAACAATATTTTCTAAATTACGAGTCGAAAATATTCTAGGAATATGTGTCTAATCTCAACCATGTTAAGAAATATAGAGAGATACAAAAAATGTAATTTTGCGATTATTTTGATTAATTTAAATATTTTATTGATTGTATTTAATATAATTATGTATTAAATACAAACAATTAATGGTCATCAAATTTCGAGCGGCAAAACTATTTTTGTTACTAGATTTAGAGCCTGGAGCAAAGATATAGATTAAATAATGGAAAAAAATCGCAAATAATTATTTCAAAGTATGTAGACTTAAAGCTTAACATGATTTTGTAAAATTTTTAAACAATAAGTAAAAGTACTGAAAATATTGTGGACTAGTTCTGTTATATTATGTATTTTCAATGCATTTAGTATGTATTCAATATGTATATACATACTTTAAGTACACGATTGGTCTGATAAACTGAGTAGGGAAAATACATTAGTACGTAATTAAAAAAGTAATAATAAAGGTTAAAAAATAATGTGATGGCCATCCTAATACAATTTCAAATTTTTGATTTGTGCTATCTTTCTTATGTACCAATTAAACTTCTAATGATTATACATAGTACAGTTAAATAATGTTAAATATTAATACTATAAATAATTAATGATTATTACCTTCCAGCTTCTCGATAATAAAGAGTATAGAAAACAATATTTCCATTTGGTTTTTTAGGAGGTAGCCAACTAATTAGTATGGACTCTGCTGTAAGAGATATTGCTTTTATGTTTGCTGGGGGTCCAGGAACTAAAAAAAGGTGCACATAAATGTTATATATATTATTAAAAAAAGCATGTGTTACTACAAAAGCATAAAGTATGCATATATATAGTTAGTTTATGTGTTCATATTATGATAAAAACTTTAGTTTTTATGAGTGTACTGAAAATAAATTACAAAGTATAAATCCAACTCACATTTTTTATTTATTTCACTTACAATACTATGATTAAAACAGTTATGTAGTTTATAAATGTGAATTTAAAATATGAACTAGTCGTAAATAGATATGTCACACTTCAATTATATTACACATGCAATATTAAATAACTTATAATAAATTATTATTAATATTATAACTATGTACTACATTTCACAATCAAATGTTAAAAAATCTAGAATCTTTATTAACAATTTTGACCACAATAAATTCACACAAGGAATGACGACTTCATTCTTGCTGGTGTATTTTGGGTTGGTAAGTCAGGGAGTCTATCTACGATACATGAGTAATATTGAGAATGGCAGTAAAAGTCAACACAATAATTGCTGAGATATTAATTTAAACGTTGCATATTGTATTTTATATGATATGAGAGAATATTGAACAAACTAGTATGTATGTATCAACTTTTACCTCTACTTTCGATATTTCTCATGTGTACACACAGACTAAAGAATCAATAATATACAAGATCTCATAGGTATGCATACAATAAAAATATGAATGAAAAGAAAATTTAAAACAACATGTTTACTTACTGTCTTCCTCAGTGGTACAAAACACAGCTGGACTGAGGATTCCATCTCCTGCCCCGGTATAGGCCAGCACCTGAATGGAGTAGTTGGTGTACTTGAGTAGTGCGTGGAGGTATGTCTCACTGCTGCTGGTCCTCTTTACTTCAGCTGCTGACACACTCTCTTCCACTGAAATAATAATAAGTCATATATATGTACATATTTATAAGACATTGTCAACCCATGGTTAATTAATAATAACAAAACTAAAAATCTCTATAAATTCAGAGGTTAGATGAATGTGGAAAATTGATTTATATTTCGTTTTATTCTCTCTGCTTACACTTGATTTGATTGTATTACATATTTATTTAAGATTACAAATGTACATGCTGACATGTTATGTTTATTAGAAACACTTGGTAGATTAAATTAAAAAAATATTTTTTTATAGTAACCCTTATAGTAACCGTTTGAACATGAAAAATAGGATTAATTTACTAGTCTAATATATATTAACTTAACTTTTGATCACAAGGCAAATAAACTGCTAGAGTAAACAAGCAGGTATAGTGCTTCACTGCATTAATCACTGAAACATGTATCTAAAGTTTAACATAAACTAAAGAGATGTCCTCTTGTAGAGCACATTTTATACAATAGTTTCAGTTCAATATCTGGATTGAAGAAATGGTTGAACTACTAATAAGAATGTATGATTACAAAATTTATATTTAATTCTAAGATGAATATTCACTATTGACTTAACGAATACTGTGAAATGAACACAATACAATGTGATATAATTACTACATAATACAACTTACTGTAAACATCTGACAGTGGCTTGTAGAGTATTTTATAACCAAGAAGATTGCCTCCATGATGTGATCGTGGAGGAGAGGCCCACTCTATCTTGAGACTCTGGGAAGACAGAGGCGTGCAGTGCACTGACTGGGGCGGTGCAGATGGTACTGAAGATAATCAAAAATTAAGATAATCTTAGATAATAATTAGATTTTGAGAGAACATTTTACTAAATTTAAATTTGGCTCTAGTTACAATCACAAAGTATGATTATAGGTAATATAAAAGCATTGTGAATATTTTTTATAAACTGAACTGCTGTCAAATTAATTGCTGCTGTGCCAAATTAAATTAACATGCATTATATTTAATCTTTGAATTTTTCTTAAATGACACTTGTATTTTGCAAATTTAAAAGTTATCAACTTTTCTACTTGTAATAGAAAAGTTTTCTAATCCTGGTTTCAGTTCTAATTTATAGATTTTTCTTCCATTGACATTAGACAATCGGTTTATATAAATCACACTGTTTTAAAAAACAATGAATTTAATAATATTTATTAATCATAATCTCAATTTTATTAAATAAGTCAACTAGTTGTTGACAGATTTTGAAATCTCATTGTTTGAAGGTTTGGTTAAATATTTTTATGATATATTTCTTATCAATGCTTGTAGTATTATCAGTATTATAGTACTTAGTAGATAAAAGAGCGCTCTCTCTCTCCAGAATCGTATATTGTATTCATAATTGTGAGATCTGCAATAAACTGTATTGTTGTATATCGAGTTCTTGATTACCTGAATTCCCGTACACAAGAAGACACCATTGTTTGCAGTCATAATAGTCGGGTTAAGGATATAACAGTTAACGTTTCAGATCGTCTCTGATGGGGTTTGAAGCATTGTACCAAACAAAAATGAGGTGATTTAAGCACAAAGAAAAAAATTTTTAATAACAATTATTTTAAAATTATATTTATATTTAACTTTGCTTAAGCCACTGTGTTGTTTTTACGTCAACCGGTATACTATTTATATACTATTGTATCTTAGTCAGGACTGGTGTACAACTGAACTATTCCATACAATTTAAACGACATCCATTATGAGGTGTAGGCGGAGTCTTGGTGAGGGTAGGCAAGTGATTAACAGGGGGACTTGAAGGGTGTTGAGTGATGTTTTATTTTTAGACTTTCTAAATTATGCAATCTAAGGACTTTATTATTAATGTGTAAAATATCAATACCGTTTTCTTTTACAAAATTTGTGGCCTGTCTCTAAAAGGTGGTTGGAAAAAGTTATTATTGTTAAGGCACTTTAAGTGTTCTTTTATTCTAGTATTAAAACTCCGTGCCGTTTTTACTTATATAAAAATTTTAAAAATATTTTCTTAATCTTCATCCAAACACTGCCTTACATCATGATGCAATATTTTTAATTTAAAATGTTGCAAGGAAGAAGGGGAAATGGAAGAATATGGGAATGAGGAAAAGTGGATATGTAGATCTGGGCACTAAACATAACGAAAATATTATGAAATAATGTTTCAGTAAAGAATGGTGGTTCTTTAGCAGGGCGAGACAGGCGTACATTCTCCTCAGATATCTGTTAGTTTTCTGGGTCCACATTAAATAAAAATGCAGGTTTGCCTGCATAAAATTCAAACACATCAAGTATACATAATTTATTCAAATGTTTCTATTTTTAGTGAGCTAAGTATGCGGATATTTTTTATACCTCCTTCTTTCGTTGTGGCGACTACAGGAACACTATGCGGCCCATTTCCTGCTCTGTTGGCTGCTGAGACAGTCACCCTGTAGCGGGTGAACTGCGCCAGGCCGGATATGGAGAACCTGCCTGCTGCCGGGCCCTTCACCGTGGCCGAGCTGGTGTGAGGTATCTGGGGACTGGTCGACTCAGGGTCGGACGACTCGGACCAGTGGACTGTGTAGCCCATGAGTGGGCCGTGCCACGAGTTCAAGGGGGGAGCCTAATTTATCAACAAATATACTAATTTGTGCTTATCCATTCAATCATGTTAACAATGTACTCGGTAAAGTCAAAAAGTACTTAAGTACCTCTGTTTTATTAGTTCATACTACAATTATCATAATATTACATATAATATTATAGAAATGTAAATTTGTAACACTGCATATACAGCACATACAATATTCATAAGGTTTATCTTTTTTGGAAGAATTGCACCCATTGCTTCGAGTAGGTTAGTTCTACATTGTTTAACATCTTTGAAAAATTATTATTTATTTTAAATTTAAAAAATATTTTTATTTTTAACTTAAAATATATTTATATATATTAAAATAAATCTTAAGAGGATGTTAAGAAAATATTCAAAGCGAGTATTGAAGGCAACAGGGACAAAAGTCATGTACAAAAGATCTGGCATTATCAGAGAGTACTGCTCTGTTAGAACAATTGACAGCTAACAACAGAACAATCGATAGGCATATATGAAGAGTATGAAAGTGATCGAGACAAGCGTGGAAGGCCAGGACAGAAGACTGCGGTGTACTATCCTCTCTACCTACTTCTGCAGAGAAATGGTGTGATGGTAAGTTAAATAAGTACGTATTCTAAATATCAATCTCAAAAGTAGCTACAACATTTTTTTCTGATTATAGTTTTCTGGGCCGTTCTGCCAAGTGTATCCGATCTCTCTGTCTTACATTTCGGATCCTATTGCAAGGAGTTATGATTAAGTATTGGATTGCAATACCAACTGTCTCGAAAGCAGCGTTATGTCTAAGTACGTATTTTGTGGCAATACTATGTTGGTGATAGGGAAACAACGAAATTGAAAGTTTTGTAGTATCCGGTGCTTCAAAACTAGTTTGAGTTGAGGATTCTGCACAGATAGTGGTCTGACAACTGATTGGGCATACACCCTATAATGACACGGTATTGTAAGCACGTACTCCGTATCATAATATTAACACTCACACGTATCATAACATTAACACTTGTTTAGAAAAGTGATATTTTCTTACCTGCCATGTTACAATGAGTTCTCCAGCTTCCCCGGGTTGAACGTGAACATTTTGAGGAGACTCCGCAGGCGCTAAAACGATAAATTGAAAATACTTTTGTTATTGTAGAAATATTCACGAATGATGTTTTTTAAAATGTATCCACACACTACACTAGATATAGAATTGTTTAACTAACCCTCTTCATGTGTTTTGGCCATGATAGTCTCGGTGAATGAGCTACTCTCGATCTGATTAACTGCCAACATTCTCATGGAGTAGGTTGTATCTGGTTGGAGTCCGCTTACTTCTCCTTGTTCCATAGTGTCACTGCCCTCACTGGAAGAAAAACTCATTACTAAACTGATGCCTCCAAGACCATCGATTCAAACCAAAAAAAGTTCTCAAATTAATATTTTATTGAAAAAAAATTATAAATAAAATTATGAGTCGTAAGTACCTACACATATTTAAATCTTTAAATATATATCCACACACATATGTAATATAAGCATAAAGCTAATTTATCATACATTTACCCAGAAATAGAATGTATAGAAGATGTTGCAATAGTTAGATTGACGATGCTGGCACTGTCCCATGAATCCCTTGCGTCAGGTCCTAAGGGTTGATATTGGAGGAGATATCCTAATACCGGACTGTTCCCATCGAAGGGTCTGCGCCAGGTTAACCGGACAGATCGACTTCCAACTTGCATCACCTCAACTCTTGTCGGTGGATCGGGCCTTTCTGAAAATAAATGAAAAAATATTTTTATTTACAAATTAGATAAATCAAATTAAATACTTTTGTACAAATAAAAATGTGATTCATTTAAAATTAGTTTTCTGTTTAATAAAAATAGACGTGAAGTCTACTAGGGTCATCTAGAAGGTTTCTACTCAAAGGTATTTGAGAAACTAAAAAACTAAACTAAAATCTAGTGTCTCGTTCAGATCAAAATTAGATGATAATTTACAAGTTATTATGGGGGTAATTAGATATAATTACAATAAGAGTAGCTTGTTGGTCTAGTGGTTAATTTACTCGTCTGATTGGAGGTTCGACCCTCGTTTCAGGAAACCACAAAGTTAATCTACCAGCAATATAAAGTTCCGGGTTTGAGCCCCAGTGGCAACTATATTTTTTCGTTAGATAGAATTTTGATCTTTCGTTTTAATTATCAAGGAACTACGTTCTGAAAAATCGCATCTTAACAAGTAGAAATGTGATTTTATTAAAAATTAATATACTTATTAATATTTTTGTTGTTGTGAATTGCAACTTCAGAACGTAGTTATATATGTACAGAAAAAATCTATTGACCGACCAACCCAGTAGCAACCGAATAGTTTTCGATACATAGATTTTTCTGTACATCTTTCTAATTGATTTATTTAATTTGTATTATCTTAATTATTTTAAGGCATATTTTTGTAATTTAGTATTGAGAAAGTGGAAGAAATCTTACCCTGTACTGCCAGATGTATGAAGTGCTCACTCCTACCGAATGAGTTGCTAGCCTGACAGCGGTACAGTCCTGAGTCCTGCCTGTCTGCTCTGTCTATGCTCAGTTGAGATCTGAGACCATTTTCTTTTTTCAGTTCCGAAACACTTATTCTGAAAGAACGCAAGGTATATTAGATTAAAAACTTAATATTCAAGGAATTCTACAAAATTTGCTTAATTTAATTATACAGTTTTAGAACCGAAGAAAGAGATTCACGGTTTGTCCATTTGCTGGGTGCCGAAGTACTGTAAGTGAAGAATTAACATTTTTATCAGAATCAGTATCAGAATAAAATTAAATGTTTATTCTTTCAATACAGAGGTGAAATGGGTACTGTACGAGGGCAAGTCAAAAATTATCTACAATTTATTTACAGACTTTACGGAAGCCGAGCTCATTGTGGATGATCTGATGGGCAGAACAATGCAGAAGACACCACCTCACCTCACCGATGGTAACTCGCTCATTCGCTAGAACCATCTCTTGAACTTGCTGAATCTTGTTGTCCGTCTACTTTTAAACCTCTTGATCCACAAAAAAACACCTTTGTACCCGTATTGTGATAAAAGTCTACAATAAATTTCCCACCCTCCTTTCACACCCCCCTGACCAGAAAAATCGGATCGCTGCTTGTTGGTCTTCCTTGATGCACACTGCTAGCGGAGCGGACATGTTTACACTGTAATAGTCGGAAGCCTCTAAGCACGCATGCGCAGAAGGCAGTATAACAATTTTGAAGGTGTGTTATGGCGAAAGTGTAGATAATTTTTGACTCACCCTCGTAATACATGGTAAAACCGATATTATCAGAATTTGAAGATTGTTATGGTACACCTAATACTATCCGTAAGATAGCAGTAATGATACTGTAATGATACAGTAATGATACAGTAATGATAATCATCAAAATTGCATTTTAATAGATTATTAAACCGAGCCTGCATTACAGATCTATTACATGAATATTCTCTTAATCTTCAAACTTCTTACTTTTTCTTTTGCACGCTTTTGCATAAATCATAAAAAATCACTTACTTTACTTTCAAAAAATATTTTTAGTTTTTCGTAATGATTTACCGCTAACTGAAGCTTTATCTAACGCCGTGTATCGATGTTAATGAGAATCAAGTCTTATTTTTAAAGTGAAACTTTTTTGTAATAAATTTAATTGAATTTCGAGGCTACTGTCACATGAATTTGAAACGAAAATGAATAATCAAAAATAGATTTAAAATGTTTTACAGAAAACTTGCATTCAAATTCCTTACGCCATTGTAATAAAATATTTTAATATTTGCAATGTCATATCTTTAGCACGTACAGGTCACAGGCACGCTTACTTTCGCGGCCGCAGTGAGCGAGACGCGGCACATTCTTGTAAATAGTTGACCTATGAAAAGAGATGCAGCACACAAAATGCAATGTGTGTATGATTCACCTAAGATAACGGTAGAAAACAGACAAACGATTCTATGTTTGTCATTTAAGTACATACTTATCACCTAATCGTAGATTAAAGTTAATAATGTTTATATCATATTTTAGTTATCGCAGGACAATAATTTCATTTTTAGGTTGTGAAGAAATGGTTATGATCTTAATATATCATTACAACACTTCACTAACATGCATTTATGGGTTATTTTCACTAATAATTACTACCTGTAATTGTGAGTATCTATTGGATTAGTATTATGGGTCCATATGTTTTGTACCGGATTGTCTCCTAATATATCACAGACAAGGGTCACCGGGTCATTTCTTCTCGTAGTTATGTTTTGTGATGATACTTCAAATCGGGCTGGTTCTGAAATATAATAAGGCTATTATTTAAACGCCCAGCATAATATTGAGGTTTTGGTTAGCTCTAAAGTGTTTTCTATTGGCAAATATAGTCAGTTGAGCCGCCACTTGTGGTCAGCAAGTAGAACAAGATTGATCAGCAAATAAATGTTATATTAAGCAGCTCTAAAGTCATTTCTATAGCTAATTAAATATATTTATAGTAATAATGTAGCAAATCAAAAGTCAGATTTAATAAAATTTTGGCAAGCTGTAAACCTAACCTAATCTAACCTTTTTGTTTCTGATCAATTTTATAATCCTGCTAGCCATGTAATAACATTGTTTCATGACTATTTATTTTGAATAAATATGACTAAGGATGTGTTTACTTGTTGATAATATTTAATATATTAATTAGAAAGATATACATATAAAATCAATTTTATCGAAAAATATTGTTGTTATGCCACCGGGATTCGAACCTGCATCTCTTTCCTAACCGGGGAAGGTGCATTATCCAAATATGCTACAGCGACAATATTTTTAGCGACAATTTTCGAACCTATATGTTACCTTTTTGTTATTAATACATTTAATCGGTCCATTATTTGAAAGAGCTATCTACCTTATTTTTACAGAATCTCAAATACCTTTGAGTAAACTGATAGCAGACGCCGGAATTATCAATTCATTTTTATCAAATTTTGGACACATTGATACAACTTTATATATAATATTTAGTTTGTTTGCTAATCAACTATTGAGCCTAATATTTTTTTACCTCTGATAAAAATATAGTATGATGTCTAAATGATTTAATAGCCGTTTTTTCTTGCTAACCCAATACTTGAATGGCAAACCATTTAATTACTTCTCATATAATAACAGCGATAAAGAATTATGTAAATTTTGTTTAAGTTTTTTTTAAGTGCTGTGAAATATATTTACCATTGACGTCAACGACGATATTCTTGTATAAAATATTTCCGATTCCATTTTCTGCCGTGCATCTATAGTTGCCCTCGTCTTGTGAAGAAATCGAATTAACGAGCAACGATCCATTGTTGAATATAACTAAATGTCCACTCATTGGTGTCAACAGATCAAAGTCTTCACTTACTCTGTCTAGAATAACAAAAATCAAAATTACTACATATCTTGGATTAATTAAAAAATGTTACAATGTTTAAGAGTGTGATACACAGATCAAACTTTGTAAATAACGGTGCAAAATTAGTGCTGTCATTCGTTTAGACTGTTTTTTGCAAACAGCAGAATAATCAATTGATGTATACCGACCTTTATTGCCAAATCTCCGCGATTCGAAAGACTAAATTTCATCTGTGTAATCTGTATAACCTGTGTAACCTATATAATCTGATTTAATATTAAAAACGTTAGAAATTTTTTAACACTATTGGGGTACAGTATTTCATATCTATAAATATACAGGATGTAACAGATCTAGTCCATAATATTTTATGGGTGGATACCTGACTAAATTACGAGTCGAAAATGTTCAAGGAATATGTGAAAAACTGCACTGTTTCGGAAAATATTATTAAGCTTTAAGTCTACGTTCTTCAAAAATAGTCTGGCAACTCAAAATTCGATGACCTTTATTTTTTGTATTCAATTTAGAATTTGAAATCAGTCAAATATTTCAATTAATCGAAATAATCGCAGAATTACGATTTTTTAAAATGGTTATATCTCTGCAATGATTGAGATTAGGCACATATTCTTAGAACATTTTAGACTCGTAATTTAGTCAGGTATGTACCCATAAAATATTATGGACTAGGTATGTTATACCCTGTATATTATACTTATATAGCACACCTAGTGTACAATTTGTTAGGGGTAGATAAAATTTAAAAAAATGAATCGAAAATGTTCAAGCTGTATGTATCTAATTTCAACCATGTCAGAGATATACGCATTAAAAAAATCGAAGTTAGCGATTATATCGATTAATTGAATTAATTCAAATTATATATTGAAAAAAAATTAAAGGTCTTCGAACTTTGAGCGCCAAACTATGTTTTGTTGGATGATTTAGGACCCGAAGAAAAGATATTGAATAATAATGAGTTAATTTCGAAAATATTTATTTCGAAGTATATACACTTAAAGCTTAACATGATTTTGTAAAAGTGTCATATAATAAGATTGAGCGTAACGGTACAGAATTTGTATATACTCCTGAACATTTTCGACTTGTAATTTAGTCAGGTATTCACACATAAAATATTGTGTATTAGGTCTGTTATATCCTTTATAGAAATACAAATACATTTAGGAGTTTACAATTTTAAAAAAGACTTTAGAAAGTAGACATGAAATAATTACGTATTTTTTAACGGAATTTCTAAAATCACGCTTCGGAAATGGCTCGTGAGGTAGATTTAATATCACAAATGTTGTATAAATTACATTTTTTGAAAAACATTGTCTAAATAATTATCTTATCTTATTTATATTAATATTATATTTAGAGGCAGATACTATTTTTAAAATAATTAATAAATATACAGGATGGCCCAAAAAAAGGGAGAACATTTCGCAAAATGTGATATAATTACATCAAAATTAGTTTAACTATATCAACAATAGCTTAAATAGTTGACTAATTTACTTACTTATCTATTTACCTATATTACGTTTTATTTCGATAATTTTCGGTTGCCATCTTTGATTATTAATTTTCCCATTGTTTATTTTTGATTTTTTCAAATTGTTGCCCAGAATGACAACTGCACTGCACTGCAGAAGACCGAATTCTGATAAAAAATTTGCAAATTGAAAAACGTTGGGGTACTTGGAAAATAAACAGAGTTTCAAAACAAAGCCTTGAGTATAGCTAGACATTACAGCAGGACGGAGCTCCATCTCACACAGCCAGAAATACAATCAACTTTCTTCGCCGTGAGAATGTTAATTTCATCGAGCCATGCATGTGGTGCAAAAAAAATTACATTAAGAATTATAATTAATTATATTTTGAAACTCATGTGTTACGAGATGTTCTCACTTTTTTTGGGCCACCCTGTATAATATTATTAACAGCTAATTTGGAACATTTTTTTCTGAAACGTAAAATAATAATTTATTAACAAGTTTTGTTGTTTTTTTATTTAATTATTTTATATTGCTTACTGTGCTGTTTTGACCAATAAGTACGTGGCTCCGGATAACCTTTAGCATCGCAATTGATGAACACAGAACTGCCAAGCAGTGTGGATACATCCTGAGGCTCGTAATGCCAATATGGAGGAACTGCGAAAAAAATACAAAAAAATATTTGTATACTGTAAATAGATTTATTTATCTTTTATTTATTGAATACGTACGGTATACAAAATATCAGTTGATAATAGCCTAGACAGTCGAAACGATCGTCCAATTATTTGGAAAAATTAAATATAGAACCAAAAAAAATCGTGTTTGATTTATTGTGTTGATTAAGATGTATTTTTATTTGAGAAATGCATATTCAGATGAATGTATGAGAATGAAACTAACCTTTAATGACAAGTTCAGCCGAGGTGTTAACTTTTCCCGCGGAATTGGTGGCTATGCAAGTGTAGGACCCGCTGTGGCTCGATGATAGGCTTTTAAATATCAAGTAACTGAAAAATTCCGCACTCCTTTCCTCGATCTAATAACACACACACACATTTACTATTACGTGGATGCTTCAACTGTCGCTGAGTAACTTAAACGACAATTCGTGGGTAGATTTTATTTTTTATTAGTGTTGGGTTTCCTTCACCAAAACCTAGGCCGACGTATCTGTACGGTGAAACGTGTTATTTTCAAAATTGTGTTACGGTACAACTGTACTTTTGGGACAAAGCCTTAATAATAGCACGTGCCGAAACGTCGGTCTAGGTTTCCACAGCGATCAGATCCAGAAGAGATATCAGTTCCATACATTACTGCTTGCAGAAACCTCAACATTATATATTATATACATCGTGTCCAAAAAAAGTATACACACTTAACGAACAAATTCAACGATTCTTGAGCTAAATTTATGTTTTATAATTCAAATTAAGAATATAAAGAATGTAGTTTTTATTTATTTATTGCAAGTATTTGAACTGGTGGCTATATTGGTCTAGGTTGATAACGCAAATCAATGTCATCGCAAACATTTCCTTTAATTCTTCAATTATTGTTTATTTTGCTAAAAACTTAGAAGTGCTCCATAATAAAAAAAGCCAGTGGCACGAGGTATAGAGAACGCAGGTATATTATATGCCTCATTTTCGTCCAATCCAGTTATTGTTTGGTAGATTATCCATTTTATTTTTTATATAGGTCCTCAAATCACGATACCAGGGAGGTATTGGAAATAAAACTAATCATTTTCATCATAGTTAAAAGTATTCCAATACACATCCTTCGAAATGCAATGGACCCTGGACCCTGGAATCTCACTGTCTCACGTGAACATATTTTTTAGGACATTCTGTATATGTAAATCAAAAGATAAATAATACTGTAATCCAATATAAAAAACAAGTATTTTCGATATTGATATTATATATCAAATATTCAATTATATTTTCATAATTTTGAAATTTTATTAACTTCACAATATTGCAAAATGTTTGTCTCGTAATTTATTTTGTATATTACATTGTGCTAAATATATTCATATATAATACTTACATTCCACTGTAATTAATTGAATTAGAAGTTAGAAGCATGGTTTAAATTTTCTAAAAAATATTTTGTGCATTGCGTGAACTTTAGATATTTCAGTAGTTTTAATAAATCTAATTGAAAAATAAAAATAATGATAAAATCTTATATTGTTCCATCATTTTAAATGTTAATCTTTCTACCAGTTATAAATAATAATTGTTCGTTTGTGTTAGTGATATTTGAATGCATTACATTAGATATTATTATAAAAAAATCTGTAATTTTATGAATATTAGTCGCTATATTATTATTTTAATTGGTAAATTATATGATGATAAAAATGAATAAAACTTTCGAAACCAGCCATTCGCATATGACTGGATACTGACAATAACCGCCATTATCAATAGTTAACTAGACATTATGACTATTTTATTTGTTTGTATAATATTAAGATAGACACAATATTATCGTAATAATTTTATATAAAATATATTTCAGATAGAACTTTCGAAGAGTATAAACAACGATAAAATGTAAGAATACAGCGAGTATACGTCAATAATATGATTCATTGTATGCCATAATTGAAATTTAATAAATCTAATTTCATCTGTAATACATTTTTGATATTATTTATTTGCTTTTCCAGTACAAGTTTTCACGGGACCTTGAACAAGAGATACAGAACAACCTAGATTGCTTTTACGTTTTACTAATTTTAAAGACATTGGTTGTGGCTGCGCAGCGGCCACCATACGCGTAGCCGTCTAACGATACCAATCGGCGAAGGCCGATTGCTTTTTGATAGTAATAAATACATGTTAATTTTAATAAAGGCATATATTTTTGATTATGAATTACCGAAACTCCGTGGATATAGCAGTAACTGACAATTTTTTTTTTAAAAACTTGCGTTCTGCTATTTGAATATTTCCACAGTTACTTTGAATTCATTTGTTAAAATTTTAAGCAGAATTAGCAAACTTATTTAAAAAAAAAGAATTCTTTATTAATTAATATTTATCGTTGTGAATTTATAAATTCAGAGATAAATAGTATTTCGTATAAGGAATTTAAATAAAACCTGGCACGTATAGTGAAGTATACCTGAAGAGACGCAGATAACGGGAGACCATCCTTCATCCATGAAAAATAGATTGGCATGTCACCAGACGTGACCGTACAAGATAGTTGGGCTCTCTCCCCAGACTTGAGGTTCGGCAAAGAGAATAATGGCGATAGCACTGGAGGACTATTGATCAGCAGCTGGAGTTCCCTTCTTGCCAGTTCACCGCCGGGGGTCGCCACAGAGCAAATGTAGCTGCCGGCGTCTGACGAAGGGTCCAAGCGGGAGATCTTCAGTATCGGTCCATCTTGTTTGTATCTGGGGTTAGAAGATATCTTGTGCCTGCTCGATTCCCATTTGACATAACTAAAAATAAACAATTCAAATAATTTAACAAATTTGGTAAATTTAAAGGTGTCCGAATTATTGCGCAAACAAAATCTGCGAACATAGTAATTTTCGTGTGCGCAGTTTTCGTTTGCGCAATAATCCCCGAACCGAAATTAAGAATTTGGCTAAAAATAAACAATTCAATGATTCTGTAAAGCCACCGCAATTTCAAAATATTAACAAATTCGATAAAGATTATAAAGAAAATGAACAACATAATTATGATGTATTTGAGATCGAATAGTATGTGTGCGTGTCAGAGCGCCGCACCGCCGGGGCGGAATGTATATATTATATGTGTGTGTGCGAGCGGGGATAAAGAGGTGACGCGCGCGAGGCTCGGTCTCTTTTGGATTACCTTTTGGCTCCGAGACTAGTTATATACCTTGTACCTTAATTGTACTATTCATGTAATAACGATATAATTGTCACATAAGAGTTTCTATTGGACCACCAATAACCAACTACGAGGTGTACAACTGAGACGTACTTATTACGCAAGTACGTTAACAATAATAATTTATTTTCCCTAGTAATTTCTTTTTTGTACTCTACACTAATTAAATGTTTTGTATTTAATTTACAAAATAAATAACGTTATTATTATTAAGGCTGACTGTGTGGAAGAGATCTGGAGCAGGATGGGAGTGTTCAGGAACTGGAGAAGAATGGCCAGAGGTAGGAGTTGGCGGAGAGCACTTTTGAAGGACGTGAAATCTATTCTGGGAAGAAGTTAATTAATTAATTATTTTAATACACACAATATTTCGTTTTTAATTATTAACAAAATCATAGACGTAAGAATATTTTAAGCTGTATATATTCTAATTAATACGAAAAATATAAATTAATTAGATATTTTTTTATGATAAAAATAATATAATGTGTGTCTGTAACAATATTTAAAAAAATTAAACCGTACCATGTGATTTGGGGATTTGATTAAAACATTCAATTATATTTTCCTCGAAGATGTATTATTCAAAGCGCTTTCATTGAAGAATTCATTTTGTTTGAGAATGTTCTTGTGTAGTAATACCTGATGGGATATCCGTAGTATGGACAGAGAATGGTAATGTCTCCGCCCGTGATGCCCTTCAGCGTGCTGATTGACCTGATGTATGGAGGACCTGAAACGATATCGGTAAATAAGTGTTAAATTACGTAGGTAGCACTTAAACTAATACACCCTTTGCGAAAATTCATAGAAATAAGGCTGATACAATTCTTCGTTTCAATATATCATAAAGCATGTTTTTTTAGAGGTTTGTAAAAATAATTGGCAACACTTTTTCCAGCGACAGCCAATTTGACAGCTGACAGCTGATTTGTGCTAAGTTTGGTTTGCCATTTCACCATGAATAGACTTACGCCAGAACAACGTTTGAAAATTGTACAAATTTATTTCGAAAATCGTGGTTCAGTTCGCGAAACTTACCGTGCGCTACGTACATTTTACGGTCGACATAACGTCGTTTATCCGAGCAAGTAATTCGAATAACCGTGGATCGTTTTTGCACCACGCATACTCTAATTGATAATACGCATCTGCAGAGACGTCGTACAGTGCGCACCGAATAAACTGTTGCTGCAGTGGAGCGTAGTATTGAGGAGGACTCGAATGAGTCGATTCGCCATTGAGAACGCTATAGATCCATGATTACTGATTTTTTCGTTCCCCAATTGAATGACATTAATATAGAAGAGCTGTGGTTTCAACAAAACAACATGCCAAGGCACAACATGCCACACTGCACGCGCCATAATCAATTTATCGAAGGAAACATTCGATGAGCGCATAATTTCGCGTAATGGACCTGTGAATTGGCTTCTAAAGTCGTGTGATTTAACAGCTTTAGATTATTTTATGTGGAGATATGTGAAGTCGCTAGTTTACGCCGATAAACCAAAGACGATAGACGACTTGGATGCCAACATTTGTCACGTTATTGCCGTTATACGTCCCCAGCTGGTCCAACATTTGCACGAAATCATATTTGAACTCTAATGGCATAAAATTATCTTTTCAATAATACCATGGCCATCACTACGATTTTTATGTGTTTTATTTAATTTTAAAGTTCTATACCTCTAAAAAAACATCTTTTACAATAAGAAAGGTTTTAAATATATTAGGTTAAATCAATTTAATTATTGTACCAATGCTCGTGCGATAGATTAATGTACGAGTGTGGAAAAATCGTGACAAAAATTTATTATTCTATCCTCTCATTCAATTTGATTATGTCAGGTCTTTCGTAATCTTAACCTTCAAATTCTTTTCATCACCATCAATAATTCACACTCGTCTCATATGTCAGATTATCCTTCCGTCGGTCAAGCACTCCATTTAATCGAATATGTCTCTGTCATTTACAGTAAGAATAATTATATGGTTGAACGATACCAGATTCCAAAAAAGTGCCCCCATAATGTTAGAATATTTGTAAACACCCCTGTTATAAAATAATACAAATGAAAAATTAAATTACCGTAAACATTAAGCCTCGCTGAATGAGATGCGTGTCCTCTAGAGTTAGAGGCTCTACATTCATACAATCCTCCGTCTTCAACTCTAACTCCAGAGATATTCAAATGGGAAACCACAAACCCCGCGTGATCAATGAATTGTCCGACTGCATACCTAAAAATGTTATTATTTCAGAATAAATGAAACGTTTATAGGAGATGCACACTGATGACTACATTTCCAAACGATAGAACAGTTGGCGGTGAACTGTTTTGTTCTCAGGGTGCGCTCGTTCTAAGGAATACTCGTATACTGAAAGAAAGGTAAAAGCAGTTGTGAATGTAAGAAATGAGCTTTTGTAATATGTTAAAAAAAATCTCCAGAATACCGTGTTTTTTGAATTTTTTCAAAATGTGCAATACTTTCGGAGATATTGGCGTTCAAAGTTGGGCTTGTTGAAAAATGCTCGGATTATCCATATCCACTGTGTGACGTCACATCTCTCGTACGTACCGGCCAATACTAACAATATTAGTACGAAGTTGATCGTTCCCCCGGCGAGACTCGGAACATGTGACGTCACACGATAAAATGGTATAAACCGATCGTTTTTAAAACACGCAACTTTGAACATCTGTAACTCGGCCATAGTTAAAGATATCGAAAAAATTCTTTCAGTTTTATAAATGAGATTTTTAAAAGAAATTTAAAAAAAAAAGATTCCACTATTTCATTGCAAAACGCCTTCCAAATAGTAAAGGAAAGTAATCCAGGGGCAACAGAGAATGTGAAAAGAATTAAAATACATGCTTGAGGTCTATGATACTCGCCTAGTGGTCGGTCAGAGGTTCGAGCCTCGTTCCAGGAGGCCATTAAGTTAGTTCCATTTTCAAAGCACAAGCGTTTAGCTTTGTTTAAAATAGTTACACCTATTCCGTGAACGTGTCTCTATTTAAAACAATAAAAAATAATAATAAGGCCTAAGAAAATCCCACTGGATACCGCCAGGTAAACATGACTTCGTGTATGATCGGTCTTTGTCGAGTCGGCTCGGGAGGTTTGTTATTATTGATGGTTTAACCTAAACATCATCTATCTGTGTTTCTGTTTTTAGTTCATGTTGTGTTGTCATATCGTCATGTCCAGTGGACCATAAATCTGCCTCGTAACACAAAGCAAGTTCGTTAATGTCTATAGTAAGAAAAAATCATAACATTATATATTACGAAACAAAATAATAAGTTAAACTAATTAAAATGCTTAAATTTTAAATTTTTCTTACCGCAGAATTAACATAAATAAATAAGCCGCTAATAAAAGTTGTACATTAATATATATTATATATCAAAGAAAGATATTTTAAATTGATTTGTCGAAGGACATTGTTGGCGAAGACGGTCTCGAAATGACGTATTAGATATATCATTATTCAAGTCCATGTAAGTTGTCTAGCTACTCAAATCAATTCACATTTCATTGTAAATTATCTACCATTCTGCTGATTCGGGCGTTAACAGAATACACAAAGAAAATCCAGAATCCTTTATTCATTTGATTTATCACCACGAAGTGTGGATTAAGCACGTCAGACTAAGCTGACATGATGGGTTTGAAAACACAAATATACAAGTTTTTTGTCAATTCCATATCCATATTGAATATTTTTATATAAATATAAATATTCAATTTACCATAAAGATGCGGTCTATTTCATATGTTGTTTGTTGATCGGGATAAGGGTAAGAATTACAGATTTATCAAATGTTAAAGCCATTATCAAGATAAATTCTAATACTCAATGACGAATTACAGACTAATTACTAAACTTACAAATAATACGAGCAAATTCATTACCAAATTATATCGGTTTATCTCACCTAAAAAAAACGTATAATAAACAGTATTAATTCTTATTTTTTACAAGTAAGAAATCTGGGAGGATGATAGAAAAGGTTGGACAATATTTTTATTCTATATTTTATGTAGATGGTTAGTACTTATAATAAAATATCAGTACGAAATAAAAAGGCAATATAATAATAATTACACAAAACAGCATAAAAATAATATATGATAATTTATTAGTATTTTAAATAGATGGTTAGTAGAATATCAGTAATAATAATCTAAACTAACAATAATAAAATGTAGTGACTAAAAACAGTTGGTTTTCATTTATATTGACTATAAATCTAAATTTAATGAACCAAAAATTAGATTTGGTATTTAATTTATAATACTAATCAAAATACAAGTATACAAACAAAACAACAACAAATAAATAAATTATAAATAAACATTTCCTTATATAATTGAATTAAAAAAAACCGTTTATGTTTGTGTGTTACGTCTGTACATGTTTTAATACGTTAGTTTAGTACTTTTTTAGATATGTAAAAGTTCAATTATCTTATCTGTTGAGATAAGTCAATATATAATTTTAATCCGCTTTTATCTGTTAATACGAAATTAATCACGTAATAATACGAAATTTATTTTGTAAAAAGTTCTCAATATGTAAACTGAATAAATGATTGACTGGAAATACCTGTGGGAAGAAGATGACGCTAGAGGTTGTTTGTCCAGCATCCAATCAAACCTCGGAAGGGGGTCCCCCGAAGCGGAACACTTGAGCGAGATGTGACCTCCGGGCTGGACCGCTTGTTCTATGAAGCTGTACATCATTTCCGGGGAAGAACCTACCATTTATCAAAATGCACGATTATCATTACAACGACAAATTCGCAGATTAATTCCATTGTAGTTTTAACTAATATCTGCACAATTATCAAAACATCTTAATATATATTTTATAAGAATTTTTTAGTTCTATGTTTCGTAACCTAAATAATTTAATTTATTATGAAGCAAAAAAGAGCTGAACTTAGATTTAAATTTTTTAATGATTTCTTTAAAAACGACGTAGCAATTATAGCCAAATATACATTTAACGAAGGAAAATAAAATGATTTTAGATCCTCTTGAATAGTTGGGCTTTTTAAAAATTCCAAAGTTATTTTAAATTTGTCAAATCTTCAAAGAAATTTTTCATCGTTACATACTAAAACACTTATTTAATTTTTGTGGGCTAAAAAAATATTGGAAGTATGCCTAAAGAGATATTTTTTTTTAACGCAAGGGAGTCACTATCTAATGTTTGGCTGCGGAGAAAAAAAGAAATTTGTTTAAATTAAAAATAAATTTACCTTTAATGCTTCGTTTACTTCTCGTTTTGGTATTTTTATAATGATTCTTTGCCGTATGACAAATCATCTCTCCCCTTTGATCTTGTTTATAAAGTTTAAAAAATTTCATGTTGTATTTTGGTTTTATATTTTTAATTTTTGCAGAAAGATTGGAGCGCTGCGAGGTGAGTTTAGATATTAATTTACGCCATCTAAGGAATGAAAAAAAAAAAAACTGTATTATAATTCCGTGTCTTGAATAATGCATATAGCATAATAATAGCATCTTATGATTTTTCGTTAATGTTAGTAAATAAGCTAAATATATTAAGAAGTAGGAGCTTCACCACAAACACCTTAAGATTACATATTCGGGCAACACAGGCTTTGAGTTCGGAGGTTGAATCGAAGGCGCGCAGCGCTAGAGAAAACTTTAAAATACATCCCTGGTTTAGATTAGTTTGAATGAAAAAAGCTGAATAATTTTTTTTATCTAAAACTTGGTTGTTAAATTTGTATAAGTATTGTTATTTAAAATAAATCATTTTCAAAATTATTTTTTAAAACACTATTCAGTTCATCTTTTATTAATTCACATTCTTCAGGAATTTGTTTTTGTCCATCGGCTCTATATTTGATGTGAGATAATTGTTGCTTGGCATCATCGTACCAATTCAAGAAATCAGTCCACTTTTCGAGGTATGCTTTATTTTGTTGCAAATATGTTTCCAACTTTTGATAATTTTCTACTAGCGTGGAGTAAGTATCATTTAATAGACGAGACTCTTCAGGAGTAGAATCCAACGACATATTCTTTACTTCATTGTAAATTGAATTGAACTCTGGTTGCTTTTCAGCATGTTCTTGCATTAACACATGCATAGCTTGCAAAACCGGTTCAACTCTATCAGAATGAATTTGATCGTGAAGCTCAATTTTACGTTTCAAGGAATCCATCCAATTTTCAAAATCTGTTAATTTTCCTTGGAATTCTTGTCTTTCAATAATCTTATCAGACAAATCGTTGCTTTTTTGTCTAACTGTGTCAGCCAGGGAATTTACTCTCTCTTTCAAGTTAGACAGTCTTGATTTTACAATGGCAGCACCTTCAGGCGAAAGCGCATGACCGATACTATCAGAATTCTGTGTAAGAGTTAAATAATTTGTTTTTTTTCTACTTTATAAATGTTATTTTCTTTGAAACATTATACTATACATTTTATAGTATGTAATTTTTATCAGCCGTAGCTGAAGTACATTTATTTTTAATACATCTGATTGTGTCTGATCTGAACACGTGATTGAGGTAGGTGCTATCTATTTTACAAAATTGAGTCCACAATCTTTCTATTTTTTAAATTAACCATTTTCAATTAAGTGTAATAGTATTATTTGTTATATTCACATGGTAGATTCACATTTTATTGGTGAAGTTGGGACTCTTCAGAGCATATATTTTATGATAATTCACTAAATATAAGTAAAAAAAACAAATATTTCTTTCGACAAAAATAGAGCTGCCACTGGGACAAGAACTCGAAAATTTTCCATTGCCGGCAGACTGATCTTTCAGCCGAACTGTATACCTGCATTATTTATCTTATTAATTTGTTTTATGTATTTTACTTGACACCATACTGGCAATAGCAAAATTCCATGTTCAAGTCTCGTTTATAGTATTTTTTTTTTGAAGCAATTAGTTATTTTTTATCTTTATTCAGTGATGTATTTAATTTGATTTAATTATCATGGAAGACATGTTCTAAATAATCGCATTACATACATTTTTAATATTGAATTATTTATTATTTTATTTTTACCCACTTTTATGAGTTAATTTAATAAGCCAATTGTTTTCGAAAAATACCCTCTTATTCATCGGGATGTCAAATAAAATAAATTAAAATTAATTGAATTTGAAAACATTAGAACAAATTGACATATGTTTTTAGTTAGTTTATTTAACATCCCGATTAAGGAAAATTTTCCGAAACCAGTTGGTATATTTAATTAACTCATAAAAGTGGTTAAAAACCAAAGTAATTAATAATTTAATATTAAAATAACCACAATGTAAAGTTTGCGTTAAATATATATATTTTTTATTGAATCGAAGAATCATGAGTTATTTCTTACTTTGAGGCGTAAATATTGGGCTTCGAAGGGCAGATTATAAATCTTTTAGTTGAAGATGCCAAAGCTTCCGTTCCATTCCTGTTTGTCATTTTCTTCATTTTGTCGGTTGAAGTCATTTCTGTGAAAAAGAGAACAGTACATCTATTACACAAGGTTACACAATTGTCCGAATTCGATTAACTGATTTAAATTCAATATATTGTTTGTCTAACAAGTCTTTATGGTTTCTTTTTCTTTTATCTTTTTTTTTTTACAAAAATTACAACATTTCAATCAATGATGAATTCTTCATTATTGTTCAGGGCTCTATCCCATTTTTCAACCAATTTGTCGATGTCTTTTCTATAACAATCGGCTAGTATGGTATCGAAATAGTTATCGAGCCAATTTTTGAGGTCATCGTCGTTGTTGGACGTAACGCCACGCATTTGATTGGAGAGCGACTGAAAAAAGTGATAATATGACGGACGAGATCGGGACTGTAGGGCGGATGTGGCAGAATTTTCCAGTTGAACTCCTGAATGACGTTTTAATCTTGATTAAATGTGAAAATTCAACACTGCATTATTCAAGCTAAAAATTAAAAAAAACTATAAAATACAGGAAAACGGCAACACTGACGTTTTAGAGCTAAAAAAATGCTATCGATTAATATGTCATTTTTTGTCACGAAGAAAATAAAATAAATGCAAAGACTTATTAATGACTCAAAAATTTTGAGAAGTAAGAAGTACCGCTGTATAAATATTTAAATTGAGGTTAATTGGACACGTCTTGCGAATGCCGAATGATAAGGGCATGAAAATGATGATGATATTGTTTAATCGGTATGTAATGATGATTGAGTATTTCACGTTTCACAAAGCAACGGATGCATTCAGATTTCATGAAATTTTTATTCAATCAAGCCATGTTTGCCTTTATCTTAATAAATAAAACATTTTCTTTGTTTATTGTTTGTTTTGGGCCGCCGTAAGAGAGGATATTGCGGACATTACAGTCCCTCCAGTGTTACCCGTAAATAACGTCCAATTGGATTCCCAGCGGATTCTGCCGGGAAGCGGGCTTCCGCTCCCAATTCCACCTTATTAAATTCTCGCCACAGGCTGTGTTGCCAGTAATCCCTGCGCAACACCCGCCGCGCGAACTACGGCTATTTTTTGCAAGCAGGCCCTGCCCTAGGTCAGAGCCGCCGTTAAAGCACGCCCGGCACTAAACCATCCCTTGCGAAGAACGAAAGAAATGTGGCGCGATAACAAAGGTTGTTTGTTTTGCTGTGGGATTTGGTTTTGACAGGATAGAAGAAAATACAAAATCTTCTTCTCTTGTGTGCTAGATTCAAGCGTGTTAGATACGTGCGACGGAATGTAAACTCTAACTATAAGTAGAATCAAATATTCAAGATGTCGGTACCTAATATAACATGTACTCGTAAGCTGAAAATGATATTTTTTAATACAAATTGAATGAATCAAATAGGTAGAGAGATATATAGAAAAAAGTTTATTCAGGTATTAAAAAATATATTTTGGTTGCTACCAAGGTACGACCCGAATTCATTTATTGCTTCATTATAGCATATCAATATTCAACATGATCTAAATGTAGGAGAATAAAATTATCAAGAAAAGTAATGAATTAATAAAAAGAACTTACGGTTAAATAACATGGTTTATTCAGAAAAGTTACAATTGATTACGCATTTGAAACACAAATAGATACAATTTGATATTACCAAAGAAAAGCTTTACATTAACGATGCTTGCGAGTGGCCAGGAACTGATAATATGCGCGGCTGTCCTTCGTTGACAGCGCTAGTGGACGCGCCTCTCATCATGAAAGATCGATTGTCCGACGCTAGTCAGCGCCATGATATTGTTAAATTTACAACAAAATATTTATAAATTATTAATTATCTGTGTAGTATAAATTACTTTTAAAATGGGTTGTTGTCTTTCGCTTCTAGATGAAATATGCAAATGAAATAAATACAAAAAATACAGGGCCGGTACACAATAGAAAGTACAACTGAGTACATCGTATCATGTTTTACGACAGCCGCGCTTCCTTTCTCAACCATTTGACGGATTAAATTATTAAGTGCATTGCAAGATTTCTAATGGTTAATAAAGTATGCATTAAAGAATATTTATTTAAGTGTTGAAATGAAAAGATTTAAAAATTAGAAATATGTTTTCTTTCTTGTCTCGAAATACATTTACGACAGCACAGTACGTTTTGCCAAGAACAATGGGATTTCAAAATCAGCGGTCCAATGTCATTAAGTAAATAAAATGAAAATCTCTAAATAATATTAATGGATATATACAAATTGGTCTCCTGCACGATTGTAATAATGAATATAAGCTTGACTAGTGTAAACGTACGAGTTTAGTACTCGGACGAGCATGTGATCTTGATTCAGTATAGTTTAGCGGTTAGTCAGGAGAGCATGGATCGATAGCATGTTAATCAACACAATAAATCAAACACGATTTTTTTGGTTATATATTTAATTTTTCCAAATAATTGGACGATCGTTTCGACTGTCTAGGCCAGTGATGGCGAACCTTTTTGAGAAGTGGGTCAAATTTTGTTCATTATTTTTTTAGTACTAGCTCGTAGGTGACTAAGTCAGTGGCGTCACTTGGAAAGGGGGAGGCGAGGCTGGTTAAAAACTACTGTCTGTTCTCTCTTTTATGATATAAAAAATAAGTTTATAAAAATCAACGCGTGGGTCAGTATCTGACCCGCGGGTCATAGGTTCGCCATCACTGGTCTAGGCCATTATCAACCAATCAGTTGATAATGACCTAGACAGCCGAAACGACCGTCCAATTATTTGGAAAAATTAATATAGAACCAAAAAAATCGTGTTTGATTTATTGTGTTGATTAACAATGGAGTTCTATAAAATGAATGGCATTCAAAAAATAAAACCGATGACGTTTTCGACAAATTTTGAACTTACATATATCCTGTAGTTTTTTTATATAATTGATACATGTTTAATTCTACATTTAAAATAATAATAATTATGGAATAATATATGCATCAATTATGTTTACAAAATATAAGTTCAAAATTTGTCGAAATATTAACCCATTTCCCCGGATAAGAAATGTTCCGGATATATATATTTTGATAAATTTATTATTTCTGTACATTTTTTTAATTGATTCATTTAATTTGAATTACAAAACCTAACAGAACTATGTTCTGAAATTGTAACCTCACAACAAAAATGTTGTAATGGAGAACAGTCTTGTCAAAAGCTTCAATAATCGAAAAGCGTGCATGAGAATAAATATTAAAGTGGTGGAGGCAAGAGTGGACAGTGTGATATTCTATCCTCTTAGTCTACCTCTGAAGGGAAACCATAAATATAGAAAGTTGGTTAGTTACTAACACGAATCTTGAGTATTGAATTCGCAGCAGAATAGAACCACGCAGACTGTAAGGGTGTGTGTACATGGATGGAACTTTGATCGGTCTTGGAGATTCGGTGATAAAGATCCAGCGTATTCCAGTTGGTTATTCACTGAGCATGAATAGCTCACTTTGTACTGACAATCTTTGACGCATGTTTCGAGACAATAGTTTGATCACAACAAAAGTTCGATTGTAACAATACTGTAATTTAAAGGTTGGAGATTTAGTTTCTAGTGTGTGTCATAATCACATTTATCAATCATCATTACAATCAAACGCCAATCACATAATCATTACTAGTACAGGATGAATATTATTGTTCAGGCTGATTTTGTTTGGCCGCTATTTTGGTTTGGCAAATATTTGTCATTTTGAATTTAGTAGTAGTAGAGAATAGTTGATTACAATTTATTATAAAGCATCTAATGCCTCAATAACGTGTTGAAGTCATTAAATTTTTTTATCTAAATAATAATGGAAATGCTGTAACTATTAATGGTGATCGCTATCATCACACGGCGGAGAACTTCTCGGTAGCCGAATATGATCGATTGGGCCTGTAACACATGAGGTTTCAACAGGACGGTGCCACCTCATACACAGCTCGGGCTGTGCTTGAAATTTTGCGAAAATTTTTTCTCGGCCGCATAATGTCAAAAAGTGGTGATATCGACTGGCCTCCTCGATCACCTGATTTGACGGCTTCTATTTTATGTGGAAGTAATTAAAAGGAAAGGTCTATGCCAATTTCGATGCTACAGGACAATATTCGAAATGAAATTGCTGAAATAACACGCAAAATGTGTGAGAATGTTTCGAAAAATATGGTTAAAAGAGCACGCATTTGTGCCGCTGCCAGAGGCGGCCATTTGGTCGATATCATATTTTATAAATAATTGTAATAAACAAAATAGTTGATAAATAAAAATAAAATTAAAAAAATATATTTTATTTTCTAGTTATTCAAAAACAACATCGGTCTGGAACATAATATTCACCCTGTACTTGGTATAATTTATGAGGAAATTAGATGACTTTTCACTCACTTGAAAAATACTTCATTTACGTAAGCGATCTGAAGACAAATTATGTAAACACTCATGAACTTTATAAATCGGACCTGGCTCCCGCGGGAACAATTGGGCACGAGGAGTGCTGGGTGGCGAGGAGTAGGGTGGCGTGGGCAGCAGGTAGGCTATATTCTATTGAAAGCAGTATAACAGAAGCGTATTTGCTCATCAGCAGAAAGCGAGCGGTCGAGGTCGGCAGGCAAACAGGGTTTTTCAGCGCAAGCTTTTGTTATACGTAGTTCATGGAATTATTCATTCCGCGCAGACCGGAGCACTGGTCGTGAACTCTTTCATCAAAATCAACACTTGCAAAATAATGTAAGCAGTACGTGAATGAGGAAATCGCACGGGCAGAGATTATTTGGATTTACAAAGTACCGAGTGTTGCAGGTTTTCTTCGATTAATCGAGACATTAATGACTCTATACAAAAAATAATAAATTGGACACCTCCTCAACACTCTCACAAATAGATTTAAATATATCTGAGTTCGTTCACTAAGATTTTCATACATATGTAGCACGAAGTTTTACAACACCATTCAAGGCTATTTCTATCCTTTGTCTAAAATGCTAAATTACTATAAGATCTTATCGATTTACACCAACATGGATGTATTATTCATGACAAGAGGTTCAATTCAAAAACAAAAAAAAAACATGTTTTAGCCATTCAAACGTGTAATACGCGCCTACTATAAACAAACGCTATTAATGTCAATAACTATCACATATCACGTGAATAGACTTCGTTGACCTTGGAACCTACGCAATTATGTACTTATGTGCGGTAGTTTTAAATAGGTTAATTCTCCTCAACTATTAATTTGCAACATAACTTTTAAATTAATTTGTTTCAGTTTTTTTTAAATTAAAAAAACTGAAACAGTGTATTTTGTAATATTATATAATATTCCCTTAATTGTCTTATAACTTTTTTAGATTGTAACATAATGTAAATGAAAATGTTGATAATCAGTAAATGAAATAAAATAATTCAACAATCTTAAAAATGATCAATCGTCGATGATGCAACCCAAATATTTTGTTGTTTGCATAACACGTTGTATTTTTGACCTGTACATTATTCCAATTCTTATATATTATGGCCCTGAAACTTGAACAGTGGCGTAACTATTAAAATTGGGCCCTAATGTAAAATGGAAAAATGACCCCTGTCCTATACATATGAATTGATACTAATAGTTGAACGAAATTGACTCTTGACTACCGCTTCACAGTTAACTGACACCCACGTACCCAGGCACTCGGGCACTCTTATAAATTTCGATACTAATTACCTAGTTATACAGTTGACTGGCACCCAAGCACTCTTATAAATTTCGATACTAATTACCTAGTTATACAGTTGACTGGCACCCAAGCACTCTTATAAATTTCGATACTAATTACCTAGTTATACAGTTGACTGGCACCCAAGCACTCTTATAAATTTCGATACTAATTACCTAGTTATACAGTTGACTGGCACCCAAGCACTCTTATAAATTTCGATACTAATTACCTAGTTATACAGTTGACTGGCACCCAAGCACTCTTAATATTCGATACTAATTACCTAGTTATACAGTTGACTGGCACTCGGGCACTCTTATAAATTTCGATACTAATTACCTAGTTATACAGTTGACTGGCACCCAAGCACTCTTATAAATTTCGATACTAATTACCTAGTTATACAGTTGACTGGCACCCAAGCACTCTTATAAATTTCGATACTAATTACCTAGTTATACAGTTGACTGGCACCCAAGCACTCTTATAAATTTCGATACTAATTACCTAGTTATACAGTTGACTGGCACCCAAGCACTCTTATAAACTTCGATACTAGTTGTCTAGTAACACAGTTGACTGGCACCCAGGCACACTTATAAAGGAAAAAACAAAAGTGTGTTAATATGTACACATATGCACTTGCTTTGCTTTATCGAGATTTTCATTTTGCGGTGATGGTATTCTCCCTAACCCGGTATATTATCTAAGTACTACTGCATACATCGATAAAGTTTTCTGGCGTTTTTTTAATGTACTTGAGAAATGATTATTTTAAAGTTTATGCCATGCGGTGGTAAATTTTAAAACTTATTAGTACATATTAGAGCTGGGAAAAGCAACAATATAAAATGTATTGTAAAATGTATGGATTTTTGGGGCCTTATCCAACGTGGATTCCAATGCACTGTGTTGGCGTTGTTACGCCACTGCTCAGAAGGTCCAGACGTCACAGTGTAAGGAAGTATGCTGAGGATCACTAAAAGATACAGAAAAATAATTTTGGATCAGAGAGCAGATTAAGGTGAAGGATACCATTATTATTATTATTTTTCTTTATTTATTAATCTGTTATTAGTATAACGATACAATACAATAATATATAAATATAATATTTTTTTTGTGTTCTTCACATCTCTAAAAAGCATATACTTGTGCAGAGAAGAGGATAACATATTAATAATTAATGTTTAAAATAACTAGTTTATAATAAAATAAAATATAATAAATTAATAGCAACGATATGAAAATATTATAAGTTTCGGGGTATATTTTTATCTTTAAAGTATTTTTTGACAGCATGGATTATTCCTTTATTATCTTTAATCTTCCTGATGTTTTCGGGTAAGCTGTTAAATATATTTTTTTCTATGTGCGTATTACTGTTAAAAATTTAAAAATGAACGAACTGTCCATATTTTATGACGCAGAGATAACCGATGAACAAAAAATATATTAAAATATTATAAAAAAATATATATATATTATTCTCAGGACACGGTATGAATCGTGTTTTAATAATGAAAAACAATTTAAATAAAAATGAGATATTACTGCATACTCGTATATCTTAATTAAAATGCAAAATAATAAATGATAGTGTCTTCAAGACATGCAGTGGTTAGAATTGTACATTCATATATTTGAAATACGAGTATTTCTCTTATTGCAATCGTATAGGCAAACGAGGGGATATCTTTTTCTCAAAAAAATATTTTCTATATCAATAAACGATATTTCTCATATCTTTAACCACTCTTTAAAAATAACACTCTCGTGCTTTTATGGCACATGTTATACTTAATGGTGTCTTGTATGTGGTTATTAGTTTACTATATTTATTATTAACTTTCTCAAGAAAAGTTCTGGCTCCATGAAAAGGGAAGAAATGTCAAAGAATTATTAAACGTCCAGTCATAAGATCAAAGTTGCTACAACAATACCTATTCATTAACCATTACATTTATTTTTTTAGTTTGTATTTTATTTAATTGAATCTTGTTTTACATAAAGCAATGTGAACTATAATATATTAAAATGTTAGTGTAGTAGGCAGGCCACTGAATTAAGTGTTTTTAATTTGCTGTAACGTTTCTACTTATTATTAGAATACTGTAACACGATGACGTATGAATTAATAAATAAATAATAATATTTTAGCTGCCACCGGGATTTGAACCAGGACCTCTTCCTAATTGCGAGAAGTGCGTTATCCAATTACACTACGTCAGCTTTATAAATATCGACAAATTATCGAACTTGCATGTTGCAGTTATTTCAAATTGATGTATTAAATGTTCCATTTATTTATCACCTTTTCTTATTACGAATACGTACTTTGAGAATTAATCGCTAGGGCCTCCTAGCGATTATCTGGCGTCCGCCAGAGATTTTTCTATTTCATTTTATTAAATTATTGGGTATACTTTAATATAACGTATATATATTTTAAAGAGAACACATTATTATTTGTGAAGTTGTAATTTTTTCAGAACATATTCGAAAATTTGTCGACTATTTACAAAGCTGACGTAGTGTAGTTGGATAACGAACGTACTTCCCCGGATAGGAAGAGATGCTGGTTCGAATCCCGGTGGCAGATAAAATATTATTATTTATTTATTAATTCATACGTCACCGTGTTACATTATTCTAATAATAAGGAGAAAAGTTACAGCAAATTAAAAACACTTAATTCAGTGGCCTGCCTACTACACTAATATTTTAATATATTATATTTCATATCCGCATGTATATCTTTCTGATTGACGTATTTAATTTGTATTAAATATCACAGAAATATGTTCTGCAAAAATTACAACTTCACAAATGATAATGTGTTTTCTTTAAAATATAAATAATAATTATTAATACTAATTATTATTGACGATTTAAATGATATTAAAATAGAACGGAACGCATTTTTACATTAATATCTCTATAACATCTTTCAAGACTGTGTTTATTACTCGTTCGTCGGGTCTAAAGGCTTTGAGTAAGACATGGCATAATTCCGTGCGTTTTATTGACAGTCAACACTTTACCAACCAATTTAATAATTAATTAATTAATTAATAATTCAACACTAAGGTTGATTGAAATCAATTGATTTTCAAAACTTTATTTCACGTTTAAACCATACAATATTGATATAAATAAGACAGTCGTGTTTTTCAATAATTGTATTATTAAGATGAAGATGTCTCACAGAGACGAAGCTATTATTTTTATATGAGAATTATAGAAGTCTTGGGCATTACACAGGGCTTACGACCTGTCATCGGCTGACTTAAGTGATCACTTTACACAATGTAACGTTCACCAATTTACCCATGCTACCACATCTATCAATCTATCGATAACAGGTCGTAAGCCCTGTAATGCCCAAGACTTCCAGAATTTTCATATAAAAATAATAGCTTCGTCCCTGTGAGACGTCTAACAATCCTAGTGATTAGTTCCTACAAAGATTTGGACATACTCAAAAATTTATATTATTGTCAAATTTTGTCGTTTTATAAACAAATAAATATCGTTTTTTGTTTATCGACGAATTTGATATATTAAACTTCATCTGAGCAATTCATAAGAAAATATCGTATTCGCGTAATATATGACGCATTTGATATGTACAACGCGGGATCGGATCCAAGAATATCTTAAAACCTTCTAGATGAAAAGTTTGTCGAAGAAATAATGATTAAGATAATCTTAGTTATTTTACATGTACGAAAGAACACTGAATAGAAGATTGTTCTCCTTTTATTATCATGGCAAGACTCATGTGTACCCGATGTTCGTTAACATAGAAAACCCGCGTTTTTCCTTTGTTAGTTAAATTCACGTCATGTACCTAGGTACCTATTCCTGCTATTTTTAAAAAAATATTGTGTAGTGTATAATATTATAGAAAGCGTAAACTTTACAATAATATTTTATTATACGACGTTTATTTACTAAATAACATTCTTTTGAAGCTTGCATCAATATAAACATTTAAAAAGTAATTAATACACCAGAAAGTAAAATAAGTATTAAATATTACATTTTATTTATATGCAAGCCTGTTAGATGCTACCTACCTCGCTAAGTTCATATAATGTACCTGTTCTAAGATTAGAAGTTCTAAGCCATTAGGTTTCATTAATTATTTATCACTGTATTTAATATTCCTGAAAACTGATATGTGCATAAGTAGAAAGTAAGGTAACAAATTAATAGTAAAAAAACAGAAAAATCAGACAAATACTAAAGACATGTCAGAAGTAAAGAACAGAGTAAAACGAACATTAAACTAACGGTATATTAATGAATTGGAGTAAAAAAATATTATAGTAAGCTTAGTATAATATATTATATTATTATAGAAAACGCATATCTTTGTTATTCTCATTTTCAAAATTTAATAATTTGTTTGTCTTGAAACACCTATATTATAATGTACAGAACGCTAAGAGATCAGTGCTTATATACGCGACTGAGACGCGGGTACTGACTAAGAAAAATGAGTGTGAACTGAACGTTTTCGAAAGGAAAATTTTGAGGCGTACTTTTGGGCCTGTTTTCGAAAATTAATTTTGGCGTAGACGCAATAACAACGAGCTCTATGTTTTATTTAATGAGATGAGCATCTTAAGATTTATTAAAATAAATAGTCTTCTGTGGTTGCGCGACATTAAGGGCACGATCGAACAGTAATCACTCAAGTCATTATTGAAGACATACAGGGTGCAGGATTATGGGAAGGCTAAGGTGGATGGTGATAATGTCGTCAAAGATATATCTGTCTTAGAAATAGGAATCCAGAGAAACGACGGATACAACCCCTAGTGTTTAATATGATGATGTTATTATATTATCCACTCAGGCAATATGCCAGCCCTCCGTTGGCACACTAATTTTACTCTAATATTATATTTAATACACTTTCAGCGAAAAATTAATTATACAAATCAGAATACAATAGTTGTCGCTATTAATCTGCTAGTTATTTTATGTAACGCATTTCAAAATAGCATATACCGATTCAATTTTATTATTTATCAAGAAATAATAATAAAAAAAATGTAAATAAAGAATTTGTCGTTTAGAAGTTAAAATAAGTAAGATTGAATATAATTGGTTAGGAAATGAACAGACTTTTTGAAAAATGACTCAGTAAAGGAACAAATGAGTCTAGAAATGACAAAAGTTGTTAACTCCACTTTGGTTGGAGATAAAGTGAAATAACTACGGTACCTTGTTAGAGGCTTGCGCGGAAGCGGTAAATTTTAAAATTATTTTGAGAGTATAATTTATAAATTTAAAAACATTTTTAAGCAGAATATGGTCCTGTTAGATGTATCAGTATACATGGGAAGATATATGTATGGAAGAGTGTTGTTTGCAGAGGCGTAACTATGATAATGCGGTGCATTGGGGTCCACGTTAGATTGGGGACCATAAAGTTCACTCCGTTTGGCAAAGATATTTTTATAAAAACCAACACAGCAAAAAATTAACTATAAAATTTAAAAAATAGTTTCCGACGTGAAATTGATAATATTTTTACGTGTTTCTGTAGGTTTAAGAACCAGACTACCGCTAAAAAGCGAAAATTGACTTCAAACGAAGCAAGTATTTTATTAATTACAAGTGCATATACATAAATGTTTAAACCACGTTACGTACGTTTTTTTGTGAAAATGTGAATATTATAGAAGATAAAATACTAATTTTGTTCTCACTAATTAATGAATAAACCATGCAGAATTAATATTTGTATAGGTACCTGATATATGTAAATACTATACTTTTTAGATGGCTCTTTTCTATTCTGCATTGGGGCCCAATTTTTGTAGTTACACCACTGTTTGTGTGTCAGAACAAAAGAGTGTGGCGTCATATCTTTGTTGATAAAAAATATTTAATCATGAAAATGTCAAACACACCAAATTCATTTGAACAGTTTAAGGTCCGAGGTACATTTGTAAAACTTCCTAATCAAAATATGTGTAAATAAGGTACTTGTTTTTTGATTCTACTCGTTTAATTTACTTGAGACGTGTTTCGCTTTAAACGAGTACAAGAAAAAAAAAACAAGTGTTTAATTTTGACATGTGTGACACCATATTCAAATAGAGTTCAAAAGTGAACGAAAATTGTATTGTATATAAAAAGTATTATCAGATATTGCCAGTGGAAATAAAAAAGTTAAAATTTTTCTCGTACATGAATATGTACAACCCATTGAACATATATAATGTATTACAATATCAATAATTTGTCACACGGATATTAAATGTTGTATAAATTTTCACTATGTTACGGTTCTGGTTCAGAATGTGACTTCTCCTCCAATCTGATATTTTCAGAAATATTTGGTAGTTTACACAACTGATGGGCGGGCGGCTGGATGCGTTGTACCTTTTATAGCTAGGGGTCGCTTTTTCTGGACATGCTTTCCTCGCACCATCTGGTTGTTATATCAATTCTGATTTTCTGCCACCTATTTGAATCATATTGAACTCCAATATAAACGAGCGAGGTGGGAGCAACGTTAAGACGAATACAGTATACTTTCGATAATCCGCGATCGCGTTAACCACGTTGCGGATTAACCGGAGCAGTAAAAAATTGACAAGTTTTCAATAAAATAATTATTTTTTAAATACTAATTAAATGTATTAATTAGAAAGATATACATATTACATCAAATTTATGGAAAAATATTGTTGTTGCTATCGGGAATCGAACCTGGATCTCTTTCCAATCCGGGGAAGGTGCACTAACCGACTATGTTACAGTAGACAGTTCTTTTGACAACAAAGTTTCAAACCTATATGTTACACTTTTTATATGAATACATCTATCGTTTCATTATTTGAAAGCCATTCACTTTATTTTTACGGAATCTCAAATACCTTTGAGTAGTCCGATAGGAGACGCCAGAATTAACAATTCATTCTTATTCAATTTTAGACACATTGATACAACTTATATATTACTAAGGAGAACACATTTTTATTGTGAAGTTGATATTGTCAAAAATAAATAAAAAATATATTATAATACATTTACTAGGTTAACTTTTTACATGTATTATGTACTTACATTGATAAATAATGTCTAACGGTCTGACGTATTACTCTTCCAAATTAATATTCATTAAGTATACATTTTCACGTAGTTAATTACTATGAGTGTTGCGTAATATTTCAAATATCAGACAAATGTACCGAGGGTATACATATAAAATTTGGCAAAGTAAATACAACATATCAGTAAGAAAGTAAGACATATATTTGTGTACCCTGCCTACTACACTAGTAATTGACTGTATTATAGCAGACAGTGTTCCTCAGGTATAGCAGTAAGCAAAGTGCAATGATCAATGTACAAAAATATATATATAAACAGTTGAACAAGATGTCATTAGATTAGATACATACTTTATAACACTTAACGTAAATGCATTGTTCAATGTATAAGATATAATATATATGTAAAGAGTAAAGCAAGATGCAATTTAATAACATATAATTACAACATGTAGATGGCTTTCAAATAATGGAACGATAGATGTAAATTAATTTGAAAAATGTAACGACAATTTGTCGTCAAAAGAGTGTGCTGTAGAAGAGTCGGTTAATACACCTTTCCCGGATTGGAAAGAGATCCAGATTCGAATCCCGATAGTGTAACAATAATATTTTTCGATAAAATTCATTTTGTATGTATATATTTCTAATTAATACATTTAATTAGTATTTAAAATATCACAGACCGTCTGCTTTGAATAATTACAACTTCACAATAAGAGTGTGTTCTTATTAATAAATATTTTTTAGTTAAAGCCGCACTGTCTAGTCAATAAAACTGTATAGGTCGCAAAAATGTATCGATACACATTATAGTCGAAAATTCATTACCAGTAAATTTTTGTAGTACAACTTTATCATTTGAATTTGCAAGTGTACCAGAGTGCGTAATCTTTAATTTAGTTCAAACAAAATTTAAAGCAAAAATGTAAACATAATTTTGAATTCATAATAAGAGATATAAAGCTGGTAAAATTGCAAACATATTATCGAACAGAACTCGCGACATTCGCTTATAAAAAGATGACTCATTGTTATTTGGGGGCCGGGGGTGATCTTGGTGGCACTTTTGACGGTTTTTTTACGGATGCATCGTAATTCGCAATAAACTATAATTTAAATTTCATGTCCGCAGGGGTTGATTTAAATTTGACTTTCTAGTTGAATTTGAGAAAAGTGAATAAAGGGAAAATGAAAAAGATTAATTTTATTCAATTTTTTTTTGCCGAGATTATCCGAGAATTTTTCTCCGACATTTTCGAATAATTGAGTATACTGTTGCGTAATTATTGTGTTTAGAAGTAGAAAAATAGGGAGACTGATTTTTTTTATTTATGAAAAATGGTTTTGGAATTTTCATAATCCGAGAGTGACTGACTGATTTTCGTATTCTGAGTGAAACAATCATTATTCATTTCAAGGCCCCTCTGTCATAACTTTGTGTACAAAAAATTCCTACCTTTTTGTAAAGACAAAAATAAAATGTTGTGGTCTAAATATTAAGTCTTTTAAAGTTCGAAAATATTCATTTTTTTACACTGAAGGAATTTCGTCGATTTTTGGTTAATTTGAAAGAAAACGAGATAGTTTTCAGTTTATATCTCAAAACGATAAAAATGCTGATATGATGTGACGGAGAATCACCAGGTCTTCAGGTTCAGGTTTGTTGGCTACATATCTACAGAAAAATAATGTTTATAACTAACCATATATTCTATTTTACAAAGAATAAAATGTATTTAAATGCATGTACAGGGTGAATATTATGTTCCTGGACGATTTTATTTGACCGCCATATTAATTTGGAAAATATTTGTTTGTTTGAATTTGACAGGAATAGAAAGAAATTGATTACAATTTATTATAGAGCATCTGCCGTCTCAACAACGTGTAGAAGTCATTAAATATTAAAACAAACGCAAAGCCGATTTTTAGGAAAAAGTCATCAAGGGCAACGAAGCTCATTTCGACTTGGTGGGTTTTGTTGATAAACAAAACAACCATTATTGGGGCACTGAAAATCATCAATTGATACATCAACGTTCTTTACATTCACGCAGAGTTACTGTATGGTGCGTCATGGTAGCCAGCGGAATCATTGGGCCCTATTTATTTCAGTACACAAGATGCGATGCTATAAAAACTTCTTGGTGGTCGAATTGGGTTAATTGGGCCTGTGACATATGTGGTTTCAACAGGAAAGCACTACCTCATACACGGCCCGAGCTACGCTTGAAATTTTGATGAATGAAACAACATCGCCATGGAACATAATATTCACCATGTATATCATATTCTTAGATTCTAATATATGCGGTACATATTAGCTGTGGTTTGAATCCTGCTGGCCGCGTGTACTACATATATATATATATATATATATATATATTGTTCCGTACAGGAAACAAAAATGTAGACATGGGTGGTTCGCCGATCTCAGCTTCTCTCAACCGGCGATGATGATGATGATGATGATGATTATGAGGTGGAAAGAAATGAAACATAAAAGATGTTCAACATAGGCGCACTACGTCGGCAAAATCGAGAATGGCCTCCACCTGCCCGCAGAAAACTCTGTTTTTATTCAGATTCACAACACTCATATTTCCAAGTACCTACACGGCGACAGGTCGCCGGTGTAACGTCAAAGACGTCTTTGTTTTCTTGAAATCTATCCCACGGGTTTTTTGGCGCCACGTCGACTATTACACCTTTTAATTATTGACACGTGTCTTATCATATCTGTTATATGGCGCCTGGTTGGCGAGTAATTCTGTGCGATACACATAAATAAATAAGGGATTTTAACAGTATAGAGTTTTTTGTTTTATATATGAAGAGTAAGATGTATGTAGGAAAAACGATCGGCAAAAATCACTAATAAAATTAATAAGGTTAACGAATATAATTTTTTTTAGTGTAACAAGGTAAATATTGAAAAAATCTATTTTTGTTAAATTATTATTGTGATATTTACGCGAACGGTAAATGAACGAATTTTATGGGTAAGAGGTTCTGTTTCTAGGAAAGTACGGCCTGTTGGGTTGATCTGGATGTAAATAATATATATATAATAATTATAAATGCATGTTCAGAAGGCTGATGTTTATGAGTTATATGAGTACGATTTTCATAATAGCAGCAATTTATCACGCGTTTTGCTGGTGAGGCTTGCGGCTGTTTATGTGCAAGTCGTGTACGATCATTAGCAAGCGTTTCTACCCGATGTTCAGTATGCTCACGGGGATTTAAACTGGCGATTCTCTCATTTAATCCAGCACTAATATCAAGAAATTAAAAGAGTTCGGTCGTTCTATTTCCGAACACGAAGTAGCAGGTAGCAGACGGCGAGCATTCGGAGAATTTCCTATGGAGATTAGACAATTAGATATCGGGCCGGATTTGCGCGGAACGGATGTAAAAGGGAATTCGGACAATTACAGGCAGTGGCCGCTCCGAGCCAAACCACGAGGAGAATATACCGGTCCGCTTCCGAGTGCGGCGCATAGAAACCCCAATACAACGATGTATAACATACCCTTATGTAGCTAGCTAGTTAAAAAAATCATTTACAATGCACACATCATATTTTATGGGCATCGGTATGAGGAATTTTATGTTTAATTGAATAGAAATAAGAGCAACAAATGGGGATTAATTTTAATGACATAATTATTTTCAACCGCTATCTTTATAAATTTCCTACTTATTAAATACAAATTTATGTTAGAAATTATTACTGTAGTTTTTATGGTTTTAAAAATATAATTTATAACTAACTAACTTACCATAACGCCGTTTCCCGCGGGGGTAGGCAGAGCGGATAGAGCGCCACACTATTCTCTCCTGACACACAGTTCTAGCCTCATACTCATTCATACATCTTCTCATACAAGCTCGCCGATTATTCAGGCTTCTAACGGACGATCATCCAGTATCTGGTTGGTCGTGCCAAGTCTTCCACGGACGTACTCTATTTCTGGTGCCATCAACACTTGCGTCAAATATCTTCGTATTTAATATTTTTTAATTTATAAATGGCCTAAATACATTTTTATTATATTATAAAATGATAAAAAAAATCAAAATTGTAAAAAATATTAAATAGTTTTAATGTTTGTTTTTAAAATATTATATATCCTATAAATACTAGATGGATTTAAATCTGGTATGCTTCCTATAAAAAATAACTAAACCATGTGATATAAATTGAAGAGTTTTATGATTTAAATTCAAGATGTAAAACGTCGTTTTAGTGAGGAAACATAAAATGGTTTTCCATCTCCGCGAGTACAAATTGAAATCGGAATAATACATAGCTATTGCTCCGACCGCCCCCGCAGTAGAGCGCAGCTTGATGGTATTGCATTCTTCGAATTTTTATGACAGACCGAATGCTTTCAGAACTCTCACTTCAATTCTAAAGTACACAAGATTTTTAACGGATTTTTTAAACAATATTTTTATGTACCCTTAACAAACTTATGTAGTTATCAAGAAGTACCCACAACGTGGTTGTACGCAGCTCATAGTGTATACATCATACAGGTTATAGTTTAATTTAAATAACAATGAAATAAAATGTAAAAATAGTACGAGATACAAATATAGTTGATATGGATGTATATAAATCAAACAATGTTATAACTCTACTTGGTTTATTAGCACTACTCGAGTTTCGAGAGAAACAGTAACTCTTCTCTATTATAATTATAATTACTTCTCAATTCGAAGTCAAAAATAGATAATTATTAGAGAGAACACATTCTTATTGTGAAGTTGTAATCATTCAGAACGATAGATGTATTAATTTGAAAAGTTTAACATATGGGTTCGAAAATTTTTCGTCAAAATTACTATCTGCCGGTTAATGCAACTTCCCCGGATTGGAAAAAGATCGAGTTTCGAATCCCGATAGAAACAACAATATTTTTCGATAAAATTGATTTTATATGTACATCTTTTTTAATGAATATATTTAATTTAAAAATAGATACCTTGGAGAAAAGCGAGGTTTTAAAAATTCCATGCGGAGATTGCAATAGTTAATATATCGGACAAACCTCTAGAAATCTCAACATTAGATTAAAAGAGCATCGCCGTTGTCTAACTAGTAAGGTAATAAAATGAATAATTTTGAAAGTTTAGAGATAAAAAGGAATTTGAACTTGGGTATTAATTTTTTAAACAATATTACATTTTCTCACTTATCTCCTCTCCTCTCAATACTCCCGTTACAACCACTCCTCCACCGTCTACCAGTAACTCCGCCCCCTCCACTTCTATCTGTCAGTACCTAATTACTTGTATGTCTACCATCTAAACCTTGTCTTCTATATTTATGTGTAGTTAGTTAGTTTAATACTTCAACTGTCGATGAGAGTTACTGTTTGAGAAGTGCTAATAAACTCAAGTAGAGTAACAACATTTTTTCATTTATATCCATCCATTATAATGAAATATACAAAGTTAACGTCGATTCTATCAATAATATACAGTTGATATGATTTAAAAATAAGTTAAAAATATACGATGAGGGATACATTTTCATGGCGTATGTGTATGAATGAGATTTGTTTCAAACACTCGTCACGAAAGTTGCGTAAGGGTCAGTGAAGTTGAGCGCGGAGTGAGTTATGTTTTACTTCTATCGCATTTTGTACGCAGTGTAGAATGACGCAACTGCTACATACTGTACGTACGTAACTGATACTTCACCGTCAAATCTCGTGAAGTGGATATGAAAGTTTCATCCGTGTGTGTACATGTTTTTAAATGTACAGAAGATTCAAGATAACTTCAAGCTATAATATTTGCGCTACGGATCAATAACCAATTGTCATGCGGATAGATGGCGTTGTACTTGAAATACAATTATTAAAGAATTTGTAAAATGAGTACACACACACTCATCACTTTTGTACAGTAATTCGTATAACTTAATTTGGTTTAGATTTTAAATGATTAAATGTATTAATTAGAAAGATATACATATATAATAAATTTTATCGAAAAATATATTTTTGTTGCTACCGGAATTCGAACCTGGATTTCTTACCAATCTGGGGAAGGTGCATTATCCAACTTTGCTACAGTAGATAGTAAATTTTCGAACCTATATGTTACATTTTTCTAATGAATACATCTACTGTTCCATTATTTGAAAGCCATCAATGGCTCCAATAGCAACAACAATATATTTTTCGACAAAATTGATTATATATGTATATCTTTCTAATTAGTATATTTAATTGGTATTTAAAATATTACAGACCTATGTTCTGAATAATAACAACTTCACAATTAGAATGTGTTCTCCTTAATAGTTTTAAATGACACTAGATAATTATATCGTACCTGCGTATCATTTTAGGTGATTCATCTAACTTGCTTTAATTATCAAAGAACTAACACTATACCGATTATTTAATATTTTTAATATTAATATAATATCTCTTTTCTGATTAATACAATTTTAGAATATATTCATAAACAAGTTTTGGATTTTAGCTACGGACAGCATTTTTTGTATATTATATAAATATTTTATTTCAATCCACTTTACACGTTTTATTAAAAAAAAAAACAGATTCCATCCCTTGATATTTTTTCGAGAGGACGCCACGCTTATTGTCAGACAACTAACCATAAACAATATTTCCAACGAGACATCACTAATATTACTGTTATAAATCATTGTCAAGGCATCAAAAACAACATGAAAAATAAATTTATTACACCCAAGATGAAACCTAAATCTGATCAAAGACACGCTGTCTGTCTTTCTCACACCATTTCTATGCAATATAGGTTGATACTGAAATTAATATATATTTTTTCCTTCTAGTTTCATTTAAACGATATGTTTTGCTGAGCAGAAGTGAAACGAGAGTACAACTCTTTTAGCAGCACCGGGTGGGTGCCTTTCGGCACCTTTTGTAAACATAAAAAAAATCACATACTTACGAACAATAACGAGAATACATTTAAACAATGCTTCATTTTATGAAAAGAAGTTCTCAAGTTGATAATATTATTTAAATACGAAGGCGAGTCAAAAATTATTAACATTTTTCGTTCTACAATTTATTTACACAAAACTTTACGGAAGCCAAGCTCGTCGTGGATGATTTTATGGGCAGAATCATGACTGATGTTCAAAGAAGACGCTATCTCACCGTCAGCAACTCGCCTATTCGCTAGAACCATTTTTTGAGCTTGCTAAATCTTTCCGTGGTGGAGGTTGACGGGCGTCACACTCGTCCAGCCACTTTTAAACAAAAAAACACTTTTAAGTGATAAAGCACTGTCTCCGTATTGTGATAAGAGTCTACGATGAATTTCGGGACCTTTCACACCCTCCGATCAGAGAAATCGGATCACTGCTCGTTGTTCCTCCTTGGTGCAAACTGCTAGCGGAGCGGAAATGTTTACACTGTAATAGCCAAAATGCAAAATACGCGATCGGAATTAAAATTAGCACACGTCACCGCAGTCATACTACACGCATGCGCAGAATACAGTATGACAACCTTGAACGTAAATAAGTAAAGTAAACAGAATATTACTTACAAGTGTGGGTTAAAGACACTGGAAATTATTATTCCCACGCAGAACAATAAATTACCATCATAATTATGAAATTTTATACTTCCTCCCTATTTTAGGGTGAAAGTAAAGGATCAGCTTACCTGTAAATATGATGAATATTAACTATAAATAGAATTTTGAATCATGACACTGAGCATGTTTTTGTTTGTTCATTTGAAATACTTTATATTTGTAATATTGTATAGAAAAAAAAACAAAAATATATAATAAAATAAACTAAAAAAAATTTATTCATACGCCTTCAATTTAGATGATAGTTTATTTGAATGTACATTACATATTTAGTAATAGGTAGTACTTAAATAATGATGGGAACTCATTCGTGAAATAATTATTTAAAATAATATTTCTAAACAATGTTTGCACTATATGAGTATGGTGGGATTTTGAAAAATTAATAATACAATGATATGTTATCAAGGAGAACACATTATTAATGTGAAATTGTAATTATTCAGAACAGACGGTCTGATATTTTAAATACTAATTAAACGTATTAATTATAAAGATATACACAAAAAAACAATTTAATCGAAAAATATTGTTGTTGCGCTATCAAGATTCGAATCTGGATCTCTTTTCCAATACGGGGAAGATGCATTACCAACTGTGCTATAGCGACAGTATTTTTGACGACAAATTTTCGAACCTATATGTAACACTTTTTCAAATTAATACGTCTATCGTTCCATTATTTGAAAGCCATCTATGTTATTTTTACGGAATCTCTAATACCTTTGAGTAAACCGATAGCAGATACCAGAATTAACAATTCATTGATTGACAATCATTGATGGATTGCAAAAGAAATCCAGGTTCGAATCCCGGTAGCGCAACAACAATATTTTTCGATAAAATTGATTTTATATGTATATCATTATAATTAATACATTCATTTAGTATTTACAATAATAATGAGTATATAAAGTCAAATTTTGACTAAAACGCCTTAAATTTAGATAATAATTGACTTGACTTAACAGTTGTACATCTAATATTGTAGATAACGTCGGTAACTTCGCGAGAGTGGCATATCTACTCCTGATATTTACTAAATAATTAATATTTCACTTAAAATTATCTTTATTATCAGCCATTTTATATCCACTGTTGGATGAAAGCCTCCCCAAGTCTCTCCCACTTTTCTCTGTTCATTGTTATTCTCCGCAGAATTTGATGATTTCGTCAGTCCAGTGGTTTTTAAGGTATCCTAATGGTCTCTTGATTCCATTCGGATACCACTAGTATTATTTTATTATATACTCGTATCAATTTAATTTATAATAATTAAAAATATTTCAAAAACTTGTCGCGATTTACTAATTAATAATCGGTTTGCGACACAGAATAGTAATAGGCATAGTGAATTAGAATAGAATGTTAAATTTTTTAACTTTTTGTGTTTTCTTATTATTTTTTTGTTGATTTACTTTTGGTAGAGGATTTAATAATAATTATTGAAGTGCGAAGAGCTCTTGCTTAGGAGTATGAAGTACTATTTAATCAAGGGTGTGTTCGTTTTCAGGGGTTCTCGGGATGTCGCGACAATCAACATTTTGAACTACTTGATCTATTACAGTTCGCTCCACATTTAATTTCATCCGTTCATCAGAAGCAGATCTCTTTGTGTGGTCTTTGATGAACAAAATTTTCATTAATCACAATAATTAGCTAAGAGATAAGTTTTGACAGTATCAAAAGTATTTAAAAATCAATAGAATTATCTGAACGCTCTAAACTACTGAAGTACCCGGTCAGAATAATAAATATATTTAATCTTAATATAATATATACACAAAGAACCTCTTTTATATTAAATATAAATTTTGGCTTTACATTTACGTAAAACTCTGTTGGTTTAGTGGTCACCAGCAAGTTACTCCTATTTTCATAGTACTAGCATTTAGCTTAGTTTGAAAATAGTAAGAATATTAATGTGACATGTATTCCGTGTACTTCTTCTTCTTGTATCCTATCCGTTCAACGGACGTTGGCAACCATGACTTTTATTTATTGCGGTCCGGAAAAGCTCTACTTTAGACTGGCCAAACCATTGTCTTAGTTTCTTCAGCCAAAGTTGGAAGTTGTCGGGGTCTATGAGAGCAATTTTGTATTGACAGCTATGTGGCACCATCCTGTCACCATGTATGACCTTTTGCTTACATACGATTCTGAGTAAGCGGTGGGTCTGCCCTCATATCCATGATGTTTTCGTTCTTCTTCTAAATTCTCTTCTTCTAGCTAAATTTCGTATACGCATCACTATTTAAAAAATATATATAAAATATTTTTTTCGTAGAAAGCAATCATTTTGTGGTTTGACATATTAGATTAAATAAAATACAATCACTTTGTATGAAACTACGAAATTTATTATACGTCAACCTGTTTTGCTTATCTCAAGCCTCATCAGGATGTATTTAAAACTAATCATAAATGCAAAAAGAGTGTACTTATATGAATACAAAATTAATAAATCTGTCTCTCTCTTTCACATGTAATTTAATATTCTATCTCCCTCTTTATATTTATATAAGTGCATTCTTTTTGTATTTGTGATTAGTTTTAAATACGTCCTGATGAAGCTTGAGATAAGCGAAACCGGTGGACGTATAATAAATTTCGTGGTTTCATACAAAGTGTTTGTATTTTATTTAATCTAAGAAGAAAAATTAAAAAAATATTAATTTGCCTATGATTCTCGCACAAAAGCCAATACGTGCTAATACATTGCTTCAAATTATGAACAAAGAGACTCTAAATGTTTTTACATTCAAACATCAGCCTCAATTGTTAAAAAATGCGAATTTGGATTCTTTACAATAACTCAGCGACTCTGCTAACTTTGTAATGTTATTTAATGCCCCTCCCGGCATGTTTTCAAGATAATTTGTAGTTGGTAAAGTTTATCAGACCTCTGTTTGTTGTCTTCTCTTCAAATAAAATGCAATAAACGACTATTTTACTTTGTGGTGCGTCAAGATTATTCATTTTTTAAAATAAACTATAGGGTGAATATTATGTTCCAGGCCGATGATGTTTTTAAATAACTATTTTCTTCACAATAGGCGTCTACAGACTGAAAATACCAGGTTTACTGTTTATAATATTACGTAACCAAACAAAATCGGCCTGGAACATAATATTCACCCTGTACTTTTCATATTTCCAATAACAACCGAAAATAAACCCTCCTCTCTTCCCTCTTCCACGCCCCACCGCTGTACCTGAATCGGTCGGCACAGAACTGTATTAAACTTAGTTATCATTTACGCCTTTCGAAACTATAGTAGCGACAATTACTCAACCCGCGCGTTATGTTTATTTAAAATAAATAAATAATAATAATAATAATTTCATGACAGCGTAAGATGTGTGCTGTTATTCTCGATGTGTCTCGCGAGCCGTGAACACGCACCCTCAGACGTTGCGAACACTCAGTTCCCCTTGCTGTAACTGCTGTTTGAGATGTCAGATAATACCAAGTAATGGCGACGAAGAGATTTATGGTTTAGAGATTCGAATACAAGAGTAGGTACCGTTCTGCTCCAACAGATGTCGTAAACAATTGATTTAAAAAATAATATATTTTGAATTATACAATTTTTATATTATATCGTTTAATTTGTGGCAGACGGCATTAACAAACAAACAAACTAACGGATCTGCTATAATAGTAGTTTTAACGCGTTTGTCGTTACGCCATATTAAGTTTTTCAATAAATTTGAGTTACACGAACAAATATTATTATATTCTGTAACTATCTTAATAATCTAAGTGCGGTTAAAGTAAATTGCTACGCCATCACGTCTAATATTTTGCCTCATCCCGAAAACTACTTTCGGGCTACCAACTAGTTAGCTGTTAGATATCTGCCATGAAATGTCACGGACCCTAAAATGTTACGTCATAACATGTACATAAAAAAAATGTGTAGGAAATTGGATATGTAGTTTCATATTTATTTTTATCGTCTTTAAATTTAGATAAACAATAAAAAAAACAGTACATGCAAAAAGTGTGTTTTGAGTAATATCTATAATTTCATTAAATATATTTGTACCGTTTAAAAAAGCTTTATTATGTATTATACAAAATAAATACTGTTTTCGTATTCTTCCTCTAGTGGTGATTTTTAAATCTCGTGGATATTTTAATAAACCGATAATTATTTGTATGGAGAGGAGGGAAGGTTATGTATTAATAAAAACTTATTGTATTAATAAAACTAAAGTTATAATATATGATTCGATTGTTAAAGAGGGGAGCGATAAGGGGAGCGGGATCTCTTGTCTCCGACATATGAGATAACAACAATGGCGTTAGATTTTTTCAGGGAGACCCTATTGAACGGGGAATATTGTGAAATTGCTTTTTTAATTTCAGGTAATTTTAACTTTGTATATAATTGTATAAAGTAGTAGAAAAAATGGATACAGTTTTTAATAAAATACATTTTTTATTTTGTTATTTCTTTTTTTGTTTGATTTTGTTGAATTTTTTACAAATTTTCTTGTTTTTAGTGAATCTTTTTATAAATTTTATTCAATAAGGTCAAGAACAGGGTAAAGAAGTGAAATCGGACAAAGCTGATGGAGATCGGATGAAGGATCATATAGGCCGAGGGAGTTTATGGAAGGGTTTGGGATGGAAATTAATTTAGAATAAAATTTAGAAGATAAATCGTGTAAATCGTTATAAAATATTTACCGGCGTTTTATATACGCAGAATAGCCGCCTACGTGCTATTAACTAGTGTATGGCGGACGTAATATATATATATTGTTCATAAGTTTGATATTTTATTCTTATTCTATCTGAAACACATAAACATAATTTGAAAAATGTAGATACAATAGCGAATAAATAGTAGGTTACGAAATTTTTCAATATTCGCTACATCCCATTTTCCAAACACGTAAATGAATAACGCAGAGTTTGTGAGTTTAATATTGCTATTAAATCGTAATAATTATTATAGTTTTAATTTTTTTAACGGATACATATTTTATGAATCAATCAATTGATTAACAATATTTGAATATGTCCCAGAACACACAATTACTGGATTTTTTACCTACAAAGGCACTGTTATTAAATGAATATCAGATATCTCATAGAGACAAAGCTATTTTTTTAATTATATTTAATGGAAAATATATAAAAGTATGGGGTAATTACAGGGCTTACAACTTGCCTTCGGTTGACTTAATATACTTATATACTGGTCAACATAAGAAAATATATAAAAAATATTGATTTTTCAGGCGTATTCTAGTATAATATGTTAAAAAACATTTTACAGATAAAGAATATTGCTTTAAAATAATTTCAAACAATCAGATTCTCATAGTGATGACATATATGCTGTTTATAAAAATGTCAATAGATGGCGATGGTGTAGTGGTACTCGAAGCGAGTTCACATACTAACATATATATAACTTTCAAAAATTTGATAAATATGGAGATTGAGGGATGAGAATTGGTGAACGTTTTATAGGTGATCAGTTAAGCCAGCCGAAGACATGTCGTAAGCTCTGTAATAACCCCATACTTCCATATATTTTCCATTAAATATAATAAAAATTAGCTCTGTCTCTATGAGATATGACATTTGTTTAATCAACTGATTGTTTGATAAATCTTTAACATTCAGAATAAATTGTTGTAAGTGTCTACGCTTCTAGGTGACGTTTGTGCATATCTTATTGTATCTCGTTCCATGATGTCTAGTTAATTTATAATCTTACATGATGTGCAGGTTAGCTGTTATCGGAGTTGGCTCGCATCTTTGATGTTTTCATATAAAATGACGACAAATAAAATACATAATCGTTTAAATTAAATAGCGAGAGCTCGAGAATCGATCTGTTTCGCGCACACGGTAATCTATTGACTTTTTGAACGCAATACAATAAATTGTGCTTTTTTAAAACGAAAATATATTTGAAAGTCCACCATTAATATAAGAAGCCCGGCTCAATAATATACGACCTATCGTTTTTGGAGTTGTTCAACGGAAGGGAATTTTATTTTTGTATAGTCTGATTTTTGATTAATGCCTCGTGATGCCTCATTCGCATTTAAACAAGTTTAAAATAAACGTTTAACCTTGAACAGCCCATTGAAAGAGTTTGCGAAAGCAAAATGAAGCAAATACACGCGTCCAGAGACTGGGTTTGAATAGGGGAGGGAACGGGTGGGGTACGGATAGAGACGGCCGAGTGTGCGAGTTGTGGAGTTTCAATCCCGACCCCGAGAAGTGGTAGTGGGTGAGATGATGAAGAGTTTGCACTTCAATCTGAGAGTACGTCTGTCATGATAAAATAATTAAACTGGTTTACCATTGCTTGTGTAATGGTCTACACACATCTATATTTATATTGTAAATGATGAAGTCAACATATTTATGAACAAGTTTTTTTTGCATTAATTGTTATGGCAGTTACATTATAATGCAACATGATTATTTTGATTTTTCGCTAAACTAAACTTTGCACTATGGTCACGTTAAGTTATTTTGTTACTACTGCACTCCCTTTCATCATCAGGTGTAATTTTTAATATTTTAATACTGCTGGTTATGTGTTTAAATCAATCCTAAACGCTAATTAAAAATGTATTAATTATAAAGATGTACATATAAATCAATTTTATGGAAAAATATTGTTGTTGCGCTACCGGGATTCGAACCTGGATCTCTTTTCCAATCCGGGGAAGGTGCATTACCAACTATGCTACAGCGACAGGATTTTTGACGACAAATTTTCGAACCTATATTAATATATTATACGTCTCCTGTTCCATTATTTGAAAAATATATACATTGTTTTTACGGAATCTCAAACACCTTTGAGTAAACCGATAGCAGACGCCAGAATTGACAATTTATTTTTATGAAATTTTTGGACACATTGATACAACTTATATATTATTAAGGAGAACACATTCTTATTGTGAAGTTGTAATTATTCAGAACATAAGTCTGTTTTATTTTAAATACTTATATCAATGTGAATGTGTTCTTTTAATAAATCAATCCTGTTAATTTATGGTAAATTTATATTCACATTGTGTCTTTTTTCCGTTGTAACGTTTGATGGCGTCTGTAGTGTAGTTATAACATCAAAATGAAAACATTTCCTTCGTAGTTAAATTATTTCATCCAATATTCCACCAAATACCCATGAGGCGACATATCTAGAATAGGTGAAAAACATTATATTACAATTTTTATGGTGCGTTTATGGCTTTGTAGCGGCCGGCGGAACGCGTTCTGGTCGGGGCGCGCGTCAAACCAAAGCAGCGCAGCATATTCACGAAACGTGTCATGGTGGGGTTCCGTTTGGATCTTGGCACGACCAGACGATCCATGTGACTTTCTTTCGTCATTATCCGTGGGCAGCAGAGATGTTTTTCGGCTCGAGCGTGCAATCCACACCGCGCATTCAATCTCTATAAATTTCACATTTCCGTTCAATACTTGTACTCGTAATGTAATTTAAAACTAAATTCAGGTAATAAAGCGACCAGATGTGATAATATTGGATTTTTCTATTGCCTTTTTAACCAGATACTAAAAAACAAAAGGAAAAATTTGATCTCAGAGATTTGCCGGTAAAGACGAGTATGTGTCAGCTGCATAATTCTACTACGCCTTACTCATTTACATAATACGCGCGGCAATGAATCAACTCTGTTCTTTACGCGCTTTCGAGACGAGACGAGGCAAGTCTCATCCGCGTGTACACATCGCGCCTCTGAAATAATAAAAAATAATAATATCCCTGTCAGAAATGTGTAATTGTGCGTGTTTCTAATGCCAAGTGTTGATATATACACGGGGTTTATAAGATAGCCTAGAATTTAAGGAAAGGTTAGGTTAATATTTACTATGGAGAACACATTCTTATTGTGAAGTTGTAATTATTCAGAACATATGTCTGTGATATTTTAAATACTAATTAAATGTATTAATTTGAAAGATATACATATAAAATGAATTTTATCGAAAAATATTGTTGTTGCACTATCGGGATTCGAACCTGGATCTCTTTTCCAATCCGGGAAAGGTGCATTACCAACGCTTTATTCATGCTTTCAAATAATGGAACGATAGATGTTTTAATTTGAAAAGTAATGGGTTCGAAAATTTATCGTCAAAAGTGCTGTCGCTGTAGCATAGTATTCAGATAACTCTTAAGTAAGGAGAAGATTTAACGATATTGATAAAAAAAATCTGATGGATTTGAAATACAGAAGAAAGTAGGTATGTTACGCTTTTACAATAGCATTTTGGGAAACGGGAAAGGTAATTGTGATGATAGTCCAGTTACGGGTCGTGTCCACAGTAGGTGACACGATGAGATAATCTGAGAGCTTTAGTTCAGGTACATATCAATACCATGCAAACGCCAAAAACAAACATATGTGGAAAGTGGTCTATGTCATGTTTCTGTCGTTTCGAGATATTTAAAGGTTTGTGTTTGAAATGATCAAATATATTTTTATATCACACAATACAATGTTTCAAAAATTTATTAAGTCTACTAGTTTTATAATTTATTTTGACACATAAATTTTGCATGTAGCTATGATTAACTATTTTATCAAAATAAACATTAGCGGAATACCGTTGAACGTCAAAACAATACACTGAATAAAACGCTTCAAATTTTTCATAATTATTACGATTTGCAACATATTATTTTAATTTAAAAAAATGTGACGCGAAATAATTGATAAAGTCATTTTTTAAAATTACTTGACTTATACCACTTTCATAATAATGGGCATTTATATCCGTCGAATTATCTATTCTGAAAGTCAGCATAAGTCTAAACATTAATATAAGGCATTAAATTATTTCTATATTTTTTCAGTTCCAACCTTTGATGGGGATTTTCAAAATCACTCCACTGAAAAACGACAATGACATTTGACGTTTGTCGTACGTGATGAGTGTGAAGTAAGGCGCAAGGTGGCGAACTTCAGAGACATGATGTGTGCGTACGTGGGGACTACGAAAGCTGAGAGTCGTCTCCAAATAAACTCATGGGAGCCAAATTCGTATCTCAGAGATTGTTTCGAGTTGAAAATTTCTTAGAAATCTCATCTGTAGACACGGGCCATTATGATTAATAGGTTCATATAACAAATTTAAGAAGAAAGTTATTATAACAGGTTTGAGGAACTGCTAATTCGATAAGTGATTATAACTGAGCACAATTTTTCATGTCTAAGACATAGCATTGTGGTTGGACACAATATTAAAAAAAAAACTAACAAACTTTATATAAACCGCTTTGTTAAGGAGAACACATTCTTATTGTGAAGTTGTAATTATTCAGAACATAGGTCTGTGATATTTTTAAAACACAAATTAAATGTATTAATTAGAAAGATATACATAAATAATTAATTTTATTGAAAAATATTGATATTGCTACCGGCATTCGAACCTGGTTATCTTCCTATTTGGGGAAAGTGCATTAACCGATTATGCTACGCCAATACGGTGCATTGATGACAAATTTTCGAACTTATATGTTACATTTATCGTTCCTTTATTTAAAAGCCATCTTCTTTATTTTTACGGGTAGTAAAATGATCCAGGTTCGAATCCCGGTAGCAATATCAATATTTTTTGATAAAATTGATTTTATTTGTATATCTTTCTAATTAATACTTTTAAACCACTTTAATTAATTTAACGTCGAATAGTTTCGATGCTACTGTATCTTCATCAGGACGGACGCACACTAACTGATCTATAAAATAAAATGTACAAAGAAACCAATTGTCGGGCGCGGCCTTAGTTTGGCGGGAGTGGGGGAGGAGTTGACGATATAGAAATGAGGAACATATTAAATGGGTTATTTTTCAAATTTAATTAGTTATTAATTATATAAGTGTTACGTACTTGTCTTCTAAGTACGTCTTCAGTGTACACCTCGTAATGTGAAGGTCCAAGAAATAGACTTTGTAACAATTATACATTTTATACGGTACAATTTAGTACAAGGTATATCATTAGTATAGGTCAAACGATTGAGTCGATGAACACGCAGAGAAACAGGCTGCGCCCTGCCGCGCACCGCCTATATAGCCTCGCTTGCACGCACTCCGGCGGTTTGGCACACATACACACACACAATCCCAAAAACATTACAATAAGATTTAGTATTATTCTATTGTTTATACGTAAAATTTCAATTCCGATTTTTTTTTAAAGATAAGGCCTGTCTCTAAAAGATGGATAAAAAATTAAGAAACATTATGATTATTAAGGCATCTTAACTGTTATTTTATTCAATCTATATAGGTATCGATATAATAGTATCGAAACTGCATTCTTTAAAGTTTATTGGTTTTAAAAAATTAACAATAACGATTGATTAATTTACTTAAATTACATTAAAAAATAGTATTAATTTATTTATAATAATCTGCACAAATAGTTCTAAATATATTTAATAATTTAGTCTGGGACGTGTATCTAAAATTACGCTATACATTATGTACCTATTCGTTTTCTCAGCTGGTTGGCAGTTACAAGTTAACCCAGCGTTGTCAGAATTTTAACTATTGCTAATAAACGAACTTCCAAAATGAAATTTTATGATACTTTGGGAAATGCTTGCGTATTCAACGCGCGTCAATATTTTGAAACGAAATTGGCGTTTGAAAGACGTGCGGAGGGCGCGGACCAGGCGAACTCAGTCGAAGGCTGATGAAACACTCCTAACAAATTATTACCTTACGTATTTACTCACTATCGTATACGTCGATGTTGAAAAATATGAATTACTTAATTTTTTTATCCACACATATAACGAGTGATCCAAGTTCAACCATTATTTGAATTATTTTTTGTATATTTGAGGCTCTATTTCATAAATAATAGCTTGGATATTGACTTTAAGCCCTTACATCGCTTCTGCAGCATTATCTTTCACATAACTTCAAAGGAAAAAGTTCAGAGGCGTTAAATCGCACGACCTGGGTGGCCAATTGATTTTTCGGAAACGAGAATTACACGTCTGGAAAATTTCTGATGTAATAATTCGATTGTTTCCTGATTTGTTTGATACGTAGCTCCGTTTTGCTAAAAACAGACATTTCAAACTATGCTTAAAATTTTTTATCATTTTTGTAGTCAATTTTTAGTTTCAGTGCGCTACTAAATTAAGTATAGACTCATTTTCGTTAATGATATAGTTTTATTTGTTTATAAATCTCATATATGACGTTTCTAATCCTGAAAGCCAAAAAAATAGAGTAATTATTGAAATCATCGTTGAGTTTGAATCATCCTACATAAAGAAAAATGCACAGAAGACGCATTCGTATAGTATATTTAGATAGATTTTTTTTTACAGGAAGACTGTATCGATGATGGAGTAAAAAATGAACAAATCAGGAAATAATGTAAAGCAGATCTTAGCGTAGTGAATAAGATTAAAAGAGGATTGCTTAAGTGTTTAGTCATGTTGAACGAATGAATGGGGCAAGAATGGTTAGTAAGATATGTGAAATATATGTGTTGATGGACCTAGAAATAAAGAATATCCGCGGAAGATTTGGCATGAATAGATAACTCTTATAAAAACATCCTTTCCCGGGACCGGTTTAGAAGCTAGAGCTTCCTTTTCGGTGCCACTCATTAAGGCTAATAAAAAATACGCGACTTTAATTCAATTACATTTTAACAATTACAAAATAAAAAGGAGAAGAAATTCAAGATGGTTATTATCATTTTTTTTTTAACCCTCCAGCGTCCCTTAAGTGCTGTCTTTATTCATAAATAATCATATTACATAAATCAAGAAAAAACATAGTATTACATGCAGATGCAAAATTAAGGTGCAGTTTTTCAAGGCAGACACTCAGGGATCAATTCATCAAAAACACTCCCAAAAGAGGCACAGTGGACGAGACACAAAATGATCGAGTCACACTTACACGGACAGACTAACGGAGTTGCAAAAAAAAATAACACGAGGCATGGAGAGTGAGAGGTAGGTGCGTAGGTGGAGTCTCACCCTCACAGAATAGATACATGTAAAACGAAGTCTCAACAATCGACGAACTTACATGAGTATGAATATAGATGAGGCAAGAGTTGTCAGGACAGGAGAGTGGCGCTCTATTTTCTCTACCTACCCCCGCAGTAAGTTAGTTATTAAGTCTGTACACGCTACTCTGTCAATGCATTTAAAAAAAATAAGAGTAAATTAAAAAATAAATAAAAATATTATTAAGGAGAACACATTCTTTTTGTGAAGTTCTAATTATTTAGAACATAGGTCTGTGATGTTTGAAATACTAATTAAATGTATTAATTAGAAAGATATACATATAAAATTAATTTTATCGAAAAATATTGTTGTTGCGCTATCGGGATTTGAACCTGGATCTCTTTCCAAACCGGGGAAGGTGCGTTATCCAACTATGCTAAAGCGACAGTATTTTTGACGACAAATTTTGGAGATGCCTTTCAAATAATGGAACGATAGATATATTAATTTGAAAAAGTGTAACATGTAGTTTCGAAAATTTATCGTCAAAATATTGTGGCTGTAACATAGTTAGATAGTGCACCTTCCCCGGTTTGGAAAGAGATCCAGGTTCGAATCCCGGTAGCGCAATAACAATATTTTAAGATAAAATTGATTTTACATGTATATCTTTCTAATTAATACATTTAATTAGTATTTAAAAAATATAAAGTTTTTATATAGACTTTGTAATACACACAATTTTTGAGTTAATATCCCTACTAGTTTCGGAAAGAGCAGTCCTTCCCATCTAAATTATATACAGTTGGCTATGGGGCGGTGGGGTGCGTAAGGGTGGGGGTGGCTTTATTGTTTCTTGGAAACATCGATAATAGCGGTGAAGTATTTGAAAATGAGATATTGTTCATTAATGTTTTTTCCGAATTCATATTTTTCTAAATTTCTATCATTTTAAGTTTATTAATTATTATTACAATTCACACTTGTACTTGGGAAGGACTGCCCTTCCTGAAACTAGTAGTGATATTAACTCAAAAACTATGCACAAAGTCAATATAAAAAGTAAAAAAAAATTAAATTAAAATGTTACATAACGAAGTAACTGCAAAACCAATCAGTGATTATAAAATAATTTGGTCATTTAAAAAACACATTTATCCAAAATACCTTCCAAATTATTCTGAGAACTGTTTCAACAGATTTTCAAGTACTATTTGACGTTAACCGCATGGTGCATCTGTATAGACGAGACTTTGATCTCTCGACTTAGAAGTTTGTCGGTAAATAGAGATATGTATCAATTCAACGGTAATGAATCATAGTTCCTCACAGACAATGAGTCATTACTAGCTATACTGTCCTTTAGGAGCATTCGAGAGAGTTTCGGAGACAAGTCTCATTTGTGTGAATGCATCGTGACGTAATAGAATTAATTGTTGTTTTATTAATAAATTGGTTGTAGTAGCTTTTTCTAGGATTTTTTGCGTAATTCATATTCAGTTTGACGAAAGCAAAATAACGGTGTTTGATCTTTCAAAATCAGTTCAGTAGAAGGAAGACAAACATCCTGTGTAGAGGTACAACGGTCAAAATGCAGCCAGCGATAGATATCGATGATGTATAACATTCGTGACGCATTTTTGTCTCCACGAACAGCGAAGGTTTGAATTGTTTGAAAAAGTTATGTACATTTAGACAATTTAGTTTCTCTCTAAAAAAATGTGAAATTTATACAAGATTAAGTAGGAGAACAGGTGAGGTGTACGTTAATTAATCTTAAACGTAATTAACTCTTGCGTTACTTGGGCCGTCATCAAGATCAGTTATAGTGACGCTTAAACCGTTATATCAACCTATTGTAATGATTATTGGTAACGGATTATTCGCAATTCTTCGAGGAATCACTGATATATCTGAAACTAAACCTCCAATAGTTAAATCTCAGTTATCAGTAATCATTACAATCGAATACAATCACAGTCACAATAATGGTTACAACAAAAATAAAAGTCTTTACGAAAATAAGTTCTAATACTTGGGTATTAAATAAAAAACTTGAAAATGTATAAAATAATTGATGAGTGTTTTTTTTAATACATCCTTTGTCAATAAATCATATTTTAATTTATTGATACTCTTGTTTTCTCGATGTAACGACATTTTGTAAAACTTTTATCAAAGGAAAATAATTCAAAGTCCTTTCAAGTATTCGATAAAACAATGTTTTTATTTCTGAGCCTTTATCATGACATCATTTTGATTAATTTATTAGAGTATCGTGCGATTTGCTAAGTTATATAAACTTTTTATAAATATAAAAATAACACTTTTAAATCACACTAACATTAAAATATTATATTATGTTCTTTTGAATGGTATGAAAGCTTGGAACCTGATTTATGAAAAAGATTGAAGTCGTGAAAATGTGGATATCAGACAGTTTAGTGAACTGACCTAGTGACTAATTAAGAAATTATACGATGAATGAAAAAATGTAGAGAAGAAATTTAAAATGCCTCGGTTGTATCACAAGAGGAAATTAGCATAGCAAACTGTAATCGTAGTGGAAAATCTGTGGAAAAATGAGTCAGGGTAGAACTGGTTTAAGCTTCTTGGTTTAAAAATTTAACCCATTTTACGCTGACGTTGCGAAAACGCAACGGTCAGTTGGTGGGGTCATATTCTGAGAAATCGGTATGGAATCTCTGATTTTGTTTTTGGTGCACATTATTAAAAGCTTAGTCTATTTTTAAACCTATACAGGTGTAAATATAGTACTTTTGGTTACAATTTTGGTGCCTTCAAAGACGGCCGAAATTTTTGAAAATCTTTGAAAAAAATGATAAACCCGAAAGCACGACTATATTTCGAATTAGTTGGCCGTTGCGCTAACGCAACGTCTACGAAATACGGGGGTAAAATCTATCGCATTTTTTGATGCAAGAATGCCGTCAATGAACGTAAATATAATAATTTATCGCTTTATTGAATGAACTAATATGATTTTTTATTACACAAGAGGCTTCTGACTTCATCGTAGAGACCTTTAAAGAACAATGAATTGTTTATATATTCAAAAAACAAGGCACCCATATCATTGATAAGTGAAAATATAAGAACATTTATAGTATTATTATTGTATACAGAATATCAGAGAATATCTCGCCAATAAATGTATTGATCTCTAGATAGCGAATCTATTTGTAACGTTGTATGTGAAGAGACAAACTTATTGAATTCCATAGATTTGAACAGAAAGGTGAAATTGTAGTTGTTTGATGGAATGACCGGCCTGTAGTTAGTGGTATCAAATTGTAATAAAATGAGCCAATTACAAATGTATCTAGATATTAAAATTGTTAAAAAGTTACATACATGTCACATAATCCAATGCCCTTACCCATTATAATCTTTTTAAGGGTTGACTTGGCTGATAACTTTATTTCGAATTATAGAATGAAAGTTTGTTGAAAAAAATTCTCCAACTTGTGTGACGTGACTCTATGTAATTGATTAAAGTTATTCCAAAGCGTTCATCCTGAATAAAATATTTGACTTAAAATTAAAAGTCATGTCGAAACTTTCATGAAGACATCAATAGCGAACATCTGTAATGGCTATTAAGTTGATCGATTAGATAAGTAATATCACCAAGTCTGAGTCCAGGCATTTTTTTTAAAAGAAATAAAAATAGAAAAAGACGCAGGATATGTCATTCAAAAACTTATTATTAAATTTTTTTATTATTTAGAATTTTTTATAATATATGAGTATTTAAAAAAATTAAAATTACATGTTTTTTAATTGTTTATCTCTCCAAAAAGAGACTGCTTTGAGAAAGATTTTATATGTGAACTTTTCACATTATTACATTATCATGTAATGAAATCTTCTACGAAGGAAAACAGAATATAATGCATTATATATATTGTTATTGACGAATTGCATATAAGATTTATATAACTATATTTATTATTCTTCATAAATCAAGTCATATATTTTATAACTTAGTATAGAAGCCTAGTTGTTAATAGTGTTTAGTACACTATTAACAACTAGGATGAAGAATAAATGCATTAAAATCTGTACTTGTTTTATTTCATACGTTTTTCCCCTGTACCCTGTATTTCGCTGACGTTGCGAAAACGCAACACATCATATTTTATAAAACAAACAATTATTCAATATTTTTTTGATATGATTTTCTTAATGACGTAGTTTTAAAACACACATCCAAATTTCATTAATATTAAAGCACGATAACTGGTCTCGCCACAGAATCCAAAGTGAAGACGTCATGATGATTGCCAACCTTTGTCAGAAGATGGCACGTAGAGAAAAAGAAAAATTAATAATAAAATTCAACATTTTAATGAAACAGATTTAAATGGGCGGTGATAAAAAAATCAGAGTTAAGTGTTAATACCGAAGCTGTGTATGGACGCATTTTAATATTAATGTGGTCAACAAATGTGGAATCTTATAAAGAGAGTGATATTAAGAATTTACGCTGCCGTAATGAGTAGCAGGAGTATAACTATTATAACGAGTGAGAAATATCGAGTAAGGGAGACCTTTGGCATAGAGTTCATACTTCTATACGTAAAAATATATTATTTATGGTGGTGTTATGGATTCATAAAAACACATTTTGGCGCATCTTGCGAATCGACCGCGACCTATGTTATTGACACTCTTTCCCAGTCCAAATTACCCAACCATACCTTCTAAATGCTCGTCTTTAGTGTGGATTTGTCAGCTCAAGTGCACCAGCACTGTATTTTGTGATCTTGTGTTGGGTGATCACGTAGTGCTTGTTTTTTGTGTACCGCGGGTGAAGTTGTGATTTCGCCATCTTCAATTGGAAGCGGAGATCTGCCCATTCGCGTGCCATTTGTGCGATCTCGGCGGCGACTGCAGGGGTGATGGAGGGGTCATACACAAGGTAAGGCGAGCAGTCCTTCCGAATCCCGGTTTCCTGAGATCACTGATCCTTCAACTGGAACCCCTATCCCATCATCGACCTTTATCCCTTATATCCAGGTTCCCTTATTTCCTTCCTTTCCTCCCCCTGCGGCGATTCCGATTTACGACCGGAATCGTCGTAATCCAATCCGCGGGACGCGCGACCCGGAGATCGCGCAATTCGTTTATTAGGCCTGCGACTCTTCTAGGACAAGGGGATAAAAATGATAATGACGATGATGAAACAAAAGTAAATTATTTCATGAATATAAATATTATTTTTACATGAGGCTTCTCTCCGTCTAAGGTTGTTTCAGAAATCACCATTCAATTTCAAAAATGTTGTTACCATTCTCGACTAATAAATATTTGTCAACGTTTTCCATTTTTGAGCAGCCCATTTCGGATTCCGCATGTTAGCATTTTGGGAATTTATTACAAATGAGTCCCGCTCACACAGACTCAGATTGTCATAAAGGAAGAGCAATGATTGTGACTTATGTAGGACTTCTACTTTTCTAGACAATATGCCGCTGTGTCTGGCGGAGCAAAGGCAGACATTTGTCCGGAGATCCTTTGTAAGTCCGCCATTTGTTTGGCTCGAGGGCCGCGCGCGGGAGCCCAACAGTTTGCATGACGGAAGGGCGGCCATTTTGTCATGCCGGTGGTTTTGTTGAGTCAATTTACAAACTTATAATTGGAAGAGTATAAATAAGTCCATTTGGATAATTTTTATTAATAGTTTTTTATGAGTTTGACATAATAAGAAATCGTTGTGAGATTTTAACTGTTTAAATACACCAATCTTTGTATTATACTTTTGTCTATGCCTACTATAGATTCGAGAGCTGCAGTCCCGCTCATCATCAGATGTAAATGACTTTGACTTTAATCCTTTGGCGTATAGAGTACCGGAACCAACGGGCTTGTTCCTCCATCTGCGGTACATGAAGATAATTTGAGGGTTGAGAGTTAGAAATTTTTTGGAAATCCTGCTGAAGTGGGGCAGGGAGGGGTACACTGATGCGTCTGTTTAACCTTTATAATTGCGCATTATTATGAGTATGGAGGATACCCCTTGCATAAACTTTTGGAGGTCTTTGGCAAGTACGGCGATATTTTCGTCCGTAATCGGTCTATCATGGTGGGTGGGTTCGCGTGTTTGGGTGGGTTGTTAGTGATGTTCGCCATCATCGTGATTGTGGGCCAGCGGCGTTGGTGGGGTGATGAGCGAGGGGATGAGAGGAGGCCGGTCTAGACGCCATTGCTGGGAGTACCGGGGGCGATTTTCGGAGTGAGCGTTCATGTTTCTCCAGTTGGATGAGTGGGAGATTTGAGAGAGTCGGTGTTGATTCGCGACTTCGCTGCAAGAGCGACACGTGTTTTGACGATGGCTGTATGGCGACGGTTCGCAGACGTAAATGATGACAATGAGATATGAGTTGTGTATATATTGTAGAAATTTGTTCTCGACATTATTTTATGGAATGGGAGCATGAACAAGGCGACGTGAAGCTTTTGAGATGTGGATCTACAGAAGAATGCTCAAAATAAGCTGAATAGATAAAGTTACGAATTAAGATATTACGGTTCGAATGAATAAAGAATCAGAAGTATATAAAACAATCAAAATGCGAAAGTTTCAATATCTCGAACGTGTGATGAGATTGATATTCAGAGAAATATGAGATCTTGGGAATATGGAAACGATTGCTGAAAGTCGGGGCCCTGGAAGAAGGAGAACATTTTCCAGACCGCAGTAAACGAGGTCATGATAGCCAACGTCCGTCGAGCGGATAAGGTACAAGAAAAATAAGAAGATATGTGAGTTAAAAATTACAAATGAAGATGACCTCTCGAAATTATAGAGTCGTATGTCAACGATGATCTCTCATTGTGACTTTGATCTCTGAGATGTGTGTGTACTGGAAGCGTCATTCTAATCCGCGCGCAAAACACACTGGGATAAATCTTGCCTTGATTCATAAATCGTTTGGCATGGAAACCTGCACAGCCGATCTTGAGTCATCTTGACTCGAATCTCAGAGATAAATATCATCCGTAGATACGGGCTATAATAATGACAAAAGTACTTATAACTTAACGTGTGTAGTAAGTACAAAGTTTAATCAAATGAAAAAAAAAATTGTATCACAAAGTAATTGGCATGTTAATTATTAATGATGTTGGTGTGAGTATTTGAAAAAATTTTGCTACGAAAGATGTATGGTATGCCAAATTATTTTAAATGGAAGAATATAGTGGTAAAGTATATAAAAATATACATATAAAAGTGTCCAATAGAAAATTTACAAGTTTAATATTAAATAAAAAAAAAACTACAATGTTATTCTCATATTTTATTTATACGAAATGGAGTTAACGATGCTAATTTAACGTTTTATAAACAATATCGTCTAAATGCCGTCCATTTCTCTCAAGACACTCTTGAAATCGAACTCTTAAATTAGCGAACAGTTGTAGCAGAATTAGTTGGTTCAATGGCAGCAACTTCACGTCGGATATTTTCTTGTAGGGTCTGAATTATTCGAGGATTGTTGATGTAAACTCTCGACTTATGGTATCCCCACAAAAAAGTTGCAAGTCAAGTCACATTTATTGGGAAAATTCCCCTCAGCTTCTCAATTGAAACTCTAGCTATGTGTGGAGTAGCCCTGTCTTGCTGACATTGTGTTCTGTCGTTAACCCGGGAAACAGCTGCATTTGCGGTACAAAAAACTCGTCGATCACTCATCAACACGTCAGCAGTGACTGTCTCTCGCTGGTTAAAAAAATAAGGGACACTTATCCCTCGGGCAGAAATTGCACACCGCACTGTCGTTTTTGGACAATGCAAACATTTTTGATGATGTTCCCTTGGGTTGTCTGGGCACCAGTATCTCATATTCTGTTTATTAATATAGCCATCGATATGAAAATGTGCTTCATCAGTAAACAATATGTTTCCAAACGATCGTTCTGTTCCAAAACGTTCCAGCATCGTTCTCGCTAAGGTTTCACGTAAAGAATAGCCATTTTCGTTGAAAAACTGCACGATTTGCAGTTTGTACGGGTGAAACTGTAGTTTATTTTTCAAAATAGCGTGCAATGTTGATTTTTTTATACCAGTGCAGGCTGCAATCTTCATTATCGATTTACGCAGATTGCGCATAATTTCACTTCGAACTTGAGCCACATGTTCTGGCGTTGCTGCTGACGTTGATGGTCCCGGAGGAGTTTGGTTAACCATTGTCCCTTCTTGTCTGAACCTTTGAACCCAACACCAGATAAGTTGCGTGCTCGGCCCATCACTTATCACTTACTCGTCGAATATAAAAGTGAGCACAAAAAGCGCGACGCGCACGAACCAATGAATCAACGCACTTTAAATATTGCTCAACCGCGAACGCGCGGTGCGCTCCCGATCAGTGACTTATTGCGACTGGAAAATCCGCAAATCACGCGCATCGAACAATACCCCTCCCACTTATCTCACCCTGATGGTTTACGAGCAATTACAATTTAATCTTGAAATTTTTCCGCTGAACACCCTATAGATATTATCTTTTGATAACCGTAAATGATTAATTAAAATTTATTTAACGTTCTGTTCTTAAATTTTGAATCGTTTCGCTCAGAGAAAAAAACAAAATTTCAAATTAACGCATTTTTGGAATGAGTAATGGTAACTTGGTAAATCTATATATAATATAAAGTTTATTACTCCAGACGCATATTTTTTTCTTATAACCATTAATTGAAGTAGGTTGTAAACAAAGGGGAAATACCGTCTTGATAAAAGCAATGATCAAATTAATCGACTCAAAAGTGCTTTTTTGTCTTAATGGCAGATTCACGACTCACTTTTTGCCCAATTTATTTTGATTGATAAAACTTATCGTAAAAAATAAAGAGGATGATAAATCTTCCAAGTACAAGGGTGTGTGGCTGCGGATAAAATTTGGCTCTTGAAACTCTCGAATTTGGCTCTTGAGTATGCTGAGTCATTGTATTTGGTATGACTGACCAAATTATGTATTATAACTATTTGGATGCGTATAGAATGTGTATTTATTTATATATTTCTTGGATTGAAGTCTCTAAATCAGTAAAAAAGAGAGCGTAGAGATGAGACCGGAGTGAACTGCGTTTGTTGTCAATTGTAGCAAACATCGCAAGTGTTAAGGATACATTTCTATCAGTGTACTATAATTGCCTGTATTCACGAATGAGATTTTTGACTCGAGACAACTCTTAACTTTCGTACACGTGTACTAACTACATTTCTGAGATTCACCGTCTCACACCTTGTCAAAACGGAATAAACGCTTGTAATTAAACGTCTTATATAATTATTAATGTTTAATGACGCACATATATTTTTTTAAAATAGTTAGTTGTAGGGATCTACTGTTGTTTTAGACATTTGTGGTGGCTTTATGCGACGTTTGTATGTCAAATTTCAGATCGCACGTCAATGTTTATTGGTTTCAATTTTTGTGTCTTTCCAGATCCAAATCTTAAATCACAGTATTAAGATGTATCTCGTCTAAATTTCTGAGATTATCTCACCGTGTCTCTTTCCGTGGATATGAGTCTTAATAATTGGTTCAAAATTGTCCAAGTATTATGCAACACAAAATCTCCGAGAGACGTGAGTTATAAATGTTTAACAGATTTTCATAAAAGTAAGGTATAAAACAATGCCACAGGTAGAAAATGAACATATAACATGTAATAATGTATTATTTATACATTGTATACGCAACTTTGTCAAGACTAACGCGGAGAAGAGTTTGTATAGCGAGCGAACCAAATGGAAAATTCTAGTATTTGCTGCAAGGAAACCGTATTCATTACATTAAACGTGGTATGAAAATAATAGCCCACCCAAGAATTTAGAGAATTTGGGACACGTTTAATGGCAACACCTACCCCTTTAAATGCGGACAATACCGTGAAAACGTTTCCGAAAGTAATGATGAACAATTTTGAGCGAGATAGTGTAATTTTCAAATATTTACAACCTTATTTCAAATTTGAATGTGTTAAGGTTTCATATTTTTTCTAAAATGTCTGAATACAAATATTTGGAATGCTACATTTATATCTATAATTATAATTCTTATTATTTTCAATCAGGTTAACATGACATTTCAAACGCAATAATTAATTATAATAATAAAAACATTTAGACTATGTAAAAGTTTGAAATTGTTTTACACACAATATAGACAATTTTATTGTCTAAATTAATTTTATCCCAAATCCTTTCATAAACTCCCTCGGCCTATATGATCCCTCATCCGATCACCATCATCTTCGTCCCATTTCACTTCTTTACCCTATTGAACAAAATATATAAAAAGATTAAAAACTTTCACTAAAAAAAATATGATAAAAAATGAACAAAAAAAGAACAAAATATAAAATAAAATAAAAAATATTTTATAAAATCTTTACCCATTTTTGCTACTACTTTATACAATTATATACAAAATTAAAATAAAACAATTTCACCATATTCCCCGTTCAATATGGTCCCCCTGAAAAAATCTTGTTACCAACTATTGTTGTTAAAAACCATTGTTGTTATCTCATATGTCGGAAACAAAAAGGCTCAGTCCTTATACCTCCCCCCTTTAACAATCGAATCAGAGACAATATTTTGAATAATGTAAGTATTTACCGATAACTAATGCCGTAAGTAAAGGCTGCATAACAAATTTATAGATTTATTTGCTGAATTTCTGTAGAAATGTTACTTATTGAAGGGGATATAAGTACTTAGTGGATACGATAACTCCCATAGTTCTTATCAGATTTCTACACAATTTTTTTGAAAAATCTGTCAAATGAATCGGCCAAGTTTGCCAGCCTGATCCGCCATCTTGTTTTAAAGTGAGACGTTTTCAAAAACTTTAATATTCAAAGCTCCGTTAATATTGAACATAGAGAAAAAAATAAAAACACAAATACGAAATCTGATCATTCTGGTTTGATTTATATTTTCTGTATAGATTTATATAGTAGTTGATAGTTGTCAGTGGCGTGCACTCGGCATAGACTTAAGTTATGGTGCTAATATTGATGCTATAAAAGCGATGGGTATTATCACTATAAATTGTGATCATTTAAAACATTTGTGTATTATCGCTAGAGATTGGACTCGTCATGAACTCTTTCAGAAGCATGTTCAGTGACAATATATATGTGTGAGCTTATTTCCTTTATTAAAAAATATTCATATTATTTTTTGGAAATTTTTCAAGTTTTATTTCAAATTTTTCAAGTGAAAGACCTAACATGTTTTATACCACATGTAAAGAATATTGGAATACACCCATTTAAGTCCACCTCAAATACATGCTTGTGGCGTTTTGCAACACGTCTGTTTACGTTTGGGACAGATTTCGCGAAAAAACACATGCGCAGCTTTATGTGTCATTTCTAAATTCTTCCACTAGCTATATGGTACTAGGTAACTACATACATAGTTAATACGTAATATATTAAATAAATATTTTATTTAGATTTATTTTTCAGAAATTATAGTTATATTCAGCTTTTATTTGCAGTGTATATAGTGCAAGCCCCTGTTAGTTGTTAGTACTTACAAATATCATAACTTGTTAATTGAATAGAATAAACTATACTTATTTTATTCGTTCAGAATATAGTTTATTACAACAATAATATAGTTAGTGCTAAAGTACGTACATATGTAAATACAACTAAAACAACAACTATTCCGATTCTAAGAATGTTTAAAATAAAATGAAACTTCTGGTTCGGGTCATTGACCCTCTTCGCACAACTCTGACGTCACTTGACACAAAAGTATATTTTTATAACTTGGGATTCACTGCATAACTTTCAAACGTGAATATTAAGAAATTCAATGAAATCAAACCCAAAATTGTGTAATTTGATTTAGTTATATTTTCCCTAAAAAGGTTGATAACAGACATTGTCCTGAAATCCGTTAGCGTCAAATAAAAAACTTAGGTGGTTATTTTATATTAATTTTATTAATATGTAATGTATCAATTCCCTTTGTAAAATTGTTTCTTACATTAGTAACTAAAAATTATAATTATATTTGCATTTGTACATATACACAAATATTATTTAAATGTATCATATATCACATATGTATGTATTATATGTTTGCCTCAGCAATCCAAGCTGGTATTAAAAATACTGACACGTACCCAATTTAAAAAAATTAATATAATTAAACAAACAAATTAAAAATAACGCTTATTTAATTAATAATATTAAACTTATATTTTTATATAGCCAGATGCGGATTAGTCCGGTTGAATACCGGGAGAAATCCCGGTGGGCCGATGGCTTCAATTTTTTGTTTTTATTTTACAAAATATAAAATTAAAATTCACCATCAACTAGTCGGCAATTAAAAAAGGATTCCGTATAAGCACTAACTTTTATCGGATCATACAATAAACCATTTATTTTTCTAAAATATTTTATGTAGTGATGTGAAAAAATGCTACTCTCGACTCACTAGTGTGATTGTGAATGATATTCAATAATATTAGTGATTGAAAAATGTGACTGTGATCACAGTTTCGTTACTAAGATGCATGCGCCACATGATATCATAATACACGAAATAAATAAAAAAAACATAATTTTAAGCGTACTTACTTATATTATTCAAACTTCATTTACGTAAAAAAAAAAAATCTATCATATATATATAATTTAATATCATCACAAAGAGAATGAAAACCATTTAAAAATGTGAGTTTATTATTTCGGGTCAGAATCACTAGATGGCACTGGAAGGCAACTAGAATAATATTATAGTATTAAATTTATTCCTTCATGAATATTTTCATTTCATATGCACATGCGCCGAATCACGGTTCACAACTAAATATAAATAAAAAAATGAATCACGAATATTCCCAGATATTTAATCACCGATAGTGACTCAAGATATCAGTGATTGACTCACAGTTCGTAATTTTGAACTCATCACTAATTGTATATTCAGAGAACAATGACCCTTGTGGGATCGGGTAAAAATAATTTGCGAAGTAATATTGGTGATAGGAGATTAATAAAATTTTTACTGAATGTCAATAGAGAGGCATATTGAATGAGATTGATAATAATGTTGTTCCATCTTTATGACGATTTCATGGATCGCTGGTCATCATACGCATGTTTGAACTCATCAGACATCATGGTCCCTGTCCTGTTACTTATCTGTTTCCCTGTATATTTGTTATGTATGATGTGTTGTCTATGACTTTGAACCACTTAACGTCCTGATATTGAGCTCATCAGACTGGAGAGTCAACAAGTTGACAAGTTGACAGGATACGCGCCGAATTGTCAAATATATGACATTTGAGCATGTCAGATTGAACTGTTTAACTTGCTATTGAGCGTGGTGCGGGTAATGCTTCATGCGGATCAACGAAATGTGTGTTTTTAAAGACGGAAGACTTGTGGCGACAGCAAAAAAGGAATCTAGACAAGAGGACAAAAGATTGGTCCGTGAGCCCCCTTTCTTCCTTTCCTGACCCTATTCCAAGTTCCTTACATTCTATTGCCTATCTTTCACGCAATCATCTTTCAACGCAAGTCCTTTGACCGGAGATTACAATTGGATCAATAATTACAAAAATGTAACTATTAATCTTATTGCAGAATAATATGCATTATTGAAAAAAAAAAATATTTTTGAGACTGGTTGCTTTTTAAATTGATAAATACATTAAAAAAAAAAAAAATTATATATTACAGAAACTCGCAGACCATCAAATAGATGGTCTGAGCAGAAAATTGATTTTTTAACTTTATTTTCAATTAAAAATATTATTTGTAATCGATTATTATATTTGTTATCGGGCCAGGTATCTCGAAAATTTCTAGGGCCGGTCTTACAACATTTCAATTTATTTTTGGGCTACGTGAAAGTCGCTACAGAGATATTTATTTGTGTCGACGGCAATGGATTCCGTGACCCCTGGATCGGGCAATAAGAATTTCACAGATAGAACATCGGGGCCACCGTTAAAGAAGCTGTGTGGAATAATGATCATGCAAATAAATTCCTAGCTTACCTCTTGTGTTGACGGAGAAGGGTATTGATCCTGATTCGCAGCTGAAAGGAAAATCCTTTTTAACAATACCTCCACCATTCCTGATAGGCGGATGTCCGTCGGTAACATTTCTGTAAATGATGGAAAACATTTTTATTACTTAAATTGTGTGTTGCAATACAATAGTAAAATATTAAGTACATAATACGAAATAACATAAAAACATCAAAGATAAGATTGTTTGCGTGAATTTTTTTCAATACATATTCTTATATTCAAAATGAAGCCAATTAATGATGTACTTAATAATTATTAAGGAGAACACATTCTTATTGTAAAGTTGTAATTATTTAGAACGGACGGTCTGTGATGTTTTAAATAGTAATTTAATGTATTAATTATAGATATATACATATAAAATCAATTTTGTTGAAAAATATTGTTTTTGCGCTACCGGGATACTGTAAAAATACTGGCGCTATAATACAATTGGTAGTGTACTTCCTCGGATTAGAAATAGAGATCCGGGTTCGCATCCCGGTAGCGCAAAAACAATATTTTTCGACAAAATTGATTTTATATGTATATATTTATAATTAATACATTAAATTAGTACTTGATAATTATAAAGAATTATAAATTGTTAGAAATACGGAATACTATATATGAAACAATGTACTAGAAAATTAATTTAAAACCTATTTATAATGATGAAAAATCGTTAAATAAGTTATTGAAATATTTTTATACGTGTACAAATGAATCGAGCATTTTGGCGTGGATCCAAATGGATGTGAATGCAAAATCAATAAAGATACGTAATTTATTTTTACATGATTATTTATTATTTTTTTAATTAATATTTTTTTTAAATGAAAAGTCAAAAAATTGTATTTAATAACGAATCGAACAAAAAATAAATAAGTCTTCACCGTTTTGCATTAAATCGTTTTCCAGAATGTACTGTCGCTAGAAGCGAGGATATGATTGCAATGATACAATCGTTTGTTCCAGGCGCGCTCGTGCTGGTAACATTTTTTATAATTTTTCCATATTTTGCAACGTTTTCCCATCCGTCAAGCGGATTTTCATATCTCCATTCACATGTATCGGATACCTAGTAAACTATATAAAAAAATGTTATTTTTGTTCAAAAATCCCATTCTGGCAATGTACAGGTGAAAATTATGTTCCAGGTCGATTTTACTTGCCCGCCATTTTGGTTTGGATAATATTTATCATTTCGTATTTGATAGTAGTAAAAAAAAGTTGATTACAATTTATTACGAAGCATCTAACGTCTCAATAAAGTGTTAAAGTCATTAATTTTTTTTATCTAAATAATAATGGTAATGCTGTAACCATGAACGGTGATAGCTGTAGTCACATTTTGGAAAACCTCACGGTAGCCGAATTGGGTCGATTGGACCTGCAAAACATGTGGTTTCAACAAGACGGTGCACCTCACACACAGCCCAAGTTACGCTTAAAATTTTGATAAATGAAACAACATCAGCCTGGAATATAATATCCATCCTGTATAAAGAATTAAACGATTTAATGATTGAATACATTGAATTTACATAATTAACTACTGTTTATTCGTATATTATTTGGGTAAAGAAAACCCTGTTTAACAAATGGAGCATAAAAATCAACCCATACACAATAACTTGTGCCAAAACTGGCAGTTACGATTGATCAATGAACGTTGGAATAACACCATTCCAACGTTCATTCAGCAAGATTGACCAATGAACATTAAAATGGAATCATTCCAACGTTCATTCAGCAAGATTGACCAATGAACATTAAAATGGAACCATTCCAACGTTCATTCAGCAAGATTAACCAATGAACATTAAAATGGAACCATTCCAACGTTCAAACAGCAAGATTGACCAATGAACATTAAAATGGAAACATTCCAACGTTCATTGGTCAATCTTGCTAAGTACCTGATATCTCCTCTCGGCCAATATAATCATGATCATCATCGCATCACGGTTCTGTATTCTACTTCGAAAGTGCAAACTGATTGCCTTCACTTTCACAATTTTGGGCCTTGTTTAGTGCCACGTGTAGTGAGGCTCTGGTTATTTTTTGGACTTTTGTCCGTCCGTCCATTTTATTAGAGATCGACTCCTCGCTTTTCGTCATTGTACGTTGCAGTGGCATCAATGGTTGGGCAAAATAAGTACAAATGTACTGGACTAGCCATAGAAAAAAGACCGATGGTTTTGGTTGGAGGAAGCCCGCACAGAACCGAGGATCGTGAACAGTAACAAGGGAGACCTATGGATGCAGACGGGCAAAATAAAAAGATATAGACTATGCTTTATATTGTCATAGTTTACATGATACTTAAATATTCATTTAAAGTTTTGTACAGTTGTAATTTACTTTAATCATGATGGCCGAATTTGCATGGGAAATAATTGTGGTAACTTTGGCTGCGCCAATGTGGTTGTGATAATCGGCTGCGCCAATGTGGTAACTTTGAAAGTATTACCATATACCTCAGGTGTTCTATCCTCTGATTGGGAACTCATTTCTTGGCTCCCGATTCCTTGTAGTCAAACTCATATGTTCGGGTAACAGTATTCAGTTTATTGCAATAACGTAACAGTAATTATTAATTACACACTTCAGTGATAGACAATTTACCCCCACCACTCATCTACTCACTCTCCTGACACACACACACACATACACACATACAAGTTGACGGTTCTCACAGTAATTAAATCTATTTTATGCACGAATCGGTAAATATTATTTAAGCCGTATTTACATTTATTCTGATTTTTAAAATATATCAAATATTGAATGTGTCATGAAAATAAATATTGCGACAGTTAACCATACGGCAAAGGTTTATTTAGTTTATGAAACATTAATTATCCAAATATAAGTATATCAACATTTTTTTGCGCTGTGCGATGTTGCCGAAAGTGATTTTTTTCAGTACTTTCTATCATTTTGATTTTGGGTATCAAAGTATGATGTAACATAGAGGGATTGAAAATCAATTGCACATTTTAATTATCAAATATAATATAAAACCTTATGAACTCCTCTAATATAAAATTCTATCCATCGCGCACGACAAATCATTGCGGTATGGATTTGATGTAAGTGTATATCTCAGTGAGGGCATATTCTGAGATATGGCAGAACTATTTCGATTTTCCAAGCGAATGCGGATTTCAAGGGATAACACTAACAATATTGAAAAGGCTGGAAACTTTTTAGATAGGTGGATCTATAGCTTAGGGGCAGAGCGCTCGCTCGTAGCCCTGAGCACGAGATTGCTTCAATATTTTTCAGTATGCATACTTTTTTATACCGTAACATAGTTGTATTAATTTGCACGTTGGTAAGAGTGAATGGATTTAGGTTTGGTTGCTGTAAATGTGTTTGAGCTTTCACTAAACGGCCAAACGGCTTTATTTGGAGTAAAATAAAACACTAAAAGTAAAATAATAATAATGTAAAGTGATTGTCTTTAAATTTTCTCATATACTGATGACCCTAATTACTGTAATGACTTATAAATACTAAAGAAAATAGTTAAAATCGTAGATTTATGATATTGTGATTTTAAAATCTTTCTTTATTCTTTTATCTATTACTGAAATTTTTTTTTCACTTAATTCTAATATGAAAATCAAATCAATGTGTAAATAATAAAAAAATGACAATATAAATTAAGCAAAAGTAGTATTTAATACCTAGGAACTGTAATAAATGATTATTTAGGGTACAGGGTGGCCCAAAAGTCGCTAGACCATTTAAAATGAATTAATTTTAATTTTTTTATTTCAGATTAATAAAGCGTAATTCTTGGTATTAATAATAATTATTGATGAAGAAATTCACAGCTGAGCAACGTCAAAAAATATAAAATTAACAATCAATTGTGCTAACGCAAATTTTGTTTTGTTAATAAACAAAATATACGATTTTGGAGGACAGAAAATCCAAGAATAATCCACCAACGTAGTCTGCACCCCGAAAAAATAACAGTTTGGAGGGGTGGAAATGTGGAAATATTTTTTGCACCTTTCTTTGAAGATGAGGCAGAAAACACACTAACCGTCAATGGCGAAAGATATCAAGAAATGATAGAGAATTTCGTGCGTCCTGCAGTCGAGGATACACCAAAAGTATGATGGCAGCAAGATAGTGCTAATGCTTGTACAGCTCGCCCGAGAATTGAACTTTTAAGGTACATTTTTGGAAGAAGAATAATTTTGCTAAACTCTGAAATCAAGTGGCCGTCATGCTCACCTGACTAATTATTCCAGACCTATTTCTATTGGGGTATTTAAAAGATAGAGTATACTGTAGCAACCATTCAGCTATTGAAGGCCAACATCCGTGAAGAAATTGAAGCAATAAGCCAAAAAATATTATGACAGGTGATGGTTCACAACTTAAAAAGAGAGCGTCAGTGTGAAGAGCAAAATGGTGGTAATTTAAAGAGTGTAATTTTCAAAACTAAATATAATTTATTTACAAGAAGTGTGTTTTTTTGTTTATAAAATAATAAATGTGAATTATTAGAAATAAAAAAAAGTTGTTTTATTTTAATTTATTCCCCGCAGGTGAATCATATATGAGTCGACGAGTTTCGCCCACCGCTAGTGCGTGCATACGCGCTGAGGAGCGCTGAAAATCGTACCAAAATTATTTGGAATCTTTATCGTACCGATATCTGTCTTGTAAACGAACACGAAATAATAAAAGTCCACGTATCATCCAGTATCGCTCAATTATTGAAATTCTCAAACTTTATTTATGCGTGTATAATGTGATGCGTTTCAAACTGTAGAGTTATTTTAATGTAAGTATTTAAAAACTTATAAATAGTGTGCATTAGTTTCAGAAATCAGCACCCGCGCAAATCACTACTTTACTCTAGTACGTATGAATATCACTACAGATGGCGCTAGTGTAGCGATGGTGTAGAGCACTATTGTGTTCTCTCATGGATAATTTTATTTACGTTATTTTGTAATTATGTTTCTGATTTCTGTATTATTTTACGTTTGTGAGGATACTTGAGAACCTTTGCTATCGATTTCTTATAAAATTTATTGCATTATCGTAGTGTAAAGTCATCGATTATAATGTCTCCAATGAGTGCCGCGTATAAGATGTCACGCGTATTTATGAACGCGATCAATGGGTTAAAATACTTTAGCGACTTTTGGGCCATCTGTATAATGATCAAATAAATTCCACTCATTTGATGAGTAAACTCATATACCTACCTCTTCGAAAGAATGATAAGTATTTTGTCGATAAACATGTAAAAACTTGTATATTTAATTGCCTTTGCCCATTCCTTTTTATATTAAGTATGTAAATCTAATCTATTTCCCGTAGAAAGAGCACAAAAACTAATAATTAAAGTAATTGAAAAATAAACATTTAATGTTTGCAACGATGGATGTTTTTAAAAGATAATCTCTTAAAATGTGTTAAATTTTTTTTTTCGCGTAGTAATTTCAGAACACAGATCTGTGATATTTTTTAATACAAATTAAATAAATCAATTAGAATGATATACAAAATAATCTATTTATAAAAAAAATATTTTTGCTGTTAGATTTTTTCTGTATGTCTTTCTAATTGATTAATATAATTTGTATTTTATAAAATACCTCAATTATAAGGAATAATGTATCGTTAAGAGACTGTTTGACCGAGGTCAAAATTAAACATTAGTACAGTCTGGTAATATTTCTCCTAACAAGGAGTTACATTCTTTAATACGCTTTCGAAATATTTCAAGATGGAAGTGAATTATATCGCGAAAAGAGAAATTAATTGAAATTGTGTACTTTAAAAGTGTAATGTACTTGGAGCGGCTGTTGTAAGCATCATGTGTAGGTCAATAATAAAACTAGTATCGGGTCACAATATACAATATACATATATTTTTACAATAATATAATATGAGTTATCTAAATCGCGTCACAGCAGAAAAAGGAGAGCGCTCGCACTCACTCCCGGCGCGCTCGATTAAAACGCCTCGCACACAACACGCACACGCATACCTCCTACTTCGCCCGCTCTCCGCGGACCGACACATACACACACACACACACGCACACGCAAACTCTTGGACATCACAAAAAGCTACTATGTTGTGTATCGACTATAAATAAATTAAAAATATTTTATATCAATGTACGTGTATCATAAAAATAATGATAACTTTTTGTATATTGTATAAAGTTTTCAAGAACATCTATAATGTTTAAACAGTAATGGTTTCTCAGAATTTTCCAACCATTTTATTGAAAAAGACTATTCTTTTAATAATAGAAATATCCTCCATAAAAACGGGTTTGGCCTCCTGTTGGACAATTTAGAAGTCCTCGAAATAAAAAAAGCAGTAAATAGTGGTACGCCAATTCTTAATAATAAAATTAATTTATCCATTAGCCCCATATAAGGTATGTTTCCTTTAAAATCAATTTAATATCCATCAACACTATATTTTCCTCTCCCTTAATGTTCTGTCTATCTGTATATGTATTCTCTCTCTCTTTCGCATATGACGCTTGATGTACATGTATTCTGTGTCTCTCTTTCACATGTAATTGAATAATATATTATTGATTTTGTATTCTGTCTCCCTCTTTATGTATATATAAGTGTACTCTTCTCGTATTTATGATTAGTTTTAAATATGTCCTAATGAAGCTTGAGATAAGCGAAACCGGTTGACGTATAATACATTTCGCGGTTTCATACAAAGTGATTATATTTAATTTAATATAAAGTTTTATTTATAAAAATTCCTTTAGTTACCTATTAAACATTCATGAAACCAATTAATTAAGGCTAAAACTCGCAAACTGAAAAGTTATGAAATAATTGAAATATTTTAATAGAATACTACTTCAAACATTATATCCACTCTGTATAATTAAACAAGCTCCGCGTGCAGTTGACCACTGTTCAAAATAATGTAGTTTTCATAATGTTCAATACGGTGAAAAAGATTCAATAACAGCTCATCAAAATAAAAATAGGCGTTGGAAATTGTTTTAATACTCGAGTTGGACTTTTTGTACATCGCGTCGTGTTAATTACTCTCCCGGATTATGCGGCTATCTGCAGGGAACGTGATATTTTCAGATTTCATTTAGCAAAGCTCTGATGAGAATCGCTGCCACAAATTTAAGTTTAAAATCGCTTAAAGTCACGTTTTCAGCAAATCCGTCACGAGTTCCCTCAGTTTATCGTATTTTATATCAAATATTAGATTTATTCCCGATTCCAATAAGAAAAACATGCCGGGTCTCAGCAATATCTGATTTATGGATCCCTCCGGGAGAAAGCGCGTGTCGAAAGGATCATTTCGGGAATAAAAATGGAGGTTCGGCCACCTTTGAAATGTGAGGGAACGCTTGGAGTGATGAAAGTTCAATGTATAGTTGTTGTTGTTTGTAAGCAAAAAAAAACACCAGAAGCTAGAAATCATTTGGGTACGTACATCGTTAATAAAAGTTGTCGATAAAGGCAGAAAATATGGCAAAGTTAACTGTATTTTTACCCTGCCAGAATATTCTTCAACACAAATGTTATTTTGTTTGATTAATATAATACATGAATATTCATTTCGGTACTAGCATACCTTCTCGTTGATTTGTAAATTGAATTTTACTTGTTTCAAATACAAATAAACTTTGTTTAAATAACATAACGAACGCACATGTTTTGAAAATATTATTTGCAAATCGAGAGAAGAGAATGTGAATATACATTTTTATGTCATGATTGTAATTGTTTACATAATACGATTCTTTTGAAACGGTGTATTCAGAGAAAATGATATATTTTATTTTTGGCTTACACCCGGTTTAATATATTTGCTTTCTCTGTTTATATTTATACCAGATAGACAGCGGGGATCCGAGGATCGTATTATCCTGGCGGCCGGTCACCCGTCAGTGCTCGGCTCGTCCCTTCACGGATACGGACACCGGAAGCTGGAATCAAGGGTTGTGACCACCACGATGAATTAAAATTTTAAATGTAAGTACAATAATTACACACTTTTTCATTTTTATTATTATGCTGCAGCTGCTAAAACTAATAAAAACTTAAAACAAATAATATAAATGATGTCTGGAACAATTTTGCATTTCGGTATATACTGTTGATTTATAAATGTGAGAACTATCACTTTGTAAATATATGTGTGTGTGTGTGTCATGAAAGTGAGTAGATGAGTGATGGGGGACGGACCTTATAAGAGGCCGTCTCTGGGGGAACAGTTCTGTTCCATCACAGTTTATTCTGAATAACTAGTCTATCTCTGAATGTATAATTTATATTTGCTGAACAACGTGTTGTAATAAACGTATAAAATTGCTACCTGGAAAGACTGAGTTTCACTTACAAGGAATTGGGATCCAGTTAATTAGACAGTAATCAGCGGAAATCAAGGAAATCTGGTGGTAATCTAAGAATTATCACAATAAATAAATGTTTGAACAACCTATTTTGTTATAATTATTAATTCTACAATATGTTCGCTGTAACAATACACAAACTAGTATGAAGAGGAAGTTCATTTCCTAAAATTGGGACTGTAAATATTGCAATATAACGAAAGATTGAGTCTTTAATTAGTACAAAACAGCTTTGAACATATGTATAACGATCCATCAAAATGCAATAAGGAATCAAAACTGTCAAATTTCTTTTGATATACTCGGCAAAGAATTTTCCAGGCGATGAATTGTGAGAAAAGATTTATAACCGTGAAGAATTGTGGCCGGGGAGAATTGTTGGCGAAGAATTGTGGTCGAAAAATTGTGGGCGAATAATGATCCTAGACTCGATATAAATTGTTGACGGCTCGTATGTGTAGCTGACCTAGTAGTGGCGAGGTCAATCCCTACCAGTAAGATTGTTACATTTTTTATAGACAAAGCCCCAAACACAGGTTGAAAAATGGTAAGGATATTTGTCACATTTTCATTATGTAACAAAAAAAAAGTAAATTATGGATATGCTCGTTTATTTACAGCGAAATTTAAGAACACCTAACCGAGTATAATAAAAATTGTTACTATTTCAAAAATGATACTATATTTTAATATTTAGATACTCCCAAAAGCCATGGTGTGTGTTATCAAAAAAACATATGAATTTATTTGTAAGTAGAACACATTATAGTGGTATTTTAATACAGATTAAACAAATCAACTAGAAATATATACAAAAATAAATCTATTTATTGAAAAATTATTTTAGTCGTTACCGGGATTCGCACCTGGACCTTATCATATCCGGGGAAATGAGATTCGTCGCAAGATAAAGTTGATTGCTTTTAAAAATAGAATAATAGATGTATCCATTTGAAAGAGCTGTAGAATATAAGTTCAAACATTTGTCGTAAACATACTTGGTTAATATGGCGAAACTGGATAACGCATTCCCCGCATTCGAAAAAGTCCACGATTGAATCCCGGTAGCAACTGAAATATTTTTTTGATTAATAGATTTTTTACGAATATTTTTCTTGTTGATTAATTTAATTTGTATAATTAATTTATTATTAAGTAGAACACATTCTTATTGTGAAGTTGTAATTATTCAGAACATAGGTCTGTGATGTTTTTTTCCCGGATTGGAAATAGAGATCCAGGTTCGAATCCCGGTAGCGCAAAAACAATATTGATTTTATATGTATATATTTATAATTAATACATTAAATTAGTATTTAAAAACATCACACACCTATGTTCTGTATAATTACAACTTCACAATAAGAATGTGTTCTCCTTAATAATATTTTTCTAGTTGATTAATAAAATTTCTATAATTAATTTATTGATTACATAAAAGAACGTGGTGATACAAAATGTTTGGGTATGTCTATAAATAAATATTATTTATTTAATACGAAACATCGAGTTTTTGTTAAGATCTTATCGAGAAAAAGAGACATTGGTGTATTCATATAACAATTTTTCAATAAATCACATTCTATTTCCAGCTACTGGTTTATACAGGCTTTTCGATCAGGGTTACATTTCGGATAAACATTGTTATAGGAAACTTGGAGCAAATAGAGTCCCAATATCGGGGCTATAAATTCGGTGCGCGTGCACGCGTATAATAGACTATCCCAGACACCCTTCAATCAAGTGAGACCGATAGATCTCCATACAACCTGGCCTCGGCTGTCACCTCTGAATTAAAGTCCTTTAGTGACAGGGGTCCTGCCTAATCCCGAGGGGTTCGGAAAGGATCTAAGTTATGTCCTCTCCGCGTTAATGGTGGGAAATTTGGTACGAAAATCGATTGAACTATTTACATATATTTTGTGAAGTTATGCTAATACAAATAATATAATACACGCGCCCTACACATACATTATTTATTTAATTCTTAACACAGCACTCCTATATATGCTCAAATATAAACAAGATTAAAGTCTTTTCTTTTACTAAAACTTATCTTTTACATATCTGGGGTCAGTTTCACTTTAAATCTATTCAATTTCTCCTCCTTTTTTATGTTTTCTGGCATTTCATTAAAAATCTTTATCGCACTATGCATTATCGATTTCTGAGATTTGGCCTTTTTCCTGAATAGTAGTCTCAGTCTATCCTTTCTTCTTGTACGACGCTCATACTCATGTTGATTTGCATCAATTTTTCGTATAAATTTCACCAATATTTTCTTATTGAGGATTTTTTAAATGAATACCATTATATTAAAATATATTTTCTGCATAAAGGTCATCATATTCAGCTCTTTCAGCATTGCACTGATTAATATCATGTATGTTTGTGGAGTCATTTTAAAAATAATTATACTATGTCAAATTTGATTGAAAGTGATAATTTAATAAAGTACTAATTAATATACATATATCTTTAGGAAACACTAACAAAAGATTCGGGATTCTATGTAAAACTTTAGGCATTTTCTCAAGTTCTATTTTTTATGGAATTTGTTTTGCACTATTTTATTACTATAGCACTGATTGCGATAACGCGTCATGTGCTCCAATTGCTACCGCTCAGGACCATCATCTGACATTGACTGATACAGAGACATATATATAATATAATCTAGATGTAGATGTTAATGACAAAAAAACTTTCATGTTACATTTTCATTTAGTTAACATGAAATACGGCACAAAAGGATGTATTTATTCTAATGTTAAATGTATTATTAAAACAGATACCACTATATGCAGAAATTAGGCTGCAATCGAATAGCACAACATTTTACAACATCATTTAGTTAACATGAAATACGGCACAAAAACATGTATTTATTCTAATGTTAAATGTATTATTAAAACAGATACCACTATATGCAGAAATTAGGCTGCTATCGAATAGCACAACATTTTACAACATAAGATTGTGATATACCAAAATGGTTACAACAAAGAAAAATACATACATATCAATATGTCCCCAAGATGATAAATGGATAATATTAAGAGAATATTCGATCTGAAGTGGATATGTTCTTCAGAGAAGTCTATGTCCTGTAATGGAATGGTCAATTATAAGAAAGAAGAGAAAAAATTTATTGATTTACTGATTTAAGAGAAATTACGAATATTATTATTACAATACAATAACATTTTGTATACGCCATTGGATAATTCTCTTAATTACCGATTATTAATTATTGTTTATTCCCATGTAGTTTTTTTTCATGTATCCAGGTACCAAGTCTCTTGTACCTATACCTGGATACACAAAAAAAGCACATGGGAATAAACAATAATTAATAATCGGTAATTAAAAGAGTTATCCAATAGCGCCGGGCATTAAATCTCAAAAAAGCAATTTTTAATTCCGCCCGTCACGCTCAGAATCCGGGCAGATTTTGCGATGAGCTGTTGAATTTTGAAATAGGGTAATCCTTGTATCTACGCAAAAAACCACGTACCGGTGTTACACTTTATACTACCACATGCACGCTGGGGATAATCCGGACGGAATGTTGACATTTTCAAAAGCAAACACCGATTCGAAATTTGAAACGGGAGTATCGGGTGGACCAAATTTATGAGGCAGGGGTAGGTACTGTGTGCGTGCTTAATTACGCGTCATGTGACCTATCTAGTTTCGTTTATATTGCAACACGTTAATCATTCGCTACGTCACATTATATAATACGCTAATAATGTAGCTTGATAAATTGTGGAAATTTTAGCGTAGGACATGTCATTAATTATAATTAAGTAATAATGCTTAAAAAGTAGTTTAAATATCATTCTGTCTGTCCCTAGAGAGACGTAGTTTATGAAGTACAAAGTGTAAATCTATAGAGTTAGGCAGAGACAAGAAAGACGCACATTTATCTCTTAATGAGAATATTTTTTTGATAAATTCCTTATCCATATATTTTTAATACACGTTTTATGGTTTCTCAGGCCGTCAAAATTGTATATATTTGGTCATGCAAAGTAGGGATCACCCGCCCGATTTTGACCCTCTTTCTTCGTTGGAGCTACAGCCCACATCCTCCTCTGTCATTTGTACTAATAATTTTTTGTCCCATCCAGACGTACATTTTCTACCCTCCAATAATAATTTATTTCATTCTGTTTACGCTTTTATTGACAATACTTTTTCCTTTTGTTGTTTGTTATTTTTTGTTCGATAATTTTTACAGTTTTTTTTATCTAATCATTTCTTTGTTTTTATCCTTTCTCAGTCTTTGTCTATCTTTTCTAAATTAGTTGGTATACACACGCTCTCAAATTTCATAACATATACATGTGTCGTTCCAAAACCAATTAAATACTATTAGATGTGACATTGAGGTTTATATTTCAAGAACAGCCTTGACTATGTTGTATCCAGTAAAAAGTTTTCTCTTGATATTTTTATTTGTTTTTTATTTCGAGTAAAATTTATTTTACGTAAATACGTCACTTTTCATATACAGTCCAAATATCTTATGATAAATTGATTACTAAGTTCAGAGTTAAGGAAAACTTCATCTTCAGCATTATTGTTAACAAATTCTTCTATTCTTTATACCTAACTGTCGCTAAAGTAAAATATGATATCAATTTATATATAATATATATATAGCCATGAACTAACAGAAATTTCTTGTTTCAATATTTTCATTTTGGTGTCACTCATTTGATCACTTTGATACCATTTACGCAATCAAATAGCCTCGCGACTTTTTAAAAATAAATGACTCGATTGGAACGACAATTTAAACGCAGACAATATAATATACATTTACACAAATATTCAATTTTACTATATTTTTACTGATGCATAAATGTGTCAGATTTATGTTTCCACAAATAATGTGCGTAGAATGCCCCTCGTTCCGCAACTAATGTTCCGAACCCCTCTTCTATATGTACACTTTATTTCATGTCTATTCATTTACTGGTCTGTGGTAAATACTAAATATAGACTTAATTTTTTTATGTTTCTCCATCAACCATAAATAAATTCTTAATTTGCATCAATATTAAGCTGGACGCAAAATTTCATGTTGCAAGTCAGCAGTTAGAGTGGCAATACATAAATAAGAAAGAGACCTTTGAGTTTTTAAAAAATAAAAAATGCTGTATTTATTTACCACTGGTAAGGCGTAAAATGATCCGTGGGCTTTTAAGTTTCCTTCATTATAATACGTGTTTAATGAACCGATTATACACGATAAACCTTCTACGCCGTCAACTCGGTAGATTAATCGGATGTTTTGTGTTTTTTCTTAAATAATAAACATAAGAATTTTTGTATATATCTTGTTTATTTCTATATGTGATATTCAGCATCAAGTTGCTAGCATTAAACTGAGAAATCTGACATTTCTGATTAAATCACTAAACATAATCCCATTATGAAAAAATGTTTGTTGATGTTCTGAATGGTGATTTTGTTCCAGATATTTCGCATATCTGTTATGATGTTAGAATCCATCGATAAAATATTAAATACACACATATTAGTAAATTAATATATATGAAATAAAGTGTACATATAGGAGAGTGGTTTGGAACATTAATTGCGGGACGAGGGGCATTTTATAAACATTCCTTGTGGAAACATAAGTCCGATAGTTTATGACAACAGTAAAAGAATTTACTCTTACTCAAAATAAAAATATTGAAACAATGATTTTTCGTTAGTTTATGTCTATATATTTGGTAGTCTGTGTATAAATATAAAATAAAATACAATAAAATAAGGAACCTATTATAATTTGGGGCATATTACTTCACGTTCGTTCAGCAGCCCACGTGGACCCAACCAAGTCCACTATCTTTAACAAGAGCTTTTTAATCACTTTCAGAGAACCTTTAGAAACAATCCACATCATTGTTCTAAACAATATTATCAAGATTTCTTTCATGCATTACCGCATTTCTTAATTAAAAACAGAAAAAATCTTTCAATAACTTTGTATTTGACAAAAAAATTGATACCTACCTACTTGATGAAAGTAATATAAATTTAGTTAATATTTTGTGTATTTCCATTTCATAAAATATGTACTGATTTTTATAATAAAGTATTGTTTAATGATTTTAGCACGATAAAAAAAATGCCGCAACTATTGCGCCGTTTAAAACAAACGCTGTATTTTGAAAATGAAATTTTATTGGTACTATTTTTGTACATCTTTGAGAACAACTTTATTTAATGATCTGTCAATTTTGTCAAGTCTTAACCATTTTGCGTTAAATCGTTTTTCAGAATGCACCCGTTTTATCCAGGCGCGCTCGTGCTGCTAACATTTTTAATAATTTTTACATATTTTGCAACGTTTTCTCATACATCAAGCCGATTTCACATGTATCGGATACCTAGTATAAACAATATAATGTTCAAAAATCCCATTCTGGTCATGTACGGGTGAATATTATGTTCCAGGCCGATTTTATTTGACCGCCATTTTGGTTTGGGAGATATTTGTCATTTTGTATTTAATAGTAATAAAAAAAAAAGATTACAATTTATTATGGAGTATCTAACGTCTCAACAAAGTGTTAAAGTCATAACATTTTATATAAATAATAATGGTAATACTGCAACCATTAACGGTGATAGCTATCGTCACATTTCGGAAAACCTCTTGGTAGCCAAATTGGGTCGATTGGGCCTGCAACACATGTAGTTTAAACGGGATGATACCACCTCACAGTTACGGTTGAAAGTCACAGCTCGAGTTACGGTTGAAACATTGCGAGATATTTTTCCCACCCGCATAATGTCAAAAGGTGGTGATATCGACTGGCCTTCTCGATCACCTGATTTGACGGTTTCCGACTATTTTCTGTGGGGGTACTTGAAAGAAAAGGTCTACGCTAATAAGCCAACAACAATTCCGATCCTACAGGATAATATTTGAAGTGAAATTGTTGAAATAATACGCAAAGTGTACGGGGAATGTTATGAAAAATATGGTTAAAAGAGCACACATTTGTGTCGCTGCCAGAGGCGGCCACATGCTCGATGTCATATTATATACATAACTGTAATAAGCCAAAGAATCGATAAATAAATCCAAATGAAACAATTGTGTTTTATTTCTTTCAAAAACAACATCGGCCTGGAACATAATACTCACCCTGTACGTGGCGCAGTTGGCTGATATGTATAAATGTTATGCGTGGTGAGATAAGTCTCTTTGATACTAAATCCAATTCAGATAGGTGAGATGATATTTTGAGATATTATACGTGTTGCGTATAAGTATAGAGATGCCGGAAGAAGTCTGGATATACGGAAGGAGTTTGGCACTCATCACAATCCGGATTCTGCTGGCACCTCGAAAATGTGGACTATATGTTTAAATCACTAATTTCGTTTAGGTTCTTTTAGACGACACTATATGTATTTAACGCGAAGTCTCAATTGTATAATATTGTAATATTTCGATTCACGTATACCGTACTCGCTCAAGGTCGCCAATCAACTGACTCGGCGGCGAGGCCGGGAAAGCAATGGAAGAAGGGGAATGCACAATGCAATATTTTCGTTCAATATGAACAATGTAGAAAAATTATTTCGACTTGAGAATTATTTGCAAGTTCTACTTACTACCGTATTGTTTACATCAATTTATGTAGAAATAATTTATTCACGTTGTAAATTCTGTATTGTTACATAATTTTTAAACTACAATCAAACAGAAATTGAACACACTGAATCGAAAGGATTCTTCACGAATTGATTATCAAATTCTTTACGGACAGTTTTATTTAAATAAGTGTTTGTATATCGCACGTTGGACATATTTGAATTATGCACAATTTTGGTTGATTGTCGCTAAATTCACAAAATAATTTATATTTTGTGTACAAGTAATCGACCATCCAACTAAATTTTCTGATTCACTAATATTTTTTTATCCAGTTGTCGATAGACCAGTCGTATTCATTAAATTGAGTTGTGGTAGGTAATGAAACACGTCAGAAGCCTTTAAGGCTTTTTTCTTGCTCTATATTCTTTTGCTCGTTGTGCTGTACATTTCTTATCTGTTTAGGTGTTTCATTTGCATGTTTTCTCTTAAGATATGTATTTTGCTTCTCTGCATTTGGTAAAATATTTTTTTTTTTCGTAAAGATATAAACGAATACCGTAATACTGAAAAAAATAATTAAAAAACAACGAACGATTGCAATACAACGACACTGTCGCCATTGATTTTGCAAGCGCATATCAACTTTGCCTGTCTGAACAACGATTTTTTCTAACGATACAGGCAAATAAATACACATGGAATTATGGAAAAATTAGCACACACAATTGCATAAATAAGCTCTTGGAATTTGGATTTTGGTCTACTGTCTATAGAGTACCAGGTCTGTAAGGACCCCTCGCTCTTTCATCTCATGTGTGCATTTAAGAATGAGGGTGTTTTATTTTTATTTGCTGCGATAAATGGTGCAGGTGCTGCCGCTTATGGCAGTATTAAATTCCTAACGGAGGATATCTTTTGGTCGCACGAAACGTGCGGGCATATTTACGTCATACGCGGCGAGGACGTTTATTGATGGATTTTGGTGCTGAAGAATCCCAGCATTTGGCGAGTTGTTTGATGAATTCCTTTATGGGAGGAATCCCCGAGTCATGGTGGAGTTGTGTGGCCTCCAGCGCTAGGCAGAGGACCCTGTTCTGGAAGATTTGAAGTCTGCTCAAGTTCGATTCGGTTGCGTGACCCCATATAATTTTTATTAAATTTTGGAGTCTATTTATTATTAAGATTATTATCTCCTAATAATAAAGTTGTATCAATGTGTCCAAAATTTAATAAAAATGAATTGATAATTCTGGCGACTGCTATCAGATTACTCAAAGGTATTTGAGATTCTGTAAAAATAAGGTATATGGCTCTTTCAAATAATGGAACGATTAAATGTATTAATATCAAAAAGGTAACATATAGGTTCGAAAATTTGTCGCTAAAAATATTATCGCTGTAGCATAGTTGTATAATGCACCTTCCCCGGTTAGGAATGAGATCCAGGTTCGAATTCCAGTGGCGCAACAACAATATTTTTTAATAAAATTGATTTCATATATATATTTTTCCAATTAATATATTTAATTCATATTTGAGATACATTTTATGTAAATGAAACAGCTTTCAAAAGAAAATTCTTGTTCTGATTTTTGTTTAAATAAATAAAACAGTCAACAAACAAATAATAGATATCTCATAGAGACGAAGCTATTTTTTATTATATTTAATGGAAAACTGTGGAAGTAATTTGTGGTACTCGAAGTGTTTCCACATTTAACATATATATAACTTCCGCTGACTCACACAGACTGACTAATGGGTGAGAATTGGTGAACGTTATATTTATATAAAGTGATCACTTAAGCCAGCCGAAGGCAGGTCGTAAGCCCGTAAACCCATACTTACATATTTTCCCCTTAAATATAATAAAAAATAGCTTCGTCTCTATGAGATGTAAATAGCGTTCACAATATTTGAAATATATTCTGCTGATAGATATTGTAGGAACTAAATTGAATTTATTTAATACATTTGCTTTATATTACATGATGTAGGTTAAATAGGTAGGTTTCGTTTCTGATCGGTAATTTATTAAAATATTCTTGATAAGATCTGAAATTTTACAAGTAGGTAGATAATTCTGGAAGCATTTAAATCAAGCATAGTAGTGATAGAATATCCAAATTTTTTTTTTATATTTGCTGTATTGATTAAAAAAACTATTAAATTACAGGTTATTTCGATACAAAATTTTATGAAGACCGCCTTTTTCTTCCATTTGTTAGTTATTTAATTATTTTTTGTAAATTTAAAGGAAACCAGAAATCGGTTCCTAGGAATCCACGACGCGAACCCCATATTCCAGCAAGAGAAATTTAGTTACCATGTCCTTTAACCTGGAATCTCCATGTAATCGAGTTTCATTTTAAATACATTAGGGTGAAGGGAGACCACAACACGTTAGCCTGGAGACTTGAAAAATCTAGTACAGAACAAAAACCCTAAAAACCCTTGATAGTCGAAACAGATACGTTCTGTTCTTTGGGTCGTAGGTTTGATACCGGTGAAACGATGTATATATCAAAAATGATGTTAATACTAAACCTCTAAATAAACTTCTAATTCCATTGAAATATTATAAATATGATTAAATGGATAGTTTAATTGAAATTTCGATCCTTCACAATCAACCAGTTTCTCCTATCACGACAAAACCACGAAAATTAGAATTTGAAAACAATAATCGCAAGAAAAAATGAAAATGAACAGTAAAATAGTTGTTCAACATTTATGACAGATCCACGGATCGCCGTGCGCGTGTTTAGATGCTCCACTATGTTTACTATATATATCTGTTCCCCCCCTATACACTATACCTCAGAGCACGACTTTTTCTGTGTATTGTCTATGATTTTTGAACTGTCAATAAGTGAACGTCCCGCAATGTGCTCGTTGCACTGGTCGGATTGAACAGTTACTGTAGCATTATGGGCCGAAACCACTATTGTATTCACAGTGCTTCGTGAAGCTCATCACAGTTGTGACCACAGCGGAGAAATCCAGGTAAATCGTGTTCTTCTTTGTTTTCCTGTCTCTATACCAAATTCCTGTCACCCTTCCTCCATTCCATTTTTCCACCCCTTATGTAAATAATATTTTTTCGGAAAATGATTTATAAACCACTAAAAACTCGTAAAAGACTCGTAATTGACTCGTAAAAGCATCATATTCAAAATGTAACAGTTGCAGGGCTCGAGTATTGAGATTTTGTACGAAGATTAAAGTAATCTAAAGACTATTAAAAGCGAATTAATAAATAGGATGAGAAGGCATTAGGGATTAGGAATGAGGGGAAGAAAAAGATCACGATCAAGAATAGTAAAAAGAAATTTTGTAGGAAAAGCACGGATGTCATTTTATTTCGTAAAATAACATAAAATGTAAATCAGTACAATTTCATAAAAGCTAAAAGAATTTCTCGATTGTAAACACAACGAAAACACCGACAAAAGCAGAGCTTGCGAAATTTTAAACAGATTTGTTTTCATTACGTTTAGTCAGATTACACAATCGTAATCGCGTAAAAAGATTAAGATTATTATGTAAGCCGATATGGAATGTTGATTATTTTCTGTCAAAAACACAATTTCTTTTATGAAATCGTAAATATAAATGTTTGATTCAGCTTCCATCAGAGCTTGTGTCCCCTGGCCAAACAATTTCAGCGTCCCTTTCTTCGCATTCACTACTATTCCACAGTCCTTTGATTCTATTCAAAACAACTATTAAACGCTGATAGAGCGGCTGTTTTTCTCGGAAGTGACTCTTTTGGGAGGATTCTTGCGGAGTTATCTTGTAGGGCGGTGGGTTTTCTGAGATTTCATCAATCTTTGTCTATTCAAATTGTAAATTTGGGATAAGACGGCCGTGGACTATTTTGGCGGGTGAGTCTTAAGAACACGAAGACGAAATCTTAATTAAAATCGAAACAAGGAAGGCAAAAGGGGATCTTTTCTGTCTATAGAAAAATTAACAAATGAAAAGACAGGTCTCGTTCGGTCCGATACTCAAAGACACGTCTACTTGAGAATTCTACGCATTTTTAAGGTCGTAAGGATTTTACGACTTTACTCCAAGTACTCTATAATTTAATTAAAAACATAAAAATATATTTTTATTAGTAGTAAGTTACGATTATTTATAATATATTTTTTATTAATAAATAAACCATTTTAAATATATCATTGAAAAGATGCAAATGACAAAAATTTTGTTCGAAAAAAAAAAACAGAATAAGAAGGAATGGCACGTTCTAAAAAATTTCAACTTCAATTAAAATGGGAATTCAATTGTAAAATTAGTTGTTTAAATACTCAGGATACATAAATAAACTAGAAGTCATTTAGTAGATTTCGTTTGAAGTTTAATCTGAGATAAATTGCACTGCTAGAAGATGGTAACTTTTTAGTAGAAAAACAGTTCCCGAAGTTTGAAATATAGAACAGATGTAACGACACTAATAAAGCAGACTCAGACAGCAACTCATCTGGAATATGAGTCTTTGGGCAGTAGAAAGGTCCTGGGTTCATGGTGACAGTTCAGTGTCGAAATAATGATTCTCACTTTGCATTATTTTAGCGATATATTTATTAGATTTAATTACAATATTATTTTTTTATTCTGATATATTTAATTGGTTTCATTATTTCATCTATGAATATATATAATATTTATCCAGAAAAATAATGAAATATAAAACTCTGATGGGATCAGTCGTTACCCACGCGTCAGAAATTCAGACTCGATCAAATAAAGTTGATGGAACGTTATAAGTATTTGAAAAAAAGATTATTCGGAGATATCAAACAAAAAAGTGTGGTGTAGGCATTATAATCAAGAACTTTACGATATGTTCATATGTATCATTTACATTTGGAGGGCTTCGATAACTAGGTCATGAATGTTGCGCAACCTCTGATATGGTTGCTCAATGATGAGCCCAAACGATGACGAATAATAAGTAAACCCAAAAGGAAGAGCCGAGATAAATTAAAAAAGCATTAAAATAAAAAACTATTCATTCTTGGTGTCAGGAATTGGCGGAAAACAGCGCAGTGCAAAGGCCGTGTAAAGGTGTACTCTAGAGGACGCCAGGTATACATATATAACTGATGTGTCTTCTACTTCAGATCGTGTTTTTTGTAGATGGTGTTTTTGAAGAAACCTAGACTGACGTTCCGGCTCGGTAGCACCTACTATTGTCAAGGCTTCGTCTCAAAATTATACTTGTTCGCGGGAGATATAAATCTCACACAGTTGAGTTGATTCATAAAATACATAGATATCGAAGCCGAAACGTTGGCCCAGGTTTCCTCAAAGAAACTATCGACAAAAACGCGATCTAACCTAGAAGAGACAACAGTTCAATACACCAGTGCTCGCGGAAACCAACTCATCTATAGGAGATACATATATATCTCCCGCAATCAAATACGGTTGAACCATAACTTATGAGGCAAAGCCTTAATAATATAATGTGTTACCGAGTCGAAATATCGGCCTAGGTTTTCTTAAGGACAAAAAAACGCGATCTAACCTAGAATATACCCAAATCAATACACTATTTCCCGCGGAAATCATAAATTAAATATATATCGAGATGAATAAGAAACTGCCCGACAGTAAGTTGTATGTGCTGTTTTTAATATAACGAGAGATTCAATTTATAAATTTGAAAAATAAGCATATAATGAAAGTCATTAATGAAGTCGGCGAGGCGAAAACTGAATTACGAAAAAATCCCGGGAAATCTCTCTCGCCCGCCCAGGCTACTACCGGCAGCAGCGACTCGGGTTTTCTGCACAAATGTGGGGCATGATGGATGCGGCGATTTGTGTACACGGGTGGTATGTAGCGCAGGTTTTTTTATTTTATCTTCCCGAACTAAATGCACGGCGCAGCCAGCCGCCGGCTTTATTGATCAGCATTCCGCATTTTTCCATTCGCGGCGATTATTTGGATTGCCGCCATATTGCCTGTTTGTCCAAACAGCCCCCCTGTATCGGCTTACCCCCTCTCTACCGGCCACGCCCTGCTTCTGATGCACTCGCACATGCAGGATGGAGGCTGCGTGGGATTATGCAACCGTGTGTGTGTTGCACCACTTATTTAAATTGTTAAATACACGGTTCTCATACATATGTAAATAGGTTTTAGAATAAGATTAAATAGGCAAGTAAGTATATACATTCAAACTGATTACATTTTTTATTTTTGAATTATTTTAGCGATTCAAAATAATGAATATAAAAATGTATAGAGTTGATAAAACAAATTAAATTAATCGAGTAGAAAGATTTAATTTGTATTTAAAATACCACAGATCTATGTTCTGAGTAATTGCCAGTATTGGTGCACTCACCCAAACATATTGACTCATACCTATATTAATTATTGCTACAAATGAAACAAAAATTATGTCCACTTTAAAATTGTTTTTCATATACACCTCTTATTTAGTAATAAATGTAATTCTATCTACTACTTGTAATTCTAATTAATTGAACAATTGCTTGTAAACTATGCCCGTCTCGACACAGAATTTCTCTAGTGAGACGGGCACAGTCCAAACAGATTTTTACATTGTATTATATAGTTACAAATAAAATAAATAAACTACAACTTTACAATAAGAATGTATTCTACTTAATAATGTATAAGTTGTATCAATGTGTCTAAAATTTAATAAAAATGAATTGTTATTTCTGGCGTCTCCTATCGGTTTACTCAAAGGTATTTGAGATTCCGTAAAAACAAAGTAAATGGCTCTCAAATAATGAAATGATAGATGTATTAATTTAAAAAATGTACATCATGTAGGTTAGAAAATTTGTCGGCAATCCACTGTATTGGTATAGCATAATCGGATAATACATGTTTCCTGGATTGGAAGAGATCCAGGTTCGTATCCCGGTAGCAACAGCAATATTTTTCGATAAAATTGATCTTTCTAATGAATACATTTAATTAGTATTTAAAATATCACAGACCTATGTTCTAAATAATTACAACTTCACAATAATAATGTTTTCTCCTTAATAAACTAGAAAAAAATACAGAAAATATCGAAAAAATATTTAGTTGCTACCGCGATTCAATTTGGACCCATTCCCATCTGGTTTATGGGAAATTGAAAATATTAATTAATTTACATATTGTAAAAAATAACATGAAACTATTTGCTAACGTAATATAATATTTAAAATGTACCTACAAAACGGACAGAACAAAGAAAAATAAAATACAATACTTTGTGGTTCATTTGAATATTTAATAGTTGATTAACAATTAATTTTTTATTATATTATATTGGTTAGTAAATATAAATAACTCTCAGTGATTTTAAAAATAAAGTTAATTATGTACTAATTAGAAATACAAAATTATATTGTATGCGTGTGTTTATGTGTGCGTGCGTGAGAGAATGTTTATATATAATAACAGAGTGGTTGCTCGATGTGGGTAGAAAATAAAATGAAAATAATTTTTCATTTGTGCTAACTTAACTACCTACACATTTTGTCTCCAACTATATTATAGACAAAAATCTTTTTATTACTTTTTTTACAACAATATTTTATAATTTTTGATTATACTTTTTTACATGTTGTTTTCAAATTGTTTATATAAAAATACTTTGAACAATTCATTACATTAGAAAAAATAAATCTCTTGAATTGTATGGTATAAGACACGAAGAGCTTATTAGAGCGCTTTAATATGTCTGAGGTCTGGCTTGGATTGCTGTGTTTGAATTCCACTTTCCCATGTAAACTTTCAGCAATAACATTGATTGTCACTTAGTCAACTTTCATATGTTTAGAATTGCGTTCTAGAACAAATCACTCTAGGACATCTCGTGAATGCGTATGTCAACTCAGCAGTAAAGGGTATATATTATAAGTAAAATCATAATTTATTTATTTTATTTTATTATTTCATATACAGAATATTAAAAGGTCGTTTTAAACTCTAATAAATAATCCTAGGTATGACATTAAAGTATAATGTGCTTAAGATAATTGTGGATATACGATATTATCAATACAATTTTTTATTAGGAGAACACATTCTTATTGTGAAGTTGTAATTATTCAGAACATATGTCTGTGATATTTTAAATATGAATTAAATATATTAATTAGAAAGATACACATATAAAATCAATTTTATCGAAAAATATTGTTGTTGCGCCACCGGGATTCGAACCTGGATCTCTTTCCTAACCGGGGAAGGTGCAGTATCCAACTATGCTACAGCGATAATATACTATAGGTATTTGAGATTCTGTAAAAATAAGGTAGATGGCTCTTTCAAATAATGGAACGATTAAATGTATTAATATCACAAAGGTAACATATGGGTTCGAAAATTGTCGCTTAAAATATTGTCGCTGTAGCATAGTTGGATAATGCACCTTCCCCGGTTAGGGAAGAGATCCAGGTTCGAATCCTGGTGGCGCAACAACAATATTTTTCGATAAAATTGATTTTATATGTATATCTTTCTAATTAATATATTTAATTCATATTTACAATTTTTTATAGCACAAATTAAATTAATTAACTAGAAAAATATACGCGCTTTTTTCGGATAGGAAGATATTTCAGGTTCGTTTGCCGGTAATAACTAAATATTTGAAATATATACATCTTATATAGATTTTTTCAGCATATTTTTCTATTTCGATTAATTTAATTTGTATTAAAGATACCACAGAACTATATTCTGAAAATGCATCTTCACAACAAACATGTGTTCTCCTTAAAAGCAACTTTTTAAGGTTAAGAAAATTAAAAATACAGTAAAAAATCAGAATAAAACTTATTACAGAAAAAAACATATTTAATACTTCCGCACAAAAGTACATAAGCACGTGCCATCGAAGATCAACGAAATCAGTTAATATGAAATGTCAATGTCGATAGTCCTTGGCATTAAAATCGTTGATAAAAAGCTGTGTTTAAAATGAATTCTTCACTTATATTTTTCACTATTTCCATATTATAACTCGTAGAAATTCAAATGAAAAAGGTTAATGACAAATTAACGTTTTATCGTATACTACGGTTCAGCATTAATACACGTAGACTTACTTTGATTTATATTAATTTGGTACAAAGAAAACATTTTAATTCTGGAAATCTAATTTTATGTCAAAGTGACATGGCTTAATTTCATATTTAATGCTACATTATGAATTTCCATAATATTATATCTGTATCATAAAAATATGATAGGATTTGTCCCGTGGCTTGTGAACTCACTAAGTGATGTTTTAAGTTTAGTATTATCGGGTGTAGACAGTATTCGGATAGTATCGCAAACTTTCACCGGTGTGTTTATTAAATAATCTGTTGTCCCGGGCTGGAAGATTGTATCGCCCTGGTAAAAGATCACCAATCTCATGTCTGTATTTTTGGTAGTCTGTGAGGTGACCAAAATTAAACGCCGGATTTAAATTGAAACGACATTTTTATTAATTTTATTGAATATTAAAGTACACACTCTCCGATTAAATATGAAAAATTATGTCCGACAAATGGCGACATCGGCTTCGACCGGAAATCTTGGTTCGTTTCAAAAAATCTTCGATTAAAATTTCGCACTATATCTGATCAATTTCATTAACAACACGTCGGATTTAGTTTTTGAGGTCGTCAACTGTTTGTGGATTGCTGGTATAGACCATGAATTTCAGATAATCTCACAAAAATAAGTCATATGGTGTTAAATCACAAGATCTTGCTGCCCAATTGATGTCGGCATTCCGTGAAATTACGAGACCAGGAAAGTATTGGTGCAGTAAATCAACTATTGCTCGAGTCGTATGGCAGATCGCGCCATCCTGCTAGAATCACATTTGTTCAAAGTGCATATCATCTAGTTGGTACCAAAAAAACTCCAATATCAAGTTACGGTGACGATCACGATTCACAGCCTCACTATCACGCCGCCTGCTCAAAATGCACACCATACAGTGACTGTGTATAGTTATGACTAGGTTATAAATATCAGATGAATTGTTAAGGTAAGAACCAAGGGCCCTAATCCTCCTCGAATTTTCACGCGTGTATATGAATGTCGCAGTGTATATTAATGTTACGGAGCGTGCGTGTGAGTATAGGTGATGGTGCTGCGGCTAGAGCAGGTTGATAAAATGAAACATGACTTACAATTGGTTGTGTTTATTGTCGAATGATGCAAAAATAAATTTACACTGTTTGCATATTAAATTGTAAGTTAAAGTTTGTGACTAGCGAAGCTCACTGGAGGCGGTGCCGAGAGATGCGTTCGAGAAGATAGCCAGGAAAAAAGTGATCGCTTCAGCTGGCTTCTCGGACTGGTTGGGTCGCGATGTATTATCTAAATTCTGTCCGTATTCAGTTGCGTGTAATTGCTGTAAAATGTTTGTTTACACGGTCAGGTCTATGAGGTGCGAGCAGATTCTCCACAGATTTGTTCGGAGTGCATTTGCTTCTCATCACGTAAGGATTTTTCAAGGCGCAAATATAACTTTTTTTTTGTTTACGAAACCGTCGAATTAAAAATGCGGTTCATTGCTGAAAATGATTAATTGATTAGATTAAGAGTCTACTTCATGATGTTCTAAAAACCAACTGGTAAATTGTCGGTGATAAGAGTGGGCAGAAAGCTAATCGCATTTTCTAATCGGATGAATCATAATGGAATCACGGATGAATCATGTTAAAGTATTAGATATACTAACTGCGAAACAAATAAACGTAAATAAAAATAAATAAATTAAATAGCTACACGATTTTCTATAATACAATAAAATACATTTAACGTGGTTTAACGTTTAACTAGGGCGGGTTAGGATATCAAAGAAATCAAAGATAGTACTTTCTCACTACATTACAGTATATATCAACTAAATTGTCAGAAGTTTAAAACAACGTAACTCGTAAAGTTACACAAAGTTATAATCCAAAGTTACGTCACGGAACGGGCGCTCCTGCTGGCTAGTGAAGTGAGTCCAGGTCGGCCGGGTGATGAAGTTTGAGTGGTGGTTATTACTATTTTTTTAAAGATCGATAAACCCTTTTTTTGGACTGTAATTTTCCGTGGTAAATAACTAAAAGTACAAGAAAAACTAAAAGTGACGGTACATATATTTCAGTGTGTATTGTTTCCATGTTTTGTATTTTTCCTAGTTTCAGCGGAAATTGTATTCAGTGGATACGGCGTAAATTATAAGTTCAAAACCGTTTTTCAATTTCACAGTACATTTATAAATTGTTTGTATTTTTGGCTTCCAGCATGAGCCGCTTGTAGCGACTTGGTACAGGACTTGTAACATGATAAAGCAATTTGTCCAGCGTGGATTTTTTATAGTGGTAACACGCCATCACTGCCAGGATATTAAATTTGTTTGAAAATATACCGTAATTATCCAGATTAATGTTGGTATTCAGTCAATGGAAACATGAAACAATAGCGATGAATAATTCATCTTGTTGTTCTTTGTTTACTCTGTTAAAATATATAAAACTTTCAAAAAGAAGAAGTAACGGTGATTGAACAGCATCCTGGTTTATTATGTTGGTGTTTCCGCACATTATACAAGTATCTTTAAATGAATTAAAATTGAAATATGCATGCAAAGCTCTGGAAAGGTACACTTTAAAGATAATTTCTGTATTGAATTAATTTGTATAACAGGATCACAAAATAATTTGATTCGATTTGAAATAATATCGTTTTTGATGATTAATTCATTTAATATTTGATCATATAAATATTTATAATAAGACAAAATACTTGTTTAAACCACTATTTATTTATTGTTCTACATTAAGGAGAACACATTCTTATTGTGAAGTTGTAATTATTCAGAACATAGGTCTATGACGATTTAAATACTAATTTAATTCCGGTAGCGCAAAAACAATATTTTTCGACAAAATTGATTTTATATGTATATATTTATAATTAATACATTAAATTAGGATTATTCTACATGTTTCAACACCTATGGTATCTACTTCAGGAAACAATGCATACTAAAATTAATAAATACAAGCATAGATAAAAACAAAACTATAGAGTGGTGAATAAGTAAGAATTAATATGAAAACAAATTTAAAAGGAGAGAATTTGGATATTTATAATATTTTTTTAAAATTGGGGGTCTAAAAATTAATTTGCAATGATTGCAATTATTTTTATATAGGTAAAACTTGCAGAAATTTTGATATTAGAATTAAGGAGCACTTGAGATGCCTAAATAGCAACAACTATTCAGAATTTATAATCAGCTTTTAGAAACAAACTATTCTTTTGATATTAACAAGGGTTTAGAAATTATACATACAAATACTAGGGGTTTACAGTTAGATAAATTTAAATTTTTAGAAATAAGAAAAAGTATTAATAGCAAGCTAAATATAATAAATAACCAAATCCTCTTTACAAATAATCACCTTTTAAATTTGTTTTCATATTAGTTCTTACTTATTAACCATTTTATAGTTTTGTTTTTATTTAAGCTTGTATTTTTTAATTTCAGTATTCATTGTTTCCTGAAGAAGATGCCATAGGTGTCGAAACATGTAGAAAAACCAATAAATAGTGATTTAAACAAAGTATTTTGTCTAATTATTAATATAAATATTTTATCGTTTGTGCACAGATTTAAGAAATGTATAGACAATATATATTTATAGAAGTAGAAATTTTATGATATAATTATAAACTAATTTTATTGGATCAATCTTTTCAGAAATAATCAATATATTTAATTTAATTAGGTTATCATCAGGCAGCACTTTTATATAGACCGAAAGAATTAAAAATTTTATCAGCCTGGTCTGTGACATGATTTACTATGTTGAAATATTTTTTTCTGGGCAGGGTATTGAAATTTCTACTGTAATGGATTCATATAAATGTAGGGAATTTTTCGCAATTTTTTGTCACAATAGTTACCACTCAGAAGTAAACATCATGAAAAGTTTTTGTTTTCTAACTTTAGAAGCATTAATAATATTTTACGAAATAAATTAACAATTTCGTTCACATATCGTGATATCGGCCTATACGCACTTTTTGTCAGAGAAAAAAGCGGCCGATTACGTCTTTCGTGAACTTATAGTATTACTTTATTATTTTGAAAATATAAACATTAAATTGTTGTTACATTTATAAGATAGATATAGCAATTATTAGGATTATTATCTCCTAATAATAAAGTTGTATCAATGTGTCCAAAATGTAATAAAAATGAATTGATAATTCTGGCGTCTGCTATCAGTTTACTCAAAGGTATTTGAGATTCTGTAAAAATAAGGTAGATGGGTCTTTTAAATAATGAAACGATTAAATGTATTAATATCAAAAAGGTAACATATAGGTTGGAAAATTGTCTCTAAAAATATTGTCGCTGTAGCATAGTTGAATAATGCACCTTCTCCGGTTAGGAAAGAGATCCAGGTTCGAATCCCGGTGGCGCAACAACAATATTTTTCGATAAACTTGATTTTATATGTATATATTTCTAATTAATATATTTAATTCATATTTAGTCTATTTATTAATAATTATTTAAAATAATTCTACATTATTTTACTTATTCAAAGCCTATATTATACATTGTTTCCAGAAGAAGATACTATAGGTATCGAAACATGTTTAAGCAAAGTGTTTTATCTTATTACCTGTATTATGTAGGGTGTCCAGCGGAAAGTTTTCAAGTTTGATGATTCAAATGAATGATTCAACCATTTGTCGACCAAATGGCGAAAAGCGGACCGTGGCGACACCCACTGGGCTGCAAATGACGACGGCTCCAATTCTTAAATTGTGATATATTTTCTTCTGCTAAGGTATCAGAATGCAACCAAATTTTTCCCAAATATGTTTTGAACACATATATTAAATCATATTGTTACTACATTTTCAAAACAGAACTATTTTGGGATAAATATAATTTTAAATACTAATTTAATGTATTAATTATAAATATATACATATAAAATCAATTTTGCGCTACCGGAATACGTCACAGACCTATGTTCTGAATAATTACAACTTCACAATAAGAATGTGTTCTCTTTAATAAATATATATATATTTTTTTTAAGTGTAGGTGTTGTGGTATCATATCATAATTATATTATTAACTAACTTAACTTACCATCACACAATTTCTCCTGAGAGTAGGCAGAGAGGATAGAGGAGCATCACACTCTTCAATCTTGACAAACAATTCTCGACTCATCTACATTCATACATCTTCTCATGCAAACTCGTTCAAATTGAGGCTATTAACAGTATCTGCTTTATTTAGTCGTGCCAAGTCTTGCCATTAACTCTTGCGTTATATATCTTTCGTAATATTCTCTCCCCACTCATCCGTTCCATATGACCAAACAACGTGAGCGATATTTTTGTAATTCTTATATTTATGTTAGATTATTCATATATAGACTAAATAAAATTGTTTTAAAATTGATGTGGTTAATATTAGATATGGTTATTCATACCGGGTATGTAATGGTAGCGATCTATTTTTAGAAATAATTATATACGTAAATAAACAATAGGTTTAGTCATATTTAAGTCAAGTTTTTTATAGTATGCGTGCACTAAAACATACGTCTTTGATTATTTATTTTATATATAATTAAAGATAAGTAATTCATAATAATAGGTAATCAATTATGATCATGAAAACTAAACAAATCAACCACGTACAATAAATCGTTTTATTAGGAATACAAACTTACATTTTCTTCGAGAAGTTGATAGATATCTGAGCATCTGGTGTTACATCATCGTTGAGTTTTCCCGCCTCGAGACAGGAAACTCTGAAACCAGAATCCTTCCGCCTAGAGGTGAAGGTATGTGTTTCCGGTCGACTTCTGTTTCCTTTGGATCGCTTCCGGTGATTGTTTCTCGATTGAAGTGTCGACACGTATATGGCGGAAATGGCTGAAAAATAACAAAAATATCTGTAGTTTTCCTCTCGGCAGACAATATCAAATGTAATCGGATTTAAACACTGTCAAAAGTAACGGGAAGAATGTAATAATCATTGAAATATTTTATAATATTTACAAATGTTGAATTGTATTTTTTTTATTTATCGTTCGTTATCTATAGTACCAAAAAATTAAACTTAAAATAATATACTTTTATTTATTCATTTAAGAAAACTTTTAACTTCTTTTAAAATTCCACGATGACTTAATTGAACAGTAATCTGCGATTAGTGCGTGTATACCACCACAGTAATATAATACTAATATTTAGTTAAAAAATATATTTTACAGAATAAATAATTATTCAAACGAAAATAAAAATAAGGTTAATGACATAATTTACTTTGAAGAGGTGGTTAATAATTTTCTCTCGAGGCACGTAGATATTGAAAAAAATTGCATTACAAATAAGTTATCGTCCGAGAACATACGGATCGTTAAAAATTCCTAAGGTACCTAAATACTACCGTGGCTCACAATACCACTCATGCGGATGTGAAATATGATATTTTAAAGAGATTTCCATTTCTATAAGGATAATAATTATTTATAAGAAATATAAGTAAAAAATCTAATTTTTTTTTATTGTCAGATAATAGTTATCCTATTATCTTCAGTTGTATGTCATGAAGGTTAGCTCTTATTTAATTTTTGAATATTTGATATATAACGGGTATATATTGACATTTTTTGTATCTATTTATTCTCCTGATTCATTATGTGTATTCTTAACCATTATATAACATATATTTTCATTGTACACCACACACTAGTAAATTAAATAAAGTGTACATATAGGAGAAGGGGTTGGAACATTAGTTGCAGGACGTGGGACATTCTACACACATTCTTTGTAGAAACATAATCATAAATCCGATAATTTAAGTAAAAGTAAAAGATAGTAAAAGAATTTACTCTTCAAAAATTAAATCTTTGTGTAAACAAGACGTATTTTTTACATTAATGCATATTATATTATCAGCGTTTAAATTCTCGTTGTAATCGAATTATATATAATATTATATAATTTTTTTAAATGTATTTAATATTTGTTTGCGTAAGTGATTACGTGGGTGATACCAAAATGAAAATATTGGGACAAAAAATTTGCGTTAGTTCATGTCTATATATTTGATGGTCTGTGTTGTACACACTGATTTGGAAATATTATACTTTTTCTATATTCAAATTATATTTATTTCTTGCTTCTACTTACTTCGGTATATTATTATTGTTTGAACTGTAATTTTGTCTTGTTCAATTCACAATGTAACCGCTCTCCTTATCTAAACACGAGATTTTTTTATTATAGAAAGGTAGTATGTCATTATAAAATAAATATATATTATTATTCAAAATATGTATAAAATAATTTAAAAAATAATCACTTGAAGAGATGCGAAGAACAAATGAGTCATTCGAAAAAAGAAACTGCTATCAAAACTTAATTACAGAACTTTCAGTGTACTTTGCCAATTAAGCTATATCAATCTTAATATTATTTTCATTAAATTTGACCAATATATTTTATTTTTTAAAATACAAATAAAATATCAATTCATTTAAAATACATGGTTATATATGAATATACTAAATTTGTAATTTTATCTTTGTTGATGCAAGATGATGTGATAATTGCATATATCGTACGTTGCTCCTAGACTGTATAACTAACTGCTAAAATCAATTAAATTAGCATAAAATATAAATGTGTACAAAAAAAGGTTCTAAAATGGCTAAAAGGTCTTCAAAATAATTAAATAATTTTGTATTCCGACCATTCTTATTCACAAGTTCTAATCTAATCAATTTCCTAACATTTAAATATATACTTATTGTTTCAAATTGTATTATTATAGATTTTAATGTTGTCTTATATAAATGTCGATAGCCACCCCCATAATTCAAAATCTTTCCTATTTGGGGGTCCACATATCTATTGTTGTTATTATGTTGTTTAATGCATATGTATGTATATATTAACTCATACATAATATTTGTTTATATACTTATGTATTAATAAGAATAAATATGAACTTATTAAACTGTAAAGTAGGAAATAAATATCGTTATCACAATTTTAATATTGTTGCTATTTTCCGACCAACGAGATTGATATTTCTGACCAAATACTTAAATAAAATAAATGTTTAACGCAGTATTTATTTAATTATACCTTAGCCCGAGTCGTTTTGAGAGTTGTTTACATTCGTTTCGATTCGTCATAATTACATATTTATTTTATTTTATTACATTGTTATCATAATACCATCATAGGTTGGCTCCGGTATCATTATACCTGTACAATTTGATGTGAGACTCGTTATCACATTAAATTCAGAAGGCAGTCAGAAAGAATCTATATAAATCATACACCTCAAAAGGGAAGGAGAGACGTCACATTTACGTGTTGCAGTCGCAAAACTCGTCACAGTCCGGCAGAAATTCACCCTGTCCAGGTCGCAAGGGGTGCGAAGGAGAGCCAGTGTGCCAAATGCTCCATTAGGACTCTCTAGCCACTGCTCTTTCCGGCATCGCCCACCCCAGCAACCTCCAGCGAGAGACCCACACATTAATAAATTGAGTAATCCCGCAGTAATCCAGAGCACTTATTAAACGATAAAATATTTATAAATGGATTGCAAACGTTAGCCTACATACATTAGCACTGGGTGTTGCTTTCGTGCCATCTCGAAGTAATTGAACCACTTTCCATTTACGGAACAAATAAAAAGAACAAGACAATTGAATCTTCTCCGTAAAGCCATAGATTGATGTAAACACCCTGTCATTCCGGCGCCATATTGCAAAGCTTCCAGAATATTATTCTGTCACGTTTTTTCCACCTACGGATTTTTTGCTTCATCCTGATGATATTTTTACCCTATTTTTGTATTTTTATTCCCACACCTTTACCCATGTTGGTGTAAATGTTTTAACGCATCCCTACTCGCTGTACAGGTGTTTTTGAAATACGGATAGTGTAATATAGTTTTGGTTGAGTACGTTTTTCTTTTAACCCTCGAATACTGGCGCTGTTTTATGAAGAATTGAGTCGCTGACTTTCAATATCCGTTATAAAACGTTTTCATAATATCGAGAAAATCAAGCAAAACCGCCACACTTAAATTTATTATTATTAAAAAATTTATTAATTAATGTCATCTAAAATAAAATTATTATGTATTTATGTTAATTATTGTATTAATTTGAACCCACATACGTATTTCAGTATGAAAAAAAACATGGCATTTTTATTAAGACATTTTACGTTATACCGGATTTTACTCACCCTAATATTTATTATACTTAATATTGCTAGCTAACAAAGCGTATTTTTAAATGAAACATACATTTTTAAATAAAAAAATTAATTCCGAATCCAATGATATGTATAACTCAAATTTGTTAAAAAAGTCTTATATCACAATTTGAAAAATTCAGTGACACAATTATAACAGAGCATTTCCGTTTTTTTAGTTCGCTTCAACTATTAAGTATCATTAATTTTAACATCATGTATTCTTATTTATTAACCGGCGTTGGTCAGTTTATTAAAACTTTGATTAAACTCTGATTAAACCAAGCAAACTGATCCAGTTTTTTCTTAGGAGTGTTATACCATCTCAGATATGTATTCGAATGGAAAAGACACATCCGCTGACTATATTTCAGTTAAAATAAGCTCTAAATAGGTCCACAGTTATTATTTAAATCGGGTGGTAATGTTTTGATTTTATCTTGTTTTGTGCAGATGATGCAGAGTTATTACATTAATACTGTTTTCCATTAAAAAAAAAACTTTTAGTGAAATACTGCCCGTGGCCGCGAAATAGCCATTACCTAGCAAAAGCCTTTTTGATAGTCATAGTATAAAATTATGATATATTATTAATTTGTACATATGTGGAGTATTTTAGTAAGTCAATCAATTTTGTGAGTAATCAAAAATCAAATTAAACAATAATAAAGATTGAGGTAACCACAAAAACGTTAAAAAAACGATGTTATTTTAAGTGAAATAACAAAAAAAAAGAAGTATCTTGATTCTAAATTGATGACAGATGTAGTCAATATTCACAGATATATGTTTTATGACATATTTTTCTCCAATAATCTCACAAATCAAAGTGTTTGAGAATGAAGAGATTTTTTCCTCTGGATTTTATTATGTCGCGTATTTTATGATACACAGCCGCCTTAAGTCATATAGTATTATTTTATCTTTGGAAGCAGTAAGTAGTGTTTCACATATTGAAGAGCGCAGTATGAAGCAAAATATTTTATGGGAAAAGATTTTTAACTTTTTCAATCTGTAGAGTGCCAGACTAACCAACAGTAGCTCTCAAAGCAGCGATGCAGTTATATGGTTAAGAAACTGGGAATCATTTCATTTCAGACACGTTTACTTAATACAAGGATGTTAGTATTCAAGGGTTAAATGAGCGGTGCAATAAGATGAGAACCGATAAAATTCTCCAATTTTTATCTCGAGAGAGAGAGAGAACAGTTACACTCTAGTAATCGTATATTCAACAATATTTTCGTTAATCTGCGTAATTTTTTTTTAGTGAGAGAAACCGGTTAACCAATTGGTTCGTTTGGAAGAAATTATTATAAAAAAATATTGTAAGTGATTTTATTTTAATTATATATATCACTGGCGGTCCGTTCTCGATATTAATAATTAATTACAATTATGCAAGATGTGAGTTTAGAAAGAGGGGTCGACTTTATTTTGCGGAGGCTCTAAATAATAGCGATGTAGATTTATTCAATTTAGTTTATGTGTAAAGAGTAGCTATGCAAAATTTGGAATGGATGTAGATGTAATAAACATTTATATCGTGTGGAGGGGTTGGGGTAGCCAGAAGGGGAGGGGAACGTGTTCAATATTATAGTATTAATGTGATTTATGTAAAATAAAATAATAGATTACAGTAAATTACAATATTTTTAATAAAAATTTAATTAATTATATAGAAAGATATTCAGAAAAAATGTACATGTAACTTTATATTTGATTAATTTAATTTGTATTAAAAATCAGGGCTTCGAACCGTTATTTTTTTCATTTCGGTTTTCGTATCGGTTACAATAACGTTTTTTATCAATAGAAAAATCCAAACCAAATTAGCTTTCGCGTAAGATGAGTTGCGACTACGACAACTAAAGTGGAGAGAAAGATTATGTTTTTTAACATGTACCGAATCGAAATAAACCGATATTTTTTTCGGTTCAGCTCCGGTTTTCGTTTCTACAAAAATAACGTTTTTTCCGGTTTTCGGTTCAGTTTCGGTTCAAAGCTCTGTTAAAAATACTACAGAACTATATGTTCTAGAAAAACTGCAAATTCATAATAATAATATGTTCTCTTTAATAATATTGTTATTGTATTATGTTAACGATGAACACAAAAATGCAATTTCAATACAACACAAATGGTTTATTCAGCCGAAAAAACATTAATCAAATTTAATTGTGCATAATTTTATTGAAATATTTGCACACGTATCCGAGAGATTTACTTTCCGTTCAGGAATATATCGCATATACAATGAATTGAGTATCATCTGTACGGTGAATTGAATATCGAGATTTGGAAAGTGACTCAATTTATGAAAAGGTGTATTTGAATATGACTCGTCTCCTTTCCACCGCAAATCCATCAGCAGAAAGATCTGGAATGATCTACATATATCTCTATATTTCTTGAGAAATATATTTACAATCCAAATATATCTACGGATATCTTGGTCTATTCCAAAGAAGTACCTCTGAGGCAAGATTTCATCATACTTATCAATGTATTCTCGTCATATAATATAATATAATGTAGCAATTTCATTTCGGAGTATTTTAGATCCAGTGAAAATAAATCGTTCCACGATTCTAAATCTTAATGAAATACTCGACAATCCCTTCTGTTACTCGAATCAGGTAGATTTTGTCTCTATGTGTAAATGTATTTTTTACTAACATCTCTTGGTCCAATATTAACAGAGTTATGAATTTTTTAAGACTTAGAACAGCCGCCATAAAAAAAAAAGATGACGAATTAGACTGATTAGATTAGACTTAGACCGAGACATTTATTTAACCAATTTTCAAGAAAAGATTCAATTAAATTTGATAAGAACCACGGGGTTAATCCCAAAATTCGTTATATCCCATAATATATAGGTATATAAAGATTGATATATTCTCCGAAAGTTATGTGGCGGACTCATGGTATCACCTAGCGGTAGTTCGGGGAAGCTCGCTGACACACAGCATACCTATTCCCAGCGAGGTTGTAAGAGACTTCCATGGCCGGCGCATTTAAAAAATCCTATATTTGAGTGTAACTTGCCGTGTACTTTTGAATTTAACGTCTACCTGTACGTAATTGTGTGTTCCGACACTGGACCAAGAATAAACCAGCACAACCAAACCCAAGGTATAGTTATCACCCTAGTTGTCATTCTTCCCTACAGCACTAGTCAAAGTTATATCATAAGACCTTCTGTGATAGAAAGTATTAATTGAAATCTACCTAATAATAACGGATAATAATAAATATTTAATAATGTAATGCATCATATCTTTGCTTAGCTGTTCGCCTGTCCCCAGCACCTCACATATTCTATATATTGGTCAATATTATAAAATACAATGTTGTATACATTTTTGGGGATTACTAGTTTAAGGATTGTATTAATTGTGCATTGTGGGAGTCGCTCGGACTGATGTTTGTAGGTTATGAAAATCAGCGTGTATATAAATATCGTAGTATACATTAATGTTACGGAGCGTGCGTGAGAGTATTGGTGTTGGTGTTGCGGCTAGAGCAGGTCGATGAAATGAAACAAGACTTAAAAATCGGCTGGCGTTTATTGTCGAATGATACACACATAAATTTACACTGTTTCTAGGTTAAATTGCGAGATAAACTAGCGAAGTTCACTGGGGGTGGCTTCGAGAGATGCGTCCGAGACTGGTTGTGTCGCGATGTATTGTTGTCTAGATTTTCGGACAGTACATGTAAAAGCTGTAAAGTATCTGGTTCGACTCCACTCATTCAAAGATAGGAATAGTTACAGAATAAAAGTATTCATTCAATGAATAAAAGTGGGTATTATAAAAATAAGTATTTATATTATTATATATTAAATATATATACGAGACTCCTCTCAACAATACTGGATATTGGTCTATACAAATGTTGATAGATAGACGGAGCGTCGGAAATCTTGGATGATAAATAATGTTGTTACAAGGAAGCTCACTTAGAAATTGTTCAATAGTATATTTATTTATTTTATATGGCCACGAAGATATACAACGTTGTGGCATTCATAACGCATACCTGTTCAAAACTGATTTATAGTGTTGTTGCAAAGGCAGTCTCACATATTATATTGATGCAGTTATTGAAAAAAAACATTAAAAATGTTTTCATAGTATTAGGGATGCTTCAATTGTGTTCTTAAATATTTTTAGAAATGATTCAGTTCAAATTTTATCACTGAGTAGTGTACAAGTTTATTCAACCAGTCAGCTCTAGTTCCAGTTCATTTTGAGATACTTAATGGTGTACATTTTAGTTCGACAATTCCAGTTCATTTGTGTGGACTCGGTTTGTCTCCTCTAGACTGAGGTTCCTAAATTTCCTTTTGAAATTGGATGTATTTCTAATGTACGAAAATTTCACACAATACTTATAAGACCTCGAGAATTTCCGTGTATGTATAATTATATATTGTATCATAACCAAAAACGAAAACAAACTCAAAACATATTATGTACATTTATCATTCGGGGGCGTAGTTACCGTAATTGTGGACTGATCGATGTTGAAGTTCTCAGCCAGTGTATTTGTAATGAAACTGGTGTTGATACCAGTTTTGAAGCAAACAAATCACTCTCGACATACCCTTGCGCTAATCGTTCCTTCACTGAAAAGACCGCCGAGAGCGCGAAATGACTCAGCAGCTTTCCGCCTGTTTTTCAAGTGGTACAGCATAATGTGTATAGTTTTCTAATTTTCTAACCCTATTAAAGAATTATATTATTACAAATGCCAATTAAATGTCAAATTCAAAAAACAAAGGCTCGCGAAAAAAACGGCGGATAATTATGCGTCAACCTAATACAAGGTGTTCCAAAAGTATTTTTCATAATAAAAATTCTGTAATGAGTTTAGTAAAAAATGTTTATTTTGCATTAAAGCAGGTACGGCACAGTCTCTGGGAATTTATTTCTTGAATATTATGTTTTCTAAATGTGAGTCGTTATTTCACTGGTACTCTTCTAAACGGGAGGCAAAATTTCTGAGAACTGTTGGGTACGTATTCTCCGTGATCTTTGCCATTTCTTCTCGGATATTTAATTTAATTAATCAATTTAACTTACCAATTAAAATAAATAACGGATCACATTAAGAATAACATAATTTTTAAGAAATAAATATGGAGGGACTGTACTTATATGCTAAATAATCATTTTTTTATTAAACCCATTCATTATTTTATTACAGAATTTTTATTATTGAAGACTTTTGGAACATCTTGTACATAATTATATTAAAATTATTGACGTTTTTGTTGGTTCTGTGGCTAAGACACTCACCTAGTGATGAAGTGGCCGGAGGTTCGAGCCTCATTCCATGAGACTAAGAATGTTAGTTCTATTTTCATAGCACAAGCGTTTAACATAGTTTGACAATAGTAAGAATATAGATATGACACGTATTTCATGTACTTTATATTTTTTAAATAAAAAAAAGCTATTGTAGATCGTATTAATCTTTAAACAACCGGTACTTTCAAAACCTTCAGGAAAAAAAATGGTTTTGTTCCAATTATGAAAATTTCTCTACATTTTTTTTCACACACGGGTAGCATAATACTTAGGGCGAAAACCAATGACATTTCTGTAATCAGTCACGGTCGGGCCGTTTTCGCATGTGGGTAGACATCACACCTACTAAAGGTACACACCCCCTTCTTTATTTCGTCATTAAAAAATACTTTTGCCCCTAAAATATGAGCACCCTTATGAAGACAGTTTGTTACAATACTTATTTAATTATTAAGGATAACACATTCTTATTGTGAAGTCGTAATTATTCAGAACATAGGTCTGTGATATTTTAAATACTAATTAAATGTATTCATTAGAAAAATATACATATAAAATCAATTTTATTAAAAAATGTTGTTTTTGCACTACCGGGATTCGAATCTGGATCTCTTCCAATCCAGGGAACGTGCATTATACGATTATGCTATACTAACATAATGGATTGACGATACATTTTCGGACCTACGCAATTAATACATCTATCGTTCCATTATTTGAAAGCCATCTACTATCACAGACCTTTGTTCTGAATAATTACAACTTCACAATTAGAATGTGTTCTCCTTAATAATACATAAGTTGTATTAATGTGTTCAAAATTTGTGTTCTCTATCGGTTTACTCAAAGGTATTTGAGATTCCGTAAAAACAAAGATGGTTTTCAAATAATGGAATGATAGATGTATTAATTTGAAAAGTGTAACATATAGGTTCGAAAATTTACCGTCAATCCACTGTGTTGGTATGGCGTAATCGGATATTGCACGTTTCCCGGATTGGAAGAGATCCAGGTTCGAATCCCGGTAGCAATAACAATATTTTTCGATAAAATTTATTTTATATGTATATCTTTCTAATTTAATTTGTATACAACTTATTTTATTTATAAATACTTTCATTTATAAACTACGGTACTTTATTTACTAGGCTCTTCCTCTATTTTGGAGAACATCACATAGATATATATGTATTGGTTAAAAGTAAAATACAGTATTATAATTGCGTTCAAAGATGAGAATAGCAACAACCGTAAAAACTTATTTACGCATATGTGAAAATAAAACACTTTCTATATACTTTTCTAGTTGGTTATAAATACACTTAATTTGTGCAGGTTTTATTAATATTTGATGATACAGGTGAAAATAAAGATAAAGTTAATGTTCGAATGTAAGTTTACTAGGAATGGAAGAACCGATGGAGATATCTACAGTGTAATCTGCTAGTAATAATAAATGACGTTCTATACTTTGATATCTATTTTGCTGCCAAATTTACTATCAACATTTATGTATGAAAACAAAATGTGGATTGAATGAAGCCAAAGCGTGATCTTCTATTGTAATTTGTTAAAATACTAAATGATCAAGTATAAAACGGAAAGATTTAAAACATAATTGCGTAAGATAGTCGCATGGAGCATATCGTTGATGGAAGCATGCCCAACAGATAAATCAAGAAGTTAAGGGCAACCACATGGTATGATATATAAAACTTTAGAGGAAGTAATGCATGTGGTGGGTTCAGAGTCCCAGTGCGCACACCAGGATCAGTCAAACGAAATGTAGTCTCACGTCATTGCCTTTTCGCCCGTTGTCCAACTAGAACTCTCTTCTTTACCAGCACGGAGTACCCGCCGTGCATCGTAATCTCAGAATTTAACTTCTCGAGTAACCTGGATTATATATGACTGCTAAACGATTTTAATAAAAGTGTAATATATTGTTTAAATACATCCATTGATTTTTATATTGTCCTGATCCTTACTAAATCGCCTTGAATTTGTGGTTGAATTAAAATTGATAATATTATATAGATTCTAATAATCGTCAAAGACTTATATTATATATATCTAATGAACCAACGATCATGTACGTATATATATAAATGAACATTCGAAGAAAGTGAAATATACGAGTATGTGAATCATACATAAATTTGTAGCTTATTATCATCTTCGCTTATCTATAAGAAATACTGTTTACACAAGAGGTTAGGAAAATTAAGGGATGCAGAAAAGTTGAAAGGAATTCGGGAGAAAGACAGAAATCGGGAACAGAGGCTGGTTGAACCAGAACAAGAAAACACGACCCACCTATGAAATGATCCTTTCGGTATCTCTTTCCACTGGATCCATTGGGTCTTCCGGCTTCAGAACTCATAAAACGCTGTTCAGCACGAAGTACACTTGAACGTACACTTTTGGTGATCGCGCGAAAGTATCAAATAACAACTTGTATAATCCCACAATGTACAGGTTTCGGCACGCGCGGTAAAACACGTACGCGAGGAACCAAAACAAACAACATCAGCTATCAACCCCACACAAAAGGAATATAATTACAACAGACAACGCATCCAAATGATAAACGCTACTTGACAGTTCGAAGGTACAACTTCAACTGCAGAACTATAGTGAACACACCATAGAAATAGATCGTGTTCTGGTATAGGAGGAGGGGATAGTAGGTAGGCACTGAATATGAATTATATCTACGCGGTAATCTGCGCACGAGATGGCGATTGGCGATCCATACATCATAAATATCGAACAAATACTATACGTTGGTTTATAAAGGGTGTCCAGCAAATCGGCAAATCACGCGCGAACAATACCCCTTCTACTTACCTCACCCTGATGATTTACGATCAATTACAATTTAATCTTGAAATTTTTTCGCTGGACACCCTATATTTTAGATGGTTTGCATGTCAGTTTGGATGTTAGTTGGTGATTTTTGAATTTTTTTAAACGATAATTGCCAATTATTCTGGAACACTTTAGAACATTTTAATTGACCTAGCCTTTTACGAATGTTGTCGGTCTGCAGCGGGAATAAAATGTCGTATCGACTGTTCAAAACCTTTTGAATGGATTGAATTCAGGTCTTTTATGAATTTGTGCTTCTCATTTATTTCATGCAATTACGAGACAACAGATGCGCTACCAGCTGAATCAAGTCTTCAGATTCTCTGCTCCGCTGTTGCTTTGATCTCAGTCCATTCAGGTCCAAATTCATCTTCAGCGCACAACCTCCATATTTGATTATCTATGCTAACATTATTTTGGACTAGGTATTCTTAAATAGATTTTTATTGTTTATTTTTATTTTCGATTAATTTTAATAATTCTGCCAACTAATATGAATGATCCCTTTTCAAGTGAACATTTTATCAAATGAATATTTATACATGTATTCCGTGAATTAATCTACAGGGTGAATATTATGTTCCAGGCCAGTTTTGTTTGACCGCTATTTTGGTTTGGAAAACATTCGTTAGTACGCATTTGGTAATCATAGAGAGTAGTTAATTACAATTTATTGTGGAGCATTTAACACCATAACAATATTTTAAAGTTATTAAAATTTTAAAACAAACACAAACCCGACTTTTAGAAAAAAATCACCACGAGTGACGAAGCTAATTTCAACTTGGCGGGTTTTGTTTATAAAAAAACAGCCATTATTGGAGCACTAAAAATCCTCAATTAATACACCAACAACCTTTACACACGTGCACCGTGTGGGGCAGCGAAGTCATTGGGCCCTATTTCTTTCAGTATGGAAGAGGCAATGATGTAAATACTTCTTGGTGGCCAAATTAAGTCGATCAGGCATGCAACACGTGTGGTTTCAACAAGACGGTGCCACCTCACACAAATTGATGAACGAAATAACATCGGTGTGGATTATAATATTAACCCTACATTTAGCTTGCCGCACTTATATATGTATCTACTAAAGAGACTTGCAAACGGTCGAAAAACATGAACTCGAAATGAGTCAACGAACAACATTCTATTTGCAAACAGATTTTCGAAAGAGTTTTATTGTCGTCCTAATTTTCAATATTTTTGTTTTTGACATAATAATTGATATCTACACAATTATTATTAAACAAAAAGCACTAAAAATCTTAAAAGGCTAATAAAAGTCTATAACGTAGTAGTTGAAGTAATGACTATTGTTATTTTATAGCCACAGAAAACATACGTTGATGTATTTACATTTATTAATTCACATGGACGTAATCTAACAGCTTAGAAATGGGTTTCCTAAGCTGGCCGTGTACTCGCTAGCACTGGGAACACAATGTCAGTTGTGGACGTGGAATTGAACGTGTCCCTTAAATGTTTGCCTTCGGAATGTTAAGTGCCCTTAAAAGTTATTTCGGACACAGGCAATGACATTTTGGATAAGGGTTGGGAAGGCGGGCGGGGGGATGCGCGTGTGGATGGGGTAAACGGTGTGCTATCATGACCGAAGACAGGGATAACTGTTGCTTTAAATAAATCTTTAAATTGAATGGCTTGTGTGGGTCTTCTTCAGCAACGTTTATAGCATTCAAATTTTTATAGCACAAGGTTTTTGGGATAAGACATATGAATAATTGAAAATACAATGATGTGATGTACACTATTTTTGCTTGAAAAAAGTAATACAAATAATGTATAAATCATAGAAAATAACATTTAAGATATTAGATTTTCTCATATCTTATACGTACAGATATACATACATCAGTTATAAGGCTTCGTATTTATTTTATTATGTATAGCCTTACGTGATCGACTTACGTAATATATTTCTCCTATATCTTACTAATCTTTCAACAGTTATATGCTTCGTTACCTGTATTGCCTAAGTACATGTTTCTTTAATCAAACAAATTAGATTAATCACTTAGAAAAGTACACAGAAAATATCTATGTTTAATTAGTAAAGTAGTATACCGGCAATAAAAGTTTCGAGTTCGTGCTCCGGTAGTAAATATATTTTTTGATATGTAGATTTTATTCTAAGCGTCTTTCTAAGTGATTTATTTAATTTGTTTTGATAATCACAAAATATAACACTTTAAAAATATTTTTTCAATCGCTTAAATCACTTTACTGATGGCAATTTCTAGAATATAATCGTATTTTATTCATTCCCTGCTCTATACATGTTAAATATTTATTTCAAATGATTTATTAATTATATTTACACGTATGTTTTACAATTATGTTAAAAGAATAAAATACATTTATATCGTGATATTAGTGACAATGTTTATTATGAATTTAGTTTAGAAGCAAAGAAAAAAATATTTTAAATCGTGTACAATAAAGTATTCTCAGTAGATTTTACTGGATGCGACAATATTTTGCGGCACATTACCCAATCGCTCGCGGCACACTGGTGCGCCGCGGTTTATCTCATCGAATACACCATGAATCTCAGTTTCTTTGATAATCCTCGGAATTTAGAGTGCACGTCTTACTATCTCAGAACAGATGTAAATTTATCTAAATAATCTAACTTGATTCCATTAAAAACGCGTATAGCTTGTATCGTATTGGACAGTTATAAATTTCGTGTTAAATCATGTTCTAAAATAAAATAGACGTTTTTAACGTACATACCTACCTTCTTCCTAGATACCTATACAAACAATTAATATTAAAGAAATTAATAAAAAACTTTAAGAAAATTTAAAAATGTATATTTTCTAATTTCGAAAAGTTTTTACGAAAGCTAATATTAAAGTTTGAAGTAAGATAATTAAATTCCAAGTTCTTTTTCTTATTTTTGTTACTCGAGTACAAAAAAAATCTGTAGGTTATGAAAATTATTTCGTTATTAGAAATAAATAATTTTTATAGCCTCAATATATTTAAAAAGTAATGAAAATAGAGAACAAAATTATTTACATTGTTTGATGTGATAACCACACACTTTTACTTTTACTTTTTTTTTAGTTAGAATTGATGACAGATCTTATTTGTTTTATGTTGCTATACGATATGGACAGCTGTCAATATATTTTTGTTTTACGTTGTCACGCAACACGAACGGTCGGGCGGACATATTGGAAATTATATTCTAGATGTATATTAACAATGTATGATAATTTACCCACTTTTAAATACGAGAATAACTTTCTCCGTTAAAGGGGGCACGCGTTTATACGCTTATTATGAATGTATCGAATATAGTGGAACCTCTCATAACGAGCAAAACAAATTTAAAAAAAAAAGTTCCCTTAACAAGCGACATTTCGCATAACGAGTGACGCGCTTGTTTACCATTCAGAAACTCCACGAACTTTCAAGAAGTGTAATGTCCAAAAGAGCAGGCTAAATGTGATGTGGAGATCCAACAAGAAGGCTTGGGTGACACGTGACATTTTTACTGATTGGATCAATAAATTGTTTGATCCTTCTGTGAAAAAATATTTGCTCGAGATGAATCTGCCACTCCATGTCTCGCTTGTTATGGACAACGCACCTGGTCATCCTCCAGGTCTACAAGATGACCTCCTTAAAGAATTTAATTTCATCAAGATCCAGTTTCTGCCTCCCAACACTACTCCGTTATTCCAGCCTATGGACCATCAGGTTATTTCTAACTTTAAGAAACTCTACACTAAAACACTCTTCGAGCGTTGTTTTGAGGTGAATGAAGTGACTGATCTCACCCTCAGAGAGGTTTGGAAAGATCACTTCCACATCTTTTCTTGCCTCAAGATGATTGATAAGGCACGAGAAGGGATTACCGAGAGGACCCTCATTTCTGCTTGGAAGAATCTTTGGCCAGAGAGCGTTGTCGAATGTAACTTTGAGCGGTTTGAGACAGCACCTGTGGAGTCTGTAGATTGTATCTTTGGCCAAGAGACTGGAAGTAGATAATAATGACATCGATAAGCTTGTGAACGAGCACAGCCAAGAGCTGACCACCGAAGAGCTTATGAAGTTGAATCGTGTTTCACAGCAAGAAGTTGTGGAGAAGAGTTTGTCAGTGGAAGAGGAGGAGGTAGCAAAGCAACAATCTTCTGGCGCAATAAGAGAAATGGGAAACTGTTGCGTCGTAAATTGAGAAGCATCACCCTAATAGGGCGGTGGTTATGCGCGCTACAAATTTATTCAACGATAATAAGTAATTTTTTTTTAATAAATGTTAAAAATTTAAAAAATTAGTATTTTTTTCGGCACGGAACACATTATCGTATTTTACATTAATTTATATGGGAAAAATTGTTTCGCTTAACGAGTGTTTCATATTACGAGTAAGATTCTGGGACGAATTATGCTCGTTATGAGAGGTTCCACTGTACTTGAATTGCAATAGTTTTTACTTTTATGTACAATGTAAAAATTAAAAATGTTCGTATATATATATGAATATATGTGTAGGAAATAAATAAATACTGAAGATGCTTATGGTATATTGAGAAAAATGAACTGTGCATTGAAAGAGAACTCGGTGTCAACACACTGCCTTGTGAAGCTAATCGCATAGAATTACCCATTTTCCTTCCACAATGTTGCTGGAATATAAATTCAATATTTGATGGAATCCTGTATGCTCATGTTTAGGGTCGGACCGAGTGAAAGCAGCGGAACGTGCCACGCATATATTTCGGGGATTCTAGAATACTCCATTTGTTATTACGTAGTTTCCGGGCACCTCGCGAAACGGAAATTTTAAAACCTGCGCATGGCAAAGAAATGGAACTGATACAGCGATCCTTTGGTCTCCGAAGACGTGACATGTTTGAATGTGCTTTTGGAGCGTAGTAAAAAGATAACACTTCAGACGTGCGCATTGTGAGACACGGCGTATATTCAGCGACCTTTTTTACTCGGTGTGGTGAAATGGGTATTACTTTGCGCATTTTTACGCTGCGTTATTCAGATAGAAAAGAGTTTTAGTGATTTCATATTGAACACGTAAGCCGAGTCACATGCCTTCTGGGGTAATGGATGCTGCTACTGACGATTATAGGCCACCCAATATGAAATTCTACAGAAGTTTGTGGAATTTCGCGACCCTTCGTTCCATTTTTCTGGGTACGAAGTATTGGTGCGGTCGTTCCCCTAAATATGGAGGCTTTTGGGTATTTCATCCTTCACTTAGTGCTTGCCCGCAAACAGGTCCATCGAGCTCACAAAAAATATACGAGAATTTGGCATTACAATATGCACACGTGTTTTTAAAAGGATGACTTGCGAGTAATTTAAAAATTTCGGGTCTCCTGTTATTTATTGTCACAAGTAACCCAAATATATAAAGAAAAAATTAAATAAAACATATCGGTTTTCTATTGTATGTACTTTTTAAAATTAATACATACGATAACTACTACATCTTTTATAATACGGATTCAAATATGATATTTTTTTATACTTAAATCGATACACATTTACAATTAACACTCGTGAGAGTATCATGTCAATTTAAATATATTTATACTTTATTTCTGTTGAGGAATGAAAACTGATCGGGTTTGGTAATCAATTATAATTGACACTGATTGATTCAATAAAATTTAAAAAACGAATGATGATGAAGAAAATAAAAAGTAAAAAATCATTAATGTGTATTGTTATAACTATTTAGTACTCGGATTTTTTACACGCTTAATGAATCTACAAAAATAAACCAAAACACTCGATTTATTAGCGAAATAAAAGAATTAAAAAAAGAATCTTTAAAAAAAGAGATTGCGTAACATTATATGGGATGGATGGATCATATGATGTTATTGCTAGCACTATTGATTTTATATTGATACAAATATACGATGCTGCCGCAATAATTGAAAAAAGGAGAAAGAGAAAAGAAGAGGAGGAATACCTGTCCCTCAGAATTCCCTGTCTAGCGGATGCAAGATAGGGCACCTCAGCCACGCAAGCATACAAGATAGGGCACCTCAGCCACGCGAAGATACAAATAGGGCTCCTTAGCCACACGAGGATACAAGATTGGGAACCTCAACCACGCTAGGATACAAGATAGGGCACCTCAGCCACGGTAGGATACACATAAGACACCTCAGTCACGCAAGGATACACGATAAGGCACTTCAGCCACGCGAGGATACAAGATAGGTTTCCGCGGCAATGCGAGGATACAAATACAAAAACCATATTTGCACAATGAAGGACCGCTGTAGAAGAAGATAATGTGCCGTAATTGACATATTACTTCCTTAGGCTAACATTTAACAGGTACATTTTAGAATTGAGCTTTGTTGGTGAATTGGTGTGTTACACATTTATTTGTGTATAGCTATTACATAGTCTAAAGTTTTTCACTATTCTATTACGCCACGTATTTTTCATTTTAACCACACCTGTAGACCTTACATACCTGTAAACGGACGATATTTGTTCACGCAGGGTGCGTGTGCTCTCCATGCTAAATACAATAGACAACGAACAACTCGCAAATTTTTTTTCATCGAAACACACGCTTAACGTGTTTCTAAAATATTTAAAACTACATTTAACCTATCAATGATGACGGGAAATTATACGATTTAAAAATATTAATTTATTTTTAAAAATAAACGAAAATACAATAGCCAAATAAGAATAATAAAAATGTATTTGTAGTAACATTTTTTTTTTATAATATAGATATAAATAATAGTGTCCCATGACAAGAATGATCCTGTATCGAGGTAGGCTAAAGTTTAAAAGTTATTCAAGTGTTATTAAAATTTCTAAAAAAAAAATAGATTATTATAATTTTAATAAAAACTAAATTTTATATAGTGGTCCTTTTTTTATCATTTCATTATAAAAATTTTCAATCCATTGTATAATTAGTTTCTTAAATATTGTTCCATTTGTTGTATTTTTTTTTTTTCCATTGGCAGTTTGTTCCATTTCGTTAGATTATTTGATTAAATGTATTAATATCAAAAAGGTAACATATAGGTTCGAAAATTGTCGCTAAAAATATTGTCGCTGTAGCATAGTTGGATAATGCACTTTCCCCGGTTAGGAAAGAGATCCAGGTTCGAATCCCGGTGGCGCAACAATAATATTTTTCGATAAAATTGATTTTATATGTATATCTTTCTAATTAATATATTTAATTGATATTTTAAATATCACACACCGTCTGTTCTGAATAATTACAACTTCACAATAAGAATGTGTTCTCCTAATAATATTTAATGGTTCTCTGTCTAAATGTAGTTTCGTAGATGGCATTTTGTTATATTTAATTTTGCTGTATCTCATGGGCTTAAACAACTGTTTGGGTAATTAAATGAATTTTTATATTGGTAGATAAGTACATTTTTTGCATATATTTATAAGATTATTGGAAATTTAGTTTTACTGAATATTTCTTTTGAGCTTGTTAAAATTGGTATTTTGTGTTAAACTTTTATAATAGCATTTTGTGCTCTAAATAAAGGATGTCCTGAGGAAAATTTTCAAGTTTAATATTAAAAAAAAAACTACAATGTTATTCACATACAAAATGGAATTTAACGATGCTAATATAACGTTTAATAAAAAATATCGTCTAAGTGCTGTCCATTTTTCTCAAGACATTCTTGTAATCGGACTGTCTCTCGCTGGTTAAACAAATAAGACTCAATTATCTCTCGGGCAGAAATTGCACACCACACTGTCGTTTTTGGACAATGCAAACGTTTTTGATGGCGTTTACTTGGGTTGTCGGGGAACCAGTATCTCATGTTCTGTTCATTAACATAGCTATAGAAATGAAAATGTGCTTCGTCAGTAAATAACATGTTTCCAAGCGTTCGTGCTATTACAAAACGTTCCAGCATCGTTCTCGCTAAGGTTTCACGTAAAGAATAGTCATTTTCGTTGAGAAACTTCACGATTTGGGTGTGCTCCCGATCTCATTGCAACTGGCAAATACGCAAATCACGCGCGTCGAACAATACTCCTCCCATTTACCTCACCCTGATGGTTTACGAGCAATTAAAATTTAATCTTGAAACTTTTCCGACGAACACCCTATAGTTGTTTAATGTATGTATAGGCTGCACTTCCCCATTCCATTATTCTTATCAGTGGCGTAACTACAACAATTGGACCCCAATACATAAAGGAAAAAAGGGATGATGGTCTGGTATTTAACCTGACACATTAGCGAGGTACTGCTATATACATAGATAAAATATTTTAATTTTATTTTGTGCCGTCTCGTTTCCCGGAAGGGAATGTTTCTTCACTTCTCCTCTGCTCCCCGGTCTTGTTAATTGTATTATTTTATATTATCTTTATATAATGAATTCTAAATATTATTTACTAATAAAGTGAGTCAGCCGGGGACAATGAGGGCAAATTTTGATTTGGCAGCTATGCGATATCGCCCTGTCAATATGCTGGGTGCTATCGAACAGCTGCCTAGTAGCATTAAAAAATGCCAACCAGGCGACGAATGAGTAGGACCGTGATAGCAGCCTTGAGCTAATTGCGTCAGTCCTTGGTAAGCGGTGGATAATGTTTTCAAGTACACGTAAGAAAAGATTTTTAAAGTTTTATAATTTTATTTATTGCGGTGGATTACTATTAATGCGAGAGGAAGGCGAAAATATCAATGTCAAATCGGTTGTAGGGCGTGATCTTTTTGGGCCCCTATCTAATGCGTGACCCAATGTACCTCATTGACGTAGTTATGCCACTGATTATTTTTATGTGTATTATTTAAATTTAGGATATAAAATGGCCTTTCTTTACGGACATAATAGTAATGATAAGACGTAAAACTAGCAATATTTGAACATGTCCAAGAACACACAATTACTGGATTTTCACCTACAAAGGCACTGTTATTAAACAAATAATAGATATCTCATAGAGATGAAGCTATTTTTAAAAATATATTTAACGGAAAATATATAGAAGTATAGGTAATTGCAGAGCTTACGACCTGTCTTCGGTTGGCTTAAGTGATGACTTTATATAAATATAACGTTCACCATTCTCATCCATCAATCTCCATATTTATCAAATTATTTGAAAGTTATATATTTAGATATATATATTAATATGTGGACTCGCTTAGAGTATCACTGCACTATCGCCAAATATGGACTAAATTTGATAATTCATTTCCCTGAAACAATACTGTATATATACATATAAACATATATACAACTTTCAAAAAATTTGATAGATATTGAGAATGATTGGCGAGAATGGTCGTAAGTCCTGCAATTACCCGTACTTCCATATATTTTCCATTAAATATAATTTTAAAAATAGTATCGTCTCTATCTGTTATTTGTTTATACGTAAAACTATTTATTTTATTTATATATGCGCACAGTAAAATTGTTTTATTTCTTTCCCTTAAATCTCAGAAAATCGTTTTATTCTTTTCTTGAAAAAAATCACAGAAGTACCTACAGTATCTTGAAATGAACGAAATGGGACAACTTGGTTCACAACTTTTCTCCTATAAAAACCCCCCGATACTTTACCAAAGTTTGCTTGTTGGAAAGTGTCAAAGACGCCCCGTGCTAAAAGTGAACCGTGACACAAAATAAAATAAACACGATTGCCAGTATTCATTACAGTTTTGGGCCAATTTATTATGGGCATAAACTTTAAACGGCCCTCACATTTATTTTACTGTTTGCAACAAACATTTGTGAAAAACATAAATTGTATACTTTTATTTCGGCATCGAACCGCTTCAATCATAAATTTTACGGCCGAATAAAGGAATCTGGGCCCTGTGTGCGCAATAAATAAATATGATTTTTGCGAAAGTACAAAGTCTTCAGCGGTAATAAACAGGGGAAAATCGCGATATGTTTTGTTAAGAAATCGGTCCGATTTTCATAGCCGCCACCCAACTATATGGCGGTTAATAACATAGATCCACATCAGTGTATGTATCTACCGGGTGCTTGTAAAATGAAAATATTTATCAATAAAATACCAACGCTTGATTTCGAATTAATCTTTGTTTTAGGTAGACCACATTATTATTGTGGTGTTGCAGTATTTTAATACAAATTAAAACAATAATAATGTGTTCTCCTTAAAAATATATAAGTTGTATTCTGGCATCTCTTAGCGTATATTACTCAAATATATTAGAGATTTGTGGCAATTTAAAGGTGATAGCTATTTAAAAATGTAATAACAGATGTATCTATTTGAAAGATCTACAGCATATAAGCTCAAAAAATTGTCGTTAATTTGGCGTGGTGTAATTGGTAACGTATATCCCCGGATAGGAAAAGATCTAGGTTCGAATCCCGGTAGCAACTAAAATATTTTTTTGATTAATTGTTTTTTTCTGTATTTCTTTCTAGTTGATATATTTAATTTGTATTCAGATTAATCTGTTTATGAAAAATGTAACCATCGTACAATTATAACAATAAATATATTTGTCTCCTGTAGTGCATACATTGTGAGCCGTGTTTACGATATGAGATACGATGAGATAAATATCAGATATTTAGTTGAGATAAATTTAAGTAGATGCCAGTTGGAATTGGTAGAACCATAGATACTCACAAGTATTTATTTTGAAAAAAGTACTCAAATAAATTAAATTACAAACATTTATTCCGTTTTAAATTCTTCTTCATTTGAATCTCGATGACGCTGACAAAAGAAACATCAATGGTCAATAGACTGATATTTGTCGTTTGACATACAGCACGCGTGAAATGAGACACGAGATAGCGAATATCTTAGACTTGGTGCGTACACGATGGATTACGAAAGCCGAGAGTTGTTTCCAAAGAATCTAATTAGAGCATAATTAATGTCTCGAATCCATGGATACAAGTCAAATCAGTCGTGAAAATTATATACAGAATTTAGTGAACTCAACATTGTACAACATATTAAGATAGCACGGCTAAGGTGGTCACATACAACGCATGGCTTTGAATGTGGATGTGAAGTGTTTCTGTTGCCATTAACCGGAGGAATTTTGAATTTTGGAAGTCACAAGTTTCGGTGGTTAGGTGAACCGCAGAATGACCACGAGGTCTGCATCACGAGCTGGAGAAATACAACGTATGTCAGATCTGAGTAGCATCAGTTATAGGGGAGGTCAAAACCCATGATGATGATAATTAGTCTCTTGAGAAAACTATAATTTCATTCCCAAATTTATTTTCATTGACATGGAAAATGTCGATCTCCTAAGTAACTTACTTCTAGAAGTATAATACTCCTACTAAGTAAAATAGTTCTAGAAAACTTCTACATATAATACTATTGAAATTACCAAAATTAACTTTGCGGTTAAAATTCATATTTTTATTTGTTAACTTTGTTTCATTAACGACTTATTAAGTTTAAATACATCTATCGGTTTCGAAAAATACCATTTTCTTTTTCAAGATGTCAATACTAATCAAAATATGTGGTTTCTTTACCAGAATCTATTTTTAAAAAACAATAATTATTTAAAAAATAAATTTAGTACCTAACTCAAATTGTTACTTAATACAAATTTACTCGAATAATTTTTAGGAAAAATTTTTAGAATGGGACTCGTAGTTAAATTTAATTGGTTGTTTATAATTTTTTGATTAGTTTTACACGCTTTATTTATCTCCAACGATTCCAAATTATTTAATTTGTGACCAACACTGTTTATATGCAAAATTGACAATCCCAATCTTTTATCAAAACCATAACCATTTTCTATCAAATGATTAAAAAGTTCTGAAAACTTACTATTGTTCAAACATCTCAAATGCTCCTTTACTCTTATATTAAAATTTATACCCGTTTTACCAATATAAAATGCAGCACAATCCTTGCAACTAAGTTTATAGACACCAGAATTGTTAAATTTATCAACTTTGTCTTTAGAATTTATGAGTAAATTTCCTATATTATTATTTGTATAAAATGCCGGTCTAATATTTTGTGTTAGGTGTTTAGATATTTGATTCAAAAAGTTAAGTATGTATAAAATCTTACGCCAATAATCATTATTATCATTATGTTTTATCCGTGATTTACATAAAAGTAGATTATTATATTCTTTAAATTTATTTTTTTAAATAGTGTCTATCAAACCTGTATTATACCCGTTATTAACTGCTATTTTTTTAATTGTATTCAATTCAATATTGAAATTGGATGCTGACATAGGAATATTGACTAAACGATGTATCATGGAGTGGAACCCTGAATGTTTATGTGATAATGGATGATTAGATTCACTATGTATGATATGTAAAAGTTTATTTTCTAAAAATTTTGAATTCAATTTTATTATTAATTTATTGACAGCGGATATATTTGGTTCCATACGTCAGGAGATTGAGTAGTAAGCGTAATAGAATATAATTTTTGAAGTCAGCGAAGGTTGTATAATATATTTCTCACAATGAGATAAATAATACATAAAAAATATAAAAATGATTTATTTTGTTGTTCTAACATGTTATGTATGTACACTTTTTGTAATTTTTTTCCTTATCTTAAAATATAATGACTTTAGTACGCTATGTATTTTATTTGTTTTTTTTATTATATAATTTTATTTAAATAATTATAATTTGTGTGTAAATAAATGGGTATGAATTTTATTTGAATGTATATGTAGTATTGCATGCCTCGTCTTATTATAAATTAAAAGTAATGCTTCTTTATTAGACTTTTATCGTAATTTTCTCTAATGCGGTTTAGTATAATGATTTGTTTGTAAACAAAATACTAAAAAGAATATGATAATAAACACAAAAGATAATCAAAGAAGAGTATTCCGGTTTTGTTTAAACAAGCACCGTGTAATTTATTGCAAAGACCTGGGTATTATCGCTTGTCTATTTCCCCTTTCTCCGCCTTAAAGGAAAGTGTCGAAACTTTTTCATTATAATTTAGCTCGGCGAAGATATTAATCGGTCTGGCAACCAAAATAAATGAGATTTGGGCAATCGAAAGGCAATAAACGAGCTCAGTCGGCTCAGCTCCGCCAATCTGATGATCTGTTTCAATATAGAATCTAAAGGGGCTGATTGGACCCATCTCTCGGAGGGAAACAATACTTGGCGGGGGTTGAGGGAAAAAAGACGAAAATTTTCTCTTCTTCGCACTTTTTGTGGACGAGAAAATGCGAAATTGGCGATTTGTTCGATCATCATTTACGCTGGAACCTCATCATAGAGGATACTGTTTTAGATTTTTTTCTACTACAAAACAAGGGCGTATTAATACGGTATATTTTTTTATATATCATGTTTCACTTTTTCAATATCACCCCGGGTGTTTTGCTATCTTTTGTTATTCGGCTGAGATTGCGGAGATGTTCGTATCGAATATATATAAGTTATTAAAGGATAATGTTAATATTATATTATACAGCGTGTATTTAATATTTTCCACATTTGCAAACATGTTATAAAATTGAGTTACTTCATACAGATTATGCTGTAATGCACCGGTTGCATATAATATTTATAATAAAGTTTAGCTAACAATACATTGATAAAGTATGGCAATTAGCAAGCACGAATTAAATGTTAAAGTTATTACATTATATTCCCGAGGGAGTGAATAGTCCCGAATAAGTTCTTCATCTCATTTCAAAAGTTTTCTGTGATCTGACTTGACGTTAGTTTACGCTCAGAATACTAGAGGAAAGAGGGCCAAGGGTAGAGATAGCTAGCGGGGTAGGAGAAAATAATAATCTCCATAGGTACTTTCAATTGTTCAAATAATAAAATAACATTTTACAGTAGAAAATATTTGTGCAGACTAGTTTAAGTGTAAATAGTTGCTGAAAAGAACTTGAACTGGCAATCAATTGCCTTTGTCCTAAGAAACATCAAATAGAGGCCGAGAACTTTCATATTTATCTTGTTCGTCCTTCGTTTTTTTTGCCGTTTTTCTTCGTTTGACCCGAAAGTATAATTTTTCACTTGTTTTCTCTTAACCTTTATATTTAAAGGTGAAGAAAACCGTTTTACTGATCCAGAATTAGTTTTCTCTCATTCTATATACACATTTCAAGTTTATATTTCATGTGATTTTTAACATTTTTTTATATAATAAATTTATAACAACGTTGGTTGAAACTAATTGTTTAAATACCAAAAAAAAGTCATTTTATTTCGTCTCTAAAACATACACAATACAAATTAAACAATTTTTGATATGTAAAAAATATTTAGTTGACCAAAATATATATATACTTAATTGAGCTTATGATGCAAAATTCTGGCAAAGCTCGTATTTATTTGATTTTTGAGTATATAGTTAAAATTCGTTTTTGAGAATACATGTATACTGCTGATTTTTCAGAGTTAGGTTTGATTATCAAATAATACTGAAATAAATTAATAACCAGTATATTTGAAAATTAAAATTAAAACAATACTAATTTTATTTAAATAAAATTATACGGAATATGTAATATATATATATTAACATTAAATTTAAATGTGGTATTTTCAAAATTTAAATGATGTAAAATCAAATAAAAATACTATTTTCAGAAATATTATTTGATATACATTATAATAAGAAGTTACAATAAGAAGTACTCGAGGTTCGAACTTTTATGAAATAACTAAATTCCATCGAAAGGATTAACAATTAAAAAATGAAAATATAAATTGAGAAGAAATTTGATGCTTTAAGTGTCGGACAATAATAATGAACTGTTTCCAGAAATCCACTTCTTGAATATTTCCGAATAGAATTACAAAAAGAGCCCGGCGGATTTTGGTAATAAACCATGCCCCGGGGTTGCAATTAAGATTTTCAGAAATCAATCGACCCAATGCCCACGGGGTTACAAGGGCTGTTTGGCAGATTTAGACTTGGCGGTGTTTCTAGTCGCGGAGACTGAAGATACAAGTATTATGTAACGTATTTATTTCAGATGATAGCTGGTGCAATTGATATTATTAAAAAATAATTATAATTATGATTATTATTTATTATTATATATTATTTTTAACGATAAATTGATTCCCTTTAAAATTAAACAACGCCAATTTTTAAATAATTAGTAACATAAATTGTATGTATTGCATCCCATTTCCCTCCCTCCTTACCCTTTCCACTTCAGTTTAGTTTAAAAACACTTTTTTGTTTCTTTTTTCAGTTATTTATTTTTTAAGATATTCTATTTTTAAGTTTATTATGTGTATGTTTATTGTAATGTAAAAGTCTTATTATTGATCAGTTTGTTTGAGTACACTATTTTTTAGTTTCTTATGTACTAGTTCCGAAGAAACTTCACTGGTGTTATTTTTATATATTATGCTATTATCAGTTATTATTATTACGCTGTTTGTTTCTCAAAAATAAAAAATAATTAATTTAAATACAAATTAAATGTATTAATTAGATAGTAATACATGTAAAATCAATTTTATCGAAAAATATTATTGTCGCTACCTGGATTCGAACCTGGATCTCTTTCCAATTCGGGGAAGGTGTATTAAACGACTCTGTTACAGCACACAGTACTTTTGAAGACAAATTTTCGAACCAATATGTTACACTTTTCAAATTAGTACATCTATCGTTCCATTATTTGAAAGTCATCAACTTTATTTTTTAATATTTTTTTTTATAATTACAACTTCACAAAAATGTGTTTTATTAATAATATACAAGTTGTATCAATGTGTCCAAAATTTTATAAAAATGAATTGTTAATTCTGGTGTCTGCTATCGGATTACTCAAAGGTACGGGTTGAGATTCCGTAAAAATAAAGTAAATGGCTTTCAAATAATAGAATAATAGATGTATTAATTTGAAAAGTGTAACACATAGGTTCGAAAATTTGTCGTCAATGTACTGTGTGCTGTAGCATAATCGGTTAATGCACGTTCCCCGAATTGAAAGAGGTCCAGGTTCGAATCCCAGTAGCAACAATAATATCATTCACAGACCTATGTTCTAAATAATTACAACTTCACAATAAGAATGTGTTCTCATTAATAATTATTAATTTAATTTAAACAAGTTAACTGTTAATAATTGAATACTGAACATCTCTCATATCAAATAAACCTTTACCATACCGTGATATAAAATACCCGAACGCAGCCATGCTGTCAACTCGTGTTACCGTAAATAACAGTTAGAAAAAATATTTTTATTAGCTTAAACGGTTTTAATGACACGAATTTACTCTAAATATTAAGCATTCAATTTTGAAAAAAATGATTAATAACACAATTTAAAGCATTTATTAAGTCCTATACAATATATCCTTCCTTCTTATCTCTCTTCGTTTAATTAGTAAGAAAGAGACAATTATATTTGTATGTTTGTTGTTCTTTTCACTGTGAAAAATAGTGTGTAATCTCTGTCGTTCATATCATAAATGGTATTTTTACCAACGTATTTATTTTACAACGGATTGAATGGAAAAAATAATTGTTTTTGTACTATTCCCTTTTCATAATTGGTTTTTCACTAGTCATTCCTAAGCGCTAATATTTTCTTTAGGATTATCTAAAATACGAATTTAATGTTGCTTATATTTACCGAAACACATATTTACAGGTTTAATTATGATGGTAGACCTGTGTTATTGCACGGTTTGGGAAAGGTTAAATTAACATACACATGCTTACGTAATATGTACTGATAATCTTGCGAGTAATTAGTAATTAACGTATGTATATTTTTGGATAATAATTATTTTTAATTGATCATCCATTATTAATTACGAAAGTGGTCTAAGCCATGTTTCTTTCGTATCGAGATATTTAAAGGTTTGCGTTTGATTAAAACATATTTTTAAATTAAACGACACAATGTTTCAAAATTTATTTAGTCTACTAGATTTATAAATTATTTCGACATAAATTTTGCGGAATACCGTTGAACGTCGTAACAATACACCGAATATAATGCTTGATATTTTCACAATTGTTACAATTTGCATCATGTTATATTAAAAATTAAAACAATGTGACGCGAAATAATTGATAAACTCATTTTTTTAAATTTCTTGATTTAGACCACTTTCATAATAATGGGTACAATTATCTTTAGAGAAAAAACTATTAACAATTTTAATGTTTTGGACTCGATATTTTCTACTATTTTAGAAATATGAACAATAATTTTTTTGTGATTTTTGGTAGATATTTAGAAAAATATTTTATCTAGAAAGCTCGATCGTGAAGAAAAGACTGATATTGAAAAGCGAATGGATGCTGAAATAAAGTTAAAACTTATTTATAAAGCTATAGAACAAATACTATTTTAATTAAATCGTGACCCATAATGTTGTTTTAGTAACAACACATTCTAACATATGTTGCAACCCCGAAATGGAGGAAGAAGGATGAAAGCTGATTATACACAGTGAAAGTGCGATAGAAATGAGATGCTAAGACGAATGTGTAACAAGATGGTGTATAAATGAATAAGACGGTGTAAAGTAAGCATAAAAGATTAGATGTGAGAGGCTTACTGAGATGCTTCGGGTACATGAATTGGTGAAATGTTAGCCGTGTAGATATGTATGTTAAGTACAAAAATAAGGTCAAAGGCAAAATAAACTCGCACAAATTTTATTTCTGAAGCTATAATAACTAAAATTTGTACTTCGTTGTGTTGAAGGCTTGTTTCTGTGAAAATAGGATTTATTTATTGGTAACTATATAATACATATGTAAAAATGTGGTTGGACTGTGCCCGTCTCACTAGAGGAATTCTTCTTACAGAACGTATTTATTTTAGAAAGATAATTACAGACGTAGTAACGTACCATTATAAGGAAAATTAATAGTGTACAATGTTACCAACATTGGGAAACACTACTAGAAGCAAGTAAAATATGAGTGATACCAATTTTACTTTTTTGTACAAATTATTGGTACAGAATCTGATACTGACCAAAAAAATGATAAATATCGTTATTAACCTCTATGAGTTATGTCTTAATTTGACGTTCAATTTTGTTTCATTTCGTAAAAATACTAAATCCGTTTTTAAAGCATCCACCCATAGAAAAAGAATAAAATAGGGATTTAGATCAGAAATAATGATTCTGAATTCTCCGAATTGAAATAGTTTGTGGGAATTGACAGCCCAAAGATAGAAAAGGAGGAAAGATTGGATTGATACAATTGATTGATTCTGTCAGGGATGTCCAACTGAGCCGACTCGTGAAGCGAAAATATGTATATATGTGTATACAGTGCTGGTATTTGTGGGATACTTCGCACATTTTGTGGTTTTTCATTTATATACCTATGTACAGTATATTTTTAAATAAACCTCTGTAAATTTTTTTATTTCGTGGTTTTTTTTGTAAACATGAAACGACTAATTCACCAAAATAGCAAGGACATATCAAATGCATCATCACATAGCACACATTCACATAGCACCTCTGTTAACCCGAATTTATAAAAATAAACGATGGCTTTTTCTCTATTTAAATAAGTAGTTATATTTATAAAGTCTACTGTTGCATTAAAATGCGCAACGAATATTTTAGTATCATTTAATATTTCAAATTTGTTGAAACCTTAAAAATATTTAGCATAGTGGTGAAATAACTAAATTTATTTTTATATCCAAATAGTACAGGAACATCTGTCAACACCCTCATAAACCTTTTAGTAAATTCTCTGTTTACTAAAGGTCGCTGTCAAATTAGTTATTTTTTGACTTGACGAAACGACAAACAGTTTATTGAAACGTTGGAAAATAAATCTTGAAGTTGATGTCAAAAAGTATAAATAAAGTTAAATAATAAATCTAATAAAATTAGCAAACTTGAGCACTTTAGTAGAAAAATAAACATTTCGTTTGTACAAACAATTTCGCGTAAAATATGAGATTCGTAAACGAACTCCATTCCAAAAACAATATGCGTTGAACACAATCTCGAAATTGAAAAATCCCATTTAATTTCACGCCGTGTTTGGTTTCGCGCTCTAAACAATACAAAATGGAGGCTATTCCCGTGTGACCCGCCACGTGATAATTCCATATGATGACGTCATCAGACGGAAAATTTGTTACTGTTGTGCGGTGCAATCTTAAATCCAATAATATTTTTGGAGATAGATTATATAATATACGATAGGACGTATTTTAAAGCTGTTAATTAAAAGTCGATACTGTATGAAATAATTAAGAACGATGTTTCAAAAAAATGTATTACAAACAAACATTTCGTGGATTATAAACATTCGTACAAATTTGCATATGAATATAATTTTATCTTTATTTGAACTGCAAAAAACGCAAATAATTTTTGTAATATATTTAGAAACACTAAAGATAACTGTTATAAAAATAATTTATTATTATTAAGGAGAACACATTCTCATTGTGAACATAGGTCTGTGATATTTGAAATAAAAATAAAATGTATCAATTAGTAATGTATCCCGGTAGAAACAACAATATTTTTAGATAAAATTGATTTTATATGTATATCTTTCTAATTAATACATTTAATTTATATTTAGAATTTATTATATCCGTCTGAAATTGTTAAAATTATCAGTGAGACGTACGATGACTGAACTTGTATTTCTATACAGGATCATTAATGGTATGATGGACTGCCTTCAGATTGTTGGTCTGCTTGACTTTCACGCACCATTGAGATCATTGAGATATAACTAATTGTTCTATTACAGTGGTAATATCAGACCACATGCATTAGCTAGCTCCGCACTCCCCAGATTGCGTTCTTTGGGGAAAGAATATGTGGAGGTAGTCGACATTTTTGCTGTAAATTGAACTCTTTATAGGACTACATTATTTAAAAAAATTGTGTCTTAACTCAATGGTGATGGATAAATTGCTTATTTCACATATTATATTTATTTTTATTTTTAATTTGGATTATGAAAAAACATGCTGATGTAATATAATTTTTTTCTTTGTGTATTGCACTTCTGATGTAATTTTCTGTTATTTTACAAATTATGTTAATGCCTGAATAGGGCGTGTATAATTCTTGGGTCACAAAAAATACTATCAAACTGTAGTATGTTAAAATTTTCTTAGTGATAAGCATCTAACTGGATTAGAAAACTGCTCTTCTTAGGAATTCATTCTAATGCTGTATAATGTGTCTTTTTTAGCATACACATCGGTCTAGATGAGAAGACAGTGAACATCTTTTACGTATACAATTTTTATATGTTTTAAATATTTATTATTTTAAGCTATGACGTGTCATATATCACGGGAATCGACTTAGTTGACCTTGAAATCCACGCACTTACGTACTTCTATGCTGTAGTTTTAAATACATTGTTCATTCACCTCAACTCACAGTTTGTTTTTATATAACTTTTATTTATACCTACATAACTTTTATTCTAATATTTCCAGTATTTTTAATTTCTTAACCATAAAATGCGCATTTTGTATATTATAACCATAATTATTTTTAATGTTTTTACATTGTACCTTAATATTATACCTAAGATTATCTATTATTAACGGCCTGTTGATAAAATGTTCTCAAAATTGTACACAAAAAACTGTATACAAAATCAATTAAAATACAATTCTTTTTTGCTAATTTTCCATTGCGATGGTCGTCTTCACACCCTGTTGTTCACATTTAAACTTGACTGCCTACTTTTCAATTATTTCATACGACGGAACAGTCTTTGACATCCCTTCAAACATTTGTTTCGTTATAAAATCTTTGATAAAAAAATATTTTATCGCGGAGCGCAGCTCAATATTAACAATTTTAACGATAATGTCATATACGCTAAATTCAAATAGCTTTAACAAATGAACAAATACTTTAAATGATGCGATATTGCCAGTAGAAATAAAAATAATTAAATTATTAATAACTATAATAAATTCAGAGCAGTTAGTATGTTTTTAGTCTGCCTTCGTATCCACTAGAGTCAACAAAATGTATGGCAGTCAAGTGATCACACAAATATTGCCGGTTTGTTTAGTTGAAATATTTGATTGTATCAAAAATTATTTAACATATTAGGGGCCTGCACGTGCCTTATAGTACAAAGCTGTTAATCCAGACACTTGTCAGCCATATCAGTCCACCTGGTACCCACATAGATGCAGTTAATAATACATCGCGACGGATGAGTCCTAGAAGCTAGTGAAGGTTAGCCAGCGAGTAACTCTAGTCACGAACTAAACGCCAACTTTTAAGTTCTGTTTTAATTAAATACCTTGTATATATACTCATTGGCACATTTCAAATTCATATACATTGCGATATACATCCACACGCGTGAGAACTGAAGAGAGATAGTGCCACCGAATTACATAACCTACAAACGTCAGCCACTCCATCTGAGTGACTCAAAAACTTAAAGCACACACCTTTAGTGTCTATATTAACTGATGGAGTAAACCACTATAACCATATAATTATTTGAAATCACGTCTAATAACATTTTTTGATTTAGATATTTGTTAAAAATATATATTTACGTTTGATAATATCTAATTTTATTCTATATCCACCGAAAGTTATATGTAACATGGAGGTTTTTTTAAAGTTTATAATAAATTATGAACTAATAAAACTAAAAATATGTTTTTATTTATTTTAATTCTAACAAAATTTTTGCGGTAATAAGAGATTATTTGCAGATTTACGTGATTTCAAGATATTCAATGTATTGTACAATAAATAAATAAGATACCTCCGAGATGGTCGTTAACGTCCCCTCCTTTGCAGCTAAAAGTTGTTTCTGTACGGTGACCTTTCTTGGGATGGCCTTTCAACTCATCTGACACCTTTTGATGACCAGGAAATGAAGTTTTCGCCCTGAAAGAAAAAGGAAGTACAAATTTCATTATATACTATTCTCAGTATTCGATTTCTTTCTTTTGTCGGTAAAAATGATGGAGAGGTGAACGATGAAAAAACTAATCGAATCACATCCAGTGGTCGACCGAGATAACATTATTATTAAAGAATACTATTGTAATCCATATTTATCATACACGGTGAAAGTCTGAAGGAAGTGTTTGACATAAAATATTTGGGAGTCATAATAGATTCAATAAGGAACTTTTTGCAAAATACAAGACACGTGACTAAACAGATTGTTAAAAAAAAATCTCACATCTGGGAAGGAACAAAAGATTCATTAGAATTAAGTCTTTTAAAATAGTATACAACTCTGGTATTTTAAATATGAATTAAATATATTAATTATAAAGATATACATATAAAATCAATTTTATCGAAAAATATTGTTGTTGCGCCACCGGGATTCGAACCTGGATCTCTTTCCTAACCGAGGAAGGTGCTTTATCCAACTAAGCTACAGCGACATTATGGATGATGGAACGATTAAATGTATTAATATCAAAAAAAGGTAACATATAGGGTCGAAAATTGTCGCTAAAAATAATGTCGCTGTAGCTTAGTTGGATAAAGCACCTTCCCTGGTTAGGAAAGAGATCCAGGTTCGAATCCCGGTGGCGCAACAACAATATTTTTCGATAAAATTGATTTTATATATATATCTTTATAATTAATATATTTAATTCATATTTAAAATATCACAGACCTATGTTCTGAATAATTACAACTTCACAATAAGAATGTGTTCTCCTAAAAAACTCTGTTATTATTTCTCACATCAATTACTGCTACTGCTAATAATAGTTTCCGAGTCTTAAAAATATGTAGGCAGTTTTCCTTATTTTGTTTGTAAGATTAATAATATGTTCTATCTATTTGAGTTTGTTACTTATTATAATTCCTAGGTACTTGAGTACAGGCTTTGGTGTGAATTTTAATATTAATTTCAGTGTTATCTTTCTGTTAAATAGTAAATAGTAGGAAGTATGTTTTATCAGAATTAATTGAGAGTAGGTTTTCATCCATCTATTATTTTATGGTATTATCATTCTTATTTGCAGACATTTTATATATGATACGAGCTGTTTTTTTTACAATTTTTTCGTAGATTTTGGCTATGTTGGAGATAATTGATATGGGGTGGTAATTTTTAATGTCTTCTTTATTTCCTGTTTTAAATATTGGTGTGATAAAACTCTGTTTATAGTTATAGGAATACTCCATCTTGAAGACTAGTATATTAATATGTGTTATAGGTTTGGTATGTGTTATAGCTAGGAGTTGTATCATTTTTAAAGTTATTTATGAAAGTCTGAATCTGTTATATATTTCACCCGCATGTAAATCTTAGTGTAATTATTATATTTCTGTAAATACGATAAAAATACTAATAAATTAAACCTAATCTGAAAATTAATTAATTAAATACTAGTCATTAGAGCTAAACCATGTGAAGTCGTTATATTTGTTATGTAGTTGAAATGAGAACCTGCATCACTGAGTTGGCGGCGGTTACCGATTTTTGTGCATAGTCAAGACAAAACTGATACTTTTATTTTGAATCGTAAAGTATTATCGATCCTTCCAGAAAAATCTTTAACATGTCAGTATAAATCTCTGCTCTGTCGTGCCAAAACGCGTTATTCCGTCACATTAATTTCTGAATTCTGCGTAAATGTGTTAGTTCTTTAATACCCACCCTTAAAACCGAATCATTAAACTGGCTATAACTCAAAAGTAACGTTTTCCAGCGTTTTTCACGATAAGGCAGACGCGGGAGTTTATTCGAGCGATCTTCGGGCTGACGTCTCCGAACATAAACCGATAAATAATAATAATAAACAATAATGAGTAAACATTAATACATCATCCACTCCGAGGGGTGGTCGGTACGAAGTCCCAATTTTTATTAAGCAGTGGGCATCCACGAAAGCGTGCAATGTCGAGTGAATGTAGTCATGCGATCTCACACGAAATACAGCCCGGAGACAGATCAAATATGACGAATAAAAAGGTTTATTGTGAGATGAGGAAAATTACATTTATGAAATCTCATTTTGGAATGCGGGACAAATTTAATAACAGGATTGCTTCACAATGGGGGTACGCAAGTATAATACATGGCAAGAAAAATGCCGTAATAAATTTTCATTTATTTATCGTGTAACGTATCACTCGTACAGCCGATGTATTGAATTGTTTTTTGTTTAAATACTGATACATAATTAAGGTGAAAACTCAAATAACGGATTAAAAATAATAGAAAGGACCCATCCTTACCCGGAGCTGTTATATGGGAGTGGTTACTCTCGTTCCAGTTCCTCTTGGCAAAACAAACGCTTTGGTATAGTTGTAACTATAATTTTTTGACATTGATTGATTTTAACATTAAATTATTAACATTAAAAAAATGAAGGAAAATAGTTATTTTAATCGAGCAACAAAATTAGCTTTCTATTATTTTTCGGCGGCTTTTGGAATAATCAAAACATACATTGTAATAGTAAAAGCTGATCTTAGTATAGTGAGTAAGATTAAGAAAGGATCACTAAGGTGGTTTGGTCTTATTGAACGGATGAATGAGGAGAGAATGATAAGGAAGATATATAACGCAAGTGTTGATGGCACCAAAAATAGAAAAGATTTGGCACGACCAGGTAAACCAGATACTGGAGGATGGTCCTGTTAAAAGCCTCAATAAACGGCGTATGTGATATGTGGATGAGGCGAAAACTGTGTCAGGACAGAAGAGTGTGGAGCTCTATCCTCTCTACACTGAAATAAGTAGTAAACGAAAAGCAAAGATAAAAATTGAGAGCAATAAACATTTAAAAAGGGTACCTATAAAGAGATTGATACGTATGGAACATCATGGTAAGAAAGACTCTCACCACAATTGCCTTAGGATTGATTCGGAAACGATCGCTTCCCGTGTTCCAGGAAATGACCCAGCGATTGGAACTCCCGGTAGCAGGCAGCATGCACGTAGAACCGTTACTTCCCTTACGAATTAGCGATATTCTCTTGTATTTAAAATTCATTTTAAACCGTGTCATTTTATTACATGAATAATATATTTTTATTTATTTAAAGGACGTTACAAAATTAATTTCATGTTTAGAAATTCCTAATAAATAAAATAAAACACAACCCTGTTAGCTTACTTTACACGAGAGTACAACCCTTCACTCGTTTATATTATTTTTTGAAGATAAACCATTTGACGTCATTCTCTTCTTTCTCGGTGTCAAGAACGTAACCCAATATTCGATAAAATATATTGTGAACAGCGAACAGCGTGATGGAATTTTAAATTAGTTAATTAATTAAGAGGCCTTGAAGATGATCTATCAAGTAATATAAAACATGTTTATGTTGAACCATTATCACAAACATTTAATTAAAATAATATCTTTGTTCGCTTCACTATAAAACAAAATCTCGTACCGAGATAGACGCAAATAATGTATTTTAAAATTTTTATAATATAAATAAATCAAACATTCAAACACACCCATTTTATTATTAATAATAAAGGCTTTTTTTTAAAGGTATAGAACTTTAAAATGAAATAAAAATCGTGGTAATGGCCACGGTATTAACTTTATCGGAAAGATAATTTTATGCCATTAGTGTTTAAATATAAGTTTGAGAATACAGGCGCCGCAGTTGGCTTGAATAAAGCGCAATCTGGAAGTACAATTTTCGATCACTTTTTGGAGCAGCTGGGGGGGTCATCTATCGGCAATAACGTTGCTTCCAAGTCATCTATCGTCTCTGGTTTACGACGTAGACTAGCCACTTCACATATTCTCACAGAAAATAATTCAAAGGTGTTAAATCACACAATCTTGAAGGCCAATTCAGAGGTCCATTACGCGAAATTATGTGCTCATCGAATGTTTCCTTCCATTCAATTGGGGAACGAAAAAGTTAGTAATTATGGATCTATAGCGCTATCCATTGACTCTAACGTTCTGGCTGGCTTCATTTTTGAAGAAACAACAGCTTCTTCGGTGCGCACTGTACGACGTCTCTGCGGATGCGTATTATCCATTAGAGTATGCGTGGTGCGAAAACGGTTCACGGTTATTCGAATTACTTGCTCGGATGGACGATTATGTCGACCGTAAAATGGACGTAGCGCACGGTAAGTTTCGCGAACTGAACCACGACTTTCGAAATAAATTTGTAAAATTTGCAAGCGTTGTTCTGGCGTAAATCTATTTATAGTGAAATGGCAAACCAAACTGAGCACAAATCAACTATCAGATTAGCAATCGTTGGAAAAAGTGTTGACAATTCGAAAAAAAAACCTCTAAGAAAACACTTTTTGATGTTCACTATCTCCTTAACTAGACTGAAGCTATGCTAAAGGAAACAGGTTCATCCGTTGTATCCATCAACACAAAAATGAAAAAAATTAATGTCTATCTAAACCTTGAGTTATAAAATTATTCTAATAACATTTTTTTTTGACAAAAATATTCTCGCTTGTCCATGATTGATATACAATACGAAAGAAGGGAGTTTGAAATAAAATGAAAAGAAGAATGATGTTCTGTTCATGTAATCATTTCCATGAATCTTTGCTCAGTTTCCTCCCTGCCAGCATCCAATAACCAGGTCCTGAGATGGTATTTGAGTTTGTCAATCGAGAAATGTTGCATATTATTCAGTAAGATTATAATATTTTAGGCTTTACGGGCCATATAGTATATCATCATCAACCTGTATTCTCACACTGATATGTAGATAGAATTGAATAATAATACACATTCGTAATTTAATACAAATTTTATATTTATTTTACACCAATATATTTTTATTTAGACTCTGGTCTGCTCTGTAGACTTACGAAATTAATCTCTTTAATTTTTTTTCCTTTGGACCTTATATTTACATATATATTAGATTGATTATTATTATAACAGTTATAAGCTCGATATGCTTGAACTATCTGTGTACATTTTAAATCAATTTTTGTAATTCATTTTCCCGAGTTTTACAATCTTTTCTTGTCAGTTCGTTTATTACCCAATCTTTCACACATTTTTTTATTTTTATTTTTTTATTAATATTAAAAATATAATACAATTTCAATATTCAGTGGATATATATATATTTCAACACTTATTTCTTCTCTATGAGAGTAAGACTCGTGTATAGACATATCCTTCTTACGACCGCATTTCTGGTGTGCTCGGTTTTTGATAATTTCTTCGGTGTTTCCAAGATGGCTGACATACGTCAGTAACTACCACTCGATGGTGTATGCTTGTATAAAACCTATTCAATACTGATATATTTATATATATATATATATATATATATATACTCAATATTGGAGAGCTTAATTTCTGTTGAGAAAATTTACTACCAAGATTTTATACAAATTAAATAATTAAAAACGAAATTTAAAAAATGCAAACATCGAAATCAAATAGGTCATATAAAAATCGTAAAAATTAAACTCTTTTAATGTATATTTAACGGGTTTTAATAAAATGTAACTTACACGGCCGAATGTTATTAACCTTTACCATACCGTGATATAAAATATCCATATGCAGCCATACTGTCAACTCGTGTTACCGTAAGAAATTTTTAACATTTTAAATGTGAAGATAGCTTTAATTAGTTTAAATGGCAATAAAAATATTTATCATATAAAGTTACTCTAAATATGGAGCATTAATTATGAAAATGCGATCAATATTCAAATATAATTCGGAGCATTCATCAAGTCCTATAAAATACTGCCTTTTTCTAATCTTTCTTCATTAAATTAGTGAGAAAGAGAGATCATATATTCGGCTTTTTGTTATTATTTTTATTGTGAAATTAATGTACCATCTCTATTTTTTCAAAGATGGTATTTTTTCCAGCATATTAATTTTACAACTGATTGAAATGAAAAATAATTATTTTTGTAGGATTCGCTTTATCCAACTGGTTTTTCACTAGTCAGTTCTAAGCATAAACATTTTCCTTAGAATTAACTAAAATATGAATTTTATGTTGCGTATATTAAGCAAAATATTACAGTTTTAATTGGGGCGGTAGACCTATAGCATGGTTTTGGAAGGGTTAAACTAAACAATAAGAATCACAATAATAATATAACTAACTTTAAAAAAAAAGTTGTAAGGCAATACAATAAAATGTTCCGACGTCAGATGGCATCAATCTACAATCTATCTAAAATACATATTTTTTATGTAGTGCGGTGGTATTTTAAATAATGCAACGTCTCGATATTTTGCTCAGCGTTAGCTGTCCTGATATAATTTTGTTTTATCATTGATGTTAGATAATTAACCTGAACTGTTTTGCTGCTTTCTAGATTATATTTGTATTAAATCCGGTGCCCCAGGAAGGTATCACATAGCCTATTTAACTTTAATTTATATACATACGAGATATCCAATAGAATTACAGTTCATTATTAAAGCTAAACATCGCGGTACAATTAGTACGTGCCAATAGAGTAATTGGCGTGAAAAGTGGTTTTCGCGTAATCTGCGTAATCATGTTGGCAGTAACGGTATTCTGTTGCGTAATAGGAATAACGCTCGTGCGGGAGGGGGGGAGGCTGTCGTTTTTGACGTGGGATAGAGCACCCCGACAAAGCTCGCACTGACCCAAATCTCGCGGTGTCCCGAATGGGTCTAACGAATGTCACGCCGATTCCTTTTTTTGGGGATGAACATTTTTGGGATTTTGGTGGGAGGTAGCTACACAGGCCCTCTAATTGAAAACTGTAATTTAATTCCGTTTACAAGAATATCTCTCCTCAAGTTACATAAATTGGTAGATAATTTATCATTTTATAAATCAGAATTTTTTCAGAATTTTTATTAGTCGATCTAAAATTTAGGAAATAAACTGTGTCGATTTAAGCTCAATAAGTAGGTATCAATTTATATAATAATAATTGTTTACATGTAATAAATCTTATACAGTGAAACCTCTACCTATCGTTTTTAAAGGGACCTATTTAAATAAACTATGAATGCGGGAAAACAATGAATGCGGGAATATAGAAAAAAGTTACATTTTATATTACATTTCATACTTAAATACTTAATTCACATTCTGAAAAACATACATATTTCACATGTAAATGAACGTGTTTACTTAAAAATAAAATTAGAAAGCTGTACAGAAACAAAAAAATAATTAATTAAACATTGTATTGTATAATGTCAAGCGGCAGTCAGTAGCAGCATTCTCTCTCTCTCTCATGTTCCGCTAATTGTTTACGAGTGCCGTCAACCGAAACCTAGCATGTAGCTACGAAGTATGGTGTGTAATTTAAACGATTAATGCGGTAAAATGATGCATAGAGGAACGATTCATGCGATCTATTTTTGGGTGTTTTGTATGAAATTAATTAAGGACTGGAAGAAATAAACGATGCATGCGGGAAAACGATTATTCGAGGAACGATCAATCGAGATTTCACTGTATAATATAATAAAATTGTTCGTTTGTATGTAAGTCTGTAATATCGATATCGCGAGATATATATAATATTTGTACAGTACTGAATGCGTACAGTGATACGATTATTTAATGGGAAAATCATCATGTATTTGATTAATACAAAAAAAGGTTCACCAACTTCAACACGTAGTTCCACAAAATCTGAAAAATAAGAATATGTTTTTTTGATTTTCATTATTGAAATCAAATTAAATCCATTTACTAATCCAAAAAAAAAAAAATATTTATCAAGTGTAATTTTTGCACTGTACATATATATCTATAAAATTATACATGTAATATAGTATAATTTTAAAGATATGTACTCACGAATACTCTGCTTAAATATCAGCTTATATTATATTTACCGTATATTATATTATATCGCTATCTCTTTTAAATGCACAATTTTTGTTCTTGATTTTCTTGTTATTTTTGATTTATCGAACACAGACTTTTGTTAATTTCAATATTTCCATCTTGACGTAAAATAATTTATCTCCCATTTTAAGAAAATACTTCCAGAGAGATAGATATTATGATAGTCAAATACGAAGTAATATGCAGGAGGCAAATACAGGATATTGGCGAGGGTTGTAGGGGGGTAAGAATAGGGTTGAGGCTTCAAGAGTTTATGTATTATATCTGAAACAGTACGTATGAGTACATACAATAATTAGTATGATTTAAAAAATACGTTTGACTTATCTATTTGATTTTTCATGTGAATTAAAAATAAATAAATTAATAAATGATTTTTAGGAGTACAATATTTTCTAGAAATATTTGAATATGTCCAAAAACACACAATTACTGGATTTTTACCTATAAAGGCACTGTTATTAACCCTTCCCAAAGCATGCAGTAACACAGGTCTACCATTATAATTAAACCTGTAATATTTCGGTAAATACATGAAATATAAAATTCATATTTTAGATAATCCTAAAGAAAATATTGGCACTTAGCAATGACTAGTGAAAAACCAATTATGAAAAGACAATCGTACAAAAACAATTATTTTTTCCATTCAATCCGTTTTAAAGTTAATACGTTGGTAAAAATACAATTTGTGATATGAAAGACTGAGATCATACACTAATTTCACAGTGAAAAGAACAACAAACATATAAATATAATTGTCTCTTTCTCACTAATTAAATGAAGAGAGATAAGAAGGAAGGACACATTGTATAGGATTTAATGAATGCTCTAAATTATGTCATTAATCATTTTTTCAAAATTGAATGCTCAATATTTAGAGTAAATTCGTGCCATTAAAGCCATTGAAGCTAATAAAAACATTTTTTCTAACTGTTATTTACGGTAACACGAGTTGACAGCATGGCTGCGTTCAGGTATTTTATATCATGGTATGGTAAAGGTTAAACAAATAATAGATGTCTCATAGAGACGAAGCTATTTTTTATCAATGGAAAAATATGGGTAATTACAGGACTCAAGCCATCCGAAGACGGGTCTGTAATTACCCATACTTACATATTTTTCCATTAATAAAAAATAGCTTCGTCTCTATGAGATATCTATTATTTATTTAATAATATTTTTTGTTGAAGGTAAAATAATTATTGGAGAAAGCGGAAGGGTGTATGTGTATCTACATAATAAAAAAAGATAAATATATTAAAAGAAAGAGGTATAAATAAATTATAGTTTCAGATGTTCAACAGTATAAAAACAATTATATAAGGCAAAGAGTTGCATATTTCAGGTACCAAATTTGATACATAGAATTGAAACCTGGAGCTGGTAAATTAACAATGTAAGTAGTTTGAATATGTTAGAATAAGAACACATGAAATTGAGGTCGCTCAATAATAATAAATATTGTACCTAAATCCATCTATAATGAAATTAAGATCGAATGAAATAGCTTAAATCCGCAGCTGATTACGGCTATAATCAGGTTAAAAAGAGTTGACTAGTTGGTTTGGATAAGTTGAAAATTCATAATAAAATAGTAATCTGAGTCTTTTAAATAAAAACTGTTTTACTAATAACATATTTTTATCCCCCATATATTGTCAATTAAAAAAAATATATATCCCATTAATGTCACATCACACAGTTCACCTTCAATGTAAAATATTAAAAAAATATTTTTGAACATATTTTCATTAATATTTTAAATCCCTTTAAAGACACCCTGACTAATTTTAAGTAGTTCTTGGATAAAAAAAGCCGTGAAAGATATTTTATTTTATTTGTAAAACAAACAGTTAATCGATGTAAAAAAACATAATAAAAGTGTAACAAAAGTTGAACCAATTATAGATTTTCTATGAAATAACAATATACTAGATACAGTGTAAGACAATAATTTGAAAAAGACTTATTAAATTAATAAATAGCTTGATTTTAATAAGAAATGAATTTGACGCTGCATAGAAAACGTTCAAGATATGAAAACTTTCTTCTCTATTGCAGGAATACAAAAAAAAAACAGTAAAAATAAGAGAAAAATTTAAACAGAGGGGAAAAAATCTGTATAATAAAAATAAAATTAAGGTTCTTGAGGTCTATATATTGAATTTAGATTTAATTGTGGTATCTAAAGAATTGAAAATGTCTAATTCATTTAAGTGTAAAATGAAATAAAGGAAGGCTGGGTAGAAAAATGAGTTTAGCATTGGTGTTACAATGTAGAAAGTTGAATGTGAGATTAGTTCTGGTTGTCCTAGATGGCATTCGAATGGATATGCGTCTGAGTATATCAGGACAGTCTACTTTGGAGTTGGCTATTTTGTGTAGGAAGATGACATCGGCCGTGTCTTTGAATTTGTAGTAGTGGAATTTTGAAAATTATTGATGACTCAGCAGTGTTGGTTAAGGTTAGATAACTACGAAAGTCAAGATATTTCAATTCTAATTTTTCGATTCTATTGATTTGTGTTATATCTTGGATTCCAGACTTGGGAGGCATATTCGATGATACTTCGAACATATGAGAAGTACAGATTTTCATATTGTTAATTTTATTAAATTGTTTGCATACCCGAAGGATAAAATCTAACGTTTTAGTTACTCTGGAGTTAATATAGTCAATGTAAATGGTGAAGAGCAATTTGAAATCCGAAATAATCCCATGATTTGGTTTAAGTTCTTGTTTCTGGTAAACTGTATCATGAAAGACTTGCTGGTGTTAATTTGTAGATTATTTTAATTGCAATATATGCATATTTAAATTGCTTTGTAGTTTATGCAAATAATATGTCCAAGCGAACTTAGCTGAGATTTTTTTATTTGAATCAGCAGCGGGTTCATCCCAAGATTCTCTCTGATGATATCGTTAGTGATTTGATCTCTTAACTTCCCTCCCGCTACTCCTCTTAAGTACTATCTCATCTCTGTAACCTGAATTCTCGACCAACTCCTCTCCGCCAGTATTCAAAGTTGATAACCATCGGTCAGAGTGGGGTTGGTATGGAATGATTTGAAAATCGCCAGTTTTGCCTAATCGTTTGCCTTCCTTATCACTGAGCTATACACAAAAATCTAGAATTTCTTATGAAAATAGATTATTCTTCTACATGTTTTATTATTGATTGAAGTCTAATATATAATTTCTTCTTCCAATAAATAACATTTTTACATTATTAATTATATTAATTAATTTCTTTGTCAATATTTGCCAAATTACTTTATTTTTTTATTCAGACCAAATGTATTTATAAGCATTGTACAGCTAAAAAAAGTTTGTTACATATATTACACATAGATTTTGAAATGCATTGCCCAACTAGGCAAGTCTGTTTTAGGGCAAACTTTGTGGAAATATATTATATAAATAATAAGAAAAACACAACAACTATTCTGAATTCGCCAATCATCTTTTGGAAACAAACTATTCCTTTGATATTAACAAGTGTTTAGAAATTTTACATAAAAATACTAGGGATTTAGAGTTACAAATTTGAAATATTAGAAAAAAAAAATGTTAATAGCAAATTAAATATTATAAATTGACAAATCCTTTTTGCAAATACCCACCTTTTAAATTTGTTTTCACTGTAGTTTCTAATTAGTTACTCACCACTTAACTTTTATAGTTTTGTTTTTATCTATGCTTATATTTTTAATTTACGTATACATTGTTTCCTGAAGAAGATACCATAGGTATCGAAACATGTTGATGCATCAATAAATAGCGGTTTTAAACGTAGTGTTTTTTCTTATTATTTATAATAATTAAAATTGTGATATGTCATCTCTCGATAGGTACCTATAATCAGTGGCGTGTAGTAGGTATATACAATCATATATAAAATATGTAATACAATATATGTTGTGTATGGGATTATGAACTTTCGTTTAACCAACGTCTTTAGATAAAATAAAGCTGTCGTTTATATGACCCTATCATGTATTTATTTGTAATTTTAGAATACTATTAATAGTGTTTTTAAAGTTTAAGTTAAAATAATACCTTCTTAATTATATAAAAATCAATATTAAAATGTATGGACATTTTTAAGAACACTTTCTATGACTGAACATGATTATTTTGTTGTTTGAAAATCCTTTACGTAATAACTAAAGGAAATAATATTTTTTACTAAAGGTTAACGTAGGAAATAGTTCTGCCAATTGCTTTTTGTTTTTCCCCATTCAAAAACAAATCCATGCACCAAATGCAAAGAACGATCATGAAATCGACACTTTAAAAACAGTAAGATAGTAAAATACGTGAATTAGTAAAAGAGAAAGTAGACACTTTAACGATTTGCACACAGTTGTAAGTCTATTAAATGTTATTATGTTAAAAAAGAGCATAAGGATTATATACAGTATAAGAAAAAGGATTAACCGAAAAAAAAATTCAATTCAGTAAATAGCCAATTCCATGACTTGAATAATACACTAGCTTTAAAATATAAGAGGGTAATGTGAATAGCTACAATCGACACATTGTAGCTAGTAGCTATGGATACAGTGGTGAGTTGTCGTGGTAGTTTTTAGAACAAAGCCATTAAAGTTTCTACTGGTACACATATGGCGCTAATTGTAATAAATCCGTAAATATACGTTCACGATCCATATTATAGATTATTTAATTTATATTGGTTTCCCAGATTTTTTTGTGATGCACAGCTTTTTGTCTTGTATGCACTGCACGCCCCTGCCTACAATATCCTTCAGCTTCCTCCATCAGACCCGCAAACCCCAAGCATATACTAGTATAAGGGCCCATATTTACGCGTCATTCGCATAGTCGGTACCTCCGCTATGGCGAGCCCGTATTACACTGATGAATGGCGTCGGGGAGATATTGCAAAGGCAACGTAACAAGAGCCGATCAGTTTCCACCATGGAAAGCTTTCATACAAATGTTCGCGGTCGGATTGCAGATTGCGTCGCGCCGGCTTTACTTAAAACATTTCATATAAAATGTATGCACACGATCTCCTGTTCATACAAAATGAATGGTGAAATGGACGGAAATGTTGAAATGCTTGAAATATTTGTAAAATTAATGAAAATATTCATTTAACTTTAAAAAAAAGTTCTCTCATAAAATAATATTCGTATAAAATTGATAATTAAAACTGTATTGTTTTGAAAAATAACAGTCACATATTGTGAGAGGAAATATTAAAATCATTATTTAATTTGTACAGGTATATTCGAGTTTTCACAATTATGGTCTCTGTCCGTAGGTAACTATTGTTTTTAATTACAATAACGAAATATTTTTAAAGAGATCTCATAATTTATTATATATATATTTTCTTAAATACAAATTAAATGTATTAATTAGAAAAATGTACATATAAAATCAATTTTAACGAAAAATATTGTTGTTGCTATCGGGATTCGAACCTGAATCTCTTCATATCCGGGTTATCATTTAATTTGTATTAAAAAAAATATCACAGACCTACATTCTGAATAATTACAACTTTACAATAAGAATGTATTCCCCTAAAATAATACAATTTTTGACCCTATATGTTATGCACTTTTTTAATATTAATACATTTAATCGTTCCATCATTTGACAGAGCCATCTACCTTATTTTTAAAATTGTCGCTAAAAATAATGTCGCTGTAGCTTAGTTGGATAAAGCACCTTCCCCGGTTAGGAAAGAGATCCAGGTTCGAATCCCGGTGGCGCAACAACAATATTTTTCGATTAAATTGATTTTATATGTATATCTTTATAATTAATATATTTAATTCATATTACTAATATATTTTCAGTATCTCAAATCATTATTTCGTGATTTTTTTTTCTTTTTATTACTTGTCCGACTATGATCTGTGACCCGTCAAATGCTCCCCGACAAAACCGCCCCGACAAATGCGTCCCCGGCATATGCACCCGACAAAATAATAAATGTTTGAATCGCACGAAGGTGAATTGTGTCTCAATAAAGCACTCGCGGAAGTATTATTTAAATAATTTCTCTAGTGAGACAGAGATTTTAGATGAAACGAAGATGAAGGCGCGCAAATGATTATTACATTTTTATTAACTAAATACCACCAAATACCAAAAGGATAGAGCGCCACACTCTTCTGTCCTGACGCGATATTGTCGTTTCATCCACATTAATTTTTTAATAAAATATGTTTTATTCTTTAGTTTGTATAACCTTTGCCAAATTAAGTTACTATATTATTAATTATAGGTACAGAGTATAATCTACAGTTTCGTTTATCTCTTCTCATTTAATTAATTAATTTTATAAGACATCGATGGCGGCGTCGCGTCGTGTCAAAATATATATTTTTAACATTTTAGTCAGAGTACATCATTAAATGGAGCGCATATGTCGGGGGATTAATTATAATGTCGATATTGAGATATGCATGTCTCACCAGAATAATATGTGTTGAGAATAGTACTACCCTATGTAAACAATAAAGTCTTTTAGCATTCTGAGGTACACTTTCTTGTACTTTTAGTTAAAACTTTTTCATTCCACATTAATCTAGAACTTTATAAAAACTAACTAGTAAATCTTAAGAAAAAAACTATCACCGAAATAGAGACAGTTTTTTTTTTCTAAAATCTTTTCCCCCTATCTGAGAATTACCGAAAAGTAAACGAATCAAAACTTTTTAAAACCATTTTATCATAACCAAATACATTACCGATGTTAATAGAATTCATTAAAATGGTGAAGAATTTTTTTACGTAGACGCCATTAACATATTAAAATATGTTTTGAATTAAAACCAGTCTTAAATTTGCCGTATTTTTATTATTCAAAATCGTTAGTTTTCAAGACTGTGATACTATGGCGACTATAGTAACTGTATGTTAGGTTTTACGCAAATAAAGGTTGCAAGATACAAAAAAATAAATCATAAAAACTATTAAGTGAACTATACGCCTGCAAAATAAATCTATTAACTTGTCTTTGGAGATTTGACTGTATATGTATTCATTTATTTGTAAGCTGATCGTAAGCCGCAACCGCCAAAAGGGATTTTGTTAAGCCATTCATCCATTCTAGGAAAAAAATAAAAGTCTTTTTAGAAGTCTGTGAAATAAGTATAAGTTGATTTTTTGGTCACGGTAGTCTAAGAATGTGTTGTATACCAATTAGTATTATAAAGGTTTAATAAATATTATTTTATTTCATATCTATAAAATAAAAAAATAATAAGAAAATCTTCTGGATAGAAAATTAAATAATATTAATTGCACCGTAATAATAATCGGCACACAACACATCTTTAAAGTGCCATGACAAAAAAATTGACTTGTAACTACCGATATGTTTATTGGTACATAGATAAAATTGTCTTGGAACTCGCATGATGGATAAAGTAGATACAGTAAGGAAGTATAGAGTTGAGCGCGGAGCAAACTATCATTCGTTGTCAAATGTAATTTGTACGCAGAGCAGAATGATTCATAATCCATAGCGACTTTTATCGCCAAATCTTCAAGGTTTGCGAAAACGGGTTGTTTTGATCGTTAGTAAAAAACTAATTAATAACTAATTTTATCCTTCAATATCGGATGGTTAAATCCGTAAATCATTTGTTATAAATAGCGGACTAGTCACAGGTGTCATATTGATACTTGGAAAGTTGCAGTATATGACGAGGAATCATTCAATATCCCGTCGTTTTAGTAATGAGAGTTCGTCCGATCATGATCTCGTTGTTGATTTATATAACACATAGACAGAACATTTTTCGCCAGCAAAGTGACAGATTTCGAACGCAGGGATGAATAAAGCCATAGACAAATCATAAAATTGTATGTATTGCCAATGGTGAATATTTAAAATAAACTAAGTCTCTGATATTTGATGATTATTCGTCTTGCCACACTAATAGGCGGAATTAACTTTGAAAAAAGTAAACTTGACGTTTGAACAACCCTCTAAAGTTTCTTTTTTACCTCGGGCAATGGTAAAATGTTACTATGATCGAACAATTGGCCCTATAAATAAAGAAAACTTTAAGTAATGCCAAAAATCATTTTGAAAAGTTTTTTTTATATCATAATTTTCTGAACAATTTTCAAGTATTTTTCAAGATGCATATATATATATATATACAAGGTGTCTCAGACCTCGTCCAAAATTTTTTATAGATGGATACTTGACTAAATTACGAGTCGAAAATGTTGAAGGAATATGTGTAAATTCTGCAATGTTACGGAAAATATTATCGTTTGAAATTTTTACAAAATCATGTTAAGTTTGAAGTCTACGTACTTCGAAATGAATATTTGCGAATTTGTTATCTTTGCTTCAGGTCCTAAATCATCTAATAAAAAATATTATCGCCACTCGAAATTCGATGACCTTTAATTTTTTGTATTCAATATATAATTTGGAATCAGTCAAACATTTCAATTAATTTCCATAATTTCATTATTACGATTTTTTTGAAATGCTTATATGTATCTCAGCAATGGTTGAGATTAGGTACATATTCCTTGAATATTTTTGACTTGTAATTTAGTCAGGTATCCATCCAAAAAATATTGTAGACTAGGTCTGTTACACCCTGTATATACATATATATATATATAATTCTAAGAATAAACGGTAACAGTTACAAGATTCCTGAACTAATCAATGTTGGCATTGTTTCCGACAATCTAATTTAAATCTAATTCTCAACTAGAATATTACATATATTATATGTACACACATATTTTAGATTGCACGAATACATACGTGTAATAAAGGTATGGATGTATATAACGTATAGTGTGGAAAATATTTGAGTAAGGTACCTTTTATCGATGTCTTCTTCTTCTTCGCACGATGTATCATTTGTCAGAAGGGTGAATGGAGCACACGAGATGATGTTTCCAGAAGATCCGGCAAATGTTTCTGGAATTTTCGATGTGTTTTTCGTTTTGGATTCAAATAAACTGCCGACATCATTAATCTTCACCGGTGCGGGATTGTTTTGTGGAAATTCGACGAAGTATTGCTTTGCCTCTGAAACAATGGAAAAAATATGTGTCATGTTTTTGATTTATATTTATAAATTATTATAATTTATTTTAAAATCTAGAGTTATTGCTTAATATTATAGTTTCATAAATAATCTTTACAAATTATTCTGTGGATTTGTTTATTCGTATTTATCTGTATCAAATAATCAAATTAAAAAGAGATTAGGCATTCAGTAGTTGGTGCGAATCTATTATACAATATATATCGATATGCTTGCTGGTCTAGTGATTAAAACAGTAAAAAGATTTGCAAGTTAGTCCTATTTTCATAGCAAAAACGTTAAGCTTAGTTTGAAAATATTACTAATACTGATGTTGATGTTACGACTATATTACTTATCAAAGGTTTATAAATAATCTCTACAAAAATATTCTGCTGTTCCAGTAATCAAATTAAAAGAAGATTGGGTATTTAGTAGTTGGTGGGAATCTGTTATATAATAAACGTCGATATTTTTGTTGGTCTAGTGGTTAAGAGATTTTCAAGTTAGTCTCATTTTCATTGCATAAGCGTTTAGCATAGTTTGAAAATATTGATGTTATAACATGAATAATCTTTACAAATTATTCTGTGGGTTAGTTTATTCGTATTTATCTGTATCAAGTCATCAAATTAAAAAAAGATTAGGCATTTAGTAGTTGGTAGGAATATATTACACAATATTCGTCGACGTGTTTGATGGTATAGTGGTTAAGACAATCATGAGACTATCAAGTTGGTCCTATTTTCATAACACAAGCTTATAGCTTAGTTTGAAAATATAATAATATTAATGTGACACGTATTCTATGTACGTGTAAATGTAAGCCTTTGAAGTAATATGTGAAAATAAAACACATGTTTATTTTTTTTATTTTACTTGTTTAATTTACTTGAGACGCGTTTCATCTAAATATTTTAACTCAACAATTTGTATTTATAACTATAATGGGGGGTATTGTATTTACAACTATAATGGGGGGTATTGTATTTACAACTATAATGGGGAGTATTATAGTTACAACTATAATGGGGGGTATTGTATTTACAACTATAATGGGGGGTATTGTATTTACAACTATAATGGGGGGTATTGTATTTACAACTATTATGGGGGGGTATTGTATTTACAACTATAATGGGGGGTATTATATTTACAACTATTATGGGGGGTATTGTATTTACAACTATAATGGGGGGTATTGTATTTACAACTATAATGGGGGGTATTGTATTTACAACTATAATGGGGGATATTGTATTTACAACTGTAACTATAAAGAGGAACAGGAAAACATATTTTCGGCATTTTTTAACGAAAATTACGACCGCACGGATTGAACGTCTGTCATGCCGCTCGCAATCGCCGGAATGATGTGAAAATACTTGTGTAATTAATAGGATCGATATAAATATAATTTAATTAGAAATTATTGCGTTTTTGATATCTAACTTGATTTTAAATAGAATCTGCAGCCTCAAAGTATGCGAGTAAATTCAAAATGTTATTTCAAAATGTAAGTTTTTACTAAAACAACATATTTTAAAAACGTCAAAAATTGGTAATATGTCCTGCAAATTGAATGGTTTATAACACTATTAATTTTAAATATTTAGTTAATTTGTCTCAATCGAGATATGTCTCCGTAATCTTGACTTCAAGATTATAAAAAAATATATTTCGTTTATGCAATAATATTCCATATTAAGATAATTTTGAAGCACGCGGAATATGCATCTAATGGTTGCAGTTTTTTTTTATTATTGTCTTAATTATGGCAAATACAAATAATAATAGTTTTTTAGTTTTAAGTGAGTGTAAAGGTCCTATATATGTAATAGTTTAAAACAGTCAAATCTATTGTATAACTTTAGATATAAATTAATAATAAGAACCAGAGATAAAATGGATATCCGGTATTTATCAGCCCAGATGATGACCCTGCAATAGGATCCGAAACATCGGCCAAGTAGGTTGGATATACATGGCAGATTAGCTCTGAAAAGTGCACACATAAGATTTTGAACGGTCGTGAAAACCTAAGAATATTTTAAATTAGGTTTTCACAGGCGTTCAGAATCTACTGCGTAGAGTTTTCTGAGCTAATCTGCCGTTTATATCTGACCTTTTTGTCTGACGTTTCAGATCCCAAGCAGATTCCCAAGAAGAACGTTTTTATTTAGAAAGATATACAGAAAAAATGTATTTATCGAAAAAATACTTAAAAAATTTGTCATAAACCTACTCGGTTCATATAGCGAAATTGGATAACGCATTTCACCGGACAGGAAAATGTCCAGTTTCAAATATCGGCTACAACTAAAATATTTTTTCCATAAATAGATTTTTTCAAGTTGATTAATTTAATTTGTATTTTCAAATAATATTATAGAGAATCTCCACAATAATTATTGTACATTTTTTACAACAGCATGAATACTCGAATTTATATGCGTATACGTAACGTGAATCTCGTCACAGATACTTGGAACTGTTGTTTATATCTCTTTCATCGTGATGTATTCCCAACCTGCATTGGAGTCCATAAAAAAAGTCACTCCTTACAAAGCTTCAAAGAGCCACGGATGTACATCAACCAGCCGCTTGTTCAAAAAGCGGGTTCCACGATATTCTGTCAAACGGGAAATATCACAAAACTTCCGTACCTTTTTGGGAAGTGGTCGTTTGCTGCGCGCGGATCGGGTTTGCGGATCAGAATGGAAACAGATATTTCTTAAAAGTAGAGCGAAAGTTTCACAGAACTCCGCCAGCCTCTAAAGAAGAACAAATTACAGGATCATAAATAAACAGCACGAATATATGGAGACAGTAGAAGAGAAGCAATTCTCAAGATGTCGGCTTAGTTTGAAATATATTGACGTTTCAAACTTGCGTACCTAATGGTTTCTACCCCGGACTGAAAATGATTTAAGAACAAAATGTGAAAATTAATTCGTTGATTTTAAAAAATACATTTAGAAACCCAAAAAAATAAACAATCACAGATTAAACAAATATCATAGAGACACAGCAATTTATAATAAAAAAATATACATGAAATATGGGGTAATTACAGGGCTTACGACCTGTCTTCGGCTGGCTTAAGTGATCGCTTTATATATAACGTTCACCAATTCTCACCCCTCAATCTTGACATTTATCAAATTTTTTGAAAGTTAGTATGTGGATTGTTATGGATGTTAGTATATTTATTTCTCTCGTGAGGCATGGCTTCACTAAAGAAGTACAAAGGTGCGATAATTCCTTTGACTGGATGCCTAAACACGGGATTGAAACCAAATGGCGCTGAGCGGCCATGGACGGTGTTTCCATTTTTTTTTTAATGAATGACGTAAATATAATTAGAAATACATTTTTTTGTACATCAGAAGTAAAGATACAATAATATGATACACTTATTTGTTGATTGTGTGTGATGCAGGAGGTATCTGTAATGTGCGCTCGCTTCATACATGCTTTGAATACTCCGTATCCCTTGTATTATAAAGTCAAAAAGCTTTGGACTTTGTGTTTTTACCCGAAAACTGCCCTGCTGCAATTAAATTCATTTTATCATAACACACACTGCGATACATCGCTTGCACGGAGCGAGTCGAAATACATATACATTCTCTACAGTATACATACACATACCAGCAACGGTGGATTCTATCATTCGTTCCGTATCCACAATGTTTGAAAGTATTCGTTTACTGCATCCAATGTACAAAAAACAACTTTAATGCTTATGGGTATAATGCACAAAATAGCATACATATCACGAAACGAGTAGATTGTTTTAAGAAATTTGTTTGTGCGACGCATTTTTGACTCTTTGTGGTGAATACTTGAAGCCGAATTATTGAAACATTGAATATCCTTATGTTATATTTGATAGTAAGTATAAACTTGTTTTCTACAAAAAGTCACCGACTGCCACTGGTATCCATCTCTGATATATCATTATCTTGACTACTTTGCTAAACTACCATCTGTGTTAAAGTAGCCAGTTTTTTTTCATGCTATTGTGGTGTTATTTAATTAAAATAAAAAAGAATTAAATTCGACAGAGATGTAAAAAAATAGATACAATAATAAAATGTGGTAAATGTGTTGTAAAACTAAAGTGAATTAAAAGTGTATCGTGATTAAGTTAATATTATCAAAAAAGGGAAATGCTTTATTTTAATTAAATTTTTTTTTTGAGAAAAAGTGTAACAATAATAACTGATAATAGCATAATATATAAAAATAACACCAGTGAAGTTTCTTCGGAATTAAATAACCAGTACATAAGAAACTAAAAAATAGTATACTCAAACAAACTGATAAACAAAAAGACTTTTACATTACAATAATTCTACACATAATAAACTTAAAAATAGTAAATCTTAAAAAAAAATTACTGAAAAAAGAAACAAAAGAGTGTTTTTAAATTGAACATACAAAGTGGAAAGGGTAAGGAGAGGAGGGAAATGGGATGCAATATATACAATTTGTATTAATAGTTATTGAAAAGTTGGCGTTTATTTATCGTTGAAAATGTCTTAAGTTATTAGAAGAATTTACGGCATTATATTTAGACGTAGAGCGGATCACAAAACAATTTTTTATGTAATTAGTTCTGCTAAAATTTGGGTAAAAAAATTTATTTGATTGTGTTGGGTGTGTGTGACAGTTTAAAAGTTATTTGTTCTAATAAATAGGGCGAGTCAACTAAGTTATTTAAAATTTTATAGAGGTAGGATAAATCTTGTGTTTCTTCTATTTAAAAGGGAGGGGATTTTATGGAAACGCTCATTTTCTAAATGAGATTTAATATTTAATGTAGGTGGAAAAATGTGTATTTCAAACGACCGATCCGAATTCAAGTTGACTGAGAACAAATGAGAAATATGGAATAATAAGAGTAACAGGTGATTGAAATGTTAGACGTTCTAGAAATGAATCCAAGGAGTCTAGGGTTAGACGTTCTAGAAATGAATCCAAGGAGTCTATAGGCCCTATTACCGACTCTATATACGGGATAAAAATTAATTTAGAATCTAAGATTAAGCCAACACCTTTCACTTGAGTGCCGACGTTAAGTTTGTTACTATTGAGTTGATAATTATACGACAAATTAGATTTTTTCTTTGAAAATGAGATGCTGTGACATTTGGAAATATTTAGAAAATGTTATTTTTTTTGGCAGTAGATTGAAAGTCTATTAATGTCATCATGTAACAGGAGACAATCAGTGAGTGATTTAATTTCTTTAAAAATTTTGGCATCGTCTGAAAATAGTGAAAATTCAGCATTTACGAAACATTCCTTAATTTCATTAATATAAATTAAGAATAAAATATGCCAGGAAGTGAACCCTGTGGAACTCCAGATGGGACATTTTGAAATATAGAACTAAAGCCTTGGATTACAACTGCATGACTTCGATTTTTTATATAGGAAGTAAATCATCTGTATAGGTCCCCGTGTATACCGAGACATCGTAACTTTCTCTTAAGTATTCGATGATTAATTTTATCAAAAGTTTTTGAGAACTACTGTAGAATAATACACTATTTACTACATATTTAACGAATGAGTGCCAACAAATACCCAATCAGACATATTTTACCGTTACGGTGAAGTGCACATACACGTGTTTACTTGGAAAAAGATTATATTCTCTGGTCTTTAAAAATGTTTTGCCCTATTCCATCATTAGAGTATAAAGTGTTGAGTATATAAATTTCCACTGGTATAAATATTTTGTCGTATATAATAGTGGTGTATAAGATTCCCTCATACAATTGTTGGCGAAGAAAATTTCTCACGTCAAATACTTGTTAATAAAGTGTGAAACTGGACTGAGAAAACTGTTGCTAGAATTAATGTATGAACTTAAAAATTATAATCCAATTTATCTTTTAATAATAATACCTTCTGCAAATATAATATTTACAATTTATCTTCTATAAATAAGTATAAAAAAGGTTTTATTTTCATGAAAAAACGATACAAATTTACACAATGTTAATGTAAAAATCTATTTTTATATTAACGTTGTATATATTTGTATAAAGAATATTTACTTTCACGTTCATAATCTTTGAGATTAAATACATATTATATGGGTATTGTTCGTTGCACGGATGTTTATAGCTTCTACTGTGTGTAATATCAGGCCAGAATATCCTGAGACATTATGCCGTATCACGGCACAAAGACGCGGATTTGGTAATCGGTCCTTACGTAGGATGCTGCGACGTTTTTCAGAGGATTAAAGGCAATAATTTGTAGCTCGGAGACGTCAGACATAAGGCACCATGATTTAATGTTTAATAAAGGGCTACAGAAATAAAAATTTCTCCTGAAACGGTGTCAAATAAATATGCCATTTCAAAACGATTATAAATATTATTCAATATTAGTTATAAGATTATTCAGTTTCTTAAATGTTCACGGGGAGTCAAAAAAGTAGGGAAGAAGTGGGGGAGAAGGGGTGATAAAAGTGATAGGATTTATTTAATCGCTCTGAAGGCAATATATATTCGATAAAGCCACCCTAACAAGCTTGATGTATAGTGTGGATATTCAATATCAAGCAAAGGCGAATAATAAATAAACTATAATATTCCGACCAAGTTTTGCGTTTCGCTTAATGTCCTTGTTATTATTAAATTATGATGTCTTCATTTTGTAAATATAATTGTTATAATACTGTCTCATGAAGAAATATGAATAATATTAATATTATACTATATAATATTAATTAATACACACGGTATTTGTAATGTAAAAAATAAATTTAAGGTGTTCATAAATATTTATTCGAAAAGATTTTTATTAAATCTAGACATATTACAAATATGATGAAAGGATATATAAAAGTAAACCTTTGTTTTGTCAACAATATTATTGAATATTACTACTTTAATTCTCAATAAATTTTATGCTTTATTTTTAGCATTATTTTTCGTTATTCTACATTTGTTGTTTATTTTTCACATTTGAAGGGTCCATTGCAAGACTGTTGAATGTTACAATTTTTTTTGGAGTTAATAATGCTATTCGATAGCTTAGTTTGTAGAGCAACTTTGTTCATTTCTAAAATATTCTATATCGCTATAATTCAGTAAAAAAATAATGTAGCGAACAGAGCACCGAATGAAATACTATTCTGCTGCCAACATTTTCACAACAATGCTACTAAATATCATATTATGTAATGTAAACAGTCGCTTTAAAAAACACCACAACCTAATAAATTATAATTATTATTTTAGTATTTAAAAAAATATTTTCAATAACTGTCCCGCTTCAGTGATGGTAAGATGGTTAAAGTCCTAGATATGTACAGATGACGTAAGCAACCGTGCAAACAAAGTGCAGAGCTAATAGTTGTTAAGGCCAAAATAAAATAGCAAATAATAATGGCGCCCATTAGTTTTGGCGAGAAATGACTCTAGACTTTAGTTGGCAGGTCGCCAGCCGACCTGTACTGGAACGCCTTCTTGGTTATTTTGTTTGTAATTAAAGTAAATACATTTTAAGCCGAACTAAAACTGTATACTATGTACGTACTCGTTAAATCAATACAGTTTTAAATAAAGCCTTCTTAGGGTAATGCACGTAACCATATAATTAAAAAAAAAAAAGGAATGAAATATGAAATCATCTAAATACATAAGATTTGATTCTGAATAGATATTTATTTTTCTAAGATCTTACGCAGACACTCCAACGCGACGTCTTAAAAGGATCTATAAATCATATTATCTGTCTACTCAATATTTTTTTCACCTACTAAATTAAAACTTTTGTTCTTCTCAGAACAGAAACAGAAAAATCTGTAATTTTTTGAGATAAGCATGGAAATTATTATTTTGATGAAAAATTCGTACCGTATTGATAAATAAGAGTATAAATATACGGATTTTTTTTTTTTTTGATTTTTGTTCACAAAATTGGCATTCCGCATAGACCAGTAAATGAATAGACATGAAATAAAGTGTACATATAGAAGAGCGGTTTGGAACATTAGTTGCGGAACAAGGGGCATTCTACAAACATTATTTGTGGAAACATAAATCCGATAGTTTATGACACATTTATGCAACAGTTAAAGTATTCACTCTTTGAAAATTAAATCTTTGCATAAACAAAAACGTATTTTTTACATTAATGCATATTATATTGTCAGCGTTTAAATTTTAATTCTAATCGAGTCATATATTTAAAAAGAGTCTCAGAGCTATTTGATTGCGAAAGCGGTACCAAAATGATCACATAGGTAGCACCAAAATGAAAATATTGAAATAAGAAATTTGCGTTAGTTCATATCTATATATTTGGTAGTGTGTGTGATTTCGTATAATAACAGTGTTTTTTGGAGTATGAATAGGTGAAGAATCAAGTATGGAAAAATTGCCAGCTTCCATCTCCCCATAACATACAATCATTGATTCTCTGAATGGAGTGAGTGGTCAGGAAACAAGAGGAATAGCACGAGCCCCTCATGTTACCCCACAATCATTATTGGTGTATGCACCAGCCGCAGCCGCAAAAAGACACATATAGTTTTTTTATGAAGACAAATTTAGTACTATCTGCTGTAGCATAGTCGGTTAATGCACCTTTTCGGGATCGGAAGGAGATCCAGTTTCGAATCCCGGGCAGCAATAACAATATTTTTCGATAAAATTGATTTGATATGTATATCTTTCTAATTAATACATTTAATTGGTAGTTAATTTATAATTATCTGTCAGCTTAATACCTAATTAATAAATGCGCCCATAGATCTTATAAATATTGGTGAATAGGGATCTCATTATATAACTCGTAATAATAAATCTTAATACGAATTAAATGTATCAATAAGAAAGATGTACAGATAAATTAATTTATTGAAATTTTTTTGTTGCCACCCGTACTCGAACCGGGAAGTGCGCTGACTTATTACATCACGTCAACATTGTATGTTAATGACAAATTTTCGAACCTATATGTTGCACTTTCTAATTGATTTACTTGTTGTTCATTATGGAATAACAGGTGTGCTTCGTATTCGTAATAAATTAAATTAATTATAATTTTTTATAGGTGAAAGAAAACATATACTTTCATACATGGCCCTGAATAATTATTGTTAATTGTAGTTTACCAGTTTTTAGTTTATTCCTATCCCCTTAGCCTATTACCAAACCAGTACACATTGTTCCTTTGGTCGAAGTTCTCATGTGATCGTCCGTGTTGGATCACTACTTTGCACACACCGCTGTGATTTTTATTGTTTTGTGCACGGGAAACTCATCAGAGTTTTGCGCTGTGTCATTTTCTACATTGGGTGAACTTCCGGAAGAGCAACGTGACGGCGTCATCAACTAGGTGAGTCGAGCTGTCTTTTGGTTTCGTGAGTCCCATCCTATCTAACCCAAACTTCCGATTCCATCATCATCCATCACTTGTGATCGGCGACTTGTGTCTGTCACAAGATGTATCAATTTGAAAGTGCAACATATAAGTTCAACAGTTTTTATGATTAAAGAGAACAAATTCTTATTGTGAAGTTGTAATTATTCAGATCATAGGTGTGTGATGTTTTAAATACTTATTAAATGTATTAATTATAAAGATATACATATAAAATTAATTTTATCGAAACGTATTGTTGTTGCGCTGCCGGGATTCGATCTAGGATCTCTTTTCCACTCCGGGGAAGTCAACTATGCTACGGCGACAGTATTTTACTGTTGCTGAAAATTCGAACCTGGATTTCTTTTCCAATCCAGTAATACACCTTCCCCGGATTGGAAAAAAGATCTAGGTTCGAATCCCGGTAGCGCAACAACAATATTTTTCGATAAAATTGATTTTATATGCATATCTTTATTATTAATATATTTAATTAGTATTAAAAAATTTGTCGTTAACTTACAATGTTGACGTGTAATAGGTCAGCGCACGGATAGGAAGGCTTTCTGGTTCGAATCCGAGAAAATGCGTTAACCGATTACACTAAGCCAACATAGTAAGTTGACGCCAAATTTTCCCAGATAAGAAAGGATCTAGGTTCAAATCCCGGTAGCAACAAGAATATTTTTTCAAGAAATTGATTTTTTCCATATACCTTTCTTATTGATATATTTAATTTGAACTAAAATATCACAAAACTATGTTCTGAAAAACTGAAACATCACAATAATAATGTGTTCTCATTAATAAGGATAAAATCTTTTTTAAGGATGTCTGATAGCAAAAACGATTGTCAAAATAACTAGAATATTTAATGCTACTTACATTATTGTCGACTGTTAAAATATATATTGGCATATTTATCATTTGAACGGAAACAAGTATTTTATTATATTTAGAAGCTTATTTTCCGCTATGAACTTTATGATATGGGAGATTGGTACATATGTGGTTTCTTTATTTTCATTCAAATGTTGTTTGCACGGCTATAGGAAACCTAAGTAAATAGTTTTCATACCTACGTGAGTTCACTCGGCTATAAAGATAAACATCAGTTAACTTTTCTCGGAATATATATTGCTAGCTGTACATTGCGGGTGTAGTATAAATTCGATATATTATTTCAACATTGTACAATTGATGTCTGGGTGAAGAATTATGTTCAAGAGGCTGGAGAAAAGATATTGTTACGATTTATGAGTGGGATCAGACAAGGTGAACTTGAAAACAATAAGATTCATTAAAAACTAAATAACAAGCTAAAATAAACGAAATATTGATTTATTTTTCTTTAAAAATAGTTTCAATTAGAAATGAATTTTTGATAAATATTTTTTGAAGTAAGTTTATAAGTTAAACTGATTAATATGAAATAAATATCAGATATCTCATAGAGACGAAGACGTTCACCAATTCTCACCCCTCAATCTTCACATTAATCAAATTTTTTGAAAGTTCTGTATATGTTAGTACATAGACTCGCTTTGAGTACCACTACACCATGAACGTTACATATATATATATAAAGCGATTACTTAAGCCAGCCGAAGACAAGTCGTAAGCCCTGTAATTACCCCATATTTTTATATATATTTTTCATTAAAATATAATAAAAATAGCATTGTCTCTATGAGATATCTGATATTTATTTAATAACAGTGTCTTTGTAGGTAAAAATCCAGTAATAGTGTATTCTTGTACATATTCCAATATTGCTAAAATAATATACTGGTTAAAATAAGAAAAATATATAAAAATTTAAAAACATTGATTTTTCAGGCGTATTCTAGTATAATGTGTTAAAAAACATTTTTCATATAAAGAATATTGCTATCAATAGTTTTCAAAAATAAATCAGATTTGACATGTATGTTATTTCATTTTTTTTTTTTATCAAATTTGGTCCATAGATGGCGATGGTGTAATGGTACTCGAAGCGAATCCACGTTCTAACATGTATAGAAATTTTACAATTTTTGGTAAATGTGGAGATTGAGAATTGGTGAACGTTATTTATATCACTTAAGCCGAAGACAGGTCGGAAGCCCTGTAATTACGCCATATTTATATATATATATATATATTTCATTAAAATAGCTTCGTCTCAATGAGATATCTCATATTTATTTAATAACAGTTCTTTTGTAGGTAAAAAAACAGTAATTGTGTGTTCTTGGACATATTCAAATATTGCTGAGATTAATATGATATTAATCAATTTAACTTGAATATTCTAGTATATAAATAGAATATAGAATACTCTCGTCAGGATTTGTAGAGATTTATCTCGATGTGCGCCTGTACTCCGCCAACGCCGACGTGAACGGAAAGATTGAATAAAAATACATTTCATAACCGAAGCCTGGCTTCATGGGGATAAATCTCCCTTGTAAAGAAGTTTAATTGCTTTGCTGTACCATGATAGAACACGTGGAGGTAGCTACGTACTAGGTGGATTTCTCCCGGATAATACAAGAATGAAATTGCATCTCTGGAATGGATCCAATTATACGCACTGCCAAACTAGAACGAGATTTTGTATTTCGTATACAAACCATACTTCGCAAATAATGAAGCTTCATATTCAAGACTTTTCACTAAAATTATTATCATATGTACCTTTATAAAAATTCAACTTATATTACTCAATTAAATTTAATAATAATATTATTAAGAAGATCACATTCTTATTGTGAAGTTGTAATTATTCAGAACAGACGGTCTGCGATATTTTAAATACTAATTAAATGAATTAATTAGAAAGATATATATATAATCAATGTAGATGGTTTTCGGTTTTCAAATAATGGAACGATAGATGTGTTAATTAAAAAAAGTGTAACATATAGGTTCGAAAATTTGTCGCCAAAAGTACTTTCGCTTTAGCATAGTTGGTAATGCACCTTCCCCGAATTGGAAAAGAGATCCAGGTTCGAATCCAGGTAGCGCAACAACAATATTTTTCGAAAAAATTCATTTTATATGTATATCTTTCTAATTAATACATTCAATTAGTATTTAATAAAAATACTTTAAAAAATGTAGAAAATTTACATAAATACATTTTTCAACATGAGAAATTAGTATTTATTATACTTATATGAAAATAGAATATATAAAAAATGCCTACTTAGAAACGCACACGGAAAAGTATTGAACTCAATATTTAAAAAAATATTTTCTATTGATATCCTATTTTCCTGCTATTAGGCTTTTTGTGACAAAAAATTGCATACTATTCGACAGCATTTTTCTGTTTTAAAACGTCATCATATATCTTATAGTTTTTCTTAATTTTTGAACCTAAATAATAGAGTGCCAAGTTATGAAAAATTAACATTTTCGACACATACTACCTTTCGCCTTGAATCAAGGTTCATCATCCAGGAACTCATCTGGCAAATTTTACAATCACTCTCCAATCAAATGCGTGGTGCAAAAGTTCAACAACAACGATGACTTCAGAAATTAAGGTGATAACTATTTAGAAAAGGCATCCACATATTGGTTGAAATATGGGATGAAGTCCTGAACAATAACGGAGAACACATGTTCAGAACATTTTTGATTAAAAATAAAATAATTGCACAAAGCCGCAAAGATTTATTTAATAATCCAATACAAACATTCTTAAAACCAACACTACTTAATTGCGTTAAGTGCAGACATAAAATATCTTAAACGTAACATGACTTCAAAACTATTTTTTTATACGCTTTAATTTGCTTATTTATTGTTTAGTCATTAAATACATTCTTTTACTGTTAGTTTCCATTTTATGATGTTGATTCGCAGTAAAATAGCAGCAGCAGTTAATCAAAGTAAACAGTCCAGTAAAAGAAAAAAAATTTTTTTTATAAAATTATGTTTAAATAATAAAATATGTTTATGGCGTAGGTAACGGAGGGAAATCCCTTGAAAACCCTTTTTAATCTTGGCAATAAATTCACCCATCTTTGGAGAAATGGTGTGAATCTCGTTCATCGTTACGCGATAGAGCCGTGATGGTCGAACAATTTTGGGAGAACCAATAATATAAAAGATAATTCAATATGCTCATTCGTAATACGTCATTTTACTTCGTGCAACATAATATATCTTCACCTGATTTATAAAAAAATCACTGAATATAAATAAGCACCCAGCTTTGTGTTTAGCGCTTTACTAGGGAAAGTAAACTGATGCATTACATTGGAGCAAAGTGTCAATTTCAATTTGAAATACCAAATACGTGGAAATCTGTTATTTTTGTTTTGAGGGTACATTTTAAAATAGAAAAGCAATCGACTTCATTTTTACTTTCAGAAATTTTAAAATTAGAATTGTTTCTGAATTGTACACCTTCATATTGGGTACATATTCTGTATCATATATTTTAATAAAATTAACATTGCAAAAGATTAAGTTTAGAATATCCAATAATAGATAATGCTGATAGATAGAACATATTTAGCTTTATATAAATTATTCAGTATTTAAAGTGAAAGCTTAATCTGTAATCTTTTACCTGCATTAAGTTTCAAAAGTAAGTTCAAAATAACTATAATATACCTATAGACTATTTAATCTTTTTTTTCTATCGACTTGCATTAATTTGCCTTTCTTTAAATTTTACACAAAGCATCATAGAATTGTAATAAAATATTATAAATCTCCTCTAATAGTAATGAAATATTAAATACCTCACAGACATTCAAGATTTCTAAGAATTTGAAAAACTTGCTGTTACGTACGAATCATTTTAACTTATTACTATAAAGATGAAAAGAATAACGAAACACGAACACACCTATCAAAAATGTAACAGACAAAAACGTCAAATATTAAAACAAACATAATTATTATTATGAAGTGAGATAATTTTTTTGTTTACGTTATTAATTTTATATATGTATGAAACTTAAAGGATTATTGAAATTCATAAAAATTAAAATATTCACACTAAATAATTAAATTATTATACCCGAATTTATTTACAAAATGCATTATAACTTTTTTAAATGAATATACCATATTTCTTCGATAATAAAATGCATGTTTTTTCCTATTTTGGTGTCTCTGAATTCAAGGCGCGTCTTATAATCGATGGCGTCTTACAATCGCTGTAAAATTCTACAGTCATGATGAATTATTACTGATTACTAGTAGAACTGAGTCGAAAAGTGATTTAAAAAAATCTGACACTGAATCTGATGAAATTTCAAACTTTGATGGTACATAAATAATACGCTTATTTTTAAAACCTTTTTACATTTATTGTATGACTTTGTCCGTTATAATAAAGTTTACATAATGGTTTTTATTATTGGTTTATAAAAATAAGAATGGGTCTTATAATCGAGGAAATATGGTATGTGAGCACTTTTGATAATATAAATCTACAATTATAATACATTGTAATCTATTTGTGACATAACACCTAAAATACTTAAAACATTACGATAATATTGTAGGTTTCTTAATTAAAATGGTTTAAACAAGTTCATCAATTTATACAAATATGACAGTTTAAATATTTCTTTCAATGTATGTTCAGCAATAAATTGACAACATTCAAATGCACAATACTTTTTTGATATCCCGGTAACAGACAGGGTGGTCATTGTGAAAAATATAACGATGACAGTATAAAGAGTGGCGCAAATATGTACTTCCACCATTAAAGCCTCTTTTTCAGCAGTTTTTCATCCCTTCATTTCCTTTTGTCGCTGCAAAATCCGGCGGCACAAAGCCATGGTTAACGTGAATACATTTTTGCACAAATACAGCTTTTGTTGAGAATCCACCCGAAACACGACTTCCACAAATACCTGTTGTTGTATTCCTTTAAGGCTTTTCACAACCTATTAAGGCAGTTGACGATACCTATTGCGGTGGGTCGATCGCCAAGCAATTAGAGGGTGAATGTACTTTGTACATGTACGCAGACCAAACTAATTAGAGATTAAGATCCAAATAGTCGATTATCTGTCTGTGGTTTGAAAATGTAATGCTTTAAATTTTAATTTTGGCTAATCAATTGAATTTTGACGAATAAATAGTTGTATTGCGATACTAAAACACTATTATTTTATTAATATTAAATTTTATTAACATACATGTTTTTGTTATAACACAGGTGAATATATTATAATATAACATGATAATCATAAGATACAATTATATTGCAATTAAGTATATACTCGTAGTTTATTGTGTGGGATGGAGTAGACTCCATCTCTGATATATTCAGTCCTGACTATGATATACTGCCGTCTGTGTTAAAGTAGCCAGTTTTTTCGTGCTGTTGTGGTGCTATTTAATTCAAGAAAGATAAATATTTGACAGAAATAAAAATAAAAATAGAGAAAAAAAATATAGTGAGAGTGTAGAAATAGTGAATTATTTGTGTAGACACTATAATGATTATGTTAGAATATTGGACAGCGATACTTCTGATTGATCTCTATCCAATTGGATCATATATTGGGTTCATATTTGTGTAATCTTATTGGAAATGAACGATTTACAATTGTGTTGTACAGTTTCGGAGCTAAGAACACGTATAATCTTTGATGAAATGTCGTTGTTGCTTTCGAAACTGGCGTGTAGATTTTCGTTGTTTGTCTTATGTTGTGTTCATGATTTATTGCTTGGGGAGAGTTATTGTTAGCATAGAAATATTGGAAGAGTCTCAACATATAGATTTGTCTTATGTCTAGGGCATTGTAGTCTTTAAATATAAAATCTGATGGATATCTAAAGAGACGACCATTTATTACTTGTCTTTTGTGCTCTTTTAGCCGACTCTAATATTGTTTTAGCTGCTCCTCCCCAAACTAAAATAGCATAATTAATTAAGGAGCAGCATAGTGCAAAGCACACCGATCATAAGAGTTTGAAGTCAAATGCCATTTAAAAATTTTTTCAAAATATACATGTATCCCTAAACTTTTAATATTATTTATATCTCTAATGCTATTATATTATTATATTTTATTTTATTATATAACATTTACGAGTCTTTTAAAAAATTAAAAAATATAAGATATTGATGATGCATTGTAAGTATTGTCTAGTGACGTGTTTCATTGTGAATTGCATATGGCTACTGAACTGTGTTAGAAAATGACCAGTTATCTTGACGTTCAGTTTCAGATGACTTATTTGAAATTTATTATTAATTTTTATTTTGTGTCAATTCCCTTTGAAATAGACATATGACCTTGTAGTTCTGAAGGTATATTTAAAAAAATAGTAAACATTGTAATTATGGTAATATTTTGTCCAAGAACACACAATTACTGGATTTTCACCTACAAAGGCACTGTTATTAAACAAATAATATATATCTCATAGAGACGACGCTATTTTTTTATTACATTTAATGAAAATATAATATGGAATACGTGTAATTACAGGGCTTACGACCTGTTTTCGACTGGCTTATGTGATCACTTTATATAAATATAGTGTTCAACATTATCACCTATTAATCAATCTTCATGTCTATCAAATTTTATTTCAAGAATAAACTGTTTACATAAATATATACATATTATTAGAAGAAAAAATTAAAATCGAAATATTATTTTAAACACATGCGAAAATAGATATCTCAAAGAGATGAAGCTATTTTTTATTAATGGAAAAATATGGGAGTTTATTGTGTAGAGTGATCACTCAAGCCAGCTGAAGACAGGTTGTAAGCTCTATAATTATCCATACTTCCATATTTTTCCTTTAATAAAAAATGGCCTCGTCTCTATGAGATATCTATTTGTTTAATAAAAGTTTGTTTGTAATTTTGCTTTATTTTTGATAAGTAATTATTAAAATTATAACATATTTTCACAGAAACATTATACGAGTTTTCGTTGATATTCATTGTTACTCTACTCACACAATATTTCATGAGCTTAATATTATTTATTTATTTATTTCGTATTTAGATATCTGCCTCGCTGGTCTTTGCCCATGCTGAGGCAAACATTTTACATTTTTTATCAACAAACATATTATATATAATTAGTTATAAATTTATACTAAGAAAGAATAAATAGTGTAAGTAACAAAATATGATACAATATTTGATCTTGAGAAATTTATAACCTACCTGAAATTTGTAAGGATAAGACACATTCTAACAAGTTTAATAATACAGTACAATTTAATTTAACACACGCACACATGCACAGGTTGCTCACTTATCGGTGTTGGGTCTGAAGTCTTGACTTGGAATGTGTTCATATTGAAGGGATGACCATGCTATGAATATTTTTTTTTTGCCAGACTGACGTATTAATCGTGTGTCTACGTACATAGTTAATTAAATTTTTAATAATTAAGAAAAAAATAACAGTTATTAAACGTATCAACCAGAAAGATATATAAAATGTTTTTTTTTATATATCTTTCTGGTTGATACGTTTAATTTGTATTAAAATACCACAAAACCATGTTCTAAAAAAACTGCAACTTCACAATAATAATGTGCTCGCATTAAAAAAAGAAATTAAGAAGAAAATTGTTTAATACGTTAATTTCCAGAACAACGGATACATTCAAGAAAAGTTGACTCATTATCTTGTATGAGACACAGTGACATGTTTTGTCTTTCCTTCCGGTAGAAAGCTTTCATGTCATTTTACAAACTCTCTATGCAGATAAACTTCATATACGCAAATAAATTGTGACTTTGACTTGACTTTTAGAAAACGGGATAAAATATAACTGAATAAAGGATAAAACGTTACGTTTTATTGTTTTATTCACTTTGACAAAAAAAAAACGAACCGTATTTAATTTTAAAAAATCGGTTATGTAGAAATATAGATACAGCACTAGAGACGATATATTATTATTTTACAACAACAAGAATATATAATATAAGTAAGATTTTTACCAAAATATAAAACAGATAAATAATATGTGCTATATCCATATGTGCATGCTCGACAGTCGGTACATTGTAATAAGCTGTATGTTAAATATATATTTTGGGAAATAAAATAAAATTTAACGTTAGTCTGACAAATATAACTATATATTAAAATATGAATACAATGCCAATTATTATTGTAATAAAAATATTACGGGATACATATTTTATTTCTAATTATTTCGCAGAAGTTCTAGTACATCCCTGCATACGTGTCCTTCTGTTGTCTATATAATCCAATCATACATTCTTTGACTTATCCAAACCAAATTTTGTCACTCTGACCCTCTATAAATGTGTTTTATATATATTTTAATTTTATTTATTTTATATCATATGTTGTAAGTGCATTTCGTATTTTAATATCTACCTCACCGGGCTTCGCCTGTGCTGAGGCAAACATTTAATATTTTTAATAAACAATCATATTACACATAATTAGTTTATCAACTATAAATTTAGAATAAGAAAGAGGGAAAAAATAAAAAGTGTAAGTATGAAAATGTGATGCAATATTTGGTCGTGAGAAATTTATAACCTACTTGAAATTTGTAAGAATAATACACATTTTAACAAGTTTAAATAATACAATTAAATTTAACACACACACACGCGCATGCACAGTCTGCTCACTCATTGGTGTTGGGTCTGAAGTCTTGACTTTGTATACATTATATATTCATATTGAATGCTATCCGTTCAAAATTTTGCTTAGATGCACTGTAGAACCTTGAGGAAAGTATAGCCCCTCCGTACTAACCCCCTGACACCTCACCCACCCTCTGACAACCAACATTTTGTATATACATTCTTTGACGCCTGCGCAAAGCCAAGGCATCTCATCCTCTCACCTCCTAACTATTTATTTTAAATTATATTTAATATTTAATTAAATAATTGTGATATCTATGGTTGACGTATGCGAGAGTGCGTGAAAGTTGGTACGAATGTGTGTACGAAAGAGATAAATTGAGTTACGCCGCTGTCGGCGGGTCTTTCTGCTCCGAACCCCGATTCGGGTTACATCTAGTAATTGCCTTGTATTTATATTGTCTGTAAGCGTCGAGAATAAATACTACTGTTACCGAGCACTGGTATTATTCCGACGACACCAATCAAGAATCATCTACAAGGACATCGTCGTATTGCTGGTCACAAAGAGTCATTATACTACGTTGTAATACACCACAACTGGCGCAGTCGGTATCGGTTGCAATACCTTACAATAATAAATGACATAATTAAAATTTAATCTGGATCCCGGTCAACGTCAGGTGAAGACGGGAGGATTATTTTATATATCACACACGCCTATTTATTTATGATCATGTAATTATTTAGTTTTTAAATATCGGACTACGAATCCACGCCATAATTAATTAGAAGGTTTTCAATGCATTGTATCCTCAACCGGTAGCCACATAATCGCCAGGCTGCGTCAGCAGTAAGCTATTTATAGATCACGAACTACTAATGCGTAATATATAATTTATTTGATATATTTTTTTTTAATTGGTCAGTTGTACACATCTCTTTAATAAACGTTTTTAATTTTTAATGAAAACACATTTTTATTGTCAAGTTGTAATTTTAGAACATAGTTCTGTCATACTTAAAACTAATCAATGAGAAAGATATATAAAAAAAAATCTATCAAACATTACCATTTCGTCATATAAATCAATTAACTTATCGATAAATTTTTGAACTTATATTCTGTAATCTTAATTAACCAAATATTTTTTCAATAGATAGAATTTTAAAATTAGTTTTGTTAATTATGTTTATATAATAGGTTATGCGGAAACTTTTGCCATCAGCAGGGCCTAGTTTTAAATAATAGTATAATATCCAGATAAAACACAAAATTTGTTATTTTCTGCGAAAATAATTGTGTACATAATAAAAAATATTTTAACAATTTAATATACGGTCAAAAATATTTGGAGGATAACAAATTTGAGGAATTTTCACGTCGTTGAGGCATTCTGGAATTTAAAACATTACCTCATTTGGAATGTGAAAATGCTCCATACACCTTTTGTGTTTATTTCGAGCGCAGCATCTGGGACATGTGTTAAAACAGAACAATGGGAATCATCTGGTATTAACATCGGGCTTTATTTTTTGCATTTGTTTCGATTGTTCAGGTTCCGTATGTTGGATATATATCTGCGCGAAATGAACATGAAATATGACTGAAGCCGTACAGCGATCAATAACAATTATTGAGCCCCTGGGTACAATAACACCGTATTACAGAACGCTGTTTCCGTGGAGGTTAATTCAATTTTTTTTTTGTATTTAAAAAATATAATTGAAAAAATATATACAAACGGCATCAGTAACCAGTGTTGCATATTGAAATGTTGCAGGTTTTTTATTTTGTAAATTGAGTCAAAACACTGTTTTATTCCACTATATTCCAACAGAAAATTAAAATAGAACATTTAGAAATATTTAATAATAAAAATAACAATAAAAATATAATAAATATTCAAATACTGCCCATTACATCCCCTCTCTTATCTATTTTAACACCACCCCCACCTTCTTTAACTCCAAACACATCATATATTACTGCCTGAAAGTGTTTTTAATTCGAGTTGAATTATAATATTGATAATGGGAAGATGTTACCAAAAACATTCTAACGTTTAACATAATAAAATATAATGGAATTAAACAGTGTTTTAACTCAATTTACAAAATAATCATGGAATTCCACAAAGTTTCACCAAAAACCTTTGAATGTACATTTATGTTGATACTATTGTATCTATCTCCCTCTCTCGATCGATATGCTCGTGACTGACAAATTGTTTGCCTTCATTCTTTGTGATCCTGGGCTATGTTCGTATATGGCGAGGCTTCGGTCATCGACGTTTCGTCCTCCATCCTTGTGCATTCTTCGTGATCATCAATTTTTCCAGATTATCTCCAACTCTTCTAGCGATGCCCAAAGTAGAAAAATTCTTTTAATGCACGTTGCAATGCAACATATTTAATATTCACGAAGATTTGAGTCATTAGTTCGTCTCGCTTCATGGTGTACTCGGTATACAACACCAACACCACATATTGAAGGCGTCGAGCATGTTTCTTTATTTCTTTCTCAGGGTTCCTGTTTAAAATCCACACAGAGGGGATTTTTATACCATAACGATTATTCTATATTCTAATATTTTGTTTATGTTTTAACTTATTTTTTTAAAGTGAGTGATGATTACGTATTGTTTATTGTAATTTCATTATTAAAAATCAAACTAATAAACATAACTTAAGAACTTTTAACTGTCCGCAAAAAAAAACAGAATTGCAATGAAATAACATTTGAACATTAGCTATTACTTAATATTTCTCCAAACTTTTATCACAAACTTATGTCAAGGTAACGTAATTAAGTATTTGATTATTGATGTGCTAAACGCAATTAACAAAATTTGTAAGCGGATTTTTGACGGAATTTTTATTGCTATAATTTGTTAACACAATAATATAAACAATTTAAATTGTATCGAGTGCTTAATAAATTTGAAGAAAATTAAGTTTCTTCATGCGAATTATTTTCCATCTAATGATTGCAATTTTATTAATTATTTAAACGTTAATAATTTTAAGTCCTCACATAAATACGTTTTCCATCACAAATATTGCAAATATACGTTATGATAATATCTAACTTGTGACTTCTACATCATAAAAAAAGTGATGCTTTAGTTATTTGAATTAAATTAAATTATCAATTAAAATAACTACTTAATAATTATTTTTCACATGTTTTTTAAATCTCAATTTATAATAATAATTTTTAAAATATCTAAAAGAATAGTAATAATTTAAATACCTAATGTTATCAACATCAATACTGCAATCTCAATAATTATTGAAATGTTATTTTTTTTTGCAGTGCAAACTGAGAATATTAATAATAGACAATCCATTATTCCAACCTCAGCAAAATTATTACGAGTCAACATTTCCTCATCTAACAGACACGTCGTGACGTCTCAAGGCCAATTCAGCCTTAGACAAAAGCAACTTGCTAGGCTAAACATTTTCCAAGAACACTTTCTTCCGAGGCAACCGAATCATTTTCATTCAGAAGAGATGTTTCACTATTCATAAGGATACAAGCACTCGTTCTCATCGAGCTTTACAAATATTCTCAGATTACCCGACTACTTCAAAGAGGCGGATAGTCGCTTAAGTTTATTCAACCCTGTCCACTTTTTTATAAGTATTGGAAAACGATGAACAGACCTACCCACATATATGGTGAGAATAAATCAGAGAAAGTACCAATACTTATTTATGCGATGCAATCAATCAACTAACAAATCTTTTTCAGTATATTTTAAGACAAATAATTTATAGACACTACCCACTTAAACAGTTTATATCTGGTACAGGTTAAAAATAAATAAAATAAAATAATAACGTTAATTACATTATTCAACAATAATCACACATATATATATATAAATTGTAATAACATATATATGTAACTGATATTTGTACAGATTATTAAATTAATTTGACATTTCGTCAGTGTGTCTTATGATTTATGTGTGCGCTATGTTGGAAAATCGTGTGCTCGAATTATATTTCTCATACCAGAGTAATACTAAATTTAAGATTAGACTGTGTTAAAGCACTTTGCAAGATAATTAATTAATTTATTTAAAAATAACTTTTTACAACTTTTATCCAAAACGCAGTGATCATCTACCGCCGCTTCGGGATTTTAATCAAAAATCCTTTGTCTAAGTTTAATGTAAACACTTTTAAAAAAAAAAATAGAGCTAATCTAAATAAATTGTATGCATTAATATAAGCATTCTTCTCTATAAGGACTAAATGTAAACATTGTGTTCATTGACCTAACTAGTAATTTAAACAAACAAAATTTGTATCAAATTAATCTAATTTGATATAAATTAATCTAATTTGATACAAATTAATCTAATCTAATACGATGCGCGCACAAGATTTGCCAACGCACGTAATATTGGTTATATGAATACATTTACATGTCTGCTTCGTGTCGGCACGGTCGAACATCATTGTATATTTCAATTTAATATAAACCACCGAAGCAAAGGATTAAGCTCGCCATGCGGGTACAGTAGGGGTATTATTGGCCCCTATTCATTAACTTTTTCCTAGGAAAGTAGTGTCATAAGCTAAAGCGAAAACCGTTGCGCAAAAAGAACACAAACCATCAAATATGTTGGTAAAACTTACATTTACAGCTGTACTGTAAGCGGCACCACAAACCATCTAACTATTTGTCGTTCCGATCATTATTTGTTGTACCGACCATTATTTGTCAAGCACATTTGAGGATGTAAGTAAACTCTTTGAAAAGAGCTAAAGCTTGAGATGTAAACATCTGTACATAAAATCTTTTGTATGTTCATGAAAGTTCTGTCATGAAGTTGGTCGACATCAAAGATTTCAAGCGAAGAATCTTATGTTGGTTGACGATCATAATTTGAATAGCGCTGGCAATATTTTACATTAAATAGTTAACATGAGCCAACTATGAATTTTTAAAATAATAATAATTATTCAAAATACTTTGTTTAAACCACTATTTATTAATTTTTCTACATGCTTCGATACCTATGGTATCTTCTTTAGGAAACAATGTATACTGAAATTAAAAAATACAAGCATAGATAAAAACAAAACTATAAAGTGGTGAATAAGTAAGAACTAATATGAAAACAAATTTAAAAGGTGACTATTTGCAAAGAGGATTTGGTTATTTATAATATTAAGCTTGCTATTAACACTTTTTCTTATTTCTAAAATTTCAAATTTATCTAACTGTAAACCCTTAGTATTTGTATATATAATTTCTAAACCCTTATTAATAGCAAAGGAATGGTTTGTTTCCAAAAGGTGTTTGGAAAATTCTAAATAGTTATTGTTATTTAGGCATCTCAAATGCTCCTTTATTATAATATCAGTGTACATTTTTTCCTGGTGAAGATACCATAGGTATCGAAACATGTAGAATAATGATTAAATAGTGGTTTAAATAAAGTATTTTGTATAATTATTAATATAAAATGAGCTCACGAAGTAATTTTACAAATATTGAAGAAGTTTTAAAATAATGTTCAAACGTGAAAGGAGAATATCTGCCTTTTTATATTATACTTTTATGGTCCTTTGAGAATAATACATTGTTGATGCAAGGGATGTCTTAAAACGGTCGCTCCTGGAGTGAGTTTGAAGGGATGAGTCAACAACAGTTTTCTAACTTATTCACACGCGAGCACAATAACATAAGAAACGAAGGGTTTCTGAACCATTGAACAAAGCTATCAGAAAAATGAGACTCAACAGTCTAATATAACGGACGATTTGATTCGATTGTCTTGAAATTTTTGACGGGTTAGTTCCTTAATAGAATAAAATCGTGCATACAAACAGAAACAATAATATTGAGAAGTTGTAACTGTGGGAAAATGAATTATGTTGAAACACGTGAAATTGCAAAGGATAATTAGATATTGTTTCATCTGTTTTGAAAATGTCAAAGCCTTCACTCAACTGTCAGTTAACTGTCACTTAGCGATGCGCTTACACAACTTAATGCAGTTTCGCATTCATAACCGACCCACGACCCATCGTTTGCTGGTAGTGACTGAAACTGTGTGTTATAATGTATTTTTTACATTACACTTAGCTATGAAAATATATCTATCTAGTTGTATATTGTTTAAATTTGTGGATTGTTTATTATTATGATATGAGTGGGTAAAAAGCTAGGCTTTTCTTTTTTTCGTTTGCTTGGGTTTGCGTCAATTCCACCTTTATTAAACGCCTTTATTTTCTTCACCCCCGCGCGATTCGTTGTACAGATTTATAATAGGTGACATTTCAACCCACTAAATTTGATTAAATTTCCCACATTTCTGACTTTGCGTTTTATTTTTCAACCACATTTACTGATACAAGTGGATGTACGAGTGTGTCAAAATTGATTTTTATTATTTGTGTCCCTTAAAATCTAAACTATGTAAAATGAAAGTATATTGAATTATTTTAATGTACTTTACTAAAGACACATTATTTGTCCATATTTTGGAAAATATAATTGAATTGTCAAAAATATGGTCACAAAAAATAATAATCAAAAAAATCAAAACATATTCCATTTCATTCCGAATTTCAATAAAATTTTATAATATTCATGTTCACCTTTATTACGTGCGTTTTATTAATATTATATTTTAAAAAAGTGATTGTGTAACTTTAAGTAGTATAAAGCATTAAGCATTAAATTATGTATTTTTGTTTTAATTGTTTATATATAAAAATATTAATGTTTTGTTAACTGTCGCTTTATGCAGTAACTATCATATTATTAGTGCCGATTCGTGATATTTTATATTTGTGATTTATAGTTATATATATATATTATGCAGTTGTTCATCCTCGAATATATCTAAATCTATATTTATTTTGTTAAATATGTATACTATAGTCGAAGTTTCTCTCTGGATCTTCAAGCTTAGTCCACGGTCGTGTCTGTAGCTTTATATAAACTTTATCTCTTGCTAACAGACTTGAAAAAAAAATCATTTAAAATAAAATAGGAATTTGGATACATTATTTTCATCAAATGCATATCAATATTATATATATCTAGGTAATTATTTAATTCAGTAAAAAAAAAATAATGAAAATAGGACATGTTATATTAGATTGATGAATCATTATCGGTCTTTTTTTTCGCAACGTTATGTTTATTGAATTTGATTTTATGTCAGGAAAAAGGCTATCTTCGGATTTTGATGAGTAGGTCCTTCTGGCAGCTGTGGAAGAGGACGAAAGTTTCATCACTAAGACACTGGCTGAGAACTTCAACATCGATCAGTCCACGACTATGGTGACTGATAAATGATAAATGTACATAATATGTTTTGAGTTTGTTTTCGTTTAAAGTTATGTTACAATATAATTAAAAAAAAACGGCTGATTATTATGTATTAACCTCATACTATAGATAGAGATCCCTTAACTGAACAATAATTGTGCAACATGTATATGTATATACATTCAATTTAATTGTTATGAATAATAAGAACGAAAAATACAAAATGTAAAAACGCAAAGATGGTTTGACTTCAAATATGCTTGAACGACCCTTTTTTACATAAATTGTGTGCATAAATATAATTTTCGTCATTTATACGTCACATTTTAATAATGGCCTGCGAACGTAAGCCGAACGCACGCATATTTCGAATAAAATAATGACGTAATCGTCTGGCATTCCGGCACTTGACTGGATATGAAAAAATATTGATTTATGGACGTTACACATTTAACCAACTTAACATAGCTATGTTAGATATATAATATTAATAATAACTGAGAGCCTTCTCTATTACAACACTGTATATCGATTTTTACATATGTTGATAGAGAAACGAAGTGTCAGCCATCTTGGATGATATTCAGTGTTGTTGCAGATAAGATCACTTAGAAATTGTGATTAATAGAATTTTAAGTTAATGAAAATTTTATTAATTATGTTTTATAAACCACTGTGAGTTATTTATATTCAACCAATTTCGGAAAAATACCCTTACCTTTATCAGGATAAAATAACTAACTAAAATTATGTTTTTTTTTTTTAGGAGAACACATTCTTATTGTGATGTTGTAATTATTCAGAACATAGGTCTGTGATATTTTAAATATGAATTAAATATATTAAATAATTAATTAGAAAGATAAATAAGGTAGATGGCTCTTTTAAATAATGGAATGATTAAATGTATTACTATCAAAAAGGTAACATATAGGTTCGAAAATTGTCGCTAAAAATATTGTCGCTGTAGCATAGTTGGATAACGGTTAGGAAAGAGATTCAGGTTCGAATCCCGGTGGCGCAACAACAATTTTTTTTCGATAAAATTGATTTAATATGTATATCTTTCTAATTAATATATTTAATTCATATTTAAAATTATGTGTTAAAATGTTTTTATGTTTAAAATTCAATTTAAAAAATACATCTATTACCGTAAAGTGGGGTGCATAGGGCAGGTTTCAGAGTTACTTTAAATCGACACATGCAAAAAATATTAAAATACAACTAATGTTTTTTATTTAACCAACGGCTCTTCTATGTGTTTGTATTTACATCAATTTTATTCGTTCATGAACAACAGATAAAATTCCATAAATTAGTAACTCATAACTGAATAACCCTGTCCCTATTAACCTTTCGTCTGGGGTCAATAGGAACACTACATATATTATTTGTGTTTACTACTGTTTCGTGGAGTCAAATAATACTAATTATTTACTAAAATAGTTCTGATACTAATTGTACAATAATACATAAAATTATATTTTTTTACGAGATAAAAATAGACCTATAAATAGTAAAAATATCACAAAATCAAACTCAAATAAAGAAGAGAGAAAAACATTTTCAATCGTATTTAAACCTTGGTAGGCATATATAAAGAGATGTAACTTATAATATTTGTATCTGTTCATCCTATAACATATCCTTATTCACCCCGAAACTAGGTTATAAGCGACAATATACAGTTAAACCAGTGTAAAATATTTATAAATGGGAAATTTTACTTGCTAACAAAACACCAGCCTTCAGCTTAATTTTTTTTTCTTTTTTTTCGTAGAAAGCAATCTCTTTGTGGTTTGACATATTATATTAAATAAAATAATAATCACTTTGTACGTAACCACGAAATTTATTATACGTTAACTGGTTTCGCCTATCTCAAGCTTCATCAGTACACATTTGGAACTAATCATAAATACAAAAAGAGTGCACTTATATATACATAAAGAGAAAGATAGCATATAAAATTACATGTGAAAGAGAGAGACAGAATACATATATAGTTAAATAGAACATCAAAGGAGACAATATAAAATTATATGCGAAAGAGAGAGACAGAATACACATACAGATAAACGGAACATTAAGGGAGGGAAAATACTGTGTTGATGGATATTAAAATGTAAATTTTTGTCCGTAAGCCTGCAAAATCTTTGATATTAAATAATTAAAAATATTATTATGTGGCGCCATGGTAATAGTGTTACCGGTAGGTAAAAAAATATCTGTTTTTTAACAAAAAATATTTGAATTCCAAAACTCAAGTCAAAGTGGCGTAATGAGATTTAAAACTTTTATTAAATTATTAATATTGTGGAAATTGATTCAATAATTCAAAATTATTGGAAAAAACTTAAGGGGTTTAAAATATTTAAATGATAAATAATAGTATTTTGTGTGTTCTTGGACATATTCAAATATTGCTAAAATAGTATTTTCATTGAATTTAAAATATTGTTTAACATACAATATCATTCGATGCCTAAGAAGCTATACAGTGTTGTTGCAGGGGCGGTCTCACTTTAATTTGATTCCTATACACTATTCTGTGTTTATTTGAAAATATTATTTATTGATGGGATTTCACTTAAAAAATAACTATTATGAAAAAGCAGAGTGCGCTTAACATTCGAGTTTATAATGCACATGATAAACTACAATTCTTCCAAGAAAATTTATTTTTAACATAGAATAAATCTTATTACATATGTCAGTATAACACTAATTGAACGAAATTACCAGATTGATATTATAGTCTGATATTAGTGGTACAGGTTATTCGTAAATATACCTACTATGTAAAATGAACTTTATTATTTTCATCGTGTAAATAAATAAATATTGTAAATTTCGTGAATAAGTGCAACTAGATATTTTTTCAATATGTGGGCCTAAACATTGCCATGTTGGTTTTTGCAACTGTCGATTTGGTTTTTGCGCCAGCTGTCTCCGACGCCGTTTTCCGGAGCTGCTCGGGCCGTCTCTTTTCTGTCCGTCCTAATCCAGCTTCCGTTTTAACGTACCCGCCGTACCAACGCTGCATAGCGCGCATGACGTTTGTTTGTGGCGTCATAACATGTTTCCATTTCGTGGAGAGTCGCGTTTCAAAGGATGACACGGCCATCCCTCGCCGCTCCACTCTCCGCAACCCTTCGCATATACTCCGCCCACCCCATCCGGGCGGGTTTGCGAGTATTTGCGGAGGCAAATCGAAATCGGAGGTCCGCAAATAGTCCCATCCGCGCCTCACCAACTATCTTTCTTACTTTTCCTTGCACGGAGTAGAAAGGTTCAAATGGAATGTAATATTATGTAATAATGAAGTGCTTGTTAAGTTTATTTATCAATGGGATTCAAGTCTCGGGAGTTATGTACATTAATGATTATATTTAAAAATAAATAAATAAAATACATAAGATTAACAAAAATATACTCTCTTGCATTGTTCTGGTAGATTTTCGCTTCCACACCTGAAGAAATCTGGTAGATTGGAAGTGAAGAAGTTGTCGAGCTAATATTTAGAAGCTGCGCCATTATTAACGGAGATTCCGCGAAGATTATTAAATAGAGTTTGGAAAAGATGAAAAAAAATCTGATAGAACATGATCAAGAGAACAGGACGGATGTGGAATAACCTATCAATCTCTCTCTCTTGAATGTGCAGACAGCCATTATATTATACTAAAAAATCACTTGATACCCGTCGTTTTACTCGATTGCGTCTTCAAGGTGACGGAGATGTTGGAAATAAATCTCAGAAGTGATGGTTACATTCCTCGTTAGTAACTGCTCATGCCTTAACTCCAAACATAATGTCGGATATGTCATTTTTTTTGTACCTGACCAAGTTGTTTCATTAGCCAATAATTAAAATAATCTTTCTACAAATTTGAAAAATTCAAGACGTTTTCAATTAAACAATTCTATGGCATTTAAAATGATATTGGCATACTTAAAAATTTCTTAAAAAATCTTGCCCTGGTAAACAAAAATGCTACATACTTATGCATCAACACGATAATTCAAACTAGTATAAATTTTATCATTTAAACAAATGGTATTCGTGGACACAAATAATTTATCCATTTGTAGTAACTATATAAAAGGATTTCTGCGTAGCATATTAAGTTACTGCCAGACGTGATAAAAATATATAATTATTGAATTTGATTAATTTAATGATGTACATAATATGAAAGTTATTTCTTAATTTACAAATGAAAATTTCCTTAATAAAAAGTTCTTATTTGATTTCTTTATTCCGAGTTAGTCGCCATAAGAAATGCCGTTAATCAGTTTGTAGAAACTACTGTCATGTACTGTATAGAAAAATATTGTTCATTAATGTGTGCCAAGTTTCTAATTTATCTGTGGACTAAATATGGCTGATCTGGTTTAATTATTTATAATTATCACCCCATCAACAACCCGTTAGCCAAAATAAATTTTCACGTCGGCATAAAACTTAATTGTGTATGGATAGTCAAGCTTCTAATTATAGCCTCCTTTCGACTGTGCCTAGATTGCAGACGTGGAAACTCTTTCACTGGGCTAATTAAAATAATCAACTGCACGTTAGTCGAATACACAGTACTGATGATGTTAATGGTTTGATTTTTTTGGTGTTTCAACCTTTTCAACGCTATAAGCGAGTTAACGCTCTAAACTCTGCATACCATGTTTAGTCATAAAAATGATTATACGCACTTTTCGACCATGCAGAGAAGGAATAAACGATTTTCAAAATCAATTTGAAATCATTCTGCCATCTGGCTAATGGACAGCAATTATCAGCTTTCAAAATATTTTGTAAATCTTGTTTTTATTATGATATATATTTGTTGATTTTTCTATTTTATTTTTATACATCATTATCACCACAACATACTACTGCAACTTTACACAGTATTAGTATGAATATCTGGTAGTGGTTCCGACATACTGGGTCAACCAGTATCAGAATTGCGGCACAGAAAGGAAAGGGAATCTACTTTGTTATTTATTTTCACAAAGACATCTATTATGGAGAGATACTTGCAATATGTACTGCAACTATTTTTAAATACACCCGAATGAGGGCGACACTAGACCAAGAATACGTGTAGGTTCCGATTACACGAATTGTTGATTCACAATAACTCAATACATACCTCGGTAATAACCTGTCTTATCTGTAAGCATGAAATGAATTGTTTAAACAGTGACTGATTAGTTGTTATGTTTTGATTATATTCAATGAAATAAAATGGATATAAATGTATCTGTAGATAAACATCTAGCCAGACGTTTTGTGGGTCTCGTTTTAATAAAAAAATAAAAATAAAAATAAGAATATTAAAAAAATAAAAATAAAATAAAGGGTGTAACAGGTCAAATCCACGATATTTTATTTATTACCCGAATAATTACGAGTCGAAAATGTTCAAGGAATATGTGTAAATTCTGCATCGTTACGGAAAATACTATTGTTTGAAATTTTTACTCAATCGTGTTACACTTTAAATTTACGTACTTTGAAATAAATATTTGCTAAATTTATCCATAACTAATCTATATCTTTGCTTCAGGCCCGAAATCATCTAACAAAATATAGTCTATCCGCTTATTTTTTTTGCTCTCAATATATAATTTGGAATCAATAAAATATTTCAATTAATCGAAATAATCGCATAATTATATTTTTTTTGAAATGCTTATATCTTTGACTTAAAGATTAGGCACATATTTTTTGCACGGAAAATTTTAGACTCCTAATTTAGTCATGTATCTGTCCATACAATTTTGTGGACTAGGTATATGTGTATATGATATGTAATATTGGCTCATTGACCCCAAAATTTAAAATATGATAATATGGTGCCATTTTATAAATGATTTACAAGTTTGTGTTAACAGAGGCACAGCCGCCAAATGCCACATAAAAGGCCACCTAGCCATTGTGGCTTGGGGAGCTGGCCCAACAGCGATTATATTAAATTCTTATGTTAAATGGTTACCACATCTAGCATACATCAGAAATGCGAATCATCATTTATGTTTACACAAGGGGGTGGTGAAACGGGATGTAGGAAAGATGGTAGGAACTTGGTACATGAACATAACAATAAGAGCTCAAGGACCAACCAGGAAGCACGACTTATTTGAATTTTTTTTCTGCTGTAGTCATAGCTCTCCTGAAAGTCAGGAAACTTCTTCGTTGATTCATACGAAGCACTGGAACACACAAAAGCTGTTACGGCACGCACCGCGAGAAACCGAATACACACTAGTAACAGTAACTGTACAAATAACAGATCAGTGTAGCAAGCACACAGCAGGACGTTCACTTCTTGACAGTTCAAAGGTCATAGACAACACACAGAAAAGTTGTGCTCTATGGTATAGGGTATGGGGAGAGGGGGGAGCGAAACAGATCAGTAAAGTCAACATAAAGGAGCATCAGTAGTAGGAACAGTTTGTGTGTCTACATATTCACACAGGACTAAATCAGGAACAACTTTCATCAAATGTGTATAAATTTAACGTTAAAAAGGTAAATATAAATATTAGTAAGTTGTTTTAGATAAATTGGTTTATAGTTGTATTAATTGTAGCATTTTGTTATATTTCAAAGCTGACCGATTGCCAAAGATACTGAGCCTAGTACGGCTTCGCGAGCGAAGGTATAACGTTCCCTACAATCATAAATCTAATTTTACTGTATCTTCGTAGAACTATCGTTCACCATTTCTGACCATTCAGACTCCGAAATCAGTATTTTATTAAACATTTTATTTCAAACCACAGATCAGTAAATGAATAGACATGAAATAAGGTGTACATATAGGAGAAGAGTTTGGAATATTAGTTGCGGGACGAGGGGAATTCTACACAAATTCTTGGTGGAAACATAAATCCGATAGTTTATGACACATTTATGCAATAGAAAAAGTATTCACTCTTCGAAAATTAAATCTTTGCGTAAACAAGATGTATTTTTTACATTCATGCATGTTATATTGTCAGCGTTTAAATTTTCCTTTCAATCGAGTCATACATTAAAAAAAAAGTCGCGGAGCTTTTTGATTGCGTATGTGATACCAAAGTGATCACGTGAGTGATACCAAAATGAAAATATTTGGAACAAGACATTTGTGTTAGCTCATGTCTATCTATTTGGTGGTCTGTGTTTCAATCCCTTAAATCTGTCTTCAGAAAAAACACATGTTGAAAATATGAGACTATAATTATTATTTGACAGCGATTACTCGCATAAAGTAAAATATCGTAGTAAGTTCTCTATCACACATAGATAGGCGGAGCATCCCCAAATAAAGTGGATAAAAAATTTAACATAAATAGTAAAGGCATATATTAGGCGTATTTTCATAATTAATCTTACATACTTAAACATCTAAAATATAAAATTGATTGTCTGTCTATTTTATACAATTCTTAACTTTTTAACCGATCTATACCAAATTTTATAAAGTTACTCTTAGGACTATGCTTAAAACATAGTCTCTCAATAACGTCTCTCCTCTTTGTCTCGTCGTACTTTTGTCGTACTCCTGGACCCAGAAAAAAATATGGTCCCATTTGGACCTAATTTTGATTTGTCCTTCACTCGTCTCTCCATTTTCTATTTTTCTATTTTCTAATTTGAATCCCGTGCAACGTTAAGTACGAACTGGTTATTGTTTGTAAATGTTAACATTTACGAACCTGGTTAAATTTTTGTTTTATTTAAGAATTACTGTTTTAAAATGAAAAAATATCATGTTACAATATGCATTTCTTCGCGAGGTAAAATAAGTTAGAATATGAGTTAAATTACAGATTTCTAAGGTATGTAGAATCAAAATCGACAGTCTCCACAAAATTGTTAAATATGCAGTTTTGCAGAAAAAGCCTTTTATATTTCAGTGATAAAATCTGTTTGCAATATTATCGTAAATTAAATCTTAAATTCGTAAATTTCATGTATAAAAGTTTTTTTTTTGAAACAAACATGGCAGAATCAACCTTTTTCCAAAATGGCAGTTTTAAAAATAACCAATCAGAACGCTACAAATTTCTCATTTTAAAATGGCGATCGTACTATATTTCATGCTCCCAAGAGACGTCGTGTCAAACTAATGGAAGAAATAAAAATGGCAGTATCCATTACAAAAAAAGGATTTTTAAAGATACATATATTTTATTTAAAAAACAGTTACATGTATTAATCTCAAAGCTTTCTTATTTCATAAACATATATGTATTACACACGTAATTTAATATTTTAATATAGGAGTAAAGTAAAAATAAATTCTTCAAATAATTTTGCTTAATATTGAAGAAAGAAAATAAATGAAGTGGACATTATGATAGCGTGAATTCACAGTAAACAAAATTACACCCAAAAAATATTTTTACTTTGAGAATTTACTATGTGGGTTGAGACTTAGATCAGAAATATAGATCTCGTAGGGTGAGAGGGCATCTGCGTTCTCCATTACGTCTGGTTGGAGGAGGGACGGGAGGTGTGAAGTACGGTGGTGGTGTGGCATGTGGCAGATGCTGGAGGGTCATTGGCGAGACGGGTTTCGGTCACGAATAAGAAATGTCGAAGGAATCAGAATATGTTCGAGATTGAATAAACAACTCACACACTCAACGCTGTATTCTTCGAGTGTTTTTATTTGTTCTACGAACATTTTCATAAGAGTATCATATTTGTTTTGTGGAACAGTTCTGAAAATAAACAATCCTAATAAGTTCTTATGCGAACGTGGCGAGGATTCACTTGAGGTCGTAACAATAGTTGCTTACTGTTAGGTGAACGAAATCTATACATTTTTATAAGGGGAATAAGACAAAATATTGCTTTTTCTAGGTTTGCAATAAAAAAAAATCGTAATTTTCTTATTATTTATAACATAACGTTTCTGATGTGATGATGATGAGGCACCTAGTTACTGGCAAACTTCATACTCTGTTTAAAGCCTCTGGGGGCTTCATTTCAATGTAATAATAAGTTTCTACTTTTTTTATTTATTATCTTTGTTTTATTAACTACTAAATTGAGTTTAAATACATCTACCGGTTTCGAAAAATACAATTTTCTTCTTCAGGATGTCATAACTAACTAAAACATATATTATTGTTTCTTTGCCAGAATCTATTTAAAAAAAAAAAAATTTAGTACTCAACTCAAATCATTACTTAATACAAATTTACTCAATTTACTTAATTATATTTAAAGATGTATTTAAACTCAATTTAGTGGTTAATAAAAAAAATATAATAAATAAAAATATGAATTTTAACCACAAAGTTAATATTGCTAATTATAAAAGTATAGTTTCTAATTTGCTATTTTAAGTTTCAATTTGCTATTACTGTAATTTATGATTTTCTTTTGCGAACATATAAGTATATAAAACAAGTGAAAACTTGACAAACAAATAAAACGTAAAAAGTTCACAAAAATGTACATTTATGTATAGTATGGTCAAATCACACGATAAAAAATAAATGAAATGTGCAGTAGAATACTGATTATCAGAGATGATGTGGACCGAGCCTACTTCAGATAGTCAAAACCTCAGATAAATCGTACAGCTCCTGTTATTATATCGTCGTCTATATTTAAAAGCGGCGTATCTTGAATTTGCTGATTGTATGATACAAGAGACGACATATTAACAGATTGTGTGGAATTTTTCAGTGTTGAAAAATGATTTTCAAAAAACTGACCGATATTTTTTGATTTAAAGACAGTGTGAGGTGTACTAATTCCATAAATATTACCGTCATTTGTAAAAATTACACATTGTGGTTACATCAAAATGTTTTTATGCAATATTACTATATTGGAATCAAATTCAGATATTTTAAATACTAATTTAATGTATTCATTATAAATATATACATATAAAATCAATTTTGTCGAGAAATATTGTTTTTGCGCTACCGGGATTCGAACCTGGATCTCTATTTCCAATCCGGGGAAGTGCACTACCAATTGTGTAATAACGCCAGTATTTTTCATGACAAATTTTTCGAACCTATATGTTACACCTTTTCAAATTAATACATCTGTTGTTCCATTATTTTTGAAAGCCATCTACATTATTTTAACGGAATCACAAATACCTTTGAGTAAACCGACTGCAGACGCCAGAATTATTAATTCATTTTTATTAAATTTTGGACACATTGATACAACTTATATTTCCCGGATTGAAAATAGAGATCCAAGTTCGAATCCCGGTAGTCCCGTATATGTATATGTATATAATTAATACATTAAATTAGTATTTAAAACATCACAGACCTATGTTCTGAATAATTACAACTTCACAATAAATTCAGATATGCCTGTTTAAATGGATTATGGGCGTGCGTTTGGGCAATGTAACCACAATCGTAACTCAATTTTAACAAAAAACGAGATACGACTTTTTGAAAGACGGAGGACCAACTGCCAATTTATACATACCTACATACGATGAACAAAATGTTTAATTTCTTAAAATTTTATTTCAATTTTTTTTTGTCTGTTTCATAGTTGAACCTCGCCTCCTTGCCGCGACATTTCACAATTTAAAAAATACATTCGTCCTAGATAATACGGAGACTCGGATAATTGTGGCTCGAATAAGTGAGTTTCTATTTATTTATTTATTTGTAACTGTATAATACAATGTGAAAATATGTTTGGACTGTGCCCGTCTTAGTGATGAGATATACGTTATTGTGACGGTAGTTGTGCGTTTGGTATTTCTTTTAAAACGAAATATAATTTTACTGTTAGAGGTTTAGTTTCTAGTATATTAGTGATTGCTCGCCGAATTACGAATGTTACTACTCATCGTTATAATCGAACACAAATTTCACAATCACAGTCAAAATAACGGTTAAAATAACGGTGTAGCTCATTACTAATTTCTACTGTATCTACTAAAAAAAACACTACATAATAAAGAGTTTTTGTCTATTTATATGAAGAAAAAAATGTGTAACCACTAAAACTAAAGAGTATGTAAATATTACTATCCGATTGGTCAACTACATCAGTGAGCGACGTAAGTAGGTACTAACTTCACTGTTTAAATGCAAAATTACCCAAAACAATATTTTGTTAAAGGCTACAAAAGCACTTAGTCAAAGTAAGGGACGGACGGTTATAAAGACTCGGTATTGTTAGACGCAGGTGGACCGACACAGCTTGAGTGCAGCGGCGGTAATCCAGCAAACATGACTAAAGTCACGTCCGCAAAATGCACCTTGAGGTATGCATCACCATAGGCGACCAATCTTCTGATATTCTCCGCCGAGATAAGTGGCTCCGTCTAAGGCGAGATTTTATTTTCTATCTGAAAATAAAATCCATATCGTCTCTAAAAGTATCAAGCAAGCGCTTCATAGATTGTAATTCCGGGGAAAATTTAAACTGTACGCCTCGAGTTTAAGCTTAGACTGTGATGTTCTCTGTGTTTAATCGTAAATGAGAAAGTATCAAAAAAGTTGATGAATATAATCGGTGTAGCGAGAACAGACTGTCGCTATAGCATCAGAATATCGCGTTCAGAGTCCCGGTTTGCCTGGATAATTGGGCATCATCTCGTCATCAACTACAAGCCTGAACTCCGTCACCCTACGCTGACACCATAAGGAGCTGACCACACTTCACGTCCAGGATCCAGGACCATCCTAAGAGGTAATCCCTTACGTGAGGGACCTGAATAATCAACATCAGACAAGCGTCAATATAGACAATTTGGCAGAGAAATTAATGCTGGCATGATGAACACAAATATTTAAATGTTCATTTAAGTGTAATTATTTTTGAATAGCCTTATTTATAAGTATTAAAGTAAATTTCTCATTTTCCACTTTCAACACATGCAAGTATCTTAAAATATAGATTATAAATTTTCTTATATAAAAATATTCTTTTATTTCATAACCATTTGACTTGTCAATATTTAAAAAAGAACCAGTTAGGCTAGATGCCTCCCCTCTGAACATGAAGCCGAGGCAGAAAGAAAAAGTTACCTAACATCACAAACACGACTAGATTTTTTTTTTTTTTAAATTGACAAGTGTATTATAAACTCTATATTTACATCTAGACATTTTTGTACAGATCGTTTAAGCTTAAGTTCGCATTGACGAGATAATTTCAGTTTTAATACATTTTGCTTGAAATTCGGTTTGAGTTTTTGTGAGAAGGATGTTCTGCCTGTCAAACTTTAACACTTTTATGATTAGACTCTGTCTCGAGACTGATAGAGGTAGTGATGGAGAGATTCAGTAATGTATAATAATAAATTAAATTTATGAACTGTCCAACTATGATTATTCAGTAGTCATAATTTTATTTAAAAAACTATCTAAATCATTAATATCAATTAAAACGTAGGAGATATCGGAAATTTTTTTGATAGGTATGCTTTAATAATAAATCAGACCCATGTATAACATATGATGTAAAATAATAACTGACCCCGCAGGTACCTACCCAGTACTCTGCCATATCAAACCAGAAGGAACGAGGCGCGTCTTAACCACTAGACCAACGAGGTACTCTACACTAGTTGCTTTTCATATTAAAAACTAGATTTTTGAAAAGTATGTTTTGGGTCTCTTAAAAAGATAAAATTTTGAAGTTAGTGTGTTATTCCGTGGAAGTACCAATATAATTAAAGTATATTAATTACATTATTTCTTTAATGATTTTTTTGTATAATTTTGGTTTATATGTATATATAAAATATTATTATTATAGTGGTGTGATCACTTGTTGGGGATATAGTCGTGTGAGAAGTTGACTGAAGCTACTGTGTATATTAATTCATATTGGGCGATTTTGACAGTGGATTATTTTGTCTGGGCCCTGGAAGAAAGAGAACGTCATGGCTATGAAGGTAGACCCATCGCTTACCCAGGACCGTTTATAAGTAAAAGCTCTTATGTGGTCCTACTCACTCGTCGCCAGGTTGACTTTTATTTATTGTTACTATGACAACTGTGCAACAACGTCCCGTACACAGTGACAGGGCGGTGTCGCACAGCTGTCAACACAATATTGCTCTCATAGACCCCGAGAACTTCCACTTTATTGAACATCAAGACTAAAGAACCCGAGGCAATGGTTTGGCCAGTCTACTGCAGAGCTGCACCGGGCCGCAGTAAGCAAAGTGATGATAGCCAACGTCTGTTGAACGGATAGGGCACAAGAACAAGAAGAAGTTTTAAAATTGTCATGTGGTTTTACTTGTGATAATGATAGTTGTAAATTTATGTTTACCCGCAATTCCACAATAAAACACATAATAAATAAGCAATTTAGTTTAAAAAAATAAATATTTCTAAAAAATAAATCAATAACGGCAATATCGCCTAAAATGTAAGCTAAAACAATAAACACAAATTCAGTGTACATTATGTTAAACTATTCATATTTTTTAAGAAAATCGATTATATAGGTAAAAAACTGGCTACTTTAACACAGACTTCAGTCTAGCAAAGTAGCCAGGACAACGCTGTATATATCAGAGGCGGAGTCTACTTCATCCCATACAATAAACTGCGAGTATTTAATTGCAATATAATTGTATCTTATGTTTATCATGTTATATTATGATATATTCACCTCTGTTACAATAAAAATATGTATTAAATATGAATTAAATATATTAATTAGAAAGATATACATATAAAATCAATTTTATCGAAAAATATTGTTGTTGCGCCACCGGGATTCGAACCTGGATCTCTTTCCTAACCGGGGAAGGTGCATTATCCAACTATGCTACAGCGACAATATTTTTAGCGACAGTTTTCGAACCTATATGTTACCTTTTTGATATTAATACATTTAATCGATCCATTATTTGAAATAATGAATCAAGTTCGAATCCCGGTGGCGCAACAACAATATTTTTCTATAAAATTGATTTTATATGTATATCTTTCTAATTAATATGTTTAATTAATATTTAAAATAACACAGACTTATGTTCTGAATAATTACAACTTCACAATACGAATGTGTTCTCCTAAAAATATGTATGTCAATAAAGTCTAAATAAATAAATAAATTTTAATTATAATAATGTTTAGGATTGGTTTTACCATTATAAAAAATAAAAACAGTTGTGCTTGACTTTTGGGATTGCTTCGTATGCTATGTAATTTGATTGATAAATAAACGTTGTTCTGAATTGAAAATTGAATTGACGTCAAATCAGATATTCCATATTTGTTAATCAATTATTGTGCCAAAAATATTCCCGTATTTCAAAACGAAAAATAAAATGACGGAATTTTTTCGTTTACCCCGAAAGTAAATCTAGTGAAATCTCAGATTATCGCGGAATAAATTTATTTTTGTTTTTATTTCATGTCGTAGCTTTGCCTGTCAAAGGATTTCTCAATCCAAACAAAACAGTAAAAGCCTTTTAACATGATAAAGTGTGATCTATTTTGTATTGAATTAACTTTTTCACTTAAGATTTCGTTGGCGGCACGTCCTACAATAATGGTCTCATTGCAGCGCTCGGAAAGCAAAACACTAGACTATAAATCTAGATACGTGCTCTCAGCTTGATTGTTTTCCTAGAGAATTCTTGTCACTGAGACTTCAATTAGTTTCACACGCATTGAGAAAGTAATAAAATGATTTATTCGTTTGCATTATTCAATATATTAAAAAAAAAACTTAATTGCATTTCATCGAATTTAATTCAGTAATTAATGTTCCTAGTAAACTTTTGCGTGCACAAATCATATGTGTCCATTATTATGAAAGTGATCTACGTCGAGAAATAGAAAAAAATCAGTTTATCAATTATTTCACGTCACATTGTTTTACATTTATATAATATGATGCAAATTGTAACAATTGTGATAAATTTGAAGTGTTATTATGTATTCCGCTAATGTTTATTTCAACCTTAATTTTTTTAATTTTCTTATAAGCTACACACACAATTAATATGTCGAAACAAATTATAAACCTAGTAGACTAAATAAATTGCGAAACATTGTATTGTGTAATATAAAAATATTTTTTAATCAATTCAAATACAAACCTTTAAATATCTCGAAACGAAAGAAACATGACTTAGACCACTTTTATAATAATGGGAATATATGTACTAATTAATAAAAAATAAACATCAGAATACGCCTTTAATAACCCACGCAATTACGTTTTCGTTTCAATATAGCAAAAACTTAATTCGTTCCAGAGTCTTAGTGTTGGTAAGTTAAGGGAGGCATTCGACACGAATTCATCATTACTCATTTTTTACGCTAATGTGGGCTATTATTACTAATTTATATCGGATGTTCTATACGAGATTATATGATTTATTTACAAGTTAGATAAAACCTTTGTACCAACATTAACATTATTGTAGATATTATTTGTAAGATCGCGACCATTAAATTCATTTTCAGTGTGCCAGAAATATCTCTAGTAAAAAAATTAATGAAGTTGTAAACCGTTAAATTTGCATGACATTATTTCATTTTTTAATAGTTTTAAAATGCTTTGTATTCATTTAAAGCGATTAAAAATAATATTATTTATAGTATTTATTTAAACACTGTAGGGTTTTAACTACCTTTTAAAACTGATTTTTGTAAATCATATTTTATCGATTCTGTGAATATGTAATTTTTATTGTTTTGTTTTGTGGACACGAGTCAATATGAAATACGCTAAAATATGAATGAGTATTGGATATCCTCCTTAATATCATCATTTGTTTTTGAAATACTCACACAAAACAGATATATCGATGTAGTACTCTAGTAAGTATCTAGTATCTACTTGATACGACATTAGATCAGTTAAATCAAGAATGTTCAGGTCGACAATTACTATTTAATTAAATATTTTTTAAATAAAAGATATAATACTTGTATAAAATAATAAAGTACAATAAATTATTGAAGTGTTTTTTAAATACATGTTATACGGAATATAAGTCAAATTACATGTATCTTGAAAGCTATTAAAAAATATTTGAAAACAAATTATAAATATTTAGCACTTAACATCGTATTTAATACGAGAAAACATAGAAACTAGATATAAAACTTATAATTAATTATTATGGCACGCAAAAATAATACACACACACAAAATTAAAAACAGTATTCAGTAGAAAGCAAATTATAAATTATACTTATTTCTATCCATAACACTAGAACAATGACTTGGTAATTGATTAGTTTAAAAGGGGTGTAGATTGTTTTGGAATTTTTGTCTCCTTTTAATGTTATACGTGTCATAAATCAAGCTGTCAATTTCAAGGTCCAATGGTGCATGCACATGCATGTGACTCATCTTGGAAACTAGATCGTAAAAGACAGTACAGTAAAGTATTGAGCAAGGTGTGTCCAACTGTCTTGTATTTTGTACATAGATTAGAATGACGCAACTAACACATCAATATCAATCTTTGCCTTCAAATCTCTGAAACGAATGATCAAGATCGCACCCGTGTACACGCATAATACAAGTTAATAGTTTACCGAGCAACACCGGGTAACTCCAGTTAGATAGCCGGATAGCACTCTGAGTACGAGAACAAAGTTTAAATAAATTATATATTAAGATGTTGTCTTCTATAATTTTTAATTTATTAAGTTTATGTGTTGTCACATAGCACAAATTATCCGAACGTTTTTTTTTTAATTACAAGAATATGCATTTGAACTGTCGTTTTAATAACAGACAAAATAACTTTGATCAAAATACTATTAAACAGAATACATTTTTTGTTGGGAAGTTGCATTTTCAGATCGTAGTTCTGCGGTATCTTAATTAAATAAATCAATTAGAAAGATGTACATAAAAAATATATCTATCGAAAAAATATTTAGTTGTTACCGGGATTCAATTCCGGGGATGCGCTTACTCAACTTTTGATATAGCAATCGAATACATTTTCAACAAATCTTGTAATATTTCCAATCGATACATCTACATGCCGGTAATAACTAAATATTTTTTTTATTAAGAACAAATTTTTATTGTGATGTTGTAATTATTCAGAACACAGGTCTGTGATATTTTAAACACTAATTAAATGTATTAATTAGTTAGATAATGCACCTTTCCCGGTTTGGAAAGAGATCCAGGTTCGAATCCCGATAGCGCAACAACAATATTTTTCGATAAAATTGATTTTATATATGTATTTTTCTAATTAACATATTTAATTAGTGTTTAAAATATTTTTTGATAGATAGTTTGCAGCGTATAAACAATTAGCCTTGATATAGAGGAAAATGTTTACAGCAGATCTATAAGTCGTATTAGATAGGACCTGCAGCTGAGGGGCCAGCCGAAGACCGAGATGGGTGGAGAAACATCGTGGGATAAGAAACTCGACTCTAAAGAGTGTGAAAAATGTTAATGAATGAAGAATATTATTATGAGGGATTACCACAATTTATCTATGGCTGCGAATAAACAGAATATTTTACGTACTTTCGACTTAACGTATCTTAAGCTTTCTTGGGTAAAGTTAAGTAAATATAGCTACCACAGTAGTTGCAAAGTCAGCAAACACCATTTTTTCTAATTTATAATGCAGTTATTTTTTCAAATAACTTTTACGCATTGTGATCATCTATTAACAATCAAAGATAGCTACTTTTGATGTAAATTGTTCACTAACAAATAGCATTAGCTGCAAAGTTATTTCGATTAGAATTCGACCAATAGCAATTTTCACATAAATGGCCATTGGTATAAAAATTAGCTTTTGTGTTTTAAAACAGATTAATTATTATAAATTTGCGATTATCAATCGTATTGCTATTTTCATGTTTTTCTTAAAATACAAATATATGGAGGTTGGTGAGATTGCATCTAGCACCCTCGTATAGATGAAGAACAAATCTACCCAAAAGCAAGATGAAACTTGTGAAATTTAAATATTTCCAAGGCCCGAGCATATTTATTACCTATTATCAGCGGAAAATGATCTTAATGGCAATATTAGGTATCGTTTTAATGATATCAACCCAACTAAAGTAACGACGTGCCATTGAAGCCAGATTGAAATTAGCTTATAGAAAGCTGTATATTGTGTGAAGAGGTGATTGTAGATACCAATTTTAATATAGTTTTAATGACGTTTATCTACTAAATAATTTTAAAATGTACTATATTATTAAATTTTGGAAGTACAACGCCTATAAATTTGGTTTAGGTTTTGGAATAGACTTGGTAGAGATAAATTTGTTCTTTATTACCGTTTTACAGACAATTTGCAATCGTGGCAATTTTCTCCGGCTGCCCTATGAATTTAATGTGATAACAAGTCTCACGTCAAATTGTACAGGTGTGGCTCTAGTACGATGATACCGGAGCCAACTTATGATGGTATTGAGATGTTAATAACTGAATGTAATTAAAAAAAAAAGTAATATTGACGAATCGAAACGAGATAAACAACTCTCAAAACGATTCCGGTATAGGGTGTAGATAAATAATCGTGGCAATTTTAGTTGCCGAGTATGTGTAAATTTATCTAAGAATTAAAAGATCATGAGATGCATCTAAGGGTGGATTGCCTGTTTGAAAGAAGAAGAAGAAGGAGAGATGCATCTACTGGAAGTAAACTTTATTTTCATAGCACAAGATTGATACGAAAATAAACACGATCACACTGTCGTCATCACGACAGAAATTTCCAGGATAATAAAAGTCACGTAATGCTTGTCATCTGATTTCACAACCAGTGTGACAGGCTGCGTGCCCACATCGACAATAAAAAGAACACAATCCTAATACTCATATTTTAGGGTAGTTATTTAATGGGAACTATTAACACGTACATTGAAACAAATACTTTGTTCCTCAGAACGAATTATTTGTGCAATAATATAATACAAAAGTTAGTTATGATTAAAGAATTAACAAATTTGGAGTTAATTTTAAGTTGTTCTTAGTATGGTGACCATAATTACGAAAACGTTACTTATATTAGTCATGTGCAATTAATGAAATAAAACACAAATAGAAGATATTTTCAAAAAAATTGGCATCATCAAATATATCAATACTGGAAGATGGTCCTGTTAGAATCCTTAAAAAGCAATGAGTGATGCACGAGAAGAATTAAAAATATGGACATGGCGAATATAGCACTCTATCCTATCTGCCTATCCACACAGAAAAACGGCGTTATGGTAAGTTAGTTAGTCAGAGACAGATATATATATTTTTAGCAATATTTGAATATGTCCAATAACACACAATTAGTGAATTTTTACCTACAAAGGCACTGTTATTAAACAAATATCAAAAAATTTATAATATTTAATAGAAAATATATGGAAGTATGGGGTAATTACAAGGTTTACGACCTGTCTTCGACCGGCTTAAGTGATATAACGTTCACCAATTCTCACCCCTCAATATCCATGTTTATAAATTTTTTGGAAGTTGTATATATGTTAGTATGTGGACTCGCTTCGAGTACTACTATACCATCGCTATATATGGACCAAATATATATATTTTTTTCTTTTAGGTTTATTACACTGTGAATGTCATGTTAATATGTCGCATTTCTGCAAAAGGTAGGTCGGTAGAAATGTATGCAGTGACGGTTTGTATTTAAAAATAATGTTAGTGGGGCGCGCTGCGTAATTAGTCTACTCGTGTGTATATCCAAAGAACGTGCGCGTTGTTCGACCATGCCACAGCTAGAGGGAGAAATAATGAATAAGCAGCGTAGACCAGAAGCGGGTTTAACAGGGTGTGTTAGGCTCGGGGCATAGAGCTCAAATTCTGTCATCCAAAAAGACCACGTGGCTGTATATGAATCCATTTCATGGCGAGATGTACCACTACAAAAGTACAGCTACTGCTCTTATACTCGAGAGACTGAAAAGTTAAGGGAGTCATCCCTGCCAGAAGCTCTGAATGAAAGCAGCGACAGACAGATTGATAGCAGATAATACTCTTATGGGATATATGATGTATGTGTTATATGAGATGAGATCAGAAAAATTGCATGTAAATGGCGAGCTGTCTCTTAGTCAGATTATCATTCGTGTTCAAATATATCGCAGTATTCGTCTTAGTTTACTATGAGAATGAGATAGGTATTAATAACAGGGGCGTGAGTGGAATTAAACGATCGGTGCTTACATGATAAACATGAATTTATTATATTATAGTTTACAATTATTGGTATAATTATTAAAGATAACACATTCTCATTGTGAAGTCGTACTTATTCAGAAAAGAGATTTGTAACATTTTAAAAATACAAATTAAATGTATTAATTACATATAAAATCAATTTTATCGAAAAATATTGTTGTTGTTACCGGGATTCAAACCTGAATCTCTTACTATCCAATATTAAAAATAAAAAAATATAGAAGATGGCCATCAAATAATGGAACGATAGATGTAATATAACGTAATGTTGTGTAACATAAAGGTTCGAAAATTTGTCGTCAATGCACTGTGTTGGTATAGAATAATCGGTTAATGCATGTTCCCCGGATAGGAAGAAATCAAGTGTCGAATCCCGGTTGCGAACAACAATATTTTTCGATAGAATTGATTTTATATTTATATCTTACTAAATAATACATTTAATTTGTATTTATTACTGTAATACCTATGAAGAATTTCGTCATCCATCTTTCAAAGAGGCGTGTCTCGAATTTGTTGATTTTACAGCAGACGATGTATTAACAAATTGTTCGGTATTTCACTGTAAAAAAATGATCAAAAAAATAATCTTACCGATCACAGTGGTAGTTAGGCATTCAAGTCAGTTTAGGACTGTGTCTCGATCACCATACCTTTTACTTGGAAACATCTACAACTAACCTTACTTTTGAACGTTATACTTTATGCTGTTCCACTAGCGGGGTAGGCAGATAGGAAGAGTCAAATGTCGGGCGATAATGAATTTCTATAACCGCGCCCGAACGCTGCAAGTGCCTATGGACCTAGTTGCTTCTTCGACTCGCGTAGAAAAAATGAGGCCAACAATATTATATGTCAATGGCCACTTGTCGTACGTTTTGACAGTTTTATTATCCATACAATTTGTATAAACATCGAGTCGCTTCTGGAAGAACACGGGGTGCAAGAAACAAGGGCGATTGGCTAGCGGGCGTGTTTATAAATGTACATATTTCGAACATATTCAAATATTGTACATATTTTATATATTTTTTTTAAAGATAGCTGGTGGGGGGAGGGGCACCCTTTGCCGGGACCGGTTTAGAAGTTAGGGCTTCCTTGTCGGTTCCTCTCATGAAAGCTAATGAAAATACGCGACTTTAATTCAATTACATATTTAAGTATTTTTAAGCAAAACGAAAAAGGAGAAGAAATTTAATGTGGTTATTAGCAATTATGATTTAAAATGTAGACCCTCTAACGTTTCTTAAGTGCTGTCTTTATTCATAAAAAAATTATTTAATATAAATCTATAGTACATAGTTTTATATACAGATGGAAAATTAAGATGCAGTAGTTAAAGGCAACTCAGGGATCCATTCATCAAAAACACTTCCAAAAGAGGGACAGTGGACGAGACAACAAATGGATTGAGTCACACTTACACGGACACACTAATGGAGTTGCAAAACACGAGGTGTGGAAAGTGAGAGGTAGGCGCGTAGGTGTAGTCCCACTCACGCAGGCCGGCCTAACTATCTACCTAAGGAACTCCAACGAGTCACCCATATTTTGTACTGTACATGTTCTGTATTTTGCATTGTATTTTATATAATTGTAGAAGTTTTATAAATAAGATAACATTTAAAAATAATATTGTTGTTTTTGCGCACTCTAAAGAAGCCACCACTACGTTATATGTAAAGATATTGTCTTATAACTCCAATTTCATGAATTATATTTTGTTTTCTTATATATTTTGTTCTGTAATCTAATTATTCTGTGTTTTTTTGTTATTTTCTTTCCTGTATTCAATTAGTTATTCATATATTAAAGATAATATATTTACAAAATTAATTTTCTCTATTGTTGACGTCTGTAACATTAAATTTGTGGCTAGACATAATAATATTTTTTTATAAACTAACAAACTTTGTATTAGTCACATTTAGTAATTTAACGTCGACCAGTTTCGAAACAACTTTAATAGCTACATCAGAAGAAGAAATGGCTACACTACTCTGTCGTATTGAAGAATAAAGTAGAAAATTGATTATTGATCGACATAACCAGCTTTGAAACCAGACCCTGAAATTGTCAAGGAGTTCAATTATCTCGGGTACATATTAACTGACGACGATAGTTTCGAACCAGAAATTAAACGATGGATATCAAAATATGAAAAGACAACGAAGGGCAGGCTTGTGCAGTCTCTGGTGTATTCTATATGGTGTGAAATCATGGACCCTGAAAGCATAAGAGAGAAGACAGATTGATGTCTTTTTACAATTATTGCTATAGTTGCTTTTTATAATTATTGCTATAGTTTACAATTATTGCAATAATTATTAAAGAGAACACATTCTCACTGTAAAGTCATAATTATTCAGAAAATAGGTCTGTGATATTTAAAAAATACAAATTAAATGTATTAAATAGAAAGATATACATATAAAATCATGATATGGTGCTGGACACACATATTGCGCATACCATAGACGACGAGATGGAATATCTTCATTCTGAAAGAATTAAACATCAAGGACAGATTCAACCATTTGCCTGAGATGAATCTTTTGGGCATCGTTCTAGAATGGAAGATAACTCTGAGAAGTTTATTGTGGTGGACCACGTCGAAGGACAAAGAGAAGAGGAAGATCCTCGACTCGTTGGACCAATCAACTAGAAAAGGCAATACACATTTCTCTGGTGACAGCCCTCACATCTGCAGGATGCCAAAAAAAGTGGAGAAGCACAGTCAAGAGGGCGATAGTTCATGGGGATCGTGATCCTCAGTTATGATGGATCGACGTGGATGGATGGATGTCTCTTCGTCAAGACAGGCGTACATCTTGTTACATTACTCAATGTGGCTTTGTACAAAGTTTGTTAGTTTATAATTTTTATCATTAATTTTCTCTTTTCTACTGTACATAACTCATAATGTGCTCTGTACATAATTAATTTATGTTATTCATTATTTTTGAAAGAACCATGTTGGGAAGTTGTAGTTTTTCAAAATATAATTTTGTGATATTTTAAAAATGGAAAAACAAATGTATCAATTTTAAAAAGATACAGAATATAAGTTCAGAAATTTGTGGTAAACGTATAAGTACTTGGTTGATATGCGAAACTGGATAACGCATTTCTCTGGATTGGAAAAGGTTCAGGTTCGAATCCCGGTTGGCAACTAAAATATTTATTTGATAATTAATATGCCTTTTCTGTATGTCTTTCTAGTTGATTCATTTCATTTGTAATAATTATTTTTTGTTTGTATATTCGGTATTAAATTTTTTTTTTAGTACGTTCTACATTCTTGTGTTATTATTATTTTGATAAAAATACGGTTTTATGCTTTTTTTAAATGTTTTCTTTATTTTATAAAACTAATCAACCCCGTGGTAGGCTTCGATAGAAATATGTAATTGATTGTCGATTCTTATAATAAAATTTATGCCAGGTAAATAAATAAAACAATAATTTATGTTCTTCAAATAACAATGAAATACTTTTTAGTTCAAAAAAATCAAATAGGACAATGGTACAGTCAAACCATCGCGTCAAGTCAACGTTGTAGAGTTTAGTGTCAAAAACATTCAAATCTTTCGTAAGAAAATTTCACTGTCCGAAAAACATACACAGACGTATCATTAGATTGAAAACCTCAAACCGCAGTCTAAAGTATTTGAGTTTAAATATAATTTATGATTTAAAGAAATATGATATTTTAAAGATAATAATATGCAGGTATACACATTTTAAATTATGAATATTTATAACCGAAAAATAGCATAATTTTAATATAATGTAAGTTTGGTCGGTTTAAGTACAAGTATATCGCAGTGCTCACGTCATCAGATGTTAATATCAAGTTAATTCAATATTTAAAGAGAGACTAATTTAAATTAAGATCGTTGTAGAATATTTACATTGCAAAATATGACATTTTAACAGTAGACTCGCGAATACAAAAATTTATTCCATAAATGTAACTACATAGATTATATTAAGTTAAACCATTACTGAAATAAATGAAAATATATGCACATTTTTTAATGGAAAGAAACAACAAAAATAATTATTATGATAATAAATATTTTTACTGGTGTTCCAAAACAAATTAATGATGTATGTTATTATTGTATAATTAAGATAAATGTTGATTTACATAAAGCAAAATTTAAGTACAATAAACAGTAACATTTCAAAATATTTTCCTTTAGCAATTAATATGTTAAGTATTCATTTTCTGTATCGCTTCAAATATTTTAGAGTCTGTCCAAAATTATCTTTCGCAAATTTTTTAATCTTAATATACATCAACTGATTTAAAAGCTTGAAGTCTTAATGTAATATTGAGCGAACGATATGTTTCTTTCAAATGGTTTTATTATAGGCTACATGAGGTTTTTTTTGTACGCCAACGATATGTTTGCCTAAAAAAAATATTTTGATTTCGAATGAAATGAATTCAGAGTAACTTAGTTTTTCCTGAGAATATATTTCAATTACTTTTATTAAACATTTATATATATATATATGTTTGCATGTGTATGGTGTATTTGTATTTTGTTTACTTAAATATTAAATGGCTTTCGTCTCTCTTCTAGATTATTACACAGATGACAGATGATTTAAATTTTATATCGCGCTTTCAATGCAGGTAATTTTAAAATTATGATTAAATGTATTAATATCAAAAAAGGTAACATATAGGTTCAAAAGTTTGTCGCTAAAATAATTGTCGCCGTAGCACAGTTGGATAATGCACCTTCCCCGGTTCGAATCCCGGTGATACAACAACAATATTTTTCGATAAAATTGATTTTATATGTATATCTTTCTAATTAATATATTTAATTCATATTTAAAATATCACAGACCTATGTTCTGAATAATTACAACTTCACAATAAGAATGTGTTCTCCTAATAATAATAATATATGTGATCATTATTATGAAAGTGATCTAAGTCAAGAAATTGAAAAAAAATTAGTTTATCTATTATTTTGCTTCATATTGTTTTAAATATGATGAAAATTGTAACAATTGAAGCGTTGTATTAAGTGCATTGTCACGACGTTCAATGGCATTCCGCTAGTAGTGTTTATTTTGATAATAGAGTAAGTTATTAAAACATACATTTTTAATTATCTTATAAGCTACATGCAACATTTATATGTGAAAATATATTATAAATCTAGTAAAACTAAATACATTTTGAAAAATTGTGTCGTGTGATATAGAAATACTTTTTAAATCAATTCAAACGCAAACATTTAAATATCTCTTAACGAAAGACACGTGACTTAGACCACTTTCATAATAATGAGCTCATATATATAATTCTGTATTTCAAATAAATATTAAAAAAAACTGTTTTGTCCGATGAATGGTTCTATATATTACTGTTTGATGTGTATACCACTTTTTATATTCAATTTAATATACCGTTCATAATAACCATTAAGGGAATTATTTCAAGCCTGGAAAATACTGTCTGCTATGCTACAGTACAAAAGTAGTGTAGCAGACAGGGTGGCTAAAATAATTGTTTACTTTGCTGCCAAAACCTTCAGCAGTACTTTAGCAAAAAACATACTTTACATAAATAATATCTTCTTTTAAGGAAAATAGTAATACCAATCCCACGAACACGATTAAAAAAAAAACGATTGTTAATTTTGAATTTAAAAAAAAAATAATACCTACAACATTATTTAATGCATGTGCCTTAAATTATAACATCTTATGATTAGTTTAATTTTCTTGATTTTTTCTCATTTCTCTAGTTAGTTATAACTGCCATAATCTTTATACCCTGGAGAACGCTGTCTTTACGTTGGCGTTTCTACGATGTAACTGAAATACATAGTGGTGAAATTTTTAGAGACTTCATTTAATAGTCTATTAGCAGTGCGTGATCGGCATTGCCCTGGATTTAATGTTATGAAAATTGTTACGGAAGAAAGATGAGTGACGTATTTGGGGGTAGAGTATTTTCTTAAAGGTCCCAGAGTGTGATTGAGTAAAATTTGGAATTTCGAATGAATATTCAATATAATACACAATATAGGGGTGGGATAGGTGTGCAGGTATCAAGAGAAAACCAGGGAGAGTAAGCTTTCGGAAGAAATGTAAATTATCAATATTTCTCTTACGGTTACGGCTATGTACCTGCAACCTACAAATGTATGGAAACTCTAACTTCTAAACCAGCTTGAACCACAAAATAAAAGAGTTTTGTTAAGTACCAGTACACGCATCCCTTGGGCAAAAACTAAAATTGTTATCTAGTACCCCATTTGAGATATTTGACCTTAAAATCAGCAAAAAATGAAACTTTGATACCAAAAAAGGCAGAAAAGGTTCCTAATTCAAACCTTAATTCTTCAAAACTGGGTACTCTACTAGCCATAGTTATAACAAAAAAAATCCATCTTACGGTTCCGACCTCCAGTCACCTTAAAAGGTCATCAAACTTCCAAATTTGGTATAATTCAAGGTCATTTAAGTCAAGGTATATATATATATATATATAACTCTGTTGTGTTTTATTGATGTGAATGTTAACCAGAATATCTATATTTTATGGGAGGAGACAATATATATATTTTAAAACCTTTACAAAATTGAAAATTGAACCTAGATCCAAGATGGTAGCAGATATAAATATAATAAAAATTGTTTTGAGCTACACACTGACAGGGTTACCTATGGTAAAAAAATAAAAAATATCTAAAATTGTCAAGCAACCACACCTAGATGATTTAACATGGAATGACTCGAAAACATTTACAACAATTTAAGAAAGAATGAAGGATGAGTAAAGAAAATAGGATAAACATTGAAATATTGTATTTGCGAGACACCGGTTGTGCAATAATCAGAGTCGCACTTTTCGCAGAATAGATTGCGATAATTCCGGTTGTAAGTCAAAGTCACCACAAGGAGGTAGAGGGATTGGAAGACGTGGTACAGGGAGAAGGGAATGAGGGAATATGGATTTAGACAAAGGACCAGCGATCTTGGGGAACCGAGATTTAGAAGGACTCACTTTACCCTGAGAAAAACGCCTCTGGAATTTCTGCCACACACAATGGTTGCACGCGGATGATCGATCTCTGCTTCCGACTGAAGACGGCGATGCCAATGTTCATCCACGGTACACACAAACAATAACACGGTGCTCACACATACAGTGCTGGTGCACTGGAATTGAACGGTCCACAACGAGAATGATATCGTGTTGTCGAGATCAAACAATAAACCGATATCAAGTTGACGTCCGGCGGCGTCAAGGTCAGAAATTTGGACGCGGGCATGTGACAATAATATTTTTCGCGCCCGATATTACAAACGCGCTAAAGTTTGTTTTGTAAATACGGAACACCGGTAATATATCAAAAGGTTTTCACATTAATTTCAATAAAAATATTAATAATATTACATCTTGATCCACAAATAATTTTATCAATTAATTATTTTTAATATATCAGGTTACAAACGTCAGTAATATTACGACATACGGTATTATACAACATAACCAATCTGTTTCTAAATGGCGTTAGACGGCAGGGTTGCGGAAAATGCATAAAACGTGGCGGACATACGTCACCGCCGGAACGGTTCATTACGAATTTTATCACGTCTATACATTATTTTAAAATTACGTCTGAATGGGTATATATTTGATTAATTGGTTAAGTTAAGGTTTATTGTGGTAGCCTGCTTCTCCTTTTACGATAATAAATTATGTTTTCAACATTGAATTAACAAGTTTTATAGAAACCCTAGCCGTGACTGTGCAGCGGTCACTACTAGCCGCGAAGTTACCATGCTAGTAATCAATAAACGATTGCTTTCTGTTAGTACTGCTAATTTAACATACTTCAAAGGCTTGGGTTGTATAGTAGAAAACGAAAATACACAAATATGGCAAAATACAATTTTACTAACTGACATATCTACGCTTCTAAATCTTTTGTTTTTACCTTAATTTTTTTTTGAAGCTAGGTTTTACGACTTTTATTTCATTTTATTTTCATTTTGTCGGATCTAACAAGGCTACGAATTTTGATATTATCTACGCTCGTCCCACCTGTGTATTATACGAGTATGTCTCTGATTTAAATATGATAACATCATAAATTTACTTTGAATATCACAATTTACACTTGTATTTTAAATATAATATTATTTTTTATTTGTAATTCTATATTAGATTTTTTTTGCAATTCAATATCTTTGGATATTGACCACATGGTATATGCATGTATTATACTAAATGATTTGGGTTGTGGAGAGAGATGTATTTACTTTTAGTGAGAAATACATAAAAATAGTGACGGATTAACATATAGCGAACTGTGGATTATATTTTTGATGAAAATAATTATATCATTGGAAAATAATAATATTTTTGATGAAACAAATGAGAATTTTACAACTACCTTTGTATCCTGGGAAACTGTTAGTTTGAATAAAGTAACGATTCTCAAATTATATACAAATTATACAAGCTTCGCCCACGACAAAAAACATTCAGTAGCGTAACTAAAATATTTGGTTTTAATGCCAAATTAATAAGGCGTTGAGCCTCTATATATAAGGTACAAGATTATTAACTGCTATGTTGTTTTATCGAGTAACTCGTAAGAACAATTAGTCGCTTTTCTCCAATAATATACACATTTTTAGAAAAAAAACATAAATATGTTTTTATAAGCAGTCACAATTGTAACAGATATTTGCTTCGCTTTACGACTTTTCACATTGTAGCATATTAAATGTATCATTGATAATGTTTTCACATTGTAGCATATTAAATGTATCATTGATAATGTTTTCACATTGTAGCATATTAAATGAATCATTGATAATGTTTTCACATTGTAGCATATTAAATGAATCATTGATAATGTTTACACATTGTAGCATATTAAATGTATCATTGATAATGTTTTCATATTGTAGCATATTAAATGAATCATTGATAATGTTTACACATTGTAGCATATTAAATGTATCATTGATAATGTTTTCGTAATAAACATGATGAATATAAAAAAATATATAATTACATTTCTTTAATGAAATGTACCATTATTATTGTAGCGCTGGGAAAAGTTTCCATACTAAATATAATATATTATAGGGCGCGGACCTTTTGGGATCCTGTCTAACATGGGCCTCGCATTGGCTGCATTGATGTAGTTACGCCACTGAATTCATTCTGATTCTGAACGATTCGATTTCGGGGTGAATTCGAGACGTTGTTAGATATAAACTTTACATTGCACAATACAGGTATTATTTTCACAAACAAAAAAATACTGTCTAGGATTGGAATCACGTTGGAACAGTTTCTTCGAAAAGTAAAAAGAAAAAAGTTATCTTTATAACTTAGAGAATCGGAGAAAAGTTTTCGGACCTGACTGTCGCTGGGAAGGGTGGGGATAAGTGGGCTGAAGAGACGGGGCTGGGGGTCGATTGGCCAAGGTCCCTGAGGAAATGAGCCGTGCCAATCTTGGCCCGCTGCTGAATAAAACGTGTTTACTTTCACAGGTAAATTCCCAGTGGAGTTCCTGAGAAGTGTCAAAAAATATCCCGTAAAAGTCAATAAACGTACACGTATATGGAAGACTGAAAGTTGAACGGTGGTATATTTTTTAACTAAAAAATATACTGAACAATACTTTGTTTTCTTTGAAGGAAGCCGTCACAGTTTATACTGCGAAATATGAAATATTAAAAACTCTATTCAAGATTTCTACATTCAATCGAAATCAATACATATTTTTTAAATTTATTAATATAAGAACCTACTAATACAGTCATCTCAGTACATTTCATTTTGCATCAAAACTATCTTACATCACTCAATCCTTAAATGTTTTTATCACTGAAGTAATGTCCACTTTGTGATCACTTAAATACCATTATTTTAAATTTTTTGACATTTCCTGTCATCTGTGCAGATAACTAAGGCCAGAATCTCCCAATTACTATCTTGACATTTTAAAATATCTTTCAAGTTTGTGCTATTAGATACGATTTTCATCTCGAGATAATCTCCGCGACAGGGATTATGCTTATGAGATTTTTTGGAGACAACACTCGACTCAAAGTCTCAAAGATTTGTCGTCTCGCGCCTCACTTTACACTGGTTGTACACCAAATGTCAGTACATTGACTATTGATGTTTCGATCGTCAGTTGGGTGAATCTGAATCTCTCCATCAGCAATACTAGGTGTAATTGTTTAATGCCTTCTATTTGTTCTTTTATAATTTTTCAGATTAAAAAGGTTGTTTCTTTGATTCCATGTGACGTTTGTGCATACGTATTTAGTGTCGTTAGTTGCATAATTTTGAATCTCTCCAGCAGCAGTTAAAACTGAATAAATGTTTGTAATTTAACGTTTTCAAAATATTTAGTTGCATGAATCTACAGTGGTTTTAGGTGACGTTAGTGCATGAATCAAATTTCGCTATCAAAACATTGTGCATACGGGTTTGAGTTATTGTTTCGTTCTACTAATCTGAAGCTGATCTCTGAGATTATATCCAGATCAAAATCTCAATACGTGTACATGATACTAGATTAATTTCAACTAAATCTCTGTGATTTATGCCATTGTGTTTCATTCCGTAAACACAGCAGCGTACAAATATGACCGCTTATGCTTCAGTGGAGCTCAGAGAGCCTGTAAAAAATCGACGTCGCACTAATAAATTATATATTACAGTGTGTATATGAGTACGAACATATACAATATACGAAGCGCGTTTTTTAAGTAAATAGCGGATTTTATTTTTAAAGAAACAACATCTTTTTTACAACACTTTCTTCAGATGCTACAAATTTTAAACTATTTCTCAACATAATCGTCACCATTATTAAGACACTTGTCATAACGGGGCACCAATTTTTGTATACCTTCATCATAGAATAATGTCACCTGGGATGAAAACTATGTCTGTTCTCCGTCTTTAAACTCAACATCGTCATCAAAACGCTTGCCACCAAGGAATCGCTTCAGATGAAGGAAAAAATGGAAATTACTTGGCGCCGAATCAGAATAAAACACACTTGGCGATGAATGTCAGCTGCTTTCATGTTTCGTGCATTTCGTGTCTCACAGTCGGCGAACTGATCATTCCTTGAACATTTCAACCACTCACTACAAGATGGCCACACTATGTGAATGTTTTAAACGTTGTATGTAGTGAGTCAACAGATGTAGGAAACCATTGCGCAAGCGCAACATCGCAATCGCAGCGCCATACTAGAATATCCGGCAACGGCACTTACTTAAAAAACGCACCTCGTATACAAGCTGACCAATGTTTTAGTGTAAGCAATGAATACTGCACTAAAATATATTTAGGGTTTTTTATCAGAATTTTTTGCCCTTACAATTCATGTATTAATATAAAACACATATGATACAATAAGGCAGTCAGTAAAAGTGTCAAAGCGATTAGCGCTGATGCACTTGTAGCAGTAGATTTGGCGGTCTAGCCGCATGTAGAGTACGCAGAATATCGTAGACTCTAAAGAATTGGAAAAAAAAAATTAATATGATTTATCAGAATATTTGTAATAGTTCAGGTGGCCAATGTTTTTTTGTTATAAGTATCCTGTTTGATGAAGAGACTTTGAATGAGTTTAGTTTTTCGAATGATTTAATAACAGATTAAATGTGCTGTAAATATCAAAAATATCAATTACGCTTTCAAAAGGCGAGAGAAAATGTAGCTTTATTCACGACACAACAATTTCAATGGTGATCGTACTCCTTTTGAAAAAACCGGAGTCTAAGAACGATTTCCCAGATAGGGATTCTGCCACTCAAAGGAATTCACCGTGATAGATTTGGCAACAGAATTCTTTATGAGTGTCTTCAGTATTGGAAATGTGGCTCTGTGACTGGCAAGGGAAATGCTGATGAAATAGAAGTACCGCGCCGTTTGAAGCGAAAAATGTTCGGAAAATATTGGAGGGCTTTAACGTAAATGTTTTGTGAAAAACTCTATTTTTTTAGGATAAATGTCGCGTATATTTATGAGGTGCCACTGATTTAATGTGGAAGGGATGAAGAAATGATTTAGTAAAGTTTTACTATGAAATGTTTAGACTGAAAATGCCATTTTGACAGAAATGCTAGGAATAAATTCTCTGTAATAAAATGTTAGAAACGTATTCCGAAGCTATACTCATGTATTGTTATACAAGCACTAACTTAAAACAAATAACTGACAAGAAAGTAACAGTTTTGAAGTTCGAGTATTATTTCGAATATTACATAATAAAAAGTTATTTCGTAAAATAAAGGATGTAAACTTAATCCATACTAATTTATAGGTGGATGGATATCTGTCTGAACTCAAAATAGTTGAGACCTATAATTTTTTATAGGTCTCTTCTAATCGACATTTTCAGAAGACCCATAATAATTTAAATACATAAAAACCTTTTTTAATATATTTTTTCATTTTTACTTTTTAATTAATTTATATTTTTTTATTCGAGGATATGTTTCTACCGAAACTTTTTTCTGTTATAGATCTACCAAGGACATGAAACAAGATTACCGATTCAACATTGTTGCATCAATTTAAAAAATATAATTCGTGTTGATCATAACTATTTCATTATTGTCCCCCATTAGAGTTATAAATACAAGTTGTTGAGTTAAATTGTTAAATTGATAATGCCCTTGCAAGGCGAAACGCGTCTCAGGTATATTAAACTAGAAGAATAAAAAAACAAGTGTTTTATTTTCACATATATATTCTACAAACATATTATATTCCATCAAAATAAATAAATGTGTTTTCTATACAAACCTACATCTTTTAACCAATCTAAATCAAATAGTGCATAATACTCTTTAGGACACTGCTTAAAACAAAAACATCTTTCCCCTTACTTTGCTCAATCCACCTCTTCCTCTGATGTAAATGTATAATATATTATATTATATTGAATGCTATCCGTTACAAATTTTGCACGGTTACTCGATAGAAGCCAACGAAAAATACAGGCACCCTTATCCTGGCCACCCTTAATATAATTGTGTACCATACTGAACGTTATCTAAATTTTGTTCAATTGCACGCCAGGATCCAGAGGAAAATAAAGTTATCTTATCCCACTCCCCCAGATATCTCCTTCTCTCCCTTCGTGGATTAAATACTGCGTACATTATTATTAAGTCATGCGCAAAACAATCCCCGCTCTCTTGTTTCCGCATCTCTATTTTAAATTATAACTAAATCTAAATCCCGAGCACCAATCAAAATATTATTTAATTATAGAGAAATAGGGTGAGAAATACCTACTGGAAAACCCAAATTGAATTTTTAATTAATATATTACTTTAACAACATTTAATTTTAATGGACAAAATAAACATTGTGTTTTCCACATTGGTTTTGGTTTTCAATATATCGTTGGAAATTAACAAAAAACTTATGATTTTTTAAATAGTCTAACTTTAATACAGTAAAATGATTTTTGTATTAAAAAAATATGAGATTATTGTACACACTGCTTATATTTTGGAACTGTTTTATGAATAGGTCTACCCCTGAAATATTTTTGACTTTGTTTGTATATGTATAGTTTCTTATTTAAAAAATACAATGTATGTATTCTTATCTATTAATAAGCTGCGCCCTCGCATCTTAATAGATAAGATATCTCATCCCTATGAGAGGGAACTGTTATGGTTTGGGTAAAGGGGAGAATGTTAATTATTTAATTAAATACTAATAATTAGAGTATATTAAGGAAAATTAGGCACTTTATATTCACCCTTCCGTCCATAAATATGGAGAGTTTATTACATCTTATTTATTTGTATGAACGTTTCTACATTTTTATTTAATTTTATTCATTTTTCACAAATTCAAAACAAATTATTTAATAAATCAAATAAGATAAATCAATTATAAAAATCTGTGATGAAAAAATATATATGGTATCATTGAGATTGAAAAAATGACAACTAGATTAAGTTAAGTTATTTAAATGACCCTCTAAACGAACATGAATATATTTAAAAAAAAAATTCGTTCATTTATTTGTCAATAATTAAACCCTCATTTCATAACTAAAATCTAAGTAAATTGAACAACGGTTCTTGCCTTACTTTGGTTTGTTTGTTAACAAATCAATTAAAAGTGTCTCAGATTTTCACGGCTTTTCAGAATCTTGTATGTAGTGTTTCTAGCCTACTTCCAAGGTATCTCCAATATCTTTCTGGCTGATGCATCAGTGTTAAAAGCCCTGATGATGGACCGTGAACTGACTGAGAGTCAAAATGTCAACTAGATAAACTTGAGACTCACGGCAGAATAGCTCTGCACAAAAAACAAATATTATTTTCATAAATTGAGACCCAAAAGAGATACATATATAATATGTATGTTGTGATAAATTCGAACGTTATTGTTGGGTAGACGTCTGGTGGCGGAACACGTGTTCTTCGGATATTAGTGAACGCTGGCGTGTCGCCCAAAACGCTGTAGCGTGTTACTTTTGTCACGCGTGTCATAGGTTCGCCATCACTGGTTTAGGTAATACATAAACAGGCCAAGTATAACATGATCCAGGCGATATATATATCGGCGAAATAACATTACTCAGTAAGAATAGTAATTAATGAATAAGGAATATAATAATAATACTAAAAATTAATCAAACATGGATAAATTAAAATTGAAATCGATTTTATAACTTTTTAAATTTATACATTATTTTTGTTTTCTCTGTAAAATATTTTTCTCGACATAGCGGCTTAAGAAGAGTATTTTTTTATTTGAGTTAAGATGAGCACAATATACGTAAAAACAAAGATATAGCTAGATTATAATTAATTAAAATATAAACAATAATTAAATTCTTTTGTAAAAAAAAATAAGTTAAAAAATTTCGTGGTATGGTTCATGATATTCATTCTATGTTTGTACTACGAGTTACGTGGCGCTCTGTACACTGTATACGCGTATCTATCTCCGCCACCAATACATTTGTAGTTAAGTAGGGAACACACCGAGCATCCTAAATGCGGACTAATAAAGTATTAGCAACCCAAAACCATGAATCACAGTAATTTATTAGGCAGTCGACGCCGCGATGAAATGCGTGTTACCTTTAATATTTCTCGAAATCGAACTGAATTCGCAGATTTTTTCAGGAGAAAAAGAAATAAAAATTATAAGCACTTAGCTATAGAAATGAACGGATGAGGTTTTTGCGATTGAAACATTATTAATCGCTTCGGAAAATGTTTACGTTGGCTCGAAACCTTTATTCACACACATGTTCAACATTTAACACATTGGTGGAGAATTGACCGGACTATTTTATAATCATCTAGAACAACTTAAGAGAGGATATATAAAGTAGGGAAAATTCAAAGCAATATTAATATGAAACTTTAACATAATACATTTCAGGATGCTGGGTAGTCAAAGTAGTGCACTGATGACGAACACCGGTGACCCTCACAGGAAATTCAAAAACGTATCCAACTTGTTAATACTGATGTGGTGACCCTGCACGCGCCCATAGACATGGCCATCTAAGGACTCACCTATCAACCATATATGACCCAAACCAAAGCGACCAATCAGCAGACGTAATGAGACAAATGCACCGGAGACGGAAACTGCTCAAGTAGCTAGCGATTACTCTTCAGTAGACCGTCCTCTTATAAACATTTTCATTAAATAGCATCTCGAGCGAGCCACTCCTGAATTCAATGCGCATTTAACTGTGTAATTCATCACATCAATAAACGAAATTTTGTAAGTGCTCTTTCATTTATACACCCTGCTCTAGATACAACAGACACCTTACATTGCGACATACAAACAACACTTTAAGAGCTTCTGTTTCACAGCAACAAACCCTTCAGACACAATCACGAGTCAATCATATATTCAATAAATAACCTCAACATTTACACGATCAACTCCTACACTGGTATAAATAAACATGCGAAAAAATAGAAAGACACAGTTATTAAACAAGCAATTACAAGTATGTTGGTTCGCTCATGTCTTTCCAATCATAATGTATGGAGTATAGATAATAGCAAGATATACTGCGTAAAATATACTGCTAGAGAAAGGTTTTACGTATTCTTTAAACAGAATAATTATAGCAAGCTCTATCTACTGTAATAAACAAAATATTCTTCCTACTTTTGAGCCACATTATGCATTAAGATGATACCATAGAAAATGAAATATCTTGGGTACAACTTTAGGTTGAAGAAGACTGAGAAGAGTGGCACAACGGAAGATAGATGACTTCCATCTAGTTGAAGAGGCCAAGATTTGTAAAGACGATCCATGTCTCATCTGACATGAAGGAAGAAAGAATAAATTTTATATTATGATTATAGACGTCTTAAAATATATGAAAAGAGATCAAATAGTGCTGATTTCTATTAAGAAGATACAATTTGAGCACTTTGAAAATATAATAACGGTAAGGTATATGAAGTAATACAAGTCATACTACAGGGAAACGTTTAAAGGAGATACGGTCCAGGAAGAATTCGATCTCCCGGTTGAAGAACCTGCGTGATTGATTCCATTGTAGCTCTCTGTTATTGCTTAGAACAGCTATCTTTTAATTTTAAATAGAGTGATGATTTCCAACCTTCGTAGAAACGTGACATTTTGAGAAAGAATACACTCATGTCAAAAGTATGATTGAGAATGCCAAGAAAACCGAAGATGGACCACGTACTCCGAAGCCTGTTTTTGTATAATCGACAACAATATAAGTATAACACAGAATAGTAAGGTTCTATCTGACACTGACACTGTTTTGAGATAATAAACTCAAAACTGTTGATTGAATTTCAACATATATTGATGTGTATTTTGTTTTGAGTATGCAAATATGATCAGTTTTAAGGCCTTAACTTATTTTAAGTATTATCAATGACCACTGTGAGATGAGGAAAATAAAAATAATAAAAAATCATATAATAAATTAAAATAAATAATGGATGCAGTTGGAACTTTCAGCTCTTGCTATTTACTTTAATATCCGTTAAATATGGTTGGTGTATGTGGAATAAATAAAGAATAATGCATTTGGAACCCATTTCACGCAAACATAAAATGTTAGTTGGAACTTTGTTATTCTAAGGGGTCGTAATAGTGAAGTTGCAACATCAATACAAAATAAAATGTATACCAAGCATAATACTGTAACTTACTGATTTTATAAGACATCACAATACATTTAGTTTCGTGGTGTTTGGCATAGTACTAATTTATTTTTTATTTTCTATCACTATTGTAATTCTGCTGCAGACACACGTCATTTTGTAAACCAAACGATCCCAGAAATAATTTAATACTATTATAATTTACGTTATCTTTTAAATGCATTTAAATGGTACAGTCAAGAATGCTTTTAAAATATTTAAATGCTTGTATCAACTTTTTTTGATAAAGTTATCAATGGCACTTTATAATGTTCTCTTGAGACTGAAAACCATAACGAGACCGACAATGAAATAAGACTTTGAAAACGTGATGTAATGGTGAATTTGTTGGTTTTGAACAAGTGTGCTTTATATTTTGTACACGACAAGTATATTATATGTTCGTGGTTGGTGTTCTTGGAAATAATGTTTACCGAGAACGGAAAAGCTGAGAAATATATCCAGGAGTGTTACCGCAGGGAATAAAGTGAATAGTGTTTTGAACGGAGTGTAATAATAACATGTCATTTGTGATAAGATTAGCGGTTCACAATATAGTTCTGGTAACGACACTAATGTATTGAAATAACACTTGTAACCGTAAAGAGCAGAATAAACGGATGGATATAAATTAAACAAAGTTATTACTCGACTTGAGTTTATTAGCACTACTCGAGTTTCGAGTGAAACAGTAACTAACTACACATAAATGTAGGAGACAAGGCTTAGGTGGTAGACATACAAGTAATTTGGTACTGACAGATGGAGGGGTGGTTGTAACGAGAATATTAAGAGGAGAGGAAATGAGTTAGAAAATGTACTATTGTTTTACAAATTAATACCTCAATACAAACTTTCAAAACTATTCATTACTCGTGACAGGATGAAGAAGTTTAATTGTACACGAATGAAAAGATCATTATTATCTTCGGAAAAGTTGTTACTAGTTAGACAACGACGATGCTCTTTTAATCTAATATTGAGATTTCTAGAGGTAAGAAGTAATGCGCCTAAGTAGTTGTTAGTGTAATACGCGGGTCTAATATGATGACGGAGAAATTTTGTTATTTTAGTGGATATAAAGCGAGTATATAACTCGAGTAGTGCTAATAAACTCAAGTAGATTTATAACATTGTTTTATTTTTATCCATCTATTATGATGAAAATCTACAAAGTTAACGCCGATTCTATCAACAATAGAAGAATAAACGTTTGCGATGAAAATGTGTATACATACGTCGTAAATAAAATAAAACAATAAGTATAATTAACAGAATTAAGTCCCGTATTAGAAATTGAACAAGTACAATATTTGAGCGAAGAGAGGGCAGTAAAGAAGTTAATTTGATTGGAATGTATTGAAGACGGCACATTCGTGAAAAACCAGACTCAATCAGGTAAACCAACGGGAGGTGTTCGAAACAATCGATGTGATAGGGTGTACGATTATAGACGAGACAAGAATAATAATTGTTTGTCAGGGTAGGATAGTGTGAAGTACGAAGCGCGTTTTTTAAATAAGAACCGGTTTTATTTTTTAAAGAAACACATCATTTTTATAACCCTTTACTTTCTTCGGAAACTACATACCTAAAACTTCTCCTCAACATAGTCGCCACCATTATTAAGGCACTTGTCATAACGGAGCATCAATTTTTGTATACCTTCGTCGTAGAACGACGCCGCCTGGGATGAAGACCATATCTGTACTCCGTCTTTGAGTTCATCATCGTCATCAAAATGCTTGCCACTAAGGAACCGCTTCAGACGAAGGAAAATATGGAAATATCTTGGCGCCAAATTAGGACACACTTAGCGATGAATGTCATCCAGTTTCATGTTTCGCGCATTCAAGAAATGAATCTCGGTTTGTATCTCACAGTCGACGGGCTGAACATTTCAACTATTCACTACAAGATGGCCACACTATGTGAATATTTTAAACGTTGCATGTGGTGAGTCAATAGATGTAGGAAGTCCATTGCGCATGCGCAACATCGCAACCGCAGAGCTACACCGGGAATATCCGGCAACTATACATACTTAAAAAACGGGCCTCGTACTATCTCAGCTCACCTTCCTGGAAAATGGAGCAACGATAAGTAAGTAAGATTTCGGGCTCAAATTGAATACCAACGTAACGATATTAACCTTTCCATAGCCATGCAGTAACACTGGTCTACCGCTCGGTACAGATCGGCACCTGCCGCCGGAGATGACACCCGTGTCATTAATAATATTTCATATTAAATACTCAATATTAGAGTAAAAGTATGATGGCAACTATTTTACAGCCATTAAAATTAGTAAAGGCATTTTATTCTTATTTAAAATGTTTAAAAATTACACATTCCTCAATGTAACACAAGTTGACATTATGGCTGTGTACGGGTATTTTTTATCACGGTATGCTGAGGGTTAATCGGACAACTAACGACAGTTTTCATTAATATTCCCGCCGACAATATTTATTATTGGGTTTCAGCCTCGGTGGCTATTTGGAACGAACGGCTTCTATTATTTAGCCATAGATTGCCAATGAAGCAATGAAGCAGTGAGATATAAGAATTAATCACAAATAATATGATATACGATTCGCAATGTTTTGACAATCATTCCGAATTATTTGCGGATCTAAGCCTGCTTTCATAATATTGGCGCTTGAAAATTAAAATGTTGTAATAATGTATTTTATTAAAAGCTTCTGAAATTAAATTTAATTAGAATTTGACATATTGTAATGATAATTATTGGCACGGTGACATAACTCATCTTCAGAAACGACGGGGTAATGTTAAGTTATTTGTGATCTAATAATATCGTCGAACAGAGTATAAAGTAATACAGGTAACATGATTTAACTATTTAAAGTAAAGGCTAGATCACTGGATCACCTAATTTTAAAGTGTTATATATTTATAAATATAAGTAAAAAAAATAACTGCTTATTCAGAATTATCTTTTATTGAAGTATTTTTGAATAAAATCTTATTTCGAAAAAAAAGAACATAAAAATAAAACCAAAACAAATTGTAGCCCTTTTGTTAGACCTATGGCTTCTTAACCCTTCCCAAACCATGCAGTAACACAGGTCTAAAATCATAATTAAACCTGTAATATTTCGGTAAATACATGCAACATAAAATTCATATTTTAAATAATTCCAAAGAAAGTATTAGCGCTCAGGAATGACTAGTGAAAAACCAATTATGAAAAGAGAATCGTACAAAAACAATTACTTTTTCCATTCAATCCTTTGTAAAATTAATACGTTGGTAAAAATACAATTTGTGATATGAAAGACAGAGATCACATACTATTTTCACAGTGAAAAGAATAACAAACATACAAATATAATTGTCTCTTTCTTACTAATTAAATGAAGACAGATAAGAAGAAAGGACACATAGTACAGGACTTAATGAATTGCTCTAAATTATGGTATTAATCATTTTTTCTAAATTGAATGTTCAATATTTAGAGTAAATTCGTACCATTAAAGCCATTTATGCTAATAAAAACAATTTTTCTAACTGTTATTTACGGTAACACGAGTTAACAGCATGGCTGCTTTCGGCTATTTTATATCATGGTATGGTAAAGGTTAATTGGACCAGGGTTCAATAATGGTAATTTTTGTAGAAATAATTAAAATCAGTGGTCAATTAAAAATAATCTTGATTATTAAGGAGAACACATTCTTATTGTGAAGTTGTAAATATTCAGAACATAGGTTGGAATTACAACTTCACAATGAGAATGTTTTCTCCTTAATAAAATATAAGTTGTATCAATGTGTCCAAAATTTAATAAAAATATCTCTTAATAAGACTACATACTCGTATATATGAGGTGATAATTTATAGTTCGCTTCACATTGAACGCTGAACTGTCCTCTATGTGAGCTTCTATATTTGATTAATTGTTGTCTAAAAATATGAATAAAATATATTTTTCTCTCAGCGCCAACAACGAAAACCAAATAATGCATGCCACCATTTTCTAAACAGTATTGTATAAAAAGCTTCCGCGAGCATATGAAGTTGTCTCCTATCAATTGGAATCCGTAACTTTTCATGACAGCTACGTAACAGAGCGACAGTTGGAAGCGCCATACCAATTTGTGAGAGCGAGATTTATGTTTGAAATATCAGTCTTGAAGGCTTACCTCAGAGTTAGGTACGCGAAGTAAAATAAATAATGTAACAGAATGACAATATTTGTTAATGCAAAATCATCAAATCATGAAGTGTACTATTTATACACAGTTAGGCAACATAATGCCGCGATAATGTCACTTTCTATCACAAATTCACTGCACGACACAATTATTCTTACGCGATAGAAAAAATCATTTCGTATACAATTCACAGAAGATAAAATGTCTCTCAAATTATATTTACTAATATAATTATATATTTTTTGTAGTAAAATTCTTAAACAATCTAATTTTGGGATTCAAATTATCACCAACGTTTCAAATTAAATAGAATCACTGTAAAACACCCCTAAATTGAATTATATAAATATTCTAGCTTAAGACAAAAATATACCCGTCTGAAGATGGTCATGACAGGTTGAAACTGGTAATGGTCATAAAATAATAAATAGTGTAAAAAAACCAAAAAGTGCTTTTAATTAAATCATTACAAGTAGTTGTTTAAATACATTTTATAAATCAAGGACTAAAAATAAATATGAATAAATGTAAATATAATATAATATAATAGTTATGTGGCGATAGTTTTATTTACTCCTTCAAGAGGTTTATTAATACGATATTATCCAAGATAACACTAAAAAACATATATGTGCCAAGCATTAATACATGTAATTAACGTAATCCATAATAATATTATTAACTATTAAGGGCAACAACGATAAAAGCAATCTAAAATCCCTCGTTGACAGTTGGCTGAATAAGTCAAGGTAACTAATAAAACGTTATCAAACCAAGGAAAACTACGTATGTTGCACGCATTCTCATCAATGCGAATTTTTATCTTTTATGGGTCATTTATTATGCAAGGAAAGATAGAAGGCTGAGAGATGGGAGACAGAGAGGCATGGGAGATAGAGAAGCATGCGTAGACAGAGGTAATACTGGCTGCCCGACCTTAGAATGTGGCGCAACGTCCAGTGACGGTAATCTTGTATCTTTTTCATGATAAATTGCAACCTGGTCGCTAAACTTCAATAGATGATGGCAGACGAAAAAGAAGAAGAAGAAGAACATCAATAGCGTGCTGGAAATGTTGGTGAATTTTTGAAAGTTGCCACACTCTTCGGGATGGTTTTCGAATTATAGTGAAAGTTTTCTGCGACAGAATACGACGGCGACCGTTGTATAAATTTAAGGCTGTACTTGCCATAGAAAAGAATTTAGAATGAAAATTAAAGGACTTGTATTAATTCTGATTACGCGTATTTGATTAATTTGTGGCAATATCCATTACATTTTATTTCAGTAAAAGACGAAAGTTAAAAGCTTTAAGGCCGTCTCCAGTTGAAAAAAGAGCAAATTAGGTGACTATCAAATTAAATAGGAACGCCCTTTCAAATATTAAATTAAATTGTCAGGATCTTTCCTTCTTTAAACGGATAAAAGTGTTGCTGATGTGTCTAAAAAATCTTTCTCAGTTCAAATTCCATTTCCCCACTTCTCCTACCAAAGAGAAGGGGGCTAATTTCATTTAACGAGTCAGTTATCCCCATTTTCCGAGCGCTCTTGTTTATGCCTCGTTTTTCAATGTGGTTTTACTTGATTTTCATTTCACCTTCAAAATTGTCGTCAAAAGAAAACATAGTTACTTATTTGTGTATATAAATGTGTTTTTAATATTCTAAATTGCTAACAATATTTCTTAATCATATTTTTGAATTAAAAATAAATTTAGGAGAATCAAAAATATTATACATCTTAAAATGGTATCATTAAAATAAATACGACGCTTCCGTCGGTATAACGTTGTAAAATATATTATATAATTTTTTTTTAAATAATTAAATCGTAAAATCACAATAAATTGTTATTTCCATGTAAATAGCGAATAGTTTTTCTCAAGTTTCCGAAGGCACTTGTTTATAATTTATTTTTCACGAACTTATGTAAATCTTTATGAAAGCAATTTATGTGAATCTTTCATAGAAGTAACAAAAATTGTTGTAATGAATTATTTGATTATCAGCAAAAATATGTTTAATGTAAATTGGGAATCGGTGCAAGCTAAATATTCAATGCTTTAACCTTTACCATACCATGATATAAAATACCCGAACGCAGCCATGCTGTCAACTCGTGTTACCGTAAATAACCGTTAGAAAAATTGTTTTTATTAGGTTAAATGGCTTTAATGACACGAATTTACTCTAAATATTAAACATAAAATTTTGAAAAAACGTTTAATAACATAATTTAGAGCATTCATTAAATCGTATACAATGTGTCCTTCCTTCTTATCTGTCTTCATTTAATTAGTGAGAAAGAGACAATTATATTTATATGTTTGTTATTCTTTTCACTGTGAAAATAGTGTGTGAACTCTGTCTTTCATATCAAAAATTATATTTTTACCAACGTATTAATTTTAAAATGGATTGAATGGAAAAAATAATTATTTTTGTACGATTCCCTTTTCATAATTAGTTTTTCACTAGTCATTCCTAAGCACTAATATTTTCTTTAGGCTTAACTAAAATATGAATTTTATGTTGCATGTATTTACAGAAATATTACAGGTTTAATTATGATGGTAGACCTGTGTTTGGGAAGGGTTTGGGAAGGGAATGGTTTGGGAAGGGTTAACATGAAATCTATCACATAGTTAAATAACGGTAGTGAAAAGCACAATTTTAGTGAAAATTGATAATTTAAAGTGAATTGATAATTAAATTATTGAAATTGTTGCAAAAGCTGCGGGGAAAAAATATTCACCATATAAAAATAGTAAATTACAAATAATATTTAAAAACAATTTCATTAAAAAAAAAATAATTAAACTGATCGATCCTTAAGTCCTAGTGGGGACGAGTGTTAAGTTGTTATGCATTCCATGGTAACGTGTCATTTTTATCTACCCTACCACACTGAGCAACATAAAACAAATTTTTAAATGCTAAATCTAATCAAAATACTTTTAAAAATATACATTTTTTAGGACATTCCACTTAATTGCCGTAATCATAAATAAAATTAACAAAAAATAAAATTTAAAGAAAAAAATTATAACCTTTTTCCTTTTTATTAAACCATATGAGCTTCTTTTTTCTTTTTAAAATTGAAGGAATGAACATTGATTAATTATTTGAATAGAAATTAATGAATTTTCAATATCGATATATTTATTTTTTCATTAAAATCACTGGAACAAGCAAATATTATGAAAAAACATAAACCGGAGATTAACACAATTTATTAACATTAGATAAAATAATAAATAACCTATGTAAAGGGTGTTTTTTTAGAGATTTATTTTTTGAATTGGCAACACTTTTTCTAGCGACAGCCGATTTGACATAGCTGATTTTTGCTCAGTTTGGTTTACCATTTATGACAGAACAACGCTTGCAAATTATGTTCATTTATTTCGAAAATCCAATTAGCGAAACTTGCCGTGCGATACGTCCATTTAACGGTAGACATAATCGTCCATCCGAGCAAGAAATTCGAGTAAACATGGATCGTTTTTGCACCACGCATACTCTAATTGATAATACGCATCCACAGAGATGTCACACAGTGCGCATCGAAGAAACTGTTGCTGCAGTGGAGTGTAGTATTGAGGAAGACCTGAATGATTCGTTTCGCCATCGTGCACAGTAGATCCATGATTACTGACTTTTTCGTTTCCCAATTGAATGGCATTATGATGGAAGAGTTGTGATTTCAATAAGATGGCGCAACATGCCACACAGCGCGCGCCACAATCAATTTATTGAAGGAAACATTCGATGAGTGCATAATTTCGCACAATGGACCTGTGAATTGGCCTCCAAGATCGTGTGATTTAATAACTTTGGATTATTTTCTGTGAGGATATGTGAAGTCGATAGTTTACACCAATAAACCAAAGACGATAGACGACTTGGAAGCCAACATTCGTCTCATTATTGCCGATATACGGCCCAAGTTGGTCCAAAATATGACCGAAAATTGGACTTCCAGATTGGGCTTTATTCGAGTCAGTAGCGGCATCACGTTTTTATGTGTTTTATTTCATTTTATAGTTCTATACCTCTAAAAAAACCACTTTTATTATAACAATTACATTGTAAATTAATAACTTTATTTGCATTACGTTTAATATGAACATTCTTATAGCAATACAAATTAAGGTGAGAAAAGTCATTAGAGGAATGAACATATGACAATATATGATTAGGTAGATAATTATTATTACATTATTTGCTATTTAATGAAATACAGTTTAAAATATTGGTTAACACTATCACGTATTATTAACTTAAAAAAACTATAAATGTGTGATTACTCTTAGATGACAGCCACCTTATCAATAAGCGACGGTTGTAAAAAAAATATAAAATATGTAGATGATGGTAAAATAATTTTGTGAAGTGAGAGAATTCACGTTAACTTTATACGCGACATTAAACTACGTTTGAAAATCTAGCCAAGAGCGTATTTTTATAAGTAACGCTTAGGGCGGCGGAGTTTGGAGGTTTTATTGGGCGTACCTATTGCCTATAAGAGGGCTGGCGGGGGTGGGGCGGAGGGGCGGGGTGAGTGGAAAGGGAATCATGGCCGCCCGCGAGTAATGAATCCGATTTTATTGCCAGTATTTATAAAGCCACAGATTTTATTACAAGTTGCGGCTGGTGGGGAGGAAGAGCGGGGGGCGCGGAAGGGCGGTGCCATTCGCGACGTTTGTGACCGGTTATTACCACATAAAGTATACAGCCGATACTTTTGATTTTAAATTATTTAAGGATTGTCGCCTGTACCTACCCAGATACTACAGATATCCTGTAAAATGTAAAATATAATCTCGTATAAAAAACAGCGCGCGTTTTAATTGAATTTTTTTACGTTTTTTCATTTTGTATTCCCATTTTGATCTCGAGTTGTATTAATATTTTGATTGAACAAGATCATCATTTTTTCTTATTATAATGTATTTTATGTACGTTTTAATTATTCAGTTTGGTGAAGATAAATACATTTTTACTAAAACTCGAGACGATAGATCGTCACGCAGTCACTATGGTTTGAGATAAGCAATAATTTTAAATGGTAGAAAAAGAGTTTTTGACGAATATGGATGTCATACTAACAACTCATTTTCGTCTCCATTTATCAGTTATAGAGCGAGTTGCACTGTTTTATTTTCGTAGGTGTCATTTCAAATCCTAATCTACTGAATATTAATTATATTATTGAGACACAAATTGTATGTATTTATTTATGAAATATGATGTGTTTTTTTACAACACATATCGCCGATTATGGAAAAACTTCACGCGCAAAAATAAAGTTATAAAATAAAAAATTATAGCTTAATATAAAAAGAAAATCGAATGATAATAATTTCATTAATGCGTTAAAATTGTATACAAATAATAAATGTTTATAAAAGCTTTAAATATTTTTATTAAAAGAGTGCTCTTCAAAATTATGAAGTATATTTTAGAAAACGAGTTATACAATAGCCTAATCCTACGAAGACGATTTGAGAGTTACTTCGCGCTCCAATGCACTAGATTACTATAGTCTAAAGCTTGAATTTTGCCTTTGACATATGCATACTCGTATAATGTAAATGAGAATAATAATGACAGTTTATTTGCTTATTTCTATACTCGTATAGTATAAGAAGTTAAAGAGTAGTTTTTCTCTTTTTTTGGTAATCAAAGAGAGGTTTGGCAACAAAATAAACATTTTATTCATTTCCCAGTGTACTATTATATAGTGTATTATAAAATATACTGCTTTTTGCAAACATGAGAAATGATCGGATAAAAGAATTAAACGTACTTAATAACTTTGTATGAGCTGTGTTGATTTTTACATGTTTAATTTATTACAAACAAAATAAAATGAAGTTAAATTAATAAATAAAGTACTCTATGAAATAATGTTTAAACTTGTTTAATAGCACAAATCACTCTTGAAAGGTGGATTGCCTGTTTGAAAGAAGAAGAAGAAGAATAAATAAAGTACAATAATAGTAAAATAATATAAAAGTAATAATACAATAATAGATGAAAAAAGTACACACGTTTGAATAATTGTTATAACATAGACCTATACTGCCATCGCAACCAAATTTTATATGGGTTAACCTTGGTATCGAGACAATTGCTCGCCCACAACTTTTCGCCCACAATTGTTTACTAGCGAATATATAAAAATACATATTTTTGAGACTTTTAATTTATAATGACATTTTTGTTTATTTTGGCTGTTTTATTTATGAACGATGAAAATTGTCCAAAGCCGTGTAAATTCTAACTTCTTTTTATAATGCTTAGGTTTAGTTTGGTTAATTCATTAGAACTTTATATTATTAATAAATATTATATTTAATATACCATATTATTGTGTTATTCTTTTTTTATAAATTAATTTCTATTTATGTACAAATACAAGTAATAACTAGGTGTATATTTTTGAAAGTACACATTTATATAAAACATGTTTATTCAATCTATGCAGCGAACGATTTCTCAGGCAAAGTATTGTGGGATAATAAATGTAGATCGCGAACAATAATTTTGTCAGGAAAAAATTGTGGGCGAAAATTGTGGGTGAACAATTATGGATGAAAAATTGTGGACGAACAATTGTGGGTGAAAAATTGTGGGCGAACTATTGTGAGTAAAAAAAATTGTGGGCAAACAATTGTGGATGAACAGTGTCGATGATTGATATCATGACAATCGATAGAAGAGTTTTGGACTTGAAATTTTAAGTAATTAGAATAATTATCTAATAGTTTTGTGAACGAATAAATTATTTATTTAATACATGTATATATTTAAATGTTAAATTGTTAAACACCACTGATTCAATATTTATTATGTCATGTGTTCTGTTAATTGTTTATAACTAGTTATTATTTGAGAATGGTAATATGTACTTGCTAAAGAATTAGAACTACGTGAATTTTATTGATACTATACGATCTACCGCAACCGAACATTGCTAGAGATAACCTTTCACCTAGACTTAGGTTTCAAGATACAGACTAGATCGGACCAGATGATTAAAGACGTTTCGGACATTCAATTTTACTTTTCGTGAAATATTCCATGTAAGTCCAAATAGGATTTAGAAATGAATAAAAACAACACACAAAGAGTAATGAAACTTTTTTTTTTGTGATAATATGTAAAATATGATGCATTATAGTTATTAAAAAATATTATATGCAATTTAAATAAATAAATCAATTAACCGTAAAATGAAAAAAAATTACTAAATAAAAAAATAATTGATTTTCAGTAAAAATATAAACATGGTAGTAACATTTTTAAATACCATTGTACATTTAAAATAAATAAATAATAAAATTTATAATATTTAAATATGAATTAAAATGATAGCCTTTATGAGCTTCCAATATTGAAAAACAAACAACAGTTGATTGAAAATTGCGGGAATTGGTAATATACACGCTATTTATGGAAAACAAATCATTTCATTGCATTAAAATAAAAGTTTCTACTTGAATTATATTTAGGTTCGTGTTATTTCACGCATTCAAATAATTTTGAAGTTAATTATTTATTTATCAACTCAAATTACAAAGTCATTAAATGGCTTGTTGATGAGTGAACTAGATAGTTGCCTGTATTCCGGCAGCCTCCATCACCATTTAAAACATTATCAGGTTTTCATAGCCATTCAGAATCTTGTGTCGAGTTTCTGGGCTTTCTCCTGTCGCAATTGAGCTCGTTAGCACGTCTGTAGACTATCCCCGAAAGTCGGTTCAAAAACAGGTTAATTATTTGTTTTTATAAATGGAACACTAGAAGACGTCCACACTTGGTACGACCAGGTAAACCAGATACTGGAAGGAGGTCCTGTTAGAAGTCGTAATAATTGACGAACTTGTATGAGATGTATGAATGTGGATGAAGCAAAAATTGTGTCAGGACAGGAGAGTGTGGCACTCTATCTTCTCTGTCTAAGTAAATTGGTTAGTTATTAAAGTATTATTAAGGAGAACACTTTCTTATTGTGAAGTGGTAATTATTCAGAACATAGGTCTATGATATTTTAAATAGTAATTATATTCACATAAAATAAAGATATTCACATAAAATCAATTTTACTTAAAAAATATTATTGTTACGCTACCGGAATTTGAATCTCCTGGATCTCTTTCCAAACCGGGGAAGGTGCATTATCCACTTGTGCTGCAGCGACAGTACTTTTGACAACAAATTAACTCACATGTTACACTTTTTCAAATTAACAACAGCAATATTTTTCGATAAAATTGATTTTATATATATATCTTTCTAATTAATACATTTAAGTTTTATAAAAGTTAAAAACATTTTTTAACATTTCGGATTTCAACTTTTAACAATAATTCTACTCGTATAAGGTGTGTAAGGTAAGTACAGTCACCAATGATTAACTATATTTAACGTTGTTTTTTACATTTCATATAGAGCGAAGACTGAATCAACTGGTATGTATCGATGTTTACCTATTTTCTTTTGCCTATTATTTACTTATTTCGTGGGCCATGTACATATGCTCTCAAAAACTGTGTTATAAAACACAATGTTTTTATCTTAATATGCAACATATACATAGATAATGTAGGTTATGTAATTATAAAATATTTTTAGATTCCTCTGCTTTTTTAATAGCTAATGAAGTTATAGTACTCGTATTTATATAATCATGTTTAAAACATAGTAAGTTTCTTCTTTGTGAGATAATGTGAATTAATGATGATTTTAAATTGTTATTTAAATCCTTACTGTGAATATGATTGTAATGATAATGAGTAACTGATTATTCGTATTTTTTTAAGTAATGACTGGTATACTAGAAAGTAAACTTTCAACAGTTAAATCTTGGTTACCAATCATCGTCATAATCACAATCACATACACACCATCACTATAGTGTTTGTTAATGGCATGTGAGACGAGAGGAAGGAGAAATGGTTGTGGAAAGGGGTTATGACTTTATCTGACTTCTTAGATTTGCTTGCTAAATATTGCAGTATTGCTTCAAGTTATATAGTAATATTCCATCCAGGACAACAAATTAGATATTATATTATATGTGAATAGCTGTCACATTGCATCAAAAAATCAATAAAGGGTCTAACTTTATATCATTTCAGAGAGGACATAACGAAAGCGAGATATTATGAAAATACATTTGAATCGAGAAGTATGTGTTTGTTGTATTTTGTTCAATTGGAAAATTCTGAAGGGTTTCCTGAAAGATCAAGATAATTTAAATGGAAAAACATTTATTCTGGTTAGAAGTTTCCAAAATAGCGTGGAATATTTAATAGGCTGGAATTGATTACAGTGTTTATTTAACGATAAAGTTTCGGAATAAAATAATAGAATTGTGTATTCAAATGGAGGGATTCTTAGAAATGTTTCAGAATAATTCGTTGTAATTGAAACAGTTTTTTTAAGAATGTTTATTTTAAAATTATCTTATATTCAAATAGCCGAAGAAATTTGTAGAGTGAATTGTTGAACATTACTGATATTTAGTTTAGAAAGTAATAATTAATTTAATTATATTTATCATCTGAAATGTTCACTGATTGAGAATCTAGCGACACATCGATATACGTATGCGCATAGAATGCTCTAAAATCCCACAGTAACAAGCATATTTCGTTCCTTCGACATTAATATGAAATATGTAATAATTGACAATGTGTTATAATTGTAAAAATACCATGTATGTCGCGCGCAAATTATGTCAACTGTATAAGAATGGATTAGACATTTGGTTGCTATAAATCAAAATAGATATAAATGATGTAATTTCTCCTTAGAAATATTGATTGAAACGATTTCTAAGATAAAAAATTTCTGTCAACTGATTTAATTTGTTCTGAATCATTTTGATTTGTTTTTGTACTGTTGGTATCGTAAATATAATTGAACAATATATAATTATTAATAACTAGATTATAGAAGGTAGTTTGGAGAGGCTTGTTGCGGTAGGCCACGTCGAAGGACGAAGAAGAAGAGGAAGATCCTTCACCCCATGGACCGACCAAGTAGAAAAAGTAACAGGCACTTCTTTTATGACAGCTCTAAGATCTGCAAAATGCCGAGAAAAGCGGAGGAGTATAGTTAAGAGGGAGATAGCTCATGGAGATCACGATCTTCGACATCCAAATATTTAATTTCGGTCACTTATTTCCAATTTTTATTAATTTAGTTTTGTTTACGTTTATTATTTTTCAGTCATATTGCTAAATTATTTAAGTCATTTATTATCATTAAGTTTATTTGATTTATTATAGTTTCATAATTTTGGGATACTAAATACGAATCCAGAGTTCAAAATCTTAAAATTGACGGTTTTTAACAAATTTTATTTTTATTTTTTCTAAATACTTATTATGCCCAGAGTCAAAGTAATCAGTTCTCCAGTGTCGTTAACCGTCTGGCGCGTTCACGTTTAAGCTTTAGTCAATTTACTTAGTGGTTACTGTATATTTTTTCGATAGATGGAATTCTTCTGTGTTCACAGGATATAACAGATCTAGTCTACAATATTTTATGGATACCTGACTAAATTACGAGTCGAAAATTTACAAACAATATGTGCCTTATCTCAACCATGTCAGATATAAGCATTTCAAAAAAATCAAAATTTTGCGATTGTTTCGATTAATTGAAATAAATCATTCATTCCAAATTATATATTGAATAAAAGAAAAGTCCTGAAGCAAAGATATAAATTATTAATAATAATAATATATATATATATTTTTTTTTTGATTCATAGTACTGTACAGTGTGTTATTATATTGTAATAATCATATAACATTGCAGCAAAGTAAGACATATATTTCGATACCCTGTCTGCTACACTAGTATTTTACTGCATTATAGCAGACAGTGCCATTCCGGTATAGTAATAAACAAAGTATAGTATTCAATGTACATATAAATATATATAAAGAGTAAATCGAGATGCGATTAGATAGCATATAAATACATTGTAAAACTTAAAGTAAGTAAATGCATTGTTCAATGTAGAAAAATATATAAATATTTATAGGTAGCACATAAAATATATGTATAAAGAGTAAAACACAAATGTATTTAGATAGCATATAAATACAATGTTCAATGTATATGAAAAGTAAAAAAATATTATATAAAGAAAAAACAGGATGCAAGTAATAGCATATAAATATAATGTAAAACTTAAAGTAAATGCAATATTCCATTTATAAAAAAATAAAAGACTAAGTAAAGTACGAGTAAATAAGTAAATAATATACAAACATGAAGTAAGAGTGTAAAAAATAAGCAAATAACATACAAATATGAAGTAAACTTATGTAAAATTGTAATGCTCGATTTAAAACAATTGAAAAAAGTTCAGTTAAATAGCACACTAACACAACTACAGAGAAGAGTAGAAAATGCAATATTCAATATATAGGTACTGTTGTAGCAGTTTTAATCTCAAGTTTGGACTTTCAAAAGTTCTTGGACGTAGTTTCTACCCATCTTATTTAAATCTACTTGATATTTTTCGAATCCAATGATTGAAATTGACTAAATAAATTGTCATTTTTTTATAGTAGAATGAGAACATTATTTAGCATACTAACACAGAGAAGAGTAGAAAACTAATATAAAAATAATATGGCATATAATATACTTCTAGATAAGTGACAACAAATAAACGAAAAAAGATCTAGTACTAATGAGTAACGACTGAAACTGTTGTATTTCTGTTCCAGTAAACGATGTTTTCATTTAAACAGAATATCCGTCATCTCCGGGTACCCGTTGTATCGGCTTGCATCCACGCTCGTTCCATTAACCCGTTACGTCACAGGATTTGCAGCCATTTGAGGAGGCAGACGGTTGGAATAATGTGAAATTACGGTCGGGAACAAAACAATAAATAACGTCCGCTGCACATTCATCCTTGTAGCATCGGTCTGGTCGATCAGAATCGGGGATGAAGGCGATTCGTTCACGGTATACTTGGATGATAGTTACAAGCTGTCAACCATTTTATCATAGACGCAAAAAATGTCTCAAAATAAAAACAGTTTTTGTTATTAATCGAAAATCAAAATTGTTTTTTATGCACTGCATACGCACATTAATAGAATTTTAGTATTATTTAGAAAACAATGATTAATACGTGTATTTATATAATAGACTTAAAAAAAAAAGAAATTTTCTCGTGAAACTTTGTGAAAGGCCATTTAAAATTATATTTAACCATTTCTACTATAATAGCACTTTAAAGTACCATCAACTTTATCTAGTCATATATCTAACTGTGGTGTCAATTCTCTGATGATACTACTAAGTCTACATTACTAATAGTCAATATTTGAGTATGTTCCAAGAACTGACAATTACTGGATTTTCAGCTACAAAGGCACTGTTATTAAACAAATAATAGATATCTCACAGAGACGAAGCTATTTTTTATAATATTTAATAGAAATGTATGAAAATATGGGTACTTACACGGGTTACGACCTGTAATATACTTCCATTAAATATAATTAAAAATATGAGATATCTATTATTTTTTAAAATAATAGTCTACTCAAATTATTTAGACTACTAACATTAGTTATTTTTTTGTTATGTCAACACTGCGGCGGGTGAAATGTCAGTCAGGATAGGTTTGACGCGCTTGTATTCCTTGTGGTTATTAATAGTTATTTGGATCAAATTTTTTTCTTCTTAAATTATGAACTTTTTTTTAAAAATATTTTAGAATATTTTTTTCATATGTTTTGTACTATGTTATATTTTATTATTTTTGTATACGTCATGTGAGGTCTGACTGTAATTAGAAGTTCTACAAATTATAATTAATTATATTTATAATAATATTTTTTTTATCACAAATTTGCTTATTTTATGTATGAAGAATACTACAAAAAATATACGGTTGCTAGGCACTTAAACTTAATAATAATAATAAAATAAAAATATTATTTATCATTTGTTATTAACGTTTCCAATGCTGATGCACCATCTTCAGAAATAAATAATAAATAACAAATAAGTGAAAGTAAACAGATTTTTTATTTTAAATATAATTTAATAAAAAATATTTTCATAATATCTTAATATTTTCATTAATTAGTTTAAAATTCATCAGAAAGATTTTTAATTTAATACTGGAGAATACTGAAATAGAGCCCATTTTCTCGAAACGTCCGTCAAAGTATGAGTTTCCTGTTATATGTATGTAATTTTTTTTCGTTCGTATTACGTTTAAATTATGGAAAATAGTGATGCAATTTTTGATAGATATTACAAAATATCGTATCGTCCGCAATAAACCTGTAAGTCATGATTAATCAGAGATGTGTCATATTTATGCGAGTTAGAAGAACTTCATTACGTATATTGTCGAGCCTGAAGATTCCATGTATGCATCTGTAGTTTGTAGAACCACATTTTATAAGCTATCGCAATGCAACCTAATATATATATATTTTTTTTGCAATAGCTTACGGTACTTACTTCAAAAATACTGACCCATTTTACGGAAATGTGCCTAATCTCAAAGCACTTATTTAAAATTAAAGTGTTAAATTAGTTTATCAAAGCATTATTCGGTGGAATCTGAAATACATACATCATGCACAGTGGCGTGCACTAGGTTTAAACCTACGTTATGCTGCTAATACCGATGCTGTAAAAGCAGTGGGTATTGTTATCACTAAAGGTTCTGTAAGAAATACATTATTTTATAAACATGTTTTGTGAAAGAATTCCCGTGTGAATTTATTTCTGTTCTTTAAAAATATTAATATTATTATTGCATTACATTTTTTAAGTTAAGAACTTAAAATATTTTGTAATATAATATTTTACCATGTTTAAAGTGTATTAGAGAGCATGAATTCAAGTCAGCTTCAAATATAGCGGGGTTTTGCAACACGTTCGCTCAAACGATGACGTGTATTCAGAACATCGCGCGCCACGAGAGTTGGGTTTAGTTCGTTCATGTTTGAAAAAACACATGCGCAGCTTTATTTGTCATTTACAAATTCTTCCATTAAATGGTTTTAGTTAGCGCATCAATATGATAACTTTTAATTATTACTTATTATAATTACACATATAATACATCAAATAAATATTTAATTTATATTTATTAAGGAGAACACATTCTTATTGTGAAATTGTAATTATTCAGAACATAGGTCTATGATATTTTAAATACAAATTAAATGAATTATTAAAAATGTAACACATAGATTCGAAAATTTGTCCTCAATCCACTGTGTTGGTATAGAATAATCGGATAATGCACGTTACCCGGATTGGAAGAGATCCAGTTTCCAATCCCGGTAGCAGTAAAAATATTTATTGATAAAATTGATTTTATATGTATATCTTTTTAATTAATTATTATTTCGCAGAATTATAGTTATGCACAGCTTTTTTGATTGTAAGGAGTGTACGCCCCTGATCATACACATATGCTTAAATATATAATTTAGAATCAAAATGTGTATTTTATTGTTGGTATAAGTACAAATTCCAACAGATTTTATTTTCTAAACAATTGTGGAAAATATCGTTCGAAACAAAGATGATACTCAACCTACCTAAATTAATATTACACGAAACAAATTTTATACTTAATCAATACATTATCACCTTTGAAAAGGAAAACTTAACGATGCTATAAACATATTTATTGATATACTTGGATAGCACTATCAGAATCATTAACTGAGTAATGTTCGCTTATATAAAATGAATCTTTGTTTAATAAGAAAAGATAATTTAAATTCTGCAAAAAACGAGCAAAACTTATATTTTCTCGAACAGAACTATTTATGTACACAAAAAACCAATTATATACACTTTTCTTTCTGTGTTATTTTTACCGACCGGGCAGCTTCTAGATGTCGACCATATCTTTAATCTGATCGCATACATCACGAGAAAACCGCCCTTCCAACTCAATACAATAAACTACCCCAACGCCCATACACTATCTGCGCGCCAGCGCCCCATCCTGAAATATGAATATACCAATATGCTTTGAAAGGAGCCAGAATTTGGGACGTATTTTACGTTTTTATGTTACAAGTAGGGATACCCTTATTGGCAAAAAATGGTACGATAAGCAACCGCGTTGTTTACGATGGGCGGGCGAATTATATTTAAGAGGCTTTCGTATCAGGCTTTTATATCAGATCCTCAAGAGAATGTGTGGAGTTTTGCGAATATTTGGGGGATGTAATATGCTAAATATTGATCTCAAATTTGAAAACAAAATGGCTTGTAATAATAAGACTAATGATATGTATGTAAGTAAAACATAGTTATATACATTGCTAATATCAAGATGAGGTTAATGATTATAATATATTATTAAGGAGAACACATTCTTATTGTGAAGTTGTAATTATTCAGAACATAGGTCTGTGATACTTTAAATATAAATTAAATGTATTAATTAAAAAGATATACATATAAAATCAATTTAACCACAAATATTGTTGTTAATACCGAGATTTAATTAGTGTTTAAAATATCACAGACCTATATCCTAAGTAATTACAACTTCACAATAAGAATGCGTTCTCCTTATTAATATATAAGTTGTATCAATGTGTCCAAAATTTAATAAAAAATAATTGTTAATTCTGGCGTCTCCTATAATATTACTCAAAGGTATTTGAGATTACATAAAAATAAAGTATATGGCTTTCTAATAATGGAACGATAGATGTATTAATTTGAAAAGAGCAACATATAGGTTTGAAAATTTGTCTTCAATGTACTGTGTGTTGTAGCATAATCAGATAATGCACGTTCCCCGGATTGGAAGAGATCCAGATTCGAATCCCGATAGCAACAATAATATTTTACGATAAAATTGATTTTATGTATATATTTTTCTAATTAATACATTCAATTTGTATTTAAGATTATAATATAAGTTGTAGTAAACTAGAAAATATAATATATATTTTAAAATACTATTGGTGGGGTGAGATAGGATGATTTGAGACGCGGAGATTTGGTTAGGTCATTCGATATATAATAAATCAGTTATACAGTGTGTCCCAAAAGTCTTTTTCATTTTGTTTCATTCGCTGCACTAACGCAATAAGCGGGAGAGGGGCGGGGGTGTAACATATAAGTTCGAAAATTTGTCGTCAACTTACTGTGTTGGTGTAGCATAATCGATTAATGCATTTCCCCGGATATAAAGAGATCCAGGTTCGAATTCCAGTAGCAACAACAATATTTTTTCGATTAATTGATTTTATATGTATATATTTCTAATTAATACATTTAAATTGTATTAAAAATATTATAACATTAAAATATATTTTCTGCTTAAAGGTCATCATACTTAAATCTTTCAGCATTGTACTGATCTGAGTATATCTATTGTTTCTAAGTCTTATTCCGAAAACTTATATTGCAGCATTGATAATTAATATATTTCTTCTTCATTAGCCAAAAACAAAATGCTGCTGCAGTAGTTGATGTGAAGAATAATAAAAGAGTAGTATACCATTTTATAAGATTAATAAATCTTTTGATTCTTTTCTCAGGAGTGAGATTTTTTAGCAATCTTTTTAGTCACATGTCTTGTATTTTGCGATATATTAAATTTATATTCATTGGCATACAAATAAGTGTACTTTGTAATTCGAATGGTCTGTGGGTTCTTGCACGATTCTTGTTAACCTATTGAATGCTACTGTATCAAAAGTTGATATGGTATAAATTGGTTTTTGTACGCGGCCGTATCAACAGTTGATACGGCGACTTTGGTCCGTGATCACAGTGCGCCTATTTCATACAATATCTTAACACACACTAAAAGATTCCTAATTCTTGCTGTGCTACAGTGATACGGTGCTAACATCTTCAGATATTTTTGATAAATAAAAACGTACTTCATTAAAAACATCGATAATATATCACGTGTTTTGAGCAGCTGCCGCATGCTGTACCGTTATGTATGATTTTGTATGGAGTTTATGTTTATTCATTTAAAACATCCTACGGGTACTCGTACGTAAGTCGTCTATTTTGATGATTTAATGCATATTTGGGTATTCGAAAAAATGTGCCGCGTATGAATATTGGAATGTCAGGGCTGGAAGTAGCGTTCAAAATGATTAAAATTAAACGGTTTAATCTCTGCTAATTCGTAGGCCATTATTTTCCAATGCGAGTTTCTATTCTTCCAAAGTATCCTGTAAAATTTAATGGTTTTCTCTGATCAAAAAAGAAGACTATATTATTATTCTATTATTTTTATTCCAATGTATTTACTTGCGATATTATAAATTCTTTTTTTTGTAAATGTCCTTCTTGTACTGAAACACAATACATGATCAATAAACATTTTGTACGGCTGTCGTTCATTATTCGTCGCTGATATTGATTCAAGCGCAATAAAACCCAAACTACTATACATAAAACAAATCTACCGATACATGGATTCAATGAATGGTACGTATCATTTGTGTCCATACATTATTTGATAGTTGGATGAACGCCAATGGAAAACATATTGGTACAAAATATTTCATGATTAATTTCAAACAATTCGGTCCATCCTTTACAAAATAAATTGATGAAAGTTTTCAATTAAAACTGGTAGACATCTGCTGGTTTTGCCGGTTGCTTTTGCTAGGTACTTCGGGCGCATGCTATCAAGTCATTATTGATCGCCTCACGGCCGAAGTCTAATACATTTTAATTTTTAAATAATTAGACAATAAAGTGATCATGTCTAAATGATGAAGTATTTAATAACGTTCGATTGAACTTATATAACACAAAGTAATGTATGTAGGAAAAAAATCCTAAAATATCAATATTAATCAAGGTTGTAAATTGAGTTCATAAATCTAGGAAAACACGAGTGTAAATGGCATCATGTTAAAGCACCCAAATGTTCAACTACCCTTTTGGTATCTCTTTATTAAACTCAAATTAATATCCCGTCCGAACTTATTTCTTTCCTACCGAAATACAAATAATGTTTAATCGTATTTGATTAAAACGATTACGACATTGTTTTTTTTTAGCAATTTTCAGACCGTGCCAAAAGAACTGCAGTTCTTTTATCTTCAGATAACTTTCCAACAGATAACATAAAAACGTGATAGTGTAGCGTCTTACTTACTTACCATCATGCCGTTTCCCCGAAAGGGTAAGCAGAGAGGATAGAGCGTCACACTCTTCTATCCTGACACAATTCTCGCCTCATCCACATTCATACATCTTCTCATACAAGCTCGCTTGTTATTGAGGCTTCTAACAGGACCATTTTCCAGTATTTGGTTTACCTGATCGTGCCAAGTCTTCTGCAGACGTCCACTATTTCTGGTGTCATCAACAATTGCGTCATACATCTTTCTTACCATTATCTCCTCATTCATCCGTTCCATATGACCAAACCACCTAAATAATCCTTTCTTAATCTTACTCACTATACTAAAATCAGCTTTGAATCATCTTGGTTTACCTCAATCGAGTTTAAATTTAAGTTCTTAAAAATGCTAAAACAATTACTGTCCCAACTAATGTAGCTATTTCTCTAAATAAAATATCTAATAATAATTATTCTCATATGCCGTATTAAAGTTTTGCTTTACTTTTTGATTTTATCGATATATTTTCAAATATTTTATTCACAAATAAGGTTATTATTATTTTACTCACGGGATACCGATTTATCAGCAGCTGTGAAAAGTATTATTTATTTCATTTGTTTTGTTTTACATTAGAACATCCCCGGAGGTGAAGAAACCACCCTTAAGTCATTAATTTATTAATTCATTTTCTTCTCCCCTTCTTGAGTGGATCTGAGCTTTATCGCAGATACAAAGCTTCTACTGCTACCGGTACATGTTGCCATTCTAAGTTCAAAGCTTCTTAGTTTTCCTGGTTCAGGTATTATGTGGTTATATCAACTGTCATTATCCAAATGTTCTGGTTTGTAGTTAGATTTTCAAACATCTTGTTGATTACCTCACTCGATATGATATTCACGGAGTAGCGTTAACCAGCGATTTAATTATTAATCTTATCTGCTTGAAATAAGAGTTAAGTACAAATATTGTCATTTTTTTTAAATAAAAGGAATAACACATAAGTTCGAAAATTTGACGAGAACGTACACATTCATTAAAAATTATATCTATATTTAAACCATTGTGAGTTATTTTTACGTCAACCGGTTTCGATACTAAAGTATCTTCATTAGGACTTACGCATAACTGAACTATTCCATAAAAATAAAATAATAAAACGACATCAATTCAATAATAATTATAACTTTTCAGAGTTTTCCAACCAGCTTTTAGAGACAGACCATAATTTTGTAAAAAAAAACGGCATTTAAATTTTACAGATTTATATTAAATAATTTAGAAATTCTAGAGATTAATCCTTCAACACTAAGTCTAACACAATTAATAACCAATTGAACTTAACAAACAACCTGCTTCTCTGGCAATCCCCTCCCAATCTTAGCAAGACTCCGCCCCCGCCTCGTAATTGATGTCATTTTAATATTTTATTTTTATACAATAGTTCAATTGTATACCGGTTCTGACGAAGATACGTTAGTATCGAAAAATTACACAGAGTTAAATATAGATACAATTTTTAATTATGTCTAACCACCAAGTTAACGCTACAAACATCAACAATAAATACTCACTCTTCCGGAAAGATAAAGTTTCGGGTTCGAGTCTCGGTGGTAACTATATAAGAGATTCATCTAATTTGTTTTAAATAGTTTCATTGTTGATTCATTATTTTTTATAATATAAAATAATAAATGAAATGTCAAAGAAAGTAGCGAATTAAATAATTGACTTAGCTATTTTATTTAAATAGATTTTTATTGCACTTTTTTTTAATAGCAACTCAGCTCTATCGCAGAATAAAATCTGTTTACCATTTGAACAGGTTATATATATTTTTATTTATTATCTTTGTTTTATTAACCACTTAATTAATTAATATGAACTTTAACCACAAAGTTAATATTGATAATTTTAAAAGTAATGTTTTATATTGTTTGCTTTTAAATGAATTATACTTTCAAATGAAATTAGCAAGATTTGCAATGCACGGTAGTTAACTATGAACTACTAAAAAAGAATGGAAGCATTTTATGTTCTACAAACATTGATTTACTACAAAACAATATGATTTTTTAATCTATATTGAGAAATGTAAGTTTTTAACGTGGAGACGCTCGCATCAATAATATCAACATTTCGATATTTTCGTATTTATATATTATTATATATTTATATTTTCGATGCCGTAAAACATTCTCTCTCTTTTTAACTGTGATTACTCGTCATTTAGGTTGATATAGTAATTAAATACAGCTTTACTGTTTGATACTAAAACTAACTAACTAAATAGCAATTATTAGATAATCCTATAATCGTGGTATAGAATGCCTAAGCTTAGTCGGAGTGTAGAAAGAAAAGTAATAACTTTATTTTAAAATGCTGATTTGAGTAAAAATATCCCCGTTTTTAATAACAATGAAACTATATGTACACAAAAAAGGGGTATTTAAATATATATATATATATATGCGTACATGGAATGTGTGTTAAACGTTTGTGCTATTAAAATACGACTAACTCGATGGCCTTCTGGAACAAGGCTTGAACCCCCGACCACTAGATTAATGTCTTAAATACAACATGTAAATTTTAAAAGATAAATCTAATTTATATTAAATGAACGCAAATTTTTGATGCTTGAGCCAGGCGTACTGCTTAGTTGGGCCACCCACTGCTCATGAATACTATTCCTCATGTATTACATATTTGAAGCAGTGCCGCTTTTAGGCATAATTCCTCAGGATTCCGGATTTCAGGCAGGATTTCATGGGAAAAATAATGTTTATTTTATTACTAAAAAAGAATTTCTTGTTGTATTGTTAACCTTTACCATATCATGCTAAAAATACAATATGCAGCCATGCTGTCAACTCGTGTTACTGCGAGAAATTTGAATTTTTTAAGCACTTTAAATGGGAAAACAAGCTTAAATGTCCTTAAACTAGTTAATGTCATAGTTACTATAAATATAATAAGAAATGATAAATATAATAATTTAATACGTTAATTTTATTCTCAAACGTTATTCTTATAACGCATACGTCAAAAAACCCATCTAACATGATCTTTATCTTTATCTCTCTTCATTTAAATTAATGTGTGAACTTTTTCACCTGGTACCAGTAGTATTTTTAACGTAAATAACATGTAAAGTTTTAATTTTACATAGTATTGAATTCAAAAATTATTATTTTTGTTGTGATTTGCTTTGCATAATTGGTTTTCCACTAGTCATTTTTAAGCGCAAATGTTTTTTTTAGGACTAGGTAAAATGTAAGTTTTACATTGTACATATTTATAGAAATACGATTTTATTAGTTCGGTAGACCCATGTTACTGCATGGCTAGGGAAGGGTTAATATTTATTTTATTTTCGCTAGAAATTCGACGATTTGTATGCGTGTTGACATAGTGTTGATATCGTCATGAAATATAGTCTTAATACAGAAAATTAAATGTTTGTTTTAAGTAAGTGGATAATTGTTATGTATATAGATGTATAATTAGTAAATAATAGATACATTAATAAAAGTACGATGCGACGTTCGCCGTCATCTGTGAGTCGACAGTAAAGCGCGTTCAAGCCGAGGTATCACACGTGCTGAACGGTGCCCAAGCTACGCACTATTTTTCTACAGCAGTTTTCGCTTTGAACTACAGATATATTCTAATAACCTTTTGTAATTTTACTTTAATAAATTTAGTGTCAACCGTAAGCATTCATTAATGTTAAATCATTACAACCTGCTTTTAAGGTATCTTTGGAGGTCAACATCAATCTCTCATGACTGAAGATCGCGATCTCCATGAACTTTCGCCCTCTTAACTATAGTCTTCCACTTTTCTCGGCATCCTGCAGATCTAAGGGCTGTCACAAGAGAAGTGTCTATTGCCTTTTCCACTCGGTCGGTATAATGGGTGGGGGATCGTCTTTTTCCTCTTCGTCCTTCGACGTGGGCCACTACAAGTTTCCACAAGCTATCTTCTCTTCTCGCAGATGCCCAAAAAAATTAAGGATTCGTCTCAAGCAAATAGTTGAGAGTATATCCTTGCTGTTTAATTTCTGCAGAATAGAGACATTCGTGCATCTCGCCATATGCGTCACATGTACCACCAGCACCACATCTCAGATGAATCAATTTGTCTTCTCTCCCTTGCGTTCAGAGTCTATGATTCCACAGCATATACAAATATAGAATGCACCAGAAACTGTACAAGTCTGACCTTTGTTGTCTTAGAGGTAATCTTATATATTTATGTAATCTAATCCTTCTGATAATGCTTAATCGCCTCACATAACAGATATTACAAGTAGAGTCTTATTAACTATACAGATATTACAAGTAGAGTCTTATTAACTATACAGATATTACAAGTAGAGTCTTATTAACTATACAGTAATTCTGCAGTGTTTTAGAGTCTCACTGCTAGAGACGTAACTATGCCAGTGCAGCCAGTGCGGTGCATTGGGGCCCACGTTGTATTGGGGCTCAAAAAGTTCGCTTCACCGGCGATAATACATTGATAATCTTTTCACGTATTTTTGTAGTGGCACTCCGCTAATGTATAGAATTAAGAACAAGACTATCGCTGAAATGCGAAAATTGCCTTAAAGCGAAGCAAGTATTTTTTTAGCAATATTTGAATACGTCCAAGAACACATAATTACTGGATAATACAACAAAGGCACTGTTACAAAACAAATATCCGATATATCATAGAGACATAGCTATTTTTTAAATTATATTTAATGAAAAATATATGGAAGCATGGAGCCATTACAGAGCTTACGACCTGTCTTCGGCTGGCTTAAGTGTCACTTTAGATATATATAACGTTCACCAGTACCACTACACCATCGCCATTTATGGACCAAATTTGATAATTCATTTTTCTTCATTATGATTATCATAGTAATGAAATACATATATGCTGTTTAAAAAAAAGGAAAAATGAATTATAAAATTTAGTCCATAGATAGCGATGGTGTAGTGGTACTCGAAGCGAGTCCACATGCTAAAATATACACAACTTTCAATAAATTTATAAATGTGGAGATTGAGGGGTGAGAATTGGTGTACGTCATCACTTAAACCAGCCAAAAACAGGTTGTAGGCCCTGTAATTACCTCATACTTCCATATATTTTCCATTAAAATATAATAAAAAATAGATTTGTCTCCACGAGATATCTGATATTTGTTTAAGTATTTTTAAAATTGCAAGTGCATATAAATACCTAAAAACACGAAGGTTTTTTTTTTGTGAAAGTGTGAATATTATATAATATAAAATAACGCATAATGACTAGGATATACTAATTTAGTGGGCGTTTTTTCTACATTGGGGCTCAATTTTTGTAGTTACGCAACTGCCGTGCTGATGTGAGAGCATTGGTTTACCTATTCAATTTAATGCAAAAAATAAATGAAAACGAAAATAAGTAGATGTTTCTTAACCAAGAGAAAATGTTCTCGTCGCCGCTTTGCCCGCCATCAATCACCTTTAAACTTGATTGGAATAGTTTAAAAGTAGTCGTTTTCTAGGCAGAGCCCCTGCAGCTTTAAGATATGCATTAAGTAAATACAGTGAAGACTTTACAAGTAATTAACTCACCGCCAGTCCGCCGCCGGTCTCCGCCCCGCGGCGCGGCCGCTTCCGCGTTGACAACGTTAGAGCAGCACTTGTAGCCGACTTCTCGCGCGCTATCTTGCCGAGGCGCTGCAGAAAGACGCGGGGCTTCCAAGTGGTTTTTTCTGCAAACAAAAAAATGTTTAATAATAGAGCAGCATTCAAAACGCACTTAGCGATTTTATTTCTTCAATTGTAATTAAACATTTTATAACACCGATGCTCCGAATAGGCTCCAAAAAATACAAGAGGTGTAGCTAATCTGAATTTAACAATTCTCAAAATTACCAATAAGTATGAATCGAAGACATTAGAATATGTTGTTCCTACACTAAAAAATAAACTACCTGGGTTTTTATAAAAGAGTATGCTTTTTAGAGTATATAATTTGGACGAAATGATAAAAAAAAATGGCTTGTAAGCATGAAATTAATTGTTTAAACTGTGACTGATTTGTTGTTGTTGTGTTTTGATTATATTAAATGTATATAAATATACCTGTAGACAAACTTCTAGCGAGACGTTTTGTGGGTCTAGTTTAAATTAAATAATGTACAAAAATAATGAATTTTAAAAAATGTTGTCATGGACGTTGAGATGTAGAGTATTCTGGTATATTTATTGATTGTGTGTCTCAGACCACATTTTTGGTCGAAATATCAGATTCCATTGAAGGGTACATCATCAGGGCTTATGTTGCTGATCAGTACTAATCAGGCTGACGTGATACAATTAGGACCTCTTTGTCTACTTGCAAAACTGATAAGTAAATAAAATTTGTCGAAGATATTGTTCATTTACTATAACTGCAACTATAATATTTGTCGAAATTCTAATATAATATATATATATTATATTAGAATTTATGTGACAGAAATAAAGACGCGATGTTATTTTAAATTGATTACGTAATAATAAATTAAAATTGTGTAGAGAAAGAACAGCGTTATTTATAGAATTATGGCAATGAAGTACTTTAACATTAAAAATGAGTAAAAAGTAATTTTACCACTTAGATTTGATTGAATATCAACAATTTCTTCCCTAATATTTGCATTGGTTTTGACATCACTCAGATAATTTAGTCTTTTCTGGGCTATTTTTGCTGTTGATTATTTAATTTTGTCTTGTGCTAGGTCAATAATGACAAAATTAAATCACACAACGAAATAGTTTTGAAAGGACTCCACTAAAATATCTTTATTCCTTTACCCATTTCATTTTAAGCACCCATCATTTTTTATGAAAAAAATATTCCAACGTCACATTCTTTCGTATCGTGTTCTTATATATTTAATATCTTTTATCTTAAATGACTGAATCTCTCTAACATATTGTTACGTTGCGATCTGGCTATGGCAGATGGAACGCCATCGCAACGTCACCAGCTAGGCTCAGTCTGTGGGTATGTGTGTGTGGTATCTGTATGGTTGATTCGGATGGATAGGAATGGTCTCAAACAATAACAACACTCGATTTACACATTAAACACGCTTTAATTAGATCAAACATGTGACACCCGCCATTGTAAGCACGTTGAGAGTTCCAAATCTTCTATTACTAATAGTTCTTTCAAACAAAGTTCTCCACTTCCTCGGCTGACGAGGAGACACTTTGAGGAGTTAGAGTTTCTATATTACTCGACTTATCCATTTGGGTGGTAGATGACAGCCGTCTTTCGGATGCTGTGTGCCAACTCGCCTTTGATAAATTTAGAAGGCACGCCGTCTTGAGCAGGTCCAAGTAGGAAGACCTCGACACGTTTTCCACGGCCGCCCGCCGGAAATTTCTACACGAGTCCCAGCTAGACGATACATCATCATATGGGTGAATCGAGGCCTCATCTCCCGTATTCACCACGTCTCACAATCCTTGTGGCGATCTCTTTTTTGGCATTCTGTACGGCGAGATGCCGCGCGGCGCTACACTTGCTGGGCGCTCGAACGAAAGTACCCTCCCCTCCTTCGTCCAGCCTTTTCTACTACCGACCGCATCCACTCAAGTCGGTATAGTAGCGCTCAGTGCTGCCGCTCATATTTAAATGTCACATCTTATTAAACGATATTCATATTGTTATATATAGTATCTACTCGGTATAAATGAATTATGTTAAGTATTTCTTTAACACTTCCAAGCATAGTGTACTCTTTTGCATTTATTTATATGATACGTTCTATCAAAATCAAGGATAAAACTGATTTTAGCTTTCACAATGATTTTTTGTACAATTTTTACTAATTGAATTTTATTTTAAAATATTTATACATGTATTGAGAAAAATGTTATATTAATGTTGCACATAATTAAAATGAATATGATAAACATACCTCTATATTAGAATTACATTATTTTTCTGCACTGATTTCATTGGAGAGTCTGTCAGTGAATCAATAATAATACATAAATAAGTAAGCAAACACTTTAGGCATCTATTATTATACAAATTCACTATTAATGGAAACCTTTATGCAAAATTCTTTATAAAGAGCTATTATAAAGTGAATTTTCAATGTACCCATATCTAAAGCGCAATAAAATAAACCGAAAAGCTATAAAATCATATTAAAGAGAAAATTGTTTTCAAAATAATTTGTTAATGCGACCTAAAATTCAAACAAACACAACTGTTTGGATTCGTTGGAGAGATTGTGTATTTTAGACAAAATACGGTACAATTAATCTATTTTATTAACATGATTAAGGAAACCACATTAATTTAATGGATCATTTCGTATTTTGGATTGATAATAGGGTACTATATAATGTAACAGTTGACTGGATTGATTCTAGGAGCTGACGGTTTATAATCCTATTGGAAGCTGGAGGATATTATAAGCTTTATGGGTAATATTATTTATCCCTTGACAATATTCATTAATTAATAAAGACTTTGAAGCCAAACATAACATTAGGGATGATTAATCATTAAAAGAGGGATAGATACCTACAATGTATGTATTTCCATAAATATAATATTAATATATACAGGTGGTCCCACTGCAGCTTCGCTTGATAGAAAAAAATACTTATTAATATAATAACGTTATGCTCGTCTACCAAATTAAATCTAATTATAGCGTTAAAAGTTTCAGGAAAATTAGGTTGATATTTTATTTGATATTTGTTATTTTATTGTACTCATAGTGAGTTGATAAAGGGTGCCCAGTGAAAAATTTTTATGTTTAAAAGCAAAGCGTTGGTTTAATGGCAGCAACTTCACGGTAGATATTTTATTGCAGGGCTTGAATTGTTCCAGGATTGTTGCTGTAAACTCTCGATTTAAGGTATCTCGACAAAAAAAGTCGCACAGTGTAAGGTCTGGTGACCGAGGTGCCCAGCGTATGCCTCCGTACTTGCTGATTAATTTATCGGGAAAAATTCCCCTCAGCTTCACCATTGAAACTCTAGTTGTATGTGGAGTGGCCCCGTCTTGCTGAAATTGTGTTCTGTTGTTGAACCCGGGAAATAGCTTCAGTTGCGATACTAAAAACTCATCTCTTGCTGGTTAAAAAATAAGGGCCAATTATCCCTCGGCCAGAAATTGCACACCAAACTGCCGTTTTTGGATAATGCAAACATTTTTGATAGAGTTCTTTTAGGTTGTCGGGGCACCAGTATCTCATGTTCTGTTTATTAACATAGCCATTGATATGAAATTGGTCTTCGTCAGTAAATAATATTTCCAAGCATTCGTGTTATTCCAACACGTTCCAACATCGTTTTCGCTAAGGTTTCATGTAAAGAATAGTCATTTTCGTTGAGAAACTGCACGATTTGTAGATTATTTTTCAAAATAACGTGCACTGTTGATTTTTTTATTCCAGTACAGGCTGCAATCTTTCTTATCGATTTACACGGATTGGGCATAATTTCACGTCGAACTTGAGCCACATGTTCTGGCGTCGCTGCTGACGTTGATGGTCCCGGAGGAGTTTGGTTAACCATTGTCTCTTCTTGTCTGAACTTTTGAACCCAACACCAGGTAAGTTCCGTCCTCACCTTGATGGTTTACGAGCAATTACTATTTAATCTTGAAATTATTCCGCTGAACACACTATATATAAACATATTAAAACATAAACAAGTAGTGTAAATAATCCATAATATAACAGATTTTTTTACACAAAACAAAATGCAAATATTATGATGATTTTTGATGAGTTGTAAATATAAAATACATATACAAAGATAAATAAATGAACAGTAAAATAAAATACTAGTTAAGATATAAAACATATACAGAAAGAGTAAAAGCATTCAGAAAAAACCGTAGATAGGTTTATATCATAAACGTAGAAACGTAGAAATATAAAATAAAATAATATTATGATAACTAAAATCTTTTTATAAGCTGTGAATAGAAATAATAATAAAGTTATTGCCCAAAAATATGCTAGATTTTTTACCCATATGTTCTTAGTATGACGCTGTGAGTATTACTACAACTTATGTCTTTATTCAAATCATCTAAAATTTATGTTGTTACTTATTTTAGCATTCTTTCTGAACATTTTTAAATGTAAGTATACATAAAATAAGAATCTTCCACTACATTTTTCACTCACAAAGAAAATGAAAAATCTCTTTAAAACTTACTCGTACATATGTTACTTGCGAAATTGTTTACATTAAGTTAGAAAAATGATGTTACCTAAACGCTCTCCTTTTTGTACCTCATGAGGACACTCCATCATAATGGCTGACTCTATTTTCAAAATTGCCTCTAAGTTGGTCGAATTTATAAATACACCCTTAGTTTAAATATATTCAAACTAAATAAGTTATGTCAGATAATTTTGATGAGCATATAATATACTCAAATCGAGATATTGAGTTAAAATATGAGCATATTCTGGTATTAAATCAGTGTTTAGTCTTGCATGCTTAAACGTGATTGCATGTTTTCTGGAATCTCTTCAATTCAAACAAATGTAGGCTAGTATGAGCATAGTCTGACCATGTTGAACAGAATTGAATAGCTCCATCAAAGGATCCAAACTTGCATACAAAGTTGCTCTAACTCTACATACATGGCCGAAACGATTGACATGAATTTGATACTATTGATATTAACCTTTACCATAACATGCTAAAAATACCCTACGCAGCCATGCTGTCAACTCGTGTTACTGCAAGAAATTTGAGTTTTTTAAGCACTTTAAATGGAAAAAACAAGCTTAAATGACTTTTAAATAGTTAATGTTATAGTTACTATAAATATAATAAGAAAAAATAAATATAATAATTTAAAACGTTAATTTAATTCTCAAATGTTATTCTTATAACGCATTCGTCAAAAAACCCATCTAACATAATTAACATTTTTATCTATCATCATTTAAATTAATGTGTGATCTTTTTCACGTGGTTTAAGTGGTATTTTAAACGCAGATAGCATGCAATGCATCAATTTATAAAGCATTGAATTAATTATTTTTTTTATGATTCGCTTTACATAACAGATTTTTCACTAGCCATTTCTATGTGCAAATGATTTTGTTAAGACTAGGTAAAATGTAAGTTTTACATTGTGCATATTTATAGAAATACGATTTACTTGACTCGGTAGACCTATGGTACTGCGTGACTAGGAAAGAGTTAAACAGTTAAAAGCATGTATTCCTTTAAACTAAAAGTTGTAGCATAATAAATACCTTTGTATGCATATTAACACTTCTTATTTCACATACCATATTGTAATTAGCAAAGCGACTGTGAGTAATAATTAATTAAGATTAATAATAGTAGATGTAGACAAATTATTGTAAAAAACATTGTTTGCAAGTTGTACATGCTTCGATTGTCAGTTTTTGAATTTGAAGGTGTGAAGTATGTACCTCCGATATTACGTGGGTATTCCATTTTAACTTGCAACGCCAGAATAAATCGGGATCAGAGTTTCTAAGAACGCTCTCTAAAACGGAATTAAACATAATTCTCGAGTGACATACTTATACAATCAATAGAAAGCAGAAAGAGCTGTTGAAGGGTGTTTTCACGAACAAACACTACTATTGTTACATCTATACAGACTGATTTTGTATTTTAGTATTGTCTTCTTAATTTTTATTGCTCACTTTAAATAAATTCTTAATGTCAAACGCCAAACATGACACTTTTAATATTAAATCCTCAATGCTCATTTTTTCATTGTTCAGATATCTCCGTACAATCTTTTGATAATATTGATGAAGACATGTTCCAACACAATGAAATTTATGTTCACTCGGATTCCACAGGTGAGCTCGATAATAAATATTCTACTATCAACTCATTTTTTAATTTAATAAAATATAATGTATTACGCCGATGAGCTCTTAGTGTAATGAAAACAGAAGTTTCAGATTATAATCCTGGAAATTATTGTAGTTCAATACAATGTACGATTCATTTGAAAGTAAGGATGTTTTTTTAATAAGATTCATCTTATATTCGAAATTCATGTAGTTTGTAATGCCTATAAATAGTAATATTTGATATTGTTGTTGTTGTTGTAATCTTAGTAACCTCCATATTTTTAAAACTTAGAACGTATAAATGTAAAAAAAAAACTGATAGCAACTATAAGAGCAATATATTTATTAATGCACATCTTATTATGATACAAATTACATAAATCAACTAAAAAGATGTACAGAAAAAATCTATTTATCGAAAATATATTAAGTTGCTACCGGGATTCGAACCTGTGTCTCTTCCTATCTGGGAAAACGTGTTACCATTCCACTAGAGCAACCGACTATGATTACGACAAATTTAAAACTTATATTTTGATATTTTTATAATTGATACATTTATTATTCAATTTTTATAAGTAATCAACTTTATATTGCGTTAAATCTTAGGTACCTTTGAGTGCAGTACGCTAGGAGACTCCAGAATTTAATTAATTATTCCATTTTTTTATATTTTGATTAACTTTGAAACAACTTATTTATTTTTAAGGAAAACATATTTGTGTCATAAAGTTGCATTTTCAGAATATAGTTAGTTATTTTGAATACAAATTAAAATAATCAACTACAAACACATTCAGAAAAAAATATAACGAATGATAATAGTAAAAAAACACAATAATAAAAATATTTACTTCCAAAAACAAACTAGTTAATTAGTTAGCCAATTAAATTTTAGTACAGCGAAGACTGCTATTGGTTGAATTCTAAAATACTCGTAAATGACAGCGGGCAAAATTTAATGATTTTGCAAATAACACGAAATTCACATCATAAAGAGATAAGTTTGAATGTTAATAAATTAACACAATACGTGAAAATTATATGAGAAGACAACTGCATTAAAAAAATAATAAAATAAATATATAAAATAAAAATTACACGATTGCTGACATTGCAACTATGGTAGACGTATGCACAATGCACATGCCAGGAGTGGTACCAGCAAACATCAAATATTTTTTTTAAGGAGAATATTATGAATTATATTCTTATTATGAAGTTGCAATTTTCACAGAACATAGGTCTGTGATAGATTTAATACATAATAAAATGTTATCCCGGTAGCAACAACAATATTTTTTCGATAAATTGATTTTATATGTATATCTTTTTAATTAATACATTTTTGTATTATATTAATTTGTATTAAAGAATAACTTCACTGAAAACATCGCCACACCAGAAAAATTAAACTTTCTATACATTTTCTCATGATATGATAGCTATTAGGCTTAAAGAGATGGCGCGATAATGGGCTAACTAAATATGGATGAAATGACGGTCCTGGTAGTTGACCCCAGGATATGGGCAGTCGTGGAGTTCACCACCCTGGTGTACTCTCATGAAGACTTGATAATATATTTGGGTCTATGCGATGAATGCATTCTGTTTATACTGAAAAACTTATTATTACAGTAATCACGATAGGTAAAAAATTTGCTGCGGTGTTGTTGAAAGATTTGACGGAAAAAATATCAGAAAGGAAAAAATCTAATCGGAGATAATGATTTATTATAACACTTTTCTATCCTTTTTCACTATTTATTATTAAATTTTAAGATTTTCCCTTATATGTTAGAGTTAAAATTAGAGTCAAATTATCACCAATTTTAAAATTATATAGACTCACTGAAAAATATCTCTGTATTAATATCCTAGCTTAAGAGATATCCTAGCTTACGAAAAAAATGTACCGGTCTGAAGATGGCCGTGATTGGCTGAAACGTGGCACGTGGATGAGCCAATATTTGCTTCTGACTGAAGACGGTGATGTCAGTGTTCATCTACAGCACAAACAAACAATCGACACTGATCACACAAAACATAGTGCTAGTGCACTGGAGCTGAAAGGGTCCACACCGCGAATGCTATCGCGATTTCAAGATCGAGCACAATATGGCTTAAGTTGACGTCAACTGGCGTCACGGTCACATTTAACACTGGTGGGCAAGCATTGGGATAGGTCATGGGTAAGAAATTTGGACGCGGGCATGTGACAACAATAATTTTCGCGCCCGATATTACAAACGCGCTAAAGTGTGTTTTGTAAATACGGAACAAGCACTTATACAATTTTTTTCAACTACGAAATTAAAATAATATAATTTTTGCATTAGAATTTTTAAACAGCAAAATAGTCATAAACTATGTAATACATAATCCAATAATATTTTAGCGAAAAATAAAATACGAATGTTTCTCAAACTTTTCAAATTTAGTACACACATACGTGTTATGAAACAAATTCTAACATTGTCCAATTATTATTTCACACTATGGTTGCGCATACATAATTTCTTAACGTAAGCTACCCCTGCGCCCCCACACCACTACGTCCCTGCACCGTGAGACTAGCGCGTGATCGACATAGCACGCCGACGCGGTAGCTGGACAGTGACGCTCTAGTAAAAGTGAAGTACGCACGTGTGTAGCGAAATAGTGTAGACCGATTCCGCGATGTAGAATTACGTACTGAAATTGACAGTTTGTCCAACGCACACTGCATTACCGATTGATATATTTTTTGTTACAAGCTAAAGAATATGGCATTACTGACTGGCTATATAATTTTATACATATCAGTCGTAATGAAAATGAAGGGACGACCAATTGAAGTCGACATTTCCCTTTTGAACGCATTTAATAAATAACGTTTATTTAAATTAATCTGGGTACCATCATCAAAAATAACTTAATGTAGTTTGAGAATCTCTAATTTAAACATTTGATTTTTGTTTTGTTTATTTTGAATACGCCAGTTTCACTAGACTGTGTGGTAAGACTGGAAAACTTTACAAGTATCTAGTTGTTTAAATTTATTTTATTTTACAAATTAAGTTCAATAAATAAGTATTAATAAATGAAGAGAAATGTAATATCTAATAATTATTAAATAAATGTAAATATAACAGTTATATGGCATAAGAATATAGGGCTCTATAAATCGACAAGACGCTTTCATCTTACTCTGTCTTGCGCCCTTTCAGCACTTGCTTACCAATCTGCCATCGTACAGTCTTAATTGTTGTTCATCTTCCCATCGGAGATACCAAGAATTAATTTCTACCGGGATTCGAACCTGGATCTCTTTCCAATCCGGGGAAGGTGCATTATCCAACTATGCTACAGCAGACAGTACCTTTCTTGACAAATTTTCGATCCCATGTGTTACATTTTTCAAATTAATACATCTACCATTCCATTATTTGAAACTAATATAATATAATAGTATAATTGTATCTGAAATTAATTTTAGATTGTAATTATATGTACATTAATGAAAATAAATAATTAAATTAAAAATAATAATGCGTGACTCATCTTACAGTATGAATCCTAGCATTTTTAACGCCTTACCATATGCATTTTAAGAATAATTTCAAATAGAACTCCTCGATATTAAAAATATTATTAGAGGCAACTTAACATTGCAGTTAAAACAATTTTTAAGGCATTCTTTTTTATCATAACAATATTAAAGCAGATATAATTACTATTAAAATCGGTACACCAGCGTGGTAATATTAATTTTGTGAACTTTGTTCGCGATGACCTAGACAACAGGAGACTGACATGACGTTATAATCGAAAGCAATCTCAAGATGCCGGAAATGACAATATTTTGAAATATTATACTATATACTAATATAACAGCGATCTGAAAATCATTTTCAAGAATCAGAATTTTAAAGGATTAGCAAGGGTATAAAAAAAGTTTAAAGACTCATTTCTTCACATTAAAACCGAGAAACAATGCCCTCCACCGTTGACATATTCGGTGAGAGGAAAAGCAGACAATCAAGAATCTCTGACGCAACGTGATAAAAGATATTTATTTACAGATTATTGTAAAGCGGATTCCTTTGGAGCGGCCTTTATTCGTGCGCGTACGAATCTCATTCCTTTTACTCTTTAGTCTTGAGAATTTTTTATTTTAAATATCTTCATATTTTACAAACTTCTAGAAGGTTAGAATAATCTATTGATATTAATCAAATTTAAAAAAAAACACGCTTTACACAATTAACTTAGTCTATGCACGTCACAGTATTATATGTTTGTCGATTCTCTTATGGAACTGCTGAGGTTAATTATAATTTTTTCAATAAACTAAATAAACTCTCTCCTACATACATTTGTATGACGAAAACAGCATTTATTTTTTCAAAATCAATAATTATAACTCAAGACATAACGTATCACGCGCTTCAGTTGGTATCGCCTAAGATAAGGTTTTGATATAGCCTGGTACAAGGATAGGAATAGAGCCATCGGCATCACGGATGACACAAAACTATTTTAACCTAGGATTAAGTTTCTGCGTCCTTTATGAACGTTCAATCTCTAATTGGAGCCAGTATTGTAAGTTGTATTATGATACAATGTTATAATGCTGGCAAGACAGCAACTCCAAATTGTTTGATTTTATGTTACTGTATTTTAAATGTATACATTACTGAATATTTTTGATTGTCCATATACTTTGATACTTTCCACAAACACATGTTTGTGTCTAAAGTTTTTAAATGCTGTAATATTTCTTGAGTACATAAATAAGAAAATAAAAATACGACACTGTTGAACGAAATGTCTACATTCATGAAAAAAATATTATTTCACACTGTAAACTGACATTTTGGCGTTGTTTTGGCAACCTTTATATATGTAGGTACCTATTCGTAATATAATACCAGATTGTTTTAATTTCTGGGTATCACATCTGAACACAATATAAGAGCTTGTTGGTGTAGTGGTCAAGACGTTGGCTTTGTGATCTAGTGGTCGGGGGTTCGCGCTTCGTTCCAGGACATCAGCAAATTAGTCCTATTTTCATAGCACAAGCATATAGCTTAGTTTGAAAATACTAAGAATATTGATATGACATGTATTCCGTGTACGCATTTCTATTTAAAAAATAAAAATAAATACTATACCTACACATGTATTAGTGATGGAACCCTGTTTCTCAGTAATTCCAACCTAAAAATAATGGTTTTTAGATAAAAATACACAAAAATAAAAAATAATATCTCATGGATTTATTTGAAATTATGTAACAAAACAAAAATAATCTTTCAGGTTTCCGGCAAAAATAAAAGAACATTGTTTAAAAATTTTGTCGAGTATAAACTGAAAACGTGACTAGGCTTCTTGATTGAAATTTCCTAAAGCGATCCTTATTAGAAGTCCTTCCGGAAAATAACTTTCGGAATATATTAAAGTAACTTACTGAAAAAAATAGAATGGTTAGATATTAAAAGTACCATTGGAGCTCTGGATTCTCCGAAGAGGCTTAAAACTCAATGGTTTGAAAATATTTTCATTTAAAATTCAATAGCACGGAAGAATTCAAATTTAAATAATATCAGTTTTCGCGTGACATTGCGAAAGGAATATTTTTATTATGTTGAAAATAATGTTTGAATTTGTCTATTGGATCCGAATGTTATATCTATTTTAAATAAAAACTATTAAGATCTTACTTAATCTTTACATATTTGAGAAAATAATAATAGTTGATAATAATAATGCAAATTAAATTAATTAACTAGAAAGATACATAGAATATATCTATTTATCGAAAAAAAAAAAAAAAAATTATAATATTACGTTATAGTACTTAATCGCCGACAGTGCTGTCATTGATTGCCGTGTAGAAGCAATGGCAACACTACTTCGCGAAATGATATTTTTCAATGCATTTCCGCTGAGAGACAGGAGAAGCACTGTCTGCATCTCGTGTAACGTATTCTTTGCAAACATGTGATTCCATATTTAAAAAGAAGGGTGAGGTTAATTATATCTAATGTTAGGCATCCGTGTTACGTTGTGTCGTGTTATGCAAGTGTGTTTGTTTCTTGCAGAATGTAAATTCCTTCCTGATAATGGACTTCCACGCAAGGGCAGGCGCCATTTTGTACGAGTGCCATAACTTCATCTAGATATGTGATGGCTAGTGAGAAAGTCCTGGAAGATTGCCCATGGACTAAGGTAAGATGTAAGATCACAATTTGGATCCTATCAGCTCAACATTATCTCCATATGGAAGGAAAAACATTATTTAAATATATTACTGTGGACAACGTCAATTGATAACGCAAATTTTGTATTCGTCGTGGAGCATACTAGTCAAGTGGAATTTGACCTGGTGACCTACTAAAAAATGAACTTTTATTATATTATGGCCGCTCCTCGAGTGGTTGCTCCTCCTTTTTATTTGTTATTGTTAAATATGAGTTAAAGTTGACTCATTTCGCTAACGTGGAAGTTGATGAATGATTCCATTTATGCTTCTGTATGGAGCTATTTTATATACTTTATAATGTAGTTTTAACCAAGTGATTCTATATAAATATTTTGAAACGCTAACGTTCTTTTCTTATTTATTTTAATTGTGTAATAATTTTTTTCGCTTATAATGTTGTAAAATCTGTTTCTAATTTTATTTTAATTCCTTGAGAATGACTATCGGAAGCAGGTGGGAGGCAGAATAGCCAATTCTGTTCATAGTACCTACAAGATTCACGTTCCATCTCGGGTGAAACCGGTGGACGCGCTGACGTTCTGCCGTGCACGTCACAATATACAATACCGTAGAACTATGTTTTGATATTCCAACTTCCCAACAAAAATGTGTTTTCCATAAAAAAAAAAAATGTTGTAACTTGATGATGCTTGATTTTGACTGATATAATATTCATAACATGGATAACTAACAAAGGCAGAGAAAATGATTTACATTATTCTATTCAAGCATACCATTTTTGCATTCAATTTAATACAATTTCAGACATCGTTTATATTTCATAGACAGATTGTTCTCCAATTGATCGTACCAGGTAAACGTTTCAAAATCATCTCAACTTGACTAAAATAACAAGTGGAAACTTCACAGCAGATTATCGATAAAGTGACTTGAGCACTTAGTGCAATAATATATAGAACGTTTTATACTAGTCGTGTCATACTTAATTATTACTAAACCATCATCTTTTATACAAAATTAAATAAATCCGAGTGTTTGAACGGAGGTAGTTGGGAAAATACGTGGAAGGGTGAAAAGAATTTAGGAGAAGAACAGTAATAGGGAACAGGGGGGCTGAAGGACGAACCAGAACCAGAAATAAACAGCCCACCTGAGAAATGGTCCTTTAGATGTATGGATTTTCTTCTTCCACTAGATCCACAGGTCTTCTGGCTCCAGGAAACCATACTTCGTTGATAGCCGAAGATTTCTTTATTTCACATTTCGTCGATGGCGCGAAGTATGACACAACAAACAAAATACCAAGTTGTACTAATCGGCATACACGGTAGCAAGAAACCGAACACATACAGTACACTCTCCACTAATTTATGATTCCCACACGGCAAGAAAATAATTCACGCGATTTTCACAGCCACTATTACCACTATACCACTGGTAAACGATAACTGTTAGTTAAAACTTCAACATTCAACTAGTCCAAACCATAGACAAAAAAACTATAGAAAAATGTCATGTTGTGGGTATAGGAAGAGGGGGTAGTGGGTAGGTAATGGATAGGAACCATTCTATATGTCGCGTTCTCGTTCGCGCGAGACGGCAATCGGCGATCATAAAGATCGAACACCGAGTATACATATAATTATATAATTACATATAAATATGTAGATTGCCTAACGTATTATAAGAAATTTTTTTTATAAATAATTGCTGAAATTATACTCGTATTAGCAAAAACCATTATATCTAATCGAAAGTTAAATTAGTGATGAGAAAAAATGCTACTCTTGACTCACCGGCGTGATTGTGATTGAAAACTGTTACTGTGATCACGGCTTCATTACTAATACGCGTGTGCCGCACGATGTCACAATACACGAAGTAATTAAAAAAACATAATTTTGAGCGTATTTACTTATTATATTATTTAAACTTCATTTGGGTAAAAAAATATTTTAGTATATATAATTAATATATAATATGTCTAATCTAATTTAATATCATTACAAAGATAATGAAAACCCTTAAAAAAATGTGAGTTTATTTTTCGGGTCTAATTCTCAGCATTTCGGGTCAAATGCGTAAAACGTTTTTGCAGAATCTATTAGATGGCGCTTATCACGAATTATAACGTCATTCCTTCATGTATATTTTCGTTTTATATGCACAGGCGCTAAATCATGGTTCATAACTAAATAAAATAAAAAAATGAATCACGATATTTCCAGATATTCAATCACAGATAGTGAGTGTGACTCGAAGATATCAGTGTTCAACTCACGGTTCGTGATTTTAAGCTCATCGCTAGTAAAAATTATATATGTATAACAGAAATAACAAATATATTCAGCTTTTTACGTGCACGAATCAACGTATAAGGTAATTCTAGGTAAGGAATAATACAAATGTAATGAAAAAAATCATTAAAAAAAATATGAAAGAATCAGATTTCAAAATACACGCAGGCTTACCATGTCCGCTTCTGCTTTTTTATTCGTGAATTATTTTTTAAACATAATTAAAACATTTTATTACTCCCACCTATTTCGCCGAAATGATAATATTTATATGCTTGTTTTACTTGGGGGAACTAATTTAAATTCGAATAAAATTGTAATATTCCTAGGAATTTCGTTGAATTTATGTTATAAAAACAATCATTTCATTTAATAATTGGAGAGTGAATAATTTGATTAATATATTGAAGTTATTTTAGAATTTGAATGTTAACGTTTGTTTTTTTTTTGATCCCGCATTATCACGTTCAGTAAAATATTTTACGTACAGCGCCCGTCACAGAGGAGATGGGAGAAACCAGGCTATGTCGGTGTGGCACATGTGATGAAGACGCAAGATGATCATATCGTCAAAGCTGCGCTAATACTAAACACGACAAGGAGGAAGATTACAAACAAGCTGGTGGTCAACATCGAGAAGATGTTGTCTGTATAAATCAGGACTTCATCTTGACCAAGAAACCGTCCAGGATAAAGCAAACATGGAAAGCCAACCCGACCGAAAGAAGTAAATGGAAATATGAAAAAATGAAGAAAAATAAGTGTTAGTGGAAAGAGAAGACTGTGAGGGCCCCGACTTCACTGGCGTATAGAAGGACGCAGTAGAGTTGCTACAGGTTGCGAATTGGAAGACAGTCGCAAGGGATTCAGGAGGTCAAGGCTCGATATGGACTGCAGGCCATTGAAGAAGAAGCAGGAGATAGACGATGAAGTGCTTAATTTGAATTAACAAGACTGAACCAATTTTTTATTTAATCGTAAATACATGATAACATTACAATTCATACGACTTTTCGAACCGGATATATCTTTAGACTTACTGGGTCAACTATTCTCGGTCGATCGATTGCTTGCTATATGTGAATTCGAGCGCATTTTGGGATGCATTTATCATCTCATCCGTATTCTCGACGATTTTTAAAGAGCAAAATTAACAATATTATTATTTTTTATATTAATTCCACTGACTTTTTTTTATCATTTTTTTACTATTTTTATAGTGACAAACTTATGTGACTCTTGTCTTCTTTTTTCTTCGTCTTAAATAAATAATATATCTAATTTTGTTTTTAGCTATCTGCGCTGATCGACTTATCTTTTTTAGCATTATTTTCGCGTCAATCGCGATCTGAAAGATTTGAAAGTGACCAAGACAGTAGAAAGTGGAGTAGAATGATTAGAGTAGCCGATGAACGAATAGCTCAGATGAATGGAACATAGTAAAGAAATAGAAGATGTGGTTTCCAAACTGCTTTTGAGATCAATATATTATTCCGAGTGAATCTGGTATATCGTGCTGGTGGAAGATCATCTCTTAGAATATAATATTTTCTAATGGATTAACTACGTTTTATGTTTATTTCTAAATACAAATGATTTATCTCTTTTCTCCATTAAACATACAATTTACACATTATTTAAACTCATTAATTTTATTCAAAATCAAAAAATATAAATAAACTAAAATATAAAAAGAGATTAAAACTTAAAAACAAAATGAGAAAATACAAAAAACTTTTTGATCATCAAAAATCACTTTGTATGCGCGCACTTGGCAAGCACACCGCTTTTATAAATGTAATGTACAGAATCAAAATCAGATATGCCAAATTATTATTGTTTTCGAGTAAGGTATGTACAAATATAAAGAAAATTAACATCTATAAGACTAGTCTATCAAAATTAGACAAATATTACTGAATTTTGTATAAAAACGCAATTAAAATTTGCTTGATCAACACAAAAAATCAAACAAAATAATCAGTGGATAATGGCATAGACATCCGAAACGATCGTCCAATTATTTTGAAAATTTAAATATAGAACCAAAAAAATCGTGGTTGATTTATTGTGTTGATTAACAATGGAGTTCTATAAAATGAATAAAATAATCAAAATTTGCGCGTTACTTCAATCGCAGTCCAATAGCTAACTAATTCAAACCGAGACAAATATGTTTTATAAGACGACAGTATTTGGTCATTTTCATAATGAATATAAATGTGACAGTCGCTGTACAATGTTTTTGTTGTATTTACTCGAAAATAGGTAAAGAGAAATGTCTGCTTTTAATTCGGAGCTTCAAAAATGTACCAAGCGATTTTAAAATGGCGCCAGTAAACTTGTCTTTTAAATATATAAATTCACTCGTTTGCTCCAAATATTTGTCGTTTACGCTTGTATCACATTCTTTTCAAACTCCACCACCTTAGATCTGTCCCATTAATATTTCGCTGCAGGTTGCACCATCAGCAGCTTCGCTCGAATCTTTCCTAGAAAGTTATTGCATCCATTTCAGCATTTTCTCATTTGCCGCGGCTTTGCAGATATCTGCGCGCGAGCTCTGGCTGCGGTGGCGGAATGCCCCCGCGTTGTCTGTCCGTTTTAATGGAAAACAGCACTCTTGTTCCGGAGAATATTCACAGAGCAATGAGCAAAATGTTATTCAATTACGGTAAAATACGAAAAATTCGTCTGCTTTATGAAGCTTATTAAATGCAATTAATCTAGCAATACAATCTTAATTAAAATCATTAAACTGGCTCAAAGATTTTCTTTTTCAAAAATACACTATATAAGTCCATTGCAATTATTGACGATCGATAATGTTATATATTATTATATACACCGATTTTGGAGATAATGATTTATTATATACAGGGTGACCCCAAAAAAGTGAGAACATTTCGTAAAATGTGATATAATTACATCAAAATTAGTTTAGCTATATCAACAATACCTTGAATGGTTTACTAATGTACTCACTTACCTATTTACCTATATTACGTTTTATTTCAATAATTTCCGGTCGCCATATTTGATTATTAATTTTCCTATTATTTATATTTGGTTTTTTCAAATTGTTGCCCAGAATGATAAAAATCACTGCAGAAGACCGTATTCTGATATAAAATTTGCGAATTGAAAAATGTTGGGGTGCTAGGAAAATGATCAAAGTGTTTCAAAACAAATCCTGGAGTGTAGCTAGACATTACAGCATAACTGGATATTACAGCAGGACGGAGCTACATCTTACACAGTCAGAAATACAATCAACTTTCTTCGTCGTGAGAATGTTAATTTCATCGAGTCAGGCATGTAGCCACCGAACAGCCCAGATTTAAACCCAGTAGATTATGTAATATGGGGGTGTTTTAATGGTTTCTGAGTAGCTAAATATTGTGCAAAAAATTAATTATATTATGTTTTGAAATAACATTATGTGTTACGAGATGTTCTCACTTTTTTTAGGCCAACCTGTATATTATTTTGAAAATATAATTACAACCGGCTATATTGGCGTTAATATATTAGACTTTAAATTATAAAATAAAATAAAGTACAAATAAAAGAACAATCTCGAATTGTTTGTAATTACAATTACAACTGCTTATATTAAGCAATGTTCAGCACATTACCGATACATTAAAACGAAACGTTATTGTCCACTCAGGTAAAGAAAACACTCTCTCCCATTTAACATTACTTGTTATTACATATTAGAAAAAAATCAGTCGTGTTTCAGACAAATTTCGAGTTGTATTTAAATGAGAGGTAACTAATTGGCTGTAGGAAAAAAGAAGTAAAACTTGCGAGATTTGTTGAACAAGTAGTTATGACTTGGATTACCCTTTTTCAAATAGGTTCTGTGGATAGCTATAATAGCCGCTGCAAGGCAAAGATTTCCGTATAATTTATATTTCAATGAAATCCCCCATTATACTGCTTTAACTATGCACCATGTATTTATTTACCGTAACATATATTTTTATTAAAATAATACATTCTGTATGATTATCGTCAGAATTGTATTAAAAGCATAAACATGAAAGAAATAGTAAAGTTAAAGAAATGAAATAATATGGGCTATTAAAAACAATACTTAAAATCTCAAGTGCATACGATATTTTGTGTAAAACCATTTTAAACTGAGATAAGAATTATTCACAGCAGTTTTTGATGAATATTAGAGTGCGGATAGATATTTTCGCACTGTAATGTAAATGCATCGAATATATATATATAAATAAAACAGCGCCGAATATATCTGTCGAAAAAGATTTCTAACATGGCCAGCGACGTATTAATCCGTCGCGACGTAATATTTATTTATGTGTTTTAAACAGTGACACCTACCGGAGATTTTAATCAGTGACATTTATTGCATAATGCGGAAAGATTGTAAATTAATATTTATATTAGTTATTATTTATTGCTAATCTGTACTGCCATATAGTGGATTTCTTTGCCAAATGGATGTATTACATGTAATATTATTATGTAATGTATTTAAATGTTTACATGTATTTATATCATTGTTATTTATTAACGACTATTTCAAATAAATTTATGTCAGCTATAAATAGGCATTTTATTGCATAACATTCTAGTGTATCACAGTATATTGTTTTTTTCTTTTTTTAGTCTTTTCATTGATTGTTTAAAATTATAGTAGCCTAACATTAAAGTTGCGTTATTAAAGTTTCAAAATTTGTTGGATAGCATTCGAATCTGCTCCTTATATGATTTAAATAGTACAAACAAAAATTAAAAAACAACTTTTAAGGTATAAAAGGTATGTGTGATGACCCTACTGGTGCCCGTAGACATGGCCGGGTATGGGCTCATATATCAACCATATAGGATAACCAGAATAATCAATTAGCAGACGCAATTTAACATTATGTATCAGAGATGGATACTGCCAAGTATCTACCGACCACTTCTTCGCAGGCCGTCCCAACACCAGCATCACTACTCGATAGCATATCCAGCGAGCGAGTCACTCCAGAGTTCAAATTACATATTTATATTGTAGTAATGTATCACTTCAAAAAACGAAACCTTGTAAGTACTCTTTCATTTATATACTCTGCTCTAGTTACAGCAGACACCCTACACTGCTATACACAACCGACACGCGAGAGACATGAAGAAGTCTCTTCTGTCTCATAGCATCTTAACCTTCTGACACAATCTCGAGTCAATCACATATATTTAAATAACTTCAACATACACACCTCAAATCCTAATATATATCACATAAACTGAAGACATGATTGTTAATTACGTTATGTTTATTATTATTTTTGATATCTTGTTTATATTCTCATTAATAATTTTTATTTTGATTTGTTTGAAATATTTACTTGATTTTATTTATTTATTATATTATGCACTTAAAAGTTGTACGTAAATGGTGTTTATACCGTAAATAAATAAAATTTAAAAATATATTCAAATGTTCAGATAATTATTAACAAGAAACGAGCAATCGAATTACTAAATTGCATTACAATGAAATTTCTCACAAACGGAAAGGTTTTTTGTTTTTCAAAAGCAAAACATATTTCAATTTTTTACTAACAGCCAGTGAGGGAAATTCTGATGCAACAATCGACTAGCTGCGAGTAACTAGACGATAATTTTGTTTTGCTCTCGTCAAATCTCTCGACCGTGCTACAGGAGTCTTAAGGACGGTTCTTTGAGCAGTAGTAAAATTGTACCATAATAAATTTTTACTCTAGTAACTTTAACTTTAAAAATATTTGCGGGTAGTTCGAACGTCAAGTTTATAATAGTTAAAGTTAGTCCCGCCTAATATATCATTAGAAATATATACCACATTATATTTATTTTTTTATTCTACTTGTTTAGTTTATTTGAGGCGCGTTTAGCCTTGCGAGGGCAGTATCAATCTAATAATTTTAACTAAACAATTTGTATTTATAACTATAATGGGGGACAGCTATACAATTCATTTAAATGAAATGAAAAGGGACAGCAATATTCATTGGAATTCTGAGGATTTCCATACATCTTGAGTGCTTCTAATTATTCTAAGTAACCATTCAGTTTCAACACTAATGGTGTTAATGATATTGAAATAAACAATGACTTGCAAGGCGAAACTCGTCTCAAATAAGGCGAGTAGAATAAAATAACAAGTGTTTTATTTTCGCATATGTGATTATGGAGTTCTACAAACTTACCTTGGAAACAATGAATACTACTTTATGCTTTATCTATGGCTTTATTCACCCTTGCGTTCGAAATTTGTCACTACACTCTTCGTTCTATGTGCTCATATAAATTCAATAGCGAGATCATAATCGTAATAATTTCATCACTAAAATAGTTGTATATATATTGAATGATTCATTGTCGTATACTACAACTTTCAAAGTATTTTCTTCTTCTTCTTTTAAATAGGCAATCCACCCTTCAAGAGTGATTTGTGCTATTAATCGAGTTAAAAACTTTATTTTATAGAAAAAAGTACCATAATATTATAGAATAGGAAATATTATATTACAAGTCAATACCATTGTCCTTCAAAAAACTTGCTGTTATATAGATTAAACGTGGCGAGTTAAGGGAAAGAAGATGACACAAGTTGAAAATTGCCATTGTCGTGACCACAGTGAAAAAAACCTGTGATCCGCAATGGACAGGCAAAAAAGACATGGTCAAGATTTTCCTCCTCGGCACCACACTCACACATTGGGGAATCTATTAAGTTCAATCTAAAAAAATGAGAGGCCACCTGGCATTTCAAAGTATCAATGTGACAGATTTGAAACAGCTGTGAAGAGTCAGCCATTTTTAACTAACGATTTACGGTTATAACTAATTAACTTATTTACCATCACGCTGTTTCTCTGCAAGAGAAGGCAAATAAGAGAGCGCCACACCCTATTCTTGCCTCAATTACATTCATACATCTCGCACAAGCTCGTAGATGATTGAGACCATCTTCCACTCTCTGATTTACCTGGTCGTGCGTAGATATCATCGAAAGTCTTCCGTGGACATCCTCTACTTATGGTGCCATAATGTAAGGTTTTTACCATGCGATATCAAAGAGTAAAATTAGTTTATTGTGAAATATTCTTTCGATGAGTAATATTTTAACTAAAGTAACTTTTTTTATTGTAGTAAACTTTACCACTAATCATACAACCGGCCCTTAGTCTATATTTTGTTCCATTGAGGAAGATTCGGCGTTATCGACGTTTGTTACTTTGAACATTGTACTCATTCTTCAGCACAGTAAATAAATGTGCATTTATTTATTTTTTATCAGTTATTATAAATAAGGCGCCAAGATAAGGTATACAAAATGTATGTGAGACAGCATAGCAGATAGTAAATAGACGTTTTTTTCTTTGGTTATACAAAAAACGTTAAAAATTATTCGCTTAGAATAACGCCTGTGTTTCCAATTTTTGCTGAATTTGAAATTTGTAATTACTTATCCGAATCTGTGTAAATGAACTTCGATTCATATTTATATGACTTTACCTTGAAGAATACTTAACATTTTATCACACGATCTTGGAGGCCAATTCACAGGTCCATTATAATGCCATTCAATTGGGGGACGAAAAAAAGTCACTAATCAAGGATCTATAGTGCTCTGCATTGCCTATAACGTTCTGGCTGGTATCATTTTTGAATAAACAGCAGCTTCTTTGGTGTGCACTGTACGACGTCTCTGTGGATATGTATTGTCAATTAGAGTATGCTTGATGCGAAAACGATCCATGGTTATTCGAATTGAATTCGACGATAAAATTGTCGCAGTGCACGGTAAATTTCGCGAACTGAACCACGATTTTCGAAATAAATTTGCAAGAGTTGTTCTGGCGTAAGTCTATTTTTGGTGAAAAAGCAAATCAAACTGAGTAAAACTGTCTGTCGCTGGAAAAAATGTTGCCAATTCGAAAAACTAATCTCTAAAAAACACCCTAAAATGTTAATAGTTTTCGAATAATAATAAACTAAATGGTTCCGAAAGGTTCAACTGTAGAATATATTAGTTGTATCAAAGTTTATCCAAACTCTAATAAAAAGTAATTGATTTAATTACTAGTGTCTCATGGCAATATTTGCCGTATTTACCGCAATTTACCGTGCACTGCGACAATTTTATGGTCGATATAATCGTCCATCCGGGCAAGTAATTCGAATAACCATGGATCGTTTTCGCATCAAGCATACTCTAATTGACAATACATATCAAAGGAATTTGAGATTTTCGCAATAAAAGGTGCAATAAATAATTGATGTCATCAACTTACTAAGTTGGTGTGGTGTAATCGGTTAACGCATTTCCCCGGAAAGAAAATGATCCAGGTTCGAAGTCCGGAAGCAACAACAATATTTTTTAGAGAATTTTATTTGACAGTATATTTTTTTAATTGATACATTTAATTTGTATTAACTTATTTGTATTTTCAAATTCTTATTTTATGTATTTGTATAAACTAAAGATGATGGATATACAATATAAAGGTATACCATTTAATTATTGCTTCTTTGCTTATTAAAGATTTACAGTTAACAGGAAAATGTAAGTAATATTAAACACATAAAAACTAATTTAATAAATAGATTATATGAAAACATTCTTATTGTGAAGTTGAATTGTTATTGTTGAAGTATTCAGAACATAGGTCAGTGATATTTTAAATATGAATTAAATATATTAATTAGAAAGATATACATATAAAATCAATTTTATCGAAAAATATTGTTGTTGCGCCACCGGGATTCTAATATAAATATTAAAATATTGTCACTGTAGCATAGTTGGATAATGCACCTTCCCCGGTTAGGAAAGAGATCCAGGTTAGATCGGTAAAATTGATTTTATATGTATATCTTTCTAATTAATATATTTAAATAGATATGTGAAAAAATATAACACTATATACATAATGTGTGTTTTATAATAAGCACACCTAATAATTAGTTTTAAATCATTTTTTTGAGATATTATTTCTGCTATAGATACATGAAAACAGTCGCATAAAAAATAATTCAAATTTCGACCTTTTTTTATTCTTAAGTTATCCACAGACCAGTTAATTAATAGATATGAAATAAAATGTACATATAAGAGAGGCGTTTGTATCATTAGTTGCGGGACGAGGGGCATTCTACTCACATTCTCTATGTAAACATCGCATATTTTATGACACATTTATGCAACTGTTAAAGTATTTACTCTTCAAAAATGAAATCCTTGTGTATACAAGATGTATTTTTACATTAATGTATATTATATTATCAGCATTAAAATTTTCGTTCAAATCGAGTCATATATTAAAAAATGTGGTGGAGGTATTTGACTGCGTAAATGACACCAAAATGAAAATATTAAAACATGGAATTTGCGTTAGTTCATGTCTATATATTTGGTAGTCTGTGAAGTTATCGAATAATTATGACAAAAAGCTCCAACTTTTTAGTTTACAGCGAATGGATGTAATGGGGACATCGCATCCTTGTTCCCCCAACCCGTGGGCGTCCCACGTGATTCAATATTAATTAGCTCCTGTATGCCGGTGCAGTTTCAGGTAAACAGCTGAGAGCGAGGCCCGTGGGACTAATGTTCGGGGCGGCCTATCAGCATCACCGCCGATGGATTATTGGCGCGTCAAAGAGATTACGGCCCGGCAGTGCGAGCGTTTGACGTCAGCAACTCTCGCAACTAATTGCTGTTAACATGTGAGTGCAGACGCTGTTTTCACGTTCATTTTTTGGTTGTAATTTTAGTTTTAAAAAATTCGGTAAAATCCAAGTTAATGCTATTTTTCAAAATCAGCTATGTTGAATAATATACCGTGTTAATCTGCTAGTTTGAAATAGGAGTAACTAAAGAATTGATTTATAGAAGAAATAATGTTGTTCTTAGTTCAATGAAATTACAACAGACTATATCCTCTCCTAAATTCCTGCAGTTCACTATCCCTAAAAAACAAATTACTCTTGTACAAAGCATTCATCCATCCTATACGCGAGTTTCATCTGGGGTTCAAGTAACACAACAATTTTAGAATCCAAATAAAACAACATCCTTAGAAGAATAACAAACTCACCATTGTTTGTCAGAAAAACAATCATTCACAGAGACTCAAATATACTCTCACTCAAACGATACATACACGATTTATATTCTAAATTTTATTTTAAATAAAGTTCCATTTCAAACCCTTTCATAAACTTCCTCAGCCTATATAATCCCTCATCCGATCCCCATCATTTTCATTCCATTTCACTTCTTAACCATATTGAACAAAATTTATAATAAAAATAAAAAATTACACTAAAAAAAATTGTGAATAAAACACCAAAAAAAAATTAACATAATTATTTTTTTAAATTTTTTTTTACCCTTTTTATACAATTATATACACAGTTAAAATTACCCGAAAGATAATAACAGTTTCACCATGTTCTCCGTTCAATAAGATCCAACAAAATTCTTACCCCATTGTTCATGTCGGAGGACAAGAAGGTCTAGCCCTTATCCCCCCCCCCTTTAACAATCGAATCAGAGATAGTTCAATGAAATGCTCTCAAAACAGCGCAAAAATTATGCTATTAAAATAATGTTTTCAAAGATTTTTTCAAAAATAAATAATACATTATTTTTGTTTTATTAACCACATAATGAATTAAATATTAATATAAATTAATATTAGAATAATTAATAGGAAAAAAATTTTGAATGGGACTTGAGTTAGTGTGTTGTGTTAGTTTTACATGCTTTATTTATTTACAATGATTCAAAATTATTTAATTTAAGACCAACAACGTTAACATGTAAAATAGACAATCCCAACTTGTAATCAAAAGTATGATCATTTTCTAACAAATGATTAGAAATTACGAAAAACCACTATTATTCAAACATCTCAAATGCTCCTTTACACTTATATTATAATTTCCACCTGTATTTCGTATCATCAAGTAAAAATTTAAGTTGGGTACTACATTTATTTTTTAAATAATTATTGTTTTTTAAAAATAGATTCTGGCAAAGAAACAATATAACATATGTTTTTAATTAGTTAATGATATCCTGAAGAAGAAAATGATATATTTCGAAACTGGTAGATGTATTTAATCCATTAAGTGGTTAATAAAACAAAATTAATAATCTAAAATAATGGATTTGATTTGATCGAGGAGTTGATTTTGCTAATCTTAAAAATATCAATAATATATGTTGTACAACAAGAACCAAATCGGCACTGAAATCAAATATATGAAATAAGCTCTGAGCTTGTATTATGATTGTATTTATTTGTTTGACTCTCGTTGTGAAAATAAAACGTAGAGGACTTTAGAGACTCGACATCAGTAAATGTGATTAAATATAAACAATGAATAGCATTGTTTATATGTGTCTTCAGATATCACTCTGTGATGGTTTTACTGAGGTCCACAATGCAGCGCAGCGCCCGAAGCCACATTTAGTATTAGAATAGAGGACGGACGAATAATCGAGTATCAGTATTTTAATCCGATTGGGTGTTCAGATTTCGGTCACACTGCGGTAAATTTTGGTTGTATTTTTTGAAGCTAATAATAAGGAAAACATAAACCTATGTTCTGAATAATTACAACTTCACAATAAAAATGTGTTCCCTTAATAATAAAGTTGTATCAATGTGTCCAAAATTTAATAAAAATTAATTGATAATTCTGGCGTCTGCTATCAGATTACTCAAAGTTATTTGAGATTCTGTAAAAATAAGGTAGATGGCTCTTTCAAATGATGGAACGATTAAATGTATTAATATCAGAAAGTGAACATATGGGTTCGAAAATTTGTCGCTAAAAATATTGTCGCTGTAGCATAGTTGGATACAACAACAATATTTTTAAATAAAATTGATTTTTTATGTAAATCTTTCTAATTAATATATTTAATTCATATTTTAATAACAAAGTATTTAACAAGTAGCCACCGACTTTGGTCCGATAGTTTGCACATGATTGGTCCGATAGTATACAACAATGCAACATTTTAACTAAGAGTTTACTCTTCTAATATGAAAATTTACATGCAGTATGCATTATTTTTCAAATTAAAAAATATAATTTTTTTGGTATTCACATCGTCATATTTTTAAAAAGTTAACGTATTTTCAATTAGAAATTGGCAAAAAAGTCTTAAATTATTTTAACAAAATATTCTGAAAGATCATTACAATGCAATACAGTGAGATAAAAAATATAATAGAAAAAAAAAACTTATCTTTTATTCTAAATTTAAGCGATAGATATTATGTAATATTAACATAATATCTTTACGCCTTCGGCTCACGATCATTATTCAGTGTTGGAAAGTTGCTTAATTATATTTTTTCTCGTTTATTGATCAGATCTGAAATATCCTGTTTATTCTTCTTATTTCTTATTTTTCTGATTCATTTCTTTTCTTCTTTTACCCAGTATCTCGTTACATTATAAAACATAACACACGAGGATCATTCTCAAATCATTTTGTCGTTATTGAAATTTTTTCTAACATCAATACAGAATGTAATTACGTATGGGGGTATTTTCTGGTGAACTGAATGAAGCTTGTGATTATTGTGGAGTCGTTTATTTAGTTAAAAATAAAGAAGGGCGAATACAGGAGATAGCGGAACGTGAGATATGAATAGTAGAGAAGCGAGTCGGTGGTGCTCGATGTCCTTCCCATCTGGCGCTCGAGCGCCAGGCGAGACTCGTGGCAAAGCAGAATATGTGTCGTTGGCGACCAACTGGGTCAGACTGAGGCTGCTTCTCTCTGCTGCAGCCTGTGTCCTGAATCCAGGTGTCGCACGTGTCGTTTGTCAGATTGGAGTGACGATGCCGGTGATGGATTTAAATCGCCGCTCTATAGGCTTTTCAATAAATCCATGTTGACTGCAAACATTTTGAGACATGGAGATGAGCTTGACAATACTCGCATATAAAAATACTCTCCCCACATGTTCTTTGATACATTTTTTTATAGTCTTGTAGACGTAGTCATCTGTTTTCTGTCCAAAATTTCTAATATTCACGAAAGAAGTCCGATGGCTCCAGGTTCGAGTTGTATAAAGAATAGTTCGGTATCTTCCATCAGCAGCTATTTTGCCACGTTTCGTGCAATGCGAGCATTTGATAAACGAACCGTTGATTACACGTCGCAATTGGCGGGATGTATCATTAAATGATAAACATGGTAATTAAAATAATAGATGTGTCAATTTGAAAGAACTAGAGCATATAAGTTCGAAAATTTGTCGTCAACTTACTATGTTGGTGTGATGTAATCAGTTAACGCATTTCCTCGGTAGAAAATAGATTTCCCGGATAGATAGGTAGCAACAAAAACATGTTTTCGATGAATTGAATTTCCTGTATATCTTTCCATTTCATACATTTAATTTGTAATAAAAAAAACACTGAGAAATTATGACTGACGCACTGAAAAGTTCAGAACTGAGCCGGGGTTACAGTCAAGTTATGACAAGTTCAAAACGCCCACTTACGTCATTAATAATTGAAAATGATCCTTACATTAAAAAGGACCTACGTAATATGGCACCTGCTCAGATAAAATAAGGCTTACACGCTACGTTTATAAATAAACATAACAAATTTATTTATTACTGCCGTATGCATATTTTCGAGTATACTACATATATATAATAATAAGTGTGTTTAAAAAATAAAAATCTAAATCGAGTTTATAAATTATTTATACACTCTAACGCATTTTAGATCCCAAAGTCAGTCGAAAACAACATGATTGATGATGGTGAATTAATTTGGAGCAAACTCATTCCTTGTATACGTTTGTGTGGCATGCTATCCATGTATAGAATTCCTTTCGTCTCAATAACGAAAAAACCGTTTTTCATTTTTCTCGAAAATCAGGAAAAGCTAACGTGAAGGGCTGGATTATGGGTTTTGGCAGGGTTTTGAAATTTCGGAGAAATCGAAGGGTCGCTCGCAAATTTTACAAGACTCCAATAATATGATGTACCTACCTTCCTGCCCACACATATCAATCGGAAATAATTTTTTCCGATAATCGGATAAACATTATATATTATTTTGTACTGAAATTAATGTAAATTAAATTTATTTTTATGAACTGTTATCCCGTAATATTTTATTAATTACTGATTGTTGTGCTGAGTTTTTATTTTTAATGTATAGATTGTCAAATAGGTCGTTAATGACCTTGACATATAATCCTAGTACCTCATTACGGTGCAATATTAAAACATATTCTGTGTACAGTTTTCTAGGCTAATCTGCCGTGTATATCTGACCTTTACAGCCGACAGGTCCATCATCAGGACTGATATTTTTAATGTAGAAACATTATAAGACGATTAGGTGAGTAATATGTAGTTGAGAAATTAAAAACATTGTGTAAAAATAAAATAAAAACTTATATTACAAATTGACAATTGAAGAGAGAAAATAATATATTTAAAACTAATGCATGAGCACAGAAGTGCATGGGTTTCAAGGTTAACAAAGTGTATTTACGCACACTTGACAATCCTTGGCATTCCAAAGTGAATAGTGTGAATTTGGATTACAGGAAGCATGTATTACATGTTAAAATTACTATTAACCATGTATAAAATAATTTCGCTATTAAACTGAAACTGTGAATATTTATCGGTGTAATATTCCTTTACAATGCTGATAATGTTGATCTCGTGTATTGGGTAGTGTTGTCGGAATAATATTAGATATCGTGGTAACAATAGTACTTTTTCTAGACACGTATAAACAATATTTAGGGATTTTGGTGGTCAATGTTTGTGTAATGAATTGTGATCGACATGTGTAATCTGAGTTGTCGAACCACTCGGATAGAGTGACCGACGTTTATAGGTTATGTGATTCGTATCAGAAGGTTTAGAGCATGGTGAGACTGAAGGTCCTAACTCTCTTCAATGTCTCATACGTGTGGGTGCATGTCGTAGTGTATATGAATGTGCGTGTGAGTATTTTGCTGTGTCCATAGCGAGGTATTTAAATAAAATAGAATTTACAGAAGTTGGCATTCATTGCGGAACGATTTACAATAGCAAGTATAAAGTTAATTGCACGAATAAAGTTGAAGACTGGAGTGGCTCCCTTGAGGTGTTGTCGAAAGAACGGTCTGCGGAGAAGTGGTTGGCTAGCTCTTAAGACTCGTCCATCTTCAATGTATTGAAATATGTTATTGGTCGGTGCGCTTTGGCAGGTGATTTGTTACGCGGCTATGTTTGTGGGGCGCGAATATAATACAAGATGTTGACTGGATCGCGGTTCGAAGCAAAAAGGCCTACCTATGACGGCGTATCTCTATTTAATTCTTTCGCACGCTCATTCATACCAACCTTACCATACACACGCATTCGTCAACCATAGATACGTCACAGTTAGAATGTAATGATCGATAGTGATTAACCATTCTATGCAGAGGAGAGCAATAGTCTAGATAAGTTTTATAAAACTTGATGTGAAATAGGTTGATCGGAAAGAGATATTTAATTATATTTATAAAAACATTGGATAGGTGTATCTAGTTTATTGTTAACTATTTTAAGTGTGATTAGGTCCGTGATTTTTCGTATTTTTCCAAAGAAAATAGGTGAAGACTTTTGAGTCATGTTAATGTATCAAGGGAATCACTTAGGCCTCGTCAATATGTCAGAGATTTGAGGAATTTTCTTTAGATTTTTTCTATTCTTTGGTTGTGGATTCTGTAATTGAGTGACCTTATGATTATCAAATAATTTTGCTAACATCACTATTCGTTCAGTTCAGCGTGCGTGACTTATTTTATATCGATCAGTTTTAATTTTCAGTAGACCTGGAGCTAAAATCTCTTCAGGTTCAGCATTTATGAATAAGTGCCATCTAGGTCAATCAGAAATAATCTCACATTCAACCTTCTGCACTATAACATCGATGTCAAACAAAAGTAATTTTTCTACCGAGTCCCCCTTTATTTCAACTCGCACTTAAATGAACTAGACATTTTAAATACTTCAGTTACCACAATTTAAAATCGAGACCTTAATGGCCTTCTTTTCATTTTTATTACACAGATTTAATTTCCCCTCACCTTCCCGTTTTCTTGGAAAATTTTCTTCTTTATATCTTTTATTTCTCTTCTATTCATATTACGGTAGTTGGATGGTGTTACGCAGGACGTACATTCAGTCGGTATCATGAACTGGAAAAGAACAGCGGAGGACAGATCGGAGTGGCAAAACTAATTGAGGAGGCCAAGGCCTACACCAGGCTGTTGCATTATTGATGATGATGCAATATCTAGTTCAGGTAGGAGTTAGTAAGGGTGAACAGGATAGCAAGATATCCGGGGGTTGGAGGGGAAGAAATCGTATTAAACTTTGTCAAGGTGCTGAGAGTAATTGTGCAAAATTTGGAAGGGATGGCGTTCAATATAATGTAACACACATTTATATCAGTAGAAGGGGATAGATAAGCGAAAAGGAGGTTCCGAAAGGGTGACCATGTTTTGCGCAAGGTCATTAAGAGTATCATTGCAAAATTTGGTTTAGATCGATTATATGATGTATATTGAGAGACAGACGACAGACAGTTAGATATTTATATAGTTCTATGTACATATATATTTTAAATTCAGATAAATCTACCAGATTTATAATGATAGTCATATATAAAATAAAGTGTCATATTATCTTATTTGTACATATAAAGTAAGCTATATTAGATACTATTTAACGATATCTATTATACGAAATAAATAAATTTATTAGTTGAAACAAACTACTATTAAAAAAACTCTTCCCTTAACGATCTTCGATACTAATGAGCCTGTAAGTAAAAATCGTGAGTGGCGCCCTTCTTGAAAAGCATACAACCTTATCGTAGAAGCTCTCATCTCTGCTTATGTACCAGCCAAAAGGGAAAATAATTCAGGGTCGAACGCACAGTACATGGAACCGGCAGCCTCCGCTGGTGCTCTTAGCTTTCGTTAAATTGTGGCAGAAAATTTAATTTATTGAACATAGGCTTCGCCTTACACGGTGTTGTACGCTTCCAGCTACTACTTATTAATTAATATTATATAACAAATTTAATAACACCATAATTTATTAAAAAAATGCTATTTATAATTTGTACAACATTTTGTAATGTCGAAAGAGGGTCAGAAGTGAAAAATAACTAGATTTAAAAAGTTAAATTAATTTTCCTCTTTGTAGAATATTTTTAATTTTGTTGACTGATAAACGAAAATATATTAAACCAATTTTTAAAGTTCTGCGATAATAAACATTGTGTTAACAAAAAATGTTATTTGATCAATTATTTCAAAAAAATGCATTGTTGCTTTGAAAAGTACTGACAAAGTGCAGTTCAATATCTGGTAAATATCATCTCTCTGTTTGAATCTTTCACTCTTAAATCGAACTCGTGAAAAATTATTTGTGGATTATTGGAATAGATTTTTTCTCCTTCGTGAAACCCCAGCGAAAAAGTTCAACGGCGTAGTATTGCTTGATCTCGGTGGACAATTTTAGTCGCCTACGAGAAATGACACTCCCGAAAATATTCTAAATATATTAATTAGAAAGATATACATTTAAAATCAATTTTATCGAAAAATATTGTTGTTGTGCCACCGGGATTAGAACCTGGATCTCTTCAGTTTACTCAAAGGTATTTGAGATTCTGTAAAAATAAGGTTGATGGCTCTTTCAACTGATGGAACGATTAAATGTATTAATATCAAAAAGTTAACATATAGGTTCGAAAATTGTCGCTAAAAATATTGTCGCTGTAGCATAGTTGGATAATGCACCTTCCCCGGTTAGGAAAGAGATCCAGGTTCGAATCCCGGTGGCGCAACAAAAATATTTTTCGATAAAATTGATTTTATATGTATATCTTTCTAATGAATATATTTAATTCATTTTTAAAATATTACCCTGAAAAAACTTTATTCAATCGTGTTATAAATCTGTATATCGTTGAATAGGTTTTTAGTGAGACAGAAACTTGATGAACTTCAAGCACCAGCACAAGATGTTCTCATAAAAGGAGAGTCCCCTTTCAAACAATAACACTTTACTACATATTTTGTAAGATTAGTTAAAATAAAGTTTTTTTTACGTTTATTCTTTTAGATTTATTACTTTGATTTCCCTTTAAGTTAAAACCATGAATTGTTATTTTTTTTACAGTTTTTCAAGAAAGAAGTCTTATACTTAATATATTTTACATTGATTTTTATGGGAATAATTGTTTCGGTTTACGAACAACTCGGCTTTCGAACTTTTCGTAAATTGAGGTTCCACTCTAATTAGGATATGATTTTTAATTACAACAAGAGACATATATTTTCACCTTTGCAAATAGAATGAGGTACGAGGTGTTATTATTTAATTAACATGAAATAATTTTTTTTGTGTTAAATAAATTTTCTTCTTCGTGTAATTGTTACAGCATGCTGATTTATCCTGTGAAAAATATATAAGATCTCTTGCATTTTGTAAATTGAGCCATTTTCTGAGATTAAGTCAAGATATTATTTTTTCTATTGACTTATTCATGCGTCTTAGTACTTATTTACTAGTAATGCGGTCAACCCAGGAGCATGGGTCGATACAGATAATTCTCAAATCCTTTGCAAAATCCAAAAGCATTTTGAGGCTTCCAGCTTTTAAGAGTGGATTATTTTAACGTACAGACTCCGTAGAGCAGCATAGGTATGACGTAGTATTTTATTGCCCTCCAGCGGGTGCTCAGACTTATGTCTCGATTGCAAAATAGATTTTTGTCACCTCCATTCTGATTTTGATTTCAAAGTTTGGTTCCCGGTCCTTCTATAGCCACCTCCTACAGCCAATCATCATCATTTCTGCCCATTTGACATCAGTGTCATCGATTGATAAGTGAACATCCTCAACCTTTTGTCTACTAATTACGAGTACTATGAGCAGTGTTCTCTAATATTTACCTTTAGTCTATTAGTTTTACTGATCTCATTTAATATTTTTAGTAGAAATTGAAGATCTGGAATATTTTTAGTGTTTCAGAGGTAAGTTTGTAGAACTCCATAATCACACATGTGAAAATAAAATACTTGTTATTTTAATCTACTCGTTTAATTTACTTGAGACGTTGTTTACGTTTCGCCTTGTAAGAGCATTATCAATCAAACAGTTTAATTCAACAACTTGTATTTATAACTATAATGGGGGATAACTATACAATTTTATTTACATGAGATAAAAAGGTTCAATATTGTTCATCCTCAGAATTTCAATGAATAATGTTGTCCCTTTTCATCTATATCTAATAGCATATCGATATGATATACAAATATGACTGTGAGTTCAAAAATATCTTAATAGTATATAACTCATTAGTTTTTACGGAGTACACATTGTTGTTGTGAAGTTGCAGTTTTAAAATGAAATAACAGATGTATCAATTTAAATAGAGTTATAAAATAAAATGTTATTAAGAAAGCAATCACTTTGTGGTTTTTTGACATATCATATTAAATAAAATAACAATCATTTTGTATGAAATCACGAAATTTACTATACGTCAACCGGTTTCGCTTATCTCAAGCTTCATCAGGACGTATTTAAAACTTATATATACATAAAGAGGGTGAGAGAATATAAAATTACATGTGAAAGAGAGAGACAGAATACGTATAGAGTTAAATAGAACATCAAAAGAGACATAATATAAAATTATATGCAAAAGAGAGAGACAGTATACATATATAGACAGACGGAACATTAAGAGAGGGGTAAATACAGAATTGATGGATATTAAATTGATTTTAAAGGAAAAATAAATTAAAATCAATCAATCAAACTTTAAAATCGAGATGGAAATTCTTCTGTAATTTTCTAGTAATTCTGTAATTCCCTAATAATCTCATTCATTGAATTGGTTTTTTATTCCACCTCGTTGTCATTTAAAAAAAAAAAAAAAAGTTTAATTTTTTTCCGGTCTTCTATCAAATTATCAAAAAATATTAATTGATTTCAAGTGTTTAAATATTACACAATGTACAACAGTACATACAGAATGTGAAACGAAATTGGGTAATTTTTTATTTTAAAACTATTTGACCTCGTTTAATTCTACGGTGTTGGGTGTAGAATAAGGAATCTGACTCATCAACTTCTGGTGCCATTAATACTTGGGTCATATATATTATCTTTCTCACCATTCTCTCCTCATTCAGCCGTTCTATATGACCTAACCACCTATCTCGATATGATAATGGTATACTTAAATGGTAGTATACGTATTATTAAGTGAATTGGTAGTACAAAAATCTATAATTTAAAAACTTTATAGTTTATAATAAATGTATACACACAATTTCCATAATACGTTTCTTTTCGTTATAAATAAAATTGTTTATTCGTAAGAAATTGGACGCGTTGAAAGCTTTTGGTAGTGTTTAAAAAATTCGTGGTAAGAAAAATATATGACATATAAATTAAAATATATATATATGCATATATTTCTTACCATTCTCTCCTCATTCATCCGTTCCATATGACCAAACGATCTAAGTGATCCTTTCTTAATCTTACTCACTATATTACGATCAAGTTTACATTTTTTCCTAATTTCTTCATTTATTTACTCTGTCATAAATAGATCTGCCACATATACACCTAAGTGATCTCATTTCCACTGAATTCAGTCTACATTTGTTCTTATTATGACAGTTCCAGGTCTCACTTCCACACATTAGAGTCGGTATCAGAACTCCATTTGTACCGCTAGTCTTGCCTCGGTTGACAAATCCCCGTTAGACATAATTCCATTCAAAGCGCCGTTCACTTTATTCGCTGCAGTTCCAAATACACAAACCCAAAATGTTCCAAAAATTCATTAGCTACAAGCATTTTGCACGGTGTTCTGCTTTTTTTCTTCTTGAATATCACCACTTTCAACTTGTTGCCATTCACAATAAGGTCGCTTTACTTGCATACATTGTACATTCTACTCACTAGATTCTGTAATTCTTACTCAAAGGAATTAGTCGTGGGTATATTATTAACGCATATGTGTACACGTACGCTTTTTTTATTAAATTTAATCAAACATGGACATTAAGATTAAGTCATATGAGTGATATTATAAAATGAATACAAAGACGTAATATTGTTTTGCAGCATTCTCCAGGATCGGTGCTGAGGGATTTCAAATATAAATTCCTTCACGGCGGGTCCTGCCCCTGAATGACGTATTACAGATGACTGACATTCAAACTTGTGGGTCATGTTTTTCAAGAAGCCTTCCAAGAAAAATGTTTGTTCTTTTTTTGGGGAAGGGGGAAAACATTTTTCATACCAACACCATTGGAAATCCCTTTACGGCCGCCCGACGGAAGTTGATGAGTCACGATTTATTTATTAAGTAACGGCAAAAATAACTCAGTTTTTGGCAACATCATATAACTGACTTTCCCCCAGAAGTTTTAGGTTCATTTCGTATTCATAAATTCAGAAATAACATTGAAAATATACGCCTAAAGAAACGTACCTTGATCTGGTACTACTGGTAAACGATCTGGATAGGTTAACTTAATAATGTTTAAAACATTTCTTGTTTTTTCAAAACGTGGTCATTTGAATAATTTCTTATTTTATTAAATTATAGACATGTGTAGGTGTATGAATTTATATAATAAAAATACGCTTAACTCAATTATTATTATTACTTAAATTAACATACATTTTTGAAGAAAACCTTCATGAGCTAGTTGCTGTGAAGGAAAAGCAGAAGCTATCGGAAAACTAAATACTTCCTGAAGAATAATAATCGATGAATAGGGATAAACGGATGTCCCTTAAGGGGTACAATATAAAATAGAATATTTGATTTGTTTTATGAAATAAATGATGTTGTTACTAAGTGGAACGCCTTCTTTATTTATTTTATTTCTTATCTCTATTTTGATCTGCAGTTCTCCAGTAGCGAATTTGTAAGTGCGTTATACCTTTGTGTATATCGTCTGCGCAACACAAAATTGAGCGTTAATAGGACCGCGTTTTCACAATTTTTCTTGCAAGGACCTTTATTGTATACCCTGAAAAATTAAGGAATCTTTTTATCAGACCAGACAATGTGTCCTGCCCATTTGTTTTCTTGATTTCAGAATAGCTATAATGTTCGACTGTATGAAAATCTCGAACTGGTACGGATGCGATAATCTTGCATAACTGGTTCGGAAATAAACGTAAAATTATATACCGAATTGATGACCTTTTCCTGTTTATCCATGAGCTTTCAAGTTTTATGTACGTTCTATATCAACGGTTAAATGGTCACGTTGATTTCAGAATTTTGTCTCTATATATATATATGTCTATAATATTTCATTCAGAATTTTGTCTGTCTTGGAGGTTGTTTGGTTGTTGTGTTTTCAAGGCTGAAAAACTAAGATAATATAACTACCTTATAATAATAATAATGTCTATAAAAACAAAAATGTTTATTACATAAATATAATGTATACAATATAATACATTCAAGTAATAAAATAATATTTGAAAAATTTCCGTTCGTCTCACAGATCTACAATTGATGTAAACTATTTTAATTATTCCCGCCGTTGTGATCTTTTAAGTTTGTCAAATTTCAAAAAAATTTCGGAAAACTATTCCAGTCAGTCAAATTTCCTTCCATGAGCGCCTTTATTTCATCAACACTTCCTTGCACTTTGAAGGTTCTGTTTTGGAATTAATGTTATTAATCTAAAATTTAATGGATAATTAATTAATTTTGGCGTCTCCTAATAGATTTTACTCAAAAGTATTTGAGATTACGTAAATATAAAGAAGATGGCTTTCAAATAATGGAACGACAGATGTATGAATTTGAAAATGTAACATATAAGTTCTAAAATTTGTTGTTAACTTACTATGTTGGTGTAGCATAATCGGTTGATGCATTTCTCCGGATAGGAAAAGATCCAGGTTTGAATCCTAGTACCAGCAAAAATATTTTTTCGATATACCATAATTGATTTTATATGTATATCTTTTTAATTTATACATTTTAATTTGTATTAAAGATATCAAAGAATGTGTTCTCTTTAAAAATAAATATTTCGTTGCAACTAGGATAGATTGACAGATTTTTTCTGAATATCTTTCTAGTTGATTAATAATTTAATTTATATTAGGTAAATACCACAAAACTAAGTTCTGATAATGCAACATCACAACAAAAATGTGTTTTCCTTAATACAATATGGTCTGGTATACATTTTTTTTTTTACAATATTTTTAAATGTTGATTCATGATAAGGTTAGGTGGACCTACAATATAAAAGCCTATATCTGCACCTCAATTGTGCACAAAATATGAAAACTAAATCATTTTTAAAAAGTTTAAATTGTTGATTACAAGGCATTTAATAATCTCTATGTTGTTGAAGTCGAATAAAATACTCTAACTAATTTTAAAATTTTTATTAAATTAAATTAAATTAAATTAAACGAAATTAAATTACTGTTATACTAATGATAATTCAAATATACACAAAATATATAAAATAACATGAAATTTAATAATTGAGTCGATTTATTAAACTTTGGATGTATTTAAAAATTGGCAATTTTTTGTATTGCCAAACTTTTATTTTGTACGCTCTAAAACAGGAAGATTAATAATTGTATTTGTTTCATTTCTTTACAACCTTTAACTCTGATTAATTTTATTATAGCCATATTAATATTAACTACTCTAAGATTAGATGAAAGGGTTACAAATGCCCCCATAATTTATTTCATTACAAAATACTTAACTTCAAGTAAAATGAATATGAACGCAGAAATAAACTCAATATTGTTAACTTAATGATATTTAAATTCAAAGTCAATTATAATTAATTATTAAGGAAAACACATTTTTATTGTGAAGTTGTAAGTATTCAGAACATAGATCTGTGATATTTTAAAGACGAATTAAATGTGTTCTTTTTAATTATATATAAGTTGTATCAATGTGTATAAAATTTAATAAAAATGAATTGGTAATTCTGGCGTCTGCTATTGGTTTACTCAAAGGTATTTGAGATTCCGTAAAAACAAAGTGGATGGCTTTCAAATAATGGAAAAGAGATCTGGGTTCATATCCTGGTGGCAACAACAATATTTTTCGATAAAATTGATTTTATATGTATATCTTTCTAATTAATACATTTAATTTGTGTTTATAATTAATTATTTCTATAACCCAAAAATCATAGATTAATACCATTTAATGCAAAATAATAAGTTTTCACTCTTTCATATGTAGATAAGAAATGATTTGGAAGCTGAAGAATTGTAGTTTTGTCAACTGATCCTATGTTCAGGGTTCAGTCACCACTCCCAGTAGCCATAAGTCGATATAATGTATTTTTTATGGTTCTTGTGTGGTGACGGATATGCGTACTTCTTTTTTTATATGATTTATCCGTTCAACGGACGTTGACTCCCATGTTGCTATGATCACTTTGCTTACTGCGGCCCAGACTGACCAAACCATTGCCTCAGGTTCTTCAGTAATGATGTTCTCCTTCCTCCAAGGCCCCGACTTCCAGCAATCTTTCCCTGCATTATGTGGTGAAAAATCACGTACTTTTCCAGATGTCTCATTACACATCCGAGATATTGAAGTTTTCGGATTTTTATTGTTTTAAATACTTTTTTCTTTATTCATCCGAACCATAACATCTTCATTCGTAACTCTATCCATCCAGCTTCTTTTGTGCATTCTTCTGTAGATCCGCATTTCTGGAGAGTACCGATCGCGAACAATGTGCATGGTGAGAGAACGAGAGAATGTGTCGTGCCATGAATATTTAATAACATCAATGAAGACTTATTAAACATTATGAACAATAAAGAGACCCCAGTGACCACCCTTAAATATAAAGTGAAAGAACACATCCTCATCTAATTATTTGTTTCCTTTATATATGTTATTTATATCGTTTCCATTATATATGTAATTATCTTTATTTTGTTGTTGATTAAACCCTGTTTATTACTATGTTAAGAGCAATCCTAGCTGTAAAATTGTTCTGTAGTTTGGCAAATATTGAAAATAATAATAGATTTATCTACGTAATAAAGATTAAATAAATAATAAAAAATTCAAGTCGTCTTATCGTTTATTCGGTAAGTGTCCATGCTGCAATTTCATAAAACATTATCGAGATCACATAGCATCCGACTGCTGGATCCATAGCATCTGAATGCATGCATCATGTGAATGTTGAATTCATACAAAATGTTCGACGGGGTCATCATACATGAATCATCAAAAGCGTTCACATTCTAAATATTAAAAAAATAAAATAATGACCTATGTTCTGAATAATTACAACTTCACAATAAGAATGTGTTCTCCTAATAATAAAGTTGTATCAATGTGTCCAAAATTTAATAAAAATGAATTGATAATTCTGGCGTTTGCTATCTGTTTACTCAAAGGTATTTGAGATTCTGTAAAAATAAGGTAGATGGCTCTTTCAAATAATGGAACGATTAAATGTATTAATATCAAAAAGGAAACATATAGGTTAAAAAATTGTCGCTAAAAATATTGTTGCTGTAGCATAGTTGGATAATGCACCTTCCCCGGTTAGGAAAGAGATCCAGGTTCGAATCCCGGTGGCGCAACAACAATATTTTTCGATAAAATTGATTTTATATGTATATCTTTCTTATTAATATATTTAATTCATATTTAAAACATCACAGACCTATGTTTTGAATAATTACAACTTCACAATAAGAATGTGTTTTCCTAATAAAAAAAAATATTTTTCATTTAGCCACGAAACAAAACTATTGCGAACTATTCGTTACGGTGTCGTGTATCCATAGAATGCATTGAAATCAAAATAGTTTGAATAAAAAAATAACTTACCGGATCCTCACAGCTTCACCTCTCTTCTCCGCAATACGTCGCCCGGTCACACACGTCACCTTGTTAGCTGAAGGTGGAAATGTTGGGGGAACAGAGATGTCCTGACTCGAGTTAAACTCTGGAGTTTTTTCCAACACGATAACACCCGCTGACGACGAGATAACACCTAAAAAAGGATATTGATTAATTATTTAATTTATCTTTCTAAAATAAATCATATTAATTATGCGATGTTAGCAAATCGTACAATTAGATAGAAATATGATTTTTTTTTATAATTCAGAGAAAAAAATAGAAAACAGAAATGAATAGACTAACGTGATTCTATGGCCGACAGATAATAATACAGTTTTTTCGAATTATCCCACACGTAGCCCACACATTTCAATGTCCATCAGGGGTGATGCGACCGCGACATGTGAAATGTGCCTTGAAACATAGATTACGGCAAAAACAGATAGAATAACCCCGAAGGTTTGTTTATATTATATATACATATAGGACTGGTATCTCTTCTGGTATAGATCGCATTTTTCGTAGATGGTTGTACCTTAACTAAGTATTTTGACATTGGCATGTGTTACCATATCGAAACGTCGGGTTAGGTTTCCCCGAGGAAGCTTTAAATTAAACAATAACATAAGTCCTAAAACCTCGACTATTTATTTGGTCACTAAGTGAGTGCTTTGTGGTCAGGCGTACAATTTACCTATGATTTTAGTTTTTTTTTAATACTGATATTTCAAGGACAAAGCTGTTAAATTTATCGTTAGTAATTCCTTAATTTTAAATTTAAAACGATTCTAGAAAAATCTCTGGTGAAAGAGTGAATTTTTTTTTTTTTTTACAATTCCTTAGAGTCTACGATACTCTTAGTACTCTACATGCGGCTAGACCGCCTAATCTACTACTACAAGTGCATCAGCGCTAATCGCTTTGACACTTTTACAAACTACCTTATTATTATAAACATCATAAGTGTTTTATTTTAATACATGAATTGGAAGGGTAAAAAATTACTGATAAAAAACCCAAAGAGTGAAAATTTATTATTCGTGGAATTTATATACATAAAAAAACACATTATAGAAATAAGATTTTCATAGAATAAAAAAAATAAAAGTAATGTGCGTTAATGATATTATTACAATTTTTTGTCATCTATTTACTTTATCGTCAAAATATGAAATGTTTACGACCGAAGTTGTCTTTTAAACGAAAGTACTTTTGGTAGAACTTTAGAAAAGTTTGTTTTCATTTTTATATATAGATTATTTCGAAATCTTTCCTTTACACCATTCGTGAAACGACGCATAAGGTTCCATAGATTTAAAAATAATAATAAATGAACGAAATAAATTAAACTTTATTTTTAGATTTATTAATTATTTTTATTCGAAATGAATACAAAACGTTGGACATTATAATAACACAATGATTATAAAAAATACCATATGTATTTACTGTTTCTGAGGTAGGTTTGTAGAACTCTATAAGCATGTATGTGTAAATAAAACACTTGTTTTTTTATTCTACTCGTTTAATTTACTTGACGCATTTCACATTGTAAGGGCATTATAATTATCAAAAAACAATTGTTTTAATTTCACCTGTGTTAAATAATTAATGTTAAAAATGAGTTTTTTTGTAAACAATATTTTTGATGTAAACCTTTTAGTACCATGGCTGAAACAAAAGAATTTGTTTTTAAGAGTTATTAGAATTTTTATTGAATGCTGTCTGAAAAATAGTCGTAACCTTTTATCTCAACTACTTTAACCCTTTTTCTTCCCTTTGACACGCGCCATTATAGTGAACGAACATTCAATCACCTCAATTTATAACTAGAAGTGGAACATTACTTTCGTTGAAGAACACGCAAGTGACAGCGGCAGACTGTTGTATTGTTTGGATACCTTGGTGTGATTGTGTTTAAGTTCGCAAAAAAATAAATTGGGTACCGACCAATCTTTTATATTTTATAAAGCAGTTTAAGTTGAATGGTCTGAAGGGAGATTGATATACTAAATTATGACTATGCCACCGGTCGTAAACGTGAAAGCGTTCCTTTTTTAATCTTCTTCCCTAGGCTAAGATCAGCTTTACATTCTCTTCTAATTTCTTAATTCATGTCATAAATGGATCTGCCACATAATTTTTTTAGATATTTACAATAGTTACAGTTGATATCGTATTTCAAATATTATAAACCGATAGTTTGATCTTTGAATTGTGAGCAAATAATTAATTGAGTATATAATAAAATTTTACTTTCTATCTTACGTCTGTGTGTACGTCATTTTTTATGTACTTTATATTTCAATCAAATACATCTATGTAAAATGAAACGGAATTCCAAAATATCATTAAAATTATCTTGGTATCAGTAGGGAAATAAATGATCTGGATGTAATATTTAACAATAAATTATAATTTATTCCCCACATTAATTCCCAAAATGTTGGGATTTGTTTTAATGACTGTAAAAAACTTTTCCGACCTGCATACTTATAAAATCCTCTACACTTCTCTAGTCAGACCTCAGGTAGAATATAATTCGGTCATATGGCCGCCTCCCTGCATGGTTCACTCGACGGTAGTTGAAAGAATCCAGTGATAATTTTTAAGATTCATTAATTATAAATGAAATATACGTTCTGAGGATATCAATTATGATTATCTCCTTAGCCGTCTGAAAATGTTGAAATTATATGTGAGACGTATGGTGACCGATCTTATATTTCTATATAGCATAATAGATTGGCACCAAATTGTTGGTCTGCTTGACTTTCACGCACCATTGTGGTCATCGAGATACAATTCATTGTTCTATTACAGAGGTAATGTTGGAACAAATGCATTAGCTAACTCTACAGTCCCCAGACTGCATTTTTTGGGGAATGAATATTCGAATGTACTCATTTCTGTTAGTTTAACTGTTTATAGCACAAAATTGTTAAAAAATTTTATGTCTTAACTCAATGGTGACGAATAAATAGCTTTACTGTTTGTCTAAGCTTAAGTGTATTGGCAATTGATGCATATATTTGTCGACTAGTTGTGTGTAATTTGTAAACTATTTAAGTATAATTTATGTTTTATTCTATTCATTTTCTATATTTTCCAATTTGTTTTACCTCATATTTTTTAAAAGTAATTTTGATTATGAAAAACATACAGATATAATATCATTTTTAGCTTTATATTGCGCTTCAGATGAGACTCTATTTTGTAAAAAAATATACCTTAATGTCTGAATAGGTCGTGTATAATAAATAAACGCGTGGTGGCCAAGCACCAAGTTTTATCCTCTTAAATTAAATTGAAATACAAATAAATAAAATTTCATTAACTAACCGTTTACATAAAATGTTTGCAAAAAAATATTTTTCAGTTAACATTCCTATGTTATCAAAATTATCACAGATGATCCAACTCTGATATTCCGAAATTAACGATTTCTAAACCAAAATTTATTTACACCTAGATTGCAAACAACTGTATTTTTTTTCAATCCGAGGATTGGACTGATTGGACTCCATGGACTGATTCACTCGGGTGTTAGCTAAATAATTAGTGTTAATTAAATTATTACTGATTTCATATCCTTGGTGGCCAACAAACATAATGTGTATTTTATAATTTTGTTCATTCATTACACATATTTTATAATTTTATCAACATTGTATGTATACATTTTTAAATAATTATTATGTACCTACTAATTATTATATGATAATATAATATATTGAAGATTTTGATTGTTTATATTTTTCACTATTAATTCATCTAACATGTGCCAGGTGTCATGTTGAAATTAACCGTAATAAATGATGTTTTTTTTTCGAATAGGCAACACTTTTCCCAGCGGCAGCTAATTTGACAGCTGACAGCTGATTTATGCTCAGTTTGGTTTACCATTTCACTATGAATAGACTTATATCAGAACATCGCTTGCAAATTGTGCAAATTTATAGCTAAAATCGTGGTTTAGTTCGCGAAACTTACCGTGCGCTACGTCCATTTTACGATCGACATAATCGTCTACCGAGCAAGTATTTCGAATAATCATGGATCGTTTTTGCACCACGCATACTCTAATTGATAATATATCAGCAGAGATGTCGTGCAGTTCGCACCGAAGAAGCTGTTGCTGCAGTGGAGCGTAGTATTGAGGAAGATCTGAATGAGTCGATTCGCCATCGTGTACAGCAATAGATCCATGATTAGTGACTTTTTCGTTCCCCAATTGAATGGCATTAATGTAAAAGAGCTCCACAGCACGCGTCATAATCAAATTATTGGAGGAAACATCCGATGATCGCATAATTTCGCGCAATGAACCTGTGAATTGGCCTCCAATATCGTGTGACCTTTGGATTATTTTATGTAGAGATATGTAAAGTCACTAGTTAACGCCGATAAACAAGAGATAATAGATGACTTGGATGTCAACATTATTCACGTTATTGCCGATACACCTTTATAAAGGATCTATTAAGTCATAAATATATTATATGTAAAAAATATGTGGTGTAATATTATTACAAATAGTTCTTTATTTATAGGTACACAAAATTGACCTACATCCATAGATACAGGAATATTTTTGAATATTATTAATTATTAACTATAATATTAAAATAGGAGAATAATAATGTACTTTGTAAACATGTTTAAATAAATTAATTAATTAAAAAAGTATGTTTTATTTTTAATAGAATGCAGATTTTTAAAATTTTGTTTTTTTTAACAGGATTTAGTAGTTAACGCGTGTTATATAGAATTGATTTTGTGACTTATTACATTAAGGTTTTGAACCATCTGAAAGCTAGTAATGTTGTCGGGTACAACCTTCCTCTCCTTTCATGTTACATTCAATCTTCTCTCTATTGTTAACGCCACTTCTAGCTTTAGCTTATTACGGAGCTGTGTACGTCAGATGCATTCTCACTCCAGCAGACTGGAGGAAGCTTATATTCTCAATTTCAAGATTCCAGAAGATATATAAAGTTAAATAGTAGTCATTTTAATCGAAGAAATACTTATTTACTGTTTCCGGGGTAAATTTGTAGAACTCTCTAATTACTTACTTACTTACCATCACGCCGTTTCTCCGCGGGGGTAGGCAGAGAGGATAGGGCGCCACATTCTTCTGTACTGAAACACAATTTTCGTCTCATCCACATTCATACATCTTCTCATACAAGCTTGCCGATTGTTAAGGCTTCTAACAGAATCGTATATCTTTCTTACCATTCTCTCCTCATTTATCCGTTCATTCACCTAAGTCATCCATTCTTAATTTTACTTACTATACTAACATCAGCTTTACATTATTTCCTTATTTCTTCATTCTTTACTCTGTCATAAATAGATTTGCCATATATACGCCTAAGAGATCTCATTTCCACTGCATTCAGTCTACTTTCGTTCCTCTAATGTTAGCTCCAGGCCTCACTTCCATACATCAGTGTCGGTACCAGGACTCCATTGTGCACTGCTAGTCTTGCCTCGGTTGACAAATTCCCGTGAGGAATATTTCCATTCAAATCGCCGTTCACTTTATTTCCTGCAGTCACCCTCTTTTCGATATCATTCTCAGCTTTTCAGTTTCTATCAAACACACTTCCCAAATACACAAACTCATTTGCTTGTTCCAAGAATTCATTACCTACAAGTATTTAGTACGGTGTATTGCTTTCCTCCTTCTCGATTACCATCACTTTCGACTTGTTAACATTCATCACGAGGTCGCTTTTCTTGCATACATAGAACATTCTACTCACTAAACTCTGTATTTCTGGTTGATTTCATTATTCGCCACTAGTACTGCATCATCGGCGTACAATAGACAAAAAACTACATACTCTATAATTACATATGTGAAAATACAACCCTTGTTTTTTTATTCTTCTCGTTTAATTGACTTGAGCCGCATTTCGCCTTGCAAGTGCATTATCAATCTAACAATTAACACGACAACTTGTGTTTATTATACATCAGTGTTGAAACTGAATGGTTACTTGAAATAAAAATTTATCGAAATCTTCAGAAGGTTGCGCCTTTTTATCTCATGCAAAAAAAATTGTATAGCTGTCCCACGTTAATGTTTTAAACACAAGTTGTTGAATTAAATTGTTAGAATGATAATGCCCTTGTAAGGCGAAACGCATCGCAAGTAATTTAAATGAGTAGAATTAAAAAACCAATTGTTTTATTTTGACATATGCGAAGAAATGTAAACTTACGTAAACTTCTTATACTTTATAATTATGAAAAATCTTTTACTTTATATATTATAATTTTTTGCCTTCGGCGACATTGCTCTACTGCTCAAATACTACGCAAATCTTGAAGTCGTTTAAGAACATATATAACTGGGAGATACCAGTTTAATTGCGCAAATACCTTTATTTTACATTTTTTTTATACTTCAAAATCTACATGTCTTTCATGTCTTTTCTTTAAATAAGTTATCGCTTCTTTTAAAAATTGAGTTTTTGCGTATTTGATGATTATATTTTATTATTATTACATCAAAAAATCTAATTATAATAAATATTGATATTAAGTTCTGCTAGTTTGCGTAAGCATTATTTGGATGTTACAGCTGTTTCGGTGTTAATAGATAAAAAAAAATCGGTCATAAGTTTTGGATTAAATTTGCTTAAACAATTGAAAATTAACAAAATAATGAATGACGCAAATATAAATTTAATCAATAACCAACAAAAAAAAAAATTTTCTCTCTACTTTAAAAGTTAAAATACATAGAGGCACTTACAGAATATTTCAACTAATTATTTACAGATACGGGAAAATTAACAATTAAGCTTAAGATAAAAAATAGAATTAGAATAAGAATAAAACCATAAAGGAAGGGGTAACTAAAATCTTATATCAAAATTTAATAAAAATAAATTGATAATTCTGGCGTCTGCAGTCGGTTTACTCAAAGGTATTTGTGATTCCGTAAATAGCTTTCAAATAATGGAACGACAGATGTATTAATTTGATAAAGTGTAACATATAGGTTCGAAAATTTGTTATGAAAAATACTGGCGCCATAACACAATTGGTAGTGTACTTCCCCGGATTGGAAATAGAGATCCAGGTTCGAATCCCGGTAGCTTAAAAACAATATTTTTCGACAAAATTGATTTTATATGTATATATTTAAAATTAATACATTAAATTAGTATTTAAAACATCACAGATCTATGTTCTGAATAATTACAACTTCACAATAAGAATGTGTTCTCCTTAATAGTAATTAAAATCATTTAAATAAGTCGATGGTACGTGATTTATCTTATGGCCTTAATAGCTTTAACATCTAAATAATGCTTACGCAAACTAGCAAAACTCAATAATAATATTTATTATAATTAGATTTTTAAAATGTAATTAAAAATAAAGACGGAGTTCAACAAACTAAACATAATAACAATAAATAAATTACTACATCAGGTTGTTTTTTCTTATATGACGCAATATTCAGCGCTAAAAAGTTATCGAAAGCAGAGAAAAATCACCACATTTTGATATATGATTTTTATGTTGAATGTTATGAAGCACCACCAATAAAAAAGGAGATATAATTTAAGTATATTCAAGGATAACCTGGGTCATAACCCAAGTTTTGTCATAAAGTCTTCCCCGACGCTTTACATAATTCGAAATATTATATTTTATGGAATGACCAAAATCAAGAGAATAATGATAGCCGACTGGTAAGAACGTACTAAAACGCAAGAACGTATTTAAAAAAAATGTTAGGTTCATCATTTCATAAGAAACACGTAGATATAAGTATTTTCATTTCACAGAGACTTAACAATCCACACTGTGTCTGAATGTGTGTGAATGTTTCTATTCTATCGGTTTTATTTTATTGCGGGCGGAATCCCGTTTGAATCAGAAGTCTGGAGAGCTATTTGTTGATGGAAATGTGTAAAAATACATTAAAAACACATCTCAAAATGTTTCTATTATCAAATGTATATAGTTTAGGTGTTGATCTCCAAGTCTAAAGAAATGTAACTTTACATACTAATTAATACATTTAATTAGTATTTAAAATACCACAGATATATCACATGTTGTGAACAATTACTTCACAATAAGAACGTGTTCTCCTTAATAATGGAACTTTAAATTGAAATTGTCGAAGAGTGCGATACATATTTTTTAAATTAAATAAATGCCTAATTATTTACAGTTCATGTATCGAAAAAATATTTTTGTTACCACCCGGACTCGAACCTGAAACCCTTACTATCCGGGAAAGTGCAATGACCTATTACACTACGTCAACATTGTCAACAGAGTCCGTGTGGCAAACAAAAATATTTTTTCCATAAATTTTTTTTATCTGTATATAATTATTATTGATACATTTAATTTGTATTAAAGTATCACAGAACTATGTTCTGAAAAACTGCAACTTCACGATAATAATAAAGTGTTCTCTTTAAAAAAAACTAGTTTCTTTAATATTCTCAAATATTTCCGTTTCCAGGAGTGAGCGGCGTCGTCATGAATTAAAAAAATGTGTACTTAATGAAGTTTTGTGACCCGCCATTACGCCGCTACTTGAAATTCTCTAAGAATATTGTCCTAATTAGGATCTAAAATTCCACTTGAATAGACTATAAGGAGGCCTTGAATGTCGAAAAAAAGTTTTATTTGGCAAATCGACCGGGACCTGTATTCCTTTGTCAAGGGTCTGGCGGATGGCGCGGGCGGAGCGTCCCGGCTCCAAACCGATGAAATAAATGTTAATCATTAGGACTCGTAAAGACGGACCGGAAGATTAAGTGGGGCTATAGGATTTCTTGTCATTGATTACGGCCCCCGGCCAACCCTTTCTCGGTATATGAGGAGGATGCAAGGCGGAGAGAAATGATCAGAGCAAATTTCTTACAATTTCATACTAGATTGTTCAATTCGTAGATAACATGATTGAAATCGATAATCATTCTCGTGTAAAAGTATTTATATACAAATATTACATAAAATTTAGTGTGTTTTATCAAGCAAGACAAAATTAAATTTGAACTTAATAATGAAACTATAAGTTTAAAATTTAATACTCGTGCAATTTAATACTCATTTTATGTAAATTTTTTGTCTTTACATCCTACCCTGTACTTATCATGTTTTGTTTGCTCCCTGCTTTTTTCTTTTCTTTTACTTCTTACATATCTTTAGTCTGTATCAAAAAATATTACTTTGTTCAATTTACTTATTATCTCTACTTGCCTCCTTTTGATTTTTTTGTTTTTTACCATTTAATTTAATTTATTACATTACTTCTAACTTAAATTCTAGTTTATGGAACCTTATGACTACCTATCTCATAACAAGTACTTTATATGTACCTAACGAGGTAGGAAGCGGCCAACAGACTTGCATGTAAATGAAATGTATTATAATGTTTGTAATAAGGATTTTTATATTGATACAAGCTGTAAAAGGAATGTTGTTATAAAATAAACTACACTGAAATTAACTTAAAAAGGCCGATAAATTATACGATCATTGTTTTAATGAGAAGTTAACTTAAACTGCTTCAAAAATAAACTTACAATAAATAGCTTAAAGGTCCACAATAAAAAAAAAACTTATACTTTGTCAATGATTTTTAAATTGTTTTGTTTAAAGCTAATCTGTAGGGGAAGACGGGATTAGTTGCAACACTTTCAATATTTAGATTTTTTAATATATTTTTCAAAATTAAACAAATTCTTGCAATGTGTGAACAATGAGTGAATATTATAACGATATGAAATCGTTTAAAATAATTAAATATAAAAACTGAATGTTTATTTTTTGTATTTCTATAAAATAAGGGAATTGATGTAATTTATATCGGAGCTAATAAGCAACACCTTTGGAGTAAATTGCAACAACTACTCTGAATCATCGGAAACATCTGTTTCACAGTTAATGCAAATATAGCATGCATTTTTGCTTGCACAGCGTGTACCCACATTTCAAATCTGCGACCTTTTTGTCTATTTTATTTATTTTATATTAATAAAATAACAATCACTTTGTATGAAACCACGAAATTTATTACACGTCAACCGGTTTCGCTTATCTCAAGCTTCATCAGGTCGTATTTGAAACTAATTATAAACATAAAAATAATGTAATTATATATACATAAATAGGGAGATATAATATGAAATTACATGTGAAAGAAAGAGACAGCATACATATATAGTTAAATAGAACATCAAAGGAGATAGAATATAAAATTATATGCGAAAGACAGAGACAGAATACATATACAGATAGACGAAACATTAAGGGAGGGGAAAATACAGCGTTGATGGATATTAAATTGATTTTAAAGGTAACATACCTAATATGGGGCTAATGGATAAATTAATTTCATTATTAAGAATTGGCGTACGTACCACTATTTATTACCTTTTTTATTTCAAGGGCTTCTTAATTGTCTAACTGGAGGTTAATTGTCTAACAGGCGTTTTTATGGCTTATAATTTTGTATTGTCTCCCTTAATGATCTATTTAACTATACATGTATTCTGTCTCTCTCTTTCACATGTAATTTTATATTATATCTCCCTCTTTATGTATATACAAGTGCACTCTTTTTGTATTTATAATTATTTTCAAATACGTCTTAATGAAGTTTGAGATAAGCGGAACCGGTTAACGTACAATAAATTCATTGTTTCATATAATATGTCAAACTATAAAGTGATTGCTTTCTACGAAAATATATTATTTATTTTATATTCGGATTTTTCATATTTATCTCCACAAACGAGACAAAACCATTCTTCTTCATTATCCGTCGTATTTTCATTCAAGTTTTTTTTAGTCAAGTCAAGCTTTTTTGGGATTTTTCCCCTTTCCGTTTCATTTATTTCTATTGTAGGTTCTCATTTTAAATCAATTACCCTGTTGATTATTGTTAACACCAGTGCAACAAAATGAATTGCAACCTCAAAATTCTATATTTGTTACAAGAATAAGTGTTTTTAAGATTAGTGAACATTTTAATGAATATTCAGACAAACAAATCATTAAATCATTTAATTGGAGTAATAATATGTAAAAATAATAGAAAATATTTATCTTTGTCAGAAAAAACCACTTCGATTGGTCAAAAACGCTAATGTCCCGAATTGCGTATAGTATTATCATCTATCGGCAAATTTGTTAATTTCATTAAAATCACGCACGGCGGCAGTTAAAAAACGATTGTTGTACATTTAGCCCCGTCTTCCCCTACATATTTATTTTCATGTCAAAGTCACCCCCACAAGCATCTTATTTGTAGTGCATAAAATAACGCAGTATAACTTCGCTGCAAAAACATTGGTATTGGTAAACATATCTTATTTTATCATTCTTGATCATATTCGGTTTATAGTCAGGGCTGTTATCCCTAAAATTAAAATTATTCGTTAGAATCTGAAACATAGATTACGGACAGAGTAAGTCAGAGAACTCCACATAGAAAATTTGGAGCAAGAAAGTATGAATATTAATATCACATTTTATTATTTCGTGAATGTGACGCAATAAATTATATTTATATTTAAGTGATTTAATACGTATATACTATTTACAGCATATCTTGAGTAAACCAGACCACGGTAATATCATCAGGCAGGACAAATAAGTGCAAATAAATAATGAAAATCGTATTTCTGACTGGTTTATATGTTTTAATATATAAAATGGTTAGACGTTTTATTATTGTTATTTTTTCAAATATAAAAAATACAAAATTGTTTCATTTATGGCCATACTTTTATCACACATTTGAAAAAAGAATCTGAAAGGTAAAAATGAAGACAAAAATGTGTATACATTGGTGTACCAAAAGGAAAATTGTTATTGCTATCGCTATCACTTCTATCGGAGTGCTGTAGCTGCCGTGCAAGGAAACTATTCCATACCTCAGGACTATATCCAAAATGCAATAAAACCTTCCAATTTTGTTAATGGATCTTGGACGAACAGCACGAATCCATCGTAAAGCCGAACTCCAACGTATACGTATGTAAAAACCACTCTTTATGCCGACCACAACTTCTAAAACTATTTGTAACTGGCACAATACTACATTGCATAGTTATGCGGGTATCTAAAGTAGGAGTTATTTTCGTGTGTGACTTGTGTAACTATCGAAATGTTTTTATTCCATTAGCATGATTTTTTTTTTACTTTCTTGGCCAATTATGTATCAAGTTAACTATATTAAAATGATGTGAATTATATTATGCTTAAAATATTATCACATACATGCATACAGATATAATTAACTGGAAATCTACTGAATTCGGATTACTTGTATTATTTGTTTGCCATATTCAGGTGTAAACCAGATCGAAATATAAAAATTATTCATTTCACAATATATATGGCATCAATATTATTCTATATTGTCAAACTATGCTTAACGAATGTGCTATACAAATATGAATAGCTTGGAAGTCTCCTGGGATAATAATCGAAATAGTAACCTATTCGTTACTAGGCTACACTGTTTGAGCTTAATTTGAATCAAATTCTGTAACCTTTAATGAGAACGCTATAGGCTTAGATATAATGTTATAATAAGCACGTATGGTGATCATAATATATTATTTAGAATTAAAAGATAAATAGACTATAGTACCAAGACAAATAATCGTTATTTTATTACATTTATTTTATTTGGTGTTTATTTGTTTTGACCATTACATTTTAGTTACAATATATTTATATTCACTATTAAAACATAAAACGTTAGTAGTAAGAGTGGAATATAAAATGAATTTGTAGTGAACTTGTTTACTGATTTTGTTAACAGAGTATTTTGAATAACAATATTTACAAAATAAAAGTAAATGTTCTTCTTATTTATTTATGCTAGATTTTCCACTAAAAACCTCCTTTCGTAATTTACTTACAATTTTGAAAAACTACATAATTATGTATGCTTATTATTAACGCCATAAATACCCAGATATGTTTGTAACACTCTGGACTTCGTTCGAATTGAAAAAGATATTATAAAATTTCTAAAATCTTAAAACAGATAACACGGTTCTGATCTCCAATAACTACACATGTTGAACTATTTTCAATGTTGTAACTAAAATAAAACACTTTCTGTTATGATAATCTTATATTATAACTGTTAAAAAATTTCAGTTACAAAACTCTGTAAGCTGAAACTGGGTTAAGTGTTTAGTAATGTAATAATAGCAACATATCTACATGCAACTGTGTATCTACTTGCATATTGAATATGTGCTATTCGCTTTCTACGTAATATAATATATCCCATGCTGCGGTTCAAAGTTGGGAACCGCTGTCTGAAGTGTGGTTGAGATGATGGAATAAATATTTTACGAGTGGATTCCTCAAAGGAAGACAATGTCGCAGGTGTGTGAAATATACAAAAGTGACATTCATTTTGGGAAGCGAGATATGAAGAATATTTAGTTAATATGGGGAAAACATACCGTAAAACTTTATTAATCAAATATTCCACTCTGTGCTCACTTCAACAAGGATATTGTTTGAACGAATCAAAATGAAGGTTATATAATTATGTTTTAATTTATTTAAAAAAAAATTGTTTCGTTTGTAAGGATTTACTCGGTATAATAAATGTTGACTGCGGAGCAATAATTACGATCCGGGGATAAGTACTTCAGCCTGTTTGCGTGTGGCGTACTAGGGTGCCGATGGGGATCGACGTCAATTGCAGGCTGATTTAATAGCGCAATTATATGACTTATAATTATGTCTCATAATCAATGCAATCCGAAAGACCAACAAAAAATGTTTTATTTTAACGAGACAAAGGGGCGTTAGAGATATCGTAAGAGTAAATTAATTGGTGAGATAAATCGGCGTAGAAGAATTTTGCTGGCAGCCATGGTCTTGTGTAGGTCAATCGCTTCCATAATTGTCATCACCACCGACGACCTGCTCGTAAAGCAGGCCAAAAACACGCCCGGTACCAACCCCAGCATGTGCCAGTATAATGCACCCACGACGCGTCATTTTTCTTACAGTTGCCTTTCTAGACAAGATCTCTAGCATACGATTTTCGATGTAGACTTCTTATTATATATTTTTCTATCTGTAACTGTGCTTAAGCATCAATCAGCTTGTGTCAACTGTAAATAGTCTTTCTTGTTAAATCAGCTCTGGCAATACATACATATATACAGACTCGCACACATACACACACACTCTGCGATCATATTCAAAAGAATCGTGAGCGCTAGGTGTAATATATGGGGGTACCAGGTGCTCACATACGTAACCTTATGATTCAAAACATTAAATCTAAACCGTATCCTCACTTAACCCGATAGTCAGGGGGGCGCACTGCACATAAGGAAAAAAGCCTTGCATTACTAAACATTCTGAGAAATTAAAATAAATTATATAATCATTATTTTTGAAAAATACCTCATAATATTTCTAGCCGTTATTATCCGGATTAGATAGAAACCTATGGCTAGATTTTTGTCTAGCCTTTATTTATTTCAAAAAATTGCGAATACAACTTTATGGCAATTCTGGTACGCAATTTGCCAGAACGTACGCGTCGGTACACGTTTAACTTGTTTTTTCAATCCGTATGAGAATCATGGTGAACTAAATATGTTCTTATTCAAGCTTTACGTCCGCCAATTTTCAGCATTTTTCAAACAATTTGTGCTTAATTCTGTTGAATTCGAAAGAGATTAATCCTTACTAAAAACTGAATAAATATGTACACCTTCTACATATTTGTTTTACTTGACAGACTAAAAGGTTATGTTATAGTGTATTCCAACCTGTTATTTCCAGTCATTCGGCATTTCGGTGTATCTGCGTAGATACAATTTGTAGGTTATAATTTATTATCTGTCAAGCGTTTACATCAGTTTGCAAATTTTTGGGATATTATTATGTTAGATTACTTATTAGTAATATTTAATTAAATGTTAAAATAAAATAATTTCTATTGTGAGTTTTGGCTAGGCTAATTTGTAAAGCTGGTTGTTTAAATAAATGTTTTTGAACAACGATAATGAAACATTTTAAATCCGTTATCCGTAGGAGAAATCGTAGAAAATATTTTAAGCCAAATCGAAAGCAGAGTACGGTACCGAGCAATAAATGAACTTGCCTTTTTTAAAGTAATAAATTAACAATTATATTCTGAATTTAAATTGACAGAATTGTTCTAAAAATTAGTTTTTTTTTTGATACGTAGTATACCTATTGTATGTTTAGCATCGTTGGTAACAGCATAACCTAAGTTTATACCTACTGCACGCCACTGCTGATAGTCCACTCAAGATTGTTGAGCTTACGGTGATGATGATGATGAATCAATGCTATTCAATATTCACCATTTAATTTTTTTTTAAATCGCCATATATTCGGAAGCATGGTATATCGTGATTTGCGAGAACGGGGTTGTGGCAATATAGCTATTAACAATGGTCCGGCGTTTGTTTAGTGAACAGCAAGGGTAGTTAAGTCACGAGTACTATCTGTTTGGATGATAAAGAAAGATTTCTGACTAATATTGCTGCCACATAATACACTACATTCTATAATACGAGTATACACCAGGATCTCAAAATAAAAAAAATAAAATAATTTTACAAATAATCGTTATAAGAATTACTTAAAATTAACGTGAAGAATTTGACGTGAGTAAATATATAAATTGCTACCACTACTGAATACTTTTAAAAATGTCGACCACCTTATTCACACAAGATGCAAAAAAATTCACGTTAAATACTTGTGAAAGAAAAGCGAGTAGAAGAAGAGAAATGTATTACAAAAGGATTACTCGAGAAATTAGTGGTTAATTAACGGACCGCTAAGACCGGAAACAGCCAACATATCCACCGTTTTCGTATTATAACGGATGAAATTAAATTATTGTACTCAGAACACGTAACGGCCGTAGAGCGGGATATTATTATCTAACGACGTTACTTTGCCAGGAGAAGGCTACGGTTTGTTCCGGGTAGGAAACGGATACGTAGAAATGGAAAAAGAAATATAAATATGTGTGTATTATAACCGGAGAATAAACCAAACATGTAAGAAAAATACCGTGAATTGAATAAACATGAGATTGACTGAAATAAATTCTGATAAAAATGTGATTTTTCTTTGTTGATTCCGGAAAATATAAATTTATTTTATGTTGTTGTATTTCGAAAAATTCAGCAATTTTCAATAAATCATCTGAAATAACGTTAATTTATTTGGCGAATTAAGTAAGTTGTAGCACTTGTGGCATTATTGTTTATTACATTTTACAACTGAATTTCCCTTCATTAAACAATTTTTAAATGAAATTTGAATATTTTTAAGGAAAACACATAATTGTAAAGTTGGAGTTTTTCAGAACATAGTTCTGTAATATTTTTAATACAAACTAAATGTATCAATTGGAAGGATATAGAGATAAAATCAATTTATCGAAAAAAAATTTGTTCCCATTGGGATTCGAATCAAGAACCCTTCCTATTCGGGGAAGAGCGCTGATCGTTACACCATGTCAACATAGTAAATTAACGACAAATTTTCAAACCTATATGTTTCAGTTTCAAATTGATATATCTGTTGTTCCATTTTTAAAAAACAATCTACTTCATATTTACGGAGAATCTCAAATGATTTTGAGTAAAACCAGATAGGAGATGCCAGAAATAAAAACAACTTAAATATTTTTAAGAACACAATATTTTATGAAGATGCAGTTTTTCAGAACATAGTTCTGTGATATTTTTAATAAAAATTAAATGTATCCCGTTGGCAACAAAATATTTTTTTGATAAATTGATTTTATCTTTCTAATCGATACATTCAATTTGTATTATAATTTTAAATAATATAATGTAATATTTTTATACCAGATAAAAACTTAAATTGAAGTAATATATCGAATAAGGCATGTTTTTGCTAATATATATATTTCTTCTTCTTCTTCGTTAAGCTCTTGGAAGAGCAGTCGTGGTCACTGTGATCATGAGACCAGAGCCAATTCGGCTCCTGGTGGTTTTCTGTTTCATCGTCCAAGTCTATCGTCTATATCAGCCATACTCAACCTTTTCTTTCTTCGGGCCATATATATATGTCAGCTAAGTTACGCGGGCCGCAATATTATACTGATATGACGAAAAAAAAAATTCATATAGTATAACAGTATTGGTTGAAACTTGTTTGATTCAAGATTAGGGCGGTGCCACTTGGTAAATCGAAAAATATTGTTCGCGCGTATCTCAAGATATTTAAACATAGAATGCTAGATTTTTAAGAATCACGTTCCTGATAATAAATGTGTTTCGGGCCGCACATAAAAGCTTGGCGGGCCGCAGGTTGAGTATGGCTGGTCTATATGGTCTTCAGCGACGACGAGTTCTCTCGACTTTTCCCTCTTACACCGGTCATTTCAATGCATCCGCACGTCTTGTGACATCACACGTGACATGTACGAAGTATTTCAGTATGCGAATTTGTATTGTAGGAGATGGCTGTTGCGCAACATTTTTTTTTGCTGTTTGATTTGTGAGATTTTATATGCTACCGGCGCCATATTATTAATAAGTCTATCTTCCAGCGCTCTTGTTGTCTCAGTGTTCATGTCTCAGACATATATATTAGGAAGATTAGTGTTCTGCCAATCTGAGTGGACCGGGTGATGTTGTTGTCATTTTAAGTTACAGCAATAAAATTTAAAATAAATTAAATCAAAAAAAAAACGATATATTGGTAATCTAGCTATGTACCTAATACACATGTATATTTGTGATGTATATATTAAAGTGCACATTTGTTAAGTAATGTTTTATATTTGATACATATTGTTTATATATGTATATATAATTTTATAAACATCTAATTATATTATCTGTGATGTAACTATGGATGAAAGCATGGATGTAAGAGGGCCTGAATGATGAAAGGGATAAAAGACCGCTCGGCAGTCGGGTGCAGTCTTTTGCATCTGAGAAATATTTAGAATTTGTATCAGTATATTTTTATAATTAATTGATACATTTAAAATTCAATTTTCAAAAAATTATATCAGATAATCAATCTATTAATTTATATCGATTAAAGAAATAATTATTTGACTACGTATTTTTGTATCAATTTTTAAAACAAATTATTACTGTTATAGTATAGAAATATGCATAACTTTTAGTAAACAGATTTTATATATCTTTCTTGTAATTTCATTAAAATTATAAAATCAAATACGCTATATATAATAATTACGCTAAGGGTTGGTTAAGTATATAATGTGTCTTAATTAAAATAGAATTTTTAGTAGGTACGTACAAAAAAAGGGTTTCGTGTTTAGACAATTATGTCATATTACCCTTGGTTAGAATATATTTTTCTGGTTCGAAAAAAATATTCGTAAATTCGACTAAATATACATAATAAAATTCTTTCTGGCGGAGAATCGAACCCCGAACTCCCCACGTGACAGGCGAGGGATGACAACCATAGCACTGCTGATAAATACGAATGAAACGTAAAAATAATCAATCACAAGCTTCGTTATTAATGTTAGCTTATTATAAAGATCACCAGAGGAAACTATTGATGTTAATGTAGTAAAGTACACATATCAAACAATAATAAAATCAGCACTATATATTTGTAATGCTGATTACCGTAAAATGTTTTTATATTGTGCCTCAATGTCATACAAGGGTCATTAATGATCTATCAAGGTCATCAAAGACCTGTTGATAATTTGTATATTCATTTTTTTTAGAACACGATAATTTGACACTATTATGTAATCCATTAGGAAATTTATTAAGATGACAAGCTTAACTTGCAAGAGGTATTCGTCACTACTAACATATTTTTGATTTCAAAAAGTTTTGGAGGTGCTTGTATCGATCGCGATATCGGTAAAAGTGAAAATAAAATTGAAGGTAAAATGAGAGAATACCAATTTTTGGCGCGTTATTTTTTATCGCTGTTTTTGAGGAAAATTTTGCCGAGGCACACTTGTTAAAATGTGTTAAAACACTGTTAAAATGTATATACGTATCATTCAAATACATTTTTTATTTATTTACAATACCTATTATTCTAATAATCAACAATTCTGACTATTAAAAATATTACAAATATATATATATATATTAGTACCTTATGTAACAATGCTTAAATGTTCAGAATAGAATATGCTCCTTTAACTAGAACTATTAAGGTTAAATAATGTGACTAGAGCTTGCAAATTTAATGGGCGTTATTAACCTCAATGTTCTCCGTAACTGGGGATAAGAAAGATAACGTAACCTAACCTAAAGTAGTATAATTACTTATGTCTATAGGAAACTGTGTTAGTCTCATTACTGAATAATAATAATAATATTAGTAGTTAGAGGTTAGTGCCAATAAAATCGACACCAAGTATAATATCTCATTTCACAACTAAACAAAGTAACATGAACATTGTAACAGTTTTGTCTTTGCGTAATTTAAGAATGAATATAATATATTCGACGAGACAAAATATCTGTGTAACAAAATAACCCACAATGATTTATACGAACCTACCGGGAGACAAAGCTCTATTATTTTTAACTCGTGCGGGAGATAAAAAAATGAAAAAGGAGGAAAATCAACCCTGAAATCGATTGAAGTGGAAGACATTTAAAAAAAATGTATAAACATAAACGTCAACATAAAAAATGTAATACATGTAGCAGACCATCCCTGTAAAGAATATATTTTTTTCTAGATACTTCTGCCTCTTTGGTATCTATAAAGATAATAAATACCCATTCTTATATATATATAATATTACAGTCCACCGAACGTGAACCTTCTATTTATGGGAAACATTTAACATTGTAACGCCATTTTTTTCGTAAAAACATTTTAAATGTTCTGGGATAGCTTCCAATAAAACATACACTATGTTAATGATCCCTTAGCATTGTGTTGATACTACCTCTTTCTCTTTCTACTGATTTCGGATTGAAGGAATGAAAAAATCATGTTGTCAAATTTGTTCTATAGTATTACGTCATGAATGATAACGTCTCTTTTGTTAAAAAAACCGCCGCGTATAAACCAACAAGGATAACATTTTATGGTGTACGGAGAACATTACATTTCAGTTAAAAAAGGAAGATATATTCTCCTTGTTGATACTATTAGATAAACCTTTGCGGGACACCGCTCGCCCAGAAATGCAGACTTAATTAGTAATGGGACGAATCTTGTTAAATATAAGGAATTTATTCGGGTATGGGTGACTTGTCGGAGCTCCTTAGGTGGGTAGTTAGGCTGGCTTTCGTGGGTGGGACTCCACCTACCTCTCACTCTACATGCCTCGTGTTTTTGCAACAGCGTTAGTCTGTCCGTGTAAGTGTGACTCAGTCCATTTTGTATATAATAATTTATAAAAAATGTTGAGAAATTAATCAAATTAGAATTTGAGAAGAAGAAAGAGGGATTATTTATTTATTTATTCATTTATTTTGAAGACCTTTAAGGCATTTTAGAACCGGTTTGTTGTACACATACAATTGTATATTTGCTGCTAATTTGATTTATTTTAATATTTTGGTTTCTATGGTGACGAAGTGGACGTAGAAGGGAAATTATAAAGTATAAATTTAGCTCTGCAATCGAGTAAAAATGGTTATTTAAATATGCAGAAGGAAGCACACGTCTAGCTATCTAAATAGTGTCCTTGCATAATAATCGTTATTTTGGAGTACAGTTATAGTGGACGGGGGAATTACATGATCTTATCCGGTGATTTCAGAGGATTTAGTGAGAACTATTTATTATTATTTACATTATTCACCATCTCTCGTTAAGTTCTGATTATCGTTACGCGAACAATTAAATGAATAATTCCATTCACTAGGTATGAATAGCACAGCCCGCGAATTATTTAATTCTATTGATATGATAATCAACAACAATATATATGAGAACTTGTCGACAATATCAAAAACAGATATATTGAAGACGTCTCGTGACTTAACTGTCCATATCCATGAAATGATACACGATGAGATTATGATCTGGAGATGAATTCAGAGGTCAGCTTGAGATTGTGCACAAAAGTGTGCACAAACATCATATATGCTTCTTCTTCTTTTAAATACGCAATCCACCCTTCAAGAGTGATATGTGCCATTAATCAAGTTAAAACTTTATTATATTATTTTATATTACATTACAAGTCAATACCATTGTCGTTCAAAATTTTTTTGCTATTATATAAATTAAATGTGGCGAGTTAAGGGAAAGAAGATAACACAAGTTAACCGGGAGTTGAAAATTACCATTGACGAGATTACTGTAAAAAAAAACCTGTGATCCGCAATGGACAGGCAAAAAAGATATGGTTCAATCTGAATAAATGTAAGGCTACCTGGCAATGCCCAATTCTCATTCTAGAGATATTTGATATCGTTTTTTAGAGACTTTCCTTTTGGAGATCGAGAGAGTGCGGGGAATAGATCTTAGAATTATTTTAAGTCGATTACCATTATGATTATTTGGATTCATCCATTGCGCAGTCCAAATAAAATTCGTATATTTTTTTTACCATATTAAGTCCGTCATACATCGGGATATGGAATTGATGAGGGAAAACTCCGCAAAGAGTGGCCTCCTTGGCCACTTTATCAGCACTTTCACATATATACTTACAAAGGCATTAAATTACATATATTAAATCCAAGATATTAAAATTCATCCAACTGATAAAGGGAACATTAATGGTCAATTTACTAACGTTTGGCGTATGTATGCGTGAAGTAGGTGCGAGATAATTGTTCCCATTATTATGAAAGTGGTCTAAGTTAAGAAATTGAAAAAAATGAGTTTATCAATTAATATACTATGATGCAAATTGTAACAATTGTGAAAAATTTAAAAGGTTATAATCAGTTTATTGTTATAACGTTCAACGGCATTCCGCTAGTGTTTGTTTTGATAATATAGTAAGTCATTTGAACCTTAATTTTTTTTATTTCCTTATACGCTACACGCAAAATTTATATGTCGAAATAAATAATATATCTAGTAGACTAAATAAATTTTGAAACATTGGGTTGTGTAATATACCTTTAAATATCTCGAAATGAAAGAAACATGACTTAGACCACTTTCATAATAATAGGCACAAATAATCTCTGAGACTTGATGTGTACCACAAACCACCAAATATGAACTAACATAAATTTCTTGTCCCAATATTTTAATTTTGATGTCACTCACGTGATCACTTTGGTACCACATACGCAATCAAATAGCTCTGCGACTTTTTATATTACTCAATTGGAATGAAAATTTTATCGCTGACAATATAATATGTATTAGCAATATTTAGAAGTGTTCAAGAACACACAATTACCGTATTTTTACCTACAAAGACACTGTTATTAAACAGATATCACATATCTCATAGAGATAAAGTTATTTTTATTATATTTTAATGGAAAATATATGGAAATTACGACCTGTCTTCGGCTGGCTTAAGTAATCACTTTATATGTATACATATATATATATCCTGTATCCAGGGGTGAGAATTGGTGAGCGTTATATATAAAATAATAATTTAATGTATTAATTATAAATATCTACACATAAAATCAATTTTGTCTAAAAATATTGTTTTTGCGCTACCGGGATTAAACATTTATTTAAAACATCACAGACCTGTGTTCTGAATAATTACAACTTCACAATAAAAATGTGTACTCCTTAATAACGTTATATATATATATTCAACTCAAATTTGGTCCATAGATGGCGATGGTGTAGTGGTATTCGAAGAGAGTTCATATACTAGCATATATACAACTTTCAAGAATTTGATAAATGTGGTGATTGAGGGATTAGAATTGGTGAACGTTATACATATATATAAAATGATCATTTAAGCCAGCCGAAGACAGGTCGTAAGCTCTGTAATTACTCCATATTTCCAAATATTTTCCATTAAAATATAATAAAAAAATAGTTTTATCTGATATCTGATATTTGTTTAATATGTATTAATTTAAAAATTCGTCTTGTTTACACAAAGATTTAATTTTCGAAAGGTAAATACTTTTACTATTTTATCAGATTTATGTATTCACCAATAATATGTGTAGAATGCTCCTCGTCCCGCAACTAATGTTCCAAACCCTTCTCATATATATGTACACTTTATTCTATGTCTATTCGTTTACTGGTTTGTGGTGTGAACCTGTATGAAAACCTAGAATTATCTTTCTTAGATTATGTTCCCGTGAGATTCACAGGAGCGTAATCTATAGTGAGAGATTGTCTCTAGTAAGAAATCTCATAAATATCTCAAACATGGACACGGGTCATAAAAATCGAATAAATTTATCCGGAGGACAATGTTAGTATCATTAGTTTATCCAGAGATGGTGAAACAGCCCCTAATTGTGGGGGGCGCTTACCGCTTTTCCTCATCTGTAATAAATCGTAGTAATTTATTTTCATTACTTCAATGAATTATCGGTTCCATTCTTTAGTTATATTAATACATTTTTTGGATTTGTTACGAGAACCGGCAAGGCCAAATACCACGTGAACTTTAGCTATAACAAACAATTACAACCATGTTCGTGTTTAATCTCTCTCTTGGTTTACTACCAATTACGTAATGGTTTCCAGATAATTATACTCCTTTCCCAAAGCCCCGATAAATTATCCGTTTACCATAAAAAGACGGTTCAGTTAATTTGGACAAACGACAGGTAAAGTTAGATCCTGTGAAATTAGTGGATATATATGCAAAGCACGTTCAATTTGTAGTAAAGAAAGACGATTAGGGAACGATCTCACCTACTGGGAGCCTAGCTGGTTTATGTTCCACTGCACTATATACATAAATGTATGTATAGCGCAAAAACTGTATCCAGGGATTATCAACTATATTAGTAGAAATTAGTATAAAAACTTGACTTTTGGACGAAAGTACGGAAATAATCACAGCTCTCAAAGAGAGATGCCGAAAGATCCCGCGAATTAATCAATTTTTCTTTATTCATATAATACGTTTCATTATTCATATAATTAAAAATAATTAACATAAAGGTATTCGGACTACGTGTCACATTAAAATTCTTACAATTTAAAACTATCTGTCTCAATATATTTCACCCATTCATCATACGTTAGTTTGACTAATAACACGGTGTGTGCGGCCAGAGTAGGTAGAATAATAAAGACTACTTACAGTTGTAAACGACCGCGAGAGAAGTACGTGCATTTGTCATCATCGCGGACGGCTACATATGCATTCTGCTGGCACATGTTGTGGTTGGTACCGTGCATGTTTTTGAGGTTGATGAGAGCCCTATCTTAGACTCAGGTATGTGCAGGGTGCGTTCAGGGGCCATCAATGATTGTGGAAGTGATAGATCTCAACAAAACTAATTTAAGTATCGTAAAGTATTTTATCACCAGAGCAGATTCTGAAGAGTTTCTTATTTATTATAATTAAATTTATAAATTTAAAGAACAGATAACAAATATATTATTATGTAAGTTTAACCTGTTAAGCTTTGTTTATATAAGTTATGTTTTTCCAAAATAATCAAATAATTAGAAGAACTTTACCACTTTATCGCTAGTGCAAAAATTCTTAACTTACAGTTTTTGAAGACGTTGACTAATTCATTTTTTACTCCTGTATCAACTACGGAAGCGTCCATCTTCTTTTAAAGATACGGCGCGTATGCCACACACCACCCGACAGAACGGCGAAAAGGAACGGTCACACATTCATTGCAGTTTCATCACCCGGCTGACCTAAACATACTTCACCAGTCAACACGAACGTTCGTTCCGCAATGTAGTTTTAGAATATAACTCATGTCACTTTACAACCATCCGTGTTTTAAACAATTTACAACTTATTGAACGAAAACTGTAATATGTTTTGAATAACATAAATATAATTAGTAAGTATTATTTTTAATTTTTATGATGTTCTGACATACCCTTATTTAATTATTTCAAACTTGTTTTTTTTTTCTAAATTTATTTATTAATCTGATATAAGTACAATGATACTATACAATTTATTTTTTTCATGCTACACTTCTCACATGAAGTGAAGTGTATATTAATAAAAAATATTGTTTACAATAACTATCATATAAAAAAATAAAATAATAGAGGTACATGTTTATCTTTAGAGTGTTTTTTAATAGCATTAATTAGTTCTTTATCTTAATCTTCCCGATGTTTTAGGGTAAGCTGTAATTTTTTTTCCCACTATAACATGTTGATTTTTGAGCATGAAAATACAAATTTAAATCTAGTACGATTTTTAGTAATAAAATCATGTTTTTTTTTAATATTTGAAGAATATAATTTATTTTAAATAGATCACAAAATATTGGTACCTTTGTTGAATAATCTTTTGATTTTTTTAATATTACTTTTATGATAAGTTTTTGTACATTTTTTACTGAAATCAGGCTAGTATTATATGCTGATTCCCAACTAATGATGGCATATTGTAATATGGATTAAATAAATTCACAGTATACTAAGTAGAATTTTTTTATCGATTAAAATGTTCTGATTCTTAAAAATATGTATATTAATTTTTTAATCTTTTTAACAACGTGACAAATTTTATTTTTCTATTTAAGATTTTTATCGATTATTACTTCAGGATATTTGATTTTATTTGTTGTTTTTAAAATTGAGCAGTTATTGAGATAATAATTTTGATGGAGTTTTTTGACGTAAATAGAATCAACTAAATGCTCATCTTCGTTTCCTATGTATGTTTCAAATATTTAGATCGCGTGTCGTTTCATTTAAGTAATTGTCACATTTAAAAAAATATATATTTAAATATTATTAGATATACTCTTATATATGTATAAATAAATTAATATTGTCACACTGAAACACTTTAGATCTCGAAATACAATTCGTTTCGGGAAAGGTTTATTTTACTTTGAAAAACGATACTCCCCTGGAAGTAAAAAGAAATCCTCCGTAAATTCATTGAGTTGCACGGTAAATCACCGGTGTTGCCATCAATTACAGTCCCTCTCTAAGTGCAATATTTTTCACCCGGCCAATACCTACCTGGTGCCTACAAAATATCGTTCAAGTCTCCTTAATGCCTGAACTTTCACCTGCGCTAAAAGTTAAGACAACGCGGAATAAAGTAAAAGTTTTTGTATTTTATAGATCACACAGACGCAAAATAATGTAACGAGATAATTCATAAGCAGAGATTGGAAACCCTTTGGGACTTAATACTTTATTAAGTAAGATAACACATATCTGTTAAATAGCTGTTAAAACTCAACTACATTTTTAATAAAAATAATTGATCTTTTAACAGAGCGCGTTGGAAATTTCAGAAAAATTAGATTTTTTTAAAGCACGTAATGAAAAATTGCGTTAGTAATAGCATCGGAAAGTACAGAGTGGGCCAACTTGGACTCACTGATGTAAAATGCATATAGCTTTTGTACTTTTAATAGATATTAAAAAAAAATATATTACATGAAAGTGTACTTTTTAATCTATGTGTGACTCAATCATTTTCTTGTTGACAAATTGCTCGTTATAAAGTATTGTGCATTACATTAAGCAACGTTTCTGTCTCCAAATTTGTTATTTCTGCACATTTATTTTGTTTAAGCTCTTGAATTGTTGCTGGTTTGTTCATGTAAGCTCGGCCTTTTTAGTAGCCCCACAAAAATAAATCAGGCACCGTAAAAGCTGGGGAACGGGGAGGCCAAGCAAACTGTGCAATTTTTGAAATTAGCCGGTCACCGAAAATAGATCGTCGCGAAACATAATCAAATTTAATAATTTTAACGCGTTCTTGCACTAGGTATGTAGCCATTATAAACATTCATAAATTCTTTATCATCTGACAAAAAATATATAATTAAAAATAAAGCCCACCAAAGTTATAAATTTTTAAAAACAGTTGGCCCAAGTTGTCCCATCCTTTATTTCGAAATTAAAACAGATACGGTATAAATATAAGGTCATGTGCATTACGTGATTTAAAATTAAGCTCAAAATTTAAATGTCTCCTGATATATACATAAATAGTTCGCAAATAATTGAAGACTTAAAATATGTGCCTTGATTAACAAACATTTAAAATTATTCAAAACATTGAAAAAATAAACTAATACAGTCAAATATTTTCAACGCGAAATTTGGGTCGCCATATAAGCGAAATATATATTAGGGTACTTTCAGAATATAGTACCTATATAAAAATATTTTCGTATTCTTACTCTTGAAAACTTATAAAATATAAAGTATGACTTAATATGTAAGAGGAGGCTACTGTAGGCACTGAAGTGGAAAATTGAGAAAACTTAAATAATTAATTCCTCATCAATGGGACATGCAAGCACCAATTATAAAAAAATATTATCAATACAAATTAAAATAATCAATTTGAAAAATATACGGAAAAAATTAATCTATTAAAAAAATCTTTAGTTGCTACCGGGATTCGAACCTGGACCTTTTCCTATCAACCGAACAGGTTTTCGACAAATTTTAGAACTTATATTCTCTAGTAGCATTATATTTTATGAAAATGGAATAATACGTGTATTATTTATAAAATACTACAGAATACAAGTTTAAAAATTTGTCGACATTCGGTTGAATCAGCGAAAATGGTAACGCGTTTCCTCGGATAGCAAAAGGTCCAGGCTCAAATTCTGGTAATAACCAAATATTTTTTCAATATTTGAATACGTCAAAGAGCACACAATTACTGGATTTTCACCTACAAAAGCACTAAATTAAATATTTTTTCGATAGACAGATATTTCTGTATATATTTCTAATTGATTAAGTTAATTTGTATTAAAAATATTACAGAACTATGTTCTAAAATTGCAACTTTATATTAAAAATGTGTTTTAATTTTTTTTTAAATTAGTTTCTTTATATTTATAACCTTAATCTCTATTGGAATATTTTTGATTACTGTTAAGTAAGAAACCATAGACCAGATGGCTTCAGAGATGTGCGCATTACTGCTTGTAATGATATTATGGATTCTTTGCAAAATATTAAGAAAAAGCTGTTTCATTTTGGCTAGGGTCGTACAATAATTATAATTTAGGTTTGAGTTTGGGACGCACACATAAAAAATATAATGTACCGTAATTTGAAATAATGCGCGACAAAATAAATAACCGATATGGAAGATAACGTTTCAATTTAAACTTTTGGGATTATTAAGTGAAAATAATCGTTATTTATTTAAAAAAGTGAGGTAAATTTTCACTTTGTCTTAGTAAATATCTGTAATCCCTTCTTATATTCGGTCAAGGGCCCTAAAGGCTCCCATCGAACCCTTCATCCCTCTCAGTTTAAGGAATGCTGAGGGGATGTCCCTTAACCTTTAGTCACATTTTTGATGGGGTTCATTTCACTCTGTAAACGAAATCCCGAAAAAGTATAGAGTGGGCTGAACTCGAGTTTCTAAGGTAAATAATTCATTCCCAGATCTCATACAGTGTTTATAAAAAAATTCATTACGAATAAACTTAAAAAAGTAACGTAAATGGTCGTTTCTCAGATAAATATGTGATGTGATTTTAAATATTTTATTAGGAAATTAAAAAATATTTTTATGAATATAAAGTTTTTATGTTAATTGAAGTATATTTGAAGAAAAAAACATTATATCGTAATTTTTTTTTTAACCAAAACCATATTTTAATTATAAAAGTTTTCGTGGATGTGAAAATTAAAAAAAAATATAGTAATACAAATTAAATTAATCATCTAGAAAGATTTATACACCTACAGAAAAAATCTATCTATCGAAAAAATATTTAATTGCTACTGAAATTCGAACCTGGATGGATCTCTTTCTATTCGGGAAAAGTATTCTTCGATTTCGCTATAGCAATCGAATCCCGGTAGCAATAAAATATTTTTTGATAGTTTGATTTTTCTGCAGGTATAACTTTCTAGTTGATTAATTTAATTTGTATTAAAATACCACACAACTATGTTCTAAAAATGCAACATCACAGCAAAAATGTGTTCTCCTTAATCAATAAAAATAAAGTTAATTAAAAAATATATATTAATATAATATAATAGAAGCAAGGATAACGAAATTCATTCTGTATTATTCGATTCAAATATGTCACATACTAAAATTGTATTTTCTTTAATTGGATTAATTCGCAAAGTTATTAATAAAAGACAGAAAACAGATTTGATATTATTTGCTGTAAAATAAGTATTATTTGGAGCACGTAGGCATGTGACTTTATGAAAACAATAATTTAAATTTAAATAAAAACGTAAATGTGAATCATAGAATATTTTTATTTATACGCAAGAGCTCTGGTTAAATCTAAATCCAATAATTCATGAAATCTAACAATTGAATAATTATTTTTCAAGTATTAATCTAATTGATTTAAGCAAATCTTGAGAGATGAAATATTTTCTAGTGGATATGAGAAATTTAATAAAGATTTCAAATATTCCAGAATTTAATTGAATAACAAACAGATGGGCTCTCAGCGGTTAAATTTAGTCTCTGGAAGTGTCCTTCAGTTATTTGACATTAAATAGGCATTCTGCGAAATATGCGATGGAATAGAGAGAAAGAAAGAGAGAAAGAGAGCGAGAGAGAGAGAGAAAGAGAAAGAGAGAGAGAGAGTATTAGACGGGAAATTATTTGAATAGTTCCAGAGTAATTTTTAACAAGACGGGAGTAAAGATCAAAATAAATTTATGATTATGAGACTTATGAAAAGATTTTACATTTGGCAGTAAATCTAGAATTAAATCTATTTTATATTGTAATTATAACCTTAAATTTTCGTATATCATGCCTTTTTTATAATATAGGATTTGATCGTAAAATACAAACTGAGTATACACATATACATATTTAGCTGGGATTTAAACTTATTTTACAACTATTAGTATATAATAATGATATTTTGCTAATATTTTTTTCTACGAAGCAGTTAATTTCTTCAATGCCTTTCCTAAAAATATTCAGATGGAGGCGAGCTTTAAAAATTCCAAATCAAAGGTGAAATCAAATGAACAACAATAAGTTATTAAATTTTTACCTATACCAGGTTACATAGTTCACAAACTGAATATTTACTTATTTTAACTCTTCTACATTAATTTTTTTTATATAATAATAATGAAAATTCCTCCTTATAAACACAATAATTAATTTGTATATTAAAAGGTCTACGCGTTAATATCATATATGTGAAAATAAAACACTTGTTTTATATATTCTACTCGTTTAATTCATTTGAGACGCGTTTCGCCTTGCAAGGGCATTATCAATATAACAATTTTAACTCAACAATTTGTAACTTACGTACCGTTTCCCTGCGGGGGTAGACAGCTAGGATAGAGCGCTACACTCTTCTGTTTTGATACACAGTTCTCGCCTCATCCACATTCATACATCTTCTCATACAAGCTCGCCGATTGTTGAGGTTTCTAACAGGATCATCGTCCAGATTTTTTTTTTACCTGGTCGTCCTCTGTTTCTGGTGCCATCTTGCGTCATATATCTTTCTAACCATTCTCTCCTCATTCATCCGTTCCATATGACCAAACCACCTAAGTGATCATTTCTTAATCTTACTCACTGTACTAAGATCAGCTTTACAGTTTTTCCTTATTTCTTCATTCTTTACTCTATCATAATCCACATATACGCCTAAGTGATCTCATTTCCACTACATTCAGTTTACTTTCGTTCCTCTTCTACCGGCTCCAGGCCTCACTTCCATACAACAGTATCGGTACCAGGACTCAATTGTGAACCTCTAGTCTTGCCTCAGTTGACAAGTTCTTATTAGCTGTAATTCCATTCAAAACGCCGTTCACTTTATTCCCTGTAATCTTTCCGTCTTTCCGTTTCATAACATAATACATAAACAAATACATAAACTCATCTACTTGTTCCAAAAATTCAATACCTACAAGTATTTTGCACGTTGTCTTGCTCTTCTCTTTCTCGAATACCATCACTTTGTTGACATCCATCATAAGGTCGCTTTCCTTGCATACATCTAACATTTTACTCACTAGCCTCTGTAATTCTTGTTCATTATTCTCCATTAATACTGCATCATCAGCGTACAATAAACAGCATACAATCAAATCACCTATTTTCGCTCCTATATTCACATGTTCCACTTCTTTTACACAATTGAGGAAGGGAGGATGAAAAGAGAAGATTTTTGTGGTGTTCATTGGGAATATTGAAAGTAGGGGTGAAATATTAGTTTAAAATAGTTTTTCCCAAATATTTTTTTTTTTGTATTTCAACAGTTTCTAGATTATTCATTTTTAACATTCATATGTTATGTAAATGATTAAAAAATGTATTCTCGATCAAAATGTAGAGAAAACTTAATGTTAGGTATTAAATACATCAATTTTTAAATTTTAATAATAACTATTCATTAAAAAGTGATATTTTCCCAAAAAACCTATTAAAATTTTCTAAAATTTAAGTTTATACAAGAACAATCTGGTTAACCGGAAATCACAATTTAAAATTATTTTCATCTCGTTTTTTAAATCTTTTTCATAAGCGCAAATGCGCCATTACCGCCTGTATAAATTTACAAAAGCTCCCTACTATTATCTCAAGCAGTGTATTTAGGATAGAAGAAAGAGAGAAGCTCAACCGTGTTCCTGAGATTCGGAACCAGACCGTAGACTTGGTCATACTGGACCACTCCACAAACGTATTGTTGCCTAGGCTTTTTTTAAATCAGAAAACTTTTGTTACGAAGTTTGTTCAGTAAACACCACCTATTCATTTTTACGAAAATATCTCCAGATAAATCATCCTATCATATTAATATAATTTATGGATAGAGGTTACAGAAAACTGAAGCCCAAATCAAAGTAATATTTCTAGAAAATAATTGTTTTTCTCTTTTCTATCAAACGAAGAAAACATCAAATCTAATCCCAGCAGCATATCGTTCTAATTTAAGTCTTAATCGATTATCAATCGATGGTTGGAAACCCTCCAAGAAACTTTCCCCGAAGAGTATATTATATTTTCGTAGGCAACTAGATCAATGACAAGAGTATTTATAGAGCGAAAGATAAGAACTTCGGATATGATGTAACATATATAGAAAATTTCTGATAATTTTTTAATAAGATTTAAGGAATATCTAAACAAAATAAAGAATTATATATATATATAGTTATATTAATTATATAATGCTTAGGTTGGTTTAAAAATATTGATTTGACATGTATTGCTTGTACCTATTTCCATCCTCTCTTATATATATAATTATAATATGATATGAAAATAGAACTAACTTGGTGGTCTCCCAGAACGAAACTCAAACCTGTAACTACTTTATAACTAGACAAATGTCTTATTACTAAACCTATTAGTTTAAATAATACCAATTCATAGTACATATGTCAGAATTATACCCATACTCTACATAATCTCAAATAAAAATTAAAATATTTTTTTATATCTACCTATTGAAGATTATTTCGAGTGAGTCAAGACTTTTAGTGTTGTACTTATTTATAATTGCAATTGACTTATTTAATTCGACTACAATTAGAAACATGCAGCCCTTTCTACAAATTGCCAAGAAGACTTACACAATAATTTCTGCAAGTTGACGATGCTGAAGGGAGACGTTGCGCTAGGGCCGTAGAATAAAAGGAAACATTAAAGGAGGTAGGGTTTACTTTATCCTGTATGTAGTAATGTCGCGGGGGGGTGGTTGTGCTTATTGTGCCACTAAACAGTCCCTGAGGACGGGGAATGGATGTTTTGACAATTTGCTTGCCAAAAATACACAATATTTTCAACAAAACATTACCGTTTAAATCTTATTATTTTTTCATTTTTAATGTTAACTCGTACACAAGACACTGTATTATAGCTAAGATGTATTCTTTAAAAATTGAACCGATTCGTGCGAGAGATGAAAAAACGAAGACAAATGGGAATAAACAAAGCAGAAGCATTATCAAGTAACATATATTCCATTCAGGATAGCGGATTGGTCGAGACATGGCCAATCGATCGCCCGCTTCGTATCTGCTGATAGCATACGCTTTGCTGTTTGAACAAATGATACTTTTTTTTTCAATATTGTATTGGTCAATGTAGCTCTGACCACTTCTGCCAGCTAAGATCAGTTTGTAAATCTGAGTCGCGTAGCAGTAAAATATGAACGTATAAAATAAAATAATAAATAATAGAATAACAACAATAGACTTTTATCGACAAGATTTGTAGAAAAATCAGACGCAACAATAGGAAAAACAAAACCAGATGCAAAAATGAAAACACTCGATGTATTTAAAACAATGTCTACAATTGGTTGTAAATTTACTGTAGAACTCTTCTTTATCGACTGAAGTGGCCGAGTTTATGAATAAATTGGGCATTATTTGAATTAAAATAAATAGTTTAAATTTATTGAGTGGTTAAGTACTCAAGAATACAGTTAGCACGAAAACCATGGTTGGGTAAATAAATAAATAAATAAACCTTTATAAATATTTTTAAGGAGAACACATTCTTATTGTGAAGTTGCAATTTTTTCAGAACATAGATCTGTGTTATTTGAATACAAATTAAATATATTAGTTAGTATTAAAAAAAACATTATTAATAATTTATTTTACGGTGCCCTTAGTGATACTTAAACACAACTCGACTGCTGGCACTGCACAGGTCACAGGCTCTCCCGGTTAACGGAATTGGTAGTCACCCGTGAGTGGTGTTCCAAAGTGTACTTGATGAACTGGATGATGGAAAATTTGCATTCTCTGAAGCACTGACGGTAGAAGGAACGCTGGGCCTAGCTTACTTTAGCTCTTACTTGTAAACGAAAATGAAAACATCCAGATCGAAGTTCAGTAGGATTTCTTTCTTAGAATGAAGTTTACTTACAAGGCTTTACGGCAGAACTAATAATGATTAATAAAATTCAATACACATGTTGCTTATGCGACCAAGAATAATTAAATTAATTTATATATAACTTAAAGGGATAACATGTGTTGGAGTTAATTGTAAAATAATGTTTGTTCTCATGTGTATTAATTAATTGTATGGTCTGTGATTCGTCACCAGTATGAATACTTAGGCAGTATAATAGAATTGCTAAAATAATTCATAAGATATGTAATAAGTCTAAATTCAACAATTATTTTTATTAAGAAGCACACATTCTTATTGAGAAGTTGTAATTATTCAGAACAGAGGTCTGTGATAATTTAAATACTAATTAAATGTATTAATTAAAAATATATACATATATAAAATTAATTCGAATCTCTTTCCAATCCAGGGAAGGTGGGTTGACTAACTATGATGCATTAATAAAGTAGATGGATTTCAAATAATTGAGCGATAGATATATTAATTTGAAAAGTGTAACATATGGGTTCGAAAATTTGTCGTCAAAAGTACTGTCTGCTGTGGCATAGTTGGTTAATGAACCTTCCCCATCCCGGCAGCAACAACGATATTTTTTGGATAAAATTGATTTTACACGTATATCTTTCTAATTTATACATTTAATTAGAATTTTAAATTATTAAAAAAAATATTTTTTCTGTTTTTTAAAAAAAATATGGATATTTTGGTGTACTTTATTTTCTGGTATTTCTTTGAATATGTAGTTTTCGATAGGATAGGATTACTTAATTCATTAAATTACTCCACAGAATGGTAGATAATAGAATAACGTTTGTCAAAAATAAATTAAATACATTTAGTAAACGACACTGGATACCAAAAGTAAGAAAGTTATATATATTATATTATCTATGACAAATATAAATTATTTTGCTTGACAAATCTTCATTGAAGCTTACAGCTTCAAATTTTTTTATAATGCGGATACCTACACATATTCTGGCATTCTAACAAGATTTTATCGTTGTATTTTCAAATAGATTTTCAAAGTGTCAACTTTGTTTCTCGAATACTATATATTTTTAATAAGAGAATAACAATTTTGGCTGTAACAGTACGAATATTATCGAAAAAGTCCTAAGTCCTAGGTGATCTGATCTAATATATTGAGTTTCAACGACCTTCTTTAAAGGGCATATAAAACGATTGATAAGTCTAGATCGACCAAAAAGGTAAATACAACGTGGGATAAAAGATAGTGCTATAGACTGAATATTTATAACACCAGTACAATCATATATGTGAAAATAAAACAATTATTTTTTTATTCTACTCGTTTAATTTACTTGAAACGCGTTTCACCTTGTAAGTTCATTATCAATCTAACAATTTAATTCAACAACTTGTATTTATATTTATAGTGAGGGACAGCTATATAAATTTATTTGCATGATCTATTAAAAGTAAATATGTATGTCTATAGTTTAACTACATACAAATTAATTACGATATAGTACATTTTTATGTAGCCGAGATAATCTAACAAATGATATATATGCCAGATGCAATATACATAATGTATCATTTTTATTTTTAATAATTATGAATGATAAATTAATAATAACTAATTAAAATGCATAGTATATAGTCACATACAGTTCAAAAATGGACAATATTCTTATGTTGTCTCGTAAAAGATTACACAAAACAAATATTTTAATTAAATAGAATAATAATTAATGATTCTTTAATTGAGAAATAACTCCTCCGTCACTGAGTCTCGTAAAACGTTTTGTCGAGGGCATCAAAAACAAAGGGCATTTTAATTGCTCTGACTCTGTGCGGCTCAGTGTAGGAAGGGGTGAGTAACGGTCGCCCCTCGCAGCCTTTATCGCTGCCCCTTTCAATATATCTTTGGTGAAAAGACAGCGCGACAACAGCCACAAACGATGAAAATGAATAAACCTAAGATGTAATGCATAAGGCGTATAAAAAGTTAAAAAAATATAGGCTTTTTATTAATGTTCATTTGATGCTTTTTCGCCTTTGTATGTAATATGTTTATATTATTTTAGTAATGTAGGTACGCCTAAATAATATTTATTTTATCAATAAAATTTATGAAGCAATGAATTAAAAAAATATACTAACTGCCGTAAATTACTCTTTTGAGACGGTTAATAGATGTATATATCTGTACTGTAAATGCTAATCGTTGCTGTTTCAGCCTGCAAAAATAGATGAAGTTGAACATGATGTCCAGCAAAACAAAGAAAGTAGTGTATAAAACTTTGATTAGACGGGAGCTTATTTACGCGTCTGAAAACTGGACTCTAACAATGAAAAATTAACAATACCAGATGGATTCTCAAGGGAATTTTGTAACTGACAAAGAAAATAGAGCGTGGCGGAAACTCCAAAACCAGGAATTTTACGACCTGTATAATGGGTCGGAAGACTTGAAATGTATAAAATTAGGAATTCTTAGATAGTTAATCCATACCGAGCATATAAATAATGCTCAAACGCAAAAATGACCGCTCCACGATGAAACTGAAGTCATCAATTGGCGGCAACCATACCGGTGGGACCGGCGAAGGTAAGTTTACGAATAGGCCAGGAATCAGGAAGTTAATGAATGATTTAAAATATTTTTTATTTATGAAAATAACGAATCTTAGAATTTAAATTAATATTAAGGCATATGTATTTTTAATATAAATTAAATGTATTAATTAGAAAGATGTACATATAAAATGAATTTATCGAAACAATATTGTTGCTGCTAACGGGACGAGATCCAGATTTGAATCCCGGTAGCAACAACAGTATTTTTGCGATGTTTTGATTTTATATGTATATTTTTCTAATTAATACATTTAATTTGTATTAAAAATATCACAGACCTATGTTCAAAAAATTACAACTTCACAATAATAATTAATTCTCCTTAAAAAAAAACATGTAATTTTTTGTTACTTTTTAAATAACGGTTTCTTGAAATTTCTTTCCATGACCTTAAATTTCCTGTTATAACCTCATCGTGACCCCCACACGTCGTACCTGATTTGTGGCGAAAAAGTAATAAAACATTATTTTTTTATTGATTGATGGCTTTTCTTTTTCGACATTAAACATTAGTTTAAGATGCTAAACTAATTTAAAAAATAAAAATACTACTTATTTAGATTTTAATATTCAGTATAATATAATAACTAATAATATAATATAATAAATAATAACATCTACATTAAATAAATGTATTCAATCTTTATTTTAATTTTATTTATTGACATACATATTTTTGTTATGACAGAGGTGAATATATTATAATATAACATGCCTATATGTTGAACTATATAGGTCTGTAGGGGTTGTGGTTGTAAAATATGATTGACTGTGATTCATCAGAAGGTTTTGTGGATGTGAAACTGAAGCCCCTAACTATCTCCTAGTCTTACGCATGTTAGTGTATGTCGCAGTGTGTATGGTATGCGCGTGTGGGTATTTATGTTTTGTATAGAACAAGATATATAAATGAAAGAGCACTAACAAAGAATGGCGTTTATTGATGGATGAATTATACAGAGGCGGTATGCGCGGTTGAACGTTGGAGTGGTTCACTCGACGGTGTGGATGAAAGGACGGCTTGCGGAGAAGTTGTCGCTAGATCCTAGGGCGTAGTCCATCACGATGTGTGGTATTTGCTGATTGGTTGGTTGTGTTGCAGACTTATATGCTTATTGAGTGAGTCCCTACACGGCCATGTCTGTGTGGCACCGTGCAGGTTCACCACAGGTCCATGAATAATAAAAATTGATATTTTATTTTTAAACTGATTTACTTTCTATCGGTGTATATTAAATTATGAATACAAACATTATATTTATTTACTTGTATTTTTTTATATGTATTATTAATTTATTTTATTTTTAGAATAAATAAAAAATATTTTTAATAATGCGACTGTGCTTCCATATGAATTTGTACCGATATTTTATTGTAAAAATCGAGTAACGAGACTAGTCAATAAATAACATGATGATTTTGGTCACAGAGTCACCCCAGAAACATTACAAATTTTATATTTTATTTGCCGTATCAAATGGATGACTCATCTACGCCGTTCTTGAAAAAAATGCTATAGTACCTACACTTTTCTCGTAGTTTTCCCTCGCGCAACATTCGCGGGGCGGGTCGTACTTTCAAGACAATAACAGTGTTTAAATACTGGAGAAGAAGAGAAATAAAAGAAGCGGTTTAGAGGGAAAAAAGTTTTCCCCGACTGTGAAAGGACCTCATAATACGAATGTACGTGTTCATTCATACAAAGTAGCTTTTTAGACGGCATTTCTCATTATACCTGGAGCCAGCGTTCTGTGTAACATGTGCCTGTGTGTGAAATGTGTCTCGTATCAAATGTCACATTGATTTGACGGGTGTAATAAAAATGAGGGAAATACGGTTGAAATAAAGTGTTTTTATATATTTGTGCGTTAATACTATATCGTGTTTGCCTCCAGGGTTGACACTTTTATTTGAAAACTAACTAAATAAATGCCGCCGTGATACGGTGGATTTTTAAAATTACATTTATGCGTGACTTTGTATCGGAGCAAGTTTACTAATGTATTTTATAGTATTCACAATGCAAAAAGGTAAACCTTCCCCCCTGATTACAAACTAATTGTGTAGAAAATGCTATATAAAGAGATGAGTAACTTTTAAGCACACCTGACGCATTTATTTAATTTAAAGAAATCAAGGAAATGTCATTTAGAAAAAATAAACGCTATTTTTATTTGACTATTACGTTTGGATTAAAATTCTATATTAAAAGTATACAAAATGTACGTACGAGTACATAATCGATACTCGAAAAATCAATTTCTGTAAGGGTTAAAAGTAATTTATTACAAGAGAGGCATAAATTGTTAAGATCTCATGGCCGGATCTATAGGGTGAATATTATGTTCCAGATCGAAGTTGCTTTTGAATAACTAGAAAAAAACACAATTTTTTAAGTAAGTTTTTATTTATTAATTACTTAGTTTTTTACAATTATGTATAAAACATGACATTGGCCAAGTGATCGCCTCTGGCAGCAGTACAAATGCATGCTCTTTTAACCAAATTTTTCATAACATTCTCGCACACTTCGCGATTTATTTCAGCATTTTCATTTCGAATATTATCTTGTAACATCAGAATTGTTATTAGTTTATTTGCGAAGATATTTTTTTTCAATTACTTTTACAGAATAGTCGAGAGCCGTCAAATGATCCGTCCGTGATCGAGGAGGGCAGTCGTTATCACCACTTTTTGACATTATGCGGCAGGGAAACATTTTTTCACAAAATTTCAAGCGTAGCTCGAGCTGTGTGTGAGGTGGCACCATCCTGTTGAAACCACATGTTACCACATAAAACCACAATTCGGCTATCAACAAGGTTTACAACGTGTTACGATAGCGATCACCATCGATGGTTACAGCATTATCATTATTATTTAGATAAAATGTTTTAAAGACTTCAACACGTTATTGAGACGTTAGATACTCCATAATAAATTATTATCAACTACTCTACGACTATCCAATATGAACTGACAAATGTCTGCCAAACCAAAATGGAGGCCAAACAAAATCGGCTTGGAACATAATATTTACCCTGTACATAATATACTATTTTTGAAATATATTTTTTTATATTAATATTTTAATGAAATATATTGTTGTCTGTGTAACCTTTTTCTGTAAAAACCTTCATGCCCTTTATAAAGGTACTGCTTTGAATAAACATCATTAAAATAACGAGAATGCTCGTGTGCAATACAATGTTAAATTCTGAGACAAATTTGAGTTTTTTAATTACTAACCGTCGTAATTACTGTAGGATAAAGGTACACCGAGTAAAAAAAATGTTTTAATATTGATTGTATCATTTAACATTTTTAAATAAAATATTTACTTTTAAAGTAACGTAGGTAACATTAGTTTATGATAGAAGTCTGAGTAACATAAAATGAAGAGAAACTTAGTATTCTCTGTTTCTTACAGCAATTCATATTTCCTGGCTCGATATAATGCGATAATCTTCGAGAAGAGTTTATTATATTTACCAATTTATTTAATTAAATAATCAAGTGTACCTTGACTTTACACGTATTGTTTATTAACTGCTCTTTTTTAATATATTAATTAAACATTATTATTTTTTTAGTTTTTTACTTCTCTATGAGAGTCGGAGACTGGTATATAGAGAGATATTCATACTACTCATATTACTCTTGTTTGGGACTATATAATGTTTGCAAACAAAATAAAAACCTTTTTTAAGTAAATCACTAAGAAACACACACACAAAAAAACTATTCATGCAAAAATATATCCATCGCCGGGACTTGAACCATCTATTGCCGATAGAGCTATTTAATTTTTGTCTGAGTTATTATGTTTTGAAACAATGATTTCATTAAACTTAATAAAGTTTTTAAATTATATTTAAAATCAGTAATTTATTTATTACAGTAGAATTATAACATTATTATAAGTAAAACATGTATATCTTTTATTTAAAGTTATTTATTATTGTCGTTGCAGGGAATACTTTAAAATTTTCAAATAATCGCCGATCTATCGGAATTGAAATTGAAAACTAAATGGTTTTCTGTTAGCCATGAATAAAAGACACGTCGCGTTCATTCCAAAAACCATTATGTAATGGTCGTTGCAGTCTCTCTGCATCTCGCAATACTTTGTATGACTCACCGAACGACCGGAGATTGTGTATTGAGGTTTGTGGCGACTCTTCATTCAATCATGTAGAAGTTTTACATAAATTGGTACTCGTGGATGTGAGAACTGGAATCATGTTACTACAGGTGTTTAAGAATCCATTAAGAATACTTTATTCTGATTATTTTTTTAATCCGCGAGTATTTTTTCTGCGGAAAGACGGGAAGAGACCCATTTAAAGAAAAAAACATTAATTTGGCTTTCTAAAAAAGGCTTTAAAGGAGGAAGCATAAAAGTTCACATTCGAGTGACCGCACACGTGGAAATACAGCTAATTATGTACGGGTGTCGGAAATAGATTCGACGCGTTTTTTCACCATAGTTGAAGCAGAAAGAATCAGTGACTCGGAATCCATAATAAGATTTAATCTTTGATTTGGTAACAGATAAAGTTTTAATACACTAATGAATGTTGCATAGTGTGAGCAAAATGAAGTTTCTTTAAAATAACGTTTTGAATAGATTACTTTCCAGTTCTTCGAAACCATTGTTAAAATACTATCATCTTGGTAAGCCCCACAGCCTGGAGTGGGTTATAGCTGCACAGTTTAAGACTTTATCTTCTACACCCCTCTGCATTACTAGATAAAAGTTTCTTAGGTTGTTCTTAGTATTTTGTTTGCTATTCATGACCTAACTAGCGTAGCCTACCGATTTTAAATGATTGGAGCACGCTGATATCATACAGCGCGAAGAGCTCTGCTTTATATCATCTTTACTAAAATACAATGTCTTATGTGAAATTAAAATATGTGTATATTAAACAAATAGTTTCAAAACCTCAGAGTACAATATTTACTGTGACGTATCAATGATTGACGAATGTGTGTGTGTGTGGTGTGCATAAGACTGGTACGAATGAGTGTGCGAAAGAGTCAAATGGAGTTACGCCACCGTCGGCGAGGCTCTCTGCTCCGAGCCGCGATCCAGTAAACATCATAAAGAATTATACAGAAGCCTCTAGAATGGATACTATTGTTATCATAATATCTGGTATTATTCCGACGCCACTACCCAACACTCGAGATCAACATCATCAGCATTGTAAAGGATATTACATTTACAATAAATGTCTAGTTAAAATCGAGTACATTTTTTATGAAAAAACATATCCATCGACTAATGACTCACGAACCAGTAAAATCGTAAACATTTGAAAGCATTTCGAAGCACACCCTTTGTTGAATTCTTAGCAACCCACCCCTGGTATACTACCTACATCGGAGAAAAACAAGGTTTCTGTGGATTATGAAATAATTATTTGCTGGTTCACTTTAGAATTTTGTACATCATTCAAGAACGTAATTAACATCCATTATAGGACGAAGGCATTGAGAGCATTTTTAACATTTTCATTTTCCCGCGTTTCCCCATTCGAACGGCGCGGAAACGGATGCGGGAGCAGACTGGAGGAAATGAACAAGTGAAAAAACGCGCCAACAACAACTGTACACTGAAACTTGAATTAAATGCCGCAGCGAGCCTGAAAAGGTTAAAAGGCTGTTCTTGAATACATTAACGAACGCCTCAATGACTGTACTAGTGGAGTGGGACTGGAAAATACGTAAAATGTACCAAATATTAAAAATAATTAGTCGCTAAATACGTATGTCACATTTTTCATTGTGAATAATTCTTATGGTAACATGTTTATATTGAATATTAACAACATTAGAGTTTTTTTAATAGACAGAATAAACTATTATAGAAATAGGCATATATGAATTAAAATGTAGTTATAGTATAGGGTGCGGTATAAAGAACTCCACCATTTTGAAGAGGCTCAACTACGCGTCGGGAGGGAGGGAATGAGTGAGTGGCGGGAGTACTGACATTGAACAGAATTATACGTGCCGTTTTTAGTGTCAGTTATGGCTTATTCTCATGAGTATCGCGCTTTTATTATTTAGGGGTTTATTAGAAATGGTAGGATGCTGATGCAAAGTGGATGCAAAATGCACGCTGCATCCATTTCCAATGAACATTGTGCAGAAAATGTTTGGTTTCAACAACATGATGCGACGGCGCAGACATCTCGTCGCTCTCTTGATGTCATCAAAGAAATGCTTCCTGGACAGGTTGTCTCCTTGCATGGTGATGTCGGCTGACCTCCATGCTCGCCAGATTTGACACCTTGTGATTTTTTTCTGTGGGGCTACCTCAAATCTAACATATTCCAAACATCGGCCCAACAATTGAGAAGTTCTCAGAGAGGCGATCATCCAGGAAATATCTGCCAAAAATGAAATTTTCCGAGAGAGGCTCAGCGTATGCCTCAGTAATGGTGGTCGTCACTTAAATAACGTGTAAAAATATTAATAAAAACTGCATTATGTGTAATTAATATAAATGAAAGATTTTATGTTGCACCTTTTTTGGTTTATTTATTTCAGTTCTTTATGTCGGACTAAAATATTGACTGTTATTTAGTAAGCATTACTACATTATATTATAAATTATTATTATGTGTCATCGGAACATATTTAATTGTTTTATCTAAGTTAGCATTATTCACTTTAATATCAAGGACTATTGCGTATTACGCAATTTTGTATTTCTGTTCCATAGTTTTAAATATATTGTTCGTTCTTCTCAATTTGAAACAAAACTTTTATATTATTTTTTACTGGATTTCTAATTTCTGAGATAGACAAAGTTTGTTTAGCAGGCTACGGCTGTCACTCAGTTCTCAAATTATTTAAATTGCAAACACAATTGAATACGTATTTTATGATACTACCCTATTAAATACTGTCTTCAAGCATGTATCATTTGAATATATACAAATATTTTTTTTTATTATGTAATGTTTAATTTATGTTATTACTGCTGCTTTTTTTTCAAAAATGTTATGATAATCCTTTCGGAAATAAAGATAAAAATTCAAAATCACGAAAGAAAAACTCATTATGTAGTTATTATGCGGAGATAATGAGGCTTTAAATAACGTACACATTATGGTAATGCTGACTCACCCTTATTTTGTAAATGCGTCATTTATTTAACGCAGTAGAATATATTTTTTTGTGAACATTCGTTTCCTTTGACATTCACATCGACGACATAACTCAGTTAGAAAAAGCAAATATACTAATTTATGTATGGATTTATTTATTAATTAAGTATTTATGACTAATACATATTACAAAACAAACCTTCACCTATCAAAAATACACGTTAAAAAAATACATAAACACCTTTCAAAAACATACGGAGAAAGTTAGTGCACGGTCTTCCTCTTAGCCAGTGTCCATGTCTCAAATATATATCTAAGTACAGGTTTGATAAGCGTTATAATATTATAAGATTTTGGCATTTCTGTATACCAATCAGGATTTTATTAGAATTTGGAGGTGGAAAGAATAGCGATTTGCGCTTATTATATATTTTTGATCTCTTCTGTAGTATTACAAATTGTTCCTCGCTATTTGGGATCCAAAGTACGCAAGTCGTGGCATCCTTTGAAAGTTCAAGTAGTCACAGATATTTATTGGATGATGCAAACATTTATAAATATATTTTTTTACATGTTTGATACATTTACAAATTGTTTTTTTTTTGCAAAGTTCCAAAATTTAATTATGATTTAAATATGTGCGAACCAAAGTCAATTCGCTTTTTGTGAGTATTCCGAGACAAAAACTAAATTATGTAAAGACTACCCAGTAGAATAATATAAAAAATAATATATATATATATATAAGTAATAAAAAATGTAGATTATTGTAATAAATATTTGTGTGTATTTCAAATTCAACTTAACTAGCTTGTAAACTCTATGCTTACGTTCAGTAAATATCAGAATTATTCCATGAGTTTTTTTCTATTTTTGGTTCACCATCTTCATTAGATGGCTATTTTATAGAAATGCATCGAATGGTAGTGAATTCCTATATTTTATAATATTTAATGTCATGAGTTTGCATTAAATTATTTGTCAATGTAACAACACTGTTTTTTTTTGTGTACACTTAATAACTAGTTACAAATATTCAATATAAAATTTAGTGGGTGTGTTAAAACATTTATCATTAGTTTTAATACAAATAAAATCAAACAAATTAAAATTTGTATTGACAGATTAGGTTCGGGTTGAGCTTACGCCGTTTTCTATTTGTAAAGTTATCCCAACGGCGCTTGAGTCGGGATTGCCGAGATGACTTCAGGAAGTTTTGAACGGATAACACACAACAGCTCTTTGTTCTAAGGAATCTTTCTAAAGTTAAATAAAAATAAAACTTTAGACATCTTCGAATCGCGACCCTGCAGTTGACGATTCGATGTGAGTGAAAAAAAGTCTTCAAATTCAGGACAGTCGTAATGATAGATAGTTGTAGTGGTTGACTTTCAATGTGATGCTACTCGTATCCTTTACTTTAATTGTTAAATTGTGGTCTAGTGGTTACGATACTCGCCTAGTAATTGAGTGGATCGGGGGTTCGAGTCTCGTTCCAGGAGGCCATCAAGTTAGTTATATTTTCACAGCACAAGCATTACACATATCAAGTATTATCTATATATCTCTTATATTATCAAAATTCTAACTGAGATTTAAAACAGTAAAATCATTTAAAATAAGGTCAGATTACATTATAGATATTTTTACACGAATTAAATTTTAGTGAAAGACCTTTAATACGGTAACCATTATTTTTTTATTGACAGGTTATTCCCCGTAACGAGTATAAATTTTGTGTTTCGATTCACCGTAGAACAAAATACTAATATCAGCCGACTATAAATTTACTAAATGAAAAAATAACAGCGTTACCGACGCACTTTATTGACAGCCGGAGGCGGCGGAATGAAAAAAATGATTAGAAAATATTGTCGTAACTTCCCCGAGCTATAACGTAATCCACTATAGCCAATTTTACCACCTTTCCAGCACTTTGTGGAAGTAACACGTGACAGCGATTCCACAAAACCACCCTCGTCATATACGGTAGTGGCTTAGGTTGTCTTTAAAGGTAACTTTGTTGAATTCAATTAATAGCATTTTCCGCCTCTTCGGGCAGTTCTCGAGAGACAATTTTTCGGTCGAATTGATTATCTTTTAAAAAGTTTTTATCGAAGTGTGTACATACTGTAACAAAATAAATCAAATAAACTTTAACATGGGCTAAAGACAATCACTTTTATTTAACAACATTATAATATAAACACATTTATTGTAATCCATGCACGTACTCGTTAATGTCGTCTAAAAAGACTAGTATAGATATTTATAGTGTTATTGTCACCTAAACATGCATATGTACTTCATTTATTCTTCAATATATTTTAAAGTTTTATTTTAAGATGTATCGTTAAAATTTTTTCACAAAAGTCTCTCATTCAAATTGTGTCACTATTAAAAAAAACAAATTTTATAACTTATATATATTGTGACATTACAAATTAAGGTTACATTAGAAATTGCTCCGTCACTTGTTTTATTGCCAAGCATCTCGAAATCACAAATAATTGCCCTTACGTTGGTATTGCAATCCATTTATGGTTCTGGTCATTATCTATGGTTCTTTTTCAAATCATCGAGCAGAGTTGTCAATCTTGTGCGATTTAATAGCCTCAACTGGCGTTTCTAATATAACCTTGTGCGATCCAGCATAACCAAAGGGTAAATATTTTATATCTCACTGTAGGCTACATTTTTTGATGTGATGTGATCTTCTACAATTCCGTTTACGAAACCAACTGCGTCGGCCTGGATGCTGAGGATTATCTGCAATGATAGGCCAAAGACATGGGTTGCTCGGATGGGCATAGACCAGTGTGATGCCATTTAATGGAACATCTTGTTGTCACCTGCCTGCATCGCAGAACATCGAGCTCGCGCCCATCCCGACGAAATGAGGATTTGTTAATGTTGATTGTATCTTTATTCTATTTTCTTTGTTCATGTTTCTTTTATGACTAGATGCCATTTTTATAATAAATAACACCTTTTTATTTATTACCTCTAGGTAAATTTTACCCAATTTAGGATGAAGGCAGAATGTGACAAAATATGGTGGGTATGTGTATCTGAGGTGAAGAACCCGCAGATCTTGTGTTCACCACTGACTAGCTGGCAATAATTCTAATAATTAGAAAAAAAATCATTAAAATCATCACGCATGATTGTTGTTGAGCTAAAACGTACAAATATGACTGTCGAACGTAAAGTAAATTTGGATCAAGAAAGATTTTATCGTAAAAGTTATGATGATATTTCGGTTTTAACACATTTTGTTAAAACCAACTTAAAGCAGGTCAAGCCCAATGGGGTGGTAATGCAATAAAATATGTTATCAGCCCTTTCGGTGATCGGTTTAACCTTCGTATATTGCGGAAATGTTACGGTTACCTCTTGCAATTTCCTAATAATTTTTAAGAACATTAACTTATTTTTGTTTATTTTATTTTAAGAGCTCTATATGCCTGAATAAAAATGCCCAATCGGTTGACAAGTATGACAACAAATAATGCTTTATTGTCTTTGATATTTATTATTTATATATGTAGATGGTTTAAATTAGTTATCTTGTACATTTTTATAATTTTTATAAATACAATCGAATACGAACAATATTAGAATGAAAATAAATAGTTATAGTGATAATAATAAGTATAGTTTTATATTAATAATAAAATTTATATTTTTAGAAAGAAAGTTAGGCGGATTCTGGTTTACTAATTAATTTAGTTTTATTTAATTTAATTAACTAGTTGCCAATTTTAATATTGCAATTATCGGAAGTGGGTGAAAAATCTACGTATATAAATATGATTAATTATAATTTACGATACTTCTAGGTCACAGTCAGACCTTACACGATGTACACAAAAAATAAAAATATATAGCATTGTACAAAACACAGGAAATCAGTATTCTAAAACATTAAAAGAATAGTTGTAAATTTGAGAGTAAAAAAATTAGATTAATAAACACAAGGAATACAAGCGCGTCAAACTTAACCTTGTAACATTTCGCCTGATGCGGTGTTGTCATAACAAAAAAAAACTAATGTTAGTAGTCTGAATAAATCGAGTAGACTATTATTTACGTTGATTTAGTAGTATCATCTGAGAATTGATCCCACAGTAAGATATATATGACTAGACAAAGTTGATGGTACTTTATAGTACCGTTAGGGTAGACAGGGTTAAAATGGTTCTAACTAATACGCCTATCAGCCAACTACGTACATAGATCAGTCACTGGCATACTGTATGTATACAACACTATTCAAATGCAATTAACGTGCTCGAAGCCCACATCCGATGTACAAAGGTATGGAAGATGTATTTATTTGCCATTTAATGATTACGTTTATAAAACAACTTAACTATATCTCAAATATCATTGATTGATTTGGCAGTTACTTCGTGGTGTAACATGTCAATCAATTTTATCAAAAAATATTGTTATTATCCAATCCGGTGAACGTGCATTAACCGATTAGGCTACAGCAAACATACAGTGCATGGACGAAAAATTTTCGAACTCATATATTACACTTTTCAAATTGATTTCGTTCCATTATTAGAACATTACAACACAAAAAAATTGTGTGCGTGTGTAGTACAAAGTGAAAATAAAAATTATATACTTTAAAAAATTTAATATATCTCTTACAACAAAATCAACAATAAAATGTGAATGCTACTGAAACTAGAACCCAAAATATTATATATCCGGTAGAATACTCTACTGATTACACGGTGATCTCGTCAAATTTAAAAACTGGCTGTAAATTTCGGTATTTTTTCAAAATATAGATTTTTGTTCTTTCTAAGTTTTGTTCTATGTGATGCACCTAATATAATGCAACTTTACAAATAAAATGTGATTTTATTTAAAATAACATTTTTCAGAAATATTGAGAACTTCTGTGTTTCTTACATCTTTTAACGTGGGTCTCAGCGAGACCATAGTAAATCCGATCCTCTTCTACTTCATTTTTTACAACCGTTAAACTTCACCAGAAATCAGCATCAGCGAATATTTAAAAGATACCTAAACAATATTTTGTCAATTTTTATATTGTGTATAGATTTAATATAAGTTTATATGTATTTTTCTTTTCTAGTATTCATTTTCGATGTTAACCTCATTACTCACAGTAAACGATATATATCGGTTTTCATAATCTTTAGAGATTCTAGATAGATAGATAGAGTAGATTATATTAATATTTCACAATGAACGTAAAATTAGTCAACACTAAACAAGTTAAAATTTAAAATTCTAATACAAAGCAGATGTGGCTTTTCTAATATAAAAGTTGACTTCGAAATTGAAAAAAGCCAACTAGCGTAAAATTTATGTTCTACGGAGATGAAAATTGTCAGAAATTATATTTTATAAAAATGACCCGTGTTATTAGATATGAAATAATTTATGATGGAATTTTTTATGCGAGATATTGCGATCGGTATTGTTTCGATGCAAAATTAATGTAGGACATTAAAAAAAGAGCATAAATATGATCATGCCATTTCAACAATTCCGCTCCATCAAAGATTTAAATTATTTTAATAATTCATTCAATTATCACGCGAAAGGCTGAATTCATTTTGCGATTATAATTATAACCGTCGGTGGGGTCTGAATTCATTCGATATTTATTCTGCAAGGTTTATTCAGCGCTTATTAAAACACGCGCGTGCGCTATTTAAGCGGCATCTGTGCCCCGAAATCCTCGATGATCCCTGGCGATGTTTCCCAAGTACTGGAATTTGTACGGGTTTCGGATTTCCACTGTCTATTTGCCAACACGAGAATCGAGTGGGTCTCTTTCAAAGTTTTTCTGTTTGCCCGGCACTTCACAATCCCACGGCGTCGGCTATACAAATAATATGAACAGCAATTATCAAAAGCCACTCCATAATTTTAATGAAATTACTTCAAACAGACAATTTTCCGTCCAATTTAATTTAAATTATATTGTTTATTTGATGACGGGAGTAGAGGATTTTCAAGAGAATTTCATAATAAGCACGTCCCGTTTATGCTTGCAAAATAATGCTACCTTCCGAATCAGCTCCTAGGCTTTGTAATATCTTTAAACAAATAATGCACGGAATTAAAACGTATTCCATAAAAATACATATTAAATTAATCAACTAGAAACGCGTTCTCCATTTTTGCCATAGTAATCAAATATATTTTCAACATATATTCTGTACTATTTCCAATTGATACATCTACTATTCAATTTTTAAAATGAATCAACTTTATATTATGATGAATCTCAAATATCTTTGAGTAAAACCTGATAGGAGATGCCTGCATTAAATGAATTAATCTATTTGATTACATTTTAAAACTTTAATATACCTTATATATTAACTACATTATTAGATACGTAAATAATATATTATATAGGAAGAATACATTTTTGTTGTGAAGTTGCATTTTCAGAACATAGTTCTGTGGTATTTATTACAAATTAATTGAACCAATTAGAAAAATGTTTTTTTCTTTATGATTAATTTAATTTGTATTAATAATAATAGTTAATGTTTTACTTTCCGTAGCGTTACATTGCGTACTGAAATTAGGAACATTATTGTTGAGGGTTTTGCAATTAAACTAAAACCTTTCAATCGGTACCATGTCTGCTACACTTTTATTGTATTATAGTGGACAATGTTCTTTCGATGTAGTTGCGATGCGAAATTGCCCAAAATAATATTTTGGTGTTTAAGGATACATAAAAATTTTGTCGAAGTAAGGGACGGGTGTAATAAAACTAGGTATTGTTAGACGCAGTTGCACCGACACAGCGTGGGTACAGCGATAAGGAATGAAGACTGGCGTATGTGACCAATGTCAGGACGGCAAATGCACAATAGAGGATGCATTTCTTAATGCGGACCAGTCTATACCAAATTTCGGCAGGGAGAATTCGCTCCACAATGATGGGATCTAATTTTCAAGTAGAAAATAAAATCAATATCGTCTCTGAAATATTAAGCAAGCGCTTTATAAATTGTGATTCCGCTAAAAGTTTAAACTGTGCGCCTCGAGTTTAAGCTTAGACTATGATGTTCTCTGCGTTTAATCGTTGATGTGAAAGTATCAAAAGGGTCCCGGTGGATCTATAAAAAAGTTTGATCAACATAATTTGGTGTAGCGAAAACAGACTGATGGGTTCACGGCACGCAAATATTGCATAAGAACATCGCGTCCAGAGTCCCGGATTGTTTGGATAATTGGGCATCGTCTGGTGGTCAATCTATTACAAGCCTGGACTCCATCACCCTACGCTGGCACCACATCTCACAAACAGCTGGCCACACTTCACGTCCAGGATCCAAGACCATCATCTAAACGTGGAAGGCGTCTCCTGAAAGGTAATCCCTTACGTGAAGGACCTTCATAATACAAAACAAACGTGCATCAACATAAACAATTTGGTAGATAACTTCATGCTGGCATGATGGACACATATTTAATGTTAATCTCAATGTAATTATTTTTGAATTGCCTTATTAATAAGTATTCAGGTAAAATGCGCATTTTCCACTTTTAATACATGCAAGTATCATAAAATATAGATAATAAACTTACTTATATATAATGGCATTATTATTTCATTTCATAATCATTTGACTTGCAAATATTTAAAAAAAAAACCAGTTAGGCTAGATGCCTCCCCCCTGAATATGAAGCCGAGGCAGAAAGAAGAAAATCTAACATAGTAACTAATGAAAACACAATAATTAAAACAATGAAATAAAGGTAAAAGTACGAGAGCAAAAAATAAAATGAGGAATAAACAAATGTTTAATTAAGTAACTTTAATTAAAATTTAAAGTGATGTTAGATTATTTTTTCTTTCTGCCTCAGTTTCATGTTCATGGAGGGAGGCATCTAGTCTAACTGGTTCTTTTTTAAATATTGACAAGTCAAATGGTTATGAAATGAAAGAATATTTTTATATAAGAAAATTTATTATCTATATTTTATGATACTTGAAAGTGTTAAAAATGGAAAATGACCATTTTATTTTAATACTTATTGATAAGGCTATTCAAAAATAATTATAATTAAATTAACATTAAATATTTGTGTTCATCATGCCAGCATAAAGTTCTCTACCAAATTGTCTATGTTGACGCTTGTCTGATTTAGATTATGGGTCTTACGTAAGGGTTTACCTCTCAGGATGGTCCTGGATCCTGGACGTGAAGTGTGGCCAGCTGCTTGTGGTACCAGCATAGGCTGACGGAGTTTAAGCTTGTAGTTGATTGACCACCAGATGATGCCCAATTATCCAGGCAAACCGGGACTCTGGACGCGATGTTCTTATGCAATAGCGACAGTCTGTTCTCGCTACGCCAATTATATTTATTAACTTTTTATAGATCCAGCGAGACCCTTTTTAATACTTTCACATTTACGATTAAACGCAGAGTACATCACAGTCTAAGCTTAAATTCGAGGCGCATATGGGAAGACTGACTCGCCTAAGGTGATGCATCCCTTATGGTGCCGACGTGACTTTACTTGAAAGTATTAACTCTTGATACAATTTTTGGGCTTTAGATGAAGATTTTAAAATACTATTAGCTGAACTATAAAATACTATAAGCGCAACTGACAATCGCGCAATGCTAGAGAATTTAGTTGATTAACATCAAAAAAATTATAGAATCATACCTATTATTTAAAAGTGATCATTAAACACTTTCGTGTTACATCTTAAATATTTTCAAAATAACTTTGTGGCAACATATTATACAAATAATAAGAAAAAACACTTTGTTTAAAACACTATTTATTGATTTATCAACATGTTTCAAGACTGATGGTCTCTTCATCAGGATACAATGTATACTAAAATTAAAAATGCAAGCATAGACAAAAAACAAAATTATAATATAAGTAATGGGTAACTAATTACGAACTACGGTGAAAACAAATATAAAAGGTAACTACTTTAAAAAATAATTGAATTTACTATTAACGCTTTTTCTTATTACTAAATTTTATAATTTATCTAACTGTAAATAATGTGTTACATTTGCGGCGGTGCAAGGAAATTGATGAATTTTGTCTCAATCGACTCAAAGGTGTGAAAAGGAAAAGGATGATTGTGAAGCGATCTATGATTCATTGCTGCATGTATTTTTTACGCATAGTAGAATGACATAAATAATGAATATTTCTAATTTTGATACTGTTAATTCATGGTAGAATTCTATTTTAATGATTTTTAAAACACTTTTTACCTTTTTCCACTATTTATAAATAGTGGAAAAGTTTCATCCGCGGACACACACCATATACCGGTTGTGTCATTCTGCTCTTTGTACAAAATGCATGCAGTGATGAATCATAATTCACTTTGCAATCAACACAGTACTGTCCTTGTCCTTTAAGATCTTTCACAACACATATCAAGATAACGCAAAATATAAACAACTACAAACATTTTTTCTATTTCCAACAGCGCCATCTTAATGTACTTTTGTGAGCGTTATTACCTTTTTGCGAATTAGTATAATGGAAGGTTCTTTTCATATATATACATGAAAATTTAAATACTATCTTCAAAGTACATTCAAGGGTCGTATGCTATGAAAATATAATAGACTTTAAGTGTGGACTTCGAATCCTTATACTTTGTATCAATTGTGAGTTTGTACTCCCAATAAGTTCCAGAGATAATAAATTACGCTACGCGGCTATTGGTGACCGCTATGCGGTCAGGGTCTCATCGGCTATCACCGATTGCTAGCTGCTAGGCCCTGTGGGTGGCTATTATGACCACAATGTGGTCTTTGGTTACCGCTACGTGGTAGGGTCTCGATTGAATCTATATTTCAATGATAGAGCTTTCCCCAAAATAAACCACACGTAAATAAAACATCGATGTAATTAAAATCATTCCACCTTTAAGTTAGCTGTCAAAACTAACAAAAATGACATTTAGATGATATATATCAGTATAATGTGCATTTAACTAAAGTTTAATGGTTTTCTCACTCAACCTAGAACACATTATTTTTTTTTTAGTTATGATGAATCCTAACCAAAAATTATATAATCAAAACCAACTATTATTTACGACAGTTTTAATTTTTTTACTGTAATGTAATGCATAATAAAAGAGAAAACCTTTAACATCTTATCTCGCAATTGTCAGAGCGACCACATTATTAAAAAAACTGAGATCACGTTTACATAAATGATTATTAAATACACGTAAACTCATTATTTGACAATACGACCATAGCAAAAATTCGTACGATTTCATTCACGGTTTCACCTTGCGATAACCAAGTTTATCGGTCAAAATGTTGTCGATGGTTTTTTCACAAACCTCAGGAACCTGGACAGCAAGCTCCCGAAGCGTTACTCTCCGATCTTCGAGGAGAATGCGCTCAATCTTCGCCACGACTTCGTCCGACACCGATGGCCTCCTACTCCTTTGCACGTCGTGGACGTCTGTGCGTCCTTCGGAGAACTCCCTGCACCATTTGCGGACGTGTTGGACGCTGATGCAAGCTGTGCCATAAACTTCTTCCAACTGTCGATGAATTTCAACAGGTTTAAGCTTCTTCGCGTTTAAAAATCGAATCACCGAACGGATTTCACACCTGGCGGTAACGGCGATGGCGGGTTCCATAGCGGATGGCTGTCAGGCCTTTACTGAGCGTCGCAGCGTTTGCTCCCGGTAGTGGGGATGTAGTTAAGGGACCAACAATCAAGGCGGTGTTGCCGGATTTCGCCTAGCATCTCGCGTGGCGAGTGTACAGCGTAAGGAACCTTATTTTTTACTTGGCCCTCGTATGATACGACGAGTGATGACCATAGATAGGAGAGATGACAGCTTAAAATTCGTGGATTTTTGATAAATTGATGAGAATATTTAATTTAAATTTAATATATACTTACTTACAGTAAAAATGCTATTTAATATATAAATGAGAACATTAAGTAATCTTAACCTAGAGATATTAAAAACACGTTCGACATTTTCGCTTCTATGGTGAATATATTTTTTTAACTGGCAAATGACACTGCGTCCAAGACTTGCTAGACTAGACGTCCAGAAAGTCATATAAATAGATGGAGATACGTAATATTATTATGGATAATAAAAATAAGTTTATTTGGTAAGGGGGTCACTACCGAGAAAAATGAAAAACAAATAAATTTTCTTTTTTTTTCATTATATTATTCTAGACTTTTTTTGTACAAGAAAATTCAATCCGCACATATCTAAGATAAGTAGAATTTCTTGAAATTTTTATTAACACATCAGTGAGGCGACATTTACCACTTATTGGCTTTCTGTCTTGTTGAATTTTTTTGATGTGTAGGATGTTTTCAATTTTCGCAACCTAGAGCCCATCCTCTTCTGGATGTGCCTTATGCACTCTAACTTCTGAACCAAAAGTTTATCTCCATAAGGTTTTTGCTTGATTATTTTCAAAAACTCCTTGGATTTACCATCCCTCAAATAGTGGAACTTCTTAGTTTTTCGGCTCTCCTGAAAAGTTTTCTTTTTTGTACATTTGTCCCATTATTTTGGAAACCATAAAAGATATTGAGGTATTTTTTATTTTAAATATCCATGGTATCACTGAATGTATTCTTGACTAAGGAAATGTCAAATGAATCAGCTTTTCAATTACCGCCTTTTTTCAAACAGAGGGAATAATATCAAAATTTGAAAGGTACTACAGCTTTTATTTTAATTTAATTTTATAAACCCGCAGTTACATTAACTTATTTAATACTAAATCAGAAGTGTGCAAAATTAAATTGATATCGGATTAGCGGTTGCTGAGAAAATGGGTCTTACTTTTCAACGTAAATGGTCGTCGGTAGTGACCCCCTTAAGAGAGATTTTAAAGAATGTTTTTTTAATACTCAGAAACATATTATCACTTACAAATCTGAAAATAATATATTACGCGTTTGTACAATTATATTTGCAATACGGTATTATTGGATGGAGAGGAGCATATAAAACTTCAATGTCATAATTAGAAATCACTCAAAAATGATAATAAAAATTATTCTAAAAAAAAAATTATCCAAGTATACAACTTTTCACAGATTTCAAAGTATCAAAAATAATAGACACATACAAAAAAATTCAATAATCCAAATATTAAAAATTAAAAATCAATTAAACTTTAGAAGCGAATTTTGATCTGCAAGATTTAGAAACCAAAATAACTATATTTATCAAGACATAACATTTTTTAAAAATATTTTATTATCATTTTTATTTAACTATTTCTTCAAACTATCTTCCATTCTCGTAACATGCCCAACAAATTGAAGGTTTTGTCTCAGGAAAATGATGAAGACATTCAGTATCTGCAGAATGGAGAAATTCGTGCATCTTGCCTTTCATGATACGCGCAACATGTGTATTCTGCACCACACCTCAAAAGCATCTTCTCTCTGTTGCCTTCAAAGTCCATGATTTTTTTTTTTAAATTCTACAATTTTTTTTATAATATGAGTTATTAATTAAGTATTGTACATTATTAAAATTACATGTTTTTTATTCGCTTACCTCTTCAAAAAAGAGACTAGCTCTTGTGCTTGGAGAGGGAGTTATATTGTAATAATTTTATTTATAATTTTATATATACATTTGTAATTTATAATTATTTATTGTCTATTTGTGTGCTTCAGAAATGTTCAATATTATTATTTATTTTCTAATTATGTGCTTCTGAAGTGTTGCTATTGAAGTTTTGTATCCCTAAGTATTTAAAATTTTGCTGATAGTATTTAGTGTTACATTTAGGGATTTTAAAGTTATTTTTTAAGCCTTAATGATGTGCTTGTTTCAAATTTTACAGTGTTATTTTCTTTAAGTAGTTGATTAATTGAGACTTTTTTGTAAATGTTTTCTATTTTGGGAACTGGGAATTATGCAGAAAGTGTTTGTGTTGAAAAAGTGAATATTTTTTAAAATATTACTTTGATGATCGTTCTATGTATTGTTTTTACCGAGTTCATTATGTTATTGTTTGCTTCTCCCCACCCAATTGATGAATTCACACAAATATGCAAATATAGAATGCACTCGAGAATTAACAAGCCTGATCTTCGCCATACTTATGCGTCATTTAATTTCTGGCTCGCAGCTACCGTAGTTAGTAATTATGGATCCGAGATAACTGAAGTCCTTGACAATTTCAGGAAAGTTGATTATATCGATCGATTATCATCAGTTTTGTTTTTCCTTGTTTGTTTTAAGGCCTTGTATTATATTTAGTTCTTCAATGCGACCGAGTAGTGTTAGTTATTGTCATTTATTCTTCTGATGTAGCGATCAAAGTTGAGATTGGAAATCTTTCTGCCAATTCCAATTTTCTCCCACAATAGTACTTGACATATCATCTATTTTGACGCGATAATGTTTACTTTGCATTGAATGTTCCACCAAGAGAGGCTCATCATGTCATATTAAAAGCGGGTATTATTATCTTCGCATAATTGTGTATTATAGACGTATATTTATTCGTCATATGAACGGCACACTGTTTCAGAAGATGAGCCTTCATCTTGTAATATAAATAAACATTTAAAGCAATCACCCATTTGATTTAGTCAAGAAACATTATTGCGCACATTATATTTTCCACATCTCGGCCGCCGGGGTTCGTGTGTATGTAGTGCTTTATTTGCACATTCAAATCGAAATTGTCGGTGTGCAAACAAGGCCCCGCCCGCTTGGAATGTGATATCACCGGGTGGGAAGCGCCCGCTGGGGAACATTACTCCAAATGGAGAGAAAACGTTGGTTTTTTGTTTTGAAAAAAGATTTTGGCGTATTTCAATATTACGAGAGAACTAAAATGGTAACTCAAGTACACTGACACGTGATTTTCAATTTTTTCAACATTATTTGAGAAAGGTTTGCAAAATACTATTCCACTTCCGCCATAAAAACCAAAATGGCATAATTATAATTTTAATAAGTGACGATAAAAACATTAAAGCGTTTGAATGTTTTTAAACGTTTTTTAAAATGCACTAAAAATAAGATAGGAGAACAATCCTGCTAATGGTGAGGATGGGAGGGGGAGTGTTAGCTGTTAGGATGAAATTGTTAATTCGAATCTTAAAAAGACATGGCTTGTGATAAATGCGAAATATAAAAGCAGGCAAATCATCCCACATAAATCATCCGGAATTATGGATCTTTGACGTATTGACTGAAAACAAATAATATTTATATTACAAAAGAGTGCCGGTCTACTTTTGTGGAGTAATTACAATTACCCACAGGGGATGGGTATTATTGAAAATATAAATATGTATTATTGCCTTCCTGAGAAATAGAAAGTGAAGATTAATTATTTCAAAATATATTTTTTAAAGGTGAAAAAAAATTGTTAATTAAAAAAAAAATCACGCTAACTAGATGTTTCCTTGATTCTAAAACAATATTCATTAATTCAGTTAAATAAATAAAATAAAATTCTTTCCTACAGAGAACCGAATCCAGGTCTCCCGGATGACATATAGGGATGCTAACCACTCCGCTGCCGAATGAGCCAAATATCTTAAACTTTTTATTAATATGTTCTTTATAATTAAGCTTGAAACAAAGTTCAAGGTTTTATTGTTTTTCAAATAAAATAAAAATATATTAAATAATAAATCAATGCATTTAATATTTATAATATTATATGACAATTTGACACTACAGTCTAAGGGGGGAATAAGAAGATAATAGAGCGCTCACACCTTCAAAATCTTTTTTATTTCAAATAGGTTTCGGAAGCGTCCGGTAAGAGCCCGGTACCGGTAATGGTGAAAATACAATACAAAAGTGAGAGTACCCGCTGAATAAACATATGCCACGGCAAAACGTGTACTTAACCTTTCCATTACGGTGCTAAATTAAAAATGTAAACGCTTTAAATTCAGTGTACATGTAGACTTTTGCGATTTTTATGTCGGATAAATATGAATATTTAACATGTATTACTTATATTAATCATTAAAATGAGAAAAAACATAAAACGCATAAGACACATCTAAGTCGGCCAGCGCACGCTCTTCCACTAAAGTGACGATCCGTATCCGGCACCACGCGCCCCGCGCACTGCGCCGTCCGCACCACTCCGCACGTACACATACACGTATTGACAAATTCATGTCAGGTTCATCGAGAAAACATTTTTTATTGTTGCGTATGCTAAATACTTATATATTGTAATTATTTTATCCAATACATACATATATTACGGAAGAATACCTAAAATATGAACTATGTATTTAGTATATTTACAGAGATATTCACATAATTAGTGGCAATCTCAACTTAGTTTACATCGTCGAAGAGGAATAAATAATGTTTGGCATTGGCAGTGAAATAAAAGTGTCATTACTTACAATGAGAATAAAAATGTATGGAACGTACGGTGAATGTGTGTAAGCTTTTAGCTTAAAAGGTAGCCTTTGGAACAAATATAGAATTTGATTTAGCGCGGAATAATTTACGTGTAAATGATGCAAATTATGGTTTGTTATTTGTTCCTGCCAACTGAAGCGCAGGCGGCCATTAGTACGGCAGGCCGGAGTTGCCCGCAAATAATTATCCATCAAGTCCGAATAATTTGCGTGGCGTCATGTTGAATTTTCACCCCCTGTGCTTCAACCAAATCGCAATAATGATAATAATTATTGGAAATACACACCTCATAATTATATGAATTGTTTCGTAAATTATTTATATAGATAATAATATATACTACGATGAAGAACACATACTGTAACGCAATACTCTCTTTGATTCGTGTTTTGGTGTTGCCTTTATGTTGTTAATTTGTATTAAATCAAAATAAATACGTTACTGAAAAAATGCAGGCAAATCTTTCTTAAGAAAAAAATAGAGCTGCCTCCTGAATACTGGAACCTCCTGACTATTGCGTCATTTTTTTTATTAAATATTCTGTATGTTTGTATATAAGATTTCAATTTCCTAGATGAATTTGAGATTAATATATTTGATATCAACTGAAGCATACAATTTAATTCGTTGTTTTATATATAGAATGTCTCAGAGACAATAATCAAAATAGAGCCTACGGCTAGGAGACATCATTAGCAATTCATTGCGTGTGTCAGATTCCATCGCGATAGGTAAACAATTTATAATACAGCGCTTATTTTTGTAAATACAGGTTACAAATTTCTCAAAAACCATAAAGGTGTGAATAACTTTTTAAGGCGTTGAATTTCGGATAATCCAATTTGATGCTCAATGAGTTGCTAGTGATGTCCCCTAATCGTAGGCTCCTCTTGGACTAATATCTTTTGGACACTCTGTATAAGTGATCGACAGATTGAAATATGATAAATACAATTTGATCTGCAATATTTTTTTGGTATTATTGAACTTGTACTGAAATATCAATTCTGAAGACACTAATCGTAACCAAAATAGCAGCATACAGGGACTAACAACAGCAATCGATGAAAGCTGATTGCTTTCTGCTAGTGATTAAATATTATATATCCACTTTAATACACGCCATTAACTAGTTAAGAAATACGAACTGTTTATGCGATTTCAGCGAATGGCGCCAATTGCAGTTATAAACTCGTCGAGAAAGGATCTCTTAATAATTGGTGCTTCGAGAGTTAATTATTTCGACTGGTAAAAATAATACACGGAGACCGGGCCGGCACATACAACAAAATACCGGAGATCAACAGCGGCGGACAAAACAACCATCAGTCCAGGTTAGTGGTGATCTTTATTACTGCATGGATGGTCCTATTATCAAGAGAAAGCCTATGAGATGAATTAAGTTATCGAAGAAATTTACTAGAACACGATCCAAATGAAATTTATAAACGTACATCAGGTTAATACAAATTACACAGACGCAAATTAGATTAGGTTGCTGATCTATGGATGATCTCGCAAGCGAGCGGTTATTTACTTAACCTTATTGGCTTGGTTGATTCTGAGCTTCGTATTTGAGAATCTACTTGCTATTCCCACTTAGTTTTGTTTTTCGGTCTCTCGTGCACTCTTCGGTGGAAGAATAGTCTAATTTCAGCAAATTCAGCGTTTCCCTGAGGCATATTTGTACCGCTTCATTTGCTTCTCAACTTCTCGCCTGTCTATGATCTCCTCGTATATGATACGTTTCGGAAGTCTATGATTGCCCATGCGTATCACGTGGCCGGTCCATTTTAGTCTCGCCTCCACAATCGTATCCTCTATAGGGCGACACTTAGAGAAACGTAAAACTGCGTCACTGGTCGCTCCAGTAGAACTGCAAAGTATAGACGAAAGAAACGTTTGTGGAACATATTAAGAGTCGGGAAATATTAAACTTAAACTCATATTATCTACATAATAACAGGATGCATTTTTCGGTCAAGTTCTCACATCTTTCATAACACAACGGTTGTTCAACGGTTTGGTATTTAAAGGCGAGCGAATGTCATTTATTGCACGTACATTTGTGTACACGCATAGACCACCACTTGGTCTAGCCAGATAACAACCGACAACAGCCAGTTGTTTCTGGTGGCAATAAGAATTTCAATATTTCTGCTTGTTATCAGCATTATTCTAAAAGTCAATACAATTTTTTGCCGTAGATTGCATGATTGACTAGATCGCTTTTAATGGAATAACAGATGTATTCATTTCAAAGTGAAACATATAGGTTCGAAAATTTGTCGTTAATTTACTATGTTGACATGGTGTAATGGTCAGTGCACTTCCCCGGGTAGGAAGGGTTCCTGGTTCGAATCCCGATGGCAGCAAAACATTTTTCCGATAAATTGACTTTATCTGTATTTCTTTCTAATTTTTTATTAATTAATAATGCTATATATATACATCATATACCTACAATGAAAATTATATATTTTTTCTCGATACAAATATAAAGATAGTACTCATCCCAATCAAGGTACTGCACGAGGCATTTAACAATTCTAGCTGTTCGAATTTATTTCAATAATTATTTAGATAGAAATAATTAATAATTCATTCACTATTCACTGAATTAAATCAATTCATTTATACTTCCAGTATACATGAGCTACACGCCAGTTAATTTCGTATTTTTTATAATTGTTTATGTAAATGCCTTCGATAGCTGGTTCCCAGGTTTTCGATTAATGATTGGTACACATATGATACATGAACTGCACTAATCTGTTAACTTTGCTGTTGTTAGATTTAGATTTTGGCGGAGGTAATGAGAATTACACTTCCGTTACCATCTTTTTTTGATTCCGACAAAAGGCGGCAATACTCACGCACACACATGCACATTATTATCAACCGGGAAACCCAGTGGTGCCAACCGAAGTAAAAAAGCGCGTAAACTATAATAGTTAAATAATTCATGTAAAATCATAGTGTCTATGAGATATCTATATTTGTCTAACAACAGTGCCTTTGTAGGTGAAAATCCAGAAATTGTGTATTCTTGGACATATTCAAATATTGATAATAATATACTGGTTAAAATGAGAAAAATATTAATTTTTCAGGCGTATTCTAGTATAATGTGTTAAAAATATTTTACAGATAAAGAATATTGCTTTAAATAATTTCAAAAAAAAAATTGATTCTCATTGTGACATATATGCTATTTCAGGGAAAATAAATACCAAATTTAGTCCATAGATGGCGACAGTGTAGTAGTATTCGAAGTGATTCCACATATTAACATATATACAACATTAAAAAATTTGATAGATATGGAGGTTGATTGGGTGGAATGGTGAACGTTACAGTGTGTAAAGTGATCACTTAAGTCTGCCGAAGACATGTCGTAAGCCCTGTAATTACTCATACTTCCATATTATTCCATTAATAAAAAATATCTTCGTCTCTATGAGATATCTATTATTATTTATTTAATTAAATAATTGTTTTATTAACTTATATTCATTAATAATTGTTAGCCTAGCCTTAGAATTAGCCTAGTAAACACTGGGTGGCAATTATCTTTCATTACTAACGAGTTTAATCCTGGGGAGGTGACATAAATGAACACACCGTAATGGCAGCCGAGTACTTTTACATTTGTCTATTAGCACCATGGCTTCCAATGATGGAACAAATCATTCAATACTTTAACAATCTTGAACGATTTGCAATGAGTGAAGATATTTTGACTAGGTTTTCAACATCTAAATAATATTCTAGTTCTATTCAAGAAAAAATTCATGATCAGGTCTAATCATCACATATATCAAATTCAGCATCTTTGCGTCCAGTGGAGGACGTATGCCTCTCCTAACTCCTTCCAATTTTTTCTGATTCTGGAATCACCGGTCCACTATCTGCTCGCTAAGCCCGTATGTTATCCAGTGGGTCTTGTACCTGCCACATTCCGCCTTCCGGTCCAAAAATCTTGTTGATAAAGCCCAAAAAGTTATTTTACGGGGCATACTCAAAAAACCTTTTGGATATACAAATAATCACAAAGAATTTGTAATATTTAATAATATGAGAACTATTTTCTGATAAAAAATATCCCATGTTATTTACTTATATAACCTGCCATAATACCCTTTCTTCACAGGGGTAGTTAGCGATGATAGAGCGCCACAGCCTTCTGTCTCGAAACGCAACATTCGACTCGTCAACATTACTATATATTATCATACTTGCGCGTCGATCGTTGAGAATTCTGACAATTTTAATAACAAGTAATATTATATTTCTTAGGCCAAATATGAATGAAATTGTACGTTTTAAAACAGCGTAAAATAATGGGAGGATTTTTCATTACTATAAATTGTTTTGGTACCGTAATTTGGGGTGAATAGGGATAGATATCATTGTTTCCATTGCCATAAATCGACACATGTAAGAAATATTAATATGCAACCAATGTTTTTTATTTAGTCAACGGTTCCTCTAAGTGTTTGTATTCATATTAATCAAATTTGATTCATACAGAGAAAATTCCATAAATAGCTCTGTTGTTATTTAGCTTACGATGGGGATAATTAGGGACAATTATATGAAAATTTTAAATATGAATTAAATATATTAATTAAAAAGATATACATATAAAATCAATTTTATCGAAATCGTTTAATCGTTGCGCCACCGGGATAACAATAACAATATTTTTCGATAAAATTGATTTTATATGTATATATTTTTAATTCATATTTAAAATATCACAGACCTATGTTCTGAATAATTACAACTTCATAATAAGAATGTGTTCTCCTAACAATTATATGATGTTGTTCTTTTAGCTGGGTTGTCTTCTTTAGATTTCGATAGACCAAAGCGTGCATTGGTGATTTATTTGGATTGCTGGATGTAAAACGAATGACGCCTGTCGGTTACCGTACTCTTAGCTTTCCAAAAAAAGGACGGCAATACTCTCACACACACATGTACATTATTATAAACCAAGAAACCTAGTGATGCTAATCGAAGTAACAAGGGGCAGTGATAATAACTTATTTTCTGCCTTGATTATTTTTCCAACAGCTTTCTTAATATATTTTTTCTCGTATTTCAAATCCTCTGTCCTCTTGAACCAGCTATATAAAATTATGGCTTTGTCTATTTATCTACCAGAAAGATAATAATTTATCTGAAAGTACAGTGACATAATGCAAAAATGGTGTAACTTATATTATGTATGTCACCCCATAACACGTCCCTATTTATCTCACGACTTGTCCCTATTCACCCTGAAACTAGGTTATAAGCAACACCATTATAAATGGGGATTTTAGTTGCAAACAAAACACCTGCTTTTAGTATAAAATTCTTTTTGTGATATATTAAGATTAACCGAAGAAAAACATAACTTTTTTAATATTTTTACGAGCAAAATTATGCGGGTCTTTAATTTTATACGTTAACCTGCAAAATCTTTGAATTTTATTAATTAAAAATTTGATTATTTTGAATGTACAATTAGGTAAAAAAAAAACTTTTTTTTAACATAAAATATTTTTAGTTCAAAACTAAAGCCAAAGTGGTGTGACTTGAATTTTTTTTCTGACGATTGTTTCTATTTCTCCGAAAGTCCCTATTGACCCAAGTTTACTGTACTTAAATCTATTCATCCAATATTAATTTGATTCTGTCAAATCCATCAAAAACAATAGAGGATATTTTGTGTAATTAATTTAAAAACAAACATAGTCATTGTCTATTCCCTTTCAATGTACCTACTATGTAATAATCTTGTTTCGATCCTTTTTTGTAAGTTTATCTTCCTTGAAAGAAATAGGGTTTATATATTTCGTGACACGTTCAAATGTTTACTATACAATGTATAATTCTTTCGAAAACTACTCACCGGTCCTCTCAACAATTTCTTTATCTCTCACCAGGCAAGTTTCCTCTGTTGACCGAGTAATTTGTTTTCCCTCCGGCAGCTAAATAATTCCCTGACCCGTTGAAATTAGTTTTAGGGAGGAGTCGGGAAGCTGTATGTAGGGATTGATTGGATCCACCGGGGGTGAACTTGTTTATTTTCTTTTGGACTTCGACTCATTCGGTCGTCAAGGGCTTTCCAAATACGGCTACCAAATACAGACACATAAACTTACGATGTCAATGTGTACCTTCGTAAGTATGTGTGTGCCTTCATGGAGATACAGGGTGTATATTTAAGTAAATACTTTTTTTTTTCACTTGACGCAATCTCCAACTTGAAATATGAATATTATATGAATACGCGTACTAAACTTTTCTATAAATAAAAAAAAAAAATATTTTCGGCCAAGATTCATGATGTTATCCTAATTTATTAATTAGGAAAATTAAAAATTGTAAAAATATAAATAAATTCAGCAATGGTACGTAGAATAAATTACGTTACAACTATAAAGAAAAACACACGTTGTGGTACGTGCCGAACTCTTTTAAGATTTCTCATTTAGTTCTATTATTTTAACGTAGTATTGTTCAGTTTGATGAAATAAAAATAAGGTGTTTGATGTTTGAAAACCATGTTACTAATATTTATAATAACTTATCACACTGAACGGTAATTAATTACACGCTTCATTCATTACCGCCCGGGATAAGCATATACCATACAAAATCAAAATACATAAAATCATGTACATAAAGTAACTTAATTCATATTATGTAACTTGTATCGATGCGTTTAATATTGAATAATGGGGGGAATATTTCAACTTACGTATCTCCCGATTGAAGGTTCTTTCTGAAAATATTAAAAAAATATATCTAAGTTGGGGGGGGGGGGGGGCAGAAATTTGTAATAATGCAAGGGTATATAGTGTCGTTGTTCTATGAACAATAAAACGTGGTGCAGAAAGCAGTCAGTCAATCATTTTGAAAATAATGAGATATTGTTTTTATCTGACGCAAATTACTCTTATCATAATATAGTTTACATTCTCCTAAAAACATCCAGAATGCTTTTATACAAAAATTCATAATAATCCCCTTTATAATCCCATTTTAAAATATAAAAACACCTCATAATAAGTTAAAACACCAATATTTCGTACCTAAATATCAATTTAAAGATAAATAGCATTCAAGTTGTTGTGTAGATTAGATTAATCACATTTTTTATAAAATAAAATATCTTAATTTGAGTTTTCTGTGTACTTACTGTATGTTCAATTTACATTTATCATATAAATGAAAATAATTTTTTTTAAATATCAATGTAATTAACTAGGATCATGATTCTGTCAATATTTATTTATTTGATAAAATCAGTGGCTCTAAATCTCTTTTATACAAAAACAATTATTGAATCAATTTCGAACCGATCTGGAGTTGGTATTGACATTTTAAGTGAAAACTAAACGTAACATGTGTGGTGCGAGAAGGAGTAATTAAAATTGAGAGGGATGTGAAAAGAGTAAGAGGATGGGGGAGGGGGGGTGGTAGACATGTTTCACTTAATTATTTTACGAATTTAAATCACTCCTCTATCTAAATATGACCTTTATTGGGTGGTTCATAAAATCCGGCAAAACGGCTTAGGTTCATTGGATTTAATTACATTTCGTATCATAATTTAATTAATTAATTAATAAATTACAACATTCTTCATATTTTTATATGGTATGGAATGATGAACCCTGAAGGCAAGGGAGAGAGTACGGATTGATGCCTTTGAGATGTGGTGCTGGAGACATATGTTGCGTAAATAATATTTCTCGCACCAGCGTAGGGTCGAATTTATAGGAAAAGTGAATTCTTTGTATACTTCGCAAGAGAAAACAATGAATTTATTTAAAAAGAACTTCCCATGATCGATACCCAAAACACAGTGATCTGCTAAATATGGCTTCGGGCCTTTTATTATCTATAATCCCTTGCTCTTGGTTAATATAAGTATTTTTTGTTTTAAGGGAAGATTTTAGTCCCAATAATTTTTATGGGTTCCTTGAACCCGCTGGTTAACCTAAACATCAACCCTTGGCATCTAAAGTGGGCTTCCAAGTAATCGAGTTCGTTGGCCTGACATGTTACTCAAAGTAAAAACAGAAATGATTACAATAATAATATATGTAGATATGAATTTAACTTGTATAAATCGCATCTACTTTGATAAGCCGTAAAGTAAGTAGGTAGTAATAGTAATATAAGTAATAGTATGAAGTAAGAAGTATAAGAAGGTAGGTAACCGGAATTTAACATGCATACCATAGACGACGAGACGCACGAAGGTCTCTATTCTGCAGAAGTTGAAGATCAAGGACAGACCATCAACCATTTGCCTGAGATGAATCCTTCAATTTTATGAGCATTTTACGAGAAGAGAAGATAGTTTGAAGAAGATTGTTGTGGTGTGAAAGATCCCCCACCTCTTGGACCGACCAAGTGGAAAAGGCAACAGGCACTTGTCTGGTGACAGCCCTAAGATCTGCAGGATGCCGAGAAAACTGGAGGAGCATAGGGTGGAAGTTCATGGAGATCGCGATCATGATTTCGTTGTGATTAAATGTAAAATAAAAATTCGCAACTCCATTAACATTTTTTTTTAAATAGAAATGCGTACAAGAAATACATGTCACATCAATATTCTTACTATTTTCAAACTAAGCTAAACGCTTGTGCTATGAAAATAGGACTAACTTGCTGGAGTCCTGGAACGAGGCGCAAACCACCGACTACTAGATCACTAGGCCACGTTTTAACTACTACACCAACGAGCTACTCTTTATTGGACCTAGAGAAAATAACGTTAAAACACGCTTTTACACACAGATTTTTTTCAATATATATACTTTTTACACTTGACTCTATATGTATCTATAAGAGAGAAAAAAACAATGTACAATTAAATAATTAAATGCATATAATAAAATGCCAGAAATGGTGTCCAAGATATATTTTTTGGTTTAAACTCGGGGGACATTAGCAGCTCAGGTAGGCTGGCACCGGTGTCCTGAGATGGGGTCTTCTCTTAAATATATCTTCTTTATTACCTACGCCCACAGACGATAAAACATAAAGAAATATTTTTTATCATAAATGTTGTGTAAACGGATAAATAAAAAAGGCTCACTGCTAAAATGACCGATAAACGAGAAAACATCTGAAGTGGCATAGGATTTCAGAACTCATTAATTTAGAAGGAGGGCACTTCGAAAATGTTTTTCGCAATTTACTCGAATTTCACGATTTTCGTGGTAATACGCTCGAGAAAAGGGATACCTTTTATACCCAGATAAATAATACTTTTAAAATATAATGTGTAATCATTTATCGTGCTCTTTATTTTAAAATACAGGTAGCATTTAATTGACGCGTGTATGTTTAATGCTAATTTTTCATAGTATTTATTTGAATTGAAAATGCCTTTATCATTATTATGAGCTTTGATTTATAAAATTATGCTATTATTTACTGTATATCATATATTATCCAGTTAGTTACATTTAGTTGTCCTCATTTATTTAATTCTGCATAATGAATAATTGATTTCTTGTTAGAATATTAAGTAGGGTAGTCTCCATTATTTTTTGTAGAGAATGGTGTTAGGTTAGGATAGGTTATAGGGTTAAGTTGAACAACCTTTGTTTTTGATATTGATTATTGATTCTACCCCCAGTCGCTTTGATTGACTTCCATCTGTGTTAAAATAGTAATAAATAAAGGGTGTCCAGCGAAAAAATTTCAAGATTAAATTGTAATTGCTCGTAAACCATCAGGGTGAGGTAAGTGGGAGGGGTATTGTTTGACGCGCGTTATTTGCGGATTTACCAGTCGCAAGGAGTCACTGGTCGGAAGCGCAATATTTAAAGTGTGGTGATTCATTGGTTTGCGCGCGTTTCGCTTTTTGTACTCACTTTAATATTCGACGAGTAAGTGATGGGTCGAGCACGCAATTTATCTGGTATTGGGTTCAAAAGTTCAGACAATGGTAAACCAAACTCCTCCGGGACCATCAACGTCAGCAGCGACGCCAGAACATGTGGCTCAAGTTCGACGTAAAGAATGCGCAATCCGCGTAAATCGACAAGGAAGTTTGTAGCCTGTACTGGAATAAAAAATCAATAGTGTACGTTATTTTGAAAAAGAAAACTAAAATGAAAATGACTATTTTTTACGTGAAACCTTAAAGAGAACGATGCTGGAACGTTTTGGAACAGCACGAACGTTTGGAAACATATTGTTTACTGACGGAGTATATTTTCATATCGATGGCTATGTTAATAAACAGAAAATGAAATACTGGTGCCCCAACAACCCGAGGAAACGCCATCAAAAATGTTTGCATTGTCCAAAAACCAGCGAGAGACAGTCACTGCTGACGTGTATTATAGCTATAGTTTCAATGGAGAAGCTGAGGGGAATATTTCCCAATAAATGAATCCCCAAATACGGAGACATACCATGGGCACCTCGGTCACCGGACCTTACACTGCGCGCCTTTTTTTTGTCGAGATACCTCAAGTCGAGAATTTATAGAAACAATCCTTGGACAATTCAGGCCCTATAAGAAAATATCCGACGTGATGTCGCTGCCATTAAACCAACGTTTTGCTCTCGCGTGTTCGCAAATTTAAGAGTCCGATTGCAAGAGTGTTAAATGATATTGCTTATAAAACATATAATCCGCATCATTAAACTCCATTTTATATAAATAAAATATGAGAATAACATTTTAGTTTTTATTTTTATTCAATATTTAACTTGAAAATTTTCCACTAGACACCTATATATTTATAAAAATCAATTGGTTGTTTTGGTGTTAGTGTAAACAATTTTTTTAAATCATTTATTCAAATTAATTTGTTAAGTAAGAATGTTAGGTAAGTACTAATACCATTATAGCAAAATGTAAAAAAAAATAGTGTAATTTAACAAATCTAATAAATATAAAGTAAATTAACAAAAGACACAGTTAAATGTCAATACCACATTAAAATAAAATATTAAAGTAGTTAAATTTGTCGGGAAGAATATGATATTTATTTATGTTTTTATATAATTTAGTATGTGGGTTTTTTAAAAAAAATAAAACATTGTTCCCTAATACTTAACCTCTTCTGTCCATACTCCCATTATCAACCGAATACTCCCCAACCCCCTTCACCGAATAGGCTAACATTAAACTGTATTTAGTTTAGTTATCATAATGAGAGCGATTGCACCTCTCGAATAAACAGTAGTGACGAAATAACCAAACGTGTGAAGTACAAGGCTTAGATTATTGAAAAAATTAAAATAATCATAACCGCCATGACAATTGATGATAGTTTGTGGATTTTTGATTATATACATCTAATTTGAGAACACATCATAATATATTATTTAAACTTTAATAACAAATTATACTTCAAAAGCATTTCACATGGGTGAAACGCCTACAAAAGAAGAAAATGTATTGTGTAGGTTTTTACAGATTTTAGAATGATATGATGAATTGGCTTCAGGGTTCCCATGTGGGTGTTTTGAACGCACAACTGTAGACCGCACCAATCGTCAAATCTCAACAAAAATTGAAGGCTCTAAACCTATTGTTGTTTTGATGTTGAAGTTATAAAAATTCTAGTTCCGCTGAATAATACAGGGTGAATATTATGTTACATACCGATTGTTAGCGACGTTCAAGTTTTGCCATTTGACTTATTGCCTTGTTAGAATGCGAAATTACCCAAGATAATATTTTGTTCAAGGATACATAAACACTTAATCGAAGTAAGGGAGGGAGGCTAATAAAACTCGGTATTGTTAGATGCAGGTGGACCGACACAGCGTTGGTACAGTAATAGGGAGTGTGGCGTACGTGACTAAAGTCACGTAAGCAAATGCACCATAAGGGATGCATCACCTTAGGCGGGCCAGTCTGGACAGAATCTCGACCGGGAGAACTGGCTCCACAAAGACTGGATTTTATTTTCAATTAGAAAATAGAATCAATGTCGTCTCTGAAATATCAAGCAAGTGCTTTATAGATTGTGATTCCGGGGAAAATTTAAACTGCGCGCCTCGAGTTTACTCTTAGACTGTCATGTACTCTGCGCTTAATTGTTGATGTGAAAGTATCAAAAAGGGTCCCGCTGGATCTATAAAAAGTTGATCAATATAATTTGGTGTAGCGAGAACAGACTGTCGCTATTGCATAAGAACATCGCGTCCAGAGTTCCGGTTTGCCTGGATAATTGGGCATCGTCTGGTGCTCAATCAACTACAAGTCTGAACTCCGTCACCCTACGCTGGCACCATCAGCAGTTGGCCGCACTTCACGTCCAGGATCCAGGACCATCCTAAGAGGTAATCCCTTACGTGAGGGACCTGCATAATCTACATCAGACAAGCGTCAACATAGACAATTTGGTAGAGAACTTTATGCTGGCATGATGAACACACATGTTTAATGTTTATTTTATTGTAATTATTTTTGAATAGCCTTATTTATAAGTATTAAAGTAAAATGCTCATTTTCCACTTCTAATACATGCAAGTATCATAAAATATAGATAATAAATTTTCTTATATAAAAATATTCTCTCATTTCATAACCATTTGATTTGACTAGTCAATATTTAAAAAAGAACCAATTAAGCTAAATGCCTCCCCCCTGAACATGAAGCCGAGACAGAAAGAAGAAATAACCTAACAGCGTCACTGACACATGCATAGCGTCTATTCTCGATCTACTCAAAATTTAACCTGCGTATTTCCATCCCTTTCTTCCCTAATCTATCCACAAGAACGAGGAAGAAAGGAGGATGTCGCAGTAATTAACACTTTTGAACTGCAACAAGTTCAATGTGCGCTTGAAACTTTACGGACAAACTACCGTCGTTAATTAATTAACCGCTAACGTTTAAAATCAATATTTACTTTAATTCCTTGGTATATAAAAGCAATCCTTATTACGCGAGTGTTAACAGTGTTTGTTTACACATCACGCTTAAACGCTTGTTCTTGTGGTGGAAAATGAGTAAACAACTGAACCAGCATCAGGCAGACGAAAAAAGTAAGTGCCATCTTTTCTTTTCTGACATTTCCACCACCGATGTTGTATTTATATAACTAAGAAATGAAACACAACTTTTTAATTTGATTTTTATTTATCAATTACTCGGTTTATTACAATAATGTATAAAATATGACATCGGACAAGTAGCCGCTTCTGAAAGCGACACAAATGCGAGCTCTTTTTACCATATTTTTCACAATATTCTCGCACCCTTCACCTGTTATTTCAGCAATTTTATTTCATATATGTATTATCCCGCAGCATCGGAATTGTCGTTGACTTATTGGCGTAAATATTTTCTTTCAAGTACTACTACAGAAAATAATCGTGAGCCATCAAATCAATTGATCGAGGAAGTCAGTCGATATCGATACCGGAAAAAAATTCTCGAAAAATTTCAAGCCTAACTCGGGCTATATGTGAGATAGCACCGTTCTAAAACACAACATGTGTTGCAGGTCTAATTGATCCAATTCGGCTACCAATAAGTTTTATTACCATTAATGGTTACAGCATTGCCATTATTATTTAGATCAAATATTTTAACGACTTCAAGACGTTGTTGGGCGTTAAATTATCTATAATAAATTGTAATCAACTTCCAAATGCGAACTGAAAAACATCTGCCAAACTTAAATGGCGGCTGAACAAAATCGGCCTGGAACATAATATTCATCCTATACTTTTTCGGATATTCAGAAAAGAGTTGGAAATAATACAATACATGTAAAATTTTTAAAAACTTTCGTTCATATGGAAACTAATCTTTCACGAATAAACAACAGTTAATAGAAACGATAAATTAATACCAAACAGCGGCTGACCATACTAAAAGACTTACAAGAAAAGGAAAAAAAACTCGTAATAAGGCTAAAACAAATCCAACTAGCGTTTCAGATAGCCCTTTGCCAAACTGAAAAATTACTTTCATCACTTATCGTAAGAATCAGGTAGATTACGTTTGCTTCTGAAAGTGTGACTTGACCGTTTCCTCTGGGTTCAATATGATCGTTTGTTTTTAAGTTGAAAATTTAGAACATAGTTTTGTGATATTTTTAATACAAATTAAATTAATCAATTAGAAATACGTATAAAAAAAATGTGTTTATAAAATAACTACAGGGATTCGAAAGGGTCTTTTCCTATCCGGGGAAACGCGTTACCATTTTGCCACATCATCCGATTACGTTTTTAACAAATAGATGTATCGATTAAAAAAATCTATAGAATATTAATTTAAAATTTAATATTAAAGTGGATAAATAGTAACACGTTTCCCCGGATAGGAAATAGTCCAGGTTCGAATCCTGTTAGCAACCAAATATTTCTGCTTAGTTAATTTAATTTGTATTAAAAAAATATACTCGGAATAACGAAACTAAAAAAAATTCTAATCAGGCTAGTTAACCAACGTAGCAAAGATATCTACTAGATTCGTCATTCAAAAATATTGGATGGAAGATGGAATCAGATAAGAACTTCGGAAATTGTCGTGTTTACAAAAATTCGATCTATCCACAGATAGTAAAATAATATATATGATATGAAGTGTATGGGTGGGAGAGGGGTTTGGAACATTATTTGTGGGGCGAGGGGTATTCTATAGACATATCAAACAAAACATAAATCATATAGATTATGATACATTTATGCAGCAATAATGTTTTTATTTTTCGAAAATTAAATCATTGTGTAAACAAGACATTAAAATTTTTGTTCCAATCCAGTCATATTTAAAAAAAAAAGTCGCGAAGCTCTTTGATTGCATAAGTAGCACCAAAGTAAACGTGGCAAAATGTAAATTTTGAGACAAGGAGTTTGCGTTAGTTCATGTCTATTTATTTGGTGGTCTGTGGTTGTATCTCATATATATATATATGAGAACTAAAGTTGTGCTATGAGACCTATTGCATTTGGTATTTATATAGAAATCTACCTAAGTCCTGAATTAATGTGACGACTAGGAGAAGGGTGCATGCGAAGCACGTTCAGAAAACTGTCGCCCTTCCTATAAAAGGGATGGCGCATCAAGTTGGTTCTGAATTTATAGAACAGTTGATAATTGGTGAGGGGTTCATTCAAGATCGGAATCTGAATATGAAGTACTCTAAAATCAACTCATCATATATATCGGCACACTGACATGTATTTCAAAAATAAATGTTTTGGGATTGTTCTTATTTTTATATAAAAATTTGGGTAACATCTGTTATCTTGCTCTGGAAATTTTACTAGATTATTCGGAGAGCCACCAAGCATATCCCTTCCATTGCTCTTTAGGCAACTTTTATTGTGTGTATAACATTGACAGAAGGTTGTAGAGTGGAAACCTTGCAGTGATAGTAGTGTTGATATATTATCAGCATCAGAAGAGTGGCTGAAGACAGAAAATAATGATGACACATATCCAGTGATGGAAATATTGATGATGAAATAGTTAGAACCTATTCTGTTATCTGCCCGCCGCTTGTTGTAATCTCCCGCCATCTTCTTACTCAGTTTTTACTATTATCTTTTGTTCTCATTCTAATGCAGAGAATTAATTACTTATGCACTCATTTTAGTGCAGTAGTCAATTTGGTCAGGTTACGTTAGGTAATTATATATTTCAAAAAGTTTCAAAATGAATTAAAAAAAAGAGTAGTTCTTCACATCGATAGGTGTAAATTGAACTAAAATTAAATACAGTTGTCTATTGGAGCGGTGAAGCACGTAAGGGTGGGGGTGGGTTTATAGTTTCTAGCATTGATAATAGCGGCGAAGGATTTGAAAATGTGATATTATTCAAATTCGAATTAAAATTTTTCTTAATTTCTATCATTTCAAGGATGTTCATTATTGTTCCCCTATATGGTACCGAATGGGGTAATTTTAGATCGTGGCCGTCGAAGAATGGTTGGTATCAGTGGTATGGTTATCGAATACAAATAAGTTATTATTTTCAGACAGCATCGATGTTCTATAATTCGTGTATTTAAATATCTCCCGGTTTGGCCAATGCATTTTTTGTAAACAAAACAAAAAAATACCTGTTGTTATAGAATTTAGAAGAATTATTCCCATATTATTACTAGTGTAAAGTGCGGGCCTAACGTGGGTCAAAATGTATTAAAAATTGAATTAAAAGGTATGTAGGTACTATCTAAAGTGTCATTTTATATATCAATCATAGTCCAGCAAATGGTGGATGGCAGATAACATATAGGTAAAGATTACATGTTTTTGTGTATTTTGGCAGTATAGTGTAGGTATATACGTATTACGTAACAGGCCACCAGACTAGATCTCTCTAGGCAGAATTGTTAGAAAATATATCTACTGAATCGATTATTAGTTTTTTTCCGAAATGATTCAGAGAATTCGCACACATCTCGCACTTTTGTGAAAAAACTCGTATGAAATAAGTGTCGCGAATACCTTAGAGAATGGTCTGGAATTCCATAAATAGCACAGTCGGTTGAGTCTTGCCGCCCTATTCGGTATCCACTAGAGATAACATTATAAAGTAGTTGGCGATATCGGGACGAGTACCCACCGTAGTTCTGCAAAGCAGAGGCGACAACAAATAATGTAATTGGCAAATAAACGTGGAAGATTTGTTTGCTTAAGAGATTTATCGAACGATCCTGGGCAAGGTAAAAAATTATGAAATTTTAATAATTCAACATTATATTTAATAATGCAATAGTGTTATATTCATTTTACTTAATACACGTTCACGAATATATCGATGCATTTAACGTAAAACGAAAATGCTTTGCCATTAAATATTATCCATAATATTATTACGCTTCCCCGTCTATATCTATGATTTTTTGGACTTTATAGACTATAAAGTACTTGCTTAAACGACCAGGTCTGTGAGACACCTAGATAAGAAAAGCACTCTGTCATCTCATCTATGTCTTATGGTCATATCGCGTCGTACTATTTATGTCACTGTCAAATGTGACATAAATATTTTGTTCGTATTTTTCACGTTTGTACAATTCTAGGGAGAGCAATACAGAATGGACTAACGGAAAACAATCGACGAGCAAGGTGCTGATAGTGGCCCACGGTGATCGGTGCGCGGCCACGGCTTCCATAGAATCTATATTTCACCTAAAGCAATATAATAAGAATGCACAATACACTGTTGTTATAGAAATATAATAAAGGATTTCCGCATTAAAATATAGATTCAACTAAGACATTGACCGCGCAGCGGCCACTAACGCCGCATAGCGTCCACTGTAGGCCACGAAACGGCCCCAATAGTCGCCAGCAGGGCCTAGTAGTAAGTATCTACTAGTGTATAATAAAAATGTAATACGTCCCTAACAAATATGCGAAATTGCAAACACGTTACTGAAAAAAAGTTGCGATATCCGTTTCTAAAAAAAGCTCCATTAAACCATGGACCAAAGATTCTTTGTAAACTTGTCTACATGTTTATAAACGCCCTTGATATGTGTATTATACATGTATGTACTTTCATATAAATAATCAATAAAATAATTCTATGTAATAAAACAAAAACGATACACTCAGTAGAAATTTTCAGTTCTATCATTTCACTATCAATTAGCAAATTAATTTTTTTATATATTTAGTCCAGGTAAACAAACTTCCTAAATTTTTCTTGACTTTAAAATTAAATAATTCTTCATAGTGATAACATTTATAAACTAATACAAGCATGTAACTGAGATTAAGCCTCTAAACCTTGAGGTATTAAATATTTTTTATAATAGGTGTCTGGAGGCATTGTATCTATTTAAATTACTTCGAAATCTGATATCATTGTGTTATTTATTTGTGTTTTGTACACACTTATAAAGATTATATTTTTTACAGTTTTTACGATTTGACAAGTTATGTAAAAAAAATATTTATGTTTCATTTGATATAGATATGGACGGTGAATGTAATTAGTCATATTAACCAACAATAAAATGAATGCGCTATTAATATGCCAGTTCCAAACTTTAAGGCGAAAATAAAGTGTCTCAAATAAAATAATGCTAGAAATCTATTTTTTTATTTTTAAATATTGTACACATTTAATATTATTCTAATTTAAAATAAATTTAATTCTTGATTTTTAAAAATATGTGCCTGCAGAGATTACATTGTAGTTATTATTCATATACATTATTTATAACTTTGTTCTTAACCACTTTATGAGTTGAATTTAATACACCGACCGGTTTCCGAAAATATAATTTCCCTCATCGGGATGTCAAATATACAAACTAAAACATTGTGTGAAATTGTTCGAATGTTATTAAATTCCATTTAAAGTCAATTTCCACTTCTTTCATCATCGTAACAATTTACGTTAAGTACTAGATTTATTTTTTAAATACCAATTATATATATATTTATTTTATTAAATAGAATTTAAAACTTCTTCTTCAATATTTGCAAAATTTCTTTGTGGCCACATTTTACATTAATAAATTTAATTATTATTATTTATTCACCGTTTTATATTTTTGTTTTTATCTATGCTTGTATTTTTTAATTTCAGTATACATTGTTTCCTGAAGATGATACCATAGGTATCGAAACATGTATAATAATTAATAAAAAGTGGTTTAAATAAAGTATTTTGTATAATTATTAATAGAATTTAAAATCAATAAAAATAATTTGACATATGGTTTTAGTTAATTTATTTGATATCCTAATGAAAGAAATGGTATTTTCCAAAACAGGTTGGTGTTTTAAATTTAACTTATAAAGTGGTTAAAAACAAAGTTATAAATTATTTATATTTAAAAAACTATGATTAAAAAATCAATAAAATACATTATATTAAATTACTTTTAAATTGGAGTTCATGTAATTGATTACACTATCGATGAATAGGGTATTTAATATAATTTAATGAGTAGTTTTTAAATGATAAATTTTATGACACACATTGTTTTAAATCGATTACATGCAAAATTTGCTAAGAGCTGGACAAAGAGTTAAAATATTTCAAAATTGGTGAGAGTTTTTTTGGCGAATATTTACTTTATGCACGGTTCAAATAAGGCATCTCAATCAAAACACGTTAGATACAGATCGTGAATATTTCAGTTAATTTATGAGTTGATACACGCTGCCTCCATTGGGGGTGAATTTAAGTAGGACAAGCATGTGGAACGATTATTCTAAGTTGAAAAGTTTATTTGTATTAAGTAGCGCCCAGGGAAAACTAAATGGACCAACACTTATTCATTAAGAAACTGTGGGTTCAACTAAAACTGTCTGAGTAGTTAATATCCCACCATTAGAGAAATCTGTTGGAGGAGAAAAAAGTTTATTTTGATAAAACGGAAACCTAGAGCTGTTCAAGAAAAATTGTTGGAATGATTTTTACCAACCATTTAATATTAACTCATGATGGTTAAATACTTACACCGACTCACGTCTAGATAATTAGTTGCCGCATGGTACCCATGCGCAGAATATATGTATTATTTAAACTCTTCAGATTTATATTGCTCGAATAATATGCCAAATATTTAGCGTAGCGTCTGTTCAAATCGTCCACTAGCGCTAATGGAGTGTTTGGGAATTTTAAGCACAGACCAACGCCGCAAATAGTTTTTTTTTTTGTAAGAGAATTAGACAAAGCATATTTACGAACAATTACCAAATTTGTGATGTTGGTCAAGAATTGATTGTTTTTTATGATGATGAGTGTAAATATTTATGGCACGCTAGTTCTGTATTATAGAAAAATCTCGATTAAGATTATTATATTCTCAAAAAGATTGTAAATTGTTAAATTTTAAAAAATGAATAATTTTTTCATTACATTTCGTTTATTCCGTATGGGTGTGGGAAGATAGTTGAAGAATTTAACACCAGCACAACTACAATGAAACTGGAACTTGCCTTGAAACATAAATATTTACCTTCGAGGGCGGATACGGGATCTACTTTTACTTTTACACATATCGGTATATTTACTTTTACACAAATTGGTACATTTACTTTTACACAAATCGGTACATTTACTCTTACACAAATTGGTACATTTACTTTTACACAAATCGGTACATTTATTTTACATAAATCGATTTTCATTTTTAATAAAAACATATATTGTCTTTCAGTCTACCGAAGATAATATACTGGCTGGAAGACGTTTATTGCGCCTATTTTATAAAAAATCGTGGCGAATTTTTTAATAGATAACCGCTGAGAACCGATTGCCCAAGGTATGGTCCTCTCTGCTATATTAAATTTAAAATTTCCGCAATCACTAGTGTAAGAACTGGCGCCTCTTCTAGGTTAGATCGCGTTTTTTTGTAAACAGTTTCCATGAGAAAACCTAGGATTCGACAGATATACAAATACACCGTACCGTAATTTTTTGAGGCAGCGCTTTGACAATGGCAAGTGTTACCGCTCCTGAAACGCCAGTTCCTTTATATATATAATAACAGAAATAACAAAAAAACGGAAATAACAGATTCTATCTTATCTGGTTTTAATCAAACTTTTCCGTAAAATTGATCAGATGGATAGATATCTTGAATAAATTCATTAATTAGCCTGATCCACTATCTGGGTAGTTCTTCATAACTTTGACTATAACTACGTTAATATTTATTCTAGAAGAGAAAAAAATATTTTTAATTCTTCTTCTTTTTTAATTAAAAAATTATAAACCCTGTTCATATTATGTATATGAGTATATGCATGCATTAAATAGTATATTATGTAATATATTATGTATATACGTTTTTTATATTTAATATTAAATCTTATTGTATTATAATTTTAGCAAGAATTTACTGGATATGTACCTATTAAAAAATGAAATAAATAAACAATATGTGTCAAAATACTTAGATTATTTAATGGACTACTTAAAACTAATTCTGTATAACTTCAAAAATCATGTATATGGTAACAACATTTTTTATTTTAATTTTACGCTAGTTGTATGAATTTAAAGATTTTTATTGAACTTGAATAATCGATTACTCCTGACTAGAATCAGGCGGTTAAGTATCTATAATTTTGCCTTTGATAGCATAACTTTTTATTTGAATTCTCATAAATGCTAGTAAAGTTTCCTGTTGTCGTATCACAGTATCAAAACATATTATAATATTTAATAAACGTTATATAACACTACGTGAATGTATTATACAATATATTAAAACATGTAAAAAATTTCATAAACAAAGGTATCTTTTTACAACAATGGTAATTCTGTATCGTGTTTTTGCTACGCCGGATAATAAACATTTATTGAAATTACCTGGAATACGAAAGGGATGTATTAGGAGAGCAGGGCTGGGTGATAAGCTGCGGCCGCTTCTAATATACGTGTGGTGATTGTGGCCTGTGGCTTGTTTGAGTTTGATAAAATTTAAATACCAATATAGCTAAGTCCTTCCAATATCCGATTTTCATAACGCTAAAGATCGGCTCCGGAAAGATTTAATGTTGACCAAAGATAGTTGCAGTTTAAAATAAAATATTCATTTATTATATAAGTATTATTCCTTATTTTTAAAAGTAATATTATATATGATGATAAAAATATTATTGTTGCGCTACCGGGATTCGAACCTGAATCTCTTTTCCAATTCGAGGAAGGTGCATTACCAACTATGCTACAGGGACAGTATTTTTTGACGACAAATTATCGAACCTATATGTTACACATTTTCAAATTAATACATCTATCGTTCCATTATTTGAAAGCCATCTATATTGTTTTTACGGAATCTCAATATCTTTGAGTAAACCGATAGCAGACTCCCGAATTAACAATGAATTTTTATTAAATTTTGGATATTTTTCGATAAAATTGATTTTATATGTATTTATTTATAATTAATACAATTAATTAGTATTTAAAACATCATAGACACATGTTCTGAATAATTACAACTTCACAATAAGAATGTGTTCACCTTTATAATATGTATACATATAATACTTATGTATGTACTCGATTAGAAATAAATAAATAAACATTTTCTAACTGAACAATAAAAATATAAACATATTAAAAAAACATTAACATAGAACGGGTGCCAAAAATGAATTGGTAACGATTGGCATTATTGAGAATATCAGCTGGTCGTCTAGTTTGCATTTGCTCCCATCTTTTTTACGTCTGTATAATGTCGTTATTTTATTGTGTGTTAGAGTTTCTTCTTTCTGCCTCGGCTTCATATTCAGGGGGGAGGCATCTAGCCTAACTGGTTCTTTTTTCAAATATTGGCAAGTCAAATGGTTATGAAATGAAAGAATAATGCCATTATAAGAAAGTTTATTATTTATATTTTATGATACTTGCATGTATTAGAAGTGGAAAATGAGCATTTTACTTGAACACTTATTAATAAGGCTATTCAAAAATAATTACAATGAAATTAACATTAAATATGTGTGTTCATCATGCCAGCATAACGTTATCTACCAAATTGTCTATGTTGACGCTTGTCTGATTTAGATTATGGGTCTCACGTAAGGGATTACCTCTCAGGGTGGTCCTGGATCCTGGACGTGAAGTGCGGCCAACTGCTGATGGTGCCAGCATAGGGTGACGGAGTTCAGGCTTGTAGTTGATTGAGCACCAGACGATGTCCAATTACGCACCAATCGAACGCGATAGCTTTCGTCTTATGCCCTGCTAGCGACAGTCTGTTCTCGCTATACCAAATTATATTGATCAACTTTTTATAGATCCAGCGGGACCCTTTTTGATACTTTCACATCAACAATTAAGCGCAGAGAACATCACAGTCTAAGCTTAATTCGAGGTGCACGGTTTAAATTTTCCCCGGAATCACAATTTATAAAGCGCTTGCTTAATATTTCAGAGACGATATTGATCTTATTTTCTAATTGTAAATTAAATTCCGTCTTTGTGGAGCGAGTTTTCCCGGCCGAAATTTGATGAAGACTGCCCGCATAAGGTGATGCATCTCTTATGGTGCATTTGCCGACCTGACTTTGGTCACGTACGCCACATACCTTATCGCAGTACCCACGCTGTGTCGGTACACCTGCGTCTAACAATACCGAGTTTTATTACCCTCCGTCCCTTACTTCGACTAAGTGTTTATGTATCCTTGAACAAAATATTATTTTGGGTAATTTTGCATTCTAACATGTGTTCGTCATTTTTGCTGTATAATATCGTCTTCCATATAAATGAAACATCACAAGCTAAATACTGCGAACACCTTTTAACATCCAAAGCCATATATTTACGTTCCAGATGAAACCTGTCTCACCCTGTTTAGGCCGGGGAATTCATTCCCTGAGATTTGCTTGATCTCACCCTCTCAGTGAGAATCCCATTTGGCGACCTGTATTAAAGTGTTCAAACTTATTAACAGTGAAATAGTACGCAAAATGATGACACTTTATTTATGTAATTACACACATAAATTACAATTTTTTTAAGCAACGTTATCCACCCCCAAATAGGCCAATTTCATCGTCATTACCAAATTATAATGATCTTGAATTATAAGAGTGGTTCAGACATATATAAAAAAAGTAATCAAAATCATATTTCAATATAAAATTTAATTTATATTTTACAGAACAAAATAAAATGAAATTGCTCAAATAAGAATTTATTTAATTTTATCAAAAATATTTTTTTTATATACATGTACATTTTATTACTAGAACACATTCTTGTTGTGAAGTTGTAATTATTCAGAACATCGGTCTGTGATATTTTAAATACTAATTAAATATATTAATTAGAAAGACATACATATAAAATCAATTTTATCGAAAAATATTGTTATTGTGCTACCGGGATTTGAACCTGGATCTCTTTTCAAACCGAGAAAGGTGCATTATCCAACTATGCTACAGCGACATTATTTTTGACGGGAAATCTTCAAACCTATGTGTTAAACTTTTTCAAATTAATACATCTATCGTTCCATTATTTGAAATCCATCTACTTTGTTTTTACAGAAACTCAAATACCTGCGGCGCCCGAATTAACAATTCCTTTGCTTCTAATATTTTTAGTAAAACATGCCCATGCTAGTATAATAATAATTGGGTGCTCGGATTTTTCCGGACAGGATGTTTCCGGGTACAAATTTTTGTGGACATGATTTTTGTGGACAATAATTATTCCGGAAATAGATCATTCCGCATATAGATTATTCCGGAGATTAGGTTAAGTTAGGTTACATTAAATTCGTGGGTTGAAAATTTAATAATTCAAATATTTACGTAAAAAAAAATATTTTTTAAATATAATATTAAAAATATTTTTGTCCGGAATTATAAGTACTCGCTAAAATCAAATCCTGAAATATCAGTGTCCGGTAACATCCTGTCCGGAAAAATCACCGAACCGATAATTGTGATGGATTTTACTTTTGTCTTCTTTAAGAAACGCAATAACGCATATTTTTTACTCAGGTATACTACAACATACATGTCACATTTTTGAAAGATTTAATTTCGCCGTATTGTCAGCCCGTGTCATTTCTTAATACGTTCCGCATTATTTGAAGAGCGAGACAATTATTGATGTCTCCAGCTGGTTTTCTCAGCGAACTACCGAGTTCGGGTTTGTAACAAATGTTTCCCCAGTAAGAAATCATCCGTAACTACGCGTTTCAAAATGTTATTTGAAAGGAAAGCAAATTGACTTCTGGAGTTGAGCCTATTTACATAGTGAAATGTGAAAGACGAGTTAAATAGATGACAAGTTAAATTGCCTGAATAATTAGTTTTTCAAATGCTGTCCACTTTTTTATATAGAGTTTTTGTATGTATGTTTTATTATTAGTTTATATAGCAAAAATTAGTGTTTTTAACCTGCGTATAATGTTACTGATAATCAAACTGTATTATATAAAATATCTCGCTTTATGAAGAATATAAGCAATCGTTTTATAATTTTTCAAATATTTCATATTTATATTTCGTGACCTTGGAACACCAAGGTTTCATCGGTCATTTGGGTTAAAATTGACTTTTTTATAATACAATGTACAATAACAATAATATTTTTTTAAATTATGCTTCAATCACGGATCAGTAAACGAATAGACATAAAATGAAGTATTTACTCTTTGAAAATTAAATCTTTGTGTAAACAAGACGTATTTATTACTATGATGTATCTGGATGTAGTGAATGCGTGACGCGCGCATGTTGTTAAGAATGACGAATGACGAAGAATGTATGTGAAAGGGATAAAATATCGCCGGGCACCGGGGCGCGCTATCTCGCATCGCAGCCGTGGCTCGAAAGACATATCTTGTATTGTATTATAACTGTAAGTTTAGTATAATAAAATGGTATTGTCACATCATTGGATTATTCTCGTGTTATCCAACCCCGCACACAATAAGGACCGCAAGCAGTCAACAGATACCTATCATAAATTAACGCAGCCAAAATTTAGCCGTTGTCAGCGTTCAAGTTTTCGTTCCAATCGAGTCATATATTTAAATAAAGTTGCGGAGTTATTTGATTGCATAAGTGGTACCAAAGTGATCACCCGGGTTAAACCAAAACGAAAATATTGGGACAAGAAATTTGCGTTAGTTTATGTCTATATATTTGTCGGTCTATAGCTACAACCATGTAAAATGTACTAGTTGTTTAGGAGATAACAAGAAAACTGTTGTATTTTAGTAGCACTTAGCAAATAACGACATTTTTGTAAAAACTTCATTTCATCTGCGACGAAACAAATTCCGTCGAAAAAATCTAAAAATAAATTTTCAAAAATTGATATCAGTTTGATGTTAATGTCAGATAATACCTTGTTGTTCCAAGATGAGGATTCTTTCACTGTTTACGTTATATATTATTCAATATTTATTAAAAAAACAACTGATATATTTATGAATACTTTTATTATGATATTATATAAACTGCTAGCATGCATTAATTGAAGTAATCTGTTAAGTTATCATCATTAGTAATTGTCGATCTACCGGTGGATAAAGGCCTCCCTATAACTTCGTCATAATGTATTTCCACTTCTCGGGATATGTAAAATTCTATAAATTAAGGCAGTTTAAAAACTCTTTTCAATTGAAAAATTGATTTGAACGTACTTGAAACTGATTTTATAACCAAAACGGCAATTTTCAATTTGATATGTTTTTGATAAAATGCTTCTAAAACATGCAAACATGAATTAAAGAGCAGTTGTCAATTCTATAACTGTCACTATTACCGGATAATCATTTTCAAACACGTCATTTTCTATTTTCGTAAAATGGACACTAGCAATTTAGCTTCTATATCCCTCAAATAAGCAAGTACCTAATTATAAAATGGTGCGTGTTCCTGAAATCGAGCTTCTGTGTTAAGATGAAATGAAATCGGTGATTTCAAGTAATAAAAGTACAATAACTTACAAAACTTTATCTTTAATATTATTTAAGTTTATCAATACATTCAATTAGCAAGATTCAACCACCAAGGTTCAAAACGACCAAAGTTCATAAAAAAAATATTATATTTCACAACCAAAGTGGAATTAAAACGGACAAGCCTAAATGTTTATAAGAAGGCGTTCAGGAGTATACTTAGACATATTTTTAATAAGATACAAAAAAAATCTAAGCAAATTACTCTTTTACTTTTCCAGGAACCATTAAAAAAATACGTATAGTCAGAAGATCGATTAAATACATAATATAAATATAATGTTGAGTAAAAGGTTATCTATAATGACCTAGTTAAAGATAATATCGATAATGGTTTTATTATGTTTTGCGCCCAAATCCAAATAGTTGGATATTATATTGTCGTAAGCGGTGTGCACTTGGTATGGACTTAGGTTATGCTGCTGTGATGATCTTACTCGCTCCCGTAGATATGGCTGGGTAAGGGCTCACCTATCAAACGTTAGGGCCTGAACCAGAGCGACCAATGAACGGCAGGAAATAACCATTAGCACCAGAGACGGTTACCGCCAAGCAACTAGCATCGCTATTCAACAGCATCTCCAAAATTCAACCGCATATTTAAATTGTATTAATTCATCACCTCAATAAACGAAACCTTGTAAGTGCTCTTTCATTTATATACCCTGCTACAACAACCTTAGTTACAAAATATATAATATATTAACTAAATATTTAATTAAGATTTATTTCGCAAAGATTATAGTTATTGTGATAGTTCTTAGATTACTACCAGATTCCTACGAGGTTCTATCCTATGGTTAATTCTAATTACTTGGGTCCCAATTCTTTGTAAGTGAAACTCAGTCTTTCCAGGTAACAATATTATACGTTTATTACAACACGTTATACAGTAAATTATACATTCAGAGATAGACTAGTTATTCAAGAGAAGATGTGATGGAAGAGAGCTGTTTCCACAGAGACGGCCTCTTTTAAGAGTTCGTCCCCCCACCACTCATTTACTCACTTTCATGATACACACACACACACACACATACATTTACAAAGTGACAGTTCTCACAGTTATGAATAGCCCCTGATTGTTAATGATATAATGGGATAGATAATGAAAAAAACTATTTTCAGTATAACAGTAGATATAGCTACCGTATTTGTGTCACAAAGGTTATATATTGTATTTCCTACCAATAATATAGTAAAATTATTGTTTGAATGTCTGTATGAGCTATGTTGTACACGCCCTCAGTCAGATGTATTTGTATAGAAAAATCTGTAACATAGGACGCGAACCTTTTTGTCCACTATCTAAATTGGGCCCCATTGCATCGCATTGGCTGCATTGGTATAGTTACGCCACTGCGGAAATTCACGATGATAAATACAAATTAAAACATTTGATACTGACATAAGATTTTGAATCATTGCACGCAATTTGCTTATATGCGGACAACCGTCACCACGACTCAGTCAATAACTAACAAGTTTAGAGATGTAATGATAATGTTAATAGAAACATTCAATGATAAGTAAAATACAGTGCGTGTACATCAACGAAGTGATTCGTTGTCTCAGTGTTTGAAACATTTGATAATATTTGTAATGGCAATTTGGTAGTTTTTGATTACAATCACAATTTTTTGTCGAGACCTCGCCCAAGGCACAGTATATATTGTTTTAATATTTCCAACGATACTGGGCATGGCCAATGACATAGCTGCCCGTGGGGCTTAATAGCAGTATTTTTTGTTTGTATACTATTGTAACTTTCTGTGAGTAAATAATAAACCTCAAGTCCTATTCGATATTTTAATATAGAATAATAACACTTTACATTGTTTTGGAGATTTATTAAAGAGAACTCGGACGGTATTATCTCAAAATAATATACCTAAATCTTATTATTTGCGGTTTTATCACTAAAATGTGCATAAATTTGAATATTATATTAAAATATCTTGAAAAAAAACATTATATAAAAATTTGATCAAAAAGAAAAACAACTATGTACTTTACTAACCGATAGACACATGTTATCTTTGTAATGGTATATGCTAAGCCTATTACTACTTCTATATTTATAATTCAATGATGTTTTCTTCAAAATAATTACAATAGTAATGCTTTTTTTACATTTAAATTAAAAATTTCCAGCTCAAGAATGACTTCAATTACAACTTGAAAGAAATAATTCACAGAATTCCTTTGTGCTAAAGAGGTTTCTTCACCGAATGTAAAACAACACTTCTCTCCCAATGCCTATCGAATTTTTTATTGGATGTCCACTGGGTTTTATTTATATCTTTCAAATCCCAGACCTTTAGGCCGATGCGTGATTTTATTTAACATTGTGTAGGTAAGTACATGTCCTTTTCTTTTATTTTTCGTATAAACTGGATTTTTTGTTCAAATATTTCCCGCGGCTATGTGTAGCGGAAAAATTTAGGGCTGAATGACGAAACATACCCCGTCCTGGTTACGACATGCTAATCAAATTCAAAATAATTTGAGATGAGATCGCAGACAGCGGGTAAAATATATTTTTGAATATTGCCCGGAAATTGAAAATAAACGTTCATACTTTATTATTCCATCTTTAATATCATTATATTTATAACCGTACCAACATTGACACATTATATTTTGACATGACATGTCAAAATGTATTTTTAATAACAAGCTTAATAACCCTTTAACTGCCAACTCTATTTGAAATGGAAGACATGATAAATGGTCTTAACTTATCTAGCTAGGACCTGTCGTCCACAGATAGCAGAATGATTTAAAATTATGCAAGATTGCAAGGTACAAGAGTGCGTGTTAACACGCTTATAGCTTGGCGTGACATACATAGTTTGGCGTGTTAACGCGCACAAGGCAGTTAAAAGGTTAACAGTTCAGATATCTGCGTGTTTTGTGAGACATGATTGCTCAAGTGGACATTGTGGACGACTGAGTTATATTCGGTATGGTGGCTACTACATTAACATGACCAGGAACTTTGAAATTAATAAAATAGGTGGTTGAGAGTTTTATCTATATTGTGTCCTGTTTTCGATGAGCAAGGTCCCATGAAAAAAATATGATAAAGCAAACAAACAATACCAAAAATGATTACAAATCAGTTTAAATTTAGTTATACTACTGACTTTTGAGCAAGATTTAGTAGGTAATAGTAGGAATTCTGTGTTCTCGACTTTTTTCAATTCCCGGGACTCGAGAGTTCAAATTTTCAAGTCCCGGGAATTCTCGGGAATCAAAACCACGAATTTAATTAAATTAAAAAGAAAAGTTATTTTAACAAATATTCATATGTATGATGCATAGTAGCTATTAAGAATATATTATTATACGTGTAAAAAATATACGTTAATATTAATTTATTAAAACAAATGAAAACTGTTTGATGAAATACTTATTGATTCATAATGTGGCAGTAGTTTTTAAAATAAAATTAAGTTTACAATACAAAAACACATACATATTTATCATTTAAAATCATTTGAAAAATTAAAAAAACAAAATAATAAACATAATAAAAACTATATATAAAGAAACGTATCGGAAGACAACGGAAGATGCCGTATAAAGTCCCGTAATAAAGTTTTCCAAACAATTTTGTTTCAAAAGATGACATGAATTTATTTTTATATATAGCACTTTTACAGGAAAACATATTCCCATGTTTGAATAAACCGGCAAAACATTAGATTTTTTTGTTAGTTGTGAATATGTGACAACAAACTTCTCCTTAATGCAGATCTTGGCTGACCAAACTTTTCCATTTTTTTATATAGGTACTTACACATGAACCGCTCGTCGCTGGGTCACTACCTACTGTATGATAATCGGTAGATGGGATAAACTCAAATTTTTAAAACGAAAAAACATTAAGCGACTCGAGACATTGCCGGGATTTTATTCCCGGGTTGTCTCGACATATAATCCCTACCCATATTATTGCAACCCAGCTTGAACAAGTCGATTATTTCGTTTTTCGAGGCGTATTCGAAGAAATTGTTCTCAGAACAAAGCCGGGCTAGAGTGCATTCGGACGTTTAAATATGTCATTCAAAAGCTCTGTTCAACTGTGTCTAAAACTGAAAGTGTCAAATAAATTAATATTTCCAGTGCTTACGTGGGAATATACACACTCAACAAAATAGAGGTTAGAAATTTTTAAACATTAATTTTCATGGAAAGATGTATGCTGGATGATAATGAATTCATTTATTATCATGTGCCTTTGAACGAACTAATGTCTGTGCCTCCCACCTACCCCCTCTCCCCCGCCACTAGTGCGACCAGTATAGGAATAGTTTGAAAATGCTGTTATCAATTTCGAATTGTCGTCTATATTGTGTATTGGTGACATTTGACGAAATACGGTGTGAAAACTTTATATACAGTCCACTTTGCTTTGTATAAAAACTTTATATAAAGTTGCACATGCAACACCGGGAATGACATGAAGAAATAAGATCAGAGAAGTTGATTTAATTGATTATGCCAAGAAAACTAAATGGCAATGTGCAAACCACATCTCTCGAGGACAATCGTTGAACTGCCATCGTCTAGTGATACCCGAGAGGAATCAAGAGGCCGGTAGGTCACCATGAATCTCGTCAAGGTGAAAAATCGTCAAGTTCTGCAGAATAACATTGGACAGAGAAAAGTGAGAGAACTTGAATAAGATAACTTGATGCCAATAATGTTGATGATAGTGATGATACTTATTTATTACATTTTAAATCTGTCAAGCACTATGTGATATACAACGAATCATATCTTGACATTTACGCACTATTTTTGAGTTGTATTTATTTTCAGATAACTTCTCTAAACTTGTCAGTTATTGGCAAAGAGACGATGACAGCGATTCTTGCCATTATCAGCGCATACTCAAATAACTGAAATTCAAAATCTTTTATCAGTATCGAATGTATTAATTTATTTAACGTCGTCAGCATGTATCACAGATATCGTTAATATAAGGGCTCATCTTCAAAAGACTACGCATTTTTCTATATCTTCGTAATCTCAGTGAGATTGACGGAGATATCAATCATACAGCCAAACAAAAGAAATATAATAATTAAAAAAAATTTTATTGATTAGTTATTTTCTCGTCTTGTCAGAAACATATTTATTTTTCGCATTTCCATTGTATTCGTTTGCATCAACTCTTTCATTACCATTTTAAAAATTCAACATACATATACTTGTCGATACCGACTCTTAAAATTTCTAGACGCGATTTATGAACATATTATTAAAAAATAAAATGATTTGATTTCTAAAATTAACATGTTATATTATAGTTTTCCGTCAAGTTAATTCTGTAATTCCATTTAAAGATAAAAACGCGATTTGGACCTCCATCGTGCTGGGAACGAAATTAATGGTATATTATGTTACATTAATTAACCATGGAGGGTAACCCATCTTCATAATGAAACATTTTTACAACTGACCTTAATCACATGTTTATTTTATAGGTACCTACGCTGTACAATATACACATGTATTTTATATTTGTGTTACATTGAATTTTTTATATTTAGATTTCCAATAAAATTGTAATACGGAGAGTTATAATCCTGCAAGATCTGCACAATCAGTTTTAATTTTAATTACATAAATACCCAGCCATACAATTCTACGATAATATACTATATTAATACTTAGCAAATATACAATATAAGAATCATAGAGATAACTAAAAATATCTACAGAGTGAATATTAATTATTTAAGTTTGACAGATGTTTATCAGTTCGCATTTGGAAGTTGATTAAAATTTATTATGGAGCATTTAACGCCTCAATAATGTGTTAAAGTCATTAAAACATTTTATCTAAATAATAGTGGCAATGCAGTAACCATTAATAGTGATCGCTGTCAACACCTTACACACAGCCCGAGCTATTTTTAGAAATTTTTCCCGGCCGCATAATGTCAAAAAGTGGTGATATCGACTGGCCTCCTCGATCACCTGATTTGACGGCTCCCGACTATTTTGTGTCGGGGTTCTTGAAAGGAAAGGTATACGCCAATAAGCCAACAACCAAATTCCAAATTTATAACTTTTGTGGAGCGTAAAAAGATCTATCAGTTACATATATTTTTATATTTTTAAAAAAAGGAGACTTAACCAACAGTTCATATATCAAGTTAAATAACAAACTTTGTCTGTGTTATTAAATAACATTTATTTTATGTTACAATAATACTTCTGCAGCTAACTAAGCCAACACGATGAATAAAACTGCTTTGTTAAGCTTAATTTATTCGATGCACATTCAACAAAAGTTATTATAATATCTAGTCAGTGCTGAACAGTACGTAAACTTTTCCGTTACAAGAGTTAATATCTGGTCAGTGCTAAATGTACGTTAACCTTTCCGGTACGTTGGGGGGGTAAAGCGATGGATTGATTAATAATAAAATGATAATTTTGAAAATGCCAAACATATATTTTTTTAAAACATATTCGTACCCATGTTAAATACTAAGCGTTGATTGCTATTAGGCAATAATTGAATAGAGCCTTGCTGGGGGTAATGATATATTTATACACGCTATCAATTATTAGAAATTTATTAAAAAGTAGGTACCGCACTGAATAATATTTGTTTTTGACATCACGCAAACAAAGATTTGATTAATTTAAAATATATGTTTTACTAATTCACTAGTGTAAAGTTAGCCAGGAACATTATTTGCTAGTCCGTCAATTTTTCTAGAATAATAATTTAGAAACTATTCATAAAACATAATTATTTCGCTAAATATAAATTTGTATTTACTATGTACGTTAAGATACGAAGACAAAGACATGGCGGTGCCTATTTCAGCTTATTTGAGGCAGTTTGTGGGTGATGAGTGTGGATTGCTTGCTTCAAAACTTTTACCAATGAAAACCACAACTCAAACCCTCACGTTAAGCGGAGATTTTGAAATAGCTATTTAACATCCATTTCCATGTTGATTTAAGTCTACAACAAATTTAAATTTAAATGGACGACATGGAAGAAAATAAATAAAAGAATTGCAATTACTTTTTTAAAGCGTAGTTAATCTTTGATTCGAAACAGAATAACTGGAAACAACTGGATTGGAAAAATACTTACTAAACCATGTTTTAGGAAATGTTTTAAGGGTTTTTTTTTTAAAAATAATGAATTTTCTTGTAATTCGGCCCTCAAGTTTGCTCGATCACTCATTCGTAAAAAGACCGGACTCAAAGAAACGCTGTTTGAATTCTTGATGAGAACAAAACTTGACCCTCGGAGATCTTTTGTTTAAAAGTATGTTTGGTTAAGAACATAGATAAGCGGAATGATTAATATGTATCGCGAAAAAAAAACGATCAAGAGGTTTTAAAAGGAAAAACGTTCGTTTATTTTTAAATTTGGCCAAATCACTTTAAACAAAAGAAAACAAAAATAAAATATATTCAAGAAATTCGTAGAACTATAGGTGGAGCCAATCTATAATTTATTTATATTTATTGTTACGGAGAGTGGTGGAGTGTAACGTTTTTTTTTTAAATAACTAATTATTAAAATGTTATTTTAAAAATACTTTAAACCACTCACTAATATATATTTCTATTTATAGTGAGTGTTTTACTTGCTCTTTATTTTGTTCATAACAAAATAAATAAAATAATAAATTAATGAAATGTAATGTTGCCACCCTTCAGAATATCTCGCTCCTTGATAATTAATTAAACCAAAGTAAATATTATGTCACTGAAAAATTTCTTAGCCTCACAACTTGAAACGGTTATTATTTTTTTTACAAAGCATAATACGTATAAATTGAACAATATCCAGACATATATAGATATCTAAAATACGAAGCTAATACTGTATGAATAATTTAGATTATTTTAGTAATTGTTGGTTAGGTGATACGAAAATGGCAATCGTGAGGATTGTTAATCTATTTTCTATAACACATCGAGCTGCTAATATATTTTGTTTCTTTTATCTTAAGCGGTTCATTCGTTTTGTGTGTTGTCATTTCTCTCGCACGAACAGGTTAATTATTTACAAGAATGCTCCGCGTCTCGCTCATTACGATCACGAAAGTAAGCGTGCCAATAACCGTGTCGTCTTTCACCAATGTTCCGTTTAACATCACATTATTTTACATCACAGCGTACACTAAAAAATATGGCGCGCACACAGTTTTTAACAAGACTTCTATTGAATGTTGGCGATCATGTTGCAGCATGTTGATTTATTCTGTATAAGATTACCAACATTTTAAACATTGAACTATTCTCTGAGGTTACACACCTTAGATAATCTCTTTCTACTTAAACCTCTGCCGCTTTCTATTTTCCCTATTGCGGAGAATACGAGCGGAGTATGCAGCTTTTATCGATAGTTGTTATTAGTTCTCTTGACTTATTTATGCGTCTTAATACAATAGTAATTTGGTAAACTCAGGACGTATCATTAGTCTTATACTGGTATGGTAATAATTTTCTAATTTTTCCCCCCGGCGCACAAATGCACGCACGTGCGTGCGAAAGAGACGAGATCTTGACCGCACAAGTGCAGGTTTTCACGACCGTTTAGAATCTTCGGTGCCACGGAAGTCGAATACCCGAGGCAAAACAGCCTAGAAAACTGTATACAGATTGTTCCCCATATCTTACTTCACACACTTGACACATTCTCCCATGTCCCCTCATTTTTTTCAATAACATACTTTTTTTGGTTTAATAATTAAATGATTTAGACACTTGCTTATAAATATAAGTCTCTAAATAATAAGCGAGAAAAATATCTCATATAAAATGTATAAACTCATTATTCTATTTTACAGACAAAATGTCGTCAAATATGAATTTTTCTCCAAAAAAGGATCTACGAACAAGAATGAGCAAAAGGGAACGGGCTCATGGTGCCCTTTTGTGACGTTTTAACACAATACATAAATATTTTTTATATGTACTAAAATCGATATAAATATTACATCTATTGTCACGCCGATGTTAAGAATTTGGTCTAATATTGTATAGAATTTCAATCATAGTCAAAGTTTTCAATAGGTACCCTCATAAACATGAATACCACGCAGTAAAGGAGAATGAAGTGTGTCTGGAAGCGTTCACACCACATCAATTATGTCGTCGAGTTTTGTGACCTCGAAGTAAAAATATGACATCAAAAATTGCTGGTTGTGAATAGGTTTTTGATGTTTTTTACTCGGGGACGGGTTTTAACCGTAGACCTTTATTGCAGCCGTTGGTGGACGCTGGAGCTTCTAATATCGGCCCGGAGAGAAAACAGAAATTTCCCCCCATAAATCATGCAGTGTTGAGAATGTTACCGATACACGCAAAGAATTACCAATTTACGCATTTTAAGAAAATATCCATGAAAATCGCTAAATAACGTAATATGAAAGAAACAAAAGTATGATTTATGAACAATCTAAATTGTTTGCATTTATTATAGCAATAAATATATTTTGAAAACAAACTTTTTACGGGTTGCTTCCGAGTTCTTTGATTATCGAGGTATGAGTTATGAGTGATGTAGTCACCTTGAGTGAAGAAGGGAGGTATGAGTGATGAAGATAGGTATGAGTTATGAGCGATGAAGTTACCTTTAGTGATGAAGGGAGGTATGAGTTATGTGTGATGAAGTCACCTTGAATGATGAAGGGAGGTATGAGTGATGAATATAGGTTTGAGTTATAAGTGATGACGTTACCTTTAGTGATGAAGGGAGGTATGAGTGATGAAGATAGGTATATGTTATGAGTGACGAAGAGAGGTATGAGTGATTAAGTCACCATTACTGTATATTAAAATAATTCACTAGTTTGTATTGAACTAACTTTTATGCTGTTAATATAAGAATGTTGTCGAGCCACAAAATAAAGGAAAATACCCCGAAAATAATGTTACTCGCTTAAATATACAAGATAACACTTATTTTACATACATACTAAATTGACATTTTTAATTTTCATATAAAGTATGAGTAAGACCTCAGTAGATTTATAAACATTTAAAGTTTTAACTAAATATTTAAAATCATCAAAAATAATGAATTTATTCAGGGATGTATTGATTTAAAAACATTGTTCAGAAATGCTTGAAAAAAATTAATAAAGATAAAGGGATTTCTTTTTTGTTTCGTCCATGTTTACGTGAGTTGGGTACAATTATGCCATTTAAACAACCAGAAGACTTATATGTCGTAACATGAAGAATAAAGAAAATGGAAGATTCTGGAAATTCAATTCTGCTTTCTGAATATGGCATCTAGACGAGGAGGCTTGCGGGATAATGGTGGTATAATTTAATATATTCGTACATCCACTTGTATAAGAAGAAACTTCTATACATTTATTTATGGGGACGAATATTATATGAATATGTCTAATGTAAGAATGTGAGAGTATGATATTGTAAATTATGTGATTTGTGTGAGAGTAGTGGATGCCCAATATTTTATCCACAACTCTCGTGCTCGTTTGAATGTAGCGGAGTTGCATTGTGTGTATAATATGAGTGTGACAAGCGGCATGGTATAAGAACATAAACTATTTGCTGTTTGCATTCAATTTATTGAAGGAAAAGTTTACAAATGCAGAGATCAATCCGTATAAATAAGTTACTGCGTGAACTATTATCGGAAGCGATTTCTAAAGCTGCTATCTGGCAGATAGCGGTAGGAAGAGTGAAATTCGTGAGACAGCCTTCTCGAGCACTAATACATGCCGTCGGAACTTGGTGTCTTTAAAGCTGATGGGAGTTGCGTTTCACGCACCGATACCGGCTGGATAAGCATCGCCGGGCGGTAATGATGAGAGTAGAGGCAATCTTTAAAATCTTCTAAATAGTATGAAAAAAAAATTAAACCAACGGGTCAAACAAAATAAGTTCAGTCAGTAAAAAATATTTTACGCCCATCAATTATTACAGCACGTCAAAAATAGAATGGTATTAATATCATTATACCATTAAAAGATTGCCAAAACTCTCGACCTTCACTTTATATTAACCATCTCAGAAGCAAGACTGTGGATAACTTTTTTAAACATTTTAAACGTTTGGCTTAATGTAAATAAAGATCTTTTTAACGAGTTTAAGAAAATTTTCCCTTCAAAAGAAAATTATGGGGTGATAATAAATACACCAGGGAAACCGTCAATTAAAAAAATACAGTTTCGCTGATAAAATGTTTCACCACGTTGTATTTATATCAGTAAAGTATTTTATAAGAACTGGTAATTTACAAAATAACTTTATACTTCAATTGGTAGGTACGACTGTTTGTATTTCTATTTATTAGCATTTTGATTTATATTTAGCTGCGTATTTTTGTATGCATGGATTAAAATTATTATTTATGAGGCATATTTCAAATATGATAGGAAACATCTGGTTTATATTTAAATATTTTTAGTAATATAACACATGGATATATTTTGATAATATATAACGATTTTTACGTTCTATTGCACCTTTAATTTTATCCAAATATTCATACTTCTATATTAAATTAGGCCTATCGTTAAAATATTAATTGCTTTTCTTTAATAAATAAGTATATATGTATTGAAAATTTTTACGTGAAGTGAATATTGAACCGACTAATGTGTATCAAATTTTAATACTATTCTTGGAGAGTCTCGAAGGCCATTGGACACGCACTCTATGAATATATTTTTTAAGAATAATTTCAAAAACGCATCCCAGAAGTTGGAATATATTACATTGGAATTTATTGTACGCTTGTACAATAATAATAATTATTAAATAATCCAATTTAATGTTTGAAATGTTTTATCAATTTTATACACCCCCTCCCTTTTATTAATCTTGTTATGAACGAATAAATAAAAATCTCACCTGCTCATGTCTTTACTTACGAAATACAAGTTATTTTGTACAAGTATTAATTTTAACAATGCAACACAGATTGGTCTAGAGAGACAGGTACAGCACAAACTTTCATATTTTTAAATACAGGTGAATATTATATTCCAGGTTGATTTTGCATGGTTGCCATTTTGGTTTTGTAGATATTTGTCAGTTAGAATTTAATAATTATAAAAAATACTTAATTACAGTTTATTATGGAGTATTTAACGATTTAAAAACGTATTAAAGTTATTAAAACATTAATAATAACGGTAACGCAGTAATCTTTAATGGTGATCGCTATCGTCACATGTTGGAAAACTTCTTGGTAGTCGAATTGAGTCAAATAGGCCTGCAACACATGTGGTTTCAATAGGACGGTACCACCACATAAACAGCTCGAGCTACGCTTGAAATTATTCCCGGCCGCATAATGTCAAAAAGTGGTGATATCGACTGGCCACCTCGTTCACCTGATTTTATGGCTCCCGACTATTTTCTGTAAAAGTATTTGAAAATAAATATCTAGTCTAATAAACCAATAACAATTTCGATGCTACAGAAATTTCTGAAAAAACACGCGAAGTGTGCGAGGATGTTATGATAAATATGGTTAAAAGAGCGCGCATTTGTGTCGCTACCAGTTGTAGCCACTTAGCCAATATCATATTATATACATTATTGTAATAAATTACATAATCGATAAATGAAAACAGAATTTAAAAAATATGTTACATTTTTTAGTTATTTAAAAACAACATCGACCTGGAACATAATATTCACCCTGTACATAAAAAAAATGTATTGACCTCCTAAGCCCTCCACATGCTCCGGTTCTAGGCGACTGTATTCCGATCTGGAATCTGAAATAGCTCTACTGCATCCTTTACTTCTTCTTCTCATCTCCATCCACATGGGTGTCCATTAAGGATTTATTTACGGTATCCTTGCTTCCATCGGTATCCATACGGTATCCTCTGGATGAAACGCGCTCAACTGAGTCACTGTGGATTCACACGGACGGAGAGTCTTGCATTCTGATAAGTATGATATGTTTCTCGTCATTGTGTCTTAATTTAATTATTTTCTAATATAAAAATAGTTTTCTATAATATATCTTAATTATTAAGAACTGTTTATATTATTAATCTTTAAGCACATTGATATTATTTTCATAAAAATATTTTTCCACAACAAGAAATGACAATCAACTTCAGTCAATCCATTAATAAACTTGTTACTCCCACTGCTCTGATAATTTCATATATTTATCAAAACGCAGATATATATATATATAATATTCCTGTCATCAATAAGATAAAAAACGTTCTAAAGGATTCCGAAGATAAATAAAATATATCAATTTTCTGCGCTATTTTTTTTTTCTTTTCCATGGGTCCCTCATGGCTAAGGATTGTGATCCCTCTAGAATACCGCAGCTTTCTAGTTGACCAAGGTTCTCATTTTTTGCGGTCATATGTCTTTGCTAGGCTGAGATTAACCCTCATCAGCTCTTTCAGTCGGTCACTCCACCGCACTGGCGAACGTCCTCTCGTTCGTTTTACCAAGACCGCCAATATCTCCAGGTTCTCTGCTCCACAGTATGCAGTGTACGCATAAAATTGTAATATACGTCTTTAGCACGTTGTAGAAATTCATTTTACTCAGAGTTGTTCCATAGTAGATTAATATGTTTTTCAGTCAATATGGAATTCGGAGCATTCTACACCACCAGAAAATTCTAACACATTAATATTTTTTGCCTACTGTGACTCTCGCGGTCCATGATTTAATATCATGCACACATATTGAGGGTACAAAGGCTTGGACGAGTTTTATTTTCTTCCTTACTGCTGTATCCTTTTCAAGCATCAATCCATTCTCAGAGTACACTCCATTGAAAACAGTTGGTATATATTGCAACACTAAATCGATTCATAAATAATCTCGATCGCCGTTTAAATTTTCATAAAAAATGTTTTTTTTTGCATCAGATAAGACGCAAATCGACAAGCGGAATAATAAATATACGCCTAGATAAATTTCAGAGGGTAAACAACATTCTCTTTGAAACATATCGATGTTTTGACATGGGTAGAACGAGAGACCATAATAAATTATTTGATTTTGTTTTGGCTGAAAAAACGATTTTGATAAATTCAAACAAAAAAAAAATCTTACCGAAAAATCTCGAGTTGCTTAAGACCAATAATATACCTATTATTATAATAGTAATATCTAGATATTGTAATGCAAAATTCATTAATTGAAAAATAAATAAAAAATTATAACAATGTTTGGACGTACAAAACGGATATACATATACACAGAAAATTTGTGTTTTCGTACATTTAGTGAAATTAATATTGAAATAATAAACATTTTTAGTTATTTATTAAAATTTTGTACATACTCATACTCAAAATCGCAATACCCAAAGGATGCAAGATGCAATTGAACAACTTGTGGAAGGGTATGCAGTTCAACGGTAGGGCTTCTCAGCCACGCGAGGACTTATAGCATATAAACCAGGGCAGGTATCATCCTCCTAATGTGGAAGCGTTGAAGAAGACATAAAATTAAGTTTACATACCTATGTAAATTAACAATATCATGTAGCTAAACATGCATCACATAATCTACGTAACATATCATAACATAAATTAAATTAAATAACAATCACTTTGTATGAAACCACAAAATTTATTATACGTCAACCGGTTTCGCTCATCTCATACATATAGGGCTAAGGTTAGCTTAGCGTCATATTCGGTATGTTTCTTTTAAATTCAATTTAATATTCATCAACACTGTATTTTTCCCTCCCTTAATGTTCCGTTTATCTGTATACGGATTCCCTCTTTCGCATATAATTTTATATTCTGTCTCCCTTGATGTTCTATCTCTCTCTTTCACATTTAATTTAATATTCTATCTTCCTCTTTATGTATATATATATATATATATATATATATTAGTTTCAAATACGTCCTGATGAAGCTTGAGCGAAACCGGTTGACGTATAATAAATTTCGTGGTTTCATACAAAGTGATTGCTTTCTACGAAAATATAACATAAATTATAATAAATAAGTTAGTGACAGAGAGTACGGTGGACGCGTTTATAAAAATGTTTAGGTGAAATCTTCTGTAAATACGTGTGTAAATCATGTGGCCTAATTTAAAGGAAAAATAAATAATTTGTAAAAATTTGTCTTAAGTCTTGATTTGTCTTTGTCTTAATTTGTCTTAATTTGTCTTAAATCTATATTTTTTCACATTTTGGCATGAACTATATATGAATTCAGTTTTATGTATATTATTTTTATGTAGAAAAGATGTATATGGCTCGAACGACAAACATCAGTATTAAGATTTACTTTACATTCCATTGGGTACCAATAAATTTATTAGAATACACAATACATAGATTTTAATTCATCTGTCATATTATAACTAGGCTAGCTATTGAATGGAAAATATAAAAAAAGTTATCTTAACTCGCCGCAATACATAAAAAATGCCTTTTTAAAAATTTATGGTTTAGAGTATTAACAGAATTTTTGTGGTAAGTTAATAAAATATTTAAAAAAAATAATTAATTCGAAAGATACATACATAATAAATTTTATCGAAAAATATATTGTTGTTGCTACCAGGATTCGAACCTGGATCTCTTTTCAATCCGGGGAAGGTGCATTATCCAACTATGCTACAGCAGACGGTACCTTTGTCGACAAATTTTCGAACCCGTATGTTACATTTTTCAAATTAATACATCTACCGTTCTATTATTTGAAAGCCATCAACTTTGTTTTTACGGAATCTCAAATATCTTTGAGTAAACTGATAGCAGACGCCAGAATTAACAACTCATTTTTATTAAATTTTGAACACATTGATACAACTTATATATTATTAAGAATAACAAATTCTCATTGTGAAGATGTAATTATTCAGAATAATACACTTAATTAGTATTTAAAGAGATATCACAGACCTATGTTCTTGGCTTGGCTATCATGTACGATAAACAACATGATAGCCAAGTCCGTTGAATGGATAGGGCACAAGAAGAAGAAGATATTTTTAATTTAATTATATAATTTATTTTAAAAATATATTATTTGACTTAAATCCGTAGAAGTATCCTTAATTATTATTTTTAATATACACACATTATCAATAAATCGCTAACGACCCTGATATTATTAAAGTACAAATGAAAAAATATCTTGCAACAGATAAAATAAAATAAAATTTGTAAAGAGTTTTTAAAAATATTATAATTAAACATAATCGCTATAAATCCGACCGACATGTTCAGAATCCTCTGTATACAGTTTTTTGAAGGGTTACTACTTTTAATAATAATGGCTTTGACTATATATGTTAGATAAGCTCGGAAGAAAGAATAGCCTTGAACAACTACAAATAAAAAGTATCAAAATATTTAAATGTAACATTAAATGACTACGTTTATTGGACTCGATACACATTAAATGACTACGTTTATTGGACTCGAAAAGTATTATTTCTGTACTGTACAAAACAGTTACATTTATACACGATACAAAACAATGTAATTTCTATACAATACAAAGCAGTGATGTCAACAGAATATGTACGAAATGTTCTTGTTTTCTATTTTATACAACAAACCAAACATCATTTTGTTTTCTTATGGGCAATCTCAATATCTAACATCGTGTAGTATTCTATTGTCTCGTCTTTGGCGATAACCTCTGATAACTTCTCCCTACTGTAACCCGATATTATCTCGGAGGAAGCCCTATAGGTGAAGGCATTTTGGAGGTTTTGTGTACATTTTTTTGTTTATTGGCCATTTTCTGCGGTCTTTAGTGCTGGGTCCGACGCGCTCGGTAGGAAAAATCAAATATGGGATCAACGAACGGAAGACCAAAGAAGGGATGAAACCGTAAAAAAAGGGTAAAACTAAATTTATACTGCGAAGCCGTTGGGCCGGGTCACGATTCTTCAGATTAGGGATGGTCGGAAGATTCCTCTACCCTGGATCAGCACATCGCGCAATAAACTATCGTATGCCACTTAGTAAATTTAAGCCTGCAAACGTGGTGGATTCATTTTTATCATACGATATTTTATTCGCCGTTATTTTTTAAAGATATAATTTTAAATTTAAAAATAAAACTACGGTACTTAAATTTGCGGCATCTTAAATTGTCAAGAATTACCACCACCGTCTTGTTACAGCGTAAATACATATTTTTCTTCCTCACAGGCTTCACCTCCACCAAATTTCAGGGTGAAAATTCGTCATATTTTTGGATACGGGCCATTGAATTTTTACAACGTTTGAACGTGGTGGAGTAATGGTATATTTTGAATATTTTTTCTAACATTTATAAAAAATATGACACAGGATCGTTTAATTTATTTTGCTCCGAATAAATTACCTTATTACCGGATAATCTTAGTAACTAATTAACTAAATATTCATATTATTCTTCTTAAAAGACCCCTTTCTTCCCCTATTCCTTCAGCGTCTATTTTATTCTAGCAACTGGCTCATGAATATTTTTCTGGATATCTTCTTCTTCTTTATTTCAAATGTGTTGTGCTGTAGATATTTTAAAGATCTAAATATTTTCCGATATGTCGATTCTATATCATCCTAAAGATAAATCTATTTTTCTCCATTTCTTCATTTTGGACCTTGTGACGCTTGAAAGAGAGGGATATAAAAAATAATTTCATAATTACAGTGTTTAGCCATTATATATGCTTCTATAGGCAGGACTGATTTGGAGATTGAATATGTGTGCATTCCATTTGTGGAAATTTAAACAGGAAAAACAAAAGCGGAGCTGCGCTCTAGGATGGTTACATTTTTTTGGCGGTATACAAAATATAAAATTGTATCAATTTTGATAGTTTGTCGGATGTGATCAAGTTTTGGAAGCTGTTCAGCCGAGTTTCCAGAATTTAACGCAAGACTGCCAGCCGAGTTTCGATCATCATAGAAGACCAGTGAATTGCAGCCCAGTTACGCAGGTTACTGTTTATACTTACATAATTTGAATGGGCATATTCAAATTAAACTAATAAAAAACCAGGACCAAGCTATCGAAGGATAATTAGTGCGACATACAGTTTCATTAATTTGTCAAGATCCTGCGCACATTTTAATTAATTCCTACCGCCCAAGTTAATGGATCGCGAAAAACTATCAATCATCACGTTCACACAATTTTCGAGTTGATATACCTGCTAGTTTCGGGAATAGCAGTCCTTCCCATATACACGTGTAAATTGAACTACATTAAATACAGTTGGCTATAGGAGCCACAAGGGTGGGAGTGGTTTTACTGTTTCTTGGAAATATCGATAATAGCGGTGAAGTATTTGAAACTGTGATATTATTCATGAATGTTTTTTCCGAATAAAATTTTTTGAGGAATTCTATCATTTTAAGATTATAAATTATTATTTTCCTATATGGTACCGAGTAAAGTAATTTTAGATAGCGGCTGTCGTGAAAATGGTCGGTTTCAAAAATTTGGTTAAAGAATTCGGAAAAATTATTATTTTTCATACAGCGTCGATGTTCTTTACTTTGAGTATTTAAATTTCTCGCGGTTTGAACAATGTATTTTTTGTTACAATCTCCACAAGTTTTGCGATGAATTCCGCTCTTTTATAAAATATCTATTATTGTTATAGTTTTAAAATTTAGAATATATTTTTCAATATTATTATTAGTGTAAAATGCGGGTCTAATGTGGGTAGGTCAATAATGTGTAATTTTAGTAGAAATCGGACCCGTGTATAGGATTTTTCGCCAGAGTATTATCGGTGGTGTCAATGTTATGGCCTGAATATAAAAATATTTTATCTTTATTATTAGTAATTTGTTTGATTGTTTTTATTTCATTATCACAGTAGTGTAATATAATCTAAAAAAATGTGTGTGTAGTAAAAAATCAATATACAAAGGTGAACACATTCTTATTGCGAAGTTGTAATTATTGTCAATGTACTGTGTGCTTTAGCATAATCGGTTAATGCATGTTCCCCGGATCGGAAGAGATCTAGGTTCGAATCCCAGTAGCAACAACAATATTTTTCGATAAAATTGATTTTATATGTATATCTTTCTAATTAATACATTTAAGTTGTATTTAATATATTTTTTAAATTAAAATGTGTCACGACAAAGTAACTACCACATCAATCAATGATATCATGATCATGTTTTAAAGCATTGGGTCTTGTTTATGGCACGCATAATGTGTTTTAAGCATTTTATATAGATATTTAAAAAAAACTGTTTCTCTTAACGAAATAGTTCTTATAAGAAAGATGGGAGAACCAATCGTTTTAATGATTCTATATGTGTTCAACTACGGGGTTGCAGAATGTCAGTTAGGTTTATGTGTTTCGGTCGTCCCTTTTCCGAGCATCTTACGATAATCGATACGGGTTAATAAATCCCTTCTACTTTAGGTCCATTTTGAACAGTATCTGCCTGGCGAATGAATTAGGTCAGGCTGATAAATAGCCAATATGTGGAAAACTTAAATTATATTTACAAAAACATTTGCTTTTTATTTATAGGTAGACTAATTATTAATACAAATCAAATTATATATCTTATATAGTACCTATATTTTTCTAGATGATTAATTTAATTTGTATAAAAAATACCACAGAACTTTGTTCTGAAAATGTAACGTCACAACAAAAATATGTTCGGAATAAAATTACATTAGAGATTAAACAAAAGAGTGTTTAGTGGATTGTATAGAACAGTGGTAGCAAACCTTTTTGAGAAGTGGGTCAAATTTTGCTCATTATTTTGTAGGTGACTAAGTCAGTGGCGTCACTTGAAAAAAGGGTGGGAAGGGTGGTTAAAAACTACTGTCTGTTCTCTCTTTTATGATATAAAAAATAAGTTTATAAAAATCAACGCGTGGGTCAGTATCTGACCCGCGGGTCATAGGTTCGCCATCACTGGTATAGAATATAGTATGCGAAACGAGTATTGACAGCATTTAATATATTATATGTTTTTAAAAGACCTGCTCCAGTCTAATAATTATTTTTCAATGGTGATGAGCTTGCATATGAAACTTCATGAATGTTGATGAGGGTGAAATTTGTTTGACAGGACAGAAGAATGGAGTATTATGTGATTAGAGTATAAGTATCTAGCAGTATTAATAGTAAAAGGGTAGTAGTAGGTAGTATTCTATCACATTTTCTTATCCCGAGAAAACTGGTAAATGTGTAGGTTAAAGAACCAAAAAATTTATTTTAAATATTTAGACAATTTTTGATTCAAAATATATGAAAAAGTTAACTTTACAAATAGTTTCAAATTAAATAATAGGTAATATTTGAATATATCCAAGAACACACAATTACTGGATTTTCACCTACAAAGGCACTGTTATTAAAGAAATAATAGATATCTCATAGAGACGAAGCAAATTTTGTATTATTGACAAATATATGGAAGTATGGCTTACGTGACCTTTCTTCGGCTGGCTTATGTGATAACTTTATATAAATATAACGTTCACCATTCTTACCCATCAAAATTTATGAAAGTTATATATATTTTAATACGTGGACTCGCTTCGAGTACCACTACACTATCGCCGTCTTTGGATTAAATTTGATAATTCATTTTCCTGAAACAGCATATATATCACAATGAGAATCTAATTATTTTTTTGAATTTATTTAAAGCATTATTCCTTTTCTGTAAAATGTTTTTAACACATTATACTAGAATACGTCTGAAAAATAAATATTTTCAATTTTATATATTTTCTTATTTTGACCAGTATATAGAAAATTATTATTATTTTATTAAACCAGCCTAAGACAGATCGTAAGCCCTGTAATTACTCATCTTTCCACATATTTTCCATTAAATATAATAAAAAATAGCTTCGTCTGTATGAGATATCTATTATTTGTGAAATAATAGGTATTTAAATTTATTATCGTAAAGAATAAATTGCACTTCACTTATTAAAAATGTGATTCCATTAGTTTAATAATGAGAGCAATTAAAATCAGTCGCGAATATGTCATCATTTTTTGATAAATCATTTATTTCTTCGCAAAAAGGGCTTTCATTCGAGCAAAACTTTTGCATCGCCCCATTTGGCTACCGTCCAAATAGGTATCCACGGCCCACGGTAAAATGTGGCTTTTCCGTAATATCTTTTGACATAATTCTACACACATTCGAACCCCTGTCATGTCCAATCCAGACATACCACCCGCGGCCGCCATTTTTAAAAATCGGATACAATCCTGTACAAAAAATAGAGCCACTAATTCCACCTACGTCAGAACAATTAAATCCGCTTAAAAATGAATTAATGGAAGGCCGTGTGTTTGAAGAGGACTCGAATACTTATAACGAATAGAATAACATATTTTTTATTATTAATATTTCGTTAAATATGATTTGAAGGAACTTCATGCACTGAATTTTTGTGTGAGCATAAAATAAAATTCTGTTTGCCGCGTAGCCAATAATGTTAGAAAAAACTGTTCAATTCACTGGAGATATGTTATTTGATTTAAATAAATGAGATAGGAAGGTGAAGACATTATTTATTATACATAATATATGTGGATATTACAGAGGTAAGAGTATTTTCAATAGTGAAAAATTTATACACATACTAAATAGCAGGGGCGTGCACTGCATATAAGCAAAAAAACTGTGCATTACAAAAAATATTGAGAAACAAATAATCCATAATATGTTATAATTACGCTAGCGCCCGCCGTGTATCAGTAAAATCATTAGCTGCGTAGTTCTGGATGCTACCGCTTGATATGCCACTGGAGCGCTCTACTGGGTTATTATTCATTCATAGGTATTACAGTTGTTAGCCACTGCCTTAATCTATCGTTTTATTCAAGCCATACAATTGATACATACTGAATTAAAAATTCCACTCAGCAGAGTTAGAAATGTGTCAGCTTGTTTTCTAACAGAATGACATTTGAAAGGTTTTGAACTTGGCTTAGGTATTTACTTCCTCATTTACTAATTCGCAAATTTGACTAATTTACTAAACGTGTTATTTTTATAATTGTTCTTTGCATTCGAGGATAATGCATTTTTATGATGATGGATTAATTTTGCCTAAAGAGGTAGGTTAAACAAAAGTTTATAAATCTATGTACAGCAGTATGTATATTATATAATACCTATCATAGTAACAGCATGACTTAAGTCTATACTTACTGCACGCCACTGCTACCATTGACCAAAACAAAATACACAAACAATATTCCATATTTTTGTCATATTTATGTACATGATATATAAAACGTTTTAAAGAATATAAATTAATGCATTATTTATATATTTCAGAGAGTCTATATCTACAATATATAGTCCGATCTTTTAAATTTTAATGTTTTAAATTTAAATTATGTCTGTTCAACAGCGTGCAAGATCAATTTACGTTCGGATGATTTATTTCTTAAATGTTGAGACTAAAACGAACGATTAATTAATTAAATTACATCAAGTTAATTTATGCTGACAATGATGTAATATATAAAGAAAATGATCTTTGATAATCAAACTCAAGTAAATATATCACAAAAAATTAAAAGTAATTGCATTTTTAATGCGATTATCAAAATCTTGCCGGTAGTCTATGGCTATTCAATGAAAATAAATCAGATTTATCCATTGTAATTTTTCGCGCTGGCGTTGTATGTATTATATATTTACACATTAGTTTCAAGCATTATTTCTTAAATAACTAAACGGTTATCACTGAATGGCGCTAGGATGCTTTGTTATTTTTTCCAACTTTTATATTCAAAAAGTTTATTGCGTAACCAGAGAAAAGGGCGCGATTGAATTACCTGTGGCTCGGTGGATACCACAATCAACAGGCAATGTAAACGCGTTCCATGTGTTCTGATATAAATGATACCGCCCTACATGCCTTCTAATTTTGGAAAATAATCAACTTTTTATAGTATATTTATCTAGTAAGAATCTTACAACATAAATTTGTATTGGACTGAACCTAAACAGCGACATATTGAATGTATACATTAAATCGAAGAGACATGGCCGATGTCATTTTCCTACACAGAATTTCCAACTCTAAAGTAAACTGTCTTGGTTTACTCAGACGCATATCCATTCGAAGTCCAGCCAGGTCAACCAGAACTAATCCTACATTTAATCTTCCGCATTGCAATACCAATGCCAAATAAAACTCATTTTTCTACCGAGCACCCCTTTATTTCAATTCACATCTAAACGAACTAGATATTTTCAATACTTCAGTTACCTCAACTTAATCTAAATTCAACAGATAAACTTTAAAGGCTCAGATTTTATTCCTTATCTCGTTTTCCTTTACTTTTCCTTCAAATATTTTCTTACTTTCTTATTTATAACTATCTTCTCTGCGTTAAAATTTTTATTCTCAACCTTTTTCCCCACATTTTTCTGCTTTGTAGTCCTCCTTAAATTTTAAATTGTACTCACTGTATAAAGTATTTTGTATCTTCTGAGAAAACATGTAACTAGTTTAATTATTGTTTAGCTTTTATTGTGATTTTTATATTTACTGATAAACTGTATATTTTCTTAATAAAATAAAAATGAAATGGATGATGACCTTCTCACGACCATGACACTCTGTTTAGTCTTTTGCCAATCTTCACCATTTCACTTCCACTGCTCCGATAATTTCGTCTACCGATGAGACAGGCCATCCTGTAGGTCATTTTTTATTTTGTGCATACCATTTAAAAATATAATTTATTCATCAATTAACTCCCAGCTTCTTGAAATACGGTCCACCAGAAATGTGTTTTTAGCAGGGGCAATGCCATACTTTACCTTGGTCTGCACTTTGACCATCTGCTAACTAACATCAAAAGAATGTGTAATAAAATAAAATATACATGTAATGTCCGAGTGTTTATATGTGTATGCGTCTGTCAGCGGTAGTGCGACGAGAAAAAGATAGGTGTGTGTGTGTGTGTGTGAGCGGAGAAAGACTTATAAGGGAGTCGCGCCTGTCAGAATTCTCTCTTGAATACATTAACTTGTAAACTTGAATCATATATTATTGTATCTCGTGTATTTAATAAACTACTAATTGTCACATTATGACAAAGAGTTTAACTGTCGACCCACCACTACTAGCACTATACGGATTTGTCAGGAGACAAATTTGACAACCCGAGAACAAAGAAGATTACAACTGACGCTACCGATTTGAGATTTGTCAGGACACGTCAGGACCGTTATCGCAATATATATTCTAAATACGTAGGTTAACATAATATATTTACACATATTTTGTATATATGTAAAATATTGGTTATTTATATTATACTCTCATACAATTATGAAGTTTTACCGAGGAGAAAGTAATTAAGTAAATATAATGAGTAGAAAGTAAATAAAGTTCTAACAAATTATTTTAGCGTTGTCTACATTCATAAAATTTATCTTGTTCTATTTTCAATTGACGTTTTCTATAATAATTACCTATTATTAAATTAAAGATATTTTATTACAATGCGGATACCAAAATAATTAGTAATAATAAAAATAATTATTGTACAATCCATTAGATATTCGGTACATGCAAAATAATACATAGAAAATACTTGTTTGAAATTAATGGAGTTATCGGATCATTACGGAGAGGTCGAGTACAAATTTCGAGGGTGGAATTTCACAGTTGAATTTATCCATCCCCTGGATTAACGATTTCACAAACCACTTGACTTTTAATCCCTAAAGGTCAGTGACCCGACTGAGCCCGACAGGTTGGATTTATTTACAGGAAACTGGGTATAAAATATTAGAACAGGTGATTATTGTACATAATAATAAAGTTTACCTCAGAAAATCCTACCCTTGTTTATATATTATCTTCTTACATATGTAAATTAGATTTATCGTCCGTTTTTAAAACAATATTGTTTTAAATGAAGTTCATATCATACTTTCTTCAATATTTCAAACGAGCATTAGAAAGTGAAATATATCAGATAACCAGATATGTACTAGCTGTATACAGTCCTATATGCTTTAACCGGTCCAAATCAAATTTTGTATTATTATTCTTTAGGATCTAATACAAAATATAGATACCCTTCCCAATTCTTGGCTATTCTACTTCTTATTATATTGAATGCTATCATATCAAAAATTTTCGCACTTGTCCTGAATTCTAGAATCCTGAGGAAAATAAAGTTACCCTACCCCACTCTCACCCCTTTCACCTACCTGGACCAAATTATGCGTATGTGGGAACGGCGATTCAAATTCACTGCCATCGTCGTCGTCCCCAACTGACCAATAACGTGAGCGACATCTGCATTCAGGTCCTAGGCTTCAACGGAGAGAAGCCGTTCCCAGTCTGGCCCGATCGCTCGCCGACAACAGTTCTCCCAACTTAAATAAATGATTCGACACTAACCACATATTTCATGCCATCATCAAATCTAATACCTACATGGTTACATGGGCCTGCCCAAAACAACGGTGGTCTTCATCCCACCCCGTCATCCCTAACCCCCTACTATAAATTATAACTAAATCTGAATCACGGGTAACGCCGGGTATAATATATATATATAAATTGTAAAATACCAACTTATGGTATTGTGTGGTAAAAATAATAAATGTAAAAAATTATGGTTGTGTATATATAATATACATACACAACCATATATAAATAGTAGTACGTAAGTTTTTTTGTAAATGGCTTTCTTGATAGCTAGTTTATAATTTTTTTGAGACAAAGCCTTGATATTGGCACGTGTTACCATGCCGAAATGTCGACCTAGGTTTCCTCAAGTAAATAATAAAAAACGCGATGAAAAATTAACAGATTTCTGAGTTGCACGTTTGACTTCATCGGTTGACATTACAGAGTTTACCGAAGTTTTATAATGCCCTCGCTTGCCGAAAAATGACAGTAAAATATTTACAAAATATTTTGGGCATTCATAAAAATCTATTCCGTGTCTGAAATTTGTAAAAAATATTTGGTATTGACGAAATACAATATTTGTAATTTAATAAGTGACTCCTTTAACGGAATTCTCTAAAAATGCCATTATTAAATTTTTTACAAATATATACATATGAATATTTCTAAAATTTTTACTGTATTCATATTATTTTTTTCCATCGCATCACAACATAAAGAAAGGATAATAGATTACATTCCACTAAAAGATCGACTTCAAAAATAAATGTGTTTCAGTATGAAAATTATATTTCATCATTTATGACACCATTTCAAAATGCTTAAAAAAATTATTAAGAATGAATGAATGATTTATGATTGATACCAATTTTAAATACTCATTAAATGTATTAATTAGAAAGATATAAATATAAAATCAATTTTATTGAAAAATATTGTTGTTGCTACCGAGATGTGTATATCTTTCTAATTAATATATTTAAAATATCACAGAAATGTGTTCTGAATAAATAGAACTTCACAATGAGAATATGTTCTCCATAATGATATAAATTTTACGGTCATGACAAGCACGAATAATTCACAAACGTAAAATATCTGTAATTAGTTATAATAGTGTTGAAAAGAATAAACACGCTTAATAATATGAGAATTTTCATGTAAATGACAGTTAAACGGTTACAATTTTCACTTATTTCCTTTACAAGCACATTATTAGTATACAAAGTTGTGAAACATTCCAGAACCTTGGGAAATTTCATATTTTCCAGCGCCGAACGTGTCTTCGTTCCTGCCCCGGGATCGTGAAAGGAACGAACTCTTTGAACACACACGATATTAGCGAGGGAGGATATTTGAAACGGTAAAAGAGTCGTAGCGTTCCATAAAGGCAAGAAGTTCTTTTGACAAATTTGAAAGTGAACCAAGAGATATATCGTTGCTTCATTCAAATTCAAATTCAAATAATGTTGATTAACTTTTCGATTTAAATAATAATATACACCACCATACATCAAAAGATACATAAATGGATAATATCACATTCGTGTACATTCATTCAACGGAAAATTGCATTATTACAAATAATAATATAAAAAAGATTACCGATGTGTGCAGACTAAACAGATTTTGGCTGCGAAAAAATCTAATTCATCTAGTCTGGGTATTAGGAATGTCTTTGTTGTGTTTAAAAACTAATAATAATGAGTTAAAAATATAATTTTTGTTAATGAAATAAAGTGAATTTAATATATAGTAAGTAATTCTTTAAACAAATAATAGCTATCTCATAGAAACGAAGCTATTTTTTATTAATAGAAAAACATGGAAGTAATTACAGGGCTTACGATCTGTCTTCGGCTGGCTTAAGTGATCACTGCACACAAAAAAACGTTCACCATTTCACCCAATCAACCTCCATATCAATCAATTTTTTGTGAAATTTACGTGAAAATCCAGTAACTGTGTGTTCTTGGAAATATTCTAATATTAGTGGTAATTTTTTAATTTACCTATTTTATCGATATTAATATAATAATCATTAAACAGATTTATTATATAGATTAACAAATAATATCTGCAATCTCCGGGTTGCACGTCCCATGGAAATGATATTTACGACAACTCCGGTTGGAAGTCAGAATTACCGCTAGGTGGGGTAAGAATTGGGAGATGGATGAAACTGGTGATTTTATCCAAGACACACACAATTCACAAAATAGTATATCCAGAAAATGATCCAAATCAAAATACGAAACACAGTGTACCATAGAAATGGAAATGAATGGTCTACAATGCGAATAATATCGCCGTTGTTGAGTTTTAATCCCAATTATGACATATGACTGCACGGTAGGGCCGGGATTCAAATCCATACTCTTGATTTAGTGACCGTACTATAGCGCCAAGAGCCAAATTCATACTGAAGGGTTGAGCATTAGGAATGGATCGAGGGCAGTAATATGATCGCGAATATGTGACAATAACATTTTTGACGATTACGCCTATCTTAAAGCACTCCAAAATGTACGAAACGTAAAAACATATTATTTTATTTTATTTTATATAAATACATATCTCTGAGAGAAGCGAACGGGTGAATAATTTGTATGTATAATCGAGTGTTTGCATACATTATACATGTACGTGTACATTGTATACATAACATTTATTATTCATTTTAGTTTGTAAAGTGTATCTGAAATATTGTGGTAAATAGACAGTTCCAATAAATCCATCTATCATGTGCTGTAGCATAAAATGTTTGCTTTTGATAGATTGACAGTTTAGTTACCGATTAAAATAAATGACGAAATACATTTATTGTCTCCTTAATACGTGGTTTATAAAGAACTAGCGATCCGTGCCCGGAGTTGCTAGCGATTAATTTATGTTATGTTAAGGATGGAGAGGGGGGGTTCCTTTGTTTTGTGTAGACTCTAAAAAGTAACAATAAGTATGCAATATTTGATCTAGATAGGGGAAAGTTATCTGGAAAGTTGGGGTAGTTATACTGTATTTAACTCAAGGTCCTAGAGTAGTGAGCAAATTTTGGTATGTACAGCATTAAATATAACATTATATCGAGGGAGGATTGGTTGGGGTGGCCTATAGTGAGGGTGTCCATGCTTTGTGCTGGATCCTAACGTGTAACTACGTAAAATTTGGTCGAGAACGTCAAAGGCTGTAGAATTGTATGAGCAGATAGACAGTATATTCGTCAGCAAAATTCATAAACTTTTTAATTTTACGCAAAAGACGCAGAGCTTTGAAATTAATTAACAATTCTTATTGTGATGTTGCAATTTTTCAGAACATAGTCTGCAATATTTTTAATACAAATTAAATGTATAAATTAGAATGATATACATATAAAATCAATTTATCGGAAAATAGCAACAAAACATTTTAAATTTTGTATGCAGGTATCTTTCTAATTTATACATTTAATTTGTATTAAAAATTCTCAAATTGTATATATGATCAATATATGATCCAATCGGATAGAGTGCAATCAGAAGCATGGCTATCCAACATTCTAACGTAATTATTATACAGTGCCTACACTAATAATTCACTAGTTTTACAACACTCCCACGACATTTTTATTTTATTATTTTTGTTATTTTATCTCTATTTTTATTTCTATAGAATCTTTATTTAATAACACCACAACAGCACGAAAAAACTAGCTACTTTAACACAGAGATTTCAGTCTAACAAAGTAGCCAGGACAACACTGTATATATCAGAGGTGGAGTCTACTCCAATCCATACAACAAACTACGAGTATTTAATTGCAATATAATTGTATTTTATGTTTATCATGTTATATTATAATATATTCACCTCTGTTACAACAAAAATATGTATGTCAATAAAGTCTAAATAAATATATTAGTTTATTAAATATGGATGTAATGGTATTGAGTACTATAGATAAATGGTTTAACGATTTAGAATTTTTAATATCATTTTATAGTTTAATTTACGCAATTTAAACATGTATTTTATACTATTTACGTTAGAACTGCTGATGACAATGTGGTGAGATATTTTAATGACTGATTTTACTCGGAGCTTAAGATTTTATATGAAATTAAACAGTATAATAAATTAATTTTCTATCATTAAAAAAGTGTTTAATTTTAATGCAGTACCACGTACAAAGCTGTATTAGATATACCTATAAACTATTATTCCGAATTATTTTGAGATTCGGCTAAATGTATATTTTGGAAATATGTTGAAATGCAATTCTAAGGGTATACACGGCCATCATATATTTATAGAAATTAAGGGAATATTTTTTAAATTACTGTTTATTTTTGTTGAATAAATAATTGATTCATATTTAAGTTACGCAGAAAAATTAAATAAATAATCGACGCATTCATCGGGTTTTGAAAGAATTAAAGAAAAAAAACATTAAATATATGACTAAGAATGTTGCGTTCTACATTTTTCACCGGAATGATATGGTTCCTGCCGCAAAGTAAACTCTACGTTATTTGCCCAAGGAGATCAAAAAGGACATAAAGCGAGTCGGGTAGCTTTATTGAAATACCTAAGAGTACAGAAATGATATTTGGTTAAATAAAACTTCAATATATATTTATAACTGTTATGGTGTGTGCCTATGGATGAGACTTTGATATCTCATCCCAGAGATAGGTGAAGATCGGTATGTAGTAATTGCGTCATTATACTCTGCGTGCGAAATACACGCGATAATATGTACTGTCATTAATGTGTCATTTCGGGCCAAAGCTTTGACGGAACCTCACTAGATAGCGAGAAATAAAAATATTGCAATCATTTTATTAATTCCTCCATTCACATTAAACCTAAGTATGATGTCTTTAAAGGACCCACCCTTCCAGCGTGGGATCCAAGTATCAGTTGGACGATTTTGTGGGATGCTGACTGAAGGGTGCGTCGTAAATCTTAGTCATAAAAAATACTATCTTGGATAAAGGGAGATGCACTATATTTAAAGTATTTTTGTTACAGTTATATCACGCTTAATAGTTATTTAACCATCTCTGAATAAACTGCCAATCCACTGGATAAATTTGATTGAGTCAGCTATCATTATTCCTTTTTTATCGGTAATTATTCCTTACTTACTTACCATCACGCCGTTTCCCCGCGAGGGTAGGTAGAGAGGATAGAGCGCCACATTCCTCTGTCCCGACACACAATTCTCACCTCATCCACATTCATACTTCTTTTCATACAAGCTCTCCGATTGTTGAGGCTTTCAACAGAACCATTCTCCATTATCTGGTTTACCTGGTCGTGCCAAGTCTCTTCGTCGTCGTTTTCTATTTCTGGTGCCATTAACACTTGCGTCATATATATTTCTTACCATTCTCTTCTCATTCATCCGTTCCATAAAACCAAACCACCTAAGTGATCCATGCTTAATTTTACTCACTATACTAACATTATGTTATCCCAACGTTCTGTATTATTTGTTAATCCTATCTTATGGCTAATTATAATTCATGTGTATTGTAATTGTATATAGTTTGTAGAACTCTATGTTTATTTTTAATTACATTTAAAAAGTCTAATTATAATAAATATTATTATTGAGTTCTGCTAGTTAGCGTAAGCATGATGTGTAACAGTTATTTCGGCGGTTGAGGCCATTTTAAAACAGTGGATATAATGTTTACGCAAACTAGCATTTAATTAAAAATAAAAATGGAGTTCTACAAACTAAACACAATACCAATAGATAAATTGAAGATGGCTGATATAGCCACCCTTGTGATCTTATACAAACGTCTTAAAATTAAATAAGTCTATTGTACGTGGTTTATCCACTGTTTGAAAATTGCACAACTCAATAATAATATTTATTATAATATATATGTTCTAAATATGAATTAAATATATTAATTATAAAGATATACATATAAAATCAATTTTATCGAAAAATATTGTTGTTGCGCCACCGGGATTCGAACCTGGATCTCTTTCCTAACCGGGGAAGGTGCTTTATTCAACTAAGCTACAGTGACATTATTTTTAGCGACAATTTTCGACCCCATATGTTACCTTTTTGATATTAATACATTTAATCGTTCCATCATTGTCGCTAAAAATAATGTCGCTGTAGCTTAGTTGGATAAAGCACCTTCCCCGGTTAAGAAAGAGATCCAGGTTCGAATCTCGGTGGCGCAACAACAATATTTTTCGATAAAATTGATTTTATATGTATATCTTTATAATTAATATATTTAATTCATATTTAAAATATCACAGACCTATGTTCTGAATAATTACAACTTCACAATAAGAATGTGTTCTAAAAATATATGTTCTTACTTATTCACCACTTTATAGTTTTGTTTTTATCTATGCTTGTGTTTTTTAATTTTTATATACAATATTTCCTGAAGAAGATACTATAGGTGTATACTATATGTAGAATAATCAATAAATAGTGGTTTAAACAAAGTATTTTGTCTAATTATTAACATATGTTTAAGTTTGGATAGCTAGTATCGGAACCAAATAATCGTTGTTACTCAATGTCCGAAATTTTTTGAATTGATTTAAAATTGTATGTTTTTAATATCAAGTCAGTTGTTTGTGTCAGTTGTTCACTTCTTAGGTAATAAAAGATAGTATACATCCATTATTATACATAATCTTGAAAATTACTTTTCAGCTTCATATTTTCTATTAACATACATGCTTAAAAAAATTACTTCAGCTAGGTTCCTACTTCAGATTTTTAGGTCGTCATGAAGAATTTTTTCATTATTCAATTTGATATATTGTAGAAACACAAGTAAGATTTTTGCAAAATTTAATTTCTTCAAAATGTCATAGTTTTAATAACTTGATAGAAATCAGACGTTGAGAGAATCTATATCCAAAATCTGTCTGTCACGGGCAACTATATGCTGCTCGTTCAAAATTTCGATAAGTATTGTATCTGAGAAGATCTAAAAAGAAAATAATTATCACCTATGAATATTTTTTTTGTCATTTTATTATAGATTAATATAGTCTACTATTTTTTAATTTCAATGATGTGTGAATGTACCTACTTAAAAATATTTAATGTGAATAGTTGCAGTTATGAGTATTATTTTAAAACGTGCTATTTATATATCGTTTAACTGTATATAATAAAATATATACAATAAAAAATGTATATATTTTTTTATATTTTAAAATTATCACGAATACAATGATATTTTTGATACAAAAGCATATATGGATATAAAAAACTAATATATATATATATAAATAGACCTTATTTAGCAACTTACGTGAAATAATTTATATATTTTTAACTAAAAACGCGCGGGTACACAAAATACAAGTCACATTGAAATTATTACTAATTTTGAACTGTACTGTACTATTAAAATACGATTAACTTGGTGGTCTCCTGGGACGATTATTAAATCTCTTGATCACTAGAAGAGTGTCTAATCGCTAAACCAAATAAGTACGTTATTTTCAGTCGACATTTTTAGATTTCATGCTAATCCGACAATGATGACAGCAGTTTTTTAAATTTACATAGAATAGTTGGCAGGCACCTATCTTCTGATATCGAATTAAAAACAATATAAGTAAGTACTAACCAGCGGCGTGCACTAAGCATGGATTTAGGTTATGCTGCTAATATCGATATTCTTTCCGAAGTATGTTATTGTGTAAGTATAACTGTTTGCATGTGTATTGTTATTATTATTCTTGTGGCGTTTTTTAAGTTATTAATAACTAAAGGAGCTAAAATACTTTAAAATATAAAATAATAACGATTTTAAAGTGTATTGGAATGCATACAGTCAAGTCCGCTTCAAATACACATTTGTCGCATTTTGCAACACGTCTGTTAAAGCGAAGACGTGTATTCAGAACACTGCCCGGTGCATGCGTTTCGTTTAGGTCGTATACGTCTGCGACAGATTTTGCAAAAAAACACATGCGGAGCTTTATTCGTTACTTCTAAATTTTCCGCTAGTTATACGGTTTTAGTTAACATGAGAACTGAATTATTTTCATGTAGATTTTCATATCTACTCAATATATAATATATTAACTAAATATTTAATTTACATTTATTTTCCAAAGATTATAGTTATGCACAGCTTTTTTTGATTATATAGAATGCATGCCTCGGGTTGGATACTGTGATTCATTTAATGAAAAAAAATACATCTTCCAAAAGACGAGTGCACACGGCTCTTGTTATTAAACATATCACCGACGTACAAACTGGGAGAATTATTTTAATGTAGGTGCTAATTTCGCATTAAAACATTGATCAAAATTTCGTATTAAAAATGCAGTAAAACAGAAAAACTTAACCAATTTTATGAACCGTTTCCGGGTATGAATATATACAATGGGAGAGTACGAGAATGTGTAAAATTTAATAGCCTCGATAATCAGCCATATTTGGCTTCAGCGTAGTATATTTGAATATGTCCAAGAACACACGATTACTGGATTTTCAAATACAAAGGAAAATAATAAATATCTCATAGACGTAAAGCTATTTTTCATTATATTTAATGCAAAATGTATGGAAAAACACTGCTATAAATAATTTCAAAAAAATAATTAAATTATCATTGTGACGTACATAAATATATTAATTATCAAATTTAATCCATAAATGGCGATATTGTATTGGTACTCGAAGTGAGTCCACATAATAACATATATACAACTTTCAAAAATTTGATAGATATGGAGATTGGTGAATGATAATGGTGAACATTATATTTATATAAAGTGATCACTTAAGCCATCCGAAGACAGGTCGCAAGCCCATACTTCCATATATTTTTCATTAAATATAATAAAAAATAGCTTCGTTTCCATGAGATATCTATTATTTAGTCATTACCACGTTGTATTGCAAATAATTTTTCATTAAGAGTATACTTTAGTTTTTTGTACGAGTAAATCTATAGGTAAGCACCCAATCTATTTTACAGATATTCATTTTATATTGATTTTGTAAATTTATATTTAATGAAGGCAATTTGAATTCTCCACATGATATTATATACAAGTAAAATGTCTGAAAGTCCAAACCATCAAGAAATTCGAGGATTTTACAAATATTATAATTATTTTACCTATATTTACATCTATACCTGTGAGCTCTGATCGAAATACATGCAAGTGACGTATAACCGTCTCCGAATTTAGTACAACAATTCATACAGAATACTGTTCGGATTGGCGCGTTATTGCAGTGCATCTACAATATTTAAAATGTATACATGGATTCTTTCCGCTTCTGAGACATCGAGTGGCGGGCGTAAAGCTGTGGCTGGAGCCCAGCACTAACTCTCTAGTGCAAGCGGCACTCTCATGGAAAACCGGCCGTGACTGAAGTAGTTATATATGTAATATTTATATTTCACTGTTTACTTTTTATTTATTAATATTTTCCTTGGTTTTCTTTATCTTTTTCATAGCATTATATTTATTTCGTAACTTTAATGAATAACATAATATGTATTGTCTTTATGGCGAATCGGGTTAAAAAAAAAACCTGATCACGCTGGAATAATCACATTACTATTATTATTACCTAACAGTTCCTGTTTCTAATACGGATTCAGGGATCCTATCTTTAATAATTGTATTTGCTGGATGATTATAATATGTGCGTAGGTTTTCGCCACCGTCAGGTAATAATTAACCACCTTCTCGAATATTCAGACCTTGGTAAATCGACATTTCGGTATTTATTTCAGTGTAAATCATCATCCAATTGTTTTAACGATTTTTGCATTCAACGAAACTAGGTTCAATGTATACGAAAACATTTTAATCCATAATTGGTCATCAGAAAACTATTAAAAAAAAGCATCAGTAGTTAAATACAAAAGTATATTACTAATATATTATTGTTGAATATATTAATGAAACTATGAGGACAAAAATATTCTTTCATTTAAACAAATTTCATGTTAATAGAAATGACAGATGCTGGCCTAGTCAATAAAAAATTAAGTCATAAAATCATAAACAGTAAGACGACGTGATCTTTAAATAATTCAGGTAATATTTAAAATGGTAAAAGTAGTGTGCAGCAAGCGATCTGTCGGACTAACTAGAGTTTGTTGTTAACAAGTTTTTTGGTGATGATTTGGTATTTTATTTTGTTTTTCTAAAATGCGAAAGCTTTTCACTTTAAGCGTGTTTTGTTAAAGAAAATTAATGTATGAAATCACACAATATTTTGTAGGGACTAGAATATTTTTTCATTTATATGTTAAAGAATCTAAAAGCTCTAGTGTTGTCTTCTACAACAATTTTTAAGTTGAATTGCATATATTTTATGGCATGGTGGTTAAACTAAATGTTTCATTCTGACTGATGTTAAATTAAAAAGGTTTTTTTTTCAAAAAAATTATACTTTCACCTTCATGAAAACTATCGCTGAAAACAATTTAATTTCCCTCTGCAAGTATAAAATCTTTACGTATTAATATTGTACACGAGTCTTGCCATGTATACATAATATTAAGGTACTTAAAAAAGACCCCAATAAAATCGCTGCAAAGTTATGCTAAAAGACGTATAATAAGTTTTAAAAAGATAATATTAAATTATCCTTAAATTTATTACTCTCTGCACCAGCCGAGCGCCAGCCCCCGTGTTGAAATGTAGGTCTTTATTATTTGTTTATGTCTGTGAAGGTAGAATCCGTTTGCTGTGTAAATTGTAATGGCGTCTGTACGGTCCGGTTCCGGTCCCATATCTGTTTCCGGTTTCAGCAAATACTGGAAATGATGGCCAAGCTTAATTACACGAGCGCAAACATAGCAAAATGCGTGTCTGTGTGCTGAATGATTTCAATTGCGCGATTAAAAATAATTTATGTCCTATTTAGCCTTTCCAAGTGGCAGTTAAGCGAGGATTTGCTGCGAATTATTATCAACGTTTCGGATTATTTTAATTAAGGCTCGCGATTTAATTGATACTTGCGTCATCATTGTTTAATACAATTATTCGTTCCTGAATGTACGAAAAATATTTTACCAAACTCATCTCGGCGCATTATGCCTATAAATTATATACCTGGCTTGAATGCTTACAGTAATCAACTTTTTTATCGTGAGATTCAATGAATTGAACTGAATTTATTCCCTGCATCTGATCATTAAATATGACGTCGATTTATCTTATGTATTAATATTAAAATCTTAAGGTAGCTAGGTATCGTGTTTTGATATGATTTAATGAGCAAAACAAATTGTAGGTAACAAATAAAATAAATAAAACATTGAAAACATGTTCCCACTAACCTTTTTAAAACTGACAAAATTTTTTTTTTTTTAACAATGGCAAATAAATATTTAAGAAAATAATAAAAATATAAACATAGAGTAAAAATAAAGTGTACATTATAATATGTAGTTCGATTAATAGAATGTACATTGGTATTGAATAAATATTTATTTTGAAGTATAGAAAGTATAATGCTAACCTTTTTAATAGATGATATACTCGGTGAGAAAAAACATCTTTGATAACAAAATTCAAAGTGTTCCAAAAGTTTTTTTCATGATTGAATCATCGTTCTGTATGGGTTTAATAAAAAAAATATGTTTAAATATAGTCCCTGGGAATTTATCAATATGATTCGTTATTTTGCTGGTACTCTTCTAAACGGGAAGGAAAATTTCTGAGAGCTGCTCGGCCCATATTCTCCGTTATCGCTGCCATTTCTTTTAATTGGTCCAGAGAGAGAGAATTGTTACTGTATACCTTTGATTTAAAGTTTATTCAAGTCGAGGCTACGCGGAGGCCAGTTTATGTCATCTCGTCGGGATATCAATTTATAGAGAAAATTAACGAACAAACGGTAAAGACACGCTCCTTAGCGACTGAATTCCCAAGGACGCGGCTAGCGATCGGCAACCCTCTGCCCCTCTTTCGCTCGTTGCGTTAGTACAGTGAATAAACCAAAATGAAAAATAATTTTGGGACAACTGTATTTTGAAATAAACGTACTATTAGAGTTGCAACATACTCTAGATAAAGGTTTTAAAATGTTAAGTTTATTTTGTAGACTAGTAAATGGAAAGAGAAATAGACCATTCGAGTCACTTTGGTATAAATAATAAATGTTTTGTAGATATGCAGGAGAATAATTCATTAATATAGTTTATTTTATAAAAGCACGATACATCACACGGTGATCTAAGAAACATTTTCTGGATAGTCTCACAGTTTTCACATATGTGTATGTAAAGGGTGTCCAGCGAAAAATTTTCGAGTAATATATTTAATAAATAAAAAAAAACGTCAATGTTATTCTCATATTTTATTTATACAAAATGGAGATTAATGATACGGATTTTACGTTTTATAAACAATATCGTCTATTTCTATAAAGACACTCTTGCAATCGGACTCTTAAATTTGCGAACACGCGTGAGCAAAGCGTTGCTTCAATGGCAGCAACTTCACGGCGAATATTTTCTTGTAGGACCTGAATTATTTAAGGATTGTTACTGTAAACTCTTGACTTAAGGTATCCCCAAAATAAAGTCGCACGATGTAAGGTCCGGTGACCGAGGAGCCCAGGGTATGTCTCCGTTCTTGCTGATTAATTTATTGAAAAAAATTCCCTTACCTTCTCCATTAAAACTTTAGTTGTGTATGGAGTGTCCCCGTCTTGCTGAAATTGTGTTATATTGTTAAACTTGGGAAATAGCTACAGTTGCGGTACCAAAAACTTGTCAATCATTTGGCAATACACGTCAGCAGTGACTGTCTCTCGCTGGTTAAAAAATTGGCCACTCGGTCAGAAATTGCACACCACACTGTCGTTTTTGGACAATGCATACATTTTTGATAGTGTTCTCTTGGGTTGTCGAGGTATCAGTATCTCATGTTCTATTTATTAACATAGCCATCGATATGAAAATGTGCTTCGTCAGTAAATAATATGTTTCCAAGCGTTTGTGATGTTTGAAAACGTTCCAGCATCGTTCTCGCTAAAGTTTAACGTAAAAAATATACATTTTCGTAGAGAAACTGCACGATTTGTAGCTTGTATAGGTGAAACTGTAGTTTTTTTTAAAAAATAACGTGCACTGTTGATTTTTTTATTCCAGTACAGGCTGCTACCTTCCTTATCGATTTACGCTGATTGCGCATAATTTCACGTCGAACTTGAGCCACATGTTATGGCGTCGTTGCTGACGTTGATGGTCTCGGAGGAGTTTGGTTAACCATTGTCCCTTCTTGTCTGAACTTTTGAATCCAATACTAGATAAGTTACGTGCTCGGTCATTTACTTGTCGAATATTAAAGTGAGTACAAAAAAAAGCGAGATGCGCACGTACCAATGAATCACCGCACTTTAAATATTGCTCAACCGCGAACGTGCGGTGTGTTCCCGACCAGCGACTCATTGCTACTGGCAAATCCGAAAATCACGCGCATCGAACAATATCCTTCGCACATACCTCATTCTGATAGTTTACGAGTAATTACAATTTAATCTTGAAATTTTTCCGCTGGACACCCTTTATTTGGCTGTGAAGATTCCATACGGAGTTCGCATGTTCAAGATTGTTACTTATATCTGTCCGATCCTTTTTGTAGTATTTTATAATTTGTTGGTTTATGGTTCACGCTTTACTTCCAAAAAATATATTATAAAATCAAAGTACTTACACTATGTTATATATTTTCGGCTCGGAGCGACACCAGTACATATAATTTTGAAAAGAAAATTCCAGAACCATATTATTAATCGAATAATTTATTATGTATTGTAGTGTTTTTGTATAGTATCTGTAATAAAAAGACCCTACAGATATCTGTTTATGATCAGATCACGTTTTAATCGTGTGTCAGAATTTGAATAAATCAAAAATAAAATGAAAATTATATTTCGAGAACTTTCCTACCAATTCCAATGATTCGATCTCTCGGTGAGCAGGTGTTGACCTGACTGCAATATTCGCCCGACTCTCCTCCCTACAGCCCCTTCTCTCACACGTCTCCCACCGTGCCTGAAGAGGAGACCTGTGACCGCAGGACGTCTACTTGCCACCGCCGCCAAATTTTCGTTATATTTCAGTAAGCCGATACTGTGGATATGAATTAATTATAATTTATACCTGAATTTGCCTGATTTATGATTATTCGACTTTAAAGTTTTAACCCTTAGGAAACGACCCCCGAATTGCACGGAAACTTTCCCGGTTCGGAGGAATTTACGTCTCGAGACGGTTTATGTAGGCTTTACTAAACCATCTTTTTTCGGAGAGCTTCAACTTTACATCAACAACTTTCCTGAGAAACGTTCATTTTTAGAATACCACAAAGTAACATAAAATTTTATTGAGTATCGATTATTAAATGAGTATGTGTTTATTTACAGTTTATTTGTTTATATTTTAAAAGATAGTGGAATTAATTCCTGTCTAGTAAAAAAATATTTAATCGCCTTAGTTTTATCGTGCTCACAAATTGTTTGTAATTTTGTTTTGTGAAAAACAACTAAAAACAAAATTAATGTACACGTAATTAATATTGTATTTAAAAAAATAAATCAACGTTAAATAAAAAATACTGAATACACCTAAAACGTATTTAATTGAAACAAAAACACAAATTTGTCTGTTAGTTTTTTTTATAGGAATTAAACCTTAAGGACGCAGAGAGGAAATCATACCATAAGGTTACAATGTGATTTAACGATTCCAGAGTGATGAAAGTAATTAATTATATTTTTGAGAAATAAAAAATAATTCAGTCTGAGTGATTGTCGTGAACTATTTTTGAAAAAATGGTAATGTTTTTGATATATATATAATGTGGCGACCGGATACCGGTCGCCAAATGTTAGTGGTCGCCACTTCAAATTAATTTTTGCTCATGATGGACGTCAAATAGGCGGTGATATATACATATATATATATATATATTTTGATATTTGTGGCTTTATTAGACTCATTAAAATTGTGTACATTCATTTTGCAATGATTGTCTAGTTTCTGTTTTGCCAGGAAGTTTTTAGTACATTTATACCACGTACGTTTCCATTTTATAGTATTGTTATTTTATCATTTCCCAGTGCATAGAAAATAGTTTTTTAAAATTTTATTTTAAGGATTTTTTCACGTAATTTTATTATTATAAATATATATTTTTTTATTATTGTAATAGTTCACATTTCATGAGTAGTGTGTTAATTACACGCGTAAAATTAGTAATTGTACTCATACTTTTTACTATCTAATATATAAATTTATGTTATTAAAAGTGTTATGGGAAATTGTGTCATATTGTAAAATAAAGTTTTGATGCGTTATAAGAGCGAATGGGTCATCACTTTGGGGAGAAGAAGACGATGTATCAGTGCCGTTTAAAGTTAATTATATTCTATTAAGTTTTCTTGCGTTTGCCCTGTTGCCTCATGCGTACATTCAATTCGCGGTTTACCAAATTTTAACCCGCGTATCTTCGCCCCTTTTTATTCCTCACCTATCTTTAAGCACAAGGAAGAAAGAAAATGTTGCAGTAATTAAAGTATATCAACTGCAGCAAGTTCAGTGCGCTTGGAACTTTTGTACGTATAACTACCGTCGCTTCACTCCGCTTTATTCCGTTAACGATTATAATTAATCTTACTTTCATACCACTTATACATAATAATGTGTTAGTATACACTCCGCAACGCTTGTATTTATAGTGAAGAGAAATCAACAAATGAATCAGCATCTGGCAGACGAAAACTAAGTGCCTTCCTTTCTTTCTCATATTTCCACCGCGATGTTTATGTGAGTATTATGTCAAAATATGGTCGAGATATCAGAAGGACATGTGTGCGAGTGTCTGGTGCCCCAAATTAAATACATCGGGCGCTCACCTATTCATTAACCTCAATAATGCGGAGAGTATGTGGGTGTGTGTATGTGACCAAAGCAGGATGAACAATAGCACAGTAACAAATATAAGTATACGTAGTAACAACGTGAAGCGTTTTCTAATGGTCCAGTTTTAGTGAGAAGTGGCGCGCACGGGCCGGTCTCCGGACTCTGCGGTGCATATTATTGTTATTTGTTGATGTTGATGAGATTTATGGGAGCCTCGTTTTACACCCAGGTATACGCAGGGTGCGTTCAGGGGCCTTCAGAGGTGTTGTTGGTGGTTGTTATAAAAATATCTACTATTCTTACTAATTATATTCACTTACAAGACAGTCCATATATTTGTTACACACAATATCAGTAATAACATAATAGGTACAGCGAGCCAATATTTTAATGTATGTTTAAAAAATTAAACAATTTATTTACCTAACTTAATCCAAAGCTTTCTTACATTTATATGTTATGTAGTTGGTGTGCACGTTTGTTAGCAAAAGTGTTTCATTTGTGCATACTTTTACTAAACGTGGTGTGAAAATGTATGTCTCTACTTGTAAAAGTACTTAAATACTACTAAGAAAACTTTTTTTTTTCAGCCTGAGTACATCCATTGGTAGACATAGGCCTCCCTTTTTGCCTTCCACGACTTCCGGTCACGTGTTCTCTTCCAACACAAGTCACTGATTCTCTCAATATCATTGGTGCAGTGCATATGTGGTCGGCCTCTACTCCTTCCCAGCCATGGATGTCGCAATAGGACTTCTCCATTCGCCTGTTCATCAGTCAGTCTGGCCAAGAGTCCAGCACAACCGCACTTAAGGTTGAGACAGTTCCCACAGTTTTTAATAGCAATACACCTTGGATTTTCTTCATTGCTTTTCTCATTTTTCATTTCTCAAGAAGTAAATACTTCTAAGCAACATAGAGAAGGCTTTCACTGCTGTTCTATACGTCAGCGTAAATATTTTACAAAAATATCGTCAACGCGTGCTTGTGTTTTTGATGTTTTTTTTACAAATGTCGGCTTCCTTAAAAATTTATCACACAAATACAAATTGGCACAAAATTCCAAATAAATAAAGTGTAAGGTTTTAATTTAATTTATTGTCGACTTAATTTAACTTTTTATTACTTTTATTACCGTAAACGCTTTGTATTGTTAGACAAATGTACGTTAGGTTGGGGAAATAAATTAAATATAAATTGATTACAGCACCATTCGTGTAAAGAAAGTAATTTGCAATATATCTTATCGCATGTAGGATAAGTATTAGCGTGATCTTAACCGGATCTTGCAGGGAGCTGAAGAAATATCTCGCAGAATTACGTGTTTCGGCGAATATCTATTTCTCTCAGAGCTCGGACCACTTTGGAAATGCTCAACAACCGTTTCAGATACATTTTTAAAACTTAATAACATTTGTAAACAGTATTGGAGTATTATACTTATTAGTTTATACTTTTGTACTACCAGAGAAATTTTATTACTAACACATAACGATACATTACAAAAAACGAGTTTTTAAATAGAAAAGCGAGCTTGAAAACTTACTAATTTAATATTATTACTATTTAAAATATTTTAATGATATTTGTTTACACGAAGGGTTGGTGAAAAGGGATGTAAGAAGGGTGATATAAATTTGGTAGAGGGACTGAACAATAAAGGCTCATGGAACAATCAGGAAGAACACGACTTACCTGGATTTCCTTGCTGTATTCACAACATTCCTGAAATTGAGGATATTTCTTTGATGATTAGCACGAAGCACTGTGATACACAATAGACGTTTTGGCACACACTACGAGAAAACCAAAACATAATAGCACCAATAACTTGAAGTCAGTATGACGAGCTCTTAGCAGGACATTCACACTTCTTGACAGTTCAGAAGTCATAGATCACATACAGAAAAAGTTGTGTTCTAAGGTAAGGGTAAAAGGACACATAAGTATAGTAAACCTAATGGAGCATCCACACGAGCACGGCGATCTGGTCCTGTCATAAATACCGAACAATATTTTTGTATTAATAATATTATTATTAATTATAAATATATTTTTTATATTACATTAATAATATGCCTAACCTAAATGGCCACTAGTGGAAAAAATGAATATAATACTAACTTCATTATAAATATACTATGAACAAAAATGATATTGTTATAAACAGGGGTCCGATTTATACCTTTTTCTATATTTACATGTAATTATTTTAGTAAAATCATAATTATAATAGTATGTAATAAGATACAAGAAGTTTTATATTGTCTAAAACAAAAAAAAGTTTGGTTGAAAACTGATTATATTTATTTTAAAAATGTTATTAAGAAAAATTATAAATTATAATTTCCAAAAAAATCTTTACTAATCATTGCCGACAGCAGCCTATTAATCCAGCAGTCGGGGGTTCAAGCATTCCTCATTCCGGGTGACCAGCAAGAAAGTCTTATTTTCATAGCACAAGCTTTTCATACCTTTGTTTGAAAAAAGTTAGAATATTTATGTGACATGTATTCCGTGCACGAATTTTTTTTAAATAAAAAAAATAGTGGTAGATATTATGAATACACATCTTCGTAGTAGATATGTATTAACCTTTTAAATGCCATGAGCGCGTTAAAATGCCAAACTTTGTATGTCACGCCAAGCTATAAGCGTGTTAACACGTACTTTTGGACCTTGCAAACACGCAGGGATTAAAGTCATATTTTTAAGTTATTTTGCCATCTCACGACGACAGGTCACAGTTTTTGATGGATAAATCAAGACCCTTAAAGCCTAGTCTTATCCTATACGGTGTCTTCTATTTTAAATAGAGTTGGCAGTTAAAATGTTATTTAACAATAATTAATATTTAGTTTTAATCTTTGTAAGTTAAGCGTGTAAAAACGATAATTTTAAAATCATTTTTTTCCTGCAACAAGGAATATTCTGTTTTCTAAATTTTACTTACAAATATAATTCGTTGATTTTGAATAAGATTATTCAAAAAATATACCATATTGTATCTAACCATTTCTGGCTCGAAGTGGTATCGGCAAATATTTTTGGTTTGAAATATACAAATGTTGCACGTCAAATATAAATAATGTACCGTGTTTAAGATAAAATTCTACCCGAGAGTCGCTAGCGAAGTTGCTGCCAAAGCGTAAACCTCAAGAAAAAACTTAAAGAAGCGTAGTGTGTTAACTGAGTCCGTATATATTTGACACTCGCCCCTAAACATAAAAAGAGTGTCTGAGCTGTCTTATAATATTAACCTTTAATATCGAAGTTGGACATTTATGGCTGACAGTGAGTAAAAGTTTTTAACTTATAAACTTCTTTCGGCAGTGGATTTACGAAAAAGCTCACATCGTTCACCAGTCGTTAAAAGCTTGCCGTAGCGGTGTATGGGGAAAGTTTCAAAAAGCTCTTGTCACTGTGAAAGTTTGCGAAGATTTCGTAATATTTTGTCCTTAAATAAACCGACAAAAGTTCAGGTATATTTTAAATTTTGGACATAGTTGTGGAGCAAGGTCGGGTGGTACAGGTAATCGATTTCTAAATAAGCAACTATAATTTTTTTAAATATGCCGTTGATGGGTGAATTAAATTTAAACAATTAAGTATTACAAAAAAAAAATCAAACCAAAGTAAATATATTAATGAAATAGATTAATATTTTTTCGAAAAAAAGAGCTCCACCGGGATAAGAATAATAGAACAGAAGATATAGAATGCAATGTTCCACAGCAAATAATTAATATGTAATAGATATTGATGAAGAATTTGTATACTTTACAAAATAAAGCTAAATAATGATACCTAAGTTTTGGGCCAATTACCTATTTTTTAATAGTTATTATTACACGTTTAATAAAGTATATCGCACAGGATTGAGAAGTCGCCGAGATGACGTCAATTAATTGATGTTGTAAGGACACGAGGCAGTAAATTTGAGGTATGATCATCGGCGTGCCGCCGGAGGGACGTGAGATAGATTTCGGTAAACAATGATTGGCATTTTCTTATAAAATGCAACATGCTAATACGGTTGGAAAAATATGAATAAATAAATGTAATGTTTGTAACTAAAATAAAACGAGGTATTCTGCGGACGGGAACTCGTTCTCGATTCTGTCACCGTAGTGTACCTAGATTGAACATCTTTTGTATTTCATTTTTTCCGACTTCATAATCATTATCATCATCATCATCGCCAGTTGAGAGAAGTGGAGATCGGCGAACTACCCATGTCTACATTTCTCTTTTCCTGTACGGAACATATAGTATATTTAAATATTAAAGTTTTTTTATAATTTTCAATAATTATATGATCCATATCGACCCATTTATCATGTAAAAAGTAGACCCAATCGAGAAAGATACTAAGCAAGCACTAAAAACACGTGTCCTTAGGTATAATAATAAAATTACCAATTTATGTCATGCCCGCCACATAAAATACGCACGTAGGAAAAAAATCAACCCGTATAAAATTAAAATACCAGTAAATATTTTGTAATCAGTTCTCTTGAATAAATCCAAAGTGAAACAACTTGAGTATTTATTGATGAAATAACCTTCACGCATGTTTCTTCAAATCATTATAAGTCAGTTAAAATATTCAGAAGATTTAAAAAACCAGCAACTGAGAAATAATATGAAAACGAGAAAATACAGTCTTTATTCTGTACATAATAATGTATATTAAAAAAAATAAAAGATTTGTATTGTCTAATCATATATACCTAATAATTTTATGTTATCTAGATGTTTAATTAGAAATATTTTAAAATATGGTGTCTCAATGAGTTAGAGGTACCTACATGCTAAAATAACAATATATTTTTTGTGAATGTTTACTGTGATGTCCTTGGGATTGTATGATTATATGTGTGATTGTGTGTGAGTGCCGCATCGCCGGCGTGCGTGCGTGCGAGGCTATAAAGAGCGGCGCGCGGCAGGGCGCGGCCTCTTTCTCTGCGTATTCATCGGCTTAATCGTTTAACCTATACTAGTGATATACCTTGTACTAAATTGTATCGTATTGTAATAAAAGTGTAATTGTTACAAAGTATATTTCTTGGACCTTCACATTACGAGGTGTACACTGAAGACATGGTTAAGAGACAAGTACGTAACATTCAAAATTTTAATAATTATGATGACTACATATCTACTTGGTTACTTTTTAAATTATGTACACTAATATTAACATAATATACGTTTTAATGTTTTATCAAGATTTATTGCTGATATCACCCTTATAATTATTACTACGTCTTAGGGGATGAGATCTCGACTAGCGCATTCTTCCATTCCTTACGTATGGTAGTGAAGATGTATGAAAATATGCTGGGAACCATAAGAATATACAGAAATATAAATGATGGATAAAGAGTGCAGACCAAGGTGAAGTGAGTCATAGGCACGGCTTAAAAGTATGTAAACCATAGACCACCGAATATATAGACATGAAGTAACGCAAATTTCTTATCCCAATATTTTCATTTTAGTATCACCACTTACGTAATCAAATAGCTCCACGACTGTTTTAAAAAAAATGATCGATTGGAACGAAAATTTAATATAATATAATAGACGATATAATATGCATTAATTGTTACAAATACGTCTTGCTTACACAAATATTAAATTTTCGAAGAGTAAATACATTTATTTTTGCATAAATGTGTCATAAAGATTTATGTTTCCACCACGAATGTGTGTAGAATGTCCCTCGTCCCGCGAATAATGTTCCAAGACCCTCTAATATATGTAAACTTTAATTCATACCTATTCATTTACTGGTATGTGAAAAAAAAAATTTATTAGCAGAGATAATCGATGAATAAATAATATTCTTGAATGTTGTCCACGAAACTAAAACACATATTTATGCAAATATTGGCAAACAATCGAAGTGGCAGAGTCATGGAAAGGCTTTTGTTTAGCTGTGCTTTGACAATGGTTAAAGATGATGATGATTACCTTAAAATGAATCTTTTGATATTTCAAAGCCACAAACGCGGTAATTTTATGATTTGAAGCGGAAAGGGTGGAGCTGACTAATCTATACATATAAAACCGAATGTCTGCCTTTTTGTTCTTTATTCAGTCCTGCAGCCTTTGACCGATCTTAACCAAATTTTATAAAATTACTCTTTAAGATGCTGCGCAAAACAATGGCACCAATCCCCGCGGCCAACCCACCCTTTCCACCCTCTCCACCAGATATAAATGTGTTTATATTGAATGCTACCCACTCCAAATTTTGCCTAGTTATTATTTAGAATTCTGCAGAAAACATAGACACCATCCCCCTAACTCTCCCCCTTCTCCCGATACAAATGTGTATGGGGGGTAGTTTCTGGTAGTGCGAATGAAACACGCTGTTGGTGTAGAGTCGTAAATACGGTCAGAGGATCAGAGGAAAGAACAGGGAGCGTACAGAAGATAGCGGAGCGTGGAATATGAACGCTCTAGTGACTGATCTTTGCTGCAGTCTACGTTCTCAATCCGAATGTCGTTCGCGTGGTCCGTCGGATAGGAGCGCCGGCAATGGCGGTAGATTTGAATCGCTGCTTCTACATATGGATAATTGATTGAATGTCATCCTTTCAAAATTTTGCGTAGTTTAAATATTTAGAACCCTGCGCAAAACATAGATATCCTTTCTTTCAACTTGGCAGCTCCTTTCCAACTCCATGGAATTAATGTGCTTTAAATTAAAAGACATCCATTCCAAATTTTGCATAGTAAATCTTTAGGAACCTGTGTAAAACAAAAACGTCCCCCCTTCTCATGGCCTAGCCATGAATATCACCTGTAACAAATTTTACACAGTTACTCTATATAACCCTGTATAATACATAAGCGCCCACTCCACCCACGGCCAATCTACTCCTCCTACTCGATATGAATGTATATTACATTGAATGCCTTCGGTTTAAAATTTTGTTCACTCTAGGATGCTGAGGAAAATATCAACTCACCCCACTTCTACGGACGTCTCACCCTCCTCTTGCCTAGACCAAATTTTCCATTCATCTTTATTATTTAAAGCCTGCGCAAAATAAAGGTACCCCGCATACCCTTCGCCAAAACAACTATTTGAAATAATAACTAAATCTGAATCCCGGACAACCCCGGGTAGGGACCGCTACTTTATTTCTAAAATAAAACAAATTGAACAATTTCATTTAATGAAATTTTGTTGATGTGAGCTATCGGTCATGAATGTAAAGAAAAACATGATTGTTTGCTAAATTAGCTTTTCCCCTTTCTAAAGCGATACAATGAAGAAAGATGTGCGAAAATTATTGTTATAAAAAATACCCTTCCGGCGAGACTCCTAAAATAACCCAACCATTTTCTGAAAGCGTTTCTCTAAATTGATTGCGTATAGCACCACTATTTCTCCACTTCAGAAACACTCAAGCGCCTTCCTGAGCAGAATAGTAATATGCTCCGTAAGAGTAATACAGGACACAACTTGTATCTTAATATAGAGAAATAAATTTACAGACAACATAGCTTTTCGGTAATTTTTTAGTTAACGATTAATGTAAAACATTCACGATCAAGTAATAATGTACTATTTATATTATTATAATATTATTGATTAATAGAAAGTGACGAATTTAACAACTTATGTAAATATTATGAATATAATATAAGTATATCGTGCTAATTAAGCAGGCACGGGGCATATTAATGATTTATATAAATGTAGTTACTAATTCCTCTAATAGCAAATACTGTTTTGAATGCAGTCGAACTCGGTTATATCGAGCACGGTTATAGTGAGATCACGGTTATAATGAGGAAATACTTATTATTTTGATTCAGGTCTGTTTTCATACAACTCTTCACTGTTATAGTGAGCTCGCTTCACTGATAAAATGTACAAAAGTATTGTTAACAAGTGAAAAAAATACACTATACGGTCTAAAGACCCTAATTCTTGAAAAGTCATAAAATTGAAAGCAGCGTCAGCCGACAAGGTTCCTTATTGTTTACGATTTCCTTCAGGTTTGTCAATTTAAAAAAAAAACAAACAAACTCATTGATCAGTTGAAAATTGACCTGTATCTTTGCTATAGGCTCTAAATTATTAAAAAAAAATTCTTTGCCCGTTCAATGTTTGACCTCATTTTTTTATTTTTTTATTAAATATATAATTTGAAATATATATAATCACATAACTATAACTCTTTTTAAATGCTTATATCTCTGATAAGATTAAAGTTAGATACATGGAACTAGAACAATTTCGATTCATATTTTAATACATGTCTACCCCTAAAATAGGAAGTATTATACGTAGTTTAAATACAAATATACTGGATCTATCACATCATCTATCCCCGCTTGTAAATAGCTCTAGATATATTTAAAATGAAGCTGTCTGTTTCAGAAAATATACATCGTACGATCGATAGCAGTTGTAAAAAAATCAAAATACATTGTAACATTACAAACTGATGTCACGTTCGAAATGGCCCCGTCCCTTGTTATAATACCAAGTATCTCGTAATGCTTTCATGTTGGTATCGTGATCTGTTTTGAAGGTTATAAAAACGGCCACCATCTATAGTTGTTTTTCAATTCATTAAGTTGAGCTGTCAAAATTACGCGGTTCACTGCTGCGGCCAGCTGATCTAAGATGTAACCGTGAGCATCCAAAGTAACTAAAGGGTAAATATTTTTATGTTATTCAATCACAAGTGCATAATATACTATAATTTGTTAATCTAATCGCATGGTGAATAAAGTTAACAGGCAACGAGACGTTTCCTTTGGTTACATTCACTACTTCGGTTTTGGTGTCATTACTACCACGGGCTACATCACTGCATACGAATCCTATTGCGTCGGTCTGGATGCTGAAAATTAACTACGATGATGGGTCGAGGTTATGTCATCTGTTGTAATATTTTTATTTTGTTGTCATCAGCCTGCATCGCAGAATGTCGAACTCGCGCCCAACCCGACGAAATTAGAATCTGTTAATGTGAATTATAATTGACTCTAACTTTATTTATGTTATTTTTTATGATTAGATTCCATTATATAATGAATAACACCTTTTCATTTATCTCCTCCAGGTATTATTTATAAATTTTTTTCAGTTTAGGATGAAAGCAGAATGAGACGTGGGTATGCGTTTCCGAGGCGAAGAATCTAAGAAACTTGTGTTCACCACTGACTAGCCTGTGAGAGGATAGACCAACGGCCTTCACCCTCATAACATACAATGCAATATAAATAAAATGGGAATAAAATGATTGTCAACAATGATACGCTATTGTTCATGTCGATTAGCCGATGATACAGATAAACCAAAAATGGAATATGATTAATTACATCTGTATATAAAAAGATTAATTTTAAAATGAAAATACATCAACACTGTTAAAGCTGTTAATATTTTATAAATTGTAATTTTGTAAATGACGTGTTACCAACACAACCGAATTGAAGATTGTTTACGGATTTGGGTTTAGCGAAATAATATCTCAGGCAAATATTTTTCATTGTGATAATTTCATAATAGAAATCATTAAATATATTAAATCAAAATTTTCATCACAAAATTTATAACCATTGGTATAATATTTATTTATAATTTATTTAAATAAACATACAATATTTTGAGAATTTTAAATGTATTAAAGTATCAAAAGCATTTTAAAAAGGTTACGATAGTATAACATCTCTCAAATATCATCTTACATTTTTTTATATCTTTTGGAAAAAAGATAAAAAGAACTTACCAAACAGGATAAACAAGGCCCCGCACAGGAAGTACCCGTCCGCCATTTTGCCGTTTCCCTTACGTTTCACTGCCGGTTCCGATGAAATTCATCAATTGAGTGTTTTTTTAGAATATGTCCGCTTGTTTGCCAATTAAATTTGCACTGATAAGTGTTGGGACAATCATATTGGCGCAAAACTTTTCGACCCTGAAACAAAATAAAAGTAAACAAATTATTATTATTTTTTTAAATACAAATTAAATGTATTAATTAGAAAGATATACATATAAAATCAATTTTATCAAAAAATATTGTCGTTGCTACCGGAATTCGAACCTGGATCTCTTCCTATCCGAGGAAAATGCATTAACCGATTATGCTACACCAACACGGTGCAATGATGACAAATTTTCGAACCTATATGTTACACTTTTCAAAATGATACATCTATCGTTTTATTATTTGAAAGCAATCTTCTTTATGTTTACGAAATCTCAAATACCTTTGAGTAATCCGATAGAAGACGCAAGAATTAATAATTCATTTTTATTAAATTTGGTATACATTGATACACCTTATATGAAGTTGTAATTATTCAGAACATGATATAAAATTCGGATTGGAAGAGATTCAGGTTCGAATCCAGGTAGCAACAATAATATTTCTCGATAAAATTGATTTTATATGTATATGTCTCTAATTAAAACATTTAATTTGTATTTTTAAAAATATCGCAGACCTATGTTCTGAATAATTACATATTCACAATAAGAATATGTTATTCTTAATCAATTAAATGCATTAAAATAATAATTAATACTTTGTAGCTTTTAAAAAATATATATATTATATTTTACCTGATATTGAAATAATTTTTTCGTTTTTTTTAATATATTTTTATTATAACCAACTAAAGAAAAAAAACCTACCATTTTAAATCTACTGTATCAATATTTTGATAAATTATATTATATAGAGTGTTTTATTTAAATTTAAATTCTGTAAAACGCGTTTCAAATTCTTAACATTTTTCTTTTAATCAACAACATTATTTAATATTAGATATTCGCCCCTGAGAGCTCTTTCTTCACCAACATTCATCCACTCAATTAATGAACATTCGCGGGATTGTTCGTTTACTTTATAATTAATAATGTTTCCTTAGAAACCCTCAACCGTGGTGAGTCAGCTTTTAGTTATGTTGACTGTCGCAGGTACAATTTTGGCTTCCGAATGGGGGGTTGGTTGTATCGGTTGTTCAATTAAAATTAACCCTCGGTAGGAAAATATTATTTTATCCAAGAGTTTCATAATAAGTTTATTAATAAATATTATATACAGAAAAATTCCAATTGTGTACGATTGAGTACGAAATATTATGTATGAGAATTTTATTAAGTTACTATACATTACTTAATATAGTGAGAATCTGTCTGCGTAAGAAAATATCTGATAAACTTAACTGGACTAAATTAAACTGGACGCTGAAACAATAAAGTAATATTAGTATATAAGCAATCGGCTATTGCCTCATTGTGCATTCTGCATTGCTATCCCTGAAATTGTTCAAACGGTGTTTTTACGTATCAACTTTGAAATATACATATCCATTTAACGACATTCTTAAAAAATACAAACATAACATTCATATGTCATATAAGGAAAAGATAAGGAAATGAGAGCGAACCCACCACTTACCCAGGACCGATGCAATAAGCTCAATGCTCCTATCTCGGTCCTACTCTTTCGTCGCCTGGTTGGCATTTTTTAATGCTACTAGGCAACTGCCCCACATATATGAAATGGCGATACCGCACAGCTGCCAAAACAAAATTTGCCCTCATTGTTCCTGGTTGACTCACTTTATTAGTAAATAATATTAAAAATACATTAAATAAAGATAATATAAAATAATACAATAACACAATTAACAAGACCGAGGAGCAGAGGAGAAGTGAAGAGGCACTCCCTTCCGGGAAACGAGACGGCACAAAAGAAAAACATATAGGAGATTCATCCTACACACACCACTGCCGGCAGATTTAACCCACAATAAAAGTATATCACAGATCATATTTGGGCAATAGGTAGAAAATAAAAATAACAAAGAATAAGGAAAGAAACTGCTACCATAGAGTGCGTCGCGATATAATCATGAGACATAGATGAGATGACAGGATGACTCGTAATAAATACAATGAACATTTCACTTCAAATTGAATATATATTTACGTACTGTTATTGAATATATATACTGGAATACTGGCACAACTTCCGAATCCAATACATCCATCAAGAAAGTCATAGATAAAAGATGGGGAATCGTAATATTATTATGGACACTAAGTTTATAAATATGGCTAGGGGTATATCTATATTAGCATAATGCGTAACCCGTGGATAGCTAGGCGTACAAACTACATCATTCTCCAGGAGTTCAAGATTAAAAACAGACTGTACTTTGTCCGGAATGCGAATGCTGAAGTACTTCGGACGAGGTGAAGCGAGTCTGGGTAAACTGGTAAATTTCGGCAATATTAAGAGTCATCCCTTGGTAAGAGTGAGATGGACAAACCATACAAAATAAATTATAAGAACATCCTCTATAATATTATTTTGTATGAGGAGTATAAGTTTTGCTAGACTTTATTTGTTTTCATCAGGTACCAATTCGAAATTAAGAAAAAGTTATTTGAGAAACAATCCAATTCCGTTTACCCGGATTCTGCGAAAATGAAATTATTTTTCTTTGGGTATATAACTTAAATTAATTTTAAAGGAATTATTTATTTTAATTAATGTTGGGCCACATTATATAAACACTACATTAAAACTGTTAAAAATACGATTATAACAAATTTTACAAATTTAATAAACTGATCAGATTTAGAACTGAGTTTTGTGTCAAAATTATGTGATATAATATATATATATTATTTCAATGTGGCACATATATTATATATATGTGCCACATTGAATGTGTATTACAAGTGAAGTTATATTTTCACTGGCGTTTTAGTGACTGTAATGTGTTTACGTATATATATATATTTTATTCATAGATGGCAGCACAGTCACTCTTAATGAACATATGAAAGAATGTACAGAATTGATGTTAAGGAATTGACTTCAAACCGAAATTTAGTTAACCGTGGGAAATATAATTCTCCTGTGAAAAAGTACGGTTGTACCGTAATAGCAATGACAATGGCACGTCTTACCGTGCCAAATCGTCGACCTAGAAACCATTTACTAAAATTTTGATCTAATCTAGAAGAGACTGACTATGTTATCATCGCACCGTTTCACCGGGGGGTAGGTAGAGAGGATAGAGCGTCACACTCTTCCGTTCTGACTCGCCGATTATTGAGGCTTCTAACAGGACTGATCTGGTTTACCTGGTCGTGCCAAGTCTTTCGCGGACGTCCTCTTTTTCTGGTGCCATCAATACTTGCGTCTTATATCTTCCTTACCATTTTCTCTTCATGCATCTGTTCCATATGACCAAACCACCTTAGTGATCCTTTCTTAATCTTATTCACTTACTCACTATACCAGAAGAGACGCCAAGAAAAATCACTATCTACCATAATACAGTAAAATACTGTTGTGACATGAGCGCTTACTTATGGAAGCCACCTATTCTAGTTCGTGACTTCTGTGCAGATAGTGCTATAGTGCTCTCAAGTCCATACAAGTCGGATTGACCACGTCGGTGACATTTCACGCTGTCTGGTGTTATCTACTCCCCCTTACACCGATAACTTTTTGATGGTGTTCTTGTCTAATAACATGACCAATATGTGAGGTTTTAGATATTGCCCATGTTATTAGCCTATTTATTATTAGTTGCCTAAATTTCGTTATTCAGGGTCCACGTTTCAGCAAAATATAGAAAGATTAGTAAAATATCGTCTAGCCATATTTATATATTTCTGTCAATCATAGCATAATACAAAAACCTATGATGTTTTAAAATACTTCAAATATACATAAACTATATTTCTAGTGACGTTTTAGCTTATATTTAAAAATATCAGACAGTTTGAAAAATTTTCGCAGACTACCAAATATATAGATATGCACTAACGCGAATTCTTTGTTCAAAATTTTCAATTTGGTGTCACCCACGTGATCTTTTTGGTACCACTTATACAATCTTATAGATTCGCGACTATTTTTAAATATATGACTCGATTGAAATGAAAATTTAAACGCTGACAATATAATGTAAAAAATACGTCTTGATTACACAAAGATATAATTTTAGAATGTAAATTCTTTTACTGTTGCATAAATGTGTCATAAACTATCGGATTTATGTTTCCACAAATAATGTGTGTAAATTGCCTCTCGTTCCGCAAATAATATTCCAAACCCCTCTCTTATAGGTACACTTTATTTTATGTCTATTCGTTTAGGTCTGTGTAAATTTTCTATACAGTTTTTTTATAAACCACCTAAAGTTTCTGCGGACGACATTATGTTTGTTTTATCTAGATTTAAAACACTCGTTTTACTTCTATTGAGCTACAAATAAATACGTATAGATAATTAATCTACATCTTATAAATAAATATGTAACGTGAAAGTAATGCAGTTGGTTAAATGAAAACAGTATAAAAATTAATAACCTGCGTATCTTTGGTTAGTATAAAATATTTACACATAAATTGCTTCCCAGTGAGTTCAGTGCAACATAAGTATATATTTTGTTAAATAATATATAATATAGATGAAAAAAAATCAATGACAGCGACTCTGCTAGGATCCACAAGGGCCGGTTGTGTGATCAGTAGTAAATTTTTTCCATAGTAATTTTTTACTATAGTAATTTATTACCATCGCCCGTGGTAAAAAACTATTATTCGTACGTTAAATTTACTACTGTCAAAGTCAATCCCGCCTAATAGTGTGGTATGGTGAATAATCATCAAATATCTCAGAATTTAATTTATTTTAAATACTCACAATTTCAAAACAAAAAATTGTACGCTGTATCTATGGCTTTATTTAATGGGCGTTCGAAATCTGTCACTTTACTGGCGAAAAATTTTCGGTCCATGTGTAATAATGTTAATTCAACAACGAGATCATAATCGGACGAACCCATCGCTAAAATGTGCCAGGTGACTTTTGATCCGCCATTTTTGACGGTTTTACTATCGGATATCGCAGAGTGAAATAATGTCCTTTCGATGACTTAATATTTTTTACCAAACGATCGAACAATCCGTTTTAGCAAAAAAAAATACTAAAGTAATTTTTTTTACTATAGTAAAAAATTACCACTGATCATACAACTGGGCCTTATTTTGTAAAAAAAAAACGAAACAGCATTGACGATATCAAAATATTGGAAAGTATCAAAATAATAATGAATACTTATCTTAAATAAAAAAAAATAATAATAAAAGCGTTAATATAAAAAAATTAATCTAGAAGGGAATACACCTTACTTATATATCATTATTAAGCGTAACATCACGAAGAAAAAATTTTGAGAAAAATGTCATAAAATCTATGTTTTTGATATTTTAATAATTTCTGTAATTACCGATTAGAAATATTTTCAACTTACATTTTATGTATCTTATCGTTGCCATAATCAAAGACACGCAGGCTTTCATTTTGTAGATGAATATTTTTGTTAATTAATTAAATACAAAGAATACCTGTATTTACTAATAGCGTCGGAGAGAGTCGTTAATTGGCTGAGTGACTATGCAAATTATTCCTAACAAAAGTTGGATTATGTGGCAACTAATGGAGTTTCACTACTTGGTTCACTGCGCGTGCAATTAAGTACGCCTTCCTATATTTTTACTGACAAATTAATTAAAAATGTATTCTAGATTTAGCATGTAGAAAATTTATTTTTGTTGTGAAACATAACAAGTCATGGAATAGGGGTAATAATAATAAGATAACGAGAATAAGATTTAGGGTAAATATTTAATATGCAGGGTGTCGCCTGCAAGGTACTATAAAAGGCCAAAGTATCGTAACTTTTTAGCATTTTGTCGCCACTATTTACGCCAAATTTAGTCTCTAGAGTACTTCTAAAGATTAAAAGGAGTTATATAACGTTTTATGTTTATATAATGTTTGATATGAAGACATAATAAACTACAGCAGTATAAAATATAATTTATACGTTATGCTATCTTTATATAAACGTAAATGTGTACGAAAATATAATTTTAATCAATACTCCTATATTATGTTTTATCTTGAACAAGACTAGAATCCATACAAACACAATGTATTGATCCATTTAGTAAATTAAGTCATTATCTATTAGTATTAAAGCAATGTAAAATGTAAATAAAAAAAATAAAATAACGCTTTTTATGTTATTATTCTCTGTGCCATGTACACGTATTGAGATTTTGAGCTAAATGTCAGCATGAGATTGGGGAAAAGATATATAAACTCAATCTCGTGTACACAACATTTCATTTGGCAGCGAAATTTGACACGTGTACATCAGTGTCACATAGAATCATAGATACCTACAACTATTTATTCTGGAGAGTTTGTATCGTCACGCGTTTATAAAATGAATATTGGTCTGTCATAATTATGATATTATTTCTTTAGTAAGCATCATTATTGTAAAATTTGAATCTATGCTTTTAATGCGGCGGGCGGCCACAGAGAGCGCTCGCTCCGAGAGGGCAGACATCGACTGGTGGGCCCAAGAGAGTGGGTGCATTCATGCTTCCACTCGGTTGTGATGGGAAGTGATTAGAATCCGTAAAAATGGCGAGTTATAGCTGTAAAAAAAATAATCTCCTAATTATGACAGACCAATATTTATTTTATAAATGCGTGACGGTACTTTGTAATGTCACAATTTATGCAAACAGAAGGCTTTTTTTTTAAATAGAGATGCGCACACGGAATACATGTCACACCAATATTCTTACTATTTTCAAACTAAGCTAAACGCTTGTACTATGAAAATAGGATTAACTTGCTGGAGTACTGAAACGAGGCGCAAACCACCGATCACTATATCACTAGGCTAGCATATTAACCACTACACCAACAAGCTACCTACATTAAATTACAAAGATTTATTCCGTCTTTTTCAGAGATTCAAATTCATGAATGAATGAAATTCATGAACATGAATGGTCAATGGACTGACTTTTGACGTTTGAAGCATAAAGTGAGGCGCAAGACGGCGAATCTCTGAGACTTATCCGAGTATTGTTTAATATGAGAGCAAAATTCCTGTCTAAGCAATTATCTCGAGTCGAAAATTTCTTAAATATCTAATACGTTGACACAGGTAATTAATATATTAAAAACAACCCAAAATACTTACACTACTGCATTAAATTAGACATGAAAAAATGTTTTTCTCTGGTATATTTCGACTCCAATTCATGTTTACTTCTTTTCTGATATCTATCAAAGAGACTACTCAAGAAGATCAAAATGTCCGAACGGTATTTTCTATTCATTTCACCCCGTATTCTTAAAAAATATCAGAATCCCGAGTTTTATATTTGAAAGCTTGCAAAGGTAACATTTGTGTAGATGACCAGACTGGAATCTGGAACGGCATCTCCCCGCGCTAAGTATCCAGTGTTCCTTGAGAGAGGTCGAAGGAGGAATTGTATTTCATTAACACCCGAAGTTTAATCATAAATATACACCGAGAGAAAGTTATCCCGGGAAACTCTCAAGCAAATGTGGAATGTTTGGAAAACCGATCTCTTTTAATGGCACGCCTAATGCATAATTTAGTTCGTTCTAATGGAAAATTTTAGGTGAAAAATAATTAGGAGTTTTAATAAAATTACTTTTTATTAGAATGTACGATCGCAATATAATAATACCTAAAATTTTATCATAATTATTTCCTACTAAATCCAAATATCACGTTACATTTTAATGAATATAATAGGTACTTACCTACGCAAACGAGTATAAATATAAGAAAAAAATCTATAAAGAAAATTATTTTCTCCTTTTATGTTTCTCGCGTAAATCGCCTGGCATGCCATGGGAAAATATAGCAAAAAAACTACATTCCCAAACAGACTAAACTTCACTAGTTAACTTTTTGTAATTCGTTCTATTAAGTAACTATTTCCAAAGTGCAACTAATTGAAAAATAAACGATAATGCACTGATTAATGACATCTTTCAGTTCCATGATTCTGTCACTCTCTTCAGTCCTCCGCCAATATTTGATTTATCATTCTCAATGATCTGTTAATTAATTAATTAATTTATTTATTGACATACATATTTTTGTTATGTTTGGTGAATATATTATAATATAAGATTGTAATATGTTTATTGTGTGGGATGGAGTAAACTCCACCTCTGATATATACTGAGTTATCTTGGCTACTTTGCTAGACTGAAGTCATGGATTCGACATTAATAAAAATAAAAATATATGTATTGAATAAAAGAAAATAAAGTGGGAGTGTTGTAGAATTAGCGTATTATTAGTGTAGGCAATGTATAATGATTATGTTAGAATGTTGGATAGCCATGCTTCTGATTGATCTCTACCCGATTGGATCACATATTGGGTCCATATTTGTGTAATATTATTGGAGTTGAACGATTTCCACTTGCTACTGAGTGTGTTGTACAGTTTCGGAGCTAAGAACATGTAGAATCTTTGATAAAATGTCGTTGTTGCTCTCGGAACTGGCGTGTAGATGTTCGTTGTTTGTCTTGTGTTGTGTCCATGATTTATTGCTTGGGGTAAGTTTTTGTTAGCATGGAAAAATTGGACGAGTCTCAACATAAAGATTTGTCTAATATCTAGGGCATTGTACTCTTTAAATATAAATAAAGTTTATATTTTGGAATCCTCTAAGACGTATTTTGCCTCGTGAAGACTATTCAAGTGTGCTCATGGAATATTCTGTATCCGTCGATAATCTGGTCTTGTTATCTTGAAAACGACATCCCTCTCCTTGGACTGTGATCTAACCGTTATGCTTCTTTTTCTGTATCTTCTGGTGATTCTCATCATAATTTTTTTCGTACTATGCTGTGTTATCTAGAGCTTATTTAGTAGTTATCTAGAGCTTATCCAGGTTTAACTATTATGTGTGTAGATAATACTAAAAGATTAAAAAAATAAACCGAAAGCATTAGTTATTTTCGTAAAATATTTACTCGAAGGTATTTAAAATTCACCATAATATAAACATGATTGTTTTTAAAGATGTAATAATAGATATATCAATTTGAAAGATTATAAAATACTAGTTCAAAATTTGTCAAAAATGTGTTCGATTGCTATAGCAAACTAAATGTTATTTTTCTATAGATGGATTTTTCTGTATATCTTTCTAGTTGATAAACTTAATATATTTTTAACATATCACTATTTAAATAATTATCTGCATACTGTTCTCATAGCTTTTTTTAGAATTAAAACAACTTTAACTCTTGTAAATATTAAGCTTATATATCTACAATTGATTAAACTGATTCTTTTCAAAAACATGTTCTTTTTACAGTTGCGGTGATAACTTTTCAAACAATCGAAATAATTAAATCTTTGAGCATTTACAACAAAAACATTTTAAATCCTCGAAAAAAATGTACAGTAGGCAAGTAATAATTTTTTTTTGAGGTATAGAAATTTAAAATGAAATAAAATACAAAAATCGTGGTAATGCCCTTTTTTGGAAGGATAATTTTTTATCATTAGTGTTTAAATGTGAATAAAGGACAATCTGGAAGTCTAATTTTCGACCATTTTTTGGAGCAACTGGGGACGTAGATCAGCAATGACGCGACGAAGTTGGCTTTAAAGTCGTCTATGGTCTCTAGTTTATCAGCGTAGACTAGTAACTTTACATATATCCAATCTCAATGGATCCCACGATCTTGGAGGCAATTCACAGGTCCATTACGCGAAATTACGCACTCATCGAATGTTTCATATAAATTTCATATAATAAATTGATTGCAGAGCACGCTGTGTGGCATATTGCGTTGTCTTGTTGAAACCACAGCTCTTCTACATTAATGCCATTTAATTGGGCGACCAAAAATTCAGTAATCATGGAGCTCTCTATTAATAATGGACTAATGAGTCCACCAGCCCATAAAGCACACCACACGGTGACTTTTTGAGGATGGGACAGCATTTCAATAATGGTTTGTGGATTTTGTACACTCCAAATGCGACAATTTTGCTTGTTAATGTAGCCATTAAACCAAAAATGAACGCCGTCGCTGAACAAAATTTTGTGTTGAAAATGAGGATACTACGCTGCACTGCAGCAATAATTTCTTCGGTGCGCACTGTACGACATCTCTGCAGATGCATATTAACAATTAGAGTATGCGTGGTGTAAAAACAATCCATGTTTATTAGAATTACTTGCTCGGATGGACGATTATGTCAACCGGACGCTAATGGGCGTAGCGCACGAAAAGTTTCGCGAACTGAACTACGATTTAATATAAATTTTCACAATTTGCAAGCATTGTTCTGGCGTAAGTCTATTTTTGCTAAAATGACAAAATCAAATTGAGCACAAATCATCTATCAGCTGTCAAATTGACTGTCGCTGGAAAAAGTGTTGCCAATTCGAAAAACAATCCTCTAAAAAACACACCATTTACAAGGTACGATATTTACAACATCAAATAAAAAGCTTTTTAATAATGTGATATTTTATACAAGGCAGGTTTATGTAGCTTTCTAATAGTCTAAAGCCTCGGGCCTTCGTATTCCCTAGACTCGTCACTGATTGGGGGACAAATGAGTATTGTATTTAGTTTCAAGTATTATTATAAGCATTAGGGACTTATTTAACTCACGTTATTATATTGAACCGATAAAGCGTGTTCATAAATTCAGATATATATACATATAGTTGTCGGCAAACAAATGACACAATTTCGGGTATCGTATTCATAAATGTACAATACATTTTGGTTGAATTTAAATCCTCGATATTTTTAGGAAATTTTTCATTTATTTCGAGAAATTTAATGTTCATTTCAGATTTGATCTAAAAACAAAATTATAGCTGCTATCGAGATAACGTATCATACAATAATGAACGAACTTATATAATAGGTACGATAGGAAAATAAAATATTAGCCAATTTATTTATGGGTACATTTGGTAGCCACGCTAGTACTTAGCCGAATACTACGTTTCCTAAATACAGACAGAACAAATATTACTAACGTAAATTTTTTTGAATATCTTGTAAATATACATTCCATGACATATTAATGTATTTTATTTAGATTGCGCTGTTTGTACGATTACTGTACATGTTTGTTGGGTGAAAATATTGAATCAAAGTAATCACACTATTATTTAGCATGTTAGTTGACAGCGTGTCTCACTTTGGTACGTTGTATAAATTTGAATGTTTACTTTTTAGAAAATAAAACGTAATTCTTAATACATGTTTGGACACGAATTTTTAAAAAATTATTAGTTCATGTTTAGTCACGGCCATACAAATGGTACTATACTGATATTATATAATATAATATATATCAATGTATCCATTTTCATACTATTTGTTTTACTATATAAATATCCATAATTCTAATATGTTTCCCCATCAATTTCTATAATTTTCTGATCATCTTGGACGTGGTTGTCATTATGGTTGTCATTACGGCCAGATCTATGAGTAGGACAAAAACCAACGTCTTTTTAATATTTCTAGGTTAAGATTACTTCAATGTTTTCTCTTTTATATATTCAATTTGAAATGAAGTGTGCATTGTCTTTATTACGAGTAAGAAAAAACATACATGACATATGTTATATTTTCTTATCTATGCTGTCTATGGTATACCATAGAATTAAGCACTTTCTGAAAAGTCAAAATAACGATTTTTGGTTATGTTCTTCATCCTATTTCAAATAGTATTTTTGTGTTTATTATTGTCTATTCGCAAACAATGGTGGAGTGTGATTAGTTTAGGAGAAAGCCTATCATTAAAATATGGATTCTACGGGAATAATTTTGATTACATCAAGATTTTATTTACGTGAGGTTTATTTTGGGGAAAGCTCTATCATTGAAATATAGATTCTATTGAGACCTTGACCGCGCAGCAGTTACCAAAGTCTGCATAGCGGCCGCTACTGACCGCGAAGCATATAATTACCGAAATGCTGTAGCATTTTTGTATGTAGATATTGTTTAATTATATATGTCCTATTATAAATATTTAATATTCATGTAATTCAAAAAATACACAAACATATTTTAAAAATAATAACATTTATTTAATATTAGCGGGTGCGCGAGTATATATAATTTTGGTTAATGATTTTAGGTCAGTTGTATGCGATACAAATATTGCTTTGGGCGGACTGATAAAAAGTAATACAATTGAGTCCAAAAGAACTTTAATTTTATAATGGTATTAACATAAATATTAATATTTTGTGGCATAATTTCATTAAAATTCAAAGGACACGTACGAGTCTGCTCGGAACAAACGAGTTATTCTTACGTTACAAAGTGATGTTCAAAACCAACTAGAATGAGTTAGACTAATTACCAATTAGTTAATATCAGCGTCCATGAATACGCATATTTGAATTAACTGTTTTATTAAAAAAGATTTTTATATTTTCAAAACTTCACTCCACTCGTATTTTGTTGTAATATTACATATTGATTTCGAAAATTTTGTTCGTATTTAAAAGTCATTTGACTCAATAAGTTATATTCAAACTGTTTACTCTAAAATAATATTTTATCCGCCCTAACATGTTATCGAACAAAATTGAAAGCAAAGCGCAAGCCACAGGGAGTTGAAATAACAAAAAAACCTTAATTAAAACACGGAGGCCTATATTCAACACTGGACGCAAAGTGATAGAAGAAGAATAAAATTTAAAATATTTTGTAACTTAAAAATAAGTACACCCGTCATAAAATGCCAAAGAATCTATGGCGTGAGCATCCACATTAAATGACGAAATGATTTTTATAAAGCTAAATAAATTCGTAAAGATTGACACCCGAACGTGTTTTATTACTATTAAAGATTTTTCATCGTTACATATTGTGTCAGATATATTAAAAATGATAGTTTATAATGTTTGTATTATTAAAATACTCGATATACTACTTGTAACAAATAGATAGGTATATACATTTCAGTTCACAGTATAGTATTTACCTAAAGTATTATATAATATATCAATTTTATGAAATTATAAAACCCAAAATAATTTTTTTTTTTGCTTTTTCTGACAGTAGAAGTGAAGTTATTATTTTTTTTATTTGATAAATGTACCTTCAAAACAAAAGAGTCACACATATTTCTGTGTCTTATTTCAAGGAAAATTGACACAACTTTAATGTAATATTTTAGTTATATTTAAAATTGTGCAAATGATGAGGAATTCAATTAAGTGTATAAATATACCATAAATATGAATTAAATATATTAATTAGAAAGATATACATATAAAATCAATTTATCGAAAAATATCTATGTTCTGAATAATTACAACTTCACAATAAGAATGTGTTCTCCTAATAATAAAGTTATATCAATGTGTCCAAAATTTAATAAAAATTAATTGATAATTCTGGCGTCTGCTATCAGATTACTAAAAGGTATTTGAGATTCTGTAAAAATAAGGTAGATGGCTCTTTTAAATAATAGAACGATTAAATGTATTAATATCAAAAAGGTATCATATAGGTTCGAAAATTTGTCGCTAAAAATATTGTCGCTGTAGCATAGTATTAATTAGAAAGTTATACATATAAAATCAATTTTATCGAAAAATATTGTTGTTGCGCTACTGTGATTCGAATCTGCATCTATTTACAAATCGGAGAAGGCTTTCAAATAATGGAACGATAGATGTATTCATTTGAAAAGTGTACCATATAGGTTCAAAAGTTTGTCGTCAAAAGTACTATCGCTGTAGTATAGTTTGATAATGCACCTTCCCGGTTAGGAAAAAGATCCAGGATCGAATCTCGGTGGCGCAACAGATTGATTTTATATGTATATCTTTCTAATTAATATATTTAAAATATCACAGTTCAATCTTCTGAATAATTACAACTTCACAATAAAAATGTGTTCTCCTAATATAAATATACCCATGTGGAGAATATAGTTTATTTTGAACCGTTTGATTTTGTATTGATGGATAAATAATGCACAGAAAAAATATAAATATTTATTTAATGTTTTGAAAAATGCAATTTACTGACTAAAACGAAAAATAAACAAAAACATTCAGTTCATTTGGATAAAGAATTTGGCTGATTATCATAATGTTGATATCTGCGGTGAACAATATGTTGCAATCTTACCTACTTATATGAATAAATTTCTCTCGCATAAAGTAAGCTTCATTTGCATCAACAGATCTATATTATCCTTTACCATTCTGTATTCAAATCGACGTGGAATTCAGAATATGAAGCGTTCCGCTTGGTTTTGCAAAACCGTTTTTTAACATCCTTCCCGCCAATCGCTCGCCCGAAGCGCTTTCCTGTGCTGGCAGTAGGAAAAAATAAATAACGTGAAAGTAGAAATAACACGGGTACCTATATTTAAAAGCTCCCGCATAGCGATATCAATTTACGCTTCAAACTCGTGCTGAATTGCACGTTCAAGTAATTTTCAAAAGAGATTTATTTACACATGATTTTTAACTGATTTATTATTTGTATTGTAGGTTTTTTGTATTTATTCGCGTTTTATTAACTAACTGCAACTTTAGATACAACATTAGGGCAAAATATCACTTCTGGAGAGATCTTTATTCTCATTAACTTGCCAATTATATCATTTTTAAACACTCTATGTCTAATATATACTAAGTAGCTATTATACCAGATCGTCTCGTCGAACCATGATTGAACCAATCGCAAAACCTAAAAAAAAACTTACTAAATATCGCGTGAAAGAAAGGGTGAAAAAGTGAACTCTTTAAAATGAAGTGAATGAAAATTATTTGTTTCCTTTATACAGGGCGAATATTATGTTCCAGGCCGATGTTGTTTTTAAATTACTAGAAAACAAAACATATTTTTTTGATTTGGTCTTAATTTATCTATTACTTGATAAATTACAATTAAGTAAAAGTGCTCTTTTAACCATATTTTTAATAACGTTTTCGCACACTTCGCGTGTTATTTCAGCAATTATTGACATAGACTTTTCCTTTCAAGTACCTCTACAGAAAATAGTCGAGATCCGTCAAAAAAGTGATCAAGAAGGTCTGTCGATGTCATCGCTTTTTGACATTATGCGGCCCAGATTTTTTTTTCGATACAATTTCATGCGTAACTCGGCTGTGTGTGAGGTGGCACCGTCCTGTTGAAACCACGTGTGTTGCAGGTCCAATCGATTCAATTCGGCAACCAAAAAAGTTTATAATATGTGACGATAGCGATAACCATTAATGGTTACAGCAATACCATTATTATTTAAATAAAATGTTTTAATGACTTCAATACGTTCTTGAGGCGTTAGATGCTCCATAATAAATTATAATCAACTATTCTCTACGACTACTAAATACAAATTGACAAATATTTGACAAACCAAAATGGTGGCCAAACAAAATTGGTCTGGAACATAATATTCGCCTGTGTATGTTGTTTTATTTATATGTATTTTTCTTTTTGTTGTATATACACTGTTGGTTACTATGTGAAGAGAAATCCGTAAAACTGCTCTGCAGTTTAACAAACCTTGAACATTATAATATAAGATATATATGTAATAAGGTGAAGAAAAAATTTTGAATAAATGAGTTTGTATTTCTTATAATAGCTTTATATGGATATGTACCCACAAATTTTACATATTACTTTTAGACACCAACTACAATCAAACTTTGTGGAAAGTTCGACAATAGTTAACGGTTTTCAATAATATTTTTAAAACATCAAACGCTTTATTAAATTTTAAATATTTCATTCCTGATACTCTAGCACTATTTTTGAGTCTTTAAATCCACCTTCACGAACGTTTTAGCACTTCTAGACTTTTATTATTATTATTTTTAATTTTTAATTCTTTTTCTTGAAAATTAACTTATTCATGTCCGTTAAGAAAAAAAACTGCTTTTAATTTTTCTATATCGGTACACTAAAATACGACATTGGAGACGATAGCGCGTCACTAGCTCCATTCGCTATCATCCGGCTTAAACACTCGGCGCAGACGGGCACAAGGGTGGGATTGAGAAAAAATGGCGAGAGAGACTGCGGTGAGAGTGGGTGATGTAATTTATTCCGATTTACCAAGAACAAAAACAACGTACGATAATTTTGTTGCTGGCAAATAAGTTCTCCAAAATATTTTTATCACAATGAATTTTTTTGGATAGTAATACTATTTTTTTCAAATCAGAACTGCACTGTATGGTTTGAAAATGAAAATAATATTCTTAGTTCCAATTCTACATTCAGTTGCCTTAATTATTATGTTTCATACACTTGAAGTAATAAAAAAGACTTTTACCCATTAAATTCATAAATGAAATATTTCAGTATTTTCTTGAACGACCAGAGTACTGATGTTTTCGGGGAATAATTATAATTTTATGTTTGATATATTAACCTTATTTAATATATTGATAAAATAAACTCGAATACTTCTTCAATATTAGTAAAATTAGTTTTTGGCCTATGGTATCTTCTTCATGAAACAAATCAACTAAAATTAAAAATGCAAGCATAGGTAAAAACAAAACTATAAAAGTACAAATCGCGGATAACTAATTTAAGTATAGTTTCTAATTAGTTACCAACCACTTGTTTTTATCTATGTTTGCATTTTAAATGTTAGTATACATTGTTTCCTGAAGAAGATATTAGGAGTATGGAAACATGTTGATTTATCAATAAATATTATTTATATAAACTCTATTAGTTTAAAACCGCAATATTTTATTATTAATATTTTAAAGATTCACTTCTAAAAGGGAGATATTTTATCACATATACTGTCCTACTTCTTGGTATGGTGGAAAGATTGGTCATAATAGTATGACAGGTTTTTCGGTCAAGTGTCTCTGGGGTCTCCTTGTGACCTTTAAAATGCCCCCTGGGAAATTGTAGATTGGTAATATTTCTACGACGTGATTTATTCAGATTTTGTTGGGATATTAATGTTTCGAGACTTCAAAATGAAGCGTTTTTAAAAAAAGTTAAAATTCTGAAATTTAACTGAACTCATGAAAATATACTACACAATAAACGTATAATAGTCCTCTAATTTTAATGCTATACTAAAAAAAATCGGACTGGCCGATATATATTTTTATAAAAGTTATTGTAAATTTAAAAATTTAATTGTAATTTTTTTAAACTTGCATTATTACGCATAATAAAATGTAAATGTAATTAATGTTAATGATTATTGTATGTAATTTAAACCTAACCAAAAATTAGATATGAATTTATGGATCTTAAAATATTTATTTGAAAGTTATAAGTTTGTTTTCACCATTTATTAAACTCCCAAGACTTTATACTATGTCAGTCTGTTTGACAAATCTTAATTAACTTAACTTAATAATTGTCCAGAATTTGATTATTTTTATAATTTTTTTGACAGAATCGGGGAGTTTTTAAGTTAAACTAAGCAAAAAATATAACTTCAAAAATATCACAGATTAAAGTAATATTTTAATCTAATCCAATACCACTTTATATACTTGTATTTATATATTTTGTTTGAAAACTAAACGAGACGCGCGTAAGTATACATATTTAATTCTATTAATATTATGTTTTAATTTGCTGTTTTTATATTCTGTAGAAATAAAATATTAAAAAATTTATTTTCAAGAAGACTAAAAATTAATTTTACTGGTGTTGTTTTTATCAATTAAATAAATACAAAAAATTCAAAGGTTGTATTTAAAATATCATTTAAGTTCGTTAGGCGTAAAAAAATATTTTTGTGGATTTACGGTATAAAGATAGAATATAAATATATATTCAACCATAAGAGCGAACTGGATGGGAAAGTATATAGATAACTTTAAATTCGAAAAGAAAACTTGAATTCTAGAATATATAAAATACCTTTCGAAGATCTTTATTTCCTGCAAATACTAGCAAGAAATGATAATATCGCTACACACATTACAAAATATCTCCATTTTTTGGTTGAAATAATATTTATTTCACAAAATATTTATCGCTTTGGGTGTGAGTTTTCGATGATGAATCAATTATTTATAAGATCGATTGCGTCGATTAAAAGACAAATGGTTTAGTTTAAATAATATTTGAGAACATTAATTTCAGAAAGGTTTCTGAAATTTAACGTCTCCGAGGTAAATTATTAAGTGATAAATATGCTGACATTAATTTTAATTTGCATTAATCCACTTCTATGCAAATATAATCATATTTATCCAACAACAGAAATGCTCAATTCGATTTGTAGTCTGATTTTTCAAATTTTTTTTACAAAAAGGACAACATTTGTGGCTGAATAATTTATTAATGCGCGAAGCGAGATTTCCCTCCACAAATCCTTTTCCCGATACAACATTTTCAATTCAATTTCCCCACTGTGATACACAAGGGTAACCGCTGGAGCGTAAAAAATGTTTATTTCTTTCTCGAAGCTTCCGTGGAATTTGGAAAACGTTAGCTTGTTCATTCCTCAACTTTCACTTAAAAAAGATCACATTTAAAGAAAATGAGGAATCGTTTCCAGAGTAAAAAATTTCCGCTCCTTGTGCATCCATGTATCATATTTATTATGAAGGAATAAGATACATATCCACGGTGTATACCAACGTTAGTCTGATACAAAAGGTTTGTAACACAAATGGTTTTTGGAGACGTTATTGTAAGAAAAATATTATATTATTATTAAAAATATATCCTGAACGATTCAAACATGTTGCGTAACATTTAAATCGAAGATGGTTGAGAACCTGCACTGAAACCAAAAAGAAACAGCAAGAAAAGATAAACAGCTGACTCATGAAACTGAAATGAAAAGAGGTGTGTGACATAATTGTATTCTCTTACCGATGCTCTTCCATTTATACTCTGAAAAAATATTCATAGAAGCTTCATAAGAGATAATTATTAACGAAGAGGTATTAAACAGCTTGCGTTGTGCTGATGACACAGAACTGTTCACAAGTCTAGGATTACCACTGAATGAAGTTGTAAAGGCATGTGAGAACTTCGGATCCAAACTCAACGCAAACAAAACAGCATATTATGGTCATTTAATAAAGATGATTCTAAATACTAATTAAATGTATTAATTAGAAAGATATACATATGAAATCATTTTTTATGAAAAAATATTGTTGTTGCGCTACTGGTATTCGAATATGGATCTATTTACAAACCAGGGAAGGTGCATTATCTAACTATGCTACAGCGACAATACTTTTGACGACAAATTTTTGAACAGACCGGCATTTCATACAAATAATAATATAGGAAATTTACTCATAAATTCTAAAGACAAATATGATAAATTGAACAATTCTGGTGTCTATAAACTTAGTTGCAAGGATTGTGCTGCACTTTATATTGGTATAATGTTGTGACATATATGCTGTTTCAGGGAAATTAATTATCAAATTTAGTCCCTAGATGGTGATAGTGTAGTGGTACTCGAAGTGTTTCCATATATTAACATATATACGACTTTCAAAAATTTGATAGATATGGAGATTGATTAATGTGTGAGAATGGTGAACATTATATTTATATAAAGCGATCACTTAAGCCAGCCGAAGACAAGTCGTAAGCCCTGTAACTACCCATACTTCCATATATTTCTATAAAATATAATAAAAAATAGCTTTGTCTCTATGAAATACCTATTATTTGTTTAAGTACTTTTCATAGACATGTGTAACAGCCTGTTTCAAAAACATGTAATTCTTTTTTTTAATTAATATTTTTTAAATATTAAGTAAATACATATTGCCGGAAAACTCATAGAAAATAGAGTACATAATACATATAAAGCTCAAATTTCCATGTACCTACCCCTTTTTTTCGCGATATATCATATATTTTTTATGTTTTCCGTCGCCGTGTATTTGTGATAGAAATAGGGTAAAGTATATTTATGTACACAGAAAAAATGGTTTATTGGAACATATGCTTAATGCTTTTAGAAAATAATATTTTTAACATGTGACTTTTATAGTGTAAGTACGTAGTTATATATTTATAAGAATGAAAATATCAACAAATGCATTCGATTAAGACAAATTATTTAAAAATACAAAAAGACAAGTAATATATTTAAAAACCTGACAGATAATAAAGTAAACATACATACAAAACTTCCTAATTAACAAAATTCAAACATTTCGTACATATTTTTTATGATTACCGTGTTTATAAATAATTTCAAACGATAACCCCGCCCACCGACCAATTAAAACGCTAGGCGGTATCAATGCACTGTTACAATGCGTATATTACGTATGGTATTCTGACATTAATACAATTGTTCTTTTCAAATGAAAAGGAGTATACCTGTAAAAATTACGTATCGGTAAAATTATACATTGCATGGGCTATAATAATAATATTTAATAATTTTTGTAGAGCCATTTTCGTAAAAAAATTCACCTTAAGGACGATATATATTATACAGAGTGTAACAAATCTAGATCACAACATTTTATGAGTGGATATCTATCTGCATTATGTCGAACAAGTTCAAGAAATATATGCAAATTATGCACTGTTATGGAAAATATTATTGTTTGAAATTTTTACAAAATCATTTTAACATGTCTACGTACTAATAAATAAATGTATTATTTGCAAAATACATCTATTATAAATTTATATCTTTGTATCATACCTTAAATTATGTAACAAAAAAACATCTTGCCGCTCGAAATTCGATGACCCTTAATTGTTTGTATTCAATATACAATTTAGAATCAACAAAATATTTCAATTAATCAAAATAATAGCATATTTACATTTTTTTTAAATGCTTGTATCTATGACATAGTTAAGATTAGGCACATATTCATTGTACATTTTCGACTCGTAATTTAGTCAGGTATCCACCCATAAAATATTATAGACAAGGTCTGTTACACCCTGTAAATCTTACTTTATATCTAAAAAAACATTTATTTTAATGTCTAAATTCCCTGCCGGTACTGGCTTTCAGGTATGTGTGTTAAAAGTGTTTTTTGCTTTATAAATGTAAGTATAGTTTTTTGCTTTATAAATGTAAGTTATATTATACAGTGTATATATATATATATACACATTTTTTACTAGGACTCGCTAAGAGTTTTTTTTTTATATCCTCGAGATCAATTTTTCAGATAGGTTTGATCAAAATCTGGTAATATCTTATCGTGTCTACAAAATCCGGTAAATCTCCTTACGTATATATATATACTCGTATAATATATAAACATGAGACCCTCCGCAATATAGGTATAGTTTTTATATTGAAATCTACCACACACACACACTATCTCAAATTTGTTTCATTTTAATTAAACGTGAAAGTCAATTCTAATGTCAATCAAGAGTCAATTTTATTCTGTTCGATTTGCTCATTTAAAAAAATATATATATAAATGAAGCGTTATTGCATTGTGAATAAATAAATAATTTTTAAGCATATTATATATAGTATACTTACCGTAATTATTATATAAAGATACATACAAAATTATGTTCGAAAAATACATGAAAAAGCTTTTTCTAGATCGAACTTCTATGTTGAAGAGCTTACCCGCAAATTGCACATCACCAACATCAACCAGTGTATTTGTTTCGGAAACAATGTCTTAGGTGGTACTTTTTCTTTTGAGAGCTAAGAAGATTACGGAGGATAGCATCGCAAACACCAATAACCGCAGGGCGCACTTCTAACTTATCGGTCCGTAACTCCTAGGAAGCTATCGCCTTCACATCCCATCACTGCTCAATTACTCAATATGAGGAGGGACGTATACCCCATTCCTAAGCGCTTTTTCCGGAATTACTCCGAAGAATTTCGGCTGAACGAAACAATTTATAATATTTCAATAAGAGGTCTTTAGATTTGTCTTATTTATGAAATAAATAAATAAGTTCGTAGAATAATAAAACATGGAATTTGTTCATTGAAATTTGTTTGGTTTCTTGTGAAAATAGAAAATTAAAAGCAATGAAATTAATTTTGATAATATTTATCAAACTGTATTCTGAAGTAATGTTCAAGTTGCAGACCACGATGAAAATGTCAAGAAATTTCGGGGGCTATTTTGTATCTTTACCGAGAGCAAACAGAGGCTTTGCAAGATAATTAATTACATGGATATTCCTGGTTCGTCCTTGTGAAAGATAAGCTGGATTAAGGACATCTTTGTTTTTTGTGTTGTATTGTAGGATTCAGTTATTTATAATAAAAAAAACTTAAAAAAATATACCAAACCGACCCAATTTGATGTTTAAAATATCTGTGATTTACTTTACCAATAAAAGTTTTAAAAATTTTTTTTTTTTCATCATGTATAAAAAAGTGTACTCACCGAAAATACATTTCATTTAAGATAGAAGGAGAAAAAATAGTTTTACACCTCAGATGTAGTTAATGAACATAGAGATTGTTAAGATATATCGAATAAGTGGTTAAATTAGAAATTGGTCATATCATGAAAGGATTATTTAAATTTTCATAACTAAACCTGATTATGAGAGGGACTGGACCTCTCTAAACTATAGTAGTGACAATAACCCAACGTGTATGATATAATAAATTTAGTTGTGAAAATTAAAATAAATGAGTGTGTATCTTGATTTGGCCACGAAGGTGGAGTTATGTATACGACGTAAGGATAGAAAAATAAATTAAAAATTAAAAAATACGTAAATAAAAATGAAATAAATAAATAAATACATATAAAAAAATTGTATTAATTAAAAAGACATACATATAAAATCAATTTTATGGAAAAATATTGATGTTGCTAGCGAAATTTGAACATCGATCTCTTCCTGTCCGGGGAACATGCATTAACTGATTATGCTATACCAACACAGTACATTGACGACAAATTTTCGAACTTTTATGTTACACTTTTCAAATTCATAGATCTATCGTTTCATTATTTAAAAGCCATCGTCTTTATTTTATTTAAAAAAAAATGTCGCAGACCTATGTTCTGAATAATTACAACTTCACAATACTAATGTGTTAACCTTAATAATAAAATATATGCGTACTTTCTAGATTTAGGTATACGATATAGTCGTATACGTAAATTATAATGATTAGTGTGGATAAGACGGATAAACAGCTATAAATTATCTAAGTTTATGTGTAATAATAATAATATATATAATAATATAACTCATTTTTATACAAAATTTTACTTAAAAAATCAAAAAACAATTCATATCAATATTTGCATAAAAATAGGTAATATAATAATTAACCAGGAGAACAAAAATTAAAAGAAAGAAAAATTATTGATATAATTTATGAAATTAAAGTCTTGTTATGAATAGGTACTTTTAAAAAAAAAACATTTTTTATGTTATTTATAATCATGTTAGTGCATAGGATTGTTTTTTCTTAAGTTTGATGATTATCTATCTAGCAACCAAGAAATCAACAACGGAGACCAGCTACTTAAAGCTGAATATTATGAAAAGTTGTAAGAATATTGATGATTTCTATTGACTATCTAATTTTTCTTACAAAATTCTATGTACGTAAATGATTTCGTACATTTTTTTTTAATGTGAAAATAATTTTTACAAACTTCTCTCAGAAATACTCTTAATTTAATAAAATGTTTTTCCCAATTATTGCATATTTGGTTATTTTTATACCTTTATCAAAGCTTTTTTCAAATTGCGGGCGTAAGGTTAAGAAGGGCTAGCAGTAAAGCCAAAGGTTTTCCACTATCGGCGATACTAAATTGGCTGGAAACAAAAGAAAATGTTACAATGAATTCTTATAAACACGCCCGTTTCTTGAAGGAAAAGTGAAATTTACTAAGGAAATTTCTGAATTTCCAGTTGTTACACAAAAAATGGATGCAGGCGTTATAAAATGTATAAAATATTATATTCATTAAAAATTGAAGATTGTGTTTTGTATATTAAAGATTTGATAAAAATTATAAAAATGTAACGCTAATTTTGTTCATTATTTAAGCTAGTTTTTAATTGATTCATTCATATGAGGGCAAGTGAAAAAATATCTACATTTTTCGATCTACAATTTATTTACACAGACTTTACGAAAGCCAAGTTCGTCGTGGATGATTTGATGGGCAAAACTATAACTATGACTGTTATTCAAAGAAGACGCTACATCACCGATAGTAACTTGCCTATTTGCTAGAACCATATTTCGAGTTTGCTGAATCTTGTTGTCCGTGGTGGCGGTTGACGGGCGTCCTACTCCCTTTTGTGCGTCACACTCGTCCGGCCACTTTTAAACTTCTCGATCCACAAAAAAACACTTTTACGTGATAGAGCCTTGTCCCCGTATTGTGATTAAAGTTAATGATTAATAATAATGTTAATGTTGACAAGTTGATTTAAATATTGAAGATATTATTAAATATTTTAATAATAAAAATATTATTAAAGTTTGATTTTATGTGGTTTCACATGGAATTAAAAAATAAGTTAAACTATAGACGTTATAATTTTTTTTAAAATAGCTAATTTAGAGGAAAAAATGTTCAACTATGATTACAATTGTATTCCTGATTGAAATTTGATACTTTTATTAATAAAACATTTTTGAAACAAGACTTTTTATTAATTATTCGCCATTTTCTTGGATATATTCAAATCTCCCGGTTCCCCGATTGAAATCACCCTCCGATTGGCGAGACTTGTCATTTTCCAATTATTTTTTAAGCAGACACAAAAATTTTGTTTACTTATCTAGAAAAACACCAAAAATATGTATTGTAGCTTAATAACCAAGATTTATAAAGATGCTAATTTAATTTCCCTATATTAATTCAAAAAATAGTTACAATCACTTTTGATGTTCAAAAAGAGTGGTTCAACTGTCCCGGACTCCTGCATATAATATTTGTAATGATTGTATAATATTATCGGTAACAACATAACCTAAGTTTATACCTACTGAATACTACTGTATTCTAGATACTAGTTAATACTATTTAAAGCATACTGTTCTATCTTGTTCTGCTTGAAAATAAATCAGGAGTAGTGTGTATAAACGGAAAGATATTATATCCATTTTAATTTTTAAAATAACATTTCACTCCCTTTAATAATGGAAAAATAAATCCGCAGAAAATCACTGGATATGAGAAATTGGCAGCTGCTTTGGATAAACCCGCTTTTGTCGGGGTATTATAGCTAAGGACGAAACCAAAAATAAAATAAATTCTTGTAACTTACTATACCCGGTGGTTATATTACATCCTTTTAAAACTTCCACAGGGGTAAATGGTATATCAGATATTCTAATCTATCCTAAATTAATTTTATATAATACTGCCAGTCTGCGCTCGGCATTGCTCAGGATTTATATTTTCATCAAGCGGTAGAGAAGGAGGTAAAGGGGTGCCATTGTTTGGCCCAGGCTTGTGTAAGACATGATGAGGTAGAGTGAATATATTTCCCTTATAGTCCTAGAGTGCAACTGAGCGAAATTTGTAAAAGATGATATTAAATATTATAAACATTTAATACTGAGAGAAGGATGTGAGGTGGACATGGTGAAGGGAAGAGTATTTTCAGCTGAATTCTAGCAAAATTTGGTACAAATATTCCGTTTTATATAAATACGTATATATATACATTTATTATAGATATAACATTCATATTATAAAGTGATGAATTAAGAAAAAATGTTCCTTATTCAAATAGATTATTAAGCAAGGAATCTACGCTGTTTATATAATATTTACCTTCATTTTGTAGAGTTTACTGTGAAACCTCTCAAATGTTTTCTTTGTTGTAATTTCATAACATATTTCCGAGAATTACTTGAAACTTGTTGTAATTTCCTGACTAAATAAATATATGATGTATGGAAGAAAAAAAAAAAATATTTAATGTATGAGTAACACAAACATTTATTCACTATTATGTTTTTATTCACTATTATGTATACGGTGTACTTGCAGAAATTTATAAGGATAACGTCTATTTAGATTTCGTATTATGCGTACTAGAAATGAAAATAATAATAATAGAAAATATAAAATTAGAAAATAAACTTTTTAATTGTGTGAAATTTTATTCAAAGAAAATCATTTCAATGTGAAGAAGTTGTTAACTATGAGGGTAGTCGATAACTCTTTCCGAGTTAAACATATACTCTATGATAACTGTGCATCTAGTGGCGTAACTATGCTAATACAGCCAATGCAGCACATTGGAGCCCAGGTTAGACAGGGGCCCAAAAAGTTCGCGCCCTACAATCCACATGAAAACGATATTGCGAGTATTGTCACCTTTCCTAGCGTTAATATTAATCTACCGCAAGAAATCGAATTATAACATTTAAAAGTTTCTCACATTTACAGTGTGTTCTAGTAATATGTCGGGTTAGGGACCAGACCATTGCCGTAATGTGAAAATCGCCTTAAAGCAAAGTATTTTTAAAATTGTAAGCATATATAAAATTACCTTGCAAAGTGTAAATATTATATGAGAAATGTGACTAATTTAATTCTTACTGTTTAATGGATTAACCTTCATATGAGAATTCATGGAAATGAATGTGCTGATAAATTGGTCAAGGAGGCTACTCTTTCCGGAGTTTTCCCCCATCAATTTCATATCCCAATGTATGACAGACTTAATATGGTAAAAAACGTACGAATTCTATTTGGACTGCACAATGGATGGGTCCAAATAATTATAAGGGTAACTGGCTTAAAATAATTCAAAGATCTATTCCCCGCACTCCCTGGATCTCCAAAAGGAAAGTGTCCAAAAGAACAATATCAAATATTTCTAGAATGAGAATTGGGCATTGCCAGGTAGCCTCACATTTAATAAGATTGAACTTAATAGATTCCCCAATTTGTGAGTGTGGTGCCGATGAGGAAATCTTTGATCATATATTTTTTACCTGTTCATTGCGGATCACAGGTTTTTTTACAGTAATCTCGTTAATGGTAAATTTCAACTCCCGGTTAACATGTGTCATCTTCTTTCCTTTAACTCGCCACATTTAATCTATATAATAGAAAATTTTTTGAACGACTATGGTATTGACTTGTAATATAATATTTTCTATTCTATAATACGAGGGGCAAGTAAAAAATAAGGTTTCTACATTTTTTTCAGGTATAAGGTATTTTTTATTGCAATAAATAAGTAAACCATCTGAAAGCTTGTACTTTATTCTATTTTTCTACATAGTCTCCTGATTTTTCTATGCATTTTTCCTGACGAGTTATCCACTTCTGAAAACCCGCTTCGAAGAATTCCGCCGCTAGGCCGCCGATGAACTTGGTGACCGCTTCTTTCACCTCTTCATCTGTATTGAAGCGTTGTCCACCCAAGTGTTGCTTCAATTTCGGAAACAAGTGGAAGTCGCTGGGAGCAAGATCAGGGCTGTAGGGGGCATGGTCAAGCAATTTCCAGCCGAATTTGTCCAGTAGGGCGGTGGTCTGTCGAGAGACATGCGGGCGAGCGTTGTCGTGGTGCAGCCTAACGCCCTTGGTCAGCCTTCCTCTCCGGCGATTTTGGATAGCTCTTTTGAGTTTTGTCAATGTCTCGCAGTACCTGTCCGAATTGATGGTGGTCCCTTTAGGCATAAACTCGGTCAGCAAGACGCCTTTTCGGTCCCAAAACACCGTAGCCATCACTTTCCCTGCGGAAAGCGTCTGCTTAAACTTTTTCGGCCTAGGCGATTCAGGATGGCGCCATTGTTTGGACTGTTCTTTTGTTTCTGGAGTGACGTAGTGACACCACGTTTCATCTCCCGTAATAATGGAGTCCAAGAATTCTTCGGTATTCTCGGCGCATTCTCGAAGAAACCCCTCGGCACACTTGACACGATTGTCTTTGTGGGTTTCTGAAAGCATGTGTGGGACCCACCGCGCGCACACCTTGCGATAACCAAGTTTATCGGTCAAAATGTTGTCGATGGTTTTTTCACAAACCTCAGGAACCTGGACAGCAAGCTCCCGAAGCGTTACTCTCCGATCTTCGAGGAGAATGCGCTCAATCTTCGCCACGACTTCGTCCGACACCGATGGCCTCCCACTCCTTTGCTCGTCGTGGACGTCTGTGCGTCCTTCGGAGAACTCCCTGCACCATTTGCGGACGTGTTGGACGCTGATGCAAGCTGTGCCATAAACTTCTTCCAACTGTCGATGAATTTCAACAGGTTTAAGCTTCTTCGCGTTTAAAAATCGAATCACCGAACGGATTTCACACCTGGCGGTAACGGCGATGGCGGGTTCCATAGCGGATGGCTGTCAGGCCTTTACTGAGCGTCGCAGCGTTTGCTCCCGGTAGTGGGGATGTAGTTAAGGGACCAACAATCAAGGCGGTGTTGCCGGATTTCGCCTAGCATCTCGCGTGGCGAGTGTACAGCGTAAGGAACCTTATTTTTTACTTGGCCCTCGTATTATTGTACTTTTTTCTATAAAATAAAGTTTTATCTTGATTAATGGCACAAATCACTCTCAATCAAGGGTGGATTGCCTATTTAAAAGAATAATGGATTAACCACGCATTTCGCCGGCTGTATTCTGGCTGCGTCAGTTTGTGCTTGCGGTCCTTAGTGTGTACGGGATCGAGGTAGCAAAAGATAACCCGATGTAGTAACAATATATTTTATTATATAAAGCTTACAGTTATAAGTACAAGAGATGCGTTTCGAACCACGGCCCAGATACGAGAAAGCGCACGCAAGAGCGCGGCGATTTTTTACCCAACCTTGCCAACATGCGCGCGTCACGCATTCGTACATCAAGATACATTACATTAACATTCGTATTTACATATGCAATACTTATTTTTTTTCCGTTCTGAATTGGGGTCCAATTTTTGTAGTTACGACACTTTGTACATTGATTGTATCATAGATTTCGGGTCACCTGGTTTAGAGTTAGTTGGATATAATCTGTTTGTAATATTTATTGAAAAAATATATCTTTTTCTTTACCAGGACAATAAAAAGTAAACATAAACATAAAACTATTATATTGTGTTAACTTTATCTTTAATCTTTAATTGATTATTGAAATTCAAATTTGCACCACAGTGATTAAGAGATATTGTAACAAAAAATATATATTTTGGAAACTGTATAACTGATATATAGTGAACAAATGTGAAATAATAAATACTGTAATTATTGCATGAATGCCTTTGTTTGTTTTTTTAAATAATCCAAATATGTGATACAATATAAAGAAATCAATAATATATTATTTTTTAAGAGAACAAATTAATATTTGTGAAGTTGTAATTTTTTCAGAACATAGTTGTGAACTGTGATATTATACAAATTGAATGCATTAATTATAAATATGGCAGCTAAAATATTTTTTCAATAAATTGAGATTATCTGTATGTATATCTTTTTAATTGATGCATTTGGTTTGTATAATAATATATTCTCCTGTATTGTTTACGATTAACATTGACATTGAATAATCTGGCAAATTTTCAATTACACGCCTGAAAAAATCCGGTTGCTTAGAGATGATGAGGTCATCAAGGCACTTTTGAAGAGCAGCGTTATTATTAAAGAAGATTTCTTACAGATTATTGGATAGACTAAAAAAGATAAATATTTGATGGGGAATGATAAGGATAATATGATAAATGTGTAATAACTTCCTAACCGAGCTCTTGAATAACCATTTTTGTAATATTAATAGTAGTCGGTTGATGCCTTTTTTACGGTCGTTTTTCTTTAATTGAAGCCTCAAGGTGACGAAGTTGTTGGCAATAAGCCTCAGAAGAGATAATTACATTCCTCAGAAGAATTCATAGAATTATTAGAATTTAATTTATGCCTTAACTCTTCGGTTAAACTCAAACAAAAGGATATGTCGCAAATGTTTATATATTTTTTAATCGACATTCCATTTTCTTTAACCAGCAATTATTAACACAAACTTAACATTCTAGGCGTATTCAATAAATCTATACCATGGCATTAAAGTAGATATAATAAATCCTTTCTTAACTTTTGAACTTAGGCATTAACTCAATATTTCAATGGTGACGATATTAAAAGCTAACTATCATACAGACTTATTTATTTTATTTTTAACTATATAATATAATGTAAAAATGTCTCACTAGAGAATTTTTTTGTCGAGACGGGCATAGTTTACAAGCAATTGTTCAATTAATTAGAATTACAAGTAGTAGATAGAATTACATTTATTACTATATAAAAGGTGTATATGAAGAACAATTTTAAAGTGGACTTACTTTTTGAATCACTTTGTAGCAATAATTAATATAGGTATGAGTCAATATGTTTGGGTGAGTGCACCGATACTGGCTCTACCCATGTTACGAATCCAAGTTTTAATATATAGTTTCATGTTTTGGGACAATTCAATTGATTTAAATCTTTTAGCATTCTATTAAATAGTTTAGGTGCAAAATATTTGTAGTTCCTTTGACCATATGTTGTATGTGATACACGTATATTATTTGGATTTAATATAATTCTTTTGTTATGTATTCATTATGATTAAGATTATTATATCAAAATAACTTGTCATTAGGCTGTTTCTCTACAGGGGTATGCAGATAGGATTAAACGCCACCCTTTTATGCCCTTTTCACTTTTATATATTTTCTCATGTGTGCACGTCAATTTTTGTCAAGTTTTTACCTACTCGTGCTAAATATTTCCCAGATGTCCTCTGTTCTATTTTGTATATATTTTCTTTACCATCTTCTTATACGTTATATATGTCTAAACTATCTTAGCGACTTTTTCTTAATATTATTATGGCGGATAGGCAATGCCATCTTTGGTCCGCAAGGCGAATTTTTTAGCCGCGACAGAAGGGCTAGTAGCAGCGTATAGCGAGTGGTCAATAGAGGTCGCACACTCGCGTCAGTCTGAACCAGTCTGATAGGGGGAAACGTCGCGGAATGGGGGTCAGAAGTTCGCGCTGGCCGGCGTTTGACGACGAGCCCATTCTACTCTCGTGATTCGAGCATCATTTATTAGTATTTACGTAATATTACTGTATTGATTTTGGTAACTACCCTGCTGACCAGCTACACTATGTCATACATTATAATCACATAGAATCGTTGTTTTTGTAAAAATATTTTACGCAGAACGCGGCGCGTTGCCCCCCATGAAGCGATTCATTACGACTTAATTTCCAAGGACCAAGCTCCCGCGCGATTTGAAAAGTTCAAAAACTTATGGCTCACTCTATATAATAATATAATTTTTATGGCAGATATTGGTGAGATTATATTACAATAGTGCTGTTAATATGCATGAGACCATTATGCTACACACACAATTATCAAGTATTATTATTTTTTCACGACCAGTTTCGGAAAGAGCAGACCTTACCATCGACAGGTGTAAATAACAACTAAAAATTAAATACATTCAGGTAATGGCTCTCTTAGACAAAGCGATGGGGGATGAAAAGATGGGGATAATTGAGGTACTTATTGGGAGTATTGGTAATGGGGGAGAAGTGTTTGGGAAATTAATATTGTTGATTAACGCTTTTTTACGGATTTCAACAATTTTTAGGTTATTTATTATTGTTTCTTTATGTGGTTCCAAGTAAAGAAGTTCTCAAAAAAAGTTTAAATAAATAATAAAAGTTCTATTAAAATGTCACATCACAAAGTAACTACCAAATCAATGAATTATATAAATAATAACTTTAATTAAATCAGAAAATAATTATAATTATGAAATATTTGAATTCTGCCAAGTGTTGATATTTCAGAACATTGATTAAAGCAACACTTCAGCGACCAGCATCATGAATTAAGACTGATATGAGGGGAATAATCAGACCCGCGGTCATGACACCCCAAATCGGATGCTCATCGATTAAGCTTTCCAGGCAACCGGTGACGTAACATATGTCACCATCTTTATTACCTGAATCTCTCGATGTCAAAATGAGGTTATTCAGCTATTCCAGGCTTTTATTATTTACGACATAATATGTAGAAAGTAATGTTTAAATATAATAAATACATTTTTCAAGCTGCTGCAGATAAGTATTATAATTTTCTACTTTTTAATAAAGAATATTGCGTGTTCAAATCACGTCGGGGTCACCAGTTTTGGAGTTGTTGTTGTAGAATATTATTTGACTGTGATTGTATCAGAAGGTTTTATGTATGTGAGACTGAAGGCACTAATATTTTCTAGTCTCACGCGTGTTAGTGCACGTCGCAATGTTTACGGTGTGCGCTTGTGATTATTTATGTTTTATCTAAAGCAAAACATTAAAATGAAAGAGCACTGACAAAGGTTGGCGTTAATTACTGGATTAATTATACAAAGGCAGGTTTTACGAGTACATAGTTAAATGCACGTATGTGGTTGAATACTGGAGTGGCTCGCTCGAGATGTCGATGAAAGGGCGGTCTGCGGAGAAGTGGTTGCTAGTTTCTAGTGCAGTGTTCGTCACGATGTATTGTATCTGCTGATTGGTCGATTTGATTGATTGGACCGTAATCGTAAGCAAGCGTAATCGAGTTTTTTTTTGGAAGACCCTATTCACCATAAAGATAATACATTTAATAGTATATATTTTAGTTACAAAATAAGATTTATGTTATGAAAAGAAGAGGAAAAAAAAGTTCACATATATACAAGTATAAACAAAATATAAATACTGAATTTTAGTCATGGCTCTTATTGTATCTGTAGATATTCTGTAGTCGTTGTCATTCTCTGGTTAAAGAGCCAGCTTCCCATGAGAGCACCGCTTGCAATAGAGAGTTGGTACTGAGCTTCTCTGGTATCGAGCTCCTGAGCTCTCAGCAGTGAAACGAATTCATGTACATGGCCTTCGGCAAACATTGTAGATGCGCTACAATAACACGCCAATCCGAACAATATTCTGTATGAGTTGTTTTACTGAATTCGAAGACAGTTGTATGTCACCTGCATGTATTTCGACCAGAGTTCGCAGGTGTACATGCTGGTAAATAATGATTTAAACAGAATCCTTTTCACCTCCTTACTGCATATTCATACGAACACTTAACTGTGTCTTCTGCTATAGTTAAATTCGGTAATTAAGGAAAACACAGTTTTGCTGTGAAGTCGCATTTTCAGAGCATAGTTAATCCAAATTAAATAAATTAAAATACAAGTTGAAAATTTGTTGGAAATAGCGAAATTGGAGAACGCGCTTCTCCGGATAGGACGAGGCCCTGGTTCGAATCCTGGTAGCAATTAAATATTTTTTCTGTATATATTTTTAGTTGATTTATTTAATGTGTATTAAATTCGATAATATTAGTTGGAACAGCATAAAACATAAAAATTACTAAGAATGTTTTCATGAGAAGAGGAATGGCAGGAAGGATTTAAGAATTTACAATCACATAAAAAAATCACCAATCTACGATGATGATGATGCACAAACTCTTCAAACCTACTACAAATGCAATCATGATAAGCTCTTTTCACGGTTGTAAATAAAAGATTTTTCAATTTTTCCATCACATTACGCATCAAACTGACAGTCTTAAAAACAAATATTACTACGAAGAAGATTTGGCGAGATCCCGGAGTCTTTTGTAAGAGCTAGTCAGAGTCAAAGTCAGTGAGATCTAGGATCGAGACTTGTAAAGGTGTATTACGACTTGTGTCTCATCCGATAAGTAGTGACATTGACTTCTTTCACATACATACGAACGAGTGTATAAAATATTCAACACCTACATACCTATATATATAATATTTAATACCAATGCATATGTAATATTAAAAAAATTACACTTCTAAAGTTTGAAATTGAATTGAACTTTGTTTGAAATTCCTGTAGAAAACAACTCTGCCGGAAAGGCATTGAGTTTGAACATCTTTTATACTCTCTCGTGGAGCATGGTTAGTATTTATAATTGTTCATTTGGAGCGCCTTACGATTTCTTAAAGCCTAATTGTGAAATTATGAAGGCCAGACACGTCTCAATGCTATCGAGTCTTATTCTATAAGAAATTCTGCTTGCGAAATGTAATACCGAAAAACTGTTTAAATTCAAATATTCTGCTTCGAATGCGGAGTTGAACATTTTGCGAATGAACGATTTTCGTCTTCGGCCGACTTCGGCACGTCTACCCCAACCGTTCGGGTGCAGCTGGCGGACAATAACCAATTGAAGCTATAACTGCTTTAATTTTGCGTTATTTTCAGCTTTTATACGAGAATAAAATAATAATACCCGAGATCAAGATATTTAGCAGAAATTGTGAAACATATTTTATGGACCAGAAAGATTATCAATGTTTCAAAATATTATACATGTATATTTTTTAAAATACTGTTTTCTTAATTTTGCAGATAAAATATATCATTAGCGAATTATACTTTGGTAGGTTAATAAATCAAATATTAACATAAATGTACTTACCTACATTCGGTTAGTATTTGTAAAACAAGTATAATATTATATTAAACAAAACGACATTCGATTTGTCTGATCTTTGCTATTAAGATAGGAGTGAACTTGATTTATCTAATAATCTAGATAAGTTAATATTCTTCAAATTATTTTGCTATACATGACATATTTGAAATACTATGCATATATTATTTCTAATATAATAATAGTAAAATAGTTTATAAATGTAAATTTATCTGAGTTTACGTGTTTATAAAAACAATCATGAGAATTCAATGTTCAAATAATGAATAGCGTTTATGTTAAAAGTTCATAAAAACGTAATAATCATATGTTTTCTACGATGCGTGAACATGATATAAGATGGTTAATAAGAATTTTATTGGTTAACTGTAAAATCACATTTACAATAATAACTTAAATATATTAGATGCACATCCAACAAATATGATAAAAATGAAATAGGTTTATTTTTATCGTTTTTGCGCACGTATTTACAAACGAAAAAAAAAAGCTTTATTATATAGATGCACAAAAGATTCCGAATTTGTGTAATACTATAAAAATCTCTTTATTCCGTTCCCTCCCTACATAAAAAAAATCCATTTAAGCAAAACATTAAAAGAATTTTACCATTGTTTGGGATCTTAAAGATATACCCTATTGTCGTTCGCATTTACAGAGTTAAGCTATTCCGTATTAGGGAAAAGAGTTTAGAAAAGGCGAGTGAATTTTATAGTAGCGCTCGGGGTTTGGGTGCCGTGGGGCGGTCGGGGTTGTGGGTTGAGCAGTATCTATGGACTTGTCTGCTCTTTGAAGGCACACAGACACTTAGTTTAAAAGTTTCCTTATCTTATTCTCAAAAATAAATCGGATTCACTTTTATATTTCGACGGAGAAATTCATTGGGTAATAAGAATATTGATAGTAGGCAAAAGATTGACTCCTAGGTTACCCCAATTTGAGTAAAAGGATACTTTTTATAAAGGGCTTGTTAAAAAAATCTAAGAAAAAAAAACATTAAAAATATTATGTTAATTTTAAAGGTAACATGAGTAAATTATAGAAAATTAATAAGAAGAAAGAGAAAAGTGAATAAATATATTGGGACTTAAATCAAATAATACTGATATTTTTTCAGTTTTCACAAAAATATATAATTGAGTTAATTAATTAAAATAGTTTAAGTGTGATTTTTATAAATTTTGTTATCTAGAATAATTTGATTCTAAAAAATTCTCGTTTCTCTCATATTATCATAATTCGCGAGAAAGTTTTAACTACCCATAATGTTTAAATTGTGTATTTTTCAAATATTTGTATACATGTAGTTTGACTTTAATCAATCAATTTTAATATTATTAAAAAAATTAAATAATAATGTTTACTTACATAGTTTTGATTAAAATTAACAATGCATTGTTATTTTAATCATTGTGTACAATTATATATTTAAGAAAAAAAAAATGGTTTCTGAACAATTTGAACTATTACATTATCGACGACGCATATGAATAAAAAAAATACACAATAATAATGAATGTATGTGTGTTTATTATTATGAAATAATAAAATTAATTAAGTTTTCTCTACTTGAATTAAATAACAGTACAAATTAATAAGATTTTACATGTTTATAAAACAAATTTCATTAAATTCTCTTGAAATAATTTATAACATACTCCGATAAAATTATTTCAAAAATAATATATCTAATATTGATAAATCTATTTAAAATAAGAGTTGTTTAGCCATGCCTCGAGATTGTATCACGATAGACATTTTACATTTTAACTAGTGTCAAATTTATTCTTACCTTCCATCAACAAGCGTTTCGTCACCAAAGAAAACAAACTCAGGATCGGTCTCTGGGGAAAGTTTAGTGTTCTCGGAAGCCCTCAAAGCCGGGTAAATAAACACGAAAATATTTTTAAAGCGAAACCAAAGACAAAACAGAACAAGAAAATGAATTAAAACTCGAACAAAGAAGGTCGAGTTTGTCTATCGCAGTAACCGAATTTTACAACGCGCGGGAAAACAGTTGACGTTTCGCGCTAATCGTGAGTTTCCGGTGCGTTGATAAAATAGTAGACGTGCTCGCAGGAGCGCCGCCGACGGAGGACTGCCGGTCCGGTGAGCCTGTAAGCATTTCCACTAGGCTTTACCTATACGCGATTGAGGTTATATGCGCGCCGGTCGGATTTTATCTGGACGAAGCACAGTGTGGCTATGCGGGGGGAAGCGACGCCAAACAGAACTTTATTTAATATCCTTAAATATTATCAAGCTTTATCGGCAATTTCTGATGTAATAACATGTGTACATACTTTTATAATGCAAATAGTTATTAAATTTCGGTAATGGTTGATAATGATATTTTATCATCAACATTACATTTATTTTTAAGAACACATTATTATTATTAAGTTGTAGTTTTTTCAGAACATAGTTCTGTGAGATTTTTATACAAATTAAACGTATTCATTAGAAAAATACAGGAATATTATATTATATGTAAAAACTAAAATATTTTAATAAGATATTTCTAGTTGATACTTTTAATTTGTATTAAATTTAATAATTATTTTTTTAAATCATTGGGAGATTGAAAAGAACCAAATAGATCTTATATATGATATAAAATGGTTAGTGTAATTTCTAATGTATTAATTTAAGACATCATATAAATAATATCCCAGTAAAATTTTTAAAGGATACTGATATATACACGACATAGTTTCACCGATTAAAATTTGAAAATTGGAACATTTTATTGTTATTGTACTGCAGGTAGGTGATTATTTCAATTGTACATCATATATACTCGTAGATACGTCTTTAGCGCCCATCCCAAGACGAGGTTTAAAAAACTAGTTTTTTCAAACATACTATGTCTGAGCAATATTTGAATATTATTGTTATTAAACAAAAAGAGATATCTCATAGAGACGAAGTTATTTTTTTATTATATGTAATGGAAATATATAGAAGTATCGGTATTTACAGGGATTACAACCTATCTTCGGCTAGGTTAAGTGATCCATTTATATAAATATAACGTTAAAATATTAATTAGAAAGATATACATATAAAATTAATTTTATCAAAAAATATTGTTGTTGCGCCACCGGCATTCGAACCTGGATCGCTTTCCAAACCGAGGAAGGTGCATGTTCTATCTATGCTACAGTGACAGTACTTTTGACGACAAATTTTCGAACCTATATTTTCATATTAATACATTTATCGTTCTATTATTTGAATAATTTATTTCTAATTAATATTTTAACGTTATATCTATATAAAGGGATCACTTAAGCCAGCCGAAGACAGGTCGTAATCCCTGTAAATACTCATACTTTCATATATTTCCATTAAATATATTAAAAAATAGCTTCGTCTCTATGAAATATATTTATGGTCAATATATGAATTGTACGAAACTGTATTCAAGTGGTGAAATTATATAAGCGGTTTGAAGATTATAAAATTATTGTTAACTTTAAATTATTATTTTTTCTATTATCAATATGTAAACGTTTCATTCGTCTCGTAAATAAAAATTAATAATAATAATAATAAATTATAACACTGGTAGTACTAAGAATAAAACATGACCATAATAATATTATAATTTATGTTTTTTTTACCGTTATAAAAACATATATTTCCAAATACAATATATTAATTTAAATTCATATTTTGAAAATCACATATTTTGTTTTATTACATTATTATTATTTATTACATGAATTTTACAATTTAACCGAAATTAATATTTTTTAACCTTACTTCACTGAATAACTTTTATGAACTAACAATATTAGGTACTACTAAATTGACTTTAACTTACCATTTTACTTTGATATAAACTTACATAGTATCACTTTATTTCTGCCACAACCCCAATTCCAACATACTCAATCTCTTCCACCCTATCCTATTAGATACTTTTTTGATCACTTTCAACTGATATTTTTTTATTAATTATTAAGGAGAACACATTCTTATTGTGAAGTTATAATTATTCAGAACATAGGTCTGTGATATTTTTAAATACTAATTAAATGTATTAATTAGAAAGATATACATATAAAATCAATTTTATCGAAAAATATTGTTATTGCGCTACTGTGATTCGAACCTGCATCTCTATTCAAATCGAAGAAGGCTTTCAAATAATGGAACGATAGATGTATTAGTTTGAAAAGTGTACCATATAGGTTCGAAAATTTGTCGTCAAAAGTACTATCACTGTAGCATAGTTGGATAATGCACCTTCCCCGGTTTGGAAAGACATCCAGGTTCGAATCTCGGTTGCGTAGCAACAATATATTTCGATAAAATTGATTTTATATGTATATCTTTCTAAATAGTACATTTAATTAGTAATTGATATTTTGTTACCTATTACTTACGTAATACTGTGTTGAAATATTTATGATTCTTTGTTGTTAGTTTATATCCATATTTTGATATTGTACGCTTGGAATTGCAAAAATCGTTACACAAAATAAAATATTGTTAATAAAAAACGATACAAATATAAATTAAATGATTGATTTCTTTTGACTAAAATTTTAATGTTAACTTCAAACACACTTTTTTATTATTGATTAAAAAATGAATAAGATTACTTAGGGTTAATTATAGTTTTGTGTTACAACTTTTGATTTAGATTTTTTATTTCAAGTAAATTATTTGAAATTCTAGTACATAACTAGTTATTTAGTGAAATGTTCTATCCAAGGCAATGTTTTACCAATTTTATCTTGATTTTATGTTCTGTTACACTAATTTAGAGAGATGTTTGTAGCTAGGTAGCGGGGCAGTTAGGAATTTGATGGTAACGAATGCTACTGATATAGTGGCGGTCTTAACGACGCCGAATAGTTGACCCAGGTTGACCACTAACTTAATCAATCACTATTACTCCAAATATCAGAAAGAATTTAGGTTAAGTAAACATCAGGAATGTGTAACAAAAATAATTCATACCTTGATGTTTATTTAGTTGCTTTAAAGCGGTACAATATAAGCCAGGTAGATTAGAAATGCAATATTAGTAGGGATAAAATAACACAGTAATATAAACACTAAGAAATGCTGCTAAGTTGCTCCAACCACGATAATGAGCTCCTTTTCCTCACGCCGACCAGTGTGAGCTCCTCTCCCCATTTCGCGACGTTTCCCCTCCATCGGATCGGTCCAGGCCACGATGAGTGTGCGACCTCTATTGACCGGTTAAACCGAGTTCACCGTGCTGGCCAAAAATGGCGTTGCCTATCCGCCACAAGTTCTTTCTGTTATTCATTTCTTATAGGATAGTCAAAAATCATTTAGCCATCACAGAAGCATAGCCGCTATTATAGGAGTCATTGGGACTGAAGCACTAGGAACTAATAGCATGGTTTCTTAATATCAGCTTCAATAACCAACCCCGGGTACCAATATTAGAGATCGAGATGCCAGGGAAATCTGAATCTGTATAACCATCCCCTGGAGATGTAAGCGCAGATGACCACTCATTCAAAGATATTCTGTACGGTGGTTTTGCGATGCCAGAAGGTCACACAGCCGACAGCGTAGACCAGTGACAAGAATCCGCCCGGGACAGATCAGCTAAAGATGGGCAAAGAAATCCACTATAAATAATGTTTAGATTAAGCGTCTATGTTCTGCGGAAAGTGCGGTCCCTTGTGGTATGGTTGAATCTCGTGTTGGACTTTACAACTATCAAAATAAGTGATGTTAATCTCAGCTACCTTCATAAAAATCAGTGCTACATTTTCATCGCTACACGTATCCGGAAGGAAGTCAACATTCGATGATCCCACAGTTGTGCGGAACATAAGTCCTTACATTTCTGACGAATTAATATTTTCAGAATAAACTCTTCCACTTCCCGACATACAGGAGCGACCTATTAATTGTCTTATCCAGTGTGAGACATATTGCATACTTTAGATATTACCATTTTTTACGTCATTGAAATATACTGTCTAAAATCTATTTTTGATCTTTATTTTTATACTAGCTACTTTTCCAAAGCGAATAATCAAAAAATAATATGAAAAACAAATTAGCTTTAAGAATTTAATCATTTTGGGTAGGGGGTATTTTTACTTTTGTACTTTTTAAATAAAAACATGAAAAAATATTAGAATAACAAGTTCCAAGTTACCATGGCAACGATCCTTTCTTTCCGTGACGTTAAATTCCTCATTATTATCTCACCCATATTTCACCCATCTATGATATTTGGTGAAAAAGGAATGAGATAGCAATTTTTCATACGATGATATAAGATAAATACATTCAATTTTAAACAGAATTAAAAATGTTATCATCAATTTTATATACTATATGAAAAATATAAAGAATAAAAACGATATCTCTCATTTGTGAAAAAAACATAATCTCTAATTTTACTACTTGATGAAAATTCGATGAGTAAAACTATAGAATCATTAAGATTGTATTTTAATGACACATGCCAAACATGTAATACGTACTGCCTGTCCTAACGTACGGGTGTGGATACATGACGAGAATGCTCAATGTAGCCCAAAAAGCCATGGAAATAAACATCTTGGCAATTACTTTAACTGAACGAAAAATGAAAGAGTGGAGCCAAACCGAACTTGAAGGGTGGCAAAGCTGAAATGGCAGTGTAGAAATGATGGATGAGATAAAAAAGTGAAGATGAGACTTTGAACCAGAAGACAAAAGACATGCTAGTCAGATGGTATATGAGCAGTAGCGGACAGATAGTGACTCGCAATACTAGCTGTTGCTGTCGTGAATCTTGAAAAGGAGGTAATGTTTCTTTACTTTTCTTTATTGATGAGTAATTACATATTTTTGATAAATAAAATTTTATTTTATATTATAACCCAGACGGTACAACAAAAATAGAAGTCAAGCTTGTAATAACCTTTGTAGTCCGTAATGCAATAAAATTTCGATGAAATAAAAGTATTTATTTATACTACGTAATTTATTTTTAATATTTCCAACTATAATTATTATTTTCCTTTGAATTTATAATTTGTACTGTTAAAAAATGTAATCTGTTCGTTCGGTTCAGAAACGAATGTCAAACGTGCTGAATTATTGTTAAAATAATATTATGAATATTCTTTTAAAAAGTTAGATATACAATCAGAAATCATTTTATAGGAAATAATTTTCTTTTGTGTTCTTGTGTCTTCTACAAGTATTGAAAAAAAATTCGAACTTTTTTTGTCCAGAATTAAAGAAAAAGTTAAAAACGGGGTCGAAGTATTTTCACAAGAGCGAGCTTTCAATAATTCAATTGATTAAATATTCACGAAGGTTATCGCGGTAAATTGAAAAGGGAGTTGAATTTTGTTCGACGGTGATCTTTTTCTATACTCATTTAATTTAATATATTATTTAGATATTTAATAATACCTACCTAATAAAATAAACTCAAAGATATATAACTACTACAATAAAAATAAAAGAATCAATGGCCTTATCAATTACAAAAAAATATAATGAGAATGTCGTGAAATGTTATTTTAATATAATTTTGTTAATAAAAATTCAATACAGTCCTAATTGATCACATTGAGTGTACACCGGTGTAGAAATTAGGTGTGGTAGATTTAATTAGTTTGAAAACTTAATCTTGATTACGATAATTAATATTGAATATCATATATTTTTTAAAAGATCACCGAGATTCTGTATTAGAAGTATTACTAGGCTATGAAATGATAGTATGAAGACACTCTATAGTGAAGATAAAATATATAGAACATCGTAGCAATGTTCGAACAACAATCGCTTTACTGGTTGGCTAAGTACCCAAGAACAAAGTAAGTGCATGATACCAGACTTCTATAATAATTGATTTTCTCACAGATTAAACACTCGTATGAAGACCAACCTTACAAATTTATTTCTGAATGTAGAACATAAATTATGATACATGAAAATATGATGTAGAATAATAGTTGGAAGGAAGATACACTATGTACTAGTAATGAACCGTGAGTCGATCACTGATATCTTTGAGTCACACTCACTATCAGTGATTGAATATCTGGGAACATAGTGATTCGTGATTTTTAAAATTTTATTATTTATATATGGTTGAGAACCATAATTCGGCGCATGTGCTTATGAAATGAAAATATTCATGAAGGAATAACGTTATAACTCGTGATAAGCACCATTTAGTAAATTTTGCCAAAACGTTTTACGCAATTGACTCATAAAATAAATTCACATTTTTAGATGGTTTTTATTCTCTTTGTGATAATATGAAATTAGACGTATATCAATTATATATGCATTTTTTACGCAAATGAAGATTGAATGATATAAGGAAATACGCTCAAAATTACGTTAATTTTTTTATGTCGTGTATTGTGATGTCGTGCGACGCACGCGTATTAGTAATGAAACTGTGTTCACAGTCACAGTTTTCAATCACTGATATTATCGAATATAGAATCACAATCACACCAGTGACTCAAGAGTAGTATGTACAATATTAAGCGTGAAGTGCATGCTGTACATAAAAAGATACAATGGATAAGTCTGGCATAGATAGAATATCTTAGAATCGATGGAAAGATATGGGTATATGATAGTCTTTCAGGAAATTACGGATATCTGTAACCTAATAAGTAAATAAATAAAAATATATATTTACAGTGATCATTCATTTTTTTTATTAGATTTATTTATTTTGAATATCATACAAAGTATATATATATATAGTTCAATACTTTTAATGTACCATTTTTGAAAGATATATTATTTAATATTTAAAAACGGAAAGGGGGGCATTGTTATTGCAATATTGATATAAAAATAAATAATGAAATATAAAGAGAGTTGGTATTAGTTCATTATTATTTGTACACATATAATTTCAATGCATATTTTCTCTATAGAATAGCAATTTGCATAACTCTCCGTTATCGTAAATATTAAGCAGAATATTAAAAAAATTAGCCCCTTGATAGGTAAAATAGTGAATATATTTTCAGTTTTTCATTTCTGAAATCACGCAAAGTACTTGAGAATGAAATAATTTTCCACCAGGATGGTTATGCACTAGATAATTAAACTATTATTATGTCAGATAAGGTGAACATTGCAGAACAGTTGAATTCCATGTGTTTTTATTATCCGCATGTTATTTCTATTAATATTCAAATAACTTTTTACAAAAAATGTTTGTACTAAAATAAACAAATTATTTGATTCTTATTGACATTTTATTTTATGTTTTTTGTCTTTTTTCCATGTCTATAAACTGTCTTATAATAATCGTCACTTCTTTCTACTGTTTTTTGTCTTTTTTCCATGTCTATTAACTGTCTTATAATAATCGCCACTTCTTTCTACCTTCCCCATTTAGCTGCTTTCTGGAATAACGTTATATGGCATCGGTTCGGCGAGCTGAGGAATCTTCTGTGCTTAGGTTTGGAAAAGCCTCCACACTTATACTTATACTTATCTCGACGTGCTTGTGGTCTAGTGGTTACGATACTCACCTAGTTATCCAGTGGTCGTTTCAGGAGGCCATCGAGTTAGTCTTATTTTCATAGTACAAGCTATTTAGCTTAGTTTGAAATGTCACATGCAGCTCGGGCTGGCCTGGCTTCATGTCACTAGCTGGCCTCCATCGATACTTAATCTGCGAGGGTTTTCAGTTAGGGTTAGTAAGGGCCATGGACCATTACATTAGCTATCTTTTGACTGGTGTGGAAGCATGGATGGATGCACAAATGCACGAATTGTTATCATTAAAAATTATAATTTCCCTAAATTCACTTTAACTGATAGCCACTTGTCCAATCTTACCATCTTATTTCATGGGTTCTCATTTCAATATTGCACTTGTTCTTCTCTCTTTCTTGATCCTTCTTGTCCAAAGCCCTGAAGATTTAGCCGAGTCCAGATATATATACCGAGCCTATATTCCAAAAGTTTTGCTTGGGTCAGTCGGGCAAAATTCATCTCGATAAATTCGCCCTCCGTCTGGACTAAAGACGCCAGGCAACTCGCCTCGGCCCCTGAAATCTGTCATTTTCTAATTCTCGCTCCATTTCCTCATCTGGCCCGCACGTCGAATAGTCCGTCAGAAAAACGTGACGCGGGCGATTGATTGGCTAACCAGAAGATCGTATATGCACATACGTCGAAACCCATCTGTTTCTATTTAGTAAGGTGGTGCACATACCTGAGGACGGCTTATTTCTCATGTGACAACGTATTCCGTGTACGCATTTCTATTTTTTTTAAATTATAAAGATAAAAAAATATGTATTTCTAAATGTGCGTTTAGAATCGGTCACCGCAAAGCTTACGTTGCTCAATTATAATATTTAATATTACTTACGTGAAAATAAATATAATAATTTAAATTGAACATTTTCTTTCTGGATTTCTCAATGTTCCTATTGCACTGACGGTATATCGGTCAGTGTATTTCGTTTAACCCTAACCACGCCTGCAATCCCCCAATCACGTATTCACATACCCATACAGAGACACTGACAAACAGCCGCACTAATACATGTGCATACAATAGACAGATATCATTTTTGTTCGGATTCTGGGGTGATCTGTGCATGTATATATTTTGCAATTAATTTCCAGCACGCGTGACGTTCTGCGAAATATTTGATTCGGTTAATATTATTATTTTTAACATTCTGTTATTTAAAAAAAAAATTCAAGACAGAAAATTTACGGGAATATATATATTTTGAAGGATGTTTGAGTTGTAACAAAACCAATATTGAAATTTATAGGTTAAACTTTAATTTGTCACAAAAAGAATGCTATTCGTGTTATTCAATTTTTTTTATTGTATATTTTTATAATACCTGGCTAACAGGCTTGCAAACAAATACAATATAATACGTATTGTATTTTCTGGTGTATTAATTATGTGAAAAATGTTTATTTGGCTAATGAACCTCGAGTATCGGCATTGAAATCAAAATAATAATAATAGCAGTCATTTTCGTAAAAAATTTCACCTCAGGGGAGCTTTATATATAAATTATTTAGTCCTATACTATCTTTGTATTTAAAATTAAAAATTGTTGTTTGAACTTATGGAAATAATATTTTTAAGGGATGCGTTTTTAGATAAAGTCTCCGATGCATTATTTCTTATGATGTAGGGCAAAGAGATCATGATATAACGTATAAAGTGTTAACTAGTATACATTAAACAATTTTTTTAATGATATCGAACTAATATAGAATACCCATGGTGCATAATATCATCATTGCTGAAATTTCAGATCTTTATCTGGTATTCCATCAGAGATGGAGTTTTTGTAAATTTCCAAACTTTGAGAATTTTTAGAACAAAAGGGATGTAAGTCTCAGGATGATTCAAATTTGGTATATGAACACAACTAGTTCCCACTTCTTTGTAAAAAAAACTTTTGACATCAGACTTTAACCTTTCCTGCAAAAAAATGTCCGTAAAGAAGGGAGTTTTATAAAACGACAGCTAATAATTAAGCCTAAAATTTTAGTAATTTCATCATTTTAGTATTGTGTATAAGCAATCTTGTAGCCTGTTTTTTTCTAAACAAATTGTTTTTAACCTTATGTTGATAGGTCAAACAAGAGCTGATTACAGTTTCTGCAAACGCCTCGTAAAATAAATATGGCCGCCACGCGAAAACCTAAAACAATAAAATTTAAATAATAGTAATTTTGAACTACCAAAATGTTAGGGTTATTACACAAAAAAATATGTTTTTTTTTAAATAGTAAAGAAACCAGTGTTTCATATGAAATGACTTTTTGGTACACGCGCATTTATTTATTGGACAGAGCTATAATAAATTGTATAAGGCCCGTAATAAGATATAAATCTCTGTACTTATAAAAATAATCTTAGTAAAAATTCGGACAATTTTTAATATTATAAAAAACATTATTTATTTTAATACTAATAATTTAGTGCAGATGGTGATCGTAACTCGCGAAGCGTAACTTCGCTGTCCGCTGTCGCTGGCTGAGTTCGCTGATCCAACAAGGAAGAGCCTTCTGTATTTAAAGAGGCTATGAACTGACAGCTCTCCAATAGGTGTCGGGGTAGACCGTAAAGATATTTGACCATATTGAAGGAGAGAACATCCCAACTCGGCTTAACATTCCCCGATTATCACATCTCGGTGAAACCGCTGACCTCAAATGACTGGGATAAAAGCGAAGAGATACAAAATGACAATTTGTTTTACTGTTTTTTATAGCGGCCTATTTTAAGATCGATTAATTTTTTTACGACATTAGTTTTATTGAAGTAGACTCAAATTAATTGCAATAATTTATTAAATACCCACATAATTTTAAAGTTCTACATTTTAATTGAGTTCAGGTTAGTGTCGTATTTTCAAATTAAAGGATTTAATTAAAAGCATTCATTAAATGACTCAAAGTACTCAAAAGTCTATTAGCATAAATAATCATTTTATGGTGAATATGTAACAGCATGGGTAAAAGATGCACGCATAATGTCACAGCTATGTACTCGGAGATAAATATATCTAAATGTATAGAATTTCTACGACATTTCTTCATGGTTTTCAACTTTAATGGTGATATCTGAGTTTATATTACGACACATAAAAAAATGAAAAATATTACGTATTCTTTCATTTTAATAGTCAAAACTCTACGATACCGTTTATAAAAATGGACAGGATCCAGATACGTCAGTTTTAACTATGGGTAATGAAAAGTTTCTCAAAACGTCGCATCATTTATGCAATAAAATTTAGTAGGTAGTTGAAAATATATATATTTTTTTTATATATACGGCCTTGAAAATTTGCGTTCAAAATTAAAATTGTCAATTAAAAAAACTGTTTTCGGAGCACCATAATAAATATGGATCTGCAGGATGCCGAGAAAAGTGGAGGAATATAGTGAAGAGGTTTCGAGCTCATGGAAAACAAGATCGTCAGTCACGTGGAACCGACGTGAATGATGAATATATCTGGAGATTTATATTCGAAATAATTAACAGTAATAATTAAAGATGAGCTAAACATGAAATTACCATCACGCCCTTTCCCAAATGGGTTATAACGCCACACTTCTCTATTCTGGCACACCACTATTGTCTCGTCTCATTTTCATATATTTTCTCGTGCATGCTGTTGTTGCTGAAGATGTTGTACAAACGAAATTGTGACAAAGTCATTATATTGAGTAAATTATTTTCAATTATTTAAATTAAAAATTATTAAATTTAATTAAAAATTCTCTAACTTGCATATACATAATTTATTATATTATATGAATAATTTATTATATTTAGTTGAACAAATGACCGATATAGTTATTAAGTTGATTGGGTATAATTTATATTCAAATGACTAACAAGCCAGAATGTACCAATTTTTATACAAATATGCGTATTTTTATATACAACACCGGCCGCTAGAACTGGGAAAATTGTGTCTATGTACGTAAGTATGTTGCTTACTTGTTTTCTGAAGGTATGGATAACAGAGCAAATTTTTCAGTTTCTTAACAGCCGCCATCCTGTTTCAAAATTCGGATTTAGCCGATCTAAGTCGAAATGTCTTCCATGGTTTTTTCAGAATAGAAATCTCGTATTCTCATATTCATTGATAAACTTTTTAACGAAGAGTGGTTTCGAGGTATCGTAAATATCATGGAAAAAAATTTGTGCTAAATTTTCCGAAAGCTATGTCACGAGTCCCTCCAAAATATTTGTGTTATATTTGTATCGAAATTTACTTAAATGATAAAATAATAATTAATCAACTATTATTAGACCGCGAACAGTTTTGAGAATTATTTTTAATAATTTTGGTAAATTGATACTGATATTTTGATAAAAATGCATGTAAAAAACGCCGGCTCGTATCGAAAAAATATATAATATGCGATTTTATTCAAAAGCTGTAGTGAATTTAGGGTAACCTTTGATTAACCATCTTTATATTGATTCGGAATAATAAATAAATAAATTTATATTCTCACATTGTTATGAAATATTAATATATCGTCGGTTAAGAGTGAAAAGTGGTTAACTGCAATTTAATCATTTTGAAATAAATCAAAATAAAGTTTTTTCTGCACATTTTAATTTATGTACTTAGGATTAAATATATCTTTTTTTATTTTTGTCATTTGTAAATACAACATCGTTACTTATTTTATAATTACACTACAAATGATTCAGCTGTACTGTTGACGCAAGTCGAATACCCATTCTCTGTCCCTTTTGTCCATCCAATAATCTATACTTGTCCCGCTCTGGCCAACTTATTGGGGACAGATTGCGCTCAGACTTCGAATTATCAAGATCTTGTGCCTTTTTTCTGCTGTCCGATAGCCGCGCCGTGCGTAACGTTCATACCAAGAAAAAGCTGTATTCTTACAGTGCAAGAAGTGCAGTGATCTCTCGGTTCTGCACAACAAACGTGCTAGTCAACCGGAGGTGAAGACGATGCCCAGCGCAGGACTAAAGAGCAAGGTAGGCTAGATCCATCTGCCTTTATTTTCTTCATAATTCCAATTCAGGTTGGGTCAACTGATCAATATTATACTTGATACAGTCCACGGGATCTTATCTCACCATGTACTGTTTTATAGTTAGCCAACATGTTCAAATAATTATGGAAAACCGAATACATATATTCAAATTATGATTTATCTATTTTTCTAATGATAAGAGACTTTCCAATGAAAAGAACATACTTAAAAGTAAGAAAATCCATTAAAAATTCAGTTTGGCAAAAATATCAGTTAACCATTTTTCACTCTTAACCGACTATATACGAATTGTCTAGAAATTGTTCTATTTTTAAATCTGTCATCACGTATCGGGTTGTACGTAATTTGCGCATAGTTTTTGTAAAAAGTAAATTTAATGGGCCAAAATTCAACTTCTTGCCCAAATAAATACTCTATGGCACATTGTATACAAAAATAAACAGTGGTACAGAAAGTAATTTACTAATTACATCGAGTCACATCGATACATAACGCTTGCGAATGGTATAGTACGGAAGAAAGACTACCATACGGTATTGAAACGCCAATAGATAATTGATTTGATATGTTTAGTAAACAAGTCTCAAAATTCAAGTTATTTCTCTTATTTTTCATTCTACATTCTCCCACACAGAATGCTAAAATAGGAAATCACGTTTTAACAAAAAAAATACTTTTTTTTTTAATGAAGTACAAACCTAGACAAAAATATTGTGCACTGTTAAGTGCTGCGAACTTTTTGTACATGCAATGAAGACTCATGTATGGTTAAGCATAAAAAAGACCATCGGTCTTAGTAATTCTATACATCTGAAAGAAAATACCTTGTATTGCCCAAGCGTAAGATCACCTATGGTCCAACGTCAATTATGTCTATTAAATTTTGTAATATTATATACCCGTTTTGTAGGTAATTTATATCTTACTAACTAACTTACTATCACACCTCGGTGATAGGCAGAGGATGGAGCCCCACACTATTGTGTTATAATCAACCACGAACCACCTCAATCACGTTCAAATATTTTCTCATGCAAACTCTTCAATTCTTCTAAAAGAAGCGTCTTCCAGTATCTGGTTTATCTGCCCATGTTAAGTCGTTCGTGGACATCCCCTATTTCCTATTATATTTTTCTTACCATTATTTCCTCATTCATTCATTCTACATAACCAAAACCTTTTTAATTCTACTCACTATGTTAAGATCAGCTTTAAATTCGATCGTTATTTACTATACTAATAATTTATATTTTGCTAGTTCCAAGCTTCACTTCTATACATTAGTGTTCGTACCAAGTCTAGTCTTGCTCTGGCTGACAGGTTTTCATTAGAAATTACTGCAATATTCGACTTCTAATATAATATCTACTAATTTACTATCTTACTAATATTCATACTATGGTAACATTCCACCAAATAATAATTTATGGCTTTTTCTGATTTCATCTGGGTGTTTAATTTCCCCGTGACTACGTACACTCAAATGATATTATTTGTAAAGATCTTCACCGAAGCGGAATTTAAGAAAAGCATTCTTTGTTAGAAATTAATTTCAACAAATAAATCAATGACAAAATTCATAAAAATAAAACGTTTATTTTCTTTGACATTTTCCGAGTTTTTCAAATTAAGCAGGGTAGGTTTTCAATATTTGATAGATTGATTTACACTTGACACATTTTTGACATCCCGGCTTTTTTCAAGTTTATAGAGATCGATTGAGTGTATTAAATTCCATGGCAGGTTACATATTTTTTTACTTATTTTAAGTGTTTTCAACGTGACTAATCGGTGTAAATCTAATGTATTACTATTTTTTTTTTTTAAAGATAATTTAATAAGTTGCAATTTTACAGAACATATGTCTGTGATGTTTTTAATATAAATTAAATTTTTTAAGTAGTGAGATATGTATACATATATCTGTCGTTTCATTATTTGAAAGCCATATTTTTTATATTTATGGAATCTCAAACACCTTTGAATAATCCGATAATGTATTATATTGAAAGTGTAACATATAACACTATGTTGGTGTAGCATAATTGAAGATATGAAGAGATCCAAGTTAAAATCTCGGTAGCAACAATATTTTTTTCTATTAAATAAAATAACAATAACATTGTATGAAACCACGAAATTTATTGTACGTCGACCGGTTTCGCTTATCTAAAGCTTCATCAGGACGTATTTAAAGCTGATCATAAATACAAGAAGATTGCACTTATAATATAAGAGATTAAGTCTCCCGGGTATATATAAATTAACTTGCAATAATTATCCCTCATTCTACATAGGCAAAACTGCTCGTAATGTCAATATTCGTTTTAAAGAACATCTTAAATGTTTAAACAGTAATGGTTTCTCGGAACTTTCCAACCATATTATTGAAAAAGAAAAATTTTGATAATATCACAGGGGTCAATATCCTCCATAAAAACGGGTTTGACCTCCGGTTGGACAATTTAGAAGCCCTTGAATTAAAAATGGTATTAAATATTGGTACGCCGATTCTTAATAATCAAATCAATTTATCCATTAGCCCCATATTAGGTATGTTTCCTTTAAAATCAACTTAATATCCATCAGCGCTATATTTTCCCATTTCTTAATGTCCCATTTATCCGTATATGTATTCTGTCTTTCTCTTTCGCATATAATTTATATTTTGTCTTCCTTGATGTTCTATTTAACTATATATATATTCTGTCTCTCTCTCTTTCACATGTAATTTTATTATATAAAATATTTTCTTTCTATGTATATATTAGTGCACTCTTCTTGTATTTATGATCAGTCCCGATGAAGCTTGAAATAAGCGAAACCGGTGGAAGTACAATAAATTTCGTGGTTTCATACAAAGTTATTGTTATTTTATTTAATATTATATGTCAAACCACAAAGTGATTGATTTGCTCTGATTGAATAATTGATTATATATGTGTATCTTTTTAATTTATACTAATGTATTCAGTTTATTATTAAAACCCAACAAATGTAGGTGTATACCAAACGTTCTTCATTTGCAATTCTTTCAGTTCAGGTTATTTTTTTCATTCTACTCCAGCACCACATCTCGAATGTTTCCAATCTATTGCTCTTTCTCGCTGGTTCAGGTTTCACTTCCACATAATTATGTTCTGAGGAGAATGTAAGAAAATTGGTATATTATAAACACAATAGAAAATCGAAGGGGCTATTGATATGACGCATTCTTAGACACAACGCATACTTCGGTAATATAATTGATGGAAGAAGACATAGTGGAAGGCCTTGATAACAATACGTTCACTAGAAAATAAGCAAGGCGAACGCAAATAACTTTTGTAATGACAAAACACATGGAGAATAATGACTACAGTTTCATGAAAAATATAGCAGAAAATACCAGCGCGGTACTACCACACAGACGATAGCTTTTTTGGTACATACTCAGTTTCAGACTGCACGTCATCATTTTGCCGAAATTTTTCGAAATATTGTTAGAATAACGTCAAACATTGCTGCTAATTTACACTCTGTTTGAAACGTGTCCGTTTCCACTACAGCTTTCAGCTCAACATTATCCATCATGGTATTATGCTGCCCACGTGGCTCATTTTCAATATTTAAATCACCAAAATGGAATTTTTCGAACCATTGACATACTGTGCGTTCTTATTGATATCCTCGTTGATATTTATAGCTGTCTACGCTGCACTATTGACAGAACTCACATTTTATAATAACGTATATTTGTGACATGTCCATGATTTTACTAGCTATTTATTAGCTAATCACAAACCAATATATCTGTTTGAAAGAGTGGCGTTCTTTCATAATAAAAAAAATAAGAACTGTCAAAGTGAAATGTCAGTCATTATCTGATCACGCCAGGTCTTTCGCAAACGCCCTTTGTTTACGTTGCCTTTAATATTAGCTTTATACATTTTATTTACTGTTCTCTCTTCGCTCTTACATTTCACATATGTCTAGGTCTAGGCAATATACTATATATATTTTTTATATCTGCTGCGGGGTGACTTAGGAGCAAGTGTAATGGATTGTAGAGAATATTTGAAAGGACACATCACTCTCCCGCGTCATGAAAAATATCCTTATATCGCCCTGGTGCAATTTTAACATTTAGTATTTAGTTTTGATAATGACTTTACTTAAGTGAATAGATAAATAATTAAAATCCGTTCACCTCCTCTGCTCTTAGAATTTTAATTTTTTTTTATAAAAATAAAATACGATTGACGTAAAATGGAAACTGATAAAGTGTTAACATAGAATATGCGTTTACTGGTATTCAGATGGAAATATTATTTTTTTATTTTCAATTAGCCGCCAAAAAAGCTGTCTTATCATGCAGAAAATAATTGTCGGTAACGTGACTTATATGAACTATTATTGAGATAGCACGCTTGAAATGGGTGTTTTCGTTACCGCTCGGATAAGGCGGATCCCGTAATAAGACACGAGAAGAAGACACATGTTTTCGTAATAGAAATCAGACACACGTATAAATATCTTGTACATGGAGCGGGAACACTTAGACCAATTGTTATATTTCATATATATTATTAAACGTATAATAATAGTATAGAGTAATTTTATAATGTAGGAAATACATTATTGCTAGATTTTTATTTGAATAGAATACAAGCAAACATAATTGAAAATGAAAATATAAAATTTTCCTAATGAATATTATGTTTTTTTTTTTAAAAATATATTATTTTGAAATGTTTTATGATATGAGTTAATTGTTAATTCATTACTAAATTACATATTTTGTACACTGTAATATTATATAGAGAATTATACATTTGTAATGTATAATATTATTTATTATCTAATTGTGTGCTTCTGAAGTGTTCATTTAATTTGTTTTTTTAATTATTTTATATCTTTATATTTATATATAATAGGTTTAATATATTGATCACTTGTGTAACATATATTTTCTTACTAATCGAATCTTACGTTAATCGAAATTTAAACATTCAATTACCTTTGGTTGGATTTTTTTATCCTTTTATTTGAAGTTTGCTTGAGTGTCTACCTTTATTAAATAAATTGACAAATAGCTTTCTGATTAAGGCTAGAATATATAGATCCTGATACAAAGGAATGACAAATAGAATTCAGATTTTGTCGTGTCGTGTAAAAATGCGTTACACTTTTAATATCCTTAATGTCGTTAAAATTAAATTTTATTAAAACATAATTAATGTTACGTACATGACTTCTTAGTACGTCTTTAGTGTACATCTTGTAATGTGAAGGTCCAAGAAATAGACTTTGTAACAATTAATCTTTTATTACAATAAGCTACAATTTAGTACAAGATATATCACTAGTATAGGTCAAACTATTAAGCCGATGAACCGCATATAAAAGAAACACGCGCACTCCTGCGCGCCGTCTTTATAGCCACACATATCCGCACCGGCAGTGCGGCACACATACACGCATACACACACCATCCCACCATTCCAAGTACGTAATCATAAGATTATGTGCGTCCCAAAACCGCGATGGGCTGGTCATGTTGAAAGAATCCCAGGTGACAGCACTGAAGATCGTGACCAAATGCATACCCCAGTGGAAGCACCTAAAAACAGATCGAGGAAGAGGAGTGGGCTGACTGTACGGGAGAGGACTGGAGTAGAATATGAGGGTCCGGGAACTGAAGAAGAATGGCAAGGAATAATAGTCGGTGGAGAAGGTTAAATCACATCTTGAATATTTGTGTTTATATCGATTGATATTATTTTTATAATACGGTATGGTATATATTTATTGTGATGTCCTTAGGATTGTATAGTTGTGTGTGTGAATGCCGCACCGCCAGCGCGTGTGTGTGGGGTTATAAAGGGCGGCGCGCGTCAGGGCGCGCTCTCTCTCTCTCTACGTGTCCATCGGCTTAATCGTTTGACTCGTACTAGTGATATACCTTGTAACCAAATTGTACCTTATTGTAATAAATGTGTAATTGTTACAAATATTATTTATTAGAGCATCACATTACGTGCTGTACACTGAAGACGCACTTAAGAGACAAGTACGTAATATTTATATATATGTACGAGTATATATATATATTATAAGATGGAGTGGATAGGTTGATCATTTAAACTCAACCACCCATACATCAATGATGATCTAATGATCTATAATATTATATTGCTATTTTTGTTCTTCTTTCCTTTGAATATAAATCTCACGTAATTACCATTCAAGTCAATTTATTTTTATCTCAAATTTTATTTATCGCGTAGACCGATATTGATAAATTTAGTTATACTGATATCACCCAAAAAATAATAATATTCAAATCTGTCTACGACCGACTGTCCTTATATTCTTTCTGCCTGTAAGGCAACCCTCGCCTGGATGAGGCACGCCGCGCCGTGATCGCGAACAAGCCGAAAGTGAGGTAAGCGAGCCAGGCGCTGCGGCTGCCTGCCGTGTATATTGGGTGAGATTTCAGCTAAAAGCTTAACGGTCCATTCCACTAATTCAACACTCCTGAAACAATGGCTGGCTGTTGGAAGAAGATAAGTGAAATCAAAGCTTGAACAAACCCTCGCTCACAGACTTCACAGTTCGCAATTTGCATTAAAATAAAGTTACATTTTATAAAAATAAAACGAAGATAAAATGTGAGCCTGTAGACAGAGGCGGAGAGTAATATTTTTTTAATATTATAATACGTAGGCATGAATTAATCGGGTTACGAGACCCTTTTGGTATAAACTATGTACAAGAAAATGGTATTAAATATTATTTAATTTTAAAAATTAATGTCATAAGCTAAAACAAGATAGGTTGAGTAAAGGTTTTTGAAAATTTCTTAAAAATATAGTAATCTTATGGATTTACTCACATAACGTCTGTCTATTCAATAAAACACTACATTTGTATGTACGTATATTAACACTTTTTTTATAAATATGGTATATATTATATATTTGGTATGTACATATATCCACATAACTTGCATCTGCAGTCATGGCAGATTTCTCCTCGGAGCGTTGATTCAAATGCGAGTTTTTTTTTAACTTTGATGTTATTTAAAATTTTAATTATTTTCACTCAATCAATTTAAAATTTAATTCGCATCATCTTACATTGCATTACGCTATGCTAGTACCAGTAGTGTATACTCTTATATTTAGTTAAAACACATACCGTTTTATTTATTTTTCCAAATATCCACTGCCGTTAAAAGACTCTTGTCGAGACGGCAGTCGCCTTTTGGTTATGTAACATGACGCACGTGTAGTCACACGGTGCCCGAGAGCTATTAGTATAATATAATCATAAAAAGTGATTAAAAAATTTAATATCTCATGATAATCAATAGAAATTATTCGTTTTTTTTTGGCAGAAATATAGAATATATAAATGATGATAAATCAAGAAGAATCGTACTATTATCTGATATTAAAAGATTATTAAAGCCAGCTAAAAGAGTACAAAAGGCAATTTTAAGGATTATAAATGATCACCTTTTTAGATATTCGTCGGATACCCTTTTTAAAGAGTACAATGTTCTAGATGTAAGACAAATAAATAATACTCACCTAGTAATAAATCACAGTTACAACACAAAATAACGAGTGAAGAACTACATCCCAGTATCGAGAGCAATAGTGATATTCTATCAACGTTTCTACATGTTCTTAGGTCTGAAACTATACACTACACTTAACACTAATTATTGGAAATCTTTCACTATTAGAAAAATAATTCAAATATCGACCTAACATATGATCCAATTGGTAGAAATCAGTCAGAAGCAACGCTGTCTAATATTCCTAGTTAAAATCAAAACAAATATTACAACACATATTTTCTATTTCTATATTAATTTCTAGATTTTGTACGCATTAATATTTTATTGTATATTAAAAAATATATATTTATTTTATTAAAATGACCAACTTAATTGCACGAAAAAATAGGCAACTTAAACGTAGATGTCCAAAAAAGTAGCTAAGACAAAGCTGAATCTATCAAAGGTGATAACTACTGCATCCTACTCAAAAAAAGTATAAAATTGTTCACTTAATAACAATTTATTTGTAATAAGTGTAATAATATATGTTATTTTATTACTATATATCTGTAATCTCTTATGTTAAAAATTATATAAATATGTCAATATAGGCTATCTTATCTTATATTATTATTATACACATAAAAAAGGACAGACAGGTCTTTTATCGAGAACTTACAATTTTGTTAGCGTGAATTCGGATTTGACAACAAATGTCATAAAATAATAATTTATTAGATTTATGAAATAAATATATGGATAGATTCAATGTACTATGATATTTAATGGCTTATTTTTTAAATATGTTTCACATAATATTTTTTAATACGTTTTAAATAATAATAATAAACAATATTTAAGTTGCAAGACATACTACTAATGCATGCGTGACTTAAAAATGCCCGTGTTTTTGCGTAAACGTTCGGTGAGTACATGTAATAGCAATTCTTAAATAATATGCTATCGCATTGCATCTTTAGTGTAATGTAAAGATATTTATGATACAGACTGTAGAACATAATGAAATTAACCAAATGTGAAATAATAATAAATTTTATTTAATACTGTTTTACGAATATTACGCATTTTTGAGTCTAATGAAATCTCTTGAAGTTAGTTTGCTGAAAAAAACGAAAGTATATTAAAACAAATTAAATAAATCTATTAGAAAAAAACATCTCTCGAGGATGTATTTTTTAAAGATTTTTGGGATTTATTGCAATATAAAGTTAATTGATTTAAAAATGGTTTAATAAATGTATCATTTATGTACTATATAAGTAATATATAAGTCTTGCATAAGTAATATAATATAAATCTCAAAGATGGAAACTTAAATGGTTACGCATTTCCTCGGATAGGAAAAGTTTCATGTTCGTATCCAGGTAGTATCCAAATATTTTTTCGGTTGATAGATTTCTTCTGCATATCTTTCTAATCAATTCATTTAATTTGTTTTAATATCACAGAACTATGTTCTGAAATTTCATTCTTACAATATAATGTGTTTTCATTAAATTATATGAAAGTATATTAGGTATTTGCAAATAAACTAAATTCAAGTCCTTGTGGTTATATACAGCAGAAAATTATTACATAGCTTAATTAACTTATTAATAAAGATAGGTCTTCATTTTGCAAATGGCATTGAATTCAATAGTTATGAATGTTATCTGTAACTCAACTTAACTATTCAGATATTCCCTGCTGAGGGGAAGTTCATCACATTATCAAGTGATCAAATGGGACGAGAAACCCCGGCACAAACTGGGGAAGGCTGGAACCACGTCCCTCTTCAACCCCTCATCAAACAAAACCTCGTCCGTTACAGGGTGGTTCTAATTTAACGATACTAATAAACAACTATAAACTACCTTTGACTACTATTATTTATTTTATTCCATATTTATTAATTTAACTTTTACTTGCAACTTAATTTTCAACAATGTTTGGTTACTCAGTGTATGTCTTAATTATTTTTGGTTATTTTTGATGGTACAGGTATACCGTACGAAAAAGGAGGAGCTCTCACCAAAGACCTTGTGTTATTTTGTAAAATGTTGGTTATGATTTTAGAATTACTTTTACCACTTTAACATTTCTTTAAAAAAAAAAATATATTAACAATTGACGTCAAATTAAACATATGCAGGTATGCTTAATTTTCCTTTGTCTTCAGAAATATGTCTTCGAAGTGATTACAACATGGATTGTTGTACTGCTGCTTGCTATTTCTATTTCCTAAAATTTTTCTTACGCGAAATCATTAAAAATCAACAATACAAAATATATAGAAACATAAATATCGGAATGTCTAAAACTTTTAACTTATAACTAAAACTAGATATTAAGCATTGGAATTTTAGAAAATATCTAATCATAAATTCAATCACAAATCTTAAAGTTTATTAGCGATGGAACGTCTTTAGAAGAAAGTAAATGAGAATAGAAAAAACCGTCAACGTTATATGAAACCTCTACCGACTGTTACTGATAGGCTGCCTGCTAACGGATGTATGAAAAAAAAACTGAGCCAAAATTAATTGCCCGAGATAAATCTATCTTTATGACGTAAAAAAGTATAATTAACTAATCTACATTTTATAATTAATGATCATTTTATTTATTTTACTATGTTTCACAGAAATTTAATACTAAAGACGAATAGAACTATCCAACTCTATTGTGAAAATCAGTAGTAGGTACTAAACATCTGTGTAATTTTTGTTTTGCTTTTCAAATATTATACATACAAGTATTCCACAAAATATGTGCATATGATACTAGGCGCGTAAGTAAGTAGCGTTGCCAGATATTTGCTAGATGTTGCGCACGCGCAATGGTTTCATTCATCTGTTGAATCACCAAATGCAACGCCAGAGACATTCACATTGTGTGGACATTTTGTAGTGAGTGGTTGAAATGTTCAAGACAATAGATCAGCCCGCTGACCGTGAGATATGGTCTGTGATTCGTTTTTTGAATGCACGAAATATGAAACCAGCTGACAATCATCGCCAAGCGTGTTCTGTTTTGTCCTGATTTGGCGCCGAGGATTTACATATTTTCCTTCATCTGAAGCGGTTCCTTAGTGGCAAGCGCTTTTATGGCGATGATGAACTCAAAGATGGAGTACATACATGGTTTTCATCCCAGGTGGCGTCGTTCAATGACGAAGGTATACAAAGTGCCTTAATTATGGTGGCAACTATCTTGATAAGTAGATTATTGTGTGTGGCGTCCGAAGAAAGGTAACTGTATTTTTAAATAAATCCGGTACTTAAAAAATGCACCTCGTATAATGTGTGAATGAAACTCACGTGCATCTCAAGGAACTGCAATATATAACTAGGTCATGACATTAATTTCTGATAGTTAAGAAACAACATGTATAGGCCTATCGTCTTATCATCACCGCCTGGTGTTACTAAACGAACTTCGCAGATACCGGTGCATGAAACCAAACTCCAATCAGTTGTGAAGTCTCCCAGTACCGACGCCAGGTAACAATACGATCGCGGTCACCGACCGTCGAGGAGGTCATCTTTCGAACCTCACTCTTCTCGATGCCGTCTTCCTAGCAACAGATACAAGAAACGCCTACATAAACTATTTGGTATGGTCAAATTTCTCAATAACAGTAATCTGTGCTTAAAAATAAATTAAGTATCAATCGTAAGTCATTTTTCGTTCACATAATCTACTCTGGACACATTTACACATCACATATGCAATACATACCGCGATTATCAAACGGACACGTGATTGATTGGTGAATATTAAGGCATCCACCACTCACATATTAAGCAGTCTAATCATTCAAAACATCACCGTCATAATTCTTCTGACATGACATCGACACACATTAATTTACACCTTTCCTGCACACGTCGGGATAAGAGTTGGTTGAGAGCACATGTGGAGGGATGTAGTTCTGTGGAAGAAGAATAATGATAATAATAAGAAGAAGTACTTTCACGATAGTTAAACTACATAATAGCTTTATTAACATTTCTTTAATTAACATTACTGTCTGTTTACGCGCCTTCTTACTTCAATTGGCACCACTGAATTTCCTGGTTTATAATAATATACATGTGTGTATGTAAGTATTGTCGCCCCTTTTCGGAAGCTAAGAAGATAGTAACCAACATGGGTCATTTTTATTACATCCCGTGTTTCGACCAGTCCATCAGTCGGATCAGAAAGGCAGCAAAATTAAAGAGGTTAGTGCAGTTCATATAACATATGTGTGCTTATTGTTAATCGAAAACCTAGGAACCAGCTATCCAAAGCGTTTACATAAACACTCAATCCCCATAAACATATGTTATTAAATAATTCATGGATGTCGGAACCATGTGCATATGATTTAAAATAATTTCAGATGTTGAAAAGTTAATCAATAAAAAAATAATTTTTAAAATTTCCATTTTGCTTAGTTTTACGTAGAAATAATTTTCAAAATATTCACATTTTTCAAGCATTATGATATGATGATATGAGAAATTTATTACATCGTTAGCCGATCAGTTACTAATTAAATTGTATTGTGTACAGGACGTCCTATAAATAGTGGTTCCAATGAAAACGTGTTTTTTAAAAACAGAAACAGTTTTGCTAGGAAAAATGTATTTCTACGTTTGGACCACTATTTACAGAACACTCTGTATATACATGTAAGCACGCATTAGTTATTAATTCATTAGCCTGTCTCTCCACTACTGGATATAACCCTGCCTCAAGGAAAGCAAAAATGATAATAAACTTACGAAAATCATGTGATACTAAAAATGAGTTATCTAGTAAATAAAATATTATAAAGCTTAGAATTATTATTTTCTTATGTGTATCTGTCGGTTTATCCGTCCGTCCGTCAGGGTCGCACAGCAACATAAAACATATTGAATCGGAAACAATATGACTGTTTAAATAAATTACGGATATAAAAATTTACCGTAATTTTTGACGATTTATTTCTTGTTATAATGATAGATGTACCTGAATGCAGTTGTTTTTCTAGTTATAATGATAGATATACGTACCAAATTATATTTATAGTCTAGATAGATATACCTGAATCCAAAACGATAGCCGCGTAGCCTAATAATTATTATCTAGTTGGATTGTTATTCTTATCTATTAATAAATACTCTAATGATCAGCCAGTTTTTATGATTAAGATTTATTTATTGTATATTTTGTTATGCGTAGGATGAAATAAATTAATACGTAAATTTTGAAAGACAGAAAACACGTTGTGGCTTGACATTATAATTAAATTAAATATTTTTTTAGTTTTAAACCACTTCATTATGCTTATAGTTGGTTATAGTATACGTGCATAATCAAGTTGTTTACAACTAAAACATTATTTAATTAAATTAAAATAATAGTAGAAAGTAATCATTTTGTAGTTTGACATATTAGATTAAATAAAACACAATCACTTTATATGAAACTATGAATTTTATTACAAGCCAACTGGTTTTGCATAGCTCAAGCTTCGTCAGGGCGTATTTAAAACTAACCTCGTTAGTTTTATTTTATCTAAATTAATGCGTTTACAATTGCCAGTAGTGAGGTTTAACTCACTATTTTGGGTCAGAACTAATATTTGCAGCCACTTTACCACCAAGCCACCAAAAAATGTTTATATTTCTGCTTGGTTTGATTTCGCTTGGAACTCTGAAATATATTGTATATGCTGGTGTATCGTATTATATATCTCGTCTACATCGCCCTTCGGCCACGATTTGATAATGGCTTTTTAACAAAGATTTACAGTTTAAATAGTTTGGAAACAGCCTGTGGTATTATGGGGTGGTTCCACCCGACAATTAACCCTCAGAAACCGGAATGCGTGTTCGCAATTAATCGACATTGATGGGAAGGAAAATACTACAGGAGGAAATAAATCTGGAGAGAAAAATCATGGGTGCTGCATTGCTGGCAATGGGATCACTTCTTATTCACAGTAACGCAGTGGAAAGAAATGATAGCGAAATGTCGCGATTTTATGAATATAAAGATTTATTCTTGATTTATTAAGGAGTATAATTCTTATTGTGAAGTTGTAAAGATAATGTAAAAAGAATGATGTATTAAAAATCTTACAGACTTATGTTCTGAATTATTACAACTTGAAAATAAGAATGTGTTCTCCTTAATAATATAAATTGTATCAATATGTCCAAAATTTAATAAAAATGAATTGTTAATTCTAGCGTCTCCTGTCGGATTACTTAAAGGTTAAATTTGAGATTCCGTAAAAATAAAGTAAATAGCTTTCAAATAATGAAACGATAGATGTATCAGTTTGAAAAGTGTAACATATAGGTTCGAAAATTTTTCGTTTATGTACTGTGTGCTGTAACATAAACGGTTAATGCACGTTCCCCAGATTAAAAGAGATCCAGGTTCGAATCCCGGTAGCGACAACAATATTTTTCGATAAAATTGATTTTACATGTATATCTTTTTACATTATAATACATTTAATTTGTATTTAATTCTTCTTTTTCCCATCATTGCGTACAGCTTATAAAAAAGGAAAAATATCATGCTTTTATGAATAGGTAGGTCTGTACATGGTGTTTTTTTAAAATAACTATTTAAATCAAACAGTTTTGGTTAGTTTTATTATAGATCATTGACTGTATTCTTCACAATTCATTATTAAATATATAATACGGCGCAACAAGGTGTTATGCTAATTCAAACATTTCATCAAAATATCCATTATGAAAATGTGAAGAAAAGGACGTTTTTTAATTCTACAGTATGAACTTCATATCTATAATTCTATGTTTCGATCGAATAATCTTTTGTGCAATTTCTAAGACTAATGCTATTAATTATTTGTGCGCTGGGGGAGAAAATATGAAAAACATTACCTTACCAGAATAAGATTACTTATACGTCCCGGGTTGACCACATTACTAATAAAAATGTATTTAGACGCACACATTTTATTTATGTATTTATTTCAATGCTATACATTTTTCACATTTAATTAGGTTTTAGTTTTACTATATCTGTCTCGTTAGAAAACTCTGTGTTCTAGATTATAGGCAAAGTTTACAATTAAGACATAATTTGAAGAATTATATAAAATAAAAACTGATGATTCGTCGACTATACTCTACCACAAACATATTTACATAATAACATACTTGGAATCATTTAATGCCTTGTTCATTTAATACATATCGATACTAACTCAATTTTTATAAAATGTTCAGGAGCAACAAAAAACTGTTTAATTTTGTAATTAAACGGATTACGAAAATTCCAAAACACACTTGTGGTAGATTGTTTATGCAGAAATAGGGTGGCTGAGAAATTTTATTGATATTTTGATTTATTTCGTACTTATAGGGAATATTTGGAGTTAACTGAATTTTTTTACCAAAATTGTAAAATATTATTGGGAGTTAGCTGATTTTCCATGGTAATGTAGTGCTACCATTATGATTCCCGTGGACGTCCTATATTTCTGGTGCCATCAACACTTGTATCAGGTAAACATTTAAGGCCTTTGCAATAAATCAATGTAAGGTTTAAAGCATCTAGTACTTATTTATTATTATAAAACACGCGATTTCACGTGTTTTAAAATTGATGGAAATTTTTGGCTTTTAGTGTACTATAGAACAGTAAAAGGGGAAAATAATGACATAAAAAATGGTTTTTTGACCATGGGTGAAGTTAGCTGCTTTGAAGATTAAGATATCGATATGTTATCTGGTAGACGGTATTCGAGTTGATATTATGTTTGGATGAGTGTACCAATAACAGGTCGGCCCATCTCTCTAATTCATATTTTAATCCTACTTTTTAGATTCTTCGGATACCTAAATTTTGATACATTTTCTAACATTTTATTCCACAGGTTAGGGCCTAGGTGTCAACAATTTATTTGTCCATACGTAGTTCGTGCTTTTAGGACTTGAAGATAATCTTTGTTTCTGCGTGAAGGAATTGTATTTTGAGTGTATTAGTTTGTGTTTGTATAAGTGAGCCAGAACGGTTTTTACGTTGATTTGTCTCACATCGAAAATGTCTAATTTATTATATATATTATCTGTTTAATAATTTAATAAGTCAAAATAATGGAACGATTAAATGTATTGATTTCAAAAAAGGTAACATATAAGGTCGAAAAATTGTCGCTAAAAATAATGCCGCTGTAGCTTAGTTGGATAAAGCACCTCCCTCGGTTAGGGAAGAGATCCAGGTTCGAATCCCGGTAGCGCAACAACAATATTTTTCGATAAAATTGATTTTATATGTGTATCTTTATAATTAATATATTTAATTCATATTTAATTTATAACTAATAATAACTATCAAGGAATGCTGCATACTTCAGACACATTCTCCGCAATGAAAAATAAAACATTTTACTACTCATTATACAGGAGAAGATAGAAGGCAACGGAGGCGTAGATAGAAAGAGGTTATCTTGGCAGAGTTACTTCAGAAAGTGGTTTAGTATATATGATTCTATTGTTAAAGTGGGGAAGGATAAGGGCTGAGACCTCTTGTCTCCGATATATGAGATAACAACAATGGCATAAGATTTTTTTGTGGGGACCCTGTTGACAGGGAACAAGGTGAAATTGTTTTTTTTTTTAATTTAAGATAATTTTAACTTTATATATAAATGTTAAAAGTAGTAGGAAAAAAAAGTTAAAGTGTTTTTATAAAATTTATTTTTTATTATTTAATATTTTGTTAATTCTTTTTTTGTTTGATTTTGTTGAAATTTTTAGTTAAAGTTTTTATAGAACCTCTTTATAAATTGTATTCAATAGCGTCAAGAACAGGGTAAAAAAGTAAAATGAGACGAAGATGATAGCGATCGGATGAGGGATCAGATAGGCCGAGGTACTTTATGGAAGAGTTTGGGATGGAAATTAATTTAGAAGATAAATCGTGTATATGTCGTTTGAGTGATGTTGGGGTATATGGTTCTAGGTGACGTTTATACACACATGTCGAGTTTTGCTGTCAAATCGAATAGTGTTTACATGTACATGTATAGTTTTTGTCCGTCTCTACCAATTACAATCCGATATTTATCTCCAGATCTAAATCACAATACATGGTATTGAGATTTATCTCAACACATGGTATTGAGATTTATCTCAACTAAATATCTGAGATTTACCTTATCGTGTCTCATTTCGTAGACACGGGCTATGAGAGCTAATTTAAATGTACTTTTAAGAGTTTAATTACAAACTTTTTTATAAAGACTTTTTCTTTTATTTTGTTCTCACTAGGGTTCATAACTTTTTGACTTCCTTAATAGAAAAAAGGCCTGAGAAGTACTTTTTCCCTCCGCGATATACAAAAGGCTTGATTGTAATCAAGGCTCGTCCCTGAAGCAATAATAGTATGTACATTTATTAATCAAAGTGGTAACAGATTATTTTCATTTGAGTAACATTTTAGAAACAAAATACAATAGAAAGCTTCTAGGTGTTTCTAAATTCCAAACTTATCCGATAAAATATTCTACAGTAATATTATACTTGTATGTATAATACGTAAAAGGGAAAGAGTTAATAGGAACCAGGTACAAGATTTATTTTATAATGATTTACATATTCAAGTAAAGATTTATCATATGAAACTGTACAATAAACGAAATTTACAAAAATGAAAATCATTAATAATTATAATATTTACGAGAAAGACATCACGAATTGTAATATATAAGTTGTTAGGTAATTTCTTCTTTCTGCCTCGGCTTCATGTTCAGGAGGGAGGCATCGTGCCTAACTGGTTCTTTTTATGAAATGAAAGAATATTTTTATATAAGAAAATTTATAATCTATATTTTAAGATACTTGCATGTGTTAATAGTGGAAAATGAGCAATTTACTTTAATACTTATAAATATAATAAATAAGGCTATTCAAAAATAATTACAATAAAATTAACATTAAATATTTGTGTTCATCATACCAGCATAAAGTTCTCTCCCAAATTGCCTATGTTGACGTTTGTCTGATGTAGATTATGCAGGTCCCTCACGTAAGGGATTACCTCTTAGGATGGTCCTGGATCCTGGACGTGAAGTGTGGTCAGCTCCTTGTGGTGCCAGCGTAGGGTGACGGAGTTCAGGCTTGTAGTTGATGACAAGACGATGCCCAATTATCCAGGCAAACCGGAACTCTGAATGCGATATTCTTATGCAATAGCGACTGTCTGTTCTCGCTACACCGATTATTTGGATCAACTTTTAATAGATCCAGCGGGACCCTTTTTGATACTTTCACATTTACGATTAATCGCAGAGTACATCACACTCTAAGCTTAAACTCGAAGCGCACAGTTTAAATTTTCCCCGGAATTACAATCTATGAAGCGCATACTTGATACTTTTAGAGACGATATTGATTTTATTTTCTAATTGAAAATAAAATCTCGTCTTAGGTGAAGCCAGTTCTCCCGGCGGATAATATGAGAAGACTGCTCATCTATGGTGATGCATCCCTTAATGTGCATTTGCCTACGTGACTCTAGTCACGTTCGCCGCATTACCGCTACTGTATTCGCCGCTGTACCCAAGCTGTGTTGGTCCACCTGCGTCTAACAATACTAAGTTTTTATCACCCTCCGTCCCTTACTTTGACTAAGTGCTTTTGTATCCTTGAACAAAATATTGTTTTGGGTAATTTCGCATTTTAACAAAGTAACACCAAATTTTTCAAATAATTATTTCAAAACGGAAAAGTAAAATTACAAATATGTACTGCGACAAAAATTTCATCAATGAAATTGTAATTCCATTTTTTTACAACGCCATCATACAATATAATGTATTATATTAAATGTGCATTTTAATACGAACAGAACAACATCATCGCAAACCTTAAATCCAGTGGTGTGGTGCTAAAAAAAATAGTATCATGGTGATATTTGAATTTAATCCCCTCTCCTATTTTTTTCGTTATTAAGAAATGATTTTAGTCATAAATAAATTACTTTAAATGCTAGAACCACACATATGTCAAAAAATTATCGAGATAGGTATTCCTAACATGTAAACTTAAGGATAACTTTGTTTAAGTTGAGTTCACATATCATCTGTCTTCAAGTACATGAGGTCAATGGTTGAATGAATGGGATACCGTCGCGTGTTCAGATGATCCAATTCTTAACAAAAAAAAAAACGATAAATTTCTTATTAATGACATTCACGTTTTGTGAAATGCTTCGGTTCTATATATATTTTTATTGTAATATCCGTCCGCTGCATGATATTTGATGTTGGTATAAAATTCATTGCGAAATATTATCTATCAAAGTATTTATAAATACTTGAAAAGTAAGTGTCAAAATAAGCGCCCGCACTGGCCACCACACTACACCACTGATCATATCCCTATGGTTGTTTATTTCTTAGGGTTTGGTATTTTATGCACTTAATTTCCTAATTTCATGTACCACTATGCATTTCTCGCTAGAATTTCATTACGGTATCTTTTTTTTAACTTCTAGCATTCAAGTCTAAGGAATCCTGGTTCCCTTACGTTTGTTACTCCAACGTTTGATCCTCTTATCAAAATTTTAAAATAATAAATTGAAAATGGTTGATCACAATTCGTAAAAGTAATAATATTTACCATAATAATGATTTATTATAAATATGAAAACATTCTTAACCTTTATCATACCATGCTAAAAATACCCTATGCAGTCATGCTGTCAACTCGTGTTACTGTAAGAAATTTGAGTTTTTTAAGCACTTTAAATGAGAAATAAATACATTTACAAGTTTCAATGACTTCAAAATAGTTAATGTCATAGTTATTATAAATATAATAAGAGATTATAAACATAATAATTTAATATTTAATAATAATAATGATAATACCAAACGTTATTCTTATAACGCATTCGTCAAGACCCATCTAATATGATCTTTATCTTTATCTCTCTTCATTTAAATTAATGTGTGATCTTTTTCACGTGATAAAAGTAGTATTTTTAACGCAGATAGCATGCAACGCATCAAATTTATAAAGCATTGAATTATTATTTATTTTTTTATTATGATTCGCTTTATATAATTGATTTTTCACTGGTCATTTCTAAGCGCAAATATTTTGTTGGGACTAGGTAAAATGTAAGTTCTACGTTGTGCATATTTATAGAAATACGATTTAATTGGCTCGGCAGACTTACTACGTGGCTAGGGAAGGGTTAATTATCTGGAATTATATGTAATTTCATCCGAGAGCAATATTCGTATAAATTTGCTCCCACTCTATTTATAATATTCACAGATGCTGGTATTTATGAACATAAACAGGTACTTGAGTAAGCTTTGGGGGAACAATCGTCCGGGGGATCAATTGTCCGAGGGATCAACTGTCCGAGGGATCTAGTGTCCGAGGGATCAACTGTCCGAGGGATCTAGTGTCCGAGGTATCAACTATCGGAGGGATCAACTGTCGGGGGATCAAACGTCGCTGCATCAGGAATCCTTATTCCTTCCTTCATCACATTCTCATTTACCTCATATTATCACCTATTTATATTTCAAATGCAATAGAAAATAAGATTTATTTTAATAATATCTATGATTGACTTTCACTCACTGGTTAGGCTATCTGATATCGAAATGACATTGTTTCTGGAAGATTCTTACCTTGACAGTAATCCGAGAATGGCAAACGTCAAAAAGGAGAACGATTTATTTTTTAAGTAGAAAGGTAGGAGATGCGTTGAAGGGGAAATGCTAACTCGATTGGAATGGATAGAGTTGTAGAAGCCTTCGTAAAACTGGATCCGAGATTATGCTCGGAAACATTCAAAGGTTACAAAAAATTAACAGTAATTTTTTTTTGTTTAATTATTATTTATAAATAATTACAAACAATTGTTGTGATAATTCAAGTTTCTTTAGAATTTGCACAATTTTGAAGTGAACGTATAATGACATTGTTGATTGCTGGTCAAACAGTGTCCGTGTTTTAACAGCTCTTAAAATATACGATTACATTTTCTTCAAGTTATTTTCACATATTCCAATAAAACAGCATTTCCTTATATTATATAATACAATTAGAATATACTGAAAACCTTCGTTTTATTAATAACAAAGGAACAAATAAAAAATAAGTATTTTAACAATTTTTTAGAATCAACAAATGTTGCCGAAAATTAGATACATATCGTATTAAGGTCCATATGATGAATCTACGCAAAGTGAACAACACTTTGATTGGCAAAATATTTATGAATGTAAATTCTATTCAATATTATTTAATACGCAATACTGTACGGTGTATTATGGCTCTAAGGAGCAATTGTATTAACTTTGATTATGGTTACTTTATGAATAAAAGTAAATGTTTCAGCAATTGGTTGATCGAAAATCCATTCAGTAATTGGTTGACAGAAAAATGACTTTAATCTTTACCCGCTGTTGACTGGCTGTTAAAATAAGCTCGAGCTGGCTCGCGAACCAGTTAGCTAATAAGTTAATCTGTTATCGCAGATGGGTTTTTTAAAAATAAATTCCATTAATAATATAGGATATTGCAAATTGTTTGGAAAATTCAGTTGTTTAATTTTTTTTTCTTTTCATTCAGGAAGACAAAAGACATTACTTTCACGTATACAATACAATAATATAACCTCAAATTTTTAATATGTATGGTTACGATTTAGATTACATGTGCATATATTAGTCAATAAAATTGTGATTTTTTAAAGTAAAAGTTAAAACTCTACTAACATTAATTTACTTACCTTAACCGATTTTATAAAATGCTGAAATAATCTACGACAGGATTCTAATAAATCGTAACTGAAACCTTAATTCCTAATTATAAAATTCAGTTTCATGATATAGACTTACTAGAACTTTTTCTCTTCTGAAAAGAGTGCTTTATAAAACGATATTTTTAATAGCTCTTTTAATACCTATTTTCTTGTTTTTGTTTGTGATAATATGTGAGTTCTATTATTGCAAATAACAAAACTGTGATGGATAGCACCACCTTAGCCAGTTTAATTGTTATGTATGCATAATAAAGTATGTAATTTAAGCCATAACATTTATGTGAGTATATTTAAAAATAAACTATTTTAACTCTGGACATAAAAAAATCATAAATGATCAGTAGGCATTTATATTAATTAAAGATTCTTTAGATATTTTATGGCAATTCTAATTATTTTTAATTTCTATAAATGACAACGTGTTCTTAAAATTACATACGATATTACTGATCTATATAACACGATTTAAATTTATATATTCCGTTCTACTTAATCACTCACCTATCGTCAACAGTGATGATCCCTGTAATCTCAAAGAGCATCATTACATATTTAAATCGGATCGTGTTGTTGTTTTAATATGTATAAAATAATAATAAAATAAAATAAATAAAATCTACGTGAATCTTTTAAAAATTTAAACAATTTAATGTATTAAATATAAATATATACATATATAATCAATTTTGTCGAAAAATATTGTTTTTGCGCTACCGGAATTCGAACCTGGATCTCTATTTCCAATCCGGGGAAGTACACTACCAATTGTGTTATAGCGCCAGTATTTTTCATGACAAATTTTCAAACCTATGTGTTACACTTTTTCAAATGAATACATTGGTCGTTCCATTATTTGAAAGCCATCTTAAATGTTTTTACGGAATCTCAAATACCTTTGAGTAAACCGACTGCAGATGCCAGAATTATCAATTAATTTTTATTAAATTTTGGACACATTGATACAACTTATATTATTAAGGAGAACACATTCTTATTGTGAAATACAACTTCACAATAAGAATGTGTTCTCCTTAATAATTTAATAATAAATACAAAATAATGGAATGGCATGTGGACGACACCAAGAATTAAAAATTAAATTAAAACAGTAAAAAATATATATTGTAATATTATCTTGTAGGATTAATTCAGTTTTCTTATAAAATCTGGTCAAAATATTGGATATTTTTTTTAAAAACCAATAAAATATTTCAATACTGTATCTTCAAGTTAAGAATTTAAGACTCCTTTTCCCTTTTCACCAAACTTGCTTTTGCAACAGCTGTTGGATAAATAAAGAAAATATAAGAATACTGCCACAAATTTGTAACAATATTTTTTAGCATTATTAATATTTTTATAAATTATTGAATGAGTGTGAATTCGATGTAATCGCCCATTGACGCTTTTAATTTTTTAATTTTTAGAAATAGTTAGATAAATTATCTGATCATCAGTCGCCAGAGCATGACGTCACATGTTTTTGACTGGAAATCATATTCTGTTTTAATAATATATTAGTTTATTATTAGGAGAACACATTCTTAGTGTAAAGTTATAATTATTCAGAACATAGGTCTGTGATATTTTAAATATGAATTAAATATATTAATTAGAAATATATACATGTAAAATCGATTTTATCGAAAAATATTGTTGTTGCGCCACCGGGATACGAGCCTGGATCTCTTTCCAAACCGGGAAATGTGCATTATTCATCTATGCTACAGCGACAAATTTAGAATCTATATGTTACCTATGCACGTTCCCCAATTTGAAAAGAGATCCAGGTTCGAATCCCGGTGACGCAACAGCAATATTTTTCGATAACATTGATTTTATATGTATATATTTCTAATTAATATATTTAATTCATATTTAAAATATATTAGTTTAGTATTAAAATAATAGAATGAAAGTGACATTGTAAAATATTGACACATGATCTAGAAAATTGTCGAATCTTTATATGGTAATTTTAGAATAATTAAATGAATAAAATGAGTCTAAAATGTTCAGAATTTCATGAATTTAAGTTAAAGAAACGCACCTGTGGCTCTGCGATCCTCACCCCTCGCCCTGTAAGACCACTAATTAACATAGTACGAGGACTTACGAACAACTACGAAATTCAACGACAAACTTCTCCTTGATGGGACATTGCCTAGCTCGATCTGTACGCTATCTCTCCCCGAGTATATTTGCTTGGCTTGGGTTCTATAGATTATTCCATTGGGGTGATTTGATAATTAAGGTTTGTAATTCACCCTCGATTTATGATACTTCTATTTTGATGAATTCAAATATTTGCCTTTAAAACTTCATCGGGTTAACTGAAATTTAGCCGAAATTTTTCCAATTATGGCTTTATTTTATTACAGACAGTTCACCAATAAAAAAAAATATTTACGAAATATTATACTACATTAAATTATTATAACTAATTCACACAAAATCTAAATAATTGCATAATAGTGTTTAATATACATATACTTATATATAGAATACTAAAATAATTGAAATATTTGAAAAAATATGTAAAACTGTTAGCCCACCCACTGCCAATTACTGTCGTGCCATTCATGATTAAATACAATTTTAATCAATTTCATCGCAAATATCTCAGGAAAAAACATCAACTCTATTGACTGACTGACACAAAAAATGCCAAAAATGTTCAATTTATATATTATTATATATATTTCTCAGATGTAAAATTTCACATCATGAAATACTTCTATCTAAACGAATCAATCATTCTGTCTACCTTAAAGGGAAAACTCGATAGCTATAGAATTTATTTAGACAAGTTGAAAAAAACTCTAAAAATCTAACGGTGTGTTATAGCAAAATATTTTACTATTAAGGGTTTATTTTACAATTTTAATCTGGGCTGAAAAATTTTTCTCATATCATTGAACAGAAATTCAAATATTTTTTCACGGTATTTTTTGGCATTTCTATGTTTAATCATGTGTGATTGAGACCTGACTTTTAAATAAATATTAGGTTTGCTCCTCCAAGATATGAATGGTTCGCAAGTTTGAAAAAATCTTTTCAACATTTCAAGAAAATAAATTATGTTTACAGAGGGCAAAAGAGAGTTATTGAAGTTATTTTACGAATGGGTTTAAACTTTGTTTAATTACTTAAATATTTGGATAGTATTATTACTTTTCGCGTATAATTATTAAATTTTGATATTTAAAATTAACTCAAATTTACACTAAAAATATTATTTCATTTCAATTTGATTAGGATTCATTTTCATTAAATGAACGCTATATCCTTTCATATTATATAAACAGTGCCTGATTTAATCTTCTGGAGGCCTCTAGTCAAAATTTCAAGACCTTGATTGAAAATTATTTCTCGATATGTTGGGATAACACTGAACTTAGAAGAATGAAATTGGTATGTGAATTGAATCAGTACTACGGTTTATGTACTTTAAGTTTGTTAATGGAAAACCAGCCATTTACCGACATAATTTAGACGACAATACATCGCGATGCAACCGGTCCGAGAAGCTATCTGAAGCGATCATTTTTTCCCTGGCCACCTTCTCGGACGTATCTCTCGGAACCACCTCTAGTGAGCGGCGCTAGTCATGAACTTCAATTTGAAATTTAACCATCAAGTAGTGTAGATTTATTTGTGCATCATTCGTCAATAAACGCCAACTTTGGTAAGTCCTGTTTCATTTTATCAACCTGCTCTAGCTGGAACACCAATGCCTATACTCACACGCACGCTTCGTAACATTAATATACACTGCGACATTCATATACATGCGTGAGAATCTGAAGAAGATTAGGGCCCTTAAAGAATCATTTTGATATATATAACCTACAAACATCAGTCACTCCATCCGAATGACTCCCACAATGCGCAACCAAATTAATCCCTAAAGATACATTACTTTAATAAAGTGTTTTCTCTATAGTCTTTAATGTAAAGTTTTCGATTCTTTGAGTTGGTTTTTTTTATATCTTTTGGAAACAACTTAAGAAAACTTGATAAATGTTTTTTTAAAGATCAAATCAATATTATTTTGATCCATTGTCATAAGTACCACTGGGCCTACTGGTCCGGTGCCTACTTTGCCTATTTGGATATAATGTTTGAATAAATAACTCAGGTGTCTTTTATTCCGTTGTCTGAGGTGTGCAGCATAGGGGTTGAATTTATACTTTCCATGATCGCTGAGTATTTGATTATGATTTTATATATCTCACAATCATTGTGATTGCTACATATCTCAACATATTATTGTCAAAACATAAATATATACATTTCTGACATAATTTTTCAAATATTTTTAATATCTGCCTGATTTTTCATAATATAACCTGCTAAAGATAACATTTTTTATGTATTTAATATTGCTAATTTTAAAAGTATATGTATTTAATATTATTTGTAAATAATAAATCGACAAAGATTTACATTCCATTCTGACTGACTAATATATACGAAATCAACACTTTTAAAAATTATTTCCGAGCACAGAACATATTACTTTACTTGTTTTTTTAACGTTGCATGAATTGCATTGCATGCATTTAGAAAGACAAATTTTTAAACTATGAAACAAAGTATAATAATTGTATTTGGTAGAATAAATAAGAGTATAGAAGAATTTGGATAAATATAGTACAATCACACACATATAGAAATAATCTATCAACCAATTAAATGTCTTTTCATAGATAAGAAGAATGCGAGTAACTTAAGTTTAAATAGAATGATATGTAGGTATCTACATTCTTTAATTTCCCTGATGTTGTTCAACAATGTTTCGTGTGATGCAGATTTCAAGAGGGATGAGATGAAAATAGAAAATCCTTGAAGTAGTTTCTAGAAGGTTCATGAAATTTTTAAACGATATTAAAGGGCTTTTGAAATTTAATATTAAAATGTTACATGTACTAGTGAAACGTTGGGTAAATGCAATTTAATACTATTATTATTATTATTAGTAACCTTAAAAAACAATAATTTTGAATACGCATGAATGTGGAAGAAGCGAATGTTTTGTGATAGGAGAGGAGTGTGGGACATTCTCCCCCCTGCCACCGTAGCGGGTGTGGAATTATGATGTGAAAGTGTAGTAGCTATTCTATAAAGCTTTAAATAAGTTAACAATATTATAAAATAGATGGCGCTTTACTTAGTTTATGGTTTGTGTCCATAGTGAAAAGTATTGGTTTATATATTATAAATAATATGGTAGATTATTTTTAATTGACAAATTTGATGGAAGAAGGTGCATTGAAATATATTATTATTATTTTGAAAAGCGCTTAATGCATGTTAATAATGTTCCAATTTATAGAGTAGATAGCGCTTTACTTGGTTTTTGGTTTGTGCCCGAAATTAATAAGATTATATTGTTTAAATATGATAAGATTCTAAATTTACAAATTTGATAGAAGATGGCGCAATAAAATATCTTATACTTAGAAATTAACCCAATACCATTAATAATAGTTAATATTTAATACGGTAGATGGCACTTTATTTGATTTTGGATTAGGTCCGTGGTTAAAAGTTTTATATATTTTTAATATTTCCAAATTACAATTTTTGTGGAAGATGGCGCATTCAAATATTTATGTATGTATTTTTAACTATATTTAAAATAATGTAAATATTAATAAATTTGATGTAATGTTTTATTTTTATGGTTTTTTCACAATAAGAGAAATGTGAACGTATAATTTATATTCCCTCACAATTTTCTTGATTATCTTTAAATAAGGGAATCTCAATTACAATGCTGATTATTTTGTTTAAGTTTTTATTTATTACTTCCTTTGGTGATTTTTATAATTGGTTAATATATTACAAATATATTTTATGTTTATTAATGTTGTGAATATATAATTTCATACATTCACAATAAAATGTTAAAAAATATTATTATATTACAATTAAAAGAACTGTCTCTTTTTATCTTTGAAAATAGTAATGTTGTAAAGTTTTTTAAAATTAATTTTAGTTGTTTTTTGCGGTTTTGGTCTGTTATGCTTGGTTACGTTATATTGTTCAAATTAAGAGAAATGTGAAAGTATAATATATATTTGCACAATTTTCTTAATAAATTAAATTAATACTTTATATGAATTGTTATGTCACATTGTTTTTTTATTTTAGTTATATATTTTTTTGAATTTATCCTTCACTTAACAACAGATTTGTATATTATATTTTACTTTCCAATATAAATGTTCTTCTAACTATGTTATGTAATGTATGAAAAAGAAAATAAAAAAAATGTATGTTAATGTGTTAATTAGATTTCAAAAATCAAATACTTTTACTAATATTAATTAATAATATTCCCATAATTATTTATTTATGTTAATTGTTTATGTATTTAAAAAATTGTATTATTTCATTTGTATATACTTGTAATGGCTAGTTACGCCTAATTGGCGAAGGCCATAATAAAGAGAGAAAAAAAAAGTAATTTATATTACATTTCGTTGTAATGGATGCATAATTAATTTTCGTTATTTATTGGTGGGTGACATCTTATATTTAAATATGTAAAAATTATCAGATTGATGTTTTAAAGACGTATTTGAAAATGTAATGAAAATATTAATACTTTATTACTTAAGTTTTAAATTCTTAAATTCGCTAGGGTTTACCCTACCCCATCTGTTTTTCATCTCAGAGAATCGAATCCTCGGAATTAGATTTCTACACAACAATGTGTAAGGGTGAAAAAGCTTTTCGTAATTCAACTAACATTTTGGAAAAGTCTTTGGAAAAATCCGCTAGGTGGTACATGGAAAATTGTTTTTCGACTTCCTTGCGAGGCTGTTTTCTTTAGCAAAGACACGAACCTCTATGCGATCTTTGTGCATAGTTTTATGGTATAGAGCTTCTAAAAAATTTCGCTTGATGGGTCTGTAGTTAAGGTATTAATTTAATGTGTAAAATATGCCATTAACGGTTTCTTCTTTATGAGTAAATTTGAAATCACATTGAATTGTAAATTTCCTATGATACATTAATTTGGTAGATACGTAATATTTTTGTTGTGTTTTTCAAATAGAAAAACGAATGACTTCTACTGTCAATTAAATACATTAATTTATATCTGAATTTTTCAACTTTATATAATTAATGTAATCTGAAATTTTGTATGAATTTTTTTAGGTACTTTGTATCTATACGTAATTTAAAAATATAAACATTTTAACATATGTTTGGATCGTTAATAGTAACAAATAATTTTAAAGCACGTAACAATACGAAATAAGTTTTATGAAAATTATTTCATTATTTAAAGTGGAAGCTTAAGCTGTAGCCTTTTATCCGGTATATGATGGGTCTGTTATCATTAATCCTTATTTTATAACTACAATTTTTTTTATTGTCACGTATTGAAAACCATTCTCAAGTATCTTTTTACTTTTCTATCTACTACTTCTGCCGATCTGCGTCCAGTGTTGAATATACCAACTACTCAGCTTTTTTCACTTTCCACAGTCCTATGTATTTTGTGCTTTGCTTCCAATTTCGTCAACAGTTTGCCTGATGTAATCTGACCATTGCATCTTAAGTTAAACAATTCTATAACTATTTTATAATTTATTAACAAACTATTGGTTGTTGACATTGATTAATTTTGTGATTATTTATGATGTTAGTTGTTAAACTTATTAGTTGTAAGTATTGTAAAACTGTAATTGTAGCGAGACTGTATTATTTACTAAATTCATTTTAATCAATAAAAGGTTTTATCATTATATTTAATTAATGGATACTAATAGCTAAAAAATACAAAATTTGTGAAAGGGAACTAAAGAGAATAACTTTTATTAGTAATTATCCTTTCCAGGCAGGTACTTTAGATTTCAATAATTTTATTCTTGTTTATTACATTTTTAACAGGTGTATACAATCTACACATATATATACATAACATAAAAAACTTAATATCTGACTGTTTAATTTGTTTAATGTTTAAAAACTCTTTCATTGTTTAAACGATCAAAATAAAAATTATTTTAAAGGTCAATAACATAGGCACCATCTCCCCTTTCCGTGGAGTGCCGGCTCCCTCCGCCCTATATACAATTTTATATTGAATACCATCCATTCTAAATTGTACATAGTTATTCTTTAGAACCGGCACCATCCCTCTCCTCGTCATCACACCTCCTTTCCCCTTGGGCCACCACCCCCTCACCATGATATGAAGGTGCATTATTTTGTATTCAATGCCACCCTTTCCAAATTGTATGTAGTTACTCTTTAGGATCTTGCGAAATAATAAACTTATTGGCGTAGTGGTTAAGACGCTGACCTAGTGATTTAGTGGTCGGGGGTTCGCGCCTCGTTCTAGGACACCAACAAGTTAGTCCTATTTTCATAGTACAAGTGTTTAGTTTGGTTTGAGAATAGTTAGAATATTGATGTGACATGTATTGCGTGCACGCATCACAATTTAAAAAAAAAAATACTAAATGAGTTATAGGATTATGTATGTATTGTGAAAACAACCCCTCAGAATAACAAGGTTCCATCTGATACTGACACTGTTTTTAGATAATGGACTCAAAAGTGTTGATTGAATTTCAACATATATTCATGTATATTTTGTTTTGAGTATGCAAATATGATCAGTTTTAAGGTCTTAACTTATTTTCAGTATTATCAATGACCACTGTGGAATAAGGAAAATTAAAAATATTTTAAAAAACATTGTAAATTAACAATAATGATCCATAAATTGAAATAAATAACTGCTGCAGTTGGAACTGGAGCTCTTGCTATTTCCATTAATATCCATTAAATAGAGTCGGTGTGTATGGAATAAATAAATAATTATGCATTTGGAACCCATTTCACGCAATAAATAACTTAAATTAGTCCAACATATTAGTTGGAATCTTGTTATTCTAAGGGGTTGAAAAGGTAAAAGAGTAATAAATAACTAATGGTAGGTATAAAAAATCTAGACAATATTTTTGTTTCATATATTTATTGGTACCTCGATAATAATAACCTAAATTATTTTATTTAATATCTAGCATACATCACTTTTATTTATTTGTAAAACAGCTTGGAAACCCTCCCCTTGTCCGGCCATGGGCACGCAGTAAGAAGGTCCCGATCCTTGCCTCGGTCTCCCCTTCATCCTGATAGGCTGCAGAAGCTCACATCCGTTTTCTATATCGTCTTCACCTTTAAAAATAATTATATATAACGGCTTTAAATTCTCGTCTTTAATACGTCACGTGATAAAATTTGATACTTTCGTAATAGTTTATACCTGAGGACGCTCACGTAAAATATGTTAATATCCGCACTACCCATTTCCTTACTTAAAAGTGAAATATTCAACAAGTTTTATTTTATTATTGTTTTGTGAAAATTAATCTTTTCATTACGATGAGCAGAATTCAATATGTAATAATATAATACGTAGATCTTCATAAATGTTCTCGCACGCTTAATTAAAAAAGTAATTATTTATTGATTCTTAATCTAGACATGTTTTTTTGTCCCAAGATATAAACTAAGCCAGTCAGTGATAAATGTGGAGTATTCAAAATTATATTCATCTGAAAATATTTTCGTCCATTGCTAGCGCATGCAGACCCTCACTCGTTGAATAAGAAAGATATTTGTTTAATTAATACATTGCCAATCACGAAGTCACATAATTTACATTTTTTTAAATTGGTGTGTTGCTTTAGAAAATCACAATTGTAAATATTGTGTTTTTGTGAAAAACGTGAAGTTTTGTCGCTTAAATTTAAAATATACTTAATTTTAAAATTTGATTCGTGATTATTTTCCATACAAATTAAATTTATATTTAGAAAAATATAATGAAATTGTGCTCTAGTCTGCAGCACAAAAATTATGAAATGGTACTCTAGTTTTTAGCACAAAAAATATGAAATTGTGCTATGGTTTGTAGCACAACATTTATGAAAATGTGCTGTAAGTCTGTAGCACAAACATGAAATCGTGCTTTAGTCTGTAGCACAAAAAATATGAAATTGTGCTGTGGTTTGTAGCACAAAAATTATAAAAATGTGCTCTAGTCTGTAGCACAAACATTATGAAATCGTGCTTTAGTCTATAACACATAAAATATGAAATTGTGTTATGGTTATGCACAACAATTATGAAATTTTGTATTAGTCTGTAGCATAAAAATTATAAAATTGTGCTCTGGTCTGTAGCATAATAAATATTAAATTTTGGTCTAGTCTGAAGCAAAAAAAAAAATGCACACTACAAACTAAAATAAAAGAAATTGTAAAACACCTTTTTTAAAAAAATATTTTTAACTTTGCCCTATCTGGGTCGTAGTTTAAAAATTTTGTTGATATTGCAGACACATCAATGTATCCTTAACATTTAAATAATAAAATTATGTGTGGGAAGGCTAAAACTTTTGCATGTGGTGTGAAAATATCATTAAATTAGGAACGAGAATGCACTTAGAGTCTAATACAGAATATTTACTGATTTAACCTTTAGATCTAGTGTATCTGTGTGTCTTCTGAGGGTAGTGTCTCTTGCACGGGGACGGTGACGCATCGTTATCCATGTGGCCAAAGGTCCTGAACTGAAGAGTGTGGTCCAGGATTGGGCCGGAAGGGGTTCTAGGAGGAACCCCCACTTGGAATGTTGCGTACGGACTTATTTCATACATATCTGAAAATAATACAGAGATGTTGGAAACTATTAAATAATGTTATTTTATAAATACTAAGAACTGGAAATAAAATAGGATGTATACGCCATAAAAATAATAAATATGCAGAAAACTTTGCGATGGCATTTAGAATTTCTTTGCATATTTAGTTTTTTTTCCTGGTACGTATCTCCTATTTTATTTCAACAATTTACTTGATGTGCTTACAGTTTCGTTGAATTTTGTTAAATTTAATATTTATTTCTATTTTTCCAAAATAAACTAAAATTATTAATTTATGTTATTTAGGTGGTGTGGGGATGATTACCGTGGAAATTTACAGGAAGTATGTTTATAGTACCTAAATAATTTTACAAAAATTTAACATTTAAAAAAAGTTTTTTTATTTATTATCTTTGTTTTATTAACCACAAAATTGAGTTTAAATACAACAAAGATAATAAATAAAAATATGAATTTTAACCACAAAGATAATATTGCTAATTTTAAAAGTATTTAAAAAAAGTCACTATATATAACCCATAATGGTACATAGGTACTATATACCTAAGTAAGTAAAGTTAACGTTTAACAACGAGCTTTTTACAATTATGAACTACCCCTTTACATAAAAAAATATTCAAAATGCCACAGCTTTACAAAAGGTTTTGATTTATATAGAGATATAAGTGATAACTCTCAGTTGGAGGTAGGATTAAGCTGGGTTAACCCGTGTAATAATAATAATTTTGTGAAATTTAAAGCTGACTTTATTATGGCGTTACTTCTGTACACATATATTTGTGTGGATAACAGATGGCGCTGATAGATTTATTTTTTCAAAATATGATCATTTTAATGCGCCCACATTTAACAGTTTTAAAAATAGTCATATCTTGATATTTATTACAAATTCTCAAATAACAGATTTTGTTTAATTAATTAATTAATTTATTTATTTATTAACGCCCTTATGGGCTTTTAGAAAATGGTTTGGTATAAAAAATACAAAAAAAACACATGAGCAGCTACACAAGTAAAGTAGCATGGAATATATATAAAATTGAATAGAAAAATATAAATTTAAAAATAAGCAAAACAAACTATAAAAGAAAGGTTCAAGACGGAAAAAACAATAAAAATAAGCCTGTGTAGTCTTTGTGTGGGTGCATTCCTAAAAAAATTAGTATATGATGAATTTACATGGCTCAGTACTGACGACATGGTACTCGGCGCAAGAACGTGGGATACAATCAGTTCAGTTAAATTAGTGGCGTCCGTACTATTCTATTTATTATTTTAAATAAACATAATAAATCTCTAAAAGTTCTTCTACACGACAAGTTAGTTAAATTAAGAGTGATCATTAGATAATCATAATTCAATTTCTAACGTATATGTTAAAGAGTAAGTATTACGAAGAGTAATATAGAGTAAGTATACGAAGAGTAAGTAAGTATTATTTAAAGAGTAAGTATTACCACTATCTTAAAGAAATCCCGTTGCTCAACTCACAAAATTAGTTGAATTATTAAATAAAATAAAAAGTTAAAATTGAAATAAAATTATCTCTCAAGCAGCCACTATTGTCTCTTTTCGACGGGACCACTTCTTCATTATTCTCCGCAGCAGCATTACCGATTTCTATTTGTTGATTCTGTTCAAAAATGTATTAAGTATTAAGTTATCTCCATAAAAAAATGAAGGTCTTACGTTTAATAACAATTTCGTTATCCTGTAAAATTTACTTTTTATAACTAACGACACTTTTCTATGGGATGCACGATATAGTTATTTAATTTTTGCATTATTTTGGTAGGTATGTAAATGTAATGGAGTAAGTGCTGGTGATACTGTAATTTGATAAATTAATGATTTATATATGGTGTAAAATTTCAAGATTAAATTGTAATTGCTCGTAAACCATCAGGGTGAGGTAAATGGGATGGGTATTGCTCGACGCGCGTGATTTTCGAGATTGTCAGTCGCAATGAGTCATTAGTCGGGAGTAGATTGAACCAACGCTTCGCTCTAGCGTCTTTGCAAACTTAAGAGTCCGATTGCAAGAGTGTCTTGAGAGAAATGGACAACATTTAGTCGCATAAATAAAATATGAGAATAACATTGTAGTTTTGTTTTAAAATTTAATATTAAACATGAAATCATAAAATTACGAAACTTTTTTAACATGCTATGAAATAAATTGTTTTGGAGAGTAGATTTACACTAGATAGATATAAACATATGTTAATTAGAAGCAGTCACCGAGATAACCTTCAGTATTTCTCATCTTCTCCGGTGGACCTTTGATGGGTGACGTGGAATAGTCATGTTGACAATTTCTCGTATTCTGCTGATCAGCACAAATCGTCTTTTCGTCGCTCGCTTGTGACTGACTGCGCTGCCTGTCTCCACCGTACACTGATTGATCACTGCAATTGCAGATAACGCTAGAAAAAAATTATCGTTAGATATGTCGTTAAGAATTGAAATTATATGGCCAATAAGTAAATAATAGTACAAATTTTTACCTTCTTTTAGCAACCAGCAGATAAAGAACGGAGAGGGTGGAGATCGCAGCCAGGGTAGCCAACGTTATCGATATGAGATTGAAGATATTATCGTGGGATCCATCGAGATCATTTGGAATAACGGGTACTGGTATATTGGCAGTGGATGACAAGAGAGCTAAAATAAATAGATGTATACATAAGACAGTTTTTCTCAATTGTGGAATATAACAATTTAATTAATCATCTCACAAGTCAAAAGTCAATTTATCATCTCACAAGATGGGATGCAATTGATTAATCTTGCTTGACGGATCTTTAAAGGATTAAGGGCCTGTGCCATGGGAAATGGCGTATATTTAAAAAAATATTAATGTAACTAAACAACTAATTATGAAAAAGCCATACAAATTAACACTTATATAATATTTGAAATAAATCTAGTCATTTTCATCTCTAGCCCACTCTTTCTTAAGGAAATAAGTTGAGATAAAAAAAATACTACAAGCTAAAAGTTATTTTATAAAATATTAAAAAGGAACTAAGTTTTCATTATATTTATTGCAAAATTAAATAAATACGTGAAAGGAAATTCTCCATAAAATTTTTATTATATTTACGATGTTGAAAGATTACTTAATTTTAATTATTTGCTAATAGGATCTTAAGATTAACAATATTAAGTATTTTTCAATAATGTAGTCAACAAGATTGGCAATGCAATTAACATCACGGTTTTAAAATATTTACGTCTGTTTTAATAGATATTCTTTAAATATAGTTTAATCGAGTAAATTTTAGTTCAAGGTCAATCCATTAAAATCAATTCGGTACGTTACTTCAAATGTTAGTTGCCAGTGACTGTGCCGCCATCTATGCGTTGGTTTATTAAATTAATAATTATTTTTCTTTTAACTGCACTTACATATTTTAAGCAAAGCCTTGACAATGGCACGTGCTACCGTGCCGAAACGAAAAAACTTGATCTAACCCAGAAAATAATATATATATACATATAAAGGGTGTTTTTTTAGAGGTTTGTTTTTCGAATTGGCAACACTTTTTCCAGCGACAGCCAATTTGACAGATGATAGCTGATTTGTGCTCAGTTGAGTTTGCTATTTAACAATAACTAGAGTTACATCAGAACAACGCTTGAAAATTGTGCAAATTTATTTCAAAAATCGTGGTTCGCACGCAGACTTTAAGCTTAAGGGGCTATTTTCAATGATAATTCAAATTTTCGCGTTTTTTACGAAAATATGGGTTTTCATTATTCATTTATATCAGAAGTTATGTACTTACTAGATTTAACTTTTTTTTAAAAGTTACTTAGATAGGATACCTTTATACTTATTTAAAACTAATGAACTGAATGTTATTTGCCATAATTAAGATAATACAAGCATTATAAGACAGGCCGCGATCATTAGATGCATTTTACGCATGATACAAATTTTGTGTTAATTTCTCAAATTATTGCATAAACGAAATATATTTTCTTATAATCTTAAATCCAAGATTACGGAAACAAATCTGCATCGAACCAAATTAGCAAAATATCAAAAATTAATAGTTACAAAACATTCAATTTGCAGTACATATAATCAATTTAGATGTTTTTAAAATACTTTGTATTAGTGAAAACATATGTTTTTAAATAATATATCTTTAAATAAAACTTTGAGGTTTCAGCTACTATTTAAAATCAAGGTTGATATCAAAAACGTAATAATTTTTTACTAAATAATATTTATATTGGTCTTGATAATATGTATTTTTTATTAGCTTCAGATCTTTATTAGCTTCTGATCGCCAATCGACATCGGCCGTAATAAAGTCTTGTCCGCGCTCTCGTAATTTTCGTTAAAAAATGCCGAAAATATATGAAGCTGTCATAATTTAAAAAAAATTATAACATTGATTTAGACGACCATCTAAATATATGTAGGTACTTTGTCTGATTTCAAAACGTATTCATATATATTAATTAGGTACTTTAATAAATGATTTAATTTTCGATTGATTAATTCAAATGACAGCACACATCTTTATTTCTATCCATATATTAATATGAAAAACTTAGATGAGGCCATGATAAGGCTCTAGACACGAGTTTATGTTTGACACTTGTAACGAATGCGAGAAAATCAATAATTTTATTGTCGTCTCTTTCTATTCAAACCTTTCTCTCACGCATGATTTACGTAACAAATAACGTCATTAATTATTTATCTGATAGTTGAAATATTTTTTTGTGTATAATTTCTTGAATTTCAAACTGGAAAAATGAAACCTCGCCTTTAATGTAAAAATTTTAAACAATAACATTTTCCGTAGCAGTGCCGAATTTGCACATATTTCTTGAACATTTCCGATTTCGATTTTAGTCGGGTACCCACCCATACAATATTGTGGACTAAGTCTGTTACGTCCTGTATTATATATACACATACACCATCATGCATCACTACGCGTTATCCCACACACAGGCTCTCCTTGATAGTTCTTAGAAATATCATATAAATTCTTTGTAAGCCCTTAACTATGCATTTAGAATCTTTTATATCGCTAGACATCATGTGCGTGTATATATAGATATAGGAATACGGACACCATAAAATAGATATCTATATAATATAAGAAATTGTTATTCTCACCTCCAGAAAATGTGGTGGTGGCTGCCCTTATAACCGTCTCCCCCTTCCCCGCGTGGTTCTCCGCAGCGATTCTTATCTGGTACCAATTAGCCGGCGTTAAGGGTGATATCACGAGTGGGCCCTTGTTGTGGATGCTGACAGCATTCCACGTCACGGTGCCTCCCGTCTCGTCCCTGCGCCACTCCGCCCCGAGCGCCAGAAGGGGACACAGAGAGCCTCCGTTCCCACTCAAAGCGCGCTGTACGTCCACCACGATACTTGTGGCGTTGCTCCAAGTTAACGATGACCAGTCTTTTGAGAATTTCGGAGCTGGAATTTATTACGGATTTACGATGACTATTTACAATTTAAAAAAAAACAATATTTTTTTAAGGAATCACTCCAAGAATTACGAGAAGTAAACAATTTAATAAGGCGTTAAAATGTATATATTTGGAGGAAGACTAATCACCAACGAAAGTATTCCACAAATTGCAAATGCGCATAATAATAGGAGTAGGCCATTTATATACATAATAATATACTATAAATACCTTCCAATTACATTCGTAAAAACTAACTTTGCATTTAATATCATGGAGGAATCATGAAAAGTGATGGTATTTGAGAAGGAGGAAAGCATGAATACGTACAAAATACTCGTAGGTAATAAATGTTTGGAACAAGTAGATGAATTTGTGCATTTGGGAAGTATATTTCAATGAAACGGAAATACTGAGAAAGATATCGAAATGAGGAAAGCAAACGCTCTGAATGGAATTATAGATAATGGAATATTATCAACCGAGCAAAACTAGCAGTATACAATGGAGTTCTGGTACCTACATTAATGCATGGCAGTGAGGCCTGGAGCTGGCAGAAGAGGAACGAAAGTAGACTGAATGCAGTGAAAATGAGATGCCTTAGGCGTATGTGTGTGAGATCCATTTGTGACAGAGCAAAGAAAGATTAATTAATGAAATAATGTAAATCTGAAGCTGATATGAAACGGATGAATGAGGAGAGAATGGTGAAGAGGATATATGACGCAAGTGTTAATGGCACCAGAAATAGAGGACGTCTGCGGAATATTTGGCACGACCAAGTAAATCAGATACTGGAGGTTGGTCCTGTCAGAAGCTTTAATAATCGGCAGGCTTCTGTGAGAAGATGTATGAATGTGGATGAGGCGAGAACTGTGTGTCAAGACAGAAGAGTGTGGCTCTCTATCCTCTCTGTCTACCCCTGCGAGTAAACAGCGTGATGGTATGTCAGTTAGTTAGAATTATGAAAACGCAAATAAGAGATTTTATCGGCATTCACGAGTTTTTGTTCACTATAAAATAATTCTAAACGTCAAACGCCAGGACACTTTTTTTTCAATTTTTTTTTAAATGTAGTAATAATGTTTCTGATGTGTACTTCATTTTGATAATTTTGATGAACTTTTCATTGTTATTATCAAGCTTCAAAACAATTACATTTATGTACAAATGGGAGCCACGGGTTAGCTCGTAAAATATATTACGGGAAAGGTTTTTAAATTGTATTTTTAAATTACGTAACATTATAAATTCAATTAAATAATTTAATACTATTACGTGATTATGGCACAAAACGAGAAGAATTTTTAAATGAATAAAAAACTAAGCAAGTTTCAAAACTCATTACTGTATTATAATGGTTAAAAAACTTTTGAAAGATATTATAAACCGTTCTTATTTAAGAAGAAAAAGCATGAAAATAAATTTAAAAAAACTGGGCGTTTGTATAATTTTAATGAATATAATTCTGTTATAGTTTTTACATCTAAGAATAAAAAAAAATTGAAAATAATAAAAAAATCGCTTATTTTTATTTAATAAATATCATTAGTTTGGTAATAGGATTCTGATTCCTTTCCTCTCGCAAAATCAACGTCCAATATTATCCATATTAATCTTACACGGCTTGTACAATAACATTACATATATTGTAGTATGACTATGTTCTAACATAATTTTAAATTGTGTTAAATCAAAATTAAATGGAACTGAAAAATGATTTCTAATATCAGTATCCAACAGAAAGACTTTCAACTAAACTAAAGGTTGTTAAGTGATAATGTTTTCAAAGTTATTTTGAATAGATAGTTTATATAATATGATCTGAGGTATACTGTCCATATTACTTTGGTAACGAGCAGTGATCAAATGGTAGAATTTTTTAATTTAATTGAACAAGAGAGTGAAAGATTTAGTCTCCGCATATTATTACAGTTACAGCTGGACCCATAACGGACGTCAGTGGCTTCCATAATCTGGAAATCGTCAACGAATTTGTTTATTTGAGTTCAAAAATAACTAGCACAGGAAGTTGTGGTGAGGCAGAAATCAATCGTGTCATCTCACATTAATATTGAAGGATATAAATATTTAAAATAACATATGTTTTCCAAACATGTAGCTTAATAGCTCTGAGAATGGAACGTAAAAGTGAAAGAGTGCGCTAATAAGCCTTTAAAATTTTGCATTGGACGCATCTTCTTAGATGGCAAGACGCGCTAATGCCTTGTGTCCACGGAATGAGATAAATCTCAAAGATTTAATTCAGATAAATATCAGTACCATGTACATGAATTGAGATTTTGATCTGGAGATAACAATGCGCTTGTGGTATTGTCTCATGCATTAAACTACAAACATTTATTCTGTTTTTATTACTGCTGATGAGATGGACGAAAAACCTTTATTATTATTATAATTATTAATTTTAATACTTAAGGAATATACATTAAAAGTATTCTGTCAAATCAGAGTAATGGAATGTCGTCAAATAGCGATGAGGCGGCAACCTTCCTCAACGCCAATTCCAATCAAGGAAATAGCGCCGAGCAATTTTTAGGCTATTTCGTTGATTGGCATTGTTATTTGTCCCCTTCCCACTCGACAAACTTTGAAGTTTCGTTCCAAAGAATAATACAAGCACGTACCTTCTCCCTTAGTGCTCGTGTGAAGTGGCAGGCTAAATTCTCCCTTGCCAACCCTGTTAAAAGAGGCAATTTGAAAAGCATATCTTGACCCGCACTTTAAGCTTTCAATTTTGTATGAAGTGACTTCTGGAGAGAGCTCCATAACCTGCATATTCTCATCGGCTCTCTTGTAACTCAGGGTGTAACCTAAAAAAAAAAAAAAATATATAAAATTAACAGTCACATATGTCTTATTATCAATTTTACCGTTCGAGGATCGCTCGGTTATTATAAATTTCCGTGAAATAGAAATATTATTCATAAGTATTCTGTGAGTATTCTAAAGTCATAATTAGATAGCCTCCGGGGGAAAATTCTCTGAAATACTAGTGATTGAGTTGGGTTATCTGTTTATTTTCACTGAAGTTTAGTCTAACACTAACAGCATCATACAGAAACGACCGCAATATTATGTTCTAGAAGCATAATTTATTTGAGAGCATATTAAAATTGATATTGAAATATTAAATATATTTTTAAATCATACAAATATGTAGTTATAAACTAAACTAGTTATAAAATGTTCACTTTATTTGTGAACTTATACAAACATAGTAGAATTTAAAATTAAATACGCCACTACTCTTAACTTCTTAAAAATATAAAATACTCTGCATAAATAATCATATGTTATCACGCACGTGGCAATATTACGATTGAGCTCTTACAGTAGCATGCAAATCAAATTCGATACGAATTTTAAAACATATTTTGCAGGCGACAATACATTTTAACAGTGTAACATGATTTTTTATTACTTTTTAAATCCATAAATGAAGGCGATGAGATATCATAACAAACATCAGCATCGATGCCAGTATTTAATGATAATAATTAAATCGGATGGAGTAAAATAGATTACGGTTTTTAAGCTTTTTATAACTAACAAAGAAATTTGGCAAGTAGTGGATTCGGAAGGATTGATAGGCATATACGTGATTACGAAAGGATTATTGATATAGTATTTAGTTGTAATTTATCATCAGCTCTGTTGTGGGAAAGAACGTATCAATTCATTTGAGTCTTAAAATCTTAAAAAAATACTATATAACTTAAAAAATTTTAACAAATCTTCATATATAAAAATGATGAGCTAACTGAAGTATATGTATATTTGTATAAAAAAAATATATTGGAAATTATGCATAGAAAAAAATATTTTTTAACGAGTACAGTTTTATTCTGATGTTAAAATTTCAGAACAGTTCTGTGGTATTTTTAATGCAAATAAAATGGATCAATTGTAAGGATACATAGAAAGAATCCATCTATCGTAAAAATATTTTTGTTGTCACCTGGACTCGAACCAGGAACCTCTCCTATCCGGGAAAGTGTGAAAGTGCTTCATTAACATTGCAATTGAAAACAATTAGATTTTTTCGATGTATCTTTCTAATTGTCTAATTTAATTTGTTTTTTTATTTTCTGAGGAGAACATATTTTTTTTGTGAAGTTGGATTTTTTAGAACATAGTTCTGTGGTATTTTAATACAAATCAAATGAATACAGAAATAATCTATCCATCGTAAAAATATTTAATTGCTACCGGGAGAGTAATATATGTTTTTTTTCTATATATCTTTCTAGTTGATTCGTTTAATTTGTATGACAAAGATAATAATTACATTTCGCATTATGATAAAGGCATTTAGGCAAAATGCAAAAAAAAGGAAAAATATCTCATTGTGAGTTGGTGTCTTAACTGATCGTTTTAGACTAATTTCCATTAAATTTGTTTTAGCAGAAAATGTATTATCTGCATTTAGTAGGTATATCGTTCGATATTAATTAAATTATTAAAAACTGTACCACATAATACTATTGCTAGCCATAAAAATCTAAAAATCTTTTCACATGAAAAAACGACCGTTTCATATGTAAAAAGAATTTTAATAATTAATAACATGAAAAAACTTTAATTTGAAATACAATTTTCATATACGTACATACATTTTTATATGGAGTATCTAATACTGCCATTTCAATAATTTACTTATATTATAAATTATTATTATGTAAAAAATCTACACATTATTTATTAATTATATATCTACCGTAGATGAGGTGACATTTTCAATTGTATTTTTATTAAGAAAACATACAGGTAATTGATTAAAAAAAAACATAAAGAAAGTGTAACAATAATTTAACAAATCTTTTCTCTAAAACTACAATTTACTTTATACAGGAAGATAACAATTTGAAAAGGACGTATTAAATATATAAATAGCTCGTTAAGACTTTAATAGGAATTATATGTTGCAAAAAAAGTAATTAACTTTCTCCTCTATCGCAGAAATACAAAAAATAACAATAAGATTGAGAAAAGTGAGAGAAAACGTAGAAAATTAAAATATAAACAAAGGAGAGATAACAGTTATAAATAATACAATTTTACATCGGAACGGGGGGGTGAGTGGGATAGAAAATGGGATAGGGAATAAATATTATTATATTACAATATTATATCTAGATCTGCAAGAAGTAAACGATTGCACAGAAGACTGGATCCCATTGGTAATATCAGGGGTAGATGGGGCACTGTATTAACTGTAGTCATGGACTTTCGAGACATGATTTATTTGTAAAAATGTGATTTTTAAAATGTTTGTAATTAATTGATGTATATTTAATATGTAATTTTGTCGAGTGGTTGATTTATTTGGATGAAATAATAAACCTAAATGGCATACGGATTCTAATAAGGAAATAGATTTATACGACAAACTTTTAGTGTACTATAAAATCGGTACATTTGTACATCGCATCCCTCACGTTTTGTGGCGATAATAGGCGAAACTTACCTAATATGGGTGAGCCCCCGTCGGACAAATTAGGACTCCATTGCAGCTGGGCACTGGAGGCTGTAGTGTATAGTAGCTGAAGGGTGGGGGGGCCGGGGGGAAGTAGGCAGACCACACTGTATGTTATCTCATCGGATCCAAAAAGGTTTTTAGCTGTACAAGTGTAATTTCCACTTACAGACTCATCAACACCTGAAATATTATTATCTAAGTGAGAACAATTTATTGATAATTCAAGCCATTCATATCTAAATATTGACAAATTAAGTCGTTATTATTTTTTTATTTTTAAGGAGAACACATTATTATTGTGAAGAGTCAGTTTTTCAGAACATAGTTCTGTGATATTTTTAATACAAATTAAATGTATTAATTAGAAAGATATACAGATAAAATCAATTTATCGTCGTTAACTTACTATGTTGACGTAGTGCGATAGGTCAGCGTGCTTCCCCGGTTCGAGTCCGGGTGGCAACAAAAATATTTTTTCGATAATTTTTTTTTTCTGTATTCTATTCTATCTAATTGGTACATTTAATTTTCATTATTATTTGTTGTTAATATACAAAGAGTGGTTTATCTGAATTATGTTAATCTACTTCATAGCTAGGTCTATTTTTTCGGTGTTGTGAAGATGATCGTGTGTTCGATCCTCATAAAAATATAAAGAAAATAACACTGTAAAAGCACATCATTATGGTTAAAAATGAACTTTAAAATCCTTAAATGTAACACAAAATACTATCAGCAACCAGAACACTTCAGAAGCACATAAATAGACAATGAATAGAATATGTAAGGTATTATATAAAATTATTGTAGTGTAACTCCCTCTCCAAGCACAAGAGCTGGTCTCTTTTTTGGAGAGGTAAGCGAAATAAAAACCATGTAATTTTAAAAATGTAAAATAAATAAAAATTCTAAGTCTGCGTATATATAAAAAATATGCATACTCTCTACAAGAGAAGATATAGGGTACCCACTGAAAGACTGAAGGGTTTGAAAAAGTCATGACTTATTCGATAATGATTTTTTTTTGTAGATTATAGAGTATCTCTTGGAGATTAAAATGGCTATATATGATGTCCAGTAACGATTAAAACTTATTAGTTTTTTCTATTCCAGTAAAAGATCAATTATTTAAACACAGAGAAACTGCAGTAAAAAGAGACACATTATATTGAAAAAAACGTATTTATTATATTTCCAAATAAAATATTAAAAAAATAAAAATGCACGTGTCTGAAAAGTGTTATTATTGACTTATATTATTCAATATTTCAGTGGACACCCTTTATAACGTACTATGAATCAGGAGATTGCCCTCGCCGGTGACTCTATACTGGTGACCATGACTGATCGTCTTTCTGGAGTGAGCCCAATTAGTGCGAGGAGTAGGATTCCCAGCAGCCGTACAGCCTAGAGTCAATGGTCTTCCTGCTCCACTTCTAACGAGACCTCCAAAAGATGCGATGCGAGCACCAGCTGAAATAATAAGTTAAATTTAAATTTTTCAAATCATCGGCATATTTAAATTCATAAAACAAAGCCTTCCAACTTTTCCAAGTGTCCGCACCCTCCTTCAAGAAATATGAAGAGGCTGTCTATTCAGTATATATTGATGAAAAAGGAGGGTTTGTGTTTACTTGCGTATCAGGTAGGATGAGTGAATTTTATTTTTGGATATTCTATCTGGAATATTTCAGGTCGCAATTTTCGGATATTTTTGCCTATTTTATGTTAGTGAAAGACATATGAGTTTCTCTGATATATGGTACGGTAGAGTGGTATGATATAATAGTATAAAACAAGTACCTACTAGTTACTTTTACGATATTTAAAAAAAAAAATAGTATAGTATTTAGTCGTCATTTTATTATCGACACGAATTTTTAATAAAAGCATAAACGCTAAATATAAAACAGGAATGTTAACAAAAGTTATAGACGTTACATGTTACGTTAATACATATTATATTAGCTGTAAATATCTGCGAGCATTAAAATAAATTTGCCTCGTTTTCGGACACAAAATGTAAACCTTTATACGTTAACTGACGTAAAGAAAATAACAGTACACATAATTTAGAAAATAAAGATATCAAAGATAAATCGCTATAAACAACAAAAAAAAAGCTGACTATGAATGCAAAATTTGGGTACATTTTAAGATGTGAGAACGGTTATGAATTTACGATGCATTTTAACAAAAACATTACGTTGTATTATGTTGACGTTAAGTAAAATGTACGGTTGTAAGAATTCGTTGTTGGGTCTGCAAAGCTTTTAAAAATATAACCACATTAAAACTTTTATTCTCCCCATACGTCTAAAGTCGTCTAGAGTGCGCATGGTAGATTCAATTTTTCAGTGGATAAAATAAAGAACATTCAGCTTTATTTCGTCCCATGTAAATGTATAGAACGTAGGGCTAATACAAGTTTATATATATATATATAGGGTATTCATATATATATAGGATATTCAGCGGAAAATTTTTAAAATAAAATATATATATTTTTTTAATGTAATTGCTCGTAAACCATCAGGGTGAGGTAAATGGGAGAGGTATTGTTCGACGCGCGTGATTTGCGGATTTGCCAGTCGCAATGAGTCGCTGGTCGGGAGCACATCGCACGTTGGCGGTTGAGCAATATTTAAAGTGTACTTTAATATTTGATGAGTATTGATGGGCCGAGCACGCAACTTATTTGATGTTGGGTTTAAAAGTTCAGGCAAGAAGGGACAATAGTTAACCAAACTCTTCCGAGACCATCAACGTCAGCAGCGACGCCAGAATATGTGGCTCAAGTTCGACATGAAATTATGCGCAATCCGCGTAAATCGATAAGGAAGATTGCAGCCTATATTGGAATAAAAAATCAACAGTGCACGTTATTTTGAAAAATAAACTACAATTTCATCCATACAATCAATAAATCGTGCAGTTTCTTAACGAAAATGACTGTTCTTTGGAACATAATATTTTCTGATGGAGCATATTTTCATATCAATGGCTATGTTAATAAACATAACATGACATACTGGTGCCCCGACAACCCAAGGGAACGGCATCAAAAACGTTTGCATTATCCAAAACGACAGTGCGGTGTGCAATTTCTTCCCGAGGGTAATTAGCCCTTATTTTTTTAACCAGCGAGAGACAGTTACTATTGACGTGTATTGCCAAATGATTAACAAGTTTTTGGTATCGCAGCTGTAGCTGTTTAACGGGTTCAACAACAGAGCACAATTTCAGCAAGACTTCACACACAGCTAGAGTTTCAATGAAGAAGCTGAGGGGAATATTCACAATAAATTACACGGAGACATACCCTGGGCACCTCGGTCGCCGGACCTTACACCGTGCGACTTTTTTTTGTGGGAATACTTTAAGTCCAGAGTTTACAGCAACAATCCTTGAACAATTCAGGCCCTACAAAAAAATATCCGCCGTGAAGTTGCTGTCATTGAACCAACGCTTTGCTTTCGCGTGTTCGCAAATTTAAGAGTCCGATTGCAAGAGTATCTTGAGAGAAATGGACGGCATTTAGACGATATTGTTTATAAAACGTAAAATCCGCATCGTTAAACTCCATTTTGTATTAATAAAATACAAGAATAACATTGTAGTTTTTTTTTAAATATTACACTTGAAAATTTTCCGTTATATAATGTATAAATATGTCTCATCATTATTTTTACTTTTTTTCAAAATAGGCTAAACTAAAAAATTTGACTAACTTATTAGTGTAACTTACCGAACTATACTCAAACCCCCATCAACTACTTGATCACTAATCGAGTATCTTACAGCTAAACTAACAAGCAGGTTATTTCAAAAATAAAATATTTATAGTAGGTACCAAAAGATTCGATTATTTTAAAGTTTTTTTTTTAAATGAACGTTTTAAAAACATAAAATATATAAAATACCAAATAACATATATAACCATCATCCCAAACATTGAAATAATAATACATCTTATAAAACGCACACATATGTATTATATACCAACCTTGTATGTAAATATATGTTAAGGAACACAAGTATATTAAATAATTTTTATTGTACAAAAAAGGATTTAAAGATTAACCATAAACTTAGCACATAGCTTATTCAGTATTTGAAGTTCTGCTTGTTTGGTCTAGCTGCTATACTCTAGGGGTAAGGTAGTGATCTAGTGGATTGAAGTTCAATCTGTGCCCCAGGAGACTACCAAGTTAGTCCAATTGTTTTATATTATCTTTTAAAGACATATACTAGTTTATAAGATTGCTTATTGTACCAATAAAATATAAAGTTACTAAAAAAACTTATTTAATTGAATAAATTTAAATAATATGCAGAACAATCTATCTATACCGGGATACGAAACAGGATAAACCTGTTATGCATGTTGGCAAATAATAAAATTTATAATGTATATGTATGTAATAAAGTTGAAATAAAATTAAAAAAATCCAGCACTTTTTCTAAACCAAGGATATGCGTTACCATTTCGCCACATCTACCAATTACGACTGCGACAAATTTGAAACACATATTCTGTTATCTTTGTAAATGATTCATCTACTATTCCATAATATATAATACACAAGTAAAAAAATAAATAAAAGGATATAGGGTTATATAAGGTTTCAAAATGAACAATATTGTATCTGGTTGAAAAGAAGCACAATGCTCACATTTAGTGACAGATGTTTCAATCACGGGAGAAGTAGCGCTGCCTTCTCCTGCTCCGGTGCTGGCCGACAGCCAGAACTCATATCGTCCTTTTTCTACCAAGCCTCTCACTTCTACAGTCCCTCCTAATCCCGGCTTATTGGGAGACAAAGCATCTGCAACGCTCACTTGGCGCGTGGTGGGGGCATCGTCACTGGAAAAATAAATCATTACATTATAACCGTTCTAAAGATGAAATTTAAACAGTTCACTAACTATGCAATACTACTATATCTGTACCCACCATAGGCCAGTAAATTAATAGACATGAAATAAAGTGTACAAATAGGAGAGGGGTTTGGAACATTAGTTGCGGGACGAGGGGCATTCTACACACATTCTTGGTGGAAACATAAATCCGATAGCTTTCGATACATTTATGCAATAGTGAAAGTATTTACCCTTCGAAAATTAATCATTTGTGTAATCAAGACGTATTTTTTACATTATTGTCAGTGTTAAAATTTTCGTTCTAATCGAGTCAAATATTTAAAAAAAGTTGCGGAGCTATTTACCAAAAATAGTACCAAAAAGAACACGAGGGAAACACCAAATTGAACATGTTAATCAAGGAATATGCGTTAGTTTGTGTCTATATATTTGGTAGTCTGTAGTTCAAGCCATTCATTGTAATTATCCCGCATATAAAATTTGCTTTAAGTACTCTGTAGGTGTGTAGCTATATTTGCAAAACTGAAAATTACAAAATTTCTACATATTATATTGATTTTTAAATAAATTCACGTAACCATTAATTTATGCAACAAATATTACCTTCCAACAGCTCTATAGTAAAGCGTATAGAAAACAATTTTTCCATTTGGTTTTTTTGGAGCCAACCAGCTTACGAGAATCGAGTCGGCATTCAATGATATTGCTTTCAGATTTGCCGGCTGCCCAGGAACTGCAAATAGTTAAATATTTATCTATAATATATAATAAAATTATTGACTAACTAATTAACTATACCATCACGCCGTTTCTCCGCTAGCGTAGGCATAGAGGATAGAGCGCCACACTATGCTGTCCTGGCACACAATTCTCACCTCATCCGCATTCATACATATTCCAATACAAGCTCGCCAATTTTAGATTATTATTTCGAGGTTTTTAACAGAACTATCCTCCAGTATCTGGTTTACCTGGTCGTGCTAAGTCTTTCGCGGATGTCCTCTATTTCTGATGCCATCAAAATTTGCGTCATATATATCTTTCTTAACATTTTGTCCTCATTATAATCATTAATGAAATGTAAATATCAAATCAATACAGGTATATCAAAACTGTATACAAATAACGAATATATTTTTCAAAAATTATCTCGTGATAAAGTAACACAACATAATGATTTTTGAAGAGAAGAGAGTTTTTAGATTTTTGATGACAATATTGCATAATAGACCAGTGAAACAGTTTAATACAAATTAAATATAACATTTAGAAAGATATACAGAAAAAAATCTATTTATCGAAAACATATTTTGGTTGCTACTGGCATTCGAACCAGAATATTTTCCTATCCGAGGAAATGCATTACCATTATGCGACATCAACCGTGAAGTTGACAACAAATTTTCAAACCTATATGCTGCAGCTCTTTCAAATAAAGCTATCACTTTTTTATTTCGATAAATCTCAAATACCTTTGAATAATTTACGCTAGGAGACGCCAGAGATTAAATCAATTAATTTTTATTAAATTTAGATGAACTTTGATACAACAACTTGTATATTTTTAAGGAGAACACATCATTGTGAAATTGCAGTTTCAATGTAACAATTAGAAAGATATACAGGAAAATTCAATTTATCGAAAAATTTTCCTATCCGGGGAAAAGCGTTACCATTACGCCACATTAATCGAGTAAGTAAATTGTTGAGTCAAATAAGAAGTAATCTAACTGTCTTCCTCCGTAGTGCAGAACACAGCTGGACTGAGGATACCGTCGCCCGCTCCTGTGTAGGCCAGCACTTGGATGGAATAGTTGGTGTATTTGAGTAGCGCGTGAAGGTAAGTCTCACTGCTGCTGGTTCTTTTCACTTCTGCTGACGATACGTTGTCTTCCACTAGAAATAAAAAAAATATCAATAATTATGATTACTTATAAAAAAATATATAATCAAAATAATTGAGAATCAAGTTACGTAATTTATGAGGCCTAGATGAATGTAATATTGGACGATAGTAAACTATAAACTTACTGTAAATATCCGTTAGAGGTTTATATAGTATTTTGTATCCAAGAAGGTTTCCCCCATGATGAGAGCGTGGAGGAGAAGTCCATTCTATTTTCAAACTTTGAGAAGACAGTGGCGTGCATCGAACTGACTGCGGGGGTGATGAAGGAACTGAAACAATTCTGATTTTTTTAAATTGTTGAAAATATGATACTACGCAATATTTAAATAATATAATAAAGGAATTGAAAGATATCAAACATATATTAAAATACAAAGTTCTGATGCTAAAAACTTTAATTTATTATTATTAGAATATATAAAAATGCGAATAATTATACAAAAAAAAAAATTGTTGGACTCGTTTACTTTTTTATGCATATACAATAGCATATAAATGAATTTGTATCAATCTATCTCTGTTAAAAAAAAATACTATTCCCTAATAAATAAAATTAAGCATGCCTAAATGGATCTAATATTTTGTTCAATTAATAAAATTATACAATTATGTATGTCTGTGGTAACTGTGTTTGGGTTTTAGGTTTGATTTAGTTTCTACTCTCTGTTGTCAAAATTACTAAACATTATTTTTATTGATTTTATATTACCTTGCAGGTAATATAATACTCGCTTAACCAAAATATTGCTTTGTATTATCTCATGAGACTAGAAGGTTTAGTTTTATACACAGTTTAGCTAGTTATTAAAATAGTTAGAGAATTAATCGAATGTGTTTTCTAAACATATGTTAATGTACGACCACAATATTATTGATTGAGAGGTTTATTCCGTGATTCGGTCTAGACTTATTACCACAGAAACAACCTTCTTATATTCCCAGATCTGATAGATCCACAATATAAATGGTTCTGTTGTCTCAGCGATATAAATAAAGCAGCTCTTTTTAGTATAAGCAAATTAATAATGTAAAAGTACAATTGAATCAATGCTATATCACGCAATATATTATATTTGTGAAGATGCTTAATGACAACTTATGACAAGAGAGGATGCAATGCGAGAATAGAAAGAACTATTCATATCTTATTCGTGGCGAAACTATTAAAAAGCAACGTTTTGATACTAGTTGACCATCAGTATCTTCCACGCGGGACAATATAAATACTAATAATGGGCGGTCGATGTTTAAATTATTAAATTAGTGCAGGTTATTAAAATACTCGATAGATGAAGTCACGTATGAAGCCAGTATACGGTGTTCAAATCGCATGACATTTTATGTCAAGTGCGAAAATTTTAATACTAGTTTTAGAATGTCTTTCCAGCTACACGCTTGTTAGATTTTCGCGTGAGAAAATAGTTTTTTATTTTAGAATTCGCTATCAAATATCATAAATCAAAATAATTCAATTATTTTAGTGCCCGCCTCAATTTATTCTTAAAGATTGGGAAATCATGAGTTCTACATTCATCTTATACTCTATCGGAGAGAGAAGAGAATCAAACTATTATAATTTGTGTAATATTTTTCTTAATTAAAATTTTAAGCATTGAACACATACCTATTTTAAATGTAGTTATAGATGCTTCTACAGATCGTATACAGTATATTAAAATGAAAAATTTACGTATAACACTGAATTAGTTCAACATGAAAAAATATACGATGTGCTGATTATTTGGGATTAACGATTTCTAAAATCTCCAACAACTATGGGTCGATAAGACTGGATATTATTGTCCGCACGCTAAACAATAAATTACCGGTATCCTTACGTACTGGTATGCCAAGTACAAATTTTCAGGTGGAAAAGAAGTGGCTCATTTACATAAATGTTATGTAAATTATATGGTTTATCTGCAATTATTAAATGTTTAATTAAGACGCTGTGTAAGTTTTTTATTTAAAATATTGTACATTTTGCAGAATGCAAATAATTTATCATTTTTATTCATTTAACAAATTGTTTTAATTTTTATTAATTTATTGAACTTAATGAACCTGCAGATAAGCGCTTATTAAGACTAAGTGGGTCTAGTTTTGTTAGGCGAAAATACAATAAGACAAATATATATATATTTATCGAATTATTTTCTGGAAGAACCCGCTTTAAATAATCCTGGGAAGGACTTTTTTTTAGGATAAAAGGCCCTTGAGAATGAGTAATGTTATTTACTCGAAACGTCAGGAGTGTAAAAGTCATACTCAAGACTATTTGACGCGGGTTCTAATATATATACATATTTTATTTGACATTATTTATATTGACTCAAGGGAATATGTTATTTTCGTTACCTTTTCGGTTTTATAAACCTAAAATAATATTCATTCATGGAATTACCTCCCTCTTTCGTCGAAGTCAATATAGGGACGCTAGGGGGTCCGTTGCCTGCCCTATTATTTGCACTCACAGTCACCCTATACTTCGCGTACTGTCCTAGCCCAGTTATTGAGAATTTGTTAGTGGAAGAGCCTTTTACAAAGGTTGAACTGGTGTGGGGTGACAGGGCGCTGGGCACTCCTGTCTCCACTTCGGTCCAGTGAATCGTGTACCCTAGAAGGGTGCCATGCCAGGATCCAAATCTCGGGGCCTAGAACCGAAGGTAGCAAATGTTGATTAAGTAAATGAATAATTATTTTTATACTTTATTTTGACGAAGGTAAGAATGATTGATTACCTGCCATGTAACGATTAGTTCACCGGCTTCCCCAGAATGAACCTTAATGTTTTGAGGTGGTTCAGATGGAGCTTTAAAAATGACGTGACATAAAGTTATTAAGGAAGCAGGAAGAATAATATGAAAATAATTTTTCAAATATATTTTAAAGTTTACTTAATAATAAACTTTGTGTAAACCAGTTTGTTTAATTTAACATCAACTGGTTTCGGTCCAACTGTATTTTAATATCCATAACAAACTAAAGACACAGACGACTAATTAAACCCTTCCGTCAATTGTGAAGATTGTTTCAAATTTTATATTAGTATAAAAGTACACTTTTTAAATTTACAAAACAACTTTTGGAGACGAGCTACGCTTTTGTTAAATTATGGAATTTTGAAATTAAAAATCGATTAATATCAAATGTAATATATATATATTAAGCAATCGATTAAAGATAACAAATAACCTCTTATTTAAAATATTCCCCATTTCAATATCATTTTTCCTTCATCCTACTACCATTACTAATGCACTCAACAAAATTATTTCATGGATCAATTAATGTACGGCAGTCACAATAAAGATATAGTAATATAGTGATCTACGCAAAGTTTGTTATTTTTTAAATTAATGATTATGTATAATCACTAAGTTAATACTATAAACGTCAAAAAGATGTACGCCAGCCCTGAAGATCATATGTCAGTATCGAACCGTTTGACGTAGAAACAACATAGTGGTTTAAACAAAGTTAAATATAAATACAATTTTAGGTAATAAATATTATTTAGTGCTTAGAGAGAAAATAAAATAACTTCATGTTGTCAAATAATTATAATTATTTAAGCACACATTGAAAAAATTGAGTGTAATGACGTTAAAAGTTTATATCGACAAAAATAGATGTTTTTATTTTTTAAATAAATAATGTAATAAATTCATGTAAGGTGATTGAAAAATTAATTGGACGTAATCCGAACTCACGCTCCAATCAAATATTGCATAGAGGGATGAGTTTGAATTATGTTCCTCAGTAAAAGTGCTTTGAATATTTAAAATATATATATATGCCGAATGTTAAAGATACTGTTTCTTATTCAAGAGAAAATACACTAAAAAAAACGTGGCTTCACCTTCTTCTTGCGTTTTTACTACAAGAACATCGCTGTAAATACTGCTATCGATTTGATTGAAAGCCATCATCCTCATGGAGTATGTGGAATCCGGCAGCAAGCCGTTCACTGACCCATGTTCGTAATTCTCACTGATAGCGCTGAAATAAAATGATTTGTCGTCAAAATATCATTAATTAAATTACTCCAAAGATGCTGTACCCGTGTCTGCGTATGTGTATATTTTTGTTATAAATGCGGTAACATCAACTCATAAAAGATTACTAGCAGCATCCGAATGGGATAAGGTATCTGACTTTCCGAAGCGTTGGTTCGAATCTCCGTCTGTATTTCGATTTATTTAGTTCGAATATCTGAATAGATTTTTAATACTTATTTTACTTATTATATATTTATTATATTATTATTGCAGCTTAATGCAAGGTAAACAAACTCCTCTTGAATGCTAAAATATGTTTTCTAATAACATTCTTAAGATAATTTAACAACATTCATTTTACTTACACAATAGACCACTCAGCTAGAAAATAAAAGCGATGTTATAGACCTAAGAATAATCCTCGATACCAAACTTTTCAATATAAAATTGTCCAAATTACCTCCAAGAGCTTTATTTATACCTCGAATCTGCAAACACTTCCAAAATCCATATTGCTTCAAAATACGGTATTACGCATTCGTTCGTAGTCATTTAGAGTACGTATCTCAAATCTGGAACCCATGGCGGATTACACATATGTTGCGAGATTAGAATGAATACAAAATAGGTTTCTTCGACATCTTAATGTTCCTATTTAGATTCAGAAAATTTCCACAATATGAAAACCCTAAAATATCGAAGAACACGTGCAGACCAAATACTTATTTTTAAAGGCAAGGCCATATTGACTGTCCCAGCCAATTAGAATTCATATCTATACACATACCATTTAGATCGACCCGGCAGTCCGCACTCTTCCACATTCCTAGAAGTAGAACATCTTACATGCAAAATTCATTCATTCACCGGTCATGCAAATATCATAATAAGAAATTAATATAAATTGACTCTTTCAACATTAGCCTTACTACGCTTTTAAATAGTTATTTTTATACACCACCACAATCTCAAATTTGGCCAATCATTCTACCTATAAACACACCTAACTCTCCCTTTACCGCAACAATAGTTGTAAACTCCCCACCTTTCTCCCACCTTTTTTCTTTTTATTTATCTTCTGCACCTAAACTTACTTATGTACCTAAACATTATTGTGAATTTTTATAAATAGTATCACATGTTAAATATTTATTATGTTTACACTGTCAAAATCCCTTAATAAAATTAAAATGAAATATTTTGTCAAGATTAATTATTAATTGTTTTATTATTAGATAATTAAATGATAGATAATATTGCGTTATTTTATTTTTTCATTTTAATTAATCCCGGAAACAAAGGCCGCCGTCGCGATATCCGACTGTTTTCTGTTATTACCATTAATTCAATCACTTTTCAGGAAAGGGTAAGTACCTCCGTGCTTTTGAAAAAAATAATTAAAAACCGTCTTGTGAAGTTATGGGCGTAATAAAATAAGTCATCAAAAACTGTGAACTTTTATTTAAGCGCAGTCGGAAAGTGCGGGAAATAATTAATAGTCGTTTTTTCGATTCCCTTTAAGTTCAATTTATATAGACCAGAAATACTCGACTCGGTACCGCACGAAATAGCATGTACGATGCAATCTTGTTGTTGGTTAATTTGTGTCGAAATTTGAACACACTACATAATAAGAAAGTCGCATTTATGATAAAAATCATTTAATGCATGGTAATAAAAGAATTCTGATTCACAATACTATATATACCAAAAAATTTCTGGATTTAAAATTAAGATGATTGCATTTTTAAATGATACTGAACTAAAGAAACGAAAACGAATCATCATTCGTTAATAATGACAATTTATCGTTAATACATATGATTATTAATTTAATCAATGACGATAATAAATTCGAACTGCGTACGTTTACAAAAATACAAGTTATGAGTATTTCTCTTTTGTATATATATTAGTGCTAAATATTTGTTTATTATTTATTATTGTTTTGTCCCTGTATGTATTTTACATTGTTATTTATTCAGATATATATCACAATATCTCATTAAGCACCTCCCCCGGTTAGGGAAGAGATCCAGGTTCGAATCCCGGTAGCGCAACAACAATATTTTTCGATAAAATTAATTTTATATGTATATCTTTATAATTAATATATTTAATTCATAATAATTACAACTAAAAAAAAAAAAAATCTGTAATTATCCCATATTTCTGTATATTTTCCATATTTCCCATATTCCTGTATATTTTCCATTAAAATATAATAAAAATAGCTTCGTCTCTATGACATATCTGATATTTATTTAATAACAGTTCCTTTGTAGGTAAAAATCCAGTAATTGTTTGTTCCTGGACATATTCAAATATTGCTAGAAAATTATTGTCAGAATTCTGAAAGAAAAATGACAATTTTGACCAAAATGTCAGATGATACTTGGTTGTTTCAAGGTATGTGGTAAAATGGTATTTAAATTATCGTTATTTATCAATATTTTGACAACTGTCTTTGTATTTATTGTAATTGATAAAATAAAATGAAATATTAATTATTAATATTATTTTCCCGAAAAAAATACAAGCGACAATAAATCTCGAATCTTTTTTAATGAAATCCGCACAAAACAATTGAGTTTTGCAATATGCAGTACGTTTAATTTGCTTGTCATGATAACGTCAAGGGCTGTGAATAGAGAGGAATATTTCAAAAGCAAACCTTGCTGTATTCGGATGGTAGGAAAATATTTTTTACAGACTGGAATTCAATAAAACGGTAGCTTTTGTGTGTGTATAGGTATATATTAGTTACCAATATCTGTAGATCGTTCTCTGTCTCAGACTTCGGTAACCCAAATCACCCAAAAAGCCACTATTGGAAACAAATATAGACAGAGTCGAACCAATTTTGTATTTCGTAAGTTTATTTATTCAGAGAGATTTTTATTGACAAAAGTGGTATAAAGTTTCAATTTAACCTGTTCCTTTGTTACCTTTAACTCATTTTAAATTTATTGATTTATATTGTTTACTGCTTTCAATTTTGAACGATTCCTTTCAACTTTAACATTTATAATACAGGACGGGCCATAAGTTTTTGCACTTTTGAAATCGCTTCTGCGCGGGACCGCGCGAAGGTGGGCACGCGCGAGCCAGCGTGCAGGAGTTTGGTCCTTGGAAATTAAGTCGCAATGGATCGCTTCACGGGAGGACAACGCGCGTTCTGCGTAAAACAATATTACTAAAACAACGATTTTCATGTGATTGTTTGTCGCGCAAAACTAATTGTGAAGAAGTAAGAAGAATGTGTTTATTCCAGCGTGATCGGGTTATTAGTGCAAGATTCGATTTGCCATAAAAATAATACATGCAATATGATTCATTCAAGTGACAAAATACAGTGAAATGTAACTTTTGATAACTCAAAAGTTACATTCCATTGTATTGTTAAATAACAGGCTGATAACATTAAGCAGAAGATAAAAAATCAATAGAATACACACTGATCACTTTGTAATCACTAACGTCGTCAAATACCAATTATGCACTGAATCTATTGACACTGCTGAATGTACCAATTCGCGTGAATCGGTTATGCTTGAGGTAAGAATCCATTACTTACCTTCTAAGAATTATGGTCGGGCACTTATATTCAAAAGTTTCGAAAAAAATGACAATTTTGTAGGAATTTCCTAAAAATGTACATCTTTTGTATCCACATATTGATAACAATAGCCGAATTTTTATTATTATAGGAGGATTATTTAAAATAAATTTTATATTCAAGGTTTTGGAACTAAATAATTATGGTAACAATAACTGATTGATAACATTATCCGTGATTATAATATCCGGATTCCACTTTTTTTTTAAAGGGGCGCTAGAAGGGGGGACCCACTATTTCTCGGAACCATTGTAGAAGTTTCAACTTCTTTTATCGGTTCCATACACAGTACTACAGAAAAGCGAAATATACAATTGACAAACACAAAAGAAAGGAGATTAAAAAAAAATCTAATGTAAGAGATTGTGAAAACGAACAGAAATTTAAATTTAAACCTTCCTGCGCCTCTTTAAGTGCTATCTTAAGGTTTATAACAATATTACAAATAAATCGATAATCAAGTGTTATGTACGGAAGTAAAAAAAATAGTGGGTAAAAGACAGACATTAAATGGCTAACTATCAAGTACACTCTCCCATGAAGGGACTTGGATGAAATACAATGATGTATGAGTCACGTCATACACGGTACAGGCCAACGGAGTTACGCGCGATTTTGTTTGTTTTAAGAATTTGACTTATGAAAAGTGAAGTGTCCGCGTTCTCGCTGAAATGATCTTATCATCATCTGTCTAATATACCCCATCTCATGGTCCACGTTTTGATGAAATTCCCATACAGCTTGAGATTCCTTGCATTACTGATCAGGTCCGCGTTTTCAGGTGGCCGACCATTGAACCCAGTTAAGCCTCCAATCATGCGATCACGAGCATCCCTCATTATCATACAATGCCACAAGATGTGTTCCGGAGTTTGATTCACTCGCTCCGGATTCCACGGTTTGAAAAATTTTTCATTGGTCTCGCAGAGTTATAATTAATGGAAATTAATTTAATTGTTCCCGCTATTGTGATCTTTCAAGTTTTTCGATTCAAAGAATTTTCGGAAAACAATTTCAGTTGGCCAAATTTCTTTTGCCATGAGTTCCTTTATCTTATAAAAACTTCCTTGCACTTTAAAGGTTTTAAATGGGGTAGGCTTGATTTGATTGAGTACTTCTACTTTGACCGCCTTGTGTCAAATGCTTTCAAGGTAAACCTCGAGATCTCGAACAGGTGTTTCCTTATCAAAGCGGAACACATAGAGCGATCTTTGTATTTAAGCTACTTTCAATATGATCGACTGAGCTGAATCTTTTTGATTCGAGGTTTTTTTATTAAAATTAAAAATGCCCCACACTGTATTTTGTTTTCCATCTTTTCGAAAAATATTTCACTATTTTAATTTACTTAAATGACAGATATTTCACCGTTACACTAATGAAAAATAAAGTATTAAATTGTTATAAAACAATTTTTTTATTGTCTAGTAATTAATTATAAAAAATATAAGCATATATAAATTTTTCTGCAACATTGAATCTCCAAATATAAAACAATTCAAAACATCGCAGGAGACGCTGATTGGTTTAATTTTTCTAAATAATTGGACAATCAGTTGATAACGGGCTGGACCGAGGGTCGGCAGACCGCGGTTCTCTTCATAGGCTCTTACGACTATTCAACTTCAGTTTATAGTTTCATCTACAATCATATTTGACACATGCATGGAATAGTTTGCCGAAAACATATGTCACATTTTTCTGCATCCTGCAGTCCTTTTTAAATTGTACTCACCTTATAAAGTATATTGTATCTTCTAAGAAAACATGTAACTGGTTTAATTATTGTTTAGCTTTTATTATGATTTTCGTATTATCTATTAAACTGTATGTTTTCTGAATAAAATAAAAATAAAAATAAAAATAAAATAAACAACTAGCATTTGCCATTCTCACAATCTTTGGCTTTACCTATTTTTGCGAACAAACATTCTCTTCCACGAATCAAATAAAAAATAATTTAAGAAAAAATTGACTGACGATAATTGAAAACAAATTGTAACTTGCCAGACATAGCAAGGTCACCGCTCTAGTACACTTTACAAAGCCTAAAAAGTGTTTTTATTAGTGTTTAATTATTTAGGTTTTCTTGTTACATTAGTAGAACACTGAGCTACTGAAGCTTATAACTTCCATATTCTTTTTTATTTTGATTTTTTTACATTTTTTTATTATGTATTTTACAAAACTAAAGTTACATATTTTTTTAATCGCTTACCACTCAAAAAAAGAGACTAGCTCTTGTGCTTGGAAAGGGAATTATACTGTAATAATTTATACATGATTAGAAGTTATGTACATTTGTAATCTATAATATAATTTATGTAAGGAGGCTATTGAAGTTTTTTATCCATAAGTATATGAAATTTAGCTGACAGTGTTTGGTGTTACATTTTGGGATTTTAAAATAATTTTAAAATCCTAATATTGTACTTGTTTCAAGTTTTATAGTGTTATTTTTATCTTTGAGTAATTGATTAATTGCGATTTTTTTTTAAAGGTGTTCTGTTTTGGGAACTGGGACTTTTGCAAAAAGTGCTTTTTTTGAAAAAGTTGATATTTTTTTAATATTACTTTAATAATTGTTCTCTGTATTATTTTTACCGAGTTCATTATGTCATTGTATGCTTTTCCCTACTCAATTATTCCATACTAGAGTAGTGAAATATACATTTTTTAAGTTATTTATACTTAAAATGTTTCTTAATCTTATGAATATATAAATACATTTTCTTATTCTCTTCACCAATTCGCTAATGTTGCTGTACCATTTTAAATGTTGATCGATGACTACACCGAGATGTTTGATTAGCCTATGACTGTATTGCGAATTAGAGTTTTAAATAAATATCTTTTTTTTTGTCATTCAAATTGATATATTATGTTGCGGCTCCATGAAAATGTTGAGAATCGCTTTACTTGCAGCTGAAACGATCATCCAATTATTTGGAAAAATTAAATATAAAACAAAAAATCGTGTTTGATTTATGGTGTTGATTAACAATAGAGTTTTATAAAATTAATACCGTCTGTATTCAAAAAAGAAAAGAAAATGTATTTGTTAAAAATGATGAAAAGGGCAATTTACCTTGTTGGTGTTGTCGAGTTGGTGAGGGTAATGTTAAGTACATTAGCGGTGCTCCAGGTCTCCCTTGCGTTCTGAGCCAGGACTTGATATTGTAGCTGGTATCCCAATATAGGGCTATTCCCATTAAAGGGTTTCTTCCACTTTAGTTTCACAGAACGGCTGTCCACTTGCATTAACTCTACTTGCCTTGGAGGGTCAGGTCTCTCTATAAGAAATATGTATGTCAACCATTGAAAGTGATACTGGGAACAGTAATAATAATATTATTGAATAATTTTCAGTGTCATTTTCGTAAGGGCGCTTTACATATAAACTGTTTATATTCCTACATTATATTTTAAATTACTACATTATTTTAATTCCTACATTATATTATTATTTGAATTTATGAAAATATTTTTTTGAAAAGGTGCGTTTTTAGTCTCTTCTTAAATAAAGTTTCTGATGCATTCATTGTTCCTTATGACGGAGAGCAAAGAGTTCCATGCTTTTGGGCCTGCTAACGCAAATGCCATTTCACTAAACTGAGACTGCTGGCAACGGCTGATCGGTTCTACAACCCTTCCGGCGGCTGAAGTAGAGACTGACCTGAGAGATTGAAATTGTCTGGGATACAAAGCTCTTGAAGATACAGAATCGCCGTGTTTGTGTCGCCTTGTACGTCAATCAGAATTTTTTTTTTAAAATCTTTCAGGGAACCGGAGGCAATGTAGCTCGCGCAAAAGGTATGTTCTCTTTAATTAATAAATTTAATAAAAATGAATTGTTAATTCTGGCATCCGCTATCGGTTTACTCAAAGATATTTGAGATTCCGTAAAAACAAAGTAGATGGCTTTCAAATAATAGAACGATAGATGTATTCATTTGAAAAGTGTAACATGTGGGTTCAAAAGTACTGTCTGCTGTAGCATAGTTAGTTAATGCACCTTCCCCGGTTTGGAAAGAGATCCATGTTCGAATCTCAGTAGCAACAATAATATTTTTTGATAATATTGATTTTATATGTATATCTTTCTAATTAATATATTTAATTAGTATTTTTATTATTTGTGTTACATTTTTTCAAAGTTAACTTAAAATATTAAAGATGCAATCGATTTTTTTCCGTAAATTTAAAAGAAAATACTATTAAAATGCAGGTTTAATTAAAAACAAGATTGGCTTTATTTTATCAGACTAATCAGGTAAACAGTCGGTACAAACCTTGGACAGAAAGATAAATGAAGTGTTCACTTCTACCGTAGGAGTTGCTTGCGTGGCACCGATACAAACCTGAATCTTGACGATCAGCTCTGTCTATACTCATTTCTGATTTCAAACCACTCTCTTTCTTTGATTCTGTTATTTTAATTCTGTAAAAAGTACAATTTATACAAAGACACATCATTGTAGAATATAATAAATTAAAATTTCTTTCAACAGTAAATGATTAAAAAATTATTACAATTTTTTGGGTAACTTTACCTTGCAAGTAAATTCTTATATGCATCATACAACCAATGTATATGATATATTGAGAGTATTTTAAAAGATTCCGCAATAGTTTTTGAAACGACAAATTAGGAAATCAGAGGTGTATGGTCTGGAACTTAAATAATCCAATACTTTAAATCCTGCTTTATAAAATGGTATAAAATATATTCAATACACTTACCTATAGTTTGAATGAATGTCCATGGTATTAAGAGTCCACGTATTTCTGATGGGACTATCTCCTAATATATCACACACAAGAGTTACTGGCTCATTTCTTTTCACCGTTATATTTTGGGAATCAGTTTCAAATCGAGCTGGTTCTATGAAAATGACATTAAAAATTATTGACATTTTCAATTTAGATCTAAGGTAATGTAAGAGTGGATGAAACTTCCCTCTCAGAAGTCTTTGTCTGTAAAGATCGATATATTCTGCGTACTAAATACAGCACACAACGGATCTCCGCATATATTACGTACCGTCCTTTACGTAAGCTTCGCAAGAACATTTTATTTTATAATATGAAACTAATAATAAATTTCATTAAAAATAAAGTGAAAATTGACATGCTTGTGGTTTAGTGGTTATGTTACTTGCCTAGTGATCTATTGGTCGGGGGTTCGAGCCTCGTTCCAGGAGGCCATCAAGCTAGTTTTATTTTAATAGAACAGGCATTTGGCACAGTTTTATAATAGTAAGAATATTGATGTGACGCATATTCCGTGTACGCATCTCTATTTTTTAAGAAGAAAAAAAATTATGACATAAAATATATATAAGCTTACCATTTACATCTATTAAAATATTTTTATATAAAATAGCACCAATTCCATTTTCAGCTGTGCATCTATAAATGCCTTCATCTTGTTTATTTACTGAATCAATCAATAAGGTTCCATTGTTGAATGTATGTAAGTGACCATTGACAGATGACACCACGCCGTAATCTTTTCCATCCTTTGCTATAAATCGAAGAAAGTGTATAAAACTTGTAATTTTTAAATATGTGGAAGTAGAAAATAAATATAAGTAAATATATAAAATACATAAATAGAAAATAAGTCATCGATTGAAATCGAGGACATAAATGAATACTATAACACATTATAGTAAATATGCTATATAAAATGAATTCTTATTTATTCCACACCAAAGTGCGTTAAAAGATGTCGTGAAGGATCCTGTTTCTCATAATAAATTGATGTGCTGGTGAAAATGCAACGCAGAAGGTACATAGTACCATAATTATCACATTATGAGCAAAACAAATGAGCGTGTTATTTTAAAAATATCGAAAATAGGTGTGACGTAGACATGCATTATACATTGCTCCTAGACTATATAATCAACTGCCAAGAAAATAATAATTTTTCTACCTATTGGTACCCACTAAAAATGAAGACATTCCCTAACATACTTACCATCAAGCCATTTCCCCGCGGGGGTAGGAAGAGAGGATAGAGCGCCACACTCTTTTGTCCTGACACACACTTCTCGCCTCATCCACACTCATACCACTTCTCATACAAGCTCGTCGATTATTGAGGCTTCTAACAGAACCATCCTCTAGTATCTGGTTTACCTGGTCGTGCCAAATCTTTTGCGGACGTCCTCTATTTCTGATGCCATCAATACTTGTATCATATATCTTCCTTACCATTCTCTCCTCATTCATCCGTTCCATATGATCGAACCACCTAAGTGATCCTTTTTTAATCTTACTCACTATACTAAGATCAGCTTTATATTCTGTTTTTATTTCTTCATTCTTTACTCTGTCATAAATGTATCTGCCACATATACGCCTAAGCGATCTCATTTTCACTGCATTCAGTCGAATTTCGTTCCTCTTCTGCCAGCTACTAAGACTCTATTGTGTCCCGCTAGTTTTGCTTCGGTTGACAAGTTCCCATTAGCTATAATTCCATTTAAAGCGCAGTTTACTTTGTTTCCTGCAGTCACCCTTCTTTCGATAACTTTCTCAGCCTTTCCGTTTCTATCAAATATACTTCCAGAATACGCAAACTCATCTACTTATTCCAATCATTAATTACCTACAAGTATTTTGCACGTTGTTCTGCTTTCTTCCTTCTCAAATTTCATCACTTTTAACTTGTTGACATTCATAATAAGATCACTTTTCTTGTATATATCATAAAATATTCACACTTAGTGTAATATAATAATTCCGATATTGTAATATCGTTTAAGACAGAAACTTAAACAAAAGTATACGTGTGAAGATTAGTGAGTTTAAATATGAGGGAGGCGAGAAATGTGTATTAGGGTAATAAAAAACTAGGTGTTTTATCCTTTCTATTTCGTAGAGAGAAAGCAGAATGATAAAAAATGTTCACAATAATTCTAAGAAAAACAATTCGATTTAAATTTTTTTCTTCATAAAAGTCAATATTTTAATTAAATTTTTATACCGTTGTATTTATAATTCTTACATTCATTTATCGATCAAATGAAATGTGAAAATAATCTGTTCATGAAGCTTATTTTGTATATCACAAGAATTAACAAAACCTCAATGTGAAAATGGTTTGTAAAAAGCGTACGATATCATGCCACAGCCAATAGAAAATCTGAAAATAATATTGTCGTAATTGTGACTGGTTTTGGCATTTGAGTTATCGAGTTTTGTTTGAAATATTTTTGACGATATTAGATTAGGCGAGAAGTACAAAAGTACTCACGAGGAAGTTAAAGAACTTACCACGTTGTTTGGACCAAAACCTTTTAGGCTCAGGGTGACCTTTTGCGTCACAACTAATAGACAGGGGGCTTCCGAGTAACAGTGACACATCTTGAGGTTCACTTTTCCAGTATGGGGGAACTTAAAAAAATAGAATGTCACTTAGTACAGTCTAATTTAACTATTTTTAAATAAAATTTGTTTTAATATATATATACCATACAACCTTTTATAATTAATTCCTCCGATATGTTGACTTTCCCCGCCGAGTTGGTTGATATACAGGTGTAGCTTCCACTATGTATTGCTGATAGACTTTTAATTATAAGAAGACTGAAGAACTCTGAACTTCTTTCTTCAATCTAAAAATAATAACAGACTGAAAAAAATTCTTTTATATAACACCAGTTCGTCCTTTTGTGTCATCTGTAGGAAAATTTTAAAGAAAATTTATGTATTACTTTGGAGTGGAGAGAAATAAATATATTTGAAAATTGAAACGTTGTACTGTAATTAATTAAATTATGTTATATGTACTAATTATTTAAATTATATTCTACGAGTATGTACGACTTTCGCGCCCGTCCTAGGATGAATTTTAAATGATAACAAATATTAATAGATTATTTATCATACAAATTTACATGTACCACATCCACGGTAAGCAACGGTAAAAGAGTACAGATTTGGCGCCCAGTCGTTTATTCAAATGTTTTCTAAAGAATTTAGAAGGATAAAGATTATCCTATTCATATTAATTAACAATTTTCAGCGTATCTTATGGGTCGCAAACTGTTTACTATATTGGTGTAGATACTCTAACTCAGCAATATATTGCTGAGTTAGTGTAAGTCCTAAGTGAAATAGCGTCCTGGGGGGCGTGCAGCGTTTGGAGCGTGTGACATTATAGCGTGCGACATTACCTGTCCTCAGTCAATACACAGCGTTCAGGAGAGACGGTCATATTTGAAGTGTAATCATGGCTGACGATGTAATCGCTATGTATTTGGAAGAAAATGTATTTTTAAAATTTGATTTGTGTAATAAAAATAAGTGTTAATGTTATATAAAAAAATAAATTGGATAATTTTCAACATTATATAATGGATTAAAGTTAAATTAAGCCAAATTTCAAGAATATACAAGAATATAAATGTCAACTTTTAATTATATTTAAAAAAAAATTATATTCCAGGCTTTAACTGAATTACACATAATGAACACAAATTGTTTTTAACTTGCATGCGCACGTGACGCTGAACGCAAACAGGTAAACTCTCGACGTCGCTTTGATTATCCACCACCTAGAACACTCACATTCATAAACATGATATTGTTAAGCACGCTGCACCCCCGCCTTATATAATGCTCGACTCAAGCGTGCACTCAGGCCTTATACTTAGACAGAGGCCTATAGCTTCCTCGTTTGTCGTAAATCGCTTTCCGTCAAGCCATTTTTTTAATGTTTGAAAACAAATATAAATCTCATGGGGTCAAATCTAAAGAATTGGGTGGAATGAGGAAGCAATCCGTAGTATAATTCTGTTGAAATTTTGACAGATGTCGTTCGAAATATGGCGTTACGTAATGGTATACAGATTTTGCATCAGTGGCGCCATCAGTAATCCGGTAACTTATATAGTTATTGTTAAACATAAAATAAATAATTAATATATCATAACACACCTGCATCGACGCCGAAATAGGCCCACCATCCTTCAACCAAGTGAAGTAAACAGGCATGTCACCAGAAATGACAGTGCATGACAACTGTGCCCTTTGTCCTGAATTGAGCGTCGGAGGGAACATGAGAGGCGACAGAACCGGCGGACTGTTGATCAGGAGCTGAAGGTCCCTCCTGGCCAATTCTCCCCCGGGGCTACCTACGGAGCAAGTGAGGGTGCCGGCGTCCCTCGAAGGGTTGAGTCCAGATATTTTCAAGTAACCCCCGTCCTGCTGGTATCGCGGGTCTGATAATATATCAAGACCGTTGGTCTCCCACTTAACATGACTAAAAATTAATTAATTATTATTTATATATATGTTTGTATGTAATATTAAAGGTTTTCATGGATAAAAGATAACGAATTATTTTCTGGGGGAACCCGGGTCGAATAGTCCTGAAATAGACGTTCACACTCCCAACGTTTCGAGTAAATAACATTACTCATTCTGAATCTTGCCCTTAGCTGACGAGTAAATTCGACCGTTTGAAGCAAGAACTAAAATATTCATATTATTAGTTGACGTCGCGATTAACTGTATCTAATGGTAACAAAATGTTACTTTTAATTTAATTATTTGTTTTATAACCGTCATTGTGCACGCATAATTACCTTGCTAAGTAGTTCTTTGATTATAATAGGGGAATTTTATTGGTTTATTATTAATGATGGGTTTTTGGATGGATATATTTTTGTGGACGACGGCTTTATTTAAGATATTTGTCTAGAAGTGTGGAATTCTTATGGAGTCGTTTCTACTGTTCATGTTATTTTTATGTTTGAAAATTTCTATTGCTTCTCTATATGTATATTCGGGATGATTCTAAATTAAAGTTAGCTATAGTTTGTATATTATCGAAATCTATTGGCAGAACATGCTGTAGTAATAATGATGTAATCTTTTCATTTTTAACATCTTCCCTATGTTCGGCTACTTGCGATGAGATCTTCCGATTTAAAAGGCCGATATATATTTTATAAATTGAAGAGCAAGGAATTTTATACACTCCGTGTGATTCCAGAGCTACTTTGTCTTGGGGATTCTCAATAATGACGATATTTTATTTTCTGTTCTAAAAATAGTTTTAATATTACTTTTCTTGAGGAGACGGCTTCATTTATCAGTTGTTCCCTTAATATACAGCAGGAGAGTAACTCAATAGAATATATATATATATATATATATATATATATATGTATTATATATACGTCGAAAATCTGAAATCAAACGTACATGTTACATATGTGTTGGGTACAAGCATAGATCCCGGAAGAATTCCGGAAATGGAAGGAATAGGCACTCACCATAATCCTGATTTTGCAAAATGTGGATTATATATTTTAAACTCAGTATTTCGTCAAAGGTTCCGATACAGTATAGACGCGAAGTCTCGAATTAGTATTATGTTGTAATCTGTATTGTACACGTACAACCGTACCGGCTCAAGGTCGCCGATCGAATGATCGGCGGCGAGGCCGGGCGTTGAAGGGAAGGTACAGTGCATTAATTTCGTTCAATAATTATTATTTATATATCAAATAATTATATGCCCCAAACAATATATATATGTTTGATTTCAGATTTCCGCTAGCACTAGTGTATGGAACTGGCGTCTATTCTAGGTTACATTGTGTTTTTGTAAATGGTTAGCCTGGGGGGGAACCTTGGGGAATCCTTTCCTCGGGGAAGCCATCTACAAAAAAAGCAATATAACATAAAACAGACACCAGTTATATGTATATAGACATATATACATTTATTTTAAGTTTTCCGCGAGCTCTAGTACATATATGCCATAACCGTACTTGATCATTGGGGATATAAATCTCTCACGGTTGAGAACCGTAACTATTTAAAGTTAAAGCCTTAATAATGGCACGTATTACCATACCGAAACGTCGGCCTAGGTGTTCTCAAAGAAACCATCTACGAAAAACAGGGTCTAGCCTAAAAGATACACCAGTTTTATATATACATAATGGAAACCGGTAAAAAATACCAGTTTTAAGACATCAATTCGTGAAAATCTTATAAATCAAAAAATATTGACAGTAATTTATGATTTCAAATATAATTCAATTACAATCGTATAAATAAATCAAAATCTAGTAGAAATTTATTACACACTTTTTAAGGTCGTAAATTTTCTTATAAAAGGTAATGGAGAAGATTAACAAAATGATTGATTTTCTCAATTTGGATGACAAAGTGGGGCTTTCATCAAAATATGCCTTATTATATTATATAATAAATACGTTTACGCATTTTTATTTCAAGTGTTATATTTATGTACCAATACAGACGTAAGTTCATGGATGACATCACAGATTTAATTGCCTTGAAATATTTTAAATACGTATTTTTGTCATAAAAAGATCATATAGATGAATTACAAGCCACGTTTTTAAAATAATATTATAATGCTTGTACTTCTATCTGTAACAAATAAGAATGTTTTATTTTTCTTTACATTTTAATTGTACATTAAGTATTTTTTTACCTTATTGGATACCCATAATAGGGACACAAAATGGTAATATCCCCTCCAGTTACTCCACGTTTTGTAATCATCGAGCGGATGTACGGAGGACCTAGAATTGTTTGTATCATCAACGAGTTAGTTTTAAAAGTGTTGTTCTAAAACAACTATGACATCAGAATTTGCATTGATAAGTAAATTATGGTTAATTGTTTGATCAGTGGGTAGTTAAATTGCTAGTATTTTAGAGATGAGTTTTATTAGTAGTTAAGATGTCAGTTGATAGATTAGAGTTGGATGTTTGATTAATAGATACATTATGTAAATAACAGATACGACACGGTCAGTTATTTGATCGAAGTGTTGATCTTTATGTATGTATGTATGTCAAAAATGATCTTTAGTTATATATAATGATACTATTTTTTTTTTACTAAAGGTTAAACAATAGTAAGAGATCCTCGTCTTATACAGTTCTCCTTCATTCAAGGCAAATATTTCACTTCGTAGTCGTTAGTCCCTCATTTATGGTCAATTTTAGCTTCTATTGCTAGCTATGGAAGCCATTATAAAAGCCTCTAGTTTTATCTCTCACCCATAAGCCATGCTGTACTATCATCATGATGATTTTTTGAGCAGCTAAATTTGACAAACTTTATTTTTATTTTATTTACTTTTGTCTCTGTCCAACAATAGTCATTCCATAGTTCCTTGTTTTGTCGTAGCCAGTTTTCATACAATCTGTTACGTAAGAATATGATCCTCATGTTAGTATAGGAATAATGTAATCACCACACATTTTTGAAGATGTTGAAATATATCTTGTTTTTAAGTACAGTTGTATCTTCACTTACGAGTGTCTCAGCTAACGAGTTTTTCAAGATTTTTTGTTTTGAGTTACGTGCTAAAATTCGGGTTACGAGCCAGCTTCAGATACCCCAAGCGCTAATATCCGCCTAGCATCTCGTGTTTCACTCGTCCACTTTAAGCGCTTACGTAGTAGATGCATCAGTGTTGCGCTTGCATTTGTGTTTGCAGTTATTTTTCAAAACTCCGTTTTTCCAACCGCGGGTCCGAAGAAAGTGAGTACTATGGACAGTGCTGAGAAGAAGAAGCAGATGATATGCATTAAATTAAAGAAATAAACTTTCAAAAAATATGAGCAATGCGTGTGTAGTCAAATTGGCGATGCAGTACGAGCAAAGCACTTCTACGATCTGCACCATACTGAAGCAGGAGTCGATAAAGGTTATAATGTTAGCCAAGGGCGTTAAAATAATTTCTAAATAGCATAGACCATGAAAATATGGAGAAGCTGCTGATGGTGTGGTTGTGTGTTTATTGCAGTACATTCTATTGTTTTGTATTTTATATGTATAATATTCGTTATTTAGTGCATTTTTTTTTTTAAACATGAATAATGTATCTTTTTATGGCCCCAGAATGAATTAATTGCATTTCAATGGGGGAAATTGATTTGACATACGAGTAATTTGACTTACGAGCTCTGTCGTATGCTCATCCGACTGTGTGTGGATAAGCGTTCCAAAGTCCGCCCGTTTCAATCTACTTCTTTGTTCAAATTCGCCAGTCTGGTTCTTTTCCCAACTTCAGAAATACTCTAGGTATAAATATACATAATCATTTTTCAATACCGCTACATTGGAGGTTAGAGTGCACGATGCTTTGGTTTTGTTTGCGTTTATTTTCAGACCAATTTACTGATCTTTTATTAAAGGTTTTATAAAATGTATAAGATCCATTAGCATTAATTGTTTTTCTTTTTCGCATTAATATTGAATCAATACCAAGTAATCAGCGTTTCGAATTTTCCATTCAAGTTTACACTTTTGCTGAGTGTTGTTAATTTTTGTAAACATATTTACGAAGTAGAGTGAAAAGCTTCCGAGATGTCGAACTTTATCATTGATAAAAAAAGTATATAGTATGTATTTATTATCATATTTATAGTTTAAATAAGAGATTGCACATTTTGAAAATCTTTTTAAAAAAATTTGTATATTTACCTAAAGGTATATTTTAGAGCGTTTTTACGATATTCCAGTGTTCTACTGAATCAAAATCTTTTGAGTAATCTGATATAATTATGTTTTAGTTTAGGTTTAGGTTGAATGTTTGGAACAAGTAGATGAGTTTGTGTATTTGAGAAGTATGTTCGATAGAAACGCAAAGACAGAGAAAGATATCGAAAGGAAGGTGACTACAGGGAATAAAGTAAGTAAGTAAGTAAGTATGCTACTAATACTGATCAAACAATTGCGCCATCATAATTAAATATTTAATCATATTGAACATAAAATCAACCTATGTTTATATAGAAGGTAATTAAAAAATTTACCGTAAACATTAAGCCTAGCTGAATGTGAAGTATATCCTTTGGAATTACTAGCTTTGCACTCATACAGACCACCGTCTTCCACCCTAACTCCCGTTATATTCAGATGGGATATCACAAACCCAGAGTGGTCAATAAACTGACCGACCGCGATCCTGAAACACAAATATTTAAGTATATTCTCTGCGTACAGGCGCTAAACTTAAGCAGTATCTTATGAGGGGCTTACTTACGTTAGATAATGTACCAGTAGAAACCCGGTTTTACCCGGGTGCAGACAAAATATGTATAATATTGTGAATGATAGTGATTTGGTAAAACAAATTAAATACTAATTAAATGTATTAATTAGAAAGATATACACATAAAATCAGTTTTATATAAAAATATTGTTGTTGCTACCGGAATTCGAACCTGGATCTATTTATGATTCGGGAAAGATGCATTAACCAACTATGCTACAGCAGACAGTACTTTTAACGACGAATTTTCGAACCCATACGTTACACTTTTCAAATTGAAACATCTATCGTTCCATTATTTGAAAGCCGTCTATTTTGTTTTTATGGTATTTGAAATAATTTTGAGTAAAACAATAACAGACGCCAGAATTAACAATTCATTTTAATTAAATTTTGGACACATTAATACAACTTATATATTATTAAGGATAACATATTCTTATTGTGAAGTTGTAATTATTCAGAACATATATTTTAAATACTAATTTAATGTAATAATTTGAAAGATATACATATAAAATCAATTTTAATGCACCTTCCTCGGATTAGAAAGAGATCCAGGTTCGAATCCAACAACATTATTTTTTATTTATTAAGTTAATTTTGCTAATTTTAAAAGTATTACAATATTTTTCTATAAAATTGATTTTATATGTATATCTTTCTAATTAATACATTTAATTAGTATTTAAAACATCACAGACCTATGTTCTAAATAATTACAACTTCACAATAAGAATGTGTTCTTCTTAATCAAATAAATTACTGAAAATAATTAATAAGTATTTTCAATATTTTTTTTAAGGAGAGCGCATTATTGTTGAGAAGTTGCAGTTTTTCAGAACACAGTTCTGTGATATGTTAATACAAATTAAATGTATCAATTAGAAAGATATACAGATAAAATTTATTTATCGAAAAAATATTAGTGTGCCACCCGGACTCGAACTAGGAACACTTCCTATCCGGGAAAGTGCCCTGACCTAATACACCGCGTAAACATAGTAAAATTTTAAATGATGAATCAAAAATTATTGTTTTTTTTTTAAATTAAATAAATAAAAATGTGTGTCATTGATGGTGATAAATTATTCAAGAACTAGTAAGTGTTTGTAAGAAGGAGCATGAAAAAAAAATGAAGTTGTTGAGTATTGTAAATATAATGTATTAATTGACATCACATAATGTTTCAATATTTATATTAAGTTGATTATTATTAATCAAAAGTTCTTTAAAATAACAAAACCTACCTGTGGGTTGAAATGGAAAGAAAATCATTATCCAACATCCAATCGAACCTCGGCAGTGGATCTCCTGTAGCGGAACATTTCAAAGAGATATGACCTCCAGGCTGTACCGCTTGTTCAATGAAGCTGTACATCATTTCAGGAGCCATACCTTCAAGAAGAATTGTAAGTTTTCAATATGCTTATTATATATTTTAAATAATAGAGGTGTACAACGCAAACCGATTTTCTAGTTCTTTTTCAATTTTTGGACGATTTATGGACTGAAATATGAAATTCTGGGCATCAGAATTTCACTATGAACCACAGTAGTTTATTGTCAAAAAGAACTTTTTTATTAGAGTCATAAAGATGTTACCTGTAGTCCTCTTTCTTCGTATTTTATTTTTACTGAATATGCTCGTAGAAATTTCACACAAAATTCTCGCAAGTTTGCTGGAACCGAATAAAGTAAAATATGTATCTTTTCTTAATCCTTTCTGCCTACTTCTCTCCACTAAATTCTTGATATTTTTTGGTAATATTTCCAATCTGAAAATGATAATCAAAATATGTATCATACTAAAATAATCGTAGTATTTTTATGTATATCCTAAAATTTAAACAAACCAACTTACTTTGAATTTACTGAATTTTTTTGCTTCGTAATGCATATTATGTTTAAATTAAAGTGATATAGAAAATTTCTCTTTTTCGATCTTTGATATGCTGCAGGATTAAAAGTAGTATTTTTTTCTGAAAGAAAAGATAATTTTAAATTGTTTAATCAGGGAGAACATAACATATAAAAAAATAAATATAAGTATATTTTTTGTGGCTATTCTGGAATTTTTTTAAAGAATTAATAAATTGAGGAATTAACTGAATTATTTTAATACAAATTAAATGAATCAACTAGAAAGATATACAGAAAAAACATATTTGTTTGCTATTGAGATCTGAACCTAGACCTTTTCCTATTCGGGGAAACGCGTTAATTAATTTCGCTGTATCAAGCAATTACGTATTTTTGAAAATTTAAATTTAAATTCTGTAGTTCTTTAAAATTCATTCATCTATTATATATTATACTTTTATAAAATATTCACTAATGAGAAAGCGTTGCAAACAAAATAAAAAAACTTATGTACATAATATAATATACAAACAGGGATCAAATATACGTCAGATAATGAAAAGATTTCTTTGAGTCACGATGTTGTTAATTACTCATTTCTCATTAGATTTCAGATGAAAGCTTCAAAATAAAAGAAATGTATATCCAAAAGAGCTTTCAAATCAACACCTGTGTAAAGATGCGAATGTAAAGTTAGTCATAAACACGTAATGCCCTCGTCTCGCTATTATTTCAAAAGGCTGTCCTTCGTGAAAAGAGATGATTGTGACAAGTTGAAATGACTTTTCATACAACAGCGGGCGGTGTCAGCTACCCCTGTCCGCATCAGAGAAACATGGCCTTCATTTGTTATCCGGATCGGTGTTTTTGAAAGTCATTTGTTTTGACACGACGCTGCTTCAGGCAAAACGCATTCAACGTTAAAATGAAAAATGTTTTTTTTTTTACATATTTTTACAATTTAAAAAAAATAATATGCAAATATATATTTATTCTTAATTAACATAACGGTTGGTATTTCGTACGTGGTAATTAAGATAATAATTTAAATATTGCTCAATGTTATTAATATATTATGGTCCGTATCCACGGAATGAGACAAGATGAGATAGATCTCAGTAACATGTATGTATATTGAGATTTTGATCTGGAGATAAATTCAAAGATCGACTTGAGATTGGCAAAAAGAGATAAAAACTTAAACTCTTGTACATGACGTTCGATTTCACAAAGACAGATACCTAAAACAACCTGAAAGTTAGACAAACAAAAAACATAAAATTACAAATATTTATTCAGACGATTAACTGGCGATAAAGAGATTCAAATTCACCCAATTAACAAATGGAACATCAATGATTAATGGATTGATTTGTGACGTACTTCAAGTGAGACAAGAGACAGCGAATCTCTGAGACTTGATGTCTACACGACAGACTACAAAAGTCGAGAGTTGTCTATAATAATCTCATGGGACCATAATCCTTGTGTCGAGTCGAAAATCTCACAAAAATCTCAATCGTATCAATTTCCTCGTAATTTGAGTTGTTAGTGGTGAAACTCGTGACATATCTAATGTAATTTGAATATACTCAATTCAGAGTTGCGTGCTGTTCTTGCTGTAACATATATGAAAATAGTTATTTTATTCCTGAATGTCCCGCAAACGTTTGTCGTTGATAATGAATATTGAAAAAAAAAATCGAATCTTTCGTAACGCCTTCAACTCAAATATAAAAATTGTCACATATTCCATAGCTTAGATAATTTATTGTAAATTGAATCGTGTCTCTATCAATGTAATAAATGGTCGAAAATGAGAATAATATCTTGGGGATGAAAACCAGAAAACGTACGGTGCTGCTTTGTAGAATGTGGACATTTTATTTTTTAGACATTTATAAATATTTCTTTATGCCATCATTATTCCTTTGTGACGAAACGCGATAAATATCATAGCGAGACCAGCTCAGTTACTTCCATCTTCCGTGTTCTTTCTTCCATGTATTAAGGGATGCGCTAAATTACTTTTATTAGCTTTCCCGAGACGCTGGCAGGACAAAGAGAGTCATGAATTAATTGGACAATGTATTTCACTTTAAAACGTGTTTTGAAAATAAAAAAATATATTTACAAGCCTGGAGAAGAATGTCGGGACTTCCCGGCAATTTGTTCTCGTAAATTAATCCTTTGGATTATTAGCCTCGGAAATTTAAAAAATTAGAATTAACGGATTTAGGCAAACAAAGGGGCGCTAAATTAATTTTTAGATTAATAGTTTGAGCTTACACGGGCTCCGAGGGAGGGCAGACACGATCACCAATATTGCTTAAGCATTTATGTCAAAGGGAAAGTTGTTCCAGTTGGTAAGAAGATAATATTCTTACTTTTAACAAAGAGATTTCAACGAATAACGTTGGCGATTAATGAGATTAAGTGTAGGTAATCTCACTTAATGAAATCATTTTCGAAGTAACGATATTTTCCGTTACGCTGCATGAAGATCCGAAATTCATTATTTTAAATTCTTGTCTTTCTGTGGTTTTGAGTTATACTAACCACTTTTTGCCAGAGAATCTTGACAGACTAATAGAATTTCAATCTAATTTAAAATGTTGTTTTTTTTAAAATATATCTTATACAGAATGTAACAGACCTAGTCCACAAAATTTTATGAGTGAATACCTGACTAAATTATGATTCGAAAATGATCAAGGGATATGTTCCAAATCTCAACAATGTCAGATATTTTCAAAAACATCGTAATTATGCGATTATTTAGATTAATTGAAAAATTTTATTAATTCCAAATTATATATATCGAGTACAAAAAATTAAAGGTCATCGAATTTCGAGCAGCTAGTCTATTTTTTGTTAGGTGATTTAGGGTCTGAAGCAAAGATATACAATAATAATGGAACAATTTCGTAAATATTTATTTCAAAGTGCGTAGACATCAAGCTCAACACGATTTTGTAAAAATTTCAAACAATTATATTTTCTTAAGGAGAACACATTCTGATTGTGAAGTTGTAATTATTCAGAAAATAGGTCTGTGATGTTTTAAATACTGATTTAATGTATTAATTATATGTATATATTTATAATTAATACATTAAATTAGTATCTAGTTATATTTTCTGTAACAATATAGAATAATCCTTGAACATTTTCAATTGATAATTTACCCAAAAATATTATAAACTAGGTTTGTTACATTCTGTATAATATTTTATAATAACGACATTGAATTTATGTAATTAAATTACAAATGTTTACTTAATATATGACATATTTAAATATTAAACATATTTTATATTTGTTCCAGTGAAGTTAGAACGCAAACATTAAGTGATCATGAATAAAAAATATTTAGATACAGGAGTTTTATCAAATAACAATTTTGTTCTTCGTTATACCAAATTATAATGAATATTGGAAAATACATTTTTAAATTTAACGCCATCCCGTTGCTTGAGTCTGGATCGGTAAAAAAAAATTTTTTTAATCATAATGTTTATTAACCGGAAGAAAAATATTGAACTTGTTCGAAATAAGAAATATCAACAAAATTTTCGAAGTAAAAATACTTAGTAAAAAAAAGGAAAGGAAGCGTGAAAGGTTCAACAAAGGTTCTTTGATAAAGTACTTGTAACAAGTTTGGATCAATTTAATGAGGCTATCCGGTTGTGGGGCGCCAAATCAGCACCTTAGAAGACCAGATCGGGTGCGGAGCGGTAATGGGAGCACTTACCCGAAAAGGTTGAAAACATAGGGAGAGATGTGCGTGTGTGGTAGTAGATACTTTGTACGCAGCTTACCTTGCATTTCTGTAAAGCTGTGTTCAAAAGCTGCATCGCAGGCAGCTATTGTGCGCTTTTTTCTGGATTCTTGGATTAATTTATTAATTTTCCTGTAACAAAAGAAAATATGAAATAACTTCTTGTTTGAAATCAAATGCTTGTTGTTAGGCTGGCAGCTTTGCGGCCCGTGGTGTTTCCGTAATATATATTTTTCAGCATTCAACATAATTTATCATTAAAAAGGAAAATGGTCCATCATAGTGTACAACCTAACCTAATTATTTGTAAAATACGTAATGTGCCGTTCTAGCGGTGACGTATGTCTACCACGTTTCATGGCCAAAAGGCGACTGTCGTGCGTTATCGCTTTTCGGGGTCCTCACTACTGGGTTTTTTATTGGATGCACTTAACGGATTTATCAAAAATCTTGTTTATACATAGATAACACAATTAGTATTTTCGTAGCGTAATGTAATAAGTATAGGTATATAATTAGGTGAATTAAATTATAAAATGATTAAGTGGAAAAAGTTTTAAAATACACCAAACATTAAAAAACTCCATAGCTGGTAGAATTCAAACTTAAGCTCCTAAAGAGAATCTGATTTCCAGAATAAGATTTTACATACATATCGACCCCTTCTACGTAAACTATCGTAACTAACAGTCTGGCCATCTTTAGATGTTCTATTATTTTGCATTCTAGCATTGATATATTTTTAAGTGACAGCATTTTTTTACATATTGTATTTGTTAGAACATAATACAATACTGTACTAATAAAATATAAATAGTGCCACTTAAAATATATGGAAAATACTAGAACAACTAAAAATGACCTATTTGTAGGAGGGGTCGATATATTGTTATAATGTTCTGAATATACGTTTTTAACAAATGTAGTATGAAAATAATACTGAAAGCATGAGACATCTATGTTTCAATTGGCAGCAAAAAACTCGTCAAGCGCGATTTTATGATAATACGATATCGATTGTTACTAACGAGAATAAAAAGGGAAATTTTTTCAAGAATCTGAAAAAAAGAACATACGTGGTTATGCGTAGTATGCGTTCATGGAAACATCACATCGTTAGTCATGCAATATTTAAAGCTAAATGTAGACGATGATACAAATATAAATAAATTGTTAGTCTTCCGTTAAGGTGATTAAACTCCTGATCTATTAGTTACTAGGCAAGAATCTTGTTGTTAAATACGAACTAGTTAAACTAGATAAACTATCTAAATAATGACGTTAAAGTGTGGGTTCCACAGTTTGATAATGATAGGTTAATATTGAATATTAGAATAAAGATATAAAGTATCTGATTTAAATATCTAATCTATGATGAGTAACTTTTACTATGAAGTAGATCTGAACACCTCATGTTATTGGTTTTGGGCAATAAATTGTATTAACTCCGTGTTTAGGTACCTCAAGTTTTAGTAGAGACAGGTGTTTATTTTAGAGGTATGTTTTTCGAATTGGCAACACTTTTTCAAGCGATAGTTAATTTGATAGCTGATAGCTGATTTGTACTCAGTTTGGTTTGCCATTTCACCATGAATAAACTAACGCCAGAATAGCGTTCGCAAATTGTGCAAATTTATTTCGAAAATCGAGGTTCAATTCGCGACACTTACCGTGTGCTACGTTCATTTTAGGGTTGATATAATCAAGCAAGTAATTGAAATGATCACGCATCGTTTTCGCATCATTCATACCCGAGTGCATAGCAATTGGAGCTGTGTCCATCCACTTTATGGAAGATTTTTTTGGAAGATTTTAATTTACAAGCTTATAAGATCCAGCTCGTGTAAGAATTGAAGCCGCTTGACCATCGTGTGTGTCATACGTTCGGTGAATGAAAACGAGATCCTCATTTTTAACACAACATTTTATTCAGCGGTGGAGCTCATTTTTGATTGAATGGCTACGTCAGCAAGCAAAATTGCCACATTTAAAGTGAAGAAAACCTAAAAACCATTATTGAAACGCCGTTACATCCACAAAAAGTCACTCTATGGTATGCTTTACGAGCTGGTGGAATCATTAGTCCATATTTCTTCACAAATGATGCCGGCCAGAACGTTACAGTCAATGAAGAGTGCTATAGATCCTTGATTACTAATTTTTTCGTTCCCCAATCGAATGGAATTACTGTGGAAGAGCTGTGGTTTCAACAAGACAGCGCAACATACCACATAGCGCGCGCCACAATCAATTTATTGAAGGAAACATTCGATGAGCGTATAAATCGTATGATTTAACACTTTTCGATTATTTTCTATAAGAATATGTGAATTCTACGCCGTCTACGCCGATATACCAGAGATGATAGATGATTTGAAAGCGAACATTCGTTGCGTTATTGCCGATATACGGTCCCAGTTGCTCCAAAAAGTGGTCTAAAATTGTCTTTCTATCAAAGCCAATACCATGGCCATTACCATGATTTTTATGTGTTTTATTTAATTTTGAAGTTCTATACCTCTAAAAAATACTTATGAAACGAAACTTTATTATTTTAAAAATAAATTTAGTACCTAACTCAAATTATTACTTGACAAAAAAATTACTCGATTAATAATAATAATAAGCATTTGTGATGTTTGAAGAATAGTCGGTTTTCAGAACCTTCTAATTATTTGATAGAAAATGGTCATGGTTTTGATAAAAAATTGGGATTGTCAATTTTGCATGTAAACGGTGTTGGTCATAAATTAAATAATTTTGAATCGTTGGAGATAAATAAAGCGTGTAAAACTAATCAACAAATTATAAACAACCAACTAAATTTAACTACGAGTCACATTCTTAAATTTTTTCCTAAAAATTATTCGAGTAATTTTGTATCAAGTAACAATTTTCGTTACGTCCTACGTTTATTTTTTAAATAATTATTGTTTTTTAAAAATAGATTCTGTTAAAGAAACAATAACATCTGTTTTTAATCAGTATTGACTTCCTGAAGAAGAAAATGATATTTTTCGAAGTCGGTAGATGTATTTAAACTCAATAAGTGGTTAATATAACAAAGTTAATAAATAAAAATAATGGATTTTAATCACAAAGTTAATTTTGCCAATTTTAATAGTATGCAAAATTCGCTTATTATTATTTGATTTTGACACCTATATGTCATAATCAAAAAATTATCATCTGCATTGTTTGTTTTATCGATAGATTTTTAATTTTTGTCCGTGAGATAAACAAATCATCAAATTATTCACCGCATACCATTATACCTTTGGAAATTATTGCGAATCTGCCTTCAAGTCAGCATATCTTGAATGATCCTGTATTACAGTATTCACCTTAATATTAATATTTCTCAAACGTATTCGCAATGAAATGGTGATAGCTTTAAAAATAAATGGAACTTAAGATGTATCAATTTGAAACAGCTGCAACATATAAGTTCGAAAATTTGTCGACTATTTACGAGGCTGACGTAGTGTAATTGGTTATTGCACTTCCCCGGATAGGAAAGGATCCTGGTTCAAATCTCGGTGGCAGCTAAAATATTTTTTCGATAAATTGAGTTTATCTGTATGTATATCTTTCTAATATGTATTTAAATATTATAGAACTATGTTCTGAAAAAATTACAACTTCACAAATAATAATGTGTTCTCTTAAAATTATTATATATCTGTTTAATCAATAATTAAACTCTCTAATAGCTAGTATAATGTGATTATTGTAATTACATAATAACTAATAGCGATGTATTATTTACATTATTTTGATAGAAGCCCGATTAACTGATCACAAGTAGTATTTGTTTATTTAATTAATAATGATATATCAAGTTAATCTCAGTAAAAATATTATTGTCTCTGTGCTAATAAACCCATTGTCACATACATACAATCTGGACTTTCGGTACATATTTGTTTAAATACCATGACAGAAGTTAATATAATCTATTATATAATAAACAAGAAAGCCTGGGTACACAAAATTTCTTTAAAATTGTTCAAAAAAATTAATCATATTTCTCATCACATAAATGAATTTTTCATTTTAAAGATAAAAGGATGAAGTAATGAAAATTTCCCTTCATCATTGCGTAGAAAACAAAGAATAATTGCTTTATCTTTATTACAAAAAAAAATTCAAGGAATTTAATTATTATTTTTTAACGTATGAAATATTTCGAAGTGATTCGTCATCAAAAAATAAAAAATTAAAATATATTTTTCTACGAAAATTTATGTGTTATTTCAATCAACGTTTTACATGTTTTGTAAAACCATATTGTGAAAATGATCAATTATAATTGACGTCTGCAGGACTGCAAAAATCGATACATATTCAGCATTATTTTTTAGTCAGATTTTTAAAAATGAACAGAATTTTCAAATTAAAATATGCTAGTATATTTGCAATATAAGTTAATAATTATTTCCATCATAAAAATTTTGAAAACATAATCACAAAATATTAGTTTAAATAATTAATTAATATTATCAGTTTTTATGAAACCACGAAATTTATTATACGTCAACCGGTTTCGCTTATCTCAACCTTCGTCAAGACGTATTTAAAACTAACCATAAATACAAAAAGAGTGTACTTATATAAACAAAAAGGGGGATATAGAATATAAAATCACATGTGAAAGAGAGACACAGAATACATATACATTTAGATAGAACATAAGCGACTGTTAAAATGGTTATTTAAGTAATTGGGAAACACTGGAAACAAAATAATAAATTTCGATCGTTTCAAACAAAGTGATTGTATTTTATTTAATCTAATATGTCAAACTATAAAGTGATTGCTTTCTACGAAAACACAAAATATTAGTCCATATTCCATAAATATTTACTTATTCTAAGCTTTGAAATTTATTCCAATGCGGCAGATATTTATTTTTCTACTTTTTCAATAAAAACAATAAACAAATTGAATATAGTATGAATACATATACGGAATTGCATTGAATTGCGTTGATTATAGAATTAATTCAATATTAAATTGGTCAACAGCGCAATTCATTTTCCAGAAGAGCGCATATAATTATTTGTGGTTCGTTTGCAGTTTTTGATTGCCCCAGTACCTATTATTTATGCATAACATTGGTGAAAATTAATTGAAACCATTGCTGTACAGTTAACCATACCCGGGCAATAATAATTGACATAAAATAATATATAACGATTCAGCACGACATTTTTGGCAATACATTTTAAAATTAGTTAATAATGTATAGAAGATAAATATTTCTAAGTAATTGATTCAGTGTGATATATTAAAATAATCTAATACTAACTAATTGAAGGAGATAAATACATTAAAATGGGAAGTATATTAAATAAATAATATTGTTTTAGATTTACTTGATTATTCATAATTATACAAAATACTTTGTTTAAACCATATACTTATTAATTATTCTACATGTTTCGATACCTATGGTAAAGTATTTTGTATAATTATTAATATAAAATGAGGCCACAAAGTAATTTTGTAAATATTGAAGAAGTACTTGATTATTGTTTACATATATATATATGTGTGTTTAACTTAAGGTTTCCGCGAGTACGTGTGTATGGAACTGGCTTCCCTGCTGCGTTCTTCACTTTGGGTCTTTTTCTAGATTCTTCACCGGGTGAGAGATTTATATCTCTTGTGAAAAAATATGGTCGTATCGTAATTTTTACCAACTTAACAATGGCACGTGTCACCGTGTCGAAATGTCGGTTTGGAAACCATCTAGAAAACTCAATCAAACTTAGAAGAGACACCAGTTCCATATATATATTATATATCCATAATAATTTTACGTTTCCCCATCTATTTTCTATGACTTTCTGGACGTCTAGGATATAATATTTATGCCTATATAATGTTTGATTAAACGAACAGGCCTGTGAGACGCCTTCAGTTCAAAAAATAACGTGTTTTTTAAGTGATGTTAAGATTAATTATATGTTCTCCCTTTTATACATTTAATAACAGTACGTAAATATATATTCAATTTAATATGAAGTTTACATTGTAAATCAAAACATTGCGAAACGAATTTATGAATTTTGAGCTGTCACCTCTCTTATCTATGATCGTCTCGCGTCGTATGATAGAAGCCGTGATGAAATCGTACGAATTTTTCTATGGTCGCACTGTCAAAGAATGATGCGACGATGGCATATGTTTAATAATCGTTTACATAAAAATGTTCTCAGTTTGTCAAACGCGACGCGAGGTGTTAAATGTTTTTTCTTTTAAAATTAAAACTGCCGTGAATAATTATTGGTTATGATTGCAATCTAATATTTGTCAAAATCTGCGCGAGAATAATTCATCACAACTAAAAAATATAATGTGTTCTAGATTGAGTGAGAAAACCATTCATCTTTACTGAATTGCACATTATACTGATAAAATAGCATTTTTGTGTTTATTATTGTCTATCTGCAATTCTTATACATCATCTAGATGTTATTTTTGTTCGTTTTGACAGCTACCTTACAGGTACAATAATTTAAATTATATCGAGATTTTTAGTGCGTGTGGTTTGTTTTGGGGAAAGCTCTATTATTGAAATATAGATTCTATTAAAACCCTACTGCATAGCGGTCATTAACGGCCACGTAACGGCCACTAGCCGCCTGCGAGGCCTAGCAGCAAGCAATCGGCGACAGCTGATGAGATCCTGACTGCGTAGCGGTCACAAATGGCCGCGCAGCGGCCACTATTATATATATTCTTCCAAAAATATTTTCTAACTCACATCATGTTGGTTGGATACATACCAGCATTAAATTTTTAAGGGTATATTTATTCAACCGACCGGGAATATGTTTGGTAACGGCTGAACCCAGAATAACAACTATTTATAAAAGATTAAAAAAAAAGATAATTATCAAAAAAACGATGGTCTGAGGTTAAAATTCGAATATATAATTTACAGTGTTAAAAATGTATAACGGATTATTACAATATTATATGTATTATACATAAGTACTTACAGAAATACACATTAAAACATGCCTTATCCACATAACGTAAGGCAACTCAGCGATATATATGTAAAAGATTATGTTAGAAGTATCCTTGCTGGATAAAAGAACCAATGTAAAAGTTATAGTCTGGGCATCTTTGACCAGTGACTGACAGAAGGATAGAAGATAGATATAAGTTAAATTAATTAAAAAATCCATTATCGGTGCCTTAGTACCTTGTAAATTGATAGTTGATATAAATTGCGTTAGTCTCTGACTATTTAAAGTACGCAATGACAATATTTTTAAATATTTTAGGTTCCTTTATTTTGTAACATGCATAATATTAAGATCCAAATTCACCGTTATATTTCAACAGTTCCCCTCATCCCCTTTTTTACGTGATACCCGTACTAATGGGAGATCACAGAGTGGCTTATATTAAAAATATCTCAAAATTAATTATTTTCTTTCTACCCTAACGCTGATGATAATTTAAAATGTTGGAACTACAGAAACCTTGCGTGTCTGGGAGAAATTAATATTAAATGAAGACCACGTCAACTTCACAATGAAAGAAACTTAGTTTGTAAAAGGATACATGGACGGTGGACGTGGAATAGACGGAAATAATGATTATGTCACTCACTTATTTATTATTTAGGCTTTGGAAACCTCTGACTGAAAAGATTATTATAATTAATAAAGTGTATTATATTAACGTATTATTCATTTCGTTTGAATCGCTATTTATAGCGATTTAATGACTTTTAATCATACAATTTGTAAATACTAATTAAATGTATTAATTAGAAAGATACATATATAAAATTAATTTTAACGAAAAATATTGTTGTTGCTACCGAACATGGATTTCTTTCCAATCCGAGGAAGGTGCATTAACCGACTATGCTACAGCACACAGTACTGTTGACGACAAATTTTCGAACCTAAATGTTACACTTTTCAAATGATTACATTTATCGTTCCATTATTTGAAAGCCATCTACTTTATTTGTACGGAATCTCAAATACCTTTGACTAGTCCGATAAGAGATTTTATATGTATATCTTTCTAATAAATAAATTTAATTAGTATTTAAAATATTACAAACCTATGTTCTGAATAATTATAATTTCACAATGAGAATGTGTTCTCCTAATCATACAATTTGTGATTATATTATGTCAAAAGCCACCGGCGCAAACTACCATAATCCTTTAGTTTATATATTGTTTTTTTTTGAAACGTCACAGAAAAATATCATTTAAGTTTTGCGAACATGAAAAAAATATATTCCGGAGTACAATCGTTTTAATGAAAAAAAAGCATGTAAGCTTTTTAACGACTAGTCGGCAAGTTCTGTGGTTTAAATTCTTATTAACAATATGTTAATAATTTTTTTGTACAATGAAAAAACAATTTAATTTATTCGATGGTGGTTATATATGTCACATAAATTATGTTACAATAACATATAATACATCGATCAGTAGCATAGCTATCCAACATTCCAGCATAATCATAATATAATAACTACAATAACAATTCACTAGTTTTACAACACTCTCACTACATTTATACATATATATTTCTTATTCCCGTTGAATCTTCATCTTTCTTGAACTAAATAACACCACAAAAGCACGAAATAAACAGTCTACTTTAACGCAGACGGCAGTCTAGAAAAGTAGCCAGGACAATGCTGTATATATCAGAGGTGGAGTCTACTCTATTCCACACACTAGTGTTATACTTAACTGCAATATAATTGTATTTTTTGTGTATCATGTTATATTATAATATTTTCACCTCTGTTACAACAAAAACATGTATGCCAATAAAGTCTAATAAATAAATAAATATATATATTTTTTATTATAAATATGTATAAGGTAATTTATTATTTAGATAAACAAATATTTAGAAAAAAAAATCGTGTACGCTCGAAGAAATGTATGACACGAAATGGTAACAAGAAAATTATAGCAATCACTTTTAATTTACACATATGTAAATACAATTATTAGAAGAACACATTCTTATTGTGAAGTTGTAATTATTCAGAACATAGGTCTGTGATATTTTAAATAAATTGTAATTTAAAGTTGTATCAATGTGTCCAAAATTTAATAAAAATGAATTGATAATTCTGGCGTCTGCTATCAGTTTACTCAAAGGTATTTGAGATTCTGTAAAAATAAGGTAGATGGCTCTTTCAAATAATGGAACGATTATATGTATTAATATCAAAAAGGTAACACACAGGATCGAAAATTGTCGCTAAAAATATTGTCGCTGTAGCATAGTTGAATAATGCACCTTCCCCGGTTAGGAAAGAGATCCAGGTTCGTTCGTATCACGGTGGCGCAACAACAATATTTTTCGATTGATAAATTGATTTTGTATGTATATCTTTCTAATTAATATATTTAATTAAAAATACAATAATAATTACAACACAAATTCAATGCATGTGAAAATTTCAAAAATTTTAAAATATATTAGAGAAATAGGGTATCATTGTATATATTTGTATACATTGGTATGAGGAACTGTGATGAAAAGGTCTCTGTATTGGTAACATTATTTAATTTTTCTCGTTCGGTATAGAAGGATAGAAACGATGATAAATGTTATTTTCCTTACATTCGAGATAAGTTGTCAGAAAAAACTAATTTCTCTATCTTGATTTATTATAAAATTATGTGTTACATAATTTTATTAAAGTGTTTGTATTCGAAATTAAATCATTTATTGATAATATCGTCATTCACCTAGCGTTCAGAGTTTTAATTCATTTTATCGAATGGATTTATAATCTGCTACGAGAGATGTTTGAAGAAGGAAACTATTTATAAGAAACATATTGATACGTATGAAATTTTCAGTGAGTCATTATTTATAAAAAATAATTTTTTATTACTAATTTAATGTATTAATTATAAATATGTACACATAAAATCAATTTTGTCGAAAAATATTGTTTTTGCTATAATGCAATTAGTAGTGTACTTCCCCGGATTGGAAATAGAGATCCAGGTTCGAATCCCGGTAGCGCAAAAACAATATTTTTCCACAAAGTTGATTTTATATGTATATATTTATAATTAATACATTCAATTAGTATTTAAAACATCACAGACCGTCGGTTCTGAATAATTACAACTTCACAATAAGAATGTGTTCTTAATATTTTTTTATTGTTATTTTTAATTTATATAAACATGCTAGTTCCAACGTAAACATAACTTTTTGTATTTATAAATATGTTTTGAAAAATATCAAATTACATCCTTATTTAGTGTGACGTCGACCAGTGATGTTTCATATTTCAAATTACTTGATTGAAAAAAGTACATAAAGTTGCCGTTTTCTGATATTTGTTTAATAATTTTAAATATGAATTAAATGTATTAATTATAAAGATATACATACAAAATCAATATTATCGAAAAATAAAAACATTGTTGTTGCGCTACCGGGATTCGAACCTGGATCTCTTCCCTAACCGGGGGAGGTGCTTTATCCAACTAAGCTACAGCGGCACTATTTTTATCGACAATTTTTCGACCTTATATGTTACCTTTTTGATATCAATACATTTAATCGTTCCATCATTTGACAGAGCCATCTACCTTATTTTTACAGAATCTCAAATAATTAATTAATAATGTTTAATAATTACATAGTTTTTCGCTACTGTAAAAGACATCGATGCTAACTGTACCTATATATGATATTAAGCAACATATCAATATAAAGCATAGTAAATGTTTCCTGGGGATTGTAAGACGATGTTTTCTATGAAGATCAGCATAAAGCCGTGAAATTTCCATAATTTTCCATCTATTGTAATGGTTAGTGCTTACCAATAAGTATTTATATTATAGCCAAAATATGCTTGAAAATATATTTATGGGCGATTTTCTTCAAAAATTAGCAAAACGACATATTCAATAGAGGGAGTACGAGCCTGATTTCTAAACAGAAATAACTATAAGCTATTTTTATATTATATTTAATGGAAATATATGGAAGTATGAGTAATTACAGAGCTTACGACCTGTCTTTATTATATTTGAATACAAAATTTAGTTTTAAATAGGTATTAATTAAAGTTCTAAAGTGTATTAGTTAATACACTATTATATTAATTAAAATCGTCTGTAAAAGCTTTCATAAAACATCAAAGATGTCTTTAAAATATATTGAAAAATAATTTACTTCATTTTTATCGTTAGAATATTAGCATTGAACTTACTACGGAATGTATCCGTATTTTCTCAAATAGACCATTGCTAAAGAATTCCTGTCTCAAAATTAATTTAAGTAAACCAATTAAGTATTATTTTAACTATTATTAAAAAAATATATTGTTATAGTGGTATCAAGATTTTGTTTGTTTTAAATTAATTAATAAGTTGTGTAAGATTTATAAAAGTTAGAACTCTTGACATTATGACTTAGTATATTGCCTTAAAAATACATATGGCAGTGTACATTGTCTTTATTGCAAGTCAGTGATTGTAAGAAAAATAGCGAAATCGTATATACATATTTATACATAGTTTATTTTAATATATAAAAATATTATTTTTAGGAGAACACATTCTTATTGTGAAGTTGTAATTATTCAGAAAATAAGTCTGTGATATTTTAAATATGAATTCAGGTTCCTGAGGTTTGTGAAAAAACCATCGACAACATTTTGACCGATAAACTTGGTTATCGCAAGGTGTGCGCGCGGTGGGTCCCACACATGCTTTCAGAAACCCACAAAGACAATCGTGTCAAGTGTGCCGAGGGGTTTCTTCGAGAATGCGCCGAGAATACCGAAGAATTCTTGGACTCCATTATTACGGGAGATGAAACGTGGTGTCACTACGTCACTCCAGAAACAAAAGAACAGTCCAAACAATGGCGCCATCCTGAATCGCCTAGGCCGAAAAAGTTTAAGCAGACGCTTTCCGCAGGGAAAGTGATGGCTACGGTGTTTTGGGACCGAAAAGGCGTCTTGCTGACCGAGTTTATGCCTAAAGGGACCACCATCAATTCGGACAGGTACTGCGAGACATTGACAAAACTCAAAAGAGCCATCCAAAATCGCCGGAGAGGAAGGCTGACCAAGGGCGTTAGGCTGCACCACGACAACGCTCGCCCGCATGTCTCTCAAATATTATTTATATTTAAGCATGTTATTTATTATCCGGACCTTTTCAAGAAGTCCATTTTATAAGAAAATGACTAATAATAAAATACGTATATAATATGTATAAACTCATAAATTTGATTTTATGAATCCGAGTTATTTTCTTCTTACTAGCAAGTATTTTAATATTTTTAGAAAACAAACAAGTTATTATCTGTGTCGCCTTTAAAATTCATATTATGAGAAATGCTTTAAATATAATAATTTAGTGAGGATCGCATAAATATGAACATAATTGTTATTTTATAACAATATAAAAATGATTTTTAATACAAATTAAATTTCTTAATTAGAAAGATGAAATCAATATATCGAAAACATATTGTTGTTGCCAGGTTCAAATCCCGGTAGAATTTTTCGATAAATTGATTTAATATGTATATCTTTCTATTTAATATTTAAAATATCACAGACCTATGTGCTGAATAATTAAAACTTATAATAATAATAATAAGTTATATAAGTTTAATAAAGTTTTCCTTAAAAACAAAAATGATTAATGGTTAACCGATTACAATGGATGACTATTGCAACCAATTGCACGAAATGATGAGGATGCTTGTGATTAAGCTGTCAAGATAAGCCAATGCACTTGCAATACAACGCTCAACCACACGTCACACAAAAAACACTGCTCCATCTACAGGAGCTGGATTTAGAATCTGTAACCCACCGTATGTACCAGATCTTGTGCACCAACTGGTAACTAATTTTTCCAGAATTGGACCACTTTTTGCGAGGAAGACTATTCAATTCACAACAAGCTGTGGAAGATGCCTTTCACGACTTCATCGACGCTCGCCTCCCAGGCTTCTCCGCTGCTGGCATAAACAATTACTACACAATAATTGCTAAACAACAATTACTACACAACAATTGCTACAATTAAGGTAAAACTGGGTCAATAGCTTAAACTCATACTTCATTTAATTGCACTACTTTTTGTTTGAGATATAATGAATAAAACTTTTGACTCGAAATTCGACATCTCATGTTTTATAACCTAATATCTGAATATATATATAAATTTAAGCGAAAACGTGATTCATGTGAGTTTTAACTATAATTTTTATTCTCTTGTTTGCTGAAGTTACTTGTTAGTAGTTGTTTAATACATACATTATTTTATCCCCCCTTATGAGCTCTGGAGCAGTGCTTTCAAAACTTTTTACCACCACGACCTAAATTTTAGCTTTAACAGACAAAAAAACTCACTATACTAAGAATCGTCACGTGACCCGCCAGTGGGTTAACTCTACAGTTTTGGTACAGCTGCTCTAGAGTAGAGCTTTTATTTGTAAAATTACTGAGGGGAATGCTATACTAGCTGTATCCGCCAACCGCCCGTCGAGTGGTCCGCGGTTTTCTAAAGTTTGAGAAACACTTGTTTACTTAATTTAAGGATGTTAAACTATTTAGCACAGACAGAAAAGTATTTTATCTTTTTTTATTTCTGCTAAAAAAAATTTAAAATATATTATAATTGTAATTTATAAATTATTACGGTAAGAACAAGTATCTTCTGCAGATACTCGTACTAAACTTATTAATTACTATCTTCTTACTTATATAAGAAAATCGCACGGTAAAAAGTTATCTTACCTATTTTAATATCATAGTTGTATAATTTAATAATAGAACTTAAATATTTTTCTAAATATTGTACTGATAATTTTTAATTCTGGTTACACAGTGATCATTTTTTTGTTTTGTTATTTCTTTCAGTGCAATGAATTATAGTATTCAAAGGATGACCTATTAATTGTAGATGATGACGTACCTATACACATCTCAGAAAACGTAAAGTATTTGAAAACACAAAAACATCAGTATACTAACTTATAATATCAAAAATTCAATAAGTAAATAAACAATGGTGATATAACATAATTGAATATAATAGGATAACTTTATTTAACCATTAAATTTATTAAATTTTTTTATTTCATTATATTTCATGTAATTAACTTCATTCCTTATGGAAATGGTAAGTTTATTAAAATACTTCACACCTACATAATTGTAGTGGTGGTGTACCATAGTATTGAAGTATAAGCCTTAAGAATTTTTTATTTATAACGATCCATATATTCTCTATCGATAACTTATTTCATATTTATCATTATGGATATGCAACAGTGCGTTCTTCTTGTGGATAAATCTATCTTCTATAGAGTAAGGTCACAGAAAATTGAAATGGTTACGAAATAACAATTCCAATTTTCATTATTACTTAATAAGGGAATAAAGTAAACGGCGCTTTGAATGGAATTATAACTAATGGAAACTTGTCAACCGATGCAAGACTAGTGGTTCACAATGGAGACCTGGTACCTACACTGATGTATGGAAGTGAGGGCTAGAGCTGGCAGAAGTGGAACAAAAGTAGACCGAATGCAGTGGAAATAAGATCACTTAGGCGTATATGCGGCAGATCTTTTTATAACAGAGTAAATAATCAAGAAATAAGGAAAGAATGAAACTTGATTTTAGTATAGTGAGTAAGATTAAGAAATTATAATTTAGGTATCTTAGTTATATGCGACAGATGAATGAAAAGATAATGGTAAGAAAAATATATTGATGGCACCAGAAGTAGAGGACATCCGCAGAAGACTTGGCACGACCAGGTAAAGCAGATATTGTATGAGAATATGTATGAATGTGGATGAGGCGATAATTGTGAATCAGGACAGAATTGTGTGGCGCTCTATCCTCTCTGCCTATCCCCGCAGGGAAACGGCGTGATGGTAAGTAAGTAAGTAAGGCATTGCATAATAAAGTTAATGACTAGCGGAATAAAGTTTTATTTAAATAATTTAAATGATTTTGATCGAATATGGAAAACGATAAATTACTGTTAGTAACTTATTATATATAAAAGTTTAAAAAAAGTGAGTTAAAGCGAAGTCTCATTATACACGATTCTTGCGTATAAAAGTTTTTGAAACATTTTACATAAATTTGAATTGCTAGAATAACTGCCGATACCACAGGTTAAAGTTTTTTCTTATTAAGTTAAAATGTTGCCTGAGGGAAATCGACTGATTGGTGAATTTTAAAACGTAAGCTAGATTTAAAGTAACAAAGTCAATCAAACAACTCCCTTGGCGGGATTTAAGTTGTAAAGGGTCATTGGGAAGGTTTATATAGTATATATATATATATATATATATACCTACATGTTATATGCTATCGGTAGCTATATAATTTTATATCTACATTGATATAATATTATGTATGCGTCCTATAATATAATAGCATAATCGACGTGTTTTATTAGCATGTTTCGTGTCGATGTCAGCCCTATATCAAGTCTGGAGTGTAACGAGGGTTCAGGTCTAAGGTCTTCTACCTTGGCCAATAATGACGGATACTGGAAGACATTCAAAGAGTAATAGAGAATCACGTCAAACAATGAATAAATTAGGCAGTTTGTAATTACATGGATCAAAGCCTCCTGGCAGCAGTGAAATGGGACTACAGGCTTTGCTGCGTAGAAAATTAGAAAACGGGCGATTGAAATTGAGATTTATGTTTTAAGGTCTAGGGATTCTTAATGGTTTTGAACATGGCTTTTAAATTTTCTCTCATTTGACATTTAATTGAAAATATATTTGCTTATTTTTTAAATAAAATAATCATAATTTAATATGTAATATTTTTTTAAATAATGCACCTTTTTTGTACCTACTATAAAAATGGTAAAATATGCAGTTTGCTTTTAATTCATTTATAATACAAAGGCATGTAATCCGCTAAGTTCTGTAGGTAATTATTATCCAACCATTGACCATTCACGATACATGATAAATGAACAAATTTAAGGAGAACACATTTTTGTTATAAAGTTACAATTTCAGAATATAGTCCTGTGGTACTTATAAAATAAAATCTTTCTAATTGGTTAATTTAATTATTTACAACAAGTATTGAATCATTAAGGAGAATACACTTATGTTGTTGTTGTTATTGTTGTGAAGTTGCATTTTCAGAACACAGTTCTGTGTTATTTTAATATATAAAAATTAAATTAATCAACCAGAAAGATATACAAAAAAAATCTATTTATTAAAAAAATATTTTAGTTGCTATAGGGATCGACTAAATATTTTTTCGTTAGATAGATTTTTTCTGTATATCTATCTAGTTAATTCATTTAATTTGTATTATTTATTTAATCCATTCATTAAATTGGCATACGCAATAGTCCGCCAAGTTTTCTAATTTAATAGAAAAAATATTTATTATTCAACCATTCACCATATTCAAAAAGAGAGATGTAGTAAGAACGTTGTACAGTAGCCCTGTATACGAGGTATTAACGATCAGAAAATCTAAAAGTGAGTCAAAATCCAGGTAGAGGAAACGTATTCAATTCAGAAGTAATCCTATCATAACAGACGCCCCAGGCTTTGAAGGTTTTACACTTAAATCGAGGATCTAACATCATTATTATCTCTTTTGATTTTCTCACTGTTACAGAACAAAATAAAATCAAATAATACGTTTAAATATCACGTAAAACAACCCTTTTGTACTGTTCGTAAATGGTTAATACATTCATAAATCTTGGTTGAGAGAATTGTCGGTACATATTATTCATTGCGCTGGCGGAACCTACTCGCAGCATTGACAATAAATCATGTTGTTATGTGTTTATCATTTTTCCGTCTTTTATTAGAGAGCCCATTTGACAAAGCGTCTTTCATGGTGTGGACAGTTGAAAAAATAGGTTTTTATTTTTGATAGCCGAGCACACAGCCTTTTTTCATTCCATCAGCGCACTGCGACGGGTCAAGGCATTTTTAAAATATTACCTTTAGATCGGAAAAACTAAAATATTTTTTAAGTCACATGTTTCTAGCAGAAAACATATACATAACCAAATTTTTTTTAAATTAGAATGTTTCTCGTCAATATTTGAATACATTTTTATGGCATTGCGGGAATGTTTACATTTTTGTATTTTATTACGAAATCGATTTTTAAAAATGTTTTTCTATATTGCAATTGTTAAGTATATTCAAGATTCAAAGATCCTAATTGATTGCTTACATTATGTAATGCTTCATCGTAAATCTAGTTATTTGGCTTCCATCTGTCAAACGGTACTAAACTTTGATTTGGGTGAACGTAATTTTCATTTGACAGCGACGTCGAACATTTAAACGGAGAAAAATCTAAACTGTTTTATAAATATCTTTGTTCTGTCCTGTCGTGCATATTTGTATTCTTTATCCGAATTTTTTGAATGGAAATATCATTTAAAAACGAGTACTTAATTATTAAAATTACTTAGTAAGAAATTATAAATTAAATTAATCACAGAAGAAATACAGAAAAAATATTTCGTTGCTATTTCATATCCCCGTAGTTAGCCAATATTTTTTCAATAGATATATATTTTTTGTATATCTTTCTAATTGATTCAATTATTCTGAAATTGTAACTTCACAACAATAAATTTTTTCAAATTCAAAAATTTTCATTAAAAAAATATATATAAAACTGCTAAAGTGGTGTTAAGGGTGCATTCTACATTAAATTTTTTATAAATAGAAGATTTAACTAACTGATGTGCAATCTTTACCGCCACTATCGCGTCGTGGACACGCATCACATTAAAATAAATCATTTTAATGAAAAATCATATTTTCAAGTATTATCAAAAGATCCACCTAAATTTTAACCACTTAGACTCTTAGAGTATCAAACTCAATGTTAAAATAAATTGTATTTAACATTTAATTAAAAGCTATGAAATTAGTGAATTAATTAAATTTGATTTACAATTTTTGAACGGCACTAACCTTATCGCAGACTTTAAGCAAACAAGTATTTATGTTATACTTGTATTTACTTATCATATCCGGCATTACTCGAGATTTAGATTCAGAAGTTATTTCATAAAATAGTTGGTCAAGGGAAAGAAAACCATATCCAAAACAATGGCATTATTCCCATTGTTTTGGATACGGTGCTAAATAATATATTTTTTTAGTTTAGTAGGATGTAGCAAGCACGTTTAAAAATACAAAGCTATAATATGCTCTATGTATGTTTACTTAACATGCTTAAAATTAATTAATAATCAAGACATGTATGAACATTTTCGCCGATGTTTCAGCTACAAAATAATGTAACTCTATTAAATAATAAATTAATTTAACATTATCAAGAAACATATATTGTATACAGACACGAGCAACCATGTCGACTGCGAATCAGCTACAAGCACATCATTAGATGAGGGTAATCTAGATAGAAAAAAACCTATTGGTTTTTATAAATTAAGAAAATATTTTATTATTATATTATATTAACCTTTCCTCTCCGATGACGTAAACTGAGTTGACATTGCCTCTAATTTTGTGATATCTCTGTAAATATACTAAATACAGAGTTCATATTGTAGGTATTTCTCCTATGCGTATGGTAATGGTATGTTTTCTTGAATAACCTGACGTGAATTTGTCAATACGCGTATGTGTACACGCGGAGAGGTGAGGACGGCGCTGTGCGCGGGGCACGGGGTGCCGGATACCGGTCGTCACTTCAGCGTCAGCGCGTGCACCAGCCGAGTTAGACGTGTTTTATGCGTTTTTTTTTATGCTGTTGTTCGTGATGATCAATGTTTTTCTTTATTATTAACTACTTTAATTTAAAAATGAAAACGTTTTACACGCTTACTGCGTCATCTTCAGGATAAACTAAATACTAAAACTAGAAGACTATCAACTACATAGGGGGGTTATGTTTTTCTTATTTTTAGAACGTTTACACAATAATTTTTGTATATATATATATCAACTATGATAATGATAAATATAAGTGATAAATGTAAAATATTCATATTTATCCGACTTAAAAATCGCAAAAGTCTACATGTACAGAGTTTACAGCACTGGAACGCGCGTTTTTATATTAGCACCGTAATATATGTCTTCACATAATCTCCATCTAAATTTAAGCATTGATCATATCTGTTCACGAGATTTAATGTCTCGCTGTTGTAGTCATCTACCACTGGTCGTCAATTCGTCATCACCTTTAAAACGTATTCCACCCAGGAACAATTTAAATTTTAAGAAGCAAAATACCTGGAGCAAGGTCCGGACTATACGGTGGATGATCGAAAACCTCATACCCAAGTTTTCCCATGGATTTGCTGGGCAGTTTTGAGCACAATTGACTGGCGGTGTACAGCCGCAAAAGCGGGACATTAAAACTCGTGAATAGACATGATAAATGCTTAAATATAGGATGTAGTTATGTGATGAAACAGATTAAGGTGCCTACTGTGTGTTTAAAAAAATATAATATTGTGTAATAAAATACTTTCTTAATTTTTAAAGGTTAAAGGTTTTTACTTGCTGTATTATCTCGTATCAATAAGATTAACGAGAATTTAAAATATAACATGCAGGTAGGAAATTCAACTTCTCCAAATCTTTTTGCTACTTTGTATAACTCTCCTTTGAATCGATGAGGTTCGCAACCCGTCACGCTATCACATCGTTAGAGGTTATGAAATGAGTTTTTAAGTGATGCGCTGATTATCCTTCGTTATAAAATGAGCGTGAAATAGAAGGAGAATTTACATTTTGTCCCAAGTGTTGTACCACTACGAGTGATAACTCTAATGAAAAGTTGCCTCAGTACCAACAGTATTTTATTCTATGATGATGATCTTCGAGTCAGTGAGGAAACAAGGCAATTTTAAATATACGCTATGTGCTAAAATGTATCTTTTTTTATGTAATGTATTTATCGTTTTTGGGAACATCTTCCCATTATCAAAGTTATAGTTCAAGGTGGAAAGATGTTCCCGAAAACGTTATGTATCACTTAACACAATGAAACGTCTAGTGGAATAAAACAGAGTTTTGACTCAATTTACAAAATAATCATGGAATTCCACAAAGTTTCACCAAAAACCTTTGAACAGGTATCTAATTTATATATTGCACTACAGCTAGTGCCGGCCCTAGTCTCTGTGGTGCTCTCGGGCGAAATTTTGCTGAGCGCACCCATCCCTGATTTAAAAAAAACAGTTCTTCTATTAATATTATAAGGTGTGGTAATATATTATAAGGTGGAGAGTGTTGTATTACATATATCTCTCAAGTTTCGCTTTACATGGGCAAAATATTCCAGTTTTTGAAACTTCATCGATTTCTTAGCTCATTTCCCAGTTATTATTAAGATTACAGCTGAGCTGAGTTTTTGGGTGAGCCTTTTTTAACGGTACCCCATAAGCTGTAATTATTGTGATACTAGAGAATTAGCTGCTATTATTTAGGGCAAAACTACAAAGACGACGTTTGTGATGATATTTGAAGAAGCAGATGGTTCTTCTGGACCTATATAACGATCATCATGGTATTTTAAAATGCTCATAAACTTTTTATTTTGTTCAATCTGTAGCTATTTCTCCTTTTTTCGTTTTTTATTTCGGCTTGTGCGGCGCCCCGGCTTGCTCGGCGCCCTCGGGCAGGGTCCCTGACTACAGCCATAACGTATTATATAATTGTATAATTAAATATGAATTGTACAATACATTTCCTGAGTAAAGTTTATGTTCGACCCCAATAGAAGGCATTCTTTTTTTTTTTTAAATATTTATAGTACAGCTCCTATGCTAAATTTAATATATTCTGTAAACATCTGAGAAATAATCGATTTATTTTAAAATAAATTATTTTGCACATTATTTTTTTCACAATTTGTATTATTCTATCAACACTGGAAACAACAAAAATGCAACAATATTACGGGTGCGAAATCTGTTTATGAATATTGACAGAATAATAAATGAAAGAGAAAATTAAATATTGATATTTATCAGAGATATATGATTTTTATAGTGAGTTTAATAATTTGGGAAGGAACTGTATACTCTTGTAAATATTATATTTTTATTTTAAAATAATGTGTTACATTGTAAACTCAATAAGTAGCTTGTTAGTGTAGTGGTTAAGACGCTGGCTTAGTGATCTAGTAGTGGTCAGTGGTTCGCGCCTCGTTCCAGGACACCAGCAGTTAGGTCTTATTTCCATACACGTTTTATGTACTATTTTCATACTAAATGCTAATTCTCTTTACTACTATAATATCTTATATTTCGACTCATAAGTAATTAAGTCGATTTCTTTTTTATTGTTAACCTTATAAGCAGAATATGCTGTCTTATGTCAAGATGCAATCTAACTCATTCAACTGGATGCTGTGTGTGAGAACATATGTGGTAAGGTACGGGAATGTGATGAAAGGGTATATCTTTGTTATTCACATCAGGTTACTTATCGTAAAAAAGTTATTATCAAGATTCAATACTGAATGGCGGATTTTCACCAGATCTAAAGGAATTTATACTATTGTCATCCGTACAATAATGATTTTGTCTGTATTTTTATTTATTTTTGTGTAACTAAATTATTCATTATTTTTGTCATTTATATGACAACAAAAATATCACAAGAAAAATTATATAAATACATATAATTTAATTGAATACGTACCATATAATCGATTATAATTGCATTATGTATATAATTTGCAATTAGGCCTATTAATTTTATCAAATACTGAAATATATCAAAATGAATAAAAATAACATATTTATTAACTACTCCATATCATAGAATAGTTTTATATTTATCCCTTATGTTTTACGTATATAACTAGCAATTATTTTTTATACTGTTGTATTCCGCTATAAATTTGTAGTATTTCGTTATAAATATAATTAAAAACAATTCATTGCGTTTAAACACCACGTTATTTTTGCTAACACCAACCGGTTTCGGAACCACCGTTCCTTCTTCAGGATGTACAAGATACTAACTTAGTGTCACAGAATATGGACAATTATACATTAGTGTGTGGTGTTAAGTGGCGGTGGGTGACTGAGGATGGGGGGGGGAGGAAAAGAGACAGATGATATGGTGAAAGGGAACATATTTAAGATAGGACTGTAGCTTCCATATCATGTCTCTTTTCCTGGTGGTGGCAAAAATAAATAAATAAAGCAAATTATTTTTAATTATAATTATTTTTTTATATTATAAAATAAATAACTAACTAAACTAAGATTCAAATAAACATAAGTTAGTCTAAAACTCAAAAGATACCTGTACTTTATAATTATGAAAAAAAAATATAAATAATATTAATAGTGTGTAAGTTTATGTTAAATTGTATGTTGTAGGTTGAAGAGGAAGGGAAAGTTACCGCATATCTTGGCTGAGAAACTTACGCGAATGGTATGATTACAGTTCAACCGAGCTATTCTGAGCCGCAGTGAACCATGTGAAGATTACCACAATGATGACTAACCTCAGATAGAAGGCACCTTAAGAAAAAGAATTGTATAATGAAAGAATAGAGAAAAATATCAAAACATGTAGAATAATTACAGCATTCTCTGAATTATCTAAATGAAAAGTAAATCTACTTTTAAAATTAGCAATATTAACTTTGTGGTTAAAATTTATATTTGTATTTATTATATTTGTTTTATTAACCACTTAATTGAGTTTAAATGCATCTGCCGGTTTCTAAAAATACATTTTTATTTCAGGATGTCATAACTAACTAAAACATATATTATTGTTTCTTTGCCAGAATCTATTTTTAAAAAATCTATTTAAAAAAAATAAAAATAAATATTGTTAACATTGAAGAAGAAAATGGTATTTTTCGAAACCGGTAAAAGTATTTAAACTCAATTAAGTGGTTAATAAAACAAAGATAATAAATAAAAATATGAAAAGTAAATCCATAAAATAAACAAAAAATTGTCATGAAATGTGTCCGCTAAAAAATATAATTGCGATATTGCTAAAATATAATCGGGGCAAGATTACGCAATAATTGCACGTGTTCAATGTGTCCTCTTTGTGCGTCGTGTTGCTCTCAAGAATTATTGTTAATATTTCCGTGTGATTTAGTTTTAATTTTTTGTGGTCATTTTCTAATTTTTTAATGACTCTTAGTGACCATGTCCAAAGTTATCGTTTCAGTTTTCGTCAATAATGATTTAAATATTTTCCCGGGAAAAAGATTGAAACCCTGGTTCTAGTTGTGTCACTAGGCGAGTGTTTTGCTGTTATACCAAACAAGAACATCTATGGGTATATATGATTAAGGTTTTATAAACAATTTTTTATAACCTATCATGATGGATAATCGAGTTTTTGTAAATTGTAATGGTATATTTTAAAAATATATAGTTTTTATATTGACTTTGTACTACACACACAATTTTTGAGTTAATTTTACTACTAGTACCGGGAAGAGTAGTCTTTTCCATCTAAAGGTGTAAATTGGACTAAATTAAATACTTATTAGGAGACACATTCTTATTGTAAAGTTGTAATTATTCATAATATAAGTCTGTGATATTTAATTCATATTTTAAATTAAATACAGTTGGCTATGGGGGAGTGGCTTTATTGTTTCTTGAAAACATCGATAATAGCGGTGAAGTATTTAAAAATTTGATATTATTCCCATATACTAATGCTAGATTCCTCTATAATAAATTATCTTGAAATGATAGAAGTGCAGAAAATATTTGAATTCGGAAAAAACTTTATCAATGTTTCCAAGAAACAATAAAGCCACTCCCGCCCTTACGGCCCCCATAGCCAACTGTATTTAATTTAGTTCAATGTACACCTGTAGGTGAAAAGGGCTGCTCTTCTCGAAAATAGTAGTGATATTAACTCAAAAATTGTTTGTGTGTGTAGTACAAAGCCAATGTAAAAACTGTATTTTTTAGAAAATTAAAATATTACATCGCGAAGTAACTGCCAAATCTAGCATCGATATGTAATTGTATATATTTTTAAATCCTTAAAGAGTAAACATATTGCGATCATTGCATTTGAAATCTAAGTTTTAAAAATGTAGCCATCTTTTATAACGACACAAATACTATTCGAATTATATGTCAGTACTGAAACATAAAAGTGGTTGGATGCTTAAACCAAACAAAATGATCAAAGGCTAGGATTTCGCATCGAGTTTCATCTAACTATTTTCAATTAAAGAATATCGCGATACAGTTCTAGATATAACCACAGAATTGTGTTATTTTCAGCAACGCTCTGATTCAAACAAAGCAATAAAAACCACAATACGAAATTATATATTTTTGAAAGGGGTGTTTTCGTGAGGCTCTACCGCCTCCGTTTCCGAATTCCGGAATGGACAAAAACCGATGTAATTAAATTAAATTTCGATGCATCTATTTTTTATTATTATTGCCATGAAAAAGCTCTCGTATCCCAAGCGGGGAATGTGGGTCAGCCGGCCACAAAGGGGTTTCCAACAATTTAGCATTTAACAAGCAGGAACGTAGAATGTAATTTCCAACGATTCAGTTCACTAAATGCATTATTTCAATGGAGGACCGGAACGTTATGTAGTGCTCTGGGAAATATATTGAAAACAGGAATCCTCGTAACGGGGCTGCACTCATCGACGTTCCATTCAAATATGTATTACGTCGATCAGCCTTTTCAGAATAAAACCATATTGTATTTTACTTCGTTAGATTTTATGACGTCATATTCCTCGCTCGAGGAACCACATACAATCAAAATTTACTATAATAAATATTTATAACTAAAATATATTACACGAATCACCTAGAAACATACACAGAACAGATTTATTTATCGAAGAAATATACAGTTACCATCGGAACTCAGATTCGATATAATAAGTTATCAATTTACACTGTGTAACCACTTATTGGATTATCTAATAACTTAATAATTAGACAAAATATTTTGTTTACAACACTATTTATTGATTAATTCTAATAAGTGTTTCTAATTTAATAAGTGTTAACAGCAAGCTTAATATTATAAATAACCAAATCCTCTTTGCAAATAATCACCTTTTAAGTTTGTTTTCATATTAGTTCTTACTAATTCACCACTTTATATATTTTTGTTTTTATCTATGTTTGTATTTTTTTAACTTCAGTATACATTGTTTCCTGAAGATGATACCGTAGGTATCGAAACGTATACAATTAATCAGTAAATAGTGGTATAAACAAAATATGTTGTCTAATTATTAATATAGAATGAAGCCACAAAGTAATTTTGCAAATATTGAAGAAGTATCCAATAATTATTTGCGGTTTTGTTCAATTATTTACTATAAAATCCAATTTTAAACAAAAATTATATCTTTTTGTAGAAAGCAATCACTTTGTGGATTGACATATTAGATTGAATAAAACACAATCACTTCATATAACACCACGAATTTAATTTTATTAAATACAGCACCCAAACAGTTTCGCTTTGCTCAAGCTTCGTCATGGCGTATTTAAAACTGAAGAAACTTGTATTTAATAAAATTTGTGGTTTTATACAACGTGATTGTATTTTATTTAATCTAAAAATTACAACATCCCAATGAATTATGTAATCTTCATTATTATTCAGCACTTTATCCCATCTTTCAATCGATCATGTCGACGCATTTTCTATAAAAATTATCTGGTAAAAAATCGAAATAGTTATCGAGCCAATTTTTGAAGTCATTGTCATTATTGAACGTATCGCCAGGCATTTGATTGGAGAGCAACTGAAAAATGTGTTAGTCTGACGGAACGAGGTCGGAACTGTAGGGTGGACATAGCAAAATTTCCATTCGAAAGCACTAGAACCTCTATTAAAGTTGAAAAGAAGTATGTGTCGCAAATATTCATTTTCTTCAACAAGACACTATTATTTAAGAACTAAAATTAAGAATGACAATAAGATACAGGAAAATAGCGGCACTGCCGTTTTAGACCAGAAAAAATACAATCGAATAGCTAATCCAAAAAAAAAAATAAGGATAATAGCATTTAAAAAAAGACGACCCGATATATTCACGTCGATTAATCTACTTAAACCGTGTTAAATTGTTTTCCTTTTATTTTAGTGAGACATGTAAAATTTCACGTTAAAAACTAATAAGGTTAAAGTTTGAGTTCAGGTGGCAATTATACTTTTATCGATAGATAATTATTAGTGATTCATCTAATTTGTTTAATTATCAGAAACCTACCATCACAATAAAAAAGGGGTTACTTGATTATTGTTAGGTAATATCTTATTTCTGCCTCGACTTCATTTTCAGGAAGGAGGCATCTAGGTTCGTTTTAAATATTAACAAGTCAAATAGTTATGAAATGAAAGAATATTTTTATGTAAGAAAATTTATAATCTATATTTTAATTACTTGCATGTGTTGAAAGTGGAAAATGTGCAATTTACTTTAATACTTATAAATAAGGCTATTCAACAATAATTACAATTAAATGAACATTAAATATTTGTGTTCATCATGCCAGCATTAATTTCTTTGCCAAATTGTCTATATTGACGCTTTTCTGATGTTGATTATTCAGGTCCCTCACGTAAGGGATTACCTTGTAGGATGGTCCTGGATCCTGGACGTGAAGTGTGGTCAGCTCTTTGTGGTGCCAGCGTAGGGTGACGGAGTTCAGGCTTGTAAGACGATGACGAGATGATGCCCAATTATCCAGGCAAACCGGGACTCTGGACGCGATATTCTGATGCTATAGCGACAGTCTGTTCTTGCTATACCGATTATATTCATCAACTTTTTGATACTTTCTCATTTACGATTAAACGCAGAGAACATCACAGTCTAAGCTTAAACTCGAGGCGCCCAGTTTACACTTTCTCCGTAATTACAATTTATAGCTATAGCAAGCGCTTACTTGATACTTTTAGAGACGATATTGATTTTATTTTCGAATTGAAAATGAAATCTCGCCTCAGACGGAACGACTTCTCACGGCGGAGAATATCAGGGGACTCAGGCAGAGCCACTTCTCACGGCGGAGAATATCAGGGGACTGGTCGCCTATGGCGATGCATCTCTCAAGGCGCATTTTGCGGACGTGACTTCAGTCACGTTTGCCGGATTACCGCTGCTGTATTCGCCGCTGCACCCAAACCGTGTCGGTCCACCTCCATCTAACAATACCGAGTTTTTATGACCGTCCGTCCCTTATTTTGGCTGAGTGCTTTTGTAGCCTTGAACAAAATATTGTTTTGGGTAATTTTGCATTTTATCATTATATAAAATGTATTGAATAATTTTTATTAATTTATTTGTCATTTGTTTGAAATATTTGTTTTGTACATCAGAAGTGAACATACAATAATATAATACACTTATTAGTTGACTGTGTGGGATGCAGTAGGTATCCACCTCTGATATATAAAGCATTGTCTTGGCTAATTTGCTAGACTACCGCCTGTGTTAATGTAGACAGTTTTTTCTGTGCTATTGCGGTGTTATTTAATAAAACATTTAAAAGATATAGAAAAATAAATACAGATAATAAAACAGTGTAGTGAATATATTGTAAATCTAAGGTGAATTATTGGTGTATTATATTAATGTTAGACAGCGATACTTCGGACTGATCTCTACCTAATTGAATCATGTATTGAGTCCATATTTGCATAATTTTTTGTGAGTGAACGTTTGCCAGTTAGTGTTAAGTGTGTTGTACAGTTTCAGAGTTAAAACATATAGAAACGTTGAAGAAATGTCGTTGTTGCTTTCGGAACTGGCGTGTAAATGTTATGTGTTGTAACCATGATTTATTACAATGTAAAAGTGGTTTCATCAAAAATATATAATTAAAACAAAACTACTATCATGTTGTTTCTCAGTATGGATAGTCGGAGAGCATAAAACACAACACTATTTTGTTTTGAAATATAATCGTCGCCCTGTTTACTTTCATACAAGTTTATTTCAATAATATACCTATGAATACTTAATTCTGGCATCGCCTAGCATACAATACTCATAGATTTATGAATTTCATTGCAAATATAAAACCATTCTTAATTAAAAAAAAATTAAAAATAGAAATATGTACACAAATAGAGATGGAATACGTGTCACATCAATATTCTTTCTATTTTCAAACTTAGCTAAATGCTTGTGCAATGAAAATAGGATTTATTTGATGGCCCCCGACCACTATATCACTATGCGAGTATCGTAACCACTAGACAACAATACATGTCTCATTTATAAATATTGCATGTATAAGTCTAAAATATGCCGTAAGTTTTAATTGTTAACGCAGTGGCGTAATGGTAAGGTATCCTGCTGGCATGAGAAAGTTTCGGACTAATATCTCGGTGGTAACCCAATAATATCCATTTTTTGTATATATTTCTAATTATTTCATCTAATTTGTTTTACAAGATTAGTTGATCAGATATTTGAGCACTTTGAACGAAACAATGTTTTATAATGGCGTACGATGTCAATGTCAAGACATGTTAAATGCAAATCGAGCTGCTAATACACAATTAGAATGAGTAAGAAGAAGTTGATGTCATGGTTCAGTTTAATTTTTGTAAAGAACATTTAAAAATAATTAGAATTTTGGTTAAATGATGTTATCGGGATCGCCTGGTTTATAATCGCACTCCAATTAAATAAATTACTACTCAATACTGAAACGTAAGATTATTAAAAATAAGCATATCGGTTGTAGCCGAGCATCTTACCGTCAGACCAATAAATGAGTGCTTGAAAATACGTGCTAAATTTTTATTAATAACGCCAATTTTTTTGAAGAGGGCATTAAATTAATACAATATTAGAAATAATAATGTGAAAATATTGTAGTTCCAAAATATATAATTTTATTAAATTAAATTGTTATTCTTCTATTATACCGACCCGAATGCAATATAATACTTTAATATATTTGTTGTTGAAAGTACGTCATATGATGGACAATTATACTAATAATAATATCAACATTGTATTCACAGACAAACGTTATGAAAAATACATTGTATAACAATAATTTTGATGGAATTTTCAGAGTTTACTAACTACAAACGTGGGGGATAATGAATTTGTGTAATCCAATTATTATCTCACGTAGTTAGTTGGCTTTTACAAATTATATTTTCTCTTAAAAACTAACGAGCAATTTGCTTTGTCACGTTGTTAGTATTAATGATTACATATATTTTGTTACAAAACTCGACTCCTGCAAATAAAACCGAGGCGCGTAATCGATGCGATGAAGTAAAATTGAAAAGAGAATTTGCAGCGTGCGAATAGAAAGGCGAGTATAAGTGGATGAATAAGGTATCAAGGGTGGCTAAGTAAAGCCTAAAATGACCAAATAGAATACATTTTAAAGGGTGGCATTTTTAGGAGCCGACAAGTCGACAAAATGTATTGATACGGAAGGCAGTAAAGCTATACATAGGCAGTTATACAATAAATTCAATCCCAAATTGACCATTAATTCACCACTCCGACTCAATATTTTACTTTAAAGCGCTATCTAGGTCAGCGATGGTGAACATTTTTCTACAAGTGGGTCAAAATATTATGTCAAATTCTTATTAATATTTACTGCGAAAACATTGTGGTTACTTATTTTTAATAAAATTATAAAGTAACTGTTTACGCTCTTTGTTACTTCGATTGGCACTACTGAGTTTCCTGATTTATAGTAATGTACATGTGCGTATATGAGTATTGTCGCCTTTTTTTCGGAGAGCCAAGAAGATGGTAAACGATAGGCGGTTCAATTACATCTCGTGCTTCGACCAGTCCAGAGGTTCAAATAATCCACCAATGAATCTAACGAATCCATGTGAAATCTACCCTAAATGAAAACCTATCGTAAAGGAACAACAACGTCGAACCAGAAAGACAGCAAATACAATAAAAAGGTTTGAGCGGTTCATATATCATATGTGTCCTTATTGTCAATCGGAAACCTGAGAACCAGCTATCGAAGGCATTTACATAAACAGTGACATTGTATTTAAGCGAGTGATTTTCTTCATCAGGGTTGTTGGATACCCAAGTATTGATGCTAGAAAAATCAGGATACGGGAGGAAAAAGGGATTCACTATCCGTTCACTGCCAGCCTCTCTAAAGCGGACTATATAAGATTTCATACACACTATTTCGTCAAAGGTTTCTCGACACAAAGTACCTATAGACGTCTCAATTTTTTTATAACGGTTTTCGAACCGTTTCGATACAGAGCCGCTTATCAAGTGAACCAACGTTGGCCGATTGAGAAAGGAAGAAGAGAACAGAGCATTATTTCGTTCAAGTAATTAATGTGGCAAGGGTGATAAAAAATATTCAAATTTATGTAATCCCGATGAAAGAAAATGATTTTTTGTCATAAGTAGGTTCATATTATATAAAACTTACGTGTATATATATAATGTATAATTTTATTAAAATAAAAACTAATTAAAATATCAACCCAATAGATCAATGTATACATCTTTTTTTTTGTTGGTATTTATATTGTTCCTTATTCATTATATTATTTTTCAAATTATGTTGCGTCTCGTCACCGAAAATGCGTGTCACAACTAAGCTTTTAGATACATAATACGAAAGTATATTATTACTCTCATTTTACCGCTAGCTAAATTCACTGCACCATACGATATTCATAGTTACCGCGTATTGTAAGTAAAACATTTCCACGTCATATTTTCGTAGCAACATGAAACGGGAGGCTCATGAGCAAAACAACGAAAAGAGAGATCATATTCGTAGGTATTTTATTTATATTTAAAGAAATTCTACTGTATTTTAATTCTAATTCTATTCTACTTGTTGGGTATTCGCAATTATTACGGTGGACATACACAATTCATATATATTCCATGTGCTCGAGAGAACTATTCTTGTTAAATTTAGTTTATACAGTTTTACAGAAGAATGCTCAAAATAAGCTAGATGGATAGAGTTACGAAGGAAGATGTTATGGTTCGAATGTTAAAAAAAAAGTATTTAAAACAATAAAAATTCTAAAACTTCAATATCTCGGACGTGTTACGAAATATGCGAAAAAGTATTAAATCTTACACCTCGTAATGCAGAGAAGGATTGCTGGAAGTCGAGACCCTAAACAAAGGATAACATTATGGCTAAATAACCTAAGGAAATGGTTTGGCCAGTCTACCGTAGAGCTTTTCCGGGCCGCAGTAAATAAAGTGATGATAGCCAATATGGCAGCCAACGTTCGTTTAACGGTTATGACAAAAGAAGATAAAATTATATTTTAGGAGCAGTAGGAGTGACATGGCCAAGAATGACCAGCAGTGGATTGACAATTACTAATAATGATGATGATCTAGGTTGTGGGATCCATCAGAATAATCAGTCAAATACGGCAGGAGATTAATAAAATCAAATTAAACGAATATAATGATTGCGAGGACTATGAATAATCAAATTCAATATCATTAGATTGAATTTTATTTGTAAATTTATTTCAACACACAAATAAGTTTTTTTGTCAACGATAAAGTTAATATAATCATATATGAATTTGATTTTCGAAACGAATTGCTTGCTGTCTGTGTCACTAGATGTACAAAAATAGTCTGATACAACAGTAATTTTCAAAATAAAATCGATTACTAATTTAAGGTTAAAGAAAATAATAAATAGCCATAATAATAAACTTAATATGCGACAGGTGCGTACAGTACATACTTTCAAATTCTGTGGACTACCAGAATTTATCGTAAATAAATAAAAATTAAATACGTATTTATGTGATAACATTTCTCACTTCATTTGTCTTCAAATTCAAATTTATCACCATGTCAAATAAATTTTAAATATTAATTTGTTTCTTAAAAAATAATATAATTTAATATGCACATTGCACGCCCGTAGTATGTTCATATATGGTTGATGAGATGATACTCATAATAATTTCTAAGTCGATTGTGGAGAAATCAATAAGTCAAAGTCTGATGTCAGTAGTCCAAAAAACTGACAGATGTGTGCAAGGTGTACCGACCTGGAGGTAAAACATATTTCGGTCCTATGGTATTTTCTTCAGAACACAATGTATACTAAAATTAAAAATTCCAGCATAGATAATATAAAAAATATAAAAGTATAAGTGATGGGAAACTAATTAGGAACTACTGTGAAAACATATTAAAAAAGGTGACTATTGCAAAAACGATTTGGTAATTTATAATATTTAATTTGGTATTAACACATTTTTTTATTTCGAAAATTGCAATTTGATCTATACCTAGTATTTATATGTAAAATTTCTAAACACTCGTTAATATCAAAAAAATGGTTGGTTTCCAAAAGATGATGGAAGAATTTAGAATAGTTGTTATTTAGACATCTCAAGTGCTCCTTAATTCTAATATCAAAATTTCTAGTTTTCGTAGTTAGTTTTACCTATATAAAAATAATTTCAATCATGGCAAATTAATTTAAAGACCCCCGATTATTTTTAAATATCATCCTTATCCTTGAGTGTTTTTTCTTATTATTTATATAATATGTTATTAAATACACTATTTATTCCTGAAATATGATATTTTTCGATTTAAAAATATTTAATAAAAGCTGTCACTAAATCAGTTGACAATAAATGGTTACAAATATGTATGTGTAAATAATTTATCTCCCTTGTAGACGGCTGCCTTTGGGTTACTTTATGTGTTGTTCATTCAGGGACAGGCCCAGGGCCAACGAATTAAAACTTGCTTCACTTTAATATTAGACTTTAAAGCTGAAGTGATTGCTTCTCGTTGTGAATACATTCAAGCTTTTACTTTTTTATATTTATTACTGTACCTACTTTGAGATTAAACTTCAAATTATACGTAACGTTTGATACGTATGTAGACATATAACTTTAGTACATAAAACGTTAATGTTTGAAATTAAAATATTTAAATTAAGTTACGGAAAGTTAAATGATATATGTATATTCATGAATGGGAATTACTGAAGTATCAAGGATAAATAATTTATAATGTGAGTAAAAATCTATTAAATGCTTCTCAGATAACCTACACTTAGGCGCATCGTCGTTCTAAATTCCGATCTTACAGGGGAGAGATAAATTAGTTTCTGTATATATATATATATAGTAATTTTATTAACGCTACGAAATATTTCAAATATTGAATCATTGAAATGTCAGTATTATAGTGGTGGTAAAGAATGTCTTTCCAAATTATGTATGTTAATTTGCAATGAATCGTATACAATTTACAAAACCATATTCAGTGTCAAACATCTAGTGCAAAAAAATTTGCCTGCGCCTAATCTCAATCGTCTCAGAGACGAAAACATTTTTAATATGATCATAGTTATGATTATGTCGAATAATTGAAATATTTAATTGATTGCATAATGTATATTAAATAAGAATAATAGGTCGTGGATCTTCTAGTTTGATGAAATGATATGAAATAATAATGGGTCAAATTCGCAAATATTTATTATGAATTACATAGATTTAAAGCTTAACGTAATTTTGTAAAGATCTCATACAATAATATTTTTCGTAACCATACAGAATGAGTAATCTATAAAATATTGTGAAGGTCTATTACACCCTGTATATCCACGTCGGTAACCATGGCAAGCGATAGTAGATGTCATCCTCGTAACGATGGATCGTCGAAGAAGAAGATCGTGATCTGTATAAATTCTGGCCCTCTTGACTATGTTCCTCTAGTATTCTAGGCATCCTGTAAATTTGAGGACTGTTTTTAAAAAACATTATCTTATCAGTCTTCAACTGTGTCCATATTAGTAAAAGCCAAAAAACTGTGTTCGCATCACTTAAAACATAATTATTATAACGAGTAATATGATCCGCTATTTTTGATCAATAAAATCGTTCGTTTATTTTATATTAAAAGTTTTTAATAAAGATACTTAAATATCTGGAAAATATTTTTAATAATTAATTTTTTTAATTTCCATATTTCGTAATAAATAATACTTTCATATGTGAAAAAACATTGACGCAAAAATGAAACAAGATCTTTTCAACGTTTTCAGAAGCACGATTATAATTAAATTAGTATGACGCGATCAAACACTGTTAATTAAGAATGTGTTATTTTTTTTAAATTTTACATGAGCCAAAAAATACATTTATTAATTGGATAACGCGAGGCCCATGGGAGGTGACGTGAAAGAGGGTAACGAAAGAGGAAATGTGTGTGAAAATTATGTTTTAACTAAACATGATATCCTTTTGTTACATTCTACGTTACGTTATTTATCTAAGTTAAATTAAATTAATAAAATAAGAAAGATAATTCATCCATTGAAAAAATATTTGATACGAACCCGGAAATTTTTCTCGTCAGGGAACTGTGATACTAATTTCACTATTACAACCATATAAAAATTTTAAAAATTGGAACTTATGTACATTAATAAAATACTTAAAACATTAAAGAACTTTGTTCTAATATTTTTAACATAGGAATAAAGAAATGTTTTCAATTAAATGACTTTATTTATTCACCCTTCAAGCCTTGTCATAATGTATAAAAATAAATATAATAAAATAACGCCAATTTAAAAAATATATATATTTGATTTTTTTGAAAATAATTTTGATAATTTGTTCATTTCACGATATCTTCATTACATAGTTGCAGGAAGAGGAAGTTGAAATATTACATGGAATTATTTATAGTAAATCAGAATCAGGTTGAAAGATGCTGGTTGGGAGAGGGAGTTTCTCCACAATACAGAGTATCGTTATCACGTGGCTACGATCCATTGAGGATGTTTGCTTTATCAAATAGGAGTTGTCGCCACTGCCATCTTTATTCAGAAGTAGTCCTCTAGTCGTAAACATCAAGTTTTCTTATATGTTTCTTAATATATCGCCCCATCTTCTACGAGGTCCTTCTCGAGGTCGTGTTCCTTGAAATTGATGATGCTTTGCCGTATATGGATGCCATAGAAGAGACATTCATTGGAAATGTCCATCCCAATGTAATCAACCAATCTTTAGTATAGTCACAATATCTGATTCGTAGTATTTGACTTGAAATTCGTGATCATAATAAAAGAAATGATACATTAAAATATTTTAAAATACTAATGAAATGTATTAATTAGAAAGATATACATATAAAATTAATTATATCGAAAAATATTATTATTAGGAGAACACATTCTTATTATGAAGTTGTAATTAGTCAGAACATAGGTCTGCGATATTTTAAATATTAATTAAATGTATTAATTAGAAAGATATACATGTAAAATCAATTTTATCGAAAAATATTGTTGTCGCGCTACCGGGATTCGAACCTGGATATCTTTCCAAACCGGGGAAGGCGCATTATCCAATTATGTTATAGCGACAAATTTTCGAACCTATATGTTACCTTTGTAATATTAATACATTTAATCGTTCCATTATTTGAATTATAGATATATATTTTTAAATTATATAACTTTGTGTATAATAACCACTTAATTAGTAATTTTAAAACACCAACCGGTCTCGAAAAATATCATTTCCTTCTTCGGGGTGATAAATTATCTAACAATAAACATATGTCACGTTATTCTAATGTTTTAAAAAAATCTAATTTTAATATTTAGATAAACGTTATATACATTTTTAATTAAATAGTATATAAAAAAATCAACATAATAAACCACAAAGTACAATTGTAAAATATTAAAAATATATTTATTATATTTTTGTTCTATTCTGTTGTTTAATGAGAATGCTATAAATAATGCTGGGATACTTTGTACTTATGAAAAAATGTCGTAAATATTGTTTTTGTATGCAATTGTTTTTCGTCCGGTATTTAGAAACGGTACACAGTTGTTTAAATACGCATCAGAAAAGAATTTTATCAATAATGAGAAATAACACTTTTTGAGCATTAACTGGTTGATATTATTTTGTTATTGTAATTCAACCCCATCCTATAATTCCATTCTATGGCAAGAAATATTACAATTCAGGACAGAGACGCACAACGAGCATTGCACCAATTAGAATACAGTTCTTTAATATGAAAGAAGGAGAAAGAGTAGTAGTTTGTCGTGCTCGTGTTTAGTGAATAAATTACAATAGTATTCCGGCAACGTAAATAATTCATTTTTTTCCCGTGATACTTAATATTAAAGATATAAATTGTTTTATCTAATATCTGCGTATTACGTTCAGACTAAAACAATGGATCAGTTAGTTAGGTTAACTTTGGGTCTGACAATCTATAATAAATATTTAGAACGAAATTTCAGCAAAAACTGACCAACAACAAAGGGACAAAGCAGATTTTACAAAACAATTTGGAAAGTATTGATTTTATGGATTAAATGAATTTCACAGTCTCCCGTTAAAAACCACGTACTCAATTTCAAACAACGATGGTACCTATAGGAAATTATCAAAATATATATTTTTTGTATAAAACATAAAACTACGCAGTACTCATTTGATTTTAATGTATTATTGTTTATGTTATTTTTATTTCAAGAAAATGCCTTCATTTTTTCAGTTATAATTTTGATGTATTCTATACTTATGTAATACTCTTTCAAGTCGAAACTAATAGTTAATTTAAATACTAATTTAATGTATTAATTATAAATATATACATATACAATCAATTTTGTCGAAAAATATTGTTTTTGCGCTACCGGGATTCGAACCTGGATCTCTATTTCCAATCCGGGGAAGTACCTACCAATTGTGTTATAGCGCCAGTATTTTTCATGACAAATTTTTGAACCTATATGTTACATTTTTTTTAAATTATACATGTCGTTCCATTATTTGAAAGCCATCTACATTGTTTTTACGGAATCACAAATACCTTTGAGTAAACCGACTGCAGACGCCAGAATTATCAATTAATTTTTATTAAATTTTGGACACATTGATACAACTTATATTATTAAGGAGAACACATTCTTATTGTGAAGTTGTTATTATATTATATTAATAACATAGATATGTGATGTTTTTAATACTAATTTGATGTTTTAGTTATAAATTTATACATATACGAACCTGGATCTCTATTTCCAATCCGGGGAAGTACAAATCCCGGTAGCGCAAAAACAATATTTTTCGACAAAATTGATTGTATATGTATATATTTATAATTAATACATTAAATTAGTATTTAAAACATCACAGACCTATGTTTTGAATAATTATAACCTCACAATAAGAATATGTTCTCCTTAATAATAGTTAATTTACTTTAAATATTAAAATATCTTGCTAGAGAAAAAGATTTTAAAGAAAATAATAAAATGTTTTATTTTAATATTTATAAACCACGGTTTAAGCAATGCCGAAGAACAGAAAATGTGAAACGAAAATTCATAAACGTAATACTTTCAAAAAATCTGCCAAAACGGTAATCCCGATATTTAGACAAGCTCAGCAACAGTATTACGGTGCCTATAAAAACCGAGAACCGGAATACTGGGATTATAAGGCCTAGTAGCGATATTAGATGAGTTCCGTAACTTGCACAAATCTCTCATACATCACTCTTTAGTCAACAGAATCAATACCGATGGAAAGATCCAAACGAAGGTGCGCGGATAATATCAAGACAGACCTGTAAGAGGTAGGCAAGTGTCCAGCAAATAGTACTACAACGATGATGTCAAAGAATTAAAGAACAAAGAAGAAGACGATAAAAATTCGTCAATCTAAATGATAAAAATATTAAATACACCGATTGACCGTTTCAAATTTGGACGGTTGTATACGTAATGGTTTGATCTCATGCAACTGACGTCAACTATGTACTTAAAGCTATAAATTGAAGTAGTTTGGAACCAGTGACGCATTTATATTGAACACTGAAATTGACGTTAAGGTACAGCATTATTTTGGGCTAAATAATGCGAATCGGGTTGATCATAATAACAAGACGAATAAGTACCTTTACACCGAATCCGTATTAAGCAATCACATGTACTGCAAAAGGCGTGAAAACCTACCTACAACAGTGTTTTACTAGCTTACTTTAATTATTTAATGTTTTCTCAAACTGGTTTGGTATCATGAGTAATTTTATGATTGTTAAATGTTTTAACACAAAACCAATTTAATATTTGTATCTATAAATGGTTACGTAAAAATATTTATTAATTGTAAAATGGACGAAACACAATACTAAATTTAAGTTACATAGTAGTAAATAAATAAATAAATCTGAATATATATAATCAATAGAAATAAATAAAATATAAATAAGAATTTAGTTACATAATAACTTAATATGAATGACGTTTGTTTTGTTAGTGATATTTTACATATTTTAAACAATCATTGTTGTTATGCACTATTCCAAAAAAATATATTGTAAACACAATTGATATAATAGTAACATAAAGTAGGTATTATTGAATAGGTTTTGCAGGTTTTAATTTAAAATTTCGTACAGATAATGAACAAAGATTTTCTCTTTTGCTAGTGTTTAAAATCCGTCCTAGGACGGTTTACTATGAAAATTTTTTTTTTAATTTTAAAAAGTGGTACCTACAATATAGCAGTCACAATGTTCCAGTGGATTAACTTATTTCTGTTCGATTACATATTGTGGAATAATTTATTTTGTGTAACTTTAATAATTTTATTCCACAATATTATTTCTATAAAACATGGATAAAACTGAGTTTTTTTTTGACAGTTTGTCTGGTGTGAGAAAATAGCGACTAAAATTAGATCATCACTAAATGATGAAACCTTAAACACTTTGATCTTATTGAGGTCGCATTTTCCCCAATGTGTGAGTGTGGTGCCGGGGAGGAAACTCTTGACCATGTATTTTTTGCCTATCCATTGCGGATCACAGGTTTTTTTTACAGTGGTCTCGTCAATGGTAATTTTCAACTCCGGGTTTACTTGTGTCATCTTCTTTCCCTTAACTCGCCACGTTTAATATATATAGCAAGCATTGACTTGTAATATAGTATTTCTTATTCTATAATATGATTGTACTTTTTCTATAAAATAAAGTTTTTAACTTGATTAATGACACAAATCACTCTTGAAGGGTAGATTGCCTATTTAAAAGAAGAAGAAGAAGAAGATCGCATTTTAAATCTCAAAACATTGAATGATTTTTTTTTAATTGCATTATGTATTTTTTGTTTTTTTTTACTTTGTGCAGTTACTTTTACATTTAAATTTTGTTAATGTATGTTTAATACCTGAAAAATAAAAATAAAACATCTGTTCCAATTCTTATTTTTTCTAATAATTCAAACATTTAAGTTTCCAGTGCTGACACCGGGATCCCGGGATTGAAAATTGCCAGCACCGTAATCTATGTTCTGAAAAAATCTCTGGGATTGAAAGTTCTAAACGTTACATATTGCGCCCACTACAGCCTCCTTGATTTAATCTTCCTCGAGATATCTGAAACAGCAAATCGGCGTTTCTGATAGTGGGTGTTCTTTTTTTTTTTTTATACCTACTCAATTTCTTCTGATTCGATTATCACATAGGACTTTTATGTATCAAAGACCTGCTATTTGTTTTTTATGCTAAATGAGAGGACTAAACTCACACCTCTATAGTGCGTATCTTGTTGTATCTTATTACAGTTTAGCCTTCAGTTTCTATGACCAAAAGTTTGACAACGAAAATTACTTTAATGCGAAGTAACGTCATTTTTCAATCTTATCGCTATTTGATTTATCGATCTATATGATTAGAGATAAATTGATTTATCCCAATACTAAAATATACGCCAACTCAAAATCCACATATTTATCAAGTTATCAAATTTTTAACAATCTCCCTATCACGATTAAAAAAATTACGAAACTATCATAAGTTTGTAATTGAAGTAAAAATATATGTACACTGGACTATGATAACATAGTTAACTCGAATATATCCTTCTCTATAAACGAGTCTTACTCTCATAGAGAAGAAACAAATGTTAAAATATATATATATATATAAATCTACTGATTATTGAAATTGTATTATATTTTTAATATTAATAAAAAAAAAATATATATATATTATTGGATATTTCCTTGTCATTGTTCTTTCCCTTGAGTATATTCCTTGTCATATTTGTTTTTAGATATTAAAATTGTTTACGATGATTAGCATTTTTTTAATGATTCACATAAATAATTTACTCACAAATATTCTGCAGTTAAACCACACAAGTTCTACCGTAAATAGAATATTGGTAGCATAATTTAAAAAACAGTATGGCAGTCGGAGTAGGGTAAGTCAAATTGTGTTCACTTATCTGTCAAAACCTTCAACAACATTGTTTACATAATTCATGTGAAAGTTTCGCAAAAAAGAAAAAGTGTGATAAATAATTTTCATTATTCAATGAGTGACAGATACAAAAAAAAAATAGTTTTAGCTTTGTAGCGCGTAAAAATTAGCATATTATGGATCGAGCTGTAGGCAGGGTTGTACCAAGAAAAATGTCGTATTCGCTTTTATACATTATGCTAAATAACTCACCTGGTTCTGACATTCCCCTTCATATTGGTGTGCGGATTTTCCGTTTGGACGCAGACAGCCACAGCACCTAAAGTTTTCCCGCCAAAAGGAATAACCGCTTCCGGTGGGACTCGCTCCGTTTCCAACCCTTTCCGGTTTTTTATTTCCGTTTTCAGGAACGATACGCGAACTTCAGGTACGGCTGGAAATAAAAAAATATTTACGGTTAAGTAATTTATGTCCTTTTAATGCGTTTCCGTTTCAGGAGCTGAGCGTAAAATACATTTCATTTTTAAGCATAGCAGAAGGGTCATCGAGAATTGTGGCTTTCGGTGGCCACTTTTTTAAATATAAAATTTTAATAAAATCATCAACTTATTTAAAGTATAAGAAAACTTTTAAATATATTATATTCACTTTTTATTATTGTAATGCACAAACAATTTGTTTTTTATGGAACAAAGTATATATTTTAATGCACATATCTCTTAAAACAATTCCCTATTAAATCATACCCTTTTTATTTTTATGTTGTCCGTGTAGATCAACTGATACTATAACGATCACATTACATTTTGTTAGTTGTTAAAATATAAGTATGTGTATTGTTTGACAGGACAATAATATTTTAGGTTTATTTCTTATTTGTAATAATATATATATTTTTTTTAATTCTCAGGTGTGATATTATGAATCAGGCATATATAGCAAGTAAAATGAATGACTATAAAAATGGAGCACATTCTTTGAAAATACTAGCTACATCTATATCTATTTCATACGAGTACAAACAAGCACACAAATAATGTCAACACTTTTATAAAGATCGTGTGACAAAGGGATGTACATAACGTTATGTGATACCTCTATCGTAAGCCGTGAGAACATTTCTCTATCACGTTTTCAGCAGACTTTTCCATCCCGGACTTTTATACACAATATGAGATGTAGATGACGTCACAGACGGAAAGGGCTGAAGGAGAGAGGGGAGGTGGAGTGCACTCAGGCTTTTCTCACCTGAGTTACTCTCTCACGAGATCCCTCTGAGACTTAGAATCCATACTGTGAGTTATGAAACGTATTTACATGACGTTTTTAATATATACATAACATACATTGAACCAATAAATAATATTACAAACTAAATAATCATAATAGATTGAAATCACCGCAGAGCTATCCAATTGGTAAATTATTGATGATGTAATATTTAAATAGTCAGATAATCAAAATTGAAATATTATTTTTAATGTATTTCTTTTATTATCGAAAAAAAAGTTATTTTTCTTCTTTTAAATAACTAAAAAAATAATATTTTAGTGATTTTCTGTGAATGATTATGTAGATTCGTCAGGGTCACCAATAAGGATCATTTATGTCAGAAGTATGTGTAAGGTGAGATACAAGGCCCCATACCTCCTCGCTTCTCCCGTATGTATTTGAAAAGTTACCAATATAGAGGTTAGTACTTTTTTGAGTGTTTGTGGCTAGAGTATCATGAATAAAATAGTACTTACGATAGTTGGGTTTATGTATAGGTTGAATCTACACTTGTTTGTTACATTATAAAAAGTATAAGATTAACGTAGTACACTGGATGCGGTGCCGAGGTGCGTGCGAGTAGATGTGTCCGAGGAGCAGGCCAGGAGAAGACTGGTCGGTTCCAGGTTTCCTCGGACTGGTTGCGGCGCGATGAATTGTCTGGTTTTCTGTGGGTACCAGTTGGACTGTATATCGGTCAGACGAATGCTTATGCGGCCAGCCAATGACATATTATGGCTCGAACAAAATCTACGGGAGCATTCAGGTAACCGATAAAATCCGTAGCCACGAATTTTTTAGGATCAAAGCGTCAAAAAAAATGTTTCGGTTGTTTCAAACGAACTGTTAATTTAATTCGTTAGCATTTGACGTAGTGCCTTAGTAATACAGATTAAGAGTATTAGCTTCAATTTGCATTTACATTAGAATTTAGCTATCTAGAAATTACATTAAATAAAAGAATCAAAAAAAAAAAATTATCTTTGCGTTTACTGAGGAACTTCATTAACGTACGAGTAATTTTCAAAGTGAGTAATTTTTTCAATAGTACTTTGGATTATTTGAACTTGTGCGATTGTGCAAGATTATTTCGTGTGGTTAGATGTTTAAAGTTTGTTAGTACATATGGCAGATATCAGTGAATGAGTACCTCAATATAAATCACCCATTTATTCACATGTTCGTTTGATTATAATCGCGGCAAAGTTTTGTGTGTATATGTATGTGTAGCCAAAGTAGATTAAAAAAAAAAACTACTTACAGCTGACGGAAGTTTATTGTTGTTGGGTTACACTACACAAGTATAGTTATTTCCATTATTTTACGTATGACGCTGATAGTGACACGTTAAGTATCATTGCCAGCGTCATATGCAAATTAATGGTAAAGAGCTATGCTCGTATAGTGAGACACGTGTCGCCAACTAGCGACGCTCTCGACGGATGAATATAATACTACAGTCGATATACATACTGAGACGATTGGTGTGTGCACACAGATATAACTTGTATCTCTCGTCACAGAGATTTTTTGGTAAAGATTACTGACTTGTAGACAAATCTCATGTGTATATCAGTATCACATATGTGATAAACATGTTCCATATATAATATTATATGATGAATACATAATAAAAAATTTACACCGAGGAGCAGTCGCTAGAGATCTTGACGGGAATGCAGCCGTGAGAGCCCGAGCGACTGCCAACGGATGCTATTAGCACAAGTTATGCGGTCGGTGCCGGATGTGTTTTTGCGGCTGATGAGTTTTATATCCAGGTATATGCAAGGTGTTGATGATTGTGGAGACGATTGACCTCCACAATACTATCCATGTGTATCTACTCATTTCATCAAACTAATAAATATCCGGTTTCCGATTCAATTACTAATAAACTGAATGATCTCAATAATAGTTTGTATCCAGTAACAGTGTTCTTTTTCTCTATAGTTTGTTTACTGAGAAGAAAACATTTTCAACAACAAACCGATAAATTTGAGACAATAACGAAACGTACATTGGACGTAAAGAATTCTTAAAAGCTAAGTACATATTTCTGTATATGTAATCTGGGTCTTCAGATTTTTGGTACAATGCATAGAAAAAAAGATTATCAGTGAGATAATAAACCTTTTAATATTTTTTACTTTTAATTATAAAGAATTTATTTTATCGAATAAAAATATTCTTCTTCTTCTTTTAAAAAGGCAATCCACCCTCATAAAAAATATTCATGTTAACAAGAAGTTACAACATCACAGTATTTTAAATTTTTATAGCGTGCTAGACTTTTACCTTATTTTCTGCGTATATATTATTGTTATGAACACAACATAACTTAACTGTGTTATAAAATTAATATTTTTATATTCAGAGTTATTTGAACAATGTTTTAATTTCACTGTCCTTTTACGTGGAAATAAAATTAATCCTTTGTCTAGAATGGTGAAAAAAAAAGAAATATAATATACATATACTACGCTACATATAAACATTTTTTGTAGGCTGAAACCCTGTACTCCAAATATTTACTATTCAGAGAAATAACTGTATTCAAATTTTGTGTTAAGAGATCGAATTTTAAGCAAATATTTTTCATCTTCGCTAGATAAATCGTTGATTTGATCCCTAGGGTTGAGGTCACCTAAAAAATGTTGTGTTTACTAGAAGACCAAATAGATTTATTAAAATGCTGAAAAAAATGGGTAGGTACAGATTACTGGAATTTATCCAGAAACATTGGGAAATTCTATGTATAGTTTGAAGAAAGGCGAGAAATATTGAAGCAAAAGAATAGAGGCTGTATACAATATTTGCGATAACTTCATTATACGGGAAGGATTTGTTTTATATGAGCAATAATGCTTTGTATTGTTGAAAAGATGCCCTAAGGTTATTATAAATAAACATTGTACAATACATTAGGTACAATAATATTTAATAATTCAAAAAAAAAATTCAATAATCCAAATTTTCAAAATTAAATTTTAGAAGCAAATTCCAATCTACAAGATTTAGAGACCAAATTGATATTCCAAAACTAAAGTATACATCAACCCAAAATCGCAATATTTATCAAGGCATCAAATTTTTTAACAATCTTCCCATCACAATTAGAACATGTACAGATAGAACAGACACTCACAAATCAGATACTGTTGAGCGTTAAAATCCTAAATGCTTAATTTAAATACTTGTTTTTTATTGTACTTGTTTAATTTACTTGAGACGAATTTCGCCGTATAACTGTAATACCAATCGAATAATTTTTAACTCCACATTTGTATTTATTTATATTAACGTTCACGAGGTAAAAAAATAACATTATTCATCGAAATCATATGATTTAAATATATAATTTTTTGCACGATTCCAAGTAAAAATGTTAATCCATAAAAAGGGACAGCTGTATAACTTTATGTAAATAAGAAAAGATACAAGAAAATGTAAAAGTGACGTATTGGAATTCTGAGGGTTTACATAATAAATGTTTTCTTGATTCTATGAAATATATATATATATCTTTCATGATTCTATGTATATCTTTATAATTAATATATTTAATTCATATTTAAAATATCACAGACCTATGTTCTGAATAATTACAACTTCACAATAAGAATGTGTACTAAAAATAATAAAGTTGTATCAATGTGTCCAAAATTTAATAAAAAATTAATTGATAATTCTGACGTCTGCTATCAGTTTACTCAAAGGTATTTGAGATTCTGTAAAAATAAGGTAGATGGGTCTTTTAAATAATGAAACGATTAAATGTATTAATATCAAAAAGGTAGCATATAGGTTCGAAAATTGTCGCTAAAAATATTGTCGCTGTAGCATAGTTGGATAATGCACCTTCCCCGGTAGGAAAGAGATCCAGGTTCGAATCCCGGTGGCGCAACGACAATATTTTTCAATTGAATAGATTTTATATGTATATCTTTCTAATTAATATATTTAATTAATATTTAAATAATTATGTTCATGAAAATTGAAATACCAAATTAGTATCAAAATTATATAGGTGTCCTTTACAACAGATATATTAATTTTATTTTTTATTTCATACTTCAGTGTTTCACATTAATATAGAAAAAAGTAGCTTGGAGATTTTGGCAGCAAAGTAAAATATTAATTCGGTACTCTGCCTGTTACATCAGAATTGCACTATATTCTAGCAGATAAATACAAGTTGTTTAGTTTAAATTGATACACTGATAATGCCTTCATAAGGCGAAATGCGTCTCAGTTAAATTAAACGAGTAGAATTAAAAAAACAATGTTTTATTTTCACAAATGTTGCTACGTAGTTCTACAAACAACCCTCCCTTTACAAATATTTCCTGAAATCTAGCTGACTTATAAATAATCGTTACGATTTTGATAATTATTTTTTATTCTAAACATCTGGATAACTTTGGCGTAATTGGCACTAGTTTATTTATCTTGAATTAGAGTAATAATTGTGTTTTCCTTGTATAATAGTCTGTTTTAACAAAAATGTATTCAACATATGTAACTAATTATTAAGGAGAACACATTCTTAATATGAAGTCGTAATATTTCAGAACATACGAGTAGGTCTGTGATATTTTAAATACTAATTAGAAAGATATGCATACATATAAAATCAATTTTATTGAAAAATATATTGTTGTTGCCACCGGTATTTGAACCTGGATCTATATTCAATCCGGGAAAGGTGCATTATCCATTGATACTACAGTAGACAGTACCTTTGTCGACAAATTTTCGAACCCATATGTTACATTTTTCAAATTAATACATCTATCGTTCCATTATTTGAAAGCCATCTACTTTGTTTTTACGGAATCTGAAATAACTGAGTAAACCGATAGCAGTCGCCAGAATTAAAAATTATTTTTATATTAAATTTTGGACACATTGATACAATTTACATATTATTATCGGTTTACTCAAAGGTATTTGAGATTCCGTAAAAACAAAGTAGATGGCTTTCAAATAATGGAACGGTAGATGTATTAATTTAAAAAATGTAACATTTGGGTTCGAAAATTTGTCAACAAAGGTACTGTCTACTGTAGCATAGTTGGATAAAGCATATTTCTTGGATTAGAAAGAGATCCAGGTTCGAGTCCTGGTGGCAACAACAATATATTTTTCGAAAAAATTGATTATGTATGTATATCGTTCTAATTAATACATTTAATTAGTATTTAAGATACTAATATTCAAACTTGATCAACCCCGTGATAAAATAACGCCAGCTGTCCCGATCCGTAGCACTTTGAACATATTATTGAATGAGAGACCTTTTTAAGTGAGAGATCTTACCAAATCTGGGTCTACGAAGACCGGTTGTCGAGGCTCATTCAACTCTTTCTCTGCCATCGGATTTCGTAATGTTTCCTCAAAAGTTACTTCAGAATCAAGACATTTGTACACACAAATATTATGTTTTCAATTGCAAGAACCATTTATTTGGAGCTAAAATTATTTTCTCTTTAGTGATTCAATAGTCTGCTGTGTTTAGTTCTATTGAAAAATCTAGATTATTGGAATCAATAAAAACAATATAACTTTATATACAAAGTTTCATATGTTTAGATTATGATAGCGTTCGCTATATTTTATTGCTCATCTCGCATCGCACATACTAAAAAGTGAAAGAAAAAAAAAAATTAATTTATCGTGTTCTAATATTCCAAAAGAAAAAATATTTTTTAATCATAAAATTAATTTTGAAATGAAAAAAAAAATTGTCTTCGAGAAAGATAAATATGGTTTGCATTTTTAACTTCATATTTAACGGATAATAAACGTCTTCAACATTCTTTCCAGCATTCTTGTCTTTTTTTGACCTAGCGCCCGGCGTAGGGGTATCCAACCACCCTCAGGGAATTGCATATATAAAATCTGAAGTGGCCCACACTTGACTTTCTCCTCACAAGAATGCACACGTACTAGTACAAGCAGATTCCGTGCTACAACTTCTCGTATAGTGTATTACGCTTCGGGAAATTTTAATTAATTAAATTCTTCTTTTATTCGTATGCTTATGTGGTGGCTTACATTAATTACATGCACATATATCATACATATAATACTTATAGTTATATTTACAACTCACGCTTTTAAATATCTCATTAACGAAATTCTGACGATGAACCTGTATACATAGAGGTCTACTGGCGGTATACATACGTTCATATAAGTTGTGGACAACAATAAATTCTGAGAAATGTATATTAACAAAATTACAAAATATTATGATGTATTAGAATTTTAATAACACCACTATAGATGTAATAACACAAATATTTAAAATAGATTTATTTTAGATAAATTCTAGTTGTTTACAGCTTATTGGAATGTATGAACTGCACTGGTATGACGACTACATAATATGCTATCATATACGCTTTAAGGATGTCTGTAAAGTAGACATGATGATATTCCATATTGACGCAGACCAGTGCTAATCAGTATGTTGCTGAAAGCTGATGGTGGGTAAATAAACTCACGTTAAAGATCTCAAAAGTTGTTATGATATATGTAGCGTAGATACCTATTATGAACTGAAATTTGTGTATTTTTTACAAGTAATATAACTTTTTAAATAATATAAATTGTTTACACATTGGCGAAGGGTGGTAGAAATTCGGGAGAAGGACAAGACAATGCTCAAGGATTAACCAGGAAGAAACGATCCATCTGGATTTTCTGTAATCTAGTCACAGCTCCTGAACTTCAGGAACCTTCTTCGGTGATCAGCATGAAGCACAGTTATCCACAATAGCTTTACAACAACTTCAAGTTAGTAACGAGCACAGAGCAGCATCCATTCTCCTTGACAGTTTAAAAAAGTCATAAATAATACACAGAAAAAGTCGTGCTCTGTGGTGAAGATAAAAGAGTAGGTGGGGGGGGGGGCAGATATGTACAGTAAACATAGTGGAGCATCTACACACGCGCACGGCGATCCGTGGGCCTGTCATAAATACCGAATAAACGATCCTCTTTCGAAATTCGTCAAGGTTTGTAGAGGAAGTGTCCTCGTGTGATCATTTCGTATTGGATTACTAGGTCAGTACCATTTCAGCAGTATCTGTGTCTTGGCTAGTTCTATTAGTTGTGCGTACTAGTCGAGATTTGAAAAGTCATTATGATCAAGTGTATTTAATGATCAGTGCAACAATGATCAGTGGATCAATTACAGAACAGAATATTTGTGTTTACATAATTCATATTGAGTCAGAGTCGCCGATTCGTGTTGTTAAATTTTGTGTGACCATCAGGATAAACCACGGACGGCGTCATCCACAGGTGAGTTGAGTTGTCCTCCTATTCTCGTGAGCCATCCTGGTCCGCTATATCGAAGGATTCCCTATTCTCTTTCCAATTCCCTATTCCGTTCTTTACACCTTCCAACTATTTAACCATTTCCTCCGTTTAATCCATCCTGTCCGATTCCACCATCACCACCATAGTGACCGGCGACTTGTGTCGGTCACACTAAGTCATTAAAGTAACGTTACCTTTTATAAATATTATAATTTTATTGGCGATCTGCGTCCGTTGTTGAATACAGACCTGCTTTTTTTTTGCTTTTTACGGTTTTCTGCCTCACGCGCATTGCTTAAAATTTGTTCATAAATGAGATTTTAAGAGATTTTCGATTGGAGATAATCTCTAAGATATAGAAGACAACTCTCAGCTTTCGTAGTTCCCGTGTATACGCCATATCTCAGAGATTCGCCGTCTCGCGCCTTCCTTCACGTTCATCACGTATCTACACGTCTAACGTCTTTATCGTTCGTCATTTGAATGATATGAAATTAAACGAATGTTTGTTATTTAACGCCGTATATTAATATTTAATTAATTATATATAACTAAAACTAAACTTTATATATTGATACTTCTACAATATGTTCATTCAAATAACTCACACCTAGCAATATATCACGGTCATAACATAACACAACATAAGATAACAAATAAACATCTACACACCAGTTCCGAGAGCACCTACGACATTATTTTAACGTTTCTACATGTTTTTAGCTGCTCCGAAACTATACGACACACATAACACTACTGGATATTGTTCATTTACAAAAATAATAACGCAAATATGGGCTGGATTGGGTAGAGATCAGTTAGAAGCAACGCTATCCGACAACCAACAACTTGGTCACAACACAATATACTAATAATTCACTTCAGATATGCAACATATTCATTAAATTTTTTTATTGTATCTCTGTCGACTTATTGTTTAATTAAATGACATCACAACATCATGAAAAGAACTCGCTACTTTCAACTACTAACACAGACAAATGTCTAACAAAGTGTAGCCAGGACAATGCTGTATAAATCAGAGGTGGATTCCTACTGCATCCCGCACAATAACTAATAGTAATATATACTCATTTCATTTTCAGTGCGTTTATTTTTATAACAACATTCATTTTATAGCTTGCATCAATATAAAAATTCTTAGTACAAATATTATAATTCATTTCATTTACATGCAAACCTGTTGGCTGCTTCCTACTTCGCTAGGTACATATGAAGTACCTGTTCTGAGGTAGGTAGCCATAAGATTATATAAATTAGAATATAAGTTGGAAGTAAGGTAACAAATTAAATTAAATGGTAAAAAACAGAAAAATCAAAAGGAGACAAGTTGAGATAATAAGTAAATTGAACAAAGTAAATTTTTCATACAGACTAAAGATATGTAAGAAATAAAAAAAATAAACAAGTAGGGAGCATAAAAAACATGATAAGTACGAGGTAGGATGTAACAACAAAAAGAATTACATAAAATGAGTAGCTTTGATCATTTAAGGAACTCTTCCAGCTGACTTCTAATTTTCAAAAGCCATTGCTTTATAGGCACACAGAATTGAGGATACGATACCGTTGCCATCTCTTGTGGTAGCTTATTGTGTATCTGCGGTCCTATAAAACATGCATGCTTTGAGAAAATGAGGTGTTCATTAAAGGAACAGCTAGTTTTCTTTGAGTTATTGCCCGAGTACACATAGAATGTATGATAAGGCGCAGAATTCTGTTTTAATGTATGTCTTTAAGCAGAATCTTTATGAATGCTAGATATTTAGCACCTTGAGTTTTTAGAATAGCGGCTCTGATTCATACTGAAAGAATTTATTGAGAATTATTCTCATTATGGCTTTTTGCATTTTAATCAGTGGGTCGAGTATTGTGATAGCGGCTCCACCCCAGCCAACTATACCATATCCTATGATCCAGAGTGCGAAATATACATAACGCATTTGTTACAGGTTCAGCACGTTCCTTAAAATCTTGTTGCATTTGTTACGATAAAAAAATGATTGACCTGTTTTATTCATGCTAAATGTAAGATATTTTGTTTTATTCGTATTTAGAGTAAATAGGTTACTGTCCAGCCATATTTAATTGTTCTCAGATTTTTTCCAGCTATTCCATAGACTTTTTCCCATGTAGTGTCTTTATAGAGAATAACCGTACCATCTGCAAAGCTGATGATTTTGGCTTCATTGTCGTCAGTACTACATAAATTATTTATATTAATTAGAAAAAGTATCGGACCTTAAGTGCTTCCTTATGGTACACTAAATTAGATGTATTCCAAATCACTAAAGGTATTACACAGTTTCGTAGTGTGTGTTATTTTTTCCATATAGTTTTGAAACTATCGGAGTGTTATTCCATTAACACAATATTTTTCAGTTTATGAAATAAAATAGGATGTGAAATAGTGTCAAAAGCTTTGGCTAAATCCAAAAATACGCAAGTATTTTGTTACCGTCATCCAGATTAGGCACAATATACTCTGTAGAAGCAGATATTGCATATTGTGAACTATTTTTTTTTTCTAAATTTGAATTGATTTTTGGATAGAATATTATGTTTGTCCAAAAACTTCATAAAGCGATGTTTAGCCGCTTTCTCAATAATCCACTCTTTTAAGATTTTCGGGAAAATACTTGTCTAAAACTCAAATTAAAAATCTATCGGACCTCATTGAGCAGTTAGTTCTCAGAGAGTATATGTACTTAAGAATCTCGTTAGTATCGAGCAAGTACATTGAAAACTCTGGTGGATTTGTAACATTATGTTTATTAGATGTTCTTCAGTCGATCCTTTTCTTTTAAGTATATTTTTGGCAAGATCGGCTCCAACATTTGCGTAGTACGTAATTGACAATGATGGAGGAGTGGTCTTCCGTATTCAAGACAACATCGTTCGCTTTAAGATCTTTAATATTTTCACTTCAATTTGTATTTTTATACATAATAGAAATATAACTAAAATAAATGTATCATGTTATATTATTATATTTTATATTCATCTCTGTTACAACAAAAAAAATGTATGTTAATAAAGTAAATCTATCTAACTTTTAAAATAGACAGTTGTAAGGACATATGGAGATTTTAGGTAACGTTTGTGTGCACATCTCTGTCAGATCGAACTTCGTATTCACCGACTTATGTTTATGTCTCTTTCTATCAATCTCAAGCAGATCTCAGAGTTTATCTCCAGATCAACACGTTTACATGGTATTGAGATGTATCTCAGCTAAATCTCTGAGATTATCCGTGGACACGAGCCTTTAGAACGGATACAAAATACTAGTAACATAAATACGGTATTTTTTCAGACCAGAATCAACTGTTTTTTATTATTATTATATTTAAACCCAAGTAAGGTGCTGTTGTGAGAGAAAAATATGTTGAAAACTGAGAAAACTTTGTGGGAGATCCGGTCAGATAGTACGACTGTTGTCAAGTAAAGTCACGGCATTGAATAATTAGAATCTTTTATTAACGGACGAATGATAAGACGATAAATTGCATCTACTTAAACTATAATACATATTATTAAGAATAACACATTCTTATTGTAAAGTTGTAATTATTCAGAATATAGGTCTATGATACTTTAAATACAAATTAAAAACAAAGTAGATAGATGGCTTTCAAATAATGGAACGGTAAATGTATTAATTTGAAAAAAGTGTAACATATAGGTTCGAAAATTTGTCGTCAATCCACTGTGTTAGTATAGCATAATCGGATAATGCACGTTTCCCTGATTAGAAGAGATCCAGGTTCGAATTCCGGTAACAACAATAATATTTTTCGATAAAATTGATTTTAAATGTATACCTTCGTAATTAATACATTTAATTTGTATTTATAATACATATAGTCAATTATATGTTATAACCACAAACAACAAAGTTATTCTATTAGTTTGTGGTAATAATCAACCTGAGTTACGACAGGTTGACCCTCACAAAACGGCTTTCACCAATTTAAATTTTATTGGCGGGAACGATCGCAAACACCCGTATTTACTGACCATTAGACCATGCCCGAGTCACCCTCGCACGTCTCCCAGGGCAATTTCAGGATATAATTAATATACCTACTGACTTCCGAGGTAGGAAAATGGGAGACGGGACCCAGAAGTACAGGAATATATATCGCCCTGTTGATAGAAAAGTGATACGATAATAAAAAATATAAAAACTTTACAAAAGTCAATTTTTTATCAATTTCGATTGACGCAAAAGGGGCCAGCATATTTTTGCCCGTCAGTCGTATATCAGTAATCTATTATTTTTTCGTGTATGCACATTATTATTTACGACCTCCCATTTGGCGATATAATCGATAACAGACATTTATTCGCGTAATCTTTAGGAGTTTTTTTTTTATAACAACTATATTTAGTAATGTTTTTCATAATTAACTGCATTCTAAATTTTTAAATTATGACTATCAACGTAGCAATATATAATACGATACTGGCAAAACATAGAACATATTTGACACATTCACTCTCATTGCAATATACCTCTATAAGATTATTAATATTTTTACTCTCACTTTTACCTGGTATATTATTTTCAATTTTCTTTTTAAAAATATTTAATAAACCGAATTATGATTATAAATTACTTACTTTATTTATACTACTATTTATTGTTAAATCAACATGTTACGATACCTATGGTATATTCTTCAGGAAACTATACTAAAATTAAAAATGCAAGCATACATAAAATCAAAAATATAAAAGTATAAGTGGTGGGTAACTAATTAGGATTTACTGTGGAAACATAATAAAACTAACTATTTTCAAAAAAGATTTGATTATTTATAATATTTCTAAAATTTTAAATGTATCCAACTATAAAATTGTATGTAAAATTTCTAAACCCTTGTTAATGTTAAAATAATGCATTATTTCCAAAATATGATAGGTGAATTCAGAATAGTTGTTGCTATTTAGACATCTCGGGTGCTCCTTAATTCTTATATCAAAATTTCTGCATGTTTTACGTGTATAAAAATTATTGCATTCATTGCAAATTAACCAAAACGTTTTGTCTTATTGTTTATTGTTATATGTGGCCACAATGTAATTTTGCTAATATTAAAGATGTGAATCATGATTATTTTTTTATAATTTAATTTAATTTACCTCAACAGAAAAGCACAGATTGATTATTCAGTTATCGGTTAATCGGTGAGACATTTGTAATAAATTGTAATCTGTGACGATAAAATGTCGTGATAAACGTTATCACTGTACACATATATTAGAATTGAACATTTATCCCAAACTATTTTATTTGATCCGTTGTTAAATGAATGAAGATGCTGCGGATGAAATATTCATCTGTGAGTAATACAAAATATATGAATATATAATACACAGTAGAAACTATTATTAATTATTATTTTATGCCAAGTCTACTCTGTGAGGGTTCCATTTACCCTGTGAGGATTCTATTTACCCGTGTGGATGGTTGGAGTGACAGCAACTTAAGTTTAGTACGAAGCTGCTGTTTTTAACTCACAATATTCTCTGAATGACTATGGATACCTAGAATTCTACACACATAAATGTACGTGATAGTTGTGGTTAGATAACCAGAAGAACACTGGTTCAATTCGGTATCATAACTACAACAAATATATACATAGTACATGCCTATGCATTATTGGTTATTTTGAATATTAAATTAAATCACATTTCATTTATGAATCTGAGATTATTCAGAAAATAGTTACTTAATAACTAATACTAATTCATAAGTCAGCATAAAAATATACTGAAAAAATTTACCTATTGAAAATTTGTTGCTGTAAATTAAACTTGAATTCGAAATTGGATCATTACATCGGGTTGTGTCATAAGTTTTTACGTTTTTTTAATGTGTGTAAAAATGCACCTTTCTTCGTTAATTTATTTTCTATTATAAATGTAATAATAATTTTATATTATCAATGTTACACGAGTAAAATAATATAAGTTACGAGTCCCAACTTGGACATAATGCAATTTTAGCAATTAAAAACATTGATTAGAACGCGGAAGACTTGACACGACCAGGTAAACCAGATACTGGAGGATGGTCTTGTTAGAAGTCTCAATAATCGGCGAGCTTGTATGAGAAGATGTATGAATGTGGATGAGGCGAGAACTGTGTCAGGACAGAAGAGTTTGGCGCTCTATCCTCTCTGCCTACCCCCACGGAGAAACGGCGTGATGGTAAATAAGTAAGTAAGAGAACATTTATAATGCAATGGGTAGGGATCCAATAAAATTAATATATTGTCTTTTACAAAATACTTATGACACAACCGTATGTATATATATATATAACGTTTTGGTGGGGGTTTATGATATCTAATTTTAAAAAATATATTATTATTGTAATCAATTTCAGCATCAATTTACTTTCAAATTTCCCAACGCCTGACATACATACAGTCAATGAGATATTATAATATGTAAGATTATAATTCGAACATTTGTTAATTCAGAAAAAAATCTTTTAAATCATTAAAAATTAATAAATATTAAATTTAATATAAACCATCAAGGGTAGTTATTCAAAATTGAGACGAAATTAATACCTTTTGGCTCTTCTTATTTATGTATTAGTTTATTATTATTATGCAATTTATTCATGATAGTTAATAATCAGTAAATCTTTTTAGGTCTGATGGCAGCGAAATACTTGACCGAAATAAGTTAAGCAAATCATGTTAATTCAAAATGATTAGACATTTGACACGACTCTTGCAGGGAAACGATTTTTTTTTTTTTAAATTTAAAAACCTGAATAAAGAAATTGAGACTGATGACAACAATGGAGAAGGTCTAATGGTTAAGACACTAGTCTAGTGATTCAATGGTTAGATTTTCGAGATTCTTTTTAGATCAGCAATTTAGTAATATTTTCATAGCACAAGTATTAAGGTCAGTTTTAAAATACTAAGAATATCAATATTACATCAATGCTTTTTAAAAAATATTAGAAAAATACTTTTAACTGTGTTAATGACATTAAATATACATAATAGCAACGTTACAATTTTGGATACCTTTTTTTTAATAGGACAGCTGGAGCCGGGACCGATTTAGAAGCTTATGCTTCCTTGTCGATCCCACTCATCGAAGCTAATAAAGATACGCGACTTTAATTCAATAACATATTTATACAAAATGAAAAAAGAGAAGAGATTCAATGTGATTAGCAATTATCGCAAAATTTAGACCCTCCAGCGTCCCTTAAGTGCTTAAATCCATAGAATACATAGTTTTACATACATATGAAAATTCAAGATGCAGTAGTTTAAGGCAGTCACTCAGGGATCCAATCTTCAAAAAACACTCCCAAAAGAGGAACAGTGGACGTGATACAAAATTTATTGAGTCACACTTAGACGGACAGACTAACGGAGTTGCAAAACACGAGGTATGGAGAGTGAAAGGTAGGTGCGTAGGTGGAGTCTCATCTACGCAGGCCGGCAACTACCCACCTAAGAAGCTTCAACGAGTCACCCATACCCGAATAAATTTCAATTCCTTATGTTGAAGAAGATTCGTCCCATTACTAATTAGGTTTGCATTCCTAGGCGGGCGGTATCTAAGTCCAGTCAAACCACCAATCATACGTTCACGTGCATCTCAATGCATCAAAATATGGTCAGGCGTCTGTTCCACTCTCCCACATGTACACCACGGGGCATCACAAGTTTGAACTCAAACAGCTTACTCCGGAATTGTCCATGCCCCGTAATCATCTGCCATTCAAAATGATTTAGGTCTGGAGGTTTCATCACGCCTTTCAACTTGATATATGAATATTTACGTAAGTTGTTCAACATGATAGAACTTAATGCTAAACTTTGGAATCATTAACTAGTTTATAAGCTGCTTGACACAGTGAGCAAGAGTTGCAGTGTTCATGTATTCCCTGACTAGTTCTCATTCGGAGGCTTTATATTAAGTATATAAGATTTTATAGTAGTATTTAAAAAAAAACTCAGACTGTGTTAGCCAACGTTCCAGGGATAAGACAATGGAACTAACGTGGATAGTCGCTGATGAATACTACAGTATAGGTTAACTTATTCCAGTATATTTGTGAGCCCGCCATAAAACATCCCCTGTGTGTTTACAGCTGGCTAGCGAGGGTTGGCGTGATGCGAAGGTAACGTATTCCACTCCCCGCGGACTGAGATGTTTTGTCACGCGAACTTCAGGATGCCCGGATTAATCTGTCTGCTACGTGGAAATATTGAAACGTCAGGTAATTCTTACATTTATCTTTATTTTGGTCTGCGCCTACAGAATTTCCAACGAAAAACTTCATCAACGCAAAATTCTAAAATTTTAATTAAAAATTTTTTTCTTCTCTGTCAAAGTGGTTTCAATTTTCAGAAGCTTTTACACATTTCCATAAATTATCATTGTAGTAAATTAAAAACGGAAAAATTATCTTTAATTGTTTTTTTTTACTGATAGAAAAAAAAGACATAAAACATGAAATAAAATGATAAAAGATTTTATACGTAACAAAAAAGAGTTACGGTAAAAGGCTTATTTGTACAAGCATTCTGAATAAGCCATTTATTTTATGTGTTAATATACTGTATCGGAAAATATGAAAAGGTACGAAGGAATGAGGAGAAAATCTGTCTATTCAAAACTGGTAACGAGTCAAAGAAAAGTCGTCAACAAATAACTTTCCACCGCTGAATTGTGGTTTTGATTCAGAGCGACAAGAAACTTCAAAAGTTCCCACTAAATCACTAGAAATTCACTTGCGACAAATGTTTTCAAGCGATGGCATGTATTAGAAAATATGTGTCGATAATTTGTAGCTCTTGACCTAAAGCTTTGTATTTAAAATTTTACATTTTATTTTGCTAAGAAATGTTTCATGTACATATTTGATTTTCTATAAAAATAAAACATGTATATAAATAAAAGCATATCTATCTATCATAAATGTTATAATTTTTATTACATACCTACCATGTTATAGTCGTCCAGTGAAGTAATAGTGTTATTGAAAATATTTTAATAATCTTAAGTAAATCAAAATTTATTAAAAATAAAAATGTCTATGATTATTTTGTGACGGTATCTACAAAAAAAAAGAAAACAAAATTCTTACCTAAATCGGAAACAAAAATTTTCCAAACGAGTTTATAGAATGAAAAATAATTCAAACTCAATACCAGTGGAAAATTTTATGGTCAATTAAAATATTTAGATAAAACTTTAAAGCCGAAAAGGTAGCGATTGAAAAAAAAACAGATTTAAAAAATATATAAATTATTGGTACAGTTCGAATAAAAAATACGTCTCGAGCCGAATTGGGCTATTACATAAATCATAAAAGTTCGACAAAACACACTACGAATTTGTGCTTAAAATGTATTTTATGTAGCCATAAATACATCAGTTTTAACATGAGCGTGAAATTTTTACACGAAAAATTTAATTCAACAACATGTTTGACTTAACACACTGAATAGCTATAAATTTTTCGAATAACTGAATACATTTTTTTAAAAATACTATATACAACAACAAAAAAGTTTATTATTATGTGAAGTAGAGGCAGTCATATTATACTTATGGATACTTATAGTACCTTTAAAACTTAATTTCTGCATTATATTTGTCGTTTTAAATTAAGGTTATATGATTTTAGAATATGTCTTAGATATCTTGATATATAACGCAATCAGAATTTATCAATTAGATGTCAATATTCACGAATAAGACAAAATATTTAAGCTGGTTAAATAATCATCCATGGACATCATCGATTTCAAACGTCACTTAAATCTAGTTAAGAGATCTAATTATCGTTACTTATCCACAATCAAAACTGAGAAGAGACGCTAATAACAATGGTTTGCGATTAAGTGGATTCCAATGCGAAGGTAATTTTTTTAATAAAATACCTAACGGATTTTTCACAAGACATTTCAGTGATTTTAAAAATCATTTAAGGTAGATATTAATAAAACAAGAAAAACTCTTTGGGGATCTGTTCAGAGAGCTCTCTAAGCATCTTTGAAAAAGTCTCACAAAATCCGGTTGCAAAATCCCATAAACAAAACAAAACCCACGTTTTGAATTCATCCGTAAATACATAAAATGATCCGCAGCGGACAAAAACCTGATATTATTTTTTTTCTACATAATTTCTATAAACATAATCTGATATTACGCGGTAAGCGGTAAGTCAAAATTAAATTATGATAATTTTTTTTAGTTTAGGCAAATATTAAATATGTTATACTAAAAATAAGTAACCAAACTTTATGTACGTGTTTACCTAATTTCAATATTAAATTGCAGCGATGTAAATTCACAATTTCTGGGATACCTATATATATGTACATATCAAATTGCTAGGCTGTAGATTTGATCCTGATTCCACATGATTTCTAATTATTATTAATAATATTCTTATTTAACAAATTATTAAAATAATAATAAATTAGTAAAAATAATAATGTATACGTTCGTCATCTTTAATCAGATAAAATATACAAACTATATACCTTGAAGTTGGTATTATACATGCTCTGCGTCTGTTTTAGGAAAGGTTGTAGAGGGTGAATATTATGTTCCAGGCTGATTTTGTTTAGCCGCCATTTAGGTTTGGCAAACATTTGTCAGTTTGCATTTGGTAGTCGTAGAGAGTAATTGATTACAATTTATTATAGAGTTGTTGATGACGCCTCAATAATGTGTCATTAAAACATTTTATTTAAATAATAATGGTGATCGCTATCGTCACATCTTGGAAGTCTTCTTAGTAACCGAATGGGGTCGATTGGGTCTGCAACACGTGTACTTTTAATAGGACAGTGACACCTCTTACAAATTTTGCGAGAATTTTTTCCCGGCCGCATAATGTCAAGAAGTGGTGATATCTACTGGCCTCCACGATCACCTGGCTTGGCGGCTCTCGACTATTTTCTGTGAAAGTACTTTAAAGGAAAAGTCTACGCCAATAACAGATGCTACAGGATAATATTCGAAACAAAAGTACTCAAATAACACGCAAAGTGAGCGAGAATGTCATCAAAAATGGTTAAAAGATCACGCATTTATACCGCTGCCAGAGGCAGCCATCAGACCAATGTCATATTTCTTACATAATTGTAATAAATGAAATAATTGTTAAATAAAAATCAAATAAAAAAATGATGTTTCATTTTCTAGTTATTCAAAAACCACATCAGCCTGGAACATAATGTTCATCCTGTATTTAGGTAGAAAAATGGATTTAAGGTGGGAAGCCAATTTGTACATAATGGTATTTAGACAGAAAAATGGATTTAAGATTGGTGAGAAGCCAATTTCGGTAAGAAACCAGATTATTTAAATTGGTTAAAGAATATTCTAACGAGAAAATGTATCTATATGGACAGAGATGGATCAACAGCGAGCCACAGTGATCTGCAAATGAAATCTAATGAACATTCAGTACACATTTAGGATATTAGGCGATGGATTTGAGCCTAAGATTGACTTAGTACCTGGAAGTCTTAGCTGGTAAAAGTGGTTGGAATCTGCTTATTCAATAAGTGTGACTATTATTATGAATCTAGTCTAAGTCAGGAAATTCTAAAAAAATCAGTTGATCAATTATATCGCGTCACGTTGTTTTAAATTAATATAATGTGATGCAAATTGTAACAATTGTGAATTTTTTTTTAGCCTTGTATTCAATGTGTTGTTACGACGTTCAACGGTATTACGGTGCTGTTTATTTTGATAATAGAGTCATTTCAACTTTAAATTTTTTATTTACTTTTAAGCTATTTATATGACGAAATAAATTATAAATCTAGTAAACTAAACAAATTTTGAAACATTGTGTTGTGTAATATAAACATATTTTTTAATCAATTCAAACGCAAACCTTTAAATATCTCAAAATGAAAGAAACATGACTTAGACCACTTTCATAATAATGGGCACAATTAATGTAAAATAATATATATTTTTAAGATTAGATAAATCAAATTTGTGGTTAAAATCCATTATTTTAAATTGTTAACTTTGTTTTATTAACCATTTAATGAATTAAAATACATCATCTACTTGTTTAATTAATGATATCCTGAAGAAGAAAAAAATATTTTTTGAAACCGGTAGATATAATTTAATTCAGTAAGTTTTAATTAAACAATGTTAACAATTTAAAATAATAATAAATATATTGTTCAAAAACTTTATAATTTTAGTTTGTTTTACATAATTTCTATAAGATTTCAATTTATTTGTTTTAAAGTAGAATGTAGTATATCCTATAAAGCGAAATTAATAATGCCTGTAAATAAGAACTCTTACATGTTCAGTGCAAAGTGAAAAAACTTTAAAATGGTTAACCTAGCATGCTTTTCAAAACCCATTAAATTTAGAACATGAAATAATGTGTAATTATCATAGAAACCTTTTAAAGCTACCAGTATACTGGATCTATTGGAAGAGAAGTTTTTTATGGATAAAAGAAATAATTAAAATTTACAGCTAAATAAATCATAAATGATGGAGAAATATATACTGTTAGGTGGAAGAGACGTTTACGAAAGATCGGATTACACAAGAGCGTGCCTAGAATATGTTTGGTGACCATACATTACGAGGACAATGCTGATTTTCTGATTAATTATTATCGTCAGTTTTAAAAAGACTTTAATAAACAATACAGATACGTGTTTTATCACGTAAAAGTGTTTTTTGTGGATCAAGAAGTTTAAAAGTGGCCGGACAAGTGTGACGCACGAAGAGCAGGACGCCCATCAAATTCCACCACGGACGACCAGATTGAGCAAGCTCGAGAGATGGTTCTAGCGAATAAGCGAGTTACCATAGGTGAGGCAGCGTCTTCTTTGAACATCAGTGATGGTTTTGCCAATCAAATCATCCACGACGAGCTTGGCTTCCGTAAAATTTGTGTAAATAAATTATAGACGAAAAATGTACATAATTTTTGACTTGCCATCGTATAAATTTATAACGATACAAAGTTTAATAAATTAATTTCTGGTGCATAATAAATTAAATACATTTGATTAAAATAAAGCTAGTTATGAGAATTATTCATGATCGGGCCATTTTAAAACTAAGAATCGTTTTGTCGTAAACTCATAATAATTTATTAGGAGAACACATTCTTATTGTGAAGTTGTAAGCATAGTTGGGTAATGCACCTTTCCCGGTTTGGAAAGAGATCCAGGTTCGAATTCCGGTGGCGCAACAACAATATATTTCAATAAAATTGATTTTATATGTAACTTTATAATTATTATGAAAATATTTATTAAACTTCTTTTTAAAATAATTCACGTTCAAACATTTTTTGAGACCGAGGCACAAGGTTGACAATCCCCTCGTCGAAGAAGTTTTCCGCCTGTTTCTTGAACCAGTTGTAGACAGTTTCTTGGCGCGGTCAGCGGTCTGTGTGTAATTTGGTCCAGTATTTCTCACCCGAACTTCTGCAACTCTTCTGGCGTGTTTCGACCAACATGAAGACGCACGTTATTGTGCAGCAAAAATTGCCATCAGCGTCGATTGTGTATAGCACACGGTAACTTTCGTAAGGTTTCGCAGTACCTTTGTACATTGATAGTTTTTCCTCGAGAAAGATATCAGAGATGAGAAATCAGTCGGAAGAACGCTTGTTCGCACAATTATCGTACATTACAATCGGCGGGACTAATGATAGATATGGTTTATAATATACCACAGAAAAATTACAATTAATGCATTAAAAAGTTCGAAGGTTACAGACAAGTTCCTAACAACTTTTTATTCCTAAGCATCTAGTTATACTCGCAAACGATTCTTACTTTAGAAACGGCCTACGTACTAGAATTATCTATACTGATAGATAGGGTTACAGACAATTTATGACAAGTTCCTGAAAACGTTTCATTCTAAAGCATCTACTTAGATTGTTAATAAATGAAAATGGCCATTACATATAAATGACCAACGTACAAAAGTGATCTATATTATGGTTATTGAGGAGAATACATTCTTATTGTGATGTTGTAATTATTCAGAACGTGATATTTTAAATACAAATTAAATGTATTAATAAAAATGAATTGTCTATTCTGGCACCTCCTATCGGTTTACTCAAAGGTATTTGAGATTCCGTAAAATACAAAGTAGATGGTTTTCAAATAATGGCACGATATATGTATTTATTTTTAAAATGTATGTTTGAAAATTTGTCATCAATCCACTGTGTAGGTATAGCGTAATCGGATAATGCACGCTCCTTAGATTGGGAAAGATCCAGGTTCGAATCCCGGTACAACGAAAATATTTTTCTATAAATTGATAGTATATGTATATCTTTCTAATTAATACATTTAATTTGTATATTATATTATATATTTGTATATATAATTTATATTATAATTACATTCAGAACAAAAAACACAATATTATCAATACAGTTAAAAAATTATCATCCGAATATTTTAGTAACAACAGTTAGAAAGAAAATCAAAAATAAATTACAAAATATTTCATTTCTCTCCATGAATATTAACCATGGCCGTTCAACTTGTATATATGTATATATGTATGGATAATTGTGTGAAAGAACTGGAATGGATGAAATGTAGGAGCGAAAATGGGTGATTTGATTGTACGAGTATGCTGTTTATTGTATGCCAATGGTGCAGTATTAATGGCGAATAGTGAACAAGAATTAGTGAGTAGAATGTACGATATACGCAATAAAAGTGAACTTATTATGTATGTTAACAAGTTGAAAGTGATGTTATTGGAAAAGGAGGAAAGTTAGACCACGTGCAAAATACCTATAGATAAAGAATATTTGTTGAGGAGAACACATTCTTATTGTGAAGTTGTAATTATTCAGAACATAGGTCTGTGATGTTTTAAATACTAATTTAATGTATTTATTATAAATATATACAAATAAAATCAATTTTGTCAAAAATATTGTTTTTGTGCAACCGGGATTTGAACCTGGATCTCTATTTCCAATCCGGGGAGGTACACTACAAATTGTGTTATAACGCCAGTATTTTTCATGACAAATTTTCGAACCTATATGTTACACTTTTTTAAATTAATACATCTGTCGTTCCATTATTTTTTAAAACCATCTACATTATTTAGAATGTTTGGAACAAGTTGATGAGTTTGTGTATTTGGGAAATAGGTATGTTTGATAGAAACGGAAAGGCTGAGAAAGACATTGAAAGGAGGGTGACTGCAGGGAATACGGTGAACGGCGCTTTGAATAGTATACTATCTAATGGAAACTTGTCAGCAGACGCTAGAATAGCAATATACAATAGAGTCCTTGTACCGACTCTGACGTATGGAAGTGAGACCTGGAGCTGACAGAAGAGGAACGAAAGTAGTGGTAACAAATCCATTTAGAAAGGATCACTTAGGTGGTTTGGTCATATGGAACGGATGAATAAGGAGAGAATGGTAAGAAAGATATATGATGCAATTGTTGATGTCATTAGAAATAGAGGACGTTCGCGGAAGAGTTGGCACGACCAGGTAAACCAGGTACTGAAAGATGAACCTGTTAGAAGGCTTAATAATCGACGATCTTGTATAGGAAGATTTATGAATGTGGATAAGGAGAGAATTATATATCAGGACAGAAGAGTCCTACCCCTACGGTGAAACGGCGTGATGGTAAGTTAGTGAGTTATGAATATTAACAGAATGTTTTAAAGCGTGGTCACCTTAAATGTTCACCACCTGGCGGGCGTTTGGAAAATTCTTACGTGCATTTTACTCTACGTGTGATATGAAAAGAATTGCGCTTAAGTGATTTCTTATTGAAAATGTGAAGCTCTCAGAAAATATAACGCGGAGGAGAAATGGATATAAAGCCAATATCTACAGAATAAAATGACGTCTTACGCGAACGCGAACGTGAACGGGGAACATAAAAAGTATCGTAAACGTGAATTATGGAACAGTTCTGATAAACTTGTGCGTTATTTATGGTGAACAAAAAACATACTAGAGTTTTACATCTGTTCGAGAAATATTATAAAATGTTGAATGATAACCTGAGTCATACGCACTCTGTCAAATAATACAATATTTTTAGATCAGCTTTTATTTTATCACATGTTATAATTATAACATTTGTGGCCGATTTAATTGCTAGCAGAATATATAGGAGCCTGCATTTCATTATCTTCCAGTAGATAATAATATATATATATATGACATGTATGCAGTGGTATAGTGGGGACAGGTGGTGGTACTTATTTTCGAACCAGGGCGCCGCCCTGCCACTTTTTTCGGACCTGGCATTTCAAGTAGGTAGGTACATTTAAAAAATATTTTGATACGAAATATTCCGCATAGAATTTTTTACATCTAATATCGTACAGCGGACGAATAATATCGAACCGGAACATTTTCAAAACGTGAAAGTCATTACGAGGAAATTTATAGGTTTTTTATGATAAAAATTGGATCATCTAGGCGCACGGCGGTATCCCATTACTTCAACCATTATCCGCATGCACTTGGAAACAGATGAAATATGTGAATTCAACTAAAATAAACAATTCCTAAATTTATATGTTATAGAACGATAGTTTTTTATGACATTTGGTTTTAGCGTTTACAAAAGTTAATTAATTGCTGGATAAATTATTTATTCATCATCTCAAACAGTTCAACCTCAAATTCAATTTCTAATATCGGTGGGAATACATGGAAGAAAAAAAAGGGTGAAGGGGGAGATTAAAATCATATACCGCCCTGGTACTTTTTTATTTTGCACTACACCATTGCTCGTATGTAATTAAGTAACTTGTTGGTCTAGTGGTTAAGACGCTGGCCTAGTGGTCGAGGGTTCGCACCACCTCGTTCCAGGAGGTCAGAAATTTACTCTTATTTTCATAGTACAAGCGTTTAGATTAGTTTTGAAAATAGTAAGAATATTGATGTGACATGTATTTCTTGTACGCATCTCTATTTAAAAAAATAAATATAAACATGTATAAACATAAAATATATATATTAGTTTCTAGATTTTTTGACAGTGTTTAACATTATATAGGTACTAAAATTTGAGAGCACTATTGTTGAAGATTTTGGATGTTTATAAAATACATCATTCAGTACCTTGTTTGCTACACCAATATACTACTGTGATAATGCAGTTTTTATTTAATACATATTATTTTCATTTATTCCTTACCTTATTGTTCATTAGATCAGAGTTCGTATCGAGTATGTATTTCATTATGGAAAAAAAACCATCAGAATTATGATGCATAAATTATAAATGAAAAAAACTATAAAATGCAAATACATGAATAATTTATCATTTCTAATACAACCGGACAATTAAATGTATTATGGCCCGTGTCTACCGTGATCTTAGAAAGTCAATAAAGGTACGTGTGTACTGGATGAGTCATTAATATTCGGAATGAAACACATGCGATGATGATTCGTAGAATACTTTGTACTGAATTCTGTACTGATTATTTACGCACATTCGAGCTGAATCTCCGAGAGAAATCTCATTCGTGAGCACGTTCCACTAGGTCGTATACAATATTGTTATACTACAGTAAAATAAAAATAGATAATTTATGTCTAAAAATATTATATTCCAATATTGTTAAATAAGCAGTAATTTAGTACACCCAAAAAATATATAATAATAAATTTTCGCGTGAAATATCAAAGGCTGTATAAAATGTTATCTCCCTAAAACATTAAACTGATTTATCTCTACGAAAATCAGATTTGTAAAATTATTTAAATATTAAAGGGGCAATTTACATTAAAAACGATAGTCTAAAATAAAATTATTTATTATCAATTTATTATTTACGATCACATTGGTAAATGTGTGCATGGTTATTTTTTCATAATTTGAAATAATTATAAATGTAATACAATAATGTATTTTTATATAGATTATTTAACTTTGTTTTTAGCCACTTAATTTGTTATTTTAATATATTAACCGGTTTTGGAAAATACACTTTCCTTCATCAGGATGTCAGATTAACTAACCAAAACTATAGGTATATATCGCTTCTTCAAAATTGTTAAATTACTCAGCGGTAACATATTATATAAATAGAAAGAAAAACACTTTAAAATGTGACTATTTGCAGAAAGTTTTGATTATTTAAAATATTAAATTTGCTTTAAACATTTTTTCTAATTTCTAAAATTTCAAATTTATCTAACTATAAACCTCTAGTTTGTGTGTGTAAAATTTCTAAACCCTTGTTAATATTTAAAAAATGTTTTGTTGTTGTTCACAGTAGTTCCTAATTAGTTACCCACCATTTATACTTTTATTGTTTTGTTTTTATCTATGCTTGTGTTTTTAATTTTAATTAAATATTGTTTCCTGAAGATATTCAATGCTTAAATATAAGAGTGAGGTTTTCAATGCTTACGGAGACAAATATATAATTGATCAAGGTATTTAAGCCGTTCTGTGCATAATTTATTAATCTATTTTATTTATTTTAATTTTATCTTTTTTATGCATGTGGTTCTACTATATTATTATTCGTTTATACTGCACTTCTACTCAATGTAATATTATGTTCTTCAACAATTTTTTATTTTGTTTAATAAATCTTTTTAAATCTTTCTCTTCTTATATACCTATATATTTATATGTATTTCTACTATATTGTACTTTATATGTAGACTTCAATTGTTATTTTCATATTTACTTCTACTGTATTGTATTTAAAATCTATTTTATTTTGTACAAGCTGCGCACTATAAAAATAATAAAAATAATAATTTGTTTATTCCAGCATGGTTAGGTTGTTTGTGATTACCCGATTCGCATATAAATAATATATATATATATATATATAATACAATATGTACATACAAGTTACAAAATTATATTAATGTAAAAAAAACAGATAAAGAAATACATACATAAATTAACAAAATAAAATTACGACCTTTATCATTATCTAGCTACTCTGCAGTCGCTATGCTATTTTCTGGCCAGGGAATCAGTCTTCCACGAGAGCGCAGCTTGAACTAGAGAGTTGGTGCTGAGCTGCCTTACGCCAACAACAACAATTCGATGTCATCGGTAAGCATTGTAGATGCGCTACAATAACGCACCAACTCAAGCAGTATTTTGTATGAGTGGTATATGTAATTCGTAGACGGTTATATAAAAATTATTTGTTAAAGCCGATAAAAGCTCAATAGCGTAGATACAAATAAATAAGTTATTGTTGTTGTTGGAGTATTCAATGTAATATGATTCTATAACATTTAATTCTAAAATAAAAAATGGAAAATTAAAATGTATCTTACCGTTTTTTTTCGTTCCCCCTCTTCTGTTGTCGGCGGTAATTTTACAAAAATATACATCGTTTTCCATCGCCGTGTTTTCTTTGGAACTCGACAAGATGAACACTTCCGAGTCCGAATCGGCGAACCTAAAAAAAATATAATTATTAATAACTCTAAAAATGTAAATTCTAAAATAAATTTTACGGGAAAACTTGTAATTTAACATTTATCCTTATTTGTACTCTGAAAAGAAAAGGTAGAAAATGGAATCTTTATTTCATTTACTATCCTATTAAATGAAAATATTTTTTATGCTATCGAATTTTATTGAAGTATAATTATTGTAATTGTATTGTATAAATAACAGTATTCTAAAAATCATATTTTTGACATGTTTAATTTAACATTATATATATGTAGAGTTGTTTTTCATAAATTACGTTATTTAAATAAAGCATTAAATAAAAGTACCCAGAAATCTAAAATTCTTGAAACATTTAATTAAAACGCTAGCCAGATACAGATCCCACATGGTGTTTGATTTAGCCATACTTAAACAATGACGGTACTTTGTTGGCTGAGTTTATACTTTGTTAGCTTCCAATTCCTGTAAGTGAAAACAAATAGAGATTCTCTCAACGTTTGACACGCATTGTTGATTTCAAATTACGTCGCAGGTTATTGCGGAATTTTGAAACACACGGTAGCTATTTCAAAACCGCCTGAACTATGTAACTACGAAGATAAGATTGTCATTAAATCTTTAAATCTCACATCATCTAAAAAACAGAGTAAATATCATAACGCCATTAATCAAATATTTTTATCAGTAAAAATATAATAAATGTAGCACTCCACATAAATTTTGGATCTTCTTCTTCTTCTTCGAGTACTTTTCGTTAATGGATATTTAATATTCAATTTCGACTATCCTGAAGAGAGATTCAATTATCTAGCAGAACTACTTTTTATTTTTATTAAAAGACAGCTGATGAGGAAGGGACCCACCCTTTCACGGGGCCGGTTTAGAAGCTAGGGCTTCATTGTCGGTCCCATTCATCAAAATTAATAAAAATACGCAACTTTAATTCAATAACATATTCAAGTTAATGCAGAACATAAAACTAAAAAATAAAAAAAATTCAATGTAGTTATTAGCAATTTTTGCAAAAATTTAAATTTAGACCCTCCAGCGTCCCTTAAGTGCTGTCTTTATTCATAAAAAAAAAACAAATAAAATAAATCCATAGAATACATAGTTTTACATATAGATGAAAAATAAAGGTGCAGTAGTTCAAGGCAGAGACACCCAGGGATCCAGTCGTCAAAAACACTCCCATAAGACGGACAGTGGACGAGACACAAAATGGATTGAGTCACACTTACACGGACAAACTAACGGTGTTGAAAAACACGAGGTATGGAGAATAAGAAGTAAGCGCGTAGGTAGAGATACCCACCAACTATCTACATAAGTAACTTCAACGTGTCACCCATACCCTAATAAATTCTTTATATAAAACAAGGTTCGTCTCATTACTAATAGGTCTGCACTCCTGGGTAGAACCACTATTTACGGTTATTATACCATGAGGTTCTGCACTAGAAATATGTGCAAAGCAACTTCCTACATTAATTGCGCACAACAAATATATCTAACGCAACTTCCCATGTGTTTCGCATACAATAGAGATACATTTAATGTGACAACCTACATTAATTGCGTTCGACAGAAATACGTTTTGGGATTTGCGTTAGTTCATGTCTATTTAATTGGTGGTCTGTGACACCAAGTAATTTAAATATCTTGAAACTCGTAGGGCACTTCCCGTAATGTATGTACATTCTTTTAAATATGCGAGAAAATTAATAATCATTATAAAATTTATTTTGGGGTTAGTAAGCATTGAAAATTTTTTCAAAACATCAGTTCTCGCTTCGATATATGCAAGTTACTAAATTAATTTAAAGATTCCTATACTATATAATACCGTAATTCAATTTAAAAAAAATATTATTAATTTGACATTTTTGAAATATATATTTTAAATTCATTTATCTTTTCGCTTTAGAAAAATAACTTTTCGGCGACACTGTATCGGTAGTTAATCAGTCACCTGTCACCGAGGGGGAATTACAATGTTGCCTATTTAGATAATTAACTGAATTAATGCTTCGATACCCGAAACCGGTCTCGACACTCGCAACAGCCTCCGTGTCGGGAAGTCCGACCGCAAAGTTCAGGCGTGAGTTCAGTCTTGTAATTGAATCGTGCTGGTTCTTGATGCAGAAGATATGAAATGGAAAATCTACATTGTTAAGGAATTTCATTTATTATTTTGTGTATACCAGAAATATTTGTGGATATTATTAAATATGTAAAGATAAATTATTTTCTACGCAAATACAAATATATTTAAAATACGTAGCGTCTAATTCCAAAACCCTCTAAAACGGATTTCAAATAATTTGAGTTAAATATGTAGTTTCTCCTTCTCGAATACCATTACTTTTGCCTTGTTGACGTTCATAATATGGTCGCTGTTCTTGCATACATCGTACATTCTACTCACTAAACTATGTAATTCGCCATTAATACTGCATCGTCAGCGTACAATAAACAGCACACAATCAAATCACCCATTTTTGCTCCCACATTCATACATTTCAGATCTTTTACACAGTAATCCATATACAAGTTGTTTTTGTAATATATTATTATTTTAAATACAAATTAAATGTATTAGTTAGAAAGATATACATATAAAATCAATTTTATCTATAAATAGTGTTGTTGCTACCGGTATTCAAACCTGGATCTCTTTCTATCCGGGGAAATCGCATTAATCGAACACAGTGCATTGACGACAAATTTTCGAACTTATATGTTACACTTTTCAAATGGATACATCCTTCGTTCCATTATTTGAAAGCCATCTTCTTTATTTTAATATATAATACAAATGTTTGAATTAAACTAAATAGTTTGTATTTAAAAAATATATCACAGACCAACGATCTGAACAATAAGAATGTGTTCTCCTTAATAATATAATATTTATTCAGGATTACGAAATAACATGTTCCAGATTAAAATTATTGCATTGATTGATGCATATTAAGTAAGCACTAAATACACAAAATTAAGTTTAGTAAAAACCACAAAGTTATTGCGTCATGTTAGTACTTAAAATAGCATATGTATATTTTTTAAATCAGAAAGCGAGCTCAATCATTTTATTAATTTTTTTAGGTATAAAAATGTACATTCTTACAAAATATAAAACTAATAACTGACTTCCGCTACAACAGCAAAGATAAAAATCTCTACTCCAATCGTATTTCTCGGGGTTGAGGGTCGTGATCACTTCGGGATATCTCCTAGACTGAATTTTCAAGATACGTTATGGATTTCTAGTGAGTATGGACCCCGCTTCTTCTTCTTTTATTAAATCGATCCACTAAATAAAAAATTTTCTTCTTCCTTGATCTTTTTCCACCTTCATGACACCAGCATAAGGATACAATTTATTGCATTACCACAAAATTTGCATTTTTTACCACCTATAATATTTTTAAAAGATCTTGTTTTGTAATTAATACATATTTTTATGATTTAAAATAACCATGACTCAAAAATAAAATATCTTTAGGTGATCATTACCAATCTCAAGAAAATATGATTATCTTGGTAATGTGTTGGAGGCAATTTCAATACCTCATAGTAAAGGGGAAAGATTAAAAAATATTTTCAAAATACAAGACTTCTTATTATTCTTCATTTGAGTGAGAAAGATAAATAATTATATTCCTATGTTTGTTATTCTTTTCACGGTGAAACTAATGTTTGATATTTTTCTGTCTTACTGCAAATACTATTTTTTCCAACGTAGCAATTTTACAAGGAATTGAATTTAAAAATAATTACTTTTACATAATTGGTTATAAAGCAAATTCAACAAATCGTTAGTCATTTCTAAGCGTGAATGATATTTTTAATTTAGTTAAAATATTAATTTTGTGCTGCGTGTATTTACGGAAATATATAGGTTTAATTGGGGCGGTAGACGTGTGTTACAGCATGGCTAGGGAAGGAAAGGAAGGAAGCCGTGAACACATCAACGTAAAGAGATAGAGTTAAAAAAAAAATGGCATATTTGATAGATTCTGAACAAAAATCACATAAAAACTATTTCTAAAAAAAAAATACTTCGAGTTAAATTGTTGCGCGATTTTTGGCCAATATCGACAGAAAATATTCCATTGACTTGGTAACAAAATCATTCATCAAAATCAGCGTATTAATTAGACAACTTATATAACATCAAACGACCTTAATTTATGGTTATCTGTAATAAACACAGCTATACCTGTAACTTCAGCTAAACTTATATATTAATATATCAGCACGTAACAATGTTAAATGTGAATAAAAAGAGAGTCACTAATAAAAAATTATTTATGTAACTTTATGAAAAAAAATCTGTAATTATATTTTATATATGATATTTAAAATATACATTGTCCTGAAAATTAATTCTCACAAAGTCTGTCAGAAGAGCTTATATTTGATACCTTCATTTTTAAACAATTTTGTATGCATTTTGGTATTTCTCTACATTAGTTTTACCAGGTAAATCAGATACTAGAGGATGGTCCTGTTAGAAGCCCCAACAATCGGAGATCTTGTATGAATGTGGATGAAGCGAGAATTGTGTGTCCGGACAGAATAATGTGGTGATCTATCCTCTCGGGAACGACGTGATAGTAAGTTAGTTAGTTTTACAAATGTATGATTTATTAATTACTAGTTGCTGAGTATGAGCAAATTATATAACAAATTATTATAAAATAATACAAATTATATTCTAATTAATTATATTTTATTATATATAATGTATTATATTTTACATTATATTAATACTAATAAAAAAAATATACAGAAGAATATGTATTATATGTAACTATTAAAAAAAATAGGAGATTTAACAAATTAATACAATCTCTTATAGAAATTTATATTTTATTTAAAAATAATATATACCTACATTAAGTCAATTGAGTAGGTCACAATGGCTATTTTTGACTGATTTGAGAAATGATTTTAAGATTTTAATTAAATTAAAAACATTTATTTTGAAAAATGTACTATATTATTTATATTGAGGTATTAAGTTGGTATCTGGAGATTTAAGATATTTATTTTTGGTATTGAGAATCTGTTTGTTTATATATTCGTATGGTTTAATTGGTTCATGGATGGGGGAATTTTTTTTTATTATTTATAGAGAACGAGACGTAGTTTCGTAATTATACTCTACGAAAATACGTATTGCTAAGACTAAATCTGAGAAATCTATTCTAACATTGACTATCTTATGAAGAAAAATTAGGTTTTTTGGTCTTGTCTTCTTTGAGAGAGGTTCGAAAATATGAAAAAAAAAATTGAGTAGCGAATATAAATAAATAACAAAAAATCCAACAATAGAAATTCTGTAATTCATATTTGAATTAAATTTATAGAATATAGGAGAAAATTTTCTCAGACTCGATTCATCATTCTTTAATATTTTTTTAGATAAAAAGTCTTCAAGGTTTTATGTGTTTGCATTTTTGTCCAAAAAGATACTATGTTTTAATGAGGTGGACACAGGACGGTATCTAGCGACGGCAGCGTGAGTCACGTCAGTAGGAACATCGCCGTAACACGCGGCTGCCAGGGGTTAGCTTTTATGTGAGGCGATTGAGTAATCACTCTGTCGAATCTGAGCCAGTCGATTTCATTCACCATAATCTTGTACTTTTACTTTCACCTAGTAATATTTCATACCCATGTATTCTCATTGAGCAATATATTTAATGTATCCCAATTAAGTACTGTGTTTTCAACTTACGCCTCGTCACTGTCCAAATACATATTTACAACTGTTAAAATAAGGTTAATTATTAAAGTAACTTGAATACTAATGATGGGCTTATTTAAAGCATATCAAATACTCTCTATAAAGTATATTTTCGGATATTTTGTCTAATACTTGGTTTGAGTAGATGCTTTCTTGGATATTAAATGCTATTTTCAATATGAAAATCTGTTAAGAATCCTTATTTTTTAACATTCAAATTTACTATGTGCATCTTATAAATAAAATGTAGCGCAAAAACAATATTAATTGGCAAAATTGATTTTATATGTATATATTTATAATTAATACATTAAATTAGTATTCGAAATATTTTAAACAAGATTTTCTGTAAACTGTTAATAATGAAGAAATCGAATCATTTAACATTATATCTACTCTGACTGCTGCGAATTTTGTATTTTACAGATTTCTGCAGTGATATTTTATTAAATTAAAATATAATTTATTTTTTAACTTATCTAACTAATTAACCATCCACGGGGGTAGGCAGAGAGGATATAGCGCCACACTTTTCTGTCCTAACCCATCCATATTTATACATCTTCGCATAAAGCTATTCGATTATTCGGGCTTTTAACAAAATCATATTCCTGGTTTACCTAGTCGTGCCAAATCATCCGCGGACGTACTGTGCCATCAACACTTGCGACCATATATCTATCTTTATTACTATTCTCTCATCAATCGTCGATTCCATATGACCAAACCATTTAAATGATCTTTTTTTAATCTTATCCACAGTTTTTTAACTAAATTAAAAGAGTTCTCAATAGTAATAGCTAATATTATGTTGGTTACTTGAGGAAAATCAATGTTTATAGCTGACTTGTCCATCAGGATGTCTCTAGTTGGCTGACGCCTTAGTTTAACAGATAATAAAATACCTTGGATGTTCATAGATGTCCGTGCAGAAAATTTCCAATAGGACATCGTTTCTTATCAGCTGCTCTTCTGTGGGTGGGACCCATACTGTTGTCATCAAGATACCTGGAGATAAAAATACAATACTTTTAAACATGCTTAAAAAAATATGTTAAAATTTTGATGATTTTTTTTGGATTAATATGGAAAAGTAACTTAATAAAAAAATAAAAAAATATTATTAACATCATTAGTGCTAGAACATAATTATTGCCTAGAATTATGCAATCATTTATATAAACCTTGAGAATCCCATCTCTTGCTTTTTCTCGACTTATTTATTTTCTTACGATGAAAAATTATACAGCTGCCGTTTTCTATTCTATATATATTACAATATTACCATTAATTTAAACTTAAAATATCATTAGCGTCTGAACAGAATTATTATTTAGATTGTGCAAAAGTTTATATAATCCATCAGAATTCCAAATAATCATGATGTCTCTTTTCATCTTATGTACATAAAATTATTATATTTAGCTGTCCTTTACAAGAGATAAACATTTGTATAAATACAAGTTCTTGAGTTTAAATTGTTGAATTGATAATACCTTCATAAGGCGAAATGCGTCTCAAGTAAATTAAACGATTAGAAAACGTGTTTTAATTTCATATATATAAAGATAAAGAGACTTAATAAGAGGAATATCACTGTCTACATGAGATTTCGAAAAACCATCCACATCCCCCTTTCCCAGCCCTTAAAGTATTATTTTGGTGATTGAAATTCTGCCTACTTAACGTTCCAAATAAGAGAAAAATTACTGTCTACCTGAGATTTCGAAAAAACTACCCCCATCCCTGTAATTGAAGCCTCTGCACTCTGCGTTAAGCCCGGGTAACGTTGGGTACTATATATTTGTGAAATTGATGTAACATACATCATAAGTATTTAAAAAAATATAACTTTTGCAAAAAATCATATAATCTTGGTTGTTATTTAATTACATGTTCATTTTTCTTGAATAGGTATTTGTATATGGTAGGTTACAGCAGTAAAAAATTGTAGCAAAAGCAATAATAATATTTTTCTTGAAAGTTATATAGAATATATATATTAAAATTATATTGAAATAAAACTAATGAAATAAAAATAAGACTAACGAAATAAAACTAAAACATACGAATAATATAAATAAAAAAATTTGGTTACATTTCTTCCAAATAAAATGCTTTGTATTTTGTACTGAGAATCACAATGATTTAACGTACTTCTCCTAATGAGTTTCGGTGCTCAGTAAAATATAAAATCATAATTAAGTTTTTTAATAATCGACTTAAAGAAAAAAATTGTTATGTTAAATTTTCCATTTAAATGGTGAATTAACTTATACGAAATTTCGTGAATTTAATTAAATTTTCAGCAATATTTAGTTGAAGATTTGGTAATGATAAAGTAAGTTGATAAGAAGATAAATTATGAAAAGATTAGCTGGAGAAAATTAAGCGAATACTTAACAGGTACAGAATTGCGAATATATTTATTTAATTGAATCTTTAATAAATACCTACTCGTGTTATGAGATGGTGACATAAAAATAAAATAAGAATGAAACAATGAAAATGCTGTCAAAGAATTGCGAAGGTGACACCTGACAAATAGAGGCATGAGAATAAGCTATGTGCAAAAAAAAGCTTTGCTCGTAGTATTAAGCTTGGCAATGTTTCTCCTTTTTCTTTTTATATTAATATTTGACATTCAAGAGACATTATCTGTTAAATTTGTTATATAAAGACTCTGATAATAGATAATAAGGTTAATCTGTATCTTAATGAAAATATTATATCTGAGTGAAATATATAAATAGTCATTTAGACATATTAAACTATTTAGTTGCCTGCCATTAAAATGTACTCATGTCTCTAACAAAACCTATGCTTGTGCACGTAGCCTTAACTTCGAAACTTGCTATTAATACGACTTCATTTTATTAATAATAAATAATATAGAAACGGCTAGATTTGATAGAATGCTTTTCTGAAATTATAATTATATGTTGTAACATTTAACAACTACGTCATACTAGAAAGCCTTGTGGACGCCTATCGCTTCCACAAACATCATCACAGCCGGCGGCCGCTGAACGCACTTTGCAGGTTCCGAGGTAAAATAAAATAATATTTTCCGTAACAGTGCGGAATTAGCACATATGCCTTGAACATTGTCGATTCGTAATTTAGTCAGGTATCCACCCATAAAATATTGTGGACTAGGTCTGTTATACCCTGCATAAGTATTTACCATACGCAACAATAAAAAATGTTTACTCGAAGAACCTGACGTAAATTTGTCAAATGTGTATGTGTACATGCGGAGAAGCATTGATGGTGCAGTGTGCGGGACGCGGGGTACCGGGTGCCGATTGTCACTTGTCATACTCAGAGCATGCGCTGGCCGAGTTGGACGTGTCTTATGCGTTTTTTTGCTGTCGTTCGTGGTGATCAATTTTTTTCTCATTTTTAGCCCTTTTACACAACAATTTATTTACGAATATATATATCAACTATTATTCTAATGATTAATATAGGTAATAAATGTAAAATATTCATATTTATTCGACTTAAAAATCGCAAAAGTCTGCATGTACACTGAGTTTACAGCACCGGAATGCACGTTCTTGTTTTGGCACCGTAAGGGAAAGGTTAAGCGAGTTAAGAGACGAGTTTCAAGCCAAGTTTAATGTCTTTAAAAATACTTTACGTAGTATGAATTTTTGACTGTCTTGTAAGACTTATATGACGATTTTTTTAGTGAATTCAATTAATTCAAAAACTCGTTTTAGTCATTAGCTAACCACAATAAAGTAATTCAATTTAATGTAAAAGATAAAAAAAAATTCAATTTATCTGCTGATAATTAAAAATTACATTAATAAAATAATTTCCTCAAATTTGATATCGAATATTAGATAATTTTTAGAAACTAATTCTGAAAGAGCTTAAATATAATTAGATATTCGGTCGGCACTAAATTATTTTTAGATTAGCTATCAATTACACTTAATGATGAGAGGGACGCACCTTTATGAACTATAATAGTAACAATGTGTACAAAGTACAAAGTTTAGTTTAATGAAAAAATTAATAAAATCATGTTGCACTACAAAGTAACTGGTTTGTTAATTAATAATATGTTATATCAAAGATGAATATTTTTTTTTATAATTGAAAACAATTCACTTTGTTTAAATACCACTTCATTTTTTCTGTCACAAAGCGGTTTTGGAACCACTGTTTCTTTCTCTAACCTAACATAACCTAACCCCCCCCACCCTCCCCCCACCCACTCGACCACCCACCACCACACTTCACTCCACACCTGACACTAATGTATTATTGTCCATATTCTGTAACCCTAAGTTAGTATCTTGTACACCCTGGAACGGAAGGAACGGTGGTTCCGAAACCGGTTGTTGACAGCAAAAATATCGTGGTGTTTAAACAAAGTGAATTGTTTTTAATTATATTATATTTTTAATAAATTACCCCAAAATTATGTCGTAGAATCCACGAATTCGAATTAGCACATGAAAAAAAAAAATTTTGATTCTTGGATTGGACGAAATCTAAGAAAATTATTAAGTTTCTTGTAATAATATTTTATTATACTTAAAAAGATTGAGAGTTTCTGTTTCAGTGTATCTCGATATACAATGATATAAGATGAAAGTTATGCAGTAAAGTTGCAACACGACAACTAGAATATTCATTTTGGAACTGCGACCGTTCATTTTACAAACAAACCAACTGCATTAAATTCTCATTAGTTTACTTGAGCAAGCTAAGCAGAAGTAATGTGTCTGCGAGCAACAAGCCAGGAGAGTTGCGTAATTCGGCTCGAAATCTTTGTACGATTTCAGGAAACTCTCAACTCCTGATATTCTATAGAGTATAAACTATTTCAGAAGATCTCATGGCAATTGTTACTATGCGTGTTAATTTGATCTAGTTTTACGAGACATAAATTGTTTACTTGTCATTAAATATCGTAGGTACGTATTTTTCAGGTAGAAAAAAAGTCTATTGATTCTACAACCCCTGATGGGTCTTAGCGTCTTCAAAATGTTTCCTCCATTTCTTCCATACGATTACGAACCATTTCTCTGCAGTTCCGAATTTTTAAAATAGACATGTCTTTGAAGACATTGTCACTCCGTCGTTTAGCTCCTGCGCCATACTAGTATTGTGTTCAGAATAGAATCGCCGACTACCTTGCTTTAAGCAGAGGCTATCACCAGAGAATTGCCTATTGCTAAAGTTTCGTCTTAGACAAACGTTTAAGAGTCTGCCCTTGATGTTAAGATCCTACAGAATGGATACATTTATACGTCTCGCCATTCACGGCATATGCAACATGTTTTTCATGTACCACATCTCAAAACCATAAATCCCTTGATTCCACACCACACAGAACACCACGATTCTATACCACACACAAAACCACTATTCCACACCACACAGAATACCACGATTCCATACCACACAGAACACCACGATTCCATACCACACATAAATATTGAGTGCACGGTATTTAGGATATACCGCTTTCTGTCTATATTTTGTTAAGTCTGGATTTATAACTTTTCGTCATACCTGTGTGATATTTGATTTGTGTCACTGAATTTCAAAATTCGCTATAACATTTTTTTAACAAATTTGAGTCATATGTTATTGGATTCGGAAATAATTTTATTATTTAAAAATATGTTTCATTTTAAAAATACGCTTTGTTAGCTAGCAATATTAAGTATAATGTCAATATTAAGTATAAGTGTGGTGTGAGCAATATTAAGTATAAGTGTGGTGTGAACAATATTAAGTATAAGTGTAGTGTGAGCAAAACAAGGTATAACGCGAAATGGCTTTCAGAACCTGCCATGTTTTTTTTATCATACCGAATATATATTTGCGTTCAAATCAATATAACAATATAATTAACGTAAATACATAATAATTTTATTTTAGATTAAAGTAATTAATAAATTTTCTAAAAAGGTAATAAATAATGTCTGTCATTAAAGTGTGGCGGTTTTGCTTGATTTTCTCGAAATTTTGAAAACATGTTATAGCGGATATTGAGAGTCAGCGACTCATTTCTGGCTTCATTAATTATAGATTTAATACAATTAAGGTCCTTGACAATAACAAAGGATGGGCATATCTATTCTCGATTATCATTTTTGTTTATTTATTTGTTTATCTCAAGATTATATTTTCTGCTTCCTTTTTCAGTACGACATTATTGAATCTGCTTATTCAAATATAATAAGTAAATCCAATAATGAAATTTCAAAGGTAGGCAAATAAGGTAATTAAAAAAAAATGCCGGAAGGTTAAACAAAAAATATAAATTAATAGACCTTAGGTTATTTGGTCAGTAAAAATAAAAATACAGCGTGAAAAAACAGTTTTGTGTTCATTTTTTAAATTATCGTTTGACAAACGTCAGGGGCAGAAATATTCTTCAAAGGAAAATAACGCTGAACGTAATTGAAAAATAAAGCGCTCTGGAGAACTCCTTCGCTCACTAATAAAATTAAGTTTTCTTGAAAGCTCTCGACTAAGCTGACGGTTTATATTGGCGGGGACAAAGGAATAATATGAGCTGCACCACTGGATCTCGAAAAGCGCCAGTACTTCTTTATAAAACCACCGCGCCGACATTGTTACAAAATATATGCATTAATTTCTTAACGTCAGAGAAATGCTGCGCACCGTTTTGCTACAAGCCTTCAACGATGATGTGTTACTTGAAGCTTGGAGATCGGGGCATCAAGAAAGCGACTTAATACCCCTATTATAATGATCTCTTTTCTTGTTTATCAAATAATTTCATATCACAAAATAATTGGCAAATTTTTTTTTAGATTTTTTGTAAATGATGGATATGTACGGTGAAGTTTCAATATTGAAATATGTATTTTGCTACGATAACAATAATATTGATATCATTATACACATTAAAAAAGACGAGTGTCATTATTAAATATTTTCTTCAAAATGCGACTACTTACAATAAATATAAAATAAAACATCTGAAACATGATGTAAAATTTGTACAAAAATATAATTGAATATATAATACAATATGTTTTTTTTAACTGTTTTGTTTTACACACACTACGATACTCGGAGGAGAGGTCCTCACGGTAGAGAAAATATTAATAATCCTATATAATATGTTGACCTCAAGTGCAGTCCAACTTTCTTCCCATTTCATCGTTATTTTTCTACATTTTCTTCTCGGAAAAGGAAATAAATACTGCTAAGTTTTCTCGATGTAAGGTTTTCATGAAAAAACTCTCCGTAATAAATTTTACAAGCCACGTATGTATAAAAAAGTTTTGTTTAATATCATTATTCATTTTTTTTACATTTTCTGTATTCACGCTGAAATTTAGTAATATTATAAAAATGGTAATTTCTTAGTAAACATATTCGCGATTAATTATGATTAAAAGCTTACATTGCAAACTGCTTGACACAGATTCAAATACAAAGCTTTTTTTCTGCAGACAAGCACCCATATTGTTCGATTGGCATGACAGAACATAGAAGAGTCAAATAATCATTATAACTAATTATTTACTTATTATGTTTGTTAATGTACTTTTAGATTACTTTAATATAAATACTAAAAATTGGAAGATTCTTTGTTTTATGAATTACTACAGGTCCGTATTGTCCGACCGGTATCGCCCGAAATTCATATTTAGTCACAATTTTAAAAAAGGATTTATGGAAGGGATGTCATTAATTTGTCCAGGCCCTAAAGAGAAGCAATGTATGTAATATTTGATCCAAGCTGAGATAGATTGGATGTTTTAGAGATTGATACGGGTATATTATACACATTAGAGTGCACATAAACAAAATTTAGATGGTGTTCAATATAATATACATGTATAACGTGAGGCCAAGAGAGAGGCAGGATGCCAATGTTTTCCGCAAGGTCCTAAAAAGTAACTATGCAAAATTTGAAATAGCTGGTACAAAACGCATTATATTGGGAGGCGATGAGATGGTCAAGGGTTGAGGAAGGGTACTAATGTTTTGCTCAGGATCAGTTATATCAGAGGAAAGGGGTGGCCGAGGGGAGGAGGGATGGTACCTATTTTTTCGACGTATGGTAAATAGTAATATTTGAAGTAAATTCAATATAAAACAAATTTATATCGGAAAAATATGGTAGGGGTGCCTAAGAGGATGAGGGTTGCTGCTTACTATATTTTTTGTAGGGTCCTAAAGAATAACTATGCAAACTTTGTTGATAAAGGGTTTTTTGGAAAAATGTATGTATAAGGCTGGTAATTAAAAAAATATATATCTTTTTTTTTTACTACACACTCAATCACGGCTAGTTTTGGGAAGAGCAGTTCTTCCCATCTACAGGTATAAATTGAACTAAAATTAAACACAGTTGGCTATTGGGGAGGTAGGGCATATAAGGATGGGGGTGGCTTTATTGTTTCTAGGAAACATTGATAAAAGTAGCGAAGGATTTAAAAATATGATATTGTTCATTAATGTTTTCTCCGAATTCAAATTTTATGGATTTCTATCATTTCAAGGTTATTCATTATTATTCCCTTGTTTGGTACCGAGCGAAGTAATTTTAGATCGTGGCTGTAGAAATAATGGTTGGTATCGGTATAGACTAAAAATGCAAACTTTTTGAAAAAAGGGCATTATAATTTTCTTCTCATAATCTTAACTCGACCCAGCTTGACATTATTTGTTCAAAGAGTTTAAATTAATAAATAAGTTATGTCATTCATAGAAATTTGTGTTAGGTTCTTGATTAAGTCTTATATTTATTTAGTATGAGAGGAAGTTTAAGTAGGTCTCTGTAATTACTTTGTGCTAATTATTTTTCAAGATGGTGCCGACAGAAGGTCTCAATTGTTTACTCCAAAGGATCAACTTGAAACATACATTTTTCATTATTCTTCAACATACTACAATTAGGAATGATTAGTAATATGAGCATTGTTTTAAATCATAGAAAAAATAGTTAATGCTGTACCCTGTATACGCCTTCCTATTAATAGCACTGTATAATATATGTATATTTTTTAAATAAAGATGCGTACACGGAATACATATCACATAACGAGACGCGAACCCCCAACTACTTGTTCACTAGACCGGCGTCTTAACTACTACACCAAGAGCTACTACTATTATATTGATAGAAATCAGATTTTCTCCTAGAAAGCAATTACGTCTCGTATAACTACATTATATTTAATTATTTAACTTTTTGATTATGATTAATTATAATTATAATACTTTTTAATTATATGAAAGACAATACAATCAATATATTTATATATTCAATATATTCCTAGGTTAATTAATTTTAAATTAAATATACGCTTTGAGGATATCAATTACGATTATCTCTTTAGCCGTCCGAAATTGTTAAAATTACCAATGAGACGTACGATGATATATTATATTTCTATACAGGATCATCAATAGTACGACTGCCCCCAGATTGTTGGTCTGCTTGACTTTCACGCATCATTGAGGTCATCGAGACACAATTCATTGTTCTATTACAGTGGTAATGTCAGAACTCATGCATTAGCTAACTCCACAGTCCCCAGAATGCATTCTTTGGGGAATGAATATGCGGAGGTAGTCGACATTTTTGCTGTAAATTTAACTATTTATAGGGCTGCATTATTGATTAATTTCACATACTGTATTTTTTAAAATTTTGATTGTGGAAGGACATACTGACATTATGTAATTTTTTTCTTTGTGTATTGCACAAATTTTCTGTTATCTTACAAATTATGTTAATGCCTGAATAGGACGTGTATAATAATAATTATAATAATATTTGATTTACGTATCATGTACACGATAATATTTTGCTATTGCGATATCTTAGAGATTTTACGATAAAGGCCGGTATGTATGAGTTGGTCATTCTACTTTTCGTACAGAATACAATATACTATAAATATTAGCTTGCTCCTCGAACAACTTTGCACTGCCATTTACGCGAGTTTCAGTTAAATATATATGAATTAAAATAATTAGAATGGAGCTCCTGTGTACAATTTTCTGGGCTAATCTGCCATGTATATCTAACCTTTCTGGTTGACGTTTTGGATCCCATTGCAGGGTCATCTGGGCTAATATCATTATCCCAGACCATCATATCTCGATGATGATGGACCCTGCAATAGAATCCGAAACTTTGGCCACAAAGGATTTATATACACGGCAGATTAGCCCAGAAAACTATGTACGGAAGATTCTGAACGGCCGTGAAAACTTAAGAACATGGTCAAAAATTTGTACCAACATGGGTAGATGTGATGTGATTGAAGCTACAACCGGATTTATGACGATATATAAATCAATTCTATTTGAATTTTATATACATAATCTATTAAAATTATCAGCACCATCATCATCATCACGTGGTTATGGTTTATAGAAGATTTTTTCCACTAACCATTAAATAAATAGACATGAACTAACTAAAATTCTTTATCCCCAAACTTTTATTTTAGTGGCCCTCACGCGATCACTTTGGTGCCACTCACGCAATCAAAGAGCTCCGCGACATTAGCAAAACATATGACTCGATGGGAACGAAAATTTAAACGCTGACAATATAACACGTACAAAGATATAATTTTTGAAGAGTAAATACTTTTTTCATAATCTATCGGATTTATGTTTCATTGAATATATGTGTATATAGTGCTCCTCGCTCCGCAAATAATTTTCCAAACTCCTCACCTACATATACACTTCATATCATGTCTATTCATATACTCGTCTGTGATTTTTGCTTTTTCAAATTAGAGTTTTCACTACTGTTATCTATCCAGGTCTACGTCAAGTTTTCTTGCATCTTTCTCAATATGGTCACCACAACTTCTTTGAGATCTTCCCCGCCATGATGTTTCTTGCTAATATCGTATACCGTATACCATAATACCATGCAGGAGGTATTTTGGGATACGTGTAATCCAGTAAGCTGTAGGCTAGTGTAATCGAGAGATTTTTAGCGTAGCCACAATATTTGGTTTGTTTATTAAAACTTGCAGGTCATGGTTTTACCTAATTCTCTACGGCTTATTTTAATTTAATATTAAATCATTATTGTAATCCATTTTAGCTGGTCGTATTAAATCATTTAATTTAATAATTTAATATTCTATTCTCGTGAGACGTACACCGCAAACAAGGAACCGTATGTACGTACCATTAAAAGTAAGTATGTTTTAATTATTTGGGCTGATTCAAAATTGATTCCAAAAAAGCAAACAATTTCGATAGTGCTCCAACATTAAAAGGAAAAAAACCTTTTACATTTTCTGAATTGAGCCAATATTTACGCAATCCAGTAAGGGTCGAAATTTAATTGAATTTCGGTTTTAAACGGGCTTTGTTTGCTTATTGGAAGAAAATTGGGCCTTACTTCAGCTGTTTCATAGACTTCCCCATTATTTAAATAAAATTTTAGCTTCTCATATTTCTCGACGCGAGTTTTCTCTTGTAAATTGTTAAGGGAAAAAATATCTGACGAATAAGCGCCCCAGAGGTACGGTTCAGCAATTCAAGTTGGGCCGATCATTGTGCAGAGCCGCTCGGGCCTACTTGGGAAATGAAGAAAGTTACTTGGCACTTGTTAATTATATGGACCTCACTCCGGCGTGCGTGCAAAATAGTATAAACCTTTTTTAAGCCTAAAAGTTGAGTTCTAAGACAGTCAATATCAATTAAATAACTTATTTTTGTTTAATGAAATGCATTTCCATTTATGATTTATATATCAAATGTTATGTAGGTATATCGAACCCTCAGAATAGTAAGGTTTCATCTAACACTGGCATTCATTATTTTGAGATAATGAGCTCAAAAGTGTTGATTGAATTTCAACATATATTTATGTATATTTTGTTTTGAGTACGCAAATATGATCAGTTTAAAGGTCTTCACTTATTTTCAGTATTATCAATGACCACTATGAGATGAGGGAAATTAAAAATAATTTAAAAAAATTGAAAATTAACAATAATGATCCATAAATTGAAATAAATAACTGATGCAGTTGGAACTGCAGCTCTAGTTATTTCCTTTATTATTCGTTAAATAGAGTTGGTATATATGGAAGAAATAAAGAATAATGTATTTGGAATGAAATGTTAGTTGGGACCTTATTACTATTATATGTCGAAGTAATATTTATAAAAAAAATATTTATATTGAATTTTTTTTTTAATAAATAACTTGACTCGTGAACTAAGACTAGACTAACTAGAAAAAAAGAGATTTTACTGTACACTTTAAAATAAACAGATTTAAGTCATAAACTACGTTTGATTAGGAGTTAAGAAAAATATGGTTTTGTTTACCTTTTAAACCAAACTGAAATAATTCAGAACTGTGGAAAATTATGAACTATTTAAATTAAACATTTACCGTTTACGATAATGTGTATGGGTCAGTTATGTGATCAGTAGTAAATTTTGACCGTGGTAAGTTTTTATTATAGTATTTTTTTACCATCGACCTTAGTAAAAAAAAATTACAGATTGTCGGTACGTCAAATTTACTATTGTCAAAGCATAGACAAGAAATCTCGTGTGACAAAAAATCATGAAATATGTTTAACTTTAAGCTTTATTCGTCACTGCGTTCGAATACTGACGAAATTTTTTCGGATTATGTGCTAATGTAAATTGAACGAGATCATCATCGGTCGAACTCTCATCACAAAAATGTGTTCATCAGTGGGATATTGAATGATTTACTGTCATATACTACAACTTTCAAAGTATCAATGTGACAGATGACGTTTGAAACAGCTGTAAAGAGTCCTCCATATTTAACCAACGATTTTCGGTTTTTACCATCCCGATATTCGAGTGTAAAATTAGTTAATCATTGCATTTTTAACCGAAGATCAAACAACCCATTTTCGCAGAAAAAATTACTTTAATAACTTTGTATCCACATAGTAAAATATAACCACTGATCACACAACCGGCCGCAAGAGTAGCATCATTCTTGTTTGCTTTTATACGATACGAAATAAAATACGCCAATGATACATTTTTCTAGTAAAAGTAATTTCCATACACACGTGTACAAATGCGATTGTGTATGTAAATCCATTGAAAAGGTTGTCGTCTTAAAAAAGCTTCGATGATAATATATTCAGTTTCTCTCTCTCCCTATAAATCATATATATTGAAAATCCTTTTACCGCAAACAATTCAAAGGCTTTCTTTATGGGCCTCGTATATTTCGAGGTTTTACCGGGTAGAATTCGGATCATTTTAATGGAAATATTCACAAATTATACATGTTTTATGTTTGGAAATATTATTTTATCATAACCACCATTAACAAAGATTGATGTTTATCATTATGTTCTGGCAACGATTAAAAATATTTCATGAGTTCTAAAAAATTTTTGAAAATAATATACAATAGTACATTATTTATTAAACACTATTATTTTACGGAACTTGAACCTCTTCCAAATTTACTTGAAGAATGAGATAACTACGATTTATTAACAAAATACATTTTACAAATGCGGTCGCTTACGCGTATATGTAATAAATTATGAAAAATTAACAAAATAGAAGCAAAAGAAGATCTGTCTTTAATATATTGTAATATAAGAATACATCAGAAAATACAGGGGACTCAATTAAATATTGAAGCCCAATAGGAATAAAAGGGCGTCCGCAAATGTTCTGCATGATCAGTAGGAACGTGCAGTGCATACAAGCAAAAAATATGTGCATTACTAAAAATTCTGGGAAACAAATATAAATTAAATAATTGGATTAACATAAACGGAAACATACCAGTAGAGACAATAATTGATTAGTTCTAAAAACTACCACGACAACTCACGGCTGTATTCATGGCGCTCTTGTTCATTCGCCGCATCGAGCTATTCACATTACTCTGTTCTATCTTTAATCTAGTGAATTACTCAAGTCATATAGGCTATTTACTGAATTGAAAATTCCTTTCGGTTGATCAGTTTTGTATGGAGTCGTTACCTATGCTGTTTTTTTAACACAATAACATTAGAAAGGCTTACAATACGTAAAAATCATTGAAGTGTCTACTTCTTTTACAAATTCGCGAATTTTACTATATTACTGTTTTTAACATGTTGATTTTATAGCCGTTCTTTGCGTTCGAGGTGCATTTGGTGCATGAATTTGTTTTAGATTCGAGAAAAACAAAAAGCAATTAATTGGCAGAACTATTTTCTACGTTAACCTTTAATAAAATTAATTGTTTTGTTTACGTGAAGAATTTTCAAACAATAAAATAATCATGTTCAGTCATAAAAAGTGTTTTTAAAAACGTCCATAAATTTTTTATATTGATTTTTAAATGGGTAAAAAGTTATTATTTTACGTTAAATCATAAACTTTAAAAACACTATTAATAGTACTCTAAAATTACAAATAAATACATGATAGGGTTGTATAAACGACTAATTCATTTTGTCTAAAGACGTTGGTTAAACGAAAGTTCATAATCTTACGTAAAACATATATTATAGTACACATATTATATATGATTGTATAATATCATTGGTAACAGCAGAACCTAAATCTATATATATATATTGTACGTCACTGATGATCAGGTATACCGGGTATTGTAGGACGGCCCTGTTAGAAGCTTCGATGAGCATGCTTTAGAAGATAGAGTTGGGCAAAGTTTGTCTCTTATATCATTTGAAATAAGTTAGTTAAAATAACACATATATATATATGTGTATATACACATATATAGATGCATGGTAGTTAACATAATACAATGTGTAATAAATAAATTAATACAGTGAAAAAGTGTTAATACAAATATATATGATATTAATCTATAATTATACTATATTTTAAATTATCGTACACAGCGAAAATTTTAAAAAAATCAGTAAATGTGTAGATAAATGGTAATAAATATACAATATAGTTGTACAAAAATAATATTAAAAAAAGGTCAAAAGATTACTTGACAAAATAACTTTCTATAGAATTCTATGTTCCAACATTTTGTAACCTGTTTAAAAGAAATTATATTCTTCAAATATTAAAGAAAAAGGAAATATAAATATATTACTGAAGAACGTACTAGATTTAAATTTGTATTTTCATGTTCTAAAATCAACACGCCATTTGCACAATACCATTATACACAACTAGGTAAAAAAAATAATTAACAGCTTACCTGAAAACATTGGGAAAATGAGTGATACTAAAGAATTATCAAATGCTATTTAAAAACACTTCAAAGTGAGCTCAAAAAGAAACATGCACCCCTAAAACTTATTTATATCGCTAATGCTATCATTTTTATTATATAACATTATTATTAACAATAATTTTTATTTATATGCACTAAACTTCTTTACGGGAGCGTAGGCTTTCAAGAGAGGCGTAATACGAAAAAAAAGAATTATCATGAATATTGTATCTTAATGATAAAAAATAAAATTATCTTAGAATAGAAGAGTCTGGCATTCTATTCTCTCTGGCTACCCCTTTGGGAAAAAAACGTGATGATTAGTTAGTTAACTATTGTAATTATTTATAAATGTCCACAAAAATATTTTTTCAAAAATATTGGCAAATGTTACGCTGTAGTTCTTTTATTCGTAAAAATTGTAGAAAACAGTAGGCATTCTTTTATGACGTCGTCAAAATATACCCTTTCTCTGAAATTTAAGCGACAGCATTATATGGCTTACAACATCCGCATAAAAAGATCATAAAACTGCTTGTCCGTGCCCATATCGTATCCAATTTCTAGGCCAAACGCAGCCACTCCAAGAGGGGCATTCTAAAAGCGAGGATGGCTTTCAGTGGCCAAAATTGTCCACCTAAATATTAATGTTTAATACCTGCGGGACGGCTTGGTCAAAATGTCACATCGTTAGTTATATTCTTTACGACATAACGAACGACATATTTATTATTTTATATTCTTACGCATTCACTTTAAAAATGTAAAATCATAAGACAACTACATTATTACATATGTAGTATTAAAATTATTACCCGATTACATAATTTTAGATCTGATCGCAAAAGGGTGTTGTGAATTAGGATGTAGCATGGATGGAAGGAATTTGGTACAGAACAAGGCATGAGGGCTCAAGGACCAACCAGATACTAGAAAAACACAACCTTCTTGAGGTGTTCCTTTTTCTGGATTTGTTTACTGTGGCCACAGGTTTTCTGATTGGATATGGAAACCACATTTCGTTGATAGCGAGAAGAAGTGAAACGACACGCAACTATGTACAATATAAATATGAAAACACTAATTTTGGTATTCACGGTAGCGAGAAATTGATCACACACAAATAACGTCAGTAGCGTAAAATTACTTCATTTTAGAGCAGTCATAGATAATACGCACATAATTCGTGTTCTGAGGTATAGAGAGGGGGAAGGGGGACATACAAGTACTAGGAGAGGGACCATGGCGTCTATATAATGGTGCATCTGGACACGCGCACGGTGACCGACGATCAAATAAGCTCTTTATACTAAAAATTGAGTCATATGTGACAAGTTATTATATAGCAATATTATATGTAATGGTCTTTTTTCACAAACTTTGTAATGATGCTATTTTTTAAATAATCTGTATCTAGATAGCTACGTCTCCCAGCAAATATAATAAATATTAGTGATGAAGCACAACATAATATCAAGAAGGCAAATGTTTCTTTCGGACGCCTCAGAAAGAGAATTTTCAATAACTACGACTTAAACAATGACAAGATGTTTGGTGTACAAACCTGTAATACCCTTAGCACTCTTGTATGCCTCCGAAACATGAATACCGTGCCGAAGACACATTATGACTCTGGGAAGGCATCACTGACGATCTTTAAAGAGGATACTAAAGATAAAATGGCAAGATAAACGCTCAAATGATAAAAATGATGAAGTCAAAATAACGAGCATCAAAGCCATTATCGTTTAACAACAACATTAATAGGTTAGCCACGTGGTTAGAATACCTGAACCCAGACTACTAAAAGAGACAATGTACTATCTCAGGTAAGAACGCTCACATGGCGGCCAAAAAAGGCTTTAAAGACTCCCTGAAAGCAAACCTTGAAAATGGCAACATTAAAAGCGATACTTGGGAAGTAGCTGCAGGAGACAGGTCTAGCTAGAAAGCAATGGTACATAATGGCATCCAATTTTTCGAATCAGAACGCCAAGACCAGTAACTCACCCCAGAACTTGTGAATCAGGGAATACATTTTTCAGCCACCTGAGGATCCACAATCATAAAGGATAGTCTTCCTTGGACACGAGGAACAGCCAATAGTGATGATAATTCTCACAGAACCTGGACTTTTTCTATTGAGCGAATATTTTATATGAAATTATGTAAATGTATGAATACTTACTATAAATCATAATTATATCATTAGTATACATATGATATATCTGCTAAATTATTTATATCGTGGATATATAATATAATGTTTTATTAGTAAAGAATGATGATAAATTAAAACAATAAATATATATTCCGATATGAAACGATCGTTATTTATGGGGTTGGGGTAGTTTTCAGAAAATAATAAATTAAACAGAATATTGGGAATATTATTTTAAAAAAGATCTTGAATTAATATTTACACATTAAGTGTTACAAATAATTTAATTCATTCGGTGTATAAAATTTAGATTTTTTGCGTTTCCATTATTCTATCTGAAACTGAGACGGAAAATTTTAATATTTATTGCTTACTGTTTACGAAATAAAATATTCAACAAAGATATTCAGAGAGTGGATTGTTCCATACTGTAAAGCATTACGTTTTGAAGGACCCTCTCTTAACCCCTTTAAACATAACCCTTTCAATTTTATTCCCACGCTTTCTTTATTGTCTTTTTTTTTACAACAGAACATTCAATTTACTTTTAACAAAATTCAGAACCGTTTTATATATAATATTGTATATACAGATTTTTCTGTTTTAAAATAAAAATACATATCTTATATTGGTTGGTATGCAAACAGTCAAATTTATATTTTTTTAAGTATACGCGAGAAGATATGCTTCCAATATTATAATTATCTGTATAATCATCTGACCAGTACTAAAGTTTATATATGTATCTTACAAAATACGTATTTTATAAAATCAAACTTCACTGTATAATTTTGATGGAAATATCTATATGAAATTCAGAAGTAATGGCTTGTGGATTTAGGATACTTATTTTAATGCGAGCTACCTCCTCCTCGTCGGCGATAGATATTGGAATGAGTATTTTTAAATAAATTACAATAAGCTTACATTAAGATAAATTGGCAAGAAAACGAGCCTTTTATTATGAGTACACAAATACATGTTTAATAAATAATCTAAAAAATGCTTGACTAAAATGACATAAACTAGAAAAAATATATATATATTTGAGCTTCTTCTTTTCTCTTCTTTATCAGCCATTTTACACCCATCACCTTCCTCAAATTCTGCCATGTCTTGTGCAATCCAATAATACCAACATTTTTTTCAGGTCTTCTAATGCATCGCTAAATGACCAGTATATTCCCACTTCTATTTGGCAATCATCTGTATATTATCGGGAACTTTTATTTTTTGCATTATCTCCTCGTCAGTTTTCCTATCTCTCGGTAAGATAGAGTAAGATTTATTTTTATCTAACGCAATTGTTGCGCTGCAATTATTAAAATGCACATCTTCTTAAACACCTGAAATTATTTATTTATTAAAAAGGATGTGTGTTAATACGTCTATTATTAATATTATATATACTGTTAAAAATTAATAAATCATCTTAAAAAAAAAAAAATAAGTCAATGTTATAACATTGCAAAAATAAAATCCAAATGCTGTACACAATGTAAGCATGGTTTTATTTCGGATATTAAGTTAAAGGGCTTAGGCTATACGTAAGTATTACAAATCCCAGTAGCTTGTGTTCTGTTTCAATTAATGAGTCAATATATTCTCGGAATGGAGTTAGCTATCCATGATTACACTTGTCTTTACCATACATATTGCGAGTGTTGGGTACTATGTATACGCATACGCACAGAGAAAATTACATTCTTAATAGAACAATATTGAACAAATTAACAACATGTTATTCTAAACGCTAAGAACCTGTTGTGTGATCAGTAGTAAATTTTTACTATAGTAAAGAAAGTCTCATTTGCGAAAACGGTTTGTTCGATTGTTAAAGATGGCGGACACTTCACAGCTGTTTCAAAAGTAATCTGTCACATTGATTCTTTGAAAATATACGACAATGAATCATTCAATATCCCGCTATTTTAGTGATGAGAGGTTGTCCGATCATGATCTCGCTGTTGGTTGCACACAGATCGAAGATTTTTCGCCAGCAGCATGACAGATTTCGAATACAGGGGTGAATAATGTCATAGATAAATCAAACAATTGTATGTATTGCCAGTGGTGAATATTTAAAATAAATAAATTTTGGTAAAATTCGCAGGTATTTGATGATTATTCGCCTTGCCACACAATTAAGCGGGCTTAAATTTGATAGTAGTAAACTCGACGGTCGAATAACCCGCAAACGATTTTTACCGTAGGCGATGGTAAAAAGTTACAATAGTAAAAAATTACTATGATAAAATTTTACTACTCATCTTATAACGGGCCTTAACTCTCCCATAGCTGTAATACCATATTATTAAAATAAAATTTAATAAAATTAATTTTTGATCTAATGCCTAAATAACACATCGCTCACTTGTTTCTTAATCGCCGAATGCATAATAACTCGCAACCAAGTAATTATATTTTCTTACATTTTTAATATAATTAAAATTATTTTTTCTATATTTAATTCACTGTTTTATTCCACGTATTTAAAAATGTTTTACATTTATCCGAGACTGTCTAAAAGGATCATGGATTATCTATGAAATAATCTCGACATTCACTTTGGATTCTGCCATACTCTGGATCAGTACCAATGTATAACAACAAATGCAGAGTATCCTTGAACCATCCACAACTTGGAATAATATATTATGTAATATTACTTTATTCGTAATCCGTGTAAATAGATGTCACAGGGTAATCATTATGTGACAAATTAATATTTTTAAGCAGAAAACCTTTTTGTTGTGCAGTTGCAGTTTTGCAGGTTGACCATACAACTATGTTCTGAAAACTGCAACTTCAGAACAAAAATGTGTTTTCTTTAAAAATATATAATTTGTATTCTAATTTATCAAAATTTAATAAAAATTGATTGATTAAATTTTGACGTATGATTGCTTTCAAAAATAGAATAACAGATGTATTCATTTTGAAAAATACAGAATAATCAAAAATTTGTCGAAAACGTATTTGTTGATATAGTGGAACCATTAATGCATTTTCCGGATAAGAATATTTTTTTTATAAATAGATTTTTTCTGTATAACTTTCTAGTTTAATTTGTATTACAAATTTATAACTGAATTTAAGTATGATTTAATATCGTATCGATATGATTTCATGAACTCTACAAATATATCGAACTAATTAAACATGACATTTATATTTCCATATGATCTATGATTCAAAAAATAACATTATACTATTATTTCTTATATACAACAGTTTTCGTAACTATAAAATAATAATAAATAGTGTTATTTAGATACATCACATCTTTAATATTTGGTATTATAACGGTGGAAAACGTTTACATTGTCAATTTTTCCATTCGAGTGCCAGTTGCAACATAATTTATTTATTTTATTAATTTTCATATTTATGAAATCCTATTTTTTTATATCCTTGTTTTTATTTCTCACCGTACAAAAAATTAATACGAACTATACTGAAACAATTTTACTTGGTACGATTCAGTAGGGATAACAAAGCACTTTCGCTTAGGAAAATGTTTTCATATACTGAACATCGATTTCTACTTTAGATATTATTTCAGTTTTACGGTGCAGAATACATTCTTCACTTTCTTAATAACAGTCCTATTATCACCCTTTTTCTACTTACTCTCTACTGTCTACTGTTTATTTTTTTTTGGTCTTCCTATCTATTATTTGTTAGATTTATTGTCCATTCGGTCTCAATAAATCTCCAAAGAACGAACCGAGAACCCTTTCTCATTTCACGTAATAAGATTAATCTCTACTAATTTATATCGCCCCAATTCTGCAGGAACATAGAAAATAATACTCGACACAAAAGAAAGTACAAAATCAGTGAAACTTGATAAAGCCTGACGTGTATTGATAACACGTGTAAGGTATTGTGAAATATAATACAAAATAACGTTCCGCAATTATCGTTACATAATAACATTTCCCTTGAAAATATAGACAAATCAGAAAACGTCAAGCTAATTTTTATACCATAATATCATGACGTCTATGGATAAGTGAACATGGCCTAAAATCATTGTTTTTTATTGTGAAATAATTGGAAAAAAAATGCATGGTTTTTAAAGCGTAAATATTATTTATCTAACTCGACCTTAAATTCAATTCCTAGAAAGTTGAAAAGAAAAAAGTATGCAGTTGTATATATTTGACAGCGAATTTGTGATCATTCGTTTCCCATACTAATGCAGCAGTATTTTATTTTTGGCAAATTTTTTTGATAAATTGTTTTTATTTGTAGGTACATCTTTCTTATTGATACATTTAATTTGTATTCAAATAAAATAATTCAACCCTGTGCGCCTGCTCCCCACAGTATGAAGTCGGCAACCTTTTTTGGCTGCGGGTCATAATCAACCAAAACGTGACTATTAAGAAGACGGTTCGGGTCAATGGGTATTTTCATTTAAAATACTCCGTTAGTGAATAATAAGATACATTTTATTGATAAAACTATCACAATATGCTTTTTAACTCTTTTTAAAACAAACATTTAAAAAAATATAATTTTAATTATTATAAAAACAAATATAATTATATTTTAAAGATAACACATTATTATTTGTAAAGTTGTAATTTTTTCAGAACAGAGTTCTGTAATATATTAATACAAATTAAATGCATCGGTTAGAAAAATATACAGATAAACTCAATTAATCTATTTACGAGGCTGACGTAGTGTAATTGGTTATTGCACTTCTCCGGATAGGAAGAGATCCTGGTTTAAATGCTGCTAAAAAAAAATTTCGATTAATTGAGTTTATCTATATGTATATTTTCTAATTGATGCATTTAATTTGTATTAACAAATATAATTGTCAAGTTTAAGTTCTTTAATAATTTATGAACTTTATTTTTAAGCGTTATCTTGCTCCACGGGCTCTTTCTCATTGGCCCACACCTGAATAACGAAAATAATTCAGACCACTTCTCCATATTTATATTTTATAACTAATTTTTATATATTATACATTATTTGCGGAACTCATGTGAGTCACTTGAAATTATCGAATGAGTAACTTGGTGTCCCGCGGGTCATAGATTGCCGATACCTGATCTAAAGATTCAATGTTGACTTAATCAGCGTAGTCCTTGGAATGGTAAAAACGAGTATTTATTTAAACGCAAAAAATGACAATAAAATTTATCCTGAATTCAATCTTCTCATATGAACCTAGTAGTATTGTGGAAACCATACAACTGTAGTAAATTTCAAATGACTCCTCACATATGTACACATTGTAAAGCAGATTTAGGACTCTGATATCGTAGAAGGGTCCCCTATTGAATGACGAAACCTAGCATTCGAGCTGGTGACGTACTCAACGCAGTAATGTAATTTATATACCAATTTGCTATCTTGTAGAACATACCCTCTCATATAGAAGTAAATAGTGACATTTTGGCCGCTAATATGAAGTTATCACAATGGTAATATTTTATTGCAAATATTTCATTTCCTTATTACAAATAATAAGGAAAAGAAAAGGTACGAAGTGACACTAAGTATTTATTCACTTTCTTTGAAAAAGAGAGAATGAAAGAAAATAGACCCTGATTTATGCATTGCTCGGCATTGCCCGCGATTCAGATATAGCAGGGGTAGGTTTTGATGGCTGTGAGATAGGGTAGGGCGATGATATTTTCCTCAGGGTGCCAGAGTGCGACTGAACCAAATTTGAAACGGATGGCTTTTAATATAATACTCATTTATATACATCGTGGAATGGTGGTGGGGTGGCAAAAGAAAGGGGGGAACTTATATATTAAAGTCTTAATGAGTAACTATATAAAGTTTGGTTTAGATCGATAGCAATGTGTTATCTCTGCTTATGTATAGAGAACAGACAGATAGATAACATTTGCCGCCGCCTTATATCTTCCAATAGTTCCACTCGATTTTTTACGTCTCGACTTCCATTTGTTTACTCTATCGCTGCTTTATCTTTCCTTCCTTTTCGGGTTCCAGTCGTCCACCCTTTTGACTTTTTATCCATTTCAAAAGATTATTTACATTATACTTTATCTTCTACATTTTTATTATTTCTGCATCGTTTATTAGGTTAAAAATTCAAATACATTATTTTTAACCAACACGTTTATTGCTGTGAAGTTGGATTTTCAGAACATAAAGGTAGTTTTGTTAGAGGTATAGAACTATAAAAAGAAATAAAATACTTAAAAATCATGGTAATGGCTATGGTATTGGCTTTATTGGTAAGATAATTTTATGCCATTTGTGCTTAAATATGATTTCGCGCATATGGAAGCCGCGGCTGGCTCAAATAAAGCGCGATCTGGAAGTCCAATTTTCGACCACTTTTTGGAGCAGATGGAGCCGTATATCGGCAATAACGCAACGAATTTAGGCTTCTAAGTCATTTATCGTCCCTGATTTACCAGCATAGACTAGTGACTTCACATATCCTTACAGAAAATTATCCAAAGGTGTTAAAAAACACGATCTTGGAGGCCAATTCACAGGTCCATTAAACGAAATTATGCGCTCATCGAATGTTTCCTTCAATAAATTGATTGTGGCGCGCGCTGTATAGCATGTTGCGTCGTATTGTTGAAACCATAGCTCTTCCACATTAAAAAGTGAATAACCATGGATCTATAGCGCTCTCCATTGACTGTAACGTTCTGGCCGGCATCATTTTTGAAGAAACAATAGATTCTTCGGTGCGCCCTGAACGACGTCTCTGCGGATGCGTATTATCAATTAGAGTATGCATGGTGCGAAAACAACCCATGGTTATTTGAATTACTTGCTCGGATGGACGATTATGTCAACCACAAAATTGATGTAGCGAACCATGATTTTCAAAATAAATTTGTACAATTTGCAAACAGCGTTGTTGTGGCGTAAGTTTATTCATGGTGAAATGGCAAACCAAACTGAGCACAAATTAGCTGTTGTTGGAAAAAGTGTCGCCAATTAAAAAAACAAACCTCTAAAAAAATACCCTTTAGTTCTGTGGTATTTTATACAAATAAAATTAATCAATTAGAAAGAAGTAAGAATTACTCCATTCCCGGATACAAAGAAATCTAGGTTCGAACTCTGGTAGCAACTAAATATTTTTTCTATACATAGATTGTTTCTGTATATCTTTCTAATTGATTTGTATTACAATATTATTTGTCTTACTTCTGTACTATTTTGTTCTCACCGTCCTCCTGTATAATTCTTGTAATATGATATAATTCTTGTAATAATTTTTCTGCATTGACTCATTTTCATAGACAAATTTACTCTCACTTCATCAATTCAATTTAATGCAACTTTTGTAATTTTCGTAAAATAAATTGGTGTATAATACGATTCGAACCTGGATCTCTTCCCAAACCGATTACTTAAAGGTATTTGAGATTCCGTAAAAACAAAGTAGATAGCTCTTTCAAATAAATGGAACGATAAAAAAGTATTAATTTGATTAATATGAATGTCCAAAATTTAATAAAAATGAATTGATAATTCTGGCGTCTGCTATCAGATTACTCAAACGTATTTGAGATTCCGTAAAAATAAGATAAACGGCTCTTTCAAATAATGGAACGATTAAATGTATTAATATCAAAAAGGTAACATATAGGTTCGAAAATTTGTCGTCATAAAATATGTCGCTGTAGCATAATTGGATAAATGCACCTTCCCCGGTTTGGAAAGAGATCCAGGTTCGTATCCCGTTGGCGCAACAACAATATTTTTCGATAAAATTGATTTTATATGTATATCTTTCTAATGAATATATTTAATTCATATTTAAAATATCATAAACCTATGTTCTGAATAATTACAACTTCACAATAAGAATGTGTTCTCCTAATAATCAATATTTTCTTTTTTATTATAATTTATCTTGCACACATTTGCCTAATTAGTTAATTAATTTTAAATATATATAGTTTTTGATCCTTTCTTATATCATCTGGAATTTTATCAAAAATCTTCATCGTACGATTTATCATTGATTTCTGAGATTTAGCTTTTTTCCATGATGATTTGTTTCAATTTTTATTATAAATTCTGCCAATATTTTTTTATTTGGAATTATATTTTTAAATAATATTGGCTTAAAACAATACCTTTTGTTATGAAATTAAATTATTTTATTCGATATTCCATTCTTTGTAATACGTTAAATAATACGAGGGCGAGTCAAATTTTTTTTTAACACTTTCGCCATAATATCATTCATTTTAAGGTTATCATACTGCCTTCTGGACATGCTTGCTTAAAGTTGGTAAGACTACGGTCATGTGTGCAAAATTTGATCCCAATCGCGTCATTTGTCTTCCGATTATTACAGTGTAAACATGTCCGCTCCGCTAGCAGTTTGTACCGAGGAGGAACAACGATCAGTGATCTAATTTCTCTGATTAGAGGGTGTGCAAGGGGCTGAAATTCATCGTAGACTTTAATCACAATACGAAGGCAGTGCTTTATTTATCACGTAAAATTCCGGAAGAGTGTGACGCACGAAGAGGAAGCAGGACCTCCGTCAACCTTCACTACGGACGACAAAATTAAAGTAAGGTAGTGAGGTAGTGAGGTAGCGTCGTCTTTGAACATCAGTCATGATTCTGCCCATCAAATCGTCATTGACGAGCTTCCGTAAATTTTTGTGTAAATAAATGGTACAGCAAAACATGTAGATAATTTTTGACTTGCCCTCGTATATTAAGATAATAATAAATATAATCAACAATTGTAAATATTGATTATTGAAATAATGCCGTATGAAAAATGCCTCGTGTAAAATTTTATTGGAAAAATGTAAAATTTGAATCGATCTCAAGAGTTGTCAAGAAAGAGATTCAAGATCTCATTTATATTGTGATCTTACTGCGTAATATTTTTTTTTTACTTTCAACTCATATTTAATTAGTGCACGTCCATAAAAATGATTTTCAACTCAAGAGCAATACGCGTGTGGACTTTTATAGAGAAAAAAAATAAATGGGAATAATAAATAAACAAATTGCCTGGTTCATACACCGGTATTGTTTTTATTGTATACCTACGGGTAATTGTTTGAGTCAATTGAACCCGTCAGCTTCACGCAGTTTTTCCCAATATAATAATTTATGACTTATCAATCACCTCGAGCTGTGGCAGGTCAAATATCTGAATTTTTATCATTTTTAAAAGGGCTTTATTGTACTCAATGGAACCTTTATTTAACGTCCGGATGCGCGTTTGCTCGGAAAAATCGAATAGGGTTGGTGGGGATGGTTTGGCTTAACTATAAAAAAACGAATTGAAAGTTGCGCCTTTCGACCATTTCAGTTATTATCTACTTCTGAATAAATCTTTTTTTCTATCGAGTCTGGAAGAAAAAAATCGCTCCCCTATATAATAAAATGAAAAAATATATTTCTATCGCGAAAGTTTAAAATATAAGATTTTGGTATTAATTTCAGATTTATAGTATTATAAGTTTATTGAACGATATTAGCAAAACATAACTTTAACCCTTTCGAGTAAATGACGTGACCTTTCTGGCAAGGGTTCAATTCTCGTTTCGCGAACGTATTAAGCAGTTTAGTTAATACAGTCGTAACATACACACACTATTTCCACGTCCTCATAAAGAACATCTTTAATTACTCACACGTAAAATAAATGGTCGATCAAATTTAGATAATTATAATTCATTCAAATATGTTATAATTATTAAGAAGAACTCATTTTTGTTATGAGGTTGCATTTTTAGAACATAGTTTTTTAATATTTTTAATACAAATTAAATTAATCAACAAGAAAGATATACATACAAAATCAATTTATCGAAAATAAATATTTCTTGCTACCGGGATTTGAACCAGAACCTTTTCCTATCCGGGGAAATGCGTTATCCAGATTCGAAACATCAACTAAGTAGATTGATGACAAATTTTTGAACTTATATGCTGTAGCTCTTTCAAATTGATACAGCTGTTATTACATTTTTAAAAAGCAATGTACTTTATATTTCGACAAATATCAAAATATATTTAAGTTATATACGCTAGAAGACAATATTCTGATGTCTGTCTGTATGTCTAAATCGTTGTAGAAACTAATTATTGGGATTTATCCCTCGAGGGATTGTCATCAACATATAAATGTCTCACATAGACGAAGCTATTATTTTTACATGGGAAGTATGGAAGTCTTGGGCATTACATGGCTTACGATCTGTCATTGACTGGTTTAAATGGTCACTTTACACAATGAAACATTCACCTATTTACCCATACGGCGACAGCATAGTTGTAAATAAATAATACAATGTTCCAAGATGATAACATTTATACAACTTCCAAAATTTTTATATATGTGGTAGCATGAATAAATAGGTGAACGTTTCATTGTGTAAAGTGATCACTTAATCCAGATCATTTAATCAAATTTGTATCGAGGATTTTTACTACGGGCGCTGGTAAAAAGTTACTAGGTACTGATTACACAAACGGCCCTTAGATTGTTTGTTGCTGATACAACTTTGCTGTATGTCTACCCTTTTACCATGCTTTTGCAGTAGTCTTGAAGGGTCCTGGGGAAGCACAGACTCGTTATTTAAAGAACTCGGCACCCAGATTTGATGGTAAAAGTTTTATGCGGGTAATTAAAATGTGGTCGGTCGGGATGATAATAATTGAATTAATGTAAAAAAAAACATATTGAGACATCAGACCTCCGACCCTCCTAGCATAAGGGATGAAAATGATAATGATGACGAATCAATTAGTTTGATAAATGTACAAGCTGGTAGAAATATTGCGACGATGGTGAATTATTAGGTGATCAATTATAACACACAAATTAAATGATTCAACTAGAAGATATACAGAAAAAATAATTTATCAACAAAATTTTTAGTTCCTACCGAAAGCCACTAAGCATTTTTCTATTTTTTTTAATTGTCTCCTAGCATATATAGATATCTCACAGAGACAAAGCTATTATTTTTACGTGGAAAGTATGGAAGTATCGGGTATTACAGGGTTTTACTAACGCCCGTAGTAAAAATCCTCGATACAAATTTGATACATCAAATTTACTACTGTCAAAGCATAGATGGAGACGTCTATAGGCGTTATAAATAATCATGAAATATGCTTTACATTTTATGCATTAACTATGGATTTTTTCGCCTAAGCGTTCGATATCTGCCACTTTGGTGGTGACATTTTTTCGTATTATGTGCTAATGTTTATTAAACAACATCGGATGAACTCTCATCACCAAAATAGCGGGATATTGAATGATTAATTGTCGTATACTGCAACTTGCAATGTATCAATGTGTCAGACGACTTTTGAAACAGCTGTGATAAGTTCGCCATAATTAACTTTAAATAAATATTTTTTACTAACGATCAAACAACCCGTTTTTTGCAAAAGATTTTACTTACCGACCCTAACAAAAATAATATAATATATTTTAATCCATCTTGTATGACTAAAATATGATACAAAAATATCGACTCTGATCAATACTCTGATTTTTCTTGTAGGTTCATATTTCAAATAATGTGGTCTTTTACTGCCGGTCACTCATCCCTGAATATCATGTTTCATCCTCTTATCCCGAGAAAGCAAAAAAATCTCGACATTAGTTCATTGTTCATACCTAGTCCACGTTTGATATCGTTTTCAACCTTTTAAATTCTAAATCAAATTTATCCGAAATTCCATAATATTTTTAATACTACCTAGGATCTGCACACAATTAAATATATTTTATAGGAATATGTCTTCAGTTTAATGTGCAACTTGTATACCGCCGAAATGTATAAACAATTCCACCGTGATATAAGTTTGTGTTTTAGCAAAGTTGAACGTATGTTGGAATTAAATTAATTTGTTTTGAAACAGGGCCGAACATTGTGTTTGAATAGTTCAAATTGTTATTTATACCGCTTCATTATATACATGAGGTTTCCTGGTAACATCTTATTAATGCATCTTAAATTAAACTAATAAAAAAATAATTATCATTTACGAACATATCTAATATTATTTTTAAGTTATTTGAAAGATGATCCAAATAACGCGTGTCTTGGAATATTTGACAAATAGTAGTCAAATTATTAATATTCAATACTTAGCATAATGTTAAACAAATGGGGTACAATAAGAAATATTAATTAATCGTTAAACACTTTATTCATTTCAATGCTAAGGTCCATGTCCACGGAAGAAGACAATCTCAGAGATTTAGTTGAGATACATCTCAATATCATGTATACGTGAGATTTTTTTCTGGAGATAAGATCAGAGATCAGCTTGAGATTGTTAGAAAGATATAAAAACTGAAACCATTGTACACGACGTACCTACGTGCTGACAGCGAGATTTGATACGTGCACAAAGACGTCACCTACCAACATAAATCCCAGCAACTATCTATTTTGAAAGTTAAGTTTAAACATCAATATTAACATAAGGCGTTGAATTACAAACATTGTTGGAGATTAAAAATTACCCAAATGACAAACATGACGACAATGACATGCGAATGTGAAATGAGGCGCAAACGGCGAATCTCTGAGACAAGGCGTGTACATGGTTAATACGCAAATCGAGTCTCCAAAGCATCTCAAGGGAAAAAAATCCGTATCTCAGAGATTGTCTCAAATCAAAAATCTCTTTAGTTACGTATTAGGCCCAAGTGAAACAGATCATTGCATCTTATGAAACGACTCGGAGCTTTATGTGCATAGTAATTTGGAGAAATCTATTTTAATAAATTTAAAATTAAGAAAAAATATTTTTTGAAAATAATGGGTGTATTTCCCAAGCCGGTGGTAAAAAAAGAGCTTCTAAAATGTGTTTTTAAATATGCAAACAAGTAACAATAACAATAGGTTTGAAGGAGTTATTTACAAAGATCGGATATATTTCGTTAGGTTCAGGCACTTTATTTGAATTTCCCATAGTTTTTCGATTTCTTCGTAAAAGGCACTATTATTAATAAGAGGTTTATAACATGACGAACAGAGTTAATCTTTCAGGATTCTGAAATATTACTCAATGTTTAGATATAATAACATTTTTTTTAGTATTTAAATAACCTTTATTAGATACTCTCCATTCTCATTTATAATATTTTTCTCACTTCTGTACTTAAAAAATAAATAAAATATGACACTTTTACATACATACATATAAGGACACTGGTGAATAATATGTAACGGTCGGGCATATCATTAATATAAATGAATGTTCACAAAGTCTGCTTTGATATTGGTGTGCACCTAGTGGGGCAGACATGGTTGCATAAATTGTATATCTACATATATAATATGTTATTTGTAATAAATATATACTAGAGAGATTATATGTCATATGTGCAGTGAAATAATTTTTATGTTACTAAATACATATGTTAAATATGAAATATGAACGAAAAATATTGTTGTTGTGCCATCGGGATTCGAACCTGAATCTCTTTCCTAACCGAGGAAGGTGCATTATCTAACTATGCTACAACGATAATATTTTTAGCGACAATTTTCGAACCTATATGTTACCTTTTTGATATTAATACATTTAATCGTTCCATTATTATTCCGGTTAGGAAAGAGTTCCAGGTTCGAATCCCGGTGGCGCAACAACAATATTTTTCGATAAAATTGATTTTATATGTATATCTTTCTAATAAATATATTTAATTCATATTTAAAATATCACAGACCTATGTTCTGAATAATTACAACTTCACAATAAAAATGTGTTCTCCTAATAAATACAGATGTACTAAAAAATTATATAATAACTTTTTCAATAAAAGAAATGTATTAAAGGTATACAAAATGGAAATAAATGTACTTTTTCAGTAGTACATGATCGATATTCATAATATTTATTGAAAAATGTTTTATTGCTTTACTCCGTCCTGTATATGCATATAGAAAAAGCACGCCGCCTTTCAGCGCTGTAGACTGAGGTGTAGGTAGGTACTAGGGGTAATGGTATTTCTACGAGCAACTTTTAATAAAACCCTCGGGGTAAGAGGAACAAATATAGCATTGCAACAATCGATTGTTTATATTTTATATACAACTTTTCTTCCTGTACTTATAACATGAGTTTAGTGTTATCGGTTTCCCAGCGGATCTATTATATATAAACGTAATATAATATAACGCAGCTTTCTTTATAATTATATCTTTCATTCAAATGTTTAAAATGTACATAATTAATTTAAATAGTGTATTAAATATAAAGATTCAATAAGCTTTTAAAAATAAGAAAAAAAGGTGTGTATTTGGAGATGTTACGGGTATCTGTGATTAAGAATTTACAGACGTATTATTTACATTATAGAAATCGCGTATCAATCTTACAAAATGTTTAACTAAGTACACGTTTCGTATTTTTATTAAAATATTGTAACTATGCACGCTAAGAATTAATATTATGTTAATGCACGCTTAGGATTTTACAACCATCAAGTGACTATAGGGTTTCTGTGGGTTATTTTGTTGTGGGCTGGTTTTAGTCATAGTCAATATTTTCGGTTTCATTTCATTTGGTTTTTGTGATGTCCTTGGAATGGTGTGTGTGTATGTGTGTATGTGTACCGTACCGCCGGTGCGGGTATGTGTGGCTATAAAGACGGCGCGTAGGAGTGCGTGCATCTCTTTTATCTGCGGTTCATCGGCTACAAAAGCTATAAGGCAATGTACTGTGGCTTATTGTAATAAAAGATTAATTGTTACAAAGTCTATTTCTTGGACCTTCACATTACGAGGTGTATACTAAAGACGTACTAAGAAGTCAAGTATGTCACAATTTGTAATGAAAAAATCTTTCATAATTAGGTTGTTAAACTTAGTAGTCTCTTGGGACGAAGCTCGAACCTTCGACCACTAGATCACTACATGAATATCTATCACTGGACTAACGATCATGCCAATTATTGTCAAATAGGGACACTCTGTATATTCTCGTAATTCAAATAACGATCCCATCAAGTCTGAATGAAAGCGCGAAGAGAGTCTCACCGATTAGTGATACAAATGTTGTTCTATTTGTCTGGATAAATATTACCGGTTTATAATCCACATCCCTTAAACAAATGAGCGCGCACTGAGGTCCCGCGGTGATTAAACATGGATAGAGACCGTTTAATAACAAATGTTTAATCATAAATAAATCCAATCACTGTCGAGTTTAATCCTGATATGATCAACCATTTTGATTTGAAAAATATAACAGCACAAAACAAACACACGAAATTGAATTAATTAATTATTCCTACGTCAAAGCAATGAGGGCCTTTGTTCAGCCTTCATATTCAGGCCTTTAATAATTTTGAGCGTTTTTGCGTAAAAGTGATAAATTGTAAATTTACACATTGTCTGAACTGGGTTCGTATTAAAATGCGTTTGATTTTAAAATAAGGCGAATAGTGCAAACGGTTGAAAACCAGTACGGAAGGGATGGATCGAACACATTTTTTTCCACGACAATATTGCTTTTGCTTTCAAGAGTCGACGGAAACGAGTCATTTTGCGTTATTTATGTTCACACGCATGCCTCATGTAGATAAAACATATTCTCGTTGGAAATATTGTGTGGGAGTGATATAGGGATTTAAAAAAATATAAACTCCATAAGATAGACACCAGATTGGATATATATAAGTTTGGCCCAATTAAGCGGCTTCCCCAATTAACCGAAGCGAGTTTAAATTTAAATGATGTATATATTTCTTCAAATACGTTGGGCTCCCTTCTTTGCCTTCTTCATAAAATAACGCTGTAACCCGGCTATATATTTTTTTTCTTTTGGTTACAATACAGGCACAGTTGAATATTAATCTTCTTCATCTAATTTTAGATCTTTCGATTTAATTCTTCAACAATTGCATCCCCATTCTTTATTTTCATCGTAACATGGTAAATTATTATCTATTGTCGAAAACTTTTTATAATTAACAATATAACTTCTAACATGTCCTTATTTCTCTCATTGCTCAAAATTTCCTAAATATCTAAAGGTTTAAAGATTTTATATGGTGTTGGTTTTTATAGTTCGCCAACTATCAGCGCCAAACTGTATTCCTTGCAAAAGGGAAATTTTTACACTAACTCTCTGGCTTTCGCGGAACTTATTAATAAATTTTAAACTTATGTAGTGTAATCTTAAATGTACTGTCCCAATTACGCCAAATGTCGAATGATGTAAATTACTATTAGTTCCTTGGTTTGGTTTCCGTTCCTTGAGGTTTGGCCCAAATAAGCGGAATCGACTGTATTTTGAAAATATAATATTTCACAGTATTTGAGATGAGAAAACGCAAAGAATTTTAACTTTATATGTGTTATGCCGAATTACAAGCTAAGGTTTTTTTATAATTCATTATTTGTATTATAATTTATTATACGCCGTTTGTTTATATATATAACTTTCACCAATTCTCATCCTTCAATCTCCACATTTATCAAATTTTTGAAAGTTGTATATATGTTAGTACATGGACTACCACTACACCATCGCCATCTATGGACCAAATTTGATAATTCATTTTTCCCTGTTTTTTAAACAGCATATATGTCATCACTATTAGCTAAACTAGTAAGATGCTATATTTTATTTACAATTTTATCAGTAAAATGTTTTTTAACATATTATACTAGAATACGCCTGAAAAATCAATGTTATTCAATTTTTTACATATTTTCTTATTTTGACCTTATTAGAAATAATAAAAATATTATCAATATTTCTAATATTGTGTTTTCATATTCAAATATTGTTAATATAATATTATTCTTTGATTAATTTGGTTTTATTTAAGTTTTAAGAACTGATTACAAATATTAGTTTCTAACTAATATTTATAAGACTTTTGCAGATATCAACTATTTATAATATTCACAATTAAAAAAGCTCTTCATGGCTAAAAATACTTGTACATCGTAACAAGATAAATGACAACATTAAATTAATTAAAGTTTTTCAATTGTTAAATTAAATATGCGAATTTATGTGAGTCGTTAATTGTTTTATTACTCGGAAAAAACCTTTTTTTTTATTTATTCCACTGGGAATCGAAATTGTAACTCTTTAATTGGTTAACCTTGCTTACTTGCAGATCACAGGGCCTGCATATAAATATTTCCGTGCATTATAATTCAGTTTGTTATTTAATATCGATGTTCAAATAAAGTCCTGAAAATTTTAGAGAAATATTACATTTTGCATACATAATATATACGAGTGTATTGATTTTATTTTAAAAATAATAAATCTAATTTAAATGTGTTATTTTCATATTTTTAATTTTTTTAATTATTAGACATCAACATTATTGGTAGTTGAAAATATAAAAATTAATAAATAACTACATATTATTTTATGAGAATCGCCGTGCCTTATATTGTACGACTTGTACATTAATATTACTCAAAAGTGACACATCGGTCTTGACAACTTCGACCTTCGATTTTTCACCAACGAAGATGGCATTGTTCAACATTTCAGACGCTTTAATATGCAAATATATATAAAAGTGAACCATTCTTTGATTTTCTGTGGCACTATAAGTATAGTATTTAACAATTTATTATTGTGGTTGACTGCCAGCGAGAAATTCAAAGGAAATCTTGAGTCCCCTTACAATTTTGTAGGTAGTAGAATCATTCATACGATTTGTATTTATTTCATGAGTATGACTAAACGATCTTTTTGGAGATCGTTGTAAAAAAAAACAATTCTAATAATTAGGAGAACACATTCTTATTGTGAAGTTGTAATTATTCAGAACATCATTTTAAAATATCACAGACCTATCTATATAAGTTGTATCAATGTGTCCAAAATTTAATAAAAATGAATTGATAATTCTGGCGTCTGCTATCAGTTTACTCAAAGGTATTTGAGATTCTGTAAAAATAAGGTAGATGGCTTTTTCAAATAATGAAACGATTAAATGTATTCATATCAAAAAGGTAACATATAGGTTCAAAAATTGTCGCTAAAAATATTGTCGCTGTAGCATAGTTAGATAATGCACCTTCCCCGGTTAGAAAAAAGATCCAGGTTCAAATTCCGGTAGCGCAACAACAATATTTTTCGATGAAATTGATTTTATATGTATATCTTTCTAATTAATATATTTAAAATTCTAATAATATGTATATAAAGACACCATAAATATTGTTTAATTAAAAGCTTTATTTTTAGTAAAGAGATAAATTGCTACTCTTGACTTACTCATTGAAGTGTAATTGGAATTTGATGATTTCACAGATTGAAAACTATAACTGTGATTATCCTTTTATGATGATATCAAAATTATTTTTAATTCTCAGCTTCCTGATAATAAATAAATGCATTCACTAAAAATGTATATATTTTAGCAGAAAATATTTTCAGATAAGAATCACGAATCACAATATTTTCAGACAGTCAATCACTATTATGTTATGACTTCAGAGATATCAGTGATTGATTCACAGTTTGATTTTAAGCTTCTCAAAATCTGACAATGGACGGAGAGACTTGTTTCATTGCCTCCTTGTTGGAAGATAAATGTTCAATTGTCAAATATCCAGTTAAACAAGCCAAATACTCTAATTTGAACGTTATGTTTTTTGTTAATTGACATGACTACAAAGTACTTTAATGTTATATCGCGACCTTGGAAATTCAAGATGTTATCTGTCATTTTGATGAAAATTAATAGGAATTATGTCAATAATTATCTCTATAAAACTGTATTATAAACATATCAAATTTGCTGGTAGTTTAGAAAATAACAAGAAAACAAAATCATATTTTAGTAGCGCTTGTAATATTTTTTGAAGAATGACTCTTGATTTGAGTACGAATAAAATGTGAGAGTTAAATAATATAACGTGCCTGAATCAGTAATCAGTCACTTTATTACTCTAAATTAAATAGCGACATTTTTATAAAAATTTTACTATACAGGCGACGAACCAAACTCCGCCGTAAAAATTAAAAAAATATTATTAAAAACTCGAAAGCTTGATGTAAATATCATATATTTTTTATTCCAAGAGCTAGATATTATGAACCAATGTCTCTGTAAGGCACGAATTAAAAATAAATGACAATATCTCATCCGAATGCCTTAGACGCATTCTTGAATAATTTTTTTTACGTCTTGCGTACAAACGAAACGACAGTACAAAGGAGTTAACAACATGGAGCGATCCCAAAAGAGAGGCATATCTCCCAACCGCTGGCTGGACCAATCAAATAGCTTTTCAGCGTCGAGAATTGCAGGAAGTCGAAAAGAAATGAGGAATTCTGTCTGAAGAACAAATGATGGAAATTGAAGGAAATCACAATCCTCAGTCACGAGGACTAGAAAGAAGTTCAAATTTAAAAAATATCATATAATATTTAGATATTTTTATCACGACCGATACTAATTCATTAGACTTTTAAACAAATTACATCGTATAAACGCATACATATATACAACATGTGATTTTATAAATAATAATAATAATAATAATAATAGTGTATTTTTGTAATCTAGTTATTGTACTTTTACAATAAATATTGTTAGTGAACGAAAAATTAATTTGGGTAATTAATATAAATAAATATGTTAAAATCGAGATCATCACTGAGACATAGATTGCGTTCCAATTAAATTGAATAAATGTCAGCCCATTGATCATTGAGTCAGTCAGTTGGGTGACTTTGAATATCCCCAGCGGCAGTTGAAACTGAATAAATGTTTGTAATTTAATGTTTTCTGTTTGTCTTTTTAGAATAAATAAATGTGGATGGCATGGTTTTAGGTGAAGTTTGTTCGAGTGTTGTTGTTAAATTGAAGTTTCTATCTCTTTCTACCATTCTCAAGCTAATCTCTGAAATTATCTCCAGATCAAAATATCAGCACGTGTTCATGGTACTGAGATTTATCTAGAGTTGAAAGGTGCAATGCATCGTCGAATATTACTTTTAAACTTGTCATTTTTTTATACAAAATATTTTAACATCAACTAAAATAATAAAAACAATTGTATGCTATATGTAGGAGTGCTCACTGGGAACGTGTCGAAAAGAAATTGTATTGTTGTAAAAGTATTTCCCTAAAGAATTGCAATACCACGCACGGTTTAATAAAGCGATTTTTTTCCCAATTCTTTAGTCTACGCTATTCCACTACCATTAGTGCGTTAGCGTTATTTGCATTGACATTTTACAAACTACTATTTTTTTCTACGAACATCTTAAATATTTAAAACAATACATGAATTGAATGGTTAAAAAAAGGACGTAAAAGTCTCCCAAAAAACCCTCTAAACATTTTACTGCCACTTAGAAGTGTTGGTGCAGAATCTACAATATCTGTCAATACCGTACCGAAGGCATAATTAATGTATGATTATGTTAGAGACGCGTAGCACCTACATTAGTACTATTCATCATTCATACAACTAAACATTAAAAAATATGCGTATGTATTTGATAATATTAATATAATAATTATTCACACGTTTATCTATTGTACAGATTAACATGTGAATAACTTTATGCTCATAGATGTACATTATTGACTGCGATGCTGATTATCATGAGAATTTAAACATTTAACCGTTATCTCATAAAAAATTTGTTAGATTTATGGTGGAATAACCCAAAAAATTTCAGCTGAAATTAAAGTAAACTGTGTGATAGTAAGCATGCTGTCGCGCGATTTGCTTGAACTGTATCTTATTTAATTCGGCTCATTCAGGCGAATCTTGGCAATTCCAAACGAGGGGTGGGCGAGAGCAACGCTACCCGGCCGGTTTCAGTTGACAAAGTAAGCGCCCGCGTCCACTTCACGTTTCGGGAAATAATTGCATATTTGCGACAAAGTTATGAAGTGGCGAGCGGGTCAAAGGGGTACAATTTAACGTCGGGATTTTTCCATCCACCGGACATACAATTTCATGATCCACTTAACTTTTAACTGCCGGGGCGGAGTGTTCCGGGGAGATATGGAGGGGGCGCCGGCAGAGGCCGTTAACCACGTGGCGTATCGAGTTTAATCAGACAAAGGGTCGCGGAACGGTAATCCCGATACATACTTGCACGTTCTTACTTCTGTATTGCGTGTCAATTAATAGGGGGACGCAGTGACGTAGCACAGTTTCTAAAAAATATTACTTTTAATTTAAACTTATTCAATTAATCATTTTTACATTTACTTTAATTTTTTATATTATCTGTTATTTCTAAGCTCTTCTTCTACACATTATTCTGTAGTTTTCTGGAATGTGTATCGACCCATTTTAAATCCTACTACAGACATTCCAGGGTTATATCATGAACTCTGCAATGGAATCATGACACTAATGAGCAATTATACGGCTGATTACCTCAGAAAACTCGACAGAAAATTGTGCCGTGAAACCTAAGAATTTTTTAAATTATTTTCTTCTTTTTATGTTTTTTATATTCTATATTTTTATTAGATGTATTTGTTTGTAATTATTTTATTGCTATTTTTAATATTGTTCAATATTAAATATTTGCAATAACACTCGGCAATACAAGAATTCGAAGGCAACCAATTTTGTGGAACATGAATATTCACAATCGACCAGCATGCGTAAGGTCATGAAATAAATGAAATACCAACCCTTAAAGTGAACACTTATAAATGTGCACACCTAGAACGTGTAGGTACCTTTAACCATCTCATTTTTATTTTTTATAAAGATGTATATTATAAAAAAAAAATCTAATGCTAATTTTTGGCTCATTGAGGATACCAGATACATGGTAATGAAAGGCGAATAGAACTGTATACACAATATTTATTTACCAAAAATCAAATGTATCCATTTACGCATTTGAATGTTTTATTTAGTCTTACGGACTTGGAGTTTTCACGTGCAAAAAATATTGAATCGAATCCCGGAAAGCCAATAAAAGCTATTTTATTGTTTTAATTCTGTGAAAAGGGGAGGTACGTCAACAAAATTTCACAATTGTATTGACTACGAGTGTATTAAGAGATTGACGTCTAGCCGTATATTAAAAAAAAATTATTACACTGAAGAACAGCTTTAAATTTAAATTTAAAGAAATTAATAAACCTAAGGTTTATTAACCTAAGTTAATTTTTATTATAATTTTATATTACATGGTTTTTCATAGGTAGCGCCTAATTCTAAAACCTCTTAAAATAAATTTACGCTACATGCAAAACACATTGTTTCTCGCAAAAGCCATTTAAATCAATTGATATTGCGTGTTCAAAATCAGGGTCAGTTCCAAAATACCCCAAAGCACATAGAGTATAAGTTGCTATTCCCCCTAAAATGAAATCAGCCAATCACAATGTTTATTGATGATCACGTTATATAAAATCCAGTATGGCTGCCAGAACGATATATACAGAAAAAAAAAATCATTTACAGTATTGTTTCTTTAAAAAAATGTGATTTAAAAAATATATATTTTGTACATTTGCTTTCACAATATACGTTTTCATCCATAACTCAATAGCACAAGTCATTTTAGAAGGTTTTGGAATTAGGCGCTGCATGGAATTGTCAAATGTAACATTATCTACCCTCTATATATTTTAAAGTTGAAATAGTCTACAAATCTGTGTGATTACTCAACATAACGTACGTATACTAAAGAGTAAAAAAAAATAACTTTACAGCCACATCAATAAAAAAAATAACGACACAACGTTGTATTGTAGCCAACATTGAAAAATTCTAAATAATTAAAGCATGCACTCCTTCAATCGCTGTAAGTCTTACTTACCTAGTATTACTGTTATGAAGACAACTTTTCTTGTAAACGCCCATCAGCGCTCGCATATCTGATGGTGCATGTTGAACCGTCCTAGGTTAACCAATATGACCCTTCTCGGATATTTTGGCTAAGTCAGTCACACGGACAAGGATATAAAGTGTAAGCCCATATCGTATGCCTTTGTAGAATAGCTAGGAATTCATTACTTACTAGAGAGGTACGTTTGTTTTCTTATATAAACTACATACAGAACGGGTTTCATTTAAATAGATTTACACGACATTTAAGCCACAGAAAAAATTCAGAGTATTGTTCAATTACCATTTTATGATTAAAGTGAAGTTCATATTAATAATCTGTAATTAAATTTGACCCCGTATTTGATTTGCCAGTTGAGATAGAACTGCAATAGATAAAATTAAAAACAAGCTTCGTTAAAAAAATCCTTTGATTTTCACGGCGGTTCAGAATCTTCTGTGTACAGTTTTCTGGGCTAATTTACCGTGTATATCTGACCTTTCTGGCCGACGTATCGGATCCCATTGCAGGGTTTATCATCATAGTTACAAGCTACGTTGACTGTACATACTGGTGTGTGGTTAAAATTAATAATTTTGGATGATATTACCTTTTTACGACTATCAGCATTAAATATTAGATTAAAAAATTTAAATTGAAGAAATTAAGAAATAAATATAATATATAGATGGATTATTTTTGAAGGTATTCATCTCTTTTTCATCTAGCGCTTATCCACTTAACGAATGTTAGCGATTATTATTTTATGTAAGCAGCTTGAGGTAATTGAACTGTGGAGACATCTACGCGAGGTTGATTTTTTTTATTCACACATTTAGGAAATTTTGAAGACTAAAAACAAACTAGAATAGCCAAATACGAAGTTTAAAAATTGAAAAACACTGCCTTTTCAGACGTATTCTAGTATATATGTTAAAAATTCGAATGAATTTCATATACACGCATAAAGGATATAGCACCATACTTCAGAAAATAAAAATATTATCAGCTTAAGCTACATCTATACGGTTACATGATAATGAATATCAAATTTTCAAAAAAAATCATAGTAGGCGACAGCATGGTTGGTAATATATAATTGATATGTTCCAACATGATAACATATATACAACTTCAAAAATTTGATAGATGTGGTAGCATGGGTAAATAGGTGAACGCCTCATTGTGTAAAATGATCACTTAAGCCAGCCGATGACAGGTTGTAAGCCCTGTAATTCCCAAGACTTCTATACTTTCCATGTAAATAAAAGTAATAGCTTCGTCTCCGTGAGACATCTATATCAGACATCCAGCCCTTTAGTAATGCATTCATCTACCTCTAGGTTTCCTTCATCCTAAAGACACAATTTAGGATAATTATCTTTTCTAGGCAGTCATTGTTATAGGCCAAAAAATTGGAAAAAAAAAAATTGAGCATACTGTGATTGAATTTTTTGCAGGATAATACCATAATTATTTATATGTTATTATTATTGGTGGGATAAGATCCCATGGACTGTATAGATTAAAATTACAGATTAATTGACGCAATACGAATTGGAACAAGAAAATGAATATTGGCAGATGGATCTGGCCTACCTTGATCAGTTGATTCGCACTTTTGTAGTGAAGAACAAACATATCACTGCACTTCCGGATATATTTAGAACACCGCTTCTTCGTGGTCCTGGCGTTACGCACGGCGTTACTCTCGAACGTTAAAAGAAACACAGATGTTGACCGTTTCCTATCGAAAGGAAATCTTTTCCTCCGTCGGCAAAATCCTTAATTAATTAATTAAGTAATTAGTTGGCCAGAGCGGGAAAGGTATATTAAGGTTCATATTGGAAAGACAGAATGCACAGAGAGTAGATACTTGACTTGCGTCAACAAATATTATACTTAAGTTTATTATTTACCTAAATATTATATCTTACTTATATACATACCTTTAAAACTAAAGTGACTGTAGGTACTCCCGAATTCTCTATTGAGTTGGGTAAAATGTTTAAATATATATATTTGTAATTAGCCTTGTAATCTATCTGTACCTATATTTAAATCTTAAATAAAAATAAAACACATATTTTTAATTTGAATAATTACTTTACTACACCTTTATTTTGTGATGAATTTTGTAGGTAGTCGACAGTATTAATTGTTGTAGCATATACGAGTAATTTATTTTATTTACTTCAGGGTCTATCGGATCCGGATGTTATTTACATTTGTCTATAAATTGCAGCGAGTTTTTCTTTGGTTCGAAAAGAAAAGTGTCGAATATGCCATAAGATAACCCAACGCCATCAGAGGGGTGTCACAGCCGCGACAAAGTTCGTCGGTGCAGACTGAAAGACATTGAAAACTTGCCAGATTCTTTGTTGCGGAGCATTCCTGCATTGACTACCCCTGGCTATGTGTATGGAATGGTTCCCAACAGAGCCGGAACAGTGCCGGTCAGCTAGCAGAGCCCATTGCCATTATTTATGTGCCCGGTTGCATTCCTCCCCAGTGCACTTTTGCTCGCATCCATAGTTGAGAGGAATGTTTCAATGGTTTCTGGACTGTGTTTCTATGAAATAAAAATGCCCGCTACGGTTGAACGGAATTATATACATCTATTGAACATTTTGTCATTGTCGAATACTACATAATATTAAAAATATATCTTAAAACGTTCAATCTAACATAGCCTGATATATTTTTTTTTAGTTTCGTGTAGTTTTCAAAATGTGGTAATTTCGATTTTATGATAACAGTATATACAATAAGATTGAATTAAAACCGTTCGGTTTATTATAAATAAAGCATTTTTTAGTAAGACAGTAAAATTGTAGACACTAATCATTAACCCTTTAAAAATATATTTAAGCAATTCACGTTTTTATTTTGATTTACGTTATGTTTACAATACGTATATATTATGACGTTATATCTGGTATCTACCGCGCATAAGATGTGACGGGACTTGACATTTACAAAATGGCAATACTGCACTGCATGAGAAAATAATTTTCTTGGGTATTCCTTTTCCTTTTAACGGCTGACGCGCACGAAATAGCTACAACTGCTACCATCAAGAAAATTAGATTTCATATTGGATTTAGAAAGGATGAGAATGATCAAATATATTGGGCATCTGTGTTATCCTGCACCATATTGTGAGATTTGTTTGTTATTTTACTTGTATGTTTGCAGGATGTGAAGTATCCCTTCCTTACATGACAATATATATTAGCTGACGGCTCAACCACAAAAATTCTTACAAAATACTTTCTACAGATACCTTATTCTATTATGTTACATAAATTTCTAATATTTAACTATTTAATTAAATATTTAACATTAATTAATGAAAAGTGAAGTAAAAAATATTTAAAATTATTTACGGTTTTCATTGATTTCTTATATTTGTATCAAATTCATCATATAAAATTATCAGTTAAACAAATAGGAAAGCTCTGAACAATTTGCATTTCCCCTGGCATTTTCAATTTTTAATTTGATGTTATATGATTTTTTCATATTATCGCATCACATAAACCATAAAAAGAATAAATTAAATGATAAATTCGAGATTTATTATTAATGTTGTAATACAAGAATACACTTTTATTTGATAATTAATCCAAAGTAAATATGTCACTTAAAAAAATTAAAAGGCTTCGAAGAAAAACGAAATATTATATTTAGAATAGCAATTTCACTAATTAAACGTCCATTTTTCATTTAAAACTTGTTAAATTAGTGGTTTTAAAATACTTCAGTTTTAATAATGAACTCGGCTCAGAATTTAATTCGAGAAATAATACATTATTTAAAAAAAAATTATTACTTTTTATAATACAAAAAATAGATGCTTAAGATTCACAAAAAAAAAGATATTTAAAAAGATGATACAGCTCAGCTAGGAGAGTATTCTACTAGCAAAATAATATTTTCGGGTTCTAGATCCGGTAGCAACATTGTTTTATTTTTTAATAATGATAAAAGATTCAAAAATTTATTGCAATTTTTTATTTAGGTTAAGGTTTAGTTTTGTCTCTTGATTGACAATGATATTACTTCTATATGAATCTATAAAAGTATAAATCTACCTATTTATAAATATCAACATTAAAAAAAGCACTTGAATCGATTTCATGTATATATTTTTTTTTTCAATTAGTTATACCTAAATACGAATGGAAATATATTTAAGCTGGAATAAGAATTAGCAATATTACACGGACACAATTCAATTGACATTTTCTCAATTCATTGTTCAATTTTTCAAAAAGTTACCAGCTAATGATCATAAAACGTTATCACCGCCCAAAGGAGACACATTGTATTTCATGACGTATGTTAACATGGTGGTGAATTAATATCGTACTCAGTACTATTTTAGATTAAAAAAAAAAAAAAATCTGCAATGAAAGATGGACTTTGTTTTAGATAGGTAAATATATGATCTAAATCTGCAAAAACTTTTCCAGAACCCATTCACTGCTTATAACTTATTACATATTATCATTATATATATATATATATATATATATATATATACATAAATTGGTGTCTCTTATCTAATTTTTTAGATCACGTTTTTTTGTCGATGGCTCATTTGAGGAAACCTAGGCCAATGTTTCGCCACGCTAACAAGTGCCATTGTCGAGGCTTTGCCTCAAAAAGTTACGGTATAACCATCCTTGTTCGCGGGAAATATAAACCTGTGTAGCTCAACTGTACGATTGTATTTTTTGAGGCAAAGCCTATGTTACTTGGCGTATGTATAATTATTTAAATATGTGTGGGGGGGGGGGTTCAGAAACAAAATAGGCGCTGTCCAAATAAAGGTGACGTATTTGAAAATGATCACCTGGCAATAGTGACAGTTTGATAATTATTGATAATTGCTCTTCACAATTCTTTCATGTTTATATGATATAGAAGCATTTTATCAAAATAATATCTCAGATATTCCTATAAAATCACTTAAAAATACTATTAAGGAGAATACATTAAGTTTTATTATTCAGTACATAGGTCTGTGATATTTTAAATACTAATTAAATGTTTTAATTATTAGTATTAGTTGGTTAATGCACCTTTCCCGGATTGAAAAGAGATCTAGGTTCGAATCCCGGTAGCAACAATAATATTTTTAGATAAAATTGATTTTATATGTATATCTTTCTAATTAATACATTTAATTAGTACTTAAAAATACGTTTATCTCAATTTCGTCAATTAGTGGTGGTTTTTCTTTTAAGCCCCTCAATATAATCTGTATTATGAGGTATAATTTAAAATAATTATCTTCCAGCTGGATGGTTAATTTTCAGTTTAAATACATATTTAAATAGAGGTTCAAATTTATGTGCGCGTTCATATATTTTCAATTAACGGCCACAGGGAGTAATATGGGACGCTGATACTTGCTGAGTGTGTGTGGTCCAAGAGGTGGACATGACCAATGTCCGCTCTATCCCCTAGAGGCACCCCTAGCATGCCCTCATAATTAGATAGGCTATTAATTTGATTCACAACCATAGAGAGAGAGTTATTCATTTAATGTATAAACGTTTTTCTTCAGCTAGGATTAATATTACAGTACTTGAAACGCATTATATATCATAAATATCTGTTCCATATTTGTAAAATACTTTTAAGCGCATTTGTACTATCAGGCGCGCAAATTATTGTTAATAATAATGGATAATTTGTATAGCGCAATTTTTGTAAAAACTTTCACCTCAAGGGCGCTTTGTCACATGCCCGCGTCCAACTTTATTATCCATGACCTATCCGAATACCCGAATGCTTGCCTTTGTGTGGAATATGACCTTGATGCTAACATACGTCAATTTGAGCGATATTGTGTGCTACCTCGACATGCGATAACATTCGCGTTGTGGCTGTTCAACTCCAGTGCACCAGCACTTTCCAGTTCCCCGAGATTACTAGTCCTTCTTCTAAGCACCTATCCATCCCCTCACCAACCTCTCCCTGTACCACGTTTCCCTACTTCTCTTCTCTACCCTGCTGTGATTTCGATTTACGACCGGAATTGTCGTATTCCATTCCATGGGACGCGCGACCCGGATATTGCGCAAAACAATATCTATAAATTGTAAAAAAAATTGATAAAATCAAATTTTTATTGCGAAGTTGCAATTTAAGAGCATAGTTTTTCAATAATCAAATCGAATTAGATGAATCACTTAGAAAGGTGCACATAAAAATCTATCTTTCGAAAAAATATATAAGTACCACCGAAACTGAACCAATCATGCGCTTTCTGTTACACTATGTGATTCATTAACATTACTTAATACTCCACCTCTCCAGCATTGAATATATTTTAATTTTAATAAATTCAAAACTAACTTTCCATCGCGCCGTTCACCCGCAAGGGTATGCATAGGATGGAGCGCCACAATCTTCTGTCCAGACACAATTTTCGCCTCATCCACATTCATACAAGCTCGTGGATTATTGAAACTCTTAACAGTACCATCTTTCAGTATCTGGTTTACTTGATCGTGCCAAGTCTTTTTTTCTTAATCTTATTCACTATCAAATCCAAATAATATGAAATAATCCCTGGCTGGATACCGAGCCTCGACCTCCTCGTTACAGTTAGGTAATACTTATCATTTACCGAGAAATACAAATAAGATGTGAAAATAGCCATTTACAAATATCTTTAAACATTTTATTAATACTAGCTTGTTACAAAGTTTACAATACAAAAAATCTGCATTATATTCTTCTATGACAATTTGACACAACAGTTTAATTGGGAAATAGCTAAGTTGAGCACTCGCTTAGCATATGAAAGGTGTCAGCACAGAAGCGCCTGATATCGATCCCGGTACCAGTAAAGGTATATATATATGTATAAAACACAAATAAAAAGTGAGTTTACATGATGTATTTTACTTGAGGATCCACTGTAATATTCTATGTTAAAAGAAAAGAGATGTAGTAAAGTATAAAAAATAATAATTTGAAATTTAGTACAAAATAAAGAAAAAAATAAATTGAATCGTATTGCATTGAATCTTAAAATAATTATTATTATATCTCTCCATTCTATCAGGAGCATATATTTTTATTTCTGTTATTTAATTATCATATGCTCCTATCTAACTAATTATTGCATATGCGATAGAATCTCTATGGTATATTTTAATGTCAAGTTTTATAATGTACGGTAAATTATAATAAATAATATTTGATTCTCATTAAAGTTATGTCATATACCTATACAGATACGTGACTATATTTACTGTTATAAAAAAGCTAAAGAAATTAATTATATAGTAAAAAAAATATATGTATGTATATTGATACATTTTTGATATATTATAAAATGAAGGTGACTTTAACAATAATCGAATACTATTTTAAGTTTTTAAAAATATGTTTTGAAACAACATAAGAATGCTGCAATTGCAATGATTTCTGTTATAATTATTTTCCATTTACGCTTTCATAAATTTAACATGAGAAGCCTAACTACCCTTAGTTAACGCTACCATGAACAGCACTGAATACTACAACCATAAATATTGTCGTTAGTTAGTTTTTGTTTGCTTTGTTGTACAACAGAGCGTCAAAATGAGTATAATCGACCACGCTATTTTATGTTCCGGAGTAATATAAAAATACTGCATAATAATTCAATTACTTTTTAATTTTTAAACAATTTTATGCTCTCTGCAGAGCTGCAAACTTTTTGAATAACCTCGTTTGGAGCATCAGAAATGTTTTCAGTTTTTCCCGTCTCGCTGATACATTCTGGGCGCTTTTGAATTATGAAATATGGCGCAACAAAATTTTATTGCATATTTTAAAGGTGGAATATTAAATTTTTGTCGAAATTAATTTCAAAGCGCATGGAACGAGTTTAAGAGCAATCTCAATGAGTGCGTTGGCTCTTGAAATCGGCGGGAACTTTTAATACAAAAGAAAATGGAAAAATTAGTACAAAACCTTGATTAGATTGTTAATTATGTTTAATTATTAGCGGTGCCCAATAATTAAATTCATTAACTCCATTAACTAATTTGCAATATTTAAAATATTTGTTGGCATTAACATCTCTTTATAATATTTAAAACGTCGATTGTTGACATCTGTTTTGCAAAAATTAAAATGTTTGTTGGAATTTACATATTTTTGTAATATTTAAAACATCGTTTTTTGACATGAATATCTTTTTTGCAATATTTAAAATATCTAATTTTTAGCATTAAACATACTTGACGAGTTCAATTTCAGTAATATCGTTGGTATATTAGTACATGTCAGATCAATTTTACAATTTTTGTTTTCGTCAGATCGCCTATGCACCGTACATCACAAAATACACACCACCATAAAAATAGTTGAGTTTAATTTTTATTATCTCTTAAATTCAGAGAAAGATTAAGTAGGTATTTTGGTTAAATTTAGTAATAAATGTGTTAACTGTTATTGAGTTTATGTGTTAAATATCTAAAATGTCGTGTTTTTAAGTGTTCGTTTTTATAGCTTAGTAGTTTAACAGGAACTATCTACGTTATTGAGCTATTTTTTAAATATATTTTACCTCCATGAGGCATTTTTGATAGCATAAAAATCAGATTCGCATCCACGAGAGTTCTCGTGAATGCTGCAAGATTTTTAGGTTTATTTTTCAAATTTTATTCTACGAGACTCCATTTTTGTGTCACGATGCGACGTATTTCGTCTGCTAAGATGTTTTGTATGATAATCGGAGAGGGTGGATAAGAATAGAGGATATGGGAGTAATCCTAACTATTTGATAGCATATTTAATTTAGACGTCGTACACATTTTCAATGCTTATAAAAATTTTGAAATAAAATATGGAGACAGGCACTGGCTGGTGTAACCAACACTGCAGTAGTGATTTAATGGACATTGGTAACTAAGATTGAATTATTTGGAGGTTTACGTCTTGTGTTCTAGTCATTGCTCTAATAATCAGTTACCAATCACCATCATAATCGAATACAATCAGTCACAATGACGATATACAAAACGATTTAATGTTGCTCAATTACAGAAATTACAATTACGATTCCAGAAATGTTGCTCAGTTATAACTTTTTCTAGACCTGTGACAGAATTTCTCACATATTATCTATCTTATATATCATCGTTCAATGGCATTCAGATCAGTCAGAAGGATCGCTGTTCGAAATTCCAACTTAATAACAATACAGTATACTAATAATTTACTTTAGATTTACAACACATTCACAATATTTTTTTATTGTCTCTATTCTTCATCTTTCTTTACAATTTTAATTAAATAATACCACACGAGCACGAAAAAAACTAACTACTTTTAAACACACGGTAGTCTATCAAAGTAGCCAGGACAATGCTTTATATCAGAGGTGGATACCTTCTGCATCCCACACAGTCAACTAATAAGTGTATTATATTATTATTAGGAGAACACATTCTTATTGTGAAGTTGTAATTATTCAGAACATAGATCTGTGATATTTTAAATATTAATCAAATGTATCAATTATAAATATATACATATTAAATCAATTTCATTGAAAAATATTTTGTTGCACCACCGGGATTCGAATTTGGATCTCTTTCTAAACAGGGGAACGTGCATTATCTGACTCTGCTACAGCGACATTATTTTTTATATGTTACATTTTTCCAATTAATACATTTATCGTTCCATTATTTGAATTTGCCATCTACTTTGTTTTAACGGAATCTCAAATACCTTTGAGTAATACGATAGCAGACGCCAGAATTAACAATTCATTTTTATTAAATTTTGGACACATTCATACAACTTATATATTATTAGGAGAACACATTCTTATTGTGAAATTGTAATTATTCAGAACATGACGACAAATTTTCTAACCTATATGTTACTTTTTTCAAATTAATAAAAAGAATGTCGCTCTAGCTTAGTTGGATTATGCACCTTCCCCGGTTTGGAAAGAGATCCAGGTTCGAATTCAGGTGGCGCAACAACAATATTTTTCGATAAATTGATTTTATATGTATATCTTTCTAATTAATACATTTAATTAATATTTATTATATTATTGTATGTTCACTTCTGATGCACAAAAAATTTTATGTCAATAAGGTTTATCTTATCTTATACTATGTCACACTTAGGGAAATATGAAAGGAAACTGAAGCATTTCTTTGGAGACAAATGTCAAATTTCTTTGAAATATACAAATTAAGTGGATATGTATCCTTTTTGTTGTGATAATTATTTTTTATATTTAAATCAAAGATCTTTACTTTTTGTCAGAAATTTGAAAATATTAACAGTGTAATTCTGCTACACTGTAGGTAGGTGGGTAATCATTGCAATTATATTTATGTATGCAGATAGGAAATTACTTATATTATTTCACATATTCATCTTTTGCGCTACTCATAGTCAATAATTATTAATATCTAAACAATGGTCAAGCACAGATGGAATATTAAATAGTGGTCAAGCACAGATGGAATATTAAATAGTGGTCAAGCACAGATGGAATATTAAATAGTGGTCAAGCACAGATGGAATATTAAATAGTGGTCAAGCACAGATGGAATATTAAATAGTTGTCTTGCATCCGACTCTTGATCATTTTTATAGTTCGTTTTTATATTAATTTTACTGTTATCCTCAATGTAATCATTTTTTAAATTCTATAATACATACGAAACAATTAACATATTCCTAAAATCATAGATCCAGGAACATTGGAACACAATTTTTCCTGGGCATAACTATTCACGGTTCACAATTGCCACCACATAATTGCACTAAAAAATATATTTTAAACAAATGAGTAATTTTTTAATAATAAACTATCATTTATATATATGTAGATATAGATATATAAATAAAGGTAGTGCAACTGTATGGTATATGAAATAATACGCTCGTTTAATACATCCAATTTCTAATGAATTAACCTAACTTAACCATTATAAAAAGAATATGTAAAAATTTACACCAAATAGGTTTGGGGACAAATGTTAACAATCCGTTATAAATTACAAATTAAATTAAACAGCCAAAAAAGCTAAATGTCATTATAAATAATTTAAAAATTCAGCTACATTCATAAAAAACTAGCAGATAAACAATCCGTTATCGCCGAATGCCTACTGCTCGGTCCTGCAGGCGGCTATGTTCGCGGCCGATAGTGGCTGCTAAGCAGCCATTGCGCGGTCAGGGTTTTAATATAATCTATATTTCAATGTTAGAAGTTTCCCCAAAATAAACCACACGTAAATAAAATCTCGATGTAATTAAAATTTATCCACCTTTGTAAGTTCGCTGTCAAAACGAACAAAAATGACATCGAAATGATGTATGAGAATCGCGGAAAGACAATAATACACATAAAAAAGCTATTTTATCAGTATTATGTGCATTTATGTAAAGACGGAATTGGATGAAATGTCAAAATTCAATACGAAAGATAAGAAAAGATGACAAATGTTATGTATGTTTTTTCTTACTCGTAATAAAGACAATGTACACTTACTGTTATTTAATATAAAAAAGAGAAAATATTTAAGCAATCTTAACCTAGAGATTCGTCTCATTTAACTCGTTTAATCAAGCACTATACAGGCATATGGATCCAATACATTCTAGACATCCAGAAAGTCATAGAGATAGATATATATTAATAATCAAAAATATGATTTTTCAGTTAATTTGAACAATTTTCCGCGCGAAAAATTATGGGACAAGAATTATTATGGCCGGGAACAATTGTGGTCGAACCGTGTTTCGGATACCTTCACACATCATATATCATCTTTGAAATATATATTTCAATAAAGTATTGCAGTAATTTTCTATTTAATCACATTCGCTATATATAAAACATATACATTTTAATGTACGCCTACCCAATCAAGAAACAATGTTTATTGTTGTTTATGTGTTGGAGTTTCTATGATCCTTTGTTTTCGTCAAAAATTATGCCCACATGATGTCCATGGCCTAGTTACTGTTACAATTTGAAAAGTTGACTTAAAAAAAAACATTTTCCTATCAAAGGTTATATGGTCTTGGTTATCTTATTGCTTGGAGCAAATACTCTTATTATTAGTGTGTATTTTCAATATAACTCGTACATTTATTTGATCCAACTAACAAAATTCCACAGAACAACCGCTATCTGGATCAAAGCGTCGAGTAACTCCCGTGGAAGTTATTCCGAACCTCTCATCCCTACTCAAACAATGGTAAGGTTTGCAGTATTTATAAATATATGATAAAATTCCAGTAGACTTTATATTCTATTATAGTGTGGATGTGAGTATAAAATGAGGTTGAGGAGTTACGCGAGATTCGCGAGCCGCCTCTGGTTGGCTAACTTTGATGGCCGTAAAACTACCTACGTGCCGCAATCCATCATCCCCTATATTGGAAATCGAGAAAACAAAGAAATTCTGATATTCTACCATTAACACTCGTTAGAAAGAAAATTAGGAAGTTATTAGTAATTGGTTCGTGTCTTTTATAAGACTAGGATTAACTGTTCACCCCTTATAAAGCCCCATCTACTCATTCCACCCCTCTTTTACACGAAGTGAGTCTCACATATGAGAATAAAATACATACACACATATATATATATATTGTTAAAAATGAAGGTTCTGGTTATCCCATCTGTTGGTCCTGGGTTGAACTATTGTTGTTCCAACGTTTCGGGTAAATCTTCAGAAGATGCATTATCGGTGAAGTGTAGCTTTGAAACGATCGTGGAATAAGTCGTTTCAGGCCGGCAGTTCAGCGCTTAGTGAAATCACTAATTCTAACATTGTATAATGTTTACGATCTTTTAGAAATTCTGCCAATTGTTGCTGGGTGAAGTAGGTGAAATATTCCATCGGATACCCACTACTCCTCTCAACGATAGTCCGTCTTCGGAATGATGTGTCATGCATCAATTACTCTCGCTTGTTCTATATATTATTACATACCATGCACTTTTAATGATTTTAAAATAGTTAATGTCATAGTTACTATAGATATAATAAGAAATGATAAATATGATAATTTAATACGTTAATTTTATTCTCAAATGTTATTCTTGTAACGCATTCGTCAAAAGACACATATACCAAGCAATGCATCAATTTTATAAAGCAAAAAATATTTTTTTATTATGATTCGCTTTACATAACAGATTTTTCACTACTCATTTCTAAGCACAAATGTTTGTGTCAAGTTATATGATTAAATGATTTAGGACCTGAAGTAAAAATATGAATTAATAATGGATACATTTCGCACATATTTATATCGAAGTAAGTAAACTTAAAGCTTAACATGATTTTGTAAGAAATTCGAACAATTATATTTTCCGTAACGGTGCATAATTTACACATATTCCTTGAACATTTCCGACTCGTAATTTAGTCAGGTATTCGGATATAAAATATTGTGGACTAGATATGTTACATTCTGTATATAGAATAGGTAGGGACATTATTTGGTGGACGAGGAGCACTCTATACACATTTATCCAACGAAACATAAATCCGATAGATTATGATACACTTATGCAACAGTAAAAGTATTTACATACTTTCCGAAAATTCAATCTTTATGTAAACAAAACGTATTTTTTACATAAATGCATATTATATTGTCAGCGTTTAAATTTTCGTTGCAATCAAGTCATATTTTTTTTAAAAGTCCCGAGCTTTTTGATTGCGTGAGTGGCACCAAAGTAATCACGTGGGTGCCACCAAAATAAAAAATTTGGTACAAGGAATTTGCGTTAGCTCATGTCTATTTATTTGGTGGACTGCGTACAAATTGAATGAATCAATTAGAAAGATGTATAGATAAATTCAATTTCTGTAGACAAATAAATAGATTTTTTCTGTATATAATATATTTGTAGTTGTTTCATTTAATTTATATTACTAATTATATTTACATAATGTTTAGTAGTACATTGTTAACTATATATATATTTTTATACTATAAAAAATACTTTTAGTTATTCGGGGTATTGTGGGTAAGCGCACAAAAATAGCGCTATACAAATTATCCAATATTATTATTGTAAAACTCCAAATATAATAAAAATAATCAGTTTCGAACATAAAAATAAATGACACTATTTCTTATGTAACATTGTTTATCTAAAAACGTTTAATGGCAAAACATAGCAAAATAATATTAAATTATTTATTTGATTCTTAGTACAGTGTGTTATATTATAAATATGAATTAAATATATTCATTAAAAAGATATACATATAAAATCAATTATATCGAAAAATATTGTTGTTGTTGCGCCACCGGGATACGAAATTGATTTCATATGTATATCTTTTTGATTAATATATTTAATTCATATTTTAAATATCACAGAGCTATGTTCTGAATAATTACAACTTCGCAATAAGAATGTGTTCTCCTAATAATGATATATTATAATTGGATAAACATTTGAACAAAGTAAAACGTATATTTGAATACCCTGCCTGCTACACTAGTATTTTACTGTATTATAGCACACAGTATTTTCCCGGTATAGTAGTAAACAAAGTGCAATGATCAATGTACAAAATTATATATATATATTGTTCAATATATAAGATATAATATATGGTATATGTAAAGAGTAACGCAAGATGCAATTAAATAACATAATTAAAACGTAAAACTTAAAGTATAAAAAAAATATATATATATATAAAGTATAAAATAAAATTAAAATATACAAGACGTGCGTAAGGCCAATTACGACATACGGTATTGAAATCAGAACCGATACCACCAAGACCAAAAGCCCTCTGAGGATGTTGGAAATGAGAACCCTTAGATCCATCACTGGAAAGACATTTAAGGGTAGGATAAGGAACTTCCGTATTAGGGAAATGTGTCAAACAGAGGACATTGTTAGGTAGGTACGATAACGAAGACGATATCGGTAATACAGGGTGACTTGCATCAGGTTTTGCATCAATTTAAAAATTGCTTAGAATAGTGTACATGAAACGCACAAATGTGAAATATATAAATTAAATTAATCAACTAGAAAGATATACAGAAAAAATATTTAGTTCTTTCCGGGATCAACTCAACATACAGTTAATTGCTTTTAAAAATGGAATAATAAATCTGTCAATTGTAAAAATATCCAGATATAAGTTCTAAATTTGTCGTAATCGTAATCGGTTGCTGTAGTGGAATGGTTAACAACATTTCCCCGCATAGGAAGAGGTCCAGATTAGAATCCCGGTAGTAACAAAATATTTTTTCGATAAATAGATTTTTTCTGTATATCTTTCTAGTTGATTCATTTAATTTGTATTAAAAATACGACAGAACTTTATTCTTAAAATGCAACTTCGCAACAAAAATGTGCTCCCCTTAAAAACATTAAAAAATATTTTCATTTAAATAATGGTGCGAATCACCTTGGCGTAGGGGGTAATGTACACCATTAGATTTGGTCGCATGTAAAAAAAAATATCACTACCATTTCTGTTACGCAAAAAACTATTAAATTATTTTTTTTAAGAAAGCCAACTCGTTTGGGCCCGACATTATAATTAAATTAAATAATGTTTTATTTTTTAACCACTTTATTATCCACATATACGAATTTGCCGAACACTTAATTCATTTTAACCATACTTTTAATAAGAATACGGGTGCACGAGTGTTACATAGAAATGGGATAGGTTTACGTCTTAACAATTTAAAAGCATTCGAAATCAATAAATCTTTCAATAATAATAGCTAGATACTGAATAACCAACTAAATCTATCCAATAGTCCGATATTAAAGTTGTACCTATGTAATACTTATTCCCAACTCGATACTCTGTCCCACTCTGGTATACTGTTGCTCTCTCTTCTTTGCCTCATATATAAATATCTGTATTTAGGTTAGTCTATATACTATATTGTACTGAAGAAGGTTGGGTCCAACTAAAACTAGTTGACTTTAGTATATGTGCATAATAAAGCGGTTTAAAACTAGAGTATATATTTTTTAAATTATTCTTCAACAATAGTTAAATATTGTTTTGTATAATCGGGCTCTAAAATTACGATGTTATAAATCATAAAAGTCATAAATTCGACTTTTCAGGCCAACTGACTATGGATTTAAATTTCAAAGCAATATTTTGTCGATATCACTGTCAATTGACAATGTTGTCCATGCTTGCATTTCGTAGCGCACTTTTTTTACAATAGCGTAGGAAATAACAAAAAAAAATGTTATATCGTATAAGTTTTTCTAAAAAAAATATTTGCGTGGCCCGATTCACCCGGAACGAATAGCCCGATTATAAGCTTCAATAGTTGACGAGCGTGTACAGTAGGCCTACGCAAACAATGAGATAATTAAACATTTTCAGTAGGTATTATTTAATTTTTGCACATTGCAGAATTTTCGACGTTCAGATTAAAATTTAAACGAACAAATAAACAAAAAATATATTTTAAAATAAAACAGATACATTGTGTTGGCGTCTTTGATGGTCCAAAATATATTTACGACACCATTAATCCCTAAATTGCGCTAATACGTAATCAAACGAAATTTGTCTTGTTTTATTATTACCATTAAAGACGAAATAATGTCCTAATTAATATTAGTTTAAAATGTCATTAATGGGCTCACTTGAGATATCTCGCCTTGGATCTTATTCAGTCATTATCGGTTTTATTGCTTTATACCTATTAAAACGACTAATTTGTAAAAACTTTTCACTACCTGATTAAGTAGTAACATAGTATGTTCTAGAATTTTTAATATAAATAATATATCGTTCCGGGAGGCCATCAAGTTAGTCGTATTTTTATAGCACAGGCGTTTAACTTATTTTTAAAATACTACGATTATTTATGTGATACGTATTCCGTGTACGTATCTATTAATAAAAAAATCATGCATAAAATATATTAATATAATTAAATATGTAAGTTTAATATAAAGTTATTATGACTTTATTTTCCTTTGCGAAATTTAACATTACAGAAAATATGTTTATTATAACAAATAAATAAATAAAAAATAACAATACAACATGACATGACATTATAAGTTTCATATGGTTTTCTTGCAGTAATGTTTTTCATTATTTATTTTATTAATATAACTTAACGTATTTTTAATCAAGAATTATCTAGTTATTTATATAAATAGTAATAAAAATTGAATATATATATATATATATATATATATACTCATAACTTTACTGTATTAGAATATTAGAAAATATGATATTTTAATTTGAAAATTTTTGCTGTGTATTGTGTTTTCAGCAATAATAATTATAATTGGTACCCACGTGTTATAGATGAAATATGTTAGGTTTCCTCCCCACTGTGCCTTATTTAATTATACTCGATTCTCTTCATAATAAGAACTGATTACTCGGTAATTATTCGACTCGAAGGATAACCTAAAATTTCCGGTAAAATAAACAATTATTTTAAAGCAGAACCTTTTATACACGCGTGGTCCCGCCTACTTACGTCCTGCGTATATCATCCTTTATTATTTGAAAATACTTTCCTAAATTTTGTTTATTTCCAACACATTAATTAATTATATGTTTACAAATGTTCATCTGTCAGCCTAATTGGGAAGTCCGCGTAGCCTAAATATTTATCACGAAAACAACCGAAATAATTAGAACACGCATAACAATTAATAGCATATTATTTTTAATTTTGTTTTACGGTGTCTCTTTTTTCATATTAAAAATGACATCATTTCAAACGTGACGTAGTTGGTTGACATTTTAATAAAGTTATTTTACATTTTGAATAGAAAAGAATTTTAGAAGAATAAATAAAATACTAACATATTTTTTAACATTTCATAACATCAATAATATGTACTTTGTACTCCATTATTTATTTAAATATATATACAAGGTATCCCGGAAACAGTTGTTCAAACGAAACCTACAATTAGGGGACATCACTAGCACCCTATTGAGCTTCATAAGTGTTGGGTTAACCGTAATTCAACGGTTAAGAAGTTATTCGAATTTCAGCAAAAAAGTTAAAATAACTTCTTTAACTAGCCGTAAATAAAAATGTGGTAGCTACATTATCATAGCATATTAAATTTTATTATAATTGGTTAAGTTTATGTACAGTATTCATTTTTATAAAGTCAGATTATAAATATTCAGAAAATCTTCAAGCTTCTAATATCGTTTAATTTGGGATAACCCTATTTGACGCTCAATAAGTTGCTAGTGATACCCTACCTCTAACAGCTCTAGGCTCAGTATAGACTACTATTTGAGACACTCGTTATATACTAGTATATATAAAGAAACCACTAAGTAGGTGTATTAAAAATTCCCGGGTCACTTGACAAATCATTCCACATCGCAGTCATCACAAACATTAATAACTCAAAGCAATGACTTGGTCTCGCTGTACCGATTTAAATTGTGTGTATATATACATATATATATATATTGTGACATTACAAACTAATGTCATGTTCGAAATTGCCCTGTCACTTGTTTTAATGCCAAGTACCTCGTAAACACGAATAATGCGCTCAGGTTAGTAACGCGGTCTATAACTGTCACCATCTATGGTTCTTTTTCAATTCATGCAATCTTAGATGTAACCGTGAGCATCCAATGTAACCAAAGGGTAAATACTTTTATGTTATTCAATCACAAGTGCAAAATTTACTAAAATTTGTTAATATAATCGCCTGGTGAATGATCTTTACAGGAAACGAGACGTTTCATTTTGGTTATATTCACTACTTCAGTTTCGGTTTCATTACTACTACGGGCTACAATACGTCTTATTTTCTACAATTCTGTATACAAATCCTATTGCGTCGACTTGGATAATGAGAACCAACTTCGATGATGGGTCATGGAGATGGGATTCTACTATGGAATGTACACGGACAAGCATGGACTGGAGTTATGCCATCTGTTGTAACATCTTGTTGTCACCAGCCTGCATTGAAGAACGTCGAACTCGCGCCCAGCCCGATAAAATTAGGATTTATTAAAGTGAATTGTATTTTGATTCTAACTTTATTTATATTCTTTTTTATGATTAGATTCCATTATGTAACGAATAATACCTTTCATTTATCTCTCTCAGATATTATTAATAAATTTTCCCAGTTTAAGATGAAGGCGGGTATTCGTTTTTGAGGTGAAGAACCCGTGGTTCTTGTATTCTTCACCTACTAGCCGGTGAGAGGGAAGAACGCCGTCCTCCACCCTTATAATATATATATATATTGATAGAATACGACTCATTTTATGTGACAGAGAAAACAAAAATATATTGACAAGGAAATGCATCCAGCATACATATATATATATAATATTTTATTATATTTTTGTTTTCTCTGTTTGTTAGAATCTCATGTAGAGTATTTTGTAAACTTTTTACTTGCAACAGAATATTCTAAAAATGTAATCAAAGAATTTTTCACTTTCCGAATGAATTGAAACATTAATCTATATTAACTGTAAAGTAATATCGCAAACACGTCAAGTCAATCTAGTAATATGATGTGTCTTTAATTATAATTGTTTTGAAAACAGATAATAAATTAACTAAAGCTACTGACATTGACGGAAATTTTCTCTTTCATTATTATTTTTAATAGTTATTTATTTAGTGTTTTGACACGGTTTCAATAAGATTCACTGGCTTTCTATTTTAAGCAAGTAAGAACCCTTAACACTTCTATTGATCAAAGAAACAAAGCATGAAATTAATAGGGTTGTTCGTCGAGCTTTGAAGTGATTTTAAAATACCTAACTTAATAATTAACTTGATGTAGAACATTCCATTTTCTCATCTGACAGGTAATTATTAAAACAAGCAAATTAGCTTAATATACCAACTTTACTTGAGTATATGTATTATTTTAGTGAAATTTAGTTGTGTGCGTTTAGATAATTTATTGGAGAGTTAAGGAATACAGTAAGATAAATCAGTGTTTATTGGTAAAATATTATATTTATTTTATTGTATATTTTAAATTTAAAACACACCTTGCAACAACATTTTTATATGCATAACAAAATATATCAATAAGATACATAAATAAAATTTATTAACGTTCACAAGCCTATCAACAGTTACATATACAATATCTGATCATATGGTTAATTACATTTGTGAATACCATATTGCAATCAATTTTTTTTTATTGGCAATATATATGTAAAGTTCGAATAATAAACATAAAAAAATGAAATAAACTAGAGAAAAGATTCGTATACATCTTTCATAAATGATAGCAAACAATGCATTGTCGGTGAAAATATTTAGGAATTTTAACATGATAATCATTACAACTGGATTTTTAATTTTGATGACGAAACTAACCGCTAATATTATTTATCATCCTACGATGACACGTACTTTAATCAATCGAGTTTAAGCTACCCTGTTCTTAAACTACCCTGTTATTAAGGAGCTATTTCCCGGAAATAGTTTTGTCTTCAAAGCACTTTTGAAAATCGACTCATTTCTTCAACCTTCTATATTGTAATATACGAGTATATATATTGTAATATAATCAGAGACTTTAGTTACTCTTGAAGTGGGAAAATGGTTTATTATCATTACAAAATATTATATATTATTAATAATGGAACGATAGATGTATTATTTAAAAAGTGTAACATAATGCGATCGAAAATTTGCCGTTAAAAGTACTGTCTGCTGTAGCATAGTTTGTTAATGCACCTTCCTCGGATTGGAAAGAGATCCAGGTTCGAATTCCGGTAGCAACAATGACAATAATTTTTAGTAAAATTGATTTTATACGTACATCTTTCAAATTAATACATTTAATTAGTATTTATATTATTTATGTTTTAAAAAGCATTCAGAATGTAGAATTTTGATGATCGTAAGAGTATAAAAAATTATTAGTTCAATATCGTTGTTGATTCGCTTAATAAAATTTGCGTTTTGATTAAAAATTTATTTAATTTACCTCCATTGTTAAATCTTAAGGAATGAAATTAAAGAATTTAAACCTTTGATGACATAAATGGGTACTGGACGGTTCTAGAATTCTGTTTGCATATCATAATATTCTCGAACGATTTTTGATTTATTGCTAATTATCAATTATTGGACCTACATTTTTAAGAAACAGTAAAACTTATTATTTTCTGTATATGAAATTATATAAGCGATTTTATTTTGAACGTTGATGTAGAAAATAAATGATAAATACAAAATAGTAGATCACTTAATAACAAATAAGACAAACGAGTGAAAAGCGACGTGATGAAAAGAGTTGTTAGGTGCCGTGTACTATTACACAAATAAGAATTTTCTTCCCACTTCTCTAGTAGGTACCAAAAAACAAAGCATAAAATAGCTGTACTTCGAATATAGAGAGAGGTGGCACTCATTATGATATGTTAATCCAATTGTGGATGGACGTGGAATTTTATTGTTGTGTGAGGTTAAAGCTATGATTTTATGCTGTCATGTATCACCTCTGCACTTTCGACTATAGGCCAACATGGATCAGTGTTCGATCTTAATGATATCAATCAGTTCAATTCAACAGGATTCGGGTTTAAGGCAGGCAAATAGGGTGGACATCTCGGCTAGAGGTGTAAGCGATAAACAGGGGCTGTATCTCGGTTCAAATTCTCACCTCCACGCGGTTGGTTAATAGCACATCGTTAAGCATCGGCCGTTTTTTTAAGATAATCATTTGGTTTATTATTACTAGTGAGTGGCGTCTACCACAAGGCCTATTTGTTTCGTGAATTAATTGACTAACTGTAATTGACTTTCTTCCATCCAAATGTTGTAACATGGCTGCAATGTGCGAACTTGAGTAAAAGTTCACATTTTGCTGCATCTATACCAAAAAAATCCATCCTAGCTGTGAGAAATATCAAATTAATTAGATAGGTTGTGCACCGCCAGAATACCTAAGCGTCTAAAAGCTATAATGTATTTTGAGTCATTTAAAAAAAAAAAAAAAACACCCTCTGTAAAACCGCCCGCCTGGGTGTACAAGTCACGCCGTATACAACTTCAAGAACACTAAATTTCTAGCGGTTATCTAGAAGAAAGTTTTATAGATTTTTAGCCTGGATACAAAAACAGTCAGAAAATAAGACTTCCTGTAAGATTTACATTTAATATAGACCAAATAAATTAATAAAAATCTAACCAAATTATACGGTACCCACGATAGCAAGTGGAAATTATCGAACTCATAAGATAAGATGGAAATCATTTTCTTCGTCTTCTCGATATCTTGAATTAAGTTACGAGAAAATATTTCAGAGCAAACTCTGCAAGTAATGATGTCATCAAACAGCGACGGATGATATCTACAGATGCGCGATTTATATTTATCTCATTTTGACATGTTCTCCGGGAAATCAATATTGAAGTGTACAAAAAATTGGCACTAAAACCAAAGGCACCCTTTTACTTTAGTGATTAGTTCGCGAGATAGTCAGCACCAAAGTAATACATGTGTGATCTTGATATACTTGAAACATTTAAAAATTGTGTCTATATTTAACTTTTTATAAACCACTGTGAGTTTCTTTTACGTTAACCGGTATCGATACTGACATATATTCGTCAGGACTCGCGTAGGTTAGCATCAAAACCGGTTGATGTAAAAATGACTCAAAGTGGTTTATAGAAAGTTAAATAAACATAGACACAATTTTTAATTATGTCTAACCACAAAATTAACGCTACAAACATCAACAATACTTGAACCATTTCCTAAGCATTATTGAGAGCGAGGTAATATCTCGGTGTTTTCTTTAATTAATTTATTATGCGCGTTTTTCATCATTTTAACATTACATATTTGAGGGCCACAAAATACTAAATTATAAATATTTTTTTAAAGCACCATTATCGGGGTATTACCATTTTCTACCTTACCGACTTGACGAACATTCCGAGTGTTCCATCGCGAGGTTCGTTTCGTTTCTCATTTTACCAAAAAACACTAAAACCCATTCGAGAATTTACCCAGAGCGAGACGACCCATCGGAAAATTATCTTATCTTCGAGCTAAAGAGCTTTATAACAGATATAATATCTCCAAATTCGGTTGTCTGGAGCGTCTGTATAACCACGAAATCTCCAACTTTCCTTGACTTAAACATGGACGTAATGTCCCAACTCGTTAAAGAAACGGTTAGCCTAAATTTCCACTTACCTTCGGCGACACTTTAGATTAATAATTTTAAGTTTTAGAATATCTATAAACATTACAGATAACTATAAAAACGCGTTGATTTTATTTATTTTACAAAATATAGATATTAAGTCTGACTTAGTCGAAAAATACGTATTTTTTTAAATCTTACATAATATATCGATGGTGTTTTGGTTAATTGTCATTCCTACTCCTTAACTTTGAGGAAAATAATGTAATAATTGGGCCGCGTTCGAAACATTAAGACTCCTCGGTCATTTTGTTATCCAGTCGTTTTACTAGAGAGGGAAAACTCATTTGGCAATGGCTTTATATTTTAAATGTGAATTAAATATATTAATTAGAAAGATATACATATAAAATCGATTTTATCGAAAAACATTGTTGTTGCGCTACCAGGATTCGAACCTGGATCTCTTTACAAACTGGGGAAGGTGCATTATCCAACTATGCTACAGCGACAATATTTTTAGCGACAAATTTTCGAACCTATATGTCCCTTTTTTATATAATACATTTAATAGTTCCATTATTAATGTTTTATATGTATTAATCCAGATTTAGCAAATTAATGTTTATAACTTAACACGAACTTACCAATTAAACGTTGCTCTGTTTGTTTATCGATCGAAATGCGGTAGTCTTATATTACACAATGTGTGATTTAGATGAAAGCAGTCTTTATTCTCTCTTGAATATTTGTATTATTAAGTTTAATTAATAATTAAATATATTAATTAGAAAGATATACATGTAAAATCAATTTTGACCTATGTTCTGAACAATTACAACTTCACAATAAGAATGTGCTCTCCTAATAATAAAATTGGATCAAAGTGTCCAAAAATGTAATAAAAATGAATTGATAATTGTGGCGTCTGCTGTCAGATTACTCAAAGGTATTTGAGATTCCGTAAAAATAAGGTAGATGGCTCTTTCAAATAATAGAACGATTATATGTATTAATATCAAAAAGGTAACATATTGTTTCGAAAATTTGTCGTTAAAAATATCGTCGCTGTAGCATAGTTGGTTAATGTATCTTCCCTGAATTGGAAAAAGATCCATGTTCGAATCCCGGTAGCAACAACAATATTTTTCGATATTTAAGATATCAAATATCTATGTTGTGAATAATTACAGCTTCACAAGAATGTGTTTTAATTCATAATCGACTGAAATACTGTCCGTATTATAAAATTCAAATCACAAAAGTAGAGTAGGTGTTATATTTAATATAGTTTTCAAATCGTTTCGTTCCATTTTTAAGGTGTTATTGACTATGCTATATATAGTGAGCAAGTATCGATATAATGTATAACTTTGTATTCAGCTTAAGGTCACACGTTAGAAAACTTATTTTTAATGCTTTTCTCAAAATATATATTTTTTTTGGATTCATCATGTTTGAAAAGACCAAGGCATAAAAATCAATTAATTTTTGGAGGTTTAATCGAAATTATTATGTTTGCATAATGTCACTTCGTAGTGAAGGTTTCATATACATGTGGAGTCAGGGATGGCACATGTGAAAATGTATTTTTAACGTTTTTATATATAGTGTGATACAAAATTGACGCAAAATTGTGAAAAAAATACATTAACGTTTTATCAATGTTACACACCTTTATACAAGAGAAACGGGATTTAGGAAGGATGATAGGAATATAACAATAAGGGCTCAAAGACAAACCAGGAAGCACGACGTACCTGGATTTTCTCTGCTGTATTTTTATTTATTTATTTATACCCTGTCCTGAATCGTTTTGAGAGTTGTTTACTCTCGTTTCGATTTGTCATAATTACATATTTTTAAAATTTTATTACATTTAGTCATTATTAACATTATTATCATAATACCATCATAGGTTGGCTACGGTATCATTGTAAGCCATACCTATACAATTTGACGTGAGACTCGCTATCACGTTAAATTTAGAACGCAGCCAGAAAGAACCTATAGAAATCATACACCCCTAAAAGGGGAGGGTAGATGTCACATTAATGTGTTGCTGTCGCAGAACTCGGTCACAGTCCGGCAGAAATTCACCTTGTCCAGGTCGCAAGAGGTGCGAGGGAGAGCTAGTAGAATGCTCCGTTAGATCTCTCTAACCACTGCTCTTCCCAGCATTGTCTATCCCAGCAACCCCCAGCGAGAGACCCACACCCTAATAGTTTCTCTGCTGTAGTCACTGCTCTCTTGAACTTCAGGAAATTTCTTCGCTGATTCGCACGAAGCACTGTAAATAAAATAGTAGTTTTGGCACGTACCGCGAGAAACCGAATAGATACACAAAAGCAACAGTAACTGTATAAATAACAGATCAGACCACATAGCAGAAGATGTCATTGACAATCAAAATCAAAAACAGGGAAAAGGGGAAGGAGGCGGGGGGCATATAGGTATCGTAACCCTAAAAGAGCATCCACACAAGCTCACGGCGACCGGCGATCTGATCCTGTCATAAATACTGAAAATATTGTAATTAAAATACCTATAAGTATATTGATCAATTTTTTTTATTTATTGACGTCATTTTTTGACACCTGTTTCCTTCCCGCGTATCCAGTTCCCTAAAAGCTCCCGACTCGACGTGTTGTCGCAGACTCTTGACGATCGCCAAGCGTGAAAAGCCATTTTTCGGCCTCATCATGAATTTTATCGTAGAGTTATCATTCGTGTGGACGTGAAAACTTGTGGTGCTTCAGGAAATCAGGAGTCGAGGATCAGTGTCGAGCTAATTGATATTCCATCTCGCGTTATTCCTCGCAATCTGGTCGTTTTGAAGTGTTGAAGAAATTCCTCAATTAACCCACCATTCCCATATATTCCCGTTTTTCCATTCACCTCTATTTCCAGTTAACTGCACCGGAAACAGATGTTTATATAATGGTATTAATTTAATTTGTAAGTAGAATAACAGTTAAATAATTTTTATTATTTTAAAATAAAAAACTATTAATTGTAAACTATTATTGTAGAGAAAATGGTACCGAATTTTATGGGGCAATTTTGAAACTAAGCAATGAAATATAATATGCTAGTGCAACCACACAACACTTGAACGGTTTGTGGGGAAATCAAATAAAAATGTGATAATTTGAAGCGATCAATCAATTTTAGTACCAATCTTTATGAATTTATGGCATGACTAAATTTACAAAACTTTAAAGAGACCTAATTCTCAATCTTACTGTTTTAATGAAGATATATTTTATTTTTTGCCAGTGGTTAGTATCCAGCGTTGACCAGGATTTAAATGTATTAATACTTTAAAATAGAAATTAAGAGAAGTATTTTTTTACACATACCATCTGTTCCGGATTCATAAACCACGTTTTTCGCGGGTCTTGCGAATTGGCCGAGACCTATTTTATTGACACCTTTTTGCATTCAAATTCACACCCATTTTTTTTCCTTAATGCTTTTCTTTAGTGTGTTTGATCTCGATATCACGAGAGTATTTGCGGTGTGAATTTATTCAGCTCTGGTGCACCAGCACTGTATTACTATGTACATGTGATCTTGTATCACGGGGTGACAAACACAAGGTAAAGCGAGCAGTCTTTCAGGTTCCCGATTCTCCGAGATCACTGGTCCTTCGACTGGAATCCCAACCCCTCATCGATCCTTATCCATTATATCCAGGTTTCCTTCTTTCATTTCTTTCTTCCTTTACCCTCCCTCTCTCCCCTTCGGCGATTCCGATTATGACCGGAATCGTCTTAATCCAATCCGCGGGACGCGCGATAATAATAATAAATAATCAGATGAAGAAAATATAGATGTCCAACCCTCCTTTTGGTGATATAAAATAAGATAAATGCACTGCGCCTGACCATTGCAACTAGCAGAAACTTCTATATATATAGTTAGATATATTGGTTCTACCTCGGCTGGCAACCCTGCACCATCACCTGCGCTCGTGCCGAATTTCTGTAGACGCCGAATGGTTCTGCGTGTGACACAGCCATCACGGTTGCCTCATTTCACCTGTCAAGTGAAGTGTAATGGGATTTCTGGAAAGTTTCCGGAACCGTAGCCGAAAATTACCTATGTGGATACACATACTGCGAGCTAATACGGGCTACGCGACAAGCTCTATCGACAAGTAACATGTTTTAATAAAACCTGATTGGTTTTATTAAAACGTTATTATTATTAGCCACAGTTATTTCACCACTACATTCGGGCATAACGAAAATAATTGGGCCAGAATGTTAAATGGAAGGACCCACTGTAGACGTATTATATGTAAAAATATTAGTACTACGCGCTTTTATCCATTAAATTGTAAGGACAAAATTTGTCTCCTGTCTTCTGTAATATTAACACTTATGTGAAAAATAAACAGAAGTTTATTTTTAGGCATTATTTTGCACTCGCAACAGAAAAAATCCTTACACGGGTTTATGGCGATTTTCGCTCTGTGGTGATGGTCTGGTTCCTAGCCGTATATATTAGCAAGATACTACCGTATAAATATATAATTTTTTCACATGTTTTCATAATACATGCGAGACATTAAATGAATGAAATAAAATATAATAGAGAAAAACTTTTTTTTTTAAATATTTGGTTGCGACTGCATAAATACATATTATTTTTTTTTTTTGTAATACACACAAAAAATATTCGGTTGCTAGAAAATATTTTTTCTATAAATAGATTTTTGCTGTATATCTTTTTAGTTGATTCAATCAATTTGTATTCAAAATACCACAGAACTTTGTTCTGAAATTGCAACTTCACAACAAAAATGTGTTTTTTTCACAGACCACCAAATATGTAGACATGAACTATACTTATCCCAATATTTTTATTTTGGTGTCACTCACGTGATCACTTTAATACCAATTACGCAATCAAATAGCTCAGCGACTTTTAAAAAAAAAATGACTCGATTGGAACGAAAATTTAAACGCTGACAATATAATATACTTTAATGTAAAATATACGTCATGTTTACACAATTATTTAATTTTCGAAAATTAAATACTTTTATTATCGCATAAATGTGTCAAAAACTATCGGATTTAAGTTTTCACAAATAATGTGTGTAGAATGCCTCTCATTCCGCAACTAATGTTCCAAATCCCTCTCCAATATATACACTTTATTTCATGTCTATTCATTAACTGGTATCTGGTTTTCTTTTAAAAGATTTTTAAAATATTCGTCCATATTATCGCTGGAAAAAGTATCGACAGGCATACATGTATTGTGGCTGTTGAACTTTTTGGGGCCCTATCTAACATGAACCCTAATGCACCGCGTTAGTGAACAAACTCCACCGACTTAATTTACTAATTTATTGTTAAAATGTTATTTATTGAATACATAACATTTTTTTTAGATATGTGCACAAATATTGGACTGCAATTAAGAAGAGTATGTGTATTTATTCACACACTATACATTCTACTCCAGATGTAAGTTCGTAGCGGAACCACCTTCATGACGTTTCGTCCCGGTAATACTCGTTGCTTTGAGATGGCACAATATCACTTGAAATTTACCATACAAAGGAAGGAAAGTTATATATAATGTAAGACCCGGGTCGTTCCTGAAGACGACACAAATTACCAGACAGTATAATAGATACCTACGTACATACATTTAAAGAATACAAAAAAAAATGTACTAACGCACTAGAGGTAAAAACGTCAAGTAATAATACAATAACAATAATATAAATTAATATTATTAAGGAGAACACATTCTTATTGTGAAGGTATAATTATTCAGAATATAGGTCTGTGATGTTTTAAATACTAATTTAATGTATTAATTATAAATATATACATTAAATGAGTATTTAAATTAATATTATTGTGTGGAATAAACACGTGCCTTAATTTACGAGATTGCTTGTTTCAAGTGAATTATTTATATAATAAACAGATATACAACAATATTTACAAAACTGTCATCTTCGTAGCTGTATCAAAACTTTATAAATAAACATCGCGAGCATAAAAAAGTAATATTAGTACATAACTGAATCCATATTCTTTGCTATTTTTCTCTTCTAAAATAATTTAAAAAAATATATATGGATTAGGAATTATTAATTTTCGGGAAAAATTATACCGTAGGTATATATGATATAATACATTTTTTATGGTTGACGGTGAATTTGGTACATCGCCAAAAACGTCCGCTTGGATTTTAATATTTCAAAAATTCGTAACCGCGGTGAATTGAAACCAGTGCAGCTCTGTGGTTTATAATGTGCTTATTTGCGTCAATATATGAATTATAATATCATATAAATAACAACAATGTTCGTTTGCATGTCCGTAAAACTGATATCGCCCTCATCCTCTATCAAATTACAATTGTACTATTTACTCTGTAAAGATGGCTCACTATATTTTAATATATTTTTATTATAGCTGTGAAAATAAGCTATTAATATTTTTATAGGAATAATTTAATATAATTAAATATAAAATATGTAAATTATCTATCTTAGCATGGCAGTGACGTATTATGTTGCTTGAATTTCTACGAAATAAATTATATATCTTGTAATATTCCTATCATAATTTTATTCATATTTTACTAAGTCGTAATATTCTATCGGAAAAATATTTAATTTCGCTTTATTTCTCAAAATGTATTATCACATACCGATTATTTCAATAAACTGACTGGATATAGTAAAAATGACATTATAAACATAATTACTGTATTAGTCCGAATATAAGACGACCCTGATTATAAGACGGGTCCCAAAAAAAATCATTTCTTCACATCCCGAATATAAGATGTCTTTTAATTCACTATTTATTAAAGAATACAAATAAGAAAAAATACACAGAAATATACGCAATGGTACTTCTCTTTATTTGCCAAATATTACACCGGTAACATCAGCACATTCATCACTGATCACATTTTCTGGTTTGCTTTCTTTACTTAAGTCAACATCACCAGTATTTTCTTCCAGCCACAAAATATCCTCCGTGCCACCCATGGTGTTAGAAATGCAACACTTTATAAACCCATTAATAATACTTCTTGGGCCAACTTTAAACTATGCATCGATTACTCAAGCATCTTGATTTTTTCGGTTGGAGCTTTTGCAAGCAACTAATTTGTATAATTGCTTTTTAAATATGTTTTAAAATGCTTGAAAGGTCTGAATATAAGACGACTCATGTTTTTTAACGATATTTCAGGGGAGAAAACTTTGTCTTGTATTCGAGTCAATACGGTATATAATATTGTAATGATTTATCAATCCAAAATACTATAGTCTCAGCTATACGGCTGTATGGAGGGCCTAACGTAATCAATTGGTTTAGTCTAGTAAATAATGTGCAATAAACCGTCCTTAAAACGATAATAAAATATTATTTTCTTCTCATATTAATTATTTTCTATTCTAATGTAAGGCAGAAGTATAATAGAATATATACAAATAGAAAAAAAGAAAGGAGAATAAAAATGGAAAATTCGTAAAATTGTGTAAATTAAGTATGTACATGATATACACTGCTCGTGAGCATTATTTATGGCACCGCTTTAAATAAATGTGAAAACATTCAATTCTTCCTTTAGAGATAGTAAGCATTTAGCAAAAACCCATTTTTTACGTCAATCTCAGATAACATCATCTTATATCAAGAAGTGATCATTTTCAGTATGAAATAAAAAAGACATGGAAGAATGAAGGTCGAACAGAGGTTATTCTCATCTTGGCAATCACACAATCACTGCGAAAATATTACTGGCAACATACAAATATATATCGGTTACACAAAAAAAAACTACAGTGAATTAAGACGATTTTTGTTTCATGTCAGTCAATATTTACATCCTTGTATCAGTCTGTAATGGACGATTCTCTCGGACAGTACTGACTGGAGCATCCGGTCCATTGTCATCTCCGGTGCTGTCGCAAGTTGATGTGAACCAGTAGTGAAACTAAAAATGAAAACGCCATTTTATTTAGGCAGGCTATGCTAGATTTATGGAGCAAAATTGAACCCACGGAATATATTCTCGTATTTTTTTTTAAAAATCATTTTCATTCAAAGTAATGAGATGATTAATAAAAATAATTGACGTGCTAATCCAAATATAAAATGAAAAAAACTCAAATAAATTTATCTTAGACCAAGCGTGCTTCTTATTCTTATTTTATTTATTCATTATTAGCCTATTATTTAAGTATATTTAATTAACAAAATAAATTGTAAATACTAATTAAATGTATTAATTAAAAAGATATACATATAAAATCAATTTTATCGAAAAATATTGTTGTTGCTACCAGGATTCGAACAGGATCTCTTTCCAATCCAGGGAAGGTACATTCTACAATAGACAGTACTTTCGACGACAAATTTTCGAACTCGTATGTCACACTTTTAAAATGAATACATCAATCTTTCCATTATTTTAAAGCCGTCTACTTAGCTTTTACGGAATTTCAAAAACTTTTGAGTAAACCGATAGCAGACGCCAGAATTCACAATTCATTCTTATTAAATTTTAAACACATTGATACAACTTATATATTATTAAAGAGAACACATTCTTATTGTAAAGGTGTAATTATTCAGAACATAGGTCTGTGATATTTTAAACACTAATTAAATGTATTAATTAGAATGATATACATATAAAATTAATTAAAAATTGTTGTTGCAACCGGATTCGAATCTGGATCTCTTTCCAATCCGGGGAAGGTGTAATAACCAACTTTCTAATTAATACATGTAATTAGTATTTAAAATATCACACACCTATGTTATGAATAATTACAACTTCACAATAATAATGTGTTCTATTTAATAAAATAAATTGTAACAAGATTCAGAAATTGCATAAATGATGAAAAAAAATTCCAAAGTTTATCTAAATCCAATTCATAAATTATTCGTTATTATACACAATCGAATATGAAGTCAATAAAAATTGTTTTATTTATAAATTTCTTAATTTTATATCTATACCTATACATTTTAGGTACAATTCTGATTATATTCATGTAACACTCGACTCGCAAAAAGAATCTGACTAATCTGATTAAAAATTATTAATCTAATTATATTATCAAATGAATATGAAATAGAGCGTCATTGTTGAAAACTATGTATTTTTAAATATGAATTAAATATATTAATTAGAAAGATATACATATAATATCTAATTTATCGAAAAATATTGTTGTCGCGCCACAGGGATTCGAACCTAGATCTATTTCCAAACCGGGGAAGGTGCATTATTCAACTATGCTACAGCGATAATATTTTAGCGACAAATTTTCAAACGTATATGTTACCTTTTTGATATTAATATATTTAATCGTTCCATTATTCGAAAGAGCCAACTACCTTATTTTTACAGAATCTCAAATACCTTTGTATTTGTATTCTTCATACTAATGTCTAATATGTCTGAATAGTCAACACTAAAAGAGATCATACATTTTTGCGCATATTCATCAGAGTTTTCATCAAAAAGAATTCATAAATTCTTGTAATAATACAAACGCGTATATGGGTGAATAAAGCGTAACGCACGCATGCAGATAATATTTTTAATTACAATGTCTGTTTGAATATATTATTTAATAGATGATTACATAATAATAAGCAGTACGAACGTTTTGTAATTTTATAAGCACTTGTCATGTGAAAATTTATATTTCGCGTGATTTATACTAGCTCGTGTACTATAAGCCATATATATTACATATAATTGCTTGTTGGTCTTGTAGTTATGACACTCGCCTAGTGATTCAGTGGTCGGAGGTTCGAGCCACATTCCAGACCAGCAAGTAACAATATTGATGTGACACGTATTCCGTTGTCGTATTATTTTTATTTTTTTTTTAAGTTCACAAGGGTAGATTTATATAAAGATTATAAAATAATATTTTTTAAAACACAATAGGAGTAAATCTTAAGATCGGCTGATCCAGATATGTGCTGGAGCAGGCTCACATTAGGAGACTCGACAATTGAGTAGTGAATGTGCAGGGGGGAGTTAAGTGGAGATAATGAGAAGGGAAATGTATATATGATGCTAAAACAGTTCAGTTACTCGTATTTAAAGTTATTTAGGGATTGACTTGACTGTGAGAGTATCTTGGTTGCGTATTAGATAGGTTATATATAATATATCAGAAGGATTGTTTAACCCTGAAATTTTCAATTTTTTTTTCTTGATTAGCATTCTTTTACTATTATAAAAATATTAACATTTATATTTTTTATTAATATTGCTAAATAATAAGTGGGAAGTATACTTCCCACGGATACTTGATGGGTTAAATAATGTTTTGAAAAACAAATAAAAATATTAGTTGTATTATTTATTATGAAAAATATCAAAACAGCACGTTATACACAATAGAACATCACACCCGCTACAAATGTTTTTGGGTTTTTTTTTCTTTTTTGCTGTGATGAATTGATTTACAATAAAAAATGAGTTTAGAACTGAAATTATTTTTTTAAATCATTATTGAATCGGTAACCGGAGAATTTTTATGCAAAAACACACTTTTACTTTTTTTATAAACTCGTGACACGCGCTAGTCGCCAAACAAACCTCAAATGACAGCTAACGGGTTGGCCGATAAAATAGGTGACTGTTTAAAAACAAGGCCTGAACCCACCGCTATATGGCTATACCTTTTAAAAGTGGGAATTATACATCTCAATGAACGTTTTACGGCGATTTTAAAACTGAGAAACCGTATTCCCACCAACCACTAAAGGTGAGAACCGAGGACCATAATCTTCCTCGGAATCTCATGCGTATATATGCGTGTATATTTAGGGATCGTATTGATTGTGTGTTGTGAGAGTCACTCGGATGGAGTGACTAATATTTGTAGGTTATGAATTTCAGAAGGACATGTTTAAGGTGAGTCTAAGGGCCCTAATCCTCCTCAGATTCTCACGCTAGTATATGAATGCCGCACTATACATTAATATTACGGAGCGTGCGTGTGAGTATAGATGTTGATGTTGCGGCTAGATAAATTTAATCAAATAAAACATGACTTATAATCGGTTGCGTGTATTGTCAAATTATGCACAAATAAATTAACCCTGTTTGCATATTAAATTGTAAGTTAAAATTCGTGAATATCGAAGCTCACTGGAGGCGGTGCCGAGAGATGCTTCCGAGAAGATATCCAGGAGAAAAGTGATCACGTCAGCTGGCTTCTCGGACCGGTTGCATTGCGATGTATTGTCGTCTGAATTCTATCGGTATTCGGCGGCGTGGAATGGCTGTAAAATATTTGTTTACATGTTGTTATACATTGTTTATATTTACTATGAGGCGCGAGTAGGTCCTCCACAGTTCCCTCTAATTGTATTGCTTGCTGAACAAAATAAAATACTTCCACGCACAAGTGTAAAATGATCTGAATATATTAGGGGGCGGTTTACAGCTAAACAATAAAATGAATAAGATACATTATGAGGTACCAAATCCCTAAAATATTTTAAAATGTAGTCCTAAATGCATGGGTGATACATGGTGATGTAAGTATCAACTACTATTGTCCACGATCTAGATACTCTCTATTAAAAAATAAAGTAAAATAAATTTCAGAAGTCATAAATATGAAGAGATGTTATTATTATGTTGTTATGTGGATATGGTGCGCGGTAACATTTCATGAGTTGCGAAACCGCGTAGCTTAGAGGAACACTGCGTGAGTACATTGTGGGTACATATTAATTATCAAATTTATTTTATATTTCATTTATTTATCCATTTTCACTCAAATATGTCACAATTACACATTTGGTTATTATAAATAAACTAAAAATCTAGTATAATTCGTAAATATGATATAAACTATTATAAAAATATCATAAATTGTATTAAAATGTCTTATTTTGATTACTTAGTTTGTTGATACCGCGGTACTTTTAGGTCTAAAATCGACTTCACGATTCTGAAACAATTTATAAAAAATATTTAAATATTGTTATTACATACAATCTTTGCTGCAGGGGAAAAAATCGTGTCAGTGGATAAACAAAATAATTAAATTATGATGTATAAAATTAGATGTGAATTTCTTTTCATCCTGGTCATTTTGAAAGTAATCTGAAAATTAGAATAAATTGTTTGTAAGTAAGAAGCTCATCCCAAATCATGTGTACGAGCTTTATAAAGTAGTTTGTATTAAATTGACATAAGTAAATCGCGGCATTGAACTTTTATAAAAAGCAACATTATACTTTTTACGCCACCCCTAAACGTTAGGCTAAAGTTTTGAAAAATGACTGCAATCGCTCCTTTACCAAAAGAAAAATAACATCAATAAAAACCCCTTGTATGTATGGCTAAGCATTTGGTTATAAAAGAAAATATATATTCAATAGCAAACCAGACTGGATTTATGGATGTAAGTTTCAATAACAAAATACATTATCAGAGAACTACTCATTAGTTTATTTTGATGTATCGCATCATTCCTAATTTATCAATTCCACTCGGTCTCTTGATTTGATTTGATTTTGATCTGTAATTTAATCTTAAATACATAATATTATTATTATTAACATAAAATAAATTAATCAACTAGAAATATACAGAAAAAATCTATTTATTGAATAAATATTTTAGTTGCTACCGGGATTCGAACCTGGACATCTTCATATCCGGAAAAATGCATTATGCATGAGTAGGTTTACGACAAATGATTGAAAATATACTCAGTAGCTCTTAAAATTGATAATGCATTTCCCCGGATAAAAAAAAGTCCAGGTTTGAATCCCGGTAGTAACTAAAATAGTTTTTTTGATAAATAGATTTTTTTCTATATATGTTTCTAGTTGAATAATTTAAATTGTATTAAAAATACTACAGAACTATGTTCTGAAAAACTGCAACAATAATAATATTTTTATTTATTCTTCAACTAGTGCATAGTGATATAGGTATTTTCTTATAGTAACATATAATATATTCGTTTTTAAATCCTATACACACATATAATTAATTGACATGGCGGTTACTTTGTGGTGCAACATGATTATTTTAATTTACCCAATAAAACTTTGTACTACAAACACGTTGGGTTATTTATACTACTACTCAACTCAAAAACATAAATTAATATGTTATAAAAAAAGCGAAATATATGAAATAACTTGTGGAGATTGCTATTAAAAATATATAGGTCAAACCGCGAGAAATCTAAATATGAGAATAAAGGAACATCGCCGCTGTATAAAATATAACAACTTCTTGGAATTTTCTAACCACATAATTAAAACAAACCACTCTTTTGATAGTCATTGACATAAACTTCTCCACTCAGCACCTTATTAAAAGATAAATAATTAACAATTTGGAAACCATTGAAATACAAAAGAATTTAAATTCGGAGAAAACACTAATTAACAACATAATATTCCCTAACACTTCGCCTTTATTGTCCATATTCCCGTTAACGACCGAAACCTCCCCCCTCTTCTCAAGCCCCGCCACATTGCCTGAATAGACAACAATTCTGTATTAAGTTTAGTTATGACCTGATGATGAGAGGGACTGCACATCTCAAAACTGAAAACGTGTGTGAAAATATGCTGCACATATTTACTAAGTTTCATTTTTAATTTATATTTTTTTCCTCCTTTTTTATATCATTTATATTGCATTAAAAATCTACATTGTATTATACATCACCAATTTCTGAGATTTGGCCGTCATCTTGAATGACAGTCTAATTATTTTCCTTTTGTATCATACTCCTTCCCATGTTGATCTGTATAAATTATTTTCTTCTCTGCCGATAATTTTTCAGTAAGTATTTTAAATATAATAACATTAAAATATATATTATATTTGAATGTCATAATATGTATTACAATTTTTCAACATTGTACTAATCGAGTATGTCCAGTTCTTCTTAATATTGCTCTCACAATATTGTTGCATTTATTCTCTTTCTTATTCTCATAAAATACTGTTACAATGGTTTGTATGAGGACTAATAATCAAGTTGTTTACTATTTTACATGACTCAGTACTAATTGATCTTCTAATCCTTCCGAAAAACGAGATATTTTTTTAAATCTTTTTAGTCACGTTGTAAAGGTTGTTTTTTTTTTAGTGGTATAGAAATTTAAAATGAAATAAAACACTCAAAAATCATGGTAATGGCCATGGTATTGACTTTATTGGAAAAATAAATTTATGCCATTAGTGTTTAAATATAATTTCACGCATATGAGCGCCGCACCGCGGCTGGCTCGAATAAAACGCAATCTGGGAGTCCAATTTTCCACAATTTTATTTCAGTCACTTCCTTCAGACATTCACCACGATAATTGCTGACGAAACTTGTATTGTTTAATTTACAATGTTCTTGAAGTTAGTTTACATTTAATTTTACTTTATTTTTCTTCAGCCATATTTCTTATATTGTTTATGTCATAGTTTACTCTTGTAATGTATGTTAGGTGCATCGTGTGCATGCATTTTATTAAATGATCTTTATACTTGTTAGCATATTTTATGATTTTTTTTAAGAATTTACGTTCCTTAATCGTTATTCATCGTTCACATGTGCAAAAAAAAAATTAAGTAATATTCCCACAAGCATTGTTCGATCTTTGTAACTTATTTATGGATAGCCGATCGTTGTGCGCGCGCATGTGAACATGACATGAGTAGATCGGTGGTTCTTTTGTATTACCTATCCACTACCACCTATTTTCTGGGGTGTGTCATCTATGGTTTGGCGAGTTAATATTGTGCCTTTGAACTGAAAATAGCGTTTACCATTTTGAGTGCGTCGACTGCCGCCAAATTCGTACTGCCGTGTAAGAACGAATTATTGGCTTATGTTAATTATTGTCTTGCTGTGTGAGGCTGTTATTTGTTTGTTTGTACCGACTAAGTGCAGTACATCTTTATATTATGCATGATATTGTTTGACACTTTCGCGCTATCACCGAAAGTGTATGGCCAAGTGTACTTCATGCTGAACAACGTTGTATATATCTTGGAGCCAGAAGACTTGTGGATCTAATGGTAAAAGATCCATACACCGAAAGGAGTGTTTCACAGGTGGGTCGTGTTTTCTAGTTATGGGTGGTTCTTCAGCCGCCTCTTGTTCCTTATTTCTGTCCCTATCCCGTATGATAACCATCATTATTTATGTTTTATCATTCTGTGATAATTATTTCATACACCGATATTATATATTTGTTTTCTTAACGATATTGTTTTTTAATTAATATGTATTTACACAACATATATACTAATTAAATTATTAATTCTATGTGCTCAGTACAAACACGTACATGTCAATTACGGAATTCCAATTGTACTATGGACCCATCGCCAGCGTTAGCTGTTTGATTCAAGTTACTTCCACATAGCAGTAACATAAGTTATCTATTCAACTTAGATAGACGGTGAATTAGTGTAGTATGACGTCTTGATCACACGTCATTGGAATCCAGGTCAGTAACGTTCAGATAATTCAGACATGCTCCAAATATCATATAAATTGTAAATATACGTATTATGGAACATTTTTGACATTCATATACAACCTAACACTCAAACAAATTACGTACTGTTGTCAATCGAGAGTCAAAAAATCACGAGACTATTATAAAATAAGATATAATCACAGACCAGTAAATGAATAGACATAAAATATAGTGTATATATAGAAGAGGGGTTTAGAACATTAGTTACGGGACGAGGGGCAATTCTACAAACATTATTTGATACGTTTATGCAACAGTAAAAGTATTTACTCTTCAAAAATTAAACCTTTGTGTAAAAAAATACGTATTTTTTACATTAAAGCATATTTATATTGACAGTGTTAGAATTTTTGTTTCATTCAAGTCATACAATTAAAAAAGAGTCGCGGAGCTATTTGATTGCGTAAGTGGTACCAAAGTGATCACATGAGTGACACCAAAATGCAAATATTGAAACAAGGAATATACGTTATCTATTCGGTAGTCTGTGGATATAATGTAAATAATAAGGAAGAATTAAAAGTTTATACTCAGAAAAATTATTGTTAAAATTTATTTTAAATAACAGGGTCTCGATGTGCGATGTTTCGTTTTGCATCGCATAAAAAACGTAAAACATTGATATGCATCCATTCATACAGATTAAATAAATAGAATATCCCCTCGCCTCGAGTTTTTTACTAAACATAGTCGAAGCAGGGGGGTTGTAAATAATGTGAAATTATTCATTTACACAACGCGCAAAGTGAATGCATGACAACAATTTTAATTTTAAAACAAATTTTTAAAAACTTTCTTGGACTGTTAATTTTTTATTGTTAGAATTTATATCACTTTCCTGTAATATAGAAACTCTAGTATATTAAGGTACAAAATATTAATCTTTTTTGCATGTGAAAAAATAATCTATTACAATAATTTAAATAGGAAAAAGTAATATAACATATATATTATTATATAGAAACCTGAAATTCATTTCAATAATGTACTCGTTTTACTGCACATAGTTAAGTTAAACCAACGACCGCTTGAATTATTTTTCATTTTTAAAATAAAGTTTAGAACAAACCCACAACGCTTAAACTAAGGCACGCGGCATAGCTAACCAGAATAATAAAACACGCAGATACCACGGCCGTGTTAAAATTTTCATCTCGGGCGGTCGTAATACTTCGCCTTTATGAACACTTTCCTAAAACAGTGAAACCCATTATTTGTAGACTGTACTCCAATTCGGGAAGCCTTTAGAATAAGAAAATAATGACATACGATCTACGTGTCGGAACAGTCTAAGCGTCTCATTATTAATTACTAACTATGCCACCGCGCTCGGAGGTGAGAGGAGGAATGTAGATATAAGTGTTCAGCAAAAACGGAAACGCTTATATCACATATGAATATCAGCGGTGCACAGCTGAGGGGAGAAATCTAGCTGAACCATTGTATCCCCACCCCCACGCCCACCCCCACCCCCGCCCGGCCGCACCGCCTCGAGTGGAGAGCATCTCACCATGTTTCCCGCCCATTCGATCTGTAAATTACCAGGAAACTCGGCTGCCGCCCGAGGAAGTGCTCCGGCGGCCGCGGCATCCGCCCTCTTGCCGCCCTCCCCTCACTTATACCTCGCACTTGTCAACCCTCGCCCCTTCACCCAGCCCCCGTCTCGCGGCCCTGCACCCTGCTTGACTTCCTGTTTTGCTGCCTCGCCACCTTTTTGCATTCCCCTAGACTCGTTTTATGCTGAATGTTAAAATTTTATTTTTATTTTCTCTATCCTAAACGCACCCACACTTCAAATGTACGTATGAAAATTGTTAATTATTAATAATTATACAAAATACTTTGTTTAAACCACTATTTATTTATTATTCTACATGTTTCTATTCAAATGATATCATCTTCAGGAAAACAATGTATACTGAAATTAAAAATACAAGCAATCCCCAATCCAATTCCAATCCCCTTCTGGAAAATTCTGAGTAGTTATTATTTAGGTATCTTAAATGCTCCTTAATTCTAATATCAAAATTTTTCCTATATAAAAAAATTGCAAATTAATTTGTAGACCCCTGATTTTTTTTAAATTTCGTCCTTAACTTAAAAACTTATAGAAATTTTGATATTAGAATTAAGGAGCATTTGAGATGCTTAAATAACAACAACTATTCAGAATTTACCCATCGCGTTTTGAAAACAAACCATTCCTTAGATATTAATACGGGTTCATAAATTATACATACAAAATACTAGGGGTTTACAGTTAGATAAATTTGAAATTTTAGAAATAAGAAAAACTGTTAATAGCAAGCTTAATATTATAAATAACCTCTTTGCAAATCACCTTTTAATTTTGTTTTCATATTAGTTCACCATTTTATAGCTTTGTTTTTTTTTATATCTATGCTTGTATTTTTAATTTCAGAATACATTTTTTTCTTGAAGATGATACCCTAGGTATCGAAACATGTCGAATAATGAATAAATAGTGGTTTAAACAAAGTATTTTTTATAATTATTAATATAAAATAAGGCCACAAACTAATGTTAATTAATATATGTGATTTTTTAAATTATGTATTCGGTTGATATCGCGTGAATAAAGCTAATCTTATAAAGATATAATCATCACCCTATAGATATGTGATAAATAACTTGCTTGCTTAGCTCCTCTGAAAAAATATATTTATATTATATGTAAATTAAACTTTTTACGTAGTGAGTACCGCCACAGCCCAAAAAAGTTTGGATTATGAGACTTCTGGCCGTAACAGATTACTGAAAGGCCAGATTACCGGGAATTTATTTTATTATCATTAAATAATTAAGCAAATTACAAATTCTTCCTTTTACTAGGATAAACTCTTCAAAAATTTTCAGAGACTTAAGTCAATATTTAAACAAAATTTATTTATTGTATAATGCCTTAAGTTAGGTAGATAATAATGTTGTTATGATAAATGAAATAAACTCATGAATTAACAAATAAATATATCATTACAATTTAGGACGATTTTTGGATTAGGATACGGTTATAAAATAGTGTTTTGTGAATTTATATTTATTTGGGCGTATGGCAGATGAATCAGAATGATATATTGTGTAATAGTATGAGTTATGAGTGCCCCAATTACCACCCATTCGCTCACTTGCTCTTTTGAAGTATATATATAGTTTTATTTTATTAATACATTTTTTATTTTAGTACGTTGGTTCAATACGTATAAAAATACAATGATTTTTTAAATGTGATTAAATTAATTTTTTAAGTTTTCGTTTTGAATTAAAAATTCGTTTCAGAAATTACTATATTTTATAAAATAATATGATTGTTATAACCTAAAATATTAGTTTTCTAATTGCTCCCGAAAATAATTTAATTTGAGCCAACTTGGGTGAAATTGAACCAGTGTGCGTAGAAATGTTTATTATATTTTAAAAATTATAAAATCATATTTATATATATATATAAATATGATTTTCGATATATATATATATCGAAATACATAAATACCTAAACTAGAAATTATACATTGTTGTAATATAATAATATTTAATGGGCCTAGTTAAAATTACAAAGACAAATGTTCTCAGCGTATATAATAATAAATGTGAACGAAACCATTTTACGATTTGATAGCGAGCAAGAAAATATGATATATTCCAGGTATTCTTAAAGGGCAACCGACAGAGTAAAAAATTAACTGGTTCAGTACCCGCATTCTCCAGGACCCGTATCTCGGCTCATTCTATTGATATTATACGTACAGACGGTTTAGTTCATATCTGTTCCAGCCTACTACATCCCCACAACTACCCACTATCTACCACAACCAACTACGAGGCTATCTACGGGGCAATATCCGCAGGTGATTCGACCATAATCGAAATTCAACGTCACCTTGCATGCTCCGGATTGAACTTTTGTATAATAATATTTTAAAACATAAAGTCTGCTACTGAAATTTTCAATCTTGTTTTTGTCAGTTTAATTAAGTAAAATGAAATATTAAACAGGCAATTTCGTTTATTTGACAGAATATCAACGTGACGCCGACGCACGAATAAAATTAGATCGGTAAATTTGTGTTTGAGTTATAAATTAATTAGTTATTAAATTTGTCTATGTCGTATATTAGAGAAGTTGCATGATAAGCTTTTTACTGTCAAAGCATAGCATTCATCTAAGTTACTTCATTTCATGATTGAGACCTCTACCAAGAGCGCAAAATCTGCTAAACAAATGGATTGGGCAAAGCGGTAGCATTAATTACCCTCTATATTCTCCAGATCTCGCGCTACGTTTATGGGAACAAAATAAGTTTTATAGTACAAAGCCACCAACAATTAATGATATATAAGGAATTTTTAAAGCAGAATGCTTTGAAATACGATACGACGTGATGATTCGTAATGTTTGCAATTCCATTTATCTTTAGTACTTAGACTAGAATTGGTATCTGATCAGATACTTGCAATAACTCGAATAAAAATCTTATGAACATTGAATCCTCCAAATGTATGGTATTATAAAGGGTGTTTTTTAGAGGTTTGTTTTTCGAATTGACAACAGCAACAGCCAATTTGACAGCTGACGGCTGATTTGTACTAATATTGGTTTGCCATTTCACTATGAATAGACTTACGCCAGAACAACGCTTGCAAATTTAATTCGAAAATCATGGTTCATTTCGCGAAACTTGCTGTGCTTTACGGTCGACATAATCGTCCATCTGAGCAAGTAATTCAAATAACCATGGAACGTTTTCATACCACGCATACTCTAATTAACAATACACATCCGCAGAGACGTCGTATAGTGCGCACCGAAGAAGCTGTTGGTGCAGTGGAGCGTAGTATTGAGGAGGACCCGAACGGATCCATGATTACTGACTTTTTCGTTCCCCAATTGAATGGAATTAATGTAGAAGAGCTGTGATTTTAACAAGACGGCGCAACATGCCACACAGCGCGTGCCGCAATCAATTTATTGAACGAAACATTCGATGAGTGCACAATTTCGCATAATGGGCCTGTGAATCGGCCTCCAAGATCATATGATTTAACACCTTCGGATTATTTTCTGTGAGGATATGTGAAGTCGCTAGTCTACGCCGATAAACCAGAGACGATAGACGACATAAAAGCCAACATTCGTCGTGTTATCGCTGATATACGTCCCCAGCTGCTTGTTCTGACTTCCGGCTTGACTATGTTTGACTATTCGGCTTGAACTGAAAAGTGTTCGAAAATTGGACATCCAAATTGAGCTTTATTCAAGCCAGCCGTGGCGGCGCCCATATGCGCGAAATCATATTTCTAATAAAACCAATTCCATGGCTATTTTCACGATTTTTATGTGTTTTATTTCATTTTAAAGTTATATACCTCTTAAAAAACATTATTTACATGGATGTTTAATAAATTCATGGAAACCGATTCCAAGACATGAAGACCGACATAGAAAAAAAATGTAATTGAAAACAATATTATACAATAAGATATATTGAGCGTATAAGTAAATTAGTTTTTATGGATAAACATACTATACGTATGTAGATGATTCTTGTACACTATCTTAAATGTATTCACAATATATTATGTATAATGTTATTTTAGTATTAAAAAGCTTTTTACATTAAATTACATATTTAAGGATGAATACACAAATTAATCAATTGCACTTTACATAGGTAATAGAAGTTTTTTTTTTATATTAAAAAACGTGGACATTTTTACATATTATACATTATAAACATTCTTATACAAATATACAAAAATACATTTATACTTGTTCATATACAAAAGTATACAAAAAAGGCTAACAAGTTTCATAATGTAAGAGATGTTCACTGTCTCCTTAACTAGACCGAAGCCTGTATAAAGGAGACAGGTTCATCCGTTGTCTGTAATACATATATTAAATCCAATATTATTATTAATAATATATTTATATATATTATTATCTAAACCAAAAATATTATGAATGAGGTAAACAGGGTTTTAAAAGAATTTTAATAACATAATAAATAAGTAAAATACTCTCGCTATCCCATGATTGAAACACTATGCAAAACAGAAAAATGAATATAAAGAAATGATGTTCTGTTCATGTGATCATTTAATAAAAGTTAATAAACATATAATACTTTTATTTATAAAATAATCCTTTGCAAAAATATTACATCTTTATCTATAAATCCCTTAATATATTGATGGAATTTGTATGATTAATTGAGTTAATTTAAAAATGTGCATGTTTCAAAACAAGTAAAATATGTGGAAGTAAATTAGTTAATTCAGTTTATTAACAGGTGTATATAATGCACACAATATATGAAGCAGAATTGAAATTATTTCTTTAAATTGATCAAATTCATATTTTTGTGTGTACATTTAGTAAAAAACATGTTTTTCTTATGCGAAGACCGAAGTGCTTTAGAAACTCTTAGACAGTCTTCCAGAAAATAAAATAAATGGAGTTTCAGACAAGTACAGAAAGAGGTTAACGTAATATGAATAACAAAAGGTTTTCTGTTGGGAATCATAGTCATGCTGTTGATCTTTTCGTTTCCTTAACAATAGCATTTTAATATTAAACCATCTCTTATTTCATACAAAGGAGTCGGAAGCCGTGAAATTAAATTATCTTTAAATATATAGGTATGCCAATCTCTAGATGAGTGAAAAAGTAGAAAAATAAGTGTTTTAATAAAAATATTGAAAGGAAGGCTGTGAATATTATAACAATGGTACATTACGAAAACGAGGAGAACTCAAACCGTTTGTGACAACCTTAGAATGACTTTTTAAATATTAAAAAATTTGATCCCAGATAAGTTCTATTTATACGATCGGGGGTAGTCTAAAAATCGATCTTATGAATACAAAACCATTTCGGTACCCATACAACCTTCCATTTGAAAAATGTTAAATCCTAAATATGAGGAAAATCTACATAAAAAAACAATTTACCTCTGCTTAACTTACCAAGGGTTTGTCTATTCGGTGTTTTGGTGCATGAACATAGCATCTCATCTAATGAATATTGTATTGCCCAAACACCGCGAATGAACAATGAACAATGCCATCGGTCAAAGGATTCCTACATTCATCAAATCTATTGAAAATATATGTTTTCATCAAAGGAATAATGAAATAGAATATACATAAATAGGTAGTCTGAACAACTCTCCACCCGGGGACACCTCTTTGATAAAGGAATAATCAGATTATTTCTGCCGTTTAATTTAAAATTAAGCCTCACCGCTAGATGGGTTGAGGACGGAGTGAGATCTTTATCGAGAGAAGGATGGGGCTAATTGGTGGAAACGATTAAAAACTTTTTTTTAAATGTACGCGTGACGTGACGCAAATGCGTTACTCGTTTCCGTGTAACAACGCAAGCTCTTGAAATACAATAAAACACACCGAACCTGATTTCTGCCAGGTGTTCAATTTTTGTTCGTGTAATGATTTGAGTTGAATGAAAAAAAGATTTATTTTATTTAGAATTTCTATACGTGTACGATATTTTGCCGCAATAAACGTCATCGTTTTATTTTTATTTCTCCCGAGAGTGGCGGGCCCTTTCTTGTACACTTTATCTCACATCACGATTCGTATGTCGCAAAAGTCGACCACCATTTTACAAAGTATGACAATATTTTTAAGCAAACGATTAAATTAAACAATATTTATGAGAAGGGTGTACGAAAGAAAGAAACGCTGGAGATTTTTACTTGGCTATCCCGTGTGTACATTTTCATGTCAGACGTAAAGTCAGCCATTTTAGTGCGTGTCCGGGTCAAATAAGGACATTTAAAAAAAAATTCAATGAAAATGATCATATTAATATTTGTATACTTAGGTTGAATGTTTTTTTTTTTAATTTTGAAGTATTTTTTTGTATTGAATACCATATATATACACATGAACTAACGTAAATTTTTGGTCTCAATATTTTCATTTTGAAGTCACCCGCTGTTAGGTTATTTCTTCTTTCTGTCTCGGCTTCATGTTCAGGGGGGAGGCATCTAGCCTAACTGGTTCTTTTTTAAATATTGACAAGTCAAATGGTTATGAAATGAAATAATATTTTTCTTATAAGGAAGTTTATTATCTATATTTTATGATACTTGCATGTGTTAAAAGTGGAAAATGAGCATTTTACTTTAATACTTATTGATAAGGCTATTCAAAAATAATTACAATTAAATTAACATTAAATATTTGTGTTCATCATGCCAGCATAAAGTTCTCTACCAAATTGTCTATGTCGACGCTTGTCTGATGTAGATTATTCAGGTCCCTCACGTAAGGGATTACCTCTTAGGATGGTCCTGGATCCTGGACGTGAAGTGTGGTCAGCTCCTTGTGGTGCCAGCGAAGGGTGACTGAGTTCAGGCTTGTAGATGATTGACCATTAGATGATGCCCAATAATCCAAGCAAACCGGGACTCTGGACGCGATGTTCTTATGCAATAGTGACAGTCTGTTCTCGTTACACCAATTTATATTGATCAACTTTTTATAGATCCAGTGGGACCCTTTTTGATACTTTCACATCAACGATTAAACGCAGAGTACATCATAGTCTAAGCTTAAACTCGAGGCTCACAGTTTAAACTTTCCTCGGAATTACAATCTATAAAACGCTTACTTGATACTTTTAGAGACGACATTGATTATATTTTCTAATTGAAGATAAAATCTCGTCTTTATGGAGCCAGTTCTCCCGGCCGAGAATATGTGAAGACTGCCCGGCCTAAGGTGATGCATCCCTTATGGTGCATTTTTCCGACGTGACTTTAGTCACGTACGCCGCTTTATTGCTGTACCCACGCTGCGTCGGTACACCTGCGTCTAACAATACTTGGTTTTATTAGCCTCCGTCCCTTACTTCGACTAAGTGCTTTTGTATCCTTGAACAAAATATTATCTTGGGTAATTTCGCATTCTAACACCGCGTGATCACTTTAGTACCACTTACGCAATCAAATAGCTCAGGGACTTTTTTTAAAAATATAACTTGATTGGAAAGAAAATCTAAACGCTGACAATATAATATGCATTAATGTTTGCACAAAGATTTAATTTTCGAAGAGTAAAAACTTTTACTGTGCCATAAATGTGTCATAAATTATAATATTTATGTTTCCACCAAGAATGTGTGTAGAATGCCTCTCGTCCCACAACTAATGCTCCAAACCCCTCTCTTATATGCACAATTTATTTCATGTTTATTCAAAATTCATCTGCATATGTATACCTAATAGTTAATAGAAGTCATCCGAAATCTGATATTTTGCATCAAGTAATATCTGAAGTAGGTTGAATATTGAGTCTCAACAGTATAGTCATTTTTTATAATGTAACATTTTGTTTTGTTATATACTCGTAACATTTTAACATTGACTTTACAGAACGTACGGGTACAAATTAAAGTCAAGTATAATAAATGTGTGATGAGCTGGACACCACACATATATTGTTGAACGCACCGGGCGGAGCAACATTAAACTTTAACATTAACACTTTTATGACTTAACATAATTCTTTTACTGTATGAAAATCCTTCCGTAATACCTAAAGCATTTTTTTTTATTAAAGGTTAATTTAATTTAATTAAATTAATTAAGGGATTTTAACAGTGTAAATAAATAAAATTAAAATAACATTATAAATATATGAAAAAAATACTAATTATTAAAATTCACAGAAATTTTTAGGCACGTAGTATAGTAGAAGTTAAAAAAAATGAAAAAAGGTGGGAGATAGGGTGGGGGGAGGTTGAAACTATTGTTGTGGTAAAGGGATTAAGGTAGGAAATTGTTCTGCCAATCAAAAACATTTAAAAATCAAAAACAAATTTATGCACCAAAAACACTTTGAACGCAAAGAATGATCGAGAAAACAACATGTTAACAACAGTAAGATAAAGTAAGGTAAAATTCGAGAATCAGTAAAATAAGAAGATTTGCACGCCAAGCTGAAAACCTTTTAAATGTTATTCTGTTAAAAAAACAGCATAAGTAAGGACTCTGTACAAAACGGATCAACCAAAAGGAATTTTCAATTCGGTAGATAGCCAATTGTATGGCTTGAATAGAATGCTAGCTTAAAAACAAAATATTGCAATTGGAATAGCACAAAATTCCACATTGGTCGACAACAGCGCTTCGACAAAAGAGGCGGGTATTCGTGGTAGTTTAGTTAGAATCAATATAAATTAATGTTTATATTTGTACACAGATGGTACTAGCGTAAATTTATAATAACTTGCCAATTTATAATATAACATAATATGGAATATTTCATTTATATTTATTTCCCAGTTTTTCAGTAATGCACATCTTATTTGCTTGTATGCACTACACGCCCCTGGTATGAAGTCACCATTCTTCTGCCTTTTCCGACCCGATCAACAACGTTTCGTTTCGCTCCAATCTCTGTATTCACATTTCACAGCGAAAAATATTTATGGTTACAATGAATACGCTGATACCAGCGTACTCATTGTAACTACAATTCAATAAACTCTATTTTTCGTGTGTTTCAATTGCTCACTACACCGTCTAAATGTCTTCTTCTTCCTATCGAGTAAATATATGTAGAACTATCTGGCATTTAGAAAAAAAAACATATTATTACCTGGCGTAATAAAATTAATTTTGAAGGTAGGTAATTTTACTAAAACAAATGTATAAAAAATGTATAGATATCGAAAGAGTGAAAAATGTGTGTCATTCGACATGATTGACGCCGCGTGAAAACGTGTCAAAATTTAATTAGCCGCGAGAAACAAATTACATTTTTTACATGAAACGCAAAGCAGGTTAAATATTACAATTTTCGATTTGTGTATATGGACTTTACAATTTTCGAATATTAACTTTTTTTACATATTTTAAAAATAAATATCATTTTTTTGTATTTCTTTGGTATAAATTACGAGTATATAACAATTTTGAGACATTTTGTTTTGAAGAATTTATTTAATGTAGGTAAATTTGTTACTTATTTTATATCAAATACACTACCAGTTTCGACACGTCAGTCAGTTCAAACAAAAAATAAATATTATTTCTATATGCAACTCTTTACAAAATATTGCCCTATATGCCCTCGGTAAATGTACATTTTTAAACAAAGAGCATAATGAGGATTACCAAAAATGTGTGAAATGCTGTAAGGGTGATATTTGAATACATTACACCTATCTTAATTAATGCAGATTGAGGTACACTGTATGCGAAAATACGTTTGTACATTTCACCTTACTTTTAAATTTGATTGAAAGATTTATAGAGACCATTTAAATAACCAAACTGTTAGTAGGTACAATTACTAAATATTATTGTTTGAATTTTTTACAAAATCATGTTAAGCTCAAAATCTACGTACTTCGAAAAAAATATATTTGCGAAATTTATCCCTTATTAATCTATATCTTTGCTTCAGGCCCTAAAACAATAGTCTGTTCGCTCGAAATTAGATGACCTTTATTTTAATAAATTCAATTAAAAATTTTAATTAATCGAAATAATCGCAAAATTACATTTTTTTATATGCTTGTATGTCTGACGGAGTTGAGATTAGGCACATTTTTCTTGTCAGAGATCCACCTATAAAATATTGTGGACTATGTCTGTTACACCATTTAAATTTCTTCACTTGTTTTACATGTTTACAGCAAACCTTAGAAAAATCTTCTTTATCGTCGGTTGCTCTTGATGGAAAATCCCCCCCTCTTGTCTGTACTTCGTCACTTTTCTCAGCATCTCATAGATCTGCCGTTACCAGAGAATTGTTACTGTTGCCTTTTCCATACACTCGATCTAACATAGGGGGGTTCATCTTCTTTCTCTTCATCCTTCGATGTGGCCCACCACAAAAAACTTCTACAAACTATCTTCCCATTTTGAAAAAAGTTAGAGGATTCGCCTCAGGCAAATGGTTGAGAGTCTATTGTCGATGCGTAGTTTCTGCAGAAATCGCCCACTTTCAAAGTGATGAACGTGACATTTTTTTCATGATACAAAATATCTGGGTACACAGAGAGAAAATAAACCAGTGTGCGCCAAACATTCGTGAAACTTTATCAAATTTATCATTTTGTATTTTAATTTTATTGATTTTGTTCTGGCATTTTTTTTTGTCTATATTGTTCAGTCCGATAAAAAAAATGTGATTTTTCAAAATAGGTTTACGACATCTCATGTTACAATACTAAAAAGGCATCACACGTTTCATTTACTACCGCCCAAAAAAAAACTTCATGGGTGAGTTTTAGGTGTATGTGAATTTTAGTATGTGTTAGCGACGAAGTTTTACTTCAACGATAAAAAAAGTCCGTATCGTACATTTTTTTTCAAACAGTAATTACTATTTTCCTCGTTTCAACCTTTTTAAAACCGTATCAACTAGTCCTGAACACAATTCCTGACCTCTTATACGAAGTCAACGTAATGGGTGAGATGGACCTCCCTGTGAGCGAGATAGGATCCGCGTGTAGGAGTATATTTTACATAACTATAGTGGCTTACGTTCACATAATGAGATACGATGAGATAAATATCAAAGATTTAGTTGACGTACGACTTAATACTAATATGTTTATTTTGATTTGATAAACTCAAAGATCGGTTTGAGATTAGGAGAAATTAAGGTTTACGTGTGCACAAACATCATCTAAAATTATATACCTTTATATATTTATTCTAAATGTTTGACATGTAGAAGACATTAAATTATAAACATTTATTCCGTTTTAACTACTACTGGAGAGATTCTAATTCACCCAACTGATGAACGTAACATAAATGGTCAATAGACTGACTACTTTGATCTACAACAAGCGTGAATCTCTGAAATTTGGCATGTACACGGTGGACTACGAAAGAATCAGTCTCAGAGATTGTTTTAAGTCGAAAATCCCATCCGTGGATACAGGTCATTAGGAATGTGCTGGGTGATGTGTGCAGTGTGTATAATGTATAATGTCTGTACGGTCACGGTGAAGTTTGATTAGAGGGAGAGAAAATCAGTTTACGAACTATGTTCATTAAAAGTTGAAAATCACGAAATGTTTACACCATTGCGTTACAAAAAGTGGAAAAAGTTGGGAAAAGGCTTCTCCGCAAACCCTAATCACGTCTCAGAACTCCGCCTCGGAGTTGGCACAACTTGCTGAACCAGAACTTCTCTTATGTATGTACCGCAGTGTCTTAACAACGGACTGTCAAGAAGGGATTTTTCATAAATACACTACCGACAGAAAAGTTTATCCGACAGAACTTTTAACTCCGTCTTCCCGACAATGCTCCAGTCAAATATAACCCTACAGGCACAGGCTGCAGTGTTCATTACGGCGAGAAATTACGGACGTCACTCGAAGCTGCGATCGATATCTTTGTTTATTATAAAACAAGTTTGTAAAGCGGCAACTCGATGGAAAGTTGTGCTTCAATATTATGTTTACTCATCCATCTTAACGATGGAGTGGGACAAATAATATTTAGGGGTGTGAAATCTATTTTTTTCATTAAATTTTAAATTACGAACTAGTTACAACATGTACTTTGAGTCATGAAAAGAGCTGCTCGGTTTTCAGAGAAAATTACAATACAATTTAAATTAATCAACTGCATATAGAAAAAATATATTTATCAAAAAAAAATATTTGTCACTACCATTTTTCCTATCCGGTGAAATGCATTATCCAGTTTATATTTTTCAAGTTGTATATGATTTAATTTGTATTAAAAATACAACAGAACTATGTTCTGAAAAACTACAACTTCACAACAATAATAAAATTAATTAAGTTATCCGTAAAAATAAGAAAATTATAATATCCGCCTTATTACAAATATATATGTACGTTTACCGACAAATATTTATAGTACGTATTACGAATTCATTAATTTTTCCTATTTAGCAATATATATAAATGTAATATAATATAATATTTAAAGACGTTTTCTTAATAACAGATTAAAAAAATATGTAACCGATTGTTATTTAAATGCCTAATTTAGAGAAAATTACACATTCAAATAGAGATAATAATTTTTTTTTTTAATTACAACAAATATATAATTATTAAGGAGAACACATTCTTATTGTGAAGTTGTAATTATTCGGAACACAGGTCTGTGATATTTTAAATACTAATTAAATGTATCAATTAGAAAGATATATATGTACATGTAAAATCATTTTTATCGAAAAATATTGTTGTTGCTACAGGGATTCGAACATGGATCTCTTCCAATACGGGGAACGTGCATTATCCGAATTGTTAATTCTGGCGTCTCCTATCGGCTTACTCGAAGGTATTTGGGATTCCGTAAAAACAAAGTAGATGCCTTTCAAAAAATGAAACGATAGATGTATTAATTTGAAAAGTGTAACATATAGGTTCGAAAATTTGTCGTCAGCCCACTGTGTTGGTATAGCATAATCGGATAAATATTTGTAATTCGACGCCATACATGTATTAATATTTAAATACTTAAAGACGATTTTAGATGACGTTATTGTTTGCTCTCTTAAGTTTGTGTCTCCTTCTGCCAGTCTTAAGCTGAGCACGTGTAGATACATGGTATTGAGATGTATCTCAACTAAATCTCAGAGGTTCGCTAATCCGTGTCTCTTTCCGTGGACAAAATGTTAACGACATTTTTTAAAGCACGATATCTTACACAGTTTTTATATTCTGTATTAAATTGAAAACATTTAATATTTTATCATTCATCACGAATCGTATCGAGAAACATCTCAGAAACAGATCATAAATATAACGATTTCTCGGTTATCTTTTTCAAACCAGTCGCTCCAACAAGACGGGCGAAAACAGCGTGTTGTCTGGAGCAGGAAGACAGATGTTCATAAGTGTTCGAAAACCCATTCAAGAAACTTCAAATTGCAATTTGACGAGAGAAGTAGCGCTGCCAGCACTGGGAAGTCGGTACGGCAGGCAACTGTAGCCAGTCTCCAGTCTCTAGTCTCTAGTCTGGGAAGAAACTCACACAAAGACGATTCCATTGTTGAATTAGCGCGGGAAAGTTTTCAAAGAGAAAACGAAATCGTGATAGTTAATGAACGCTTCAAAGGCATCCATTTGGATTTTTGTGCGAACGCCGCCATCTGTTGAAGATGCACGAATCACTTTGTAAAGAAAATTAGCGAATCTGTTTGCAGTAGAGAATAATTATTACACCTACATCAAATGCATTTTTAATATTCAAATTACTCAAAGTTGCTAATTTCTTAATTTAAATTTGAGTACTGTAGCCCAGAGTTCACCACTTATTTTATTCATAAAAATTTACATCCATAATTATATAATGATTAAGAAAACAAAATGGTTTACAGGTTTGATATTCCACTTAAAAGAGTCAAAAAGTGTACGTAAATATTGTATAAATGCAATAATAGTATAAAAATAATGTACAGGGTGGCCCAAATATTACATTACTATTATATAAAGTTTAAATATTTTTTTGTTTTTTTTATATATCTTTACATGATATTCTGTATATATTTTATATATGAAAATGGGGATTATGCATGAGATATTATTTTTTATCGATGAGTGATGAAAAATAATCCTCATGCTACGTATATATCATGTATTAGAAAAATAAATTAAATAAAAAGTAAAAGTTTGCGTATGTAGTACATGATAGTAAAGAATAAGTCGGGAAATATTGTAGTGTTAGGTATATATTATAATTGACTATAACGATAGTGACATAAATGATAATAGCACAACATATTCATATTCACAACAATAGAAAGAAAAGACACAGATGAAGAGGACGGCTGAGGAAAATATTTATAAGCCAGTTACCTGTATAAAGCAGATGCAAAAGCTATCTTAAGAACTATAGACTAATATAATATGGACTTATTTATTACATATATCTTCATTGACTGGTTTCATGACATTGGAGTATAAAAAGATAAATACAACATTACATAGACATACTCAAAATAAATAAATCAATTAAAATTATTAAACGATGCCTGAATTAAAATTTAAAAAACACATTAAATTTTTGAGGTAAAAATTCCAGTTTTTTTAATACATAAATTAAATTTTTAACAAGTTTTACAAACTCCGCCCTTCTACCTGAATACGTCGTCAACTGACTGTATTTAATTTAGTTATCATTTAACCTTTTCCTGGCGGTGCGAAAATAAAAACGCGCGTTGCTGTAAATTCAGTGAACCTACAATGTACCATTGCAATTTTTGAATCGGATAAATATGTATATATATATATATTTTTTTAAATAGAGATGCGTACACGGAATACATGTCACATCAATATTATTACTATTTTATGCTATGAAAATAGGACTAACTTGCTGGTGTCCTGGAACGAGGCTTGAACCCCCCAACCACTACACCGTCAAGCTACTCATTACTCTTACATATATTAATCATTAAAATAATAGTTGATATATATGTGTGTAAAAGTTCTAAAAATGAGAAAAAACATTAATCATCATGAACGACAGTATAATGACGCATAAGACACGAAGTAACGATCGGCCTCCGGAACCCCGCGCACTGCGCCGTCCACATACACGTATTAACAAATTCACATCAGGTTCTTCGAGAAAATATTTTTTATTGTTTCGTATGGTAGATACTTATATATTGTAATTATTTAATCCACTATATATGTATATTACGGAGGAATTCCTAAAATATGAACTCTGTATTTAGTACAATTACAGAGATATTCACATAATTAGAGGCAATGTAAACTATGTTTACATCATCGGAGAGGAAAGGTTAAACATGTCGATAAGAGGAACTGCAATTCTCAAAAACATAGTCGTGACAAAAATATAACTCGGTTGTGTTTGTTGTACGAATTTTAGTTATTTTTTAAAATTAAGAAGTTAAAATTATTATATTACACAATAAACTATAAATCGCCTTATAAATTGATAGCACTTCGAACAACTTTTGCAGTTTAGATAGGTAAATATTTTGGAAATCACCACTTCATATTTGATATGACGAGACAGATGTCATACCCGTTTTCACACATGTTCTCAAATATACCAACATAACAATGTCGGCGGCAAGAAGGCGCTGTAGTAAATGTTTGATATTTATACTATTTAAAGACTTTGTTACTTTATTGTTTCGAAATTGGAAGAGATCAATTTACATATAATAATATAAATTTAATAAATTATCAGTTAAAAGGTGTGGCGATTCAGGATGAATTATTATAAATAAGGTAATCCCTTATAATTTTTTCAACGTATAATATTCTGAAAAATGTAGCCAATAATAATAATACAATTATATTAACGTATGAAGTTTTGACTTAATATTATTTGATTTTAATTGTATTATTGTGTAGTTATTAGGTAAGAATTATTAATTTATGTAGTTTTTTAATAAAATATCATCAATGTTCGCTTGAATTTTAGTTAAAATTGTACATTCTTTAAACTCATCAGTGATATTTCTACAGTACCTACATATCTTCATATTTATAAATAAATAATGTTCTCATTCTACTATCAAAAAAATTACAATTTATTTAGTCAATTTCAATCATTGGATTCGAAAAATATCAAGTAGATTTAAATAAGATGGGAAGAAATTACGCCCAAGAACTTTTGAAAGTCCAAACTTGAGATTAAAACTGCTACAACAGTACCTATATATTGAATATTGCATTTTCTACTCTTCTCTGTAGTTGTGTTAGTATGCTAGTTAACTGAACTTTTTTCAATCATTTTATATTGAGCATTACAATTTTACATAAGTTTACTTCATATTTGTATGTTATGTACTTGTTTTACACACTCTTACTTCATATTTGTATATTATTTACTTATTTACTCTTACATTACTTAGTATTTTTTTATTTTTATAAATGGAACATTGCATTTACTTTTATGTTTTACATTATATTTATATACTATTAATTGCATCCTGTTTTACTCTTTATATAATATTTTTTTACTTTTTATAAATATTGAACATTGTATTTATATGCTATCTAAATGCATTTGTGTTTTACTCTATATACATATATTTGTATGCTATCTATAAATATTTATATATTTTTCTACGTTAAACAGTGCATTTACTTACTTTAAGTTTTATAATGTATGTATATGCTATCTATTCGCAACTCGATTTATTCTTTATACATATTTATTTTTACATTGAATACTACACTTTGTTTATAACTATACTGGAAAGGCACTGTCTGTTATAATACAGTAAAATACTGGTGTAGCAGGCAGGGTATCGAAATATATGTCTTACTTTGTTGCAATGTTATCTGATTATAACAATATAATAACACACTGTACTGTACTATGAATCAAAAAAATAAAAATATTATTATTATAAATACTTAAGAAAGGTTGGTAGGTACTAAATACGAATAAAGATATTTTCTTCCTTCTGTTACCATACTAGAAGGTTCTCCAATATAATCGTTGTCTTGAAAATTTCTTATTTTTGTGCCATAGGTCCACTTTATCACTGTAGACAACTGTCCTGAAGAGACTCCGACATATTTTCAAACCACTGTCTAAGATTTCTTCTTCTTCTTCCTGAGCCTTGTCTTTCATTTAGACTTCCTTGTAGAACGAGGTTTGGTGTGTATAAACGTTGAATATAGCGTAATATACAAAAGTGACCGAGTTTTCGTGACTTATGTGTATCTTATATTTCTTTGGACTTCATTACAAGCATTATATCATCACTTCTGACTTTATCAGTACAACTAAAATATATTGTAATATTTAAAAGGCTTCTAATTTTAAGGAATATTTCCATGAGTGTCTATTCCTCTTTACCATACAAAAGAAGAGAAAGAGAAAACATTTTACAATTCTCATTTTTAGTTCTAGACATTTGAAATTCATTCTAGCTCACTCGATACGCACCCTGTTTGGTTATTTTACTTATTTTCTCTAAACGTATTCATATGCCTGAATATTGATATTATTAACAGGACCCTTGCCGACATTCATATATATTATTTTCTTTAGATTCTGAGATTTCCAAGAAACAAAATTTAATTTAAGAGTCACGAGTGATATGGTATTCGTACAATGCTCTAACCGTTCAAATTCTTCGAATAGTTAAGGCCGTCTAGGGCACTGTTTCTTAATAAGATTTAGTCTCACAAGAAGCAGAAAATGCGCCGCAGGCAAAAAAAAATTCTCGGTCAAGATCAAATATCTTAATATTGAAAGTTACACTATACAAGCAAGGAGCGTAACAAATAATACATGTTGCGTGTCGTGTATGAGTATTTAAGTAGATTGACGCTATAAGACGCGATAGTTCATCTATTGTTCCAAGTGATCCTGTATTCCAATTACAAGGGCCAGTTAAAATATATCAAACAATTAATTTACTATTTCACTGCTCGATTTCAGTGTAACTGTATTCGTTTGCAAATGGACGATCTGGTATAATTAGTAAAATTTTTTTTTATAATTATATTTGTGTATGTTATATTAGAGTTCATTTTAGAACTTTAATTTTAAAGCATATCGGTAAAATTGTATTGTCCATGTATTGGTTTGAAAAAATAAAATACAATTTGTATTGAAAATAGGCACTATTTTGATAATAACTAGACGATAATATCTCTAATTGAATACTTTTTTCATATTTTAATCGACATAAATACATATATTTTCGTAGAAAGCAATCACTTTGTGGTTTGACATATTATATTTAAAAAAAAATCAATAACTTTGTATGAAACCACGAAATTTATTGTACGTCGACCGGTTTCGCTTATTTCAAGCTTCATCAGGACTGATCATAAATACAAGAAGAGTGCACTTATATGTACATAAAGAGGAAGATAGAACATAAAATTACGTATGAAAGAGAGAAACATAATACATATATAGTTAAATTTAAAATCAAAGGAGACGGAATATAAATTATATGCGAAAAAGAGAGACAGAATTCATATACAGATAAATGTGACATTAAGGAATGGGAAAATACAGTGTTGACGGATATTAAGTTGATTTTAAAGGAGACATACCTAATATAGGGCTAATGAATAAATTTATTGGATTATTAAGAATTGGCGTACCAATATTTATTGCCTTTTTTATTTCAAGGGCTTCTAAATTGTCCAACCGGAGACCAAGCCTGTAATTGTAATTCTCCCAAAGAATCCTACAAATAAATAGCTAGAAAGTGAAAAACTTTAAAAGCGTGCATGTCAAAATCTTTTCAGGATGATGCATATCATCAAGTAAAATTCCTAACAAAAAACTCTAAAACTCTTAAATTATATGGTTTCCTAAAAATACATAAAAATAACCACCCTATTAGACCGGTTGTATCTCTCTGTAATGCCCCTAACTTTAAAATATCCTCGTTGATCACTAATATATTCAATAATACTAATGTGTTTTCCCTAAAACATACAATAAATAACTCTTTCGCCTTAATTGTTGAATTGAAAGACATGGTTTTACCTAGAAATTCAAAATTAGTATCCTTTGATGTCATTAAGTTATTTTCTAACGTGCCAGTAGCAGAGAGTAAATGTTTAATTTCTAAATTACTTAATAATTCTGATTTGTCAAACGACTTTATTAATGACTTAACTTCTCTTTTCAATGTGTGTTTAAATTAAAATTACTTTCAATTTAATAAAACTATTTACCGGCAAAACGAGGGACTCCTAATGGGTGTTCCAACGAGCCCTCTTATGGCGGATATTTTTATGGATGATTTAGAAAATAAGATTTTAACCTGTATATAGACTGGCACAGATTAATAGTTTCCTTATCCTTATATATTCCTACCACAACCAAATCAAATTTACATTAGAAGTAGGTATTAATTCTTCTTTAAATTTTTTAGACATGACTATATCTGTAGTAAATAATAAAATAAATATTAACATCTATCGCAAACCTATGTATATAGACATTACCATTCGTAACTCCTCCAACCATCCAATTTCACATAAACACTCAGCTTTTCATTCAATGATTCATCGGTTAGTCACAATCCTTCTATCAAATATTAATTTCTCGAAAGAATTAGAAATAATCAAACAAATATCAATAAATAATAACCTTATAAATATAATTCTTAATAGGAAGCTTAAACAGATAGCTACAAATAACTTCTTGTTCCCTAGTCCTCCCGGTAAAAACATTAATAATGACGTAAGTTACCAATGGCATAGAGTTCTATATATTAATAATTTTTCTTCCCTTTGCGTGAAAAATTTTTCTTCTAATATCAGGCCAGCGTTTTACACAAACAACAATTTTGGAAAGAATTTAATAAACTCAAAAGATAAAGATAACAAATTAATCCACTCGAGTATATATTAATTAACTTGTAATAACTGTCCCTCATTCTATATAGACAAAACTGCTCGTAATGTCAATATTCGTGTCAAAGAACATCTTAAATGTTTAAACAGTAATGGTTTCTCAGAATTTTCCAACCATATTATTGAAAAAGATTATTCTTTTGATAATACCACAGGAGTCAATATCCTCCATAAAAACGGGTTTGGCCTCCAGTTGGACAATTTGAAATAAAAAAGACAATAAATATTGGTACGCCAATTCTTAATAATCAAATTAATTTATCCATTAGCCCCATATTGGGTATGTCTTCTTTAAAATCAACTAAATATCCATCAACACTGTATTTTCCCATTCCTTAATGTCCCATTTATCAGTATATGTATTCTGTCTCTCTTTTTCGCATATAATTCATATTCCGTCTCCTTTGATTTTAAATTTAACTATATATGTATTCTGTTTCTCTCTTTCATACGTAATTTTATATTCTATCTTCCTCTTTATGTACATATAAGTGCACTCTTCTTGTATTTATGATCAGTCCCGATGAAGCTTGAAATAAGCGAAACCGGTCGACGTACAATAAATTTCGTGGTTTCATACAAAGTTATTGTTATTTTATTTAATATAAATAAATATTTCAAGAAAGAACAAAAACACGTAAATTAACTTTTCAAAATTGTCAAATTACAGTTTAGAGTAGTAGTTATAATTTCACTAGCGCCTATCAGTTAAATTAAATATAAAGGGAGTTTGTTTAGAGGTTTGTTTTTCGAATTGATAACACTTTTTCCAGCGACATCCAATTTGACAGCTGACAGCTGTTTTGTGCTCAGTTTGGTTTGCCATTTCACCATGAATAGACTTACGGCAGAACAACTCTTGCAAATTGTGTAAATTTATTTCGAAAATTGTGGTTCAGTTCGCGAAACTTACCGTGCGCTACGTCCATTTTACCGTCGATATAATCGTCTATCCGAGCAAGTAATTCGAATAACCATGAATCGTTTTTATACCACGAATACTTTAATTAATAATACGCATCCGCAGAGACGTCGTACAGTGCGCACCGTAGAAGCTGTTGTTTCTTCAAAAATGATGCCGGCCGGTACGTTAGTCAATAGAGAGCGCTATAGATTGATGATTACTGACTTTTAGTTCCCCAGTTGAATGGCATTAATGTGGAAGAGTTGTGGATGCAACAAGATAGCGCAACATGCTACATAGCGCGCGCCATAATCAATTAATTAATGGAAACATTCGATAAGCGCATAATTTCGCATAATGGACCTGTGAATCACCAATGACCAAGATCGTGTGGCTGGTCTATGCCGATAAACCAGAGACGATAGACGACTCGGAAACCAATATTTGTGCTGCCCAACTGCCACAAAAAGTGGTCGAAAATTGGACATCCATATTGCGCTTTATTCGAGCCAGCCGTGGCGAATCATATTTAAACACTAATGACATAAAATTATTTTTCTAATTAAGCTAATACCATGGCCATTACCGCGATTTTTAAGTGTTTCATTTCATTTTAAAATTCTATATCTCTAAAAAAAACACCCTTTATATAGCTTCTGGTGAAATTGTATTCGGATATAATTTCATTAAAACGCCAGTGAAAATATAACTTGAATTGTAATACACATTCACTGTATCATACGTATATTTGTAATTAATTAATTTTTTCCCGGAACCTTTAATATCACATTTCGGAACCCTAAAGTTTTGGGGAACAATATTTGAGAAACGATGATATTAATAGTCTAAGAGCGTAAATCTGAGGTACTTGTAATAATCTGAAGCGAAGTTCTCAAGCGGTTAATGCTATTGAAAGGATACTTTTAAATGTAGTGCTTAATGGAAAATAATACGTCCTAGTGCCTCAATTCTAGAAAAATAAAGGATTCAAGAGAGGTAATTTATCATTCGTATTTGTCTGAAAGGTATAATCCAATTTTTTGAATACATGGTGATTGGAATTGTGAAAACTGGAGACGATGAGGGCAGTGTCTAACTCAAAGGTCTTACAATATCGAAGACGCTACTGACTATTTTATTGATTGTAATTGTTATCCGTACTGAATCATCAAACACAGCAACATGATATTGTTATATTGTAATTAAAAACAACAGAATAATGATGAATGATGTAACTATTACGTCGGCCGTGAAAACGTATGCATCTATTTTTTGTTAACGTGTACATATTCTCAACTCATTAAATTATTTTTGCAACATTCAGATAGTTTAAAAAACCTAGTGTAATTAATAGTAATGTAGTTAATAAAACCTAGTGTATTTAGAAATCTTGCCACTCTGTCGCGCATTTATGGAATAACAGCTCTACTGTAGCCATGGTGCAAAACTACTATAATGATATAATATAAAAAGGATTTAATTATAATATTATTAAGGAAAACACATTCTTATTGTGAAGTTGTAAATAATAATATTTTTAGATAAAATTATTTTTTTATGTATATCTTTATAATTAATACATTTAATTAGTATTTAAAATATCACAGACATATGTTCTGAATAATTACAACTTTACAATAAGAATGTGTTCCCATAATAATATAAGTTGTATCAATGTATTCAAAATTTTATAAAAATTAATGGTTAATATCGGTTTACCCAAAAGTATTTCGTAAAAACAATGTAGACAGCTTTCAAATAATGGAACGATAGATGTATTAATTTGAAAAAGTGTAACATATGGGTTCGAAAATTTGTCGTGAAAAATACTGTCGCTGTAGCATAGTTGATAATTCACCTTACGCGGATTGGAAAAGAGATCCAGGTTCGAATCCCGGTAGTGCAACAACAATATTTTTGGATAAAGTTGATTTTATATGTATATTTTTATAATTAATACATGTAATTAGTATTTAAATTATAATATTATCTGTCAATCGTGAAAACCTATGAATTTGTTTATATTATTGGGGGGAGATATAAATCATCCCTCTAGAATATATATTCCCCAGTTTCCCACTCTGAAGGTGCAAGTGGGATAAATAATAATTTTCTTTATTACGTAAATAATTTCTTGTCGAGTACAAATTCATGAAATTTCAAAATGAGCAGTATATTAATTAAAAGTTTCTCAAAATAATGAACGTACATTGTGCCAGACTGACGCATGTCATTATTTTAGTATTACTACTGTTATGAGTGAGCTTTAAATTTTTCCAGTTTTAAATTAGAGAAATTTTACATGAATTATATATGCTTTCAAGATGACGCTAATAGTTCAATTATTATAAAAATTAGATAAATCATTAATAATGTTATTTATTACATAAATTACTCGATAGAGGAAGGTTTGAATAGAAAGAGACAACAATAAAATTGTTGATTTTCTCGCATTCGATACAAGTTTTAAACATAACTCGTGTGGGGAGTATTTTCCACATTTTTTCTCTTTAATATATAGAATGAATGAAAAATGCCTGTTGTCATTTGAATTAATCAATCGAAAATTAAATCATTTATTGGGCACCTAATTCTAGTTTTGCAATCAAACAAAGTACCTACGTATATTTAGATGGTCGCTTATATCAATGTTCTAAATTTAAAATTTTTATGTCAGCTTCAATTTATAATTTTGTTTAATATAATCGATATAATTCGCCCTGTTGTTTATTTCATAATTATATACTATTTCAGAAACAAGCAGCTTTGTTTGAAATGCAACAGTGTTATATATAAACGAAATATTATATTCTGACTTACATAAAAATAACGCTTGAAATCATTAAAAAGACATCAAATTAATAAAATTTGCTACCAATATTATGAATAAGTTCAATATTAATTCAAAGCAAGAGTAAAATATGCATGAAAACATATATTTTCGGAATTTTTTAACGAAAATTACGAGAGGGCGAGTTACTAAGAAAAATAAAAAATACACATTATTAGGATCGATACAAATATTATTTAGTAAGAATAATTGCGTTTTTGATATCAAACTTGATTTTAAATAATAGCTGAAGCCTCAAATCATGTGATTAAAATACGTTATTTTAAAACGTATGTTTTTACTAAAACAAAGTATTTTAAAAACGTCGAAAATTAATCATATGTACTGCAAAGTGAATGGTTCATAACTCTATTAATTTTTAACATTTTTCTTATTTGGTTTATGACAGATTTGTCTTCGTAATCTTGAATTCAAAATTATAATAAAATATATTTCGTTTATGCAATAATTTTGCATATAAACACAATTTTGTAGCACACGACAAATTTCTTATAATGCTTGTATTGTCTTAGTTATAGATACATTCAGTTTATTAATTTTAAATGAGTATAAAGATTTTATCTAAGTAATAGTTTAATGAAAAGTCAATTCTAGTGTATGACTTCTGATATAAATAAATAATAAAAATCCACATTTTCGTAAAAAACGTCAAAATTTTATTTATCATTTAAAGTAGCCCCTGAATTGCCAACAATTTTAATTCGTTTTATATGGAAATTAATAAAAGTTTGTCCTTACACTGAAATATTCACAAAAAACAATTATTTAAGGGATGAATAACCATATTGCGTTGTGTGTATTTACATTTTATTTATTACAAATGTGTTAACTATATCATTTACAATAAGTAAAGTTTTCAAGGTTATATGAGCATTTCATGATGATTTAAATTTTATGAATAAATTTTCAAAAACATCTCTACGCATCTAGAAATATTTGAAAGTAGTTTTAGACGATAATGTCAGGCGGGAATGTTCCACTATTCAGTCGAGCTTTTGAGGTATATATATTCGTATCTAAAAAAAATTCCAAACATTGAACAAATGCGCACCCCACGGTGTACTATTGCATCCCCGAAAAAAGAAAAATTGAAATAAAAAACATACGTCAGCAAAAGGTCGCCTTTTAAAAACCGGTTATGAAACTAATGGCGTATGTATTAGAATGACGCATCCAGTACATAAGTACCTTAAATGACTCGTAGATCAGTCTCATTGAAAGATCATAAGCCTCTTAAAAGTCTGTTGAATATCATTCATGGCATAACCACGACCGAATGGATTGCCTTTGTTAAATATTGTTACATTACGAATAAGTACTTTAGAGAAACAATATATGAGATCAATTTTTCTGATGTGATGATGAGACAATGATATGATGTAGAATGGAAGATCTGCTGGTCTGTAAATAATATTGTCTGTGTTAATTTATGTAAAACTATCGTAGATATAATTTTTCTATATGAAACTGTTCCCAATTTTATTCTTGTTGGCTGGCTAATTTTTTATTGTATTAAACTTGTTTATTTAACAATCCAGTTATTTTTAAATATTATTCTGATGAATCGTTGGTACTACGTTTTGATACGTTGTTAGCTCATTAGAACTCGCATCTCTCATGCGTACTACTGTGTTAGCCGGTGGATATGTAAGTCCCCGGCTCTATACCTCACAATATATAAAGCATAATATATATATGAATGCGTCTACCACTGAAGTAATTCAAGAGTTTGGTAAAAATAAAATAAGACTGCATTTAATTATTAAAATAGTTTTATTTCATTTGCATAAAATACATTTACTCATCCACTACGATCCCTTTCCTTCATAATCATAAATTCTGAGTGCACCACTAACTGCAATTAAATGCACATATTTTAAAAAAAAATCATGCGATGTTTTTCCAATTTATTGAAATAATAATTTTACGGTGAATTGTCGTGAAGCGATATAAACAAAATAAACATTTGACTTCTCATGTATTGCGTAGGTAATTATTACCACTTAAATGTTTCCCCCGTCGTAAGAATAAGAGCATCTTGCCAATTCACTTATACGAGCATTTTCGCAAATGTGTGCCGACAATAAATTAAGAAATTTGCAAACATATGACATTTTTTCAGTCATTTTTATTTGCGTATATTTATTTTGCGTCGTATTTTTTCAGATTTCTTGGCACTGGATTTTATGGAGATATATTTTGTTGATAAGTTTATATCATTCCATGTTTGGGATATATTCTCGTGATTCATTTTTAGGATCTATAGATTTACAAAGTACTGTAAAGTTAGTTCATATTGTAAATTACGCTAATTAAAAATATTGTTACTGATGAAATCTAGAACAGTTTAGTATTGTGATTATTTTCAATCAAATTTAAAAAGTGTCTTACTCTATTTTTGTTTAAATTAACGATTATTGCAGAGATTCATTGTGTATTTGTAAACATTTGATTGGAGAATTTAAATAACAATAGTTGAGAATTATTTTGATAATACATGATGTAATAATCTGCAAGTAATGTTAAGTTATTGATAAATCACTAAAGTATTGAATAACAAGATATGAGAAAAATAGAAAAATAAATAAATAACTTTCAAAAATGCATTACTAAATAACTATTTGATTAAGTAGTAAGACACTAAGTGGTTGAGTAATAGCAATGCCTGGTAGTTAGTATTGCTATTAGTAATATAACACTGTTAATCATATTTTTCGTAGTACAATCAATATGGTTTTGTTTGAAAAATAGTAACAATAATAATGTTAGGAGAACACAACTTCACAATAAGAATGTTTTGTTCTATTAATAAAGTTGTATCAATGTGTCCAAAATTTAATAAAAATTAATTATAATTCTGGCGTCTGCTATCAGTTTACTCAAAGGTATTTGAGATTCTGTAAAAATAAGGTAGATGGCTCTTTCAAATAATGGAACGATTAAATGTATTAATATCAAAAAGGTAACATATAGGTTTGAAAATTGTCGCTAAAAATATTGTCGCTGTAGCATAGTTGAATAATGCACCTTCCCCGGTTAGGAAAGAGATCCAGGTTCGAATCCCGGTGGCGCAACAACAATATTTTTCGATAAAATTGATTTTATATGTATATATTTCTAATTAATATATTTAATTCATATTTAAAATATTAATATGATGATGACGTATTACAAATATACAAACATAAATATAATAAATAATTTGTCCGATTATGAACAATTATCGATGACGTATGTGGTTATGATTATGTAAATGTTTAATTTTTTAATAAATTAACTCTTCTCTTCTTTCTTCTTTTATTAAATAGGCTAATAAATTATTAAGGCAATTTTTATTTCTAAGTAAGGTACGGCTGAGATATCTAAAAATTCAAAGGAAGATATATATATATCCATTTAATATGGATTCTGCAGGGTTTCATTAATATTATTTTTTATTCCAGAGCAAGATTAACTCTGCAGATTTAAGCTATGCTACCAATATTAATTACAGCAGTGCACGTGTAACTAGAAAACGAGCAGTAGGTAATTGCAGTAGAAATGCAGTCACTGTGTTTTCAATGTATGCATGATTTCAATCTACATACATATATATGTTCAATACTTATAGAGAACAGTTTATAATTTGAAAATAATGTATACCTGATACTAACAGAAAATATTTTTGAATGTAATAATAGTACAAATATAAAATTGATTAGTGTAAAACATTTATTTATTTGTATAACGTCTCATTGTGTGTATTTAAAAATAAAACAAACTGTTACCGTACCAATGAGAATTAATACAGATAAAGAATTCACTCATATCATGAAGATAAGAAAATATCATTTGGACATGTCATGAGATGCTCTGAGATTTATGGGATATTGCATACAAGGAAAAATCAACGAATAGCGAGGCAGAAGGAATAGAAGGTAAAGAAAATCTTAAAGAATGATTCAGTCAGACATCTGATTCACCGTTCCATAGCAGTGGAAACAGTCCTAATAGCCAACATGATAGCAAATATCCGATAGCGTATAACATTCAAAGAAGAAGGAAGTACAAGTAACATTAGTATTGTGAATGCAAGTGTCAAAACTCGATCGAGCATATTAGTGAAACGAGTATGAGTGTGAATAAGGTAAGAACATATTTGTCAGGACAGATGATAAGCAAGTGAAGTTCATTTCAAACGACCTCTTGAGGCAAATAAATTTCGCTTTAAATCGTCAATAGGTGGCGTAGTAAAATGTTTAACTTCCAACCTTTATTTCCTGGTTTCCATCCTGGAATTCAATTTCCTATTCAAATATCGGGAGCCCTTTACCTGAAACCAAGTTTATATTATAAGCCTCACAATTGAAAGCCAAAGCAGAAATTCTCGGGCTGAAGTCTGAAAAATGCGAGAAATTCACAATAACCTGCCGACGAAGTCGTTTCTGGAAATTCAATACATTTCATGAAATCCATTTCCTTCCCGCATCTCAGAAACATGTGCCTCGCTCTGGGGGAAATGTTTTTCAGCCAGGGAAATTGTCAAGGAGTTTTCCATCCGTAATATTTCCTGAATTTCACAAATTCAATGAGGAGTCAGCGGCTCATAACGCGTGGTTTATATTTAGAATTTTTATTATGCGCAGCATTGCAACTTTTTCATCCCATCTTTCTTGAGATGCTACCCGCGTAAATAAATATTAGATTAAGTTTTTTATTTTAATATTCAAAATTAATAAAATACAAATTGTGCGCAAAGGGTAGAAAATTAAATTTCTTCCCCTTGTTGGATGTTAGTAGGCGTGAATTATCAATTCTAGGATGACGGTAGATTGTATCTAAATATTCTGTAATATTTAGATAATTCAATTTGCGTCTGCGATCAAATCACATTTTAAAGTAATAAAAGAATTTCCGTGTATTTGGTTATTATTTAAATGAAATACGAATATCTATAATATATATAAATTTGAAGTTTTAGTTTTTTTAATAAAAAAATAAGTACATTATTTGCGAAATTAATTATTTTCTTGAGCTTTAATAAATTTATTTATTCTCATAAAAGTTGATAAATTAAAAAAATAATAATTCAATTATAAGTATCTTTTAAGAACTTAAAAAATGTTCACTATTTGATTCGTTAATAAAATTGTTATAAAAGTTTTTGTACGAATTTAATTACTTTCAAAATATTTAATATTCAACCTTATTTGTACATTTTAACAGCAATATAATTCATCAATTTTGGAATAAAATATATCAACATCAGAAATTTCTTAATATACATGCGGCAATGTTACTTTACAAAATTGATTCAGTTCGTGATAAATATGATGTACAAACATTATGCTGCACAATTTCTCCTATTCATGCTCGATGTATTTTTCCACACATTAAACTGGTGCGTGAATGAAGAAGCGAGATAACTCACCAATCAGGAGTAAATGACTCCCGCGCCGGAAGTTCCGCCCCGCCATCTTGGCTCGTTCCCTTCCGGTTCCGTTCAATGGCGGCGAAAATACATTGATACTTTCCCGCTCTATCGGTCACCGTTCACCAAAGATGCTGTAGATTTGGGTCGCGTCATCAGTTGTATCGCCACCATATTCTTTAAAGAACAGAGGGTACGTAAGTTCTGTAAAAATATATATATATATATTAATCCTCTTTATAAAAAGCAGATGTATATACGAATACTTATAGTATATCCTTCTCTACGTCATGCATATATTTATAAAAAGACAATTATATGTGCTGAATATATTAACTAGCTTTCATAGGAAAATAAGCGCTTCATCTGTTGAGGACTGATAGATATTAAAATAATCTTGAAATAGTTCCAATGTAAACTACTTTTGGTCAAAGATTATTCACCTTTCAAGCTCCCAAAACATACAATCAAATTGGAAATAATATTAGAACTTTAAGTAACATTAAGGCTTTTAAAAGGGATGTTTCAAATTGGTTGTTGAAATTAGATCGAGCAGATACTGAGTGTTAACTGTTTTATTGTGATGTCCTTGAATTTGTATATATGTGTGTGTCAGAGCGCGGTACCACCGGGGCGGGATGTGTATCTATGGGCGTGTGTGCGGGGATATAAATTAGTATTTTTTTCACACATTTTATATATTTTCACGTTAACTTGCCTTATATGTTTCGTTTTCTATTTGAATGTGTTTTACCTTCGATGAGTTATTTGGTTACATGAAATGTGATTTGTTTGCCAATTTGCCCAAAAACAGGCTTGCCTAGTTGGGCAATGCATTTTAAAATCTGAATAAAATATATGTAACAAACTGTCTTTTTTTTTAGCTGTACTGTGCTTATATGTTATATGTCTAAATAAATAAATAAAAAACGTTAAAAAATATATTTGTAAACAAACTAGGTAGGACACGCGTAGATCTAGCACCTCCATAATCAGTAACACCTGTAACAGTAACAGACCCTGAACGAACTTGAATCACTGAACGGCCATAAAATCTCTCATAGTACTGTGCCCAGAAGCCGCCTAGCAAACCGACCTTTTAGCACTATTTCTTTCTCGGCCTACTAACAGCAGACGCCTCAGTACCTACCGTTTATATAAACGTCTTTCAACCATAAGTCATATATTATTGGTTTGATCTGCTCGAGTCACAGTCACATTCACACATTACACACTACATGATCTTACTTATAGGAACATAGTGTACAGCTGGGAGATACAGGTCCCTTGTATCCACTCATCGATCATTCTGATAATCACATACACCGTGACATAATCCACACTTTCTTTCACAACAATATAATTACTACAACATACCGCTAGTATTTATGTCGATGACTCAAATATCGACAACCCCTATAGACATGTTTGACATTTTTTAATTATAGATTGAAAAAAATTAAGTTCATGGTTACAATTTCGATTGCTTTTTTCCATTAAAACAAATATATATTTAAAAAGCAATTTTTGCGCTATTTAGAGGGACAAAAATAGACCTTTGTCAACGTTAATTGGAAAAATAACCTTTCTGAAACACGATAAATTGTATTAAAGATAACGTTCCCTTAGAATAGAACGACTGTCATCTTCACTGTATATGTTACCATAAATTGCCAAAATCCGTTAGAACGCGAATTTACTACGGAATATGCGAAATCTTCACGAGCGTTAGTAACTTCACTTTCTTACTAGTCAGTAAGAACGCAAAGTCACTAAAATGCCGAATGAAAAGATGATATTTACCGAAACTTTTAGTCAAATCACGCTCTTACTATACTGAGTAATAAATATCTGAACACTTTTAATGAAAATAAAATTCTGTATTTAATTTCTGTCTTAACCTAATCAAATAATAATAAATATCCAAATTGAAACGTTCGATAAGAAAAAAAATAGGTCATGTTTGGTAAGTAAGTTGTAATAACAAATAATAACAGTAGTAACAATACACTAATTGAACGTTTATACTGATAAGAAGTTTTCTTTGTGAGTATCCATAATAATATTACGTTTCCAAGACGTTCAAGTCTTCGATGTAGTGTCATTAGTCATTAAAAAAAATATTCGCCAAAGCAGCGAAAATGTCGAACGTGTTTTTAATATCACTAGGTTAAGATTGCTTAATATTTTCTCTTTTATATATTAAATAGCATTTTTACAGTAATATATAACAGTAAAAAATAGATATTAAATTGAATGTATTCATCAATGTAGCGGAAACCTACGAATGGTAGTGGTAAGTATTATTGTCTATTTACTTTATTATCTATGCTATTCTATTAACCTTTCTTATTTAATTTTGACGTAAGTAAATCAAACGGGTTTTTAATATTTTAGTCGATAAAACACTACCCCGCAGCGGTCACTAATGGCCGTATAGTGGCCACTAGTTTTTCTTTACCTTCTTTAAATAGTTCTTTATATTGTGGTCTAGTTAAAATAGTGTATTTTCAGAACTTCGCATCTTCATTATTTAATAAAACGTTAATAAACTTTTTCATATTTACTATTATAAGATTATGCTAAGCTATTTAGGTTACGATAGTTAGGTTAGGTTAGTTAGTTGAGTTAGTTAGGTTAGGTTAATTATATTAGGTTAGATCAGAATTCGAATAATTTTTTTTTCTTTGAAAATTGTATATTACAACAAAATTCATAATAAATTCGGCTATTTATTATTATCGTGTGTGTAATATTAACGCAATTTTATTAAGAGTTGCAGTATATGGCCAATATTATCTCTTCATTCAGTATTTTACTAACTACCTCAACGCTCGTGGGGTTTTGCGTATTTACTAGTGAATTCACATTCTAATAGATTTTAGCAATTTACGGTAGCATATTGCATATCTGATTCGAATTTGGGCTCTCAAACATAATATGTACGACACTAAGAGATGGGTACTATAGCGTACTGCTATGTTTGAAAATAAAATATTAAAAAAATCTATCCAACACGTAAAATGGTATAAATAATTCATTTTTAGAAATCACGGAACGTAATTGTCAGTTGTCAATTTTTACAGATGAAGTTGAAATATATTACGGTTAAAAAATATATTAATATATTTAAAATAAACAATCCGATAATTTTCGTAGTAACACAATAATACTTTATTTTTAATAAAATGTCATATAGAATTAGTACATCTAGATTTGTTTAGTTTTCTTTTCACTTTGGAAAATAATCTCTTAAAATAGATAGATAAATAAGCTTATGATTGTACGTTGCAAATATTTATTTCAATTATTCATCAAATGTAAAAGTAATTTAAATTATTTTATTTTGTTATTATTCATTACTTATATTTTAAATACTTTTAATCCGATGCAAATGAGTCGAGGCTGTCCTATTTGAAACATTAAAATTACATAATTTTCAACATATTTATATGTAATTATAATAATTGTAATAGTCAATAAATATGTTGTTTTGAAAACAGCGCTCGAATGTACCATATTTAAACAAAAATATAATAAAACCGATTTGAACCTAGAAAATATAAAATACGTTGTAGAAAATATCGGAAATGGGAAATTATCGAACCTAAGATCACTGAGGATTTATTGGACCGCAGCGCGCAGTGACGTCTATGTGAACCTACAGGGGTAAGATAGGGGTAGATATAATACCTATCTCAATTTAATCGCGTGGCACATTTTCTGAAATGTATAGATTATATTTTATCCGACTTATACATAAATCGTATTCCTGACATTGATAATTTTATTAAAATTAAAACAAAGTGAAAATAATTCATAATTTAAACTAGGTGAAAATTAAAGTGAGATATAACCAGAGTAATCATGACATTAATAACCCTTATACAATTTTATGTTATAAACATATAATACGAGTAAATAATACAAGATGTAGTAAAATTATTTTTTATATTTATCAGCTTTCCTGAAACTTCATTGTGGGCACCTACATAAAATTCAAACATGACTAAAACTTGTTCATAGAGAAGAAAATGTCTCACGAACTTTTTATCTACCCCCAACTCTGTCTTGTACTATTTTGTACTAGGGTTCAAGGCTGCATCTCTAGTTCAACTGAATTAATCTTTAAATAAAATAACATTATTTGTTTATTATCAAATTTAATCAGAATAATGAATATGTTATAAAATAAATTCTTAAATATATATATATATATATTCGCTCTCAATCAATCAAAGTCTCTCATTCAATCAAAATACGATTTGAGATGAAAGTCGGATAATGAGAAAATGTTAATAAGTTTCACTTAAAACACGTATTTTAGTATTATATAAAGTATACCATCGTACGAATGCTCAGCGTATTAATTTTCACTAGTTTTGTCGTATAAATGTTGATAATTAATAATGAATTAATTAATATAGGCCTAAAGCTGGCAGAAGAGGAACGAAAGTAGACTGAATGCAGTGGAAATGATATCACTTTGGCGTGTATGTGGCAAATCTATTTATGACAGTGTAAAGAATGAAGAAATAAATAAATAATGTGAAGCTAATATTAGTATAGTGAGTAAGAATAAGAAAGGATCACATAAGTGGTTTCGTCATATGGAACGGATGAATGAGGAGAGAATGGTTATAAATATATATGACGCAAGTGTTGATGGCACCAGAAATAGAGGACGTCCGCGGAAGATTTGGCACGACCAGGTTAACCAGATAATGGAGGATGATTCTATTAGAAGCCTCAACAATCGGCAAGCTTGTATGAGAAGATGTATGAATGTGGATGAGGCGAGAATTGTGTGTCAGGACAGAGGAGTGTGGCGCTCTATCTTCTCTGCCTACCCCCGCGGAGAAATGGCGTGATGATAAGTAAGTAAGTAAGTAATTAATAATTTTATAAACCACTGAGAGATATTTATATTCAACCGGTTTCAGAAAAAAAAATCCTTCACCAGAATGAAAAACTGACTAAAGCAACGTGTCAAAAATATTATTATGTTATCAAATTATTTTTTTTATTTTTAATAATTTAAAAAATAAATCTAGTACCTAAATTAAATTGTTACGATGATGAAAGATGTGGAAATTAAACACAACGCGTTTGCTTTAAATATTGAAAATAGTATAAATGTTGCCCTGTTAGTTTCCGTCGAATAAATGTTGAAACACAAAATTTATACAATCGTATTTTAAAGTATTTGGTGAAAACCAATAGAGGAGAAAAGGCATGAATTATTTAATTGGCGATAATTCTTTAAACATGAACATTTTCAAAAACAGTAAAATGTATAATATGTAGCGATTTTTTGTCAGCTACATGCAGAACATATTGTTTCTCGCAAAATTCACTTAAATCTATCGGATATTGCATGTTCATAATCAGAGTTAGTTTCAAAATACCCCAAAGCCAACAGAGTATAAGTTGCTATTCCCCGTAAAATAAAATCAGCCAATTACAACGCTTGTTGATGATCACGTGATCTGAAATCTAGTATGGCTGCCAGAACGATATATACAGAAACAAAAATCATATTACAGAATTGTCTCCTACATTTTGTACATTTGCTTTCAAAATGTAAGTGTATCTCACAGAATTGCGAGGTCGCAGCAGAAGCGCCATATAATTGATATGACAAGACACGTGTCAGTAATTTAAAGGTGTAATCATCTGTGTGGTGCCAAAAGACTAGTGGGATCGATTTCAGGAAAACAAAGACGTCTTAGTAAAACGTCACAGCGGCGGCCTGTCGCCGAGTAGGTATTTGCAAATATGACTGTATATATTGTTATGTGTCTGAATAAAAACAGTATTCTGTAGACGGGTAGCCATTCTCGATTGTATCTTGTCGCCATAGTGTACCAATATTGAACATCCTTTGTGTTTCATTTCTTTCGACCACATAATCATCATCATCGGTTGAGAGAAGCTGAGATCAGCGAACCACTCTTGTCTACATTCTTGTTTTCTGTACGAAACATATACGTTTTTATCCATAACTCAAAAACACATAAAGTCGTTTAAGGGGGTTTTGGAATTAGGCGCTACATATATTCACGTTAAGTTCTGTTTAAGACAAAGCTTTGAAATAGTAATGTATTTTCATATTTGCATAACGATATAAAAAATTATCCTTTCATGACCAAAGTAGTATTAGGTAAGGTACCAAGGCAAAAAATCATTTTTGAAGCACATTAACATATACAAAAATCAAATTATAATAACACAAAAAGAGATGACGTTGTCCAAGTTATGTAATTTCATGTCTGGTAAGATGTGATAATTTAAATACATTTTTATTTTATGTATGTTATGAAAATACCTCAGTAGGTATAGTAATAAAACTATTCTCGACAAGATAGAAAGGAATTCATGCCTCTCTCTGCCCACTCTCGCGGAAAGGCAAAAGTTTGAGATATTATAAGCATATTTGAAATTCTATCAACTCGTATCACTATGCAAATTACTTTCTACATTAGTATCAATATAGTGTTACAAGCGAGAATAGATTATATATATATGATCGCATACGAATTTAATTTTAAACCAAAACAATTACAATATATTTACTATTAACTGTAACAATAAATCATCATTTCTTGTTATTATGATGTTAATGAATTATCAACATTATGTGATATTTACTTTGTATAAAGGTGACGGATTTTACCATATGTATTGTTCAAGAGTCTGCGTGTTGAAATGAGTAAAATTCACACAAACTCCATAATGAAAACAATCCAAAATTTAAAAATAAACAAATTAATTATATGAATATAATTTTAAAAGAACATACTATCTTGATCCTGTAATAAACATTCAAAAATCTATTTAACGTGTTTAATATATTTTTTAAATCCTTCTATTCCGAGAATGCGCTTGGCTTGAATGTCAGATAATATTTTCTACGATATACTAAGGATGATTAAATCATTATTTCAATATATTTTTATTTATTATCTTTGTTTTATTAACCACTAAAATGAGTTTAAATACATCTACCGGTTTCGAAAAATAGCATTTTCTTCTTCAAAGAGAAATAAATAAAAATATGAATCTTAACCACAAAGATAACATTGCTTATTTTAAAAGTACATTATTTCAATCATTATTGTGACTATAATTGCGTTTTTTCTGTCGAACGAAGGATCGAGATCCCTTGGAAACGGACGGTGTTTATAGACTCAGCTGTCAAGACTGCGGGAAAGTGTACGAGGGACAAACAGCGCGCATAATATCCAAAAGGGTTGACGAACATAAACGGACACGCAAACTCGGCCATCCGGGAAAATCAGCTTTGGCTGAACACTTTCTGGATACTAACCACCATTTTGCATTTGAATCAAAAATCCTAGAAAAGCCCAAGAGTCATCATGTACGTCTGGTCAAAGAAGCAATTGAAATATACAAATATTCAGTGAACATTAATAGGGATGACGGCCTAAAATTAAAACTTCGTGGTATCCGGCTCTTCAAAACCATAGGAATCGAAGACCCCTCACAGATAGTGATCCGACAGTAGATGAAACTTAACATAACACAACACTACTCACTTCACACAATACCTGTTTTCGACACGGTAGTGCAAGCCAGTACATAATAAACGACAGATTCTGCTTTCGACACGGTACTGTAAGCCAGTACTTAACCATAACATTAACAGTCATACATCACATCAACCCTGATGTTGTACCCTGCAATGGGATCCAAAACAACCGTCAGAAATGTCAGATATACACTGCAGATTAGCCCAGAAAATTATACACAGAACATTATGAACGGCCATGAAAATCTAAGAACATTGACAAAACTTTGTACCAACATGGTGAAACTGCAAAAATCGGGCCCCAATGCAAATGGAAAAAGGGCTCATTAAATAAGTATTGTATATACGATATACGAATATTAGTACTGTGTGATTTATCAATTAAATAGTAAGAATAAAATTAATCTATTGTTATCTATAATATTTATACTTTCAAGGAAAAAAAACATGTGTGCTTTTAGGCATTTATGTACACTTGCAATCTTAAAAATATTTGCTTTACTTTAAGGCGATTTTCGCTTTACAGCGATGGTCTGACCTTTAAAGCAAGGTATTGCTACTGTACATATTGATAATGTTTTCGTAATACATGTGGGTAGCGATTTTTTAAAATGTATAATTCCATACTTACTATAGTGGATATTAGACATGTTTTGTCCATATAAACACTGGGAAAGGTATAGATATCGATGTCAAATGGATTGTAGAAATTTTTTGGCCGCTGTCTATCCTAGGATCTAATGCACCGCATTGGTATAGTTACGCCACTGAATGATTTATAACTAATTATTCGTAATTTTTCAAGCAATGATTGGTATACCAGAAAGTAAACTGTTAAATTTTAATTATCAATCATGGTCACCATTTTACCATTACTACAAGGCACCACTAATATCACTATCAAAAATTATTATTATGGCACCAGAAATCCCGATGTGTGAGTGTGGTGCCGAGGAGGAGAACCTTGACCATATATTTTTTAACAATATTTAAGTATGTCCAAGAACACACAATTACTGGATTTTTACCTCCAAAGACATGGTTATTAAACACATTATAGATAGCTCATGGAGACTAAGCTATTTATATTATATTATATGAGAAGTATGGAAGTATGTGTAATACAGGGCTTACGATCTGTCTTTATACAGATAAATAAAATAGCTTTCATATTTCTAAAAAAATAAGATTCTCATTAGTGACATCTATATTGTTTTAGGTGAATAAATAGATGTCGACAGCGAAATTGTAGTAAAATACTTTAATAGTTTCTACATGATAACATACATATAAATTCCAAAAAATTGATAGATAAGGAGGTTTATTGTGGGTAGAATTGGTGAACATTACATTGTGTAAAGTGATCACTTAAGCCAGCCGAAGACAGGTCGTAAGCCCTGTAATACCCATACTTCCCATATAATATATATAAATAGCTTCATCTCTATGAGATATCTATATCTTTTTTGCTTGTCCATTGAGGATCACAGTTTTTTTTACAGTGATCTCGCCAATGGTGGTTTTCAACTCTCGGTTAACTTATGTCATCTTCTTTCCCTTAACTCGCCACATTTAATCTAAACAATATAATTTTTTTTGAACGATAATGGTATTGACATGTAATATAATATTTTCTATTTTATAATATTATTGTACTTTTTCTATAAAATAATGTTTTAACTTGTATAATGGCACAAATCACTCTTGAATGGTGGATTGCTTATTTAAAAGAAGAAGTTATCAGAAACAAGATGAACAATAAATTTATTGAACCAAAAATAAAAACCATCTCAGTCATGGTCACCCTTTTACATTCTTTCGTTGCTCAATAAAAACCACTAAAATTAATAATAATAAATTAACTACGTGGTTAATATATATAAACACAATGAACTTTAAATTAATTATCAATATTGACTCTAAAATACCGTTGGGTCACAGCTTAGAAAATTCTGAAGTATTATTCAATATTCAAACATTATTTATTTCAAAACCCAATTTGAAAATTTTTAATATTCCACTTTTTCGTCTATGCTTCCTATACACTAAAGATATATTTTTTAATAATTAAACTGCACACAAACACTATCAAATAATATTTAACGGCCTGACATATCATTCTTATAAATACATATACTATATATCTTATATAACAAATTCAACCTTGAAACAGGTGTTCATTTAGTAGAGAGGAGATGGACTTATCTAGTAATGTGATTGCGTAAATTATATGTCAACGTGTATCACAAAGAACTTATAAATTATATATTATTCGAAAACTTATACTACATGTCTTTATAGGATGCTAAATAATATTACTTAATCCGTAAAATATTAAAACAAACAGACTAAAGAACAACTCATTAATTTCAAATTCATATACAACCGTTATCAAGGATATTTCGGCTTTGAAGGAAGGTTAGGAACTTATAAAAACACTAATCTATTTTCGACGACCTGCTTCACTTTAACTACATTTTCAGACTAGCAGTTAAATGTTGGAGCTAGAAATAATGAAGTTTTCGATAGAATATTTTCATATTCGCCCGGAATGAAGGGAGTTGATAGTATAGGGTGTTCAGCGGAAAAATTTCAAGATTAAATTTTAATTGCTCGTAAATCATCAGGGTGATGTAAGTGGGAGGAGTATTGTGTTTACTCCATCCCACACAATAAACTACGAGTCCTAATTGGATGTTATGTTTATTATGTTATAATATATTAACCTTTGTTAGAACAAAAATATGTATGTCATCTAATAAATAAATAAATAAATTGTTCGATGCGCGTGATTTACGGATTTGCTAGTCGCAATGAGTCACTGATCGGGAGCGCACCGCGCGTCCGCGGTTGAGTAATATTTAAAATGCTTCGTGCGCGTCGCGCTTTTTGTACTCACTTTAATATTCGATAACTAAGTGATGGGCCGAGCACGCAACTTATCTGGTAATGGGTTCAAAAGTTCAGAAAAGAAGGGACAATGGTTAACCAAACTCCTCCGGGAAAGATGACGCCGGAACTTAATTTCGACGTGAAATTATGCGCAATCTGCGTAAATCGTTAAGGAAGATTGCAGTCTGTACTGATAAAAAAATACAACAGTGCACGGTAATTTGAAAAATAAACTACAGTTTCACCCATACAAACTGCAAATCGTGCAGTTTCTCAGCGAAAATGACTATTTGTTACGTGAAACCTTAGCGAGAACGATGCTGGAACGTTTTGAAACAGCACGAACGCTTGGAAACATATTGTTTACTGACGATGCACATTTTAATTTCAATGGCTATGTTAATAAACAGAACAAGAGATACTAGTGCCCAACAATCCAAGGGAACGCTATCAAAAATGTTTGCTTTGTCCAAAAACGACAGTATGGTATGCAATTTCTGCCCGAGAGATAATTGGCCCTTATTTTTTTAACCAGCGAGATAATCACTGCTGACGTGTATTGCCGAATGATGAATGACGAGTTTTTGGTACAGCAACTGCAGCTATTTCCCGAGTTCAACAACAGAACACAATTTAAGTAATACGGGGCCACTCCACACACAGCTAGAGTTTCAATCGAGAAGCTGAAGGGAATTTTTTCCGATAAATTAAGTACGGAGACATATACTTACACCGTGCGACTTTTTTTTGTGAGGATACTTTAAGTCAAGAGTTTACAGCAACAATTCACGAACAATTCAGGCCCTACAAAAAATATCCGCCGTGAAGTTGCTGCCATTGAACCAACGCTTTGTTCTCGCGTGTTCGCAAATTTAAGAGTCCGATTGCTAGTATCTTGAGAGAAATAGGCAGCATTTAGACGATATTATTTATAAAACGTAAAATAATCATCGTTAAATTGCATTTTGTATAAATAAATTATGAGAATAACATTATAGTTATTTTATTATTTAATATTAAACTTGAAAATTTTCCGCTGAACACCCTATCTATATTAAGCCGCTTAATGCTGAGCAAACTTTGCTAAGTCGGACAATCTACCGTAGTAACGGATGTTTTAATATATCGCTCGGATGCACGAAATACGGAGAGGCTAGTAATCTTATTGACAATATTTATAATACATATAATATACCCGAAGCGAAATATAATAAAACATTTCAAAATTATTTTACGTTTGACGATTTATTACCGCTTTTATACATCGTATCAATATTTTATACATGTGATCAAAATGAAAAACCATAAATCAAAAAGGCGTTTTTCTTAACGGTTAATATACTTACTTATTTTAATTAATTAACATTAAAACAATTTCGAGATTCTCCAGAAATTTAAATATACAAAAAAATAAATACATTTTGTTACTACGTGAAAGTAATACGTCACAATACATTATTCTTAAAACAAATAGTCTTTAAATAATAAGTGTAAGATAAATAAAATTGACAACCTGCCCATTCTATACGGATTTATAATCTATTAACTTGTTAGAGAAAAAATCTCATTTTTTAAATAAATCTTTTGATTTGGTTAGGTTAGGTTAGCCATAATAAGTATTGTATATAAGATGTTCGAATATTAGTGCTGCAAGATTTATTAATTAAATAGTAATGATAAAATTAACCTCTTGTTATCTATAATATTTACACTTTCAAGGAAAAAAATTTGTGCTTTTAGGCATTTATATACATTTACAATTTAAAAAATACTTGCAATTTTCGCTTCACAGCGATGGTCTGGCCTTTAAACCTACACATTAGCAAGGTATTGCTACTGTACATGTTGATAATTGTTTCATATGTTTTCGTAATATATGTGGGTAACGATTTTTTAAATTGCATTATTTCATTCTTACTGTGGTGGATATAAGACATGTTTAGTCGATATTTACACTGGGAAAGGTATGAATACTCGCAAAAATATCTATGCCAAATGGATTGTATTGGAAATTGTGATTTATGATTTTTTCTAAGCATACTATTATACACCCAGGATCGTGCAGTCACTACATTGAAATAAGCTGTCGTTAATAATACATTTTGAGAAATGAAGAATTGTAATTAGAATATTACAAGATGCGCATTTTATTTTGATTTATTTCGCAAAAATTCTAGTCAAGTACAGCTTATTTCAATGTATTGACTGCACGCCGCTGCATATACCTGGGTTGCAATTTAAATTAAAGATACGATTATTATATGGAAATCAAATATCGCATTTAGCACTCGTATAATTTTTACTCCCATGAAAGAGATGTTGTACATTCATGATCTAAGCCTCAAATTACGAATACGAATGGTCAGATGCTATCTGTATACAGATTTTATGGAATAGAATCATTGGTACTTACCGAATAAATGATAAGGCGACTCGAATCATTCTTGTGATTCTACAGAAAATTGCTTAAAATCAGTTGAATTGAGTGTTGCGAATGAAGATATAATGGTTTGGATGAATAACTATTTTAAACAATAAATATCTGAACTACCATATCTAGGAAAAGTAATGAAATATCCAGAGGAACATTACTTCCTGCATCTCTCAATGCAAGAAAAGATTGGTGGAAATTGAATAGTTTGACTAGTAAGTATACTACAAAGCTATTTCTAGATAAGTTTTGTACTAGAAAAAGAAAATGAATTTGTAAAAAAACGGTATTATTAAATTTTCCAATACATAAAATGAAGATGGTTATTTAATTAGATAATTATTTGTAATGAAACTCATCGTATATTGAATCATACCACAGCAAATATTTGAGGAAGATTGTTAGGTAAAGGGTGTCCAGCGGAAAATTTTATCGTTTTTGGACAATGCAAACGTTTTTGATGGCGTTCTTTTGGGTTGTTGGGGCACTAGTATCTAATGTTCTATTTATTAACATAGCCATCGATGTGAAAATGCGTCAATAATTAATATGTTTCCAAGCGTTCGTGCTGTTCCAAAATGTTCCAGCGTCGTTCTCGCTAAGGTTTTACGTAAATAATAGTCATTTTCGTTGAGAAACTACACGATTTGCAGTTTGTATGGGTAAAACTGTAGTTTATTTTTCAAAATAACGTGCATTGTTGATTTTTTTATTCCAGTGTAGTATTCATCTTTCTTATCGATTTACGCGGATTGCGCATAATTTCACGTTGAACTTGAGCCACATGTTCTGGCGTCGCTGCTGCCGCTGATGGTGCCGGAGGAGTTTGGTTAACCATTGTCCCTTCTTGTATGAACTTTTGAACCCAACACCAGATAAGTTACATGCTCGGCCCATCACTTAGTCGTCGAATATTAAAGGGAGTATAAAAGGCGCGACACGCACGAACCAATGAATCACCGCACTTTAAATATTACTCAACCGCGAACGCGCGGTGCGCTCCCGACCCGAGTGACTCATTGTGACTGGTAAATCCGAAAATCATGCGCGTTGAACAATACCCCTCCCACTTACCTCACCGTGATGGTTTACGAGCAATTACAATTTAATCTTGATTTTTTTTCGCTGAACACTCTACTTAGTGAAAAGAGCGCAGAACAAACTTGAGTGTCTTAAAAAAAAGGAAACATTTACAGTACATTAAAAACGATTCTAAAGCACGAATTGCAAATGGCAAGATCACTGCATACGAATGGATTATTCATGGCTTCCCCAACAAGTTATTTTGCGCAGCTTCTCATGACAAACGAAGAAAGAGTAAACCAAGGAAATAGACACTCTTAAATCGAATCCGAAGAAGAATGTCATGGACCCTTATAACTGGAAAATCTTTGCTCATAATCGAGTGCAGTGAATAAAAGTTATGGATGCTATTTTTTCTTGATACTCAAAATAAAACTTCAATACTTATGCCGTGTTTTCTCGTGCGTAAGCCGATAATTAATACAAAATAAATCAAACAACTAGATAAATATATAGTTTTTTTTTGTATATCTTTCTTGATTCGTTTAATTTGTATTAAAGTACAACAGAACAATTTTCTGATATTGCACAAATTCATATTAAAAATGTATTTTAATTATTTTTTTAAATTGATAATTAATTTAAGTATAATAATAAGTACTGTTGCTGTAGCATAGTTGATAATGCACCTTTCCCGGATTGGAAAAGAGATCCAGGTTCGAATCCCGGTAATGTAAGAACAATATTTTTCTATAAAATTGATTTTATTTGTATATCTTTCTAATTAATACATTTAATTAGTATTTAAAATATCACAGACTTATGTTCTGAATAATTACAACTTCACAATAAGAATGTGTTCTTAATAATTAATTAATCAATTAAATAGGATAAAAAAATTATCTTTTTTTTTTTAAATCTTCAATTCGATCATATTAAACGACTATAATATAGTAAGTAAGTTAATGTCAGTATTGAGCCAGTATTTAAGGGATGGCTACAATTTTGGTAGATAAAAAAATTGTACGGTGGTCAGCCACTCGATTCGTTTAGACTGCTTTACTCCTATACAACTTAAATACATCCCTGTCGAGCCAGCGACACTTTGTCTTCAATGTCAATTCTGGCAAACTTCCGAAAGCGTGACATTCTACATAAACAATATATCATAAAGTTTCTCAAATTAAGCTCCGCGTGTGGGGAACGCGTCCCCGAGTGGTTAGCGAGCCGGGGAAATGTGCTCAAGTTTGTCTCTGCCAATTCGGACTTAGGAAACGGAAATGTCAAAACTTGTTCCGGTCTACAACATGTCTAAAACATTCCTCCATCTTCGCCGGATTGTTCTTCAAACAACATCCTCCCGGAAAACATATCAACAGCGAAATAGTGTACACCTAAGTAAAACGTATATTCTCAATAATTGATTTATTGAACGCTTAGTGACAAAATATTCTACACATCGTTTAAAAAATATTAAGTCATTTTTAAATATTACCTGAATACATTATTAAAATACAAATACAAAATGGTTGTATTTGAATGGTGTATTCAGCCGCATCAACATGCATTCTATATTTATTTTGTTGAGAAATCATGGACTCTGAAGGCCAGAGAGAGAGTACATTACAGTTACGCATACAAGGCGAGGATGCATGATTGTCTTCATTCTGCAGGAGCTGAATGTTGCCTAAATCTTAACCAGTTGTCTAATTTGAATCCTCCGATTATTTTTTTGACATCTTGCGAGAGGAAGAGGATGATCCCCTACACGTTGGGCCGTCCGAGTGAATAGGGCAACAACTTTTTTAACTACAACAAAAAAACACATGGCACAAACCTTCTCGTAATGCACCTTGTCCTATGGAAGAAGTGCCCACATACATAAGATACAATCGTTAAAACATGTACCTACATATTTTTCATTTATTTGATTCGATTTTATCAAACAACATTTAATACTTGTATTGAATTAAAAATAAGTAAAAAATAACATTTAAATAGAAATAATATCTTAAAAATTTCTTACTCATATTATTATAAAAAATCAGGATCTAAATACAATTTAATATTACCACAAAATCTGAAGCACAATACTCGAATACATCGATGTAACCCAAGATGATCTTAAAGAAGTAAAAAATAGATATAGTCTCGCAAAACTTCTGGAAAATTCAATCAATTATCTGAAAAGCGAAAATAAAAGACAAAATCAACCGCTGTAAAAATAAAATTACCGAAAAGTCGAGAAATCTTCAAAAAAAATATACACTTTTCTTAAGTCATCCATCAAGTACTTTGGCTCAAATAAATTTTACTTCAAATTCATATCCATGAATGAACTCGTTTTTAGAATAATGTACTGTTTTAAATTGTATTTGGAGATGATATAAATAAATATATTAAAAATACTAAAAATTATTCAATTACTTATCATGCATACGCTCTCACAATAATATGTGATAAAATAGAAATAATTAGCATATTATATACATAGTTATCTAGTGTTACTGGGTTACTGAAATAAAGTGATCGCACAGACTATCAAATACATAGACATGAACTAACGGAAATCCATTATTTCAATATTTTCATTTTGGTGTCACTCGCGTGATCACTTTGGTACCACTTACGCAATCAAATAGCTCCACAACTTTTTTTAAATATGTAACTTTTAACGCTGATAATATAATATGCATTAATATAAAAAACACGTCAAAATTTAATTTTTGAAAAGTAAATACTTTTACTGTTGCATAAATGTGTCATAAGCTATCGGATTTATGTTTCCACAAATAATGTGTGTAGAATGCCCCTCGTCCCGCAAGTAATGTTCTGAACCCCTCTTCTATATGTACACTTTATTTCAATTCTATTAATTTACTGGTCTGTGAGTGATTGCCTTTTAGAGTTTGACAGTGTTTGATAAATAATTAAGTGATGAAAAATTAAAATTGTAAACAAAATTATTATATTTTAGGGGTGCAAAAGAATCAATACGATGAGTTTATTAATTATTATTATACTAAAATTGTTAATATTTTTTTGTAATCAATTAAAACATAAAATATGCTAGCTAAACTGAATAACATCTAAAATACTGCGATCTTTAGAACTTTTTACTCCAAGAGAACAATATGAAATATCTTTAAAATGAGAATTGGGCAATGCCAGGTAGCCTCACATTAATTCAGATTGAACTTAATATGTGTGCGTGTGGTGGTATGGTACCGAGGAGGAGACCCTTGATCATATCTTTTTTTGCTTGTCCATTGCGAATCGCAGGTTTTTTTTACAGTGATATCGTCAATGGTAATTTTCAACATCCGGTTAACTTGTGTCATCCACTCGCCACATTTAATCAATATGTGTTGAAATTTTTTGAACGATAGTGGTATTGACTTGTAATATAATGATTTCTATGTAATATATGATTGTACTTTTTCTATAAAAATTTAATTTGATTAATTGCACATATCACTCTTGAAGGGTGGATTGCCTATGAAAAAGGAGAAGAAAAATACTTGCTCTCCTGACTTATTTTACATTTTATGCTTTTAATTAAAATTTTAATGTTTATTTTTGCTCTTACTGCTTTCCTCGGTGAATGTTACATTTTACTACGCTTTTTCATATTTTACGAAAATATTTTATTGTTTCTTCGTTTTAAATATTCTTTCAACAAAATTATATTTTAAATTGTTGTATTATCATTTTATCTCGTATTTCGATTTGAAATTATGTTCATAAAGTGAGTGGCCATTCTCTCTAAACAAGAGATTTTTCTCTTATACATAAAATATCAATTATTACGCAGATAATATTGTGTAACAAAATTAATTGATTTAAATATATTTATTTATTTGATGATGTTGAATTGTCCAAAAGTTGATCGATTTGAAAGTTTATTATTCACGTCAATCCTCCGATAAAGTAAGATATTTAAATACAATACAGCTGTAATTAATTATGATACCAAGTTTGTGAAAACAACCGCGTACTACGTTATTCATGTAAGATTTTATACAGGTTCATGATCGATACGATAACTTCCCCGAGAACAAAAATGGTATACACGGGCTAAACGCAAAGTGATGCATGAACAATAGTCAAACAAAAAGTATAAAGTTTATTCTTGCTTTTGGTTTTGTGGCAATTTAAAGTTTACTCGCAAACCACGGCACCGCCGCGCACCATGCAGAGGTTTCTATAATAGTTTCGTAGCATCTATCAATTTCTACTATGCCAAGTGCACTACGGCCAAACGCAAAGAACTTAAGTCATTAAGAAGCGAGTGGTGTGAAATAGCCGAGGGCGAATCAGGTAGAATAAATCATCCAAAACCGATAAATGAAACGAAATCTTGTTACGAATGTGACGTCACATCTCTCACCGATCGGGCAATATAGTAGCGATATAACTGTATACGATAGTATTTATTTGTCGAGGCCCTGAATGCGCCTCACAGTTAGCTGGTTAGTAAACCAGCCTTACATCGACCTTAAAGGTATAGTTGAAAGGGAAACACTACTTACCTAGGACCGTTATATGAGCAAAAGCTTCCATATCGGACCTTCTCATTCGCTGCCAGGTTGGCATTTTTTAATACTACAAAAGTGACCGTGATACATCTCAGAGCTGTACAGCAATATGGAGACATGGCACGGATACCAAAACCAACACCATTTACTATACAACTCAGCGCTTATAACAAAGAGAATGTATTAATATTGTACATATTTATTTATTATACATATATAATGATATTATACATATATAAAGAACAGTAAAAGTGAAAAACATAAATCACCCTCCTAGAGGGAATAGAAAAGAGTGGACTAAACAGAAAATAAATACATTTATTTCCATTAGGAGAACACATTCTTATTGTGAAATTGTAATTATTCAGAACATAGGTCTGCGATAAAATTGATTTTATGTGTATATCTTTCTAATTAATATATTTAATTCATATTTAACATTTATTTCCGGCTAGGAAATATTTTTATGCCACAAAATCTTCCAGCGGATCACCCACATACTCACAAACTACATACGGATACTTTTAATATCCGAAGTTCATTCCAATCCTCATAAGTTCGTCGTTCCAAACCGAACGATGACCAGCCACATCTATTCCCGCAATCATAACTTCCCTTGTGTCCCTCATTATATCAAATTCCCAGAGGATATATTCCGGGGTCTATCGCACACGATCATAGACCCACCATGGGTGCCTATCGAGTCTCAGGTCAAAGAGTTTTGCCCGAAACTCGCCATGACCCGAGACCATCTGCATCATGTAGTGGTCAAATCCCGGAAAATATCCTCCACCTTTTACTCTCACGGCCACTCGCGGGAGGAAACAGTGCGCCCATCTCTCCGTTATGGCCGTATCTCATCTTTCTTGCCATACTTCTATAGTACCTATAATATCTTAAAGGTACACCAAGTACCGACCCGCAAACCGACAACAATACACCGCGGTACAGCCGCGCCGGGAGCCAGCCATAACTAGTCACATATCTCAGACGCAGACGCTTCACGTCTGTATTGTATCTATTTACCTGTAATTGTACAACTATCTTGATTAAACAACTTGTAGAACTATCTTCAATAAACGACATCAACTGTAAGTTAATTTTTATTTGTTCTACCTGCTCTAGCCACATCTACACACACGCACTCTGTGATATCATACTCATCTGACATTGTGTACAGCCGGGAGATATAAGGCTCTGGTATCCATTCATTGGTCCTTCTGATAATCATACATACCGCTACATAACCCGCCGTTTCTTTCACAACATAATTGCTATAAAATATCGCTAACTCCTATATATATGTCGCTCGCGTGCAACCGATGGATTAAGTAACAGTCGTCAACAATTTCGCAGTCTGTGGTCGATTTGAATCAAATAAACTGCATTTACCTAATAGGAGATTGAGCTTTCAAAAAAATAGAACATCTTGGCCCATATCTTCAATGAAGATGGGCATAACGATGATGACATCGAACAATAGTGAAGGGAGCTGAACGTTATCACGCCGTTTCTACCTATGCAGTAAAGATCTGAAAAGTATTATTTTTAAATCATTCTTCACAAGCACGGTCAGACTACAATACAAGCGAGTGAGTAACGTACAATCATCTGCGAGTTATGTTCAGGTTGACACATTATTGTAGCGCATGCACAATGTTTACCGGAGGCCGTGTTCATGTATTTATTCCTCTCCTGTGACATGATACTTCTAATATTAGGCTGCGGCTAGAATAGAGGACCAACTCTTTACACTCTCGTGAAGATCTTGATCATTCATCAAAGAATGACATCGACTGCAGAATACTTACATATACGAAAAATAGTAGCTGTTACACAATCTGAAATATAAATTTAAATATTGTGTATTTTTTTGAGGTATGAAAACATATTTTAATTTATTTAATTAACGATTTGACTTCACATCACTATTTTCTGCATGTTTCTAGTGTACTTAATTCAATCTTTTTTTTTTATAAATTATTCAACTTTGTTTAACTTAAAACATCAACCGGTTTCGGAAAAAGTCATAAATTGTTAAGTTGCAAACTGAACCTTATGATCGAACGCTATTATTTCTAAGTACGTGAATATGTATGCAACATTTAATATTTTTTAATAGAAATCAATAATATTTGTTGTATGATGTTTATGTATGTCAATTTTTTTTAGTTTTTTGTTATATTTGAAGCAATTAGTTAAATATTTTAATAATTTTAATACCAGTCTTTTAATATTAATTTATTCCTAATTTGACAAATAACTGATTTTAAATCGTCCATCATGGTATATTATTGACTACTCTAAAAATACATTTTTTTTGTTTCATTTTACTATTAAGATAATTATACTCAAATTTAAAAAAAAATCTTTCTTCTCGCATTGTTAGTGCTACATACTTGTGTTCAAAAATTTTACAAATTTTACTCAATGATATAAATATTTACTTGTACAAATGATGATAGAATTTTCTTTAAGAATACATTAATCAATTAAAAAAGAATTATATTCTTTGAAAATTAAAATTTCCATTTTAAACATTAATTTCACTAATGCTTTAATATTCCCTTTGGATAAAAAATAAATGCTTGATACTTCTTGTCTTGTGGAAATATTCCGCCAGCCTTAAAGGAAATGATAATTATTTCTAAAAGCTTTTACACAACGAAAACGCTTATATTAAATACTCATAAGTTTATTGATGAAAAATACAATTATTCATTGAGAATTTTAATTAGTGAATACGGATAATTTGCATTATATTCGGTGAGAATAGAATTAAAATTGGTCAAAATTAATTTGTAATGAAAAAAACCTCATTTGATAATTACATTTTCAGTTAATTCTCCTTTTGGGCGGCTGAGAAAATCTTAATTTAAATCCAAAAATTTCCTTAATGCTTCATATCCTCGGTGAAGCGACAGGGTATATAGAAATTTATTTACTCAATTAATGAATATTTTCCCGCCATCCGCCTGGCCCGAAATGTTATTAAATTTCCCTCAAAGGCGCGCAATGCCTTGATAAATTTGTTTTTTTATTCAACGCTTCAGGTGAAACTTTCGGGCTTCCATAAATTCGAATAGCTTTATCGGATTCAATTAAAGTTTCCCGCGCCACCGGTAGGGGCGCTCCGCCGCGAGCCGCGAGTTACTGATTCGAACATATTTGATTCAAAATAACAAATGTATTCTTCCAGAACTTGCGCGTTTCACCGCTCGGTGTTTTTTCTCATTTCGAGGGGCATTTTTTTAGGCGGGAAGCTTTCGCGGCTGCGGAAGCGGCTGGCGTAATGCGGTAATGGCGGCCAAATGAAGCTTAAAATCAAATGAACCTTGAAGGCATTCCCATTGTTGCTTTTTCTGCGAGATTAATCAATGACAAGGCGTTGCAAATTGATGCCTGTCAGATATGAGAAAATCTTGGAAATATTCCATTGCAAAAGAGAATGTTTTAAGTGAGAAATAGATTATTCCTTATCATCTTCTTCAACTCAACTCTATAACGCGCTAACAGTCAGTGCCCAACGTTGCTCGGGATTCAGATATATGGATTAAAATATGTATTTTTTTCCAAAATTTGATCTAGGCAAGGGAAAATTAAATGCCTTCAGGATTTCAAAGTTCTGATACATAATTACACGTGTCGATTCTTCTCATGTGTACAATATACCAATTCACCGATAAAATCTTAGGTTGTTGCATACGTATTTACCGTCCTTTTAAAAATTATATTGTAACAACCAAAAAACAAAAGCAAACTCAAAAAATATGATGCCAGCAGTCCACTCTCGACGAGGCTCATCACTTCGCTTCGCCTCGTGGACGAGGCAAGGTGAGGCGTGCGAGGCAAAGCGAGAGAAACCGAGGGCTTGGCTGTACACTCGCGACGAGGGCAGATGGCACGAGACGACCTGAGTTGGCACGAGAATAGGCGACGCAATCCGAAAGCTGCAGTACATTCTCGTGCTTGGCTCCTCTCGCCGTGTCTCGGCGAGAATGAACTGCCGGCATTATGCATTATTATCATTCGGAGGCATATTCACAATCAACGTCAATTACTGCTCCCCATTTGTTTAGTTTTCTAAGATGACGAACAATCGTAGACTGGTCTATGTTGAAGTTCTCACCCAGTGCTCTGATGATACAACTTTCGTCTTTTTCCACAGCCGCCAGAAGGGTCTGCTCATCAAAATTCGAAGATCAACCCTTTCTTAACTTGTCGAAGCTGGTAGCATTGAAACGAACAAACCTCTCTAGGGATGCCCTTTCGCCTATCGTTCCTTCTCCGACAAGATCGTTGAAATCGCGAAATTACTATTTTGCAGCTTTCCACCATTTCTCCAAGTGGTACACCATAATGTGGCGTATATGTGTATAGTTTTCTAATTTTCTAATCCTATTAAACAATTATATTATGACAAATGCCAATTAAACGTCAAATACGTGTACTAAGGAAAATTTGAATAGGATGGCATTCGATCAGGCACGGTACATTTAAATGAGCTATACGTAACGGTCTATTTTGGGATATAAAGATAAATACATTATTTATCTGACAGAATAATATAATAACAAATGTTATAGGAATATTACGAGATACTCGCATATATTTTATTTCGATTTATTTCACAGAAATTCTACTTAAGTGCAGTATATTTCAAAATACTAACTGCACACCGCTGAATTCGATATAATAAAAATATATATGGGGGAAGGGGATGAGTGCGTTAATTTAGCTTTGGGTCCTAAAGAGTAACTATGCACAATTTTATTTTTATCGTTTAAATGGTGGGGGATTGTATAGAGAATAGTCAGGTAAACACACGTTAATTTTTATATATACTTATAGATAAAATAACAACATCGTGTAGTATGCGGGTATTAAAGAATATGTTTATATTTAAATACATTATATGAAAAAACATGACACCTTAGAGTACTCGTATATAGCAATGATGGCGAACCTTTTGGGAACGACGTGTCAAAATTTCAGAAAATCTAACTAAATTTAAAATTAACTGGAAAAAAATATGGAACTCATTGTATTTGATTTGATGTCAATTAATTATTTTATTCACAAAGTCAGACCCAAAAGAGATATATACGCAATGTGTACGTTGTGAGAAATTCGAACGTTGTTGTCGGGTAGACGTCTGGTGGCGGGACACGTGTTCTTTGATAACTCTAATATTAGTGAACGCTGGAGTGTCGCCCAAAACGCTGTAGCGTGTCACCTTTGACACGCTTGTCATAGGTTCGCCATCACTGGCATATAGCCTCGTTGGAGTATATAACACCTTTGGATAGTGGTCCGTGGGAGAGAAGACAGAGAACTATTGAGAAAAGATGATTAATGAGAGTTTTAAAATATCAATATTGTAAAAAGGGGATACACGGCTGTTAGCGAAAGCAATTGTACATCCAAATAAAGAATAATTTTCTATCGTACTATTAAAGGATGCTGGGCATGTGCTAGTCGTGTTTACCTGAAACAGAAAGCACTTCTGACGCAAATAGATAAACGAAAAAGTTCCAACATATTTTAATGAACGTACAATAGTTGTGAAATTTCCAACATTTTCGCAGAAATAGCCAGCAGTAATTATTATTACCCAGATAAAATTTGCGTGAATTATGAAAATTGGAATATTTTATACCTTTTATCGGCAAAATTTATGTTCATGTAAAAAAGTGTAACAATAGCCAGTTCATTACAGAATAAAAGTTTTGAGTACAACAATTTCTGAACGAAGTTGTTAATAACGTTTTAATTACTTTCAATGTGGAAATAATTATGGAGCGGAAATGTTTGCCATGTCAGGCAAGGGATACAATCAAAGTAATTTAGAAGATTTTGTTCGAAATATAAATTATCTTTCAGATACAAAATTAAACAAATTTCCCACAAAATGGGACGATGAATTTTTTACGCGAAAAAAAATTTTCGCCACTAACAAAACTCAATTTAAATGTTATAAATTTTTCAATTAAAACTTTTAACGTACGTTAACAAAAAAATATAACTTACCAAATGCCCTTTATTCAAGCGCACAAATCGTTCATTGAAATAGTTTGGTAGTAGAGAATAACTCGGTGGCCTTTGTGTACAAGGTAAAATAGGAAAGAATGTCTGCGACTAAAACTTTTTTATTGCTTTCGAAAAACCCGAACAGTGCCCGAGTTGAAAGGTTTGGAGGTCCGCTAAATTTCACCATTTTTTTCCGATCTATTCCGTGTGCTTGAATAACGACATAAGTAGGAAAGTGACCGAATCCTTAGTGTAACCTAAGATAAGGCGAATCTTGTCAATATTAATGTTCCAGCGATCAATCTCGCAATAAATCTCACGATACTATACTAAACTATAAAATAAGTTGAGCTTCCAATACAAAAAAAAAAAAAAACAATATTAAGTACACAATACCGGTATTTTAGCTATTCATATATTTACATTATTACAATATATAATATTTAGTTTATAAATAAGCGACATTATATACTTCTGAGAATAAAATGATAAATTAGCTTTCAAACTTCGATTTGAACTGAGATTGTTGAAGCAAAATTTTAGGCTGATGAACCAGATTTTTCATTGTCTGCATTTAATTATCACAAATTATGAAAAGTTTCACGGAAAATTCATAAAGTTTTTCATAAGTAACAGAATTCTAAGATTTAATTACTTTGGAAGTATAATGACAATATGCTTACCGATTTTTAATAATACCCAAAAAAGTATTACTATTATTCACTACCTATCTAATTCAATTAAATGCCAATATTTTAGGGTGTAATTAAATATAAATAAAGTAACAAATGCAAAAAAAAAATTAATCAAGAAATTAGCAGATTCAGAATAGTTCTATTTTATTCTGTTAAAGTAAAAACTCAGTCAGAAGCTAGGTAGTATATTTTTATTCTTTCAAATATAATTATTATTCTTCTTAGAGCCAGTTGTGCGATCTGTAGTTACTTTTTACAATAATGAAAAAGTTACTAAAGTAAACATTTTGTAAACTTTAAACTGTAAACATAGTAAACGTGTTATTTGATCGTTAGTAAAAAAATATACACTTCTGAAAAGTGCATCCCGTAGTAAACTCATTTTAATTTCTGATATCCGATAGTAAAAACGAGAATTAAGGCGGACTTATCACAGCTGTTCCAAAAGTCATCTGACACATTGATACTTTGAATGTTGCAAAATACGACAAATAATCATTCAATATTCCGCTATTTTAATGATGATGATCTCGTTGTATAATATATATTAGCACATAATATTAAAAAACTTCAACACCAAAGTGCAGATTTTGAACGCCAGGGTGAAAAAATCCATAGATAATGCATAAAATAAAGCATATTTCATGATTATTTGTCGCCCCTATACTTATCTCCATATATGCTTTGACAGTAGTAAATTTCATGTATCAACAACCTGCAAAGAATTTTTACTGCGGGTGTTGGTAAAAAGTTACTACAGTAAAAAGTTACCATAGTAAAAAGTTACTACTGATCACACAACCAGCCCTTACTATATTATGTAAGAAACATCAGTGAAAACTAAAATTTAAAGTCAAACACATTCTTATCAATTATTTGATTTTTCTATTGTATTAGACTTTTTTTTTATTATATTACATTTAATAAAATTTTAACACACTAAAATTTAAAGTCAAACATATTCTTATCTAGTTATCTGATTTATCTATTTTATTACATTTAAAAAAAAAATGTTGGTGATAAAATTTTAGTTTACCTTAACTTAATATGTTAATTACTTTAATTAAGGAGCAATCCTTGCCGTAAAACTGCTATGAGGATTTGGCAAAAAATAAAAATAGGTATTTGTACCAATATTAGTAATATTCCCATAGTAATTTAACTTATATTAATTATTTATATATTAAATATATTATATTATTTAATCTGTATGTTCTTGTTATGGCTAATTACGTCTAATTAGCGAAGGGCACAATTAAAATATAAAAACAGTTGGGTATTAGTAAGTATTTGCATTATTAAAATAACATATTTTCCAAAAATTGACAAAACAAATTAAATTACATTTATTATCATTAATTTCAAGCACACATGCACTAAAAATAACTATAATAAAAATATATATAAGCATGATCGAAGAGAAGAAAAAATAGAGAACGTTCGAGAATTGCTCGGATGGAACACTTTAGTCAACTATTGAAAGAGGGTAAGATGAAAAGTATGAAGAAAATACGAACTTCTAAGAAGATGATTCGATTCTCACTGCTTACCCAGAAGCGACACGACTTGATAGGATAAAATAGAATAGGTGTAATGAATATTAATTTTTTTTAAATTGTTTTCGCAAACCTTGGATGGGCTTTTCAGCTAGCTTCTTAAATAAGTTTATTTTGAGTAACCGTTATTACATTTTTCTTATAGAATACACAGCTCATAACAAATAAAATTAAAAAACCATTTTAGAAATATTAGGAATTTCTTTAATATAAAACTTCTCAAAATGGCGTACTACGCAATCTGTCAATCGATCATAGAGCATGGTACAATTGTTTGGGGTGGAGCAACTATGTCTGTAATTAATCTAATAATAGCAATTCAGAAAATTATTTTAAAAGTTATCCTCAAAACCCCAATCACAACGAGCACTGACGAAATTTTTAATAAATTAGATGTTTTTGATATAAGACAAATATATGCTAATACTACTCTTAACTACATATACAAACACAAACAGACACATTTTAAAACAGCTCAAAATATAATAACCACACGGAAAAATTCACATAACCTACAAGCCCCAAGAGCACATAAAACATATAGCCAAAGGAACTACACATATTTTGGGCCTAATCTATTGAATTGGATGCGGAAAGATTTAATCCAATTGAATTGTCCCAATAACATGAAACTGAAAATAAAAACTTGGATTCGTAATATGGGTACAGTTAGTATTGATGATCTTACCCGAACATATTGATTCAAACCTTTAATAATTGTTGTCACAAATATCTTCATAATAATTCATTTGAGAGTCGACTTTGTAATTGTTTTTTATACTTGTAATACTAATTTATTTGTACAATTGGTTGTAAACTATGCCCGTCTCGACACAGAATTTCTCTAGTGAGACGGGCACAGTCCAACCACATTTCTACGTATGTATTATATGATCACCAATAAATAAAAAAATACATTTTTACAAATCAAATATATTTTCTTTTCTTGAATAATACCGATATTTTTCAGTAACGGAAATATCGATAGTACCGGATTCGGTATTGACTCAATATCATAATAAAAGTATTATTGATAGATGCGTTCGACTAGTTAAATACCCTGTAATTTATCTAGCAAAATTTTCCCTTAAATGTCTTTTAAACCTATTGGTATTGGATGCAAAAGAAGTCGATTCACCGTGCTAGAAACCATTATTTATTAACAGGTAATTTGCGATCTAGGAAACGCCATCGGAAGTGTTACGATCTGATAACTTTTGAGACTCCCCCTTACCATCAGCAATTTTTTTAAACTCGGATAAACGGTTCCGTTTCAACAACCCTCAATCACAAAATCGTACTATTCTCTAGGATTATGGACCCTACCCTAACACGTAACGGAATATCGATTTCAATGATAATTTTTATGCTTTATAAAATTAAAATAAAGATTAATGTCTTCAAACACACGAATTATCAGCATCAGGCCCTATTCATCAAAAAAAATCACTTCATCTTCTTCTTCTTCTTTTTTTAAATAGGCAATCCAATTCAAGGGTGATTTGTGCAAGTTAAAATTCCATTTTATAGAAAAAAAAAGTACTATAATATTATAGAATAGGAAATATTACATTACAAGTCAATACCATTGTCGTTTAAAAAATTTGCTGTTTTATAGATTCTCAGTCATCTTCTTTCCCTTAACTCGCTACTAAATGTAACGAGTTAAGAAGGGAAAGAAGATGACATGAGTTAACCGGGAGTTGAAAATTACCATGGACGAGATTACTGAAAAAAAACCTGTGATCCGCAATGGACAGGCAAAAAAGATATGGTCAAGGGTTTTCTACTCGGCACTACACTCACACATTAGGGAATCTATCAAGTTAAATCTGAACAAATGTGAGGCTACCTGGCAATGCCCAATTCTCATTCTAGATATATTTGATATTGTTCTTTTGGAGATTTTTCTTTTGGAAAACCAGAGGGTGCGGGGAATAGATATTTGAATTATTTTAAGCCAATTACCCTTATGATTATTTGAATCCATCCATTGTGCAGTCCAGATAGAATTCGTACGATTTTTTACCATATTTAGTCTTTCATACATCGGGAAATGGAATTGATGAGGGAAAACTCCGGAAAGGGTGGCCTCCTTGGCCAGTTTATCGATCATTTCATCAACATTGTAAAAGAAACACGTAATTATTTATAAATTATTATTTTATAGATTATTTTACTTTGTTTATAATTAATCACGTAATGAGTAATTTTTAAACATCGACCGGTTTCGAAAAATATCATTTTCTTCTTCAGGATGTAAAATTAACTAATAAATTTAAAAAATATGTCACGTTACTCTAATGTTTAAAAATAATCTATTATTAAAAAAAAATTAAATGACAATTATAACTATTTAAAATATTTACTATGAAAGATGTGTAAATTGATTAGATAATAAAAAAAAAAAATTGTTAGTTAATTTTACATCCTGAAGAAGAAATTTTTGTTTTTAGAAACCGGTCGATGTTTAAAAATTACTTATTAGGTGGTTAATTATAAACATAGTAAAATAATGAACATAATAAACCGCAAGGTTAGTTTTGCAAATATTGAAAATATTATTTTTTATGTTGATTCCACAATAATTCGAAAGAGATCTATTCAACCTGATGAATGATTTGTAAAAATAAATCGATTCCTCGAAATTAAATCAGTACAGTGCACTCAAAGTTCGATTCAACACTCAGTCTCGAGTCTCGATTTCTCGAGTTGCAATAAAAATCCGAGAAATTGTAATTCGATAAGAATTTGTACGATTACGAGACTATGGACCTAGAAAGTTTCTTGTAGCAACATCAGCACGTATTTTTATTTATTTTTCATTATATACTTTAAGATATATTTTGCATTTTGATTTCAACACTACAGGAAATAATACACAAAACCAGAACGTCAATTCCAACGAAATACTTAATATCAAGTTAAATCAAATGAGTGATATATCATAGGAAAAAAAAGTTTTTCTATACGTTAAATGAAGTAAGTGTCGTTTTTATTTTTGCTTATTTTTCCATTCAAAACGAATAAATAATTTATCATTCTAATTTTTTATTTTTATTTAAACGACAATTTATTTAAATAAAGTATAATTTTTTTAATAATTTACAAAAATTAATCATACACTTATGTCTTCACACAATAATGATCCGAGCAAATTATGTAGTACATAATTATTTTTCTTTCATAGAAAACAATTATTAATCCATTATTGTACAAAATTTTCGAACGCACATATTAATAATAAATTATACATTTAAGTCCAGCTTCGGTAAAGTATCATTAAATAAATATATTAAAAATAACACATCCTCTGCGGTGGTGGGTCAGATCTGATCCGGGTATTAGTAAAAATATTAATTACGCTACAAATATTCGCTACAAGTTTTCCTTCTAGATAATCTTTTATTAAATATTTCCAAATAATTTAAGATATAAATAAATGTTATTGGTCGAGGTTCAAATGAGTTATTGATAAAAATGTGAAAAAATGCTCAAAAACTGACCTAAGACAGTCGACTTTTACTCAACGATTACGCTGAAACATATATTCTCAACATTTTAAGCATACGGCGGGTAGACAAAAGATACCAGTTATGCATCCATTTATTGTTAGCCAGTTCAATTATTGTACAGATTTATATTGTTATTTTGACTTATTTTTGCCCAGCGTCCCCTAGACAATGCCACTAATATAACTAACTACTTGAGGGACGTTGCGCCTTCCTGTAATTTTTATGACCCTACCCTCGGGTTTTTAATATTGTTGTTGCTAATTATCAGTAGATGTTTGTATTTTGGCTGTGTAGGGCGTCTTTTGATGAGTGAGAATACGTACATTATTTGTAATATTTTTTTATTTTTTAGCAAAAACATTACAGCACATCATACCATTTCATTAAATTATATTTAAAATGAAATATCTATAAAAAATCTCATACAAAACGGTTGAAAAATCGAAAACTTGAGGTGGGTCTAAAATGACCCACCACTGCTGAACGTATTTTGTTTTAACCCACCGGGCAGTAAGTGTTAAGAAACAGTTTTGATATCAGTTATCAAAATCTAATAGCAATACTGATTTTTTATGCATCGTTTATACAGATTCCATCAAAAAAGTATGTTTTGTCTTGTTGTATTGTTTTGTCTTTTATACTATAGAATTATAGGTGAAAATAGAATCACGTAGTACCAAAGTACACTGATAATTAAAACAAATTAGATATATCATTTAGAAAGGTAACATATGTGACAAAATTAGAGTATTATATTGAATGCCGTAGTTCAATTGAAAAAGCGTTCATTTAGCTACATTTTATCAAAAGAATCTATAAAAATAATGAGATAATAATAACGATCCATTTAACAGCCACTACAAATTACTATTTATTATTTGGATTTATTGTATCAATATGAGTTTGTTTTCTTTGTTAAAGGAGAATAAAGCCGTAAAATATAACAAAAATAATGACAATTTCCGAGGCTGAATTTCTGACAACGCCTCCTTCAACTATTGGCAATGCAAAAATATCCAATCATTTGTAATTGGTAAATATTTCTGCTTCGGTTTTCGATCCAGGCCCAACATTAACACGAAGTAAAATAATACCCTTCGGGAGAACAACACGATATTTACAGCCTACTTATTTCTCTACAAAGCTCCAATCGCATTGAAAGGCTTGAAAAAGAAAAGCTCGCAATGAAAAGCGTTCAGTCAATCCATTTTCAGATTTCCTAAAGGATTTTCCATAACAAAAAACCCCGAACAACGGAGCCTTTTGTTTTTTTCCGAGTGCGCCCGATAGAGAAGGATAATTAATATACTTTTTTCGCATAATTGAAAAAATCCCAAACGCGGAGACAAAGAACGGCGGAAAACAAAGAGAAGAGGCTGCCTAAGTGGCCAGAGATGCGGTGAACAAATGGTCCTGTACACAATCGCGAAAATTAATTATCGACAGATGTTAAAAAATAAAGTAGGGCGGTGTATTTCTCGAGCCAAAGTTAAACACGAATATTTTTATCTCATTTAGCAATTTTTGTATGCTTAAGGTAGGTAGGTACCTACATTCCACTTCAGCAAGACATCTTCTCGATTCAGTAACTGGGTAAATTTAAAAAGTATCTGTTTAATAATTTCCATATTAATAATGTTATTGGGTCATGAATGAAACTGAGTTTAACACACTCTTAAATAAAAAAAATCAATTAATAATAAAAGAAACCCTATTGTCTCCTATTCAAATTTTCATGCATATCAAGAGTAATGTTTAATTAAATATACGACCAATGAATTAAAATATATACTGATTATAATAATGCCAAACAAGACACATAGCATTATAACCCAGTATGTATATTTTTATTTAGTTATAAAAATTATAATATTCTTGCATTTAGTAGGTATGCAATTTTTTTGAAATATTTATTTAAGGTGACTGACTCTGAGGGGTCTGATGCTCCTCAGATTCTCACGTGTGTATATGAATATCGCAGTATATATTAATGTTACGGAGCGTGCGTGTGAGTATAGGTGTTGGTGTCGCGGTTGGAGTAGGTCGATAAAATGAAACAGGACTATCGGTTGGTGTTTATTGTCGAATGATGCACAAATAAATTTACACTGTTTGACGGTTAAATTGCAAGTTAAATTTCGTGACACTGGATGTGGTTCCGAGAGATGCGGCTGAGAAGTTGGCCAGGGTAAAAGTGATCGCTTCAGCTGGCTTCTCGAACCGGTTGCGTTGCGATGTATTGTTGTCTAGATTTTCGGACGGTACTAAGCGAATAGAAATGGTTGTTGAGTTTCTGGTTTGACAACCAGGTCTGTGAAGCGCAAGCAGGGCCTCCAACTTTGTTATATACACGCGTTGTGCTATTATCACTACAATTGTTTCGAGAGGTGCAGTCCCTACCATTATTATTGATTATCAATACACCTGATGATGAGAGGGATTGCACCTCTTGAAACTATAGTAGTAACAATAACACAACCTGTGTGTGCTGTACAAAGTTTAGTTGAGAAAATTGGATGAGAAAGTACGATAACTAAGGAAATCAATATGAGTCGACGGAGAGCAATTGTGGAGGTGTGTAAAAAAAACATTTAAAAATGAATTAATCGATTTTTAAAACATTATTAGAAATACTTATGAAGATAATAATATAAATATGACCTCTTGTGCCGCTACTTGAACGATGTTATATTTTATGCATAATTGTAATAAATTAAGTAATAGATAACTTACAACCAAAATATTTTTTTTTATTTTATCTCTTAGTTATTCAAAAACAATATCGGCCTGGAACATAATATTCACCAGTACCAGTACAGGGTGGATGCTAACCGCGAACCTTCATAAAATTTTCTAATTAAGGTATTTCTAACGTTCCGATGAAAACTAATCCGTATTAAATATTTATAACCGAGTGCGTAGCAATGGTTAGGTATCTACGCTAAAAATCGCTGATGAATTCTGAACACCGGTCTGTGAGAAAGACGCGTTTGAAAGATTGGAGTTACCGGATCGTAACAGAGGCTATTTTTTAAGTTATCAAAAAATTCATAATAATTCATTTTATATTCACTCAACGCGAATCGCACTTTTAAGATCTTGGATAAATTGACTGCCAGTGTTTAATGATTTTTTTTTAAATACCATATGTTTGCTTCTAATAATAGTTTAATACTTTATAACATGTTATATTATTGTACACTGTATCACAAAATAAGTAGATGAAGTGTCAAAAGTTTATTTTCTTTATTATTCCCTTATTTTTCGTGAAAAGTGCTCCGGAAGTTAAAAATTATTAATATATTTTTATTTATTTTTGCTTGTGTTCAAACATTTAATGCCACTTTAAAAACAATAAATAAATAAATTAACATTAACGAATTTTTAGTTTAAAATTTACTTTCAACGAATTACATACCGAGGTATGCAACCGAATTTATGAAATTGGCTTAAAAAATTTCATACAATAACGCTAATTCTTCTTTCAATCTTTAGGTTAGGTTAGGTTAAATAATAATATCTATTAGATATTATAGTTTATTATAATACACTACCTGATACAAAAATATAATAAGAAATCTACGGTACAAAAAGGCCAGTGTTATCAAATCAATTAAAATTTGAAGACTCCGCTGATTGGGGCACATCGCGTGAAAGATCAAGAACCAGTAAATAAAGTTTTCTTAGGAGGAACACATTCTTATTGTGAAATTGTGATTATTCAGAACAGATGGTCTGTGATATCTTAAATATGAATTAAATATATTAATTAGAATAACAATAGAATAATAGTAAACAATACGAATAGTGACGTACAATGCCGAAAATTAGACGTATGTACGTACAGACTAGTGATGAGAAAAAAAACTACTCTTAACTCACAGATGTGATTGTTATTGGTATTCGATAATATCAGTGATTGAAAACGGTGACTGTGATATATTCTAGCATGATTAATAAATAAAAATCAAATTTACTTATCATCACGAAGAGAATTAAATCTTTTTATAAAATAAAGGTGTATTTTTAGTACCAAATTCCCAGTATTAGAATATTTATGCATAAAACTTTTTAACAATAAAATTCCTTACAAACATGCATAATTCTTTAGCAAAATTGACTAGTTGGCGCTGGTCATGATTATGACGTTATTCCTCTAAATTGTGCCATGTGTTGGAATGTTAAAAAAATAAATAATAATGATTAAAAAAATCCATTCACGAATCACGATGTTTTCAAATACTATAGATAGTGAATGTGACTCAAAGTAACAGTGATTGACTCACAGTTCGTGACTTTGTGCTTATCACCACTACACACTTCATTCAAGTTTTAAATAACCATAAAGCGGCTCATGGAAAGGTCTGTGTACTCGGTATGTGCTCACAAATGAAGAGATTCGCAGAACGACCAGAGCCAAAAATGTAATATGCCGAATAACATACCTGAAATAGTAATGGATTTAAACGAAGGTACGATAACCATTGGGATAAAAGGTGTTAGTGCGGAATCCCCAGATCGCTAGGCCAATAAAATAAGAAATATTGCACAAAGCCGCTGGAAGCGTGGGGGAAATGATAGAGAAGAGTAGCGGTAATCAAAAGACGTGTATCCGACAGTGAATGTATGCAAAGAAGATGAATGTAATACAAGAATGAGAAATGCAGTGTCCCAAAAGTCTTTTTCATTTTGGTTCATTCGCTGCACCATCGCAACAAGCGGGAGAGGAGCGGGGGGTACGCCGATCGCTAGCCGCGTCCTTGGGAATCCAGTCGCTATGGAGCGTGTCCTTACCAGTTGTTCGTGAAAATTGATATCCCGACTAGGTGACATAAACTGGCCTCCACGTAGCCCCGACTTGACACCGATGGACTTTTTTTTCTATGGAACCGTTTAGAAAAGTACCAGCGAAATTACGGATCATATTTAGAAAACAAAATTTTTAAGAAATAAATTCCCGGGGACTATACTTAATTGCAAAATAAACATTTTTTTTTAATATACCAATCCATTATTTAATTACGGATATTTTATTATGAAAAAGACTTTTGAGACACTTCGTATAATAATTATTTGTTGATATTACAAAAAAAAAACGTGTTTCGCTTCATCCTGTCAGTATATCCTCTTAAAAAATGATCTTATGAATCATCGAAAATAATAATAATAGTTTTGCTTACAAAGTTTTGTAACCAACAGTGTTCAATAAATTCTGATAAAAAAATCTCCTCGAAACTTTATTTATAAAAGGAAACTTTAGTTTTTTTCTATGGTTTGTTCACTATTTTTCATCCATTATTCAATTCAACCCATCTTTTCTTGTTTCACAAGTCGAAGCTTCTGGAACGGACGCTTCAAACAATGATTAAGGACAAAGTCAATGCTCTACTGTTTCACAGTTACGGACACAATGTATTTTTCAGAGCAGGACATAAATAATAATTATTACTGACCGAAAAAAACTTTTATTCGCCACCACTGTTGGCATTATCAGACACAAAGGTAATAGTATAAATTATTTAAAACGTCAGGTAATATTATTTAACTAACGGTAAATTTTCTGAATAATACATTAAAGGATTACGTTTATACACGTTGTGTGCGATTGATTAATTAACTCGATTTGAGATAATTAACATATATTTTATATTATTCCAAAATTTTCATGATTAACTTTGTGGAAGTCCATTGTAATTAAATTTTTTTTAAATTTTAAATATTAAAAAAAAAGTATTAATTATTAAAATACAACACAACGTTATTTACTTCACACTACACTTAAATAAAAAATTAAAACATATTTGATGCTTAATGCATCATCTTCAGTAATAAACTAAATATAGACTATCGACTACATGGTGGGGGGGCGCTATGAGAGCGGCGTTGGTGAGAGAGGGGTTTTGGTGACGTATTAAGCGTCGAAAACGTTTAAATGTTTAATTATTGTGTAGTGTAGTGTGAAGAAAACAAGATCAAAAGACTAATACAATGCCTGTAAGAAAAAAGTTAAATCTAGTGTGAAAGAAAGGAAATAGCGGCTGAAAAGAGAAGAAAGGGTGAAAATAACTGAGAATTTTCAGAAAAATATAATATTCTTCTGGAAGGCGGTTAAAAAATCCCAATGTGGTGCTGAAAGCAGTAGTATGAAAGCTATCAAGTCAGTAAATGGAGAGATGTTAACGAATGAGGAAGAAATAAAAGATGGATGGAATATTTCCAGGAAACGTATGAGAGTGTAGAGAATGCAAACGAGGAAGCACCTGAAAAGCTCTCTGGGGTAAGTATGAATGAGGAAAATGATATAAATGCAATAATTATGGAAGAAATAAAGTGTGCAATAAAACATATGAAGAATGGTAAGGCTGTGGGGTATGATAACGTTGCTGCAGAGTATATCAAGGCTGGTGGCCTATTAATTATCTTGTAGCTTCATACGCTCTTCAATCAATGTTTGGAAGAGAGCCACACCCCGTTAGACTGGAGGAGGGTTGTCATTATGCCTCTTTATAAAGGCAAAGGGTCAAAAATGGAATGTGGTAACTATAGGGGTATTAGACTACTGAGCTCTGTTGGTAAATTGTATGGAAGAATTGTAATAGAAAAAGCAAGAACGGTGATGAAAGAAAAAGTATTGGACGTGCAATGGGCTTTTATGGGTGGAAGAGGATATATGGATCAGATCTCTTCTCTAAGAGTGATGACGGAAAAGTTTTTGGTGAAAAACCAAAAACTTTTTTGTGCCTTCGTAGATCTACAGAAATCATATGATAGAGTTATAAGAGAAAGGTTATAGAATGTATTCTGATTACGGGGTGAATAGTAAATTTGTACACATAATCGCATCCGTATATGAAGGAAGTTCTGCGTGCGTAAGAATCAATGGAACATTTACACCATGGTTTGACATTACAAAGGGTATCAAGCAGGGTTGTGTAATGTCTCCATGGCTGTTTAACTTGTATATGGATAAATGTTTGAAAGAACTGGAATGTATGAATGAAGGAGCAAAAATGGGCGATTCGATTGTATGCTTTTTATTGTACGCCGATGATGCAGTACTAATGGTAAATAATGAACAAGAACTAGTCTAGTGAGTAGAATGTACGATGTATGCAAGGAAAGCGACGTCATGCAACCAGCGATCGTGCAAAATACTTGTAGGTAATGAATGTTTGGAACAAGTAGATGAGTTTGTGTATTTGGGAAGTATGTTTGAAAGAAACGGAAAGGCTGAGAATGATATCGAAAGGAGGGTGACTGCAGGAAATAAAGTGAACGGCACTTTAAATGGAATTATATCTAACAAGAATTTGTCAACCGAGGCAAGACTAGCGGTGCACAATGGAGTCATGGTACCGACACTGATGTATGGAAGTGAGGCCTGGAGCTACCAGAAGAGGAACGAAAATATATTGAATGCAGTGAGATCACTTAGGCGTACATGTGGCAAATCCATTTATGACAGAGTAAAGAATGAAGAAATAAGGAAAGAATGTAAAGCTGATGTTAGTATAGTGAGTAAGATTAAGAAAGGATCACTTAGGTGCTTTGGGCATATGGAACGGATGAATGAGGAGAGAATGGTAAGAAAGATATATGACTCAAGTGTTGATGGCATCAGAAATAGAGGAAGTCAACAGAAGACTTGTCATGACCAGGTAAATCAGATAATAGAGGATGGTTCTATTAGAAGCCTCAACAATCGGCGAACTTGTATGAATGTGGATGAGGCGAGAATTGTGTGTCAGGACAGAAGAGTGTGGCGCTCTATCCTCTCTGCCTACCCCCGCGGAGAAACGGCGTGATGGTAAGAAAGTATGTAAATAAGTGAAGTAAACAACGTTTTATTTTATTTATTTTTTTCTAAAAGTAAAATTTTTTTAAAAATTAATATATTTTATTTTCATAATGTAATTAATTTGTGTATTTTAAGCCTGTGGATATAAAAAAATGATTAATGAATATCTTCTAGGTTGAAATACTGTGATAAGAAGAAACATATTAAAAATATAAAGACCTGATCTCCATCAAGAAGACAAAAAGCGAGTATTTTAAGCAAGTGATGAGAGGCTGTAAATATGAAGTAATACAAGTTATACATACATCATTATTAAGGACAGTTTTGAATAGTGGTGATAATTTTCAACCTCAACAGAAGAGTGGGAGTGGAGAAGATGAAAAATCAGTATTTAAAGGGAATAGTTATACGTAATAATTATTAATATGTGATAAAAAAAAGACCGATACTTATATTTAAAAATATATCCAGATAATATTGATGTAAATGAAAGGATAGTATGATTATTCTTTTAGGTATTGCTCATTTTAAAGCTTATGAAATAATTGTTGGTTTTACCGTATACTCAATTTCACCGCATAAAATCTGAAGAGAGCTGTGTAAAATATATATTCATGGAAATGGGCTAAAATATCAATACCTAGTCGCTAGAGTGCTGATCACTGCGGATTGCATCACTGACGCAGTTAGCTGGGAAGCTATGCTGATTGGGGTTATAAAATGGGTTTTTTTCGGAACAATTATACTAAAATTTTCATTTCAAATAAAAGAGTACGAGTTGTAGAGTTTTCATTCCTTTATCAATTACATTTATTAATAATTCGTGTTTAATATTATTTCCAAAGTGTTATAAATATAATTTGCGATATTTTTGATAACTGAATACAATTATAATAAAAAGTACAGTTTTTTTATGAAAGGTGTAGCAGTGTGATGTAAAATATTTTTTATCTAACCATGAAACGTGTTAAAAAAGCGTTGTTATGTATTGTGACGGACAAGAAAGTTGTCATTGAAATATCAAATAGAGAATGAAGTCCCTTTGGAGTAAATGAGAAAAAATATACTTACTGAATATTTTTGAATTTTTATCCGGTTTTGTTCTATTATTAGTCAAATGCCAGTTAGAATAAGTGTCGCTGAAGGAAAACTATGCAAAATTATTTTTTGATCTTCAATAGCCTAGTGTAAAATGCCTTCTATATAACCTTGGGTTCACGACTTCGTCTCTATTTCAATCAAGTCCAAAATTATTACTTTTTATCGGGAATTTTTTTATTATTTCCATCTGGGTTTAATATTTATGAAACGATAGAGATATTGTCACTTAAATTATTATTTTTTTGTGTCGATATCACTAATTAATGTTTTTTTAATTATTGGTGCCAAGAAATAAATATATTACTTTTGTTTTAAATCTTATTCAATTAGACCTACTGGTCTTACTTAACATAGCCAATATACTGGAAAAATAAAATAAACCTTGAGATAAAAATAATTGACTTGCTCTAGACGCATTATAAAAAGACAATGTTGATGTTGATTCAAATATACATATCATTGAATTCATAATTGGATAATTTTATTTTTTTACAATTTTTAATATATAATATAATGTGTAGCTAGGTACATCCAATTAGAGAATATTTTATTTTAATGAAAAAATAAAACAAATTGATTTTAATGTATTCCTGAAATTGAATATACTTTTAATATATTTTTTAAAATTATGTAGTAAAGTAATTATGATTTTTAGCATTTTTTCGTAGCATAAATTGAATATTAACGTTACTACCAGAATATAACGTAATCAGAGCACGCATCGGTTACTTAAAAAAAAGTATCTCTACGCCACCATTTCATAAAAAGGTAGCTTGAACCATATTCTGATAGACTAACACAGAATAAAAAGAAAAACCAACTATCTCACATTCTGCCTAATATATAACATTGTTTATTCAGGTCTGGTATCAATTAAATTTAGGTAATATATAATATTAAAATCCACGAATACCAAACTAAAATATGCACGTAATCTACAAATATAATGTAAAACAGTGAAATATATGAAAACATACACAGGATTTATTATTCACATCGATTTTGTAGCTAAAAATGTAATAAGTAGTTTTAAAATTAAAGTATTTAAACCATGTATAAAGGAAACATTGTGCACTTGACGAATGAAGGAAAGTATATGGAATAGGTATATTCAAAGTTCTGTGCATAGACCGGAAAAGACTGCAAAGTAACGGAGATCTCCAGTCATATTTAACCACCTTTGTCACTGGACCAAGCTCTCCATTATTTCAAGAGTGCGTGTGGGTGGTACTGTGCAATACCACCCACACCTTAAACAATTCCACGCACAGGCCTCTGCCATGGCCGACTCAATCGGTTCGAGAATGAGACTCTTCAGTCACACTTACTTACTATCGTTGACCATGGCAGACGTCATCATCGAAACGAGGAACCGCCAAAGGGCATATGGAATAATTATATTGAGTGGGATATGCAACAACAACTTTCATTAATAATCGGAATAACTCTAGTTCTAATAATAATAGCATAGAAAATTTATTATTATAAAATAATTTAAAAAATAACAAATCTGCATAGAATTAGTACAAATATTAAATACAATATAATATTATGTATTTTTTAGTTTAGTTACTTATTTAAAAATGCAAATACGTTCTTTATTTCGTTTAAAATTGAATAAATACGCATAAATTTGTTTTAAAAAATGCGAAGATATCCGAGGAATTTCCATATAAAAGTACGCCAAATAATCTGTTGAAGGCGTCTTCTTTAACTTAAAAAAGATTTCCCCAATCCCCCGAGAAATCACATTGACACTTTTAAAAGCTTCTCGGAAATACCGGGACTTTCCCATTAAGGATGCGATTAGGTTCAATTTTAAAACAATTTATATTTTATACAAGAGGGAAATTTTAGACAAAATACCAGTTCTGTTAACTTTCCGTTTTATTTTATGGTAATGTGCGTTTGATTGGTTTTTCTACTCTCTGGTTTTCTTCGAATCGATATTTCAATACAAGTTCGAAGAAGTTTAAAATTAATACTTTATTTAACGTTGAAAAATGCCGAAAACATTTGAATTTATCTGATGAGTATTTTAATTTTATACTTGAATTGCTTAAAGTTATTTCATTTTTAGAAATCCCTCGATTTGGTGTTTGAATTTAAGTATTGTTATTTATTTTATAGAACGTAATGTAAATTGCGCAAATTTATTACAAAAGAAGGAAAGCTAGCGAACATATGCGGAAAATGACAGTGTAATCACAGCGATAGATAGAAATACAGAGGAGAGAAGAAGAGGATGGCTGAGAAATAGGTTCATGAGTCAGTTGCTGGGGTGAAGATGCAGAACCAGGAAATTAAAAACGTGGTGTTAAATATAAATCAATGGCAAGAACAACAACAAGAAGAGAATAGTCTTCTTAGTAGTAGTTAATAGTAGGTTCAGAGGCTGGTTTTGAAAGTCATCCTTCGAATATCATCAATATTTTCAACTTCACAGTTAACTCTTTAAAATCTTCAAAATGAACGCATTGTTACAAAATCACAAAGACCATTTCAATTCAACATTTTTCACAAAAATAGGTAACCGACCAAGATCGCGTGGTAACTTAGAAATCCTCAAATATTAAACTAGTGATTCTCAACACCACTACACCTAAAAAGGTATAAAAAAATTTAATGCCCTCCCATATGAAAACAAAACAGAAAAAATATATAAAACCTTCAAATCGCAAATTAAACAACTTCCAACAGCAATTACAAGTTCTAATTAATTATGTTTATGTATATGTTTTTAATAATTTAATTGTATATTTATATATTACTTTTATGCCTACTTTTATATTATTTTAAAACTTAAATACTCCCAATTCAAATACGAGAATTGATTTCTCTATTGAATTGAGTAATTTTGTGTAAAAAAAATTATAATTAGTTATGTTATGTATATGTTACAGTGGATGTGTATTACCAGTGAGAATATATTTTCACTGACGTTTCAGTGAAATCATTTCGTTACGTAATCAATACGTTTCCACCAGTGGAAATATATTTCTACTGGTGGAAATATAACTTCACTAGCAAGTTTTAGAAAATATCTTTGATATATAGATGTCTTTGATATAAGACAAATATATGCTAATACTACTCTTTAATATATATATAAATACAAACAGACACATTTTAAAACAACTCAAAATATAATTTCCACACGGACAAATACAAATAACCTACAAACCCCAGAACACATACAACATATGACCAAAGGAAATACAAATATTTTGGACTTAAACTATTTTATAGAATGCTAAAAGATTTAAATCAATTGAATTGTTCCAAGAACATAAAACTATATATTCAAACATGGATTCATAATATGGGTAAAGCCAGTATTGGTGCACTCACCCAAACATATTGACTCATACCTATATTAATTATTGCTACAAAGTGATCCAAAAATTAAGTCCACTTTAAAATTGTTCTTCATATACACCTATTATATAGAAATAAATGTAATTCTATCTACTACTCGTAATTCTAATTAATTGTACAATTGTTTGTAAACTATGTCCGTCTCGACACATAATCTCTCTAGTGAGACGGGCACAGTCCAAACAGATTTTTTATTATATAGTTACAAATAAAATAAGTAAATATATTCTACCCTAACCTATAATTGAACCTAACCTAACCTATGTGTTGAAAAGGAAATAAAAATGGCTGAGATTATAAACACGGTAGTTTATGCAGTAAATAATTTTGAATATAAATAATGAAAATACTATAAGCGAATAAAAGTGACAGTTGTAAACGCCACCCATGCCACCAAACTATTTGTTGCTATGTTGTAGGGCGACACATCGACGCTTAAGGCCAAATATTCCCGCACGGCGTATTCTCGCTTGTCAACAAATACAAACTCACTAAATGTAACCAGTGAATTTGTATCTTCATTGTTAGATATACATCCACTGACCGGCTTAGCGAAAATATACTTTCACCAGTGAAAATATATTCTCACTGGTAATACAGATTCACTGTAACATATATACAATATATGTATAATAAAATAAGTGTAAAATAAATTTAAATAAAAATAAAATAAAAAATATTTCTTGACATATCACTTGCCTCGTTCGCTTTTATACATCTCACGCAAATTCGTTGATTCTCGAAGTTTCTAACAGTCAATGGGAAATATACGAAAGTTCACACTCGCCTCAAATATTATCGTTAGTATCCTTTGTTCACTCATACCTTCCACATACTGTCATGCTATTTTATATAAAATCAATAAATCACATTTTCTATTTTTTATTAGTTTTATATCATTTATTATTTTAGTAAGCTGCGTGGTATTGCTGATTAGCCGCAAACGTGAAATCATTTAAAAAAAATTCAATTATATTATCAAACCTATATAAGTGGATATGTTGGATCTATATTTTTAATATTTAAAGCAGTGACAATAGAATACTTTACATTCCTCTTACCAAATCCTTTTATTATCTATTTATAACCCAAGACTTGAAATATAATTTGAGAATGTTAAATAAAGTTGTGGGACCAGTGTAAATTTTAAATATATGTCTCCACATGGACGGTGATTAATAAACGTACCTAAATGAAAAACTAATTGAAAGAAAATTTTTCTTCTAAGGATTAGTTTTAAACTACATTGATAAAGAAGCGATGAAGAAGATAATTAAAAATAATTGGTACCGAAAATAATAATTTTGGAGTTGTAAACGTCAGAATTATTTTTATTTATATAATTTAATTTTTTAACCATATTTTTATACAATTGCGTTCACGAATCCTTATTAAAATGCGTATGAACTTTGCCATTTTTAATCAAAACTTTAAAACAAGAAATAAAAAGTAATTTAAATTAGCAAACATTTCAAATAAATCTGAGCACAGCAGAATTAAAAAAAAACGTATCTACATAAATTAAAGTTATTGAGCTTTTAGAAAAAATATTTTTTATTACGACTTTAATTACATTTAAAAGATTTTATTATTTTAAATGGTATAAATATATTATTGAACTATTTTAAGGTTCTTCATCTTTGTATTAGTTGCGAATATTTATCATGGAACGATATTCACCATGTAAATGCAGACGACAGCATTTGTGATCCATCGCCACCTGTCCAATCTGTCCATAGCATTTCTCATACATTCCAGGAGTGGGTTTTGCATAAAAGTTTTAACCAGATTACTCCATCGTGTTGGCGATCTTCCATGTCTGATAATGTAACCAAAATATGTGATATTTTTCATACATTGTTAAATTTAATTGTGTATATTGTGACACTTTCGCTATTTTAATTTAATGATAATTTTGACCATATTTAAGCTCAAATAACGAGTTAGGTAGCATTTAACATTATTAGTACCCAAATTTTAATTTACATTATACAAATTGTAAAATCATTATTATATTATTTAAATAAACAATCTTTAATCGTATATATAACTATCCAAGAACTAAAAATGCAAGTCATGAAAAAATCATAGTATGTACAGGAGTAGCGGTCATCAAAAGATATGTATCCGACAATAGAAGAAGAAGAATGAGTAATACAGCGTCTTAAAAGTTTTTTCATTTTAGTTCATTAGCTGCACCAACGCAACGAGCGGGAGAGGGACGGGGGGTACGCTGATCGCTAGCCGCGTCCTTAGGAATCCAGTCGCTATGGAGCGTGTCCTTACCAGTTGTTCGTGAAAATTGATATCCCGACGAGGTGACATAAACTGGCCTCCACGTAGCTCCGACTTGACACCGATGGACTTTTTTTTCTATGGAACCGTTTAGAAAAGTACGTAGTAAAGTAAATTTTCCAATTTTATTTAAGTTTACAACTATTTTTTTTCACTTAAATATATTAAAAATGAAGTTTGCATTTCTATCGGTATTTTAAAATATTTGTCGTGCGCAGACAGAAATGAATCTCACTTTCCTTGGTTTTATTTTAGGAGCTGGTAAACTAGCTCAACGACTGTAAGATATCGTCTCCAGGCAATATTGCATTCGTAGAATTTTCCACAGCTACATCATCTTGGTAATCTCGTGTCCTTTTTCAGACTTCAAATTGAGTATCGCATTTATATGAAAAATATCTTTGCATACTAATTTACCGTCCGCTACGCCTTTTGAATAGCTCCTCTGGTCCTGATATAGACTTCAAAAATGCATTGAATGCACACAGGTATATTTTTAATAAATGTGTATCTAAATAATTATCAGATATCTCATAGAGACGAAGCTATGTTTATTATATTTAATGGAAGATATATAGAAATATGGGAGGTAATTACTGGGCTTACGACCGGTCTTCGGCTGGCTTAAGTGATCACTTTATATATATTCTCCAATTCTCACCCCTCAATCTCCATATTTATCAAATTTTTGAAAGTTGTATATACGGTATTATATTGACTCGCTTCGAGTACCACTACACCAACGCCATTTATAATAAGACAGGTCGTAAGCCCTGTAATTACCCGCAATATTTCTAAATATCTTCCATTAAATAATTAAAAATAGCTTCGTCTATGAAATATTCGATATTTATTTAATAACAATGCCATTTATAGGTAAAAATCCAGTAATTATGTGTTCTTGGACATATTCAAATATTGCTAAAATATGTATCTATTGAAACAGATACTTGTAGTTTCATGTTAATAATTCAACGTTTTAAAGATTGCAAATAAAAATATTATATTCATTTTTAAATTGTCTCTGAAAAAGGAGTTATGCTACCGTGAGATTCTTTGGATACCTATACTCACACATACGCTCAATAACATTAATGTACACTGCGACATTCATATACACGCGTGAGAATCTGAGGAGTTAAGGCTCTCAGACTCACCATGTGACTCATCATGTCCTTCTGATATTCATAACCAACAAACATCTCCCACAATATACAATCAATATGATCCCTAAATATCTATGATTCTAAGAAACGTTTACGTGCACGTGTCGAGTCGTGCTGTCAAATCAAACGCCATATACACGAATTGGTCCTACAAATTTCAAACGGTATATCTCAAAATCTTAACACGATACTGAGATTATCTCAACTAAATTTCAACTTATCTCACCGTGAAAAATACATGCATCCAGTTTCAGTAATACGTCATATACCATACCGGTAACAATTATTCGATGGCTTTACGGGTTTGGATAGAAGAATTCTCCCATTCCTCGGACAAAGATTAGCTTATTTTTCTTTGTTTCATTAATAAATTAATGTAGTATTTTAATATTGGTAATTAAACTACACATTCGAGGTCTTGTGCCATTTATATTATTAAAACCTTTCAAAATATATATTAATTTCTTTGAATACTATAATATTATTGAAATAATTATTATTTATAATGTGACGTTTAATCGAAATTACTTAAAATTGAATTTTATTTAACAATACACTGATTTGAATGCTATTCGTGTTTCTGATATTGTTCAAACTATTATTTATTCAATATTTGAATATGTCCAAGAACACACAATTACTGAATTTTTACCTACAAAGGCACTGATATAAAACAAATAATAGATATCTCGTAGAGACGAAGCAATTTTTAATTTTTTTAATATGTTTAATGGAAAATATGTAAAAGTATCGGTAGTTACAGGGCTTACGACCTGTCTTCGACTGGCTTAAGTGACCACTTTATATAAATATAACGTTTACTATTCTCACCCATCAATCTCCATATATATAGAATTTTTGAATGTTGTATATATGTTAATATGTGAACTCTTCTTTTATTATCACTTATTTATTTATTGCTGTTTCAGGGAAAATTAATATCAAATTTAGTCTATAGATGGCGATAGTGTAGTGGTATTCGAATAGATTCCACATATTAACAAATATACAACTTTCAAAAATTTTATAGATATGGAGATTGATTGGGTGAAATGGTGAACGTTACATTGTGTAGAGTGATCACTTGAGTCAGTCGAAGACAGGTCGTAAGCCCTGTAATTACCCATACCTCCATATATTTTCCATTAAATATAATAAAAATTAGAAAATAGCTTCGTCTCTACGGGATATCTATTATTTGTTTAATAACAGTGCATTTGTAGGTGAAAATATTGTTAATAATATATATAACATATTTAAATATTGTTAATAATTTTATGATTAACTTTGTATGAATGATTTATAATTTAAACCTTAATTATTTAAACTTTACTATCTAATTGGGTGAGTTTATAAACATTTTCGTATAAAACTGCATAATTATTTAGCATTTACACAATGATAGTCAAGCATTTTTGTTCTAGTCACAAAATATATCGGAAAACAACCGACATTTTACACTTCAAAGTTGACGTTAACGTTCTGGGAAATACGTCGTGTTCTAAGAGAGAAACCAGAGTAATCGAGATCGGTATAATATATTAAATACGTTTTGTTTTTTTCTACGAATCCATTCATAGTTGTGAATAATACAATTTATTTCAACGTACACACTCAGAATAAAAGACGTATGATAAAAACTTTAAAAATAGATCAACCCTCTTAGACCAGTTTTTCTTCTCGAACAAGGGAGTGAATTTAGAAAACAACACTACGGAGGGAAGATTTTCAGTAGTCACAAAAGATATATCATTATATTTTCCGGCACATGTAAAAACTTTTCAAAATTTGTGGAAATGAACGTAAAATTTTTTATAAACATGAACATTAGGGTAAAATCCAGCCAGAGGTACATGTATCATGAGCAATTTAAATTTAGCTTTTATATGTATATTATACAGGAAATCTCATCATTTTAAAAATAAATTAACAATTTTTTTTTAAATTCACTCTCTTTGAAAATCATGTTTATTTTTTGGGTGAAATAAATATCTAGTTATTTTTAATGGGAAAATATACATTATCTTTTAAGCTATTCTTTAAAAACTCTGGGTAGATTAAATACCAACCCGATTTCTTCGCTAAAGTCTTTCCTCAGTCTGACTCTTCCTTTTGCATTAAGCATTTTCAGTTGAGATTCCACCCCGTATTTCTAAAAAAAGGTTCAGCAAAAAATATGTTTTTTTAAAAATGAAAGCCAGTTAGTACTAGATTTCTTGAGTCTACTCTGTTATTTACCGGTGCGGTAGGTAAAGCCTTTAAGTCTGACGAATGGACACCATCAAACAAGCTATATTTTTATTACAAATCCGCGCGTAATGTCCGAGTATAATTATTACTTCGAACTTGGAAAGTGACTCGATCAAAACAGAAAATTGAAAGGAACAAAACACAATTTCATTATGTCGTTTTCTCGCGATTCAATTTGCCGGCCTAGGAAAGGAGTCGGCGTGATTTGGGTAAAGAAAATATCTTTATTCGTTTCCATCGCGCGGCACAAAGGGAAGTTTGAACCTTTGTGTCGACCTGGCTGTGTAGCTTCCAGGGGGCTTTAGGATTTTGCGACCCTTTTTTGTTGGAAACTTTTCATTTTCCGACAGATTTGAGGAGAAAGCGGCCCGCGCCGATAACCGCGAGCCATTTTTGTACAATTTGTTCGGGGAAAGGATTATTTACCCTTTATTGAACTTCGCGTATTTCACAAATAAGGTTAAGTGAATTATCTCGCGTATACATTCCGAAATCGTATTAAAGTAACACAGATCATCGTAAATTTTCGCAGAATAGTACTGTGAGGGGGTAAAGTTTAGTTTTGTTCAAATTTAGCATCATTTTTATAATGTACTCGAGGTCCATGCCCGAAGTTGCCCGGAATTCAAATATTATTATAATTTAAAATAGATAGTTAGGGTGTGGGGGAAAGGGGTGTCAATAACTATGAATCGAAAATTAGTTCTTTACTTACTATACATTCCCCGAGTGTCTAGAGTGCAACAAAATTTGAAAAGGGTGTTATTCAACATAATAAATATGTATTTATATCGTAAGGGGTGGAGTAACCGGGAGAGAGAAGGGGAGGTTTCCATATTTTTTGCAGGCTTCTAAAGAGAAACTCTACAAAATTTGATTTAGATCAGTCAAACGCTATAGGATTGTATGGACAGATTGTAGGATTGTATGGATGATCGTTGTAAACAGACAGACATTCAATTTTATATTTAGAAACATATACAAATAGAACAAAATGTAATCATGCAGAATGGAGTCATTTAATTGATATCGACGGTAAAAAATGTTGCTGAAAACTTTACTCCTAGAGGATAATTTTATTTGGAAAAACTTAAAATTGAAATACTAATTAAATGTATTAATTAGAAAGATATACATATAAAATCAATTTTATCGAAATATATTGTTGTTGCGCTACATTGTTTGTATCACCCATTGTTTGTATCAATGTGTCCAAAATTTAATAAAAATGAATTGTTAATTCTGACGTCTGCTATCGGTTTACTCAAAGGTATTTGAGAATCCGTAAAAATAAAGTAGATGGCTTTCAAATAATGGAACGATAGATGTATTAATTTGTAAAGTGTAACATATGGGTTCGAAAATTTGTCGTTAAAAGTACTGTCGCTGTAGCATAGTTGGATAATGCACCATTTCCGGTTTGGAAAGAGATCCAGATTCGAATCCCGGTAGCGCAATGATAATATTTTTCGATAAAATTGATTTTATGTATATCTTTCTAATAAATACATTTAATTAGTATTTAAAATATCGCAGACAACTTTACAATAGGAATGTGTTCTCATTAATAAATTATATTTGAGCTACGTTAGTTCCGAGGTTCGTGCCTCAGCTAATTACATATTATTACACGAATTTTATCACAAAATTTTGGTACAGACCCTCGCCAACACTAAAAAATCCACCATTAGGGTTAATATACTTCGATATCTCTCTGGTATAGATCTTCATTAGCTTAATAACGATATTTTTATGTTAAGTATCCAGATCTGATTACATCCCTTTTTCCATATCCCTCGGTCATTTTTCACAACCAGAATCTTTAACAGAATCATGGCATTTGATTGCGTCTTAAGTTGAGATGGCGTCAAGTAAATTGATGCATTTGACTCACTGTCCTCTTTGGGGGGGATATCATTAAAGTTTAATGTAACATTCATATTAGTAACAAAAATTTATTAGTTATAAGAAAAATAACGAGTACTCGTATATACCATAAACAAAATAAATCAAAAGCTGTAAGTGGTTAGAGTTGGGATCAGGTAAAATTCCATAACACCTCGAAACAAAAGTCCCACACTTGACCTACAGTGTCACAAACTTGGACACTTACAACAGGTCTTATACATAAGTTAAAAGTTTTTCGGAGTGTCCTTGCGTGATAAAGTCAGAAATGCCAATGGGATAGTCACTTTGACCGAAGGAGCAATAACCGATAGGGTAAAAATATACTAAAGTTAGGGTGCCGTTTTAGAAGCCGAAGCGTGGGTTCCCTAGTCCGTTGAATTTAGGACATATAAAATGTGGGATACAGACAGATGCGGAAAAAATAAAAAGGAATGGTGGTGATTATCAGAGATCTTTTAGGAAGAAAATATGGATTTGGACTAAAGAATAAGGATATTCTATAACATTATTATTAGGATTATGTACAGGATTATATTAATTGGTATAATATAACCTCAAATATGAAAGAAATTCACCATCGTATCAGTAATAAGAGTAATAAATTCCAGATCAAATAATAACAAAAATACAGTATCAGCCATTTACACGGTATTGCTTCGATTTTGTGTATACAGTAATACCCCGACTTACGCGAACTCGGAGTTACGCGGTTCGTTTGGCGAAACTGCCGCTAGACGTTGTACGTTGACAACACTGCCGCTAGACGTTGTACTGCCGCTAGACTGCCGCCCGCTATATTCAGTGTTTCTCTTACTGTGATATGCATTAGATGTATTTCACGTGGACTCTACGTGCACGATTACGATTCAACGATCGATGGAAGTTAAGATTGATGAACCCTTAAAAAAACTATGTCGTCCAAACGAAGTAAATCTGATTCTCCTGCAACTAGTAAGAATTTTAAAACGATATCTTTGGGATGTAAACATAAGATTATCATAGATTTTAATAACAGAATGAAAATTTATGAATTGGCAAAGAATTTTAAGCTACCGGAATCCACAGTAAGAACAATAATAAAAGATAAATAAATAATTCTTGAAGGAGTGAAAAATGCTTAATATTTGAACTTTTTTACATAAATCATTTATTTTTTAAATATTTTAAATTAATATGTATAATGAACTGCAATATTATTAAATATTTTTCATCTAAAATTAAACAAAATTGTAAGTATTTTAATGTAAAGTTGTGCTCCGACTTACGCGAATTCGAGTTAAGCGATTTTCTTCAGTCCCACCTATCGCGTAACTTAGGGGTATTAGTGTATTTCATTCATTGAAAATTTATCTATTTTAATATTTTTTTAATAATAATAATACATTTATTAGGTTCACTTTTTACATGCATTATGTACTTACATTGATAAATAATGTCTAACGGTCTGACATATTACTCTTTCAAATTAATATTCATTAATTATATATTTTCACCTAGTTAACTACTGTGAGTGTTGCGTAATATTTCAAATATCAGACAAATGTACCGAGGGTATGCATATAAAATTGGCAAAGTAAATACAACATATCAGTAAAAAAGTAAGACATATATTTGGGTACCCTGCCTGCTAGACTAGTAATTGACTGTATTATAGCAGACAGTGTTCCTCCGGTATAACAGTAAGCAAAGTGTTATGATCAATGTACAAAATATATATATATAAACAGTTAATTAAGAGATACAATTAGGTAATTCAATATACTGTTTTAACAGTTTTATTCTCAGAATCTATCTTTAAAAGTTATTGGGCGTAATTTCTCCCCATTTCATGGAGCCAGAACTACACTTTACGTGAAAAATATGCAAGACTATGGTTGCAATCTTTCACTTTTGCATTTAGACCGTTGTTTATTTTTGGTGCCAGAAATAAATGGAATCTTTGTGCAAAAGTTTTGTATAGCTTTGGCACAAGATAGTGATAGCATGTGTCATTGTTAAGTGAGGGTGCGTAATTTGCTGGTAATATTGTTTATGCCGGTAAAAGTGTTTTAGTATACCAAGGATATACATTTGGCGAATGTCTAGGATGTGACATTCTTTGAAGAGTTCATTTGAAGGATAGCGAAAATTTTTGAATCAATAAAATAAAAGATGCGTTAATACCTACACGTATTCTTAAATTTGTCTTTAATATGTGTCGAGCAAAAAGTTCAGATAATCATTCAGTTTCCTCACTTTTGATAATCATTACCTAGGTAATTACGCAAAAAAATCTTCTCTTGACTAAATTATTTCCTATATAAAATTGTTTGAAATTATTATAAACTCTTTTTATATATAGTAAATTATATATATTTATGTATGCCAGCGTTTCACAAAACAATATTCAAAAAAATTGTTAAAAAAAAGGATGATACTGATTTTATGGGCGCTACTGTACTACATAAGCAGTGAAGAATATAAATATACTTTTAAAAAATTCTTAGCCACAATTATTTTATCATTATTTTTTAACGTAATGTAAATATATCTAGTCTATCTAATAAATATAAAATATAAAATCAGAATTCAAAATTGACACCTATACATTAATATTTAATTTTTAATTCAATAGCTCACTTACTTATGTTTAAACGAATCAATATTGAAAACTTTTCGCTTAGTGTGGATAGATTTAACAACAATGAGATACCATTGTATACAAAATATCAAAAAAGAACTTTAAAGTCATAATATAGTACCTACCTCGAGAGCAATCCAAATGTTGAACGAATTTTCTTCATAAAACAACTGAGTCATCAACTTTTAATAAGCCTCTTCAACTCGGAAACAAAAGAGCGATGGAAGTGTTCTTTTCATATACAAATATTTGAATTCGGAAGCTGAAAACGCGCCAAACTTTTCCTACCTCCTGTCACAAGGAGCGCCAGAAACAACCACACAGCGGCGCGGTTCGCGAGCGACTGAGCCCCGAATGGGTTGGGACGAAGTCCGCTGACGAATCTTTCCGGTAAAAAAGAGTCGATGGTTAAAAGGTACATTTATTTAACTCGAATTTAAAAACACAGCTTAGTAAATAAAATAGCCTTTTATATACTATTACATTTACTTACACAGGAATATTTATTCGCCAAGATAAGTTTTCAAAGTTTGATATATCGAACGAAGAAAATTTATGTGAAGTTAAATTATCCGTTTTTGATGCAAGAACTGTGACGTTTGTTTCGCGAATTTTCTTTTTGGAAATCTGATGTATACCTTTTCACGAAGTTCCATCTGACTTATTTATTTTTAATCATCGTCCCCAATCAAGTATATCCAGTATTTTCCGTGCAAAAAAAAAACATATCAAAAAGCTAATCAAAAAATAATGATCGACAATCAGTCGTAACTTTGAATGCTGTGGATATTTTATCAAAAATGGATGTATATTATTTATGCTATGTAAATATTTAAAAACTATATTAAATACTAATATTTAAACCAAAGCCAAAGACGTAAGGATGGTTCATAACAAAAAAAATGTAAAAAACATATTACACAATTACTTTTTTTGTAAATATATAGGTACGCATTAGTGAATTATTTTATTTAATTATAAAAACATACCGTTAAGCGATATAAACAAAAATCATATTCAAAGTGTAGCAATAATTTCTCTGAAATAATAATAATATACTTTGTATTGTACAGTAAAGTCAATGATTTAAAAAGGACTCACTGTGTGATTAACAGGTGACAAATGTAATACCTTAATACTTCCAGCGATGTGCAAAAATCTACATCTTTGATGTGAGCAGATTTTTTTTGTTCGAAAAATATACCACAAACTTATGACATAAATTTATTTCGATGTCAATGTAATAACTGTTTTATTATAGGATGACGAATCATACTCCGTACAACATGTCACAATTCACTTACTTACTTACCATCACGCCGTTTCTCCGCGGGGGTAGGCAGAGAGGACAGAGCGCCACACTCTTCTGTCCTGACACACAATTCTCGTCTAATCCACATTCATACAACTTCTCATAGAAGCTCGCCGATTGTTGAGGCTTCTAACAGAACCATCCTCCATTAACTGGTTTACCTGGTCGTGTCAAGTCTTCCGCGGAAGTCCTCTATTTCTGGTGCCATCAACACTTGCGTCATATATCTTTCTTACCATTCGCTACTCATTCATCTGTTCCACATGACCAAACCACCTATGTGATCCTTTCTTAATCTTACTCACTATACTAACATCAGCTTTACATTATTTCCTTATTTCTTCATTCTTTACTCTGTCATAAATAGATTTGCCACATATATGCTTAAGTGATCTCATTTCCACTGCATTCAGTCTATTTTCGTTCTTTTTCTGCCAGTTCCAGGCCTCATTTCCATACATCAGTGTCGGTACCAGGATTCCACAATTGTCATAATTGCAGATATTGATCGCGGTATTAAAATTTCTGATCTAAAAATTGGAGCAACTTCAAACAGAAGAGTTTTTTTTTAAATTAACTTAAATAAACTTTAAAAATGTATCTTTTATGGATCATTTATTTGCGTCGATCACTCGGCCTCGTGTAGATTATTCCTTCGGGAAGACTTTGATCTTACTTCAAAGAAACTAGTAATTTGTAGTGCCATGTATAAGAAGAAACAAAATATGAAGGTAGAGACGTATGTGCAAGATACAAGTACAGCAACCACCATGCATTATATAGCGCTTTACAATTGGAACCAATCGTGAATATTGTCGCAATGCCGAAATTTCTGCACTCACATTTGAAATGCGTTCAGATTTTTATTTTATTTTATTTTATATTTACACACTATATTACCGAAATGTCCGTATATGGCAGATTCTGGCGTCTGAATCGGAATAGTCTGAAGTTGTTTTTCCGCTCTCCGCAATTCAAATTTTCTGTAATCTCTTACCAGTTTGGATTAGCAGTAAAAGTGATAAAATAACTGGTATCCATCGTCGCGATTTGGCTACAATTTCCGATTTGGGATGGCCGTATTTTATTGAATAAATGTTAATGTATAAATAAATATTTGAATAAATGTAATAAATGGTGCCGCACCTCAACGATCACTAATACACTCAACTTGTAAACTTACCACCGCGTCGTTTATCCGCGGGAATTCGCAGATCGGATAGAGCGCCACACTCTTCCGTCCTAGCACACGGTTCTCGCCTCATCCACATTCATAATTCTGTTCATACAAGCTCGCTGATTGAGGCTTCTAACAGAACCATCCTTCAGTATCTGGTTTACCTGGTGGTGGCGAGACTTCCGCGGACGTCTTCTATTACTGGTGCCATCAACACTTGCGTCATATATCTTCCTTACCACGTCATATATCTTCTCTTTCATCGGTTCCATATGACTAAACGACCTAAGTGATCGTTTCTTCATCTTGTTCACTATACTAACATTAGATTTACATTCTTTCCTTATTTCTTAATTATTTACTCTGTTATAAATTGATCTGTCTGGACATCGCCTCAGCCATTTCATTTTCACTGCATTCAGTCTACTTTCATTCCTCTTCTGCCAGCTCAGGCCTCACTTCCATACATCAGTGTCCATACTAGGACTCCATTGTGTATCGCTAGTTTTGCTTCGGTTTACAAGTTCCCATTAGCTTTAATTCCATTCAAAGCTCCGTTTGCATTGTTTCCAGCAGTCACCCTCCTTTCGATATCGTTCTCAGTCTTTCCGTTTCTATCAAACACACTTCCCAAATACACAAACTCATCTACTTGTTCCAAACATTCATTAGCTACAAGTATTTTGCACGTTGTTTTGCTTTCTAACAATCGAAATATTATCAATTATATTGCTCAACTTTAATTCGCTCAAGATTTACAATTGCTTGCAACATTTGACACGACGTATTGATTCGACTGTGATTATGCTAATATGAAGAAATAATGTTGTTTAATCACGCTTACTAAATTGTATAAACCGATCACTGTGAAATACATGTTTAAATATGAATTAAATATATTAATTAGAAAAATATACAAATAAAATCAATTTTTTCGAAAAATATTATTGTCGCTAAAAATATCATCGCTGTAGCATAGTTGGATAATGCACCTTTCCTGGTTTGGAAAGAGATCCTGGTTCGAATCCCGGTGGCGCAACAACAATATTTTTAAATAATAATTTAATGTATTAATTATAAATATATACATATTAAATCAATTTTGTCGAAAAATATTGTTTTTGCACTACCGGGATACGAACCTGAATCTCTATTTCCAATCCGGGGAAGTACACTACCAATTGTGTTATAGCGCCAGTACTTTTGACTACAAATTTTCGAACCTATATTCTATTATTTGAAAGCCATCTACATTGTTTTTATATGTATTTATTTATAATTAATACATTAAATTAGTATTTAATACATCACAGACCTATGTTCTGAATAAATACAATTTCACAATAATAATGTGTTCCCCTTAATAACAATATTTTTCGATAAAATTGATTTTATATGTATTTTTTTCTAATTAATATATTTTATTCATATTTAAAATATCGCAGACCTATGTTCTGAATAATTACAACTTCACAATAAGAATGTGTCCTCCTAAATACATTTTTATTAATAAGAATACATTCTTATTGTGAAGTTGTAATAATTCAGAACATAGATCTGTGATATTTTAATTACTAATTAAAATGTATATCTATCTAATTGATACATTTTAATTAGTATTTAAAATATATTATTACCTACCTACATAAAATATATTACTGCAGCGGTTTTGCAATATTCCATTTTCAGATCTGTAACAATAGACAGCGGTTTATTATTTTGAAAAAATATGCTTTCAAAACAAACAAGTCATACGTGCATATACATCTCAAAGAAATTTGTCACTTCTTTTCATTCAAATGTATCAATGTTCCATTCAATTTTCCCGTGTGACACACACAGGAAGGCATTAGAGTTTTATACATATTAATATGACGAGCCATGTAAAATAGAGTAAGGTTTTTGAAACCTCAACTTTTTCTCGTCGCGTACGTACATACAATATTTACACCAGAAAGCTTCATTTCTACTTTACTCTATATAAAGCGCAGACGGGAAAAATGTTTGAAGTGCGCGCCTACGGAATTGTATTCGGTAGGCTTTGTTGAGACTCTTCACCGAGAAAATTAGCATAATGCACTTCCGGTGTTTTTTCCATATACTTTTTTTTAAGTTTGACAAAAAAATATATCTTTATTTATTTTATAAATGAAATATTGTGTATTTGAAATAGCTTATAGACTATAAATTTAAAAATTTGCATCTGTGTATTAGTTTAAAAAATTAACATTTTAAATTATATATAATTAAACATTTCATTTTTTACATTGTATTTGTATGTTATTTGACTGAATTTATCCCTTTTATATTTGTAATATTTTATACATTAATTTTATTTATATATTTATTGATTTATACTATAGCAGAACAGCACTATCTGTTATAATACAGTAAAATACTAGTTTTGTAGGTAGGGCACCTAATTAAGTGTTTTTACTTTGCTGCCAAGATCCTCAGAATCCACAGATCAGTAAATGAATATACATGAAATGTGTACATATAGAAGAGGAGTTTGGAATATTAGCCGCATAACGGGGCATTCTACACACCTTCTTGGTGGAAACATAAATTCGATAGTTTATGACACCATTATGCAATAATAAAAGTATTTACTCTTCGAAAATAAAATCTTCGTGTAAAAAAGACGTATTTTTTACATTAATGCATATTATATGTCAGCGTTTAAATTTTCGTTCTAATCGACTCATATTTTTTAAAAAAGTCGCGGAACTATTTGATTGCGTAAGTGGTACCAAAGTGGTTACGTGGATGACACCAAAATGAAAATATTTGGACAAAAAATTTGCATTAGTTCATGTCTATATATTTAGTGTTCTGTGTCAGCAACTTATTTTTGTAACAATACAAATTAAATGTATTAATTAGAAAGATATATATTTAAAATCAATTTTATCAAAAAATATTGTTGAAAGCCATCTACTTTGTTTTTGCGGAATCTCAAATATTTTTGATAAAACCGATAGGAGATGCCAGTATTAACAATTCGAATAAAACACGTACTACGGATTGGAAGAGATCCAGGTTCGAATCCTGGTAGTGATTTTATATTGTAGGTATATCTTTCTAATCAATTTATTTAATTTGTATTAAAAACATCACAAATTTATATTCTGAATAAATACATCTTCACAATAAGAATATGTTCTCCTTAATAATAATATAAATACACTCGAAAGTATAAAGTAAAAATATATATATACATAACGAATTAAAAGTTTAAACATTTGATTTTATTGATAATATATACATATATTATACATATACGTATATTATATTGATATTTTACAATAGAGCTCAAAAAATTCTAAAATTATACAAAAATTATTTAAAAAATAATTTATTTATATTTGAGCATCGTTAGGGCGGAACTTTTATTTTATTTTATAAAGGTTACAGTTATCCGGTGTATTTTTTATAGTTTTGTACATTACTTTCTCATTTTCAGTCAATTTTAGTGTGCGCAATGTTAATTTTTTACTTTTGAGTACACCACGAAAACGTATAAAGAAATACATGTACACACAATATGAATTAATAACTTCAAAACCCTGAAATGGAGGGAAAGAAAATGTAGAAAGGCTCTTTAGATTCACAGTATAAATATATTTTTTCGAAGGAAACTGGGGATCTTCGTTGTCATGGAAGTTAAAATATTAAATTATCTTTATTTTTAATGTAATTCAATCCAGAGTTCTGAAATTTCAACAATTGCGTACTGAAAGTCTTTTTCGGAAAACTTGAGGTGGAATATTAAAAACGTATAACGAAGAACGTGACCTACAAGTGAATTTAGGACGTCACTTAAAAATTAAAGCGAAGCCACGTTAACGTAAGGAGGGCTACCTATCTGGTGAAAACATTGTTTTAACATAACCTTTTAAAATCACAACTCTTTCCTAAATAAGTGAATTTATTTTATATAAATATTATTCCAACTGAAACTTCAACTAATCTGGTCAAGTAAGTTTTCATGATCAATTTAAAATATTACGGAATAAATACCTAATAACCTCGGACTTTTTTGCAGTTTAAATAAAATATAGCAATGTTTTTTTTAAATATAGATGCATATGCTATGAAAAGAGGACTAACTTTATATGTTGTCACGTCGTTACTACCGATGCAGTAAGAAGATAAAGAGGATCCTGTTTAAATCGTTCTTCACCAGCATGTACACCTGCGAACTCTGATAGAAATACAAGCAAGTAACGTACAACCGTCTCTGAATTCAATACAACAACTCATACATAATATTGTTCGGATTGGCGCGTTATAGCAGCGCATATACAATGTTTGCCGAAGGACGTATACATGGATTCGTTCCGCTTCTGAGACATCGAGTTGCTGGCGTAAAACTGTGGCTGGAGCTCAGCTCTAACTCTCTAGTGGAAGCGGTGTTCTCATGGAAAGCTGGTTCCCTGACCAAAGAATGGCAACGACTACAGAACAGCTACAGATACAATAATGGCCGTGACTGAAATGTAGTATCTATATTTAGTTTATATTTATATATATGTGTGTGAACTTTTTTTTTTGCTTTTCTTTTCATAAGTAATATTTCGTAACTTAAATGTATTATATAATATGTATATTCTTTATAGCTAATCGGGTCTTCATAAAAAAAAAAACCCGATCACACTGGAATAAACGCATTATTATTATAATTATTATTATTATTATTTTTTATTTTATTATTATTATGGTGTGAATCTCGCGATGAGAAGTGCTATGAAGACCAACAGACTGAAATGAGAGAACAGTGTGACTCAAACATACGTGTATTGTCTTTTCTCCCGCTTAGGGAACGGATCGCTAATTGTCACTCCTATGATTGCCCTATTATACTTTGTGTAATAACATCACTAATTTATGCTTGTGGCAGTAAATGGATGTACAGTAATCTTTGTACTTAATCAACTGTAATTAACTTTATATATGTATGTTGTTGCCAATAAAGAAACCACATGGGGGCGTCGACAGGTGTAGGTTATAAATTCACAAACTAACATCTCCTCTTTTTTTAATATAATAAATCTTAAGTAATTGCATTCAAATTCTCGGGAGTGAAACTTTTCTTGCTTTTATTGAGAGGAACCAGTACATGAGTGAATACTTATATAACGGTTCCGAGAAGGGTGGTAAAAATGTAACTTGTCTAGCTAGTAAAGATGTTGTTTTACGATGATAACCTGGGTGAAAATTATAACACTCACTTAAATAAATTAACTTAATTTATCTAAACATCATTTCATTTACGAATAATCAAAAGAAATGTGATAACCTCCCATTAGATTTTTATTCGTTAAGGAAAGCGGCTATCGAAGAAAACTATTAATTAATATTTTAATGTCCATTATCGGGAAAATCTTAGCAACAGGTAGTACGTATAGTCTGCATAGGAAAGCAGCCATTTTCTCATGGAATCGTTAAGCGAGAAAGTTTTAATTGAAGACGGAAATTGAAGGATCGGATATCGAGATCCAGGAGCTGTTGTTTTGTTTACGAGGGCTGCTGGATGAGAGGGGCTGTTTCATCTCGGAAGAATAATCGACCAAACCTTCTGGAAATAAGTACAACAGTAAGTTTTCCTATTAAGAAATTCAACGAATAACTTAACTTTATGTTTGTTGGTTATCAGATCCGATCCGGTTCAAGAGGTTAAAAAATACGCAGACATTAATTTATTTGATTTATGTTTTATATTAATATAATGAAGCCATGTTTTGGAAGATATTGGAAAAAGCAATGTTCTAGAAGTAATTTAAAAAACTAAATTCGCCCATATTTTAGAAAAAAATCATTATTTTCATATTAACAAGGGTTTAGAAATTTTATATACATATGTATTTACTAGAGTTTTACAATTAGATACATTTGAAATTATAGAATAAGAAAAAATGTTAATAGTAAATTAAATATTATAAATAACCGAATCCTTTTTGCAAATAGTCACCTGGTTTTCAATTGGTTTTCACAGTAGTTTTGTAGTTTTGTTTTTATTTATGCTTGTATTTTTAATACATTGTTTCCTGAAGAAGATACCATAGGTATCGAAACACGTTGATGTATCAATACATAGTGGTTTTAAACAAAAATGTTTTTCATATCGTTCAATTTAAAAAAAGCTTATTATAATAGTTTTGTCCATTGTACGTACACTTTGAGACCCCTTATCGACCTTTTACTTGTTTGGAAAATACGTCACATTATAAATTCTAAAGTGAAAGTTTACGGAGACACCGAAGAAAATCACTTCTATAAATGAATTATTCATTTTGTTACCGGGTGAGAAGACATTGAAAACGACAGTCGTTCTGGAAGACCGTCAACTTCGATTACGGAAGAAAATGTTAATACTGTCTGTTCACTAATTAGAAGCGATCGTCGTATAAAGGTGAAATTTATAGTTTAAATGTTGAGATATCGATGAGATACATATAAAAATTTTTTTAAATTATATTTTAGGAAGATTTCATCACAAAGAGATATATACTCGTATTATTATACAAACTGCATATTATTATACAAACATTACATACCTATCTGATTGCTGATTGAAATGCGTAAAAAATCATGATCGAATTTTGCTCTGTCAGGTTAATGGAACATAATATTTTTCAAGCGTCTCGATGGCTGTATTCTATTAATTTCATTGGGAATTGTTATCATACGTTTCTATCAGTCCATATTTTTATTTTCTATAGTTAAAAATGACGTTAAAGATACACATAGTGTCCACAGAAAAAAAGAAACAACCAATTGATAAAAATGTTCTGCTACACGATGGTTTAATTCTAAGAATTGACCCCACATTGTAAAGTGTAAAGGTAAAAAAAAAATATTTTTTTATTTGAATTTTTCAAAATTTTTTTTTTAGGTTATATTGTATTTTGCGCACTGTTTTGCATCAAGGTCTGGTGTACAACAATGGTTTTCTCATATATAGTATACACAACTAAGTAATAAAAGAATAGGAAAAATTTTATAGAGCATCTTACAAAATGAAAAACAGATAAAAGGTACCAAAATAAAAAACACAAATATAAATAATAATACAATAATAGGTTTTGGTTTACATCTAAACACTGGTATCAAAATATGCATAATACGGTTCACTTTATGTTTAATAACATACAATTACTGGGAATAATATTACTATTATAACTTTCAATTATATGAATGTTTTCATAAGTCATCATCATCATCATTTATTTACAGTCGACTCACGAACCTGCCATACTCTTTGGTCCTTCACCAATATTCATATAAAATGGTTCAAAGTTCATACCGCTAGCAAATGATTAAAATAATTTATAAAAAAAGATTGTCATAAATGTGAGTTATCAAATGAAAAACAGACATGTCCAGTTTTTATGGTTTTTGAGTTAAGTATGTACAAATATAAAGAAAATTAATATCTACAATTAGACAAATATTGCTGAATTTCGTATATAAATGCATTTAAAATTTATTTATTTCAATCGAAGATATGTCCAATAGATAATTAATTCAAACCCAGACAAATATGTTTTCAGCCAATAAAACGACAGTATTTGGTTATGTTCAATATGATCCCAAATGTAAGAGCTGTGCTACAATGGTTTTTTGCATTTTACTCGAAAACAAATAAAGTTGACACGTCTGCTTTTGATTCTGGACCTCACAAATATATTATGTAACATATTGGATATAATTGAACGGTTATTCAACATATTCATTAAAAGCAAACTATCACACGTTCCTCTCTCCGAAACTCATGAAGTTTCAAATCATTAGTTTCAAATTATTATAAGACCATTGTGGTAAATTAATTTATTGATGACGTGAAAGCTTTCCAAACTGCATTCAGTATTGTCGGTCTAAATACAGAAAGCTCATTGACCTACTGGGGGGGGGTTCGTGAGTATGATCGTGTGCATTAATTACTTTAGTTTATCCAACGGCCAGCGCTTTCGTCTGCAGTGTGGGAAAACGAGACCCGTAAATCCGTTCCGCTATCCCGGTGATACCTTATATACTCTTGTAGCTGCGATGTGATAAAGTTGTGCATGACGTCTGCACTCACACTTATAGGCCAATACGAGTTCGAAGATAATATTGCCATTCGGTTCAATACAGGATTTGGGATTAGGCAGGCAAGTAAATCAAAGGTAAGTCTGACTGGCCCGGGTGCGAGCAAAGGACTTGTGAATAAATTCCCACTCCACATGGTTATCGAAGCACATCGTTTAATGAGCATTATGGCATTGAGTAGCCGGTTGGTGTAGTGGTCAAGACGTTGGCCTAGTGATCTAGTGGTCAGAGGTTCGCGCCTCGATCCAGGACACCGGCATGTTAGTCCTATTTTCATAGCACAAGCGTTTAGCTTAGTTTTAAAATAGTAAGAATATTGATGTGACATGTATTCCGTGTACGCATTTCATTAAGAATTCAATAGAAATGTTATAAAATAGCCTTAGTTACACTTACCTGTACAGTTATGTAGTGACTATATCAATATTTGAATATGTTTTTGGAAGTTGTACTATATACTCGAAGTGTTTTCACATAGTAACAATTAGTAATTTGATAGATTGATTAATGGGTGAGAATGGTGAACGTTTTATTTGTATAAATTGATCACTTAAGCCAGCCGAAGACAGGTCGTAAGCTCTGTAATTACCTATACTTTAGTATATTTCCATTAAATATAATAAAAATAGTTTCGTCACTATAAGATATCTATAATTTATCAGGAGAACATATTCTTATTGTGAAGTTGTAATTATTCAGAACATAGGTCTGTGATATTTTAAATATGAATTAAATATATTAATTAGAAAGATATACATATAAAATCAATTTTATAGAAAAATATTGTTGTTGCGCCACCAGGATTCGAACCTGGATCTCTTTCCAAACTGGGGAAGGTGTATTATCCAACTATGCTACAGCGACGATATTTTTAACGACAAATTTTCGAACCTATAAGATATCTTTTTGATATTTGTTGCGCTGCTATGCTATGCTATTTGAGATTCCGTAAAAATGAGGTAGATGGCTCTTTCAAATAATTGGACGATTAAATGTATTAATATCAAATAGGTAACATATAGGTTAGAAAATTTGTCGCTAAAAATATCGTTGCTGTAGTATAGTTGAATAATGCACCTTCCCCGCTTTGGAAAGAGATCCACGGTTCAAATCCCGGTGGCGTAACAACAATATTTTTCGATAAAATTGATTTTGTATGAATATCTTTCTAATTAATATATTTAATTCATATTTATCTATAATTTGTTTAGTGACATGGTTTTATATTTGTTCATACTATTTCTTTAAGACCATCGATTTTATTGAACGCCGAGTGAAAGATATTTAGTACAAGATCATCATTATCGAATGTTAACATGATGAAGTCATTTTCGTCCATTTTCACATTCATGGTTCCATCCGTCATATTTTCTTGCTGGCTAGTTAGCAAAATTGGACAGGATTATAAAAAGGATTAAATATAAAAGCTATGAAATTGTTTCCCTCCTGTGTCATGTGACCAGTTACAGAGTAAATGCGTGATATATGTTTCGCTCCTTAGCGAGAATGTTTGTCATCAAGAGAGTGTATTTGCATATGTATCCGTGCTGTATAGATTAACATAAAAGGCCTGAAAATTTTAACATTTGATACAGCCTGAATTATGCTGAAGATTGCAGCGCATATGACTGACTGTGATAACAATTATGTTGACATTTGTTTATTTGGTCTAGCTAAAGCACATCAGATTAAAATGCTACTTTGAATTTTGGGAGCACAGAAGGCTACCTGCTTACATCAAACATTTTTTGATGATCTATATATTCACCGGTAAGGCCCGTGTTCACGAAAAGAGACACTATGAAATAATCTCAGAGATTTTGTTGAGGTAAATCTCAATACCATGTATACAACCAATAATGTGTTATTTTAAACAAAAATCTAATAATTTTGTATCATTAAGTCAATATTTTATCATCGTAACAATTTAAGTTAGGTACTAGATTTATTTAAAAATAATTATCATAATTTTTTTTTTTTTTAAATAGATATTTTAAAACTTTAATACAACTACATAGTTAATTTGAAATTCTGCTGAAGGAAACGGAATTTTCGAAACCGGCTGGTGTATTAAAATAACACAGTGGTTAAAAACAAAGTTAAATAGTTTATATTAAAAAAAAAAACTTAAAACTTATAATACAAGAAAGGATTCAAAAAAGGCGATGTTATGTAAGGCCGTGATATTCACCAAATAATGATATGGGAAATCTTAACCTTAAGGGTTCGAGCCAGATACTGTCAGCTGCGAAGAAGAATAGCAACAGATGGAAATTATTATGAGTTATATATTATTAACACAAATATAAATGTATTAATTAGAAATATATACATATAAAATCAATTTATAGAAAAAACATTGTTAATGCTACCGGGTTTCGAACCTGGATCTCTTCCTATTCGGGGAATGCATTAACCGATTATGCTACACCAATATAGTGAGTTGACGACAAATTTTCGAATTTATATGTTGCACTTTCAAAAAAAAAAGTTTAATGTTATTAGTAACTATACTATAATATAAAGTAAGTTCGGGCAGGATAGAATAGTTATTCCGTAATATATGGTTAACGAATGTATGAGTGCGTGAAAGGTTAGTGGGTGTGAGTGAGATAGTTATGGCGCGGGGCTCTCTGCTCCGAACCGCGATCCGGGTTACATTTAGTAATTATCTTGTATTATATTGCATATTAAAGGGTGTTTTTTTAGAGACTTGTTTTTTGAATTGACAATACTTTTTCCAGTGACAACCAATTTGACAGCTGACAGCTGATTTGTGCTCAGTTTGGTTTTCCATTTCACCGTGAATAGGCTCACATCAGAACAACGCTTGAAGATTGTGCAAATTTATTTCAAAAATCGTGGTTCAGTTCGAGAAATTTACCGTGAGCTACGTCTATTTTCGTCCATCCGAGCAAGTCATTCGAATAAACATGGATCGTTTTCTGCACCACGCATACTTTAATTGATACGTATCCGCAGTGACGTCGCAGTGCATCAAAAATGATGCCGGCCAGAACGTTACAATCAATGAAGAGCGCTATAAATCCATAATTACTGACTTTTTCGTTTCCCAATTGAACGACATTAATATGGAAGAGCTGTGGTTTCAACGAAACGACGCAACATGCCACACAGCGCGAGTCACAAATAATTTATCAAAGGGAACATTCGATGAGCGCATAATTTCCGATCGTGTGATTTAACACCTTTGGATTATTTTCAGTGAAAATATGTGAAGTCGATAGTCTGTGCCGATAAACCAGAGATAGTAGACGACTTGGAAGCCAACGTTCGTCGCGTTATTTCCGATATACGTCTCCAGCTGCTCTAAAAAGTGGTCGAAAATTGGACTTCCAGATTGCGCTTTATTCGAGCCAGCCACGGCGCCTATATGCGCGAAATCATATTTAAAAAATAATGGCATAAAATTATGTTTCTAATAAAGCCAAGACCATGGCCGTTACCACAATTTTTATCTATTTTATTTCATTTTAAAGTTCTGTACCTCTAAAAAAAACATCCTTTATATTGAACGTGTCGAGAATAAAATAATATTGTTACCCAGCATTCTGTTATCATTCCGATGATACTACCATGAAGAAACTGCAGTCGTTATAGCTGACGCTAGAGAGAAATATCTTCATCGTTGTAAAGATATAGGATGTCCAGCAGAAAAAATTTAAGATTAAATTTTAATTGCTCGTAAACCATCATGGTGAGATAAGTGGCAGGGGTATAATTCAACGCGCGTGATTTGCTGAGTTACTTGATACCTGGGTTCAACAACAGAACACAATTTCAGCAAGTCGGAGCCACTCCACACACAGCTAGAGTTTCAATGGAGATGCTGTGGGGAATTTTTCCCAATAAATTAATCAGCAAGTACCCTAACGGTGACATACTCTGGACACCTCGGTCACCGGACATTACACTGTGCGACTTTTTTTGAGAGGATACCTTAAGTCAAGAGTTTACAGCAACAATCCTCGAACAAGAAAATATCCGCCGTGAAGTTGCTGCTATTAAACCAACGCTTTGCTCTCGTGTGTTCGCAAATTTAATAGTCCGATTGCAAGAGTGTCTTGAGAGAAATGGACGGTATTTAGACGATATTTTTTATAAAACGCATCACATCTGCATCGTTAAACTCCATTTTGTATAAATAAAATATAAGAATAACATTGTAGTTTTATTTTTATTTAATGTAAAACACGCTTTATTACAGTTATTTAGAAAAAAGAAAGGAATGGTAGATCGAATGCATGTGTGAATTAATAAATTAGATTATAATACAACCATATAGCAGATATAATACGTGCCGCGTAGCACCCACTAAATATTCGATGAAAGCATTCGATGGCCAAGTATCGTCTTCTTTCACCAGTTGTTTCCCGCTTCTGAACGCAGGTTGGCCATCGATTGAACATTAACATGGCAGAGCAAACAAAATAATACGTAGTATGTAATAAATGTTACCTTTATATTGGACGTGCGTAGGCGTTCGGAGTACTTCAAATATTATGATTTCTTTCCTTTGTTGCCTATTAAACGCTGAGATAAAATAATATTAAAAGATTTTCGTCAATCGCCCTAAGTAAACAGGAATTCTAATATTGTTTCGATGCTTATTAAGCCATATATTATTACGCTTTTCATATGGCAGTCGACAAGTCCTGGCGATGAAAACACAAATTTCCAGTCTATGTATTATATATACACACAGCCCCTATATAATGGCCGATACAGTAAATCTTTAACACACACTCTACGGTGGTGGATCAGATTTGACCCAGGTATTTATAAAAATATGAATAACGCTACAAATATTCGTTTAATGCTGTATTTTCAAATAATTTGAGATATAAAGAAATGTTATCGGACGAGATTCAAATGAGTTATTGATAAAAATATGAAAAAACGCTCAAAAACTGATAGTCTGATTGAATCTCAGCGCTTACGCCAAAACATATATTGTCAATATTTTGAGCGGGAATGCGTCCAAGATCCAATTATTTGAGGGGCGTTGCGCCTACGTGTAAGTTTTATGACACTACCTGCTCGGATTCCTACGAGAAGATCACATGTTCAGTGGATGTTTATATTTTGGCTGTGTAGGGCGTCTGTTGATGCGTGAGAATATGTACATTATTCGTAATATTTTTTAATTTTTACCTTTAATTTTTTAGCAGAAACATTACGGCATATCATGTAATTTCATTAAATCATATTTATAATGAAATATCTATAAAAAATCTCCCACAAAACGGTTGAAAAACTAAAAACTTGAGGTGGGTCTAAAATGACCCACACCGCCGGACGTGTTTTGTTTTGATCCACCGGGCAGTAAGTGTTAATACAGCACATACATAATACATATCACTAACATATTTCATGACTCATTACTCGCCAAATAGCAACATGTCAATCATTTATGAAAGCACTAGAAATTATACATTTCCATTTCCTCTAAATTCAATTCCGTTTCCGTCTCCAATATTTGGCTATGGACCGCGATATTAAATTGCATATTTCTTCATGTTAATCGCGTTATTCTAGAATAATCTCGACATTTCTGCATGAATATATTTCAGAAATGGTCATAATACTGACATTTTTAATTCGAAACACATTTCTGTGCTTTGTCTAGATCAATAATGTATTTTATGATTGTGTTCAAGCTCGATGACATTACATTAAGGGGACAACTGTTCCAGGCCCCGAGTCGAGAGGATCCCATTTCGTACCTTGAAAAATTACAATTGTTCTTTTTTTTATAATTTTTTTTATTTACATTTATTTTATTATATTTACATGTATTGTATATACATAACTTAATTAATTATAATTTTTTTTTTACACAAAATTACCCAACTTAATACAGAAATCAATTCTCGTGTTTGAATTGGGAAGTATTTAAGTTTTAAAATAATGTAAAGGTAGGTGAGGTATAAAAGTAAGATATAAATATAGAATTCAATTATTAAATACTTATATACAAATATAATTAATTAGAACTTGTAATTGCTTTCGGAATTTTCTAATATTTATTTGATTAGCAGGCTTTATAATTTTTTTTCTGTTTTGATTTTGTATGGGAGGACATTAAATATGTGTATACCTTGATAGGTGTAATGGTGTTGAGAAGCAGTAGTTTTAAATTTGGGGATTTCTATGTTGCCACGCGATCTTGATCGGTTACTTATTTTTCTGAAAATTGTTGGATTGAAATAGTATATATGAATTTGTAGCAATGCGTTATTTTTGAAGATTTTATTTAAACTGAGAACCCTTAAAGAATTAAGCATCTGTGAAGTTAGAAATATTGATGGTTTTCGAGGGATGACTTTCAAAATCAGCCTCTGAACTTTTTCTACGGGTAAGAGGTTAATTTTGAAAGTCCCTCCCTCTCCACCCTAACCGATTATACCGTATTGTAAAATAGATTGGTCAAAAAAGTAATAAATTGTTTTAATCATACTAGATGATAGGATATTTCTCAATCTAATGAATATGTAAATAAGTTTTCTTACTCTGGTGACCAGATTGTGTACTTGTTCGTTCCATTTTAATTGTCTATCCACTATGACACTCGGATACTCAATACTATTTTTGCTTTTTATGGAGATAAACATTTGGCATCTTTGCATTATTTTTTATTCACACACTGTGATGAATGTATCTCGATAATAATATTGTTTTTGAAATTTATTTTTTTCAGAGAGAATGGGATTCATATTATAGAATATTCAATCACTCTTTCAGTTTATGTAATGTGTTTGTAATTAATAATGCTTCCGTCACGTTTAGCCATTTTCCCACTCACTGCAAATATTTAAAATAAAGTTATGTTTTAGTTTAGTTATTATTTATTTGCTTATTATTTATTTATAAGTCTCATTACAGCTGTATAGCTCTCGATTAAACGGCCAAGTCTAGGAGTAAGGCGAAAACGAACGTGTTTTTAATATCTCTAGATTAAGATTACTTCAATGTTTTCTCTTTTATATATTCAATAACAATATGTAAATATATAGCCGCGAAATCGTAATACGGCTGACAAATATATTGAGTATCTGTCATCCTGTCATCTCATCTATGTCACGTGGTCATATCACGTCGCACTATATCACAGTTTCTTATCTATGATAGAATTGTCAAATTATGACATGAATGTTTTATTCGTATTTTTCAAGAATATTTTTAAATGGATATATATATTTCAATGTTAATACGTAGAAACGCCATTTGTACAATTCCTGGGACAGCAATATAGAATGCTTGTAATATCGCCTATAGATTTATAATTGATGCATTTAATTTGTATTAAAATATCACATCACAAATAATAATGTGTTCGTCTTTAAAAAATTATATTTAAGTTTATATGTTAACTTTGTAGTTAGACACAATTATTAATTTTAAAAAAAATTCACGTTGTATAAACCATTTTCATTAATTTGAAGTCGGCCGGTTTCGATACCACCGTATCTTCGTCACGACGAAAGTACACTAAATAATCCATAACATAAATTTGAAAATAAATTAACTACGAACGTATATATATTGTAACTTTACAAGTTGACGCATCCGCATGTAGGGGCACACGAAACGCCAGAATACCATAAATTCTGCGCTATGGTATCCCTGAAGTTTTTTTTACACCAATAGGAAGCCACTATTTTCGACCATTACGAGCAAGGCCAATATGGCAGAATGGTTTCCGTATCCAGATCGAGACGGGACGGTGTTGGAGGTGGTGCGCCACCCGGCCGCTCGCCACAAGGCGTTGGAGAAAATTTATTTGCGACCATGTTGCATTTTACATGGTAAGTCGGGAGATTTATAAGGACCCTGATTCATTCGAAAATTGGACCATCGCCCGCCAGTGACTGGGACATGGATAGTTCCCGGCTTCAATTGCCCGTCTCGACACAGAATTTCTCTAGTGAGACGGGCTCAGTCCAAACAGATTTTTACATTATATTATATAGTTACTAATAAAAATAAAAATAAATAAATGGTCTGCCGCCTGAAAACGCGGACCTGATCAGTAATGCAAGGAATCTCAAGCTGTATAGGGATTTCATCAAAACGTGAACTACGAGATGGGGTATATTAGGCAGATGATGACAATATCGTGTCAGCGAGAACGCGGACACTTCACTTTTAATAAGTCAAATTCTTAAAACAAACAAAATCGTGCTTAACTCCATTGGCCTGTATTGTGTATGACATGAATCACATCATTGTGTTTCGTCCAAGTCCCTTCATAGGAGAGTTCATTCTTGTACCAACTGGTCTCTTTAATTTCATACATAACACTCGATTATCTATGTGTTTGTAATGTTGTTATGTACCTGTATTTTAAAATAAATATAGATAGCACTTAAAAGGGCGCAGGAAGGTTTAAATTAAAATCTCTGTTCGTTTTCGCAATCTCTTACATTATCTTTTGTTTTTTATCTCCTTTCTTTTGTGTTTATTAATTGTACATTTCGCGTTTATTTTCCGCATTTTGGGACTCTGATGTAACCGCGTGTGAGAAAGATCTCCTCCACTACATCTAATGAAGAAAACCGGAAAGTATTACTGTGTTACTAAACTGTTCTATATTTATTTTTAAGTAAAACACATTATTATTGTAAAGTTACAGTTTTTCCGAACATATATAGTTCTGTGGTATTTTAATACAAATTAAATGTATCAATTAGAAAGATATACAGATAAAATCAATTTATCGAAAAAATAATTTGGTTGGTACCGGGATTCGAACCAGGATAAAAATAAATAAATAAAAATGGAATAACAAATGTTTCAATTTGAAAAAGCTGCAATATATAGGTTCGAAAATTTGTCGTCAACTTACATGGTTGATATTGCGTAATGATAAACGCATTTCCCCGAATAAGAAAAAATCCTGGTTTGTATCTCGATAGCAACCTAAATATTTTTTCGATAAATTGATTTTTTCTGTATATCTTTCTAATTTATACATTTAATTTGTATTAAAATACCACAGAACTATATATGTTCGGAAACACTGCAACTTCACAATGATAATGTGTTTTCCTTAAAAATAAATATAGAACCCTTACGGTTGTTCTTTTCTATCTTTATATTTTGTCTATTTTAATATTTTGTAAAAAATAAGTTTCTTTATATATTATATATTTGTAACCTCCCTGCATAATTAATATATTTTTATAAATTTAATTTCCATAAGTGAAGGAGATACAACATTATATTTTAAGGTGAGTATGCATTTCTAATGTTGGGAACCCACCAACTCATATTCTCCTAGGCTGAAGCCACCGGTGGAAGGATGAGACTCCGGTCTCACCTCTAACAATGTGAATGATATATTTGCTATTTAAACATCTCAGTCGGATTATTACCATAGCAATGCCGCACAGCAATCATAGTAACCAAAGAACGAACGGCTTTTAAACGGAATAATACGTTTAATTTCAGCATTGCTGCTTTTAATTACTGCATTACTGCTTTTAATTACTGCATTACCCCTCACAAAAACAGGGTTTTGGTAGGGTAACGGAATGGTTAAGACGTTTGATACTTAAATTTGGTATTATTAATATTATTTATTAGGAATGAAGAATTTTAATAATGTTAGATCATAAAACTAGTTAGGTATGTGTATAGATTTTAACGTACATGTATTTAAAAAAAAAACAACATTTGATCGATTTTTTAAATTTAAAAAAAATATTTTTTTAAATTGTTTAAAAACTTTAAACTTAAATTATTATTTTAAATACAAATTAAATGTATTAATTAGAAAAATATACATATAAGATCTATTTTATCGAAAAATATTGTTGTTGTTACCGGGATACAAACCTGGATCTCTTCCAATCCGGGGAACGTGCATTAACCGATTATGCTACATCACACAATACATTGACGACGAATTTTCGAATCTATATGTTACACTTTTCAAATTGATACATCTATAGTTCCATTATTTGAATGCACTTTCCTCTGATCGGAAGAGATCCAGGTTCGAATCCCGGTAACAGCAATAATATTTTTCGATTAATTGATTTTATACGTATATCTTTCTAATTAATACATTTAAATTGTATTTAAAATATCACAAACCTTTGTTCTGAATAATTACAACTTCACAATAATAATATGTTTTCTTTAATAATAAATTATTATTGTTATTGCAGAACTGCCTCACTCTCACTAGCCGGAGAATTGTATGCAGCTAAAATTCTCAAATAAAATAGCGATTAAAGTTAAACTAAACTTATAATTATTTCGGGTTAAAACTACTTACAAACCCTTTAAAAGGGGCGATGTGAAATAGGGGTGGTCGAGGCTGCGTCGACCGACTCAATTCTTTAGTTCTATTGTGCTACCGATACCAACAATAAAAAGCCAACAAAATTTGAATCATCGTGAAATACCAGAGGCCGGTGACCATTCAGAATTTATTAAACTTCGCTTAAAAGCTATTCTTTGTTCAAAAGGCCATTTAAACTTTGAGTTATGATTTTAATTAAAACGCAAGTTGTTTTCAGATATTCCGAAATACTTTTCCCCATGATTAACGGAATTTTCTTTCCTCATATTTATTAATATTTGCGAACATTAAAAGCGGAATTCAAGCCGTTTCAAATGGTGTCGCGCGGTCCAGAATTATTTTATTTGCGAACATTAAGATTTGAAAAAAAATCATGATATTTTATTAAGTGAAAAAGTAATCAATTATAATGTAGCTTTTAGTTAAAGTACGTTCATTTTTGCAAGCTAAGCGACATTTTCCATTAGTTATAAGTATTCAATTCGTTTCTTTTAAAGTCAAATGATAAACTTACCTACCAACGAAACATCTGGTTTCTATTCTCTATCAACACAATGCATGAAAAATACTGTAAACGCCGTTTCATTCGAAATTTAATGACGTGTGTCACTCACCCTCCCCCCCCCATCGCGCCAAGCCCCGACCACCCTCGAAAATATAAATATTCGATTGAAAATTTATCTACATTTAAAACAATCAAAGTATACAATTTAATTATATTCAATAATGATGGTTGTAGTGTAATATTATAAGTATAAAATAAATATTTTACGTAAAATACATTATTGTTATGCAATTGCTGTCGTTAGAACATAGTTCTGTGGTATTTTTATTACAAATTAATTGTAGCAACCTTCAAAATTAATTCAAATTTATTAAAAATGAATTAATTTATTTCTGGTTACTCCAAGCGTGCATTATCAAAGGTATTTGAGATTCATCACGATATAAAGTTGATTGCTTTTTAAAATTGAATAACAGAATTTGAAAGACTCATTTAATGCAAGTTCAAAAATGTATAGTAAATCTACTTGGTTGATATGGCGAAACTGGATAATGCATTTTCCCGGATAGGAAAAGGTCTTGGTCTGAATCCCAGTAGCAAATAAACATTTTTTTGATAAATTGATTCTAAATATGATCAAGCTCACAAACAAATTAAATGAATTCAAAGGATTGGCAAAGCAAATACAAAATACCTTAACTGAGCTTTTCGAGAAAAACTTTCAAAACCTTACAGACCAAATATCAGAGACAACTCATATGCGGCAGATATCAGACACAATGTATAGAATGAAATTAGGGGATTTATGAATGTTTGTATGTGCAGGGCAGGCAAATGGTTATAATTGCAAAAATGATATGACATTATGGAAAAATTAACTCATGTTCTAAATATGAATTAAATATATTAATTATAAAGATATACATATAAAATCAATTTTATCGAAAAATATTGTTGTTGCGCCACCGGGATTCGAACCTGGATCTCTTTCCTAACCGGGGAAGGTGCATTATTCAACTATGCTACAGCGACAATATTTTTAGCGACAATTTTCGAACCTATATGCTACCTTTCTGATATTAATACATTTAATCGTTCCATTATTTGAAAAATTTATATGTATATCTATTTATATTTTTTATGTGTATATCTTTCTAATTAATATATTTAATTCATATTTAAAATATCACAGACCGTCTGTTCTGAATAATTACAACTTCACAATAAGAATGTGTTCTCCTAATAAATTGATTCTAATTGAATTTGTAAAATATTTGTTCGATATTTATAACAGGACCAGTTGTACAGTTTTACTATAACTATCTGTACTTTACTCTTATCGCAGAGCACGACTTTTTCTGTGAGTGATCTTGGTCTTGTGAACTGCCAAGAAGTGTCAACGTCCTGCTATGTACTCGTCACGTAGTTGTTTCTGAAGTTTTTGATTTAGGAGAGATGTGACTACAGCTGAGAAAATCCAGGTAAGTCGTACTTCCCGGTTGGCCCTTGAGCCTTTATTGTTCTGCCCCTGTAACAAATTCCTATCACCCTTCCCAATTCAAACTCAAGCTCTCTTCAATCGACTTGAGATATTTATTACACCTTAGAATTATGCGAAGCGAGGCTTAACAAAATATACCGGCGATCGTGCGAAACGATGCACATATTTACAAATAAAAGATTTAATGAAACTCCTAGCGTTCCAGATTTAATGTTCCAGAAACTTTAGATTAGGGATGCTCAGCATTTTAGCCATCTGTAATCCATCCATGACCCACTGCCAATATCGTGTACTACTTACAGGGTTACCCGGAAACACGGTCGATGTGTTAAATTATACAAGTTATCCCGTTGCAGTTTCGGTCGCAATCCAACATTCGCTTAGATTTTATTAACGTAGTGTACCCATCCTCTGGCTGGTAGCAACCTTATCGTGACAATTAGCAAACATCTCCGGGTGTATAAATAAATTATGCATTTTTGCACACATACAAGTATTAAATAATAACAAATTTATAGCATTTTGATAATTAGGATTATTAAAAAACGCATATGAAATTAATGATTTTTATAAGCAATGTTTGATCACAGTGTGCGCACAAAAAATCTTCTGTGCAATTTTAAGGATCAGTGTTATTATTTGTGCGCTGGTGGATAGTATAATCTAAACATTACCATACCAGTATAAGGTTACTGGTAGGGCCCGAGTTGACCACATTACTAATAAGGATGTATTAAGATGCATACATAAGTCAAAAGAATTGATAAAAATTATCAAGAAAGCTTGATACTTCAGACACATTCTCCGCAATTAAGAAATATGATATTTTACAACTCATTATGCAAAGGAAGATTGAAGGCAGCAGAGGCAAAGGTAAAAATAGATTATCTTGGGTGTGTAACCTCTGACATTGGTGATTTATCCTGTATAAAATCACCACAATATTGATGATCTTGTAGAGAATGTGGTTGTTGACTATTATTGACTCGTGAGGATCTTAATTATGTGATCGTATCAGTAGGTTTTGTGCATGGTGAGACTGAATCCCCTAACTCTCTTCTAGTCTCATGCGTGTTGGTGCACGTCGCAATGTATATGAACGTGCGTGTGTGATTATTTATACTGTATATAAAGCAAGGTATTCAAAAAAAAAGATAACTTACAAAAGTTGGCATTTATTGATTGGAATCATTTACAATGGCAGATATAACGAGAATATAGTATACAGTATGAAGTTGAAAACTGGAGTAGCTCGCTTGAGATGTTGACAAAAGAACGATCTGCGGAGAAGTGGTCGACTAGCTCTTCACACTTCTCCGTCACGATGTATTGGCATCTGCTTATTGGTCAGTTCAGTCAGGTGATTCCTTACACAACCATGTCTATATGGCGCGTGCAAGACCACCACTATCTTATACGGGATAAATCAATATGGTCGCCAACCTTCGATAGAAGGCGGCACACGAAGAAGAAGTCTGGTTTAAAAATTGTTTGCCCTATGATGCCAAATCGTGTAAGCGCGTGCACCCGCATATCTTAGAGAGAACATTGGATTCAAGTAATGTAGAAATTTTGATTACGGCAATAAATAATTTTGAGACGTGTCAAACATAACATATTATAATTGTCCCAAAAGTCTTATTCATAATAAAAATTCTGTAATAAAATAATCGATGGGTTTAATAAAAAAAGTTTATTTTGCATACTGAAAACTGCTCGCCACGTATTCTCCGTGATAACTGCCATTTTTATTTAATTTAATTTTTAACACATTCTCTGCGGCGGTGGGTCAAATTTGACTTGGATGTTTGGAAAAATATGAAATACGCTAATGTAATGCTGTTTTCCGTCTAACTAATATTTTATTAAATATTTTCAGATTTGAGATACAAATAAATGTCATCGGACGAGATTCAAATGAGTTATTGATAAAAATGTGAAAAAACGCTCAAAAACTGACCTAAAACAGTTGGATTGAATCTCAACGCTTACGCCGAAACATATATTGTCAACATTTTGAGCGGGTAGACAAACGACACCAGGTATGCATCCATGTATCTGTTTTGACTTATTTTTGTCTAGCGGCCCTTAGACAATGCCAGTAATATAATTATTTGAGGGGCGTTGCGCCTTAAGTTTTATGACACTACCTGCTCGGGTTCCGACGAGAAGATCACATGCCCTGTGGATGTTTGTATTTTGACTGTGTAAGGCATCTCTTGATGCGTAAGAATATGTACATTATTCGTAATATTTTTTAATTTTTAACTTTATTTTTTTAGCAGAAACATTACGGCACGTCATGCCATTTCGTTAAATCATATTTAAAATGAAATATCTATAAAAAATCTCCCACAAAACGGTTAAAAAACCGAAAACTTGAGGTGGGTCTATAATGACCCACCACCGCCGGACGTGTTTTGTTTTGACCCAAAATTTTGTTAAATTGATTCAATGACGGAGGTAACACTGTATACTTTTGATTTATAGTAGCCCCATAGGAAAAAAATCATTAGTGTCAAGCCGGGGCTAGGTAGAGGCCAGTTTATGTCACCTTGTCGGAATATCAATTTTTCAGGACACGCTCCGTAGCGACTAAATTCCCAAGGACGCGGCTAGCGATCGGCATACCCCCCGCTCGTTGCGTTGGTGCAACGAATGAACTTTTGGGAAATTGATTTATTGTGAATTTACAGTAAATTATTAACAATCATTGTACTTTTACAAGGTATTTATTGCTAATGCAATGACATTTAACGAGATATCATTAATTTAAATCCAAACATTGAACATTTTGAGACATGGGTGAATATCCGGTTGAATTAAATGTGTCGAAGGCACCGCTATATATTATAATGTATCAATCTCCCAATAATTCTTCGCAGTATTGACCACCATAGCTTCTTCAACTCTATCAAAAACCCATAGATGCCCTCTGTAAGTTAAATATTATTTAAACTAATATTTTCCTTTGGGTGGAGCGAGATTTCTATGTGACAAATTAAAAAATACATAGTGCAGTGGTACTCGAACTGTTTCCACATATTAACATATGTACAACTTCCAGAAATTTTATAGATATGGAGATCGATTAATGGGTGAGAATGGTTAACTTTATATTTGTATAAAGTGATCACTTAAACCAGCCGAAGACAGGTCGTAAACCTTGTAATTACCCCATACTTTCATATATTTTCCATTAAATATAATTTTTTTTAAATTGTTTTATCTTTATGAGATATCTTTTATTTGTTTATTATGTAAAAATCCAGTAATTGTGTCTTCCTGGATATATTCGAATATTGTTAAAAAATAATTATTTACGAAACAAAAATAAACATATTAGGTCAGGTTTATCGGAGCGGCCCCCTTTATTACGGTTCCAACATGTAGTCCCTGCTTTATCTACCCCGCAGTCAGTTACAACTACAACTATTAGATCTGTAATGGCGAAAGAGGATCAATTAGCGAAGATATAAATGACTACCCTTGACTCAATGGTGTGAGTGTGATTTGTTTTCGCTGACAACAGTGATTTAAAACTGTGACTGCGATCACCGTTTCATAATAAAATGTTTTTTTTTAATTTATCATAAATAGTATTCAATTTTACTAATCATTCGTTACACTCTTACTTTATATAAAATACGTATTTATTTCACAGTTTCTTAGGATAATTAATAAATAAAAATCTGATTAAAATAAAGCGAACTACGAATAAATTAATAAATTAAATAAGGGGTGAATATTATATTATGATTTTGTTTGGCCGCCATTTTTGTTTGGCAGCCATTTATCAATTCGCATTTGGTAGTTGTAGAAGTTGATTACAATTTATTATACAGTATCTAACGCCGCAACAACATGTTGAAGTCATTAAAACATTAAAACTAACACAAACCAGACATTTGGTAAAAAAATCATCTCGAGCGACAAGCTCATTTCGACTTAATAAATAAAACAGTCATTATTGGGCCACTGAAAATTCTCAATTGATACACCAACGATATTTACACCCACGCCGAATTGTATGTAGAGAGTGTACTGCGCGCCATATGAGCCAGCGGAATCATTGGGCCCTATTTTTTCAGGATGCAAGAGTAATTGGGTCCATTGGGCGTGCAACACTTGCGGTTTCAACAGGACGGTGCCACCTCACACACAGCCCAAGCTACGCTTGACATTATGATGAATAAAACAACATCGGCCTGGAACACAATGTTCACTCTGTATATATTATAATAAACAATTTTTTCAAATCTCAGATACTCCATCACTGTTATTATTTGTAATAAATGAGTAGACTCACAGATTGTGATTTTGATCTCAACGCTAGTGTCAATCATGCTTTGTGCTTTTGAAATCTCGTTAATATAGTATATTAAATGTATATCGATGTGTTAGGATAATTATTTTTCAATTCATTTCCTCAATCATCTCTCATAGGCTGTTAACAATAGACACCGTGTATATTGGTATTTTTGCTTTTATTTTCAATTCATTATTCTTATTTTGTTATGAAAGAGCTCTACTCCGCTATAGAGCTCTCCAATATGTATTCGAGGGAACTCGACCACTTGGCTGCCGAAAAATGAGAAGGGCGAATATAGTGATAGGCGAATGTAGTGATGGGTGGATGTAGCGTTGCAAATATTATAGATTGCAGGTTTCTGACTAATTTCACTAGGGACCAGAATCCCATTTTGTGCAGTCCACCTTGGACCTGGATGATGACGTCATTATGGTGTACCTATTTATTATGTAAATATATTATAAGTTTTATAAAATTAAATATAAAATAGTACTTTTTACAATTAAATGAGTGCTGTATTTTAAATAATTATATATTCCTTAAACAAATACTTGAACATCTCTCAATCAATGTTATTAAATCTGTTGTATTAATTAGTTTAAATATATACAATTAATAGGTTTCAATTTATATATCAACAAAAATATAGAATATCGACAGACCACTAAATATATAGACATAAACTAACGCAATTTCCTTGTCCGAATATGTTCATGTTGATATCACCTACGTCATCACTTTGGTATCTCTTACGCACTCAAATAGCTCCGCGAGTTTTTTTAAATGTATGACTCAATTAGAACGAAAATTTAAGCGCTGACAATATAATATGTAATTAACATTACATATTACATTAATTAATTAAGACGTATTTTTTACATTAATACATTAATACATTAATGTAAAAAATACGTCATGTTTATACGAAGATTTAATTTTCAAAAATTGAATACTTTTACTGTTGCATAAATGTGTCATAAACTATCGGATTTATGTTTCCACCAAGAATGTGTGTAGAATGCCCTTCGTCCAGCAACTAATGTTCCAAACCCCTCTCCTATACGTACACTTTATTTCATGTCTATTCATTTACTGGTCTGTGAGTATATCCTTTATTTATATGATTTTATATTAAAATAATGAATGCGTTATTTGTAAAAAAATAGGTAACAAAATGATTTGCTCTCGAAGCACGCTCATCAATATGAAACCTAATATTTGATGACAAAAGTTACATCCAATTATTTTCTGACGAAATCCACTTTTGTAATATTGTTATTGTGTAACATAACTATTTATTTTATCTTTCCGAATTTTATTTTTGTCTGAAACGACAATATTTCGCCAAGGGCACGAATACAATAATAGACGAGAATTTTGATATGACATCATATCATAAACATCATATATTAGTCTTAATATCTTGACATATATACATATTATATTTTTTGTATATAGTCATTCCAAAAATATGTTTAACCTAAATAAAACGTTATGTAAAATTTATCCGAAGAAAGTATGTAATTTTTATAAAAAAAATATTTCTGATATAAGTACATTCGTTAGGTACGTCTTTTTGTTTTTCTCGGTGTGATTTATGTAATTTGTTAAAATTCTGTGAAGAGATGAGTGGAGAGATTTGAGGAAAAATGAGTGGTGAGATGAGTGTAGAGATGAGTGTAGAGATGAGTGGAGAGATGAGTGGAAAGATGAGTGGAGAGATGAGTGGTGAGATTAGTGGGGAGATAAGCTTAGTCTCGTTTAGTCAGTTTAGCGAAACTAAAATTTCTATAAAATAGATAGAACCCGTTTGCACAGTCACATTTGCAATACGGTATTATTGGATGAGGAGGAGCATATAAAAGTTCAATATCTCAATTTAAAATTAATCAAAAAATGATAACAAAAATGATTTTTAAAAAATGACTATCCAAGTATCCAACTCTTCACAGATTTCAAAGTACGAAAAATATTAGACATCAAGAAAGAAAAGAAAAAAATCAGAATTGAGAACACCTATATACAGAGAGAGATTAATAAAAGACAATTTTTATTAAGTCTATAAAAGCCTTTGCGATCACCACAAAAATATATACCTATTTTGAGTAAATATGTACAGAATGGCCCAAAAAAGTGAGAACATTTCGTAAAATGTGATATAATTACATCAAAATTAGTTTAACTATATCAATAATAGCTTAAAGAGTTTACTAATTTACTAACTTACCTATTTACCTTTATTTCGACAATTTCCGATTGCCATATTTGATTATTAATTTTCCCATTGTTTATATTTGGTTTTTTAAAATTGTTACCCAGAATGACAAAAATCACTCCAGAAGACTGTATTCTGATCAAAAATTTGCGAATTGAAAAACGTTGGGATACTGGGAAAATGATCAAAGAGTTTCAAATCAAAGCCTGAAGTATATCTAGACATTACAGAATAACTGGACATTATAGCAGGACGGAGCTTTATCTCACACAGCCAGAAATATAATCAACTTTCTTCATCGTTAAATGTTAATTTCATCGAGCCAGGCATGTGGCCACTGAATAGCCCAGATTTAAACCCAGTAGATTATGCAATATAGGGTGTTTTGATGATTTCTGATTGGCTAAATATTGTACAAAAAAAATACATTAAGAATTATAATTAATTATATTATGTTTTGAAATAACCCTGTATATTTTCTATGAATTTATAAGGCTGGAAATATCGTAGTTTTTTGAATACTGTAAGAGATGTTAACTGTTATATTAAAGTACCTATTGTTACATTTCCTTGTAAATGTTTTTTTTTATGATATATACTTGAAAAATAAAATATATAATAAAACAAAGGAATAATACAATTTTCTAAATGTAGATATTTAGTTTGTTTTATTTTTAAGGAAAGGTGTTTAAGATTCTGTAAATATAAAGAAGATGGCTTTCAAATAATGGAACGACACATATTTCAATTTGAAAGTGCAACATGTAAGTTTGAAAATTTGTCGTCAACTCACTGTGTTGGTGTAGCATAATAGGTTAATGCATTTCCCCAGATAGGAAGAGATCCAGGTTCGAATTACGGTAGCAAGAACAATATTTTATAGATACATTGATTTTATATGTATATATTTTTAACTAACACATTTAATTTGTTTGTTTTGAATTAATAACGTTTGCACTTAAATCAAATTTATTATTAAATAATAAATACAATATTATTATATTTCATTGTAAATTTATCAACTCTTCAGGACCCTCAAAATTTCTGAGGCCGCTTCTCCATCAAAATTTCCATGTATTCATGAATCATATCAGTGATCTTATACCGCAGAAAATAATAAGTAAATATGTATGTCATCCACGCTCAAATGCACGACCGCTACTAATCTGATCAGATGTTAGGTCAGAGAGCGATAGTTTAGTCGTTGGTTTGCTTGCTCTCGTATATTTAGTAAGGCGTCCGACAGTTGCCGGACAGAATTGTCGGGGGTCTGTTCGAATGCACCCCCGACAGTTCTGTCGTTTAGAAATCTAGTCAGTGTGCGTGTTATATTCCGACTACCTACTCTCTTATACTTCTTAATCATTATTATATATTACTATCACTACCTACTTTACGGCTTATCAAAGTAGATGCAATTTATACAAGTTAAATTCATACCTACATATTATTATTGTATTCGTTTCTGTTTTTACTTTGAGTAACATGTCCGGCCAACGGACGAAGCCCACTTGAGATTCCAAGGGTTGGTGTTTAGGTTAACCAGCGGGTTCAAAAAAACTGTTGGAACTAAAATCTACCCTTAAAACAAAAAATGTTTATGTTAACCAAGAACAAAGGATTATAGATTATAAGAGGCCCGAAGCCATGGCTAGCAGATCGCTGTGTTTTTGGTATCGGTCATGGGAAGTTATTCTTAAATAAATTCATTAAATTCTCTTGCATAGTGAACGAAGGATGTACTTCTTTTTTAAATTCGGCACTACGCTGGTGCGAGAAATATAATTTGCGCACTGCCATACATTACGGCAGAACTGCCGTACCACAGAGAGTCGTGGGTCAAATCATCTACCTATCGACAAACAGATAGTCACAAGTGAAAAAATATTATCCATTGTACACGTTTTAAATCTAAACACATTTTAATTAACTAAGTATCCATTTTACATGCGCTTTGAGAAATTCAAAATATTTTTCATGACACAAACTTTGAGGTCATGGTTCAGTCGCGTGTGTACTGATGTATTAACTTAGAGCTCATAGAGACGAAGCTATTTTTATTATATTTTTGTGAAAAATATATATAGAAATGTGGGATAATTACAGGGCTTACGACCTGTCTTCGGCTGGCTTAAGTGATCACTTTATATATATATAACGTTCATCAATTCTCACCCCTCAATCTCCACATTTATCATTTTTTTGAGTACCACTACACCATCACCATCTATGGACTAAATTTGATAATTCGTTTTTTTTAAACAGTGTATATGTCAAATCAATGAGAATCTGATTTATTTTTGAAAATTATTTAAAGCAATATTCTTTATCTGTAAAATATTTTTAACACACGCCTGAAAAATCTATATTTTTCAATTTTTATATATTTTTCTTATTTGTATATTATTTTAGCAATATAAAACCATTATCGACTAAAAATAATAAATTAAATCTTCATTTTTCGACACTGAAGAATCTACATAATATTTATATGTTGACAGGCAACCCAAAATATCCAGCTGAACGAATCAATATCTACATACGTGCCTGCCCCATTACTTTAGACGCCTATGTACATAAGTGTTAGTGGCGTGTGGTTATTCTAGATAACGCGAGTGGTAAATCTACGTGTCAGGTTATAAAAATGAACAGTACGAACGTAATGAAAAATAACGCTATAAGAGATAAACTTATCCTGGGTGTTATTGATGTAGAAAAAATATTACATACAAAACAAAACACGATAAATAAATAGTAAAATTGAGTCCAGGTAAGCTTTTAATAAAAAAAAAATACTTAAATTAATATACTATGTTAATGGGGCTATTTGAAATTTTTCTTTGTCCTCTATTTCTGAAAATATTTTTTTATTTAACATACAACCTTTATGTAATAGAAAAATATTGTGTGTACAGAGGAAAATCAATGCATTATGGATATATATTTTCTGATGAGTGCAGTCTGGATAATCGTACACAAATAAAAATAAAAGTCTATTAAAATACTATGAAATATAAAAATACACGTATTAAAGAGTTACAACCCACCGAAAAAAAATAAAAGCAAAAAATAAATCATTTAAATTTTAATATAAGTTTAAAGAACATAAATCAGTGTGTTCAAGGATAATACATATAATTGTAAAGAAACATATAGTTATTAGAAGAATAAATAGAAATATATATGTAATTTAAAGACCAGTTTAACACTATTTCCATCACATTGTTCAAAAATATTATTAAATTTATAAACACTAAATACTGAAATGATTACTATCGAATCAATATTATTATCGATATTCATACTATAAAATCAACAATGTGTGTAAAATTTTTGTGCAGTTTGTCAAATATTAAAAATTATAATGTGTATAATAAAGTAGAAATAAAAAAATATTTTTTATTTTTTTATTAACAACATTAAAAATACCATTTGATCTTGTTAATGTTATGATATTGATATTGTTCATGTTATATTATGATCTTGTTAATGACACGTAAAAATTTAAAAATTTTCAAAATGTACAAAGAGTCCCTTTTAGCATTAGGTAGATTTCGTCGCTATAGGTCATAAAAATGACATCAAATAAAATCATCGTAAATTATATTAAAAAATGTAACTCTAAATTAAAACACAAAAAACCATATCTTCTTAACAATCAATCGGCAGATTTATCATTATTCTTGTCGTCTAATAATTTAAAATTTACAATCTATCGATGTTTATTTTTTTTTAAATATATCTTACAAAGTTACGTGCAATATTTTATTAACGTATAAAATAAAATATTTCCCATTATACAAAGAACGTCATTTTTGAAGAATACAATGTCAAAGCTGGATACAATATGATGTTTGAATTTGCGCGCCGAGGTCTGGGTAGCCTATTTTGCCGACTTATGATGATTGGCTGTCTAAATGGACGAATTAGGTATGAGAATCCGACTCTGGCGGGTAGCTGAGCAAAACGTCACTTTTAGTGGGTACGCTCGAAAATAGGCGCGTCGGTGGAGCCACGCTCCGGAGGAAGATGGCATCGGGAGATCACCGCGGTGGACCCAGAGATGAATGGTCCTGGTCCACCCGCGGGTTGGGGAGAGACCCCGCTGCAACGAGCAAGGAAGCGGCATGTGAGCGATGGCTGAAGGATGGGCATTATGTACAAGGTTAAGACGAGATGGAGTCCGATCAATAAGAGATGAATCCTGACGCGGGCGTGTGGCGGCCCGGGTCTTCAGCTGCATCGGCATCCCGCAGCGGTATTGGCTGATGTTAGCAATAGATAAACTCCGTAAATATAAGAAATAAATAAATGTGACCTCTCTCAGAGGAAAGTTGACCTGAAGAAGGAAGATCTAAAGAACATTTTTCGTGCATCCAATGTCGGGATTAATTGTGTTTTGTGAATAAATGTGTAAAGTGAAAATCAGAATGCCTTTGAATCTATTATCATCCCATCCAAGGTAGCAGTCGACACCAAACCATACGCATGTACACTTAAGGACTGAGCTAGATTGGTGGCGGCCCCCGTGGCTTCCTATCCTCTAGAGCCCAAGGCACCATAACAACAATTAGGAAAAATAGATCCATAATCATAACCGCAAAAATATGCGTTTACTAAAGTTTTTTGTTTTTTTCACATGTCTCTACGGAGTAGAAACATGGGAATTGAGAGCTAATGAGAAAAATAAACTTGACGCTTTTGAAATGTGGTGCTAAATTTAAATGTTTAGCCTCTCGTGGCAATGCGCACTGATGCCTCAATTTTGGTATAATTAAAGATCCAAAGTAGATTCTTCTGTATTGATTTTTACGGTATATTCGGCCTTAAATCTCCAACGTTTCGGATCCCATTGTAAGGTCCATCATCAGGCCTGTTATCGTTGATGCCGAATAGTCATTATTTTTTTTCTTTGAAAAATATATTTTCAGAAAAAAAAAGTCGATATTCCGATACATCAGTTTTTTTTTAATATTCAATACCACGCGCGCTGTTTATCTTCCAAGACATTGCCACCTCTATCGTACATCGTTATTGTTGTTTCAAATTTAATATCACGTTACTGAATACACAGTATGGTTAATATTTAACAATTCCACGTTTGTTGTTGATCTTCCAAGTCATTGCCATCGTTGTCGTAAATATTCTACTCAAATTTAACATCACGTGATCACGCGACTGCATAAACAATGTGATTGGCTGAGAGAACATCATTTTCCCAAAATCCCTGTGAACCGTGCGGTGGAAAATGCTGTCATTTGATAAACAAAGTAATTTTATCATTGAAAGAGCAGAAAAATAATTTTGCGGATATATTTTTTTGTCAATCTTATTGATGAAAACTGCCGTTCATAACTGAATTTTATATTTTTTTTGCGAATAATGCCGTCATTGTGTGTACATAATATAATACCTCAATTATTCATTCTAATATTGACCTGATTATTCTCCGATTCTTTTGTTAAATGAACGATTTGCGGTGCAGGATTTTGGAAAGCATTCACGTCATTCCCACACGATTGTGATAAATCTTATTTTAAATCTGCGGTAAAAGATTTCTCGTTTTCAAAAATAAATTCACATATTGCGACATACATTATGTAAAATGTTTTCATTCCCCGATCTTTGTGTGCCGAGATAAATCTAGCTGCTTTAAAAAGTCTCGAGTGTAAAGTTTCATCGAAATGTCTCCGCACGATCTAAAGTTAACAAAAAAAAACTTACAGAGTATAATTATAATGTACACTCAATTTGCCGATAACGAGACTTTGTGTGCCTATACATTATTATTCTCCAAACGTTTCAATGAAACTCCTTACTCAAACGTAATTTACAGTATTTGAATTTAATATCACATTAATTCTCAGTTTTAATTATTTACTTTGACGTTTAACTACGTTAAACATCAAAAGGGATAAATTACTATCATTAAATAAGTTAGATGCCATTAAAACCTAATGAAACTGACATTAAAACAAAATAAGTAGTGTTTCACCAAGCAACAGTCTTATTTATTTTACCGACAACCCCGGTAACGACAAGAAACACCAATTAATCGCGACGGAATGAGAATTTTATAATACAATATATTAATTTAACTTCTCGATGCCATAATTAACTTCACCCCGCGAATTGTTCCCAGAGAAGTAACATTTGCTACAGAGAGAGTGTTACATTCAACTCTCTGCGTGAAACATTAATTCAATTTGCGAGTGTGTTCTCAAACTGCCTCAGAGCACTTACACTTCCATATAATCTCACTGGCGGGAATTCCAAGTTTTTCAACACATTATCGAGTTACTAAGCCTATGGCCTACACAAATGTTGGATGGTTCCACCCGACCCCCGACCCTCGCCACTCGAAGCCTCCCCGAGGCTTCCCAGCAATTAACCCTCGGCGGATGGATACCGTGTTCGCAATTAATTGACTTTGAAGGAAGCTAGAAAAACAACCCTTGAGGGGAATGAAGTAACTGTAAAAAATCAAGAGCCAAAGATCAAAGTGAAAGATTAATCGCCAAAAATTCGTTTAACTTTGCGACGGCTCTGGGGGGTAGATTGAAGATTTTTGCTGTAATTTATTATTAATCGGATATTATCATAAATTCGTTGAAAAATGTGTCAGTAGGCAATTTGCTATAATACCCTCATCGGTTTCAAGTTGACATGAAGATGATAAGTTGGTAAGGTTTTTCAAATATGATAGCTTGACAGGATACAGGGTGAACCGCCAATAAAATGTACTTACACTATTTCAAATGTACGTAAAAATATATACTTTATTTACACGTCATTTTAGAAGAATGTTTAATTCGTGCCAAAAACAATACTCTAAATTATGAATAAATTTTATAAAATGACTGTATTCAGGTTGCATCATAAGGACACATAATAGTATATATATTTATATTACTGGTATTATTAATCAGTCTAATAAACGGTGACAAATTAATTTTTACTTAGTATTTTCTGTACAAATGTTTTATTTGTTTTATATATTTGAAGCATTCGGTATGTTCAAATTTTATGACCAAGTCGATTTGTCAAAATGTATGATAACGTCCAAACCACTCATATAAATCTAAATCTTACTAATTTCGGGGTGCATGGGGAAATAATAGATTTAAAATTTAATACAGCTCTAGAACTAACCTCTCAATAATAACGGGAAATCATTCGATATTTAAAATAGTTATATTTATAATATTAAAATATTTGAAAAATTAATTAAAAATACAAAAGCTAAATATTTACATTTATTTGAAGCTTTTACATCATATAACTGACATATCTTATTGTTTTAGTTGCTGGTAGATACTTCTGAATGAAAACTTTTTTAAATAATGAATTTTGCTATTCCATCAATCAGGTCGTTATAAAAACGAATGTTTTATAATTAAACAAAGAAAATAATACTTGCAATATAATTTAAGTACACACGCATAAAAATAACATTTTAAATAAGTATTCAATAATTCATGTACTATAAACAAAAGAATAACTTGCTGTTCTTCTGGAATAAGGCTCGAATCCGCGATCACTGGATCGCTAGGTGAATGTCTTAACCACTGATGTATATATAGAAATAAAGACTTAAATTAAAATATTTTTACAAATAACTATTTAAATAGGTACCAATGTGACTTTTCCTTGTTTTGTTCTACGCCATACTCGCAATTTTATTATAAAGACAGCTGTAAATCTCCAGCTATCGTAAACTGAACTGTTTACTCGCAACCCAACACAGCAGTTTATTGTACAACATTTTTTTTTAGAGAGGAAATTTTAAAATAACCAATCTTAGTATTTGTAACAACTCACTGCTGGATGATAAGTCAATAAAGGTAATCTCGGCAAGAAAATTTAAGCTCAAATAACGGTACAGAAATAGATTACATTATTTTCTCATATTTTTTACAAATACAAACTGTTTTTTTTTTTAATATTACTTATTTTACAGTTAATTTTTTTTTTTCATAAAATTTTTATTATTTGGTTCATTACAATTATGTATGCAATATGATATTGACCAAGTAGCCACCTCTTGCAGCGGCACAAATGCGTTCTTTTTTAACCATATTTTTCATAATATTCTGGCACACTTCGCGTTCAACAATTCACATCGTTTCAACAATTTCATTTCAAAAGTTGTCCTGTAGCATCGGAATTGTTGTTGACTTTTTGGCGTAGACCTTTCCTTTCAAGTACACAGGCAGAAAATAGTCAGGAGATGTCAAATCAGGTGATCTAGGAGGCCAGTTTATATTACCACTATTTGACACAAAGCGGTCACGAAAGGATTCTCGCAAAATTTCAAGTGTAATTCGGACTGTGTATGAGGTGGCACTGTCGTGTTGAAACAACATGTGTTGCAGGCCCAATCAACCCAGTTTGGTCACCAAGAAGGTTTCCAACATTGCCTCTTGCATCCTGATATAAATATACACCTACGCCATATGGTACACCATACAGTCACTCTACATGAGTGTAAAGATTGTTGGTGTGTTGAGAATTTTCAGTGCCGCAATAATGGCTGTTTTGTATATTTACAAAACCCGCTAAGTCTAAATAAGTTTCGTCGCTCATAATGATTTTTTTCCAAAAGTCGGGGTTATCAATATTGAGCTACAAAACATATGCTGTTGCATGTTATTGAGGCATTAGATACTTCATAATAAGCTTCTTTCTACGACTACCGAATGCAAACTGACAAATATCTGCCAAACAAAATCAGCCTAGAATGTAATATTCACCCTGTATATGGCGTTTTTTTTTGTTTTAAAGATAATAAAAACGATGTATATTAAATACGCTTATTTTATTTTATTCTTTGCATATTATTATATAAAATGTTACGCACTTTCTTATGTAATACGTTTATTTAAAGCAGCTTTATGATACATTTTACCCAGGAACATAGTTATGTTAAAGTTTTTGTAGCTATAGAACGACCTTTTCACACCACGGAATGCTTGAATTGGTGTACCAAAAACGTCAACGACATTCCAAGGTTTAAAGATTAGAATGACCGCCTTCCAATGTCGACAAAAAATGTGATATTTCCGCCCAAATACGTTCGTAAACCGTAGATTCATAAACATTTTTTAAGGTATTAACATTTTTTGATAACGCGGTTTAAGATAGAGAATTGAACAGTTTGTCACCGATCTAGATCACTAGATGAAATGTCTTTGATCAAATGCTTTAGTTATGTCTCTGGATTTTGTGATAAAATTTTTCAATTTATTTATTTTGATTCGCCCATTGTTTCGATTCAAATTTTTCACATATACATTTCGTTTATAATAAAGGGTATCCAGCGGAAATTTTCATGTTTAATATTAAATAAAATAAAAAACTGCAATGTTATTCTCATATTTTATTTATACAAAATGGAGTTTGACGATGTGAATTTTACGTTTTATAAACAATATCGTCTAAATGATGTCCATTTCTCTCAAAACACTTGCAATAGGACTCTTAAATTTGCGAACACGCGATAGCAAAACGTCAGTTCAATGGCAGCAACTTCACAGCGAATATTTTCTTATAGGACCTGAATTGTTCGGGGGTTGTTGCTGTAAACTCTCGACTTAAGGTATCCCCACAAAAAAAGTTGCATGGTGTAAGGTCCGGTGACCGAGGTGCCCAGGGTATGTCTCCGTACTTGCTGATTAATTTATTGGGAAAAATTCCCCTCAGCTTCTCCATTGAAACTCTAGCTATGTATGGAGTGGCCACGTCTTGCTGAAAGTGTGTTCTATTGTGGAAACAGAAAAAACTCGTCGATCATTCTGCAAACACGTCAGCAGTGACTGTCTCTCGCTGGTTAAAAGTATAAGGGCCAATTATCCCTCGGGCAGAAATTGCACACCACACTGTCGTTTTTAGACAATGCAAACATATTTTATGGCGTTCCCTTGGGTTGTCGGGGGACCAGTATCTCATGGTCTGTTTATTAACATAGCCATAGATATGAAAATGTGCTTCGTTAGTAAACAATATGTTTCCAAGCGTTCGTGCTATTTCAAAACGTTCCAGCATCGTTCTCACTAAGGTTTCACGTAAATAATAGTCATTTTCGTTGAGAAACTGCACGATTAGTAGTTTGTATGGATGAAACTGTAGTTTCTTTTTCAAAACAACGTGCACTGTTCATTTTTATATTCCAACACAGGCTGCAATCTTCCTTATCGATTGACGCGGATTGCGCATAACTTCACGTCGAACTTGAGCCACACGTTCTGGCGTCGCTGCTGACGTTGATGGTCCCGGAGGAGTTTGGTAAACCATTGTCCCTTCTTGTCTGAACTTTTGAACACAACACCACATAATTTGCGTGCTCGGCCCGTAATTACTCGCTCGCTCGTAGAATATTAAAGTGAGAACAAAAAGCGCGTCGCGCACGACCCAATGAGTCACCGCACTTTAAATATTGCTCAACCGCGAACGCACGGTGTTAATCCCGAAAATCACGCGCGTCGAACAATACCCCTCCCACTTATCTCACCCTGATGGTTTACGAGCAATTACAATTTAATCTTGAAATTTTTCCGCTGAACACCCTATATTATGATTCAATAACGTAAACTTTAAATTGGGCATAGATTAAATTCACGAGGAGTGTTAAATATTATCTTTTACTGTATAATGTATTAAACTGAATATCTGTCTGTCTGTCTTCTCTATACAATCCTACATCCTATATATTTTGTTAAGATACTCTTTAGGCCCTGCATAAAATACAGACCTTCCCCTAGCTACATCACTCCATCTCCACAATATGAATTTGTATTGTATTGAATGCTATCCGTTACAAATCTTGCTCAGTTGCATTCAAAAACACTGAAGTAAATATTTCACCTCACTCTACTCTCCTAGACTCCTCAACTTTTTTCCGCCTGGACCAAATGGATCCTCACTCTTTAGGGGCTGCGCAAAACTAATCCATCCTCCTCCCTCTAAACCACTATTTTAAATTTATAATAAAACTCGGTAATGCCTGTTACGAACTGTTAGTTAATGAATCAACGGAAATTTGATTAGTTTCTCTCTTATTTAAAATTTTAATTTTAATTGGTTTGTATATTCTTCTCAAATGTAGATTTTTTATGATTTGATATTATTTTCAAATTTTAAATGTACAAAATTATAAAATAATTAATACAACATAAGAAATAGCGTACAAATAACAATAGAAAATAAGTTTGTTGAATTTATTTTTAAATATATATTATATTTTATTAAATATCTCTCAATAATTTATAGCTTGTTGGGCGTAGTGGTACTGGATGCCATTTAATAAATTAAAATATTACATAATAATATTATTATATATTACAATACAATATACATTACTATAAATTTATTAATTCCTGTAATATCTTTGATTTCCGCAGCCAAGATTTATTATTACATGATTGCTGTGGACCTTAGCTGAGTTTCGCATCAAATTATTTATTAACAGAGCCCACTGGTCGAACCCAAATGAAAAAATAATCGCCAGAAGCGTAGGTTTAGCGTTTATGCAAACACACTAAAACTTATTCGTACGACTTTAAGAAGGACCTTGTTGTTGATTCACCCCTGTGGTCCGCCCCTATATCAAGATGGCAGAGCCGGCACCAGGCTCGGACTAGCTAAGACCGACGGTAACACGGGCCACATAGCTTGATAAATATTACTATCAATAAAATAATAACAAATGATTTGATAAATGTAATATAAATATAGCTGGAAATAGATGTTTCTATGCGCATAAAAAACTGATGGGGTCAAACTGCTAATATGTAAAACTATAATAAGACCAATGGTCACTTATAGTTGTGAAACGTAGTGCCTAACCAAAATCGAAGAAAACAAATTAGCATTTTTTGAACGTAAAATATTTAAATATTATAAAATGGACCTTACAGAATATAAATTAATCATGAACTTGAAAATTTAATTGAGCAAGAACCAGTTATAAGATTATGTATGTTGAAAGAATGCCAGATAATAGGACACCAAAGATACTCCGATGGAAGCGACCTAGAGGCATGCCAAGGAAGAGGTGGGCTGACTGTGTGGAAGAAAACTGGAGCAGGATGTGAGGATCTGGGAACTGGATAAAAATAAATGGAGGTCAAATCTTACCCTGGGATGTAGTGGAAGAAGAAGAAGACTATAAAAAACATCAAATAATATTTTGTTGTTCTGAAATCATTTAAAAGTCATGTAAATTACATTTATATTTCCTTAAACTTAAGGCGATATTATTTCATTGGCTACCTCTGTAGATACTATTTTACATTAATTTTGTATTTTGAACAAATTTGTTTTGTTTTCACTTTCAAGAACGCACAAAATGAAATTAAGTGTTTCATCTTTGCCTTTCCTTCTGCGAGAGACGGAGGCGCAGCATACATTTTGGTGGCTGTAAAGTTCAACGCGAGATCCGCTCCACACCACGCAATACCAGGGATCCAAAAATCATTGCTTCGCTTTTTGTCTCCTCAGCTCCACATGATTCAATCGTCTTTACAATTTTATCATAATATCTTACAGTGATAATAAAATCTTCGTTGAACAATTATTCGCTAATAGTAATAAATCACAAATAAATTCTATAATACATTCACATGTATTTATTTTATTTTGATATAAAGGTGACTCATTTTAAACATGGGGTTTCCAAAAGAGAACACCCCTTTTTGAGCGTTATTTAGATGATGCATCCAGTACATACGTACCTTTATTGACTCTCAGAGATCAAAGTCTCACTGAGAGATCATCGTGGACACTGGCCTTAATGGTTGTTTATCATGCACTCGTATGTTTCCACTTCCCTGAACGCTACGATTTTGCTTATTGATAATGTATCCACCGACGTGAAAATGGGCTTTGTCACTGAATTGTAACGAATTGAAGTTTTCGAATTTTTAGCGACATTTTCAGGAAAATAAGGCTAGGCATATATAATTTTAGACTATTTAGTTGTATGTCAAAAGGCTATTGGATCATATGGAAGTGCGCATATTATTAACACGATATTAGCTTGATAAAAAAATCAAAAAACTTTATCAATCGTCTTTTCACAAAATAGTCGAGCAATTATCGGTCGACTGCTATATGTATATTGCTGTGTATTGGCGTGCGCATACACTCGACTTTTATTTACCTTAAACTAACACTTAATCTTTGTTGTGTCACGACGTTGTATACAATATGGACCAATCAGTGAAATTATTTTATTAAAACTCTGTTCACTCATTCTGTTATTCATTAAATTTCTGGATATTTTTCAGATTAGAATGTAACGTATGGAATTTTTATTTTAATAATCTGTCGCTTATTAAATTTTGTATGGGAGCACGCACAAGAATGTTGGGAGATCTCATTGGCAACTAATTAATTATATGCGCACTCGTAACAGCTAAACAGTTTAGTCGAATAGAAATCGAGGGGTTGCACCACTGCCGGTAGATAACAATCCAGAGACAAACCAAAGAGTCCAGATACAATTTAAAAGTATTCGTCACTGAAAATAACTACTAATACAGCAGGTAAGAAAAAACACGACAAATGAAAATAATAATATAACATGGCAACAAAGTAAAGAAAAAGAAAGATATGTATTGGGAGCCTCTTAAAAGTTCCCATCTGGACACCCAGACTCTGACAAAGGTTCCTTTTGTAACTGAGTAGATCGGAATTTTTGATGAATTTCCGTTAGAGCTAGTGCATTCTATTGTAATAATACGAGAGCTATAGAGATTCAATTTGTAGTCGCCAGTGTGTGCATCGTCATACATTTCCATAGCCACTCGCCACTTTGACTGAACAGCCGTACGAAAGAATGTAGAGTAGAGTATTTACAGACATCAACCGTCGTGATACTTTTCCAAGCCTTCTTCATCCAAAAATTGTGGCCAAAAAAATGTTATCTTCTAGGCTGTACAATGTGACCGAAAAATTGAAAAAATGCTTATGGCTTGGCATGACATGCAAATTTTGGCGTGTAAACTCGCTCAGCATTTACGAGGTTAAAGGTTTGCAAGGTCGATATGCAATGTTCTTCCATTTTGAAACGTTACATAGTGAATTTGCCCGGGCTCTAGATAATAATGTCAAATAAAACAATATTAGGTTAGACATTTCGAAAATGGTGTCTAATTCTAATCCCCAAGTACAAAATGAGACATTCTGTATAATATCGTAAGTCCCCTAAACACAGTCCGCGTCAGGGCCAGACGCTGCCAGTCCGACCACACCGCACTACTGTCAGACCTCGACAATAAACAAGTTGAAAATTGTAACAAAATGACTTAAAAATGGCCGCTCTGTGAGCCGACTCATTCCGCTCCGTGTAAAGTGTAAATGCCGGCCGCGCTCATTCACTCTGACACTTCACTTTGGGGATTCGCTCCACATTTCAGCAGTGCTTAGTATTACTCAGCTAAATATTATGAAGTTGTTTCGCTAAATTACCTATCCATTAATAGGGAAGGGGGGATAAAGTGTTCCCTCGAGAAATTTCTACAATTTGTAATATCCCACAATTTAGATGGAAACGAAAATACGTAATTCCGTTTTGGCGATCCCATCGGCGTGGCGGTATAGCATTTTACCGCGATTATTATTGCGGCTGCGGATCGACCGGAGCCTCTTGGCACACCCGGTCTGAACCATCATTTTTTACAATTTTTCTTATAATGAGAAAAATTATTTCAGATTAAACAGTATTATGTCTCGGACTGGCAGAATACAGAACGCGTATTGTCGAATTTATTAACTATGAAATATTGCTCACAAGATAAGACGTTTTTCACGAGCGGTCCGCTGTTTGAAGTAAGTGTGTCATGTTTTATTTATTTAATTATATGAATTAATGGCTCCAATCAAGTTTCTTATAAGATGTTATAATATTCATATATTTTCTTATCTTATTTATTATAATCTTATTTATTATACTGCGCTTTGGCAGAATTATAATTATGTGAAGTGAAAATGTTGTGAACAAAATTAACTAAAAAAAGAGCTTAAAATTCACAATATTATTTCTAAAATCGAACGATATGTCAACCCTCTTAAATTATCTAGATTTCTGCACAGGACACACACATGTGGGCGATAGAAAATATGTAAAATATATTAACATACATAATATACACATGATGCATAAGTCTTATAGTCCGTATCCATAATGATCTGTCAATGAGATTTTAATCTCCGAGAGCCAGTAAAGGTACATATTTACTGGATGCATCATACTAATCCGGGAGCGAAACGCATGCGATAGAGGGTTTCTTGCTAAATTCTAAACTGAGCTTTACCAGGATATAGATGTCTCACAGAGACGAAGCTATTATTTTTAAATGGGGAGTATGGAAGTCTTGGGCATTACAGGGCTTACGACCTGTCATCGGCTGTCTTAAGTGATTACTTTATAAAATGTAACGTTCACCTATTTACCCATGCTACCACATCTATCAAATTTTTGGAAGTTGTATATTTTCTCAAAACTTCCACACTTCCCATGTAAAAATAATAGCTTCGTCTCTGTGAGACATCTATATCTATATATTGAAGACAATCCTTCAGGAGACCAATCCCAGTAATTGGTTCTTATGAAGTTTTGGACATAGTCAAAATATACTGTGAAATATATTGGTCGAAATATGAAGTTTAAAAAAAAAAAGAAAAAATACTACCCTTTCAGACGTATTCGAGTGTAAAAATATGTTAATAGTTCGAATGAATTTCATATATACACATAAAGGATATAGCCCCATACTTCAGACAAAAGAGTCTCAGCTTCAGCGACATCTATACTGTTACATGAGAATGAATATCAAATTTTCAAAAAAATCCATAGATGGCGACAGCATAGTTGGTAATAAATAATTGAAATGTTCCAACATGATAACATATATACAACTTACAAAAATTTGATAGATGTGGTAGCATGGGTAAATAGGTGAACGTTACATAAGCCCTGTAATGCCCAAGACTTTCATACTTCCCATGTAAAAATAATAACTTCGTCTCTGTGAGACATCTATATCATGATGACAATTCCTCAGGGGATAAATCCAAGTAATTGGTTCCTACAAAGATTTGGACATACTCAAAATATTGAGCTTTACCAGCTTTCGAGACGAATCTCAGAGATAAATCTCATCCGTTGACACGAAGAATTACGCAACCTTTTGTTTATTTATTTTTAAAGAAAGTAATGTTGTTTTTTCTTATAATTTTTGAACTGTAAATTTTTTAATTAGTTAACTAGTATTTCTGAATATATAAGTAATATTAAATTAATGTACTTTAAAAAATCGTGTCATAATAACAGGTACACCGTAGTCTTCAACCACCAAGTAGGCTACGATAGCGCGCAGGCGAAAATAGTCAATATCACTACTTTTTGTGACAAACTAAATTTTGCTAGACCGATTTGTAAAATGCAAAATTAATTTAAAATTTCCTTTTTCTTTTCCTAGAGTTTCACACTTTAATGTATTAACTTATTAAAATACCGAAAATCATTTGCACCTTGAATTAGCGAAATTTTAAATATATTTAACATATTAAAGACTCAATTTTTCTTGAAATATTGATAAATACATATTGCCGTATAGCATTGTACCGATAGTGCAGTGTGTACTACGTATGCGATTGATGAGTTGTGTGATGTGACTTCCGTAACAAAATTTCGTTTCATTTATCGGTTTCGGTTGGATGTTTCACATCAAAAAATGTAAAGATATATTTCAGATTGTGTAAAATAAAAATGTCTTCTACTAAATGGACCCATTTTTCACGCCTGAAAATTCATACTTTACATGACATTCTACGTGACGGAGGTTCAACCGATATTAAGTTAATTTCTGTTGTAATGTTCGCTTTCAGAGTTTCCAGAGTTTGCGGTTAGTTCATATAAACTTTCTACTTCGGATGCCCCCCAGAGAAAGAAATCGGGTACTGTTAAATCCGATGAGCGCGTGACGATTCAAATAATTTCTGGAAATAATCTTGTAGTTGAAATGCTACCTTGACCCTTCCCAAACCATGCTGTAACACAGGTCTACTATCATAATTAAACCGGTGATATTTCGGTAAATACATGCAACATAAAATTCAAATTTTAGATAATCCTAAAGAAAATATTAGCGCTTAGGAATGACTAGTGAAAAACAAATTATGAAGAGGGAATCGTAGAAAAACAATTATTTTTTTCCATTCAATACATTAGTAAAAATACAATTTGTAATATGAAAGACAGAGATCACGCACTATTTTCACAGTGAAAAGAACAACAAACATACAAATATAATGATATCTTTCTCACTAATTAAATGAAGAGAGATAAGAAGGAAGGACACATTGTATACGACTTAATGAATGCTCCAAATTATGTTATTAATCATTTTTTCAAAATTGAATGCTTAATATTGAAAGTAAATTCGTGCCATTAAAGCCATTTAAGCTAATAAAAACTTTTTTTCTAATTGTTACTTACGGTAACACGAGTTGACAGCATGGCTGCATTCGGGTATTTTATGTCATGGTATGGTAAAGGTTAAAAAGTCTATTGTTGTTTGTTATCTTAGCTATATAAGTCATGTCACTACTCGTTAAAAACTCGTATATACAGGGTAAAATAAACCTAGTCCACAATATTTGATTATATTATAGTCGAAAATGTTCAAGAAATATGTGATGGCAATGAACGATTTATAATTTTGTATTATTTATACTTAGCCATCATTAATCTTAGTTGTTTTAGCATATAACTTATTCTTGTATATCTATTGCATCTTAAAATAATCCTCATTACTCTCTTTTGAATTTTTTTCTTCTCAGTTTCATTTCAGAGGTAGGCAGAAAAGATAGAGCGCCACACTATCTGTCCTGAGACATAATTCTCGCCTCATCCATATTCATTCATCTTCTCATGCAAAGTCGTCGATTATTGAGACCTCTAATAGGATCATCTTCCATTATCTGGTTTGCCAGGTCATGCCAAGTCCTCAGCAGGCGTCCTTTATTTCTTGAGCCATCAACATTGCGATTTTTCTATTCCCTCCTCGTTCATCCGTTCCATATGACCAAAACCTCTTTTTTATCTTTTTTTAATCTTATTCACTTCGCTAAGATCAGCTCTACGTTCTTTCCTCTTGTGCCAGGTCTCTCTTCCATACCAGGACTCCATTATGTAACGCCAGTCTTACCTCGGTTGATAAGTTCCCATTAGATATTATTTTTCTAATAATTAGATAAATAAAAAATTCTATCCAACACTATTTTTTAGATGAAAATAAAATACTCATTTAATGTATTAATTATAAATATATACATATAAAATCACTTTTGTTGAAAAATATTGTTTTTGCGCTACCGGGATGATGACGACAGATGTATTAATTTGAAAAAAAAAAACGTGTAACATATAGGTTCGAAAATTTGTCATGAAAAATACTGGCGCTATAATACAATTGGTAGTGTACTTCCCCGGATGGAAATAGAGATCCAGGTTCGTATCCCGGTAGCGCAAAAACAATACTTTTCGACAAAATTGATTTTATATGTATATATTTTTAATTAATACATTAAATTAGTATTTAAAACATCACAGACCTATGTACTGAATAATTACAACTTCACAATAAGAATGTGTTATTCTTAATGAAAATAAAATATTAAAATGCGAATATCTCTATCGTAGAAATATAGACATGGATTCGATGGATGTTTTGCAATTGAGTCTCTCCCATTTCCTTTTCGACCCTGTGATATATTCTACAGGGTGAATATTATATTCCAGACTGATGTTATTTAACCGCCATTTTCGTTTGACAGATATATGTCAGTTCGCATTTGGTAGTCATAGAGAGTAGTTGGTTACAATGTATTATGGAGCATTTAAATTCAAATTAAATATTTGATCCAAATAATAATGATTACCATTATTACAATAAAATAAATATATTTAATTTATATCGTTTTTATTATCTTTAAAACAAAAAAAAAAACACCATATACAGAGTGAATATTACAATCCGGGCCGATTTTGAATATTACAATCCAGGCCGATTTTGTTTGGCAGACATTTGTCAGTTTGCATTTGGTAGTCGTATTATTAAGTATTACTTATTATGAAGTATCTAATGCCTCAATAACATGCTACAGCATATGTTTTGTAGCTCAATATTGATAACCCCGACTTTTGGAAAAAAATCATTATGAGCGACGAAACTTATTTAGACTTAGCGGGTTTTGTAAATATACAAAACAGCCATTATTGCGGCACTGAAAATTCTCAACACACCAACAATCTTTACACCCATGCAGAGTGACTGTATGGCGCGCCATATGGTGTATGTATCTATTTATTTCAGGGTGCAAGAGGCAATGCTGTAACCGTTGATGGTGATCGCTATCATCACATACTGGAAAACTTATTGGTGGCCGATTTGGGACGATTGGACCTGCAACATATGCGGTTTCAACACGGTGGTGCCACCTCATGCACAGCCCGAGCTACGCTTGAAATGTTGCGAGAAATTTTTTTCCGGCCGCATAATGTCAAAAAATGGTGATATCGACTGGCCTCCTCGATCGCCTGATTTGACGGCTCCCGACTATTTTGAAAATATACTTGAAAATAAATATGTACGCCAATAAGCCAACAACAATTCCGATGCTATAGAAAAATATTCGAAATGAAAATGCTGAAATAACACGCGAAGTATGCGAGAATGTTATGAAAAATGTCATTAAAAGAGTACGCATTTGTGCCGCTGCTAGAGGCAGCCATTTGGCCAATGTCATATTTCATACATAATTGTAATAAATCAAATAATCGATAAATAAAAACTAAAATAAAAATTGGTGTTTCATTTCCTAGTTAATGAAAAACAACATCGGCCTGGAACATAATATTCACCATGTAATATGAATTATCCGTAAGAAGATCTTTAACGTGTGACTCATTTAAGCTGATTGTACGGTAGTCACAAAATTTTTTAGCTTTATGTACGTTTTGTCTGCGCTGTCAAGAACAACAGAAATCCAGACACTTAAATCCAGTCGAACAACTGTGACGAAGTTCTTAGAACTAATTAAATCTTGAAGGGTTACAAGCGCAGATTCTGACTCAAAATTCACTGCAGCGAGAGTCGCCCCGTTTCCAATTAAGACGAATATCTATATATATATATATATATAATTGAATATACGTCTGCCTGTTATCTATATAAGCCCTCCCCCTCCGACCGATCGAAACCATTTTTTTCAAAGTTACTCTTTAGAACCCTTAGTAACATATATTGTACCATCCCTACTGCACCTGGTCACCCACCCCTTTTATATACATATTTTTTAAAATTTTATTTGACATACATTTTTTGAACTTCAGAAGTGAATGTACAATAATATAACACACTTATTAGTTGACTGTCGGGTGCAGGAGGTATTCACCTCTGATATAAAGCATTGTCCCGTGTTAAAGTAGCCAATTTTATTCGTGCTGTTGTGGTGTTATTTAATAACAATTTAAAATCCGATTAGACAGAGATATAGGAAAATAAATAGACAATAAAAAAGTGTAGTGGGTGCGTTGTAAATCTAAGGTGAATTATTTGTGTTGATTTATTAAGATAGAATGTTGGAAAGCGATGCTTCACAATTAGACCCACAAAGCGTCTTGTTAGACGATTGTCTGCCGGTCTATTATTACAATTAACTTACGTTAAATTAATAATAATAAAAACTAAACCAATATAAAGTGTATAATATTTACGTGAACAACTTCTATGCAGGTAAAAATTAAAACAATGAATACACGATATTGAAATGTACAAAAACAATTAATTTGTCTAGTATTTTAGAAATATTCAATACAAATTAAATGAATCAACTAGAAAAATATAAGGTGAGTCAGGTTAAGTGTATCTATGTAGAAAGTGCATCTACGTCTCATAATTACGTTTGAAATTGGATTCCAGTGTCGCAATCTATTAATAAATATTATAAATCAATACTTTAAGAGACAGTTCAGAGATGGTGCGAATCCAAACATTAGTTTGCTTGTAATACCATTTCAAACTATAACAGTTGTTTGGTGCCAACTTGCGAGTTGTGCATGACTTTTCAATCTTTCGTGTATCTCGATAATCTTTTGTGCCAGGACGTTGATATTAAGTGAGTGCCTTTATTTTGAGTTGTAGTTTGTGATGTATATATTAGTTTTGTGATTATTTCCGCGAATTACAATTTATAAGACCAGCTACACTTACACAGTCGGGGAAATGCTTCTACTCAGTGGTCGGTATGGTACCCTATATATTTTTGAATGGAAACTTTCTCAAACAGCGACGTGTTGACAATTCCATTATATTTTTAAATAATTACCCAATTTTAAAAACAATTAATATGATAAGTCGCAATACACCCGTCTAAGCAATTTTTTCTGGAACTCGGCACATTTTACCCGTCATTAAAGACCAAAATAATTAATTCATATTGTCATTAAGCAGATCAGTTAAGACATTTACATTATTTCAACATTTTGTCAGAAATAATACAGCTATGATGCTCTTACCCCAAATTTGGGGTAAGTGCATCTGCTCGTCCAATTTTTAGAAAATGCTATAAATATCCACTATCCTAAAAGGTCACATTCCGATTTTTAAAGACTTAAATTAGGAAATGGTTAATGATATTTCTATCAAAGTTTCAAAGGCATAGCATCATCTTATGAAGTTTGAGAACAGTTCAATGATTATGTCGCACTTACCCCGATTCACCTTATAAAAAAAATCAATTTATCGAAAGAACCTGGACCTTTTCATGTCCGGGGAAATGCGTTATCCAGTGTCGCCGCATCAATTGAGTAGATTGACAAATTTTTGAACTTATATGCTGTAGCTCTTTCAAATCGAAACATGTAAATGCATAATTGATACATTGAGTAATATAGGTATACTAGGAGACGCCAGAATTAAATCAATTCATTGTTATTAAATTTGGATAAACTTTGAAACAACTTATATATGTTTAAGAACACATTCTTATTGTGAAGTTGTAATTATTCAGAACACAGGTCTGTGATATTTTAAATACGAATTAAACGTATTAATTAGAAAGATATACATATAAAATCAATTTTATCGAAAAATATTGTCGTTGCTACCGGAATTCGAACCTGTATCATGTATGGAACGATAGATGTATCAATTTAAAAAGTGTAACATATAACATATAGGTTCGAAAATTTGTCGTCAATGCACTGTGTTGCCGTAACACAATCGGATAATGCAATTTCCCCGGATTGGAAGAGATCCAGGTTCGAATCCCTGTAGCAACGATATTTTTCGATAAAATTGATTTGACATGTATATATTTCTAATTAATACATATAATTAATATAAATTACAGACTACTATAAATTTGTATCTGAAGTAAAAAAATATGTATACAGACTAACTGAAACATAAATTCTCATATATACTCCTTCTCTATACAAGAGTCTTTCTTTAAAAGAAATGATATATATATCCTACTGATTATTTTTTAAATGTATTATATTTTCTAAAATTAAAATAATTAAAAAAAAAAATTTTACATAATAAAAAGGGAAATATTTATATTGTTTCTATTAGAGCATATATTTATAATACACTAGCTGAAGTATTCAGTATTGTCCGGGCTTCACACAGAGTGAAGAGGCTTCATTTAGGGAGATGAGCGTAGCTTTTATTTAGAAATCAGATGTAGACAATAATTTTCCTCTTATTTTGAACGTCATGTGTGCAAAATTTCATTAAAAAGTGCTAAAATTCTGCTTTAAAGGGTGGAAAGGGGGGATGGGGGTGATTTTTAGAAATCTCATGTAAAAAGTGACCTTTCTCTTGTTTTGAAGGTCAAGTGTGCTAAATTTCATCAAGCTCGGAATAAAACTGTAGATTTGTATAAAAACAAACCCACCGACACTCTTCTTTATACATATATGTATAGATATATTTATGTATGCACTTGATTAAAAATAAATAAATAATATAATACTAGACTGCCCGCACAGCTATCGCCCGGTAGCAGACGTATCTTGCAGAGACGCAGTACTCTGTGTTCAATTTGCAGAATAATTTATTTTTTTAAATCTTCAATACACTAAATAAAACTATAAAAAGTGTTTTGATAGGAAAATAAGAAGAAGAAGAAGAAATGTTTCATGTTTTAATGCATAACATATGCACATATTGGTAGAATTTTTCAAAATTAAAATCGCACTTAAACTAACCAATATAATCAAAAAATCCAGTATTTATATAAATTCATAAATAGAGCTATAATAATATATAAACTCCTGTTGTATACTAAAAACTAACGCCAATGCTATTTCAATAGCAGTCAAACCAGGCGTTTCTCATTTATACTCGTAATTTTTTTTATTTTATTATTAAAACCGGGTTTTCTACATAAAAACGATATGACAAACACTTGTAAAATAGAAACAGTACACTATTGTCACTTCCAGAAGGTTTAAAAACATAAGTATTAAGCTAAAACTCACAGATAAAATCATAATGTGTCCACGGGATATCTCTTTAATTCTAAATATTAGCTGTGTGTTACAACTATTGCCAACCCACAGGCGTATAACATTTATATCCATTTAAATAAATAATATTCTTAAAATCGACTTTTCTCGAAAAATAATACAAACACGATATGTTTTAAGACTTGAAAGACGCAAAACACTATTTTCAAAATATTCATACTATTTTGAATTTAAATGTGTTCAATACAATTCAAGAGGCAGCATTCCAATTATCTGCACTGTGCGGCATACTATCCTCTACGTCGTTTGTGAAAATCAAAGAAGAAGGTGGCGATTTAAACGATGAGATGATGATAAGGTAATTTTATTTCACCTTTTTTAATAAAATTCTTTGCAGACCGGTGTAAAAGCTAGGCAAATTAAGTATTGTTGAAATGAACATCAGTTGATCCGTAAACTGTGTATTGAATGCCATTATCCTGATTTGAATAAAAATAATTATTGAGCTTAATTTATGATGGCTAATGAAAAGCCAAACCAAACAAATCCAACAGTATTATTCATAGTGATATGAGAAATGTTACTGCTGTTGTTACTGATGCCATTAGTATTCCATGTGGTTGTTTACTTTGCCAATGGCAACCGTTGATACGTGAGTGAAGGCAAATAGACAGATTTTAATTACCCCCGCAAACAGATATTACTCTTATGCAAAACCTCGTCACGCACTGATTTTGAATCAAGTTGAAATACATCACCTACTTCGTATTAAATAAAACATGGAAATGATTATATCAAAAAAGATAAATATTAATATCATATTATTTAATTCATTCAAAAAAATTGTAATGCAATATTTTCTCAGATAAAAGGATTATTACTAAAAATTATTGTATTGTATATATCAATGTGCCCAAAAAAGTATAATAAATAACACAGTACGCATTTTTTTAAATGTACATAAGATCATGCAATATTAACCCTAAATATAGAAAAAATCGAGGAAATTACGGGTTCACTGTTATTATATATAACAACTCTACGGTGACATTAACTTCAATAGTGTTGCAGCTAAGCAACTCAAAAGCGACAGCAAGGCAGTGTTATAAATGTGGATTCTATGGAACTGAACAACAGAATATTCCGTTTACAAAATTAATCAATTAGAAAGATGTACAGAAAAAATCTATTTATCGAATAAATATTTGGCTGCTACCGGGATAGGAAAAGGTTCAGTTTCGAATTCCGGTAGCAACCAAATATTATTCAATAGATTTTTTTCTGTATATATTTCTAATTGATTAATTTAATTTGTATTAAAAATACCATGTTCTGAAATTGCAACTTCACAACAAAAATGTGTTATCGTTAAAAATTACAAAATATATACACAGCGACAAGTGATGGCTTCCATATTGGATTTCATAGTGTACTGGCTCCTGTTTGGTGCTTGCTTAGTGGTGTTTTACCACTTCACTTTAAAGTGGTGGTTTTGCATCTAATCACCACTTTTGGTGGTAGGCTGTGGAGAATACAATCATTAGATAAATTGATTGTGTGATATGCCCCTCATATGACACGAGTGTTGTATGATAAGTACTCATATTTAATGACTGATGGCGCCGCTGATGAATAACCTGAATGCAATTGTTTAACACCATCTTTCTAATGACACCTATCAAAATTTGAGACAGATTTATAGAGTAGTTTTGTTTTGATAGCTGTAGAAAGTGGGCAAGTTTGTGTTAGTATGCATGGAAAAACAGCAATTCCGGTCAGTGATTCGATTCTTATTTTTGGATGGGAAGACGTGTGAGGAAATCAAAGAGAAATTGCATGCTGTTTATAAGGACCATGCACCTTCAATGACTACCATCAAACATTGGTTTGAAGCATGGCTGAACATGATGAAGGGTACCCAGGCCGTGTGATTGTGATAACTATGGAGGATATGGAGTGTTAGCAGACTGCCAGATTGCTGAAATTTTAAACATCTCAAACGCTTATAAAATATCCTTTACAAAAAATTAGGCACGAGTAAGCTATTGGCAAGATGTGTATCGCGTTTGCTCACAGTGGAACAAAAACGGAATCGCATGACAACTTCAGAGCACTATTTGAACATGTTTAAGCGTAATATGAAAGAGTTTCTGCAGTGTTTCATGAATGTTGACGAAACATGGATCCATCACTACACGCCAGAAATGAAAGAACAGTCAAAACAATGGACTCCACCTGGCGACTCTGTTCCAAACGGTTCCATCGACTGGAAAGATCATGGCCACCGTTTTTGGGATTCGCGAGGTATCATCTTCAATAACTATTTGGAGAAGAGACGGACAATCACAGGATAGTATTATGCTGATTCGACACTAAAGTGATGAGAAAATGGCCCCATTTGGCAAATAAAAAAATTCTCCTTCACCATGACAGCGGAAACCACCAGCTCACTTATCCGCAATCGCCACAGAAAAACTGGTTGAATCAAACTAACAAATTGCTACCTCATCCGCCCTATTCTACAGATTTGGCTCCATGCAATCTATTTTGTTTCCAAACGTGATGGACACATGGTCTGTAAGGTTTTGAAAGTTTTTCTCGAAAAGCTCAGTTAAGGTATTTTGTATTTGCTTCGCCAATTATTTGAATTGATTTAATTTGTTTGTGAGCTTGATCACTATTACTGTTAATAGGAAAAAAAATCATTTATAAAACCTATTTTTTTTTTTTTATCCATGTGAATAAGTAGCAATCTCAAGTAAAGTAAATTAAAAAATAAGTGAAAAATTAAAAAATAAAAGTTATAGAATTATTTTCTCACATACTCGGAACATGATAAGAACATGTTGGTTGTATAAAAATGAGCTAAAACTGAATGCATATGGCAAGCATAGACAAAAATCGAAAACAAAATAATTTGTCCACACTGGTTTTAAAATTTGTAAATATCATAAACCAAGCAAGATAATATAACCGTGGAAACATTGACATGCGTCAACCATTTTTTTGGTAATAACAAATTTAAAAGTTCAAATATGTGTGCACATGTGTAAAAACTGGTATTGCGGATGAATCTAGAATTGTCTACAAAAAAAAAATTTCAATGTGGATGAGGCGAAAATGTAAATGTGGATGTAACCAACAATAATATTAAACATTCTATATTAACAGTTTTATATGATCTGCTTTAAAAAAATATTATAAGAACATTGCTGCCATTAAAATACAGTAAAACCGCGATATAACGAAATCCAAGGGACCAAAAAATAAAAATTCGTAATAACGAATTCCCACATATAACGAAATAAATTTAAAAAATCCTACTATATGTTACGCGCCGTCGCAAAAAAATGTTGCGCGGCTTCAAAAAAGATCGCAAATTCTGCAAACAAAGGAGGAAAAAGGCCATAGGGAACTGAATACCTACATATTTTTAGTAGTTTTGTTATTAAAACAGATAAGCAAATGGATAATCAAAGGAATTAAATTAAGAACAGAACCTATTCAACACCAATTGGAAGATATTTTTGTAAATTCCAGAATATTGCAAACACAAAACAATATTTTAATTGTGTTTAAATGTAGAGCCGCTTCAAACATAGTTTTGGGCATAAAACATAATTCAAAAATAAAAATTTGACAGTTGAATCGCGGCATTTTTATAAAATGAGTCGTATATAAATTACGAAGGTACTTACCGGTAACGGCGGCAACCACTTCAAAATATGATACTATGAACCCAAGAAGAAGTTTGAATTGTTTTACTACCTTGTCGGCAGACCGCCGCGCACCGCCGAAAAGGCCATTAAACCGTTCGCATACGGCAGATGCAGCGGCGCGGCTTTGCAAGTGCGAAATAATATTTTCATCTTTTAACATTTTTTTATTTCGTTTTAAATTTACGTAAATGTATTGGAATTTTTTGTACGGGACAAAAATGATTTTGTTATAAATATTAACGGGATTTCGTTATATAAATGCATTTTTGTATGAAAAATTGGTTTTAGGGACTAAATTTCGATTTTTTTTTCGATATACGTCATTTTTCGCTATATCGGGTTTCGTTATATCGCGGTTTTACTGTAATTGATTTAAATTATGAACTTTGTGATCAACTTTGTAACTTAAAGACGATATTTGATAAAATACATTTATATTTTTTCTATTTTGGTCTTAAATTAATTGTACAAAATTAGTTTAATACAAGATTATACTATATCATTTCTATACAATGGCATATTGGTCGTAGAGTAGTTCACGTACTTTGTAATACTCCTCTGTTAGGCAGCCTTCAAGGGAAACATTTCCATTATCGTGCTGAAAAAATTATCAAAAAGAGTAAATTAAAAAGTTGTAAAATATAGTTATAAGGTATGTATGTACAGAAAAATGAGGACAAGATTAGAGATCTGCAATGATAAATTTGCGATATACTCAAATTCGGAAACTCAATGGCACAGTGAATAAATCAGGTTAAAAATTTTTGATGTTTTTTTTACAACAAATAAAAAAAATATATTTTACTAATTTAATCAACAATACAATTTCCATCATTTGTAATAACTATCTCCCCACCTTTGTATTAACTTATTTATTCCATTAAAATAAAATTCATGTGACTTTGATGCAAAAAATTAATCAAGGGATGTTTTTACATGCACTAGTATAAATATATTTTTTAATTTAGAAAATTTTCTAATGACCAAAATAAGTGAAGGAGCAAGGTCTGGAGAATATAGCGGGTGCTCAATAACATCCCAATTCAATTCTTTGAGCTTGTGTTGCGTCATCAAAGCCACACGTGGTCGAGCATTATCGTGGTGAAAGACTACCCATTTTCTGTTCGTCAAATGTTCGTTCACAATACCATTTGGCTGTAATTATTTAATTGCGGCCTAGAAGTTCCCTTGCAATCCCACCAAATACATACTAAACATTACTTTGGAGGTCTTTAATGGGGCTCGGTCCAGGCTTCGCCTAATGTTTTTTTCGTGTCACGTTGGTAAACTATCCATTTATCATCTCCTGTCACTAATCGATACAAAAAAAGCTTGTGTTTTCATCTAGCACTCAAATAAGAGGAATCCAAATATCGTATTGCGAAACCATTAATATGCGTCCCAGATGTCTCAACACAGTTGATTGGTTAATTCCCATCTTCAGCGCAATCTCCCTGGTATTTTTACATGGATCAGTGTCAATTATGACCTTCAAATGTCAGCATCAGGCTTCGAAGGGCGCCCAGCCCTTGGTTTGTTAATGAAAAATCCCCAGATCGGAATGTTGGAAACCACCTCTGTGTTAGTCGAACTTTAGAGGCATTTTCTCTGTAGACTTCACAAATGTTTTTGGTTGCCAGTCGCGGTTATTAACTTTACAAAATTTGTAAAGTTATTATTATTACATTTTAAAAAATCACAACGGCTCTCAACTGTTTGCCGGCTATGCTAAAATATAATGGTTTGGAAACAGATGTTATTCGTCAGTTCAGAGAATCAGTCTTTTTTTTATAACTTCCGTAAAAAATGTCAAAATTTTGCATCAACCCAATATTTAGGAATATTTGCCTGATTCATTAGAAAGCATTTTTTTCATGTAAGCACACAAATGTTTTAAAAAATTGTCAAACAAATCTGTACTAGAAGTTGTTGTCTCAATCCGCGTGGATAGTTTGCACTAATTAAAAGTACCGATATAATGTTTCCAACTTTGCATCTTTTACATACTCTAAAAAGTTATCTGTTAATTAATAGAATTAATAATCTCACCCTTCTTATGGCTAGAGTACCGTTGCAGCACCACAAGACTCCGCCAGTAAATTCAGAACTAATGTTACTCTTGGATAGTATTTGCTTGAAGTTTGACAACTTGAGATCATTGATAAATGATGTCTGATGAGGCTGAATCTCCGACTGAGGAAGTGGCTCCAACGTGTAAATCTGTTCATCTTCCGATTTATCTGAAAAATAAAATAGTTTTATTAAGTCATTGCAAGTACAATAAAACTTGGTTAATTCGTAATTCACAGGACCGAAATTTAAAAAAAAAATCTGAATAATGAAAACAATTTTTTTGAAGGCAACATTAGAAAGGAATTTAAAAAAACGCATTTTCAGTTTACGCGTCCGCATTTTTGCGCGCGCCGCCGCTCTCAACATCGTAATTTTCATACTGAAAAACATGGCAAATGTATTATTTCAGTTTTTTTTGTGTCGAAATGTTTATCAAATAATCAATTTCTCCTGAATAATGAAGGTGTGTGGCGACATCAGAATATGGATATACGAATTAATGGAGTTTTACTTTATTATAAAAAATTGTATTTTGTTATAAACATAGAAACAAAGATCTATTGAGTTATTTTATGCATAATTGAAAACATATACAATGAATTTACTGTCTGTCTCACAAGAATAATCTGTACTAGGACTGCCATTTAATTGTATTTTTCTCAGGGCAAGTGGCCCGGGACACTGCCTCATGCACGAAGCCGTGCCATGAAAGTAAAATGATCGATCCCGGTAGCGCGATGCGTCCGGGCTAAGGATTTTATATTGAGTAAAGTGGGACGATCGCCCATGAAGTGAAATATTATGTTTTGTCTTCTCTATAGCCTAAGTTGTGATACTTGAATTTTACAATTTTTAATCGTAAACAAATAAATGAAAGGCACTGACCCAACTTTGTTTCATATTCAATAACGCAGGGAAACATGAAAATAAAATAATAAAATGTCCACGATATCCCTAGATATAAGTTAATTTTAGTTATTAAATAAAAACAAGCGAAAATGCCACTGTGGCCGTCCAGTACATGGCGACGCTTGTCTGGCCCGTTAGTTTCAATTGCGAAGACCCTGCTACAACCTTTGGATCTGGACCCGGACTGTCCTGACTTTTTGGCTGCAATATTGGACGACAATTGGATTTCTCTGGACACCACTGTACAGATTTCATTTATCCCACCGAGGAAGAGAGAATTGGCGAACCACCCTGTCTACATTTCTTGTTTCCTGTAAGGAACATGTACTTTTCAGATGGTACATCACATTCTTTCAATACTTCCTTTTCTGTTGTTTACCTCATAATATTAAAATATGAATAATTACCTAATTCTATCTCATCATCACCCTGTTCACTGGGGATGGGCTCCGACTGCCGAACGCTTATGATCCCACTGAGCCAAGCAATCTCTGCACCCGCGCTCCCCCTTTGCCACACCAAACCGGACACGAGAGCATCCGTCAGTCTGACCTGTAATGATTAAGGTATTGAGGCTCGAAAGAAGTTATTTTAGCAGTCAGGTTAGGAAGTAAAACCGCAATATTATATTATTTTTCTAATACATATATTTGTCAGTTAGTAATGCTCAAACCAAAATTAGATGTCGTGAATCAGCTGTGTATAAAAATAATCAAAATTGAAAAGGAGAAATCAACTTTCGGTGCTTACATTATTTTAGTATTTTGGCAAAAAAGAAAAACAATATATTTGAAAGAATCACCAACAAAAATCAAGTAATTGGAAGATTACACAATAATGATTAATTTTTTGGATGAAAATACATACAGAACAAAGGGACATTAAGAACATATTAAAAACAAAAAAAAATACAACTTAACAAGGAAAAACCAATTTTAACATTTAGAATTGAAAGTATAAATCATTACTGTTCAAATAAATAGAATTTTATTGTTTACCAAAAGATATATATTTTTAAATAAATAAAAATATGAAAAATCTGTTATCATCATTTCAGACATACCTGATAAATATGTGATTCTGTAGTGGCATCGACAGTCTCTCCTTTTCTTGGTGTGAATACTTTATTACATCCTTCGTTTATACAATGTGCCCTAAAAATGAACAATCAAATTTTCAATTCAGAGTCAATAAAAAGCGCAACAAAAAACAGAAAACAACCAACGACAAATAAAATTAAACAAATAATCAATCTGTAGTGTCCAACTGAAGGTCAGTTTTTGGCCGAAGCGTACTTAGAAATCTTAGAACACCGACTAGAAAGTATACATAACAATGCAAATTCTATACTGTCACTTAGTTTTTTGCATTGTGGTGTTGATAATAAATATAAATATATTCATTAAATAAATAAATTTCAATTTTTCAAAAATGATAAACTGAATTATATTTCATTCGTTTGTGCGTTTTCAGTGACTAAATACAAAGTTTCGGCTTCACACAAACCTTCGGCAGATTTTTGTCGAAGCCGAATGCGCAGCCGAAGGCCGAAGACTTCTAAACATTGTGGACTGAGTAACAGTTGGATGTCATAGACAGTGGTGGCAGAAAATAGTAGTGGAAAAATATTAAACTGTATGAAAAGGTATCAAAAAAATGCCCAAAAGAACCTCCACGATATAAACATTTGATTTAGTTTAATTTTAACAACAAACACACATATATAATTATAGCGGATCAATCGAGGATTGATATAAGATTGAGCTAAAATATTTAGGTATACTTACCTATAAAAAAAACCTAAGTTAAAACATTACCACCTCCAAACTGATATGACAAAACATAAAGATGCATATATGAGAGTACTAGTTGTAAAGTCAACAGCCTCCATTTTTATATTTTTTCTAACAATCCAGTTTTCTTCTCGCATAGCTTTTACACATTGTAATAATATATTAACAATCAAACTTGCTGCAAAATCAGTTACTTTACCCATCGCCATTTATATTTGGATTTGACCAATAGCAAACTAGCTTGTTTTTTAAAGGAGATGTTGAATTTATTTTAAATTTTATACCAGATTACAGTGATTGTTATTCATGTGAGGCGCATTTATAAATGTTCTTTAAACTTCCATCAATTTTCATATTTTTCTCTAAATAAAAAAATATGGAAGTCGCTGAGATTGTAACTAGTACCCTCACATGTACATGATATTTTTATTGGATTATTACCTAAGTGTGCTAACAGCTTTTTCATCTCCTCTCAAACAAATTACATTTCTGGCCTTGAGCTGCGAGACAATCTTTAGTAACGACTCTCCATCAGATCGACCCTCAAAATCAATGTATTGAATGGTTGCCTTCACCATCACCTGCTTCCTGGATTCCACACACTTTGTAGGGATTTCAATTTCCTCCTCTGAAATTTTAATATTTGTTGAAATTTCATGTTAAAATGACTATGAAGTAACTAGTAAGGAGTTTTTAACAATCACTTTGTTTATATGTGAAAAATTATAGGTACCTATTTCTTCATCTTTCTTTACAGGGGGAGGAGCGGGTTTTTCTGCTTCACCGTCAACATCCATCACTTCAGCCAGTCTGTAGTCTTCAAGCTGGGATTAAAAAAAAACAATTTGAACCATCACAATATACCATTAATTTGAACCACTATTTTAAAATTCAGCATAAATTAAAATTATTCTAATATTTCGTGACCAAAATTATCTATTACACAAGAGGACAACTATATTAATTATAAAACCCCAGTAATTACAAATTCAAAATAATTTTGATAAATCTTTACATTCTCTTATGTTATAAAACTCAAAAGCGATCAAAATAAACAAGACAAAATTTACAACGCTCAATATTTAAGCATCGGGAAGTGTTAAATTATATTGGCATTGTGACACAATTGTCATGTCATCCCAAATTCAACAGACAAGTATCCAAAATTATGCACAGCGGCTTGATAGAAAATCTGTACGGAGAGACTTATGCAAAAATTTTGAATAGTGGATATTTATATTAGGATTTATATTGCAGCGATTTGTATGTTCGTTTCAATGTATTCACTATTTTTGAAGGTCGCATTGCAGTATTTTTATTTATCAAATTAATAAACTTAACATGAAAACGTGAGAGAATATTTAGAATTAACAGTATTTAATGTAATTTCAATTATTTTTTACAAATTTTATATCTTATTAGTTCCTTGAATTTTGTATTCAGTTGAATCAAGGATTATGTAAAATGAGATTTTAATTATACAGTAAAACTCCGTTAATTCGTAACTCACGGGACCTAATTTAAAAGAAAAATATGAATTACGAATAATGAGAATAAAGTTTTTTAAAGGCAACATAAGAAAAATATTTTTATAAAAATGCGTTTCGTTTACTGCGTCCGCGATTTAGTGCACGCTGCCACTGTTAACATTGTGATTTTCATTCTGAAATATGTTGACTCCATTATGTCAGGTTCTTATTTCTCTTGAATAAGAAAGGTGTGTGGTGAGTGGTGACGCAGTAGTCTCTCAAGGCAACAAAATCACGCACATTCATTTATGTGAATTGGCGGTCGAACTCGAACCTTTTCCATCCAAATTGTAATATTTAAAATGCGCATGAAAAATAATTAAAAACTTTTAAATCTTCATGTCTCGCTGGCCTTTTTGGTTGAAGCTTATTATTTTCCCACGATTTTTCAAATTCAAACAGAGAGAGGTATTCAGGATTCAATTTTTTCTGCCAATTTTATCTTTGATATCAATTTTTTGTCGGTTTTCAAAATAAACTCCATTTATTCAAATAGTCAAGGATTTATATGAATTACAAGATATGAAAAAAAATTAATAAAATATGTCAACGTATTTTTTTTAAATATGAAAGATTTATATAGTTTTTTACATACGCAAATCGCAAAATTTCATAAGCATAGAAACTAGATCAAGTTATTCAATGAAAACATTATTCTAACAACAAATCTTATAAAATGCACTATGGAATTTGATGTACATAACATATTACGTACATGAGTTTTTCCATGTGTCATATGGCAAAACTCAGTTCGGCACCTGTCATGCCACCGCGCGACATCGTGATTAGCTGGTAGGCGGGGTTAGTTGCAAATGTTTATGAAGGGATGAAGGTCAAATGCCTACTCGCGCGGGATTTAAAAACATTTGCAAATACAAACAAATTATTTATTTAGGGTGTCAAAAACGCATACGAACTGCGAATAATCAGATTTTACGAATTATCGGTATGAAACATTATTTTCAGGGTGAATTTTTTCGAAAATAGTGCGAATTCTGTGAAAATACGAAATATATGGTTACGAATTAACGGAGTTTTACTGTATATATGTGTGGAAGATTTTAATATATTTTTTGTACAATACAAAGTTTTGATACAAAAATATGAAATAGAATAAAAAATTTAAAAATTATACTAGTTTACTAGATGAAAGAATTGGATATCCGGGTTTCCGAGTCATGCCCGTTTACAAGAAACAAAATTTGTTATTTTTAACATACACACAAAATATTGGAATTAAAATGCAGTACAATAATTATTACTAAAAACTAACCTTAATAATTTCACCATACTCGTCACTCTTTGTTTTTTCTTCGTAGAATGGAAACATAGCGTGCTGCTTTTTATTTGATTTAAAAAAGCCAGTGTTTTTGTGAATCTCATTTCTTACAATAATGTCGTGTTTACCGGTTATCACAGACATCTCTATGTCATCATCCGATTCAGAATCTGAACTCAATCCGATTTCAACCTCTCTGCAAATAAACATGATTTATATTATACAGGTAACACAGTCACCTAAACACAAAACCATAAATAAATCTTATATTTACAAAATGTTTTTTCTCTAATTACATATTCCGATAAATTAATTGATTACCATAATGGAGATCTAGCAGATCACACATAAACAGGTTTTTATGACATACTCGGTACCTTATATAGGATTAATAATTATCAATTTAGAAACCATTGAAATATAAAATTCAGAGAAAACACTAATTGACAACATAACATTCCTTAACTCTTCACCTTTACTGTCCATATTCCCGTTAACGACCGAAACCCCCCCCCCCCTATTCTCAAACCCCGCCCTATTGCCCGAATAGACTACAATACTGTATTTAGTTTAGTCATCACCTGATGATGAGGGACTGCACTTCTCGAAACTAGTAGTAATAATAATCCAGCGTATGTAGTACAAAGTATAGTTTTTATGACATACATAGTTTGAATAAATTCCTTTTTTGGGAGATCGCTTTTATAAGAGATCTCTGTTTTTTCGTAAGAAATATTTGTCCTTTTCATTTTTTAGTTACATATTTATTTTGGGTTTAATTATTAAAGAATAATATGTTTTGAAAAATCGTAACTTCACCAATAAAGAAAAAATGTATCATTTAATTGTATTATTAGTGTTGAAATACTCCTAAACTAGTAAAAAATCGACTCGAAGTTCTCTTATCAATTAGCAGGATTTGTTCAAGATTTAAAATGGGTTGCTTTCACCTGAAAAAAATAAAGCGTCAGTAAAGTACGATACATGAAACAAATCTGACGATGTTAACAAACTGATATAGTTCAGCTGGGAGAACAGTGTACTGATATATAAAGATCCCGGGTTGTAATGGCCCGTGTCACCGATGAACTCTCAATGAGAATGATCTCTGAGAGTCACTAAAGGTACGGGTATACTGGATGTGTCATTCTAATCCAAGGACAAGGGCCATATTATTTTTCTGCCTTCACATTTACTTTGGTTCATTCCCCTATATGCTTTGAAAGCCCATAGTAGAATTTAAAATGACTTATCAGTGTTTAACCCATTGATCGCATTCATAAATACGCATTCATACGCGGCACCCTTTAGCGGCATTGTAATTTACGACTTAAAACTATGCTGATGCGCCAAATTTATGATTTATTTTTAAGAAATCAATAGCAAAGGTTCTGAACCTCACAAACATAAAAAAATATTAAAATCAGAGTCATAATTATACAATAATGTAAATAGTGATATTAAATTTACCTTTGTAGTTTGAAACACATTTCATTCTACACACATAAACTGAGTGTTTTCTAATTTTTTCTATCATTTTTAAAGTTACGCATATACGACACTTATGATGAAGAATTACAACTGGCATATATTTAGCTATAGATTTTGAAGATAGTCAACATTGTTGTAGCGAAGGTTGCCGAGACCTTGACAATCATTATTTATTTAAGTTTATTATCTGACATAAATTATAAAATGTGTCTCGTCAACACACAAAACCAACATTCTTATGCCAAACCAGTGACATTTTGACAGGATTAAACTGTTAAAACGTCAATTGATATAAACCGCCGCCTCGACATATTTAAATAAAAGTAAATAGTTTAATTGATATCAAAATTTAAAATTATATTCTAATACATTTAGTTAATTAATTTGGAAAGATTGTTAAATATTGAAACATCACAAAATATTATTAGGATTAAAAAAAACTTTATAAGTTATATTCACGGATCGCGCTATTAACAACGAAACAGATCCAATAGTTCATCAATTGTAAAAGTTAAAAAAGTTTTAAATACCGCATTATGAATTAATTTTGGCGATTATTGACAATATTTAATCCGCGTTTAAATGCTTGCTCTGTGCAGGACTCTGCAGGAGAATTGAATAACTGAGCATTAGTGGACCCCGCGAGGACTTTTATTATTTCGTATTTATTTATAAGATGTCTAATAATCCTTGACAAATATCGACGTCGGTAGGATAAAGATTCCAAATAATTTTTGTACAATTTTCAATTGTCACCGCACCTCAGTGTATATTTACGCACTAGTGGCGAGCGAAACACGGCGACTTATATATTAGTCACCTGTGCTGTGGGCATGTGAGGCACGACACATATGAGTCGCCCGCGGCCGATGGGTCAAAATACAAAAATACAAATGACAGTGAGGCAGAATTGTCAAAGTTAACTCATGAATAATGATTTTAGCTCTTTCAAATAGCCAATCAAATGACCTGAATCATGTGCGCAGAGTTCAATTTAAATTAATTTAATTTGAGAAACTCTCCAAAATAATTTTAATTAAATTTCCCTTAATCACGAGAGTTCCTGTTACTCAAAATATTATAAAAGAAATGTATAGCAGAATAGCCTTGAAAACTATATGTAGGACATAAAATCATTATCCTTACTTTTTTATAACTTCAGTAGTTTTTCTATTTCTCATAAACTCTTCCAATTCGGCTCCTTCCAACTGGACACGCTTCTTAACAAGAATATCCAACATCCTATCACCTCCATTATCCAACAAGTCTCTCGCCAACGTGCCAGGGGAAGTTCTGAAAATTAAAATAATATTATATTTTTATAACCAGCACGTTAAAAACTGTATTACAGAATCAATATTTGAATTTAAATTAATGAAGGCAAAAACGAAGATGTAAATATAAAGCCAAAACACTACCAACATATTGTTAAACAAATAATAGATAGCTAATAGAGATGAAGCTATTTTTAATTATATTTAATGGAAATGTATAGAAGTATATGCAATTACAGGGCACATCTCCACATCTATCAAATTTTTTGAAAGTTTGTATATATGTTAATATGTGAAAACACTTGGGAGTATCACTATGGACTAAATTTGATAATTCATTTCCCTGAAACAGCATATATGTCACAATGAGAATATAATTATTAATTGATTGATTAATGGGTGAGAATGGTGAACGTTATATTTATATTATCACTTAAGCTAGCCAAAGACAGGTCGTAAGCCCTGTAATTGTCCATACTTCCATTAAATATAATAAAAAATAGCTTAATCTCTATGAGATATCTATTATTTTTTAAATAACAGTGCCTTTGTATGTGAAAAACCAGTAATTGTGTGTTCTTGGAGATATTCAAATATTACTACATACCTACATAATTTGCCTTCAAGTATGTTGGAAATGTCTAAATAAAAAAGTTTGTATTACAGCAATTTAGACTTACTAGTAGGCATAACAAAATGAAAACAAATTTTTATATTTACATTTAATGTGTTAAGGAGAACACATTCTTATTGTGATGTTGTAATTATTCAGAAGATAGGTCTGTGATGTTTTTTTAAATACTAATTTAATGTATTAATTATAAATATATACATATAAAATCAATTTTGTCAAAAAATATTGTTTTTGTATTTAAAAAAAACTAATTTAATGTATTAATTATAAATATATACATATAAAATCAATTTTGTCAAAAAATATTGTTTTTGCACTACCGGGATTCGAACCTGGATCTCTATTTCCAATCCGGGGAAGTACACTACCAATTGTGTTATAGTGTCAGTATTTTTCATGAATAATTACAACTTCACAATAATAATATAAGTTGTATCAATGTGTCCAAAATTTAATAAAAATGAATTGATAATTCTGGCGTCTGCAGTCAGTTTACTCAAAGATACTTGAGATTCCATAAAAACAATGTAGATGGCTTTCAAATAATGGAACGACAGATGTATTAATTTGAAAAAGTGTAACATATAGGTTCGAAAATTTGTCATGAAAAATACTGGCGCTATAACACAATTGGTAGTGTACTTCCCCGGATTGGAAATAGAGATCCAGGTTCGAATCCCGGTAGCGCAAAAACAATATTTTTCTACAAAATTGATTTTATATGTATATATTTATAATTAATACATTAAATTAGTATTTAAAACATTTAACGTGGATCAAATCACAAATGGAATGCAATAGCTCAAATTTCAGGTATATTGGAGAATTCTATATATGAATAAATCATTAACAATATGTTGATACAGTAAAACCGCGATATAACGAACCCCGATATAGCGAAAAATGACGTATATAGAAAAAAAAATCGAAATTTAGTCCCTAAAACCAATTTTTCATACAAAAATGCATTTATATAACGAAATCCCGTTAATATTTATAACAAAATCATTTTTGTCCCATACGAAAAAATGCCAATACATTTACGTAAATTTATAACGAAATAAAAAAATGTTAAAAGATGAAAATATTATTTCGCACTTACAAAGCCGCGCCGCTGCATCTGCCGCATGCGAACGGTTTAATGGCCTTTTCGGCGGTGCGCGGCGGTCTGCCGACAAGATAGTAAAACAATTCAAACTTCTTCTTGGGTTCATAGTATCATATTTTGAAGTGGTTGCCGCCGTTACCGGTAAGTACCTTCGTAATTTATATACGACTCATTTTATAAAAATGCCGCGATTCAACTGTCAAATTTTTATTTTTGAATTATTTTTTATGTTTCATGCCCAAAACTATGTTTGAAGCGGCTCTACATTTAAACACAATTAAAATATTGTTTTGTGTTTGCAATATTCTGGAATTTACAAAAATATCTTCCAATTGGTGTTGAATATATTCTGTTCTTAATTTAATTCCTTTGATTATCCATTTGCTTATCTGTTTTAATAACAAAACTACTAAAAATATGTAGGTATTCAGTTTCCTATGGCCTTCTTCCTCCTTTGTTTGCAGAATTTGCGATCTTTTTTGAAGCCGCGCAACATTTTTTTGCGACGCCGCGTAACATATAGTAGAATTTTTTTAATTTATTTCGTTATATGTGGGAATTCGTTATTACGAATTTTTATTTTTTGGACCCTTGGATTTCGTTATATCGCGGTTTTACTGTATATGCATACCTTGTAGTGAGAACAATACTATTAGTAGGCTGTGGAGCCCAGGCTAGAAACAGGTCACGGGCGAATCCAGAATCTAGGTCGGGGCAGCTGGCCAATACCACCTTAGGTCCGACTATCTTGTGCACCTCGCTGGCGCTGTAGCACAGCTGCAGGTGGCGGAGCTGGAAAGGATTGCTGCGAGCACCTTCAAAGCTACGCATCAGCTTGTCACTCATCCACTCAATCTAAAAGTTGTTAAAGTTTTTTCATTCAGTTTTTTTTTCTTTAAGAAAACATTATTGTGAAGTTGCATTTTTTTAGAACATAGTTAGTTCTGTGGTAATTTAATAAATTAAATGAATCAACTAGAAAGATTTAATTCTGGCATCTCCTAGCGTATATTACTCAAATTTATTTGAAATTTGTCACAATATCCTTATTATATATTGCACTTCCCCATCTATTTCTATAACTTTCTGGATGCAATGGAAGTAGTGTCATTATGGCTGTATAGTACTTGGTTGAACGGCCAGATCTATGAGTAGGGCAAAAACGCGTCTGTGAGACGCGAGCAGATTATAAACAAACATGTTTTTAATATCTCTAGGTTAAGATTACTTAAACGTTTTCTCTTTTATATATTTAATAACAGTATGTAAATATATATTAAATTTGAAATAAAGTGCACATTGTCTTTATTACTAGTAAGAAAAAAACATATTTTAGCAAAATCATACGAGAAGACTGACAAGTATATTGACATCTGTCATCTTTTCTTATCTATGCTGTCTACAGTAAGGGAGAAATCTTACTAACCATAGAAATTATCTATCCCCGATTCTTATATGTCATTTTAGTTAGTTTTGACAGTTAATTTACAAAAGGTGGAATAATTTTAATTACATCAACATTTTATTTACGTGGTTTGTTTTGGGGAAAACTCTACTATTGAAATAAAATCCTATTGAGACCCTGACCATGCAGCGGTCACCAATGGCCGGATAGCGGTCATATTAGAAGCCCGCAGGCAAAATTTGTAAAATTCAAAAGTCTAGCTTTTGTTCTAGCCAAACGTTTGTATAACTAAAAAAACAACAAACATGGAACTTCTATTTTATTATAAGCATCCATCGGCCGCGATTTTGTACAGTTTTGGTAAGGGTAAGAAATTATTATTTATTTTGCATTTGGAAGGACAACTTCAGATTTTATGTATATTTGGAACGAAACAATTCTTCTTCATCATAGATGTGAACCACAGAATAATCATCCTCGACGTCGTTCTCATCATCCAACTTATCGAACTCTGTGGTAGTAACAAGCATATTGGAAATTTTTAGGAAGTCTGCAATATCTCCATTAGCAAAAAAGACCTACTTCACCATTTTGTAAAAAAATATTCTAAAAAGTTTTCAAAAATTCTCTCGGACAGCGATAGTCGTCCTGGGCCTTCTTGGGGTTAATATACCATTCGGTGTCCAAGAAGATACACAACATTGTGACATTCAAAACTCAGACCTGCCTAAAACCGATATACAGTATTATTGCAGGAATGGTCTCATATATTATGTTTGGCAGAGTTTAAGGTAAATTAAATTTAAAATACAAGTGTACCTGTGATTTAGCAAACTCCACTACATTGTAGCCAACATTGCTGACCAGTACGAGTGAGTAGGCTATCAGACCAGACTCCTTGTTCCTCCACAGCTGGTCCAACATGTGTGCCAATTCCAAGACCCTTCCTGCCGTGTCAACAGCTACAAGGACTGAACCACCTTCCCTCAAGGTTGTTAAAATTGTAGCTGAAATTTTTTTTTATAAATAGAAATATGTAAGATTTTTATTTTAAGTAAGCAAGTATGTACATGCAAATTATACACAAAACAAATGTGTTACGTTCTGTAGCATTGCAATACTGTAGATAAAAAAATATATGCAGTAGTAAAATGGTGTTTAAACCATCCAGGTTTTCTAATACACTATTAAATATACATATATTCTATAATAAATTGAATTCTTAGGATTACCATAAACCAGATATACTTACTAGTTGTTGCAATTTTTAATATATGACCTTTATGAGATAATGTTTTTATTATTAATACAAAATAAATTAATCAACTAGAAAGATACACGGAAGAAATTAACTATGTTCTGAAAATGCAACTCCACAAAAAAATGTGTCCTAAAAATATTTGTATTATAACTGAATAACATAAATAATTATAGATTTTATTAAATCATTTAACAATAAATGTACTATTATAGCTAATTGGCATAAATAGTTAGCAAGTGTAGATCTCAAAATTATTATTTTGTAATTTAAACAATTGAAACCACTTTTTTGTGCTTAGCCAGTCCAGTTTCCTGGTTATTGAGCATAGTCTAGAGTGCTCGCCCATTCCGAGTGTACGGAATATTATCTTAGAAATGTATAATTTTCATAATCAATAAACAAATCATGTTTGAAAATTAAGCAAGCAACGTGGACATTGTTTTTATCTTGATCCTTAAGAATAACGTGTATTTTTTCCAAGTCAAATTATATAGGTGCAACAGGAAACTCACTCATTAACTTTTCATCCCTCATTCTTCTTCTCGCTTGCTGGTAATTGGCATTCAACGCATCAGTGATTAGTACAGTTGGCCTTTGAAGCTTTTCCAGTTCACAACCATTGAGATGACGTTCCTTTTTGTGGTTGAAATCTGTTGCGTAAACAATATCATCTTCTCCTTCCTTTACAATCTTCCAAATAGTCCCTCCAATCATGTGGCCGGCAGGTAAGGGAGTGATTGTTAATCCTAGTCCTTTTCCTATAAACAAATAAGGAATGATTTAGAATTGTAACTTAATTATAAGGAACGTACATAAATTGCCACCAATAAATGAACATCCATATAACACAATATGTATACACTTTTCAAAAAATAAAGTACAGAAGTATAAACTATATATATATGTGACATTTCAAAAAATGTGCGACGACACCGAGCGCTGCTTTACCGACCGAAGCAAACGCAGTCGAAGAGAGAAAAGGCGAGAGTGGAGGGAGACTCTTTGACAAGCGGTGGAGCCTGGACCGCAGGAGAAAATAATGGCGGCAGATGCAGAGTTATGAAACCTGGAGACCTGTTGTAAATTGGGCAATTTGGGCCCCGATTTATACACGTAGGAGAATCAACGTCAGGATGGCCCCAACAGGAACTAGGCGCCAGATTTGACCCGTGGCGAGGAAAAATTATCACACGGTCGGCAACCGGAAGGATGGCACAGATGCATCGAAGTTCTGGACTGGGTGTGAACAGCTGCCAAATGGCCATCGCCATTACCCGTGCTTTTCAATCATAAATAAGTAACTGTGACCCTGATGTGTGACGCCAGGTCAGTCGATTCTACAGTGCAGTCGTTAGGAGTTAGCTGCGATATGTGATAATAATTTATGTGAAATATAGTGTAATTAATATGTGAATCACTGTTATTGTTAAAGACCATTCCCATCCTCCAGAGACAGGCATATCGACACCACACACACCTAACCCACAGACTGAGTCTAGCCGGCGGCGTGGTGCGCTGGCACTGGTGGATCGAATGCCAGCGCACGTGTTTTAACAATCTCATTCATGCGCAATTTTGAATAAAAAGTGATAGGTATGTACTTGGATTGTTAAAACTCTAATTATTTTTTTCTTAATTCTAATTTTTGGATAATTCTAATTTTTCTGGTGGTCCCTTGATGTTCGAGATATCCATGTTCTACCGTACTCATATTTCTATATATATTGTTATATATATGTATATAAGAAAAAAATAATTAGAGTTTTAACAATCCAAGTACATAACTACATACCCAAGTACATACCTATCACTTTTTATTCAAAATTGCGCATGAATGAGATTGTTAAAACACTTAAAACATTGCACATACATTAAACAGTGTACATAAATAAAAATATAAACCAATTAAAAATAAATAAAACGGCAAGACAGGTTTCACAGATTAATTTTTTGAACAATATAATTTTAAACACATTGAAAATAGGAAGATATTTTTGACTGTTTTTTTGCACAAATTATATGGGCTTTCATATCCCTTCCAACTTGTTTAGGGACTGGAACAGATCTTCATCCACATAATTTTGTCTCTTGGCCCCCTGGTTCTTTTATTTCAGATACGACCATTTTTTTATGTAAGTTGATAGAGTATTGATTTTTAAGTCTTTGTACTGTTTTGAAACAAAATTTGGAATTAATGATAAATTTGAATGAACAAAGTTCGAAATATCCATGCTCTACTGTATATGATTCAATATTATATATAACATATTCCATCCTGATTCATTCATTCATTCATTCATTTTCGTCTTCTTATCCTAGAAGTGTTGGGGTCCAAAGACTTGATAAGGCGCATCCAACTTCCCCTATCTTCCAATATGTCTTCAAATAGTCTTTGTTGTGGTTTTTCCCAGAGTACTCTGGGGTGACTTTCATAGTCATTCTTCAACTTACCCAAGCCACCTTAATTCGGATATGTCTATATAAAGTAGAAACTCCTTATCTTGATACATTCTTCACTCGGTCCCATAACGTAAATCTTGGTACTCCCCTAAAATAACTTATTTCGACAGCCTGGATTCTTTTTCTCACTCTCCTTTAAGAATCTATATTTGGTGATCATATATTAAAATGGGCTCGTTTGTAGCTTTAAAAACAGTCAGTTTGGTCTTGACTATAATAGGAACGTAACACTTCACCAGCAGCCCCAACTCTCATTTCACTCTCCTGTCTCCCGTCGCTAGAATGATATTTGAACTTATCGACTTGTCGGTGCACAACTCGGCATCTTCTAAGGACCGGTAGTGTGATCAGTAGTAACTTTTTACTATAGTAAAAAAAGTTTCAAAAATAAAAAATTTGCGAAAACGGGTTGTTTGATCGTTGGTAAAAAAATATTTACTTCTCGAAAGTATATCCATAATAAACTCATTTTATTCTCCGATATCAGATAGTAAAAACGAGAGTCGATGGTTAAATATGCCAGACTCTTTACAGCTGTTTCAAAAGTCATCTGTCACATTGATACTTTATTGGAGTTGCAGTATACGACAATTAATCATTCAATATCCCACTATTTTGTTGATGAGGGGCGAATAAATCCACAGATAAAGCATAAAATAGAGCACATTTGCCACACTGAGAGGCGAAATTGCCTTTAACAGTAGTAAATATGACGTACCAACAACCCGCAAAGGATTTTTACTATGAGTGTTAGTAAAAAGTTACTATAGTAAAAAGATACCATGGCAAAAAGTTACTACTGATTACACAACCGGCCCTTATTATAACGATTACCACTGTTTTGGCAGTGTTGCCGAAATACTCTTCATTAAAAGAATGTATCCACTCTTGTAGGTCTTATTGTATTAGGAAAGGTTCTCCTTTCTCCCCACCTAGTTTCACCTTTCTCCCCACCTCAGCTAGTCTCGGGTCACTGTGAATTCCGCACAAGCTACTCAATTTAGAGCTTGCTCCAGACTCATGGTGTACCTGCAACTGGGTGAGGCAAACGCCGGAGCACATACTTTGGCATTGCATAATTCTAATGGATGCAAGGCAGGATATGCTATAGGGTTTGGAGGGAGTAAATCGACGTTCCAACAAGAACTCCGATGTGCTCGAGCATGGCAGGAATCTGGAGTCATTTAGGGCCTTTGTTCGAGTGTGGGTCTCCAGATGGGAGATCCTCCGGAGGACTGCTGAGTAGCTTCATCATTATTTGTTATTCTTATTTTCTACCCTCTGCCCAAATATGATCTGCGATGTACGGTTCTTGTGGATTAAATCTGCCGGCAGTGGTGCGTGGTGGGTGGGTCTCCTATATGCTTTTATTTTGTGCCGTCTTGTTTCCTGGAAGGAAGTGCCTCTTCGCTTCCCCTCTGCTTCACGGTCTTGTTAATTGTATTATTTTATAGTGAATATTATTTACTAATAAAGTGAATCAACCGGGGATAATGAGGGCAAATTTTGTTTTGGCAGCTGTGCGGTATCGCCCTGTCAATATGCGGGGCGCTATCGAACAGCTGCCTAGTTGCATTAAGAAATGCCAACCAGACGGCGAATGAGTACGACCGAGATAGGAGTCTTGACCTTATTGCATCGGTCCTAGGTAAGGGGTGGGTCCGCCCTCATTGTATGAGAGCTAGCCTTGCCACGTCGACCGCAGTAGGGAATCAATTGCCACCTATTTACTTACACCTATTTTCAACATATTAATAATTTTACATAGGGTTAACAAAATAAAAACAATACCTTTTAATGAAACGCTTTGATTATATTTCAACTGAATAATTTTATCAAATGCAGAATCAACATCATCCAATGTAAAGAGGTCAAAATTCTCCATATTGTATCTGGACTGATACAGATCATACATGAACATCTGCCCCATCTTGTAGACGGGCAACGTGGCATAGATGGGGCAGCTCAGACCGAGCTTCCCCACCACATACGGCAGAGCGCCCAGATGAAGCGGGTCCGGGTATGACAGCAGGACTGCGTCAATACTGTGTACATAACTGAAAAATAAAAATTTATTTACAATCTGTTCATTAAATATGTGTCAGTCACTTCTCGACGCCTGGTATCATATGGCTTTGGTTTCCAACAGCCCAAAAAGGCACAAAATTGTGACAAATTTAACAAGCATTTTCTAGAGTTTTAGCATTATCAAATATTTTGTATACTAAGTAATAGCTTGCTGTAGCATTGAATTAATTTATATAATATAAGTATTTATTTATCACGTGTTTAATGATCGTTAAACCAATTGTTCACTTCTTAGCACGGCTGTTTTATGCAAGGTAAGGTAATCTTAATTGTACAGAAAATTGTGTTGATAGACTTTTACCAAGCGCAAAATTGTTATCGATAAATCGATAGAATAGAAAAAAAATAGAATACTACTCACCGTTTCAGTTCTTTTATAATATCCATATTAAATTTTTCATCCCAACCACAATCCAGTAAAAATCTAAATTCATCAACTTGAAGTATATAGCAAGGGGGCGATTCATCCATAGCCCCAGAGATTGCGTGAAGTTTTATAATGGACGTCATTTTAAACGAATATAAAGCAATATCTATATCAAAACAAATAGAAAATAATTTCAGTTCTATAAACACAACCTAAAAATTGTTCTGCAATGCACAATAACTGCATTCAACGCATTGTGATAAAATATAAAAAGATCTGCACATCCACGATTTAAAACTATTTTTACTGCTTTAAATCGAACCACATAAAGTATTGGAATAAATGTTTTCCAAAACACAAGACTCAAAGCCGCTAATTTAACTTTGACGTTTATCTGTATCAACGTTTATGTTTAATCAAAATCTATGACATCTAGAGATGGTCATTCATGATAAGCCATTTTAGAACTGTTCACCTTTTTGAATGAATAACTAATTTAGTTCACTTCTTATCTATGGTTCACTTTCACCAAAAAACGTTGCCAGTAAAATTTAAACAATAACTTCGTGATATCAAAACTAAATAATTAATAGCATTTCCCTCATAAAATTTGGTAAAATGACATCTAAATGCAGGCGATACAAACAAACTGTTCAATTTTTGAACCGCTCACAAACGCACTTGCATATGTTTTATGGTTGTTGATACAAAAACGACTCCGCGTTCCAGATCACATATTTTTTGTTGTTAAAATGTTTTCATATAATTCTATAGTAAATGTAGAAATCCCAAATAATGAATTATTAAAATGTCCAACAGTTTATCAATTCACTTGTGTATTTAAAATATGTAAATTAAAGTAAGTATAAGTATAGAGATGTAATCATTTGATAAAATTACTTTTTAAAGTCGATTCTAGCAAAGAGGCGGAGGCAGGTGAATCGTATAATTTTTTAACCCTTCACCAATTCTTTTGCAAATTAATGTGGTTATAAAAATAATATTCTTTATTAAAATTATTTTTAGGTTAAAACTTCGTTCCAAGGTACAATTTTATTTAATGGTCGGATTTGTTCTAAAATTTGTATTTTATGATTTGTAGAACGCTCACGGATTTTATTTTATATTCTTTCAATTATTTTCCCCTTCACTTATGACAGATTTTTTTTTTGTGAATGAATGAAAAAGAATAGTTAATTTTAATTATCGGATGTAGAATGAAAATTTCATCACTAATGACATCTATTATCCATGATTGAGTTAATTAGTTTTTTATTACCAGATACGTAATATAACTTAAAAAAACTTTTGATAGATGGCAGTCTAGGTCTCGAAAAGTTGAAAAAATACACATTTTAAATCAAGATAACTTCCCTCATTTACCTAGCATTATTTCATAATATAACATACTAAATCTCTGCTACAATTCGAACAGTTTTATAAATCTTTTTTGTGTATATTTCATGTACCATATATTGGCTGTAATTTTTAGTAAATATTATTATTAATGGTTTATTTATGAAATGCATTATTTTATTCATATTTTTAACTATATTTTATTCCGGCGGTAAAACAATAATAATATTTATTAATTTGTTATTTTAAAAATACCTAATTTCTTTTAGCTTAAATACAATTAAACACAATTTATTTAACGAACAAAAAAATGAAAATGATCAAATACTGCTGTCTTCACTTCTTTATCGTTGTTTTTTTATGCAAGTACAATTAGAATTTTGAAAATAAATAATAATTGCCAGAGGCCTGATTCCGCGAGTAAGGGGGGAGGGAGATGACTCGTGACTCGGTTCTTGAATCCGCGTTTAGTAATGGCGGCCATTACAATAACCTTTGTGTGCACGGGAGCGTTCTCATGCAAAGTCTGATACATCGACTGAACTTTCCACGGTGTTTCTCTATTACAGCTCGTTAAAATTCATGTATTAAGTTGCTATAATATTTCTCAGTTACCAATGCATTAATTTATTTTATCGATCAACATTACCTACGTTTTTAAAAAAAAATTAAATGACCTTAGACTTTTTAGAGCTTCACCAGGACGAGTCGCTCCATAGGTTATCTTATTGAAAGTGGGTTGTGGACTAGCGATGGGTCCACACTGTACGAAGTTCTTCAATGAACTAGTTCTTTATGATCACGCTTCGTAGTTCGCACGTTTTAAATCGTGCTGACGCTTCAACGGTTCGATAGTTCACATCATATTCATATACACTAGCAAATAACTTAGTTGCCTGCAACGAACCTCTCACTCGGCAACGCACACAATTAACTGCGAACTGTGTATGCATAGAGACGAAAGAGTTTGCCGCTCACTTCATATAGTTCATTGAAGTATAATACGTAAAGTATCACACTGCATACTTCGCTTCGCACTTTAGACATTTCATTCAATATAGTTCAATAACGGTTTAAATAACGACTTAAATACTTCATTGTACTATATTAAATGCGAACGAATCGATTGCGACTTGCATTGGGAGTGGGCCAACCAGTGGTACCAACATACTTCGAATGAAGCATTCATTTTGAACGCTTCAAGTTGGTGAACGTGCATTTCGTGAAGCGTTCGTTACGAAATTATGTTTTGTCCTTCGCTATTGTGGACCATAGATCATTTTGTAACAATAGACTAGTTCCTTCGTTATGGTTTTTTTTTTCCATCACACAGATTCAACATCTCTTCACAACATTTCGATGGTTTTATACTGCAGAAAGAAGTTTGGATACACATCTTACATTAAATTATTTATATAAAGATGATCATATAGAAATACTGCGGATTTAGATATACTATGTCTTGATGCAATATCTTTTGTCTGTCACATAAAAATTCTTCTACAATGCAGTCGTTTCTCGAGTTCAATTGGCCGATCGCTAGGTACATGTATTATCTTCAATTAACACTCTTCCCAAGTAAAACTTGCTTTATTCATTCCTTCACTGAGGAAAATGATGAGGAAGAATTACCGTACACACTATCTAGATTATTTGAATTCTGATAAATTAAGTCCCTCTTTGGAAAAATAAATTGATTACAGCACGGTGCATACTTAATTTTTCAACATTTTAAAATATGAGTCGATTGTTAGTTGCCAAACAAAAAACAAAACTAATTGAGATAGAAATGCAAATATTTTACGTGTAAGTCACAGAGAATCAAGGTACATAACGAAGATAAAAAAATCAACGCAATGTTCTTAGAACTCGGAAACTTTTGGTCTTTATGATTAAGGACGATAAATAAATTATTATTATTAACAATATTTGATACAATTACTGGATTTTTACCTACAAACATTATTAAACAAATATCAGATATCTCATGGAGACAAAGTTATTTTTTAAATTATATTTAATAATGGAAAATATATGCTGTTTAAATGAATTATCAAATATGGTCCATAGATGGCGATGGTGTAGTGGTACTCGAAGCGAATCCACATATTAATTAGCATATATACAACTTTAAAAAAATTGATAGATGTGGAGATAGAGAGGTGAGAATTGGTGAACGTTATATTTATATAAAGTGATCACTTAAGTCAACCGAAGACAGGTCGTAAGCCTTGTAATTACCCCATACTTTCATATATTTTCCATTAAATACAATAAAAAAATAGCTTTGTCTCTATGAGATATCTAATATTTGTTTCATTATTATTACTTACGGTGTGGGATGAATTTAATAACTAATTATCAAAACATACATTTCAACTAGCTCCATGACAGATCGGAATCGTATTTTAAACGTAGTAAGTTTTATTTTATTAATAAGAATTTGATGAAATTAATTTCTAAGAATATTGCGAAAATTTCTCGAAAAATTACCATTATGCCTACGAAAATATTTTTAAGCCTTAAAACAAAAAAACGTATTAGTAATTATTATCGTCTTCTACGAAAACTTTTTAAATAAATTGTATTCTTGAGCATATGTCAGTTACAATCCAGAATTCACCATGATAAGGGAAATGTTTTTCGATTGTCGCCCGTGCCCATTCCAATCATCTCTGCCATGAAACTAGAATCAGGAAGGTCAAAAAAATGGTAAACTCACAAGCGGTTTGTGATACCTATTTCGTGTTTTTATTTAGGTGACGTTTGATTTCTAAAATATTTTTAAATGTCACGAATGAGTTAACACATCAAATTTCGTATGTCACGCCAAGCCATAAGCGTGATTGCACGAACTTTTCGACCTTGCAGAGACTGGATTGCACGCGATTTTCAAAATCATGTATTTGAAATTATTTTGCCAATTGTGGACGATATTTTCAAGTTTTTTCCAGCCAACGGACTTAAATCTCACCCCTCCCCAATGTCAAATATTAATTAGGTAGTTAAAAGCTCAGAAGCACGCAACATCTTAATTATATATATATATATATATATATTTAAAAGCGATACACTGCTTTGCTAAAAACAAAATTAATGTTGTAATAGGTAATCTATAAAATAATATATATATTTTTTAAATATTTATCGCAAACAGGTTGTCGTCAATTTATCAATTAATATTTAATTAACTTTTTAAAAAAAAGAGTATTTACGATGTTTAAATAATAATGGTTTTTCATCATTTTCCAATAATTTATAAGAAAATGATAATACTTTTGATAAGAATTTGAGATTGTCTGTTTTACATATAAACAATATTGGTCTTAAATGAAATAATAATCGTTAGAAAAAAATAAAGCATGTAAATTTAACTAAAATATTATAAATAACTAACTAAATTTAAACACACATCCTATGCTAAAAAAATTCAATAATTTTGGATCATCAAGTCATTTTACACATCTTTCATCATCGCAACAATTTAAGTCTTTAGTTTTTTAATTATTTTATATATATTTAAAAAAAAAAATTTTTTTAAATAAAATAACATTTTGATACATATTTAAGTAATATTTTTTTATCATTCTAATGAAGGAAAGAGTATTTTACGAAACCGGTTAAATATCTATAAATAACTCATAGGGGTTTTTAAAAACAAAGTAATATTAACTATTAATTAATAATATTTTTATATTCGACTGTACCGTTTTGAGGAAAATAGTGTTACGAGAAGATATACGAATAAATTAAGAATATAAAAAGATTTTACATGTATTAAAATGTCGTTTATACACCTATTAATATATTTCATTGTGCGTTTGTCGTACTTTACACAATTTGTTGTCAAATCTACATATTGCCTGTATAGATTTACTATATTGAAGATAATTTAAAATTATTGTTTCGAATAAATGCTATTGAGGATTCAGAGCTTGTGTAAACTGGTAGAGGAGACGGGACAAAGAGTGGATTCGGGAGGGACATGACAATAATTATGGTCGCAATGCGGACACCAATTGGGCCCCAAAACGGCCACTCAAGGTACGGAAGCCATATCTCCCCCCAAGGCCCACTTCCTCGTGGAAACATGACGCACAAATATTACTACGGCTATACAGAAACAAAATCTTGGTTGTTTGTTTTTTAACATGGTGGTCTCTGGCGAGCTTCCGACCGCGAACGGTCATTCGGGAAGTTAAAATAAACGTGTTATAAAAATGTTGCGACACAGGTCCCATATTTGTATGTACCCTAGATTGTATTAATGTTAACGTGTAACTATGTATAAAATGTATAATAAAGGCCTATCCACACCGGACAGTAAACGGCGTAAATATTGATTAAACCAAATAAAAATATTGTTACGGTGTTTCCAAACTCTGGCGGATCGAACGCCAGGAAGCACTGCCACCGACTAGTTCAGTCTAGGTACGGCACCAGATGTTCTGTCAGACAGGTGGGAATGGATCAGTAAATGCAAACTCGTTATGTTTTAAATACAACATTATAATTAAAAGTTCAAAATATTTGTACAATACCCGACAAAATAATGCGAACGAAGAGAGTTGCTCACGACCCGTTTCAACTAAAATTCTTCCTAGAAAAGTTTGCCACCTTCAAAGATCGATGTGAAGTCACTTGAAATGATCTAATTTTTACTAATACTTTACTATTTTTCTCCCGGGTTGTGGTGGTGAAGGCCGTCCTCAAGACGGTTGTATTCGAGCAGGAATTTTCATCTCCCAACTACCCAAAAATACAGCGGGAACGCTACATTAAAATCCAAATAGTGGGACCTAGACTGGCCTACCCTGCAGCCAACCGGGAATCTTCTGTCCATTTGTGCCAGGCAATAATTCCAAATTGCGGGTGAATCAGGGCCCTAATAATTCCTAATAATTCAACAAGCTCGAGAGATAGTTCTAGCGAATAGGCGAGTTACCACCGCGCTGAGGTAGCGTCTTCTTTGAACATCAGTCATGATTCTCCCATCAAATCATCCACGACGAGCTTGAAATTGTAGAACGAAAAATGAAGATAGTTTTTGACATGTCTTCGCATCTTTTACTATTTGTATTGTCCAATACTACTAGCTGTAATCAGAGGGATGACATAGGAGCCCAGCAGGATATAATTCCGTCAATTGAGCTATTGAATTCACATTATATTGACACTTACCGATGAAAAGAAAGGCGGCCTATTTAAGTTTTGTGGTATGTAATTATTTGTTCATGAAATAACCGCGCAGTTCACAAATGTTGACAGTATGTAATATGTAATTCGCAATAATCCGTCTCCAACGCACTAATAGCGAATAAGACAATTTCTGGCTTCATTAGTGCCATTGAATGACGTCTTTACGTCGTAATATGTAATATTTTAGTTGAACATGTTCGATGTCCTTCCTTCTTCACCGTGTCCGGTGTCTCGCACAATTTCAGATTATCATTTTGTTGTGTTAACTATGTGATAAAATATAATGCGAAATGTTAACGAGTTTCCCCGGATAGGATAAGTTCCGGGTTCGAACCCCGGAAGCCACCAAAATATTTTTTCAATAAATAGATTTTTTCTATACAGAGTGGCCCAAAAAAAGTATGAACATTTCGTAAAATGTGATATAATTACATCAAAATTAGTTTAACTATATTAACAATAGCTTAAATAGTTTACTAATTTACTTACTTACCTATTTACCTATATTACGTTTTATTTCTACAATTTCCGGTCGCCATCTTTGATTATTAATTTTCCCATTGTTTATATTTGTTTTTTTAATTGTTGCCCAGAATGACAAAAATCACTACAGAAGACCGTATTCTGATCAAAAATTTGTGAATTGAAAAACGTTGGGTGCTAGGAAAATGATCAAAGAGTTTCAAAACAAATTCTAGAGTATTGCTAGACATTACAGCAGGGCGGTGCTTCATCTCACACAGCCAGAAATACAATCAACTTTCTTCGTCGTGAGAATATTAATTATATCGAGTCGGGCATGTGGCCACCGAACAGCCCAGATTTAAACCCAGTAGATTATGCAATACGGGGTGTTTTGATGATTTCTGATTAGCTAAATATTGTGCAAAAATATTTACATTAAAAATTATAATTAGTTATATTATGTTTTGAAATAACTCGTGTGTTAGGAGATGTTCTCATTTTTTTGGGCTATTCTGTATATACGAGTATCTAAGAGCCGCTTGTGTGATCAGTAGTTGATTTTGACCAGATTACATTTTTACTTTAGTAACTTTTTACCGTTGCCCGTGCTAAAAAATGGTTGTGGGTTATTCGTACGTCAAATTTATTACTGCCAAAGTTAATCCTAACAGTACGTCAAGGAGAATAAACATAAAAAATCTGAGAATGACGTTAAATTTGATTTATTTTAAATATTCACCATTGGTAATACTAACAATTTTATGCTTCATTCACCCCTGCGTTCGAAATTTTCTCACTTTTCTGGCGAAAAATCTTCGCTAATATAAATTAAACATCGACGTCATCATCGGTGAACTTTCATCATTAAAATAGCGGGATATTGAATAAATCATTTTTTTAAAATTATTATTTTTATTTTTTTTACAAATTTACATTATTACAGATCGTGCCAAGCCATTGTGGCTTTTCGGCACGTTTCTTAATCAATTCTTACATATTAGTACATCGTAACAGTATTTCAGTAAATTATTCCAACTATTATTTGTATCGTTGGCCGTGGCGAGTACATAAACATTGTTTGGGGTTCATCACTGGAGTAATCATTTGAATTTAATAATTTTTGTAATAATTAATAACACGAAAAAAAAACCCCATTATTTTCGATCGTATTTATAGTATAAAACGTATTTATTGTATTTTAATATCTTGCTTTATTATTATTTGTTAGAGTATTTATTTATACATGTAATATATCGTGTCGTTCAGGTAGAAATCAGTAAAACTGAAAAATCATTTTGATATTTTGCAATATAAAATTTAGAGGTGAAGAAAAAAAATCAGTTTACAGTCTTTTATTTCTAGTTCAGATATTTTTACTGTCTCATAATGTTTTATTTTTTAATCTATAAATAAGATCTTTACTACTTTAGAGACTTCTGCCTGTTGAGAATTTAATCAAGAAAATACAGTGACATAAACATCGCTTAAATTTCACTTTCAAACGAACTTAGCATGTTTTATACCGTTAGTGATTTATGTTTCGAGGGGAAGTGCGGGAAGATAGCTTTGTCTATGCTAACAGACGAAAGATTCTTCCAGTTTTTCGGTCACATTATTCATCAATATGACAGCTTAAAAATGATATCATTAATTTTTGACATGTCAGTAATTTTGTGGTGCAACACGATTATTAACATTTTTCAATAAACTACACTTGTACTACACACACGTTGAGCTATATTTTATGGGTGGCTACCTGACTATATTACGAGTCGAAAATGTTCATGGAATATGTGCAAATTTTGCATCGCTACGGAAAATATTATTGTTTGAAAATTTTACAAAATCTTAGTAAACTTTAAGTCTACGTACTTCGAAATAAATATTTGCGAAATTTATCCATTTTTAATCCTATATCTTTGCTTCATGCCCTAAAAAACAACAAAAAATAGTCTGGTAGCTTAAAATTCGATGACTTTTAATTTTTTGTATTCGATATTTAATTTGGAATCAATGAAATATTTCAATTAATATAAATAATCGCGTAAATACGATTTTTTTTAAATGTTCATATCTCTGACATGGTTGAGATTAGGCACATATGCCGTGAACATTTTCGATTCCTCATTTAGGTATAACATATTGTGGACACGGTCTGTTACACCTGTATATAGTTGAGTTATATATTATTTAACCGATTATTACTTATTTTCATTTAAACCTGATGATGAGAGAGACTGAAGTTCCCAAAACTACAGTAATGATAGAATATAACTCAAAAAACGTACGAATTCTATCTGAACTGCACAATGGATGGATTCAAATAATCATAAGGGTAATCGGCTTAAAATAATTCAAAGATCTATTTCCCGCACCTCCAAAAGGAAAGTCTCCAAAATAACAATATTAAATATCTCTAGAATGAGAATTGGGCATTGCCAGATAGTCTCACATTTATTCAGATTGAACTTAATATATTCCCCAATGTGTGAGTGTGATGCCGAGTAAAAAACCCTTGACCATATTTTTTTTGTCTGTCTATTGTAGATCGCAGGTTTTTTAACAGTAATCTCGTCATTTTCAATTTTCAACTCCCGGTTAACTTGTGTCATCTTTTTTCCCTTAACTCGCCACATTTAATCTACATAATAGGAAATATTTTGAACGACAATGGTAATATAATATTTCCTATTCGAAAACATTATTGCACTTTTTTCTATAAAATAATGTTTTAACTTGATTAATGGCACACATATAAGAAGAAATATAATATAATATAAAAATATAAAAGAAGAAGAAAGAAAGAAAAACTCAACTTGTGTGTAGTATAAATTTGGTTTATTGTTTATTTACATTATTTATTATGGTATTTGAGATTATGTAAAAATAAGGTAGATGGCTCTTTCAAATAATGGAACGATTAAATGTATTAATATCAAAAAGGTAACATTATAGGTTCGAAAATTGTCGCTAAAAATATTGTCGCTGTAGCATAGTTGGATAATGCACCTTCCCCGGTTAGGAAAGCGATCCAGATTCGAATCCCGGTGACGCAACAACAATATTTATCGATTAAATTGATTATATATCATATTTTGTTTGCTTCCTGCTTGCTTCTTTTCTTTTACTTCTTACATATCTTTAGTCTGTGTTCAATTTACTTATTATCTCCTTTTGATTGTTGATTTTTCTGTTTTTTACCATTTAGTTTAATTTGTTAACTCACTTCCAACATATATTCTAGTTTATGGAACCTTACGGCTACCTACCTCAGAACATGTACTTTATATGTACCTAGCGAGGCAGGAAGCGGCCAATAGGCTTGCATGTAAATGAAATGTATTATAATATTTGTACTAAGAATTTTTATATTGATGCAAGCTAAAAAGGGAATGTTGTAAAAATAAACACCGATTTATCGGCGCTGAAATTTCATCGGTACGTATCGATGCTTCCGTCCCTTAAAATAATACTGAGAAAATATAGCAAAAAATATCCGACCATTCGCATTCGTAATCTAAGGTTGAGATCATGTAACAGAACATTATTTAATAAATAAACCATCCATGATTGATACACAAACATGTTTCAATACCTATGGTATCTTCTTCAGGAAACAATGTATACAAAAAATAAAAATTTCTTAAAACATGTTGATGTTTTAATAAATAGTGGTTTTAAACAATGTGTTTTTCTTGTTGCCACAATCTAATATCTCAAATATTGGAGAATATTATATAACTTATTTACTATATGTATATATTACTTCTAGGTACTTATTTATATTTATTATTTTTTATTTATTACAGTTTATTATTTAGTATTTAGAATCCAAAATATAATTTGTAAATATAATAGATAATAATAAAATAAATTATTTTTACTTTTGATTACTTTTATAATAGATACAATTGATATCGGTTAAAATTCAATACAAATATGTGAAATGAAAATGGAAACGATTTTCCATTGTACCGGTAGTATTAAATTGAAGGCACGTGACCAACATACGCCGCATCCGGATTACGGCGAATTGGGGCTTTGGCATAAAAACGAACATCAGCGAAACGCAATAATATTATTTTGAACGAATGTGTGCTTTAATTTCAGAAACCGCAATATGGCGGGCGGCATTATTTCTCGTGACGCAGGATGTGATTTCCACCCCCCGGGCGCCCCGCCGGCCCGCCAGCCCCGCCAGCCCCGCCAGCCTCGCGAGCCGCCGCCGAACAAATGTACAGCAGAACGAGGACTTAAACGATTCTGCCATTAAACGTGAAAGCTCTGGGCGGGACACAAAGACGCAGTGGCGTAGTTGCACGTCAAATTTTAATTAAGAAATATCTATTTTGAGCAGGTCCGATGTCCATTTTAAATGATATTCCTTATTATTTCTTAATATATGAAACCGCCCCAGCAATAACACTATACATCGGTATTTGGCGATGGCAATAAAAATGTTGTACATTTTCTTGGGCATCGAATGGTAGGTATACTATTAACCCTTCCCAAACCGTGCAGTAACACAGGTCTACCATATCAATTAAACCTATACTTACACGCTACATAAAATTCATATTTTATTTAATCCTAAGGAAATTATTTGCACTTAGAAATGACTAGTGAAAAACCAATTATGAAAAGGGAATCATACAAAAATAATTCAATAAATTCACAGTAATTTTACAGTAAAAAGAATAACAAACATACGAATATAAAAACTCTTTCTCACTAATTGAATTAAGAGAGAAAAGAAAAATGGTCGCATTATATAGAACTTGATGAATGCTTTAAATTACATATATTAATATATGTAATCTTTTTACATATTCAATGGTCAATATTTAGACTAATCATTTAAGCTAATAAAAACATTTTTTCTCATTTAGAATAATAAAAAACTCAATTTTTTTACGGTAACAAGAGTTGACAGCATGGCAGCTTACGGATATTTAATATCATGGTATGGTAAAGGTTAAACAACCATGTAAAATAAAAATTTAATTTACCTTACCTGCAACAACATTGTACATCATCCAAGATAACCAAAGCTACGATATACAGTGTTGTTGCAGGAGGTGTCTTATATAGTGGTCTCAATCGAACAACTATATATCTTAAATACAAATTAAATGTATTAATTAGATAGATACACATATATAATCAGTTTTATCAAAAAATATTGTTGTTGCTGCGCTACCAGGATTCGAACTTGGATCTCTTTCCAAACCGGGGAGGGTGCATTATCCAACTATGCTACAGCGACAGTACTTTTGACGACAAATTTTAGAACCCATATGTTACACTTTTTAAATGAATACATATATCGTTCCATTATTTGAAAGCCATTTATAATACTTTGCTTTGTTTATCACAGACCTATGTTCTGATTAATTACAACTTCACAATACGAATATGTTCTCTTTAATAACTATATATATCAACATCGGCAAGGATGGGTTGCCGAAAATGTTATGTTCCCGACACCAAATCTGTTTGGAAGTTATGATATGTACTGTGTCATTGTGATCAGTGGCGTAACTACAAAAATTGAGCTCCAATGAAGAATGAAAAAAGATCCCCTTAGATAAGATATACGAATATTAGTACTGTATAGTTTATTTTATAGATAGTAAAAACAAAATTTGTCTCTTGTATCATATAATATGGATACTTTTATGAAATACACGCGTATTCTTAGACATTTATAAATTAATTAATGCAATTTAAAGAAAAACTTGCTTTGCTATTAGGCGATTTTCACTTTATAGCGATGGTCTGGTCCCTAAACTGACACAGTAGCCGAGGGGTACATTGGCTGCATTGGCATGGTTACGCCATTGCTTGCGATGAGAATGATGCGTATCATAAGGTATAAGTGAAGAATATCCGCCTCTGATCGTTCCCATTCCACATTCGGTATGTCGCGTGTATGCACCTAGGTGTTCGTGTGGAGTATGACAGACAGTAAAGTAGGAGTTAATATGTAATTAAATAATAATAATAATACTCAGGATTTAGACACACTGAACTAATTCAACGTAAGTAAGTTTACAGAGGTTTGATTCCATATTTGTGGGTTGCCTATTTAAAAGAAGAAGAGGGAGATTCCATATTTAACTAAATGAAAAGTAAGAAGAAAGTAATTTCAAAAATAAATATTCACACTGCACATAAAAAATAAAATACATACACATGAATATATGGAGACTATTGTATAATGTGCTAAGCAAATATCTATGTTATGTTGAATATTTAATAACACGTTTTTACGAATATTAAATATAATATCCTTGCGTCAGCTGGTTTCCGGCTGTGTTAATCTGGGATATATAATATGTTGCTTGCAGCCATTAGTGTGCGCGAGATTGAGATAGCACAAAATAACCCGATACGGTAACAATATACTTTATTATACAGAGCTTACAGTTATAAGTACAATGCAAGAGACATGTTTCGAGCCACGGCTGCGATACGAGAGAGCGCGCCCAAGAGCCCGGCGATCTTATATCCCTTTCACTCACGTCTGTCATGCCAACATGCGCGTGTCACGCAATCACTACAACCAGATACATTACATTAAATATTTTAGGTACATACATTATTTTATAATATTCTTTGACCTTATTTATGTATTTATATATTTGTGTACCATCTCTCCGTTATTTTGGGTAAACCAAGTATTATGGATATGTTCTGATTTGTTTTAAAATGAAGAATCATATATATTTTGGATTTCAAGTTTTACAATGATACTAAATTTAGAATTCATATAAAAACAAGGATTTTTTTTTTGTGTGTATAAATGTTGGCCTGTTAATAATTTAAATACATTATCTGTTAGTCTGTAGAATTGTAATACACTGTTAATTATTCTCTTTATTTCAAATTCTATTTTATTGTTTTTTATTTTTGTAAAATTATTTTCTGATTTAATTTAATTTAGATTGTAAACATGAATTATGTTTTTAAGAGCAATTTTTTTTTGTTGCATTTTTAGAACAGTGTTCTGCGAAATTTTTAATATAAATTAATTGAATCAACTAGAAAGGTATACATAAAATATCTATTGATCGATAGAATTAATAAAAAATATAAAATTGATTGCTTTTAATGGATAATAGATATATCATTTTTAAAGAGCTGTGGAATATAATTTCAAAAATTTAACATTAACGCTATTAAAATACTAATTTAATGTATTAATTATAAATATATGCATATAAAATCAATTTTGTCGAAAAATATTGTTTTTGCGCTCCCGGGATTCGAACCTGGATCTCTATTTCCAATCCGGGGAAGTACACTACCAATTGTGTATGAACCTATATGTTACACTTTTTCAAATTAATACATCTGTCGTCCCATTATTTTAAATTACATCCAGCCATCTACATTGTTTTTGAACGGAATCTCAAATATCTTTGAGTAAACCGACTGCAGACGCCAGAATAATTACAACTTCACAATAAGAATGTGTTCTCCTTAATTTATTATATAGGTATATTTATATACATGGATCATTTTTCCTTAGTGTTTCCAATCCGGAAATAGAGATCCAGGTTCGAATGTATGTGGTAGCGCAAAAACAATATTTTTCGATAAAATTAATTTTATATGTATATATTTACAATTAATACATTCAATTAGTATTTAAAACATCACAGACCTATGTTCTGAATAAATACAACTTCACAATAAGAATAATAAACGTAATTGGTTAGCGCATTTCACCGGATAGGAAAAGGTCCGGTAAAAAGGTATTCCGGTAGTAATTCATATTTTTTCTGTATATCTTTATAGTTCATTATTAATTTAATTAAAATGTACTGATATATCCGAAAATATATTTTTTCTTTCGGTATATTTTTGTTTGAGGGAACGCCTCTGACCAAATCCCCGCAAAATGTAGACAGGAAATATTTAAGATGTAGATAGTGTGCGTACATCGTGGTATACATCATATTATAGAGATTCCTAACTGTTTTACACGTGTCAACTTCGCTAATTAGAAAGCGTACGTTTTATAAATTATACGCAACAGTTCGGGGTGGCTGACGGGAGGCGTTACAACTTCCGCCAACTTGGCGGGAATTCGCCATCACGGCGTTGACTTCTCAGCTGTTTATATAGTTACATTGTAAATTAATAGTCCAACAATACGGTCTCGAAATGTCTCGTCATGCACAGCGTGTTCTGAAATATTTCATTGAAGGAAATACGTAAAATAAGAGATCTTCTATATTTAGTCCGCAACAGGTGAATTGACTAGTGAGATAAGAGTCTTCTGTTCGCACGCTCATTAAAGTGTACCCCAAGTTAAGCAATATTGTGTGCAGACGTAGGTATCCCAAGTGGGTGACCAGCATACGACCGGTCGTCCATGATAACTAAACCGCTGTCGTGAGTAGAATATATTTTATATTGCGTGACTACCATTCTAGATCGAATCGTTGAACACTAATGGCTCAACTATGGTATCCGACTAGATCTGAACGGTCAGTGTTCTATGTTCTCCTAAACATTAAAATAATCAAAATTAAGTAGCACCGTGACGTTAGACTGGTGTACCACATTCAAAATAATATTAAGAATAATAATAAATAATTTAAAATATGAATTAAAATAAATTATGTCGAAAAATATTGTTATTGCGCCACCGGGATTCGAACCTGGATCTCTTTCCAAACCGGGGAAGGTGCATTATCCAACTATGTTACAATGATAAATTTTCGAACCTACATGTTCCCTTTTTTGTTATTAATACATTTAATCGTTCCATTATTTGAAAGAACCATCTACCTTATTTTTACGGAATCTCAAATACCTTTAAGTAATCTGATAGCAGACGCTAGAATCAATTTATTTTTATAATATTTTTATTGTTAGGAGTAATAAATAATCCATTAATTTTGTTTTTATCCACTATGCAATAATTGTATTCACCAACATATTTCGAAAAATACATTTTCCTTCATCATGGTGATAAAAAATTAACAAAAAACATTATTTTAAATTGTTCATATATTTTTAAATTCAAATTTTAAAAATATTAGGATATTATTTAAAAAAATAAATCTAGTATGATGTGAAAATTGACTTAATTATATTAACCGCTTGTTGAATATAATTAACTCATATTGGTTAAAAGCTATGTTAATGAATTAATTATTTTTAAAATGAATAACCACAATGGGTATGCATTAAATATTTATTTAATTTTTAATTTTGAGATTTTGACAGTGTATATTAATATAAGATAACTAACATAATATATATTTAACATGATACTAATTATGAAAATCTACAGAGATGTTTAGGTATATAATATAGCAGATGATAAAGAAAAAAAAAAAGTGGGATTTCTGGGTGGGGAGGTTGCAACTGTTGCTGTGGTAAGGGGAGAGCAAGATGTGTTTATAGGTGGTGGTTCATAAATATTACTCTTCAAGTGTAGTAAGGCAAGTGTTGAAAAAGTAAATTTCTCATTATGGTATTTGCATGAACGGTGAATTAATGTGATTTTGTATGTAAGATTCTACTACTAGGAATGTGGAAGAATGCGGACTGCCGGGTCGATCTAGACGGTGTGTGGAAGGATATTAATTCTAATTGGCTAGGATAGTCAATATGGCATTGCAGTAGTTTAAGGATAAATATTTGGTCAGTACGTGTTCTTCGATATTATAGGGTTTTCATAATGTGAATGTTTGCAGCATCTAAATAGGAGTTGAATGATACATTAGATTTAACATTAAGATGTCAATAAATCTATTTTGTATTCGTTCTAATCTCGCACTATATGTAATATGCCATGGATTCCAGATTTGAGATGCGTACTCTAAGTGACTGCGAACGATGCGTAATACAGTATTTTGAAGCAATATGGATTTTGGAAGTGTTTGCAGAAAATATTAAGATTAGTTAAAACCATTAGTAAACAATATCAATACTATACAATGTGACTGGATTACGTATTATCCGTTTCCGTAATGTAGCTATTAAGATGCCAGGCTTGTGTCTACTATTGGCAATACTAATAGAACAGTATTTTGAATCTCATTCGTGGTCATCCAAGTTAGGTCTATTTTCTTGAATTTGTTTGAAATTTTTTACGCATTTGAGTTCTCTCATTATTATTATTAATATTATTTATTAACATTAAAAATGTATTAAAAATAGGATAGAAGACGTAATCGGCACTCCGACAATTGCGCGCCGACAATCACACGCAGACAACTGAGCGCAAGGCTAAAGCGCGCAGTACAACAGTAAGCGGGTTTTGAACCCTAGAATTAATATAAATGAAAACATTTTTTCCCAGGTATTGTATTTTATATCAAATAAAAAATAAAACGTACTTATGTTATTTAAAAATTTATGAATTATATAAACCAAAAAATTATACGAAAAAATTAAAACACACTCAATAGACAGTTTAAATTTCTCTAACCTAACAAAAATGACTTTTAAAAAAAGTTAAATTAATTTTTTTAGTTTGATTTAAAAAAATTGGCTTTCTTTCCGAATGATCTTTTTTCTCTGCTTTTTTTCGAAGGGAAGGTCGGAGGCGCTGAACATTAGTTCGTTCAAGGATATAATAACAAGACATATAATTCTTACATGTTTTTAGTCTGTATCAACATTTTTACTTAGTACATATTACTTATCCTCTACTTGTTTCATTTTTGATTTTTCTGTTTTTTACCATTTGATTAAATTTGTTACTTTACTTTCAACTTATAATCTAGCTAATGGAACCTTATGGCTACCTACCTCAGAACAAGTACTTTATATGTACCTAGCGAGGTAGTATTAATACTTGTATTTTCTTATAAAGAACACATTCTTATTGTGAGATTGTAATTATTCAGAACATAGGTCTGTGATAATTTAAATACTAATTAAATGTATTAATTATAAATATATACATATAAAATCAATTTTATCGAAACATATTGTTGTTGCGCTACTGGGATTCGAACCTGGATCTCTTTTCCGATTCGAGGAAGGTGCATTACCAACTATGCTACAGCGACATTATTTTTGATGACAACTTTTCGAACCCATATGTTACACTTTTTAAAATGAATACATTTATCGTACCATTATTTGAAAGCAATCTACTTTGTTTTTACGGAATCTCAAATACTTTTGAGTAAACCGATAGGAGACGCCAGAATAAACAATTCATTTTGATTAAATTTTGGACACATTGATATATTTAATTAGTATTTAAAATATATTGTGTTTATGTGAAAATATTTCGAGAATCGGTTTACAAAGATAATTTTATTGCGAAAAAGATTCAATAGGGTTTCGCTATTATAATTTTTTGGTGATGATTACGATATATTAAGACATTTTTTTTAAGAATTTTTTTTTAATATTGAATGGATTATTCATAATAAAATGGTTTGAAATCACATATTGCTGTAACTTTTGTAAAAAGATTCGAAAACTTTACACTAAATTAAGTCTTCAAAAAAAAAAAAATCACGTAGATTGTGTTCTGCCGTCTCTCAAAATATATTTTCATCTTAAATATAATGTTTTTGAGATACAAAAACTTCCTATGAATTTATGACAAAACAATTCTTAATTTAAAAAGGGTCCTTGTTACCCCACGTGTGTGAATAAATGGCGAGAAGATTGCTGTGGAAAAAATAAACAATGAGTCAAATATGTGCGAAGACCACGAAAGAAACAAGATGAGATTTAAAAGATGAAGAATGGGTCGCTTACAAAATAAATTTATAATGGAGGAAGATTCCCACACTCTTCGGATTCCTGTTGGTTTCACGCTATGTTTGTAATAACATCCCGGGAACAAGGGGGGCGAGGCAGGGCCGGAGCAGCGAGTTGAGTTAGGGGTGGGTGACGGTGTAAGGGGTGAAGAGAGGGTACGTCGCTTTTAATGGCGCGTGAAGTTTACAACAGAACAGTCGATGCAGGAATCATATTAAATGTTCCAGGAATCTTTCTCAACTCTTTTCAGACTTAAAAGAACTTTAATTAAAAATAAATATTTATTAAGAAGAACACATTCTTATTGTGAAGTTGTAATTATTCAGAACATAGGCTTTCAAATAATGGAACGGTAGATATATTAATTTGAAAAATGTAACGTATATGTTAGAAAAATTTGTCGACAAAGGTACTGTCTGATGTAGCATAGTTGGATAATGCACCCTTCCCGGATTTGAAAGAGATCTAGGTTCGAATCCCGGTAGCAACAATAATAATTTTTTTGATAAAATTGATTATATACGATAGATGTATATATTTCTAATTAATACATTTAATTAGTATTTAAATAAATATTAACATTTTTTTTGTCGTCGGATAGAAAAAGTTCCTGGTTCGACTCCCGGTGGTTGCCAAAATATTTTTTCGATAAATTGATTTTATCTATATGTATATCTTTCTAATTGATATATTTGTAGGAGTTGGTTGTGTAGATGTTAAGGTTATTTAAATATGATTGACTCGTGATTGTGTCTGAAGGTTATGTCGGTATGAGATAGAAGCTCCTAACATATTCTAGTCTAACGCGTTTTGTTTGTATATCGCTGTGTAGGGTGTCTGTTGTTGTAACTAGAGCAGGGTGTAGAAATGAAAGAGCACTTACAAAATTTAGTTTATTGATGTAATGAATTATCCAGTTAAATTCGCGTCAAACTCTGGAGTGGCTTGCTTGAGATGCTGTTGAATAGAGATATCTATGAAAGGACGTTCTGCGAAAGAGTGATCGCTAGCTGCTTGGGTAGTGTCCGTCTCTGGTTCATATTGTCTTAATGGGATTACTGATTGGTCGCTTTGGTTTGGTCTCTATATGGTTGATATGTGAGTGTGTATGACATATTTTTACAATATATTATATAGTTATCAATAAATAAATAAAATTCAAATAACGATCGATTAATTTATTAAATCATGTAATTTTGTTCGGAGTATTTATATATAACATGATTTATCTGATGGACTAAACTGTTAAATAATTAGATAATGGAATACACTGGGGATAGAAAAACATATTAAAACCTATTTTTATACAAACTAATAAAGGTTTCCCATTGTTCGTATCAGAACACAATGTAAATGTATTTTAATATTATAGTATGAGTCCATATAAGAAACAGGCTGTGGTGAGACAAGCGTGGGTTTGAGGGTTTTATGTGAAAATGAAGGATAAGACAGTTCAGAAAACTTAGCCTTGAAAAGATTAAAATAGACAATAAATATATTGTAGCCGTAAATACTTCAATAGTTTGTCCTAGGTTTTCTATAGGTAATGTTGAATACAGTTATTTAATCTATGGAAATCCAAAATACACCAACATTTGTGAACCTAGGCTGGTATATGCCGATGTTGCTCTTTTTGTAGTCTGGTGGTCCTTAACTCTGCTGGCCAGCCTTCGAAAACTTTCTCACAACCGATAATCCGAAAATATATAATACAAAATGTTTTTATATCGCCGCCGTAAATAATTTCATCCAAACCGAAAAACTGTCTCTTTTCAGTAGCACCTTCGCTTTTTTTTTGTTTTAAAGTCCACACAAAAAGAATACACATATTCCAAATTTTATACCAGGCCTACCTATCGAAGTATAAAAGTGCGTGAACATACATAAATGTCAACAAATTGTACACTAATTTTTGAGAGTATAATTCAATGTACTGTTCGAGTTTCTTAACCTCCTCGGTCCTAGCGTCTTCGATAAATCTTATTGAAAATAATTGTTATAATTAGACAATATACGACTTTAGACCAAAAAATATTAAAAACAAGATAAAGTTGGCTTCTTCTATACCATTATATACTTCAAAAGTGGTAAAAAAGACGGCTTCTCTCAGCCATTTTAAAAATCTATAATGGTATGGAAGAAGTCGATTTTACCTCATTTTAAAAATTATTTGGCCTAAAGTCATCTGTTGTCTAATTATTTGTGAAAAGATTTATTGAAGATGCTATAATAGTTGAATATTTTTGATTTTTTGATACTATTTTATGTCTCTTATCGGAGACGCCAGGACCGATGAGATTTAAAAAAAGGTGCTACATGCTAAGTCATTGAATGTAAAATATAATATAGCGCTTCAGAGATTGCTATATACTTGAATTTCTGAAATCTGGAATGTTCCAAGTAAATTCAAAATATAAAATAAGAACCCATAAAGCGTTAAAAAGCTTTATTAGGAGAAGAATAGGTTCGAAAATTTGTCGCTAAAAATATTGTCGCTGTAGCATAGTTGAATCCAGGTTCAAATGCCGGTGGCGCAATAATAATATTTTTCGATAAAATTGATTTTATATGTACATCTTTCTAATTAATATATTTAATTCATATTTAAAAATGTTAACTTATTATTTTGTAGTATGATATTAAATAATAAATAATTTTCGCCGTTTGTACGTTACATTTTTAATACTGCCCTACGAACAAATGCCATGTACACGTGTATTTAGAATAAAATAAATATGTATATAATCGTTTGACACTTTGGCCTTTTTCTGCATATGAAAAAAAAATCTCGCCGGATATTTTATTTTTCAGATGAATCAACCGAACTTTGAATTTTCAAATATACATATTTACCTATAATACTTCTCACGAAGTCAAGAATATTTTAACTCGATACTTTAAGGGAATACCAATTATCCTACGGAAATTTGAAAATATGATTTTTTACTGTATTGATGAGCTTTCACGTAGTTCATACCGTAGAAGTGTAATATATGTAGTCTCTGGCCCATTCTATATTTTTATATGATGTGGAATCATGGACTTCGAAGTCAAGTGAGAGAATACGCATTGTCGCTTTTGAAATGTGGTGATAGAGACACATGTTGCGTATACCGTTGATGGCAAGATGCACGAATGTCTCCATTCTTCAGGAGTTGAACATCAAGGGCAGACTCTCGACCATTTGCCTAAGACGAATCCATCAATTTTTGGACATCTCGGGAGAAAGGAAGATAGCTTGAAGAAGCTTGTTGTGGTAGGTCACGTGGAGCACGGAGAGGTAGAGCAAGACTGTTGGACTGAGTGAGTAGAAAAGGTGACAGTCGTCTGGCAGAAATATCTGCAAGACACTGAGAAAAGTGGAGAAACATATTGAAGAGGGCAGTTGCTTATGAAAATAACAAACCTCAGTCACGTGGGATCGATGTGAATGATATCAATTAAATATGTTATATATTTTATTGATTAGGCAGAAAAAAATGATAATATCTAAAAACTGGCCACTTTGACACAGACGAGAGTCAAAAAACTATCTAAAGACTCACCGCTTACCCAGGGCCGATGCAATAAGCTTAAGGCTCCTATCTCGGTCCTACTCATTCGCCGCCCGATTGTCATTTTTTAATGCTACTAGGCAGCTGTTTGATAGCGTCCCGCATTTTGACAGGACGATAACGCACAGCTGCCAAAATAAGATTTGCCCTCATTGTCCCCAGTTGACTGGCTTTATTAGTAAATAAATAAATAAAATTAACATAAAGATAATATTCAATAATACAATTAACAATTAGGGGAGCAGAGGAGAAGACGAGAGTCAAGCAATGTAACTAGGATAAGGCTTAATAACTACCACCTACCGCAACTACCTACTGCATCTCTTACAAAAAATAGTTTGTAATATAAAAGAGACATTTATTTCTAAAATATATGTAATATAAATTAAATTATTTAATTAGAAAGATGTACAGAAAAAATCAATTTATCGAAAAAATATTTGGTCACTACCGGGTTTCAATTTGGACTTGTTCCTATCCGGGGAAACGTGTTACTATTACAGTACAATAATCTACAATAACAACAACAATAATAACAACAAATTTTAAATTTGTATTCTATACATTTATATAAAAATTCCACAGATCTTTGTTTTGAAATTGCAACTTCACAATAAAAATGTGATTTCATTGAAAGATAAACTATTTGATTTATCAATTGTTATCGTAGTATACCTCTTATGTAAAACATTAAATAATTGTCAATAAACTTCTATCATCTCTTATCTTATTTTGTTTCACTTTGATGTTTCAATTAAACGGATTATACGATATGGATAATTTGATAGGCGATGAAGTTACTCATACATATTATGGACAAGGATTGATCACGTGTAAGAAGCGAGGTCTTTGTGAACGGTGACACAAAGAGTTGTATAAGAATAACATTGTAGCAAATTGTAAGAACATTTTGTTGAAGTTAATGTAATAAAGAATCAAACTGAAATATACATTTGTGTCATCAAAAATCTTCCTTCCCTACAATAGATTCTGTAACAGTACGTATCGACACGTTTCGGAGCAATCTTTGGATACTCACCAAAAGTCTTAATCGCTTTAAACATTTAAAATTTTTAATATTATCCGTAAACAAGTTATAATTTACATAAGTAGGCAATGCATAAAAGTGAAAAGAAAAGACTGGGATATTAGATATTACGGTCTGCCGGGCTCTCGGCTATATTAATATAATATTAAAGGAAACGTAGCTACGGATAGCATGGCTAAAAAGTAATTTCAGTTGGTGGTTTTTGAACATTTTGATATTCATCTTTTAAAATCGGATATTTGGCGTTTAAGCGGTTAGTCATGAAAGGTATAATTTATTCGTTAGATATTTTAATATTTTAAGTAAATATTTTTATTTTATTAGTCAATCTTTTTAGGAATTCATGTTAATGTTATAGGTACATGCATTATGTATTATTATATTCCACGACCTGTCTTCGGCTGGCTTAAGTGATCACTTTACATATATATAACGTTCACCAATTCTCACCCCTCAATCTCCACATTTATCAAATTTTTCAAAGTTTTATATATGTTAGTATGTGGACTTTGGATCAAATTTGATAATTTATTTTTCTCTTTTTTTTAAAACAGTATATATGTTATATTATGAGAATCCGTTTTATTGAAATTATTTTATTTATCTCTAAAATGTTTTTTAATATATAAAAATCTTTTTTTTTAAATATAAAAAAAAAAGTTTTTTTCTCTATGAGATATCTAATAATTGTTAATTTATTACGTTCTAAATATATGTGTATAGGGATTATACTCGGAGGCCATTATTAAAAGTGTAAAGTCCGAACGGCGAGAGTTATCTTTAAGTATTTACTCGTAGCTCAGGTGAAAAATTAGTTGTACATTAGTGATTTAAAATTAGAAATACCATTTTCGGCTTGTATCACTAATTACTCATTATAGTAACAACGTATTATTCTGTACTCAGCTTAACAGCCTGTAACCAAAAATAAACACAAGCAAATGTCAGGTGCTCGGGATATGTACAAGTATGTATACCTGAGATGACTGATATAATTATCCAAATTATAATTTCCGTTCTTTATTCAGTTATAATGACCAACGTACTCAAAAGGTCATTCTTTTTAATTTAAAGTTCATAAGCCCGATTAATGTCTTCGGTCGCTTCTGGTAACTTTATTTTTGTTTCTAGAATCTCAAATGATGGCGTTATTAAAAAGGACATTTTTAGCTGTTGTAAGCTATTCTCGCAAATTATTTTCTATGGTATAACTTTCATATTATATACATAAATGAAAAAATATTTTTTATAAAAGATTTTGATATTTTTTTAAATTTTCTATCTTTTTAAATATTGTAAATTTTCTTGCTGTCTCATTTATTTAGAGAGACGCGTGATTTTTGTAAACACGACGTTTTTTAATGTTTTAAAGACACAAGGATCAATTAAATTTTTATTTTAGTTTGTTCAAAGAATGTGAAATTCTTGGATAAATAGTGTAATCAACCACTGCCAATCCCACACTACTTAAGGTCACCTCATGTCCGTCCCAAAGGTAAACCACACTTTTAGATAATATTTATATTTCCCATCTTCCTCCCTCTACGACTGTAGTTTGTACAGAAAACACATTGGATTATTTAAATTAGTCATAAATCATAATAGTTGTTGATATTCGAAAAAACTTGAGATACCTATCGCAAAAAATGTATTAGATTCAGATTTTTTTAAATTAGTTTATTTATTAGGAGAACACATTCTTATTGTGAAGTTGTAATTATTCAGAACATAGGTTTATGATATTTTAAATATGAATTATATATATTGATTAGAAAATTATACACTACTAAACACTATCAGCAAAATTCTATATATTTAGGGATAAAAAATTTCAATAGCCTCCCTACACAAATTAAAGAAATAAAGGATATAAAAGAGTTTAAAAAGAAACTAAATGAACACTTCAAAAATCAATATTACAGAATACTTCAGAAACATACAAATGGACAGTGAATAGAATATGTGAGGTATTAAATAAAATTATTGTAATGTAACCTCCCTCTCCAAGCACAATAACTGGTCACTTTTTGGAAGAGGTAAACGAAAGAAAAATCATGTAATTTAAAAAAAATGTAAAATACTTTATTCACGCTATAAAAAAAATGTAAAAAATTTCAAATAAATAAAAAAAATATATAATCAATTCTATTGAAAAATATTGTTGTTGCGCCACCGGGATTCGAACCTGGATTTCCAAACTGGGGAAGGTGCATTATTCAACTATGCTACAGCGACGATATTTTTAACCACAAATTTTCGAATCTATATGTTACCTTTTTGATATTAATACATTTTAATCGTTCCATTATTTGAAAGAGCCATCTACCTTATTTTTACGGAATCTCAAATACCTTTGAGTAATCTGATAGCAGACGCCAGATTATCAATTAATTTTTATTAAATTTTGGACACATTGATATAAATTTACCGGTTTGGAAAGAGATCCAGGTTCGAATACCAGTGGCGCAACGACAATATTTTTCGACAGAATTGATTTTATGCTGTCTCAGTACGATGTCCGTGCGCATGTTTATTTGGATCAATTTTTCGTGTAGATTCCGCTGATATTTTCTTATTGAAGATTATATTAAAATATATCGTCTGCTTAAAAGTCATCATATTCAAGTCTTCCAGCATTGCACTGATCCGAGTATATATATTTTTTCTAAGTATCATTCTCAAATATTTATTTTGCAATACTTACAACTATTGCATTTAATCTTATGTGATATCCCAAGCAATAAATCATGGTCACAACACAAGACAACGAACGAACATCTACACACCAGTTCCGTGAGCAACAACGATATTTTATCAACGTTTCTACATATTTTTAGCTCCGAAACTGTACAACACACTCAACACCAACTGGAAATCGTCCACTTTCAATAAGATCACACGAATATGTATGGACCCAATATATGATTCAATTGGATAGAGATCAATCAGAAGCATCGCTGTCCAACATTCCAACATAGTCATAATAAAATACATACACTAATAATTCACTAGTTTTACAACACTCTCACTACATATTTTAATTATTTTTTCTCTAGCACGAAAAAAACTGGCTACTTTAACACAGACAGCAGTCTAGCAAAGTTTTCAGGACAATGCTATATATATCAGAGGTAAAGTCTACTCCATTCCACATAATAAACTACGAGTATTATACTCAATTGCAATATAATTGTATCTTATATTTATCATATATTATATTACAACAAAAACATGTGTTTCAATAAAGTCTAATAAATAAATATTGTACATATACGTAAGATACTGTAAATATACATTCTATAAACTCTTTTGAATGAATGTGTATGCACGTTGCGGCGATATTTTAAATAAAATAAACATAAAAATTCATAGATTTTAAATGTAAGACGTACAACCATTGAAGAGTTTAAATGATATTTTCTATTTAGGAGAACGCATTCTTATTGTGAAGTTGTAATTATTCAGAACATAGGTCTGTGATATTTTAAATATGAATTAAATATATTAATTATAAAGATATACATATAAAATCAATTTTATAGAAAAATATTGTTGTTGCGCCACCGGGATTCGAACCTGGATCTCTTTCCTAACCGGGGAAGGTGCTTTATCCAACTAAGCTACAGCGAAATTATTTTTATGTTAAATGATGGAACGATTAAATGTATTAATATCAAAAAGGTAACATATAGGGTCGACAATTGTCGTTAAAAATAATGTCGCTGTAGCTTAGTTGGATAAAGCACCTTCCCCGGTTAGGAAAGAGATCCAGGTTCGAATCCCGGTGGCGCAACAACAATATTTTTCGATAAAATTGATTTTATATGTATATCTTTATAATTAATATATTTAATTGATATTTTCTAAGCTAAACAAGGTTATTATTATATTACGTGGATGTATGATTGCGAATGATGAACTCAGCAATGGTTGCCAAAAGCTCCAGAAGAAGTTTCAACGGCCTCGAGAACTTATTTAACTAAACCACTCCCGTATCGGTTTTTCAAAATAATACAAACGATTTCAAATATCGTAGTTAGAGTTTTTTTGAATAATTTTTCTCGCTTTTGGAAATTCTAGACTGTAAACCAAACGCTGATATAAATATTGCATGAGTACGATCAACGAGACATCTAGAAAATCATGAATTATTGATACTTTTATTTCAGCGAGGAGATATTCATCCGCAAAACTTAGGTTATAGTTGGATCTTCTTCAAACTTTTTACAGCGCTTTAAGCATCGAAGTTGTTCTCCATACAACAATCGTATAAAACTTTTATTTTTATATCCAACATTAAAATACTGAAAGGAAACTACTAACTACGTGCTTTCTCGTAGATACGAATTCTGAAGCAATTATAGAAACTTGATTTTATATAATTAAAAACTTAAATAAAATGGTGAAAATCGACATTTCAATGCGTACATTTAAAGTCGAAAATATTAATTTTAATACTTCAATTGATCGAGTTTTTGAAGCTAAATTCAAGACTACAATTACTCAATAATCGAGTAGTTAAATCGTAAAATACTCGAGTATGCTTGAGTAGTTTCCAATGTAAAAAAATAGCTATTAATAATTAAATTCATGCAAATTATTATAATAAATAAATATAAACTCATAAGCCTCACTACACTGTTCACTCGACGGCGGTTGAAAGAATCCAGAGAAAGTCTTTAAGATTCAATAATTTAAAATTAAATATATGCTCTGGGAATATCAATTACGATTATCTCCTTAGCTGTCTGAAATTGTTAAAACTGTCAGTGAGACCCCGGATTGTTGGTCTGCTTGACTTTCACGCACCATTGAGATCATCGAGAATCAATTCATTGGTTTATTACAGTGATAATGTCAGAACACATGTATTAGCTAACTCTGTAGCCTCCAGAGTGCATTCTTGGGTAGTCGACATTTTTGCTGTAAATTTAACTCTTTACAGAATTACAATATTAGATTTTTTTGTGTCTCAACTCAATGGTGATGGATAAATCGCTTTACTTCAGACTTTTTATTTTTTATTTTGATTACGTAAAAACATGCTGATATTATATACTTTTTTTCTTTGTGTATTACACTTCTAATGGAAATTTTCTATTATTTTACAAATTATGTTAATGCCTGAATAGGGCGTGTATTATAATAATAAATTATTAAGGAGAACACATTCTTATTGTGAAATTGTAATTATTCAGAACATAGGTCTATGATGTTTTAATTATAAATATATACATATAAAATCAATTTTGTCAAAAAATATTGTTTTTGCGCTACCGGGATTCGAACCTGGATCATTATTTCCAATCCGGGGAAGTACACTACCAATTGTGTTATAACGCCAGTATTTTTCATGAAAAATTGGTAGTGTACTCCCCCAGATTGGAAATAGAGATCCAGGTTCGAATCTTTTTCGACAAAATTGATTTTATATGTATATATTTATAATTAATATATTAAATTAATATTTAATAATAAATAAATAAAAATAAATGAGATTTTAAAAGATTTAAAAGTAGTTGTTAATCCTTTACATCCAATGGTTGAACAGCATTTATTACATTACATTATGGTAACGGGTGAATTGTGCTCCTTTTTAATATTTCATTTACAAGTATTACTAGAGTATTTTTCAAATAACTTGATTATCGAGTACTTAAAAAATTGATAGTATACTCGAGTACTCGATTTGGAGACTCGAAGCTAAATGTCCTCTTCGGCGGTCCCTTTTATGAGAATGTCATCTGCCATGGTTAACGATTTGAGTCGGAGTTTGGCCGAGGAGGCCAATTCCCGAACCGCAAATGACAAAATTTTCGTCACTATTTCCGTGAAGATTTCAAAAAATAAGAATGAAATCGTTTGCATAATTAGTGAGTTATCGAGTTTAAAGCGATCTATGGGGAATGTGAATACCCCGCTTCGAAAAGGCAAGGTTAATTTAAAGCTGTCCGAAAGAGAGACTCAGATATCAGATATATTGAACAATTCACTTAAGTTTTCAAGCCACTAGGTTCTCCTTCTGTAAGAACCTCATTGTCTCTGGATCTCTGCATGACAACGTGCAGTATCTTACATATCTCAGGTGTCTCAGTTTTCGTATAATGTACCACCCGGATAAGTTATTTGTTGTATAATTTTATTTGTATCTCATTTGTTTGAATTTATTAATTAATAATATATAAATCAACATATTTATTAACGTGTAATCCGGCTGTTATTTTAAATATTTTTTGCATTATTGATACCATATATATTTCATAAATAGTAGTTCAGATATTAACCTTAAATGCTTGAATCGTTTCTGGAGCACTAGCGTAGATCTTATCTTTCGCATAACCTCAAAGAAAAAAAATCAAGAGGCGTTAAATCGTATGATATGGGCGGCCAACTGATGTCAGGAAATTTTGGATGTAATGAAACCCCATCCTGCCGAAAATAGACTACGTATGAAATTTTCACAATTTGTGTAGTAAATTTTCACAATTTCAATTTGCTGTTTAATAGTGTATTAAATTATTTTCCTTAATGGTATAATTTTATTTGACAGATGTCTTATATGATGTTTCTAGCCTTCAAAGTTAAAACATATAGCAATTATTAAAATAACGGTTGAGTTTGGATCACCATATATGTACAATATGTTAGGTATTATTACAAGGGAGGCTTCCATGTGCCGCCGTGGGGATATAATTTGTATAATTAGTGCGGATCATCTTACATTATTAGTTAAATAGTTTGTTATGCAATATAAATTACAAATTAGTGCCATTCTGCGTTCCAAATAGTTTAAATGTTCGTTCAGTTTAAATTTTCCAGACGTGCAGTGACCTAGTAAAGTACTTGCCCAGTAATTTTATTAAGAGCCGGTTGAGTCGACCATTACAGAGTTTACTGCAGTGCTTTGTGCCATTTAATTAGATTCTGGATATACATTGATGATTTATGTTATATGTGTATTATATTATTCCATGCTTTTTGGGGGTGCATGACTTTTATAACTTCTCTCTGGCTGCCTTCTGGAGTCAGTATAAAAACGAGCCTCATGTGAAATTGATATCGTCTGAATATTGTACAGGTAGATATTGGTAGGATAATACCGGAGCCAATCTATATCAGTAGATGTTTGCCAATTGTGCAATATTATAAAGGAAAAAAAAAAGAAAACTATGAAATGGGTTAATCGAACTTAAGCAAATAAGTTATTAAAGATTTTCCTGCTTTAAATTTATCTTCCTCATACAAAGAATAAGTAAATAATTTCATTTTTTTAAAGAGGATAAATTAAAAATCCATCGCAATTATCTAACTATGAACATGGTATTTTAAAAATGTCCAAATTAGGAATAGGACAGAGTCATGCATCGTATACCTATTGCTCTCAGACTGTATAAACAACTACCAAAATCAATAAAATTAGCAGCAAATATAAATGTGTATAAACAAGGGGTTTTAAAAGGTCTTCAAAATAATTAAATAACTATGTATGTAGTTGACACCCGTTCTGTACAGGAAACAAGATTGTGTTTTTGTAGGCGTGGATCGCCGGTCCAAACAGGTGTCTCGGGCTAAGATATCTACAGCGGCGTGCAGGAGTCCAGGGATGTTCAAATCTCGGTCCAGAGTAACAATTAAAGTCGTGAAAAATCCAGATGCAGTCCAAAGTCGTGGCGAGGTCGAAATTCCAGATGGTTCAGTAGAATAGCAGGGTCAAAGGCGTGGTGAAGAAATAAAACACGACGCTGTCTTGAAGAGCGCAACGGCGAGAATGCTTTCTGAGGCCGCTGGCGCATTATTTATTTAATATGGATATACAGGCTGAGCATGCGAGGCCCCCCGTTCTACGCCAGGCCAATGGGAGCGGGCATACAGACCCCGCGCCACCCCGATGCGGTTCGGCGCGGTCGTCGCCTGGCGACGAAATACCGCAACTCTCGGTCATTTGGGCCCCGCTGCGCCCGGGTCGGCAGATACACAATTATGCTTGGTTTTTTGTCTCTTAAAATTACATTCCTTAACCTAGAGGCATCAAGAGTATTTTATTTTATAGCCCTTAACCTACCTCGCGATGTATTATACATTTAAAGTTAGAACGATTGCCCGGCAATTTTTTATTACACCTTAAAATTGGGAATTGTATATTCTGACTCTAAAACATCCTTAAGGTGTATCATATTTTCTTCGGGCGATTGTCCCCCTCATACTCTCTTTATTGCATATATCACAACATGTGACACAATATTATATTAGCCTAAAAAACAGTTTTTCCACATGGCGGAATTGTGGATGGAACCGTAGCCCGAGCAGGCGGAGTTTAGTGTCGGCCGGGGCCCCCCTCCACTCGGCGGCCGCAGAGTGCAGTGGCGGCAGCTTTCCAGTGGCGTTCCTGCGGACGGGAAAGATCGTGTGCTCGAAAAAGGCTCCGTTTAAGGCCGCGGCACGTCGCGGCCCTACGAGACATTTTATCTGTGCGGCACAACACCTTTCTTATAACCAAGTTCTAATCTGATCAATTTTTCAACATTTTATCTTATTATTATAGATCTTGATCATTGTTGCGAAAAGCATAGATGCCGAAAGAAACAGGACATTCGGAAGGAGGTTTGCACTCACCATAATCCAGTTCTTCTGGCACCTCCAAGGTGGACTGTACATTTATTTTTTGTATCACAATCTCCGTTCAGGGGTATGAGTTCTTCAGATTGCACTGGATTAGACACGACGTCTCACTTTAATGTTATACTGCGAAATTCAATCGTTACCGTACCGGTTCAGGGTCGCCGATCGACTGATCCGGTGTAGTGCGGGATGAGGAGGGGAGAGGAAGGTACAGTGCACTAGTTTCGTTCAAGCATAAATTATGTCCCAAACAATCTTGTTTTAAAAAAATGTCGATAGCCACCCCCATATTTCAAGATTTTTCTGTTGGGAGTGTATAACTCTATTGTTGTTTTATGTTGATGAATGTATATGTATATATATATATTGGGTATAACAGACCTAGTCCACAATATTTTATGGGTAGATACCTGAGTCAAAAATGTTGTAGGAATATGTGCCTTATCTTAGTCATGTCAGAGATATAAGGATTCAATAGTAATTAATCTTAAGTTTTGATTAATTGAAATATTTTATTGATTCCAAATTATATATTAAATACAAATATTTTAAGGTCATCAAATTTCGAGCGCCCAGACTATTTTTTGTTAGATGATTTATGGTCCGAAGCAAAGATATAGATTAAAATATATAAAATTCGCAAATGTTTATTTTTAAGTACGTAGACATAAAGCTTAACATGATTTTGTAAAAATTTCAAATAGTAATAATTTCCGTAACGGTACAGAATTAGCACATATTCGCTGAACATTTTCGACTCGTAATATAGTCAGGTATCCATCGATGAAATAATGGTCATATAGAATTTTAATAAACATTCACAATTCACTTTATAATAAGTTTTGAAGATTTTGTTAATTAATACACGCGTTACTTAGGTGAACGGAGTCAAAGCCGGAGTGCACAACTCTTATAATCATTTTGGGATAGAGTGAGACACTTTGGGATTTCACATAGCAAAATGTGAAAGGAAAAAAAAAAAAAAAAGATTAAATTGATACATAAATTAAGCGGATATGTGACCTTTTGTACTGAAGTACATTTTTCTAATAGAAAACATACATGTCATATTGTTGTCCATCATGTGAGTAGGTAATTACTTAAACTAAAATGTGTCTTATGTACGTCTTGAGCGCTCGTCCTAGGACTGATTTTAAGCCCTAGTTTTAAACACTTTCTAAATATAGCACTCCCCCGATGAGAGAAAAGAAATGGTCACGGTCCCGGTGGCGTTTTTTTTTAAAAAAAGAAAAGTTGATTTTCAAAAGTTTTTTCTGTTACATATTCACTTTGTTTACGTTTAAGTTATCAGCAAAATATATTTTTTAATAAAAACACATCTATTTTGTGAAGTTACAATTTTTTAGAACATACATAGTTGTGTGGTATTTTTAATACGAATTACATTAATCAATTATTTAGGAAGATATACTGAAAAAAATCTGTTATATTTATGAAAATTATTTATAATACTAATTAAATGTATTAATTATAAAGATATTCATATAAAATCAATTTTATCGAAAAATATTGTTGTTGCACCGCCGGGATTTGAACCTGGATCTCTTTCCAAACCGGGAAGGTGCATTATTCAACTACACTACAGCGACATTATTTTTGACGACAAATTTTCGAACCTATATTTTTCAAATTAATACATCTATCTTTCCATTATTTGAAAGTTATCTACTCTGTTTTTACGGAATCACAAATATCTTTGAGTAAACCGATAGCAGACGCCAAAATTAACAATTCGTTTTTATTAAAATTTTTGGACACATTGATATAACTTATATAATGGAACGATAAATGTATTAATTTGAAAAAGTTCGTTCAAAAATAATGTCGCTATAGCATAGTTGGATAATGTACCGGCTTAGAAAGGGATCCAGGTTCGAATCTCAGTGATGCAACAACAATATTTTTCGATAAAATTGATTTTATATGTATATCTTTCTAATTAATACATTTAATTAGTATTTAAAATATCACAGACCTATGTTCTGAATAACTACAACTTCACAATAAGAATGTGTTTTCCTAATAACATATTTTATTATTTACACGTTTATAATAAAATTGCCCAGAGTACTTTCCTCACGGAGCATATATTTTCCATCAATTCCTTCTGGGCATTCACCCATTGTCAGCGATAATGTATTGCAGTCTGCGAGTCGTGTCTGCTTTTATATTATACTTTTGATCCTTCCTTAGAAATACTTGAAGCAAATCAGGAATACTTGCAAGAATCGCAGCCGCGTACAATGGATGGATATTGCAATGGCGAGAACAGATGTCGCGGGGCATAGTATTACTGTGACGACAGTAGAACCTACCTACCTATGCAGTTGTGTGCAAAGATGGAACAGAACCTCAGAAATCTGTATTGTTCCATTTTCCATTACATTGACTTACAAATCTGAATATTAAATCCGTTATCACCGGGAGCCATTGAAGCCAGTGGGAAGTAGATCTTCAAAAAACTGTTTTTACGTGAAGTCCGCTATTTATAGGAAATTTTTTTTGGTTGGGTACGTACAACATTTTTGAGACTGAAGTAATCTTTATTTTTAAGTGACGTGCTATCTTTTTTGGGGTATGATATGAATTGAGTTTAATGTGTTGAAACTGTCCGTTTGAATTATAAGGCGAGTGTGCGACTATGCGTGCGAGTGTGTGGCCAGAGTAGGGTGAACAATGAAAGACTACTTACAATACATCGAGATTTATTGATGCTTGAAACTTAAGTGAAGCGCTGGTTAATGAATTCGTCTGGAAGGCGGCTGCGAGAGAAGTGAGGCCCTAGGCGGCTGCGGGCATGATGTATTGTTGTCTGTTTAATTTTAAGATTATTGAGAGCTCCATTTTGCACCTAGGTATTTGCAAGGTGCGTTCACGTTGTGAAGGCGATAGACCTCCACATCTCTATAAGAGAAGAATGTCGTGTTTAGACAGAGAGATTGTTTAAATTATGAATTAATTAAAAATTATAATTTAAATAATAAAAAAAGCAATAAACACAATATTTAAAATAATTAAAAAACACGGAGTGCCAAAATCAGAGTTCACTAAGATAATTTATATTATGATTAAAGTATATGTAGTAGGTTTCTTATTTTTAAGAAAATTTTAAATTATTTTGTTAATTTGATCAGAATATTTTGGATCTTGGTCTAATGTATTCCAAGATATTTTATAATTTTTTTAGACATCGATTCACAATCGTTGGTGTAGCTATTTCTATTATCGCAATTATGAATTGTTATATCAATATCAGAAGGAATGTGTTTTTCGTTCAATATGAGTGTCAAGTAGTAAATTATGTCTGAGTTCAGTGTTAGGTAGATAACATCTAACCATATTTTTAATAATTGCAATTCCATGCTACCGGTCGCTTCTCATGTTTTCTCATCTACTTCTTCTTCTTCTTTTTCCACAGCCCACGTCCATCCACCATTAAAACAGGCATCTCTTATTGACCTCTATTCCTTTCTATCCTTCCATCCTCCGTATCTAGCTGCTTCTAGCGATATTTTTATCCCAGTGATCAGAGATTTGTACTTTTTGCCTCCCAGTACGGGACATCCACTCTAGTACTTTTTTGCTCCAATAGTTATCATTCCATGTAGTTGCTCAGCCCATTATTATTTCATAGGCATTCGGCATACTACTGTCCTACTCTACTGTGAATATACTAATTTATTATTCCATCACACAAGGTTGACTCTCAGATCGTAGTTTGTTTGAAAACGTTTGTATTGAGGTATTGTATAAATTTATCCAATTAAGATATTAATATTTACAGAGAATTTTCCGAATAAAAATAATTAAACAAAATAGACACCTTTCATTTTATAGACATACTTAGAATATAATAGAATTCAACTGTTGATACTTCACAAAGGTTAACCAAATTATAGATTTAGGCAGCCACCTGTAGACTAGCGTCCCGAGTACTTGAATAACCTTTTAAACTCAGTGCAAACGAGAGCGATTCGTCTTCTTGACAGATTATTTACAATCGACTGACATTTCTATGGTTATTTTAAAATAAATGCTATGAGGAACTCGAGTTCTCCGCGTCTGAATGGTTCAAGTAATTCTTCGTCGAGTAATTCAAATGTATGACTGTTGGGCATATTTGAATTATATACAAGCTTTTGCGTTTCTTCCGTCATATTAACAAAAACAAAGATACAATTCTCGGAACTATTAGTGACAACACATGTAAAAATATTTTAAAATTGTTTAACTAAACCTCAGAGATAATTTTCATTTAAATTAAAAAGGGTCATTGTGATTACTCAATTGACCTATTCATAAAAAAATATACCCGTGGGCTTTTAAAATTCGGATTAATCTTCCTTCCTACATATCTCATCCCCTCTTTACTTTTCTTGGGAAGATTATATAAAAAATATGATAATATGAAATATGAAATATGTTAAATACATACGTCTGTGTTTGTTTAGATAAAATTTTCTATTATATGTGGGTAGTGTGGGTAGTTCACAGATACAGGATAGTGAGTACTGCGTACACATACTAGTTCAAAAATATTCCGCGAGTTCGAGAGAGATAGTTTAGATGAAGTCTGGCGTTTTTTTTTTTTGAGAGCGGAAAAATACCTCGTGAATGTAGTCGATTTGGGTTTTCAAAGTAATTTTAATATTTACTTTTTAAACAAAACTGTTATTGAAGATTTAATAAATATGTAAGATATGATAAGTTTTATTAAACTGAAAAATTACAAATTAGTTTGAAACTTGACAGCCGATATAAAATAATAATATAGTATATAACAGATTGTATATTAATATCATTGATTGATTTGCCAGTTATTTTGTAATTTTTATTTTAACTGCACACACAATTTTTGAGCTAATAACACTACTAGTTTCGGGAAGAGCAGTCCTTTACATCTATAGGTGTAAAAAAGCCACCGGTTTTCATATTTACGGTATCTGGTACGCCAAAATTAATTAATAATTCATTTTTATTTAATTTTTGTAAACATTAATACAACTTACATATTTTTAAATAAATATAAAGAAGATGGTTTTCAAATAATGAAACGACAGATGTATCAATTTGAAAGTGCAACATATAAGTTCGAAAATTTACTTACTATATTGGTGTAGCATAATGTAGATAGAAAGAGATCCAGGTTCGAATCCCACTAGCAATAAAATGATTATTTGTTAAATTGATTTTATATGTATATCTTTCTAAATAATAGATTTAATTTGCATTATAAATCTATTATCAAATAAACAGCTCTATGGCGTTTTCTAAAAGAGAGTTATTAGATACCGAACATTTGATATTTATGAAACTGAAATTCAAAATGTGTGTAAATAATATATACTTAGATAATTTTCATACGTTTAAAACATCACAATATTAAAAAGCTCAACTATTTAGACAAATGAAACTTAATACAAATGCAGAATAAACAAAATGTCGGTAAAGCTTTTATTTAATAATAGATATAGCACTTGCGATGTCTATCTCAGGGCTTGATGGTAATCTGGTCCCACATTTTTGATTTTAAGGCAGACGGAAATGAGTGTTGGAGCTATAGAGATACCATAAAGAACGGCCCTTATGGAAGACTATTTAAATAAAGGGTTTATTTTATTAGAATTATAATTTTTCTCTCTTTCGGTTCAGTTTTTAGACTATTTTAACAATGTATTTAACCTAAAATTGAAAATGTATTTTTTAAATAATTATTATATAAATAAAAATCTTTTTACCGAGTACCATTTAATAAAAACATTTATGTACCTAAAAAATCTATAAACATTTTATATGGTCCTATGAAAAAAAAAATTTTTTTAAGGAGAACGCATTATTATTATGAAGTTACAGTTTTTTTCAGATTGTAGTTCTGTAGTATTTTAATACAAATTAAATGTATCAATTAGAAAGATATACAGAAAAAATCAGTATATCGAAAAAATAATTTAGTTGCTACCGGGATTCGAACCAAGATCAAAACGCATTTCCCTGGCTAGGTAAAGGTCCTGATTCGAATCCTGGTAGCAAACAGAATATTTTTTCGATATATTGATTTTTTCTGTGTATCTTTCTAATTGATACACATTTAATTTATATTAAAATTTATTTATTAAGTTTTAAGTATTTTGTTTTTAGATTTTATGAATGCACCAATTTATACTTAGTAGCATATATAATAAAATACATTTAATATAAATTTAAAAAAAATAATTTCATATTAGAATACGTTTATGTTTTTTTAGTGTTATAATCTGGGGGTTCGAAATTCGAATTCAAAAACTAAAAAAAACTTAATAACGACCTAAAACCTTAAAACTTAAATAACGAATAACGATGTGTAAAATAATTTGAAATTCCCTATACTCAAAGCTCAAAAGCTTCGTTGTATGGAAGGATCTACCTACTAGAAGTCAGAATTAATACAATCAGCAATTTTCAAACTTTTGAAGCTGTGCTTGTGATGTTTTATAAGTATGTCTGATTTGATTTAAATTAATTACATATTTCTCATATGTTTCTTGTAATAACAGCTTTCAAATCAGTTAGCAAACATGTAATTAGTACACGGACAGGTTTAAGCTTTACATATATACAGGTAAGACTATTTTATGATCGTTAAAACGATTACGCGCTTAATACCGGAATACAAATAAATTTTAGTTAATTACAAATATGAATAAATAAAATTCTTTCCGGCACTAACCGCGAGAAGCTAAAATGTTTTGAAATAAGATAGCAAATCAGGCTGGCTAACAAACTACTCTGAGATATTTACTCGGTCAATATTTTTACAAATCTTGTATCGATATCTGATTAGAATTACGGAAGTTATCGTGTCCACAAAATCTGCAAGGAATTTATAACGTTATATGTTGTGGGAGTACAGATCAGTGTTCTACTAACACACGATCCGTGGGTTCTTCACCTCAGAAGCACACACTCACCTTATTTTATCACATTCTGCCTTCATCTTAAACTGGGAAAAATGTATAAATTATTCCTTATAAAAATGGCATCTAATCATAAAAGAAACATGAACTAAGGAAAAAAAATACATCCTTATTTCGTCAGGATGGGCAGGCAGGTGACAACAATATGTTCTATTAAATGGCATCACTCTGGTTCGTGCCCATCCGAGCAACCCATGTCCTTGGCCTATCATCGTAGATGATTCTCAGCATTCAGGCCGACGTGATTTGATTCGTAAACGGAATTGTAGAAGATCACATCACATCAGAAAATGTAGCCTTCGGTGGGAATAACGAAGGCAAAGAAACCAAAGGAAAACATCTTGTTTCTTGTAAAGATTATTCACCATGCGATTAGATCAACAAATTTATAGTAAATTATGCACTAGTGATTGAATAACACAACAATATTTACCCTTTGATGATGTCGGATCGTTCGCAGTTACATGTTACAAACGCTGGTCGTGGCACGCCACTGACCATCTGACCCCTCTGCTCGATGATTTGAAAAGGAACCATAAACGGTGACAGTTTTTATAACCTTGAAAACGGATTGCAATACAAACGTAGAGGCAATTATTTGTGATTTCGAGGTGCTTGGCAATAAAACAAGTAACGGGGCAATTTCGAACGTAACCCTAATTTGTAATGTCACAATGTACAGATACATATATACATATAGATACATTTTTAGGATGGTTTCGAGGTCTCATGGTTATGCTCGAAGAAAATGCATCGAAATTATACGGATATTGCGTCGTGCGACCTTCTGCAACAGTTAGTTTTCTATCGATAACTGTTTAAAACCAGCATACTTGTATAAAACCCTCCGTGATATCATTGTGAGTGTATAGAGATAGTAAAATGGTAACTGCAAATGCCATTTCCATCATCTATTCCACCCCCCTTCCACGATTTTGACGAAATGGTATAAATTAATAAATATTGTGATTAAATAAATAATTTAACCCAAATTAAATGTATCAATTAGAAAGATATACTGGGAAATTCAATATGTCGAAAAAATATTTTTATTGCTACCAGAATTCGAACCTGGATCTTTTCCTATCCGGGAAAATGCGTTAACCGATCACAGAAAGCTTCAAATATCTTTGAGTAATATTCGGTAGGAGATGCCAGAAATTAAATCAATTTAAAATTAAAAGTTATTAAATTAAATTAAATGTGATGTCATTGGGATTGTATGGTTGTGTGTGTGAGTTTGTGTGAGTGCCGCACCGTCGGCGTGCGTGAGTGCGAGGCTATAAAAGGCGGCGCGCGGCAGGGCGCGGCCTCATTCTCTTCGTGTTCATATACCTTGTACTAAATTGTGTCGTATTATAATAAATATATAATTGTTACAAAGTCTATTCCTCGGACCTTCAAATTGCGAGGTATTCACTGAAGACAAGTACGTAATATTAAATAATTCTACAAATTCAAATAATTATAAAAAAGAGTTTCTTTTTTATCTATGCAATAAAACATTATTCACAGTGAATACTTATATGAAATTTCTTACGGCCCGTGTATACGGTGATCTCTCAATTAAGCTATGATCTCTAAGATCTGGTAAAGATTTACTGGATGTATAAAATTATAATCCGCGAGCAAAACACAACTCAATTCTGAATTTTTTTTTATATGTACCTACCCGAAACGAATCTCCGAGAGAAATCTCATCCGTGGAGACGAGCTTTAGATCTGCGTTGTGTAATGGATTCCATGTAGTGTTGTGTTAATATCTTTATTAATTGAATTTCGCAGTGAAATAAAAAATTTAATAGGCCAGATTACGCGCGGCTTCTCTCCGCCTGCGTCCTGGATGTACATGTCGCTCGCGTCTTTAGTCAGCAGGGAGCGGCGATGCTGGCGGTTAATTTGAATCACGCAGTTATCGCTACTTAATGTCTTTATAGACACTAATGATAAAGAAATATGATAGATGTAAAGAAACAGAAGTGCCAATTCTGCAGGCACATTTTGAAACCTACTTACTTCGAATGAAGTCAACATCGCATCGGTAACAATCAAAAAGTTAGAGTATTGATCTGTTTTAAGCGCTAATAAATCTCGTATTTTTATGTTTAATGTTTACATTTCCATTCGCTTAGCAGTGGGGATGTTTATTGCAATAAAATGGAGGGGGTTTTGATTTTGCTTTTAGTCTTTCTGGTCGGCCGGCTCGTTCCGGAGCGCAATAACCTATTTATAACGCATCGTAAAATGGACGTTTCAAAATGGCGGCGGGGCGACCGTCCGACGGACATTCGGTTCCCGCTAATGTGAATCCTATCATTGTTCGCATTATACTTTGTGATAAATGTTTACAACATTTTGTTAATGACTGATATAAATCACAGAGAAAAATGTGTGAAAATGAATATTTTGTAAGGATTTTACGATCGTCGATTGTCTAAATTTAACCATTCATTTTTCAGAGCTTATTCTCCATCATTAAGATGTAATGTCGGACGAGGATTTATATAAATGTATTTTTTATGATTTAAACTATATCTGGGCAGTAAATTGGCGAAGTGTGCCTAGAGTTTAGATTTTTAGCCAAGAAAAAGTACGCGCGTTAGAAAATTTCAGTACTTTTTTACATATATTCAATGAAGACCATATATTTAATGATGGTTGACAAGATGATGATGACATAGAACGACAGAGGAGACAATTGAAACTGTTTAAATCATTATTCACCAGTATGTATGAGTGCGAGCCCTGGTCGATGCAAGTGACGTACAACCGTCTTCGAATTCGGTACAACAACTAATACAGAATACTGGTCGAGTTGGCGCGTTATTGTAGCCCATCTACAATGTTTGTCGAAGGCCGTGAACATGGATTCGTACCACTTATGAGACATCGAGTTGCTGGTATAAAGCCGCGGCTGGAGCTCAGCACCAACTCAACTCTTTAGTGCAAGCTGCGCTTTCATAGAAAGCTGGCTCTCTGACCACAAAATGACAACGACGTCAGAATAGCTAAAGATACAATAATAGCCGTGACTGAAATGCAGTGTTTATATTTTGTTTATGCTTGTATATGTATGAATTTTTTTAATATATATTTTTTTTGGTTTTCTTTTCATGACATAAATATTATTTTGTAACTTAAGTGTATTTTATTATATGTATTATCTTTTATGGCGAATCGGGTATTTAAAAAAAAAATCCGTTTAACGCATTATTATTACTTTTATTACTATTATTATTGTTATTGTTATTATTATTACTATTATTATTGTTATTATTATTATTATAATTATTATCATTATTATTATTATTATTAGTATTATTATTATCATCATTATTATTATTATTTACAGAAGCGTGGGGTGTTTGATGTGTTGAGTATGAAGATTGAGTCTCATACTCGCGATCGTAGCCAGGCTGCGGGCGGCTTGAAACCTGCACCCTGGATGTAGATGTCGCTCGCTTCTTATATCAGCTGGGAACGGGAACACTAACGGTAAATTTGAATCGCTGCCCCTATATGCAGATGTATTTAATGTCTTTATAGACACAAAGGAGGAAGAAATATGCAGGAAATGACACATTCTATACAGGGGTGGTACGATATATGAGAGGTAGGTAGGTATCTATGTGTTTTTCAATGATTGAACATCGGTTGTATAACCAAAAACAAGAACGGTCGGTAGACATCGCGTGAAGGAAACTCGTAATGATGCTAGGTACCTACCACTCTGCTGAGTTGTGTGTTTTATGTGTTATATTATATACAGGTACCCATGCTTAGAATTTAATATAATTTTTGATTTCGATAGGTATTCCATTAAACACCGAGATGACTTTAAGGACCATAATATAGTAAAGTAGGTACTTAGAGCAGCAGATTACTGATGATAACACTGACTGCTATCCCTCAAAAAAAAAAACATTCGTAAACATAAAAAGTATAATCTTTCTAATATGTGTAAGTACATATGTAGCGCCAAATTCTAAAACTCTCTAAAACTAATTTGTATTTTTGAGTTGTGGATGAAAACGTATATTTTGAAAGCAAATGTGTAAAATGTTTATTTTTACATCTGCATTTTTTAAATACACAATTTTGTTTTTTTTTTTCTGTATATATCGTTCCGGCAGCCATACTAGAATTTAGATCACGTGATTATCAACAAGCGTTGTGATTAGCTGATTTCATTTTAGAGCGAATAACAACTTATATTCTATTTGTTTTGGAACTAATATTGATTTTGAACATTCAATATCAATGGATTTAAGTGGTTTTTGCGAAAAACAATATTCAACATTCTAACATAATCATTATATAGTGCCTACATTAATAATTCACTAGTTTTACAACACTCCCACTACATTTTAATTTTTAATTTTTATTCTTGTCGAATCTTTATTTTTATTGAATTAAATAACACCACAACAGTACGAAAAAAACTGGCTACTTTAACACAGACGGCAGTCTAGAAAAGTAGCTAGGACAATGCTGTATATATCAGAGGTGGAGTCTACTCCATCCCACACAATAAACTATGAGTATTCTAATACACCATCTATACTACTCTAATACCTATACTACCATACTACTCTAATACACCATACATACATTCCACACAATAAACTATGAGTAACTCAATTACAATATAATGGTATATTATGTTTATCATGTTATATTATAATATATTTACATATGTTACAACAAAAACATGTATGTCAATATAATCTAATAAATAAATACATGTATTCTGCATGTAGTTGACAAATAAATCTACTTAACTACACATTTAACTCAAATTATCCGAAATCAGTTTTAGGGGGTTTTAGAATTAGGCGCTACATATGTAATAATAATTTTATTATTGTAAGATACATATAAAAAGTTTATCTATCTATTTATAATTAAGGATGACGCTTGTGTCAAATCATCTGCGGGGATCTCCGCCTTTAAGCGACGGCTTCGTGTCAACATTGAAGATTGTTTGCGAGAAGTTTTTGTCGCGTAATTATTCGGAATTCCTGCTGACGTGCTGTTGTGTAGAATATTTCGCAGCCTTCCAAAATTACAGGTAATTAGTCCAGGTATGATGGCATATTCTACAATCATTTGTTACATTTATTTTTTATTTTTATTTATTATTTTTGTTTTATTAACCACTTAATTGAGTTTAAATACATCTACCGGTTTCGAAAAATACCATTTTCTTCTTCAGGATGTCATAACTAACTAAAACATATATTATTGTTTCTTTACTAGAATCTATTTAAAAAAAATCTATTTAAAAAAAAAACTAACTCAAATGGTTACTTAATACAAATTTACTCGAATAATTTTAAGAAAAAATTTTAGAATGTGACTCATAGTTAAATTTAGTCGGTTGTTTATAATTTTTTGATTAGTTTTACAAGCTTTATTTATCTCCAACGATTCCAAATTATTTAATTTGTGACCAACACCGTTTATATGCAAAATTGACAATGATTTTTAAAAGTATTACATTTCTTTTATTCATATTGTATTTGACACTACCTGATTGTAGCCAACATTTTATCTTAAGAGCAAGGGCATTGTTGATAATTGCTATTAAAAATAATAATAATTTATTTCAACAACTTGCGGAGAGTGTGCAAACCATATTTACATATTTTAACACACATAATTAAAATAAATTAAATATTGTTGTTGCGCTACCGGGATTCGAACCTGGATCTCTTCCCTAACCGGGGGAGGTGCTTTATCCAACTAAGCTACAGCGGCACTATTTTTAGCGACAATTTTTCGACCCTATATGTTACCTTTTTGAAATCAATACATTTAATCGTAATCGTAAAAAAAAAAAAAAAAGTATATAGGCCAACTTTACAAGAAAATATGGATGCTTATAGAGAAATAACAACTACCAAGATGTTCCTTCTTAGTAAATGATATAGGTAATTATTTTATCAAAGACATTTTATCAAAGGTTCTACATGTTCTTAGCTCCGAAACTATACAACACACTCAGTACCAAATGAAAATCGTTTAATTCCAATAAGATTACACAAATATGGACCTAATATATGATCCAATCAGGTAGAGATGAATCAGAAGTATGGCTATCCAACATTCTAACATAGTTTATACAATATCTACACTAATAATTCACTAGTCCCACAACACTCCCACTACATATTTTTAATTTTTTTAAACACATTTTTTTTATTTTTCTTTTTATTCCTGTCGATGATTTAAATAACACAACAGCACGAAAAACAAAACTGGCTACTTTAACACAGACTTCAGTCTAGCAAAGTAGCCAAGACAACGCTGTATATGTCAGAGGTGAAGTTTACTCCATCGAACACAATAAACTACGAGTATTAATTGTGTCTTATGTTTATTATGTTATAATATATTCACCTCTGTTAGAACAGATATATAAATGTAATTTAATAAATAAATAAATGTGATATTGACGTATGCGAAAGCGCGTGAAAGGTTGGTACGAATGAACATGCGAAAGAGATAAATGGATTTATACCGCTGGCAGCGAGTCTCTCCACTCCGAATCGCGATTCGGGGTACGTCTAGTAATTGTCTTGTATTTATATTGTCTGTAAGCATCGAGAATAAATAATATAGTAACTGAGCAATCTGATATTATTCAGACGACACGAACCGGAGAATCGTCTTAAAATACATCGGAATATTGTTGGTCACGAAAAGTCACTATAGAACGTTGTAATACACCACAAATGGCGCAGCTGATATCGGATGCAATATATTACAACTGGCGCAATTTTTTAACACCACATGCATTAGATACTTTTAAAAAATACATATACAACACTTAGTTCTGATTGCCTAACATGTGAAAGCCTACATTGTAAGATAGTATTATGAACTTTCAATTGGATTAAACGCTCTTCAAAACCCAAGTAAATGCCTTTAGTTTTCCGATCCATTATGCCTACAGTCGTAAGGATCGCTCCGCCCAATCCAATCCGAATTGTTTTTCCCGTTTCCACTGGCAACGATTAATTGCGAACTTGGCGTCAATCCACTAAGGCTTAACTGCTAGTCAAGTCAACCCCTTGGTTAGTGCGATGTACCATCGAGATTCATCGGATTAATTGTTTTGTGAATTGTTTTATTTCTGATGACGTATGTGATGCCGAACATTATTTATAATATTACTATTACATATTGAATATTATGATGATATTGAGTTAGATATTTGGTGAGTAAATACATGCCTTTTATGCAAAAGCTTTCAAATTACAAAAAAAAAAAATCTCCAGAGATAAATATTATACAATAATATAATAAACAATAAAAGATATACATTTTCTAATACGAAATGTTTAAATATTAAAATAAACAAAATTAAATATTACATGATATTATGGCCCGTTTCCACGAATAAGACTTTTGCCTCGAGACAGTGATAGTGCTTTCGTGAGATTTATTGGAGACTCTCAACATTCGTTGTTCACTGTGTATATATAAAAGTCTCGCGCTTCAATTCCCACTTATTATACATCAAACGTCAGTTAATTGACCATTGATATTCTGTTCATCAGTTGGATCAATTTTAATTTTCAGCAGTAGTTAAAACGTAAAGTTTGTAATTTAATGCCTTCTATTTGTCTAATTTTTCTAAATAATTGTAGGTATCTATGATTATAGGTGCCATTTGTGCGCACTTGTTGGGTTTAGACATAAAATCTAACGTCGTGTATACGGGTTTGAGTTTTTGTGTATTTCTTCTAATTTCCAAATCTCGACAAGCCTATATTGTAGGTACATAGATTTATTTTATCCAAATCTCTGAAATTTATCTCATCGTGTTTCATTCCATGAAGACGGGCTGTTAAAAACTTATTTTTTAGAATGAATTTCATTGAAATGATTAATGTGATATTTAAGTAAACAACATTAAATTTTTTTATTATTTTAATTTTATTGAGGAATTTTGAAAGTGTAAACATAATAACTATTTAACATATGATACTAATAATGAAAATCCTCAAACATTTTTAGATACATAGGTGTGTTAAGATGCAGAAAATAAATGAAAAGAGAAAAAAAGGGAGAAATGGTGGGGAGGTTGCAGCTATTGTTGCGGTAAAGGGAGAGCAAGATTTGTTTATAGGTAGAATGATAGGCCAAAATTGAGATTGTGGTGGTTCATAAGAAGAACCCTTAGAGCGTAGTAAGGCTAATGTTGAAAAAGTCAATTTCTGTAAATTTCTCATTATCGCATTTGCATGACCGGTGAATGAATGAATTATGTATGTAAGATTTTCTACTTCTGGGAAAGTGGAAGAGTGCAGATTGCCGGGTCAATCTGGATGGTACGTGGAGAGATACTAATTCTAATTGACTGGGACAGTTAATATGGCCTGTGGTTTAACAATCAAATTAAATAGCTGAATAAAAAACAACAAGGGTTGTAATGTGTGTGCAGTGGCTCCGTTTTGCTGAAATTGTGTTCTGTTGTTCAATTCGAGAAACAGCTGCAGTTGCGGTACCAAAAACTCGTCGATCATTCAGCAATACACGTCAGCAGTGACTGTATCTCGCTGGTTAAAAAAATAAGGCCAATTATCCCTCGAGCAGAAATTGCACACCACACTGTCGTTTTTGGACAATGCAAACGTTTTTGATGGCGTTCCCTTGGGTTGATGGGGCACCAGTATCTCATGTTCTGTTTATTAATATAGCTATTGATATGAAAATGAAAATGTCTGTAAATAATATGTTTCCAAGCGTTCGTGCTATTCCAAAACGTACTAGCATCATTCTCGCTAAGGTTTCACGTAAAGATTAGTCATTTTCGTCAAGACACTGTATCTTAAGACACTGCAATCTTCCTTATCGATATACCTGGATTGCACATAATTTCACGTCAAACTTGAGCCACATGTTCTGGCGTCGCTGCTGACATTGATGGTCCCGGAGGAGTTTGGTTTACCATTGTCCCTTTTTTCTGAACTTTTGAACCCAACAGCAGATAAGTTGCGTGCTCGGCTCATCACTTACTCGTCGAATATTTAAGTGAGTACAAAAAGCGCGACACGCAAGAACCAATGAATCACCGCACTTTTAATATTGCTCAACCGCGAACGCGCGACGCGCTCTCAACCAGTGACTCATTGCGACTTACCTCACCCTGATGGTTGACGAGCAATTACAATTTAATCTTGAAATTTTTCCGCTGAACACTCTATATAATTCCTTTAACTAAATTAAATGTTCTTAACACGATTACTAAGCGGTTTTTCGGGAAGGTAATTGAATTACATGAATTATTTTGGGAATTTAACATAGATATTTTTAAATGTATTTTAAAGAGAATCCATGCAAAATACCTGTTTTATTATTCTTATGTTCGGTTACTTGGTTTTAGAACGTTCACGCTATGTAATTTTGTTCCACTGCGAACGATACAAAAGCATGTAAATAAAGAATTTCTCTCTTCAAATTTCAGCTTTGATGTATTTTTCGGCAATTTTGCCATTCAGTCGAAGTTATAACATGATAGGGTGCAATTTATATAAATAGAGTAAACCTACAAAACTCTAGTTCGTGTGTATTTTGTTTTACAATTTATAGTTAAGTTATTGATTTTTAATCATTTGAGCATTTATATTATACAATTATTATTTCTAAAGTAAGTGTACAATTAGCAGTAATCATTTTAAATCTGTAACAATCCCACTGATGGATAATTATCCATTTTTAAAACTATTTAAACAATCTAAATTATGTTCAATAGGGTCAAGAATAGGGTAAAGAAGTGAAATGGGATGAAGATGATGGGGATAGGATGAGGGATCATATAGGCCGAGGGAGTTTATGGAAGGGTTTGGGATGGAAATTAATTTAGAAGATAAATCATGTATGTGTCGTTTGAGTGAAGGTATGTTAGAGTATCTGAATGATTGTGTTTCTGACAAATCATAGTGAGTTTGAGATTCTCCTATGGATGTAGTTTTGTTTGGATTTTAAAATTTTTGTGTTACTTGAACCCCAGATGGGGCTTGCATATGTGAGTATAGGATGGAATTGCTTTGTGCAAGAGTAATTTGTTTTTTTAGGGAAAGTGAACTGTGGGAATTAAGGAGGTGGTATAGTCTGTTGTAATAAAATTGAAGCAAAATAATAAATAATAGTACTAAAAATTATATATGTCTGCAGTATCATGCATATTCTCTATAATGATTAGAATTATTGATATTTGAACCATATTAAATTATTTAAATAACAAAATATGCATATATATGCGTACACGGAACACATATCACATCAATATCCTTAGTATTTATAAACTTGTGATATGAAAACAAGACTGTCTTACTGGTTTCTTACAATGAAGCTGAAACTGTCGACCGCAAGATCACTAAACCAGCGTCTTAACCATTAGACCAACAACCGCTACCCCATTAGTACAACAGCACATTATTAATGTGTAATTTGAAAATTATTTCGTTTAATTTTTATTGGATTATGCACAAGGGATACGGGATAGAACATTTATTTTATTATTACGTAATATAAGGTGTCCAGCGGAAATTATTCAAGATTAAATTGTAATTGCTCGTAAACCATTGGGGTGAGGTAAGTGGGAGGGATATTGTTCAACGCGCGTGATTTGCTAATTTGCCAATCGCAATGAGTCACTGGTCTCTTTCAAATAATGGAATGATTAAATGTATTAATATCAAAAAGGTAACATATAGATTCGAAAATTTGTCGCTAAAAATATCGTCGCTGTAGCATAGTTGGATAATGCACCTTCCCAGGTTCGAATCCCGGTGGCGCAACAACAATATTTTTCAATAAAATTAATTTTATGTGTATATCTTTCTAATTAATATATTTAATTCATATTTAAAATAAAATATGAGAATAACAGTGTATTTTTTATTTATTTAATATTAAACTATAAATTTTCCGCTGAACATCCTTTATAAACTGAATAATTTTAAATGTATAATTTAAAAGAATAATGTAGAGTTTATATTTTACTAGATTTTATTATATATTTTAGATGAAAACATCTTTTACATCTTTTTAGTAGATTAAAATTGTATCAATAATACGCGTAACTTTGTTTTACTTGTCATATTATTTTGTATCCATGAATTTAACATAAACTGTTTTAATATTTCATAGAAGTTCTAGGAAAGTATCATTTACTCAGGTGGCCGCTAATAGGATTGAATGCCCGATTTTCTAAGAAGGTGAAAGGATTCTAGCATAGCACATTAGCATCTTACCAAAAAAGGGCTAACTATCGATATAATTGATATTACTGAATAATATAAATTTATACAATGCGTAAAAATATGTAACGCCTGATTCCAAGATGTGTCTGATATGCTCCATGAAATTATTGTATTATTAATAGTTTAATAATAATAATGATATTTTAGTGGGTAACGTTTGTGTAGACTCGTTAAGGTCACCGATAGGGATTGTTTGTGTAAGAAGAATTTGGTCAGTGAGAATCGAGGGCCCTATATCGAGTACGAGTATATGAAATGTTAAGAATTCTGGTGATTTATTGTTTGCGTGTACAGATAGAACGGGTAGATTATTGCAATGAAATAGTACTTACGATAGTTGCCGCTTATTTACAGATTGAATTTACGTTTGTTTGTTATATTATAAAAAATGTTTAAGATAAACGTAGTACACTGAAGGCGGTGCTGAGGTGCGAGTAGATATATCCAAGGAGCTACTCAGAAGAAGAGTGGTCGGTTCTAGGCTTTCTCGGACTGGTTGCGGCGCGACGTATTGTTGTCTGGTTTGGTGGCTCAGTCAGTACTGTATGGCTGTTGAATGATTTATAACGCGGTCGTGTATGCGGAGCGCGAGCAGGGCCACCGCAATAATAATAATAATTAGTTTATTCCAGCGTAATCGGATAGTGTGTGCAATATAAGTTATAAATTACGTTAAATTCTGCAATATAAATTACATTAAATTCATAATATATATGTTTGAAAGAAGAAGATAATAAAGTATAATGAAGTACATAATAATTACACTTAAAATTTTAATTGAGTTACAGCTAATGTACGAATCTGCATTATCAGTTTTATGAATATTTGGCAAGGCGCGTTTTTAAAAACATTTTACAAATGTAATCAGAATAAAATTGATTATAATCACAACACTAATCAATTCTGTCGAAAACAATTCTGAACGCACAAAGTAATATTTTTCATAAAATATAATTGAAAACAAATTTTTAGTCGACACCATTTTTACTAGACATTAATTAGTTAGTTCAAGTCGTGTTAAGCCATAATATGTTCGAGTGAGTAAAATAAGTAGCGCCTAGATATCATTAAAACCGGAGCTCTCAGCAAATTGCGTTAACGGAATCATTACCTATTATTAGCGGGGCGGATTTTCGGATTAGCGGATCGCGGATTGGCGGATTTACCCAGAAATGGCACCACCTCGATGTAATGAAAATATTTAAGTGGAAAATATTAAATACAAACACGTCTTGCTCCCGCCGTACTGAACGGTGTGTGCTGATGACGGTTGAACAAGTTGGGGACGACCGCAAAAAGCCTGGTGCGAACCAATTTTCGGATGAGGGTGAATCAGTCTCGCAACAATAAATTTGTATCTCAGGTTCATTTTGGATAGAAAGCTTTGAAGAAAGGATGAACATTATATCCGACCCTAATTTGAGAATGATATCAGAGCCCTTAAAACTGACAAACTGTAATCAGTTTGTACTGATTTAGATGGAGGAAATACTATATATCTATTCTATATAATATTTAATACTAATACCATATATATTACAAAGAATTCTGTATATATCGATTTAGATGAAAGAAATACTATATATTACAATATTGTGGTCTTACATGTGCACAAAGCTATAAGTATACACAACTTTGTCCTGTTACAGACGTAAATATTATTATGTAATATTTTTTCAATGTTTAATGAACTGTGACATGAATACGTTACAAACGCAAGAACTCATCATGCTGGAAAGTCTCTATTTACCGTAAGAAAAAACATCAAAGTAGTATTTCTATGAAATCGAATATAGATACATCTTATAATATGTAGATTATTTTACAAAACGTGGCAAAACATTTTTTATTATATATTCTTCCAAGAGTTATTTCAAAAAGAGCCACAATAAGAAAAACAAAAACATCTACTGTTTCATAAATTACATTTTCAAATCTTCTTACCGGCAAGTATTCGAATATCTGTCATATCTCAGAAAACAATTAGGTTATGTTGATTTTGGTCGACATTTTTATCCAAGACACATACCGTTCGTATTTATTTAAAAGCAGGCTAATATTAATAATTGCCGCTTGGGCGGTAACACTAAATACAATCTGTCGCCAGGTGTCATGTATGTCGCAAGTATGGTACGTTATGCTATTATTTAAATCATTTTAAGAATATATATGATTAGGTATTTGTTTGCGTTAATTACTTATGTAAACCACTTCTCTTTTTTAATAATGAATTATATTTTCAATAGTTAAAAATATGTTTTGTGGAAATATCGGTCATTAAAGACTATTTACCATATATTCAATCCTTAAATAAAACTACAATGAATTTTGAATGTATAAATGTCACAGAAAATATTCATATTGGTTGGCTGTTTGATAACCGGGCGAGGAGGTTACATTGACGGGAAAAAGTTTTGAGAAATTATAATGTTATTATATTCAAAGTTTATTAAAATTTTTAAATTTATCTTTAAAACAATCAAAAATTTTGGGCTAACTCTGTTAGTCCGCACCGGAACAGACCAAATTATTTTGCCATCGTAACGGAAAGGTTAATCTATGTAGGGCGATGTAATATTAATGAATGTAATCTGTTGTACTGAGTGGAGGTTACCTCTGTATTTTTCATGTTTTTACGTTAAGAACACCCTTTTTCGCCACGGAACCAGTGGCGTACAACGTGACTACTTTTTTAATATCATGTAGACGTTCAAAATGACTATTCAATGTTAGATTGACTTATTTCTAGACTAAACACAAATATATATTTTTTTAATTTACAGTAATATTTTTGAATTTGTGTATTAGAAAATACGGTAATGGTAATAACACTCGAAACAGTTTTTAAAATTTTCATAGTTCATGTACAAGATTAGCTTTGGAAATTGTAAGAATATTAATATTACATATATTCCGTGTTCGCATTAACACATTTAAAAAAAAAGTTGTAAGAATCAGAAGAGTGTGTGGGTGTATGCGTGTGTATGTGTGGCCAGAGTAGGTTAAACAAGAGAAACTAGAGGAGTAGCACTCAAGAGCTGGATTCCCGGTTGGTTGCCGGCGCATGTTATTGGCACATGTAATCCAGTCGATACCGGGCGTATTTTTAAGGTTATCAGGATCTCAATTCTATGCCATTCAGAGGTCGTCGGCGGTGTTAATGATTTTGGAGGCGATAGACCTCTGCACACACAACTTCGATTTTAAATTAATATTTTTATCAGGTTCTCTTAACAAGAATAGATTTGTTTTGTTTGATGAAATTGATTTTAACTCAGTTTAAAAATCTATTATTATGAAAGATGTAGAAATGGTTAGTATTGGGCTGACTGTTTTAAAAATTTATAACTTAGGTTGGGTTTATTTTTAATTATATATTTTTTTACAGATAGTAAAGAATTTATGAAAGTTTATAATGGCTACATACCCAGTGCAAGAGCGCGTTAAAATTATTGAATTTTATTATGTTTCGCGACGATCTAATTTAAGAAAATGTAGAGTTTGCTTGGCCTCCCCGTTCCCCAAACTTGTCGGTGCCTGATTTATTTTTGTGGGGCTACTTAAAAGGCCGAGTTTACATGAACAAACCAGCAACAATTCAGGAGCTTAAACAAAATATTCGTGCAGAAATAACAAATTTGGAGACAGAAACGTTGCGTAATGTAATGCAAAATACTTTAGAAAGAGCAATTATTTGTCAGCAAGAAAATGGAGGACATTTAAATGGTGTTGTTTTCCACACATAGATTAAAAAAAGTTAACAAAGTAGACTTTCATGTAATAATATTTTTTTTAAATAAATATTAAAATTGCAAAAGTTATATTCATTTTACATCAGTCAGTCCAAAATTGGCCCACTCTGTATAATAGTAATTAGTCGGTGTTATTTTATTCAACATTAAATAATTTCGTATAACAGTGTGGTTACATGGAACACTATATCCTAAATTGTTCATTATTTAATTAAGTAACAGATTTGAAGAGCTATATTTTATCCCTTTTCTCAAAATCTACTGTTATTTTTTATAAAAATAATATTAATAGAAAGCTAAATAGATTAAAACCTTATGAAATATAAAATGTTTTGATATAATGTGACGTCTATGTGCGAACCTACAAAAAAGTTTAGATCCTCTTTGCCTTTTTCACTGACGGACATAGACGTATTTTCTTATTCTGGTAATGTGTAAACAATTAGTTTTATATGATACATTAGTTCGTAGTTTGGTTCATATATTCGGGCTCATAACTACGTAGTACGTACTTGTAAGGGCAGCTACCAGAAGGGGGTGGGGGAGTAATGGCGGCTGGTTATGAGGCTCCGCTCCGTGTGTATCCGGTTTGTAATCCAGCCTAATAACAAGCTATCCTAATGAGGGATCTGTAGGATCTACCCGCCACCATTACACAGCATCCACAATAATTATTATTATCGACTGTATCAGGGTGTAACACACAAGGATTATTTTGTAACACGCAGACCTATGTAACATATACATGGTGGTTTCTTGTTCAATTCATTTTTCTAATCTAATTCCAATACAGGTGACGGTATTGTTTGAATAAAGGTGGTGTGTGATATTGTGTAATGTTGTAAAAAAAAGTTTTGAGTTGTTATTAAAGAGAGTAGGGGTCACCACTTCATTAAACATAGTGTAGTGATGTGGTTAAAGTGAGATATTTCAATGGATCAGAAACATAACACACGTTCGTTTTAAGTGTGAGTGCGTGTGCGTGTATGCGAGTGTGTGTGTGGCCAAAATAGGTAGAATAAGAAAATACTACTTAAAGTACAAAGGTCTGCAACGAGAAGCATTGCTTAATGAACTCGTCTGGAAGGCTGCTACGAGAGAAGTGGTGCGCTCAGGAGCCGTGCTCCCAGATGGTGCGTCGCATTGTATTGTCACCTATTAATCGTTTGGTACGGGCGTGTTTTTGAAGTTGACGAGAGACCCGTTTTGCACTCAGGTATATGCACTGTGCGTGCACATTGTGTAGGCAATAAACATCCACAGTGATATATTACGTCAAATTATAAGACACTATTCTAGAAATATGTTGGAAACTTAATATATTATTTTGTATTTGTAATAAAGTAGAATACCCGTAGAAACGATGTCTACGACATTGCTTTAATCGTATATTATAAATAATTCTTTGCTAATTAATGGCTCTGTCGCAACATTCTAATTACCTTGGTTTACTACAACGATTGAGCAAAATCTATTGCCTTTTAATTAATTGCCTTTTATTTGTATTGCTTACTAAATAATATAAAAACAAATAAACTTCTTTAAAATATATTACACTAATTTAATGTATTAATTATAAATATATACATATAAAATCAATTTTGTCGAAAAATATTGTTTTTGCGCTACCGGGATACGAACCTGGATCTCTATTTACAATCCGGGGAAGTACACTACCAATTGTGTTATAACGTCAGTATTTTTCATGACAAAATTTCGAACCTATATGTTACACTTTTTCAAATTAATACATTTGTTGTTCCATTATTTATGAAAGCCATCTATATTATTTTTACGGAATCACAAATACCTTTTGAGTAAACCGACTGCAGACGCCGCCAGAATTATCAATTCATTTTTATTAAATTTTGGACACATTGATACAACTTATATTATTAAGGAGAACACATTCTTATTGTGAAGTTGTAATTATTCAGAATATAGGTCTGTGATGTTTTAAATACTAATTTAATGTATTAATTATAAATATATACATATAAAATCAATTTTGTCGAAAAACAATATTTTTGTTCTCCTTAATGTGAATAGAATAATTTTGTCGCATAATTTTTGTTTTGAGTTTTATCCACATACTATGAAGATTGTATCTACTAATTGCGCTTATATACTATATTACTAACTAAATTACCGTAGGCAGAGAAGATAGAGCACCACAATCTTCTGTCCTGACACACAATTCTCGCCTCATCAACATTTATACATCTTCTCATCCAAGCTCGCTGGTCATTGTTACTTCTAAGAGGACCGTCTTCCTGGATCTGGTTTACTTGGTGGTGCCAAGTCTTCCGCGAACGTCCTCTATTTCTGCTGCCATCAACACTTGCGTCATATATCTTTCTTACTATTCTTTCCTTATTTATTCGTTCCGTATGACCAAACCACAAATGCAATCAGTTTTACATTTTCTACTAATTTTTTCTTCTTTATTCTATTATAAATGGATCTGCCACATGTGCGACTAAATGATCTCATTTCCATTGCATTAAGTCTACTTTCATTCCTCTACTGTTAGGTCCAGGTTTCATTTCCATACAGTAGTGTCGGTATCAGGACTTCATTGTGCACTATTAATCTTTGCCTCGGTTGACAAGTTTTATGTAAACTCAGTACGTAAGACCCTCGATCTTCTTCAGACAATAGGTAGAAAATAAATATGAAGAAACAAATGAACTGTGCTGACTATTAGGTCCAAATTCCTGTTTATCTAAGCATTTGTCAAGGTGGAAGATAACTTTGTATCACACACCATTCAGTACCAAACGTTGCTTGATAATGGCTATATTGAGATTTTAACCCGCCATTAGTCTTTATATGAATGTGCTAAATGTAAAATATGATTTTACATTTAACGCATTCATATGCTGGGACAAGAATTTATTTATACCTTCCTGTCCATGTCTATAGAAAACGATTATCGGAAAATTGCTTGCCAACAATTGCTCGCCCACAGTTGCTCGCTTACAATTACTCGCCAGGAAAGTTGTTCACTACACAATTGCTCGCCAGGAATGTTGCTCGCCAATAATTTAACCTAACCTAACCTAACCTACAATTGTCTATAATTCATACAATTAAAAATAATAAATCTATTCCGGCAGTATTTGCGCTTTTATCAAAAAAGCCGAAGAGGCATACACAAAATTATTCGACGAGCAAAAACGATCAGAACCCAATTATGATTGATTTTGAGCAAGCTGCGATAAATGGTTTTAACACTGTGTTTCCAGGATAGTCTCTTAGAGTCACGATTGTTTGTAAATAATAATTGAAAATATATGTATATAATTTTCAATAAATATGTTTCTTAATCTATCAACATTATCTGTATTAATGTAAAAAAAACTAAAACATTCTGTCACGTAATTGGCGAGCAAATTTCCTGGCGAGCAATTGTGGGCGAGCAATTGTTGGCGAGCAATTGTGGGCGAGCAATTGTTGGCGAGCAATTGTGGGCGAGCAATTGTGGGCGAGCAATTGTTGGCGAGCAATTGTGGGCGAGCAATTGTTGGCGAGCAATTGTGGGCGAGCAATTGTGGGCGAGCAATTGTTGGCGAGCAGTTTTTCGCACACCATAGAAAACAACTCGACAGTCGTTTTCTAGAATTAAACTGAAATTTTTCTAACATTTTTTTTAACTTTGCCAATAATTTTTGTAATAAAATAATATTTTAAAAACCGTTTAATTTATTATATTTAAGAATAATTAACAAAAACAAATATTATCTCAACGTTAATTAATTTTTGCTCAATGCTAGTAATATGCTATATACGCTACTAACGCACGAATAGACTTTTTGGCTTAGTGGTTTTTTATTGGTGGGTTAAGTAACCAAATTGGTGCATAGGAGTAAGGAGAGCGAGGCTCTCCCCTTTTCTGATTTCTTATTATTCATTTTTATATACTTTTGTCTCATAACTCATACTTAGAATATTAAATAGACTGATAATTTGTGTAATTAAGCCTTAAAATGATATTTTGAGATGATATATCGACCCCTCAGAATAACAAGGTTCCATCTGACACTGACACTGTTTTGTGATAATGTGCTCAAAAGTGTTGATTGAATTTCAACATATATTCATGTATACTTTGTTTTGAGTATGCAAATATGATCAATTTTAAGGTTTTAACTTATTTTAAGTATTATCTATGACTACCGTGAGATGAAGGAAATAAAAAATAAAATAAAAACATTGTAAATTAACAATAATGATCCTTAAATTGAAAGAAAACTTTCAATAGCTCTTGCTGTTTTGAATTTGGAATTTGTAACATTTTTCACGTAGTAACTCAAATTAGCCCAAAATGTTAGTTGGAACCTTGTTTTTCTAAGGGATCGATATGTTAATTAATTTTTTACTAGGAATTCACAACTGTCAGAGAATTTTAAAATGTAATAATTTTATCAAAAATCTTTTTAAACGTTACATCGTTTTGTTCCGAATAAATTAATCAGCCTGTAGACTTAACCGCAATAATTATATAAGCAACTGGGATACAATAATATGTTTGTGTAACCATAACGTGTTTTTCAATCAAGAATTCCAGGGCTTAATTTCCGGTGAACGAAAATTACACTAACTTTCTTGGTCACGTTTGGTAGAAAGATAAATATTTAATATTGATTAGTACCACAAATGAATCATTAAAGAACAACCGACTTGGCGAAAAAAAAAAATAGAAAAATATATGGATTATTTAAATAAATTTAGCTAGCAACCGAATTAACTTACTTGATCGTACCAAATTATGTAATAAATTTGTATTTCAAAAAATAGGACTAAAAATTTTTATTATATTGAATTGAAATTTTGTTTTATAGAATTCCAACAAATATGCTTTAAGACAAAACTTTATTTTATACTTTTTATATTAATCGAGTATTTAACTACAACAAATATACTCCGCTAATGACGTCATTAAATTGCTGTGTCTGGTGGATATATAATATAAAATAAGCGAGACCTGGAGCTGGCCGGAAAGGAACGAAAGTAGACTGAATGCAGTGGAAATGAGATCACTTAGGCGTATATGTGGCAAATCTATTTATGACAGAGTAAAGAATGAAGAAATAAGGAAAGAATGTAAAGCTGATGTTAGTATAGTGAGTAAGATTAAGAAAGGATCACTAAGGTGGTTTGGTCATATGGAACGGATGAATGAGGAGAGTATGGTAAGAAAGATATATGACGCAAGTATTGATGGCACCAGAAATAGAGGACGTCCGCGGAAGATTTGGCACGACCAGGTAAACCAGTTAATGGAGGATGGTTCTGTTAGAAGCCTCAACAATCGGCGAGCTCGTATGAGAAGATGTATGAATGTGGATGAGGCGAGAATCGTGTGTCAGGACAGAAGAGTGTGGCGCTCTATCCTCTCTGCCTACCCCCGCGGGGAAACGGCGTGATGGTAAGTAAGTAATTATAAATATATACATATAAAATCAATTTTGTCGAAAAATATTGTTTTTGCGCTACCGGTATTCGAACCTGGATCTCTATTTCCAATCCGGAGAAGGTACACTACCAATTGTGCAATATTAAATCAGTATTTAAATCATCACAAACCATCTGTTCTGAATAATTACAACTTCACAATACGAATGTGTTCTCCTTAATAATATATAATATATTCAAAAGTATTTCATCTTCCAGTTCTATGCAATTTAATCATTAGTAAGTAATTATAATTTCAAGTTAACAACACTACATGGAGTTTTAAGTCAAGTGTATTTTAATTTATTTTAATAGACACTATTATTTTATTTTATAAATTGAAATGTGTACACAGAATACGTCTTAAATCATTAATCTTACTATTTTCAAACTATGTTAAGTGCTTGTGTTATAAAAATGGACTAACTTAACGATAGAACATGAAAACTAATGTTGAAGTTGATGACGTAGTTAATAATTTTAAATAGGTACTAAAATCAGATTTGTTATAGTTTGTGTAGCAGATAATAATTTTAGCTTATTATGAGAGTGAATGAATCAGGGAGATCCGCCTCCATAATTCACACTATAATTCGTGTTCATATACTTCAGTATTCAACTTGGCTTGCGGGGAGGAATAAAATAATTAGGTTACTTATATGAAATCACTCGGTTTAGTTAACAAGAGATTACAGTGTAACTCGACATTAAGTGAAGCATTATGAGTGAATGCTTTCGTTAGCTGGAAATCGGGGAAGAAGTGAAGAGTCGATCAGAATGGGTCGCTGCTTAGCCTGCTAGTTTGTTTTTAACAAATAGTTTATTATCTTTGTTTTGAAAACCACTTGAGTTATTTATATTCACCAATAGGTTTCGGATAATACCTTTTCCTTCATCAGGATGTCAAATAAACTAAACTAAAACCACGTCATATTGTTCTAAAGTTTTTAAATACAATTTTTTAAATTATTATTTGAAAAATAAATCTTGTACCTAACTTATGTTATTGCGATGACGATGATGTGGAAATTGACTTTATGATCCAAAATAAATATAAACATTTTTTGGTAATTTTTTTAGGATAAGACTTGCGTTTAAATTTAGTTGGTTGTTTATAATATTTTGATTAATTTTACATGCTTTGCTTATTTATAATGATTTAAATTATTCAATTTAAGATCAACAAACATGTTTAATATATAAAACGCAAATTTTTATTAAAAGTAACTAACTAACAATTGTTTGGAAAATATTAAAAAAATATTATTAATTAAATATCTAAAATGCTTTTTGACTCTTGTGACTATATGTCCAGCTCGTAACAATTTCATTCAAATCAGATAGATACATTACACATACAAACACCTAGTATCCAATTGAGATTCCGGATTTAAAGGTATATAATGTATTATATTAAAAAGTTATATTTACTACAAGGCTCCTTTTTTGATTGGATTAGTTTTCTGCCGCCTCAAACAACTTTCATTAGTGAAACTTTGATTACCTGATTTTATCTATTTTGGGAACAAAAGTATCTCAGAATACTATTTAACACTAAATACCTACAGAGTACATCTACAGGTACCTGCTATATTGCAATGAAAATAACAATAATAATCTATCTAACTATATTATTTATTTTGAATCGTGGACGACAGGAGGAGTTTGAAAAAAAATGTAAAACGTGTTGAATGTTAAATTAAGTTAAACCCATTTTTTATCGTTCGTGATAAAAAATAAAAATCCTCTAGAAAATGGTATGAAAAGAGATACTCACCACTTCATCAACGGCGCGTTTGGTATTTCTGTTCTTTGTCTAAGTTTTTTTATCGGATCCAAACAGATTTCTTGATAATGACTAAAGTTTTCCTATAATAATTTACCGGCACTCGTTAAAGTCGTATTCTAGGGTTTATCTGAAAATAATAAAAAGGAAATTGATGGAAAATCCGTCCGTTAGAAAAGTTGTAAATTCGTTTTTGAAATCTAATATTTGTTATTTATATGCTTAATATTTTTATATTTAGTTGTAACATTATAATTTTTTTTTAAAAATTAAAGCCAATTTTGTTGTAAAGTTTCAAACGTTGTCTTTAATATAAATTAAATGATTTTTTTCTGTACATCTTTCTTCCGGATAGAAAAATTCCCAGGTTTGAATCCCAGTAGCAACTATTTTTTTTAGATTAATAGATTTTTTCTGTATTTTTTTCTAGGTGATTAATTAAATTTGTATAAAAAATACCACAGAACTATGTTCTGAAAAGCAACAATAGAAATGTGTTTTCATTAAAATAGTTTTTTTTTAATTTGGGAGACATTTTTTATTTATTTATATACACGCACACAATCTACAGTTACATTCGTAAATAAAATTATTTTTTACTTTAAAATTTAGAAAACATTTATCGATGAAATCGTGAGAGTTTTATTATTATATAAATATATATATATATATAATATACATATATAAAGTGCTTGATTCTAATCAAAGATCATAATTTTTTTTATGCAAAGCATTCTAATCGTATTAAATTAAATATTATTTTAATTTTATTGTGGAAAGTTTTTTAGTGTTATTGTATGCAGTTTGTGTGTTGATTCTAGTTGAGTATGATGACAATCTAAGGTCTTTAGGGCGAACAAAGTTTGCTTAGAACATTCATAATTTGCTTGTATTTAATAAAAAAAAAACAGCATCGCTGCGGTTTTTCAAGTGTTGATGATCTCTCTATGAGACTTTGGACTCGCTGAGAGTCGCTAAAGTATACTGGATATGTCATTCTAATCACCCCATATGTTTTACATGCGAATCAGAATGATGCCTCCAGTACACACATACTTTTAGTGGCAGCGAGACCAAAATCTCATGAAGAGATCATAATGGATACAGGCCATTAGCTTATTGTTAAGAAACTGCACTTTATTACTTGTATTTGTACTTTCTATTTTTACCTATAAAAAATTAAATGCAAGTCCATCGCATGTTTCAGCGGTTACGCTCATTTTTCAATACAATGTCATCAAAATATTGTGGGCACGTAACGCAGTAGTAACCCTGTATTTAATACTTAATATTCAATTTGATGTCAAAAATTCATTATTTTACTTAGTAATATTATAATTAATTTCAATTTCATTAAAGTATTGATGATTGCGTATATTGGGATATGGTTAAGAACATGAACTGCAAACACTAAGGAAAAATGATCCATGTATATAAATATACCTATATAATAAATTAAGGAGAACACATTCTTATTGTGAAGTTGTAATTATTCTGGCGTCTGCAGTCGGTTTACTCAAAGATATTTGAGATTCCGTACAAAAACAATGTAGATGGCTGGATGTAATTTAAAATAATGGGACGACAGATGTATTAATTTGAAAAAGTGTAACATATAGGTTCGAAAATTTGTCATGAAAAATACTAGCGCTATAACACAATTGGTAGTGTACTTCCCCGGATTGGAAATAGAGATCCAGGTTCGAATCCCGGTAGCGCAAAAACAATATTTTTCGACAAAATTGATTTTATAATTAATACATTAAATTAGTATTTTATGTAATGAATGTATATTTTTGAATAATATTCAATAAAATAGGCTAATAAATAAAAAATAGAATATTTGGTTGGTTTCTAATTTTTCTTTTTGTATTTTGCTGCATTAATATTTGTGACAACCCTTAGTGTCAAACGATAATAACTATTTTTGAAAGTACATTGAAATTGTATCACAAGTCTCATCTAAAATAATGGACGCTGCAATGATATATTTATTAAATTATGGTTAGGAATGAAATATTTGTGAGAAATATTATTTAAAAAAATCAACTGATTCCTCTTTTAGGTGAACGGCGGCTGAGAACTAGGCATATGGTTCTAATACTGACAGTTGAATAAAACCTTTCAATTCCGGCGATTTATAGTTTCTGTCAGTAAAATGTGGAAATGAAAAGAAATATCTGATGAAATTTATGATGATTGGACAGATGTAATGTAGGTGTAAAATGAACGTGAAAGATGCAAAAAATCTAAAACGAGCTTAAAATTTGACAAGGCATAAATACATTCTGATGAAGGTTATGACAGAAGGCTTACGACAGTCGGGCATATGTAAAATGGTTCATGCATGTAGAAGAAGAAAAAAAAGGTAATGTTAGAACAGGATGTATAATGCGGATGTATGGCGTTCTTCTCCTACCCTTCAGGAGTGATGCTGTAGATCTACATATAAAAATAAAATGATCTACCTGTTTATGATGATTAACACGCTGTGTTTTTACCAATCCACTCAAATTTTGATAAGGGTGGTCACGCGCCGTTTACACTAAATAATACTAAATACACTTTTTAGGTTTTATAAAACTGTTAAATAAGTTATTAAAAATAAGTAAGTATATGGGGATTAAAGATCACCATGTAAAGAAAATATTATAAATAATAACGGGTGTATATTATATCAAAAGGATTTTGCAGGTGATATTTCTAATGATGAGACGTGCTTACTGTGAGGGTTGTGATGCCCCGATATTCAAACATCACTCTTGTGTCCGTTTGACGGTCGCAGAAATGTTTTGTATGTGGCTAGAGAAGGTTATACAAAAGAAAAACTACTTACGGTTGTCATTTTATTTATTGTTAGACACAGTTACAAGTATGGAGTAGTTATATAGCTGTACAGTAAAATTTACTATACGCGAAGTGTTTACGTAGGTGTTTTTTGTAGCTGTTGTTGGGAAGGCGGCGGTCAGAAGAGGTTCGTTAGACGGCCGTGATCTTGTTGTTGCATGACGTCGGTACTCAGTATATTTACGGCTGCTAGAAGTTTGGTTTCACGCACCGGTATCTACAGAGTGCGTTCAGTATTACCGGGTGATGATGACAAGAATGCAGGCGATAAATCTACTAATAAAATGAAATATTACGTTAATAATTTTATTTTTCGAAATCGACAATTTCATTCAACATATATTACGTATAAAAAAATAAAAATAGTAAAATAAAATATCAGCTGACAAATATGTATTGACTTGTACGAATTATTGAAGGAAGTCATATATCCGGTCTGTTGTGATATTGTTAGGCGCTATATAGATTTTTCATTCGAAACGCTGAAAATTCGCTTCAGTTTTCTGACGTTCCATTCAATTATAATACTTCATGTGTAAAATTTTCGAATTTAGAACGTTTCCGCCAAGTTTCCGTTCTATTAAAGAGGCGCCCCGTTCCGCCCCTACAAATCTGCCGAGCGCCGAATAAAATTCCACGCACAAGAAATCTCAATCATGCATCGGCATATGTAAATAATTTTATAAATACGTCATAACACAAAAAAGCACAAAATGTTATCATGATACATCTCAGAAAACTGCATTTTATTAAGTATTTTTTACTCGCTGGCGCATTTTCACCCGCACGACTTTCTTCTTGTATGCGTACTGAAAAGTGGTGAAAAATGACTTTTCTCAATCTTAAAAGAAAATTTGATAGTATAGTCAAACTTGGTAAAAAGTTTTAGAAAATCATTATAGGCTCTATTATAAGATGAGGTTGTTGATTTGCGCTTTTGACTCGGTCGTTTGAGCTTGTGAGGTTTCTCTCTCTCTACCTCGTTGAGTAGTTCCAGTTTAATATTCCTGGATTTGGTAGGACGGCAGTCCGCCGCGGTTCGCGTCCCTGCGAAGTCGTGTGGCCCCGTTTCCCGAGCGAGAGCATTTTGGCGCGAAACGAAAAACTTTCTCCGAGAAGGGATGATTGTTGTATCAAAAACTTTAAATTGAGAACACTTTATAGATACATTGTTGTGATTGGTGTAGGAGTCTGCTTTAGTAAGGTAAGATTTAAAAAATTTATGTATTGAAAATATTTAATGATTTATCTTGCGTACAGTAAAGTTTAGAGAATTTGAGAACATCAATATAAATTTAAAAATATTTACAAATTATTTTTAATGAAGTTGCCAAAAAATCAAAACCTAAACCTTTTATATTTGTAATAAAATCCTTAATATATATATTTTATAATGTGTTTTATGAATAAACCCTTTTTTTAGTAATACGATTGATTAATTGAAAACATAGCATGCTTTTGTTTAAATCAATTTAATGAAAAATATAAACAAAATATTGTTTTTTGAATCTTTGAAGAAAATCAGTGGTTAAACTGTTTTGTGAAATAATATTGTGTGTAATGTAGAGATTTATGATCAATTTTACAAATTATTAAAATTTGGCATATTTAATATTTTTTTCAAATACTTATGGCTTACTAATAGTATTACTGTATATTTATATATTTTTCAGCTTTCAATGCGGATCTTTTTAAGATTCTGAAATAACAATTAAACATTTGAAAAAACACTTGCCACTATAGATATAATAATCTATATAGACATTTCTAATATCTTAGAAATAAATCGAAATTAAATATTTATCTGATAATATTCATAGTGCAATTATTTTACATAGTATACTAAAGAATTATTAAAATTGTAATATGTCATACTATTTTATCAATTGATTATTTAATATTAATTTATTTGATAAAATATTTATTTAAATATATACACTGCACTTATATATTTTATTTGAATATTTGAAACGGCCCACAAACTTTATATTTGATGTATGTTATTAACTTTTTGAGCTCTTGTGTTAATTTAAAACGTAATAATTAATATTTTTTTTTGTTAAAAAACATCAACAACATTTTATTTTGATCACATAGTTATACCAATTTTTAATTATTTTAATGCGAATTATCATATAAAATTGTAGATTTCTTAGAAAGTGTCCTAGTCTATACTTATTGTCATATTGTGTTTCTGATTTATTTGACCGATGTTTTGGATCCCATCGTAGGACCTATTATCAACGACCATGATTAGATGACGATGATGAACCCTGCATTGAGACCTTAAACATCCGTCTAAAGTATTGGAATCTCCTGAAAATATAATAAAAAGAAAGACAACTTTGAATAGACATTTAAAAAACAATTTCATCTTGTTTCCGTTTTTTCACCATTTTGGAGTGACCGTTCACTGTCCTTTATTTGGATAAAATAAAATACACACATGAAGGAGCAGTCTCCTTAAATCCACTCTGCATCAAATAGATAAATACAAAGTTATTTTGGAAGAAACCTTTAAGGTAGTGAGGTAGTGCAAATTCTGCGCTTTTCAGCCTTTATTAATTAAGTTGGACCTCCTCAGTGAAAATGATAAAATATTGGATAAATTAAAAATCAATCAACTATTCTTCGATATATTTCATGTGTTTAAAAAATATAATAAAATAACCATGAAAATGATTATTACGAAAAGTAACAAAAAATAAGATCAAAATAATGTTTAGCACGTGTAATTAGTTAATCAACATATCATTATTATTTATTATCTTTGTTTTATTAATCACTTAATTGAGTTTAAATACATCTACCGGTTTCGAATAATACATTTTTTTTCTTCAGAATGTCATAACTAACTAAAACACATATTATTGTTTCTTTACCGAAATCTATTTTTAACAAATATATTTAAAAAAAAAAAAAAATTTAGTACCTAACTCAAATTGTTACTTAATACAAATTTACTCAAATAATTTTTAGGAACAAATTTTAGAATGCGACTCGTAGTTAAATTTAGTTGGTTGTTTATAACTTTTTGATTAGTTTTACACGCTTTATTTATCTCCAACAATTCCAAAATATTTAATTTGTGAGCAACACCGTTTATATGCAAAATTGACAATCCCAATTTTTTATGACCATTTTCCATATTTTTACGACCATAACCATTTTCTATCAAATGATTAGGAAATTCTGAAAACCCACTATTGTTCAAACATCTCAAATGCTCCCTTACTCTTATATTAAAATTTCTAACCGTTTTACCAATATAAAATGCAGCACAATCCTTGCAACTAAGTTTATAGACACCAGAATTGTTAAATTTATCATCTTTGTCTTCAGAATTTATGAGTAAATTTCCTATACTATTATTTGTATAAAATGCCGGTCTAATGTTTCGTTGTAGGTGTTTAGATATTTTAAAAATCAAAGATATATTATATTTAATAAAACAAAGATAATAAATAAAAATAAGAATTTTAATCACAAAGTTAATATTGCTAATTTTAAAAGTAATCAACGTATTATTTATTCTTTTTAATATTTTGACTACATGCAAATAATTTTAACCAACCATATAGTATCAACTTGAAAGATATATACAAAATATTAATTTAACGAAAAAGTATTTTAATTTAAAAGTAAGATAAATTAATAAATTGTATTTAAGTAATAAAAATAATGTTGTTTACGTTCTTAAAGCTAAACTCCAACTTGGTAATTATGTCTACCCTGACGTAAGAACAGACGTTGTTAAAAATGAGTGCGCTTTACACAATAAAACTCAAGTGGTTATATAAAAAAATATTTTATGTTAATTATGAAAATATCTAGCCGCAATGTTAATGCTTTATATAATGGTACAATAAATATTTTGTAAACTTTTTTCAATTTCGTTAGATGAAATTTTTGATAGCCCCGATCTTCATCAGAAAACATGAAAAACCAACTAGCCTTATTTATTTTGTTTACGATTAAACTAGAAAACAATTAACATCAAAATTTCTTTCATACCATTCTTAATTTATAGAAGAAAAAAAAGATGTTTTGCTCTCTTGGATGGGAATTTCATTACGCCTTTCTTCGCGATGATATGTAAAAAATATAATATAAAACCAATAATAACTAATACTCGTCAGTATTTAAGGATATTAAATGTCTTGCAATATCAGATTTACCTGATCAAATCACGCCTTAAGCGGACGTTTCTAAATTTCATCATTATGTTCCTGAAAAGAATTATTATTTTTTATGTTAACGTGAGTCTAGGGATTTTTAGCAAAAATATTTGATGAACTAATTGTGACATGAATTAGTTAAAATTAATATAATGAACATGAAGATCTATCCGGAACCCTCTAAATCATCACGCGCGAGAAAGATAGGAACAAACTCAAACTAGACGTAGTTGGTGTTCTCTACCTTGCGAAATGAGGTAGGCTTTAAGTGGCTAGTGGTTAAGACGCTGGCCTAGTGATATAGTGGTCGGGTGCTCGGGCCTCGGATCATGAGACCAGCAAGTTAGTCCCATTTTCACAATATAAGCGTTTAGCTTAGTTTGAAAATAGTAAGATTAAGATTAATAATTAATTAGAAAAATAGTTAGATGTGATCTCTATTTAATAATAATATAATGCGTTTACTCCAGCGTGATCGGGTATTTTTTTGATGACCCAAATTGCCATAGAGATAATACATTTAAGTTATGAAATATTATTTAAGTCATGAAAAGAAAAGTAAAAAATAAAAAAATGTTCACATATATATACATATATAAATATAAACAAAATATAGATACTATATTTCAGTCATTATTATTCTGTAGTCGTTGCCATTCTCTGGTCAGGAAAACAGATTTCCATGAGAGTGTCGCTTGCACTAGAGAGTAGGTGCTGAGCTCCAGCCGCAGCTTTACGCCCGCAACTCGATGTATCAGAAACGGAACGAATTCATGTGTACGACCTTCAGCAAACATTGTAGATGCGCTGCCATAATGTGCCAATACGAACAGTATTATATATGAGTTGTTTCACTGAACTCGGAGACGGTTGTACGTCACTTGTTTGTATTTCGACCAGAGCTCGCAGGTATACATGCTGGTGAAGAACAATTTAAACAGGATCCTCTTCATCTCCTAACTGCATCGGTAGAAGCGCCGTGACAGCGTATTTGCACGAACGCTCAACTGTCTCCTCTGTAGTTCTATGTCAACATCGTTTGGTCCATCTTCATTGACTATATGGTCAAGGTAATATATGGTTAGCTAAAAAATATTCCAAAATCTCGAAAATCTAAAAAGAGATATTGCCCCAATAACGCATTATTGTCAAAAATAATTTCGATTGTTCTGATTTATAATATAAAAAGATGTCGTTATTTGCATTTTTGCGAATAAAATGAGGCGTGTCCAGTGACAATATACTTAAATAATTTGAATAATTTATTTTTCTCTACCTTCGTCCTGATGTAGTCTTGAAAAAAATAATAGTCTTGAGTGAAGATTGCGGTATTGCAGTTTTTATTGCATTTTTAAATTGAATAATTGATATAATTGGAAACCCTGAAAAAATGTTATTCGTCTAATTATACATTATTTTTATATTCTCAGGTGAAGCGTCCATTCTTCCCCTTCCCAAATGTGCCACTTTTCGTAGAAATAATAAAAAACAAGTGATTTGCCCCGAAGATCAGCAGTAAATGGTAGGAAAATATTGCCCCAATATTTCGCAGTGGCCCTGAGGGTAAAATTCGCCAGCTGAACGGTTGGATAAAAAGTAGGCCTGTACTACATACTACATACACACCATCCTTTAGGGAATAGCCAACTCCCAGCCGACTAATATTTCTCGGCGAACATTGGATTGAACACACATTTTTGTTCAGTTTCGTGGCAAAGATAATATTATTCTCTTAATAAAAATGTAGAGAATACACCAAAAAATTCGAGGAAATTAATGAATTTGTGGTTACATATTTTATAAATGTATACCAACAATATAAATTACGATTAAATAATATTGGCTAATATATTTACGATTTTAAAGAAAAAATAAAATATAGACCCAAGAATAGATTATACAGAATGTAACAGACCTACTCCATACCATATACATCCATGTGTGAATACCTGACTAAATTACGAGTCGAAAATGTTCAAGGAGTATTTGTAAATTCTGCACAGTTATAATCATGTTAAGCTATAAATCTATGTACGAGATGCGTTTTTTAAGTGAGTACCAGAATTTTTTTTTTAAGAAGCACAACATCATTTTTACAACACTTTACATTCTTCGGACGCTACACACCTTAAACTACTTCTCAACATAGTCGCCACCATTATTAAGGTACTTGTCATAACGGGCCACCAATTTTTGTATACCTTCGTCATATAACGATGTCGCTTGGGATGAAAACCATGTCTGTACTGAATTCATCATCATCATCAGAACGCTTGCCATCAAGGAACCGCTTCAGATGAAGGAAAATATGGAAATTACTTGGCGCCAAATTAGGATAAAACAGGACACACTTGGCGATAAATGTCAGCTGGTTTCATGTTTAATGCATTCGAGAAACGAATCACGGACCGTATCTCCCAGTCAGCAGGCTGATCTATTGTCTTGAACATTTCAACCACTCGCTACAAGATGACTACACTATGTAAATGTCTCTAACGTTGCGTGTGGTGAGTCAACAGATTAAGGAAATAATTGTGTATGCGCAACATCGCAATCGCAGCGCTACACCGGAAATATCCGGCAACGGTACTTACTTAAAAACGCGCCTCGTACTTTGAAATAAATATTTGCGAAATTTATCCATTATTAATCTATATATTTTTTTTCAAGCCCTAAATAATCAAACATAAAATAGTCTTTCTGCTCAAAATTTGATGACCTTTAATTTTTTTATATTCAATATATAATTCGGAATCGATTAAATATTTCAATTAATCGAAATAATTGCATAATAACGATATTTTTTGAAATGCTTACATCTCTGACGTGGATTAAATTAGGCACACATTACTTGAAAATTTTTGACTGGTAATTTAGACAGGTATCCACTCATAAAACATTGTAGACTAGATTTGTTTTGTCTGTGATACTATCGTTCATTTAACTAGCAGAAAAGTAATCGGATATCGCTGATAGCTTACTGCTAGGTCCTGCGGGCTTCCGTAGATTCTATATTTCAATTTCTTATTATATTATTTTAACAATGCACCACGTATCTAGTGTACCAATGCATCTAATGAATCTTGTACACCGTATGTAGTGTACCATGTCTTTATTTTCAGTAAGAAAAACAAAATATTAGTAATATGTACACCTAGATCTATCTTAAATTGACATGATTATGGTCAGAATGTTATTAAAAGCATAAACACGAAGGATATAGTGAACTTAAAGAAATGAAATAATATGAACAGGTAAAAAAAATTAACTTAAAATCTCAAGTGAATATATTTTGTGTAAAACGATTTGTACCGCAATGCAAAAATTATCGAGTAATTATATCTAATAAATATTCACAGCAGTTTTAACATATATTAGACATTGGTTACATCTATTGTACAATGCGGAAAGGTTGTAAATGAATATTAATATTCATTATTTATTAATCTGCACCGTCACTTTGGTATTTTTAAAGGCTACTTTAAAGGACACTAACACATACAGATCCAGATCCAATAGTTACCTACTTATCTACTTTTTAAATTTAGATATTCGAACTTAGATATTGTTTGGTATTCATGACAGATCCACAGATCGCCGATGGCCGTGCGCGTGTAGATGCTCCATTATGTTTACTATACCTATCTGTCTCCGCCCCCCCTATACCATATGATACATGATTTTTTCTGTGTATTGTCTATGTTTTTGAATTGTCAATAAATGAACGTCCTGCTGTGTGGTCGTTACAGTGGTCTGATTGAACAGTTACTGTAGCTATTGTGTTTTTCGGTTTTCTCGCGGCGCGTGCCAAAACTACTACTGTATTTTAGAGTGCTTCGTGTGGATCGGGGAAGTTGTTCCTGAAGTTCAGGAGATATGAAAATCTAGGTAAGTCGTGTTCATCCTGGTCGGTCCTTGAGCCCTTATTGTTCTGTTCCCATACCAAATTCCTACCACCCTTCTTACATTCCGTTTTCCTACCCCCTTATGTAAACAGATATGAATAAGTGCAATATAATACGTTTTTATGAAAAAACTATGTTCGTCACTTAGTTACAATAATTTATCAATAACATGAACATCACACGTAAGAGATCTAGATAATATTTTAGATGATGAGCTCACTTATGAATAACATTTTAAAAAAACACAGAAAAAGCGCATATGATTCTTGGTTTTATTATTTGCACATGTTGGCCTTTCTCAAAGCTGCAAATAATTAAAAAGTGTAAACACTGATAAGTCATTAGAATCAACAAAGACTACAAATTTATTGTTTCCGAGGTAAGTTTGTAGAATTCCATAATCATATATGGGAAAATAAATCAATTTAAAAATTTAACTCGACAACCTTTATTGGGGGACAGATATACAGCGTATTGTCATTTTCTACAAATTACCCAGGAAATCTTCAGAATTCCAATCAATGAATAATGTTGTCCCAAATACAATGGTATAGGTGTCCCCCATTATAGTTATAAATATAAGTTGTTTTGTTAAATAGCTAGATTGATAATGAATGCCCTGACAAGGAAAAACGCGTCTCAAGTAAATTAAACGTGTAGAATAAAAAAAATAAGTGTTTTATTTTCTTATATATAAAGACAACAAACACTTGTCATGAGGCAGACAGCATTCAGTCGGGTAGCTTCAAAAGCCTCAAGATTACCTTCAAATTAAACATGTCACGATATCTTAAGAACAAAGGTACCAAAACTGTTTTGAAAGAGCTCGCATATTATTTACGCCATTCGCTGTCTAATGTGGGTAGTCTTGCCTTTACTTCCATAGATAAAATAAATTTACAATACTCACCGTGACTCGAAGAGTCATGAATCACATATTATGCAGAAGTGGCATCTTACGAGAAGAGAGGAGAAGTGGCATCTTACGAGATGAGCTAAACAGGTGATTGAGTTGAACCTCGGACCAAACCTGGCAGGTCAGAACAACTATCAAAAAAATCGGTATGATGACCTACGGCAATATTCAATACAAGTATTATATATATATATATATATATACATATATATTTGTAGACGATACACAAATTAATCATAAAAATAATTTTAAAAACTTTCTATATTCCCAAATCATACATAAATAATAATATTTTTTAAATTAAATTTACTTTGTATAAATACAAAAAGTCTACTTTATAATTAAGTATAATATTATGAAGCTGTTTCAGTCTTTAACCGAGATCAGAATATTATAACACTAAATTATATTTCTTCTATTAAGAAATTGCGTTAATTCTGTAACGTCCTCTCTAAGAAGTTGAATTATAAAAATTTTAAATCAAAAGTGAAAATGTTATTAAGAAAATCATAAACAATAAAATACCAAGGTTAGCTAAGAGAAAAAAATAAATATTATTTTATTCTTCATTTTTAAATTGTGTCTAGCGCTTCTGAAAGCATTTTATAATGTAAGGACAATACCCTTCTTTTGAAACACGACAATGAATTTCTCAATTAAAAGAAGTACGCCTTAAAATGTGTATTTTAAATATTGTTGAATAATTTAATTATAATATTTTATACTAATTATGTACAAAGTGAAAATAATAAAAGATGTACATTTTAAAATTATTTATCAAATTTATTATAAATGAATCAATTTAAAAAAAATGCTGTAATCATTTGCATAATATGATATCAAATATTAAATATCTTCAAGAGATAAAATAGTCAACTTAATCTTTAACCTTTTCGAATTTAATATGATCACGTTATCGAAATCTCTACCCAAATCTACTGGCTGAATATTAGAAAACGATCAGACCAATGCGCTCTTTCGTGTAATATTTTCAACAATTCTATTTCGCCTTACGGATAAATTTTCAACTCTTGGCGGAACATTGACTTAATCTTCGCTCCATTAGGGAAAGAACTCTCATCTGGAGCCCCTGGCTTAGAGAACAAACCGCTAAGGTACGTAATTACACGTAATATTTCTAGTTGAAAATTGCGCGCAATTCCGGGTCCGAATATATCCACCTAACTGCCTTCCAAGTGGAACAAGGGCTCGGCTGTGGAATCAATATTGCATACAACCATCTCGTGTACGACTTCTCTGCCTTGTTTGTAATCACACCCGAATCATTGTTGCTCCCTAAATAGTGAACTATCTCTTCGAACTACCTTTTCGTATGTATTAATTAAATATATATTATTAATAACTTTGTTTTTAACCACATTAACGAGTTAAATTTAATACACCAATTAGTTTCGGAAAATACCATTTCCTTCATCATTATGTCAAAAAAACTAAACATGTCAAATTTTTCTCAAGTTTTTAAAGTCAATATATATATATTTTATCATTATATAAAAAATAATTCTTCTCAGTACTTAACTTACATTGTTGCGATGATGATGAAAAAAAAAATTAGTTAAATACTTGTACTTAAATTTAGTTGGTTATTTATAATACATTGGTTAATTTTTCATGCTTTACTTATTTATAATGATTCTAAATTATTCAATTTAAGACCAACATTGTTTATATGTAAAATAGATAATCCTAAATTTTTAACAAAAGTATTTCATTTTCAAATAAATGATAGAAAATTTTTGAAAAACCACTATTTAATTATTAATACATTTTAAATGTCTTTGATTCTCATGTTAAAAATTCAACCTGTTTCCAAAAATTTATCTCATATGGTTAAAATCAAAGTTGTATATAATTTATATTATAGTGAATAACCACAATATAAATATTTATTTTAATTTCAGTACTTTTTAAATATTTTAAGCCGTAAATTATTCAATTTAAAACCAAACACTAGCTACAAAATTACTTCAAAACTGCTTAACTGAACAATCGTCCAAGATGTTCATAATCTTTGGGGGTTAGGACGGTGGTTAAATGAAATAAATGTTGTTTGCGTATTGAGGTGTTTATTGTGATGGATATAACAATGAAGACAGATAAAACGAAAGGAATAAATGAAGATGTAGAAGGTGCGCGTGCATTATGAACTGAAATGAAGCGAGTTGGCGGTCTTGCTCGGCGCGCGTGGGCCGGCAAGACCGCCGTTGTGAAACGATGAAACGGAGAGACTACTTGGCGGTGAATGCCAAGTGAATCATTGAACCAGACTTGTAGCAGCAGCCGGCAGCGCTGTCGCTAGCGTCAATGCCGACTGAGATGGCGCAATACCTAGAAATGACAGAACGAGGAACATCTGGACGATGCGCGCGAGCCGCCACATCACTCCCCCACAAGCAGCTTCCTTGAAGTTGTATTTTTATGTCTTTCTATCAATATCATTGAGATTAAGACGAAAATAGAAGAAGAAGAAGAAGAAACAGTTATTGGAATTTAATTATTATGTATTAGTATATATTTTCTATGAGTGAGTAACTGTATGAATTATACATTTTTATTAAATAATACCATAATAGCACGAAAAAAATTGACTACTTTAATACAGACGACAGTTTAGCAAACTAGCTAGGACATTGCTATATATATCAGAGGTGGATACCTACTACCTACGGCATCCCACGCAATAAACAGTTTATCTTGTTATATTATTTTATTTTATATTCACCTCTGTTACAACAAAAACATGTATATTAATAAAGTTAAATAAAGACCATATTTGATGTGTCTGACAATATGTAACACTGAAAGATCATGAAAAGTAATTACACATTTTTGGGAACAGTTATTTGGCACCTGACTAACAAGATAAACATTAAACAAGTTTTATTTTCCACTTAGAGCCAACATGATGTTTTCTTTAAATTTATACAATAATACAATCCTTTGTGGAAACATCTCTAATCATTCGATTTCGGAAAGATAATACCTCCAACTTTTATAAAATAAAGCATCCTTTTAATTATAGCTTCTCCCATCGATTTTTTTAAAATGCATCCCTAAATAGTACGCAGTCTTTATAGGGAGACACATTACGGTACTTGATGCGTGGAAATGTGTTTCAGAGCAGCAATAATATTCTCGAGGGAAGCGTCTTCTAACACGATCTTACGCCACACTTCCGGAATCTATTTTTGCGGGTTGCTTTACATCGACTACTCTGCTATAATTTCCATTTCAGTATGTTGCTCTAGGGTGAAGAAAATGTCCACATTATAGGGTAGAAAAAAGTGCCTCTTTTTAAATTCTGATTCAAACGAATCGATAAATATATAGGATGGGTGACTGTAGGATGAATTTAAGCACTTACTTACTTACTTGCTTACTTACCCACCTACCATCACGTCGTTTCTCCGCGGAAATAGACAGAGAGGTTAGAGCGCCACACTCTTCTGTCCTGACACGAAATTCTCGCTTCATCCACATTCATACATCTTCTCATACAAGCTCGACGATTATTGAGGCTTCTAACAGGGCCATCCTCCAGTATCTAGTTTACCTGGTTGTGTCGAGTCTTCCGTTGATATCCTCTACTTCTGCTGTTATCAACACTTACGTCATATATCTTTCTTACCATTCTATCCTCATTCATACGTTCCATATGACCAAACCACCTAAGTAATCCTTTCTTAATCTTACTCACTATATTAAGATCTGATTTACGTTCTTTCCTTATTTCTTCATTCTTTACTCTGTCATAAATGGATCTGCCACATATACGCCTAAGTGATCTCATTTACACTGCATTCATTCTGCTTTCGTTCCTCTTCTGCTAGCTCCAGGCCTCATTTCCATACATCAGTGTCGGTACCAGGACTTCATTGTGAGCCGCTAGTCTTGCCTCAGTTGACAAGTTCTCATTAGCTATAATTCCATTCAAAGCGCCGTTCACTTCCACCCTCCTTTCGATATATTTCTCTGTCTTTCCGTTTTTATCGAATATACTTCCCAAATACACAAACTCATCTACTTGTTCCAAACATTCATTACCAACAAGTATTTTGCACGTTGTCTTGCTTTCCTCTTTCTCCAATACCATCACTTTCGACTTGTTGACATTAATAATAAGGTCGCTTTCCTTACATACATCGTACATTTGTATGTTATATTTTTAACTGTGTATTAAAATCAAATGTATAGTCATATTTTAATAAATGATTTGAAAATTCCGAGCCATTACTGCTATTTAAAGCTCTGAGATGTTCTATAACCCTTATTTCAAAGTTTCTAGTAGTTTTTCCATTATAAAAATTTTGTAATTACAATCATTACTTTTATGTTTATACATTCCTGATTTCTTGGTAGGAATATCGCTATCTTTGTTATTAAGAATGTATTTTTTCAGTTTGTTGAATAGTATCGAGAATATTTTTAGTTATAATTCTTTATATATCATTGTTTACAAATAAAACTCTACGCCATTGTTTATTTATATATTTTGTCCTAGGGTATAAATCCTAAGTCCGAAGTCCTATGTTGAATCTACGTAGATTAATAGTTTCATACCGCATTAGCTTATCTTTATTTGGTGCCAAAAGTTAGTCAAAGCAAATAGGTCACTTACAGTTAGATGATGATTTAATCTTGGTTCTATTATTTAATCATATGCTATTTTTGATTCAGAAGTAAAGTGTGAACGTAACACCGCAAATAAGTTAAGAATAGTTAGCGCGAGCTACGGCTAAGCTGAGCAATTTGTGCGGTAGTTTTAATTTATCTCTCATCGGTGGGTGGAAACGATCTAATTCTAGTGGTTAGCCCAACGATCTGCTTGACCGATACTCTTCGCGTAATACTTACTGGTCGGTAGATGATGGCATAGTCCATAATCACAACAAATCCAAGATCCAAATGTTGGGAATACAGATCTCCAAATCCAATGACGATTTGAGTATTGCCCCGAATCTCATAACAAACATAAATGATCGAACTGAACGTGCACCATATAATATCTAACAGGGTAGGCAAGGTAATTGTAACAATTAATCGAAAGATAGTAAAATAGTATTGACATTACTGTATGCCTGTACGTATCGATAGAATTAAATAAAAAAAATCCTTTCAGTATATTATTATATTCTTTTATTCAGTTTATTATTTATTTTTGGCGTTAACATTGTAGTAGTTTTTAATAAGCATGACAATTTTTGTTCGATCTTTATAATTTAATCATGGATTTCCGGTCACCGTGCGCGCGCATGCGAACATGACATACGTAGATCGGTGATTCCTGTCCAGTACCTACCCACTACCCATTACCCCCTACTCCTATACCAGAACGTGATCTTTTTCTGTGGTGTATTCTCTTAGAATTGTTCGGTTATCATTTACCGGTGATACAATTGGCTGTGGAATTGCTGAATGGACTGATATTTGTTTATGTGTCTAACGTGCGAATCGATTAGTGCTGTACATTGTGCAATTTGTGCATGGTGTTTGTTTGACACTTCGCGCTACCACCAAAGTGTATGTCCAAGTGTATTTTGTGCTGAACAGCAAGACCAGATACCGAAAGGAGCGTTTCATAGGTGGGTCGCGTTTTCTGGTTCTAGGTGGTTTTTTAGCCTCCCATTCTTCCCTAATCTTGTCCCTTTCCTGCATCCATTATTTTCCCAACCCCGTGTTCAGACAATTTTAATAAATAACGCAAATTAAGTACCTTTATGGAAAATATCAAAAAAATATTATGATGTAACATACCTTACTACTACTAATATAATTTTTTCCTGGTAAAAAAAATATGGTACATTTGCAAGGTCTTAATGAACAATAAACAACACGTCTTTTGCGGAATCTCATCAGCATTTCATTATTATTTCAAAATTTATTTGATTATTCTCGTGAGTCGGTTAATGCTACTCCCATCCCCTGAAGAAAAACCTTTTTAACTTAATTTAATAGCATCCCCCGGGACACGCCCCAAGTGTATTACATAAATGAAAAGAGAATTCATTAGTGACCCGACATTAGGGCATGAAAAAATTAATAAACATATTACGTAGCTTTTACATTATTGTTTTTAAAATTTTCTTTCACAGAAAAAAATATATAACGTAAAATAACGGTGAGAAATCAGGACACGGTAATTAAAACATTTTTTGAGTATTTTACAAAACTAAAATTACATATTTTTTGAATCGCTCACTTCTCCAAAAAAAGAGACTAGCTCTCGTTTTTGGAGAGGGACTTACATTGTAATAATTTATATAGAGTTAGAAGTTATACAATAGTAATCAATAATATTATTATTAAAGGAACACAGTTTTATTATGAAGTTGTAATTATTCAGAACATAGGTCTGTGATGTTTTAAATACTAATTTAAAGTATCGGTTTACTCAAAGGTATTTGTGATTCCGTAAAAATAATGTAGATGGCTTTCAAAAATAGTGGAACGGCAGATGTCGAAAATTTGTCATAAAAAATACTGGCGTTATAACACAATTGGTTGTGTACTTCCCCGGATTGGAAATAGAGATCCAGGTTAGAATCCCGGTAGCGCAAAAACAATATTTTTCGACAAAATTGATTTTATAATTATTACATTAAATTAGTATTCAATAATATTATTTATTATCTAATTGTGTGCTTCTGAAGTGTTCATTTAATTTGTTTTTTTTTAGTAATTTTATATCCTTTATCTCTTTAATTTGTGTAGGGAGGCTATTGAAGTTTTTTGTTCCTAAGTATATGAAATTTTACTGACAGTGTTTGGTGTTACATTTAGAGATTTTAAAAATATTTTAAAATCTTTATAATGTATTTGTTTAAAATTTTACATTATTATTTTCATTGAGTAATTGATTAATTGAGATTTTTTTGTAAATGTTTTCTATTTTGGGAACTGGGAATTTTGCAAAAAGTGCTTGTGTTACTTATTTTTATTTCACCCCAATAAAACTATTTGAAACATGTCGATTATTATAATATATCTATGTTGCATCAAAAATATTGAACAACCACAATAATACATCTAGACGGTTTGTTTATTCAAAAGATGGTCAAATATTAAATATTTCAGTTTTTCACCTCAATAATAGTAATACCTCTTAAATTTAACTCCGTTCCACCAGCCGTGATATTTTCAAGGAAAATTAATTATGTACTTCATACAAACCGTGTACCTTCATACATACGTTTATATTAAATATAAATTTGGATGTTGAAATATTTTATGCTAAATTTGAGAACGGTTATTTATCTAAAAATATAATACAATAAATATTTTAAAACTAGTGTTTAAACGCCGTCCTACGATGGGTGCTAGAAACGTACATAGGACTTTTATTTATTAAAATTTTAAAAATTAAAAACACAGATGTGTGTCACGTCAATGTTATTAGTATTTTAAAACTAAGCTACTAAGAAAATAAGACTAACTTTCTGGTGTCCTGGAACGATGCGCAAACCTTCGACCACTAGACCACTAGGCCAGCGTCTTAACCACTAAATCAACAAGCTAATCAAGGTCTACCTCATTTTTCGAGATAGAAAACACCAACTGTACGTCTAGTTTGAGTTTGTTCCCATTTTTCTCGCGTTTGATGATATACCATTCAATCAACAATTTCCTAAGCAGTCTGTTTAATGTCGTTACTTTATCGAACTGATCATTTTGTTGTCTTTCTCTATCTAAGCGTTGCTTTTTCTGAACTGTATCGTATCATATTAACGAAATATCACAATTTATTGTAGTATCATTAACACTATTAATATCCAGCGTCCAACGTTAAATGAAACGTAAAGAATAAAAATAATTATAATTGTTACTTACGTACCTACCTATGTAAAATTTAAATAATCGTATTATACATATTGATTTATTAATTATTAAGGCGAACATATTCTTATTGTGAAGTTGTAATTATTCATAACACAGGTCTGTGATATTTTAAATACTAATTAAATGTATTAATTAGAAAGATATACATATAAAATCAATTTTATCGAAAAATATTATTGTTGCGCTACCGGGATTCGAACAGGCGCATTATCCAACTATGCTACAGCGATAGTACTTTTGACGACAAATTTTCCAACCTATATGTTACACTTTTTCAAACTAAATTTCCCGTAAATTGGAAAGAGATCCAGGTTCGAATCCCGGTAGCGCAACAACAATATGTTTCTATAAAATTGATTTTATATTTATAATTAATAAATTTAACATATTGATTTAAATTACCTTACTTAACCATTACTTTTAAAATCAGCAATGTTATCTTTGTGGTTAAGATTCATATTTTTATTTATTATCTTTGTTTTATAAAACAAAGATAATAAATAAAAATATTTAAAATATCTGACAGCAGATTTCTTAGTTTACTCTTTTAAAAAAAATATACCTTCCGATCGTATATATACTCTCATAGAGATTTGACACTTCTATTCAATGAAAAGTATGAATTTTCTATTCGATTTTCATTTGGGACAAACAGAAATACATTAGGGTTTTATTTATAAGATAGTATAAAGGAGCGCCATTTGTTAAGATCATTTTCTTCTTTCCTCGGTTCTTTCATAGATGAATATCGTGAGCCCATTGAGATGTTCCGACTTTTAAGCTCTTGAAGATCCTCTCCTCTCCCCTATCCGTTATGTGAATAAGAAACCCATGGCCATCATGATCTGATCTGTTTAGCGAGTAAGAGTTCTGTTCCTTTCCGCTTTAGCCTTTTTGGGTTATCTTCTTATTTGCGGGCAACGTGCGATTGTGTACTAATCTTGAATGTTAAACTCGTCTAGGCAGAGGTAATAATTCGTCATCTTCAGCATCCATTTTCAGTATCACATTTATAAAGCGTCTATTTTTCGCCTCTCGTTTGATCTCAAGGTCCGTGTCGCCATTTTTATTTTTTCAATTTCAAACTAGGCTAAACGCTTGTACTATGAAAATAGGACTAACTTGTTGGTCTCCTGGAACTAGGCCAGCATCTTAACCAACAGGCTACTGGTATATTGTATGCAAAATACGATAAATTTGAGCAGACTCAATAAGAAAACGGTTTTAAATAATAACCATAACTAATTGAATAACAAAATGGATACATTTTTAAGTATTTCGATAATAGCTGAAAACTATGCCACTATTTTTCACATTCTGATTGATGACATTTAGAAATATAAATGTCCTATTGTCTCCTACCATAATGTCAATATATATTTATCAAAAAAAGTTTTATTTTAATATGAATGGGCTTTTTTTTTGCTGGAAAATGATTAAATTAAATAAACAAAAAATATTTTTAGACCATGATTTTGATTTATAACATTATGTAAATGTGTCTTAAATAATTGCGATATTCATATCTCATTCAGTTTGTATAATTTTATATCAAATAATGGAAAGTAATTCATCCACAAAATATCTTGCCACGCGTCTATGTCACAAGCTATCTTGTCGACTATTTAAGTGGCATAAAAATATATGGTGAAAAAATTAATATAAGTGTACCTATTCAAACCCTTATGGCTTTGTATATAATATTATGCACGTTTAGTAATCCTACACTTAATGGTATCTGATATCTGAAAATGATATCTCAGATTCAAGTAACAAAAGATAATATTTTTTCCTGTAGATTATGGAAACTAGGCTAAGAGTTAAAAGACAAAGGAGACAGAAGATATTGCTCGTTTGCTCTGAACTACATACGTAATGTCGGTCATTCAAGATAGCACTGAATCTACTATTATAATAATTTTCTATCCATGATTTATAATTTATGTTATATTTTAAATAAATTATTAATTCTAAAGTGTGACCAGACCATCGCCGTTATGTAAAAATCGTCTTTTAGTGAAGCAAGTATTTTTTTAAATGCAAGTACACGTAAATATACCTATGAACTCTGAATTGTGTGAATATTATACGTATTTACGCGCCTTGTTACTTTGATTGGCACCGCAGGGTTTCCTAATTTATAATAATGTACATGTATGTATGTGAGTATTACCGCCCTTTTTTCGGATAGCTAAGAAGACGGTAACTGACAGGCGTCAATCTTTTTACATCCCGTGCTTCGACCAGTCTAGCGGTCCAAATAAGCCACTAGTGTGCGTTTCGGTCGGTCAAAATCTAAAGAAGACAACCCGGCTAAAAGAACAACAACATCGGGCCAGAAAAACAGCAAAATAAAAGGTTAGTGCAGTTCATATATCATATGTCCGCTTATTGTTATCGGAAACCTGGGAACCAGCTACGAAGGCATTTACATAAACAATATGAGATAAGAGAATAATTATGTTTCTTCTATTTAATGGATAAAACACGCATACCTTATAAGTATAGTGGAATCCGCTGATTGTGATCACTATCGGACCTATACATAACGTTTGATAACAATATCCGGCTAAGCGGTAGATAAAAAAATATTGAACACGATTTAATAAAAAATTATACAACTAAAGAGTGAAATCGCAACAGGATACACTGATCACTTTGTTACATCAATACGTTCTTCCTCTTCAAATAACTTATGCACTGAACCTATTGACACTACGTCGAATATGTACCCTTTCGTGCGGCCCGTATAACGGTAATGCTTCAGGTAATAATTAATTTACGTATCTACCCATTTTATTAGAATTATGTTCGAATTTTGTTAATATTTATATACATGTGTGAACTTGTTTTATTTATATTTTTTTGCTTTTATTTTCATAACATAAATATTATTGTATTACTTAAATATATTATATATTATCTGTATGGCAAATCGGGTATTAAAAAAAAAGCCGATCACGCTGGAATAAACGCAGTATTATTATTATTATGTTTAGAAAGATATATAGAAAAATATTCTAAAAATGTAGATCTTTGTATTCTCTATCGATAATAATATCCGAAGTTTGATTATGTTAGACGGATTATAATGGTATTTTATAACAGTGTTTTTGGAGCGACTGATTTGATAAAAATAACCGATTGATAGCATTATCCGTGATTATAATATCCGTATTTTACTGTAATACTTATTTAAAAGGCCATTGTTTTCCATTCTGTATTGGGGCCCAATTTTTGTAGTTACGCCACTGCCTTCAGCTCAATAACAATTTAACGCATTTAATATAACTGTTATAATATAATACTGTATTGCAAACATGCAAGTATTTTCATCAGTGCAAAAGTTTTCTACATCTGTTTAATAAGGCACTAAAAGCATGTTTGTGAACACTTCCCTATTTTATCGTATTAGCAAAGCTCCTGTTGAAGATAAACCGCTAACGCAAGTGTTCTACAGATTGCAAATATAGATAGTAAGCGCAGACAATTTTTATATAATAAAGTATTATTAACATGTGTTTAATCGATATTTACATTGTATTTAAGATTACGGAACCATGGGAACAAAAATAGGATTTTTTTTGCTCACTTAAAAAAATTAATATCAAACGCCAAATGTGACACATTCAAAATTAAATTCATATAGACAATTTAATTACAAAATTGGTTTTAAGTGAATTGCATACTAGTGATGGTTAAATCGTTATTGTGATTGTAACGGTGATTGGTAACTGATTATTCATTATTAAAAATGGTTCACTTTGTCAGAGTCTCAACAGTTACACAATATGTGTATGGGGCGGTGCAGCTCTTAATTCAATGGATTCTCTAATTAATGCCCAGAAATGAATCATCAGAGTAATAAACAAGAGGCCATTTAGACATCACTCAGAAGAACTCTTTAAATCCTACCAAGTTTTGGATACAAGACAACTGTTTATCAGAGCAATATTAAAACTATATTTAAAAAAAAATTAACTTTACTTTCACGATCCGATCCAAAAGAAACTAAGAGCAGAGCCTTAGGATACTTTTCAGCGCCAAAATTTAATACCAAATTCGTTCAACGAACTATCTTATTTTATGCTCCGCGAATATTTAACAAATTGCTACAACACCTTAAAGGGTCTAAAGTGAATCGCAGAATGAATCTAATTTTTCATTTGTGCTAACCTAACTACCTACACATTTTTGTCTCCAACTATTGTATATTACAGACAATAATATTTTTATAACTTTTTTTCAAAAATATTTTATAACTTCAGATTGTACTTTTTTCACACAACTTTTTATAACTACCTTAAAATTATACTTACTTACCTCTAAACAATTACAACTTTTAAAAACTGTACAGATAATTGCTTTAGAACAGACCACGTCTAGTAAAGTAATTACCTTTATTTTTTCATATGTACTATTTATGCTACAAAAAAAAAAAAATTATAACAATGACAGTTAAATCCTAATTATAAATTGTCGCCACAATCACAGTCACATAACGGTTTATTATTACTACTGCGTACATTGTTTTTAAATAGTAGTGAATTTTTTAAAGTATTTTAAAATATATTTTCAATCAACATATTAATACAAAATAATAATATTGGATCCATGGATTAACTTGTTTATTAAATATTTTAAAAATGGTATATGTTAAAACCTAAATAAAATATTACATCTAATTACGAGTGCTCTTTATATATATTTGTACATATTTTACCCGCAGTTTTATTTTGATTTCCTTCAGTGAAATCAATAATTTCGTTCAATTTCTAAATGCAAGAAGTATGCATATGTCCTCAAACTCAGCATCTGAACATTAAGGTAATAGTGTTTTGCTGAAGGTAATTAAATCGCGAGTCTATTGTTTTCCACCCGTTCTGGAATATATGCAATAACTTGAAACCCTTCTCCCGACTTTCATTAGTTTTTCCCTCTATCTTGCGTCTTTGTTGGGTCCGTTCAGCTATTGGTTTCCCGATCCTGGGTGCTGTAATCTATTCGGCCCGGGGAGTAAAAAGTTCCCAAACAATAAAAGAGGGTCGTGAAATCTAATGGATACGATGCGGCTACAGACAGGCCTACCCTAAGGTGCGAACGGCCACGTGGACTGGAAATTATTCCCTTTTTTACAGCCGAATAATCCCTTCGCTTTAAATCCCCGAGAATAATAAAGTTCGTTAATAACGTATTTTCGTTATTTATTGCGACGGCCACATTGGATTAAGGCCACGGTGGAAACAATATAATAAGTAAAAACCAGTTAAAATTTTAAACGAAAAGATATTTATTATAGAGGGAGGTAATAATATTACAAAGAATCATCATCCCATCAACATTATATAATAACATCAGCTAGCAGAAAAACAGCTGGTCCATTTTGTAAAATTGTGCCCTTGAAATAACACGGTACAGTCATCTGACATATACATCAAACTGAAATATTGAATTTTTATTTTTTAAGGAAATACATTATAATTGTAAAGTTGCAATTTTTCAGAACATAGTTCTGTGGTATTTTAATACAAATTAAATGAGTCAATTAGAAAGATATAATCGATTTATCAAAAAATCATAATTTATTAATTTATTCAAAGTCATTTAAGATTCTCCGTAATATAAATGGAATAATAGATATATCAATTTTAAAAAAGAACTGTAACATATGGGTTAGAAAATGTATCGTTAACTTACTAGGTTGACGTGGTGTGATGGTCAGCGCGTTTCCCCGCATAAGAAAAGATCCTTGTGGCATCCAAAATATTATTTTGATAAATTTATTAATTTAATTTGTTTTGAAATATTGAGATTAAAAGTTTTGAAAAATTATTTTTCGATTTTTTCTGCGGAGTTAGTTCATTGCCCATGAGGTTAAATGTTTTTTAAATGCCGTTAAATATAATAAGATAAACTAATAACTGATTCTTAATTTCGAGCACGTTGTATAATAGAACTCATATATTTTATTTGAATTCGTATCAAGTGTTGTTATACTAAAAATATTTAAAATGCTACTATAGTACATCTTTGATTTCTTGCTGGGTCAAAAACTACTAAAAAATTAAATTAATTAAGTAAAGCAATTTTAAAGAGAAAATTGTTGTTAGAATTTTGATATAAAAACCAACATATAAGATATCTTGTTAATCCAAAGTCAAAAATCCCTCCTGCATCCGATCGTCTCTGTGGTATCAATGTTTGACCAATTTTTTTTGCATTATGTACCTACACTTATATACCTGACTTCCGAAAATGCATCAAATCCAATAATTTAATTACATACTGGTAATCATTTAAAATTAAATTGAATATATTTTTCAAAGTCAATTTAACGAAACCATAAAATAATATTATAGGCATTATAATCAATTATGTTAGCGCTGTTTAACATACTCACTCACATGCACACTCACAAGTATATATTCTATATTCGCGATTATCAAAATTGAACATGCGTATATCCTTTCCTTTTTTTCCTGACCTGTTCCTAGGCACGAGGTAGAAAAGAAGAAATCGCTGCAATCAACACTCCCGCACGAGCCCAGTGTCCGTTTAGAACTGTGTACATTTGGAACGTTACAAATTAAACCACCGTCGCATAATACTTAACTTAATAATATATACAAACGATCCTTATTACGCGAGTGTTAACAGTGCTTGTTATACATATTATGCGTCGATTGTCTTGTGGTTAGAAAGGAGAGAAACAATTGAATCAGCATCCAGCATTAGGCAGACCAAAAAGTAAGTGCCTCCTAACTTCCATTATTTTCACCAAATTATAAACTAATACTTTAATTTTTAGGGCTCTCATAAATAATGTCACTAACGAAATATGTTTTTATGAATTTTCCTACAGATATCTATATATTGTAATGATTAGAATAAAACTTAACAAAAAAAAAATGAGCTTACAAAATGGTAAAATACTTTATACTATCGTTGCATGGACTTCCTCGCTTGAAAAGAGGCTTTTCCAACTTTCATTCTCATCATGAAGCTTACTCTGGTCGAGACGTAGGCTGCCTTTCAATCGAACTTTATTGCAGTTAAGTCCTCAAAGTTAAATGGATCTTATTAAATTTATTATTAGCATAAGAGTACTTATAGAATATTTCAACACGATTTTTACTGTAATTTTAATAGGTATCCCTTTTAATAGATCAATAAATATTAATGCTTTAAAATAAACGTATTTCATTATTAATACATTTAATTTGTATTAAAAACGTCACAGAATTTTACTTTATTACATTTAAAAATTTTTTTTTTTACAGAATTACAACTTCACAATAAGAATGTTATTTTTAATAATATATAAGTACTATCAATTAATTATAAATTCTGGCGTCTCTTATCGGATTACTTAAAGATATTTGAGATTCCGTAAATATAAATAAAATGGCTTTCAAATAAGATAGAATAGTATCCCGGTAGCAACAACAATATTTTACGATAAAATTGATTTTATATGTATATATATTTTTAATTAATACATTTAATTTGTATTAAAAAACATCATAGACTTATGTTCTGAACTACATCTTCACAATAAGAATGTGTTCTTCTTAATAATATTTAATTGTATTATAATATTAAAGTAAATAGGATTTTTTTAATATTATTATTAGATTGACCCAAAAACGCAATACATTAAACAATCTCAAGGATCAATGTAGTGTTATCAAACGACAATCCTGACACAGAAGTAAGTAAGCCTCCAACATAAAGCATGGTACCGGTTAAAGGTCAGACCCTGTAATATTTGAATGGAACTAATGCAAATTCTCGGGCGAATATCAATCCTCTCTCTTGTTTTGCTGTACAATTTATTAAAGGTTTCCCGTATTACACAATATCACTCTCTCTCGGTCGATGTGCTCATAACTGAATATCGTAGTCCTCTATTCTGATATCACAGCGCTAACTTCTTGCCAACACTCTTCGAGATTTCGGGCCTTGTTTAGTCTGATGTGTATCTCGAGGCTCTGGTCATGTACCGGAGCTGATCTGGCCATTTTGTTAGAGAGCGACCTCTCCCCGTGATCATTAGTTTCTCCAGGATATCTCTTCTAACACCATATCCCCATCTCTTCTAATATCATGCCCAAAGTAAGAAATAATTATTTTTCTGGAGAATGGAGACATTCATTCGTTTCGCTGTCCACAATATACGCAACATGTGAAGCCAACATCACATCTCGAAGGCGTCTAAGCACGTTCATTTTTTTTCTTCTTAAGGTCCACGTTTCGACTCCGTACATACGCTACAATGATATCTGAAGCTAGTTTGAAGTGTACGATCAATGTAACTAAAAAAAATTTTATACAAATTAAATTTTTTTAGGAGAACACATTCTTATTGTGAAGTTGTAATTATTCAGAACATAGGTTTGTGATATTTTAAATATATTAATTATAAAGATATACATATAAAATCAATTTTATCGAAAAATATTGTTGTTGCGCCACCGGGATTCGAACCTGGATCTCTTTCCTAAACGGGGAAGGTGCTTTATCCAACTAAGCTACAGCGACACTATTTTTAGTGACAATTTTCGACCCTATAAAGCACCTTCCTCGGTTAGGAAAGAGATCCAGGTTCGAATCCCGGTGGCGCAACAACAATATTTTTCGATAAAATTGATTTTATATGTACATCTTTATAATTAATATATTTAATTCATATTTACAAATTAAATTAATCAAATATATACAAAAAAAATTATCTTTAGAAAAAATATTTAGTTGCTACCGGGATTCGAACCTGGACCTATTTCTACCTAGGAAAGTGCATTTTCCACTTTCACTATAGCACTCGAAAACATTTTCGACAAATTTTGAAGTTATATTCTGTAATATATTTAAATTGATACGTGAACTATTCCGATTTTAAAAGTAATCGACTTTAGGTTACAGTAAAACTTAAATACTTTTGAGTAAAATCCGATAGGAGACCCCAGAGTTAAATTAATTAATTCATTTTAATAAATTTGGAAACTTTAACACAACTTACATATTAAGGAAAACACATTTTTGTTGTGAAGTTTTTATTTTGACAACATAGTTCTGTGGTGTTTGATAAAAATTAAATTAATAAATTAGAAAGATGTACAGAAATAATTTATTTATCGAAAAAATATTTAAGATTTACCGTAACATAAAGTTAGAAGAGCTAAACTTTTAAACTCCATGAGCGAGTTAACACGCCAATTTAGCACATCGCTCCGAGTCATAAGCATGATTACACGCTCTTACAAGCTTACCACTACCATATGTGGTGTCTTCCATGTCAAATATAGTTGGTAGTTGAATTTGGAAATCCGAGTACCGTAAAGACATGTTCAGGTAGATTATGATTGAAATACTACCTATTACAGGAGGTATCATGTACGTTTATTATACATTTATATAGGTATATATTTTTTACAGATTCTCGATATGTCATTAATGATCATAATAGATATTCCTAATATAACAATATATAATTATTAATAGCCCCTATTATACGCGGTAATGTGAACCGAGCCTACCTTGGATAATCAAAAAGCCGCGGCGGTTACATATCGGGTATTTTTGATGTGATCAAAAATAATTTTATTTAAAGTGGTATACCAATTTACAACTGTATGTATTTGTATACAAATACCGAGTACCATTGGATAAATTTAAAAGGTTCTTTATATATTTTTAATTCATATTCCGCTATTAGAAAAATACATTTAAGTAGATCGAACAAGACTCGGATAATCAGGGACCAAATAATCGAGATTACATTATTCTTATATTAAGCGGTTAATATTAAATTGTTTTAAATGAAACGTTTAACGGATGTGAAATTTTTACCCGTGTACCCGGGTAACCGATTCGTCTCCTGACTAAATCTTTATTGTATCCCAAGTTGTGAATCGGCAATCAAACTCTTAAATCATGTGACAATCAGCAGTGTATTGAATACTCGAATACAATACAATATCACACAATGTACAAGTTACTTGATTCGCGTCTGAGTAGTAAGAGCGCGCTCTGACAGGAGCGGCTCACTTATATGGCATTGTCCGCATACGCACACACACACCTATCACTTCCCATGTCGCGCGCCCGCAGACCTACAAAAACATATACACTTGGACCTCACAATAAAAATACATCATCCACTCTTTAAAATATGTTAATCGTTACTCTAGCAGTATACGCACGGTTGCAATGAAAATTTTGAGTAAATCCTAACATATAAATCGGAAAAATCTAAAGCGATTTTAGCAATTTGCCCATAAACATGTTGTACTATTTAAAAATATCTACAGCACAATTTTTTTTAGTCTCACGCAATAATCTAACATAATAATTTAGTAGAGTTATAAAATTTTGAAAATATCGGATAATATAATATTTTTTCACTCCTCCAAATATATTCAGTAGATGGATTTTCAGCAATTTTTCCATCATAAGTAGTAGCGAATAAATCACCATATAAACTTCTCCACAGCGAGTGAATGCATCACTATGCATTCTCCAAAACAAACATTCAAAATGCTGTCAAACGAATACCACCCCTAGCTGCTGCTTACAATAATATTACATTTGTGAGATCCGACTGAAACCATCTCGTGTTATTTTTGCGTTAGTTTTTTTCACGTCAGCGAGCGCGGGAACGGAAAAACGTTCATTTTTTGAAAAAGGGAGACAACGTCCGCATTTGGAATTGAACGACGATTCGAATATCGAATGTCGTATTTGAAATATGAATCTGTCAATCGAAATGGGGGGGATATTTTTCATAACGGAAACGGATACACGTGTACGTGTTGTACGGTGATTTTCGTTTGCGTGATAGCAGGGAGCTTCGTATTTATTACAGAGATTTGTATTAACGATAAAACTGGTGATACTTTTTGAATCATCTTTTTGTTTGAAAATTCAATATGGACCGCTGATTGATGTAGAATGAAACCTTTTTATTTTTATGGGTATTATAAAAAAAAATATTTTTATATTTAATCGCTTTGTATGAAATAGACGATGAAAAATTATGACTAGAAATATATTTCTTAATAATAATAATAATAATAATGGATAATTTGTATAGCGCCATTTTCGTAAAAACTTTCACCTCAAGGGCGCTTTACACATCAACTGTTATAGTTCTACGATTATCTTTGTTTTTTAAAATTTGTTATTTTTACTTACGGAAATGACTTTTTGAAAAGATGCGTTTTTAATTGTTTCTTAAATAAAGTCTCTGATGCACTGTTTCTTATGACGAAATGCAAAGAGTTCCACGCTTTTGGGTCTGCCACCGCAAATGCCCGTTCACTAAATTTAGACTTCTGGAAACGGTTGGTCAGTTCTACAACCATTTCTGCAGCTGAAGTAGAGGCTTACCTGAGAGTTTAACGAGAGTTTGATACAAAGTTCTTGAAGATACAGAGGCACCATGTTGTGTGTCGTCTTGTACATCAACCGGCACAATTTAAATTCAACTCTTTCAGGGAACCGGAGCCAATGTAACTGATGTAAAAGGGATGTTATATGAGAGAATTTGGAAACTCCATATATTATCCGTGCAGACAAATTTAGAATAGATTGTAATCTATTTAGTTGAAACATTGGCAAGCCAGTATAGATGATGTTACAATAGTCCACACGTGACACCACAAATGCATTTATAAGTAGACGGGCTGCCTCGAGAGGAAGATATCTCGGAATATTTTAATCTGTCTCAGTTGATAAAAGTAGCACTGACAGTTATACTGATTTGTGTATTCATTGAAAGATCTGAATCAATGTGTACGCCCATCAAATTAATTGCAGATTTAGCAATACCATGGATCAAATTAATTGGTAAAATCTATCTAAAATCATGAAAAATATATAATATATTTAATTCATATTTAATATATGAACCTACATTCATAATATTATATAAAACAAATTGCTCAGATGAGAGATTGAAGTCCCAGTCGATGTACATATATCACGGATTTTCATATCCGCGAACAAGTTTATCGTTGTCTGAGAATTTTACGTCACTGCCAGTAAAAAAGTTTCACTAGATATACATTTTTTATTAAATTGGATTTTTTAACACTTATTCTGGCGAAGACGAAGATGAAGTTGAAGAACTTATCTAATAAAAAAATAATGAAATTAGCTTGTTACACCACCTCAGATACCTCGAGGAAGGTGAAAACAAGGATGCTGCAATGGGCGGAATATGTTATGAGAGAAGATGGGTCTCATAATAAGCACAAGGCCCTCATAAACAAGCTAACCGACACAAGACACCGAGGGGAAGATCAAGATCTGAAAGAGATAGGCGGGTGTATGGCAGACTAGACCACGGAGGCGATGGCAAGGGATATATGGTGCTTTCTTATGGACTTCCGAGTCCTATGAAACCGCTGAAGAAGAAGAATAAGATGACAAAGATACTTGTATATATGAGATGCGGGAAGATAGCTTTCGGATTTATTTTTCTTCTTTTTTTCTTCTTCATATCAGTATTGAGATGATATAGTGGACTCAATTAGACGATACTCGGGTCATGATGTAACTCCACAAGTCTCGGTCCTGTATCGCTATCACATCTGATTCCAGAGTCTCACTATCTAGATGCTACACGTCTATAAGTCTACTTCAACCCAAAGTTGTAGCCAAGATAATTTCTTTTTCTTGGAACTTTGACGCATAATTTTTACATTTATCGTTCGAGTAGTCTGTGAGAATTTAGACTTACACTAACAAATCTGGCAGAAACACAAAATAGTTTATACTATAAAGGTTTCAAATTGTTCAATGAACTGCCAGCAAATGTGAAGGAAGCAACTAGTCTTGCTACTTTTCGTAGGTTAAGTGCAGAATATGTAGTCTCTAATTTCAATAACTGATCATTTTTCATGTGTTAAATTATTTAATTTTGTATTTATAATTTCTTTAGCTAACGCTAATTGATATGCTATGTAATTTTATATGTTTTGTTTATGTACTTACATACGCAATGTGGCCGAAGAATTGATAGAATCTATTATTCACTACTTTAGGTATGGCTTGTTGTGATTGAATTTGATGCAGGATTAAGGTATTCATATTCACAGGATACGTAACAGCCTTTTGTTTATATATATATATATAGTATACACAGTTAGTGGAGAAGAGTTTCCTAGCATATAACTCAAGGGTGAATTGTTAATGTAATAAAAATTGAGAGTGCAGGTACTAGAACATTCATACGGAGATTTGGGGGTAGGTGAATGCGATCATTTGAATTTTCTCACGATTCCGTCGAATGTAAGCGCAAGATTATTTTTTTATATAGAGTGCGTATAAAACACATTTCGCTAAGCGTTGGTGATCATTCTTCTTTATTGCGTAATTTTCTTTCGAGATTAAGATTAACGTCGGGAAAAAGGTAAAAAAACAGTATTGCCCGTTATAAATCCACTTAACGAAATTTCCCCTGGTATTCTCCAAAGGCTAGCAGCGCTCGCAGTAGCAAAGCTGATTACTAACACAACAAGTACGGCGCTAAATGGGAAGTGTTGTTCCCCCGGGATCGGCACGGTTGTCGTACTGGCGCGCTCACCAGGGTTGTCGACTTCTCGATCCCCGGGATACAATGCCGGGACAGTGCACAGATCGTTTCAAATATCAATATTTATTACTCACCTTAATTAGGTAAACAAATTATAATAATGTACATACATGTGTTAATAAATTACGTAAAGATTCACATTTTTAAATATTATTTGCAGATGAGAACAGTCATCCATTTACTAGTTTTTTTTCATTGTTATTGGATTATAAACGAACAATGCTAAAAAATGTGCAATTATACATACAAAACTACATAATATCAACTATAGGGTAAGAACTAAACCCAAATATATATTAACTAAAATAATTTATTTTATTATTTACATTATTTTTAATTATAAGTAAAATTATTAGGTTATATTATTTTTTGTTGTTTTAATTTGTTAGTGATTGAGTTGTAGCAAATTTATCGTCCTGCTGTCGAGAATACTCGACACACGACAAAGTTAATATTTTTTCAAAGAATAAATTATTAACAAATCAGAAAAAAGATACCTAAACATTACATTACATATTACTTACAAAATTTTATCAAAAATATATGTTAAAATAAAAACGTAATTCAAAAATTATAATTTTTTACTGATAACGTTAGAAATAATGATTTAATTATTAATTTTTATAATCTTAATTTATTTAAGTACAATAGCAAAATCTCCCTCACCGAGCACAAGAGTTAGTCTCTTTTTTGGAGAGGTACAGCGATATATAAAAAATATGTAACTTTAGTTTGTAATAAATAGAATCAAGTATTTTATATATAAATAGTAAAAATTTAAAAATAAATAAATAATCATTTACATTCATTGACACAATATCCGCATAATGTGAGACTGTGTGTTTTATGTTATCACGCGACATGAACAGTTACCAAAACACGTATGTTTTTTTTTTTTTTTTCGTTGCTATGTAATGTAAATGGTCGAAACTAGGAATATTATTACGGTAGTGATAAATAAATACGTGTTTATGAAATAACATATCATGTACTATTTGTTGTTTTACTAGAGAAATTGTTAATATTATCAGAAAATTGATATTTTTTACGATATTGATGCTCTACAGTTGTCTCAGTACAATATTGCTATGATGTAAGCAATTTTTTAATGTTCTGTGATTGTAGCAATCCAACAAATCGCTAAATATCCTGGGATGATGATTATTTTGTCCCTCATACTGTCTTGTATCCAGGTAGTAGGAGCTCTGCTTACGTAATGTCTTCTTAGTCATCTATTATTCCTTCGCTTTGTTCTCTGCTTAATAAAGTTATCAGTTCTGTATCTCCGCAAGAATCCTGTTTATTAGTTTTAAACCTCCTCTGGATACTAGTTAAACTGTTTCTTTTCGTTTGTATCAGATTTTGTTTCGCGAAATGTAGTTAGTTACGCGCGCACTCATTTGTTTGCGAAGTGAAAAAGATTGACGAAAAAGTTTAACAATCTTTCTTTTGCCGCTTCTTAAGATACCTCCCTTTGTAGAAAACAAACTGAGTTGGAATACTTTGGGGAAAATTATTGTTGGAATTATAACTTCCCCCTTTAGCTTGAAGCAACAGTTGTAACTTGTTTTTTATTTAAAAAATTGTTTGAGATAATGAAAAATAACATTTGCTTTGACGGCAACTAATTAGAAGATAATATCAAATTAATTAGTAGATGATATCCACTTAAATAGTTAATGATATAATATAATAATAATAAAGAGGTGATATCAAGTTAATTAATTTATGGTTTCAACTTGAATAGTTGATGGTACCTATTTCAAGTAGACATAAAATTCTGATTTATATTATTGTAGTTATCAAACATTGTTTAAATGTTAATGTATAAGATTTGTAATTATAATAAAATGGTGAAAAGTATAAATGTTTTTTTTGAAAAGTCAATTAACATTGATGAATGTAGTACTATAGTGCAAAGGGAGGCGCTTTAATAACTAACGAAAAATTATTTTACTATATGTTTGTATCAGAATTCATTGTTCATTCAAAAATTAACTACCATATTATTCCTTTCTTAATTCCCGTATTTTTATTAATTTTAACTAATATATATTTTTAATTTTTTTTTTTTAGGAGAACACATTCTTATTGTGAAGTTGTAATTATTCAGAACATAGGTCTGTGATATTTTAAATATGAATTAAATATATTAATTATAAAGATATACATATAAAATCAATTTTATCGAAAAATATTGTTGTTGCGCTACCGGAGGATGATGGAACGATTAAATGTATTAATTTTACAAAGGTAACATATAGGGTCGAAAAATTGTCGCTAAAAATAATGCCGCTGTAGCTTAGTTGGATAAAGCACCTCCCCCGGTTAGGGAAGAGATCCAGGTTCGAATCCCGGTAGCGCAACAACAATATTTTTCGATTAAATTGATTTTATATGTATATCTTTATAATTAATATATTTAATTCATATTTAATATATTTTTAACAATAATTTTCTCTTTAAGCATTCTCTTTCACTGTTATTACTATATATACCACTAGTAGGGTGTAGTCTCCAGTTGCTTTCAAATAAATAGATGACAAGCAATTTCTTTAAACATATTTGTAACGTTAAGGTCTACAATAAATAAACTATTACCATATATTTGTGTACTCTAATTTAACGTTCAAAATTCATGAGTGCCATTAAAAAATTTATAGAAATTATTTTCGGAATCATATATAACCATAATAAAAATAACCAATCCTCCTCCCCCTGTAACCTACCACCGTAAGACCTCCGCCATTCCACCGCTATGTTATCTGCCGCGATAAGATAAGTAAGGTCTAGTAAAGCCTTCTAATGTACCCTTAGAACCTTTCATCTCACTATACATACATCGTGTGCATATATATATAAACAGTTCACATTCTAAAATATTCATTATTATGAGATATTGAGAAATTTTTTTTTTAGTTTAACGTAATTTTTTTAGCAATATTTGAATATGTCCAAGAACATACAATTACTGGATGTTTACCTACATAGGCACTGTTATTAAAATATCAGATATCTCATAGAGACAAAGCTGTTTGTTATTATATTTAATGGAAAATACATGGAAGTATGTGGTAATTACAGGGCTTATGACCTGTCTTCGGTTGGCTTAAGTGATCACTTTCACCAGTTCTCACCCATTAAATATAATAAAAAATAGCTTTGTCTCAATGATATATCAGATATTTTAGCAATATTTGAATATGTTACAATAATAACATATATACAATTTTCAAAAATTTGATAGATATGGAGATTGAGGGGTGAGAATTGGTGAATGTATATATATATAATATATATATATATATATAAAGTGATCACTTTAGCCAGCCGAAGACAGGTCGTAAGCCCTGTAATTACCCCCCATATTTCTATATATCATTCCTTTAAAAAATAGTATAAAATTGCTTCGTCTGAAAACATTTTCCATTTAGTACAACATTTGAATTGACTTGGTAGCTTAAAAACGTAGGATTTGAGAAGCAACGCGGATATAAAATGGGTAGAAATGGAAAATCATGTCTTTAATTGAATTAAATTAGATTAAAGAAATTAAAAAGATATACAAATAAAATTTATTAATAAAAAAAAAATGATTATACGGAACTACCGATGGAGGCATTTTAAGCAAGGTTCTGAAGGACGGTGAAAAACTCAAATACAATACAAAAGAAAGAAATACTCTAATAATGACAATGAATAAAACATTGAAAACAGAATAGGGAAATGGATAGATCGTGGATTCTGAATAGAACATAAGAAAGTTGATGGTCTAATGTTGGAGGAAGATAACAAAGAGAAGATCAAGAAAGAAGTACTTTAACCGAATAATGAAAAAGGTAAGCGTGTTCTCCTGCCAGGAACTGCTAGCTTGGACGAAGCATACGAGTAAATGAAAAATGCAGCAAATGCAGTGATCGTTTTGCTTTTTATTCAACCAAATATTTCAAAGATGGAAAAAAATGCAATATTACTGCTTATCTACAGAATCTAAAATAATCAAAATGATTTATAGAATGGTGTGAGTAGAATCCAGTATAAAATTATATATTAAATCTGGCAAAACAGAACAAATTGATGTATTTATCAAAACTAAAACCATGCAATAAAACTAATAATCTTGTACACTAAATAAGATACACGAATTTTGTTTCTATTACAAAATTGATTGATCTATTAGTTATATCTTCACATTCGTATTTTTCCTGGTAGAATTTAATCAAGAGGCTTCTCGGTAGTACTTCTTGTTATCGTAGTCTGGGGTGAATAGGCCAGTAGAGCATAAAGTAATGGACGCATATTAGAAATATTAATATACAATCAATGTTTTTTTAAACAAGTAATAGATATTTCATAAAGACGAATCTATTTTTTATTATATGAGATATCTATTATTTGTTTAATAACAGTGCCATTGGTAGGTGAAAAACTAGTAATTGTATGTTCTTGGACATATCAAAATATTGAAATGTTTTTTAATTTAGTCAATAGTTCCTCTATGTGTTCGCATTCACCTAAATTTAATTCAATCATTAAACTGCAGAGAAAATTTCACAAATGAGCTCTATCTCTATTTAGCTTACGATAGGGTGATTAGGGACAAATACTGTAGTCAATAGGGACGGTACAATTGTTCTTTATGTTTAGGTACTACTATTTCATGGAGTTAAATATGATCTAATGAAATTGTTCCTGTTTTATTGAAACTTGTATTGGTGAATTACTTTATTGGTTTATTTTAATTTTGGCAAATATTTTTCATTAAAGATAGAAATATGATTTTAGGGATAGCAGCTTCTTCCATGTCTTCATTATCATTCTAAAATTTTTATTAATATATTCTTCTTCGTATATCAAATACCTCTATCCCCTTGGATCAGATGTGTATGTTATCGACTTTGTCTACTCATTTACTGACAATGGTAATTTATCAAGAAGTATAGTGACATGATGTAAAAATAGTATAACTTATACAATGTGTCACTATTCATCCCATAACATGTCTCTATTCACCCCACGACTTATTCCTATTCACCCCGAAACTAGTTAATAAGCGACACTTGACATTAAAATCAGCGTAAAATATTTATAAAAGGGAAATTTTACTTGCAAACAACACACCAGCCTTCAACATTTAACTTTTCTATGTGAAATATTAAGATTAACCAAAAAACATTGTTTGATTATTTTACTTTGAAATTTATTAGCTCACAATGTTATTATGTTGCACTGTGTTAACAGTATTACCATTAGGTAAAAAAAAATTCCATTAAACTCAAGCCAAAGTGGCGAAATAACACAAAAAGTTTTTCTGACGATTGTCTCTATTTTCCCCAATGTTTCTATTCACCCCAATTTACGGTACCGTATATCACATATACAAAATGGTACATCGTTCTTCCTTCAAATAATTTATTAATTATTATACAGTATTATAAGAGAATAACATACTTCCCTATAGGCTTTAAAATTATCGAGTAATTTTGCAACCTCTAATAAGTAATTATATAAAAATTGTAAATGATTGAATATTAACAATTACTGAGTTTTCTAAGTGGTTTCTTGAACAATTTTTATTCAGTTACATTTTCTAAAGTTCTTTTGAAAATGTGATAAAACTCATTTACGTATCGACAATAAAAAAAAAATTAATAAATTAAACAAAAATGTGTTGTATTTCTTAGAAGCAGCATAGGAAATGTTTTTTTATACATATATCTTCGTCGCTGTATATAAAAAAGTATTAAATATCCATTCTTACACTACATATCACAATTCACCCATGACATAACTTTCTTGTGTTATTTCTAATATTATATTTTTAACGTAGTTTCGTTACACATAAAATAAGTCTCTGATAAAACAAATTCAATGTTAACAATTTTTTTTTAAAAACTGAAACCGCTATCTCATAATATAGATATTTGACGATGAGTATTATTTATAAGAGCTATCTAAATATATTTTTATATATCGCTTTCATTTGTTGCTTTATAGCATTTTAACAAAAAATGAAATAGATCGTTTCTAAAATTAATTTTTTTTGGGCTTTACAGTTTATGGGGTGATATTAGAATTAAAGAGCACTTAAGATGCATAAATAGCAACAACTATTCTGAATTCTCCAATCACCTTTTGGAAATAAGCCATTATTTTGACATTAATTAACAAAGGTTTAGAAATTATTCATACAAATACTAGGGGTTTACAGTTAGATAAATTAGAAATTTTCGAAATAAGAAAAAGTAATAGCAAGCTAAATATTGAAATAACTAAATCTTTTTTGCAAATAGTCACCTTTTAAATTTGTTTTTATAGTTGTTCCTACTTAGTTACCCATCACTTATATTTTTATGGTTTTGATTTCATCTGTGCTTGTATTTTTAATTTTAGTATACGTTGTTTCCTGAAGAAGATACCATAGGTATCGAAACATGTTGATTTATCAATAAATAGTGGTTTAAACGAAGTGTTTTGTCTTGTTATTTATGTCATGCGTTGTATTTTAAATAATACAATAAAACTTTTAGAAATGAATTTCTCATGAAATAAGAAGCGCTTAGGAGATAAATACAGCAGAATAAAATGTCCGATAGATTCATCCACAGATTTCAAAGGGAATTTTCCGAAAGAAAGCTTTGCTCGAGGACTCTTTTCTTTTTTCCTTCCCGACAGCCATTGCTGAACGATCATTAACATGCCTTTTTTCTCGCTGAAACGAAACAAATACAATGCTTGAGAATAAATACAAGGGGAAAAAGAGATTAATCGAAATGCTGAACCTTTTCAGATGATAAAATGGATTTTAAACGCTCGAAAAAGATGCCTTTAAAAGACGATTCGCCCCAAAGTAGATCAAAAGGAAGATAACCATATCAATTTATTTCACTTCTAAAAGATATCTATTTTATATTCTTGTGTACTTATTGGAGCGTTGAGGTGGAATGATTTGTATCGGACAAATGTTGCATGCCAAATAATAGCAAGCAAACGCACATTTTGGTTCACAGAATTCAAACAATTTTCATGGGCGAGAATGATTTTCACGACATTCTTAAAAAAGTTTCTACATTATTCTTCTTCCCATATTATATTTGCACTGACAAAGAAATTGAATACGTAAGTAGAAATATATTATAAGAGTAAATATATATAAAATTCCACTGACAAACAAGGCTAGGAGAAAAAGAAGCGTGAGCGATCATTTATTATATATGGAGCATCTTAAGGCATGTTTTGCGATAGTTTTGATATTTATTGTGATAAATTTGTAGTTACAAATAATATTATTAATTTTAAAATGATATAAACATTTCCATAAATTTAAAATCGGCCGGTTTCGATATTATTGTATCTTCATCAGAACAGACGAACACTAACTGATCCATAAAATAAAATATATAAAGAAATCAATTGTTGGGCGAGAGCGTGGCTTTAGTCGTAGTAGAAGAAGGAAGAGGGTGTGACGGTTGTTCGTTAAATTTAATTGGTTATTATTTATGTATAATATAACAATAAAGATTTAGTATTAAGGTTTTTATTAAAATTTCTTTTTTTTCTCAATTATCTAATCTAGGGCCACAATGTTTAAATGTAAAATAAAAATGCAGTTTCATTTTTTAAGTGTGGCCTGTCTCTAAAAGATAGTAAGTAAATTCAGAAAAAATATTATCACTGAAATATTTTTATTTATGTTAGTTTTTTAAATGTTGTGCGGTCTTACCAATCAAACCTCATGTTACATTTCTGGAATCATTTTAACAGTTTCACCGCAATTATTGATACCATTGTAACACTTAATCTTAAAAATGTAAGAAAATCGGTAAATGCGCACGGTGTCCTCTCAAATATCGCATCAGCCAGGGGGGGCGGGCGCTCCGGGTCACAGATGCTTATACTAGCAAGTGCAATGACTTCAATTTTGTCACTAAATATTTATTAAATGCCGTAGTGCATTGATATTGACTGGTACCAGACGCAGTAGGAAATTTACATATTAATTTCCGGCAAAAATGTCACCGCGGTATCACGAATCTCAATATAAGATAAAATCTGGATGACTCATAAAGGATGTTTGGTTATAAACATTTAATAAGTTATTACCTTCATGTCATCCAGTTTTATATCATCATCTTTTCTGTCCTTTGACGAAGGAGTGTATGTTCTGACGTCAAGAATTCCATCAGAGATTATTTCTCAAAACACATTTGATCAAATTATAATCCAAGAGTGCCAAGTCTTATGAGTATCTACTGTAGGTGAGACAAAATATTCCATCGTATTTATCTATTTTTTAAATTAATTGTCTATTGGAAGATCCTAGAAGATCTCGTCTCGAAAACAAATAAATGATCAGTTATAAAATTAAAACATAAATATAATAAAATCATATAACCGGATAATTTCAGGACTTAGTATTAGATTTCGCATAAGCATTTCTGAAAATTTGATTTTATATATATCTCGGGTGAGTTCATTAGAAAGTTAAATACGTCATCTTATTTAAAAGTTTAATTTTGATCCTAAGTAAAAAAAGTTCACACACCGATGAAATATGCTTCATTCTTGCCGGTACCGGAAAAATGTATTTTATTGGTAACCCAAGGTAACCCTTAGCAACGTGTGATGTCACACTACTGCCGTAAAAATCCCATGAAGGTTATAAGCAATCTAACTTTTCGCAACATACTGATTTATATTCATGGTTTAGTTTTGGTTCTGGTACTCGTGATTCGTCTAAATATATTCAATATTGGCACACAAAGCTTATTCTACCAAAAATAGATCTTTCACCTAATTATAGTTTTCTATTTCCGAGGTAAGTTTGTAGAACTCCATCACACATAAATGAAAATAAAACATTTGTTTTTAGATTCTACTCGTTTAATTTACTTGAGACGCGTTTTGCCTTGCATTATCAATCATTGATTATGATTATAGAGATCGATAATGCCTTTGCAAGGTGAAAGGCGTCTTGAGTATTTTTTTATGTTTTTTTTAAATAGAGATGCGTACACGGAATACATGTCACATCAATATATAAATAAAACGCGTGCGCTATGAAGATAGGACTAATTTGTTGGTCTACTAGAACGAGGCGCGAATCCTCACTAGGCTAGCGTCTTAACCACTAGACCAACAGGCTACTTGAAATGAATAGAATAAAATAACGAGTGTTTTATTAAATACATGTACAATTACGATTAAATACATGTATAATGTACAATTATAGTATTCTGATCTCATGAGAAATCCATACAATTAAATTCAAACCATCACATATATTTTTTTAAATCTTGTTTTTGTGGTCAATGCCTCAATTGAAGTCTTTGGATTTATATTGGCCGAACATTTTAGTTTGTTACCGTTGATTGGAGTCATCATTGTCAAAATAATCCCTACTCCAAAACATCTTAAAACAAAATTCATCTTCCTCACTATGACATTACTTGTGTCTATCATCAAACATGACTGATATAACCTTTAAAATAGTTCTCGTCAATTGATTAACGTTATCTAAGTACTTCATTATATATAATTGATATAATATAAACACTGATATACGAGGCGCGATTTTTAAGTAAGTACCGTTGACGGATATTAACGTTTCCTTCATCTGTTGACTCACCACATGCAACGTTAGAAACATTCACATAGTATGACCATATTGTAGTGAGTGATTGAAATGTTCAAGACAATAGATCAGTCCGCTGATGATGAGATACGGTCCGTGATTCGTTTATTGAATATACGAAATGACACGTGTGTCCTGATTTGGCGTCAATTAATTTCCATCTTTACTTGGTGGCAAGCGTTTTGATGACGATGATGAATTCAAAGACGGAATGACATGGTTTTCATTCCAGGTGGCGTCGTTCTATGATGTAGGTATACAAAAATTGGTGCCCCGTATGACAAGTGCCTTAATAATGGTAGCGACTATGCTGAGAAGTATTTTAAGGTGTGTAGCGTCCGAAGAAAATAATGTAGTATTTTTATTAAGGAGAACACATTCTTATTGTGAAGTTGTAATTATTCAGAACATACGTCTGTGATGTTTTAAATACTAATTTAATGTATTAATTATAAATATATATATTACTCAAAGGTATTTGAGATTACGTAAAAAACAATGTAGATGGCTTTCAAATAAAGGAACAACAGATGTATTAATTTGAAAAAGTGTAACATATAGGTTCGAAAATTTTTCATGAAAAATACTGGCGCTATAACACAATTGGTAGTGTACTTCCCCGGATTGGAAATAGAGATCCAGGTTCAAATCCCGGTAGCGCAAAAACAATATTTTTCGACAAAATTGATTTTATATGTATATATTTATAATGAATACATTAAATTAGTATTTAAAATGTAGTGTTTCTTTAAAAAAAACTGTACTAATTTAAAAAACGCGTCTCGTAATAATCTGTCCGGAGCGCTCTAAACATTTTCTGAACTATGAACAAATATAATAGTATTTTAAAATTAAGAAAATTTAAAAATAGATGTCACCCCACTATTATTGTCGATATCAAGTAGTAGTGTGTCGCATTATCTTCACTTTTGCGCACTTTCATAATTTCATTATAAAGTTGAAATAATATAAATAGATGTACTGTTGAATAAATAATATTCACGAGTGAAGATTTTATAGTTTTGACACTTTGTTGCCAAAACTCAGTCAGACATATCAATGTCGGGGTAGTTTTTTCGTTTTCGAGAAAAGATAACGGAAACATGTTTGAACACTTATGACGCGCAGTTAAAAATACGGGAAAATTCTTTAGAACAAATAGGGAGAGAGAAAACGTCACCCTTTGATGTCCCATCCCGTAACTTTTATGGCCCGTGTCCGCTGATGTGATTTTTATGAGATTCTTGGGAGACATCTCTCGACGCACGTGTACACATCATGTATCCAAGTCTCAAAGGTTCGTTATCTCGCGTCTCCCATTACACTTGTGTGTCAAAGTTTAAATGTCAGTACATCGACCATTAATTTTCTGTTTGTTAGTTGGGTGAATTTAAATCTTCCCAGCAGCAGTTAAAACTAAATAAATATTTGTTATTTGATACCATCTGTTTGTATAACTTTGGGAATTAATAGTTGTAAATATCTATGGTTTTAGGTAGCGTTTGTGCGCACGTGTCGCTGTTCAATCGAATGCCAGTCTCTTTCTATCAATCTGAAGTTGATCTCTGAGTTTATATCAAGATAAAAAATTAGTCACACCTGCCTAATATATCTTTATTACTTTTCTTTTCTTGCACTCTTGTCACTTTATTAAACAAAAAAATATATATTGGGATAAATAATTTAATATATATTGTTATTTTTAACTATTACATTTTATTTTCGTTATATAAATGTGTTATAAAGTCCGTGAAGTAGACGGTGGGTCTAAATTATTGGAAATCACACAGTGGGCATGGAGGAAACATGCTACACGGCAAACAATTAATTGTTTCATATTTCTGCGTAGGATTAACTGCTACTGCTGAGTGCTGAGTAAACGGAAACCCTTGATATTAAATTGTTTACTGTTTACACTGCCTGCTCATTCTTCATTTGGAAGTTATGCTGAGTCTCTGTTCGTAATTCAAATGTCAGATGTTGTTGATCATATTATTATTATGTTTATATCTACAAAATCATAGGTAGGTAGAACTGATTCATTTCTCCTCTCTTCCTTCTATATAATGTTAGGTTATTTCTTCTTTCTGCCTCGGCTTCATGTTCAGGAGGGAGGCATCTAGCCTAACTGGTTATTTTTTTAAATATTGACAAGTCAAATGGTTATGAAATGAAAGAATATTTTTTTTATAAGAAAATTTAAAATCTATATCTTATGATACTTGCATGTGTTAATAGTGGAAAATGAGAAATTTACTTTAATACTTATAAATAAGGCTATTCAAAAATAATTATAATTAAATTAACATTAAATATTTGTGTTCATCATGCCAGCATTAAGTTCTCTACCAAATTGTCTATGTTGACGCTTGTCTGATGTAGATTATGCAGGTCCCTCACGTAAGGGATTACCTCTTAGGATGCTCCTGGATCCTGGACGTGAAATGCGGTCAGCTCCTTGTGGTGCCAGCGTAGGGTGATGGAGTTCAAGCTTGTAGTTGATTGACCACAAGACGATGCCCAATTATCCAGGCAAACCGGGACTCTGGATGCGATGTTCTTATGCAATATTGACAGTCTGTTCTCGCTACACCAATTATATTTATCAACTTTTTATAGATCCAGCGGGACCCATTTTGATACTTTACATTTACGATTAAACGCAAAGTACATCACAGTCTAAGCTTAAACTCCAGGCGCACGGTTTAAATTTTCCCCGGAATTACAATCTATAAAGCGCTTGCTTGATACTTTTAGAGACGACATTGATTATATTTTCTATTTGAAAATAAAATCTCGTCTTTATAGAGCCAGTTCTCCCGGTGGAGAATATGGGAAGACTGCTCGCCTAAGGTGATGCATCCCTTATGGTGCATTTTGCCGACGTGACTTTAGTCACGTACGCCGCTTTATTGCTGTACCCACGCTGCGTCGGTACACCTGCGTCTAACAATACTTGATTTTTATTACCCTCCGTCCTTTACTTCGACTAAGTGTTTTTGTATCCTTGAACAAAATATTATCTTGGGTAATTTCGCATTCTAACAATAAATAAACTATAAAATTTAACAATATTTTTTTAAACAGAGATGCGTATGCTATGAAAATAGAACTAACTTTATATGCTATCACGGCGTTTCTACCGATGCAGTAAGGAGGTGAAGAGGATCCTGTTTAAATCATTCTTCACCAGCATGTACACGTGCGAGCTCTGGTCGAAATACAAGCAAGTGATGTATAACCGTCTCCGAATTCAGTACAATAACTCATACAGAATACTGTTCGCATTGGCACATTATGGCAGCGCATCTACAATGTTTGCCGAAGGTCGTATACATGGATTCGTTCCGCTTCTGAGACATTAAGTTGCGGGCGTAAAGCTGCTAACTCTCTTGTGCAAGCGGCGCTCTCATGGAAAGCTGGTGAATAGCTACATATACAATAATGGCCGTGACTGAAATTTAGTATTTATATTTATGTAAATGTGTGAACTTTTTATTTATTTATATTGTTTACTTTCCTTTTCATAACATAAATAATATTTTATAACTTAAATGTATTATAAAATATATATTATCTTTATGGTGAATCGGGTTTTCATAAAAAAAAACTAATCAGGCTGGAGTACACGCATTATTATTATTATTTATGGCTTCCTGGAACGAGGCTCGAACCCCCGATCACTAGGCGAGTATCGTAACCACTATTTTTATAGCACCAATTCTGGATTACACTCTCCAATAGTGAGAATGTGCCGAGATTATAAAAACTTGTTTATTTACATTGATATATTTTCTGGTTAATTACCTATATTCAAAAACCTAATTAATATTATTCTTCGATGCAACAATTTTTCTTGTTTTCATTTTTATGTTCATAACTTTTTTACATAGCAGGTACTCTGTTTTTTTTCGTGTTGTTTTCTTGTCTGTATGAAATATGTTGGGATTCAAGTTATTTTTCACCATTTATTTTTCTATCTCCAATGCCAACAATATACTTAGGTATATCTGTAATATTTCAAATAAATAAATAAACAAGCGTTTAGCATAGCTTAATTAGAAAATGGTAAGAATATTGATGTGACACGTATTCCTTGTATGCCTCTCTGATTAAAAAAAAAATAGTATTAATATGCTACACATTATGAACTTGTTAATCGAGTCAAGACTAGCGGTACACAATCGAGTCCTGGTACCGACACTAATGTATAGAAGTGAGGCCTGGAGCTAGCAGGAAGGGAACGAAAGCAGACAAAATGAAATAGAAATGTTATCTTTTAAGCGTTGATCCATTCATGACAGGGTAAAGAATGAAGATGTTAGGAGAATTTTTTTATTTTATTTTATTATTTTGTTACATGTGAATTTTACAAAACTCAAATAACATATTTTTTTGAATCGCTTACCTCTCCATAAAATAGGTTAGCTCTTGTACTTGGAGAGAGACATACTCTGTAATAATTTATATAGTTAGAAGTTATACATTTGTATAATATCATAGGTCTATAATACTATTTATTATCTAATTGTGTGCTTTTGAAATGTTGATTTAATTTCTTTCTTAGTCCATTTATATCCTTTATCTCTTTTATTTGTGTATGGAGGCTATTGAAGTTTTTTATCCCTAAGTATATGAAATTTTGCTGATAGTGTTTGGTGTTACATTTAGGGATTTTCAAATTATTTTCAAATCCTAATGATGTACTTGTTTTAAGTTTTACAGTATTATTTTCTTTGAGTAATTAATTAATTAAGATTTTTTTATAAATCTTTTCTGTTTTAGGAATTGGGAATTTCGTAAAAAGGGCTTGTGTTGAAAAAATTAATATTTAAAAAAATATTGCTTTAATATTAGTTCTCTGTATTATTTTTACTGACTTCATTATATTATTTTATGCTCCTCCCCATTCAATTGTTTTATACTGGAGTAGTTAGTGAACAATTGCAAAATATACCGTTTTAAAGTTATTTATTGTTAAAATGTTTCTTAATCTTATGAATATCGAAATACATTTTCTTATTCTCTTCACTAATTCGCTAATGTGGCTGTGTCATTTTAGATGTTGATCGATAATTACACAGAGATATTTGATCTCTTTTTTAGAGTATAAGATTGTACATGAGTCGTTACAGGTAATTTTGTTGCAGTTGTTGTTATGAATAGTATTTTATATGTAGGGTGGTGTTTTAAGACATTTGATTGAAAGGGAATGTAATAGGTTTATTTGGAGCTTAAAGAAAGTAAATTACTATCAAACCAAGATTTAACTGATGTTAGCATAGTGAATAAGATTAAAAAAGGATCGCTTAGGTAGTTTGGTCATATGGAATGAATAAATGAGGAGATAATAGTAAAAATATATGTGACGCAAGTGTTGATGGCACCAGGAATAGAGGACGTCCGCGTAAACAAATTAACATGACAAAGTAAACGAAATACTGGAAGATGGTTCTTTTAGAAGTCTCAATAATCGATGAGCTTATATGAAAGTCTATAATTTAGTTGGTTATTTATGATTCTTGTGTTAAAAAAATGTTTAAAATATGTAAAGTATTACGCAATAGTTATAGAGTGTACGGCAGTTGATCAATAACAGCTCCCAGCATTTAAAAATAAATTAACGACTCCGCTTGCTTTTATATCGGTGTAACTCAAATATTTTCAATGGCGGTTATGGATCACGGTGGATCACGTAAAATAAATTATTTGATCCAAAATTATGGAATAATTTATAATCAAATTACACAAAATGAACGCAGCAGGTTAGAGTGAAGCGGCTCCTGAAATGAAGCAACTGAACGGCTATTTAAGCTGCGAAACCAATTTAGCAAGGTGAAATTATGACAGAAGTTTTGCTAATGAAAAACGATTTATAGGAGGACTTTACCGAAGAAATTATGCTTGACAGTGTTCGGTTCAGTTAGTAGTCTTCCTAATTTGAAAGGTTTACTAGGATTTCTAACTACTTCCAATTACTCAGAGCATTTCACAAACAATATTAACCGCCAGTCAGGTATTGTTTGAAAGAGATATTGCGATTTCTCGTCACTTCTGCGCGCTTTACGAGTTTCGGAAAATTATTTTACAACTTCTCGACAACGTTAAATAATAATGTGGGCACAATTCTCTTCTTGTGATTATAAATCCCCCCTCTTTCTCTCTCTCTCTCTCTTCCGAAGTTAAAATAAAGAAATAAAATATTCAAAAGACGAATTTTGATGCTAAAATAATTAGGAAGGTAACAGGTTTTGTCAGTTATTTCTGCCTAGCTCTCTAGATGCGGGCAGCTAGCTACATTTGTAAAATTACGAATTGAAATTATTTTCTAAAACATGTTTTTATCCTTCCTGCAGACGTACCCAAACTTTATTTAAAGACTACTCAAATCCACTCGCAAGCCCTAAATTATTATTTTATCGAATTTACTATTCCTCTCCAATTCACCATCACTTTCTCCTGTAGATCATACAGAATTATAAAACGATAAATAATAAAAAGAAATATTTATAAAACTATTTAAATAAATTAAAATTTATTGTAACAATATCACAAAAACATAGGCTACCAAATATATATACATCAACAAACGCAAATTCCTTGTTTCAATATTTTCATTTTAGTATCACTTTGGTACCACTTACGCAATTAAATAGCTCCACGATTTTTTTTTAAATATATGACTCGATTGGAATGAAAATTTAAACGATGACAACATAGTATGCATTAATGTAAAAAGTACGTTTTGTTAACACAAAAATTTAATTTTCGATGAGTAAATACTTTTACTGTTGCATAAATGTGCCATAAACTATTGGATTTATGTTTCCATAAATAATATTTATAGAATGCCCCTCGTCCCGCAACTAATGTTCCAAACCCCTCTACTATGCCCAGTGAAACTGTCAGTGCATGCTTTTATCAACTGAGACAGATTCAAAGTATTCGGAGACATCTTCCTCTTGAGGCAGCCCGTCTACTTATAAATGCATTTGTGGTGTCACGTGTGTCTATGCTGGCCTACCAATGTTTCAGCTGGATAGATTAAAATCTATTCTAAATGCGGCTGCACGGATAATATATGGAGTTTCCAAATTATCTCATATAACATCTCTTTTACATCAGCTACATTTAAATTGTGCTGGATAATGTACAAGGCGACACACAACATGGCGCCTCTATATCTTCAAGAACTTTGTATCCCAGACAATTTGAATGGTAGACGTCAAACTCTCAGGTCAGCCTCCACTTCAGCTGCAGGAAGGGTTGTAGAACCGATCGGCCGTTGCCTGAAGTCTAAATTTAGTGAACGGGCATTCGCAGTGGCAGGCCCAAAAGCGTGGAACTCTTTGCCCTCCGTTATTAGAAACAGTGCATCAGAGACTTTATTTAAGAATAAACTAAAAACGAACTTTTTCAAAAAATCATTTCCATAAGTGAAAATAACGATTTTTTAATTTAAAAAAACATATTATGTGTAAAACGCATTTGAGGTGAAAGTTTTTACGAAAATGGCGCTATACAAATTATCCATTATTATTATTATTACTATATGTACACTTAACTTTATGTATATTCATTTACTGGCCTATGCAGAAAACATGTTTTTGGTAACCAGTTATAGATATCGTGATTTTGGAACACTAAGGTATCGTCTGATATTTTTGTAAAAAAATCATCTATTTGTATAAAAATTCTGACGATAATTTTCTCTTAAAAACTATGTTAGAAACATGTCAAATTACCTGGTGGTTTAAGAGACAATATGAAAATAAATTGATTTGGATATAAATAAATTGTACGACTTTTCAATTTTCGGAGTAATCAGTTAATTTACTTTATTACTCTAAATTTATAAGAGATGACAACTTTGTAAAAATTTCAAAATTTCACCAAACTCCGCCGAAGAAGTCGAAAAATTAATAATCAAAACTTTGAAACTCAATATCTCGGTTTATGTAAATGTTAGGTGATTACTTTGTTGTTCCCATATATTTCAATCAAGAAATTAAAACAAAAATATTTTGTAACACACTCGTGCTGCATATTAACCTTTACCATACCATGATATAAAATACCCGAACGCAGCAATACTGTTAACTCGTGTTACCGTAAATAACAGTTAAAAAAAATGTTTTTACTAGCTTAAATGGCACGAATTTACTCTAAATATTGAGCATTCAATTTTTAATAAATGATTAATAATATAATTTAGAGCATTCATAAAGTCCTATACAATGTGTCCTTTCTTCTTATCTCTTCTCGTTTAATTATTGAGAAAGAGACAATTATATTTGTATGTATGTTGTTCTTTTCACTGTGAAAATAATGTGTGATCTGTGTATTTCATATCATAAATGGTATTTTTACCAACGTATTAATTTTACAACAGATTGAATGGAAAAAATAGTTATTTTTGTACGATTCCCCTTTTCATAATTGGTTTTTCACTAGTCATTCATACGCGCTAATATTTTCTTTAGGATTATCTAAAATATGAATTTTATGTTGCATGTATTTACCGAAATATTACAGGTTTAATTATTATGGTAGACCTGTGTTACTGCATGGTTTGGGAAGGGTTAAGATCTTACCGATTTTCCCAAAAAAATACAGTTGAACCAAAATAATGTTAATATTAATTCCTTACATATTTATCAATGGTTTACGATATCAGTGTTTTTAAAATAAAAAAAAATAACACTATAAGTAATGATAAAATGTCGTAATGTGTTCCTACGTATTATATAAGTATTTAATATTACAATATTGAATATTACAGTATTAACTGTTGTATCCTTGCGCCGACTATTACGGCTACAAATAATGACGTCTTCTTGTTCTTCTCGTGTGCTGGGTCAAGATAGATCGATGTAACAACAATGCAGTTTATTACTGATCTGACAATTACAAGTGTATTAGATGTGTTCTGATCTACGATTCCGGAGAGAGAGGGAGCGCGCCCAAGCGCGACGCTCTTTTATCCCTCCCACGCTGCCATTCTTGCCAACATGCGCGCGTTACATATTCGCTACATCATGATACATTGCAATAAAAATAAACTGAGTACGACAAATGTAATCCAGAATAATTTATTAGATACTATGACTCTATAAAACTAATATAATAAATTTACTGCAGAACTCTGAACTTGTTTAGTCCAGAACTTAAATTTTCTCTTCATAAAATAATTCACCGGTCTTCAATATATTAATTATTATATATATTAAGTTTAAACACTATATTTTTAAATAATGATAAAAAATACTATTATTGCAGTAGAATCTCTTTTCGTCATTTACCGTGTTTTTTAAATATTTTTTATTTATATTTAACATTATAATAAAATGTTACAGAACCTGTGTTAGTATTTTTTAATTATATGAACAATTTTATATAATACCAATACGGACACGAAAATCGAACTTTGACAATCTAATTCTAACAAAACACTTATAAGGTCGGTGAAGTTATGGAGAAAGCCCCTAACACCTCTCAGAAAGTTTAATTGAAAACGATACACCCCAACCCCAATTTAAATTTATGGAAACCCAAAAGTTTTGGAATCTCACCTGTGACATTGAATTACTAAACGAATTTATCAGGAATGTCTTTCTTGTGAAATTCTTGGTAAATCTTCCCTTGCAATGACAAGATGCCGGGGAAAATTATCAATTACGTGCGTTAAACTGTGATTACACTTTTTTTTTTTGAAATGTGTAAAAGTAATAATTAAATATTAAATACAAATTAAATGCATCGATTCGAAAGATACACACACATAGAGATAAACTCTATTTACCGAAATAATATTTTAGCTGCCACCGGGATTTAAGCCAGGATCTCTTCCTATCCGGGGAAGTGCGTTTATCCAATTACACTACGTCAGCTTTGTGAATAGTCGACAAATTTTCCAACTAATATGTTGCAGTTATTTCAAATTGATACGTCAAACGTTCTATTTATTTGAAGGTTATCACCTTTTTACTCCTACTTTGAGAAATAATCGCTAGGATACGCCAGAGATTTTTCAATTTCATTTCTATTAAACTATTGGATATACTTTAATACAACTTTAAAGATAACCCATTATTATATTTTATTATTATAGGAAGAGATCCTGGTTCAATTCTCGGCGGAAACTAATACATTTTTTCGGTAAATTAAGTTTATATGTATGTATATCTTTCTAATTGATTAATTTAATTTGTATATTACATATATTACTGAATAAATTACAACTTCACAAATAATAATGTGTTCAAAATAATTTTAAAAAAAAAATCAAATTCTCATACTGATGACATATATACTGTTTAAAAAAAGGGATAAATTAATTATCAAATTTGGTTTATAAATGGCGATGGTGTAGTGGTACTCGAAGCGAGTCCACATACTGACATATATACAACTTTCAAAAATTTGATAGATGTGGAGATTGAGGGTGAGAATTGGTGAGAACCGTTATATATATATATATGTGATCACTTAAGCCAGCCAGACAGGTTGTAAGCCCCGTAATTACCTCATACTTTCATATATCTTCCATTAAATATAATAAAAAATAGCTTTGTCTCTATGAGATATCTAATATTTGTTTAATAATAGTGTCTTTGTAGGTGAAAATCCAGTAATTGTATTTTCTTGGACATATTCAAATATTTGATTACGTGATTGACTCCGATTCAATAGTTCTAATTATCGCTAAAAATGTGTAATATGGAGACACAGTTTTTGTGATTTTGCATATTAACACACATTTATATGATATTCAATTACAAATTGTATTAATTGTGATTAATTTATTTCAAAAAGTATATTTAATTTTGTTATCATAAACTCGGAAAAACAACCGATCAGATACAACGTACCTCCACAATTGTTACTGTAAATATTTTATAAAACTGATTTCTCCACGACCAGCGCCTTCATTTTGCTTATTCAATTCTTTTTATCATGTTACCAGATACAGTGGCGCGCACCCATACAACTGTGCACGTCTAACGTTTCGCTGTCAACTTAAGTTTGGTCGGTTAGATCTTACGCGTAAGTTAACGTGCATTCAAGATATATTACCATGGTAGGCAACTAACAATAAAACGTAATAAATACGGTGTATTTTAAATTGGTGTCGAAAAGAAATGGTGTGGTTTATTATCGTCTTGAGTCGGATCGCGAATCGGGCATCGGTTATCGGGTTATCGGGTTATCGGGGCGAGCTACGGAGCGAAACAAGGTGCGACTCCTTTCGGCAAGAGCCCGGTTCTCGGGTCTAGATATCGCCTGTGTCGTCGGTCAGCTGAGGGCGGCGATGGCAGCGATAGATTTGAATCGCCGCCCCCATAGGCCTTATAACCCATTAGATGCCTCAAATAAACATTCTCATTCCTATTAATTGACATGTCGGTTACTTTGTGGTGTAACATGATTATTTTAATATTCACAATAAAACTTTGTACTACACACGTTGGGTTATTTTCACTACTAGTTTCGAGAGGTGAAGTCCCTTTCATCATCAGGTGATAACTAAACTAAATACAGAATTATAGTAGTCCATTCCGTCAATGTCCCGTTTATCACCGAAACCTTCCCCTCTTCTTCACAAGCCCCGCCCCATTGCTCAAATTTATTTAGTTTAGTTATCACCTGCTAATGAGAGGGACTGTACATCTCTAAACTAGTAATAAAAATAACCTAACGTGTGTGTAGTACAAAGTTTTATTGTAAATGTTAAGATAATCCTCATTCCCATCTGTTTCCTGTTTCCTATGTTCAAGGTTGCCACATTTCCGTCTTTAACATCCAACCGCCTTATCATGGACCTTCCAATATTCCTATATCGTGCAGGATTGTTATCAAAGAGCTTCTCGAGTGGTCGTTGTGGTCCATTTTTGCTACGCCTGGCTCAATGGAGTCATCCCATTTTAATGTGTCTTGTGATTGGAGGTTCTTCATTTGAGATTCATCCAATTTCTTCTTCATTCTTTCAAGATTATCTAAGAATCTTTCACTCAAAAATGTTCAGTATCCTTTCACTATTTTTTGTTATGGTCAGCACTGGTTTAATTATAACTGGCATTAACTAGTTATTACTCGGATTGACTGCAACGTTAAAGTATCCAGAAAGTTCAGCTGATTGAATAATACAATGAGTCTACAATATTAGTATGTAGTAAGCTATTTTACATATAATACAAATTAAATGCATTAATTATAAAAATATACATACAGATAAAATCAATTTATCGAAAAAAATATTTTAGCTGCCACCGGGATTTGAACCAAGAACTCTTTCTATCCGGAGAAGTACGCTGACCAATTACACCACGTCAGCCTAGTAAATTAACGTCAAATTTTTGAATTTAAATGTTGCAGCTATTTCAAATTGATTGATTTATTATTCATTTTTTTAAAAGCCTTTTATAGTAAATACCTTTGAGTAATATACACTAGAAGACGTCAGAGATTTTTCAATTTCATTTTATTACATTTTTGGATAAACTTTAATAACACATACTCGTATATATTTTAAGAAAAGCATATTATTATTGTGAAGTTATAGTTTTTTCAGAATATATTTAGTTCTGTGATATTTTAAAACAAAAATCAAATCCCGATGGCAGATAAAATATTTTTTCGAAAAATTGATTTTATCTGTATGTGTATCTTTCTAATTGATGCATCTAGGCTCTCTTTAAAATATTTTGCATGTATTTGTGAAAATTTAAAAGTTTGTTACGTCTGTTAATTATTCATATATAACTTTTTTTTAAGCCTTTGAGTTCCTTAATCAATTATTAAAAATACAGGTAATCCTCTTTATTACATTACAGCATTGATTCATATCTTATGTTCAAAAACAGCATCTTGATATAAGAAAAATATTGCATTTTGGTATAAGGAAGAATATTCAGTTTAGTATTTTACATTAAGAAAATGATTATTTTTTAGTCGAAATCATGAGCTTTATATTTTATAAATATTATTATATAATAATAATATTCTCTCACTCTAGTTTCGTCAATAAATGTTATCTAATCTTTATAGAAAAAGTTATTTTATTTACGATTTTAACTTTTGATTGCGTGCGTATAATAAGAAATAAATAAAAAATGTGTACCCAGTTAAAAAATATATACATAAACATTTTCCATCAATCTCGCGGAAACTCGAGACGCCGGTTTAAACTTGAAGTTTCCGCAGTCGGGAAAATCGTAAAGTCATTTAAACTTCTTGGCGAGGAATGATCGCTGAGAAAGTTGGAAGTATACTCCAACCGGGGCCGGAATAAAAAAAATATGACAATAAATCATAATTTCAATCTTCTCAAATGTTTTTATGATCAGACCGTGAGCTTCACGCCGCGCCTCCATCAATTCAAATGATATGTTACTTATCATACTCTGACTTTTAATATGGAGTACTAATGCTACTTTCTATAAACTATTTAAACCAAAGTTGATATTTTTCGTGAATAATCAACCGGTTTCGGAAAATCCTTTTCTTTAAAAAATATTTTTAAAAATAAGGTTAAATTGATTTATTTTTCTTATGAAGTTGTAATTATTCAGAACATAGGTCTGTGATATTTTAAATACTAATTTAATGTATTAATTATAAAACATTCGAAAATTTGTCATGAAAAATACTGCGCTATAACACAATTGGTACTTCCCCGGATTGGAAATAGAGATCCAGGTTCGTATCCCGGTAGCGTGAAAACAATATTTTTTGACAAAATTGATTTTATATTTATAATTAATACATTAAATTAGTATTCATCTATTTTTCAGTCAAACTAATAATGCAGTTCCATGTTTAGCTCGATATTACATAATAAATTGTATAAATTGAAATGGTGTTTAAATTGAGTTGGTGTTTTGGATTAAATGGTAGTAAAAAGATGATTAAGAAAGTACTCCAAAATTAGCTCAATATTGTATTAGTTTAAATTGTTAAATAAATTATGTTACCTACATCGAATATTTTATTTCATTGGAAATATTTAGGATTTTTGTGGAATAGTGTATATATAATTTTGTGGAACCAAACATTATTGTAAATATGAATTAAGTTTATTAATTAGAAAGATATACATATAAAATCAATTCTATTGAAAAATATTGTTGTTGTGCCACCGGGATTCGAACGAACCTGGATCACTTTCCTAACCGGGGAAGGTGCATTATCGAATTATGCTACAGCGACAATATTTTTAGCGACAAATTTTCATATTTAAAATATCACAGATCTATGTTCTGAATAATTACAACTTCACAATAAGAATTTGTTCTCCTAATAAAACATTATTGGTTTACTTACTAAGTAAGCATTTCTTAAATCTTTAATAAAAGTTTTATTTCATTAATTCAAGTTAATCTTTTTGATGAAATCTCGTAAGGTTTATAGAAAATATTATTATTAAATTTTGAATTAAATTAAAAAAACCTAGTTTAGTAATTTTAGCCGGTATAAAATATAATAAAATTGGGTGATATAATTATTCTATATTTTATTATATTACATAACTTTAAATATACAATTTATTAATTATTTTCTTTAAAATTGATCATCAATTTGATCTTTATTTTGAGAGATTATATTTCTTCCTATTTTGTGAATAGCGGTTACAAAAAAAATATATTAGAAAACATAAGACGTAGAAAGTCATAACGGCTTCACCCAGTTAATTATTTAACTTTCAAGGGATCAAAATGATAACATAAAAGGGTGAAAAAGTTAACGAATTTGTCCAATCAAAGGGTTGGTCTTCTTAGATCTAGGGTTAACTCCTGTCATTCGCAACCCTTACATGAATAAGTTACGAATCATTGTTAAGCATATTATATATTTACATAACAATACTACATATATATTCTATAAAATACCAGACTTATAGTATAACTTACGATGCTAAGCTATAGGCTGTATGGAAATCTTTCGTTCATCCGATATAATGGAACCATTATAAATATGAATTTACCGTTTAGTTATTTGTGAGTTTTTATTATTATGTTATATTATGTATAGAATATTTAATCTTAAAGTTTTAACTACAGTGAAACATTCTTTTAAAGCCTGCAAATATATATTTATATTGTTCGATCGAGTGTAATGAACGTGGGAAAAAAATCACTTCAGCAAGTCAATTAATACGAGAAATAGTAAATGTGGAAGTATCATTGCACGCGGCTCTGAGTCAATATTAAATATTTTAATAAACATGATTTAGTAAGAATCGATGATAAATAATTGTTTAGAAGTTGTAGTTCTCGTCATTGTTTATTTTTTTATAAATTTAATCAACACATTCTGAGACCAAAGTATCAGTATGTTGATCATTTAATGTGTAGCATATTTATTATTATATATGAACTGACTAGAGTGAAATGTATATTACAAATCGGTAACTAAAAATTATGTGCAGCTATACAGCAAAAAAAAAAAAAATATATATATATATATATATATATTTAATTTTAATTTCGGCCTTTCAATGTCAAGCAGATTAATATGATTTTTTTTTAACATCATAAAAAGTATCATAAAATTCGATTATGTTTAACATGTTTTTTGTGGAACATTAAAATATATATATAAATTTAAAGTCGAAATTTAAGTCAACTCAGTTAACATATTATATTAATATTACGTTTAAGAGCTTTTAATTATGATTATTTTATTTATTTATACCTTTATTGGCATATTTTTTTTTGTAAATCAGTAGTGAACATACAATTATATTATACTGTTAAAATTGGCAAAATTATCTTTGTTGTTAAAATTCACTATTTTTATTTGTTAACTTTATTTTATTAACCTTTTATTGAGTTTAAATAAATCTACTGGTTTCGAAAAATATCATTTTCTTCTTCAGAATGTCAAAACTAATGAAAAGCATATGTTATTGTTTCTTTAACAGAATCTATTTTTAAAAAACAATAATTATTTAAAAAATAAATTTGTTTTACGTCTAGAACATTGAAGTTTTTAAATATAAAGTCTGATGGATATCTATAGGAACGACCACGTATTACCATAAGAATTGTCTTTTGTGCTTCTTTAGCCGACTTTTTTTCCTTTTTTTTGCTGCTCCTCCGTAAACTAAAATCTCGTAAAGATTGAGATTAAAAGTTTGAATAAAATAATAAGATATACCGTTATTTTTTTGCAGATACAATCGCAAATGTGAAACAAAATGGGACAAATAAATTCGTCGGTCTTCATTTTTGGCCTTTAATTTGCGCCGATAGTGAAAAGATGGCAGACCGGAACTTCCGATGTGGAGTCGGGCTCATTCTCTTCGGTAAGTTTTCTTTCATTAAATAATGTTGAACATAGGCGAACAGTATTAAGTTTTAACAAATTTAACTAAAATCGATAATGTCTTTCATTCAACAAATAACCCAACCTACTTGTATTGTGCTATTTTACATCAAAGAACTTTTTGTTCGTCATTTGACATTTAAATATCAATTTGAGTTCGCAACTCCATAATTTGATTTCTTGGAAATAGAATAATGTAATTCATATAAAAAAATGATAACTTGACATGAAAGTTTAATCCAACAATATATTTATGATTATTTCATGAACGTATGGAATTTTTATGAAAGCGTGGAAACCCGTGAACCGAAAACTCTTCATGTCATCTGAAAAGGTATTTTTTTCGAAACTGACAGGACAGGCATTGTTCGTTTGTCAAGATGCGATCTAATTCATTAAGTATGAGGGAAAGGAATATGAAATATATTAAAAATAAATGTTTATTTTAATATTTAACTAGTCACTTTATTTCGCGATAGCGCCTCCCGATAGAGTCAATATAAAAAAAACACGTTTTTCTAAACATATTTCATGACTAAATCTGAAATTAAACATTTGTCCTAAACTAATAGAATCGTGATGTTACAGTCAATAAAATGACAGAATTGTATTTTCTGTACACATTCTGTTAAATACCATTTCTGATAAAAATGGTATTTAAATAATTTACGTATATAGAGGGTTTTTTAATAAATATTATACATAAAAGTATTATGTTTCTCTAAGCGGTTAGAAATATTAAATTAATAATTAAATTATTCATTATACAATTTTTAAAAAAACTGTCGTGGTAATGGTCGCGCCCCACAGACGCCCCGCGGATCTGATATCCATATAGTGCCGAAACGCACCGACCAATAGACTTCAATACATCATGACGGACGAGTCCTAGGGGCTAGCCAACCACTTCTCCGTAGACGGTTATTTCGTATACACCTCTTACACTTATTCGCGCGATTTAATTTATACTCGTAATACTCGCCATTGTAAATCGTCCCGCAATAAACGCCAACTTTTGTAAGTTTTGTTTTATTTAAATACATTGCACTAGACACAGCATAAATACTCACACGCACATTCTTATACATTCCGACATGCACCAACACGCATGAGACAAGAAGATATTAGGGCTTTTAGTCTCACCATGTACAAAACTTTCTGATCCAAATCGCATAACATGTCGGTCGCGACATCTGAGTGACTCAACAAATCAGATAACACAGTTAAGATCCTCACGAATCAATAATAGTTTACAACGACAACCACTACAAAATTTATAAGTTTTATAAGTTTTAAAGCATTAGATTCTGTTAGGATTCATCGATTTTCTCAGCCGAATACTGGACAATTAAAGAGGCCTTGGACATCTGCGTACTCTGGAACGTCGATAAGGCTGTTATATTCTCCGACTCCCAAGCAGCTCTTGAATCCCTCTCTGCTAATATGAAACTTTGGCTAGATAATGAGATAATCTGTTCCATCAGATGATGTCTATTTAATTTGGACAGCAACAATAAACAGGTGTCATTCGTTTGGATTCCTGGACATAAGAGAATTCATGGAAATGATTATGCTGATAAACTGGTCAAAGATGCCACTCTTTCCGGAGTTTTCCCCCATCAATTCCACATCCCGACGTATGACAGACTAAATATGGTAAAAAAACGTACGAATTCAATCTGGACTGCATAAAGGATATATCCAAATAATGATAAGGGTAATCGGCTTAAAATAATTCAAAGATCTATTCTCCGCACCTCCTGATTCTTCAAAAGGAAAGTTTTCAAAAGAACTATATCAAATATTTCTAGAATGAAAATTAGGCATTGCCAAGTAGCCTCACATTTGTTCAGATTGAACTTGATAGATTCCCCAATATGTGAGTGTGGTGCCGAGGAGGAAACCCTTGTCCAGATCTTTTTTGCCTGTTCATTGCGGATCGTAGGTTTTTTTTAGAGTAATCTCATCCATGGTAATTTTCAACCTCCGGTTAACTTGTGTCATCTTCTTTCCCTTAACTCGCCACATTAATTTTTTTTAAACTACAATGGTATTGACTTGTAATGTAACATTTCCTATTGTATAATATAGTTCTTTTTTCTATAAAATGGAGTTTTAACTTGATAAATGGCACAAATCACTCTTGAAAGGTGGATTGCCTATTTAATAGAAGAAGATTCCGTTAGTAGTACTAAGCATTAGGTACATAGGTCAAATATATTTTTAAATTAATATCCCTTATATCTGTGTTGCGTTTGTTGAGGTAATTATTCGTAGATATATTATAATATATATCGTAGATATATAAGATATATTATAATTATTTCGTACACGTATTTTTGATACAGGTTAATAGAAAATGTTCAAATATAAAGTAAATTGGACACTATTGGATACTGCTCTTAATAACTATATTACTTATACTTAATACCCGTTTAAAACTCTTTCTAGGACGGGCGTAAAAGACGCACGTAGCGCGGTTTCAGTGAAATAATTTAGTAATTCTCAAATTTTTGACAATAGAAATTGATTTATTCTATTTCCATGCAAAAAAAATTCACTCCAGTGTAACTGATATATTTTAAATATAAATTAAATGAATCAACTAGAAAGATATACAGAAAAAATTTATTAGTCGAAAAAATATTTAGTCGCTATCTAGATTCTAACTTGGACTTCTTCCAATCTGGAGAAAGTGCTATACCATTTTCACTATAGCAATCGAATATGTTTTTGACAAATTTTGAACTGATCTTTTGTAATCTTTATTTTGTGGTGAATCCCAAATAACTCTACAACAATGCCGTGTTCTCCTTAAAACAAATATATATTTCAAATTGCCCTACGTGTAATGCATAGAAAAATATTGTAATATTATGTATAAGGTTAAAATTTTTATGTAGAAAATCATACATACTAAAGGAAGATCATATATGGATCGAAGTGAATATTTTTACGGAAAAAGGGGAATTTTTCAAAAACTTTGTTCAATTAAGCAGACTTTTAAAAGTTCTCACAGTTTATGATATTTGTGAATCAAAGGAGAGAACGCCGTTTAATAAAATACCCAATCATTGTTCACTATTATATGGAGTAATTTATGTTCCCTGAATATATATGAAAACACAATCAATCAGGTTTTGTTTCCTAGGCCAAGAGATTCACATAAATCCTGTATTTGATTTGGGGTTAAGGTTAAGCTGAAGACTTTTCTCAACCCCAAAGCCTAGCCACCTTGAAAAACAATTTATTTTATTGTTCATAAGGGTTTCATGGAAATAAATATCATCTTTCTTTTCCGAAAACTATTTTTTATATTATTTAGATTTTCACTTCATATATAACATTTTATATTTAAAATTATACAGAGATTTTTGAGATATTTTGTTAATTTTACTCCTTTTATATTGCATTGTTAGAATGACGTAAAATTAATAAATAAATAAACTTAATACAAATTAAATGAACCAATTATAAAGATATGATACGGAAAAAATCTAGCTACCGGTAGTAACAAAATATTTTTTTGATAGATACACTTTTTCTGTTTATATTTCTAGTTGATTAATTTAACTTTTATAAAAATACCACAGAACTATATTTTGAAAATGTAACTTTAAAACAAAAATGTGTTATCTTTAAAAATAATATAATAATACATAATAATCTTTCGAATATCTTTATAATATACAGGTGAATATTATGTTCCAGGTCAATGTTGTTTTTAAATAACTGAAAAATGAAACACAGTTTTCTAATTTGGTTTCTATTTATCGATTAATTTATTTATTACAATTATGTTCGTAAAATAAAATTAATTGGCCAAGTTGCCGCCTCTGGCAGAGGACAAATGCATGCTCTTTTAACCATATTTTTCATAACGTTCTCGCAAATGTTGCGTGTCATTTCAACAATTTCATTTCGAATATTATCCTCTAGCATCGGAATTATTATTAGCTTAATTGCTTTTACATAAAACAGCCGGGAGCCGTCAAATCAGGTGATCGACGAGGCAAGTATATATCACCACTTTTTGACATTATGAAGCCGGAAAATATTTCTCTCAAAATTTCAAGCGTAGCTCAGACTGTGTATGAGGTGGCACCGCTCTGTTAAAACCACACGTGTTGCAAGTCCAATCGATCCAATTCAGCCACCAATAAGTTTTCCAACATATGATGATAGCCACCATCATCTTACAGCATTGCAATTAATATTTGGATAAAATGTTTTAATAACGTTGTTGATAAATCTCTGCCAAACAAAATTGGCGGTCAAACAAAATTGATCTGGAATTTAATATTTATTCTGTATATGCTATAAAAAAAATTCAATCAATTTGTTTTCATTCTATCCGAAATATAAATGATAATATTTATAAAGCGTTTGTAAAATTCAATATATTAAATTAGATGGAAATAAATATTCATTCATAGTAAATGAAAAAGACTTTAACACCATTAAAGTAACATTTGAATTAACCCAATTTATGTTAATATTTTTTATTTATTTTTATAGCATGCAGTAAAGTTTTATTTTATCATTTGATATGCACAACTCTATTTAACAAAATTTAATGTTTCTAAATTTCAATCATATTGCAAATGTTGTCTCAAGGCGACATCATTATTTTTAAAACAAAACTACATTTATAAATGTATATGTTTATAATTTAAATTTAAACATACAACTTCGCTGATAAGCGGGAAGGTTGGAACATTTGACATCTCCCTCTTGACATGCAACCCACTCTCTTATCATCCCCACGAGCCTTCCGACATAATATTCTCGACAGCCCTTAACTTCCCATTCCATTACATTTCGGGCTAACTAGTTCCATGACGGGGGATTATCCGTGAAGTATCTATACTACGTTAAAATGTTTTCGATCTCACACTGTGCGTAATTATTAAATGAACAGAAAACATCAGTACGTTTTCCTGATTCTCCAGAGACAAGATAGAGGCACTTCGAAACGTATCTCAATATTGTCTTTATAATATTACAGAATTGAAAAAATACTTTGTATTTTTTTTATTTACGTGCGAAGGATAATTACTATTTGTTAATTACATCGCACTCGAATTCGATTTTTTTTATATAAATAATTATGTATGGCACATAAGGGAATTGATGGAAATGAATGTGCTGATAAACTGGCCAAGGAGGCCATTCATTCCGGAGTTTTCCTTCATCAATTCTATATCCCGATGTATGACAGACTTAATATGGTAAAAAAAACGTACGAATTCTATTTGGACTGCACAATTGATAGATCCAAATAATCATAAGAGTAATCGGCTTTAAATAATTCAAAGATCTATTCCCCGCACTCCCTGGTTCTCCAAAAGGAAAGTCTTCAAAATAATAATATCAAATATCTACAGAATGAAAATTGGGCATTGCCAGGTAGCCTCACATTTGTTCAGATTGAACTTAATAGATTCTCCAATGTGTGAGTGTGGTGCTGAGGAGGAAACTCTTGACCATATATTTTTTGCCTGTTCGTTACGGATCACAGATTTTTTTTACAGTATTCTCGTCAATGGTAATTTTCAACTCCCAGTTAACTTGTGTCATCTTCTTTCCCTTAACTCGCCACATTTAATCTAAATAATAGCAAATCTTTTGAACGACAATGGTATTGACTTGTAATATAATATTTCCTATTCTATAATATTATTATACGTATTATTAATTTGATTAATGGCACAAATCACTCTTGAAGGGTGGTGGATTGCCTATTTAAAAGAAGAAGAAGAATGATGTTTTGGTTTTGAATGCATCCATGATCAACTAGTTATAGTAAGCATTCCCCCATATGGCTGATTTCGTCTAGCATATGAGAATATTATTAAACTATATATGTAAACGTGTGATATATATTGCAATTTGCACTACTGATATTTTTTTACAAATAAAAGTATTAATTATTATGTGAATACAAATTAAATGAGTCAACTAGAAAGATATACAGAAAAAAAATTTCACCAAAAAAATATTTTATATAGAATAATAGACGTATATTTTTCTGTTTATCTTTTTAGTTTACTAATTTTGTTTATAATACCACAATGTTCTGAAAATGCAACTTCACCACAAAAATATATGGTTTAGAATTGAGTAATCAAATATTATTTAATTATATACTAACTAACTAACTTACCATCACGCCGTTTCCTCGCGGGGGTATGATGGAGAGGATAGAGTGCCACACTCCTCTGTCCTGACACACAATTCTCGCCTCATTCACATTCATACATCTTCTCATACAAGCTCGCCGTTTGTTGAGGCTTCTAACAGAACCATCCTCCATTATCTGGTTTACCTGCTCGTGCCAAGTCTTACGCGGGCATCTTCTATTTCTGGTGCCATCAACACTTGCGTCATATATCTTTCTTACCATTCTCTTCCCATTCATCCGTTCCATATGACCAAACCATCAAAGTGATTCTTTCTTAATCTTACTCATTATACTAATATCAGCTTTACATTCTTTACTTATTACTTCATTCTTCACTCTGTCATAAATAGATTTGCCATATATACGCCTGAGTGATCTCATTTTCACACCATCAGTCTACTTTCGTTCTACATTTACTCACTTCCATGCATTAGTGTCGGTACCAAGGCTGCATTGTGTACCGCTAGTCTTGCACACGGTGATTCATATTTTTTAAACATTTAGATTTAGAGATATTAACATAATTAAAACTATTACCCTAAGTACGTTTTAAAGATTTCGGTTTAAATGAGATAGATATTAAATTTCGATCAAATATTAAATATATTCTAAGAAACCTAAAAATATATCGTGTAAGGCAATTATTTGTAGCTTGCGTTTGTAAGAAAACATTTTTTTTTAAATGAAGAGAATACTCTCAACAAGATGAGAATATTAAAAAGATTCAGCAGTTTTTTTATTTTATGAATAAACCAGAAGAATAAACAACGATTATTAAGAAAAAATACTGATAACCAGATGGTAACTTGGCTATCCATGGTTAGAACCTATATTAACACTAATTTTCTCCCAACATGCAAGGAGATTTATCACAAATTACTACCCTTAGAGGGAAGATGTATAACGATCAGAATAAATTGCGGTTAATATGAGAGTACTGGGATATTAATTGGGGTATTGTATGTTTACTTTCATCCCTTCCTATACAATTTTTCACTGTCGTAATACTGAAGGCACATAACGAAAGTAATACGCAAATGTTACATTTCCCAGATTAGCTGTCATTCTTATATATAATTATTATTCTTGTTTTTATTTAATAATAATAATTTTGTGTAATATCTTTACAGCGAGTTAATTTTGAAATATTTAGTGGAATTTTTAAGAATATTGCGGTAATAAGGAACACGAAGAAGATTAATCTGAAGATGTACCAACGGGCATTATAAAATATATTTGTAGAAATGTTTGATTAATTTTATCTCGCGATGTTATATATTTTGGCAGTCTTATGTTATAAAAAATATGTGTGTTGGTTTGTACTTTTACGCCCGTATTATTATATACCTATCTAATTATAAGGTTTATTTTTAATATGTTTTTCATAAATTTATTATTACTTTTTGTGTTTACATATTAAACGAAGCTTGGTTACAATATTATTCAACCGTTACTAGTATTTTAAGAATTAACAAGTCTATCGCAATGAAACAGAATCATTATAACTTTTAATTTTACCATCATTATGAGTGCTCGTGTAATATAAAAACTCATGCATTATTTCAATAAAATATTGTAAATTGACCACAATCGAATATTCAATTATATATGTATTGCTACATGCGGAGCCAAAATTTTCGAAAAAGATTAAAAATGGTCATAAGACAAACAATACGTACTTCATTTTGCTATTTAACAATTATAACTTTAATGGTACGTGTCCATGGAAGGAGAGAATCTCAGAGATTTAGTTGAGATATACCTCAATACCGTGTACACGTCATGAAATTTTGTTCAGAGATCATTATTCGCGGCGACATTTTATACGTTTTGACAGCAGATTAGATACGTGTACATAAACGACAACTACCATACAACCATAGATCCATACAACTACTGATGAGAAAAAATGCTACTCTGGACTCATTGGTGTGATTGTGATTGATATTTGATAATATCAGTGATTGAAAACTGTGTCTGTGATCATAGTTTAATTACTAATACGCGTGTGCCGCACGATATCACAGTGCACAAATAAATGAGTATATAAAAAAACATAGTTTTGAGCGTACTTACATATATTATTCAAACTTCATTTGCGTGAAAAAGATATTCCATCATATATAATTAATGTATACCTTATGTAATATCATCACAAATAATGAAAACCATTAAAAAAAATTGAGTTTATTTTTCGGGTCAAATTCGTAAAACGTTTTGGCAGAATCAGAACACCATCTTTCTACAGAAATTTGAGTACTAGAGTCATGTCAGACATTATAACCTTCATTGACTCGGGGCATCTGGTCATAGTAAATTTTTTATATATGAGCGCCACATTTGATATAGTCGATCATCAAATCATGTTTGAGAGACTGAAAAAAATCTACATAGTTGATGGAAAAGCACACTATTTGTTTAAATTGAGGCGAACAGTTAACGCCATCTGTGGCCTGAACGCCGAAGCTGCGTTGGGCGTGACGCTTGGTCGGGCAGTGACCTTGGCGGAGGCCGCTCTATTATATCAGCCACTATAGAGGCGGTAGAGTGAGAATAAGGAGCGTCAAAGGACCAACCATCCAACACCTGTGTCCTCTCTCTGCATAGTAAAATATTGTACTTATCTAAAAATAATAAAGTTGTATCAATGTGTCCAAAATTTAATAAAAATGAATTAATAACTCTAACGTCTGCTATCAGATTCACTCAAAGGTATTTGAGATTCTGTAAAAATAAGGTAGATGGCTCTGTCAAATGATGGAACGATTAAATGTATTGATATCAAAAAGGTAACATATAAGGTCGAAAAATTGTCGATAAAAATAGTGCCGCTGTAGCTTAGTTGGATAAAGCACCTCACCCGGTTAGGGAAGAGATCCAGGTTCGAATCCCGGTAGCGCAACAACAATGTTTTTATTTTTCGATAATATTGATTTTGTATGTATATCTTTATAATTAATACATTTAATTCATATTTTAAATAATATTATTGTGATCTTTTTTATCAGACATTGTGCGACAAGAGAAAACCACAGATACGTTATTTTTTATTCACACACCCATGATACGTACATTCGTTTGTTAAATTTCACGAATGAGTGGATAAGATGCAGATGTCTCATAGATGTAAGAGATCTGGTATAGAATCGAGATAGAATATCCCTTAAGAAAAAGAAGAAAGTATGATCAAATTTAAATCTTTAATGCCATCTATACGTATATCTTCTACGGGAAAATATTTCAATTCAATTTGTTAAATATGGGGTGTCCCAAAAATGTATACACAGTTTAATTGATTATAACTTGAGTTTTTATTCACATATAAATAATATTTCAATTGCAAAAGAATCTACATAAAATGTATAACTTTTCCTCCCACTACAGATATTCAAAATTATTACCGTTCTGGTCAATACACTGCACTGATAACGGTGAACTATTGTTTCACAAATTTCAACAAACATTTTATTTGGTGTTGTGTGCATTCTTGCTCAATTGCGGCTTTTCATTATTCCAGTGTTGTCGGTTTTCTGGCATAGACTTTATTCTTGATGTATCCCAAAAAGTCCAGTGGCATCAGATCTGGAGAATGGGCATGGCATTCTATAAGACCTCTTCGTCCAAGCCATCTGTTTGGAAGATTCTCATCAAGATATGCTCTTACATTACGATGATAGTGTGGAGGTGCTCCGTCCTGTCCAGATCATCTTCATTGATAGCGCGTACCGTTGCTGGAATGTAACTTTTATATTTACAACGACTTAAAATGGGATGGAGGCATGATTCACTGATTCCAATCTCACGACTTTTTTGTCTTACAGATTTTTTGGATGTTTCGCAATAAATTTCCAGTATTCTTCTTTGATTGGTGAAGCTTGTTGACATTTTTAGTCTTCCAGAATATTGTTTATGAACATCATGGATAGTTCCATTAATTTTAAACTTATCTTTTATTCGATTAATTGTAAGTCGCGCAGGTGGATCTGCTTGAAACTCCCTGCGATATTATCTTTGTACTTCTGCTACATTTTCATATTTCCAATAGCATTTTAAAATACTTTTTCTTTTTTCAAAAGTTAATCTTGGTCCACTCATTATTTTAAATTAATTACACCATGAAAAAAAAGAAAAATCTGAAAGTTATGACCCGTTAAACAGTGTATACATTTTTTGGGACACTCTGTATATCAAGTAATAATGTAGTTATTTATCGATCTTTCATTTTTGACAAGTAAGTACCACCTGAAAACTGTAATAAAATTCAATAAAAGTCAATAATATTTCACATTTACCAACTGTACATAATTGATTTGGTTTTTATTTTTTTTATTTTACAGACGTGAGCTATTTTTTAAATTCTTATCAAATAATAACAATTATGATAAAAAAAAGTAATCTAATTTATTATACTTGATCTTTGTAAATCTGTAAAGAATTTACATGGAGAAAATTTAATTTCATTCGACAATATGAGATACCGACTTACCTAGATTCTTATGTAAATTAATGGAATCCAGTTCGCGCAATGTTAATAACGTATTCCTTTGAAAGCCTTATTTATGCCTATTGTTTTATTAAAAATGTATAAATTTTATAACTTACAAATAATAAAATATTTTAAGACATTTTTCTGCGAATAAATGTTCATTACATTTTTTTTGTGATGCCCATCTTATCCGTGAAAATATAAAATATTTATATAGTTCTCAAGTCAATTATAAATAAAAATTGAGTAAATACGAAAATAGTTATTGTTTTTTAAATATGTTTAATTTACATAGTTTATACGTGTTCGTCATCTGACTAACTAACTAATTTACCATGTCCTCTGTCTTGGCACACAATTCTCGCCTCATCCACATTCGTACATCATCTCATACAAGCTTGTCGATTATTTATTGGAGCTTCTAACATGACCAATTTCCAGTATCTTGTTTACCTGGTCATGCCAAATCTACCGCGTATATACTCTATTTCTGGTATCATCAACAACGTGTATCTTTCACACTATTCTCTCCTAATTCATACCTACCTCATTCATGACCAAACCACATAAGCGATTCTTTTTTAATCACTATTTCATTTCTTCATTCTTTGCCCTATCATAAAAGGATTTGCCTCATATACGTACGCTTAAGTTGACATTAATAACCTCATTTTCACTGCATTCAATCTACTTTCATTCCTCTTCTACTAGTTCCAGGTCCCACTTTCATACTCTTCCTTTTTATTTTCTCTGTTTCTCTTTCCCATAAAATGTCAGCGTTCTAGATCTCATAATCTTACATCATATGAAAAAGTTTCGAACTATTCAATAAAATCCTCTAAAAAATTGTCTAATAATATAAAAATATATATTAAAACCCAAGAAATGGAAAGGTACATTTTTTCAGGGTTTTATTGAATCGTTTGAAACTTTTTCATTAGATGTAAGACTATGAAGATCTCATAGCCGTTCTAGATCAGAACGCTGATATTTTATGGGGAAGAGAAAAGGAGAGAAAAATGAAGAGCATGGAAGCGAGACCTGGAACTGGTATATAATAAATACGACCTGTCTAAGGAGTATTCTCATGTTTTTCTAATACATCAGCCACAGAAAAGGATATAGCGCTAGTGTTGATTGGTAAGATGGAAGGCTAGATAGGATGAGAGCGATATCCACAGGTCACTCACCCGATGGTCACGATCTTCAGTAGTGAGGGAACCAATTAGAAAATAAAAATATTAATATTTTTTCATATTATGATTATTATTTAAATTGATAAGTTTTAAATTCCAAGTAAATATTATAATAAGGCACAGTAAAGATTTTCTGCCCACCTTTTACTCCCTTATTTTTTCTTTCCATTTTCAATGAAATTTTTGATTTTATTTTCTTTTATTACACGTGTAACTCTATATATATAATATTCATGAATTTATTATTTGTCACTTTGTTATGAGTAGTTCACAATCAAAACTGTGACATAATTTACTATTGTATTTAAATATTGTCGTAGATTTTATAACAATTTTTATTATTTAACGCAATTAGTTTTATTTTTATGTGACGGTATATTATGTTACTTTACATTATTAAAATCTTTCAATAAATGCTTTATTTTATGTGTTAGTTACATCTTTGCAGGTTCACTATTTGTTCATCACCCCTAAAACTGTTCATCGAGTGTACCTTTTAACAAGACGTGCCTGATTTTGTGTGGCTTTCAAATTCTGAATTTTTTGATAATTTATTGTATATTACAAGCCGATTGTAAATTTTGTTTATTTATTAGTGCGGCTGATTAAAAAAATATACTTACTTATGAATCATAAGAAACTGAGGAAAACACCTTACATCAAATATTACAAATTATTCCTTCTGCCACTGAATAGGTGTGTAAGCACGATATTAATCGAAATCACTATTATAATTATTTCCGTCCGTTCGGGTTGCAAAGTAATGTAAAATACGCTAAGATTACTGCATACAGTTGTTAAATTCACGGCAAAATAAAAGAAACATTTTTATTCACAAATAAAGATTGTTGATAACTGAATCACGTGAAATTGTACGGTTATTAAATTTAAATTATTTCCCCATTTTTACCTCAGCGGAATAATTTTGCTCCGCAAATAAAAGCGTCGAGAATTGGTGTCAACGGATGTAAGAAACTTATTTATATAACTTAAATCCAGTATGTGCGGACTATTACTAGAATTTTTATAGAATTTGAAAATAGACTTGAGGCAACTAATTTTGATATATTTGAATTGTAACCAAATATAATTTAGTAATGATGAAACTATTTTTATAAATCATCGTCATAGAATATTATATATATAATAGTAATCCATCCATATATCATTCATCATTTCAGCGTGATCTGGCTGGAGACGAAGATCGATGCTGGAAGATTACATTTCTGTGTGGGTAATTTTCCCAATTTGTCAAATATAATTGTAAGCCCAGACAATCAGTAGACTGATATGTTCGAGTATACACATGTTGTACCTTTTAAAGAAGACAGCTATAGGGGGAGACCCACGCTTTCCCGGGACTGGTTTAGAAGCAAGGGCTCTCTTGTCGGTCCCACTCATCAAAGTTAATAAAAATACTTGACTTTAATTCAATAACATACTCAAGTTTATGCAGTATATAAAACAAAAAAACAAAATAAATTTTAAATGATTTTTTATACGAAAATATTGTTGTTGATACCGGGATTCGAACCTGGTTCTCTTTCAATCCGGAAAACGTGCATTAACCGATTATGATACACTTTTCAAATTGATTCAGGTTCAAATCCCGGTAGCAACAATAATATTTTTCGATAAATATCTTTTAATTTACCTATGTTTTGAATAATTACATCTTCACAATAAGAATGTATTCTCCTTAATACAATTAATTTAATGTAGTTATTAGCAATTACAGAAAAATTTAAAATTTTGACTCTCATCTTTTTGACTGACATCTTTTCTTCTGTCTATAGAAAGGGAGAAATCTTACTTACCATAGAAATTATTTATCCACGATTCTTATATGTCCGCTAGATGTCATTTTGGAATAATTTAAATTACAACGAAATTTTATTTACGTGCGGTTTATTTTGAAGAAAGGTCTATCATTGAATATTTCAATATAATTTATATTTGGCGGCCAATAGTGGCCGCTATGCGGTCTAAATAGCCGCTCGCAGTGATTAGCAGCAACCAATTGGCGAGAGCCGATGAGATCCTGACCGCCCAGCGGTCACCAATGACCACGTAGCGGCCACTATCGGCCGCGAAGTGGCCACAATAGCAGCCCGCAGGGCTAAGCTTGTCCATTGCTTATCTGCTAGTATAAAATAATACCAAAGGATTGATCCCCGCATCAGCAGCCAAGATGTAATTCAGTTTTTGTGGCACAGAATAAATCTTATGTATTACACAAATAAAATTGTTCGTTAGTAATATTATACGCGTACGTATTATTATTTATTTACAATGGTACTTAATTAGATAACTAAAGTAATAAGAATAAAATAAAAGTTAGAGAAATCGTAAAGAAAACAATAAAAATGAGAAATGTGTAAATTATAGACAGACGTGAGAAAGTAATTCGGCTTTGTAGAGTGTTCAGGAATATATTTAGAGATATTTTATGTACCTATAGCTTAATTCTGGAATTACTTAAAGAAGTAATGAAACATTTGTATAATATAATAATGGATTAGCACTTTATGATCTGGTATGTTTTTCTTTTCAATATGTCTTTTTGTTCCTTGTCTACATATTTTATTATATTTATATGGTTATATTTTAAATTTATTGAATTGTTTATCATTTTATTGTTTTAATATACTTTATTTATATATTTTGATATGGGTCAGATTACCATCACAAGGGGTGAAGCCTTAAAATTACAGCCTTTCTTATCATCCGACGACCGTGAAAACTTTGGTACGCTTCTGTTAATATGGTCATTGTGTTGTTTTTAATTATTTACGTTACATATTTTTTATAGAAAATATTTTTATCTTACGATTATTTTAAAATTCTTATTAATTTGAATTATTTGTACACCTGTTAATTTAATATAATAACTTTAACATTTCATGATTACTTGTACTTAATTTTTACATCTAGCAGCAAGGATGCACTGACAGAAAAGCAATCGGCGATAGCCGATATTACATGGAATTGTACAAACGTTATTTTTACGTATTAACTTATTCTATACATATTAACTAAATATTATATATATATCCACACAAAACCATTCTTGAATAATTCGAACAAAACATTCGTATTGTTATAATTTGATAGTTCTATCATAGATAAGAAACTGACCATAGACTACGACGCAATATGACCATGAGACATAGTTGAGATGACAGGATGACAGTTGCTCAATATATTTGCCAGCCGTAATATACTCGTATATTTACTTACTGTTATTAAATATATTAAAGAGTAAACATTTAACTTATTTTAATCTTATTAAAAAAACACGTTCAATTTTACCCTGCTTGCGTCTCACAGACCTGGCCGTTTGATCAAGCATTATATAGCCATAATGATACTACATACTAGACATTTTAGACATCTTAGTCTTCCACAAAGTCATAGAAAATAGACGAGGAGACGTAATGTTATTAGGGATGTGAAGCAAACAGATCTCAAGAGTCAAACGCTTTACCCTAATGTGTAACGGGCTTTATTCTCATTTATCATGCAGCATCCGATTACAAAGATCGTTTCTTCCCTGAGATGGTACCTAGTAGTGAAAATTAACATATATATTTGTTTGACGGTATTGGTGTATTTAATATAATAATACTGTGTTCACATTCTAATTGTTTGAATGATGTTTTCATAATTAATAGACGCGCCTAACGAAGCGATTGTGATGCATGTCACTAACAGGCATGTGAGGGTTTTCTGGAAAATTAACTTCAACAGTTAGTTTACAAATGATGTTTATTTTTCATTACGCCTTTATGTATCGTAAATATATTAATTTTTATACATTAATCAATTCTTTAAGAAGCAGAATAAGTCACAGACACATCATTTTTAGTATATCGATAAAATGTGATTCACGTGTTTCCAATGCAATTTTTGATTTAATGTTCTAATAATAATATACAAGGTGAATATTATGTTCCGATGTTGTTTTTGAATAACTATGAAATAAAACACAATTTTTTAATTCGGTTTTTATTTCTCGATTATTTGGTTTATTGCAATTATGTATAGACTATGATGTTGGCCAAGTGACCGCCTCTAGCAGCGGCACAAATGCGTGCTCTTTTACTCTGAAGTATATTTTTCATGACATTCTCGCACACTTCGCGTGTTATTTCAGCAATTTCATTTCGAATATTGACCTGTAGCATCGGAATTGTTGGCTTATTGGCGTAGACCTTTCCTTTCAAGTACCCTAACAGAAAATAGTTGGCAGCCGTCTAATTAAGTGACCGAGGAGTCCAGTCGATATCACCACGTTTTGACATTATGCGGCAGGGAAAAAATTCTCGTAAAATTTCAAACGTAGCTCGGGCTGTGTGTGCAGTGGCACCATTTTATTGTAACTACCTGTGTTGCTGGTCCAATCTTCCCAATTCAGCCACCAAGAAGATCTCCAACATGTGACGACAGCGATTACCATTAATGGTTACAGCCTTGCTATTATTATTTAGATAAAATGTTTTAGTGACTTAACAGGTTGTTGAGGCGTTCGATACTCCATAATAAATTGTAATCAACTACTCTATGATTACTGTATGTATACTGTATGCGGCCAAACTAAATCTGCCTGGAACATAATATTCACCCTGTATACCTTAGGTAAAATTATTTAAATATTTTTTTTTCCTTATATAAATTTTGGAAATACAATCAAATATAAATAGTTTATATCTTTATAATATTTAAACAAGTATTGGTAATGCTCCGTCACTCCGTCAAGGATGATCCTCTGCCGAGGTCAACTATTAGAAGCTTAAAATATATTTGAGTGTTTGTTTATATTTGTAAGAAATAGTAGTAATTTTGTATTAATTTGAAAAAGTGTAACATATACGAGTATGTTAGAAAATTTATCGTCAAAATTACTAGTGCTGTAGCGTAGTTGGTAATGTACCTTCCCCGGATTGAAAAAAGAGATCCATTTTTGATAAAATTGATTTTATATGTATATGTTTATAATTAATATACTGAATTAGTATTTAAAACATCACAGACCTATATTCTGAATAATAACTTCACAATAAGAATGTGTATGTATGTATGTATTAATAATTATATATTATTTCACTTTTATTTTGATAGAAAATGAATACCAATTAATAATATCTATTGTCCAAAAAGTATGTTATACGCAAGCAATACAAAACGCGTCGTTCATTTTTAAAAAATTGCGTTAACACTGGGGTTACATCGTTCAAACACATGCCCATAATCTATTCAAACAGGCATATCTGAATTTTATTCTAATGATGTAATATTACATAAAAACATTTTTACCTAACCACTCTTATTTCGATGTGTCATTCTTACAAATGACAGTAATAAGTCATATTTATGGAATCTATACACTTCACACTGTCTTTAAGTCAATAAATATCCATAAAATTCGGTCAGATTTTTAAAGTCATTTAAACAGTGAAAAATTCGTTTATCGTCTCCTGTAAAATCAACAAATTCGAGATGCGCTTCATTGAAAGATTGACGACGAAATATAAATTTAATATATAAATATGTAAGATATACTTATATACCCTGTAAAGGTTTTATTTTGACTGTATTAAAATGTCATTTTTTAATTTTTTTTATTTCTTCTTTATTACATAAATATTCATTTTAATGATAATTTTTTGCCAAACTGCATGCCAGTTTTACGGCAACTGCGGTTCTGCCAAAAACTTCAATGCAAATATGTAATTTAATAATCAATGAAGGTGTAAATTTATGTGGGTGTCAATTTAAATTAACCGCCATCATTGCCGTCTCCAGCTGATCGACCAGGCTTCCGCGGAGAGAAGCCGCTTTCAGTCTGGCCCGATCACTCACTCCGCCAACTCGCTCCGCTCAATCTTTATATAATACTTCACGCTCCTTTTGTACTCTTCCTTTACTATCACTATCCCTTACTCAATAAAAAACTCTATATAAATCCGCGCGTTTAATTCCACCGTCAAACCTCCTAAACATTCATGAATGTGCTTGCATACAATAGAGCTCGTTTCATATGGCCCTTTTTAAGCCAACCCTTCATGATTTGCACAGGTACAGTTTGTAAAGAAATATTTTGCATATAGTCAAAAAAGTGTTACAGTGTGATCATTTTCAGTACATAACTATATCCGATTTAAGTTTGCTGACATAATATTTTTTAGATCTCCCTTTGTGAACGGATGATACCGACCCTTAACGTAAAAAAATTCAGAAACAAAATAAGTAACGTACATATTTGATGTTTTGTTTCATAAATATAAAAAAACGCGATTTTGAGAGTATCAGTTTAAATTGTAGGAAAAATAGATACATGTTCCATTTCTTTACAGAACATCGGAATATTTAAAAAAATAAGCATAGCTTTCATTACTCATATCGCCAATTTTTTTCGCTTTTCCCGCTTTTTTTTAAATCTATTCAAATAACATATATTAGTAAAATCCAAGAACAGTAAATGAATAAACATGAAATAAAGTGTACACATTGGAGAGGATTTTAAAAATAAATAATAAAACAAAATACTTTGTTTAAACCACTATTTATTGATTATTCAACATGTTTCGATGCCTATGATATCTTCTTCAGAAGATAGTGTATACTAAAATTAAAAATACAAGCATAGATAAAAACAAAACTATAAAGTGGTGGGTAACTAAGCGGCAATTAATATGAAAACAAATTTAAAAGGTGACTATTTGCAAAGAGGATTTGGTTATTTATATATTTATGTCTTAGTATTTTTATAAAATGTGGCCACAAAGTAATTTTGCTAATGTTGAAAAAGTTTAACATTAGTTGGGGGACGGGCATTTTACTCATATTCTTGGTGGAAATATGAATCCGATAATTTATGACACATTTATGCAACAGTAAAAGTATTTACTCTTCAAAAGTTAAATTTTTGTGTAAACAAGACGTACTTTTTACATGAATGCATGTTATATTGTCAGCGTTTAAATATTCGTTCCAATCGAGTCATATTAAAAAAAAAAGTCGCGGAACTATTTGATTGCGTAAGTAGAACCAACATGATCACGTGGGTGACACCAAAATGGAAATATTGGGTCAAGAAATTTGCGTTAGTTCATGTATCATTTTTCACTCTATCATACTTTATAGTACGAGTATTTATACATTTAAATATGTTCATTGTTTTCTTGTACTCGTATATATATAGTCAGAGGCGTGAAGTGCATACAAGCAAAAAAACTGTGAATTACTAAAAATTTTGCGAAACAAATATAAATTAAAATATGAATTAAATATATTAATTATAAAGATATACATATAAAATCAATTTTATCGAAAAATATTGTTGTTGCGCTACCGGGATTCGAACCTGGATCTCTTCCCTAACCGGGGGAGGTGCTTTATCCAACTAAGCTACAGCGGCATTATTTTTAGCGACAATTTTTCGACTTTATATGTTACCTTTTTGAATTCAATGCATTTAATTGTTCCATCATTTGACAGAGCCATCTACCTTATTTTTACAGAAAAAAAAAAAACAAATATAAGTTAAATAATCTATAATACTGACCGTGAACGTATATTTACGGATTTATTACAATTAGCGCCATCTGCGTACCAGTAGAAAATTTAATGGCGTAGTTTTAAAAACAATAACGAAAATCCACCTCTGCCGCCGTAGCGCTAGTAGCTACAATCGACGCATTGTAGCTATTCACATTACTATAGTCTACTTTAAAGCTAGTGAATTACTCACGACACACAATTGGTTATTTACTGAATTGAAAATTCCTTTCGGTTGATCAGTTTTGTATGGAGTCGTTACTTATGCTGTTTTTTAACAGAATAACATTAGAAAGGCTTACGTGCAAATCATTGAAGCGTCTACTTCCTCTTTTACTAATTCGCGAATTTTACTATCTTAATGTTTTTAACGTGTTGATTTCATGGTCGTTTTGCATTCGAGGTACATTTGGTGCATGAATTTTTTTTGATTTGGGAAAAGCAAAAAACAATTGGCAGAACTATTTCCTACGTTAAATTTTATAAAAATAATTATTACGTGAAGGATTTTCAAACAATAAAATTATCATGTTCAGTCATAAAAAGTATTCTTAAGAATAATTTATATTGACTTTTATATGGGTAGGTACGTATTATTTAACTTTAAAACTTAAATATTAAAAACACTGTTAATAGTACTCTATAATTACAAATAATTACATGGTACGATCGTATAAACGACGAATATATTTTGTCTAAAGACGTTGGTTAAACGAAAGTTCATAATCCTATGTATAACATATATTGTAGTACATGTATTATATATGAATGTATAATATCATTGGTAACAGCATAACCTAAATCTATACCTACTATACGTATACAGTATGATGTATGTCGTTGTATATTGGCGTACTGATACACTAGAATGTTAAATGGGAGGTAGTCCTCGCTTTTAAAGAAAGGTAATTGAAGTGTTTTGGGTTACTGAATGGTGTAGTTATGTAATGTAATGGTATTAGGGTTGTGCTGATTTTTTTTGTTTCATTAATATCCTCACTTATTTAATGTTTACCCTGGCCATTATGTTTATATTTCTTGAAAAAATATGTTAATTTAATGTTTTTCTTATACTTAAATTAAATGTTATAGATTTATTTTTATTTTCTTTACACAAGTATATGGAATATATACAAAACATTAACTAAGTTTTTTTAATAATTATTAACTGCTTGTTATTTTGTATTCTTAGTATACTTTTGAGAATATTGTATTCTAAATTTAATTTCGCATTTTTATTTAAATATTAAAATTATGTGAACAATGATCTCCCTCTCTAAATTTGAGATTTTTTTATTATGCAGAATTAGCAAATTAAAAAAAAAAATTCAACAAAACAATTATACTCTATATTTGCAAAATAATAATATAAAAATAAAATAAAATAATTTGATTGAATGAACAAAATCTAAAAATATAAATTTATATATACATATATATATTTTTGCTGTCAATCCTACGATGTTTATGTTTAAACTTGCACTGTCTTTTATAAACCATATATACTATGTTTTTTAAACAACAGAAAATATCTTGAAATATGAGACGTGACACGAAAATATTTAAATCCTAAATCCCTAGTCTAAGTGCGGAATTGCCATAATTTTATTGTAAAAGTTATCTACAAAAAAGTACAAAAAAAAATTAAAGTATTTATTAAAAATGTATAACGAAAGAATGAAATACAATAAAAAGTATTTTTGCAGATATATAGGTATTGCATACTCGTACAATAAGTTAACATATTTTTATAAAATATAAAGAATATCAATGTTCTTAACATTAAAGCACTACACTTTACATATGTTAAAGATATACATTACATTAAACATGTTTAGTTTGCGTAAGTATCTCCATAACTGTTTGTTTTGGCTTCAGATTTTGAGATACCCCTTATATCGGCTTTTCGAGAGATGTTTCACATTATTCGGCAAAAAGTTGAAAGTATTTGCGCTTGTGATTTAATATAAACTTGCCGTTAACTAACTTGTTACTTGATACGAAGATTATTTATTTCATTTTCCTTTTATCAAATCACAAATTATTGTCATACACAAACATATATGTATATATTATTTTTTTCGAAAAAACGGAAATCTTCACGTTATATTATGTCTGCACGAGGGGGTGCGGAAATATTGGATGTAAGAAGGGTGAAAAGAATTTGTGAGAGAGACAGGAATAAGAAACAGGGGGTGACTGAAGGACCAACCAGAACCATAAAACACAACCCACCTGTAAAATGCTCCTTTCGATATTCTCCCACTGGATCCATACGTTTTTTGGCTCCAGAACGTGTACAACGTTGTTTCGCATGCAAACTTGGATATATATTTCGGTGATAGCGCGAAAGTGTCAAACAACACCATGCATAGAGAAACCGATTACACACAAATAGTATCAGTAGGACGATATTTCACAAGCCAAAAATTCATTCCCACACGGCAGGACGAACTTGGCAGCAGTCAACGCACCCAAAATGGTAAATGCTACTTTCAGTTTGAAGGTACAATTTGAACTATCAAAACCATAGAGAACACACCACAGAAAAGATTGTGTTCTAGTTATAGAATAAGGGGGTAGTGGATAGGTTATAGACAAGAACTACCGATCTACGTATGTCCTGTTCACATGCGCGCGCACGGAGGCCGGCGACCCCATAAATAAGTTATAAAGATCGAACGTATTACTTTAATGGTAATGGAAGTATTCTATTACCACAGAGATGAAATTGTTGTTACAGAGAAAAACAGGAAGGAATTATTTAGCAGATTATCATTAACAACATACTAATGCAAATATTTTAAAACAAATTGACGGTTTGCCAGAATATTGTTGAGTATACCCAGCACCACAGTAACACGGTAAGTAATATAAGATTATTTTTTCCGTCTTCCTTTCTATTTCAAGTGAAAAATCATACATATAATATTTTACGACACTCTTCACACATCAATGGAACGTCTCGCCGACGTTTTCAAACGGTGCCATGAATACATAGTCCATTTCAGGACGAGGAAAATAGGTTATATATACATATTGTAATATGTGGGTTTGTTTTATTATATTATGTATTATTATATTTAGGGTTACCCGTGAAGTGTTAATTAATACTGATTTCTAAAAAAATTTAAACATTATATTTTATTTGTTGCTATTTTCTGATTTCAATTAATAGAATAGTATTTATTCTTGCCATTATTTATTTTCGTTACCTATTTTTAACATTTTTTTAACTAGAAAAAATAATATTTTTTGTATTATTTTTCTATATATATATTTTTTATATATAGAAATTATTAATGTATTGTGTGAATATAGTACCCATAAAAATACAACAATTTATTTAATTTCATACCGTAGAATACTCGTAATGTAGTATGTCATTTGATAGAATAAAATCTATACAGGTAAGTCAAATGTACGATAAGAGAATCTGATCAAACCTTAATCGATTATGATGATGTTTAAGATAAGAAAAATGTCTTGGAGTGATATTTATTTACGTTGAACGATACAAGGGTGGATATTTTTTGACTGAGCCAATTTTAATGATACATAATTATTTGATCAAATACTGAGTGCTATTAGGATGCATTGATGTCAAGATAACTACACATTTTTGATCGTACCACAGAGAGTAGATCATCATAAAATCATTATAATACGACATTATATACTGAACATGTACCTAGTAAATGAAATCTTTATCAAAAGATTATAACGATTAATACAAGGACCAAGATCCTTGTTTTGTTAAAAAACACAGTTTGAAAGCTATCGATCCAAATACATAAAAAAAGTGTTAAATGAGGATCATTAAACTAATGCCTAAACTGAAACCAAATCCAATTGACAATTGTGTACATGCAGAAATATGTAACACGCGTATTCAGATCACATGCATATATTATGTAAACAAACACCATAGAAAAATACAAACTTCAAATATGCATAATAGAAATTAAATTAATCATTTAAAAAGATATACAGAAAAAATCTGCGCGTGTTTCTAATTGACTCATTTAATTTGTAATAAAAATACCGCAGAACTATATTTTGAAATTACAACTTTACAATAAAAATGAGCGACATAATATATATATACAAAATGGTCAATAGGATGTTGGACTGCCCTGAATTGATACAAATGGTTTCGTATAAAGTACCGACTCAAACGAGACAACATGAAGTGTTCTTTGTAGGTACACATCGAAATAATTATGCTGTTAACTCGCCAATATCGCGAATGCATTGGCTTGGTAACAAGTTGAATTTTGTTTACTTTTTCGTTACAAGAGTATACTTGAGCTGAAGAGATATTTGCATGTAAATTATATTTAGTTTATTTTTTTATGTTATATTTAAATTAAATTAATATTTATTCTCATGTAAAATCCCACAAGAGCGTTGATGGAAATAAATAAAAATAAATATGTTTTCATTAAAAATAATAGAAATGTTTTGAATTCGACAATATTTTCAGTCAAAAACTACACAACAAATCACATTATTACCATGTAACTAATCACTGTTATTGATTGTGACCTACAAATACCAGCGATTTTGTCACTATTGTTTACTTTAGCCCGAGCATCGTTAAAAAGAAAAAATCAACCTCACTAACTGTGTCGAGTGAACAATCTGGTACGTCTCTAAGCATGGTATAAAGTTTGTCTTCTCTTAACCTAAGCCATAGAGCTTAGTGAGACATAAAAAACCAGGCCTTAATGTATTATGCCTCTATATATGTTCAGAAACTAAATCCTCTTCCTATCTCCCTCTTAGAATGCTATCCTGGGAGTATGTATTTTAAAATTGGTTTTATATTTAATTGTTCCTACGAGTACAACACGTACGCTCTGTGTTATTTACACTGTTTGCGGTTACAGAGGACACTTTAGTATTATTCCCTGGACTTACTTATGCAGAAAGATTATTTTGCTCAAGGCTTAACGCGCTAAAATAGCCAGTCTCTCGAGTGACGGAGAATATAAAGGTATCAATTAAAATTTAAATAATTATCATTACTATACAACTAATCTCGTACTAAAAGCACCTTTTTGCTACGATAGAAAATGTGAGAAAAACATGATTGGTATGCCAGCATGTTTAATAAATTTCAATTAAATAATAAAATTTATATTTAAATAAAAATTATCAGACGCCTTCTATCATAAAAACTGAAATTATATGAAATAAATTAAATTAATCAACGAAAAAGATAAACAGAAAAAATGTATCTATTGAAAAAATATTTTGTTGCTACCTGGACCTTTTCCTATCCGGGAAAGGGCGTTCTCCACTTTCACTATATCACTCGAATACATTTTCGACAAAATTTTGAACATACATTCTGAAATATTTCAAAGAGATACATCTACTATTCAAATTTTAAAATCAATCAACTTAATATTACGGTGAATCTCAAATACCTCTAAGTAAAACCCGATAGGAGACACCAGAATTAAAATAATTTATTTATTTTATTAGCTTCTTCAATATTAGCTAACTCGCTTTGTGGCCACATATTATATAAATAATAAGATAAAATACTTTGTTTAAACCATTATTTATTGATAAATCAATATGGTATCTTTTTTATGAATCAATGTATACTAAAATGAATAATACAAGCTTAGACAAAAACAAAACTATAAAAATATAAGTGATGTGTAACTAAGTAGGAACTACTATGAAAACAAATTTAAAAGGTGACTATTTGCAAAAAGGATTTGGTTATTTATAATATTTAGTTTGCTATTTATTATTTTTAAAATTTAAAATTTAACTAACTATACCCCTAGTATTTGTATGAATAATATCTAAACCCTTGTTAATGTCAAAAGAATAGTTTGTTTCCAAAAGATGATCAGCGAATTAAGAATAGTTATTGATGCATCTCAAGTGCTCCTTAATTCTAATATCAAAATATCTGCATGTTTTACCTATATAAAAATGATTACAATCATTGCAAATTAATTTGTAGATCCCCGATTTTTTTAAATATCATCCTTATCTTTGTTATTTAATATATACTTCTTTAATTTGTTATTAGTGTAAAAAGCTGTTTGTATTGAATTTTGGATATATTTTATAATTGAATTTGAAGTATGATTATTTAAAAACACTGTTTTTCTCCACTGCTTCCCACTATCAATTATTGGTGGGTAAACATATGATCTGATAAACTTTTTCTTATCCTTTTTGTTTAACAAATTATCTATTAATTTAATATTATAACCATAATTAATTGCAATTTGTTTAATAATATTTAATTCTATGTTGAAGTTTATGGATAAGGGAACATTAAGTAATCTACTAAGCATGACATGAAAAGTAATGTTTTTGTGATGATGAAAACGGATGAATAAAAGTATTATGTATTACTAGTATAAGTATCTTTACGAAATATGTTTTTTATAGTCTTTTAATCGGCGATTTAAATTTTAAAAAACAATGAAAAACACACATTAATGGGATCGACATAAATATTATTTAGTAAAAAAATATTGTGTTTTTGATATAAAGCCTCAAAGCATTTAAGTAAATATAATATATTATTATTATATTTCGTATATAAAAGACTTTTCTATATTAAGGCAATTCTGTGGCACGCGGAAAATGAATTTAATGGTCGCGGTCTTTCTTATAGTGCTTGTATTTTCTTAATTATGACAAATAACATTCAGTTTATAAATTTTACATTAGTGTGAAGGTCCTATCTAAGTTATAATTTTAAAAAGTCAAATCTATTATATAACTTCTGATATAAATGAACAATAAAAATCCATACTTTCGTAAAAAACGCGGAAAAATTAATAATTTATGAAAGGGAAGCCTTAATGAATTGCAGCTTTAACGCTTCACAAGATTATCAGATCGAAGTTCTGCTGCCACCGATACATGCTCCCTTTTGATATCCTGACTCTTAGTTTAAAGAAAACTCTAACAATAAATATGTAGAAAATATAAAAATCCGAACACAATAAACTATAATTTCACGAATAACCTATTTCACGAATGTGTGGTATATATTAAAGCAAAAGCAAGAAAAAAGAGTTGGAAATATTTTCCAATTAATTATTTAGGGGAAAAAAAAATATTCGATACGATTTCATAAAACTGTAGTTATAAATATGTTAGTATACTGGTGCTAAATAATATATAAGCTTACATTATTCATATAAGTTCCATATTTTTTAAATATTCTGCATATTTTTATTGATAATTTAATTTTATATTTAAATTTATTAACAAACAATTTATTTTATGTGTAATTAACATCAATGTGTAACTCGTACCCACTGTGTTGGTGGGTTGTTAAATTGTGATTCACGCACGCGGTGAACGGTGTGTGGTGTGTAAGCGATAATAATATATTTATTGCAACATTTCATAATTTTTTACATTCTGTTATCAAAATATAAATTTTCCTTACAACTAATTAATTAATAAAACAAATAAAATATGAGAATAATTGAGCAGTAATTTATAACGCCAGTCGAGTTAATGTGTGAAAGTAAATAATATGAAAATAGATATTGGAAACAGGAGAAAACTTGACTGTTTATTGAGCTAGAATTGACAGTGGATTTGGTTCTATGGTTTACGGCCTCACTAAACTATAATTATCCCATATTATGCATCACTTAATTATAGTCGTGTCGTTGTGCATTCACGTGATCTAACCGATGGTATTAAGCAATGTGTAACGCTGATTTATGTATTGTCCTGGTGCAAGGCTATCGTTTAATTTGCAAACGTTACATGATACAAACATTGTTTTTTTTTGTAACTGATTATATTTTTTCCCCGAATTTCCGCGCTTTAATATATAATAGCGAATCCAATGAATAATACTAAAAAAAATAATTAAATCTGGCCACTAAACATAATCACAGTTATTAAACAAAATTGAGAATGTTTTATTTATTTATACAAACACAACAGTCCAATTTCTTTATAAGGTTCAAGCTACTCACGTAAGTATTGTCTGAGATTGGAAGTTTTTGGACACCTTTGGTTGATTTAATCTGATCATCTCTTATCCTTATATTAATAAATTAAATAAAAGCTTATTAGAATGCAAATTTTCAGAAAATATCGTAGCTTGATAATTAAACCAAAGTAAATGTGTCACTGAAAAAATGACACGGTTAATTTTTGATAATTTATTAAAACACTTTTTAACTTTATTCCACTATTTTTTATTTAATGACCATTACGGTTTCAGCCTGTCACGGCCATCTTCAGACTGGTACACTTTTATCTTAAGCTAGGTTATTTATACAATTCAATACAATGACAAAGGAGAATTATCAAACGATGCTATGCACCTACTTTCAACAACACTTTCGTTAAAGATAGAAATGTTTAAATCCTACACATCTGTAATAAAGATAAAAAACTAGATAAATTAGAGTTATTTGATATTAACCGCCTAGCTAATAAAATTCAACCTAAATTTATTATGACTAAACAATTAGAATCAACTGCTCAGTCTCCGTTAATATATAATTAATGCTAATTTAATGTATTTATTATAAATATATACATATGAAATCAATTTTGTCGAAAAATATTGTTTTTGCGCTACCGGGATTCGAACCTGGATCTCTATTTCCAATCAGGGGAAGTACACTACCAATTGTGTTATAGCGTCAGAATTTTTACTGACAAATTTTCGAACCTATATGTTACACTTTTTCAAATTAATACATCTGTCGTTCCACTGCTTGAAAGCCATTGCTACATTATTTTTACGGAATCTCAAATAACCTTTGAGTAAGCCGATAGCAGACGCCAGAATTATCAATTCATTTTTATAAAATTTTGGACACATTGACACAACTTATATTATTAAGAAGAACATATTCTTATTGTGAAATTTGTCATGAAAAATACTGGCGCTATAACACAATTTGTAGTGTACTTCCCCGGATTGGAAATAGAGATCCAGGTTCGAATTCCGGTAGCGCAAAAACATCTTTAGATAAAATTGATTTTATATGTATATATTTATAATTAATACATTTAATTAGTATTTAAAACATCACAGACCCATGTTCTGAATAATTACAACTTCACAATAAAATGTGTTCTCCTTAATAATATAATTAATGTAATAATAACGTAAACATGCTATATATAGAATATACATAATTGATTAAAGTACCAAAATTTTTACTAATATGTAAATACTTTTGATTTCCCATGAAAATAATAAAATCTATAAAATTTACTGTAATAGTACTTAACATATAAGGGAAAATCCCAAAATTATAGTCTAATTAGCACCAACTTTCAAATTATATAGGCTCACTGAAAAACACCTCTGTATTGAATTGTTCAAATTATCCTAGCTTAATAGAAAAATGTACCAGTCTGAAGATGGCTGTAACCGGCTGAATTCGGTAATAATCATTAAATAATAAATAGTGGAAAAAAGTCGAAAAGTGATTTAATAAATTATTTAGAAATAGTTAATTATTGATTTAGGAATTAATTTGTTTGAATATGATGTATACATATGTGAACAACAAATAATGATACAAAAAATAATTAATAATATGAATGAAATAGAAGCGCCAAACAATAATATTAATTAATCAAATCAGAAATGGACACTTCGCTTTGGGAGAATCGTTTCGGTAGGTTGTCCTTTTTGCGATGCGGTCTGTGGGACTCGTGCCGGAAAGCCGATATGAAGCCGGATGCGGGACCATAGCTATTTTTAATTTGCCCGGCAGCTAAATATTAAAACAGTTTTTCAGCAACCTCCCTTGTTAACAGTGAAATATGGAAATCGGGTAAAGGGAATTGTGTGTCCGACGCGATTCTCTGAAAATGCTAAAATATTTTGCTTGGAGTTACACAATTTACGTCAGAAAAAAGATTGCATTGCGGATAACAAAAAAAATTGCCGAGCGTAGGACATGCTCCCGTATGAGGCTATTTAATTCACAGTTCGCATAGCTTCAATCATTTTCACAAAAAAACACATTTTTTTTGTTTAAACAATAGTAATTCAAACACAGTGGTAGTTGAACTTCTTCTTTTTCTTTTAAATAGGCAATCCACCTTTCAAGAGTGATTAGTGCCATTAATCAAGTTAAAACTTTATTTTATAGAAAAAAGTACAAAAATATTATAGAATTGGAAATATTACATTACAAGTCAATACTATTGTCGTTCAAAAAATTTGCTATTATATAGCATAAATGTGGGGGAGTTAAGGGAAAAAAGATGACACAAGTTAACTGGGAGTTGAAAATTACCATTGACGAGATTACTGTAAAAAAAAACCTGTGATCCGCAATGAACAGGGAAAAAAGATATGGTCAAGGGTTTCCTCCTCAGCACCACACTCACATATTGGGGAATCTATTAAGTTCAATCTGAATAAATGTGAGGCTACCTGGCAATGCCCAATTCTCATTCTAGATATATTTGATATTGTTCTTTTGGAGAATTTCCTTTTGGACAACCAGGGGGTACAGGGAATAGAACTTTGAATTATTTAAAGCCGATTTCCTTTGTGATTATTTAAATCTATCCATTGTTTAGTCCAAATAGAGTTCGTATGTTTTTTTTACCATATTTAGTCTGTCATTCATCGGGAAATGGAATTGATGGGAAAAAAAACTCCAGGAAGAGTGGCCTCCTTAACCAGTTTATCAGCACATTCATTTCCATGAATTTTCTTATGTGCATGAATCCAAACGAATGACACTTCTTTATTGTTGCTGCACAAATTAAATATACATTTTCTGTAGTTGAATTTACTATGGTTGAAATTTCGGCTGAATCACGATATTATCATAATAAAACGTTTCAAAATATTGTTTACGCAACTGATAGAGAAACGAAATGTAGGAAGAGTGATAAGAATTTGGTATAGGGACAGAATAATAAGGGCTCCAAGACCAACCAAGAAGCAAGACTTACCTGGATTTTATTGCTGTACTCACAGCTCACCTAAACTTTAAGAAACTTCTTCGATGATTACCACAAAGCAATGTGTATCCTCCAATAGGGATTGAAAATTTTCGGCACGCACTGCGAGAAACCGAAACATAATAGCAACAGTAACCGTACAAAAGTCAGTGGGATGTTCACTTCTTGACAGCTCAAAGATAACACACACGGAAAAAGTCGTGCACTGAGGTAAGAAAGGAGGGGCAGATAGGTGTAGTAAACATAAAGGAGCATCCACATGCGCGCACGGCGACCGGCGACCTTGGACCTGTCATAAATACCGAACATATATGTTTTCATTATTAAGGAGAACACATTCTTATTGTGAAGTTGTAATTATTCAGAACACAGGTCTGTGATATTTAAAATACTAATTAAAAGATATACATATAAAATCAATTTTATCGAAAAATATTATTGTTGCGCTACCGGGATTCGAACCTGGATCTCTTTTCAAATCCGGCGAATGTGCATTACCAATTATGCTACAGCGATAGTATATTTACGACGACAATTTTCGAACCTATATGTTACACTTTATCAAATGAATACATCTATCGTTCCATTATTTGAAAGCCATCTGCATTGTTTTTACAGAATCTCAAATACCTTTGAGTAAACCGATAGCAGACGCCAGAATTAATAATTCATTTTTATTAAACTTTGGATACGACTTTCGGGACGAGTCTCGAGATATCTGAATGCAAACTGAGTAAATCAACAAAAAATGTATATTACAACCTAAATTCGCGATAAAACTCTCCATACGATATCTACTGTCGTTTAGAATGTAATATAATATTTTTTGGCAATATAATATAAATAAATACACCTACAGACAACTTCTGGATGAGATCCAGGTTGACACAAATACTCTCACTGCTTTCACATACACCGCGCTGCCTCAATTTGCTAATTCTGCGAAACTTAACGAAAATAAATATTTAATCTATCCAGGTTAAGAATAGCTTCTAAATGCGGTACTAATATTAATATATTTTAATACAAAATCCCACACAATGTCCCACGTCGCGGCGTGTGTTATGAAGGAGAAAAGGATAAGGGAAATGTTGGAAGGCAACGATTAATAACAATTTTACATAGTCCCGGATTAAAGAAAAAGAAAATTCAAAGGCTGACAATTGATTCCACATTCAAGCGGTCGCACGTTTAGCGCGACAGTTGGCATATACTGAAATGAATTCCTCTTATTTCCTCTCTCCAAGCAATTATCTGCAAAGGAAGAACAACTATAAACGTTCAAGATGCCTCACTTATTATTTATGAAATTTATCTGTAAAATAAATATAATATAATATAATCGATACTCGAACTATCATCGATCAGTATTATGGTTTTTATTAAAATATTACGTTATTGAGGAGAACACATTCTTATTGTGAAGTTGTAATTATTCAGAACACAGGTCTGTGATTTTTTAAATACCAATTAAATGTATTAATTAGAAAGATATACATATACAATCAATTTTATCGAAAAATATTGTTGTTGCACTACGATAGTTGTATTAATTTGAAAAAGTGTAACATATAGGCTCGAAAAATTTGTCATCAAAAATACTGTCGCTGTAGCATAGTAGGTAATGCACCTTCCCCGGATTGGAAAAGAGATATAGGTTCGAATCCCGGTAGCGTAACAACAATATTTTTCGATAAAATTTATTTTATATGTATATTTCTCCAATTAATACATTTAATTTGTATTAAAAATATAATCTCGTCTAATAGTATGACAAGGCGAATAATCATAAAATAACTGAGAATTACGTCAAATTTGATTTTAAATATTCACCATTGGCAATGCATACATTTTGATGCTTTATAAACTTTAACGAAAAATTTTCAAACTCTAAATTATATTCGGGATCACAATAATGCAAAATTATCATAGTAGGCATATATGCAATATAGAAAACTGCATAAATAAAAGTTGTATAAAAAAATAGAATAATTTTTTTACGTAGAAAAAATCACGAGTTTGTCATATTTTTTTAAATTAATAAATAAGTAATATATTTCGAATAATTCTATTCGAAATTTTCTATGAATCTTTTTGTTTGACAAGTTACACTATAATTGTATAATGTTATGGAAGGATATCTTACGAGCTTCACTTTTCCTATCGCCGTCTTCCCGTCAACAGCTCCAAGAACCGCCTCACAATTAACTATTACATTTGTAAAGTTTGCTACTATAAACTCGGTGCAAGCAGTTATAGGTTTCTTTCTCTTAACCTGCAGCCTGCCACACTCACATATACATAATACACTCCGCGTCATCAAACGTACACGAGGGTGGTGGATGAACTATTGAGAACTAACTACCTCACACTAATCACATTATTTATGATTCGAGTCGACAAACATACATATACATCAACACACATTCACGTGTTAACCCACACATATTCTTTCAACCATTCATAACTGCACAACAAACATTAATCCCAATAATATTGTTCCGTATTTGCAAAACACACTTTAACGCGTTTGTAATATCAGGCGCGAATTTTATTGTTGTCACATGCCCGCTTCCAAATTTCTTACCGATTACCTATCTCAATGCTTCCTCACGTGTGTGAAATGTGATCTTGGCACCAACAGATGTCTACTTGAGCGATATTGTGTTCGATCTCGACATCGCAATACCATTCGCGGTGTAGACCCTTTCAACTCCAGTGCACCAGCACTGTATTGTGTGTGGTCTTGTGTTTTGTGATCATGTATTGTTTATTGTTTGTTTGTATCGTGGATGAACATTGACATCGCTGTCTTCAGTCGCTAGCGGAGATCGGCTCATCCACGTGCCATTATTGTGTGATTTCGACGGTGACCACGGGGATTTGCGGAGACGTTATATTCAAGATCAGACCGAATTCCGATTTCCCGAGATCACTGGTCCTTCATCTAAACCCCTATCCTCTCACCGACCTCTCCTTATACCACGTTTCTCTATTTCCCCCACACCTTGCGGTGATTCCAATTTACGACTGGAATTGTCGTAATTTATACCGCTGGTTGTGTGACCCGGAGATTGCACTATTAAAATATCATTGAGCAAAAATAAAAATATATTTTTTAAATGATATAATAATATTTAAATATGATATTTTGTGTATCTATTTTAGATATTATTAAACATATTTTAATTCCTCCGGTGAATGTTTGATTCATTCGGTATCTTTAAAAATATCAATATTATTTTATCTTTATTCCTATGCATATATTACTTATTTTTCAAATCTCATCGCTCGCCTTACTTCACCCGTATTTCAAGTATCCAAATATTCTACGAATATCCATGGATTGTCAATATCAGTACTATTCCATTCGAATGATCCTAATTTTCAGTGAAGCGGCACTAGGACACGTCTCGGCCGATGCAGGGACGATGCACATGTGCATGCGCTGCATATTGTGAAAATTCTCAAAAACGGCGGTGCATTCCAACATGTCCTCGGACCCGAGCAGTGGAAATTTTCACTGCAAATCTGCACTAAAAATTCGCAGTAGAAATGCGCAAAAGTGAGCGATGTGCAACCGGACGGATAAATAAATGGCATGTGCAGCCTGCCTGCTGGCCGCCGAGTTACTTCATGGGAACAATCGTCCACTAACTGGAACGACTCTTATAATGTATTATTTAGATTTTTTGTTAGTTCAATTCATAATCTGCAGAGCGGTTTTTATTGATTTAATTAAATCAAATAAATTCAACACTAATATACAAGTGTGTTTTCTTTTTGGACGTATATAAAAAACTCGGGTTAATCAATCTAATGCATAAATTGATGCTGATTTGCACCTACGGTTAAAGGTTAAAAAAATATTATTGTAAGAGGCTAAGGTATTTTTTAAAGAAGAAGATTACAGTAGGTAGCAAAGTATATTGCCAATTATTATAAGCTTTACATAAAATTATGTGAAATTACTAGCTTTTGTAGTAATACAGTAGTGGAATAACATTTTTTTAGGAATGGGCTTTAATATTTACATCATTAAATAAATAAAATTTGTCTGTGAAATAAATCATAAGACGCGATTGAGTTTTTTGATTTCAAATTAATGGAATAAATTTATACATTAAATTATGTTTAATAAAGCAACCTTATTTTAAGGAAGGAATACGCTAGATAAGGGAAAATTGTAATAGTATAATAATCCAAGAACTGATTCTGCAAATTTATTTTTTTGTAGTAGAATAAATAACTTAAGTGCACAGAAAGAATGGGGGAAAAAAGTGATTTCAACTACTTATAACAAAAAGTCCATACAGTACGTTTTATCACTCAGGGCAATTGAAATATCTATTATCAAAATAAATTAAACAGATTACAACATGAAACATATTTCTAATTGTTGAATTCATATTAGATATCGAATTGAAAATCTATTTATTTAGAAATTCTGTTTGTCTAGAACACACACGGAATACTCATTTTTTGCGTGTATTTGGCTGCTTAAGTATATTTATTGAGAAATATTTACACATAAGCTAAATATTCCACAGTTTTATATTATTTGTTTACTCAGTTTTATTTATTTCTGGCGTAGTTTTGTAGCATTATACGTATTGTAATGTTAAGGAATGGCTATATGCTTATTTCTCTTTATGTGTTGCGAAAAAGTTAAAATTCGTTGAAGGCATCGAAATATCGTCGAGTGCCCCGGGTGGGTAAGGGGATTATTATTTGCTTTCAACCCTTTTGACGATATTAACAACCACGAAATGGCTTTGACCCGAGGCTGAAACTCTGAAAGTGATTTCTCATATGTCAAGTGCTAAATCAACAACATAGAATGGTGTGGATAATGACTCTAGAAACATACATTTTATGATATATGTACATTATATACGAGTATGCCTGCTTTCGTCACAGAAAAACGCCAGAGGTCATGAATTTAATTTTAGAATTTTAAGTATTATTTTATGAGCTAAAAATATATTTATGACCAATGTCCATGGAATAAGATACGATAAAGTAAATCTCAGAGATTTAATTGAGATAAATCTCAATACAATGTACACGTGTTGAGATTTTAAACTGGAGATAAATTCAAAGATCAGCATGAGACAACAACTCAAACCCGAGTACACGACATTTGATTTGACAGCAAGACAAGTGCGCAGAACATGAACTATAGATTCAAATTCACCTAACCGACATCAACGGACTAACATTTTTAGATTGAGGCGCGAAGTCTCGGTGTATACCGGTGAATCAAGAAAGTAGTGAGTTGTCTCCAAAGAATCTCATATAAGCATAATTCGTGTCTCATAAAAATCTCATCTATGGACACAGGTTTTTACTGACATCATATTTTCCATAAACAATATCATGCATAATTGAGCAGAAATCTTTAACTCACTGAAAAATAACGAAGTGTTTTAAAACACTATTTAAGACATTTAAAATATTTTTTCCCCCGCTTTACACCGAATTTAGTATTTATAATATATTATGTCTTTAAGAGTTTTTTCAAATACTTTCTAAAATTACAATATAATTTAACCCATACTACTACAAGATAACGATTAAATAAAAAAATATATATATATTTCCAACCTGAAGATCGGAGCTACAGTTGGCGGAGAAGCACTGGTGTGTGATGCCTGGTATTTATTAAGGATATATATATATATACATATCATGTAACTCAACAGGATCCGCTTCAATCTAATATGTATAAAAAATGTTTTCTGTAGCAAATAGATCCACTCAGATCCGCAACTATTCATTTGGAATTAAACATGTGATTAAAACGTATAAATTAAATGATTTGATAAATTTTCTCATTTTCAAATTTTATTAACATCTCACAAATTTAATACGGAATATTTCGTATACAGATTATCAACGAGTCGATAATGACCATGAAGATTAGTTCACGTATGACATTAAGGTACAATGTAAAAATAATTATGACAATTAGGGTTACACTTTTTTATGGTACATGTAATAAAACAGTTTTATTAAACACTTTAAATTTTTTTTTATGAATGTTGGATGTTGACATATAACAAGGCCTAGGGCACATTGAGTGTACAGTTTTTTTTAACCCTAATTTATGACATGAAGTTTATAATTTAAAATAAATAATAAGAAACACTTTATACTTTTAAAATTAGCAATATTAACTTTGTGGTTAAAATTCATATTTTTATTTATTATCTTTGTTTTATGTACCACTTAATTGAGTTTAAATACATCTACCGGTTTCGAAAAATACCACTTTCTTCTTCAAGATGTCATATCTAACTAAAACATATATTATTGTTTCTTTACCAGAATCTATTTTTTAAAAAAAAAAAATTTTAGTACCTAACTCAAATTGTTACTATCGAATCGATTTATCGTAGAAATTTTAATATAAGAGTAAGGGAGCATTTGAGATGTTTGAATAATAATGGGCTTTCAGAATTTGCTAATCATTTGATAGAAAATGGTCATGGTTTTGATAAAAAATTGGGATTGTCAATTTTGCATGTAAACGGTGTTGGTCACAAATTAAATAATTTGGAATCGTTGGAGATAAATAAAGCGTGTAAAACTAATCAAAAAATTATAAACAACCAACTAAATTTAACTACGAGTCCCATTCTAAAAATTTTTCCTAAAAATTATTCGAGTAAATTTGTATTAAGTAACGATTTGAGTTAGGTACTAAATTTTTTTTTTTAAAATAGATTCTGGTAAAGAAACAATAATATATGTTTTAGTTAGTTATGACATCCTGAAGAAGAAAATTGTATTTTTCGAAACCGGTAGATGTATTTAAATTCAATTAAGTGGTTAATAAAACAAAGATAATAAATAAAAATAAGAAACTCTTTGTTTAAAATCACTATTTATTGATACATCAAGATGTTTCGATACTTATGGTCTCTTCTTCAGGAAATAATGTATACTAAAATTAAAAATGCAAGCATTCATAAAAACAAAAATATATATACCATAGGTATATATTATTATATATTAAACATTTTAATATATCAATACTGGTTTAAACAAAGTGTTTTTATTATTATTTATATAATATATTGCCACAAAGTAAATTTGAAAATATTAAAGAAGAAATTCCTTGCATTATAAATGACTTTTAAATAAATAGATAAATATATTACAAATAAATGTGAGGAATTCACGTTTTATTTGTTCATTGTATTCGGAACATGTCGTTTCTTGATGAATAAACCGTAGTAAATGCAAAAGTCAAATCTTTCTTGCGAAAAGAGCAGGGTTGCCACCGAATGTGAACCCGGGACCTTTCTATCTTTCTGTGTTTTTATTTTGAATCGGTTGTGCGATATACCCAAGTCTCTGCTATTATTAATTCTATCCAGCATTCCAATCGCTTGAATGCTCAAGGTTAAATAAAAACCTTTGTCGATCCTATTTCCTTTGCGCTTTCTCATTTATCTCGATATTCAATTCGGAATATATGTAAGAAGGCTTTTTATGGGTAAAATATTTCGACCAATATATCTCATTTCCCTGGTTTTCGTGTGTTGTGCGTTTTTTCGGACATGTTTTATTTCGGGTCATTTATTTTCTTCAGGGAGCGTGGATACTTGGGGTAGTAACTAATACAACCTTAAATCCATTCAGACAGGGGGTAGTTGTCTAGACTCTGTTATACAATATGTACAGATAATTTAAAATAATTATATTTTATGGTTCCAACATACCAATAGCTTTAATACACTTATGTTACACTTATATTATACAAGAAAAGTGCTCTTTCAGTTGGGAAAAAACTATTATCTTTTATTTGTTTAAATTAGCATGTAAATGTTAGCCTGTTCAGCACAATTCTAATGTTTCATACGTTTCATGAATTAGGATGGATACTTGGTATTTTATATACCTTATTTTGATGTCGATATATTACAGTAAAACCTACTAAAAATTATTAACTGCAACTAAAAAAATGGAGGGGGTTACTTCAAAAATAACACTGTACTTGGTACATTGACGGAATATTATAATAATACCAAAAAGTAACACTAGAATTCAAAAAAATACAAAATTATATATCTGTAAAAGTATAAATAATATATTATGTTTACATAATTTATTTGATGTGTAAACGATATACTAAATTATTTACATATTGGAAAACGGCTCGAGCGCGCTTATGAAGATGTATGAGAGTGTACGAGGCAAGAGTTGTATGTAAGGATAGAAAAGTGCGTCGTTCTATTCCTTCTACCTGTTGTAATTATGTGATTACAGTGAAATCTCGATCGATCGTTCCTCGATTAATCGTTTTTCCGCATGCGTTATTTATTTCTTCCAGTCCTGAATTAATTTCATACAGAACACGCAAAAATAGCTCGCATCGATCGTTCCTCTATGCATTATTAATCGTTTAAATACCGCAGCATATGTAACTACACTGGTTTGTTTTATAATTGCCTGCCTAGCATCACATTAACGTTAAAGAGCGAGTCCTGCCACGGTGGTAAAGGGTCGAAAGAGAGGATCTCTGTTTTGCATCATCAGTGATGCAACATTGGCATTGGCAAATCGCTGAAGCCCAGGTGTTTTAAAAGTACGATAACTTTATCAGTAAAATATTACGTAAACAAAAAGGCATGGATGCCTACGAATATTTTAAATTTATTTTTAAGGGACCTTGACACAGAAATGAGCGTGAAACAACGAAATATTTTATTATTTGTAGACAACTGTGCAACTCGCCCAAGTGATTCTTGAATTGAAGGAGACAGCAGGAAAAGTTGAAGAGAATTATTGTTCTTTATCTATGCCCGTACTATTGTTTTCAGAAGCATGCACGCCTTCAAAAAATTGAAACCTTGTTATTGTGCACACAACTGATACCGAAAAAAATATTATTTGCAACACCGAAAAAACAAATTTTGATGAAATATTTCGTATGATTTAATTTATTTTTTGTTTCTATACAGCTATCTAATTTTATTTGTATTTAAAAATATTCATTAACATGTGAAATATGTATCATTTGTAGAATGTGATGTATGAATGTAACTTTTTTCTATATTCCCGCATTCATAGTTTATTTTAATACGTTCCTTCAAAAACGATAGATAGAAGCTTCACTGTAATTTGTTTGAATCTGTATTATACAACTATATTAAATGAATACTCAAAAATGTATAAGAAATGTAGGAGTAAAGGAGAACACGATGAGAGTGATGATAGAGACATGTGTATAAAGAAGTGATAATATTAAAAGGGCGTCAAAAATGTACATATGATGATTAGTATGTTAGAGAACATCAGTAGCACGTCTACTTTGCTCTTGACGATTTAATGTCATTACTTTATCGCGTGTGCCATTTTTTCTGTTTTTATCTAAGCGTTACTATTAATGAACTGAATCGTCTTCCATGTTAGAGAAACATCAGAAACTAAACACGCCAAACACTTTTTAATATCCAACGCCCAATCAAACGTCAATAAAAAAACTTGATATTTTTATTTTGAAAACCGATTACAATGAAATAATTATAATTATTATATACATACCTTCGTTATATTTAAATCAACTTATCATTTTGAGTCCATATTGTGTAATGTAACTTCCGAACAAAAATTAAAGGTATGAATGTTCCACCTTGTTTCATTTGTGATGAATAGGTAGAAATTTAAGGGTTTTATTTATACGATTACATATCTACAACACTTAAACTAATTTTATTATTTATTCGATAACATGGTGATGTGGGATATAGTATACACCCTGGCTATTCAGATAGGTTTCCGGAATATTGTTCGCAAACAATTGTTCGCGGCCACAATTGTTCGCGGCCACAATTCTTCGCCCGGAAAATTGTTGACTTAGTATACTCCAAAAAATATAAATGTCACTGTTTTAATTTATAATGACATTTCAATTTTTTTGGCTGTTTTAAATTAAGACGGATTGTTTTACATTTGTACCGTAAATTTTTTTATGTCTTATTTTTATAATGGTTAGCTTACATTAGTTTAGGTTTAGAACTTTGTTTTATTAATAGATGTTTTATTTCATACACTATACTATTGTGGTACCTTTAAAAAAAACAAATTCATTATACTACGTACAAAGATATAGAAGTATTAATTGCCAAAAAAATATATCCAAATAATAATTACATTTATCTAATATATATATTTTTTAATGCATGCGGTGAACAATTGTGGGGCAGTCAATTGTGGACACAAAATGTTCCTTGATCCATTCAGATATAGTCACTAAACATAGCAGAGTTATTGCAAGCAATGTTTTGGAACTGAATTGTTGTCACTTGACATGGCGAAACATATAAATCATTTTACAATTAGGACAACGGATCGGCTAATTTGCGAACTTCAGTAGCACCATCGCATCGGGTCGGAGTAGACGCCATAGATGAAAATGCTGCCTCTGGCCGATGAAGCTGTTTAATTGTTTAGTTAGTTATTTAGACACGTGGTTGTTAGTTATCATGAATTGTTTAATCGCCTATCCAACCTACCTACTCACGAGGTTTAAATATACATGACGTATGTCTATAGAAAAACGGTGAATAATTTACAAAAGAATGCGTCCATGCAGAAATATTTTCCTCGAGAATAATTCCAAAGAACATTTCATAATCCACATTACGTTATTAATGTCTAATGCATTTTATTTAAAGTAAAACTAAAACAAACGAATATATATAATTTATGCAATTTACTTTGTATTTAACAACACGAGTTTTGGAATAATTATTTTCCGTCATCAAAGTATTAAAAACTAAACCTTAACATAAAATTATATTTTAGGGTCCGTATCCATAGTACTGGATAATCTCTGAGATTTAGTTAAGATGCATCTCAATACCGTGTACACGTGATGAGAGATCAGCTTGGGAGGCAAAATCTCAAACCATTTGATACGTGGACATAAACGTCACTTAAAACTACAATTCAAAATCATCCAAATGACAAACATGACATTGACATTGACATTTGACGTCCGAGCATGAAGTAAGGCGCAATATGACGAATCATTGAGACACGATTAATACACGGGGACTGCAAAAGTCGAGAGTTATCTCCAAAGCATCTCATGAGAGCAAAAATCTCTTTCGTGGACACAGGGCCACTATTTCAAAATATATGTTTTAAAATAGTTATAGAATCTAAACCACTGTGAGTTATTTATATTCGACAGGTTTCGGAAAAATACATTTTCCTTCATAAGGATGAAAAAACTAACTGTATATAAACTAAAAGTATCTAACTGCATAAAATTAGTATTATAAAATATACGGGAATATAGCCTAAAATATTGGAAACATTTTAGGAGGTAAAATGTAATATTTTTGTTATTTTTTCACGCTTTACTTATTTCTATCGATTCTAAATTATTCAATTAAAGATCAACATTGCTTAAATATTTTATTTTATTTTAATATAAGAAAATATAATACATTTTTAGAATAATCAGTAGGATATATATATTTCTTTTAACATTTATTTCTTCTCTATGAGAGTAAGACTCGTGTATACAGAAGGAGTATATACATGAGTTTATGTTTCAGGTAGTCTGTGTACATATTTTTTTACTTCAGATATAAATTTATAGTTGTCTGTAATTTTTCTAGTTGTGATGGGAAGATTATTAAAAAGTTTGATGCCTTGATAAATATAGTGATTTTGGGTTGCAGTATATTTTAATTTTAGAATATCAATTTGGTCTCTAAATTTTGCAGATCATCGGAATTCGCTTCTAAAATTTAATTGGTTTAATTTTGAAAATTTGGATTATTGAATTTTTTTTGTATATTGCTATTATTTTTGGAACTTTGAAATCTGTGAAAAGTTGTATTCTAAATCCCAATTTTTCATCATTTTCCAATAAATGATATAAAAAATTCTGAACTGCATGATTATTTAAAATTCTCAAATGCTCTTTGACACTTCTATTAAAATTTCGCCACGTTCTTTTATGTTTATTACAAATGTTTAACCATAATGTTATTGCAGTAAATACATACAATTTAACCAATGTATATAGGGTGTCCTGTAAGTAGTAGACCTAACGAAAACCATCGATATCCGAGACCATGTCCCATCGGAATAACTCATCATACTTCTAATGAACGTCGCACGGTTTTTGAGATATTTAAACTTTAATGAATTTTTGAATAATTGGTACCCTTTGTTACTTTTATCAATGTAATTTACAAAAATTAAAAAATATCGTATTCTGTTTTTGATTATTATTTCTGATAAGTTTTCTTATGAAATATGTGTCACTGTTTTTTGAAAACAGAAACAGTTTTGCCAGGAAAAATGTGAATGTGGACCATTTAACATGTTTCAAAAATGTTTAAAGCATTGTGCAGTAAAAAAAAAATATCGTGACCTGAGTGCCCATTAGCTTGAAAACATTTACGTTTAATGTCAATTTAGGAACGGGAAAAGAAAAAGAATACTTGTACTTAAAAAAAAGTTATTGCTATTTTAATGCTGATGGGAGCATTTTATGAAAAATTAAATAATTTTTTATTAAATTGCAGGCCTTGCTTCAGGTGTAAACTTGCAATAATGCATTAAAATGTGCAGTAATTTATATAAGTGGCCATTATTTTATTAAAATATTACAAAAAAAAAATTTTTTTTGTAAAGTTTATTGAACACTTTTTCAAATTACTGTACATTTTAATACATTATTGCAACTTTGCACCAATGGTACAAATTCACATTTTTCCTGGCAAAAGTGTTTTATTTTTAAAAATGCAGCGACACACTTTTCATAGGAAAACTCATCGGAAATAATAATCAACAAACAGACAGCGATATTTTCTTAAGATTTGGAAATGATATTTAAAAATGTGATAAAGAGTAGATACCGATTATTCGAAAATTCATAAAAGTTCAAATATCTCGAAAGCCGTGTGACATTCATTAGACCAATGACGGGTTATTCTGATAGGACATAGTCTTAGCTATCGATGGTTTTTATTTGGACCACTACTTAAAGGATATCTGTATATTTATCGCCCGTCGAATAAGCATCCTAACGAACGGGCAAGTCAGATAAAAAACCGTCAAAGTAAAATAATATTGCCGTCATATCAACTAAGTACAGATCACAGTCTCATTAACGTCGCTTAATAAAAAAAGATTTTCACTTAAAAAGTAAATTGATAAAGTAACTTTCTTATTGATTGTTTTGATTACAGGATACTAACTTCGTTCCACTTTGCCTGCTCGTATTACGTTTTTATGTGAACCCAAACAAAAAGGTTCCACCCCTACAGGGTGGGCTTCAAGCCAAGGGGCGAACATTTTGTTACAGAATACATGAACGACCGTAAATCTTTGTCTTAAAATGATCCGGATTGTAAAAAGGAGACAACACAAAAGTCACAAATCATTCTAGAATGTTGATTCGTTTTCATGCCATTAAAGTCAACTGTGTGTGAATTGTGTTCAATTTATCATCTATAAAATATTATTTATCTAAACACGGATACCTTTTTTTAAAAATACGTGCAAATATTATAAGTTTAGCTATTACGCAAGTGGGTAGGTCTTGGATTTGTTTAATTATTAATTATTTAACAGATAGGGAATGAAATAAAATTAATTACATCTTGATAATAATAATAAATACACAATACATTTTTGAAGTGCCATGACCAAAAAATCGACCAATATCACTGACTGTTTACTGACCTTCACCGTCGTTCACCACCTTTCTCTGGACGAAACTTAATAGCACGCGTATACGAATAACACTTGTCACAAAAATTCGTCTCAAAAGCACATACATAGTAGAAGATAAAATAAAATTTTTACGAAATTAAACATTGAACCCTAAGAACTGTACTCCCAAAAAAATGTTCACCAAAAATAGTACTGGATTGTAACGGTGTTATAGAATTACAATTAGTTACGCATTGGAACGTGAAACTTGCGACAGTCCCTGGGAAACGTTCGATGAGTAAGTACAAGGAACAACATTTTAGCGAGTGAGAAGTAGAATTACCACATTACAAGAATAATTGGCTGAATGGCACATGCAATTGCCTTAAGGATCTCAGAGGTTACATTTGTAAACATTTAATTTGGATAGGTTAGGTTAGAACACAAAAATACAAATAAAATAGAAACAACAAGTTAATATAGTTAACACTTTAAGATTAAGTATGGTTTATAATTTGGTAAACATTTACTACATTTTTGAATCAAAAGTATTTTGTTGTACACATATTTTCTTTAAATTTGGTAAGCTGTTAAACATAAGCCAAATAATAGTACAGACTTGGGCACGAAACGAGCCGTGAGTGACGAAACTGACACATACCGATCTTAACCGACAAATGATAATTCTCATTTATTAAATTGGGCAATTGTGTATAGTTTGTGTACATGACAAAAAAACTGATGTATACCAACATTTAACTTTAAGTCTCCGAGACGCGAGATGAGACGTGAAATGTTTCATTCGTATATATACCGTTAGGGAGAGAGAGTTTCAAAGGTGCCGACATTCCCATAATTAGATTTAATCATTAAGTATAAAGTTTTCATCTTCTTCTCATTCAATGAACGTTGGCAATCATGCTAGCTACTGGCTAAATCATTACCTCAGGTTATTTAACCATGATGTTCCCCTTCTTCCAGGACCCCGACTTCTAGCAATCTTTCCCTGCAATATAAAGTACAAGATCTAATACTTCTCTGTATGTCTCATCACATATCTGAGATATTGAAGAATTCGGATTTTTATTGTTTAATACTTTTTTTTTTATTCATATGAACCATAAAATCTTCATTCGTAATTCTTCGGTAAGTGTTCATGCTTCTATTCCATAAAAATACCAAGAATATTGTTTACGCGCCTTGTTACTTCAATTGGCACCACTAGGTTTCTTGGTTTATAATAATGTACTTGTGTGTGTGTGTGTGTGTGAGTATTACCGACCTTTTATCGGAAAGCTAAGAAGACGGTAACCGACAGGCGTCATTATTTTTACATCTCGTGCTTCGATCTGTCCAGCGGTTTAAATAAACCACCAGTGCGTGCTTCGGTCGGTCGAAATCTAAAGAAGACAACCCATCTAAAAGAACAATAATATCGGACCAGAAAGACAGCAAAAATAAAAAAAGTTGGTGCAGTTCATATATCATATGTGTGCTTATTGTTAATTGGACACCTGGGAACCAATTATTGAAGGCATTTACACAAACAAACATATAGCATCTAACTAATCGTATTTTCATGCGGATAAAAGTTGCACAACCTTGTTCAATACGGCATTTGATTTCAATATCTTAAATTTATATTGAACCCAGATATATAATACTTTATTTCTTTTGCAATTTCATTCTTGAAATATAAAGAAGTTTTTATTAATTTATCGGAATATTCTACTAGTTAAAAATAAAAATCATGTATATAATATTTGGTGGTTAGATATTTTAAAATATAATTGTCTACAAAATTGCGGAGAGAATTTTAAACAAATTAGATTGTCGAGACAGTCTAATCCTCATTTAAATTTAAAAAATTAAAGTACTTGTTTTGTTTGAGTGTGCTGTGAATTAATCAAGCCCACTTAGAATTTATCAAAAATAATAAAACGTGTAATGCTTACTTAATGATGAAGGTAGTCTTCGTTTTACGACTTTTATTTTGCTTCCTATTAAGCATTCAATGGAGTTGTCTTTGAGTCCGATCTTCTCACGGATCAGCGATCGCCTCGGGCGGTTTTTTCTCAGCAAGACCCTCTCTGCTTCTAAAACAACCTCCTTTCAGTCTCAGCCAATACCTGAAGTCATTTACCAAGAATCGTACAACAACAGACCTTTTCAATCTGACAGAAAAGTTAAAGGAATTGAGTTTAAGAAGGGAAAAAACTTAAGGGTAGGTCTTTTGATAATAGCCAAGACACGCGCTTTTCAAAGAAATCTAAATATTTTAATTACATTTTTTAAGTATGTTCAGGTTCGTTTCTTTTATTCATAAATTTTACTTTTATTTCCATTATTGCAGTGAAACTTTCACAATTTACACTTTATTTTAAAAATAAATTATATTGAAACGCAAACAAATTTACGTACCTCCATACGTATATGATATTTAATGAAAAAATATATGTATATCGATATAAAATGCCGGAGCTCAAAAACATGAGAGCGCCAATTCCGAATCCATCCATATTTCAATTGGTTCATAAAAACATTATATTTTATCGTTTGTCCGAATTATATAAATATGGATTGTAATTATGTACATACGCGCAAACATTGTTTCATCAAATTACTTTAGAAATATCATAAATACCGTAAAAAAAGGGTCGGAATGTTGTTCCACCGCGTTACATGACAAAAAAAGCACTGGGTATATCTGTACATGCTTCTCACAGATAGTTACAATTATAAATGCCCTATTTTCATTATTAATTAAAAAATTTACTTTTTCGTGAATGCGACAAAATGCAATCTTTAAATTCGCCTTTCCCCGTAATCGGTATTATTTTTTTAGGCAGGTACTCATCCATAAAATATTGTGGTCTAGTATATATTAGTAAAGAGTGTTTTTTTTAGAGAAATAGAACTTTAAAATGAAATACAACACATAAAAATCAATGTAATGGCTATGGTATTAGCTTTAATCGAAAGATATAAGATTATGCCATAAGTATTTAAATATGATTTCGTGCATATGGGCGCCGTGGCTGGCTCGAATAAAGCGTAATCTGGAAGTCCAATTTTCGACTTTTTGGAGCTGTTGAAGTCGTATATCGACAATAATGCGACGAATTTTGGCTTCAAAGTCATATATCGTCTTTGGTTTATCGGAGTAGACTAGCGACTTTATATATCCCCACAGAAAATAATCCAAAGTCGTTAAATCGCACGATCTTGGAGGCCAATTCACAGGTTCATTACGCGAAATTATGCGCCCATCAAATGTTTCCTTATAAATTGATTGTGGCGCGCGCTATATGACATGTTGCGCCGTCTTGTTGAAACCACAGCTCTTTCACAATAATGCCATTCAATCGGGGAACGAAAATGTCAGTAATCATGGATCTATCCATTAACCATAACGTTCCGTTCGGCATCATTTTTTAAGAAACAACAGCTTCTTCGTTGTGCACTGTACGATGTGTCTGTGGATGCGTATAATAAATTGGAGTATCCGTGGTACGAAAACGATTCTATCATGTCGACCGTAAAATGAACGTAGTGCACGGTAAGTTTCGCGTACTGAACCACGATTTTCGAAATAAATTTGCTCTATTTGCAAGCGTTGTTCTGGAGTAAGTCTATACATAGTGAAATGGCAAACCAAACTGAGCACAAATCAGCTATCGGCTGTCAAATTACGTGTCGCTAGAAAAATTGTTGCCAATTCGTAAAAATAAACCTAAAACACCTTTATACGAATGCATATACTCACATATATAAATATATTAAAATTTTCCAACCAGATTATTTTTGCTGAAATTTAATGTGGCGTTTGTTAACAGCTTTGAATATCACATATTAGTATCTTCTTCGAAATTGAAATTAATTAAATAAAAATGTATTTTTTTCTGTATTTCACACAAAACGTCATCCGAACATTCCCGGCACATGTTTTTAACGTAGTATACGGATCGTTTAATTGTGAAAATATTATCTTTATAAATGAAACGTGTACTTAACATTCGTCGTATATTAAAAATGTTTTTTTACTCTTCACATTTAAATTTAATTAAATATATTGTATATGCGAGACGACATTCGATTCAATAGAATTTATTATGAATTCATCCGACTTCATCAGTTGTACTATGCCTTGAGGGTTTTACTTGGAACTCTGAGAATATAACATTGTTTAATTGTACAACACTATCTCTTGATAATTATTCTTGGAATACACACTACACTTTCGCCATAATACACCTTCAAAGTTATCGTACTACCTTCTGCGCATGTGTGCTTAGTACGACTGCAATTACCTGTGCAAAATTTGATCCCGATCGCATAATTTACCTTCCGGTTATTACTGTGAAAACATGTTCGCTTCGCTAACAGTTTTCACCAAGGAGGAACAATGAGCAGTGATTCTATTTCTCTGGTCGGAGGATGTGAAAGGGGCTGAAATTCATCGTAAACTTTTATTACAATACGAAGACAGTGTTTTTTCATATAAAAGTATTTTTTGTGAATCGAGGTTTAAAATTTGCCGGACGAGTGTGACGCACGAAGAGGAAGCAGGATGCCTGTCAACCTTTAACATGGACAACAAGATTCAGCAAGCTCGAGAGATGGTTCCATCGGTGAGGTAGCGTCTTATTTGAACATCAGTCATTAGTGGTAGATTGTATCTCTGCTGGTTACCATTTGTTTGACGTAACCGATTTGGATGAATAAAGGTATAAGAACAGAAGGAATCTGGTTTTACCTTGATCTCAATCTCATATGCAGAACGTCACCTTGCACTTTCCTGGACTCGCACTAAAGAAATAAGGTTTCGCTGCCCCTCGGAGGGGGTCAAATGCTGTCGGATTCGGTTTCTCGGTCCGGATAACGTTAAGGCATGGCAATAATCTATCTCGGGAGAACCAAGCGTGTTGATCCTTTGACATTTGAATTTGCACTTTCCCACGGTCCACCGAATGTAGCCAGATGCCCCGATCAACCAGACAGGGATTGGTATACATCATGGTTTTGCCCATCAAATCGTCTAAAAAAAAATCTTTATAATTTCTCAATTTAAATAAATAATAAGGACCGTTAAATGTAATAAATTGAATGTTAGGCAATTGCCTTTCAATGACCAATACTGTTTTTTATTTCTTTCCTCTATTGAGAATTTTTGTTTTGTTTCCGGATGCCATGCTGCATGTATTTGATTCAATCTCCTGATATCGCGAGAGCTTGAAATGGTAACAGTAAATTCAATTTTTATTTTATTCAAATAATTTGTTTAAGAGATAGATACGAAGGATACGATCTGTATTTTGTAGAGAAAAAGCCAATTTATTTGTGCATATCGAAAATTTAAGAGGTTTGTGTTTTCAGAAAAACCGCTCTTTTAATCAAATATACTCTACTATAGTTTAATCGGGAAAAGTACCTTCCTATCTATTATATAAAAATATCTAGACGGTTTTCATTTAATTGGAGGTAATTTAATGAAGAATTTAATAATTAAAAGAAATTGACCAAAATACAAAAACATTTTTAAAACACGCATAAAAAATATTTTATATCACGCCTCAATTCTCAGATGAGTTTATTGTTAATTCAATTTTTCATTCATCGACAACCTTTATTAACTCAATTTAATTAGGTATAATATATTTTCTAAAATAATATATTGTACCTAGAACCTAGATACTTTAATAGACATCTGAAGGTCCCAGTGTTGTCCGGGATTCGGATTTACATCAATGTGATGCACAAGGTAGATAGAATAGGGTGATAAAGTGATAGGAGTACCTTTGCGCAGGCCCTAAGGAGTAATCATGTATGCAAAATTTGTTCCAGTCAAATTGAGATATCAGGAGGTGGTGGAGAAAGACTTTATTTTCCTCAAGGACCTAAAATGAAATTGAGAAAAGCTTATAGCGGATGATATCTAATGTGAATCCTACGTATAAATGTGACATTGTAATATTCAGATATTTTCCGAACTCTACTTCCTTAAATTCCCTTCCTTCTTTCATTCATATAGCATTTTTTAGAGATGATCCAGATTATATGTTGATAAAAATAAAATAAATAAATGTATTAATATCAAAAAAGGTAACATATAGGTTCGAAAATTCGTCGCTAAAAATATTATCGCTGTAGCATAGTTGCATAATGCACCTTCCCCGGTTTGGAAAGAGATCCAGGTTCGAATCCCGATGGCGCAACAACAATATTTTTCGATAAAATTGATTTTATATGTATATCTTTCTAATTAATATATTTAATTCATATTTAAAATATCACAGACCTATGTTCTGAATAATTACAACTTCACAATAATAATGTGTTCTCCTAATAATATATTATATATTTGTAAATCTTAGAAGTATACGGTTTAGTTATAAAATGATTATGAAATATGTTTTTCTTATTTACTATCAAGAAATCCAGAATTTTTTCAATCAAAAATAGTACAGCTAATTATTATTGGGTAAGTTTGGTATTGGAACACCAAAACAATCATAAAACTATCTGATATTTTCACATACAAAAGTCTCCAGATACGCAGGTGAGGTCTAACAAACGTTGGTACAGATCTGTAGCTACGTATAAACATGGTTTAGATCTGGGATGTAATATTCAAGCCCAAATTGAACAAAACCCACCCATTTGTTCGGTTTTATTTATCCCTCCCCTGAAATTACCGATAAGACGTCAATCTTATATAAGCTCTTGTAGCTTTGGGTATTGAAATTGTTGTTTTAGTATTTTATTGCTTCGTTTTATTTTCCAATAAAGAATTCAAATGAAAATAAATATTTCTTCCGCTTATAAATATAATTCACGTTAAAGAAATGTACAGAGAACTAAAACGGTTTTAAAATATTCATTATATAATAGGAAAAAAAAACACGCTTCAACGATTATTTTCAAATCCAACCCAATAAATACATAATATTTTAAATATTTAAAAATACAAAATTATTAACGATCGTATTATACTGAAATAATGGTTACCCTAAATTTTAAATTTTAATTTATTTTGTGACGTTTTAGTCAATACCAAGAAACATGTACAATCGGATTTTCACTGAGTGTTAATACGAATTACATAATAATTGATTCTGTGGTATTTCTACATATCTTCGTTATTTACAAATATAATTATTTACTTTTGATTATACCAAGAAGTATTACGGGTGCGGTCGTAAAAGCCTATCGAATATTTGACTGTTGGTATTTTGACTGGCATATGCTCTACAGCCTTGTCAATCTTTTGACATGGTAAGATGTTAATAACCGGTTGTTTAGACATTTTTTAAATAACCGAAAACATACTTCGTTTCATCTCAATAAGTAAAAAATACAAACAGAAAATATACGCATGACTTGGATTTGGATTTTACATGGATGCTGTTGGCATGGTAAAATAAATGGATGTATATTTCATGATGAATTAATATATTCCATGTTCATTCCAAAATTAATATTAAAAAACAAATTAAATCAATCAATTAGATATGTTTGTATATAGTATTATATATATAGTTATGTTTTTATATATATGTTTGTATACAGAAAATATCTATCTATCTAGTTATATTGCGGTAGCAACTAAATATTTTTTCGATTGATAGATTTTTTCTGTATGCCTTTCTCATTGATAAATTTAATTTGTATTGTATTAAAATACTACAGAATTTTGTTCTGAAAATGAAACTTCACAGCAAATACTATTCTTAATTAAAAAAACTAGTTTTGAGAGGGTTGAAAAAATGATTTTAATTCCATTTCCAATAAAATTGACTTTTTGTTAATAACTATAATGTATACACTTGTCATTCTGACAATTATACTTTGTTATTACTTTAGCACTTCTTAAACCATAATATATTTTAAATACACGTATGTATGTTCGCTGTCTCCCTAATTAGACCTAAATCTATGATGAAAGAGACATGTTCGTCCGTTATAACTGACAGTGAAATCAAAACAATAGGTATATAATACAAAACAATTAATATATTATGCAGGTCACAAAATTGAATGACCAATTATCTTAATAATATCCATTAGTATATCTGTATCGCAAAGTAATATAATACAAAGATTCGTGATAACGTAAAACGAACAAGGTATGCCGTCAAATATATCAAGAGAAAATATACGGTTATCGCGTCTAACAATGTAAACAATTTTAATATTAAAATATGAATTAAATGTATTAATTAGAAAAATATACATATAAAATCAATTTTATCGAAAAATATTGTTGTTACACCACCGGGATTCGAACCTGGATCTCTTTCCAAACCGGAGAAGGTGCATTATCCAACTATGCTACAGCGACGATATTTTTAGTGACAAATGTAGATGGCTCTTTCAAATAATGGAACGACTAAATGTATTAATATCAAAAAGGTAACATATAGGTTCGAAAATTTGTCGCTAAAAATATCGTCGCTGTAGCACAGTTGGATAATGCACCTTCTCCGGTTAGGAAAGAGATCCAGGTTCGAATTCCGGTGGCACAGCAATAATATTTTTCGATAAAATTTATTTTATATGTATATCTTTCTAATTAATATATTTAATTCATATTTAAAATATCACAGACCTATGTTTTGACAAATTACAACTTCACAATAAGAATGTGTTGTCCTAATAATTTGAATATTATATTTTGGTTGCATTTTAAAATAAATTATGCTTTTAAAAATATTAGTTTTCCATAATTATAGATATTATGTGGTTATTTCTAGAAATTGTAATAATGGGTTCATTTTCATGTTATTATTGTATTAATTTTCACTTCCACTAAGCGAAGTATGGCTTTAGGTATGACAAGAGTTGTAGTGTTTATATTGCGTCTGAAAGTTCATATTAAATTTCTCACACTGCCGGGAAAATAGGTGATTCTACAAACAGAATGATTGTATTGTTAACTTACAAAACATAAATTATTGTAAACTGGAGTGTAAGATGAGACGTAGTACGTAGTTCAATTCAGTAGACAAACAATTATGTACTTACGTTACATATAAAACGAGCTGGATCTCTGTTATATAATTATACTTTATGTAAAAATAATTCAATTTTTACGAAAAACAAAGCTTTTAAAATTGCCTTTGAAAATTTAAAAACTTGTAAAAGAAATTTATTTGAATCGTATTCTAATTTTATTTTTCTGATTTTGATAAATATTATTAATCGATTTTTAGATTAGAAGATTTTTTCCTAATATCAAATGATGAATTGTAGAGATTCATATTTATTTAAAGGTTGATTACGAATCCGAAGAAAGTAAAACTACTTCTAATATATTTTTCAAGACAATGGATAATAAATATATAAAATGTGAGTGAAAAAATATTTCTACAATTTACGTTCATAGTGAAAGGGAATTCAGTTCAGTTTAATGTGAAAGTAGTAAAAAAATGGCGAAAAGAGTGAAAAAAAAGTTAAAAGCGCAATTAGCGAATACTGTAACTTCTCCGAATTTTACACAAAAACATTTTTTTACCGATTAAATTGAGTGCACTGATATCAAAAAATAAAAAAATTATTGGTTCGCAAATATTTAAAAAGTTATTACACTTTAAAGTTTCAACGTTTACGACAAGTAATTTCAGTGCACCTAACCTATAAATTCGAGAAGTTACCATGTTAGCCATTGCGTGTTCCGACGTAAGGGTAGTTTTTTGCACGTCAAAAAGCCACTTGTCAAACTATAGTAGGTACCACCCTTTTTAATGCTTTTTTCTTTAGTAGGTACTATCGCAGTCCGCTGATTTATTTCTTTGCTATTCGTTTTTTTCATAGTTTTTTGCCCAAAATGTATCACTTAAGCATTTTATAAATTTTAGAACTAAACTGAATTTTAGCCTCACAGTGTTTTGAGCAAACTTTATCAAATACCATATTATAGAATAATTTTTATAGCGGTGCTTATCTTAGTAGTGCTCGAGAGGAGATAATCCTACCTTCATGGTCGTCTTTAACAGCTCTCAAATAGATGGATCTGATTATAATTACCGATAGAAATTCAATATTAAAAAATAGTTGATGTGAATAATTCATATCTATTTTTCACTCCTCGCGAAGGTGGGTTTTGCTTTACGGCGCCCGCCGAAATATCGCAAAAATTAAAATAAACCTTTTACAATAATATGAAAATACAAGATAAAAGTCAGGTCGTTGGAAGGAGTTTGGTGGATAAATAAAATAACAAAAACGTTAATTAGTAAAATTCAAAATTTTATGCAATATTATCTAATATTATCGTATAAACTGTTTTGTTTCTCCCGTATCAAGTTCGCAATGTCTGACACAAATGTCACACCCTCCTCGAGGTGACCATGGTTTTGCCAATTCGCTAGTATTGACCAGATTATTTTTGACATCAGTGAGGTTTGGGATAAGGCAATCACAGGCAAATAATGCCTTGGATACTATGATGCAGAAAGCGAGCGAAAACTAACGCATTTAAATAAAGTTCTATGAATATGCCTGAAATACTGAGTAAGACGTCCTGCCACCCGACAGACGCTCAGTGCCACGGTGGTTCCGGGCCAACGGGTGTGACATTAATTGGCTATGCTCGACGCCTTAGAGTAGTGATGGGGTCGTTCTGCTTACACCATGAACTGCGAGATGAACGAATGTCTCTTCAATCATTAATTGACATGGCAGTTACTTTGTGGTGTTACATGATTATTTTAAATTTTACAGTAAAATTTTGTACTACTCACACGTTGGATTATTTTGACTATTTTGTATTATTGTCTACACGTCTGGTGCAGCTCAGAAAACTAGTTTAAAAGTTATCCTCAAAACCACAATCACAACGAGTACTGACGAAATTTTTAATAATTTCGATGTCTATGAAAGTAGTAGGACACCTCTCTCACTAATCACATTCACCGTAATTTCGTTTGAGACTTGCAATATTATTGTATTTTTTATATGACGAGTTTACACTTTACCATGAGCTAATCACTTTACTGTTTACTTTCACGGGCCAAACATCAACCGAACGACCATTGTCGAAGTCTCGCTATATGTCGCTAAACATGACCCAGGAGCGGAGGCAAGCAATTCGTGTTATACTCTTAGCTAAAGCTAATTAGAATTTATTAATATCTTCGCAGTCGCTATTATTAGTACGTAAATCTATTGAGAGGAGCACTCAGTAGATTTACGCACTAATAATAATTGTTGAATTTCCAGTCCCCCCTTGCATTAAGTAAAGCATTAATTTATTAAAATTTACAGCAGTTTTATGCAAATCAAAATAAATTAAGCATTTCATTTGAGTAACTTAAAAGCATGAGTGCGCTATGAATATTTCTGGCGTAAAATATTCCTTACCCTAAATAAAATGTTAATACTATTACATCCAGAGAGTGAAAAAATCCTCAGTCAGCGCAGATTTTCTCAGAATCCGTTAAAGAAAAAGATGTCCAAAGATTTTTACTGTCTAATATATTTGAATTGCAAATATCTCACGATAAATTGACTTTTTAAATGAGTTTTTTCTTCGGATAAAATCGTTTTGTCTGCGGTTTACTTTGTGAAGTAATTTCGCACACAATTCGTTTTTCGGATTCTCCCGAAAATACTACTCTTTCCTTTATGGTTCGTCCATATTAATTAGGTGAAACGGATCAAAGTAAATAAATAACTAAAACTAATGGAAACATGACTACGCTTAACGATTTAATGGATGCTATGTATTTTTTAATTTATACATGCTGATGAAAATTCTTCCTTTCTATGGTAAATCTGTCTGTATCTTGTGTAACTTGGTCTGGATTTATTGCAATAAAATTCGTTCTGCTATACAACAATTCTCTGTTTATTACTATAATAATGAGTACGTTGATTAATACAGGAGTTACACTAAAAGTGGAAGATGCGTAAATAAGAGAGCGCTTCCAAGGGCGCGGCGCCTTATAATGGCTCTGTCACAAACACACACACACACACACTTACACACTCATCCGTCAGATATCACGCCGCTCTCATTGCGGACGCACAAACATATTTACAAAACAAGTGACGGTTGTTATGACAGAATACGCGTCACATCAATATTCTCATTTTATTTAAATTAAGCTAAGTATATGTGCTATGGAAAATGAGTTAACTTTGTGGTCTCTTGAACACAAACGTGTTGAAAGCATTATGGAGGTTTTTTTTGTGTGCTCCGTTCTACATTTCTATCTTTTGAGTAAAATTGTTAATAAAACTTATTGTTAAACGAATATAACGAGAACTTTTAACTAAATTTTAGATATTGCTTGAGAAAGATTGTTCAAAGGATAGTGTCAGAAATTGTTGCCTTATCTTCTACTATATCTTCTAAAATATAGGTCTTTGTTATCTACTTAAAACACTTTAAGCACGTTTTAAGGTTAAGCATAATCTTATGAACTTTAAATGAAATTAGACTAGTTAATTTGTAATTTATTTTTTACCGGTAATTGTTTGCTAAAGTTGTCAAAGAGTAACTTATGAATTTAAACGAAACTTACGCGCAATATTTCAAAAACACACTATTTTAAAGAAGCTAGCTAAGATATTTTTTTTTTAAATTGGTTATTTTCCGAGTCATTTAGAGTGATAGGGCAACAATAAATATTGTTCAGGGCAGTATATCAGTTATATTATATATTTGTCTTGATAAATGAAGAACGAATTTTTAAATTTTAAAACTCCAAAAGATGTCATATTCAAATGACTGAAAATGACAAAATACTCTACATAGAATATGTTAATCTCATGAATACCTGAGAATCTAGTATATAGAATTTATATAATTTACTCATAAACACCTTTTGGAGAGCAACTATTTAAGAAAATGTAGTTCATTATTTATTTATGTAGGTCAATGCTTTCCTTTTCCCAAGGCCTGGTAATTTAAAATATAAAAGTATATTTTCAATTTGAAATATTATAGAGCAAACACTCAAAAGAATTCATTAATTTATTGTTAATATAATGGGAGTTTGTATAACATTTATGTTCATAATATTGGTGAGATATTTTATTAAATGATTGCACTTCGTCGCTATCGCTATTGGATCTGTATATGATCTGTATTTCAATATGTAAGTGTCATTCTACTAAGAAAAAAATCGACATATTCGCCGAAGTAGGGAATATGTTAAACGTGTTTTTATTATCTCTAGGTTAAGATTAATTAAATGGTTACTCTTTTATATGTTCAATAACAGTACGCAAATATATATTAAATTAGTAACGAAGTGACTGGCAAGTATATTGTTCGTAATGTTTACGTTTGTTCAATGATTATTTATTGTAAACATGATGTCAGTTTCAAGAAGGTCTTTAAGTGGAATAACAAATAATAATGAATAAGATATATGTAATTCAAAGTTGATATGTAAGAACACCGTTTGTACAATTCCAGGGAGGGTAATACAGAATACAAAAAGCAATCAGGTGCCGTCGATTGCTTGCTGCTAGGCTCTGCGTACGGCTATTGTGGCCGCTTCGCGGTCGATAGTGACCAACCCATCCAAAGAATCTATATTTCATTTAAAGCAATATAATAAGGGTGCACAATGCACTATTGTTAAAGCAATATAATAAGGGATTTCCGTATTAAAATATGTATTTAATGGAAGCCTTGACCGCGCAGTGATCACCACTGATTGCGTAGCGGGCACTATCGTCCATGAAGCGACTGTGATATTCACCCGCAGGCCCTTGAAGCTGGCAATCGGCGAGAGCTGACAGTTTAATTCTTGGAAAGGCCGCGAAGTGCTGTATATCATGTATTTGAACTAATACTTGCGTAAATTTCTAGCTGACAGAGCCTGTTGTTACTTAGCTGTTGCGAAGGTAACAGATATCTACGTGTTCCACTTTGCGTAAAAATGGTCGATCAAAATTTAGGGCATTAAAAAAAGCGAGAACTCATTAGATCATACCTGACTTAGCTTTCTGTGATTTTTGGCTATTTCCAATATTTAAGTTGCGTTGAAGGAACGATGTTTTTTTAATATACTTAACTGATATTCAAAGAGATAAGTACTTAACGGTATTCTGGAAAATGAATTCCATGTCTGCTTCCAGAAACGGGAACACCGCATATGTTACAGTACAGTGTACAGTTCTACACGTATATTTTTGGCAAATACATTTTGCTGTATTATGTCAAACATCTCTTAAAAAATATATTGTTAGACAAGAAACAAAATAAACATTTATGAGATACTTAAGTATATGAACTGGACTTTTATAATGATCAGCCCTGAACGTACCTCAAAATGAGGGCGGACCCACCGCTTAATAAATAACGCGCTTCAAATTTAATTACTTGGATGGTAAATCGGGCTCGTATTTTACAGATACAGGCGTACCGACCCGCAAAACGATGATAGCCATAACTAGTTACTTCTCTCGCGGCCGGCTTCGTGACCAGACCACCAACCAGCAGATACTTCACGTCCTTACTGTGTCTATTTACCTGTAATTGTGCAACCATCTTCAATAAACAACATCAGCTATAAGTCGTATTATCGTATTTCTCCACCTGTTGTAGCCACATATACACCACGCCATTATCTTTCATATACTGGTGACAAAGTTTTATTAAAATATTAAGTTATAACGGTAATTATATTATGTTATAATGATGTTGATCACTATTTATTTATTTGACATAAATTTTGTATACATCATAAGTGAACATACAATAATATAACGACCCCTTAGAATAACAAGGTTCCAACTAACATTTTGGGTTAATTTGAGTTATTGCGTGAAAAAGGTTCCAAATGCATTATTATTTATTTCTGCCATACACACCAACTCTATTTAACAGATATTAAAGGAAATAGCAGGAGCTGAAAGATCCAACTATATTAGTTATTCATTTCAATTTATGGATCATTATTGTTAATTTACAATGTTTTTAATAATTTTTAATTTTTCTCATCTCACAGTGGTCATTAATAATACTGAAAATAAGTTAAGACCTTAAAACTGATCATATTTGCATACTCAAAACAAAATATACATGAATATATGTTGAAATTCAATCAACATTTTTGAGGTCATTATCTCAAAACAGTGTCAGTGACAGGTGGAACCTTGTTATTCTGAGGGGTCGATAATACACTTATTAATTTACTGTGTGGGATTCAGTAGGTATAAATCCACCTCTGATATATAAAGCAATATCCTGGTTACTTTGCTAAACTACCGTCTGTGTTAAAGTAGACAGTTTTTCCGTGTTGTTGCGGTGTTATTTAATTAAAATTAAACCATAGATTTGACAAAGATATATATAAAAAAATAGAGATAATAAAAAAATGTCGTGAATATATTGTAGAGTTGTAAAGTGAATCATTAGTGTATTATATTGTGATTAAGCTGGAATGTTGAACAGCGATGCTTTTGACTGATCTTTAAACAAATTGATTATTGTATTGAGTCCAATTTGCGTATTTTTTTTGTAAATTAACGATTTTCAGTCAGTGTTAAGTGTGTTGTACAGTTTCGGAGCTAAAAATATATAAAAACGTAGAAAGAATGTTGTTGTTGCTCTCGGAACTGATGTGTAGACGTTTATACGCTGTCTTGTGCTGTGATCATGATTTATTGCTAAGGGTGAGTTATTGTTTAAATGGAAATATTGTACGAGTCTCAACATATAAATTATACTATACTCCTTAAATATAAGATCTGATGGATATCTAAAACGAGGGCCATTTGTTACCCTTAGAATTGTCTTTTGTGCTCCATTAACCGACTCTAATATAGTTTTTGCTTCTCCTCAAACTAAAATCGTATAGTTAATTAAAGAGTAACAGAACACATAGTACACCGATCTTAGTCTATAGTCAATTATACATTGTATTTCTTTAAAAAAGTAAACAAGTTTTCTTATGCGTTTAGCTAGGTTCAATATATAATATGTTCTTTCTATATCTTCATAAAATAATAATTTATGACAGGTTCGTGTGCTAAATAATATAGTGTAAATTTTCTGCTCTGCTAAACATATTGAAAACATTCATTTATCATAATAATTGAATTTATTTCAATTTTCTTACGTACAATACAAAATTTCACCGATAGATATGCAAATAAAGCTGAAATGAAAAATCTAATTTAGCATTTTTATTTGCCGAATGTTTGTATGGGAGATATTTCTTTTCCGTCTAATAAAACGTCGCTCTTCGATACTCGACGTTACGTACTTACGCGCGCTATCCATGTCGGATATACGATATTTCTGATTGATAATATCGAATTCTTTGATTTCCGGGAAAATAAATTTACGATTTTTGAAGTAATAACATGATTTTTATATCACTTTTCAAATTTCAAATTCCAATAATGTGGCACTCGAAAAATAAAATGTGTTTATAATGTATAAATTGTGATATGTTGACAAGATATATGTTTTATTAATAGAAATAGGGCGTAGAGTTTCTCTTCTTCTTCTTTTATGTAGGCAATCCACCCTTCAAGAGTGATTTGTGCCATTAATCAAGTTGTAACTTTATTTTATATAAAGAAGTACAATCATGTTATAGAATAGGAAATATTATACTTTAAATCAATAGCGTTATCGTTCAACAAATTTGATATTATATATATTCAATATGGCGAGTTAAGTGAAACTGGATACACAAGTTAACCGGAAGTGGAGTATTATAATTGATGAGATCACTAAAAAAAACTGTGATCCGCAATGGATATGGTAAAAAACATATGGTCAAGGGTCTCTTCCTTGGCACAACACTCACACATCAGAGAATCTATTAAGTTCAATCTGAATAAATGTGAGGATACCTGGCAATGCCCAATTCTCATTCTAGATATATTTGATCTCTTGGAGACTTTCCACTGGAGTGCGGGAAATAGATATTTTAATAATTTTAAGCCACTTACCCTTGTCATACATTGGGATACGGAAGTTATGAGGGAAAACTCCGAAAAGAGTGGCCTTATTTGTCAGTTTATCAGCACATTTTGAAGGCGCAGGAATCCAAACGAATGACACCTGTTTATTGTTGCTGTCTAAATGATATCGTCAGATGAAACAGATTATCTCATTGTCTAGCCAAACTTTCATGTTAGCAGAAAGGGATTCAAGAGCTGCTTGCGAGTCGGAGAATATAACAGCCATATCGACGTTCCAGAGTACACACATGTTCATGACCCTTTTACTTGCCTTACATGCTGCAGAGAAAACCGAGGCGTGGAGTTTAAAAGGTTTAAATGAATATTGTTACTCCTAAGTACTTGATTACTCGTTTCCGGTTTAGTAACTTACATCAACAACTTTGTAAACGATATTTTGACGAGGGCGAAAAGGAGCAAAGCCACCCCTTCGTATTATTACGTTTTTTTTCCGTTTATAACAAGGTACCTGGAGGTTAATTTGCCTAAAAATGTCCTAGGTATATACGCGCTAATGTGCTGACAGATAAATTTCATGTTTAAAGAAGATATATTGTCTTGTCGCACCCCTCAGTCTAGAATGTCGAGAATTATTAGATGTTTTGAGATATTTTCCCTTTTTGTATCTGGAGCAATATTGCATCCGGTTGCACTGATAGTGATATAGGGATAATTTACAATATGTATTTTTATAATGATTCTGTATTGACAACAATGAAAATAAGACTTATAATTTTTAGTTTATTTTTCATCTGCGCTTTTAAGTCAAGGAAGGGAGACGGTTCGTGATATATGAATTGTAAATTTTTACTGTCATCACATCTATTCTTAGCATTCTTATATAAAATGCACGATCAAAATATAAGGCGTTAAAGTACAAACATTTTTTTCTTACTAGTCAAAAATCAGATCTAAGGAGAAATGTTGAAATATATAATGAATCGTTGATAAACAATACATTTAAAAGTTTCAACGCGAGGCAAAATATTGCTGATCTAATGTTTCTGTACAAGATTATTTGTTAACGGTCTGGTTGACAGCACACTGATCTCTAAAGTAAAGCTTCACGCAAGGACCAGATCATTAAGGAAGCATGAAACATTCAGACTAGATGCCTACCGCAACAATATTGCGTTATTTAATTATATTTCACGAATGTATAGATTGTATAATGAAATTACCATGTTAAACAGACATTTTCTCTAATTCATTAATAAGCTACAAAAAACTATTACACCTCATTTTTTCTTGAAACCATATTTGTATACATTAGTGCTAAATATTAATTTATAATTTTTATATTTAAGTTCCTGTGTATAATCTATTCTTGTGTATGTATGCTTTCATGTATATTCAATTTTAATTTTTTCAAATATATGTATGGTGTAACATTCACTTTTATGGACATTGTACTTTATTGTTAATGCACGATTCATACCCATAGTATATCTATAGTCTGCAGTGGGTAGTTGCATCATAGTAAACGCATGTAATTAGCGTTTTTAAGACGTTTAATGATATTTAATGTTTTTAATTATAATATATTGGTACCATAATTTTTCATGTGCTGTGTCGTTGAACTGTTGATGCTCTGTAAATTATAAAATAAAAAATGTAAATGTTAATATTGAATGAATTATGTCTAACTTTCATAATAGATAGTTGTAAATATCTACAATAATTTTCAGATCAAACGCCGTATATACTGGTTTGATTTTTTTTCTGAGTTTATATCCAGATCAAAATATCAACACGTGTACACAGTATGGAGATGTATCACAACTTAATACTGAGATCTTTTCATGGTAACGGACCTTAATTCTCTTAATAAAGCATGTTTTATCAATTATTTGAACTAGATCGACTTAAAAATATAGTATGTATTTAATATAATGTTAACTAGTTCGGCCTGAATTCCTCAAATCATCCGAGAATGTATACGTTTCTCTCAAGTTACATAGGATTAAAAGAAGCCAGCTCCGTTTCCTTAGACAGCCTTAATGACGTGTTTGCCAGCTCGGTGTTCTGTTACCTGGTTTGTCTAGGACATGAACAAGTTCTAGTTGTAGGAAGCCGTAATTATATTAAAGCTCATTCGCGATTCACTAATTGCAATTACAAACAGAATGGAAGCCGGCAAACGACTACACCACCGGTTAACGGATGAATATATATTTTTTCAGTATCACAATCTACGAAACGGAACTTTAATTAAAGCTAGAAGCACTCGCTGGGCGGAATTGTGTTCATAATGTATGCTATTTTTTGCCTTTTTCATTTAAAACAAGCCGGAGTTTTAATATAATGTTAATGTTAACCGGTTACATTATTCAGGGTCTTAATATGCATCGCGCCTTAAATTTTTTTTAACTATCCCACAAAATGTTATTGTAGATTAGAAAATTTACAAATAGGTGTCGCTGGTGCAGTCACAAAAATAAGATAATTTTGAGATATTATGAAATATGCTTGAGCTGCTAAAAGCTTTCATAGTAAACGTATATTTAAAAATAATACTATAATTTTATAATTACTCAATACAGTTAAGAGGCAGTAAAATTTAAATTTATAACAGATAAATGTTTTGTCAATTTTAATTCTATGTTAGGTTACTAAAAATGGACATCTGGAAATCTTCCGGTACAGAGATTGCTCTCACGGTTATTGGGTTACTTGACGAGTGTCTAACGATTGTTATATAATATAGCTAGGCTTCATCATACTGGCAGTTAAGAATAGTCAATTAAATAGTTTTATAAATACATTAATGGAAACACAAAAATATTTTTAAAATTACAAAATAATTAACTAGGTAATTATACTTATACATTATAAAAAAGGTACTTTACCCAAAAAATAAAACATTTAATATTTTCTTGTTGTCATATTACAAAAATTATGTAACGTATTTGTACAACGGTAATGGGACAGACTTATATTTTTCGTGTTATATTTAAAACGAATTATATTATATTACGTAGGTAAAATTAACAACCGAGACAAGACTAACGGTTCACAATAGAGTCCTTGTACGGACACTGATGCATGGAAGTGAGGTTTGGAGCTGGCGGAACAGGAATTAAAGTAGACTGATTGCAGTGGAAATGAGATCACTTAGGCGTATATGTAGCAAATCCATTTATGAGTAATCTGATTTTAGTATAGTGAGTGAGATTAAGAAAGGATCACTTAGGTGGTTTGGTCACATGGAACGGATGAATGAGGAGAGAATGGTAAGAAAAATTGATAACGCAAGTGTTGATGGCACTAGGAGTAGAGGACCAGGTAGGAGCCTCAATAATTGGCGAGCTTGTATGAGAAGATTTATGAATGTGGATGAGTGCGAGAATTGTGTGTGTGGCTACCCCTGCGGAGAAACAGCGTGGTGGTAAATAAGCAAGTAAAAGTAACATAATATATTAAAGGAAATTGATTTGAATTACATAATTAATGATGTAAGGATATGTCTACCCTTTCAAAAGAGAATCTTTAAACTGTATTGTTTGATATATAAATATCATATAACATTACACAATACTTTTCACAAAGAAGGTCGCATCGGTTAATTACAATTTACCTGAAATGTTTCTTTTTATTCAAAAATAGATACCAATCTCTTTGTATAATTGTATTATTTTCTAATCGTACAAAGTGACGACTAAATGTACTGCCGGAATTAAATTGGGTACAAAGAGCTTATCTATTTTCTTTTCTCCTTCGAGAGGAAAATAGTAAGTTTCGTTAAAATGAAAGAGACGCTAGGCACATCTCGCGCTGGCTCCATTATGAGATTCTCATCTTTCTTTGCGTGTAATTCACTGTAATGCTTAAGTGTGATAAAAAATACCTTATTAACAAGGCAAGGACTTAAAATTTCGGGAGGGCAGACTTTATTAAAAACAGCGTAACCCCCTGATGTGCTTTTTTGTGGGTAAATATTTTCTTCAAGGAGAATATATCTTTTCAGTGTTAACGGAAATTCAGCGTTTCATAAACGTTGCAAATTTCAAAAACTTAATCTAAAATAATCTATTTTAATATTTTCAAATTGAACTTTGTGGTTTGAGTGCATTTCAAAACCAATAATTTAACTTTGATTTTAACCACTTAATGAGTTATTTTAATACACCAACCGGTTTCGGAAAATACCATTTCATTCATCAGGTTGTCAAATTAACTAACTATAACCACACGTGTCACGCATTAACCGATTATGCTTTGATGGTGTAATTTTCCCGGACAGGATGAGGTCCCGATATTTTCGATAAAATTGATTTTATATGTATATCTTTCTAATTAATACATTTAAATTGTATAATATTTTTTAAAAATATCACAGACCTATGTTCCAAATAATTACAACTTCACAATAATATTGTGTTTTCCTTAATAATATAATAATTATTTAAAAATAAACCCAACACAACTTATTACGACGATGTAAGATGTAAAAATTTAATTAATGAAATAGTATTTTCCGAAACCGGTTGGTGTATTGAAATAATTAATTAAATGGTTAAAAACAAAGTTAAATAATCAGTATTTAAAAAAATCTAAATTAAAACAGTAAAGCTGTTTTTATTATTAATTATTTTATTAAATAATTTTCTTGAACATAATTATTTTAAGAGCATCAATTTTTCTATGTAATAATATAACTTTCTTTAATGTACAATTAATTACAGACAGAATAATTGTGTTCAAAAATATGTACACCTAAATCGAAATAATTTATTAATAATACAAATAAATTCAAGGAGATAGGTAGGTACTCATGACCCCATCACAAAATAAAATAAGTATTCTAAAACTAGACTACTGAAGATTGGGATAAATCGGTGGTATTTTAAGATTGTTGGTGTAGTGGTCAAGACGTTGGCCTAGTTATCTAGTGGTCGGAGGTTTGCACCTCGTTCTAGGACACCAGCAAGTTAGTCCTATTTTCATAGTACAAGCGTTTAGCTTAGTTTGAAAATAGTAAGAAATTATTAACAAAAATATATATATATGAAACGTTTCTTATTTTTTAAATATGAATTAAATATATTAATTAGAAAGATATACATATAAAATCAATGAAAAATATTATTGTTGCGCCACCGGGATTCGAACCTGGATCTCTTTCCTAACCGGGGAAGGTGCATTATCCAACTATGCTACAGCGACAATATTTTTAGCGACAATTTTCGAACCTATATGTTACCTTTTTGATATTAATACATTTAATCGTTCCATTATTTGAAAGAGCCATCTACCTTATTTTTTACAGAATCTCAAATACCTTTGAGTAAACTGATAGCAGACGCCAGAATTATCAATTCATTTTTATTAAATTTTTGGACACATTGATACAACTTTATTATTAAAAATAAAAATAAAAAAAATTCTTATTTTTATTTATTTTTTTACGACACAATTTGTATATTAATTTTTAATCTTCTATATCATATTCAATATTTGATTATAATTTCATACACAATTAAAACACACTAATAAATTTTTTACTTATTCATTTATCATGTGAATATATATATATATATATATCTGTCTTGTAAAAACTCCAACAAAACAGGAAAGAAAGCATTCGGAGTGTATTCATAAGAGAATAGGTTTTTTACAATAGTTATAAAAAATCTGAGCACTATTAAAACAATGATTATAGTACAATTGACGAATATATTATTTAAAACAGTGCATTGAGATGAATTTTATGATATAATAAGATTATATCTTGCGGCGCCCACCATTACTCGGCTGCGTCTATGCAAAATAGTCTAATAAATGATTTATCTTCTGATAAATCCGATTGTATTCGCGGCTGCAGGGGGTCCATCAAAAACTTTGTCATGTGATAATTTACAGTAATTTATCGATTTCCGAATACAATACACGATAAAACAATAGAATACATGTTGTAATGCGATGTAGCAAAAGTAAGAAAGCCTTCCTCACGGCGCGCTTGCTTAAATCACCTCCGCGCGCGCGCAAACACAGATATTTCTTACTTCGTGTCGCGCTACGCGGACACGCTAACCCTTGGACATCACAGATAATATAAAAAATATATTTAGACATAGTTTACAAATATGGAGAAGTTAAGCTATACAAAGTTGTTATGCGAATAGTTTTGGGAGACGATTCTTGAAGCTGTTGATGGGAATGTGGCAGCAGAATGAGTAGTGTTCGAAAGACGGCCTTCCAGACGGTTGTTCGCCGCATTAATATTGCTACATAACCACGGTACTAGGAGTCTTTATGGCTGATGGGAGTTTCGTTTCACGCACCGATATTTTCAGGATACATTCAGTCACGTCGGGCAGTGATAATAAGAGTGGAGGCGATAAACCTGCATAATCTCCTCTCTATGAATGGGGCCTAGTGTCACTTTTCAACGGGGCCAACACTTTTCAATCAATCCCCGTAGTAAGCAGTAAAATTTATGATTCCTGAGTAATAAATACATATTGCTCCGTTCATAATACTGTAGACTGGCAAAGCCATTGTCTTAGGTACTTCAGCCATGATGTTCTCCTTCTTCAAGGTCTCCGACTTCTAGAAATCTTTAATTACACTATGTAAGGTGCAAGTTCTCATATTTTTTGGATTTCTTTTGATTTTTATGGTTTTAAATGCTTATTTTTCTTTATTCATTCGAACCATACTATCTTAATTTATTCTACCAGCTTTGAGCATTCTTCTGTAGATCCACATCTCAAACGCTTCAAATCACCTTATCATTTCTTCGGCAAGTGTCTATACTTTCATTTCATAAAATAATATCGAGAACACACAGCGTCTGAATATTCGAAGTTGGTTTATGGTTGAGATCATGACTACATAACTTATTTTTCATGCGGATAAAGGTTACACAAACTTGCTCAATACAGCATTTGATTTCAACAGTAGAATTCTATCTTTCATTTATATTGCAACCCGGGTATATAATACTTTGTAATGCAAATTAAATGAATCAACTACAAAATATACAGAATCTATTTTTTAAAAAAATATTTAGTTGCTACTAAAATATTTTGTATTTTCTGAAATTTCGTTTCAATAAACATACATTTAGTTTTAGTTGAATTAAGTTCTAAAATTATTAATCTTAAAAAAAATATTATTTTGTTTTCGCTCTTTTGAATTTTTTTTATTTTTAATTACGACACTATTCTACTGGATCTGCGATATGTACTTAAATTTTCAATTAAAAAGTCGCAATCATCTCGACTTCTCATTTTGATGATTACCGTGGTCTTACTGCCAGCCTTCAAATACGGTATTAATTATTTTTCATTATATAATTTAATTATTAACAAAAATATTTTATTTGTACAATAACGTAGCTTTTATATAATTGACTAATGCCTATTTATTATAAAAGGCATAATATAAAGCAATTACGTTTCAATTATTGTATATAATTTAATCAGATCTACCAAGAATAAACAAAAAAGAGATCTTTTCTTAAGATTCCGAGAATCCATTATTTGTCACCATCCATATTTATTTTTAGAAATAATTTCTCTAATTTTTGTCGGTGAATTGTTCAGATTATGAAATATTACTTAGTATGCACTTTTTTCAGTTAATATTATCACACTAAGACCCCTACAGGGTGGACCCAGTGGTGTAACTATTCCAATGCAACCAATGCAGTGCATTGGGGCCCACGTTAAATGGGGGGTCAAGAAGTTCACGCCCTGGAATTCATTTAAAAATGTTATTTTTGCAAGTACCGATAAATTTCTCAGCGTTAAAAGTTATCCACAGCAATAAATTGAAGTATAAAGTTAAAAATTAGTTTTGCAAAAACATTTTAGATGTACAGTAAGGCCTTGCTAATATGTTGAATTAGAGACCAGTCCATCGCCATAACGTGAAGTATTTTTAAAAGCACATATACCTTGCAAAATGATAATATTATATGAGACAACAGATTAATTTTGTACTTACTATTTATTACGATTCTTATTTAGGGGCCCTTTTTTCCATTCTGCATTAGGGGCCAATTGTCGTAGTTACGCCACTGGTTGGACCATTCGCATGGAAAATGTTACCTGAATCTAGAGGTGTTTAATTAATCAATGCATCTAATTGATGAAAATACCGTATTTTAATATTTGGAGCTGGTATGAAATTATAATAAAATATTGGATACACATTTAAATTCACAGCGGTGCCTGGAGCCGTCAGGATTCTTCATCCTGTACTTGCATCAGATGGCTCCCACATAAAGGCGTTGCGGGACCCTTCTGATACAGGTAGTTTACATGAGAAATGAAAGATTGCACTCTTACATTAACAGCACGTTAAAAAAATATTAATTATTAAAAAAAACTGACTTTATATTATTTTGAGGAGTGTTGTTAACCCTTGTATGTCCCACTGACGAGCAGTGGCAGGTGGTATCAAAATTACAGTACACTTGTACCAGGAGACGTGAGACAAAAAATATTTATTTATACATAAATTTAAATTCAATTAATTAAAACAAAACCTCTACTTACTCTTATTATTAAAGCAGTAAAAGTATATTATCTTCGTCTGGGATAGACATTGGATATATAATATATCGGATATATGAATTATATATAAAATCAATTCTGACGAAAAATATTATTTTTGCGCTACTGGGATTAACACAATTGGTTGTGTACTTCCCCGGATTGGAAGGGAATTGGATCCAGGTTCGAATCCCGGTAGCGCTAAAATAATATTTTTCGACAAAATTGATTTTATATGTATATATTTATAATTAATACGTTCAATTTGTATATAATAAAGTTTATTGTAATTGTATTAAAATAACCAGTATCTAACAGCCGCGGCTGTTTGTATTATCCAAGATAGGCTCGGTTCTCGGATAATCAGAGTCCTACTATATGGATTTAATGTGAGCTGCTGCTATGAGTTTTAAATCGAATTACAGTAACGCGGAAATACTATTGACATAATGAATTAAGATAAGCTTTACGGATTTATGAACAGTAGGGAACACACCAGGTTACATGGTATCCGATTATTTCAATGATCTGTGTTAATTTTGTAATATACGCACATGTTTTTAAATGCAAATAAATAGACTTCTTTTGTAACTAGTTTATTTTCAGCGCTATCGTAGATGTTCCTGAAAATGTTCCTGGTGTAATATTTTCATTATTCCCGTTAATGTTAAACTACTAAAAAAATGAATAACAGATTATATAAATAGATATGCGTACACAGAATATGTGTCACTTAAATATTCTTACTATTTTTAAACTAAGCTAAACGCTTGTGCTACGAAAATAGTACCAACTTGCTGGTCTCCTAGAACAATCACCTTAACTAGACCATTAAGCACGTCATTATTATTACATGTGTAACGTTAATTAAGGAAACTTTTTTATAATTTGACTTTTCTATAATAGTTGAAGTAACAACGGATGCAGATCAGCGAGACATCGTTTAAAATTAATATTATTTAAAACAAATTACATTAAAATTTATATTCAGTTTGTCAACTCAGAGCTGTCCCTTCACATTGTATTACCCTTATTTTCATATGAACCAATAAATTACATAAAATGAAACCATCCATGAAACAACACTATATATATCGGTTTTGGGTAGATCTGAGTTATGAATGCCATAACGTTATATATCTTCTTGGGCATCGAAAGATATATTAAATAAACCATATAAAATATTGAATACAATTTCTAAGTGAGCTTTCCTACAACAACACTGTATAACATCAATGATAGCCGACGCTCCATCCATCTAGCAACAGTTATAGAAACCGATATACAGTGTTGTTGCAGGGGGCCTTCAATATTGTTTTCAAAACTTTTGATTCAATACTCTCGACGACATTACTTACAATATTGAACTAACCGTTTTGAGTTACAATGTATTTTTTCAGTGCCTTAAAACATTAATTATTTTGTGTATTGCATCAACATTACTTTATATGTCAGAATTACTAAAACACAAAATAAAATTATGATTTTTTGTTTGTTTCCTTTTTTTTTTTCTTAAATTGGTTAGGGACGGCCCTGCAAACTTTCGCCAAGTTTGAAGAACGCCACTGAAAAATCAACCAATTCAAACGTTCCAGATTATACGCCAACTCTCTCATTCGTATGGCCGCGAGAAGAGTGAACCTTTCAAAATATACATTGTTCTTGATATGAAAAGAACATGGCCTGTCTACTTAATATTACTTACAGTGGGAAATACTTCGCACAACTAAAACATCTTTGAAACCTGTGGTATGCATAATACAAGCACAGAGGCGTCGTCTTCTCGCGTCAAATCTTCCCGCCTTCTTACGAACAAACACAACTGCAAGCATTCAAGTTAGATAAATATTATCTGTGTGTATGTGTGTGTGAATCCCCATTAAAAAAACATATCTTATTAGAATTATTCTGCCCGCGTATAATACGTCAAAATATATATATAAATATTTTTTAAATCTCTGCCAACATGCCTACATGCGTACAATATGTGAAAATACGTAATATTATGTACGCCCATATTTAAGAATATGATACCAGTAGTGTGTGAAATTCAGGTTTTATGAAAAATTCTAAGGCACGTTATACAATTCTTCAGACTGCTTAATAAAATGTGAATCAAAATGAATTTATATTTTATTTTTCGTCTATGCTCATGTTTTTTATTAGGAAAATTGTTACATTTTGTAATTGAGTCGCTGATTTTCAATACCCGCTATAACACGTTTTCATAATTTCGAGGAAATCAAGCAAAACTGCCACATTTTAATGACAGGCATTATTACTTTTTTAGAAAATGTAATAATTACTTTCATCTGAAATAAAATTATTACATATTTACGTTATTTATTGTATTAATTTGAATCCAAATATGTCTTTCTGTATGATAAAAAAAACATTGCAAGTCATTTCGCGTTATACCGAGTTTTGCTCACCCTTATATTATACTTAATATTGCTAACAAATAATGTGTATTTTAAAAAGGAAACATAAATAAATTAATTCCGAATCCAATGATATATATAACTCAAATTTGTTATTCAGTGACACAACTCAGATTTTGAAATTCAGTGACACAATTGAAGTATGTATTAATTAATTAAGTAAATAAAACACATACTTTTCAGACAAGAATAAGTGCGTGAAAAATTTAATTTGAATAATTAAAAAAAAAATTGTTGTGTAAACGTACCTAATACGTCATACTCGTTATCATGTGGCAAGCTTATTTTATTCAGTACCTATAAATGTCAAACTTATTTTAGATATTTATTATTTAAATATGACATTTTATGTCACGGTAGATAGATAAAGAACTTATTTGTGAATTTAGTACAAACCTACATGGTTTTTACCTAAAAAAGTACTTATATACACAATATATCAAATGCAAAGTATTTTCTAACAAAAAAAATAAACATATTAAAATTGTAATCCTTCCTTTTTTCCCAGTAAACTGTACACATAACACACAAGCGCGTGACGTTTACAAATATCCATAAGAGTACTAATCGTAGTCACTCGATTTTGTTAGATCTACCTATTTACAAATTTACTGCTTAAGTGAAAAAAAAAAGATTTAAAATAAAAGTTATTTTCGTTGTTTTATTATGTACTAGTATTTTTCAATAAATTTTATTATACTTTTACTGTTTTTGAATGAATAAAATATTAAAGAAAATACATTATTATTGTGATGTTGCAGTTTTTCAGAACATAGTTCTGTGGTTTATTTAAAACAAATTAAATGTATCGATTTGAATGATAATAGATTCGAACCTTTTAAATTTAGAATAATAGATGTATCAATTTGAAAGAACTGCAGCAAATAAGTTAGAAAATTTGTCGTCAACTTACTATGTCGGTGTAGTGTTATCGGTTAATTTAATTTGTAATAAGAATAAAATATATAAATTTAAATTTATTTTTCAGTACTTTTTCGTTTAGTGTTTATGTCTCGCGTTATTCTTATTCAGATCGACCAAATAAAAACAGGAACAGTAATGTCATTCCAAAACTGGCCAAAAGGCTATGATAAATGTTATTTTTCCCCGGATAGAACCCTTTGAAGACGTGTATAAATAAATAAAGATGTGTATAAAATATTTAAAATGATCCCAGCTACCAATGAAGTCTTCAATCGATAATGATTGAATAAATGATAAGATCTGGTCTAGAAACGTTAGATTTTCTGAAATAGATATGTTTATTTATGAAATAATACGTGTGAATTCAACGTGACTATCTTAATATAATCAAAAATCTCAAAAATACTTACCATATGGTAATGCTTGTTTAGTTTGGATTTTAGTGATAGGTGGTCGGAGAGTTACCATCGAGTTAGAACTATTTTTATAGCACAAACGCTTACCTTTGCTTAAATAAGTCCAGCAACGTATTCCTGATTCACGTAAAATAAAAGTATGAAAAGTTCAAAGATAAGTTTCCATCCGAAGAGCATATATAGCTCAATCCTCATAATTTCGAGATGCATTCAAGCCATATAGGTCACATCAATATTATTTCTGTTTTTTTGAACTCAGTATGGTTGTAGGATTAATTAAAATATAAGATTAACTAAACTTTAAATAAGAGATTAACTTAGTCTCCCAGAATGAAGAACAAACACCCGACCTATTGATCACTAGGCGAATGTCATACCGATAGATACTCAGAAAATTATATTACATTTTTAATTGCTTAATTTAATTAATTCATTAACAATGTGTGCATTTTCCAGTTCGCCTTAATTTGCTAATGTGGGGTGTTTTCTCTAAAACAGGTAAAAGGTTTGGCTGTGAACCCGACAGCTGCATTATTCTTGGTACCTCTTTACACATTTATTTAATTTACTCTATCATTCTGAGCATTCTAACCAATGTTGTGTAAGATACGCAACATTTGGACTGCTCACATTGACGCTCTGCTTTGCTTAAGCTGAACCAAGATTAATAAAAAAATAATCTATATGGTGACAGTAGTCTAGATTATTATTCTCGCAACCATTGGATACTAAACCGCTCACGGTATAAAAAAATCGGAGTTTATTGAGTTTCGTTTAAGCTATTGAGTTATCGGGAAGCATGGAAAACTGTTCACGATGTGTATCGAATTGTATAAAATTATTGAATCATTTATTTTTTCGCACTTGGTAATATTCTAAGGCAAAGGTGACAATGGCACGTGTGTTAGTGTCACTTTTGCGCGTTTGTAAATATATTTTTATTTTTTACAACGAAACAAATTTCCCCCGAATTCGTATTATTAAAAGTGTATAAACTTTTTTTAACCCTTAACAAGAAAAGCGGGTAGTGAATTTGAATAAAAATATGGCGAGTAATATTATATTGAAAATATATGATATAATTTTTTTTAAATAATGACATCGTGAAATTAGCTAACTAATTTAATACCTCAACCGTAAAGCGGGGGTAGGTAGAGAATGGAGCACCACACTCTTCTGTACTGATACACAATTTCATCTTCTCATACAACCTCGTTTATTTTTTCTTACAAGACTATCTTCCAGTATCTGGTTTACCTGATCTTGCCAAGTCTTCCGAGGATGTCCTCTGTTTTTGGTGTCATCAACACTCGCGTCATATATCTCTCTTTCAACTCTGTCCTCATTTATTCATCCTACATGACTAATCGATCTCAGAATTTATTATAATATATTAAGATAAGAAATTTATTCATTATTATTTTATGGCAAATGCATTTTTCACATATACTATCATTTTCACAGCAATCAGTATACTTTCGTTCCTTTTCAGCCAGCTCTAGGCTTCACTTCCATACATCAGTGTCGGTACCAGGACGCCATTGTATACTGCTAGTCTTATATTGGCTGACGTTATTGCATCCAAAGCGCCGGTCGCTTTATTCTCTGCAGTCACCCTCCTTTAGATATCTTTCATAGCCATTTCATTCCGATAAAAAATGTATATTCTTTCCTAATTCATCTACTTGTTCCAAGTAAATTAGTATTAAAGAAATAATAGTCTAATAGAGACAAAGCTATTTTTTATTTAATAGAAAATGTATGGAAGTATGGGTAATTACAGGGTTTACGACCTATCTTCGGCTGGCTTAACTGATAATTTCAAAAAAATAGTTAAATTCTCATTGTGACATGTATGATATGCTGTTTCAGGAAAATGAATTATCAAATTTAGTCTATAGATGGCGATAGTGTAGTGGTACTTGAAACGAGTTCACATATTAACATATATACAACTTTAACAAATTTGATAGATATGGAGATTGATGGGTGAGAATAGTGAACGTTATATTTATATAAAGTGATCACTTAAGCCAGCTGAAGACACGCCGTAAGCCCTGTAATTACCCATACTTTAATATATTTTCCATTAAATAAAAAATAGCTGTGTCTTTATGAGATATCTATTATTTATTTAATAACAGTGCCTTTGTTGGTGAAAATCTAGTAATTGTGTGTTCTTGGACATATTAAAATATTGCAAATTAGTATTACTTTATTTTAATTTTATGTTGAATTACTATTACGCATTTTTATTTTGATGCAATCACTCTTCTGTCTTTATAAATGATACTTTTATTTCACATGCTATATATCTCCTTTTTTTCAAGGTGAACACATTATTATTGTGAAGTTGCAGTTTTTTTTAGAACATACGCATAGTTTTGTGGTACTTTTAATACAAATTAAATGTATTAATTAAAAAGATATACAGATAAGGTCAATTTATCGAACAAATATTTTAGTTGCCACCGGGATTCGAACCAGGAACTTTATCTTCAGACTTGTTAACGTTGTATAATGGTTAGCGCATTTTCCCTAATAGGAAAAGTTTCTGGTTTGAATCCCGGTGGAAATCAAAATATTTTTTTAATAAATTGATTTAATCTGTATATCTTTTTAATTTTTACATATAATTTACATTTTATATCTTTTTTTATTATTTTAAAATATTTTGGAAATTCATACGAATAAGTTTATTTAACTAAATTGAAGAGATTATGATTTGACAATTTTATTGTGACTAAAATGTTCACAACAGATGTCACTCAAAGAAGAGTCAGATTGTACAAACGCCGTTAAATCTGTTTTTCAACATCGTCAAACGACCGTGAAATCCTTCAAACTTTAATTCTATACCGACCAAATTAAATTTCACCAAATCCACGTTGTTTCCAAAACTTTAAACTCTTTTGAAAATGGAACAGCAAGTTCTAAAACATCGATTTCATTCATTCAAAATTCTGCTTTTAATCCCGCCCCTCTTGTTTGCGGCGTACAAAGTCACGACCCCCGCCGCACCGAACATCCCAGCTAAGCCATTTGTGTTCGTTCATTGTTTAAGTCTCCCATAGATGGCAGAAAAAAGATTCGTACGGACCCTCCTTTTCTTTCATTTCCCGCCATTTCAACCGTTTCAACAGTATTGTCCCGCGCACGCGTCCCCCTTTCGAAAAAGAACAAAGGCATTTGACATGTTATGTGTGGGTGGGTACCTACCACGCATTCAGATGTACACACAGTACCTACGCACGCAGGCAAAATTTCAGCTTTTTTTCTATGGTTTTTCATGTCATCTTTTTAGATGTGTAAATGAGGGTTGAATAGGTAAAATACCTTTCTTTTTTTCTGTTGACCCAACACAGGTGAAACAATATTATTATCTTTCAGGTAACTTAATGGAAATATATTATTTTATTTTATTTAAAAGTAGACCAGTTTTCATTTAAAAATAACAGCCCGTTTCAAAAACATGTAATATATATTTTTTTGAATATTAAATAAATACACGGTGCCGGTAAACTCGTAGGAAATAGTACACACACCACATTTTTTTTGGCGATATATATTTTATGTTGTCCTTCGCCGTATACAGAAAAAAGGTGTAATTACATTGTTATGTATTTATTAGAACGTAAAAACCAACAAATACATACGACTAAGATAAATATTGATAATAATTTAAATATACAAAAAGATAACTAATATATTAAACAAATTAACAGATATAAACATAAACATATATATAAACATTTCTTAATTTGAATTAAACATATTAATTAGAAAGATATACATATAAAATCAATTTTATCAATATACCAATAATTTTTTTTAAATATCACAGACCGTCTGTTTTGAATAATTACAACTTCACAATAAGAATGTATTCTCCTAATAAATTTTTCTAATTTACAATTTTTTTTTTGTGGATTCCATGTTTTTAACAAATTTCAAACGACAACGACTTATTAAAACGGAGAGTGGTATCAATTCACTGTTGCAATGTGCATATTACGTATGGCATTATTTATACTAATAAAAGTGTTATTTCTAAATGGAAAATAGTTTAATTTAAAGGTATTTCTAGTCTAAATAAGCGCTAATTCTGTTAGACTTGATAAATATGCGTCCTCATGCATATGACATACAATAGATGTATAGCAGTGGCGTGCAGAAGGCACAAACTTAGGTTATTGTGTTTATTAACGATGCTAACTAAATACTAATTTAATGTATTAATTATAAATATATACATATAAAATCAATTTTGTCGAAAAATATTGTTTTATACTTATAATTAATACATTAAATTAGTATTTAAAACATCACAGACCTATATTCTGAATAATTACAACTTCACAATAAGAATGTGTTCTCCTTAATGATGCTAACTAAGTATAAAATAAGTTTACCAGATATCAACAAAATGTTTAAAAAATTATTCTAATTTTGAGAACAATTCTATCAATTTAAATTAAGAATATAATTATGAATTTAGTATTTAAAAAAATACAAGTTCTTTTATTTATCTGTAGTATACTCGCTTTTAATTTCGCTAAAAATGTTATCTACGATTTCTGCTTCGTAGAACGGATTTAAAATATTTCATTAGTAGTACTGGATAAATTTATTTAAATAACTAGGTTTACAAATTACCATAACCGAAACTCTCTCAGAAATAATTTTATTAATAATTTTCAGTAACTTTATAATATCCTACAAAAATCTAAACTAGCTTACTTGACAGATAATATATAGAATAATATTTTATCTATGCAAACAACGAAATATGGAATGACTGGGAATGACCATGGAATGGTTGGAATACACTATGAAAACAAAAGTTTAGTCTGTCATTCAAAATAAATATGCAAAAGGTGTGATTATTTACGCAGTTTTCATTAAGTCGACAGAATTAGGCACAAATTATTTGAAAAATGCAGAAAATTAGCGAACATAAAGACATAGGTTAAGTAAGAAAATATTTAGTTTAGTACGTTTCTCATACGGACTGAACAAACAAGTTACAAGCGTATCGACGCGAACATCCTGTTAAATTGCCTACCAGAATGGCCATGGAGTTGTACACAAATAATTTGCATTTTTTTGGAATTACCCACGGCTAGACAAAAATCTAATTAAAATTTATAGGATCTTTTCATAAGACAGGGATTATTTAATTTATTTTAATTTCCTAGAAACTTTAACAATGCACAAATTTTTTGCGTATATGCAGTGCACGCACCTGATATATAGATACTTATACCTATATTTAAAAAAATAATTCAGTCTATTTCAATTCCAATTAGGACTATTTTGTTATTGCCTAAAATTTTTATTTCAATATACCCAAAATGTATATTTACTTCCAAGATACAGATAAACAACCAACTAGTATGGTTAAATATAATATGATTAGCAGATAAGCGGTGGTCATTGGGCTGCTGGTGACCGTAGCGTGGTCAGTCTCAATATAATCTATATTTCAATGCGGGAATCCCTTATTATACGAATGCATCAAATAGTGTACTTTGTATTTATTGCCAATACGAAAGGAACTACTATGTTACTAGTTTCTATGTAAAAATGCTTTATTCTATTGTAAGAGAGATGACTGTATAGATAAGAAAGAAAATGACGTATGGTTAACATACTTGTCAGTCGTCAAAATTCGTACGATTTCGTTTATGTATTTTTTTTTGACACGTAATAAAGACAATGTATACTTAATTTTAACTTGAATATATAATTACGTACTATTATTGAATATATAAAAGAAAAAACATTTAAGATATCTTAACATAGAGATTTTCGCTACTATGGCGAACATGTTGATTTTTTTTTACTTGCAATGACACTACAATCCAATACAGTCCAGTAAGTCATAGATATAAGATGGGAAAGCGCTATATTGTTATGCATAAATAATTACTATGATATTTCATAGAGAAATGATGCGAGCTAATTTGGAACCTCATTATAAAAGTAATTTCAAAGGCGAAGAATAATTACTAAAGAAGACATATTTAAATAAAACATCTTACGCATAGTTATAATGAATATCTTCTACATAATAATTAATAATATTTTCTTGGAATTCACGCACTTCTGTACTTCTATGCGGTAATTTTAAATTTTATGATTCATTCTTCAATCTCAGAATTATTCTAGCATTATGTATTTTCCTTAATTATTAATTTAAAATACAACTTTTATTTTCATTTTTTAGTGTCCTTAATATCTTAAACATAAAAAAGTATATTCTGCAACAAATTATTTGGCCGTCTAAAAATTATCATTGTACCTTAATATCATACTAGAACTGTGTATCATGGTGATTAACGACTTTTTGATAATTTGAAGATAAAAATAAAATAATAATCATAATATATACATACATGTATACATAAATTGGTTCAATTACATGGCAAAATAATTTTCACAAGACCTATGTATTGGTGTAATTTATTATTGATGTATTTAAGCTCGGTGCAATGAACCCGACAGTCTTATGATAGCAAACTTACTTCCTAATCCATTAATTGAATGTATCTGATGAAAAACGTACTGAGATTTCAGTCTAATCTAAATGTTATCAGTATTATAAAAGATACCTGAAAACTGTTATAAAATATACAATACATCATTACTTCATATAAATATATTTTTATAGTTTTTACCAAAACAAGGGTACATTTATGCAGATAAAAGTGGACGACAGCCAAATAAAACACTTTACCCACATAATAAATTAAGCTACTAAATAGTATTAAAATTTGTAGATTTAAAGAAATACTCGTAATTAAGTTTGTTTACTTCGATTAATATCTAATAGAGTCTTATAAATAATAAGAAATAACAGCTTATTTAAACCACCATTTATTGATAAATTAACATGTTTTAATACTATGGTATCTTCTTCAGGAAACACTGTAATTAAATTTGTTTTCACAGTAGTTCCTATATAGTTACCCACCACTTATATTTTTATAGTTTTGTTTTTATCAATGCTTGCATTTTATATTTTAGTATACATTATTTCTTATAAAATATACCATAGGTATTGAAACATTGATTTATAAATAAGTAGTGGTTTTTCTTACTATTTACATAATATGTTGTTAAAGTAATTTATTATTAAAGATCTAGAAACTTATTGAACTTGCGGAGATTTAAATAAATTTATTTCAGATATTTGTGATTGTCAATTTTTAAACAAATTTCGGATTTTTTTTTCCTTAAAAAACTTGATAGTTATTGGGATTTTTTTTAGTTTGCTTGATTTTAGACAAATTATTTAAATTATTTGTAATTGTCAATAGTGAATTAAAAACTATCCCATGGTATTCAACTTATTTTCTTAAAATAATACTTATTGTTATTGTTAACTTTCCACATTAGTATCGATTGTAATTTTCCTTACAAATTTTTGCAGTCAAATTTAAATAATAATAATGTTTTGTAATTAAACTAAGAATAAGTATATAGGTATTTCTAAAAGGAATAGACGTAATTAAAGTTTCAATTGCTGTGATTAGGAATTGTCTCAAGAACGCCTCATGGAAGGATTCTAAAAAAAGCTTTCAGAGCAAACCTAAGCCCAAAAAGTCTATTAGAGAACCCAAGAAAATAATCAGGTTAAAGAAAAATTCTGTCTGGTTAAAGAAAATAGGTTTAATAAAAATCGGAAAGATGTTGAGGTTGCCTGAGTGGATCAAGTCATTTGATAATCTACGGTCGCATTGCTTTAATTGTGTCCCGAAATCATACAGGATTAAGTAAATGAATGAATTAATAATCGATATTATAATTGTGTTTGGTATCCACTGTATCTATATCTATCAATCGTATCTATATATTTTGTTTGTGTTGTGTAATAAAATTACATTTGTGTTTTTGATGTGACCGTGTTTTTTTATGTTAACTGCACAGTTTTATGCTAATTTATAGTATATAAAATTGCTATTACTATTCAATTTATATAAATGAGCCATTTAATTTATATATTCACCATCACATTATAATTTTTCCCCTGTTTTCATATATTAAATATTATTTTAATGTTTACAGATTACAATATCAGTTACAAACATAAATATAAATATTTTTTGTTATGCTTGTATATGTTTTGTAATATTATCATACTCTCAATCACAAAGTAAAAAGTGTTATTTGATTTGAGTCATAAAATAGAGTTTTAGGGACTCTTTCTCTTATAATTTGGAGGGACTTATCCTAATGAAATCCAGCAAATTACAAATGAAAACAAACTTAAAATGAAAGACATTACACATTTTCTACTAGAGATGGGTAAAATTTTCAACCTAAAATATACCTGCAATAAAAAATACCAAAGTAGCGAATATGTCAAACGTGTTTTTAATATATCTAGGTTAAGAATATTAGATATAGAATACAGATTTGATCATTTCAACAATAATAAATCCAATGTACGGTGCATAAATGAAGAGGGAATACATGTATTATAATTAACAACATTAATATTAAATAATTTAATCTACAATAATAATAAAATTTTCAAACATTTACGTCTGTAATTAATAAACTATATAAATATTATTAAGGAACACATTTTTAATGTGAAGTTGTAATTATTCAGAACATAGCTCTGTGATTGTAGCGCAAAAATAGTATTTTTCTATAAAATTGTTTTATATGTATATCTTTATTATTCATTTAATTAATATATGTTTTTTGTTTAAATTTAAAAATATTAAAATAATATAATCTGTGATAATAATTAATCTTGTATCGTGTTCTCTCGGCATTGTTCTGTTATCTTCCATATCCCAGCGGTTCAGTTCCTGCTCGGCATGTCCTCGTGTCGGGCGAAGTCACCATTCTTATCTGGCTGATGTCCTGAATAGGGGAGATATGGTCCGCGCTATATCCGAGTGTTTATCTCCAGCTTGCCTCCTCCCTCTGACTCCCACAACAAAGTGCCCAGCAATTAAAACGTCCTTTGTTTTCTGTGCCCTCAACAGTCCCGGCAAATACACGTTAAAATACCACATTTCACGGCAAGCTTTCACGTAAATGGGAATATTATCCAGGTTTTCATTTGTTTTTTTTTCCAAAGTGTCAAAAAGTTTTTGTCTTTTTGTCATAACCGCGTAACATTTACTTAAATTTATTGTACAGGGGTCTAAATACGAGTATATTATATAGATTACAAAGAGGTTAGGAATGTTTAGTTGGTATGAGTTTTATTTGTTATTGTATTTTAGTACATTTGTATTTAGCATGTGTATTACTTACTTGAAACTATGCATGATACATGCGATGGGCTATTATTATATTTATAACACAAATTAAATTATTTTTATTTTTAACTTTGTTTCATTAACCACTTATTGAGTTTAAATACATCTACAGTTTTCGAAAAATACCATTTTCTTCTTCAGGATGTCAATACTAACTAAAAACATATTTTGTTGTTTCTTTACCAACAATTAATTAAAAAACAACAATTATTTAAAAAATAAATTTAGTACCTAACTAAAAATTTACTTACTTAATTTTTGGGAAAATTTTTTAGAATCGTACTCATAGTTAAATTTAGTTGGTTGTTTATAACTTTTTGATTAGTTTTACATGTTTTATTTATCTCCAACGATTCCAAATTATTTAATTTATGACCAACACCGTTTACATGCAAAATTGACAATCCCAATTTTTTATCAAAACTAAATTAAATTAATCAACTGGAAAGATACAGAGAAAAAAATATATTTATCGAAAAAATATTTTAGTTGCCACCGGGATTCGAACCTGAACCTTTTCCTATCCGAGAAAATACGTTATTCAATTTCGCTATATCAACTATCTAGGTTTATGACAAATGTTTGAACTTTTATTCAGATGATTTTATTCATGTTGTCTCGTTTGAATACCATTTTCCATCTACTGGAGGTATGCACAATACAATTAGTTTTCGACATTTTGAGGATACCACATTACTGCCACCGACCTCTGAATTATTTAAAAATGTTTATCTAGACAATATACAAATAATGTGCGATAGTAAAAATTTGATGACGTAATGTGTTTTAATGACATTTCTATAGTTTTTGACATTTTGCGTGATACCATGTTATTACCGTTAGCATTTAAATAATTTTTCAATCGGGCAATGTACCGGAAAAAGGTGCGATATAACGGTCAAGAATACGCTAATACGCAATAAAATAGAATACGCAATAAAAAAAAAGAACATACAAAAAGTTCACAGGTAACAATCATAATACTAGATTTATGTATTGTGTAATTGTGTGTAATAATGAAATATCTGATTAATTCAAAATACAAACCGCACAGCAGCTACGGCATGCCCCGTCCGCAAGGCTTAGAAACAACAATCGGCACTAGACGATCGCTTTCTGCTAGCGTATTAATAAACAAAACTTCACTACTCATTTATTAGTCAGTCAATTTTTAATACTACGACGAACGTATTATGTTAAAAAAAGATATAACATTTTTTTAAAACAGTTATTTCCTTGGATGGATGGATATAAATGAAACGATGTTATAACTCTATTTCAGTTTATTAGCACTACTCGAGTTTCGAGAGAAACGGTATTACCGAAATAAAGGGTGAGAAGAAAGAAAAGGAAGAAGATCCCTCATTCAGAACACCTCAGGACACCTCAGTCACACTTGGACAATCATGAACAAAGGCAGACGTTATCCTCGTAATGAGGGACCACCGGTTTGATCCAGTTTGATCCGGTCTAATCCGGTTTGAACCGGTTTGATCCAGTTTGATCCAGTTTGAACCAGTTTGAACCGGTTTGATCCGGTTTGATCCGGTTTGATCCAGTTTGATCCGGTTTGATCCAGTTTGATCCAGTTTGATCCAGTTTGAACCAGTTTGAACCGGTTTGATCCAGTTTGAACCAGTTTGAACCGGTTTGATCCGGTTTGATCCAGTTTGATCCAGTTTGATCCGGTTTGATCCAGTTTGAACCGGTTTGATCCAGTTTGATCCAGTTTGATCCAGTTTGAACCGGTTTGATCCGGTTTGATCCGGTTTGATCCAGTTTAATCCGGTTTGATCCAGTTTGAACCGGTTTGATCCAGTTTGATCCGGTTTGATCCGGTTTGATCCGGTTTGATCCAGTTTGATCCAGTTTGATCCGGTTTGATCCGGTTTGATCCAGTTTAATCCGGTTTGATCCAGTTTGATCCGGTTTGATCCAGTTTGATCCAGTTTGATCCAGTTTGAACCAGTTTGAACCGGTTTGATCCGGTTTGATCCAGTTTAATCCGGTTTGATCCAGTTTGATCCGGTTTGATCCAGTTTGATCCAGTTTGAACCAGTTTGAACCGGTTTGATCCAGTTTGATCCAGTTTGAACCAGTTTGAACCGGTTTGATCCAGTTTGATCCAGTTTGAACCAGTTAGAACCGGTTTGATCCGGTTTGATCCAGTTTAATCCGGTTTGATCCGGTTTGATCCAGTTTGATCCGGTTTGATCCAGTTTGATCCAGTTTGAACCAGTTTGAACCGGTTTGATCCAGTTTAATCCGGTTTGATCCAGTTTGATCCGGTTTGATCCAGTTTGAACCAGTTTGAACCGGTTTGATCCGGTTTGATCCAGTTTAATCCGGTTTGATCCAGTTTGATCCGGTTTGATCCAGTTTGATCCAGTTTGAACCAGTTTGAACCGGTTTGATCCAGTTTGAACCAGTTTGAACCGGTTTGATCCGGTTTGATCCAGTTTGATCCGGTTTGATCCAGTTTGATCCGGTTTGATCCAGTTTGATCCAGTTTGAACCAGTTTGAACCGGTTTGATCCGGTTTGAACCGGTTTGATCCGGTTTGATCCAGTTTAATCCGGTTTGATCCAGTTTGAACCGGTTTGAACCGGTTTGATCCGGTGTTATCCGGTTTGATCCGGTTTGAACCGGTTTGATCCTGTTTGATCCGGTTTGATCCGGTTTGATCCGGTTTTGTCCGGTTTGATCCGGTTTGATCCAGTTTGATCCGGTTTGATCCAGTTTGAACGAGTTTGAACCGGTTTGATCCGGTTTGATCCAGTTTGATCCAGTTTGAACCAGTTTGAACCGGTCTAATCCGGTTTGATCCAGTTTGATCCGTTTGATCCGGTTTGATCCGGTAAATTTTCAAAAAATTACCAAACTAAAATGGTTGTATGTCAGAATGTCAGAATGCGGATAGAACGCCTAATAACCAAGAAATTAAGCAAAACGTGTGTGACTAAATCGGTTACATATAAACATATAAACATCGCGAATAGGGGTTATTATTTTAATATATATGATGATGATGATGATGATGACTAGATGGTGCGTATCACGAACTATAACGTCATTTTTTCACCAATATTTTACATAAATCAATAAATTAAATAAAAAATGAATTACGAATAACGATATTCCCAGATATTCAATCGCTGATGGTGAGTTTTCTTGTCACAAAACTTCCATTCTCCTTTATTTACTTTCCGAGAAGGCATATTTATAAATAAAATATAAGTTGCATCAAATTGTATTAAAAAAATTCAAAATACCTCCGTGAAAATATCGTTTGCAAATAAATATTTCCATTTCTGTTTTTAATACTTACGCTGAATGAAATGAAATAACTCCGTCGCGGAATTCTCGATATTGAAGCGCACCGTATTGTGCTTGTATTTTATTCAAATCTATCTCCATTTTTCAATTGTTTCACCCTAGCATTAGTTTACTACCAGATTCAACTATTTTTAAATATACCTCTATTTTGATCTAGAAATAAATCCAACTCCGTAGAAATATTAAACTGAATACAGACATTTTATAAAACAGAATTAGTGTTTGTACAATACAAATATTTTTGTGCAGTCTTTCTTCCGCAGCATGTATTTCTAAAAATGTTACGATAAAATACGTAGTGTATCCATTTATTATATAAGGAGATATTTTAGAATTTACTTATTCACATATTTTTGAACAAAATTCGATGAATAATTTAAAATAATAGATGTTTGTATAATATGTACTTATTTTCAAAGTTTTAGATATGATCAAATTGCGTAAAAGTTGTTTGTTCCAAAATGTTCTAGCGCGAGCATCGCGTCTCAGTTTTCGACATCAAACAGCTATAATTTTCGCGAACAATCCTGAAAACCGTTTTGCTAAAACTTCAAAATATTTTTCAACCTTCAAGATGTTCTCATACTCTCCGTCAAGTTGTATGGCGCGCTGTTTTTTGCCGTGTTGGGCAAATTCAATGGCGACATGAAACATGTGGATTGGACCTAGGCATATCCGTATAGGGTTGGTGCTTTACTCCGTGAATAAAAATTCCACCCTAAAGCTATTGTTTCTCGAGCTTTTGTGCGTTAAGCCCTTTATTCCCGAACAGAACATTCTCCCATCCCCCGCTTAATTTCTTCCCCGGGCTGAGGGTTTTTTTAAGCGATAATCTCGGGGGCCGTTTGCGAACTTTACACTGTCGGCAATTACACATTGAAAGCCCATGCTTAAACTTTCACGAATGCTCGTTATGCTTTTGAATAAGAAATGGAGGTTGATCAAGTCGCTAAAAGAGTGAAGGGATACTTGCCTAAGATTATTTTTGTGAAGGGCTTTGTTTGTTAATGAAACGCTTTTTACGACATCAGCGCGACTCGATAGGGCGTCAGCGGGTTGAGTACCTTCCGTTATGTATGTACCAAGTTTTCCGATTCGGATGGCACACAGAAACATTCCGTTTTCTAGTTAGTCTACTTTTATTAACAAGATGTATACAATTATTTAAACCAGTCTTTTGTAAATATTTCAATGCTTAAAAATTACAATGTTTCTAAAAACTATTTACTAATAAATATTTCAGAAAATGAATTTAGTTTTGTAAAATAAAAATATATTAAGATAATTCACATGAGCGTATTTATCAAAATATCATATTTAAGAATATGTACTTATATATTCAAATAAAGACAATATTGTTATTTTTTAATGTTCACTTGCTTGCGAATTACTGTCCATATCGTAAGTGGCTATTTTCTTAGTCATAATTTTCTAAGGTCCTCTATTGTGACTTGGTTCTCCAATATTTGTTTCTTCCCAAACGCCACAGTTTCATTACTTTCTCCTAAACTGGATCTCCCGCCTGAAGCTAGTGTGGTGCTATCTATACTGACTATCTTAACCAAATCTACTCTCTCATTTGAATTAACTTTCTGTTTTTTGCCAGAATCCATAATTTGTCTCGTTTCTACTTCCGAATCATTGATTATACCAATTCTACACATATTTTCACTTTAATTCAACCCTCGTATCAAACATGACATTATCATCATCGAAATAACGCATGTATGTATATATATGGAACTGGCGTCTTTTCTAGGTTAGATCACGTTTTTTGTATATAGTTTCTTTGGGGAAACCTAGGCCGATGTTCTGGCATGGTAACTCAAATTATTATTTATTTATTTATTTATATCTATACCTATATATATTTTTTTTTTCAGTTATAAAATTACATTTCAAATCGTTTAATTAAAATTAATTATGGTTTTATAATTATTTACACTATATTTTAAGTTAATTATACTAATGGGAATAAAATTAAAATTAAAAAGTGAACTAAAATGTTAAAACTATAAATAAAAGTTAAAACAATTCGTAAAAGTTATAATATTCAACATAAAACCGATTTATTGTGAATATAAAAACATTCTTAAATATCTACAATTATATGTAATTTCGTACAAGAGCAACATTTTTATAAATTTACCCCCACCCTATTTAAAACATGGGTACTTGAAGAAGCTTTGGGGGAACAAGTATCCGGGGGATCAAGTGTCCGAGGGATAAACTGTCCGAGGGATTGAATGTCTGAGGGATCAACTGTCGGAGGGATCAACTGTCGGGGGACAAACTGTCGGAGGATCAACTATCGGGGGATCAACTGTCGGGGGACAAACTGTCGGAGGATCAACTATCGGGGGATCAACTGTCGGGGATCAATAATCGGTATACTGTGGATCTCGCAGTAGGTACAGCGACGGGAAGATCCACTTGCCTGGGGCTTGTGCCTTTGCAGTTGGCAGCCAAACCTCTGCAGTCTGCTGCAATACAAAAATCGACCACGAGGGGTAGCAAAGTTTGTAATGTTGACTCTCCCATAATAGATGCCAGTTCCATACATTAGTGCTCACGGAAACCTTAAATACATATAAGATGCATGAGACAATATAAATTAGTCAACGTGTAACAATTCGCTACACTAAGAGATGATTTAAAAAATTTATTACGGTTTACTTTAAAATTTACATTTTCTTTATAATATTTTATTATTTCCATCAGTTCTTAAATTTTTGCGTTTTATTCAACTCCTTATTTTTATTTTCTATTCTTTATTGTTTACATTCATTCCGTATTATTTAATATCTAATTGTTTATTCTCTCATTAATTACATAGTTTCACAGAACTGATTTATTATATTCCACCCATTCTGCTTATTTTAATGTACGTTTTATTAAATATCTTCATTTGTGACAACCATAATTAATTAAAGTAAGCTCACGGTTATATAAATAGACAATTTAGTAAAGCGGCATTAAATCAAATGTATCAATTAAAATATTATAGAAAATTAATTTATATTATATCCTTTATAAAAACATGTTTCAACAATGCTTCTTTCTATATTTTTGACCGTTGGTTTATAAACTAATTCTCTTAAATAGGTTTAATTTGATATTAATAGTAATCAATTAAAATTAATACAAATATTATAATCAAACACAATAACTGTTTACATGTATGTATATCACATGTACATCATTTATTATCAATAATGTCTTTAATTATATTTTTAAAAAATCAACCTAACTCAAATCATTACTTAATACAAATTTACTCGAATAATTTTTAGGAAAAAATTTTAGAATGGGACTCGTAGTTAAATTTAGTTGGTTGTTTATAATTTTTTGATTAGTTTTACACGCTTTATTTATCTCCAATGATTCCAAATTATTTAATTTGTGACCAACACCGTTTATATGCAAAATTGACAATCCCAATTTTTTATCAAAATCATGACCATTTTCTATCAAATGATTAGCAAATTCTGAAAACCCACTATTGTTCAAACATCTAAAATGCTCCCTTACTCTTATATTAAAATTTCTACCCGTTTTACCAATATAAAATGCAGCACAATCCTTGCAACTAAGTTTATAGACACCAGAATTGTTAAATTTATCATCTTTGTCTTTAGAATTTATGAGTAAATTTCCTATACTATTATTTGTATAAAATGCCGGTCTAATGTTTCGTGGTAGGTGTTTAGATATTTGATTCGAAAAGTTATTTATGTATAAAATCCTATGCCAATAATCATTATTATCATTATGTTTTATCTGTGATTTATATAAAAATTGATTATTATATTCTTTTAATTTATTTTTAAAATAGTGTCTATCAAACCTGTATTATACCCGTTATTAACTGCTATTTTTTTAATTGTATTCAATTCAATATTGAAATTGGATGTTGACATAGGAATATTGACTAAACGATGTATCATGGAGTGGAACCCTGAATGTTTGTGTGATAATGGATGATTAGATTCATTGTGTATGATAGTATCTGTAAAAGTTGGTTTTCTAAAAATTTTGAATTCAATTTTATTATTATTTTTAATCAATGTTAGGTCCAAAAAATTTAGGGTCGAATTATTTTCCATTTCTAAAGTAAATTGTATTTTATTATTAAATGTATTAATGAAATTTAAAAATGTAGTTAGTTGACGTTGTGAACCTGACCAAATACATAATATATCATCGACATACCTTTTCCACAATAAAATATTTTTTAACAAAGGAGAATCACAATCAAAAATATTCCGCTCCAAATTATCTACAAAAATATCTGTTATTAGTGGACTTGTGGGTGCTCCCATAGGAAGACCCTCTGTTTGATTATACATTATATTATTAAATTGAAAATAATTTTGGTTCATACAAAGATTTAACAAACGACGTAGATCTTTTACCAAATTATTAGACGAATTTAATAAATCAGAAATTAAAATTTTACTTTCATTAATAGGTACATTAGTAAACAAATTAACAATATCATTTTAGTGGTTAATAAAACAAAGATAAAAAATAAAAATATGAATCTTAACCACAAAGATAACATTGCTGATTTTAAAAGTATGTCTTTAATTATTTAAAATTTCATGTTTTAATGATTTATGCAAACTGCGTTGCATCTTCCATTCCAAAAACCTAGTAGTTAGTCAAATATAATAGATACAATATTAACATAATAAAATATAGTATAATTAAATATATTCTAAATTGTAGTAATATAATTAAATAGTTGGTAGTAATATCATTGATTGATTTGGCAGTTAAGGCAGTGGTGTAGTAACATTTAATTTTTTTTAAATATATCAATTTTACATTTTGTATTTAATTTTAGTTCAATTTACACCTGTAAGTGGAAATGACTGCTCGTTCCAAAACTAGTTGTGATATTACTAAAAAAAAAATGTGTGTGTAGTACCCACTAAGTAAATATAAAAATTATATTTTTTTTTTAACATTAGGTGGTAGTAAATTTGTGTTTAAAGTTATAAAACCCAAATATAATTCTATGGGTATTTAGTAAATTAATATTGTTTGTCAAAACAAAACCTCGGAAAGAATATTTAGCAATAAATATACTTATATTATGTACATTATAATACGATATTTTATTAAACGCACGTTTAACATTCAAATTCTAAGGGTGATAAAAGGAAAACTTTGGGGTCCACGGATGGAAAGTGGAAGTAAGATATCAAGAATGAGAGAACGAGAAAACGAAGTAAGATACATTGGCTCCATCACGCTCTAGTAGCTTCAGAATATTGGCTCGAGAGCCCACCTTGAGGATATTCAGAACTCAAAGAAGATTCGGAGTAGAAGAGCATCTTGAATTTCTTCAGAACTTCGATATAGGAAAATACAAGAAAACGTATTCGGTGAATATTGAAAAATATCTGAGATTATTAATATTTTTATATGGTTTTCTAAGAAGTATAGGTTATTATGGTTGTTCTTTTATGATATCGTCTACTTTGTGACGGAAATGAAAATAATTTGATTTTATTTTTATGTATAAAACTTGAATTTATATTCAGTTGCGCTTGAGAGTTGAATGATGAAAATTTAACACAACTTAATATTATTTTTTAATTTAAAATCTTCACAAATGTTACAAAAGTGTTTTCAAATATTTTGATCGAGCATGTTTAGACCCCCGGGAGAGCAACGAGTTAATCCAATGTATAATAGCGCTAAAACTATGTTTGAAAGGCAATATGAATATAATTAATGAGAACACATTCTTATAGTGAAGTTGTAATCATTCAGAACATAGGTATGTGATATTTTAAATACTCCTTAAATGTATTAATTAGAAAGATATTCTGTTGCTGTAGCATAGTATGTAATGCATCTTCTCCGGATTGGAAATAGAGATCCAGGTTTGAATCCCGGTAGCGCAACAACAATATTTTTCGATAAAATTGATTTTATATGTATGTCTTTATAATTATTAGTATTTAAAATATCACATACCTGTATTCTAAATAATTACAACTTAACAATAAGAATATGTTCTCAATAATGTATAAATTGTATCAATGTGTCCAAAAATGTAATAAAAATTCATTGTTAATTCTGGTGTCTGCTATCGGTTTACTCAAAGGTATATGAGATTCCGTAAAAACAATGTAGATAGCTTTCAAATATTGGAACGATAGATGTATTAATTTGAAAAAGTGCAACATGTCGCTATAGTATAGTTGTTAATGCACCTTCCTCAGATTGGAAAAGAGATCCAGGTTCAAATCTCGGTAGCGCAAGAATAATATTTTTCGATGAAATTGATTTTATATGTATATCTTTATAATTAATACATTTAATTAGTATTTAATATGTTACACATTTTTTCATAATATATTTATTAATTTAATAGATTACTGAATAGGTACAAGTTCAAAATTTGTATTTGTTTATAGAAAAATGGTGAACGCGCTTCCCTGGATAGGAAGAGTTCTAGGTTTAAATTCCGGTAGCAACTAAATATTTTTTCAATAGATAGATTTTTTTTGTATATCTTAATATAGTACATAGTTTATTCATTTAATTTATATTGTTGATTTATTATAAATCTCACTTAAAATTAAAACTTGCAATAAATGAGTAGCTTGTTGGTCTAATAGTTAAGGCGCTGGTCTAATGATCTAGTGATCGGGGGTTCGCGTCTCGTTCCAGGAGATCAGCAAAGTAAAATAGTAAGAATATTGTTGTGACATGTATTCCGTATAAGAGTCTCTATTTTTATTTTTTATAAACAAAAAAACTCAATTAATATATCATAAACACATTGTTCTATCAACTGTACATAATAAAATAGGTACTTAATTCACGTAACAGTTAAATAATTGTCGCTTCTAAATTTTATACCAAATGGCAACTTCCTACAACCAGTCTGAGTATTATTAATATGTAACAATGAACTGAACTGAAAGAGTTGCAACCCCCTATATTCGATCAACCCCCTCAAACACAATAAAGCGATTGTTATTCCATTGTTTCTTCCGATATCATCTGACATCCAGGTCGAGCGCACTTGAGATAACTAAATACTCGACTCGACAGTACACAGCAGTGAGTACGTTGAATTGGCAATACTTTGTATCAATTACGTTCAATGTGGTAGTACTGTTTACTGTAATGTAATAGGATTTCTGTCTTTGATTCTGAAAAGATCTGGTATTTCAATATTGAAATTGTCAAATTGATTTCTCCTAGAGCGAGTTTTTCAGGCGTAAACTCAACTCGATTGTTTTATTTTTCATTTCCTTTGAACACAATAGTCAGTCACTAATTTTATTGAATTTAAAAAAATACATTTATTGAAAGAACTAAGAAATGTTGCCATTATCAGTAATTTTAATTATTCGGGTACTCATTTACTATAATATATTATTTAATTAAGGCGGTAATTATTTCCACGATGGTCAGTCTCTAAAAAAAAAACTGAGCAGTTTATTTTAGGATTCATATAACTCTACCACTCATTTTAATATTACATTAATACATGCGACATAGTGAATAAGCGATCTAAGCATTTTTATAAGCCAATATGTGACACGAAATAGATTTAATTTTGCTGAGGATTTAAAAAAAAAGGGAAGAGTTTCGTGTTAGCTGTAGGATTCAAATAATTGAAAATATATTATTTAATTTCCTAGGCAATTTTATCATTACGCAATACGAATACAGGCATTACGCGATGTGAAAAAGGAATGTGAATTTAAAAAATGCGTTTCACTTTCATATCTAAATTGATTATAAATTTACTAGTGTTTCATTACGATGAATTTGAGACCAACCTATTAATTCTATGGGGAAAGTTTTTTGAGCTTTTTTGACTTCTCTAGCTGGTGTCGCTAGTGACAGCATCAGTAAAACGATATGCATGACACGCTCTGCTTTTGACACATTAAAAGACAATCTTTTAACAAAACGCCAGCTCTGATGATGGATCCTGCAATGAAAACGTCGGCCGGAGAATTCATAGGAGACATACGTCAGAATAGGCTAGAAAACTCTACATAGAAGATTCTGAACGTCTGTGAAATTATGAAAACATTTTAATTCTATAGATTGTAAAAATAAACTAATCTGCATAAATCATAAAAGTACACATAAATCAATTGTGAGATTATTTCACCGTTTCTAGTAAAATTGGAATTGACATTACCCGACCAATAAAATGATTACAATGATAAGATACCTATTTGAAAATGAATCTAAACAAATCGAGTATTTCGAATAATGACACGAGACTTGACTATCAAATAAATATATCGAGCGGAAAGCTATTCAATTTATTGGTGAAATGGTATTTTTTTATTGTTACCTAGATTCTGATTTACACAGTTTATCGACAAAAATGTACTATAATAATGTAAAAATGTATTAAAAACTACCCATTCAATATTGAATTATGGTTTAAATACGTTATTAGCAAAATAAAACACAAAATTATTCAGATTTAGACGTAAGTGTTGTTCTGTTAATGTTAAAAAAACTCATGTAATTATAGGTACATACATATATTAGACATTTACAAAACACACATTAATCATCACAGAAATATGATACCTAGTGACAGTCAATTCTCTTATTTTTGTAATGGGGTAGATTAGTTAAACGATAAATATTAAATAATGGCTTGGATTGATGATTGTACTATAGGGTATGTACCAGCAGTAGTTCGATTAGTATTTAAACGTTGCCTCTGTGCTGTGTTTTTTCGAGGTGTTAATATTATATCGAAAATTATTAATAGCATTTATATAATAGGTTGATACGAAAGTAATTGCTGTTTTTTGTAAATAAAAGATATTAATATTTTAAAAGAAACAATGATTACTGAGTCAATTACCATTATTAGCTATAACTGCAAATTTTCTAGATGTTGGTCGAAGGCTAGTGTTGCTCGTCATAGGGCGTTTAGCGCAGGGCTCATCTTTGAGTTATAAATTCCCTGAACTAAACTTGCTAAACCACATACGACTGAACTATTCTTAGTCGCGGCAGTTACATTGTTTCCTTTTTTAAATTCATGCGATATTATATGTTGTATGAAATGAATTTTCTTTATACTAAGTACCGTTAAAATGGCATCAACTTTCGCATCAATCCAATACATTGATAATAAATAATATATTATATCAGATTTACATAATAATGTAATTTGAATAAGATTTATTATTAAGGAGAACACATTCTTATTTTGATACTGTAATTATTCAGAACATAGGTCTATGATATCACAGACCAATGTACTGAATAATTACAAATTCACAATAAGAATGTATTTTCCTTAATAATACATAAATTGTATCAATGTCCAAAATTTAATAAAAATGAATTGTTAATTCTGGCGTCTTCTATCGATTTACTCAAAAGTATTTGAGATTCCGTAAAAACAAAGTAGATAGCTTTCGAATAATAAAACGATAGATGTATTCATTTGAATAGTGTAACATATTGGTTCAAAAATATGTCGTCAATCCATTGTGTGAGTATAGCATAATCGGATAATGCACGTTTTCCGGATTGAAAGACATCCAGGTTTAAATCCCGGTAGCAACAACAATATTTTTTGATAAAATTGATTTTATATGTATATCTTTCTAATTAATACATTTAATTTGTATTTGAATCAGATTTGATTGAGATATTTGTTATGTCATATATATATATATTGAAATTGACGTTTCTTTACAGCGGATTGAAATGTTAATAATTTTCTACTTGTGAATGATTTACAATTAATTTCAAGTGTACAGTTTCAGAGCTAAGGACATATAAAGACATTGATAAAAAAAATTGTCGTCATTGTCTCAGTATTGATAACAATATATAATTCAAAGAAATAAAAAATGTTCATAGAAGCAGTGGCGTGCAGTAGGGATTTAGATTATGCTGCTACCAATGATATTATACAATCATATATAATATATATTAAAATTTATGTTGTACAAAAGATTATGAACTTTAGTTTAACTAACGACTTTAGATAAAATGAATCCGTCGTTTATAAGACCCTACCATGTATTTATTTGTAATTTTAGAGTACTATTAATAGAGTTTTTAAAGTTTAAGTTTTAACGTAAAATTGTATCTTCTTACCCAAGTAAATATCAATATAAAAATTTATGGACGTTTTTAAGAATACTTTTTATGACTGAATATAATTATCCTTCACGTAATAACTAAACGAAATAATTATTTTTATTAAAGGTTAACGTAGGAAATATTTCTGCCAATTGCTTTTTGTTTTTCCTAAATCAAAAACAAATTCATGCACCAAATGCACCACGAACGCAAATAACGACCATGAAATCAACACATTAAAAACAGTAAGATAGTAAAATTTGCGAATTAGTAAAAGAGGAAGTAGACACATCAATGATTTGTACGCAGTTGTAAGCCTTTGTATTGTTATTCTATTAAAAAGCAGCATTAATAATGACTTCATACAAAACAAATCAACCGAAAGAATTTTTTAATTCAGTAAATAATCAATTGGATGACTTGAGTAATTCACTAACATAAAAATAGACTTTTATCTATTGGAAGACAATATTATTATTTATTATCAACTTAGGCATGTCTTCAAAAGTGTTTTAGTAATACTATTCGTCAAATCATCATAATACTTATAGTTTACGTTTGAATTTATGATAATTTAATACTTGGTTGCATCTTATAGATGTTAGTTACCCGTTTTAGAGTATATTAACACAATAAATGTTGAATATAGAAATATAATCATAAAATGACACGTCGTGTTATATCACAACTCTTTCTAAACTTCACGAACAATAATACACGATATTCGAAATATTCTGTTACTATTTTTGTTGGTTTGTATTATATTTTGAACATTTTACGCTATCTCCATTTAATATTTTTCGTATTTATAATAGTTTAAATTTTTATTTATTTATTATCTTTGTTTTATTGACCACTTAATTGAGTTTAATTTAAAGTTTAAAAATGTCGTCGATAAACAGTAAACACAAATTCGATGACTGATGTCATTTGGATGTTAAAACACCACAAACCGGAACAGAATACACACTTGCTCTATCCAATGTATTAAAAAGTGTCAGCTGGGTCTGGTATTTGGAGTTTATCCGAACACAAATAATATAATATATGTCCAGAAATATTTGTCTACCACGTGCGCGAAGTCGTCTCTTCTTTATTCTTTTACTGTTACGCCTTTTCTGTTTTTAAAAATGTTGTTGACCTACCTACTTCATATTTTTCAATTGCCATATTTATATATGTCTGCCTTGACGTAGTGTTGAATAAATACTAATCGACGTTTTATGCTTTGACATTCCGTTGTAAGTTAATTTTTCAGAAATATACTTTTTTGATTTTTTCTTTATTTTTGAGAATATATTTCGATACGTGAGTTTATTTGTTTCTTCTCAAACACCGTTTTATAATATAAATAAAACTTTTTTTAAATTGTCTAGTAAGTTTATAATAAGCTATTCTTGATGTTTGTAGCGTTAACTTTGTGGTTAGATATAATTAAAAATTGTATCTAAGTATATTAAATATTTGAATAAACTACTATAAGTTATTTTTACGTCAACCAGTTTTGATACTAGCGTATTATTGTATACCAGTCCTGACGAAGATACGTTAGTATCGAAATCGGGCGATGTTAAAACATCTCACAATGGTTTATACAAAATTTTAAAATATATACAATTCGTATAAAAAGTTATCCACTTGTCGTTATATGTTCATAAAATACTGAAATATATATACACGTAACAACATAAAAAAATATTCCACATTACACTTTAAAATGTATCCTTTTCCAATAAAAATAATATATTATTTTAATAGATAACTTTCGCAGAATTCCGAATCAGTTCCCCCTCCACATTAACCAGTTTACATTGATTAAGTCAGGTCCTGCGCGTATTGGCAAGCCAACAACATTAGCAAACATTCGAACCTCGAATATAAAGTCGCGTTTCCCGCCAAATCCCTGGGCGATATTTTCTTATCAGATAATGCGGCGGACCTGTCTGTCTGGCGACCGTCCGGGGCGGAGCGGGCGGGGAGCACGAGCCCCGGCGGGGGGATTGGGCCCTAACGGGGAGATCGGGCCCTAACGGGGATCTACGAGGGCTCTCGAGTCCCGAGAGTAAAGAAATTGGCCCCTTCAACGGAAAATAAAAATGGAAAGAGGACTAATACAAGCGCGGCTCTGCACGTCAGCAATCAGACCCGATTCAAAATGGCGGCTCGCTGGCTATTGCAGAGCGAATAAATTAAATTAAATTAAAATAATATAACATTCATACGCACAATCAGACCATATTCCCGTAGGGATAGACGGAGAAGATTTTCGGTGGTAATTATCATTATTATCATTACCGTTGCTAAACTCGCCAACTTTTAATTAAACGATGGGTTTATTTAGTCGTAATACAGGTCGGTAATAAAATCTCATATGAAAAATGTTTACTTGAAAAATTGCCACAGAAAAAATACAGTCATAATTATTCACGTGAAAAATACCTACAGAAAATTGCTCGTACAGAAATTTTTTGTTTTTTGTTTTGATAAGATTTTTTAACAGTGTTTGGAGTTTTGAGAACATCGACATTATAGAGAGAAATGTAGGTTGTACAGTTGTGGATGATCGAATTAATGTATGTGGGTTAAATGATGAATGTATATGTATGTAGATACGAATCAGAATGATTTTAAGTTTACTTATGTTTCAAATGATGTAATGTAATTCATGTGAGCGTAGTTGATGCCCCAATAATTCATCCATCACTCTCCTACTCTACCGTTGTCGACTGAAATGTGGTGTTAGTAAGAGTGAAGTTCGTGATTCCCTATCTCTGCTGGTCGAGTTGGTATTGTTACATGACGTCGGTACTGAGAGTCTTTAATGCTGATGGTAATTTCGTTTTGCGCATTGGTAGCTGCTAGGTGTATTCAACTTCGCCAGGCAGTGTTGGTGAAACCTCCACAAGTGTTTAATGAATTTGAATATTTATTTCTTTTTTTCCCGTATTTTCATAATTTATTTTCGTGATTTGGAAGCAATTTTTTTTTAATGTTTTTATTAACGTTTTCTTTTTCTAGAATTATTAACTATCTTTTAATCTCATGAGTATAATATGTAGTTTTGTTATCCTTTTTCGATTTTTCTATTTATATCTTGTCTTGTTCCATTTTGTTTTCATAATAATCTATCTTTTATCTTTTAAGAGATTTGAATTTCATTTTTAAATTGAGTGATGTATTAATATTGAAAACTAATATAACTGTCACCACTGTATAAGAGTATTTTTTCTTGTGTGAAATTCTGTGTGAAAATTTGTCCATGTGGAAATTTATCAATGTGGGTATTTGTCTATGTGGGAATTTGTCTATGTGGGAATTTGTCTATGTAGGAATTTGCCTATGTGGGAATTTTTATGTAATGTTTGAGTAACGAGTGTAATTTGAGAATGTTTGCTTTATGAATTAAAACATAGCTGCAGAGGAATATTGTATAGCATATATACCATGCAGACATACGTGGTATTTGGAAAATATGTGCTTAAATAATGAACTGCACAAAAGTCGTTTAAAATTTTTTAATCAGCTGACGAATGACTTGAAGATGCATCCCGTGAAGAAAGACTCCCCGTTATTAATAATTAACAGTTACAAGACGCTGTTAAAAAATAATCAAAAGCATCGTTTACAGTGAATGACAAAATAATTTGTTAACATATACATCAATTGGGAAAATCAAGGAAGCTGAGAAATCTGAAGAAATTTTTATTCTATTAGGATAATGATCCAAAACCGCAAGATACACAGGAAAAAATTTGTGTGTTAGGATGGGAAATTCTGTCCCATCCCCCATATTCTCCAGACGTTTTTCTAACCGATTATCACCTTTTCTTGGAGCTAGATAATCACTTGCGAAATAGACAATTTCACAATAAAGAGATGATTGAAGCGGAGCTTGGTAGAGTATCCGGCTCTAAAGGCAGCGTTCTATAAAAGCGAAATATACTCTATCTCATTGTAAAAGGGTAGCATATTGTGAAGGTAATTATTTTAATGAATGAAACTTTTTCTGAAAATTTCTGCTTTTGTTTGATTTTTAATATTAAAAACAGCAATTACCCAATTTAACAAAAAAAAAATTGGTAACTTGTTAACGAAACAATCCTAAATAAAGTCTTTCAAACAAATATGAATGTTCTACAGCCTGTTTTTGTTATTCTACACGAATTAAATTAAAATAACGTATCATTTTGAAATAAATTTTAAACTGAACCGTTAACTAAATTTGTTTAAGAAAAACACAAATTGATCAGTTCTCTTTATTTAGAAATGTGACCAATATTTTAATCGTAACAAGATATTTTTATTTTGTTTTATTAAATAACAGGGAAATAAATCAAAATACTAGTTTCCCACCGAACCACGTTTTCTTTACTTATTTGTTCCTTGGTAAATTAAATGAATTCTAAGCGCTACTAAACATAAAGAGGTATTGAACACATGTTTGCTGTTTGATCCTACATCGCAATTTACTGAATAAGCCGTTTATAATCAATCTTGGTTAGGAATGAACCAGAAAAATATGATTAATACTGTTATTATTGTACGGTAGATATGTTCGGTATAAAAAATAATTATAAAAAAATAGTGGCATTAATTAAATAATTTAATATTTATTACGCTGCATACATTTAGTGACGTCCTTGGATTTGATTATTATTATACATTCCTTTTCTTCGTATTACCTTTTGCTTCTTCTACATAAATCTTTGGGTTCTTATGGCTCTGATCTTCTTAACCCTCTTTGGAGGATTTGTTGTATTTTTTAGGTCTCGTGTGGTCGTACCCTATTTCCTGTACCATCTATATTCATTCTGTACATTGCGCTCACCCAACGCCAACATTTTTTCTTTATGGCTCGTATCACAATAAATGATAATAATAACAAGTCACAATAATACGTGCATTTTTGTAAATTTATTTATACGAATTATTTCAATGACGCTCATAAAAATAATGTTTGTAGTAGAGTGTGCGTAACGGAGTCTTAGTTATAAATGCGAGGCAGTATTAATAATAAAATGTTTAATCAATTAGAATTTAAATAATGTGTCAGCTATAATTACTTACATAAAAATTATTAAGGAGAACACATTATTATTGAGAAGTTGTAATTATTCAGAACATAGGTCTGTGAACACAATAAGAATGTGTTCATAAGTTGTATCAATGTATCCAAAATTTAATAAAAGTGAATTGATAATTCTGGCGTCTGAGTCGGTTTACTCAAAGGTATTTTTGATTCCGTAGAAATAATTAGATGGCTTTTAAAAATAATGAAACGACAGATGTATTAATTTGAAAAAGTGTAACATATAGGTTCGAAAATTTATCATGAAAAATACTGGCGCAATAACACAATTGGTAGTGTACTTCCCAGAATTGGAAATAGAGATCCAGGTTCGAATCCCGGTAGCGCAAAAACAATATTTTTCGCATAAATTGATTTTATATGTATATATTTATAATTAATACTTTAAATTAGTATTTAAATAAAAATTATCTCGCATGAGAGGACTCGTAAAATAATGCGGGCCAGAAATATTTGTGTAATGGGAAGTAGCGAAGTAAGTACAGGACTGACGGTATATTTCTAAGCTTTCAGGAAGACACATAAAGCTTTTCAACACGGTGAAAAAATTAATTAAAAAATATAGTTTGTATTAACGTCTAAATTGCTCATCGTATAGGTCGGAATGTTTCTGGCTATAATACCTACGCTATAATCCATTTTCTTCAACAGCCCCGAAAATTCTCCTCAGAATCCTCCTTTCAAATACATACATCTAGGTGTTGAAAATAATTTAAAGAAAATCATCATGATTTTAAGTAATCATTAATGGAACATTTGTGAATGATCTATCTTTACCTCAGTGTTAGTGTTTATGTAAATGCCTTCGATAGCTGTTTCCCAAGTTTCTAATTAACACATATGATATATGAACCGCATTAACCTTTTTATTTTTGCTGTCGTTCTGGTCCGATGTTGTTGTTATTTTAGCTGGGTTGTCTTCTTTAGATTTCAACTAGTAGTTTATTTGGACCGCTGGTCTGGTCGATGCACGGGATGCAATAAGAATGACGCCTGTTGCTTACCATCTTCTTAGCCTTCCAAAAAGAGGGCGGCAATACTCACACACACGTGTACATTATTATAAACCAGGAAACCCAGTGGTGCCAACTGCTTAACTTGTGCTGATGATGATCGTTCCTTTTTGTGTGCGAGATTGGATCATCAGAATAATACCCGTACGTGGTAACATAACTATTTAATCTAAATGCTTCGATATAATACAGTACAAGTCAATATACGGTTCGTAGGCGAGAGACCGCGCCGACCACGTCGCGATACATTTATCTCTTTCACACGCATCAATCTTACCAACCTTCACGTGCTCACGCATTTGTCCCTTAGATACATCATAATAAATTATAACTGTGAAAACTTGCTGGGGAAAAATATTATTACGTAACGTCATCAAACTCTTCAGAGATGAACCATGACACTTTGAAAAAAGAACAACAATGTCGTTATCCTTTCGTTTGTTTTATCTTGAATTGCGAAATAATCGAACGCCCTAATCTTCAGAAAATTCACACGAGGAAAGATTGCATTCCATTAGATGATCGTAATACTTTGACATCAGAAACCACCGAAAACATAGACATGAACTAACGTAAATTTATTGTTCTAATATTATCATTTTAATGTCACTCATGTGATCACTTTTGCACCACTTATGTAATAAAATAGCTCAGCGATTTTTTTTTTGGAATAAAAATTTAAACGCTAAAAATATCATACGCATTAATGTAAAAAATACGTATTATTTACACAAATATTTAATTTTCGAATAGTAAATACGTTTACTGTTGTCATATGAGTATCATAAACTACCAGATTTATGTTTCCACCCATAATGTGTGTAGAAACCTCTCTCCTATATGTACACCGTATTGCATATCTATTCATTTACTGGTCTGTGTTTGACATAAACTCGACCAAGAGAGACATACTTATATAAATTAGATACTATACTTCGTGCATCAAATGAATTTAGTTTAATTAATTATTTATGAGTTTAATTATCGTTTCTTCATTACCAAACAGATATATTTTATTAGTAACCAAAAAAATGTATAGCTATAAATGAAATCCATCCTTAATTTAGGGTTTTAAATACATCGATTCATTATTTAAAACACAGTAGTCTACTACTATAAAAGCACTTTAAATGTTGTCGGTAAGCTCCTTGGCCGACAGTTTTCATCCGTAATTATGGTCCCTGGGTATTATTTATGAGTTTGAACTTGTTAAGTAGACTTTATGTACACAGTAGGCAGGTTTGTCCGCTATTAACTGGAGCTACAGTTATTATTCCGAAATAACTTACACACCTGGTACCAACCCGCAATCGGTTCATTCAATTTTGCAGATTTAATAAATTATTTTAATGATAATTACTTTATTAAGGATATATTTTGGTCATTGTGAACCAGATCAAATATGATTTATAGTCTTGACTATGTGTACAAGCCTAATAATATATATTAAACATAAAAACATTGAATACTAATTCAATGTATTAATTATAAAGATATACATATAAAATCAATTTTATCTAAAAATATTGTTGTTGCGCTACCGGAATTCAAACCTGGATCTCTTTTCCAATCTGAGGAAGGTGTATTACCAACTATGCTACAGCGACAGTATTTTTGTTGACAAATTTTTGAACCTATATGCTACACTTTTTTCAAATGAATACATCTATCGTTCCATTATTTGAAAGCCATCTATATTGTTTTTACAGAATCTCAATTAAATTTTGCACACATTGATACAACATACATTTTTTTTTACAATATAATTTGTATAACTTTAACTAACATTATACTTACTTGCCTCTTAACATTTACAACTTTTAAAAACTGTAGAAACTGTAGAACAGACAACGTCTAGTAAAGTAATTATCTTTATTTTTTGCTATTAAAAAAAAAATATATATATATATAGAAGTAGTAGTGAACTTCACAATCAGAATGTGTTCTCCTTAATAATAAAAACATTGTTACTGTTTTTTATAATCATTTTATTTAAATAAATCTAGCTATTAAATTAATGTTTAAATAAAATTATATTACCGTTATAAGACATAAATGCATAATATTTTTTTACTTTAAACTAAATAAATTATTTATTGTAACATATCGCATAACTAGATCAAAACTAAAACAACTCAAAAAAAAACTTTTCGCTACTATAGTTATGAAACTAAATAAAATTTTAGGTTCGAAAACTGGGGCTAAGGTTAGTTTCATATACGACAAGAGTATACGAATGTAATAATAACTAAAAATTCTTTAATTAAGAATTTTTTAAAATTATATTTAGCAGTTCCTGAATTTAAATGTTTGTCCACAATTTCTTTTGGCATCCATTATTGAAAAGTATCTTATTTTGTCTCATATAAATAAATATGTATTCACACATTATAACAGTATATTCTTAATATTTTCCTAACATATATCAATTTTTCATTTTTTGTCTTCTCGTGTCTTAGTAAATACCTCAATTTTTATACTTTATGAGGTTACAAATGGACGTCATGTTGAAAGTCACCCCGTCTGATATTTTTGATCATAGTAGTATTTTAATATTGGCAATGCGCGATTTTAACTGCATTATGTTGATAATTATCTATGGTATTTTCGTGAAATTTCAGTGCGTGTAGGATCAAATATGTAATCGAAGGGAAGACGATTTAATTGATCACTATTTATTGTATAATCTGTTTGAACTTAATTGCATGATGGACGTTGTTTTCAGGAAATAAGATATTTCCTTTATCGGCTTGGAGACATGGAAATATAATTGAATGACGAAGGCATCACTGTGATGATTCTTTTGGGATAAGTGGAGAAATCTGATTTGGTTGAGGGCGACAGCTAGTCCGTAGGGATGTTGTAGACCTCAACAGATATGTGATCCATGGGATACGATGGCATATCGGACGGACTAGAATGGATTGTCACGGATTTCAAGGTTACACAATTTTTTTGTTAAATTTGATTCTTGTTATCACAAACATGCACTGAAGCTCATCGAATTCACATTCACCCCAATGAAATTTGGGTAACTTTGATTGGATTTCCTTTATTCTACACTTAAACCTTTTACTATTGTATTCATTACTGGGTGTCTATTTATTTTATTTATTAATTTTTAATGAGTTGGATTGAATAACTATTAATTTGTACTTAAATGATGATGTTGCCGTAATTACACTTCGATAGCTAGTCCTGGGTTTTTTATCGGTAATGTTGAATAACCTTCATTCAATCCATGCAAATATATAAATACACCGACCTTTGTGAACCTGGGCTGGTAGACGCCGATGGTCGCTCTCCTTGCAGTCTTGTAGATTATAAACTCTGCTGGCTAGCCTCCGAAACTTTATCACAACCAAAAACCGAAAAATAATAGACAAAATCTTTTTATATCACCGCCGTAAAATATATCCGTCCGAACCGAAAATCGCATCTCAACAGAAGCTGTTTCGCTTTTGTTTCTGTTTTTAAATCCACACAAATAGAATGCAAATATTTCAAATTCATACCAGGCCTATCGAAGTATAAAACTGAAACTGAAGATGAACTATTTAATTTGCATTAGATTCATTTTTATACTGAAAACATCTTTCATTTGCTACTCCAAGGTGTCAATAAAAAGATGAAGGCAGAATGTAGCTGATTGAGGTTGATATGTTTTTCCCTGACTAGTCAGTGAAGGATAAGAGCTCCCGAGTTCAACACCTCACAACTTATATGTAATTATAGACAGTTAGTCATTCAATTTGTTCTTCTTCTGATACTGAATTGTACCATAATGGCCATCGGAATTGATCATTAAACCCTCGTTACTAACTACTGTATCATCTGCTATCCTTTAATTCTTAAGCTGTATTTGCTATATATCCTTTCATTTGTATCTACATAGTTAATTATTTCCGTCTCTGTAGGGGAGAGTTCAACTACGGGGTGGCTCATGCCATTGGCGTACAATCAAAGCTTAAGTTTAAGAAACTAGACTGCGAAATTTGCAGATTCTTTGACTTTGCTTTGTTTCCACTTGAATGAGACTCTGCTACGACTGCCTAATTAAACTTGTCGTTTAATTAAGCCTGACTCGTCATTTCAAAACTTTTATACATTTTATTTGATACTGAGAAATTTGGAATTGATTTGACAATTTCGGTGTTTATGGCGACTTATCTCTGTAATTTTCTCCCACAAGCGTAAGGTGAATAATACTCTGTGAATAATTAAATTTCATTACGTCTATTTCATAAACAATGGACCTGGAAAACATACATTTTTAATGGTAATCCGTAACTCTTCTTTTTTTGAAAGCCATGTCTCTTTTATATTATACTAGCGAGTACCCGGCATGCATTGCAATGCCACTCAAAGAAAGAAAATGTTTATATTTTAATTCTGATTATTGAAGTGCTTTTGGATGCACAATATTTTTTGTTTTTCCGTCTGGTGCGTATACGAAGAAATCAGAAGGTTTTTCAGGTCACATATAGCTGTCAATGTGAGAAGCGTGGATTTTCCAAATTTAGTCCACACACTTGTAGCGATTGTCCCTGTGCTTTATCGATAGTTATTGCAAATGCGAGTCGCACCGGAAACTGCAGACGTTAAAACTCGAATGGCATCTTCTCCTTTAAGTTTTCCATTTAAAATTGTAGCTTCGATGGTATTGTTCATTATTTACTCATTGTAAAATGGTTGTACTAATTCAGAAACCTTCGCGGACGTACGCACACCAACTCACCAAAGTTTCATGGCAATAAACTATATGACATACATACATTTGTCGAAACGACTCGCCCGCCACCTATTGTAAAATAGTTGTACTAATTCAGAAACCTTTGCGAGCGTTTGCACAACAACTCACCAAAGTTTCATCGCAATCGGATGAACGGTATAGGAATGCATACGGGACGAACAAACAAACAAACATTTATTTTTATATATATAAATTGTGAGTATGAGCGAACCGTCTATATTTGTTTCGTTTTGACATTGCAACCGATGATCTTCTTTTTTAATTGTTTACAAATAAAATAGTCATCATTGGCAAACTTGTAATACTAAGGGTTGAAACGGGGACTGTCTAAATAATAAGAATCGATAATTATAATATTGTTTACTTCTAATATTTACCCATGTATTATGAAATCTTGTAGGCAGCATTATTAAATGTACCTACCTGTATTTTAAATGACATTATAAAAATATATTGCGCATTTTTATTTCATTATCACGACTTTTAAAATACTCCCCTGACGTGTTTGTGGTCTAGTGGTTACGATACTCGCATTGTGATCTAGTTTCGAGCCTGGTTCCAGGAGGCTATCAAGTTAGTAAGAATATTAATGTGATTACCGAATGTGGAAAACATTATTGAGATTCAAAAAATAATTTCCTCACATTTCTGTACATATAAAATTAAATTACTATCTGTCTGCTCTCTATACAATTTTACACTGGATGAATATAAATGAAATAATGTTATTACTCTACTTGAGTTTCTTCGCACTATTCGAGTTACTGTTCTCTTGAAACTCGAGTAGTGCTAATAAACTCAAGTAGAGTAATAACATTGTTTCATTTATATCCATGCATTATGATGAAACTCTACAAAGTTAACGCCGATTCTATTAATAATATAATTTTACACCGTTTGTCCGATCTAAACAAACTTCTGTATAGTCTTTAGGATCCTGCGTAAAACACAGGTCTCTCCACCCATTACAATATAAATTAATATTATACTAAATACCTTTCAAATTTTGGTTCAGATGTACTATAGGATTCTAAGGAAAATAATCATCGAGCTCAGTACTCCGGACTAAATTTGGCATACATTGTTATTATTTAGGGTCTGCCCAAAACAAAGACACTCCTCTTTCTCCTTATAAATTATAACTACATCAGAATCCATACAATGCCGGGTACGAACCGCTGGTGTTAAGTGTTAGAGAAATTTGCAATTTGATTTTTGATCTAGCTATTGTATTAGTTATTGTCAATACATCCATGCAATACTGCCCTAAAATTACTGTGCTATTATCACATAAATTTCTGCATTATGATTTATAAAGTCTAGATAATATATTGTATCAATGATGCAGTAGTATATCTATTTATTATTTAACCCAGCCCGTACAGTAAAATGTCCCGTATGTAATAATAATCTAATGGATATCAACACCCATCTATTTAATATTAGATTAATCTATCATTAATTATGTTGATTAATTTTGTACGTACTTATGAGCATGTTGTTTTTTATTTTTAAATTAAATAATTACAAAATTCAAAAATAAAAACATTGAAAAAATGCAATTTTTTCATTTCGTGCTTATTTCGTTAATTATTACGACAATTAAATATAAATGTTTCATTATTTATGTAAATATTTCATTAAAATCTCATAAAGAAATTAATCACGTGATGACTCATGTTCGCGATGAAAGAAAATCTCATAGTAATGCATACAAAAGGGAAGTCTCCATTGTTAGAGAGCATACACGCGTAGTTACTAGGCAGTGCATTCATTATATAAATTTTCTTGTTTCAAACGAAAAAAATAATTTATGAAATAAAAATTATTCCATGAGATCTCTCATTTAGAACATAGGTACGTACTTGTTTTTTAATTAGTAAAATGTCACATTTTTCCTTCAATAAAATAAAAGTTATACGAAATATTTGTGACAGTATTCATTTATAATTGTTATTACGAAACATGCATCTTATAAATTAATAAAATCCTATAGTGTGTACTATAGTGTCTGCTCGTCACAAATCTAAAAGTAAATGGGAAATTTATACATCTCAATGAAGAGTTTAGTTTTTTTTAAAAGCAGTAAACAAAAATGATATTTTATTATATGTTGTCAAAAATTTGAGAATTGAATTTAGAACAATAATATTTCGGATACAAATATTTTATAGGTAGGTATTATTCGATACTTTATTTTTTTTAAATTATTCTGATCACAACAATCGTTTTTCAAATGTAACATGTCAAACCACCTTTTGCATCGTTTCAATACTTTAATTATCACGAAGTATTTGCAATGTTTAATTTGTGATGTTAATAGTACGAAAGAAGCAACATATGAACGACGGACGGGTTTTAAATACTAATTATTTAATATCGACATGTTAGATAAGCAAGCCAGCCACACCGCTTCTGTGTTTTTTTTCTAAATCAATAACATTTTCAATTTTATACTAAAATTAAAACAGCGCGCGCTTATTTTACTTACTAATGTGAAAATAATGCGACAGCTGTTATTATTTTAAATTGAAATTATCTAAATTATTACAACACAGAGTATTTCTGTTAATTATTATTAATTACATATTGCTCACAGCTTTAACAGTGATTAGATTGCTTATCCTATTATTTGGACCTAGTTTAGAATAGACAGAGGATACCTTACCTTATAACTCCTACCTATGGTGATCAGCCCTACCAATGGAATTTGTGGATTGTGTAGAATTTATATGATATAAACGCGGATGTATATACACACGATTTATTTTGGAATGCAACTGTTCGCTCCGGAGACGAACATCCGAATGGTGCGGCCGCGCGCGGCACCTGAGACGCTGCGCGTTCCAGCGGTCGTATACCACAGAATTCATTGTTGCATTATATAAGCACATGTATAACTACTAAGCTGACAAAATACTTAACTATTGTAAATTGAAAAACGAATAAATAAATTAGAATATGTACTCCAAAATCTAACATTAATTAACAAACGGCATGAAAAATAAGGGCGCGCTTTCAAAAATAATTAATATTTTCGCGTTTTAAGTGATTTATTTATCAAACAAATATCAAAGCATTTATCAAACAATTTTTTTTTTCGCGCTGCCTTTTCTCAAGTACGGTGCGAGGTATATAAATCGTCATCGTGGAAACATTAAGATATTATGTCCATGAACGCCAATATTTATAAAGAAATTAATTGTGTAAATTCAATTTAATAGGGTTCAAAAATTTGTCGTCAAAAATAATGTCGCATAGTTGAATAATGCACCTTCGCCGGTTTGGAGGTAGATCCAGATTCGAATCCTGGTGGCGCAACAAAAATATTTTTCGATTAAATTGATTTTATATAAATATCTTTATTACATTTAATTTAATTAGTGTTGCATTTTTTTAAATTACGATTCCGCAGGATGTTCGTCTTTCGCGCTCGAGACCTTGAACATTCATTATATATTAGTTATATGAAACTTAGTTGTATGGTAGGTGCTGAATGTGTCACGTTAGTCTTATGTAGTGTGAAAACAGCACATCTAAACCCTTTTCGTGAATAAGATAAGCGTAATATTTGTTTCAACTGAGTCGTAATTAAAATTGTGTTGTTATTATTTTATCGAAATGGAAATAATAAATTATTGTATCTAGTATATAACTGTTCTTCTTTTAGTTATGCCAATTTCCCAAATGTAGTAAATGTTGAGTTATGACCCGTGGAACATATTATTCTAGTTATATGCCATTATATCATATAATATATCGAGTAGTCAAAAAAAAGGACACAGCTCAAAATAAAAGAGTGTCAATTCAAAAAATTACAATTTATTAATAAACAACAGTGACATAAATAAAAGTGCCTCTTCGTTCCTATAAAAGGCTCTCTAGGGAACAAAAATTGTTGCGAATATTTTTGACTTCATTATAAACCTTCTTACCATGGATAGTTTCCTTCAAAGGTTAATGAGTAACCGATATAAAGATTTAAAGTTTTAATTTGCCTTTCCTTTTCATACCGAATAGAAAATTTGAGTTGTAACATTATTGAAGACGATGTGAGATATGTTTATAACAAATATTTTATTGCATATCGTACGTCGGAAAGTATTAATTAATCTTTACAATAACGCGTTAATTGAAATTATCCGTATCAAGAATATTATTACATGCACGTTTTATTCAGACAGATAATAGATAAATAACAAAAAAAATAATTAAGTTAAAATCAAAGACATTTAATTTTAAGTGGCATTACAACGTGATTTCGTGATGTTTAAAAATGGTTATTTAACATTATTATGCTTAATTTTTTTTTCTTTTAGAAAGCAATCACTTTGTGGTTTGACATATTAGATTAAATAAAATACAATCACTTTGCATGAAACCACGAATTTCATTACACGCCAACTGGTTTCGCTTAGCTCAAGCTTCGTTAGGGCATATTTAAAACTAATAATAAATACAAAGATAGTGCACTTACATATACATAAAGAGGGAGATGGAATATAAAATAACATGCAAATGCGAGAGACAGAATACATATACAGTTAGACAGAACATTAAGGAGCGGAAAGTGCAGTGTTGATATATATTAAATTCATTTGAAAAGAAACATATCTAATATTGGGCTAATGGATACATTTTTTTTGACTATTAAGAATTGCTCTACCACTATTCACTGCCTTTTTTACCTGATGAAGTTTGAGCTAAGCGAAACCAGTTGGCGTGTAATAAAATTCGTGGTTTCATACCAAGTGATTGTGTTTTATTTAACTTATACATTATTATTTTTATTTTAACACAATTATTTTAAGGACAATACAATTTTGTTGTGAAAATGCATTTTCAGAACATATGTATTTCTATGGTATTTTTAATACGAATTAAATTAATCAACTAAAAAGATATTCAGAAAAATTCAATTTATCGAAAAAATTAGTTGCTACCAGGATTCGAACCTATTGATAAAGCGAAAATGGTAATACACATTCTCTGGATAGGAAGAGGTCCAGGTTCGAATCCCGGCATCAACTAAATATTTTTTTGATAAATAGGTTTTTTTTTTGTATTTTTCTTATTGGTTTCCATAACTTGTATTACAATTATTTCAACTTTTCAGCTATATCTGCCGTAGGGTATGTAACATGGTCGTAAATTTATACTATAAGATAGATGAAAAAGATGAGTTCAATTATAATTTTTTACAATTTAATAAGAAAATATTTCTTCGAGATATGATTAAGTTTTGCAAGTTATATTAAAGTAGTAAATCACATCGTAAGTTTCCTGAGAGACTACACCCCTAAGCCATTCCCCTCGCACACGGAAAAACACTCCACCCCTTCACTTGCGGATGGAGGGGGGGTGTTTTTCCAAAGAAGCCAAGAGTGTAAATCGGTCATCTGGGTCCCCATACAATTTTGCCGATCTGAAGTTCTTCCATCACTTGTTGGGGATTGCGAACTTTTTGTTCAAGACTGAAAATTTTGAGATCACTTCTCTAGGGGTTATTCACACGAGTTCCTATGATACATGACCGAATACATGAATGGCAACATAGTGTCTTTATAAACAGCCAATTTAGATGGCGATCAGTTAATGTGATGCTACGAGTATGAATAAAATTTGTTTTTTGTCTTCTATATTAACCTTTCCCATACGGTTCTAAAATAATAACGCGTGCTCCAGTGCTGTAAACTCAGTGTACATGAAGATTTTTGCGATTTTCATGTCGGATAAATATTAATATTTTACGTTTATAGTTGATTATTGTGAAAAAAGACCAAGAATGAGAAAAAACATTGGTCATACGGAACGACAGCACAAAGACACATAAGACACGTCTAACTCGGCCAGCGTACGTTTTTGCTCTGCCACTAACGAAAATGACGATCGGCATCAGGGCACCCCAACGCCCCTCGTATTACGCTTTCCACACCACTCCACACGTACACATACAAATCACGCCAGGTTCTTCAAGAAAACATTTTCTATTGTTGCGTATGGTAAATACTTATATATTGTAATTATTGTATCTTATTCATAAATGTATTACGGAGGAATACCTAAAACGTTAACTCTGCAATTAGTATATTTACAGAGATGTTCACATAATTAGAGGTAATGTCAACTCAGTTTACATCACCGGAGAGGAAAGGTTAAAAATAACAAAAGTGTGTTTTTAGGTATTAATGCACTCTCGCAAAAAAAAATCCTTGCTTGGATTTAAAGCGATTTATGGCGATCATTTGGTCTCTCCCTAATCCGATATATTTTGACATATTTTCGGAATACATATTTAATAACATTATAATTCCATTGATATTAAAAGTATTTTTTAATGAGAAGACATTTTTTTTTTGTAAAGATGAATGTTCAGAACATTGTTATGTGGTGTTTTTAATACTTAAACGAATCGAATAGAAAGATACACAGAAAAAATTTATCCCCGGATAGGAAGAGATCCAGGTTTGATTCGCAGTAGTAACTAAATATTTTTTCGATGAATCGTTTTTTTCCGTATATCTTTCTAGTTAATTAATTTAAATTGTATCAATAGAAAAAGTATTGTAGGGCACGGTCCTTTTTTCTCCCTATCTAACGCAACCCCTAATGCATCGCATTGGATGTATTGACGTAGTTACGCCACTGTACACTATCACCTTCCAAAATACGAGCGCACCGGATATTTCTGGTGTAGCGCTGCTCTTGCAAATTTGCGCATGCGCAATAGTTTCTTTCTTCTGTTGACTCACCACATGCAACGTTAGAGACATTCACATAGTATGGCCATTTTGTAGTGAGTGGTTGGAATGTTCAAGACAATAGATCAGCCCGCCGACTGTAATATACGGTCCGCGATTTGCTTCTTGAATGCACGAAACATAAAACCAGTTGACGTTCATCGCCAAGTGTGTCCTGATTTGGCGCCAAGTGATTTACATATATTTTTTCACATTCCTTGGTGGCAAGCGTTTTGATGACTGTGATGAACTCGAAGACGGGGTAGAGACATGGTTTTCATCCCGGGCGGCGTCATCACTTGACGAAGGTATACAAAAATTGGTGTCCCGTTATGACAAATGCCTTAATAATGATGGCGACTATGTTGAGAAGTAGTTTAAGGTGTATGGCATTCGAAGATAGAAAAGTGTTGTAAAAATGATGTTGTGTCTTTAAAAAAAAATAGTACTTACTTAAAAACTCTAAAATTCGTATATTTATGTTTATATTGATTTACGTGCTAATATTATTGAACTTCGTGTATTTATCGAAGTCTTATTTATGCACAATTATGTATTTGAGAAAAAATAAAATACAATGATATGATATCGGAGGCGTAGCGCGGTGTAGAATGTTCGTCTCTAGATGTAAATTTATAAATAAATGTTTAATTATTTGTACACTTGTGTCTATATTTAATTATAGACATATGTTTGTACATACATAATATTTATGTATATAATATTATTTACATATAAAACCCCCTGCAACAACACTGTATGTCAGTTTTTACAAATGCTGATTGAAAAACGGAACGTCGGCTTTCTTGGATAACATACATGAGCGTTGTAAGTAAGATCACTTTAATTACTTACCATTACGCCATTTCTCCGCGGGGGTAGGCAGAGAGGATAGAGCGCCACACTCTTTTGTCCTGACACACAATTCTCGCCTCATCCACATTCATACATCTTCTCATACGAGCTCGCCGATTGTTTAGGCTTCTAACAGAACCGTCCTACATTATCTGGTTTACCTGGTCATGCCAAGTCTTTTGCGGACGTTCTCTATTTCTGGTTCCATCTACACTTGCGTCATATATCTTTCTTACCATTCTCTCCTCATTCATACGTTCCATATGACCAAACCACCTAAGAGATCCTTTCTTAATCTTACTCACTACACTATCGTCAGCTTGACATTCTTTCCTTATTTCTTCATTCTTTACTCTGTCATAAATAGATTTACCACAAATGCGCCTAATTGATCTCATTTCCACTGCATTCAGTCTACTTTCGTTCCTTTTCTGCCAGCTCCAGGCCTCACTTCCATCAGTGCTGGTACCAAGATTCCATTGTGCACCGTCAGTCTTGCCTCGGTTGACAAATTCCCGTTAGATATAATTCCATTCAAAGCGCCGTTCATTTTATTTTCTGCAGTCACCCTCCTTTCGATATCATTCTCAGCCTTTCCGTTTCTATCAAACATACTTCCCAAATATACAAACCCATTTACTTGTTCCAAACAAGTTGATGAGTTTCACCATACGATGACCAAGAAGATATACAACGTTGTGGCATTCATAACTTAGATATGTCCAAAAACGATATACAGTGTTGTTGTATGGACATCATACAATTTTTGTTTAAATTAAAATTTATGTTTTTATATTATTTTTTAATAAATTGAAGTTTTTCTAATTTTGAGTCTTCATTAAAGCATTGTATATTTTTGTCATTTTACTTTTTTATATATATTTTTTTTCTTATAATTTTATATAATATTTGCATTTTTTTCAATATAGAAGTTTCACAATTTATTCTATAAATGTATGTACTATCGTATATTATCGTCTTATAGATAAATAAGTGAATTCCATACAAAGGCATATTATTTTTTTTTTTTTATGTTTACGCTACTTTAAGGATCCCTTTCTTTTCTTTCACTCATAACGCGTGACAGTTGGCCAAACAAGATGGTGGCTTCTTAAAAACCAAATGAATTCGCGATTCCCGCTCTAACTTACGGGCGCGAGGGAGATGATGAATTACAACTGCAGTGCTGCAGGAAAACTTTAATTAAATTTTTAGTTTTATATTTGAATGTACAGCTATGCTTGAACTCAAAGAAAAATGACAGACTGGCGCTGGCCAAGTCTATCCATAAACGGACATCAATATGCGAAATATTGTCATATCTGAAAATACACGAGCGAAATTCTTTAACAAAAGATTCGTTTACATTTATATTATATTTCCAGATGGCTCTTGAAATGCTCTCTGGAAACTGAAATGCTTTCTCATTTTCACTACGATTATTAAAATTTGGATTATTGGCTAGATATACAGAGTGGCCCAAAGAAAGTAAGAATATTTCGTAAAATGTGATATAATTACATCAAAATTAGTTTAACTACATCAAAAATAGCTTAAATAGTTTACTAATTTACTTACTAACCTATTTATCTATATTACGTCTTATTTCGACAATTTCCGGTCGTCATCTTTGATTATTAATTTCCCATTGTTTATATTTGTTTTTTTCAAATTTCAAATTGTTGCCCAGAATGACAAAAATCACTGCAGAAGACCGTATTCTGATCAAAAATTTGCGAAATGAAAAACGTTGGGGTGCTAGAAAAATGATTAAAGTGTTTCAAAACAATGCTTGGAGTATAGCTTGGCATTACAGCAGGACGGAGCTCCATCTCACACAGCCAGTAATACAATCAACTTTCTTCGTCGTGAGAATGGTAATTTCATCGAGCCAGGCATGTGGCCACCGAACAGTCCAGATTTAAACCTAGTAGATTATGCAATATGGGGTGAATATTTTGCAAGAAAAATTACATAGAAAAATTATATTTAATTATATTATGTTTTGAAATAACTCGTGTGTTTACGAGATGTTCTAACTTTTTTGGGCCACCCTGTAGTCCCGAATGGGAATTTGGTGTAATCTACATAAATATAAGGTATCTAGCGGAAAAACTTCAATATTAAATTATAATTGCTCGTAAACCATCTGGGTGAGGTAAGTGGGAGGGGTATTATTCGATGCACGTGCTTTGCTGATTTGCCAGTCGGGAGCGCACCGCGCGTTATCGGTTGAGCAATATTTAAAGTACGGTGCAGGATTTACGTTGCTAACACACAAGTTGCGTCCAAAGAATTACTTTCACCAGTTATCAATCATCGTTGCAATCGAACACAATCAGTCACAATAACAGTTTAAATAACGATTTTACCATTACTTTTATATAACTGTCTGACACTCTTTCACTTGACTAGATATGAAAAAAATTGTTCTTTGGAAATTCCATTTTTAAAATGAATTATCAGCTGATTTTTGCGTAACCAACCAAGATAGGTACCTACTTTCCAAACGTATAATAATAATTTTATTCTATACCAGAGGGTAGGTACCTGACAACTATTCTGTTTAAATTTGAAAATATGTTTTTTTCCTGTCATTATTGACGGGCTTTCACCTTCACCTAGTTATATCATAAAAATGTATTATTAGATTATCTTACTATCCTAATAAATAAAGTGCAGCACATACTTCTACTTTAGTTCTTTTGTTCGATATATATTTATCCTGGTAGAAAATTAAGAATTATTATAACAATATTTTAAATAATATAAGCTTATTTATGAAAAAAACTAAATGATATTCCCTCCGCACTCAAATATATGAAGCGGATAATAATAATAAAAATGTTTGAAAAACGGTTAAATATAAATAAACAGAATACATATATACAATTATTTTTAATTAATGAAACTACAATAATAAAGCCTATGTTTAAATCAGAAAATCCATCAGAGATTTCAAATAGTTGCTTAATATTAATTGTCACAAATACAACAAATATATTTTTCAAATTATTAAAAAGCAACATTCAAACTGTCTACAAAAAAATAATATTGTTAACAAAAATTAAATATGCTTTTAGAGAAAATATTAATATGTAACTGCAGAATTAACCTATATTATATGCAAATTTCTGGATAAGATAAGTAAATCCGTAAGTATTTTTATTGATTAAGAAAGGCATTTTGAATTTAAACTTATTATTATTAGATTTATTATCAATTCATAAATTTTAAATAACGCTTTAACATCGGGTTCCAAAATCTTTCTAGAAACATGTCTAGGACCTTTTATCAAAATTTTAAATGAAATGCTGGTACTCCCATTCATTAGAAATATAATATCCTGTGCTGATAATACATTTAAATACATGTACAATAAGAAAACATTGAAATGGACCGGTCGTATATCAATAAAAGATTTGCAATTATTTAAAATATGGTTGGACGTCAACAACTTGACAAAACAAGACTTATTACTTGATATTCACATAGAACAAAACAATTTTTTTCTGAGTTATGAATGCATATTAAGCATTGTATATCTTCTTGGATATCGAATGGTTAATTAAATAACCACATAAAATAAATAAAAATACAATAAATATAATGGAGGACTTTTAAAATGAGAGGACCATATTTATATTATTAATTAATTTGTTCCATTACTTCCAGTAATTTCTATTGTAAAATTAAGAATGAAAGTTTTTCACTGTGTTTAATTTTTATGAGCATAATCCCGACACATCGTTGAAGGTTTCCGTGATAATATCTTCAAAATATTTAAATATAGACACGAGGCACGAAACATTAATGATTCAGCTGCCTGTCAAATTCGGGTACATTTTGTTAGTCCCAATAGAATGCTGCAAAATTAACTTCATTCCGTTTACGAGTTTACAATACAAATTATACATTATTTGTATAACCCTCTGTCTTAAATGTATCTAAATTTGATATAATTTATTACAGGAATAAATTGTATTAGCATTTTTCTTTAAGTCAGTGATTTTTGAAAAAGGGTATCAGTTTGTTACAGATATGGAATCGATGTTATGTGCCTAACTAACAGGATACATCATGATGTTTCAATTTTAATATTATTCTAATGTTTTGTCGTTTAACTTAAAATATAGTGGTACGGTTGTTCTCTTCATGGCTTTCGATAAAGTTTTGTAAGTGAACTGGGATAATCATAAAAAAACCCCAATCTAACTCTTCAATAACATTAAAAAATACGCCAAAATCAGATACATTGATATCATAGCTACCCGCTCATGGGATCCAAATAATTCACCAGGTTATGGCAGCACTTGAGACATCGGAGACAAGAGGAGGTAAAACCTCATCACTCCATCAATCATCATTCCCTGGATAATCATCCGCTCCAAATAACTCTTCAATGATAGGCTTTGAAGTAGACATCTTCAAGTTCTTGAGAGTGGAATATTTGAATAGATGAAGGATAACATAGATTGATTTGTTTATTACTAGTACAACATAGCACCTGCAAATTATATTTCTCACACCAGCATAGTGTTAAATTTAAAAGAGAAATACCTACAATCTTTGTATACTTTGCAAGAGAAATTCATTTATTTATTTAAGAAGAACTTCCCATGACCGAGACTCAAAACACAGTGATCTTCTAGCCATGGCTTCAGGCCTTTTATAATTTATATCCTTTGTTCATGGTTAACAATTTTTTTTTGATTTAACGGAAGATTTTAGTTACAATAGTTTTTATGGGTTCATTGAACCCGCTGGTATACATAAACATCAACCTTTGGTAACTTAAGTAATCTTAAATATGATCACGTTCGTTGACGTGACTATTCTAAAACAAAGGATTATATTAAAAATTTGAATAAAATTAACTTGAATTAATTGTAAATAATTTGTAAGTATAAGATAGCATAAGGTAGCCGAAATATAACATGCATATCTAATTGAATTAATTTTATATCGTATATTCAATATATTAATACCATAATAATTAGTGTGACTTACGTATCGACCGATTATCCAATAGTCCGCGATAAAGTATTGTATTTCAGAACAAAAATATGCATCTGTCAATCAGTATACGTGTTATATTCCGGCTACCTACCTTCTTATACTTCTTACTTCATACAATTACTTATATTACTATTACTACCTATTTACTTTGCAGCTTATTAAAGTAGATGCAATTTATACAAGTTCAATTCATATCGACATATTATTATTGTATTCGCTTCTATTTTACTTTGAGTATCATGTCAGGCCAACGAGCTCAGTTACTTGGAAGCTCACTTGAGATTCCAAGGTTGTGTTTAGGTTAACGAGCGGGTTCAATGAATCCATAAAAACTATATGGACTAAAATCTTCCCTTAAAACAAAAAATGTTTATATTAACCAAGAACAAAGGATTATAGATAATAAAAGGACCAAAGCCATAGCTAGCAGATCACTGTTTTGGGTATCAACGATGGGAAGTTTTTCTTAAATAAATTCATTAATTTCTCTTGCATAGTGTACAAAGGATGTACTTCTCCCTTAAATTCGGCACTACGCTGGTGCAAGAATTATAATTTACGCACTAAAATACAATTTTTATCCTAACCGATACATACGTAGAAGATTTAAATAGCTGACCTGACATAACCTAATCGAAACTTACGTAGAAGATTTAAAAATCTGATATGAGATTGCTGGCAGGATTGTTATACCGGGTAAGAAATTAGATATTTTGAAACAGAACAGCTAATAAACTTAATCACGAAGACGTCCTAATTGCTGTGGCTTTAGTAGATTTGATGTATAATTACTCCGCTGAGCATATATTGTAGATGTATTTCTCGTTAAGAGATTAGACTATAAGACTAGGTAGGCTGTCCAAGGAGAAGTTAGTATTCATGAGATTAGCGCCTGTTGGGCTTGGATTGGATGTAGCTAGAAGTAAGAACAGGAATTCACAATCTCTGAGTGGTAAATATTGTGAATGGTATATATAACTGTATTATAAGATTGTTTTTTTATATAGATTTTATTTATTTTTATCATTTCCACAACTATAAACATAGTGTAATATAAAAAATCTGCCCATTGAAAAGTAAGAGATGCGATCAAATTTATGCTCTGTCGTAAAACTGTGATTGCAATTTGTGTGAAGTTCTTAGACCGTTTAAAATGATTCAAGTTCGAACTGGGTAAGCAAAACATTGGAATGAGAAAGTTTTCATTAAAACGAAAAAAACCTCGAAGGCGGGCAAAGAAAGAGAGGAAAATTGTAGATGGGGCGAGAATGTAATGGATGGGAATCACCTCCAGAGATTTAGGGTCGGAATATCCGAGGGTTAGCCCTATTTTATATCTGAACCCGCGCTGCTTTGTTCGGCGCGTCGCAATAAACGATTTCAAACTCTTTCACAATTACTTTTTATCTGTAATTAAACTCGGTGGAGAGATTTATGACGGAATTCGATTTGTTACTTCATAATGAAAATAATAATATGAAATACTTTTTTAACATTGAAACATCGAAAAGTTATTTATTTGATCGTCGAGATGTCTCTACGATAAAAAGTTTAATTTTTAGTGTGCCGTAAACTAGATATTTTCTCTCAAAAAGTAAACAGTCAAAATTAAATGTCATATTTAACCAGGCTACATTGTTATGTTTAATGGTATTTTTGGCAGTAAATAGTTTTTAATTAAGGAAAACAGAAGCGCCCTTGAGGTGAAAGTTTTTACGAAAATGGCGCTAAACAAATGATCCAATATTATTATTAACACATTCTTATTGTGAAGTTGTAATCATTCAGAACATAGGTCTGTGATATTTTTTTATTACGTCATACTTATTACATATTTATCGGATTACTCAAAAGTATTTGAGATTCCGTAAAAATAAAGAAGATGGCTTTCCAATAATGGAACGATATATCAGTTTGAAAAGTTTAACATATAATTCACTGTATTGATACAGGTTAATGCACGTTTCCCGGATAAGAAGAGATCTAGGTTCGAATTTATATTTAATTTGTATTTAGAAAAATAGTTTTTTAATTAGTAAACAATATTTTAACATATTGTTGATGTTTGTAGCGTAACTTTGTGGTTAGGCATAATTTAAAATTGTATATGTAATTAACTTTGTTTACGCCACTGTGTCAATTTTACGTCAACCGGTTTTGATACTAATGTCAATAGTTTAATTGGTTATACTCGCAAACAACCCGCTATTTAATATATTCCCTATTTCAATGTCTTCCTATCAATAACCTCCCCACTCTTAACAACACTTTTATTAGACAAAATTTTTATGGAATAGTTCAGTTGTACGCCAGTTCTGATGAAGATACGTTAGTATCGAAATCGGTTGACGTAAAAGTAACACACTGGTTTAAACAAAATTAATATTAATACAATTTAAAATATTTTATCAATTGTATTTGTTTTGATATTTAATTATTTGGTAAAAGCCTATCAATAATGATGGGGAAAAATATTAAATGTATAGTATGAAGAACAAGTCGCAAATGAAATCATTTCTTATTCTCAGAGCTAACACATTCGAGACACAATCTTGTCAACTACATGTTGCCTCTTTTTCTACGCACTCGATTTCTTATCGGTGACATACTGAAAGTCAACTCCGAGTAGTAATGTATATAGTAGCTATCTGGGTAACGTCAATCAGTCGCGTTAAGCTGGAATCAAACTGTCAGATGTGTTTTTATGCCGTTTGCTCGCAGTGCTACATTTGCTTCGTGGAAGTAGAGTAGCAAGATAATAAACGGTCTAGCATAAGATATTTCAGCAACTTCATACCGCCTAAGTCATCGTGATACTAACAAATCTCATTTGAAATTACACCAGCTTGCATTTCAAGCTTTACCATTACGGTATTCAACTGTAGCTTTTTCATAGCTCTATAGTAGATATATTATGTTATCTTAATAATGTTCGTGGATTTTTTCAATTATTTATAATAAAATCAATTTTTATTGTTAAGAAGTTCATACCGTCTTTCAACCAATTTGTCGATGCCTTTTCTATAAAAATCGGCTGGTCTGGTATCGAAAGAGTTATCGTGTCAATTTCTGAGGTCATTGTAGTTGTTAAACGTAATGCCACGCATTTGATTAGAGAGTAACCGAAAAATGTGTTAATCTGACGGAGCGAGGTCGGTACTGTAGGGTGGAAGCGGTAGAATTTCGAAAATGTATGTTTTTCTCAACATTAAACTCCATTATTAAAGACCAACAATTAAGATAAGCTATAAAATACGGAAAACGGCGACACTGATGTTGTAGAGCGGAAAAAATGCTATTAAATAGTATGTCATTTTTTGTAAAAAAATATATATAAAATAGTGGGACAATAGAATTTCAAAAAACTATAAATACCTATTAAATGACCCAATACATAATGACTGACTGACTGACATTTAGCTACTATTTAAATTTGATTGAATACCATAATAAAAGAACATCACCAAACTAAATGAGAATCAATAAGAATAGCTGGTAATAATATTTAGATTCTACATGTGTATACTCTGGTCAAAAATATACCAAGAAAGACAGTATCAAAATAGACCCATTTAGATAAGTTGGATAGTTAGAACACATCCTAAAAGCCGAAATATCACAATCTTGAATGACTTAAGCCTGGAATCAGTCTATGCTTCTATTACTTACCTGTCTTCATTTTCATACACAAATTAATATTGAATTATAAAGAACAATGAAAAGAGCTATTCTTGGAACATCTCAGATAAATCGAGTATCTAACGTAAAAAAATACCAATTAACCAAGTCAACAGATGTGTCATGGAGAATGTGCATTGATGATGGACGGTAAGGAAAAAAAACCCTGGAGTGGAAGTTTCGCATTAACAGAAGGTCAAACTCGAGGTTTATAGAGCGACGATATCAGAAGGTGTCAGTTGGCGTCAGACATATAAGAAGGCCTAAAGAAAGAGAAATTGCGATCCTTGGCGGAGGCCTCTATCTGGCAGCGGAGAGACACGAAGACACGAGACATGAAGACGATGAAACTAAAATTCCTATACAATTACTTTAATAAATGATATTTATCAATCCGTGGGAACCGAGCTTTCTCCATCGAGCTAGATAAAATTTGTAAATTAATACAATGTCTTTTATATTCAATCAGGTGGCAAAGTATTTGTACAATTTTTGACAGATAATCAGAGAATTATTTTATTCGAAATACGCTTGCGTAATATTATTAAAAGTAGAATAAACGTTCGAATAAAGGAAATTATGCATTAAGAAATTCTTACAACTTAGATGAACTTTTAATCATTAGGTACACATATACATACATGGTTTGAAAAATTAATATTAATATTTTTTAAATGTGTATAATTGTTTCTCATGGCGATAATTCAAACCGAGTGCCCTTTATATTATCTTTAAATCATGTATAAACAAAACATATCAATATTATAATTTCCTTACTTCCGTTCGTCCATGTCGTGTAGCATATAAATAATAAAATAATGCATGCTAGACACATAGTAACAATGTTAATTCAATCACGTAAAAGTGTGTGATTACCGCTTCAAAAAAGTAAAAATTGTAAATAAAAAAATATAATTGGAACATCGAATGATTTCCCGTCATTGTTGACGGATCATTTCTAGTACTATGATATATTATAAAAACAGTGTAACCTTATACAAAAATGTTAAGTACAAAACGCTACGGATCCAAAAACCATACATTTTCATACAAATGCTTATCGACTATTCGGTGAACCAAAAATAATTCATTATTGAAGAATGTATTGTGCTTGGTCGTTCCAGGTTTTGTGGTTTTTTGTCCCTACTTTTTCACATTTGGTTTGTGTATCTGTTTATCCATACAATTTCATGAGTCATTCTCTCGCATCTCTTAGTGGTCGCTTCATTCATCTCAAAGGTCATTCCCTCATAAAATATTTTAATGAAATCTCAAAATAGGTACACAATAAACAAACCCATATTGAACGAGTTCCTAGCTCGGAACTACTATTTAATTTCTTGTCATTTTACCTCTAATAATTATAACTAATTATTTTATTTATTATAATAATTTTAAATGGTGAATATTAGTTTTCGATATTCGAGTTAGTTTTATATTATTACATAAGATTAATTTCAATAGTATGTATGCTATAATGTTTATAGAATTTTTATTGCTTTACTATTATTGAATTTTACTGCATTATATTAACTTAAGTTTTTATTTTATTTATTAAAAGACATTCTCCCTCAACATATACGTATGTTATTTAAATACGAATTAATTCAAATATTATCAGCACTGTTTAATAATACTTTAACCCGTGTTACCAATAAGTCTTTCTTTTAAAAAAAAATTAAAACAATTTTGTATTAACATTTTTATTTTTGTAACCTAAATTAATTTGTTGGATATATATATATATATATATATATATATATATATATATATTATATCACACAATGGTGACATCGCTTACAGGCTAACATATTATTTTAAGGGAAAAAAAGCATTGTTATTTTAAAAAAAAAAAGGTTATTTATCCAAAGATAAGCATTAATTTGGTTATAAAATAATTTTGTATTCAAAACAAATGCAATGCAATAATACCAAAATATTAATTAATCAAAACATGATTTATGAGTTTTAAAAATTCCAATAAATGTATCGTTTTAATTGATTTTCCTCGAACTTCAAAAAAAACATCACCTTTGCAACAAAATGGAATTTTGAAAAATACTGCTATACAAAACGGAGACCTGAGAAATGCCGGAGGGGATTTTCTTTGTTGTTGGAAGAATATTCGATACAATAAAAGAACGCCGATAGCACAGCCAGAATAATATTCTGATCAGGCTTGTATTTGCATACAATCAATACGGAGCTTATTTTAAAACACCGATAAATTTCCAATTTGTTATGGTATGTTTTCTTCGATAGCATTTTACGTTTTTCTTTCCATTTCCTTCGTGTATTTTCTATACTCGGTAAAGAAAATTTAAATTAGTGATCGTTAAAGTAATATTTATTTATTTATTCCATTACAAATGATTAAATAAATAATTTTATTAATATTATCCTCTTTTAGGTTTACCCGTACTGGGATAAGCATTTTACATATTTATTTGTAGCTACATAAGTGTTAGAGATTCTAATTTTAATTCACTAGAAAAATCAATTATTAAAAAATACACAAGTAAATATCTACTGAAACAAAAACAAATAACAGAATCTCAAAATTAACTAAATTTAATTTAAAAATGTACTTCTTCCTTAGACTGAGTCTTAACCAGAGATTTTAAATCGTCAGTATAGTGATCTTAGAGATATCTATATAGCCTTGGTAATTTCATAAAATTTGTTTTAAAGTACTTATATAATTTTTTTCTAGTAAAAAGTAACCATTTAAAAAAAAAATGTTGAAACTACTAACTGACGCAAAAACATGCAGTAGGTTTTTATAACTATAGTATTTAGTATTTTAACAAAACTAATTTTACAATTAAACTCAAAATTCACGTTTTAGTATTGAAGTTGCGATTTATAAATATAACGCATTTGATTCTTTATTATTTATTTATTGGCTTTAGAAATGGCAACGCGACATATACGTGCGACACATACATATTAGCCCATCATCTAAATCACCCTCTATACATTTCAATAATATAATAAGGCACGTAATATATCAAATTCAGAATAATTTTACAGAATACAATATAACTTGGACAACTTACTTGAAATACTTAACCGAAAAGTTTCAAGCTCAGGAAAACACTTAAAAGCTTATTAAAAAATTTCCTTCGGCACAAAATCAGGTACATTTTGTCAAGTGTAAAAGAAATGGTTTTAATTTTAATAATTTTTTTAAAACTCATTTCTCTAGAATTTACAAATTTTTGAACTGTCGTTTTGGAGTTGAACATTTTGAAAAAAAAAACTCATATCAGGCTGACTAATGAACTTTTCCGAGATGTTCACGGGAAAAAGAAAAATTTAAATGAAATCTGATAAGGGTGTAATAATGTTCACAAAATCCGTTATTTCCAAAAAATTAAAACTAAATCTAAATCCGATTATCAAAAAATTTTAATTATCAAAATTTGTTGAATCTCCCGGTCATGATTGAAGGAAAGCATTGAAATTTTCCTAAATTTATTTCACGAGGCTCTTAGCAATAATAGTATTACTCTGGACATCTAAAAGTATTTTTATTTTGCATCATATTTACCAAATTATTATTGAATTAATTAAATATTCGTGGCACAACACATTCTCCCATCCTTTCACCGTACCCTTACTGTATGTGGTCAGTACTCTTATTGTTCTATCTGACAACAGGGTTGAATAGTTATAGAGTGGGTCAATATTAATGTTTTCATTATATTAATTTTCTATATATATATAACTTATATTACTTTTTTGTCAGCTGGTAAAATTTTGCACATTGTTAATAATTCATTATACTATAATTATAATCATTTTTATACATTATTCATTATCTACTATAACTATGATATTTGTATATATTATTATGGTGTTATCCTAAATTTTAGTTCATATCTCATTATCATTATAATTTGTAATGTGCGTGTTAAAACTTTTCGTGCATATTAATTTATCGATTTATTAATGAATAATAAATAATTCATAATCGATTAGCTTTTATCATAAGTAGTAAACCAAAAAAAAAAATGTATGAAATAAAATACATACATGGAATACGTATTTATTTTTTATTAAAACCATTCTAAATTATAAATATCATATAATATCGAAAGAAAACGATTTTAAGTTTTAGTAAGTAAGCAAATTTTTTTTTGTATCTTTTAACTAGGCATGTCCTTTGTAACTCTATTTTCATGTATAACTTGTGGTATTTTATTACTGAGGTCTTCGATTCGTTACTTAAATGAATAATTTAGACCATCTCACAAAAATATCATCTACATATTGGAGAATTTTTACAATCTTGCCAGAATATTCAATCACTCGGTTAACGTTTATAAGTGGAACGTCAATGAACGGATACAATATTTGGATAGGTGACTACGCGTTTTTTTCCGGCATGCTAATTAAACCTATAACAACCTATCTATTATTATCATGTGGATGATGTTATAACTAAATACTAGGTAGGTATATTAGTTTTTATTTTTCATTATTTGTATTTTTATATTTTTATTCGATGATAATAAACACAAGTGAATAGAGAAAATAATTTTATAACGTTTATAATTCATTTGAAAACTAGATTAATAATACATAGGTACAATAAACTATAAAATATTTCATTTAACTTAAACTCAAGCACTTTCATAAATATTTTATAAAGTATTAAATTACATTGTTAAAAAAGTATTTCATAAATTTTAAAGTTCAAATTTTCATTTTATGAAATGTTGTTACTTTACAAAATTAATATTTATGTATTAAATTCATTTTTTCTTGATTATGAAACAATGAGAGTAATAATACATTAATGGAACATTTTTTCGACTTTATTTTCTGACTTATTTATATTTTTCAAAATCTCACTAAAAAGATAAATGGTAATAATGATAAATGGTAGCTGAAAATAACAAAAAATCAAAACAACAATTAATAAAAAAAAATTACTTTTAAATCACACTTCTGCATGAATCCAATTCGAAATATTATAATAAAAACATATTTTTCGCCAATATTGCCTACTATTCAGTTTTTAAAGATTTTTTTTAGAACACATTCTTATTGTGAAGTTGTGATTATTAAGAACATAGGTCTGTGATATTTTAAATATGAATTAAATATATTAATTAGAAAGATGTATATATAAAATCAATTTAATCGAAAAATATTGTTGTTACGCTACCGGGATTCGTACCTGGATCTCTTTTCTAACAGGAGAAGATGCATTATCCAATAATAATTATCAAATAATGGAACGATTAAATGTATTAATATCAAAAAGGTAACATATAGGTTTGAAAATTTGTCGCTGAAAATATTGTCGCTATAGCATAGCATAGCTATAGCATAGTTGGATAATAAATGTTGGAATCTTGGTAGCGCAACAACAATATTTTTCCATAAAATTGATTTTATATGTATATCTTTCTAATTCATATTTAAAAAAAAAATACTTTTATTTCTTCTATATTCATTTAACATAAATATAAAATCACAAATCTGTACTCAACACGTTTCTTTGCAGCCCTAGTCAGACTAGGGAATGTAAAATAAAGACTCATTTGAACTCGTATAGAATAATTATCCTCCTTTCAGTCACAACTTTGGAATGTTAAATCGTAAAAAACCTTGCAAGGCACATTTTCTGGCTCAATACAGTGTACTGCATTAATGCTTTTTAGAGTTTCATAGAGTTCTTCCATGATGAAAAATGTATTGTTTATACTTGAATGTAGTTTATTTCAGTATATTTTTACTTGTTTCAGTGAATGTTTAATGAATACTGAAAGGATTCTTGCATTACAATTATATGTCTAAATAGTATACATGACACATAAATACTGTTTTCTGTATATTTTATAATCAATGTGCTTGTTGGTTTATAAATAAGACATTCACTTTGTGATCAAGTTTTCTTTCATTTTTTTCATCTGACTTCTGTCCATCTCTCTAGATCAATATTCATATCAATAATAATTCTATTTTCGCAGTACTAGAGTCTACACTTGTCTAAAAATACTAAAAATATTAATGTAACGTATATTTCGTGTACGCATCTCTACTAGGCTTTTTAATGTTAAATATGTAAAAAATGAAAATAAAATACTTTTATTATTAAAAAAAAAATATTTTATTATGTGTAAAAAAGTTAAATGAATCGTTTAAAAAGTGATATAGAAAATCTTATCTGAAAAATTCGTGGTATTATATAAAGTGATTGTGTTTCATTTAATTTAATGTCTAGCCGACATTGTAGCCAATTGTATGACATGAGTAACACTAACTTAAAATAGAGGATAGTACTATGAATAGCTATAACCGACGCATTGTGGCTACTCGCGCTACAGCTACGGCGATGGGTTGTCGTGGTAGTTTTTAGAACTAAGACATTCAAGTTTATACTGGTACAGAGATGGCACTAATTGTAATAAATCCGTAAATGTACGTTTACAATCCATATTTGAGATTCTTTCATTTATATTTGTTTCCCAGAATTTTTAGTAATGCACAGGTTTTTGCTCGTATGCACTGCACGCCCCTGATATTTAGTCATTCCAGGTCCGTGCTATTTATTTATTTAAAATGGTATTACCTACGTACACTAAGAAATAATGTGATAATGTTTGCGTGATGGTAACGTGATGGATAGTACAATTCCACTTATGTACGACCAGACAGAGATTTTCTTGTAATTTTAGGGTTTATCATTTCAACTTAAGTCAACGTAATTTGCCCGACCTCACTAATTACGGGATTTTTCTTGTGTCCCAGATGATTCATATTTCTAACGGGCCGTTAGTACGGGCCGTGGAGGTCCTCGGGCAGTTCATAACGAAGGTAACGACGTTAGATAATATTCCCGTCTCGGCGTTGGCCGTTACGTGATCCGAGTACCGCTATTTAATTTGATTCGTTACGCTGAGGGGAGGCGTATCCTGTGGGCACTTCCGGTCCTTGATGTTAATTAGTCTCATCTTCATCCTGGCTTCTTTTATTTTAGGTCATCGTCAGACGATACTTAAACAGATTTATCACATTATTTTTCAATTAATTTTCAAATTGTTTTCAAGCTGTTCTTTTGGATTGCTCGTTTGAAAATATAAGTTTTTTATTTAATATACTTTTAAGTAATTTTTAAATTAAAATGTATACAAATGTATAAATTTATTCTGCCGAGATTATATATTATGGGTAGAACTGAGAGTGCCACAATGTTTTTATCCTGATAATTATCTAAGTAGTACAATTTTCACGTAGACTTGTATATCGTACGTTCATCAATAATTTATTAGCTTGGGACGAAGTTGGATTTATTTGGTCACCCAAATTTCATATATTATGTACCATTAATGTTCGATTTTTACATCTATATAATATTTTTTACGATTCTTTACAGAGAGGCAACATAATAAATCTCAAATAGTTATTTTTTTAAAAATGCATTCGATTTTATGTATTTTCATATTAGTAATCTTTATTATTCAGTCTGAGTATTTAATATAGAACAAAATGAGTTTTTAATATATTTTCATTCCACAATGATTATTTGTATAAATTGTAAACTTGATTAATATATTCACGTAGATAATGCAATACAATTATTTCATACATTACATTGTCATGTCAGTCATAGATGTCACCTCATTAAATAAACGGCATACTCGGTCGTTCCTTTTCGTAATATTATAATACTCAAATACTCTAGAGGTAAAGCCGTGAAGGAATCCTGTTAGCAGAATAATTGTTGTGAAGATTGCAGGATTTTGTTACGAAAGGCGCTAATGCAATTGTAGTTTCAAACAATAGCTACAAGATCTACGAAAATATGCGCCCGTTTAGTAAACAGGATTTAATTTTTGCTTTTAATTCACGATTGCAGGAATAGATTATCTTACAGGAATTTGTTGTACATAGTCCGCCAGTAAAAAAGTAAACTTTTTGCGATTTGCAATATTACATTTTTTTTTAGCAATATTTGAATATGTCAACAACACAATTACTAGATTTTCACCTAAAAAGGCAATGTTATTAAACAAATAATATATATCTTATAGAGATGAAGCTATTGATATTATATTTAATGGAAAGATATGGAAGTATGGGTAATTACAGCACTTACGACCTGCTTTATCGATAATGTAGGTATACTCGAAGTGTTTCCATATAATAACATATATACAACTTCCAAAAATTTTATCGATATGGAGATTGATTAATGGGTAAGAATGGTGTACGTTATATTTATATAAAACCAGCCGAAGACAGGTCGTAAGCCCTGTAATTACCCATACATTCATATCTTTCTATTAAATATATAAAAATAGCTACGTCTCTATGAGATATCTATTATTTGTTTAATCACATTTTTTTGTTTGTTTTCCGTTTTGCATATTTTTATCAATCTTTATTGTAATTTTTAAATAAATATTTATTTCATAGATGTAGTTTAAATTTTATTCAGTGCTTGTAGACTTGTTCTCCATCCTCTATGAAGAAATATTTATTATGACTTTGAAAGAAAACTGTAATATAATACTGATAATAATATTTTTTTAAATTCGATAAAAATCTTATACAATGTATGTTTTACGATTCTGTGACGTAATTTTATTCCAATCTCAAAGAGATCTGAGCCATGCTTCGCTAATCATCGACTTCGAGGTTCCAAGTTCAGACAACGGATTTGCGGTCTCCCAATGCTCTGTCTTCCCTCTGGTTTATGGAATATCAGGTGCGCATATGATAAGAACTCTTACATCCAAACCAGATGCCCAGCTCATCAAAGTCGCTAGATTAAATTTAACAATGTCCGGTTCATCATAGACTTTACAAACTTCGAGGTTGTAGCGCCGACGCCAAGTATTATCTCCGCAAAACGGATTTCCCGCAATTTCGTAGAGTCGACAAGCTCAAGAGTCCAAGATCCAGGTGACAATATTTTTTTTATTTTTCCAACTCGAAACATTATTTTCACTTGAAAACAAATTAAAACTTGAGAAGTATTTAGTAGCAGAACCTTCAATTAAAAATAGACATTTAAAAAAAATTTGATTGCTTTTAAATCAGGTCGTTTGCTTTTCGATCGTAAAGATATTTTTGTGAAAGCAAACCAATTTATTGAATCCTGTGCTAAATATATTTTTATTTATTTTCTATATCTTTAGATTTAATTTTATGTATAAAATATTTTATTATAAAATTACGGGTGTAATTACTGCTTTAAAGATATGTTTTTAAATATAGTAGATTCATACATAGCGGTCAAGTACCGAACCCAATAATAACAAAAAATATATAAATTTAATAAATATAAAATCTCAATTTGAGAATTATTCTTAAAATAATTTTTTTTTTTTTTAATTCACTGCAATTTCATATTAAATTACTGGATTTAAAGCTGGTTTTAAATAAGTGTGTACTATTTTTTTTTCCATACATTAGATACATATATATATTTTTATAAGGTGAATTTATGAAGCCGGGGCTCTACATCTCCACCGGCTAGTTCAGTGGCAAATATGAGATGTGGAGTCGAACACCTATCAGAATTTCTTTCCTACCGACGATCCCCTAAATCTGCACTCATCACATGAGGAAAAAATATATATAATTATGATTACAACAATATGAAGATAGGAAGACTAGTGAAAGAATTTAAAGTAAAGTGAACACGTATAATACATGAAAAATATAATTTACACAGTTTATTTATTTACAGACCAGCAAACAGATTACTTATCGTCGTCCAATTTCGCATAGTCGAGGAGGTAGATCTTCCGTTCCAATAGTCTAAGAGTGATTGCTTCATCATCAACGTCGCGCTGAGATACAGAACTCAACACGATGACGTCGATAATATCAGTATACAATGCATCCAACTCCAAATCTATGGACAGGCAGAACCAATCCCTATGCCCAGCCAGAAAATATTCAAATTGTGTGTTGGTGCAGTTATTAAACCTCTGCCAAGATCCAATAATGCACAAACCCATTGTAACGCCGTTAAATAATATCTCATAAGAACGATTCGAAAATAATTATACGTCCGAGTATCGGACATTTCTATAGATTTTATTAATTTCTCACTTGGCTACCAGCAAATATTTGACGCAGGAGAAGTGACCCCTTCCCTGCGTCCGCCTATCTTCTCACAGGCGTGTACTCAAAAATAGTATCGGTGATTCAATTATTATTATTAATCACCGATACTATTTTTGAGGCAAGTGTCATAGCGTAACGTTACAATATATGTAGTTTTAGTAAAAAAAAAAAACATAAATTTAACTTTGTGCGGCACGAGTTGTCATTTTTTTATTGACAGTGTCTGTATATATCATAATATGATACAGTTTTGAGGACTAAGCCTTTATACAGCAACTTCGAACAATGACAAAGACAAAGCCTAGCGCCGCGTCTCCCTCTCGCAGCTTCTTAGCGCATTGTTCAGTGTTGCCATTATTATAATCATCGTTGTATTATGATATGCCGGTAATATTTGATAATACGCGCGAGAAGCTGGGCGGAGGAATTTTCATTGTTTAATTCTATGATCGTGATGAATAGCGAATGCTTTCATTTCGTTTTGTTGCAAACATTCCTTTGGAACACACAATATATTATCCTATGCATCACTGTATCTTTTGAATTTTGCAATAAATTAAATATTTTATCAGAGTATTTTTATTCGCTTCTTTTTAATCAAAAATGTGTATAACATAGTACACACTTATAAGACATATAAATGGTATAAACCTAGAATTCTGAATTTCACATATTTAATGTTTTCGAGACCGCACTTGTAAAGGGTGTCCGGAGGAAAAATTTCAAGATTTAATTGTAATTGCTCGTAAAACATCAGGGTGAGGTAAGTGGGAGGGGTATTGTTCGACGCGCATAATTTTAGGATTTGCCAGTCGCAATGAGTCGCTGGTCGGGAGCGCACCGCGCATTCGCGGTTGAGCAATATTTAAAGTGCGGTGATTCATTGGTTCGTGCGCATCGCGCTTTTTGTACTCACTTTAATATTCGAAGAGTAAGTGATGGGTCGAGCACGCAACATATCTGGTATTGGGTTCAACAATTCAGACAATTAGGGACAATGGTTAACTAAACTCCTCCAGGACCATCAACATCAGCAGCAACGCCAGAATATGTGGCTCAAGTTCGACATGAAATTATACGCAATCCGTGTAAATCTATAAGAAAGATTGCAGCCTGTACTGGAATAAAAAAATCAACAGTGCACGTTATTTTGAAAAATAAACTACAGTTTCACCCATACAACCTGCAAATTGTGCAGTTTCTCAACGAAAATGACTATTCTGTACGTAAAATCTTGATGAGAACGATTCGGAAACGTTTTAGAACATCACGAATGCTTGGAAACATATTTTTTACTGACGATGCACATTTTCATATCGATGGCTATGTTAATAAACAGAACATAAGATACTGGTGCCCCGACAACCCAAGTGAACGCCATCAAAAATGTTTGCATTGTCCAAAAATAACAGTGTGGTGTGCAATTTGATGTGGATAATTGGCCTTTATTTTTTTAACCAGCGAAAGACAGTCACTGCTAACGTGTATTGCCGACTGATCGACGAGTTCTTAGTATCGAAACTGTAGCTATTTCCCGGGTTCAACAACAAAACACAATTTCAGCAAGACGGGGCCATTCCACACACGGCTAGAGCTTCAATGGAGAAGCTGTGGGGAATTTCCCCCAATAAATTAATCAGCAAGTACGGAGACATACCTTGGGCACCTCGGTCATCGGACCTTACGCCGTGCGATTATTTTTTGTGGAAATATTTTAAGTCGAGAGTTTACAGCAACAATTCTGAAGTTGAAGTTGCTGTCATTAAACGAACGCTTTGCTCTCACGTGTTCGCAAATTTAAGAGTCCGATTGCAAGAATGTCTTGAGAGAAATATACAGCATTTAGACGATATTGTTTATAAAACGTAAAATCCGCATCGTTAAATTCCATTTTGTATAAATAAAATATGAGCATAACATTAAATTTTTATTTAATTTAATATTAAACTTGACACCCTTTACTTAAATTATATACCAAAAATATATTTTTTATTACATTTTTGAATGTTTTTATGCAGTATACAAATTCTTTTTTTAAACTTATTGCAATAAAAAATAAGAAAAATAAAAAAAAATGACAAAGTTCCTAGTAAGAGGATAATATTTCAAATTTCGACGTGCTTGTGGTCTAGTGGTTACGATACTCGCTTAGTGGTCGGGGGTTCGAGCCTCATTCCAAAAGGCCATAAAATTAGTTCTATTTTCATAGCTTAGTTTGAAAATTGTAAGAATATTGATGTGACATGTATCTCGTATACGCATCTCTATTTTTTAATTAAATGTTTAAATAAGAAAGATATTCGGATAAAAACAATTTATCGAAAAAATATTTTAATTGCCACCCAAACCAGGAATCCTTCCGGGGAAGTGCCCTGACCTATTACACCACGTCAACATTGTATGTTAATTATTGGATTTTTCTTAAAGGTGTTTAAGATTTACCGTAAATATGAAATATTCAAATAATAGAATAAGTAAATAAAGTGAAACATATAAGTTCAAAAATTTGTTGTTAACTTATAATGTTGACGTAGTGTAATAGGTCAGCGTACTTCCCCGGCTAGAAAGGGTTCATGGTTCGAGTCCGGGTGGCAACAAAAATATTTTTTTTGATAAATATATTTTATATATATTTTATCTGTATATCATTTTTCTTCATATATTTAATTTGTATTAATAATTTAACTGTTGTAATAAATATAATTTGTTATTATATTTAAAATAATATGTAAATATTTTTGAAAATCCACCACCACAAGTTCCAATATCTCTCTCTCTCTTCGGCTCTCTTTTTTAATTTCATAAAATTTATAAGCCCAAATTTTATGTAATCTGTTTTATGTAACTTCCCCAACTTCGATGACACAATTTATTTGACTTGAAACTTTTCACTTTGATCAGAAAATGATTCTTACTAAGATCGTAATCATTTTAACTTTCTCAAATATTCATCAAAATGTGATTATCAGCTTTGTAGCATGGTGTAGTAGTGACTTAGCAGTGAGGCAGTGTATTCGGATATTTTATCTTAATACATCTTTTTTTATTTTTTTTCTTTTCTTTTTCTATTAATATTAAAAATATAATACAATTTCAATAATCAGTGGATATATATATATTGTTTCTTCTCTATGAGAGTAAGACTCGTGTATAGAGAAGGAGTATATTCGAGTTAATTTATGTTTCAGTTAGTCTGTGTACATATTTTTTTTACTTCAGTTACAAATTTTTAACATTTTTCATTTGTCCGTAATTTTACTAATTGTGATGGATTGTTAAAAAATTTGATACCTTGATAAATATATTGATTTTGAGTTGCGGTATATTTTAGTTTTGGGATATCAATTTGATCTCTATATCTTGTAGATCGGAATTCGCTTCAAAAATTTAATTGATTTTTAATTTTGAAAATTTGAATTATTGAATTTTTTTTGTATATGTCTACTATTTTTGGTACTTTAAAATCTGTGAAAAGTTGTATACTTGGATAGTCTTTTTTTTTTTTTTTAATAATTTTTATTATCATTTTTTGAGTGATTTCTAATTGTGACATTGAAGTTTTATATGCACCTCCTCATCCAATAATACCGTATTGCAAATGTGACTGTACAGACGCGTAATATATTATTTTCAGATATGTAGGTGATAAGATGTTTCTGAGTCTAAAAAATATGTAGGCAGTTTTCCTTATTTTGTTTGTGAGATTAGTAATATGTTCTTTCCATTTGAGATTGTTATCTATTATGATTCCAAGGTACTTGATACAGTCTTTTTCTTCAATTGATGAACATTGGTCACTGGTGTTTTCTCGAGTACAGGTCTTGGTGTGAATTTTGGTGTTTTGTTTCTGTTGAATAGAAAATCGTAGAAAGTATATTTTATCGGTATTAATTGATAGTAAGTTATCATCCGTCCACTTTTTTATGGTATTAACATCCTTATTTGCCGATTTATTAGCGTCAGTCCCGACTCCTCGATTTCAAAGTTTACTTAGGGGAAAATAAAATGCTACCGTTACAAATATTTTATTAGAACACATTCGTATTGGGAATTTGTAATTATTCAGAACATAGGTTTGTGATATTTTAAATACTAATTAAATATAAGATATGAATATAAAATCAATTTTATTGAAAAATATTGTTGTTGCGCCATCGGGATTCGAACCTGGATGGATCTCTTTAAAAAATAATGTCGCTGTAGCATAGTTGGATAATGCACCTTCCCCGGTTTGGAAAGAGATGCAGATTTGAATCCCGGTGGAACGACAACAATATTTTTTGATAAAATTGATTTTACTTGTATATCTTTCTAATTAATACATTTAATTAGTATATAAAAAATATTTGCTTAAACATTTATCGTTCTGGTTTTGTACCCTTCATATATTTTTTTAAATATAAAGGTGTCCATTATTAGGAAAGTGGTCTAAGTCATGTTTCTTTCGTTTCGAGATATTTAAAGGTTTGCGTTTGAATTGATTAAATAATATTTTTATATCACACAACACAATTATTCAAAATTGATTTAGTCTACTAGGTTTTTAATTTATTTCGACATATAAACGTTGCATGTAGCTTATAAGGAAATATAAAATTCTACTATCAAACTTAATACTAATGGAATACCGTTGAATTTCGTAATACACTTAATATAACGCTTTAAATTTTCAAAATATTATATTAATTTAAAACAATGTGATACAAAATAATTGATACACTCATTTTTTTCAATTTATAATAAGAACGTGAATTCATTTCACATCAAAATATTATTATTTTTATATTATATATGTATTTTCGAGGATATTGTATTGGTGAAATTACCATTTACTTGGTAATTCCCATAAAAGGTAAATAAAAAATCATTTAAGTATTCTGAGTTTTTCTCTCTTTATGAAATTAAATATGGATTTTGACACGCCTAATCAATCTACCGCCATACAACGCAGAACAGAATTAATGCTCTTTCAGTCATCCAACCCTCGCCTCGGCTCGATTCATTCATCTCAGAATGTTAACGTTTCTATTCGAACACTCTCACATTTCCGCTAGGCTCATTCACGCACAAATTGTCCGCAATTTTCACACAATGCGTTCATATCGGACATTACCATTGAACTGCTAGGGGTGAAGTGATGAATCAAGGGATGAAGGAGAGGAAAGGGTGAGGAATCCCACTGCCCCACTAAATCTGACTGTCCATCTTAACAGCCTCTTAATGCCTTATCATTTATTAGAACGAGATGGTGAGAGGGCATTTTTAGACCACTAGAACTAATTCCGCGCAGGCACTTTTGCTTCGGAAACGGAAGACAAATGATTTCCCATATCCGGTTCCGAACTCGGCTATTAATTAGACAGTTTTTTTTTTCAGACTCTTCGGATCCTTCGAAGGATTTTTTTACTTGGATATTTTTATCGAATACAAATAGATGTAATTATTTTCTTTAAAAAAACAAAGCTCCCAGCTTTGTACTAATTTTTGGAGTATTTAAAAAAACCTGAATTGATCACTTTAGGTGAGATTTATAGAGTTTCTACTATATTTATGCATCCGCTAGCAGAAGTAATTGGCTATCGCCGATTTAACCCTTAAGCGGTATGATCGGGTCAATTTTAAACCGAACATAATATTTTGTTGTTATGTCAAACCAGCAGCTTTATTCCAAATTCATGTAGGTGACTCAATATAAGAAGCCCATTCGAATTAAATTTCTTAATTCTAAGTTTATCATCTGTATCTACTTTTATTTGTAAGATAATGAAAATAATTAAAATTCTGATTGAAGTAACATTTACGGTAGCAGCAAAAGATTGAAGCTATTTATTTCGTGGAGAACAACGAAAGGGTTAAATAAGTCTATCAAAAATTATTTCTACCATGATGTAATTTTTGTCTTTTAATATGTTTATATATTATTTTTACATGATATGGACATAGGCTATCACAAGCATGCTTATATATATAATCTTTAGCTTGGGACTCAAAACATTCTAGCATTTTTTGAGTTTTTAATTATTTTTTGTAGTTATAAGTCATCATTACCGTATATCATTTTAAAATATTTGTTTTATATAACTGAACTTATGAAAATTCGGGTCAAATTTTACCCAACGATACCAGTTGCTCTTGCTGAAATGACAATGCCAGTTAGGGGTTTTAATGGTTTTTGAAATGTTATTATTACCTATTGAATAACAGAGAGAATCCTAGATAATTAAGACTTTTATGGACGCAATTTGTCGCAATAGAGACTATATTTTTGTACTCACCCATTCCATAAATACTGGAATATTTCAAACATTATGTATTTTAGACTTGATTTGAATATGCAGTTTTGCTATCAAAAATTAACCGTAGTGACTTTAAATAACCAAAATAATTAAAATCATAAATTATGTAAATATGTCACTAAAAATGCAAAGGTCAAATGTTTCTTTCGAAAAAACAGATTTTTCACTGGATTGTTAATGAATCATATATTCTTAAGAATTGCAAGTATCAATTAGTTTTATAATTATTTATTTCAAAGAAACCTACATTTATTTGTACAATATTACATTATCAAGTTGGACGCTTTTTCGTATGTCGAACTGCATCGACATAGCAGCCTCAGGATATTATGCATTTCTCCCCAATTTACTACAACTGAATACAGAATCATACGAGCAACGTGAAATTTTAATCGTTTTTTGTTTCAAAACTAGTCCTATTTGTTTTTTAAAAAATTTAAATTTTAATGTGCAGATTTTTTTTCTTTATTATACTATAAATTTCATTTGAATATTGGGCAGAGTTCCAAAGTCTTACACAATGCTGAAAATTTAATTCTGTCGTAAACGTCTGTGACGTTAGGTATTCTGCAATGCATTTATTCATTCAAGTGTTTAATGTTTTTCTTACTCTTTTATTTTAATTCATTGTTTAAAGACAAAGAATGTCCATTATATTTTTGATACATATATCACATACAAAAATTATACATTTTAAATTTCATCATAAATGCGAGAAAAAAAATGGAATTATGTTTGTGGTTTATTGTTATTAAAAATTTAAACGCTACTAGAAAATATTCGGACAGCTCTCACAGCCTGAAGTTTTAAAACCTACTGTATTCATTAAAATGCCTTCCAAAACACTGTAATTAACAACAAGTTCTAAAACCTGTTCTGGACTTGATATAAATTTTAAAACCACGTACAATAAAAATTTTATGTTATACAATATTATGTTTATTTCGTGATATAGAAAGTACATTTCATGTTATATTTGAATGCACTGAATATATTCGAATGGTTTATATATTTACTCAATATATAACTTTCAAACCGAAGTATTCGATCATTTAATTTTTCACTTTTTAATTAGAATTATAAATATTCCCAAAATATATTAGTAAAAGGTGCTCAAAAAAAATGTTGACACCCTTTGAAGGGTTATAAATTCAATATTGATTAATCTATATATATATATGTTTTTTATTTCAAATCAAAAAAGATAAAAGTAGATTTTTTCATTATCGCAAACGTTCGAATTTGTCAATTTTGGTCTAGGCATTTTTGAAACTCCAGAATGCAAAGAGCTGTCTTTAATTTTTTAATTTATGTCAGTTTTACATCATTAACCTTACTTTTACATGATCACTACGGTACAAATGGGCAAGATATTCGTCAAAATAGTTCCTCATATTACGATGGTATCGAGGATGTGTTGGAAATAAAACTCTTCATTAACAAGTAAAACTTTTCCAATAGACTCACTTTAAAATGCATGGACGCTCAATTTTGGTACTCCAGTATTATTTGTATACATTTTATTGGGACACCCTGTGTATGTATAATAATAATTATAACTATTTAACGTTTCATAAGAATTTGAATTTATGTTGATATTACTTAATTACCAATTTAAAAAGGTGTTGATTAATAAAACAAATAAATATAATACATGGCGGTGTAACATCGTAAAAAAAGTATCCTTTTACCGAAAAAAAACATGAAAACCTCATTTCATATAAACAATATTGATGCGCGTAGCTCGGATAAAATGAACCACGAAAATTATTTCTTCACGAGACTGATATGAAAAATCTGCTGTTATTTTGGCTCGTCCGATTTATAATGTTTATAATTTTCTCCATTCCGATAACAGATGGCTTCTAATGTATCTTCGTAACGGGCCCCTTCATCTCAACATTGATTTATTGCGGTAATATGAAACCTTCAAGACGTCGGCCAGGTTTTCTTCGTTAAGATACCAAAGGTACCAAAGGGCTTCTCGCCTTGTTGCTTTCCGAGAATTTTATTGAAAGATTGCTCGTTTATTATTATTATATTAGACATATCAATTCTCTTCAGTCTCTGTAATAAACTATATGATACTGTGACCTAAATATGTTCTCTAAAACTCTTTTAGATATTAACTAGCGTATTTTGTTTAACACGAGTAAGAAATTATCACTAGCTGATTTGGACGTGTGGAATGAATAAATAAAGATGAGATACTAAGAAAAATGTACGATGCGGCAATATCAAATTAATACTTTGTTAGATATCTCATATGTTGAGTTCTTTGAAGAAAATGTATGAATGTGTACGAGATGAGGATTGATTACCAGGACGTAAATTTGTGTACATAGAAAATTGACCATTATCTTTCTCAACCGCTAAGTAAAACGACAATATGGTAAGTTAACACGAACACCATAAATTCACACTAATATAAAGGCTATAATCGCTTTTATTTTATCCTCCTATTGTCACTATTCATATGATATATAAATTGAAGTGCATACTATATTAAAATTCTAGTTCATATGATATATAAATTTTTGTATTTTTGACTATTATATAAACTATTTTTGGTTATATTGACTGCATTGTAGTGATTGATACTGAGAAAATCTTATATCTCAAGTTTCGGCGCAAATAATCATTGATTGTAATCAACACACTGATTCTATTCCTTCATATAAATACTATTTACATTTCATATTATTATAAATCGTACATCCTCAACAGGACTATTCTCCAGATACTGGAGGCTAGAAGCCTCAAAAATCGGTGAGCTTGTATGAAAAGATGTATGATTATGGATGAAGCGAGAAATGTGTGTCAGGACAGAAGAGTTATCCTCTCTATCTACCCCAGCGGAAAAACGGCGTGATGGTAAGTAAGTAAGTAATATTTGAATATGTTAAAGAACACACAAATTACTAGATTTTTACCTATAAAGGCACTGTTATTAAATAAATATCAGATATCTCATAGAGACGAAGCTATTTTATTATATTTTTATGGGGGGGTAATTACAGACAGGGCTTACGACCTGTCTTCGGCTGGCTTAGGCGATCACTTTATATATATAACGTTCACCAATTCTCACCCCTCAATCTGCATATTTATCAAATTATTGAAAATTCTATGTGGTATTACATGGACTCGTTTTGAGTACCACTATAACATCGCCATCTATTAACCAAATTTAATAATATTTTTTTTTTTTGAAACAGCACATTATATGTCAACTCAATGAGAATTTGATTTTTGTTAAAAATTAATTAAAGCACAATTCTTTAAGTGTAAAATGTTTTTAATACATTATACTAGAATACGCCTGAAAAATCAATTTATATATATTATTCTTATTTTGACCAGTATATTATTTTAGCAGTATTTGAATATGTTAAAGAATACACAAATAATTGTAATTACCCCCATATTTTCTACATATTATTTTAAAATATAATAAAATACCTTCATCTCTATGAGATACCTGATATTTATTCAAGTAAGTAAGTGTTTGTTATTAGTTTTTTTATCCTGTATTTCTGTGCAACTTGTACCTATATTTATAGAAAAATTATAAAATATGTACATTGTATGTTTATAAGCATATGTTGATTATGAAGTAGTTAAAATGCGTAATGATATCAGTATTAATCTAATTTTATAAAACATTTACAGATATTTTAATAATAATTCAAAGTAAAGTAAATATTCATCTTATTAAAATTAAAACATTTATTTTAATATTTTATTAAAATTGTAATTACATATCACTCATTATTACATTATTCATTAAAAATATTTAATTTACGGTTTATTTAGATTTATTTAGTTAACGGGAAAATCTGACGGTCGTGAAATACTGATTTTCTTAATCACTTTGGAAATATTCACAACAATGGGTGTTTGTTATTATTTATGTGTAGGATTTAATTAAGTAAATATTATGTGGAGGTATCTAATGAATTCGTTTCAAAGGCATAATTTGTACGTACTCATTCAGCTTTGTTACTCTTATAATTAGTAATGAGTCATTAATTAAATTAATTCGAAAATAATTAACCTTTATTCTTCCCAGCACAAAAATTAAACACCATTAATTGTTTTCTGTTTTTGAGCAATTAAATACCTAACAGAAACAGTTTACATTTGTAATTGTGTTTAATAATATATATAAGAATACGAATATAACCACTTGCTAAATTAGAGTCACATAATGTTAATGTGAAGCTCCCCAGAATTTATGGTAAGGTAAACCTGTAGTACTGTGAACTCTGGAACACATAAGCTTTTGAACATAATATTAGAGTCATATTACATCTCAACTAGAGAGACTACTTGAACTCTTGGCCTGCCCTAGGAGTTGAGATAGCTGTAGAAGGGTATATTAATTAAATAATGATAAAGGGTATTAATTTTAAAATTATATTTTAATGTACAAAGAGAAAAAATTAGCAACCCTACGATAAAAAAGTATTTTATATACACATTTATGATGATTTCAATGGGCGCACTGTTATGCAGACGGTACACAAATTTATTTTTTCTGTAAGCCGGATAGACAGGTATTAAAAAAAATTATAAGATCCGTAGATAACATAGGCGAATGGATGGCACAAAATAGACTTACATTGAATCCATCTAAAACAGAACTACTATGGACAGCAACACTTAGAAGGCAAAACTTAATATAGGAATCAATGTTATGCGAATTCTAAATCGGCAGTTAAGTTGTTGGGCGTGCACATTGATTTAGATCTTTCAATGAATACCCAAATCAGTAAAACTGTCAGTGCATGCTTTTATCAACTGAGATAGATTAAAAGTATTCGGAGACATTTTCCTCTTTAGGCAGCCCGTCTACTTATAAATGCATTTATGGTGTCACGTGTGGGTTATTGAACAGCATCTATGCTGGTCTGCCAATGTTTCAGCTGAATATATTACAATCTATTCTAAATGCGGCTGCACGGATAATATATGGAGTTTCCAAATTCTCTCGTATATCGTCCCTTTTACATCAGCTATATTGGCTCCGATTCCCTGAAAGAGTTGAATTTAAATTGTGCTGGTTGATGTAAAAGGCGACACACAACATGGCGCCTCTATATCTTCAAGAACTTTGTATCCCAGACAATTTTAATGGTGGACGTCAAACTCTCAAGTCAGCCTCTACTTCAGCTGCAGGAAGGGTTGTAGAACCGATCAGCCGTTGCCAGAAGTCTAAATTTAGTGAACGGGCAGGCCCAAAAGCGTAGAACTCTTTGCCCTCCGTCATAAGAAACATTGCATCAGAGACTTTATTTAAGAAGAAATTAAAAACTCACCTTTTCAAAAAGTCATTTCCATAAGTGAAAATAACAAATTTTAAAAATCAAAGATAATCGTAGAACTATAACAGTTGATGTGTAAAGCGCCCTTGAGGTGAAAGTTTTTACGAAAATGGCGCTATACAAATTATACATTATTATTATTATTATTGATTTTTCAATACGCCGCGGAAACCCTTCTTTTCGTCATTTTAAACTCATTATTTTGATCTCAACGTACGTTTGCATGCCCCTATGGTGCCTCAATCTATGGTTTGTGATATTTGACAATAGATTATGTGAACCGGACTTTTATTATAAATATTCATTTTTCAAAAGCAATGGACGAATTTGGACAGGAAATGTTTATAAATAATTATTCTAATTAAGTTCTTACGATGACAATATGATGGAATATATTTTTATACAGCTTAAGTAAATTATTTAATTACAGATCTTAAAACAGATAAAAAGATTATGGTATGATTTACTTGGTGCACATGTATGCATTGGACTCGATTCAACCAATTAATTTTCTTTTTATTTTTAAGGACAACACATTCTTATTGTGAAGTTGTAATTTTACAGAACATAGGTCTGAGATATTTTTAGTAAATAAAAAAATAAATATCTCATCAATGACCAAACGATTAATAAATATATTTGATATTTACTTTGCTAATTACCTATAATAATATTTGTATAAGCATTTTAATTTAAGTATTTTTGTTTTTATTCATCTTTATTTTGATTACGATCATTTTTCTAATAGACTTCGGTCTAGTGAGCCAAACATGGGCTTAAATCATGTTTGCATTATTACTTAACCGATTTATTATTTGGATAATTTTAACAAAATACTTAATATGTTAGAACATGCATAACAATTCTAAAACTACAATAGTTTTGTAAAAATATTACGTATTTGACGGAACTGTTAGATACGTAGGTAAATGAGATTGGTTATGTATCTATGGGGAATTCGCACGTGTGCGATTATGGAGGGAGGTTTCGTGTGGATGGATATTTAAAGTTTGTGAGGGCATACGGCAGATGGATCAGAAGGATATACTATAGAGTAGGTTTTCCGGGTGGCTGCCGGCGTATGTTGTTGGCACATGGTATGTCGTCAGTGGTGAGTGTGTTTTTGCGGATAATGAGAGACTACTTTTACGCCCTAGTATCTGTAGGATGCGTTCAGGAATCATCAACGATGTTGATGATTGTGGAGGCGATAGACCTCCACATACCTCTATTAAATTTTAAAAAACAATAATGAATGATCTTTGTATTGAATTATTTGTAAACATTGGGGTAGCCAAAAAAAATGTATAAATGAAAAACATGTTTTTAAAAACATATTTAGTTTCACAAAATTATTCAAGAAAATAGTCTCCATCGATAGATACAACCTTCTTCCATCATTCGAGCAAATTTTAATCCCTCGTTTGTAAAAACTGACAGGCTTTGATTTAAAATATTGAGGGAGGGCTGTTTTCACTTCACTGATACTGTTAAATTTTTTCAGGTCTAAATTATGTTGTAAAGAGCTAAATAGATGGTAATCCTATGGCTCTAAATCAAGAGAATATGGAATACAGTTTTCCATCTGATAGCCTTAATTTTTTCTGGCGTTATGATCCCGCATATTGTCATCGCTTTTTGCGTGCGGTACCTACACCCTTTGTCTCCACACATTTCCGATTTTTTTCAAACTTCTTTGAATGCTGGACCGTGAAAATCCTGGTTTTCAGCACACAAGGGCGTAAAAACAGTTTGCCCGGAACGAAGTCATCCATTGAAAATGGGTTTTGTTTTTTTAACTGTTATTCTTGCGACGTACTCTCCAGATATTGATCAAACACTACCAAAAGAAAGCCGTGCGATCCAGATAACAAATAAGTCACAGCTGACCGTCAAAGTTATTCACGTAAAAATGCAGCCTTTTTTATATACATTTTAACGTGACGTATAAGTAAATTTTTATTGAAATTTTTGGGCACGATTATGTAATTTTAAAATTGTTTTTGTACTCATTTTATTCGTCACATCTAAAAAACCTTGAAACCAAGTATTCACAGTTGTTGAGAATCCTCTGCAGCGTTTTCTGCCGTGCATCTCCTCCCAACACTAACCCTAATGATCCGGTAGTGGGATCTGAAATGTCGACCAGAGAGATCGAAAACAAGGCAGAATAACCAAGAAAACTCGTTACAATAGATTTTTGCTTTATTTATTAATGTTCACCGAAAATTATAAAATATTTTAATAATGGCAATAATTTTATTTCGATTGATTTTTGGTTGATTGGGGATAAAATAAGCAATTTTTACAGTTATTTAATTTTGGTTTACATTTTTTCAGGTATCTCAATGGTTGTCTTCTTCAGTGGAGTGAGAGCTTCTGATATTGATTCAAGAATCAATGCGTCTGATCCCGTAATGCAAGTCTCCTGCTATCTCTTTGACCACTCAATCGGTGAACAATCTTTTGAAGAAAATAATTGGTAAGGATTTATTTTAAAAATTATTAAATTAATTATTTTATACAGACCAACTTGGTGGGCCAACTTGGACTGACTGATGTAAAATGCATATGACTTTTGTAATTTTAATATTTATTATTACATGAAAGTGTACTTTGTTAACTTTTTTTAAATCTATGTGTTGCAAAAATACCATTTAAATGACCTACATTTTTTGTTGACAATTAATTGCTCTTTCTAAAGTAGTTTGCATTACATTACGCAACGTTTCTGTCTCCAAATTCTGCACGAATATTTGGTTTAAGCTCCTGAATTTTTGCTGGTTTATTCATGTAAACTCGGCATTTTAAGTAGCTCCACAAAAGAAAATCAGGCGCCTTCAAGTTTGGGGAACGGGGAGGCCAAGCAAACTCTGCATTTTTTGAAATTAGCCAGTCACCAAAAACAGATCGTCGCGAAACATAATAAAATTCAATCATTTTAACGCGCTCTTACACTGGGTATGTAGCCATTATAAACTTTCATAAATTCTTTATTATCTGCAAAAAAAATGTATTTAAAAATAAACCCCACCAAAGTTATAAATGTTTAAAAACAGCCAACCAAGTCGGCCCACCCTTCAGTACATATTATGAATTTATTACTAATATCGTGAAATATCATTATATTATTAATTTCTATTAAAATAATTCTTCATAAAATTAACACTAAAAAATACTTGTGAAAATGAGTTTTTTTATAATTCTTTTAAGAATTTTTTTTTGGAGGGCGCTAAAATGAATAAATTATTAAATACATTTGCTAAGTGATGTCTCAAAGGCGCGCGAATTTTATAACTTATGTATCTTTGAAATAATTTAATTTAAATAGAGATGTATACATGGAGTATATATAACATTAATATCTTTACTATTTCCAAAAAAAAGTTAATCGCTCGTGTATCTCCTAAGACAAGTCTCGGATCCTCAACTAATTGATCACTAGCGTCATACCGCTAAACCAAACATTCACGTCGTTTTTATAATTTATTATCGTAATTTGAATATAATCTTTGTGTTAACTCTAATTAGATATTGTATTAATAATAACTGCCATTACTGGCGTTATTTATAATTAGTGAATATCGAAAGACTAAAATAAATATAAAGAAAGAGTGAATGAATGGTCCTTTAGATATTTAATGATTTGGATACTAGTAAATATTTACAGGATATAATAGACTTAGTCCACAATATTTTACAAAGTGACTAAATTATGAGAAGAAAATGTTCAAAGTGTAGGTGTGTACAAATTCTGTACCGTTATGGAAAATATGTTTGTACAAGATTTTTACTTTTATTGTTAGGCTATAATTACTTTGAAATAAATATCTATAAAATTGTTGTTGCTTCAGGACTTCAATCATCTAATCTAAAAACAATCTGGCCGCTCAAAGTTCAATGACGTTTTATTATTTGTATTGAAAATATAATTTGGAAATAATTGTTTTTCGTCCTTTTATTTTTAAGTTATCGAAATAATTGCAAAACTACAACTTTTTTTAAATGCTGAATCTCTGACATGATTGAAATTAGGCGCATTCAGCTTGAACATCTGCGACTAATATTGGAATATGCATTTATCCCTATATACAGATTAACAAAGAATGATGCTACATATATTTGCTATATTTCCTATTTTACGTTGCATGTGAATGATCTACATAGCAATTGATAGAGGAGTCCCACAACTGTATCACAACTCGTATCATAACTGCAGTGAACTCAGTAACACAAGACATGCTTCATCGGGTGTGGAACGAGTTCAGCTACCGATTAGATGTTTGCCGTACAACCAAAGGGGGTCACATTCAACATTTATAAACTGTGTTAGTAAACATTACCATGAGTATTATCGAATGTAATTTACTTCATATTTGTCACTTGTTTTCAGTTTGAAATATAGAGTTTACGAAATTGAATCCGTCATGTTGAATAGCTCTGTACATTGTGGACTGAGACTAGAACGCAAACTCTACATTAGACTGGAGAAAATAACCTCTTCCAGATCAAACAAAACTGTATACATAATTTTACCACGACTGAGCGTATTGTGCTCCAGGTCCAATGAGGTATCGAGGCAGAACGGACGTAACCGAGTTCGCGCAACTTCCGTAAAGTCACTTTTCTCATACCCCTCGATGTTAATATTGTATAAGCGATGTCGTAATAATTATCTCCGTACTCGTGTATTAATTATGCATTTTATTCGATTGTGTGAAAATAAAACAAAGTAAGAATATATTAAAACAATTTACGGTGAGACAAGTAGCAGTGACAGTTATTTTTATAGTATTTGTTGCGGTAGATATCCGTTCTATTTAGCCATTGACTTTTACATACACAGATGGAGAGAAACGATAATTAAAATGAAATTGTAATAATTAATTTTATTAGGAGAACACATTCGTATTGTGAAGTTGTAATTATTCAGAACAGACGGTCTGTGATATTTTAAATATGAATTAAATATATTAATTAGAAAGATATACATATAAAATCATATTGTTGTTGCGCCACCGGGATTCGAACCTGGATCTCTTTCCTAACCGGGGAAGGTGCATTATCCAACTATGCTACAGCGACAATATTTTTAGCGACAATTTTCGAACCTATATGTTACCTTTTTGATATTAATACATTTAATCGTTCCATTATTTGACAGAGCCATCTACCTTATTTTTACAGAATCTCAAATATCTTTGAGTAAACTGATAGCAGACGCCAGAATTATCAATTCATTTTTATTAAATTTTGGACACATTGATACAACTTTATTATTAGGAGAACAGATCCTGGTTCGAATTTCGGTGGCGCAACAATATTTTTCGATAAAATTGATTTTATATGTATATCTTTCTAATTAATATATTTAATTCATATTTAAAATTAATTTTATGTTTTAAATTTCGTTATAATTTTTTTAGTGGGTTATTTGAAATAAATAAGAATTATTTCTATTTAGCATAAAATATATTAATTAACATACGAAATATAAAACTAGATGTTATATTATATTCAGTTTTGTAAATAAAATGAAGCGCACGCTGTAATAATTTAATTATTTACTTTTATCTACCTTTCTAGCGTTGAAACAATAATAGTTGCAAGTGAAAATTTTTATATATAGTACACTACATGGTCAGTTGACGGAATGGAGTGGTACTGTTGTATTTAATGTGAAATTTATATAAAATGTGTTTAAACTTTTAAACCGTGCACGGCGCGGGTTAATCGACTAATTAAGTAAAAAAAAAGTAATAACAATAGCTGGAGTGATATCAAAAATGTATAATGTAATTCGACAAAATTACGAAATTTCATCACAAGATCTTCATCTGTGTGTCGTGAGACGTTTTACCTATGCTCAAGCCAAATTGTATAATTAATTAAATAATTAAGGACTAAAATTAATTGAGATAAACAAAATGTACTTTTTAATGCTGAAATGTTTAAAGTTTTCTTTGTTACATAGTAACGGGTAGATTTTCAGTTACCTAATAGTTTGTCAAAATAACTTCAATAAATGATTTTTCAATAACCGGTGGCGAAATACTTTACACAGTGTTGACGGTAAAGCCGAGCTACCACAACCCGAGGTTTCAGCTACACTAAATATAAATTCCATACCCAGTTCAAAACTTTTATGACAACTTACATAGTATCCACTTAAAACCAGAGCCTCTATTATCTTAATTTACCGTGATATTTTCAAAGGAAAAATAAAACAATTGTCAAGATTGTAAATAGTAGTCGTCAAATACGATTCACATAATTTAGGTTTTTTCTAGCATGTATATTTTAGACTAGTTTTTACGAAATTTTTCTCACAGCTAGCATCACTTCTGAGAATTTTCTCTATAGACAATATTAATTGTGCAATTTCCGGGTCACACGTCCCGCGGAATGGAATACGACAATTCCGATCGTAAATCGGAATCACCGCAAGGTGTGGGGGGAAGTAGGGAAAGGTGGTACAGGATGAGTTCGGTGAAAGAATATGGGTTCTAATCGAAGGACCAGTAACCTCGGGAACCGGGATTCGGAAGGATTGCTTACCTTACTTTGTATATAAAACCTCCGTGATCCCTGCAGTCGCCGCCGAACTCACACAATAAAATGGCACGCGGATGAGCCGATCTCCGTTCCCAATTGAAGACGGCAATGTTACAAATTCACCCGCGGCACACACAAACGACAAACAATCCGTGATCACAAAACACAAGATCACAAATACCGTGCTGGTGCACTGAATGTTATTGTCCACACCGCGAACGGTTTCACGGTGTCGAGATCAACCAAACAATATTGATCCAGTTGACTTCCATTGGCGTCAAGGTGGGCATTTAGACTGGTGGGCAAGCATTGGGATAGGTCATGGGTAACAAAATTGGACGCGGGTATGTGACAACAATAATTTTCACGCCTGATATTACAAATGCACTAAAGTATGTTTAGCAAATACGGAATATAATATAAATTAAATGTATCAACTAGAAAGATATACAAAAAATTATATTTAACGAAAAAAATTACTTTTTAAATACATTTTTTTTTAAATAACACAGAACCATGTTCTGAAAAAACTGAAATTCACAATAATGTGTTCTAAAAAATCATTTTTCTTCTAGAATCTTTTAAAAAAATGTTAAATATCAATGAACGTCTAAAATGTAGTCAACTTATTGAATAGTGAAACTTTAAGCTTTAATAATGTATTCTCGCTTGTCACGTTAAAAAAAACTTGAGTGGCAACTTTCATTTCAGCCATCCTTTTAGTGTGACGTGTCGGCCCGAATCACAAAGGGATGTTCACTTTCAAGTGCGAGATCAGAGACAGGGAAGATTTTTTTTTAGGTAGATTTCCATAGAAATACAACCTTATGCAGAGGCTTTAATGACGCAGCATAGATTTTGTGGTCACGATAACTCCACTAGTACTTAACTGATTATAGTAAAACTTTTTTGAAAATTGATCTGGTAGATATCTCGGCTTAAGTTCGTTAACAAGTCTGATCCGCTATCTTATTTCAAAATAGCGATTGTTCAAAAATTTTAAAAATTCGTAACTCCGTTAATATCGGTTCTAGAGAAAAAAAAACTAATATATATTTTATTCTAGTGTTTTATCCGGTCAAAGAAAAAAATACTTATATATATATATATAAAATTAATTTTGTCGAAAAATATTGTTTTTGCTACCGGGATTTGAACCCGGATCTCTATTTCCAATCCGGGGAAGTACACTACCAATTATGTTAAGTGCCAGTATTTTTCATGACAAATTTTCGAACCTATTTGTTACACTTTTTCAAATTAATACATCTGTCGTTCCATTGATTGATTTTATATGTATATATTTATAATTAATACATTTAATTAGTATTTAAAACATCACAGACCTATGTTCTGAATAATTACAACTTCACAATAAGAATGCGTTCTCCTTAATAAAAAAATACAAATTCGTAACTTAACATTTGAACCTCGAAGAAAAAATAAATCACTCTTTCACACACAGATGAAATCTGTGTAATTCTTGTGACCAGTGCCTCGTTATCAACGATTGTCTAAATATCATGTTCTAAAAAAAAATTAATGATACCTTTTGATATTAATGCAAGATGAGCATGAACTACCAGCACAATTCTTAATATTATAGGTACTTACATTATATAGGCGGCGTCAAATAAGTAACCAATTCACAAAAATTAAGATTTGAGATAATTATATTAAATGGTTTTATTTTGAGATGGTTATTCTTTGTTATGAAAAATATACTTCGTCGAGAACGTCCATATTTTGTGAACTTTATTATTATTATTATTTTTTTTTTTAAATAGAGATGCGTACATTAAATACGTATCACACAAATGTTCTTACTATTTTCAAACTAAGATAAGTACTAATGGTGTAACGATAACAAAATAGAACCACTAGATAACAAGCATGTTGAAAAATGCTACAAATAAATACAATACTACCTACTAGTTTGAATACATACTTAAAAAAATATAATACGTTTAACATAAAGATATATTCACTTAATTTATTAAATGAATCAACTAAAAATATATACACAAATTTATTTATCGAAAAAATATTTGGTTGCTACCAGGATATTGAATATATTAAACCAAATATTTTTACGATAAGTCGATTTATTCTGTATACATTTTTAATTGATCCGTTTAATTTGTATTAAAAATATCACAATAGGAATGGCAACTTCATAACAAAAATTATCAAACGAATGAATGATATTATATATTAATTTATAAAACTATTTCATAGTAATTATGATTTGATTGAATGTAATATAATTATTCTAAATTAAATTTTTAATTTAATTTTTATAAATTTATTATAAATGAAATCTGATTTGTGTATTTATAAAATGGTAACTTTATTCACTGTAAATTAGTTGTAAAATGAGAGCAATAATGTATATAAATTAGTTGTAATTTAATCTAGACAACGTTATTTCAATATAGAGAGGCTACAGTGTGTTTTGACACGCGCCGACAGACTCCAAATTAAATGTCAGTATACATCAGGCATCTGCGTTGTATAGACTGAAACTAGAACTGGAACGGTACGGAGTAGACTTATTGGAAAATAGCTGCTCGTATTTGCTAAGTAGAAACCAAGCCGTAACAGAATTTGACGGCTCTGAACTCAAATTGGTTTCCGCTGTTTGAAGCTTCCATACAAATGCATCCAAATGAATGAAGTTTGCGTATAATATTATATATATCTACATGTATACAAAGTTAATAAATCGCACATTTAATCGCTTGGAAAATAATAACGTTATTTATAATGTAACTTTCGTTTGAAATTTGAATTTTACGCATCATGTTACATCAGGTTTTAAACTAAATGACTTGGATTAATAAAGACATACGTACATGCGGTTTTCTATTAACTCACAGTTGATACATTTTACATAGGTTTATTTCTATTTTGTATAATATATTATAGTTCAAAAAGTAAATATGTATATTGGACTATAAGGTGCATGCAAAAGTTATGTGTTTCTCTAAAATTGACATTTAAAGCAAATTAATTACTAAATATAGTACACGTAGAGAAAGCATGCTCGCATTCCATTTACGTAAAATAAAGATTTTTGGGGCAGTATAAAGAGCAAGAAGGAACAAATATTATTTAATTTTTACGACTTATAATACTTGATGTTGAGATGCCACGTAGATAGCTAACAATCGTTCAGCTGGAAATACATTAAAAAACTAGTGAGTTCTGAATTCCCAAGATTTCGTACGTTATCTACAATTTCTTCAAACTATAAATTGAAGCATTTTTTAATGTCGATAATTATAAAACACAAATTACTGATTTATTTTTGTTTAGTTAATTATGGTTGAAGAGAAAATCTGACTATTTATGTCTAGTCATTAATTGAGTCATTGGCAAGTAACATTTTGAGTGAATTTTAATATTAAATATAGTAAATTATTTTTCTATATTAAGTTAAACCAATGTTTTCCAAGTCATTAATTATCAAGATTTAATATTTCTCCGAATATATTATTATTTTAGTGACTAAAACTAAATGCATCGCTTTTTAAATATTTCTCCCGTTTCCTAAAAGCAAATCTATTAATAAATTTTCCCAATACCTAATGTAAACGAAAATATTTATTTATTTATGGAATTAATTTTTCCAATCGCATTATGTATTTCTTTTAATCAATTTATTAAATTTTGTAATGTGTCCCTGTGAATTAAAAAATGTATAATACTTAGTAAAAAAAAATGTTACATATGTAGGCGACTTTCTCGTGCTCTACAGTACCTGGTTGTCAATCCAGGCACTTTACAATACATCGAGACGGGCACCTCCTAGAAGCTAGCAAAGGCTAGTCACTTATCCACAGCTAACACCCCAAGTGAGCATCTTCCGTTATGAACTTTACGTATGAAAATTAATTTTATAATCGTGTACTTTTAATTGTGAACCGACCCGTAATAAACGAAAGATTTTGTAAAGTCCTATTTTATGAATATATCTCGCTTTAGTCACAGCATATATACTCACTCTCACCAAAAAAAATCATATACACTGTGACATACATCCACACGCGTGAGACTTAAAGGGGATATGGTCTTCTGTCTCATCATGTACACAACTTTCTAAACCGACTTGCATAACCTTTAAACGTCAGTCACCCCATCCGAGTGACTCGACAACAAAGATCACACATTTCGACTCATATCACGAGATAAACATCGCTCCTACAGATACAAGGGGTATCCAAGATTCTTCGCTGATTATTATCAGTTGACAACTCCCGGCACTAGTCTAAGCAGTTTTTTGAAACAAATTATTTTCGTAATTAATGCAGCAAACTTTGAGGGAATTTTTTTTTATTAAACGCCCAAACTCGACAATCTGTTGTCTAATATTCTTTGTAAGAATTTTCTCATTTAAGCAGTGAATTCATCGGACTATGTAATGAAACGGATAAACAGTGTCTCATTTAGATCAAAACATCCCCTCGTGAGATGTGAACACGGAACAACTTGTATGAAAGCTTTACTTAAGAGACACTTGAAGTTAATTTCATTAAAATAAGCTAATATAATAATATGTCTACTTTGCAATTCGTTAGTGCAAAATTACAATTCAGCATCAAATCGTTGTTACCGGTATTTAATTTTGATATTAAAATATGTTCCCTGGTCTGAATCATTTTACATCCATTTCCAAAGGTCTTCAATTCTCTGTATCCATCACACCCATCTGTGCCTGCCACATATTCACTAGGTTGTGTTTTTTCTATAATAGTGTAGAAGTCTGACCGTTTAACCAGGCTCTCTACAGCCATTTAAGTCCATCCATTGAAGGCGGACCCACCGCTTACTCAGGACCGATGCAATAAGGATGGATGCATGCAGGATCCTGGTCCTACTCACACAGCGCCTGGTTGGCATTTTTTAATGCTACTATGCTGTTTTTCAATAGCGCCACGCATATATGACAGGGTTATACCGCACAGCTGCCAAAACAAAATTTGTTGTCCCCGGATGACTAACTTTATTAGTAAATAAATATTTACAATACATTTAAGTAAGGAACAAAACATGTTTATATATAAAAGTGATAATATAAATAATATAATTAAAATATAATAGAATAGTAGACAGCGATATAGATAAGGTGTAACAAGGCCGGGGAGCAGAGGAAAAGTGAAGAGATACTGCCTTCCGGGAAACGAGACGGCACAAAAAAAAACATACAGGAGACTCACCCAACACACACCACTGCCGGCAGATTTAACCCACAAAAACAGTACATCGCAGATCATATTTTAACAGAAGGTGGAAAATAAAAATTAAAAAGTGAACAAGAGATAAGTAACAATGATATTGCACAATAGTAGAAAATTGAAGATTGTGAAAAAGAGAAACAAAAGCAGGTTTCACCGTCCAGTACCGATCAAAAATCGAGACATCAACACAACGCAACGCAACCGGTTTGAGAAGCCTCTTACTTATTCTTTAGCTACCTTCTCGGACGCATCAACGTTCTTGTAATTTAATTTCAAACTGCGTAAATTCTTTTATGCCTCACCCTACAATAAACACCAACCGATTGTGGGTCCCGTTTCATTTCATCAACCTAATCTGGCCGCAAACATCAACATCTATACTCACACGCACGCTCCGTAATATTTATATACACTACGACATTCATACACACGCGTGAGATCTGAGGAGATTAGGGCCCTCAGACTAACCTTAAACCAATCCTTCTAATATTCATAACCTACAAATATCAGTCACCACATACTGGTGACTTAACACGTCAAACAAATCAAAACTCATCCAATTTCTAAAATAATAATTTTTGTGTATGTATATTATAAAAATATCAATTGTAAATTAAATTAACTGCATTTTAAAATTGATCTTATTATCAAACTTCAAATCACTCTTGTCACCGATTTTTTTATACAGGGTGAATATTATGTTCCAAGCCGATGTTGTTTTTAAATAACTATGAAATATAAACAATTTTTTAAAATCATTTTTATTAATCAATTACTTGGTTTTTTACAATTATGTAAGGAATATGATATCGGCCAAGTGATTGCTTCTGACAGCGGTACAGATGTGGTTTTTTTAACCATATTTTTCATAACATTCTCACACATTTCGCATGCTATTTCAGCAATTTCATTTCGAATAATGTTCTGTAGCATCGAAATTGTTGTTGACTTATTGGCGTCGACCTTTCCTTTTAAATATGTTCATAGAAAATAGTCGGGAGCCATCAAATCAGGTGATCAAGGACGCCAGTCGATATCACCACTTTTTGACATTATGCGGCCGGAACAAAATTTCTCGCAAAATTTTCAGCCAAACAAAATCGGCCTGGAACATGATAGTGAGTAGTAGCTTTATTTATTGAACTAATTTATACGCAAATTTATTTATAAAATCATTTGAAGTAATCTGCGAAATATTCAACGCTGAGAAGAATACCACCGAGATGAGGTTGCAAGATATTCCTCTTTCTTCTCTGCACATGTACATAATTCTCAGCAATTTAGACTAAACGTGGTCTCCCGGTTCGTGGGTGATCACTAACCATGTATTGTAAGTTTCGAAAACGCACAACCAAGTCACAAATCGTCAGCTCAATATGCTCGAGAATATGCTCTAAAATATGCTCTCCGGATTAACATTATGTAACATTATATGATATAAGGATCACTTATACAAGTATATAAAAAAAAACCATAACAATAATATTAACACTATATATAACACTAAATATGTATTTTAAACCCTTTTGAAACGTTTGCACCACACAGTATATCTGATAATTATTTAAAAAAAAAATCTTTTATGTGCTTATCTACATGGATAATAAAAGTTATTAAAACTAATGAAAATATGTCTTATTGTGGTCATTTTGCCATATTATGAAAAACAGATTTATTATTTTCACACATTTTTAGGATTACGAGAAAAACTATTATTATGTCCATCATCGTTATAAAAAGAAACCTGCTTGGGAAGGGAGTGACATTTGACGGTCATATAAGGTTATGTTAACAGACTTCAATCGGAAGATAATCTGAATCAAGAGCATTAAATCAATTTCTATATTAATATATGGCAGCTGAGATAATGGTAGAACTACAAATTGTACTTTTGTTACAACATAATAGATAAGTTACGTAGAAGATGAAGGCCTTTGTGTATTTTTCAGGCTATTACGTCGCTTTTGTCTGATCTATTTTACTGATCGATTTCAAACCTCATTTTAGGGTCCATCCATTTACCTACCTAATATCAAAATAAAGTTTTTTTTGTGTAAATATTACTAGCTAAAAATATTATGTATATATATATATATTGATAGTGCGCTGTAATATTATAGACTATGTTTCTAGCTAAAGATATATACTACTTAAATTGGAATTAAATAATTAACGCCTCTTTTAAAAATTCTTGGTTGATTTATAGATTTATATCATTTATAAATAATATAAACATTAATATAATAACTGTATTATAGGCTGTTCCCGATTACTTACTGCTAGGCCCTGCGGGCGGCTATTGTGGTCGCTTGGCAACCAATAGTGGCTTCTGTGCGGTCATTGGTGACCGCTGCGCGGTTAGGGTCTCAGTAGAATCTATATTTCAATGCGAGAATCCCTTGTTATATCAATGTATCAAGTAGTGTACTTTTATTTATTGCCAATATGAAAAGAAAACTGTTACAAAATCATATTTTCTGCGTTGAAAAATAGTTTTCACGAAAACTCTGCGATTGCGCATTCCCCAAAATAAACCACCTATAAATAAATTCTCGGTGTAATTAAAATTATTCCACCTTTGTAAGTACCACTGTTAGCTGTCAAAACGAATAATAATGATATCTACATGATGATGCTAAGAATCGCGGATAGACAATAATAAGCACAAAAATGTTACTTTATAAGTATAATCTGCATTTAAGTAAGGACGGAATCGGATGAATAGTTTTCTCACTTAACCTAGTGGAACAATTCAAATTTTTGGATTTGATGAATTAGTCCCGCCCAGATTTTGACAAATATCATATCGTAAACGTAACCAAAAATTATATTATCATAAGCAACAATTGTTCACGGCTTCTATGCGTACGATGCGTGATGACCATAGATAAGAGAGATGACAGCATAGATCAGAAAAGAAGATGACAGATTGTTAACTGGCAATGACACTATATCCAAGTCCAATATAGTCCAGTAAATTATGGATAAAAGATGAGGAAGCACACTATTAAATAATAATACAACTATTCAGAATTTACTAAGCAACTTTTGGAAACAAACCATTCTTTTGATATTAACAAGGGTTTAGAAATTATACATACAAATACTAGGGGCTTACAGTTAGGTAAATTTGAAATTTTAGGAATAAGAAAAAGTGTTAATAGTAAGCTAAATATTATAAATACCCAAATCCTCTTTGCAAATAGTCACCTTTTAAATTTGATTTCATATTAGTTTTTACTTATTCACCACTTTATAGTTTTGATTTTATCTATGCTTGTATTTTTAATTTTAGTATACATAGGTATCGAAACATGTAGAATATAATAGAAATTGTAGGTAAAAGTGGGTTACCTATTTGTGGATTGTTACATGATTTAGAATTTTGTTAAACTTTTTATTCAAAATTTCATTTTTATTAAATTACACTACATTTTTATATTTAATAATGTCGATATAACTATATAAAATATAATCTTAAAATTCTAGTGTATTTTTTTCAAAAAACGGATGTCATGGCTACTGAACCAGCCCTGGGGTGTATTCCCAAAAGATGGAATATCCTCCATATGAACATTAATGCATAAATGTATTGCTTCAGTAACCGTAAACAGGGGCAGATTTAGAATTTTTCTTTAAATTTTTTTTTTCTGGATTATATTATATGAAAATGTTTTGAATCCCTAGGAAAAAGTTTTGAAAATACACTTGTAACTTAAAGAACGCGCTTGTACATACACTACACACACAATAAATTAGATATAAGAAAATGTTTGGCACATCTCTAGGGAAAAATTTTGTCGTTATACAAATGATACACGTCGGTACACGTGTAATAAAACAAAATAAATACACTGAATGTAAGTTTAGCGTTCTAATAAAAAGAAGGTCTAACTTTTGGTGAATTTTTTTTCAGCACTACTACTTCCAACGAAGTTTTCAGTGACTCTCGGTTGCGGGTTAGCGCCGGCCGGTGCGGTCTCCCCAAACCGGCCCTGGAAGCAACCCCCGAACTTACGGGCGAAGTTTGTCCGCAAGTGTCAAGGCTTTCCCCCGTGTGCGCCCGTATCTTATCTGTTCCCCGAAAATGAAACGGCACACTGCGTACATACAATAATACGATAATATCCATACATTAAACCAAAGAACTCATTATCTTGGCTCAATGGTACTGTTCCTAACGAAGCCGAGAATAATTCACAAAGCTCTGTGTTGACAGTTTGCCTCTAATCACGTGATTACAAGTAATACCTACTGGTGATGCTGACAGTTCCTCAGACTAGCTCTGTTCTTGTACACTCGCAATATAATAATATTAATTCAAATTAAATATATTAATTAACAAAGATGTACAGGAAAATTCAATGTATCGAAAAAATGTTTTAGTTGTTACCGGGATTCGAACTTGGATCGTTTTCTATTGGGGGAAATGCGTTAACCGATTACACCACACCAACAGAGTAAGTTGACGACAAATTTTAGAACTTGCATGCTGCAGTTATTTCAAATTGATACATCTATTATTCCTAATTTAAACACCTTTTATTTCGAAAATCTCAAATTTCTTTGAACGCCAGAAAAAATGTTCTGAAAAACTGCATATTTATAATAATATTGTGTTCTCCTTAATATATAATTACAAATTAAATATATTAATTAGAAAAATATACATATATAATCAATTCAATCGAAAAATATTTTTGTTGCTACCGGAATCTCTTCCAATTAAGGGAACGTGCATTAACCGATAATGCTACAGCACATAGTACACTGAGGACAAACTTTCGAGCCTATATGCTATCCCGGTAGAAACAACAATATTTTTCGATAGAGTTGATTTTATATGTATATCTTTCTAATTAATACATTTAATTAGTATTTAAAATATCACAGACTGTCTGTTCTGAATAATTACAACTTCACAATAAAAATGTGTTCTACTTAATAATATGTATTAGATACATTGAAAAAATAGTAAGTAGAATACAATTCGAAAATAAACTGAGGTATTTCCAAGATTTGAATCTGAAACATTTGTACTACTTGCTTCAAGTCTTGGTATATTTTCGAAAAATATTTGTCCTTTGCATTTTTTCTATGGCATATTTTTATTGATTTATTGAACGACATGTTCTGTACAAACATAATTTAATAACTTTCATGTTATTAAATGTGTCTGATTTTTTTGACGTGGTGGAAGGTGTGCCAGAATGATAACATTTCAAAAATGTAAGAGAATGACTTCCGTCAAAAATAAGGCTTACAACCGTTTAACATTTATCCCCCGAATTGAAATTGTTGCTTTGTTGATTTTGGTTTACATCTAGTTATTAATTTTAAATTGAATATTTTGTTGTTTCAATAGTATTTAACATTTAGTTCTAAAATACTTTTAAAACAAGGGCAGTTATCAATTGAAAACTGCTACTTTTGCCAGGTAATCATTTTTAAACATGAAACTCTCTGTTTTTTGACAGTTGGATTATGGTGGTTTTGTCTCTGAATCTTACTTACTTTCTTACTTACCATCACGCTGTTTCCCCGCGGGTATAGGCAGAGAGGATAGAGCGCCACACTCCTCTAACCTGACATAATTTTCGCCTCATCCACATTCATACATATTCTCATTCCAGCTCGCCGATTGTTGAGGCTTCTAACAGAACCATCCTCCATTATCGAGTCTCTGAATTCCTCATTTATAATAGTACTAGCTTTAATACCCGACGTCACCCGGGCTAGAATAATGAAACTCAAATAAGCTATTATGGGCTCTCTCCTGTTAATTTCTCAAAATTTACAAGCTCGTTGTCATTGTCGTTTTTATTAAAAAAATGAATGTAATATTTGCTTATTTATTAATCTTATTATTAATTTGGTGGTTACAGCTGACAAAATAAAATATTCTAATATATATATTTTTTAAACAAACATACGGCTCTATATTACAAGGTCGTATGTTACACATGATGTACAACTTTTTAAATCATAAGAAGCAAACAGATACATAATATACTAAAGTTGAAAAAATAGAAGAAACATAGACAATCGAGAATGTTTAATGCATGCCTTAAAATATTTGAATTTTATTAGCTGTATATACATAACAGTAATAAATAAAACAATAATAAAAATACAACCAACCAAAAAATTTAATTAATTATATGTTTTTACAAGATAACAATAGTAATTTAGAGGAAATAATATATTTGATAGTTAATTAATGCAAGAAAGTTAAGAAATATCAAAAAAGTGAAGACATTTCTCCCCTAAGAGTATGAGAAACTTAAAAAGAGGAAAAAACAACTTTAAATTTAAAAGATATTTTAATTTAATTTGTTTATATAACATATTATTACAATACCAAGTGGTATGTGGTTGACATGAAACAGGTAAGATCGGAGAGTTTATTGAGCAGGTTCCTAGATTTGGACTTCCTAATCTAGGAAGTTCCTAAATTTAGTTAATTATTCATGAGACTCGACATCTTGATGAAAATGGATGATACGTTGAAAGATTGGTGGTTGAGGCTAGAAGGGTCCCACACGTCGTACAGATCATCCATACTTTAGATATATCTGATGAAGGCTTAGACAAATATATATATTCTAAGAATGCACCATAATTGCATAGGATTGGGTCAAATAGCGGAAAAAAAAGCCCGCCGTAGCGTATAGGCTTTCCATAATCGTGGCGAGATACAGAATAATAAAAAGAAAATATACTAAAATATTTAATTTTGTGTTATTTTTATAAATATGAGTATATCATTTTTATCGCTTAACTTTCATTGCATTTTATGACTTTATTGTTTATGTATTTCTATATTAATTCGTGCTTGTAAATATATGCAAAATATTACATTGTACATAATAAATATTAAATCGTACATCTTGTGCATATTGTAAGGAATTTTGTCTGTCCGAAGTTGCTTAGGTTTCCAAGAATGCATTATAACTGTGTTCAAGTTTTCTAGATTCTATAGTTTCTTTATATTCTTGACCTAAAAGGTATACAATCAAACGAGATAAATTCACAATACAGCATTATAATTACTGCTGGTTTATTATATTATATTTGTATTTTATTTATATAATTTTTTTTGTATTATTTTTATACATTGCATATTAAATTTTTATTTTATTTCATTGCATTTACTACTAAACCGGAAAAGTACTATTTGCTATAATACAGCAAAAGATATGGCACTGAAATTCATGTTCTTACTTTGTTGTAATCTTTTCTCTTTATTTTTATACTGTTACACACTCTACAGTATGAAAATAAATATTATTATTATGTAGGTAAGTAAGATGGAGTTCTTCTGGATTTTAACACTATAATATGATTGGACAGCCGCCGCCGATGGAAGTTAGAAACGATCTGTGAGGTGAACGCATGGCACATCTCGTCGTCGTCATCTGTTGGATGGCCGTATGTGCGTCCGCCTCTGTATTTTAAGTCGATCGGTACCCAGCTTCGCACTGCTATCGTTAGATGGCGGCCTATGTCAATACCCGCCACAGGGTTCAAATTAAACAATGCGTGAAATTATTACATTCTAATGGAGCATACAAACGAATAATACTTATCAGAGAGATTATTGAAATGAGCAATACAGAATTGTGTGCATAGTGAGTAGTTATCGGTTGTTTATTATATTTTGCATGCAAAATAAAATGACCATCTATAATTAATTACCCACTTTTATAGTGCACGTATACGACTTTTGGTATGTGCATGTTACTTCGTTCGACTACGCAGAAAATACTAAAGTGGAATGATGACCCACAGCTTATCTAAGATCGATTTATGAGCAAAACTTATTTTTGTTCTTTGAGACAAACCTAAAAATCAAAACAAAAAATATATCCACATTTTAATACAATAAAAACATAATTTTATATATTGTAAATATGTTAAAAAAATTTATTCTATTCCCATACAACAATCAGCACAATTAAAATAATCACCCTGGTAAGCACTAAGGCAAACGAACCTGTAATGGAGGCCGCTCTCTGAAGCGTCCTGTCAAATGGAAACATCGGTCCTTTATTGACTTTTTCGGCCTCGCAAAACATTAATACCTCATTGGCAATTGTTTTAACGTCATAACGTACTATTTTAAATATTTTCTACATGATTCTTCTCTAAATTTTTGTAATTTAAATATCAAAACTCATAATGTTTCACCGCGATTAATAACCGTCAACTGAATAAAAGGGTGAGGGGAACAGCCGCGCGCGGGCGGAGGGAATGTTAGTTCGAAAAGTCACTGCTCGCCAATTCATGTTGGTCGGACTATAGATATTAAACCAAAGGTTCTTCGAACAAGAACGTAAAGGGTGGATGGTCATCACCATCTTTCTAAATACCTGACTGTTTCAAAATCTCCCAACGAGACATCCACACATCCAAAAAATCGAATGAAACTTTCGGTATATGTATGTCGCTTCGATCTACTCTACGCACAAAATACTTCATACAGTCATAACACGCTTCGTGACAGTATGCACCTCAATGCATACTGTCCTTTACGCGTTTGTGAGAAGAGTCTCCGAGACAATTCTCATCTGTGAGCACGCATCATAAGGTCCATGTCCAAGGGTCTTTGAAGAGAATGAATGTAGAGATGTATATTGATCAATTTCTGTTAGTTCAATATACTCTCTAAAGAAAATGACAACATTTAAATTAATGAATATGCAGTCACCTTTCATTGACATACATACTATACATTTTATTTTCATGTAAGTTTTATCATAAATTAACACTATGAAGACATACTTAAATCAGCAGCAAAGTTGAATCATAAATTTATATTTATTATACTTTTTATCCTCTTTTGCAGGATAAAGTAAATAATGTTATAGAATTAGGTAGAAAATAGTCACGTATAAGAATTCAAGACAAACCTTCATCCGAAACATTGACCATGAGAATAAAAACAAATCGTTAGGTACCGAAATGTTTAAATTGTAGTTTGTGCTAAAATCATGTATAAATCTACTGGTACCCGTTTTTTTCTCGTAATTGTGATAAATTAACAAGCGGTATTTTTATAACCAAATATTTTTTAATGCTAATGTTATGGTTGATATTCCTTGACTTTGTTAACCGCGCACTTTCATGAGATAGAATTGACAGAAAATCTTTTTTTTTATGGTGCCACGCGACACTGACTATTGATTTGTTTTATATTGTGACAGCGGGCATGGCAAAGGCACAGCCCAAGCATTAGTGACACATGAGTAGACTAATTGTGTGTGAGTGTGTTGACCTATATTGAACATTTGTCATTAATTGAATATTCTATTAACGTGTATTATTTTAACTCGTTGAAAATTAATTTGCATTATCTTAAGACATTACAAATGTCAATGTTGATTTAATACCAACCTTAAATTATAAAATCATTACTTCTTGACATAATTTAGAAGTGCATATGTGTCGTACATGTCCTTCCTTTTATTTTCGTTATTCTCAATTTATATTTCCCGACTTTCTGAACCAACTGGGTAAAATGTAATGGATAAATAAAACAACGTTATAACTCTACTTGAGTTTATTGGCACTAATCGAGTTACTGTTTCTCTCGAAAATCAAGTAGTGCTGATAAGCTTAAGAAGAGTTATAACATTGTTTCATTTATATCTATCCATTATGATGAAACTCTACAAAATTAACTCTGATTCTATTAATAGTGTAAAATCAACTAATTATTATTAACCGTGTATAATGGTTGTCTCGGCATACATATATACAATATTCTAAATAAATTGCTACATGACACGGAATAACATAAAAAAATTATATGTATGATTTTTTGCATTATATTATATATTATAAAATTGATTAATAATGAGCTGATTTTAAAACATAAAGGAATTTTCCGATTAATCTCATTAAATTTCCTACTGCACAACAATTTCAAATGGTCACTAAATTGTATATATTATTATGGATTACATAAGATGAATTGTATATTTTAGTGCGCGTAATGGAAGGTGAACTCAATAAGAAATAGACCCTAATCGAATGTTCGCCAGCATCAAGGAAAATATATTTGATATGGGTCGATCTGCCTGTACTTATACATTATTGATTGCGAGAAACTCACCCTACGAGCGATAAAGGAAATAAATCTATGTTTACGATAGTGAATAACTCACTATATATAACATATTAATAACTAATCTAAACAACTCTATGGGTTTATTGTGCTAAAATTGATACGAACAATTCTGGTGGAAAATATTTCTGATTTTTATTTCTTCAAAATAGGTACGTATTTTGGTCACTGCTACTTATTTCATAAGTAGGTTCATCGCGTGTCGTAGGGAGACAATTTTTACAAGAACATGCATATATTTATAATCTCATGAAACGTATTTGAAAATCACGCATTCGAAAGATTTTTCGCTCATTCTCTAATATATTTCTCTATATCTATATATCGATGTTATTGGCTGATATTTTTATTTCGTTATTACAAAATGAACTCGAAAAAGCGATAATGTTAGTTGTCAAAGATAATAGTAAATTTAAGTCAGTAAATAGTCAGTATTTTTTTATCGCAAATATTCAATCGTGCATTATTCAAACATATCATTAAATTATTTTGTTTAGTATACGTTAGCATGAGCCATAAATACAACAATTTTGTTAATAATAATATCATAATAATTATGTATATTTTGTTCATTCACATGCTGAATTCTTCGGATGAAAGTTTTTATAAAAATACTACATATACCTATTTCAGATGTTTTAGATTAAATTAAATGAATATATTTGACTATTTAACTAATAAATACGTCCGTTTAATATTAAAATTTGTCAATTATAAAATGAATTTCTCAACGGGAATGCAGAAAATATTTTTTCCAAGTCAACAATTCTCCCGAAATGCACAATCAATTACTATGAAATGTCACCCCCTTATGGATGAACAGCAACCCTCAGGCTATCAGACAGGGGGGAATTGGAAATGGAGGCTGTCACGGGTAACACCTGCGCTTATTGCCTTCTTCCTTTTGCACAATATTCTTGTCAAAGCCTTTTCGCCCAGGACCAGTAGTAGGAATATTTGTTAAAAGAACATATGAAATAGGTAGGTATGTTAAATTCACGATTTTGTATATCTCGCGCCATGTTATGTTAACCAAGGGTTCTAATCATCTTGTAAGTAGATCGTCTCCTGTGTAGGTAGATATATAAAGGTCTTCTTTGAGAAATATTCTGTCACTTTTGTTTGTGGAATTACAATTATTGATTTTTTTTATCTTCTTTGTTTAATACCGAAAATATATTCGAAGATTATACTTTGCCATATGAAAAATTGACAATGGTTTTCGAAATATTATCCATTGCTCTTAATATCAAAGCCTAACTATCTAATATTATAATTTCAAGCCTTACTTAAACATAAAAATAAGCTTAACTTAATATAATCTTTATTATTTGTTTACAAATATACATAAAATATTTTTGTAGATGAATTACCTAGTTTATTTTGGGACATATGTCGTATTTGTAGCCAAGCCAAGTAGCCAATTATTTTATTAGTTTATTTTGGATGTGTTATCACTTATATTCAAATAAAGATAATCGCAATATTTGAAAATGTTAAAGAACACACAATTACTAAATTTGTACCTATAAAGGCACTGTTATTAAATAAATATCAGATATCTCATAGAGACGAAGCAATTTTTAATGGAAATGATATATAGAAAATATGAAAGGTAATTACAGGGCTAACGACTTGTCTTCAGCTGGTTTAAGTGATCACTTTATATATATATAACGATCACCAATTCTTACCCCTCAATCTCCATATTTATAAAATTTTTGAAAATTCTATATGTGCTATTACATGGACTCGCTTCGAGTACCACTATAAAATCACCATCTATCGGCCAAATTTGATAATATAATTTTTTCTTGAAACAGCACATTATATGTCAACTCAATGAAAATCTGATTTATGTTGAAAATTAGTTAAAGCAATATTCTTTAATTGTAAAATGTTTTTAATACATTATTCTAGAATACGCCTGAAAAATCAATATTTTTCAATTTTTATATATCTTTCTTATTTTGACCAGTAGATTATAGCAATATTTGAATGTGTTAAAGAACACACAATTACTGAATTTTTACCTATAAAGGCACTGTTATTAAATAAATAACAGATTCACATTGAGTTGACACATAATATTTGCTATTGTCAAGGAAAACAAATTATCAAATTTGGTGCATAGATGGCTATGGTGTGGTTATTTAAAAAATAATCGATCTAAAATAAATTTCATGGTATAAATAATGAAAAAATAAATCAAAAAACGTCAACAGGAATCTCTCAAAACATTATACCAAATAGTGGCTGTAAGAATTATTATTTTATTTACTTTTTATGTATTTGTGGGCGTCTGAAATTTTGACAATTGTGAAATGAGAAAAAACATAAATCTGTATTTAAATAAGCTATATATATGTACATAATATATTAATCCACTCCTGCCCACAGCCATGATGCGAAGTGACGTTCCATCCGTAAGCCGGGGGAGTATGTCCGTAAACTTAATATTACGAAGTTGGCTCAAGGAATATCGTATAACCGAGATCCTAGTCGCACAGCTGCTGAAGGGTTGGAGCAATTCTATGAATTAGATTATTTGATGATGGAACGGTGGCAGATATTGTTTTAGTGTATCTCATATTTCGTTTACTCGGAGGTGTAAGTACTAGTGAAGAAGCGAAAAAAATTAAATATATCGCACACCTAGATCAAAACTAAAACAACTCATAAAATCATTTTTTAATAGACAAAAATATGAAAACATTTTTCTCCATTTTTTGTTACTAAAATTATGAACTAAATAACATTTTAGGTCATAAATTAGTTGCGTATATGACGAAGTATTCGAATGCAATACTAACACAAAATTCTTTTTTTTTTTTATTTGTCTTAGTTTTGATCTAGATGTGCGATATTTAAAAAATGTACTATGTTTTCAAAAATATAATGGGCAGTGTTCACGGAATAAGCCACAGATATTTAATTAAGATAAATCTCTGAGAACTAATTTAAATACGATTTTCATATGGCATACAGAATTATCTTTATTTCAATATTCCGAAATTAAACGTAAATCAGAAAAAAATACTACACTTTTCTAAGGGATGTGCGATAACAATAAAAATGGATATGTTACATAAATATGTTAGGTTTTAAAAGGCAAATGAAATTATCTAAAATGTATTTTTTATGTTTGCTGTTTTATTATTAGTATGAATTATTATATTTAAAATATTATCTAAGAAGAACTATAATATTAGTTAGTTTTTTGTCACTCTGATGAAGGAAAATGTATTTTACGAAACCGGTTAGTGAATAACAGCGGTCAAAAACCAAGTTAATGAATTTTGTATTAATAAAATGAATTACCACAAACACAACCAAGTACAGTCGATTTCGATTAATTGGAACATATTGGGCCCAAATATTTTGTTCCAAAAAAGCGGCTGGCTCTAATAAGCGAAGTTTAAGGTATAATTTTAATTTTTTTAAATAAAATTATTTTTGAACTTTATTAAAATATTGAAAAAAAAATGGAATTACAGAAATATAATATATAATTATAAAAAAAATAATTTAAGAAACAATTATAATAACAGTAACTTAAATAAATAGTGAAAAATAATGTACATACATTTATAACAAAAAACAATTATTTCTGCAGAAATTCATCAATGGTAGCCAAGTCTGTCTTGTGTTTTGTAGAATTGCAATTGTACAAAATCAGCGCAGGCATTCAGTGCGGACGTTGGGCATTTATTAACATATTTATTTTAATCTTTAATTACCTGTCCCAATTAAGCGGAATGGTGTCCCATATAACCGAAGTAAATTAATATTAGTTACTTTATTTGGTCTCTGTTCCTTGGGATTTGGCCCAAATAACCGACTGTCCCGATAAACCGGTGGTCCAATTCAGCGGAATCGACTGTATTAAAAATAAACTGTTTTATTTTACATTTAGGTTAAACGATGTTTAAAAATAAATAATTGCCCTTTTTTAAATACAATATGTGGAGGTTAGATAGTTTTTTTTTTAAATATTTAGATTATCCCCTTCTACATTACGGATCTACCCAATATTTCTCCTCTCTCCAGTATCCAATATGCAGGTATCTCACAATAAACTATATTAGTTAAAGCTCACAGCACAAATAAAATATTTTGTTGATCTGTAGAATTGTTATGAAGAATTAGTTTTCAAATGGTATTTTTAATAAAATGGATGTGACATGTGTGCATACTTACTGGTAAATAAGTACTTTACCTTTTCCTGTTTTGTTTTTAAATATTTAAATATACCACCTATTTAGATTGTCTTTTCTTTAAATTCTTACTAAAGATATTGTAAATAATTATTTTAACACTATGTCATTACGACCCACCAAAATAAAATAAAAAGGCGATCACAGCTAATCCAACAACTGAAAATCTGACATACGAATTATTATAATCCCTATATGTTTTAAAAAAGATGCAACTCCTGTGTACTAAATTATTATTTTCTCATCTGCAGTAAAATGAACATCATTTATATGTTGTTTATTCAAACGCAAATTACCCCAACTTCACAAAATCGACACAAAGAATTATTAACTTTACCGTTATTAGATATAGTTAAAATTTAATTATGTTTTATAATTATCACAGGTTGTCTTACGTCAAGAGGCGATCTTTTCAATTTTAATAATGTGATGTATGTGAAAGATGGAAAAGCAAAGAAAAATAAAGAAACAATTGTCTTCAAACCTGTTTGTACATCTTTTATATCATATATTGGATTACGGTCTTGTATCAAGATGTATTGAATATAAATTCATTCGATAAACTTTACATAAAATATGAATTCGTTTTAAATAAAAAAAATTATAAAGAGACATTATGAAGTGCTTTTTAGTGTATCATATTTTGAAACGAGAGGAATATGACAATTAAACTTTAAATAAAACTGTAAAAACTATGACACAGAACAAAAGATAAAAATTGAAAGAAAATGAGGTCTCATTATATTAAAAAAACTTTTCATTATTTCACCATTTAAAAAAACATGTTGTTTCTCGTAGGGTAGTCTATCTTAAAGCATAACCCCGTTAGTTTTGTCTTAATGTCAAGCCTTGTTTGTTAGTTGCAGCTGAATCGATTGTTCTGGGTCGCCGGTCGAGCCGGGGTGAAATATTGCCTTTACATTTACCCTGGAAACACCCCCAACCGGGAAAATTGCTTTTGTCGTAGTATTATTATAGCACGGAATTCATTACGTGTTAGCAAATATTTCAATGTATCGAGCTCCACTAGGCTCGGATAAAAATATTATCCGCATTGTCCGAAACCATCACACATAATACTCGCAATAAACAATACTCCAGGAATTTAATAATTTTTCATTTTGTATTAAAAACGTGCAGAGTTTCAGCTTAGTAAAAGAACTAAATAAAAAATTTAACAGCGTTACATTATTATTTTACCTTATTCTATTTGGACCGAAATGCTTTTGCATTCCAACTTGAAAATTTATAAACTCATAGTTTTAATAAAGAAAAATTGCATGTATTGATATTACCAGCTTTAATTTTTGTTTATAAATTAAACTTTATTAATGTATTTATTTTAATTTTCTCTTGTAATGTACCATATATATTTTTCTTCTTGTGTACATACACACTTCACCGTAATTGAATAACAAAAAAAATATATCATTTTACAATCTTATATAAATATTTTTTTTTTCTTAATATATGTGTATATAAATATATGCACTTTTAATATATTGTACTTATATGTACATCTATTGTTATTTCTACTTTTACTACGTTGTATATAAATTTTTTTTTTTTGTACAAGCTGTGTATGTGGATTTAAAATATTTATAAAAACTCTCAAGGGCGTAGATATAAATGAATAAATAAAATTCATCATCATCTTCTTCACCAACATCAGTCTGTGTCTCTCCACTATCAGATATACTTCAGCCCCTTTCATCAATTTGTTAACCACCCAGCAAATATAGCGCACTAATGATTAATACAAATTCAATTAATCAATTAGAAAGATATACTTATAAAAAAATGTATACCTGCATCGAAAAAATAATTTAGGATGATATGGTGTCCAGCGGAAATTTTTAGTTTTTGAAATTTAAATAAACACAAGTTTGTTATTAAGGAGAACAATTTTTATTGTGAAGTTGTGATATTTTTCCGAACATACTTCTGTGATATTTTAATACAAAAAATAATGTATCAATTAGAAAGATATGCAAGAAAATTCAATTTATCGAAAAAATACATCTAGATGTATCCATTTGAAAAAACTGCAGCATACGAGTCACATTCGGGCAATGGGGAGGGGTTTGTGAAGAGGGGGGATATTTGCCCGAACACATTACAATTCTGTATATAGTATAGTTATCACCTGATGATGAGAGGGGCAGTACCTCTCGAAACTAGTAGTGAAAATAACCCAGCGTGTGTGTAGTATAAAGTTTTATTGTGAAAATTAAAATAATCATGTAACACCATAAAGTAATCGCTATGGTAATTAATGATATCTCAGAAGTGGCGGTTTGTCTTTTGTTAAAAAAAATAGAATTTTTTTAAAAAACTCCCACAGGACACTTTATACAATGTTCTGAAATTGTAACTTCACAACAAAAAATGTGTTTTAATTAAAAACACTAATAAATACAAAATTTTAATTTTAAGATCCGCTAATTGCATTCGTGTAACTCCCACCACTGGGATAATCTAGACGCAGTGAAGGGGCTACGAAATTCCTTCTCAGCCCTTGTTGTCGTTCCATCAAACTTGACAATGGCCAACACGTCTTCTACCAGTGTGGGGCCTCTGCTCCAAAACCTTCGTTTATTTTTTTATGTAGCTAAAACTTGCATAAATTTTGATATTAGAATTAAGGAGCACTTGAGATGTGTAAATAGCAATAATTATTCTGAATTCACCATTATTTTGACATTAATAAGGGTTTACAAATTTTACATACAAATACCAGGGGTTTACTGTTTAGAAATTTTAGAAACAAGAAAAAGTGTTAATAGTAAATTAAACATTATAAATAAATAAATAAATTATTTTTGCAAATAGTTACCTTTTAAATTTTGCTTTTACAGTAGTTCCAAATTAGTTACCCATCACTTATATTCAAAGTTTCGTTTTTTGTATATGTTTGTATTTTTAATTTAGTATATAATATATACATTGTATCCTGACGAAGGGACTATTGGTCTTGAAACATGTTGATATATCAATAAATAATGGAATAAACAAAGTTTTCTTATTATTATTAATAGATTTATTGATTGAAGTCTTAAACATGTCTGTTATTAGCTTTCGAGAACAATATTAATGTAATGGAATCTCGGCTTTTATTTCGAAAGCTCGAGAAATATGATTGGCTGTTCGTATCTTGAAGTTCTTTCTACGATTTCTACAAAACAATGAAGTCTCACATACATGCGTATATTGATCCTAATGGTTTCCATTCACTGTCAGGATGATCTCTCAAACTGACACTATATTTGTGGTTTCACCACCCTTGAGCACATCTAGGGTGAATATGGAATGTAAACATTCTGACAACCATAGAATCAAAATCAAACATATTTAGTATTCAGGGTTAACATCTTTTTTTCAGATGTTGAATAAATCATAATTATTTTTTACAACAATACGTTCTTAATCTCTACATATTCTTATTTATAAGAGTTAAAAATGTTGACAATAAAATGAATAGCTTCAGTTATCTTATTTTAATATTTTATAATCATCTTGTGTTAATCCCGCACGTGCCCCACAGACATGACCGTGTAGGAACTCATCTAACAGCCATATAGGGGCGAAGCGAACTGACCAATAAGCAGATGCCAATACATCGTGACGGACGAGTCTACGGAGCTAGCCGACCACTTCTCCGCAGATCGTACTTTTATCGACATCTCGAGTGAGCTACTTTAGTATTCAACTTCATAAGCGCATTTAACGTTATATTCGTCAAACCTGCCTTTGTTATTCATCTAGCAAGAAACGTCAGCTTTTGTAAGTGCTTTTTTATTTAGATACAATATAAATAATTACACGCGCACACCATATGTACCAACATGCACTAACACGCGTGAGACTAGAAGGTGTTAGGGGCTTCAGTCTCACCATTCACAAAACCTTCTGATACGATCACAGTCAATAATATTCTGCAACCACAATCTCTACATTATTATTTGGCCCATAATTACATACATTGAAATATAGTTAGAAGATATGTTAATATAATTTATAATTATAATATATTAATGAAATATATATTTTTTTAAATAGCTAATTAGTAAGTAAAATACTTAAACTTCAATTAACTTATCTTATCGACCCATCAGAATAACAAGGTTCCATCTGACACTGAAACTGTTTTGAGATAATGAGCTAAAAAGTGCTGATTGAAATTGAACATATTTTCATTTATATTTTGTTTTAAGTATGCAAATATGATCAGTTTTAAGGTCTTAACTTATTTTCAGTATTATAAATGACCACCATGAGATGAGAGAAATTAAAAATAAATTAAAACATTTTAAATTAACAATAAAGATTCAGAAATTGAAATAAATAACTGATGCAGTTGGAACTTTTAGCTCTTGCTATTTTCTTTAAATAGAGTTGGTGTGTATAGAAAAAATAAAGAATAATGTATTTGAAACCCATTTCACGCAATAACTAAAATAAGCCCAAAATGTTAGTTGGAACCTTGTTATTTTAAGGGGTCGATATTATAAGGTAATTAATTGACTAGATTAAAACATTACTAACAAATGAAGTAGTTCACATAAAATACATAAAACTTACGTACATTTCAGATTATTTTCTTACTTTAGCTATTACATACTTGTATATGGATATCCTTCATGAAATACTGAAATAAATTTCTCAAAATTAATTAATACGAAAATTATACAACGCTTTTGGTTTTTAGTAGTATTTCTATACATATATATTTAATAATAATCTTATGTTAAATTCCTGCCAAGGCTTCCTACAGATGAGATAAATCTCTTGGAAATCTCGTTAGTAAAGTGAATAGGGTCCTTTTAACCAAAAAATCGATGCGGTCTACCTAATGGATACTAAAGACACGCAAAAGGGTCTAGCACTAGACGAGCATTAAATTTGTAATGCCCACAAAACCCGTGTAAAACAATAAAATGGTTAGAATACTTAGAACAAATTTTCGAAAATTTGTAATCAATATCTTGACCCCTAAGTCTTTTATTTGATTTAACTCCTGCATGTGGTTTGAAAAATTTAGTTAAATAAATATGAATTAAATATATTAATTAGAAAGATACATATTAAGTAGAATTAGATTAGATAAATATATTAATTAGAAATATATTGTTGTTGCACCACCGGGATTCAAACTTGGATCTCTTTCCTAACGGAGGAAGGTGCATTATTCAACTACGCTACAGTGATAATATTTTTAGCGACAAATTTTCGAACCTATCTTTTTGATATTGATACATTTAATCGTTCCATTATTTGAAAGAACCATCTGATTAATTACAACTTCACAATAAGAATGTGTTCTCCTAAAAATAAAATAAAGTAGAAAATCATCATGCCTGAGAACCGAACCCCGTCTCCAGCGTTTTAGGCGGGGATGCTAACGATTATACTACCGATGAATACGAATGAAACACGAAAAATTGACGCTTGAATATTATTATTATTATAAAATTAACTAATTTTTATTTATCAAATAATTAATTAATTAATTAATTAAAATATCTTTACATTGTTTTTGACCACTTTTATGTGTAAATAATACACTAACCGGTTATGGAAAATAGCTTTTTCTTCATCAGGATGGCAAATAAACTAACTGAAACCACATGTCAAATTATTCTAATGTTTTCAAATTCAATTTTTTAAAAAAAGTTATATAATAAATTAATCTAGTACCTAGCTTAAATTATTAAGATGATGAAATATGTGGGAATTGACTTAATGATTCAAAACTATTGTAAAAAAAATTAAGATAGAACTTGTAATTAAATATAGTTGGTTATTTATATTTTGGTTAATTTTACACGGTTTACTTATTTCTAATGATTCTACATAATTCAATTTAAAACCAACATTGGTGATATGTAAAACAGACTATCCCAAATTTGTATCCAAAATATCTCAAAAATGTCGGTAGCTCTTGGTATCGATTCTGGTACCAGTAAAATTGAAAATAATATACTAGATTAAATTAAGAGTATCTGGGGAACGAAATGACGTATTGTTTAATGTGTAGGTAAGATAGATTATGAAATATCAAAATGTTATGTGTAAGTGTCACTAAATAAATTTACAACGATCGTTTACCTGTTCGTTTGAATTATAACGTGGGGTGTATGTATGCGTATGTAAGTGTTGGGGCCAGAGAAAGATAAACAATGAATATATACAATAGATCGATGATCATCGATACTTGAAACACACTTACGGATACAAGTTGTAAAAGTTCTACAACGCGAAGCGTTGTTTAATGAACTCACCTGAAAGGCTGCCGCGAGAGAAGTGGTATGCTTAAGAAGAGTTCCCCGAAGGTACGGCACGTTGTATTGTTACCTGTTTTTTGGTCAATACTGGCGTGATTTTAAGGTTGATGAGAACCCCGTTTTGCACCCAGGTATATGCAAGGTGCGCTCAGATTGTAAAAGCGATGGACCTCCACAAGTATATAAAAATATTACTAAAAATTTTAACGCGTCATTGTTCAATTTTCAAGACAAATTTTAGTATGGTAAAAATTAGGTTATCCCATAAATAATACGATTTTTTATTTTTCTAAATTAAGAAAATGAATGTTGTTTTTTAATCTAAAATATACTCTCCATCATTTTTTACAATGCTCTTCCATCTTTCTAGTAGACTTGCAAGGCCCCTCCACCAAAATTCACTGGTCCGTGACGAAAAATACTATTCTTATACTGTTCTGACCTCGTCTACAGAAATCATATTTTTTCCATCCAAATGATTTTGAAGACTGCGAAATAAATTATAATCATGTGGGACAATGTCCGGCGAATATGGTGGGTGAGGCATAGTTTCCAAAAAAAGTTCATTCTTAAGACGTGACTTGAAAAGAGCACACATTCACTCTCTGCGCACGATTAGACTCTGAAAGTTTGTGAGGAACCCACTGACCCAATTTGCTTACTTTTCCAATGACACGCAGGTGTCAATGAATAGTTGAATGATCAAATACAAGCTTCTCTGCTAGTTCCTCAACAGGTACGACAAAATTTTGTTTCACTAGGGTTTGCAGGAGTCCTTGTCGAACTATACGACGAGGCTCGTCTTCTAGGCTGTAGTTTCCGGCTCAGAATTTCTGAAACCACCGATGACACCAGCTTACGCTCATTATCCGATCTCCATATATGCTGCATTAATATTTTTCGCACTTTCCGTTATAATAATATAATAATAATGGATAATTTGTATAGCGCCATTTTTGTAAAAACTTTCACCTCAAGGGCGCTTTGTTACGTTGTTGCCTTTATTGAACATAAACCAAAATACGTCAAATATGCTCCATTGTCACTGCCATTATATATTTTTAAAAATAACTGTAAAAATAAAACTACACTCTTCAAAACATGCCTTAAGAATAATTTACTATCTGCTTTTATATTAGGTAACTTTCCGACTTTAACTTCATGTAATTGGAAAAACCGCATTATTTATGGGATGACCTAATATATTATATGTTTATATAATATAATACTATTTACACTTGTACTTTTAAATAAAATTCATGACAATAATGGCAAATAATTTGTGTTTATAACAAAACAATAAAAGTCCTTATAATATTCTATCTAAATTCTCAAAAGATGATACATTTGCAAATATTGGTCTCATATTCAGAGTTAATGCACGTTTCTTTGTCTTAGGTACGAAATAATTTAATTATGTACTGTAAAGATTTATTCGTATTGATAAACTTTCCTAGATTTTATTTGTAATATTTTTTACGTGTGGATATTGTAGTGTATATTATATGAATTTTAGTTATTATGGTTCACGAGGATGTTAAAACAATAATATTATTTTCCATCAAATTTTCGTTTAATTTACAATGTGATTTTGTAAAAGAAATTGAATAGTGGTGTTGTATCCATTTCACAAAGGGACATGTTTCCTTTTTACGGTACAGAGAAAATAGTACTTTTTAATCTTCTGGCGTTGTGCAGGTAATGGGTCCTCCATAGCTTTGAAACGTGAAAACTCAGCTCTGGAAGCCTCGTGCATTTCGTCGTCTACAATCCTATACACCCATAAAGTACACTCAATACAATTCTTTGCACTTAACTTTTACATTTTATAAATATGCGTCAATGAACGTTGGAACGCTACCAAAATTTAGTGAATATAATATTAATGAAAATATTTTTTATATTTTGATAACAACTTGTGATATTATAGATTATAACTCGACAGTGTGGCGTTTCGATCACATTTCGGAAAAAAAACATATTCATAGATCGCTTTGTGCTGAACTCTGTACTATTTTTCACGGGTCATAAATGTGCTATCGCCGATTGCTTGCTGCTAGGCCCTGCGGGTGGCCGATAGTGGCCAGATTTGATTGGAATCTATATTTCAATACACCATTTAGTGTAAAAAAAATATGGACAGGTAAAAATATTAACTTAACTTAAGATTAACTCTTAAGTGCATACGATATCTTAAATGTCTACTAAACATCTATTGGACAATATGGAAAGATTGTATATTTTTTTGTTAATCTATACTGCAAAAAAGCACTAACAATGGAGAATGCAATGAAGCGCAATTTATTAGATGACAAAACCATTATAAGGCTACCCTTTTTAAAACCGAGAAAACTAAATATTTATTTTAAAACTAAGCAAACACTATTTGAATATTATTTGATCAATAACCAAATTTCCGTTATTCAAAAAAAATTTATTACCATGAATTTGTTATTAAATTTTAATGAGGGAGTCATGGTTTTGATCATATTATTATTTATTAATTTTTATCTTAATCTAAAATTAAAATGTTACGTAACAAATTTTCCTCATATTTATTTTTGCAGATAATTCAAATGGCAGGCATAATCCGAGTACTATTTATTATCCACGCTAAAAGTAATTAATTTTAACGGCCTGAGAAATTTCATTAGAACTGTAGATTTTTAACAAAATATCGTTAGGTATGCAAGTCGCGCAGAAAAGTCGCAAACAAAATCCTTGCAAACACCGCTAAACCCCCGGCAAATGAGAAAACGGGGTAGTGTAGGTGTGTAGTAAATAATGGCGGGAGAGAATTGTGTTACTAAAGGATGCACAGGGGGGGGGGGGGGGGACGTAGATGCAGTTCGTGCCGTGTTGCAAAATTGCTGACGTCAAAACGTCAAAGCTACAAAATTAATTATTCAAAAAAATCTATACGCTTGTAAGCTCTATTTTAAAAAATATCTCATTTACATTTTATTTTAAACAAGAAAATAAATTTAGAGGGAAGGTCTTTGTTTCGTGCAAGCCCTACATAATAATGCAAAATTTAGTACAGGTAAGGGGAGTATCTAGATAATTTTCTCTTTTTGAAATTGCTGAAAAATGTTTAGAGGGTTTTTATTATACTTTTCTTATTTTTCCAATTCGTGTAATAATATAAAACACTTATGAAGTTTATATTAAGGTAGAAAATAAAGTACTTGTAGCAGTAGAATAGGTGGTCTAGCTGCATGTTGAGTACTCAGAGGATCGTAGATTTCAATTACTTATAAATGAGAACACATTCTAATTGTGAAATTGTAATTATTTAGAACATAGATTTGTGATATTTTAATCACTAATTAAATCTATTAATTAGAAAGACATACACGTAAAATCAATTGTATCAAAAACTATTGTTGTTGCGCTACCGGGATTCGAATCTGGATCTCTTTCCAAACCGGGGAAGGTGCATTATCCAATTATGCTACAGCGACAGTACTTTTGACGACATATTTTCGAATCTATATGTTACACTTTTTCAAATGAATACATCTATCGTTCCATTATTTGAAAACCATATGTAAGCTGCAGCACAATAACACTATTTTTCGATAAAATTGATTTTATATGTATATCTTTATAATTAATACATTTAATTAGTATTTTAATGAATAATTAAAACATCACAAAAATAATGTGTTCTCCGTAATAATATATTAGCTGTATCAATGTGTCCAAATTTAATAAAAATAAATTGTTAATTCTGGCGTCTGCTATCGGTTTACTCAAAGGTATTTGAGATTCCTTAATAACAAAGAAGATGGCTTTAAAATAATGGAACGATAGATGTATTAATTTGAAAAAGAGTAACATATAGGTTCGAAAAATTGTCGTCAAAAGTACTATCGTTGTAGTATAGTTGGATAATGCACCTTCCCCGGTTTGGAAAGAGATCCAGGTTCAAATCCCGATAGCGCAACAACAATATTTTTCGATAAAATTGATTTTATATGTATACGTTTCTAATTAATACATTTAATAAGGATTTATTTTTAATCTATTCTAAGTAAATATGCCGATCCTGAATTCCTACAGAATTGTGGAACATTTAAATCAAATATGTGCAGACTTATCGTAACACAAAGTATATGGCCAATCAAAATTTTTCATTAATTATACATAATATTATAAATATATACTAGGAGTAACATTCTCGTATATTATTGTAGCAATAATAAAAAATCAGATAAAGTAAAAATATATCAAGTAAAGAAATACAAAATGGTGGGTATGCATGTGTTTAATATATAATTCTTGTTTGTATCAATGACAGAGTGCTTCCGAGCTCTTTTATTTATGATATATAATATATCAGACCACCAAATTATTTCAATAATTGTTTTGTATTGATTCGGTGAAAACATGACTGCTCCGATGGAGCACATCTATGGCTTTGAATATGTTGTTGTACGTGCTGAAAAGACTATTGAACATACTAGTGGAGGGCATTGCATAGTCTGAATTCTCTAACGGGTCATGAAATATTTGTAAACACACCGTACGCCACTGAGGAGCTCGTAAAGCTACACGAATCGATTTTACTGTGAACAATGTTGGGCATAAATTTCGTGCCGATACTGATACAGCGTGAATATTATGTTCCAGCGAAATATTTGTCAGCTTGCATTTAGCAGTCGTAAATAGAAGTTTATTTCAATTTATTACGGAGCATTAGATGGTTTAACAACGTATTGAAGTCATTAAAACATTTTATATAAATAATAATGGCAATGCTTCAACCGTTGACGGTAATCGCTACCGACACGTGCTGAAAAACATCTCGGTGACCGAATCGGGTCGATTAAGCCTGCAACACATGTGGTTTCAACAGAAAGGTTGTCACCTCTCACGCACAGCTATCCTTGAAATTTAGTAAAAAAAAATTCCCAGCCGCATATTGTCAAAAAGTGATAATATCGATTGGTCTCCTCGATCACCCGATTTGACGGCTCCCGACTATTTTACGTTGGGATACTTAATTTGGGTAACGTGGTAATTTTACTTTTATCAATAGGTACATTAGTAAACAAATTAACAATATCAAAAGAAACAAGTTAAACATTGTTGGGAAGATCTATGTAATTTAACATATCCACTAATTGCAACGAATTTTTTGTAGTATATTTTGGTTTAAAATAAATATAAGTGAGTTAATAATAGTTAACAAATAAAAATATGAATTTTAACCACAAAGTTAATTTTGCTAATTTCAAAAGTATTTTAAGTAATCTTGTATGAATTTATTGTAAAAATTATCTAATTTATCAGTTAAGTGATTAGTTATCAAGACCATAGTTTTTCAATTAAATTTAGTCGCGGAACTCTCTTACATAACATAACGGAAACCTTTAAAAAAAATTACGCAGACAAAAAGTTTTATAGTCTTTTAAATTGAAAGTTAATTTTTTTCAGAGCAGCACGGTATGTTACCTTTTATGTATCATAAATAAATACAGCCACGTTAATTATATGGGGTCTGGCAGAGAAAAAAAAAGATTTTTTTTTCCTTAATTAAATGATAATTATGGTGTTAAATTCATTGTATATTTGATTTAGTATTAAAATAATACAAAAATAGCAACGTACATTTTAATGAGCAAAATGTAATATTTTCTTATTATATATTTTTTAATTTTTAATAACTATGCGTATTTCTGGAACCATATCAAATTGGTTCGGAAATTTTATTTTCGTTGCAGTTTGGTACAGCAAGAATCCAAGTGTCAAACAAGTTCGTTCATTGTATGTTTAACGAGTAAATATTTTTTTTTTTCATGAAATCCGAAATTTTACATCGCAGATTCCAAGATTTCTAGGGAGCATCGTTTGAGATACGGTGATCTAGACTGATCGATTTATTTCCTATGTTTAATTTTTTTATTTTGTCCCCACATATGAGTAACATTTAACTGGGAATACATTTCAGCGTAAGATGTACCATCAAATGTGTGGGTTACTGTATTTTTTTAAATCTTTACTCACAACTTTATATAAAAGTTGTTAATTACAATCATTAATTGATTTGGCAGTTACTTCGTGGTGTAATATTTTAATTTAAAAACTATATGATTTTTCAACCACCAAGCCGCGAAAAATGTATATACGCAGATTTACGAACATCGATGGTGTCTGAAAAATAATATTTTTTCAGAATTCGCTAACCATAACATTAAAACCAACCACTTTTTCGACAGCTATGATCCAAAATTACTCTATTCGGTATCATATATGGGAATAATAATGAATAATCTTAAAATGACAGAAATCCAGAAAAATGTGAATTCGGAGAAAACATTCATGAATAATATCACATTTTCAAATACTTCAAAGCTATTATCGATGTTTTCATGAAACAATAAAGCCACTCCCACCCTTGCGTACCCCACCGTCCTATAGCCAACTGTATTTAATTGAGTTCAATTTACACCTGTTGATGGGAAATATTGCTCTTCCTAAAACTAAAAGTAATATTAACTCAAAAAATTGTGTGTGTAGTACAAAGTCAAAATAAAATGTATATATTTTTTTAAGTTGTTGATCGCAGTAAGTTAGTGAGGTGGTTTCCCAATCAGTCCTAGCCTTCATGGAAAATTACCATAATATTATTATTATTGTAAACAAATAATTTATACTAATATATATATGGTGTATTATTTGTTGAAAACTTTAAAATTTGTTCATTATTATAAAAAAAGCCCCAATCAAATTGTAGCAATTTACCGATGCATATAGTTTATTGGAAAATATTTTTTTTAACGTTCACTGATTACTGATACGACAAATTTCCATATCAAAAAGCTTAGTTCACCGTAAATGAACAATATTTTTATTTTATAGGAATATCCATTAAATTAATGTAACTTTGGCTTTTGTGATAAAATCGTTGTAAGGTTTTAAAAGCCTTATAATGTCTTTTTCTTGATATCAACTGAATTCTTTTTTTCGAACAGGCAAAAGGAGTCAGACTTCCGGTCACGTGTTGAATATGGCGGCCCGCAAACGGAAATGAAATACTCTTGCCGCGTGGGAAATGGTGGCGTGGAAAATGAACAGCCTCAAATATATGGTAAGTAGCGGAATTCTCTCATTTTAAAATCCTTATCTTTGATTAATATTCTTTTTTCTAAATCGAATCATAATTCGTTTTCCCGCTCCCAGTATTTTGTATTGTTGTTTTTTACCCAATTTTATGATATTTAGCTTTTGTACTGATGGTGGTCGATATGGCAACGCTGCTAATGCTCCAGCAGTGGTAAACTGGGCTCCAATACTTTGAAAATAAAATATATTTTAGAGTTACCTGGAATATGATGAAGGAAGGAAATTCAGTTGCTTCTATATGACTGCGGTGGTAACACCGAAATATGTGACGAAATAATAATAATATTCGTTTGTATGTGAAACAAAAAGTAAAAGGAGTATTACCGCGAACCGATCAGCGACGGATAAAGTAAATAAAATATGGAATTCACTAGATTATATCACCAAATCAGAAGACCAGTCTTCCTAATATTTCTGTATGCGATTGAGAAATACACACTGTGACAACACTGAGTGTATGTAACAACAGTAATGCATTATAGATATGTTGCTGGCGGCGTGTATCGTGAATCTCGTGAATAGCTCACAGAACAAATAGCTCCATTTTACAAGAAATAAAAGTTGAGCAATGTCTACCTTCCACCATACAAACAGGCATGCTGAAATACTTAAGTATATTTTTATTAATTCCATTTGTAAGTGGATATTTAAAATCTTTTTAATTATAATTAATATAAAACATTTATACACTCTCGCTGTATTCCCATGGGTATAATTAGGTAGCTATACATTATTTTCTTAACATATATCTCTCGCTTCTTCCAAATGTGTTCACCTTTTAATATACTCGTTTGGATTTTTTATTTATTCTTCATAGCAGATTTCACGTTATTTTCCATATATCTGCATACTTTTTATGTATGTTTATTTATATTAATTTGATCTAGGATCAATCCTAAAATGTGTGGGGCACAATTAAAGTATTTTGCCGGCCTCCATAATAAGATTTAATTTAAACTCTGAAGGTATTTAAGATACCAATTCTTTTATTTTTCAATAATAGTGTATTTATTTAACCCATTAATAGCGTTCATAAATACGCATGACATTTTTCATACGAGGCACTCTTTGGTGGCATTATAATTTACGACTTTACACTACGATAATGCAAAATTTATGATTTATTTTAAGCAATCGATAGCAAAGGTTCTCAAGTATCCTCACGAACACAAACAAATACAGAAATCAGAATCATAATTACAAAATAACGTAAACAAAATTATCCATGAGAGAACACAACAGTGCCCTGCACCATCACTACTCTAGCGCCATTTGTGGTCATATATACTAGAGTGAAGTAGTGATCTGCGCAGGCGCTGATTTCTGAGACTAATGCACATTATTTACAAATTTTTAAATACTGACATTAAATTTAACTGTATAGTTTGAAACGCATTACATTCTACACGCATAAACTTAGTTTGAGAATTTGAATAACTTAGCGATACTGGATGATACGAGGACTTTTATTATTTCTTGTTTGTTTATAAGATGATTAATAATCCTTGACAAATATCGACAGATGTCGGCAGCATAAAGATTCCAAATAATTTTGGTGCGATTTTTACCACTCCTCAGCGCGTATGTACGCACTAGCGGCGTGGAAACATGTAAAGCACAACTCGTATATGAGTTACCCGCGTGGAATGGGTTAAGAATACTTATATGTTTTATATTATTTGATATTTTCTGTATAATCCAAATAATTAAATTAAATGTAAATTCAGGCTCCGCCGCAGCTCATTCCTGTTCGGAGGCAATTCGCTATTATAATTATTACACCAGGGATAACTAACTGCAACGAAGAATAGACAGGATACTTTCAATTTCCAAGATATATTTTACTGCCCGTAAGAACAATAGATTCAATAGATTCAATTATTGGCATAATCTTTGGCAAACACATCAGTCATATATCTGCATTATATATATTTAATATAATTATTTTATATTTTTCAGTCGACTACGCGCAGTTCTTCAACTAATTACATTTACATTAAAACAGTATAATATCATAAATTCGTAACTGTGATTTATTGGCATTAATTTAACATAAAACCAGTAAAAGTCTCTCTTATATTTTTATAAAAAATATTTTCATTACCATAATAAAATTCTTAAAAACGAAAAACGTAATATTATAATGACTTATAATATGAAAATGAATAATTTTGAAAATACTATGGAACTTTGTTCGGCAACAGTATCAAGCTCGGGAGAGAATACATTTGGATCACGTGACTGAAATTTACTTTACAATAAAGGCTTCCTACATAAACAGCGCGCGACGAAGCCGAGTCTTTGTCCTCGTCCCCTGAAGAAATGATATTAGATTGTTTTACGAGTTATATTATATCGTAAGAAGGAGGCACTCGAAACTCGCGATGCCGACGTAATTGAATGAAAACAACTTCGGTATCATCTGTCTGAATTGCCAACTTTGGAGATGGATATCAAGATGGTGGAATTCTTGAGAATTTGAATCGCATTAATACTAAACGATTTTTTTATTTTTGAAAAAATAAAATTATTTTCTTTGCGAATTTATTTATATCTCAAGGAATTTCAATTATTTACTAACAAACGCTCACTAAATAACTATTAAAAAAACTAATCTATTTTTTAAAAGTAATAAATAATAAATACCGAAAACGGCTTCTGAGGATTGTAACACTATGAGTAATATCTCATATGAAACGTTTCAGCTAGTTCAATATTTGGTGAAAAATACCTATTTTATGCATTACACTATATTATTACGTATTATGTCATCGTAACATTTAGCGCTTGCTAATGTGCTTGTTGGTTTAAAATGCCGGACAGTCATTACAATTTATATTAATTTATCGACTATTTACAAAGCTGACGTAGTGTAATTTTGTCGAAAAATATTGTTTTTGCGCTACCGGGATTCGAACCTGGATCTCTACTTCCAATCCGGAGAAGTACACTACCAATTGTGTTATGGCGCCAGTATTTTTCTAACCTATATGAAATTTTGAAATTTTATTAAATTAGACCGAAATTAGATGGAAATAGAGATCCAGGTTTGAATCCCGGTAGCGTAAAAACAATATTTTTCGACAAAATTGATTTTATATGTATATATTTATAATTAATACATCAAATTAGTATTTAAAACATAACTTCACTATTTTTGAGAATTTTCAAAATTTTATTATATATATTTTATTTTGTATTGATATTACTTGTTTAACTTGATATGTGTTTTGGCGTAGTTATTCAACAAGTTGTGTTTCAATTTTAAAATAAATTGATTTCTGTAAAAAAAATATTGTTTGTACTCGTACTTAGCGCTGGAAACGCTTTGTTAGAGCGAGATAGGGTAAAAAATGCAACGTTGCAAATATCAGCACGGAATTCCACTCTAATAACAATGTTGGCCAAGACAATTGGTAATACGCTTTGTGGATATAAGGGTGAAGTGAATGCAGTTGTTGTCCACCATGCCCGATTATCCATGAGCTAGTGGCTGGTTCTTCTGCAATGCGACTGGACCCTTACATCTGTCTAAAGTTTACTTACTCAGTTTACACACATTATTTACCCGATAGTTGTATTTACCCGATAGTTGAATTTACCTGATAGTTTTATTTGCCCAATAGATTATCGACATCAAATAAATTAAGCCTTTCCTAGTCCTTTGCAGAAAACCACCTTTCATCAAATAAATTGTTGAATATTTGAGAATACCGTCCATTACAATCCTACATATATGTATTTTAATTGTCCATACTTCCCTCCGTTATTTAAAATAACGCTCTATGTTTTTATCTTCCAAGGTTAGAAAATTTATATATGACATATATCAAATAAAAACTATACATTAACAAAAATGAGTTAATACACGATTGAGCAGCGTATTGAAATTGTGAAAATTCGCTACAAAAATGTTTAAAATTTCGAAACAGTAAATAAACTCTCATGTACTTTCGGTCAATATTAAGCGTCTTCTTATTCAGCTATAGTTGATTTAATAAAAAAAAATAAGATTCTGACAACACTTAGCTGAAGTGAAAAGAGGAAACATTAATAAACTGAAAACATTTATGCTGTAGCTGAAAGTGTTATCATATGTTCAAATGTGTCAATAATTAGACAAATCATATGGCACTTTGCACCGTATTTTCTATAAAGGTCTTAAATTAAAGGCTTGTAAGTTCAATTGGTGCAAGAATTAAAGCCTACAGACTATAGAGACGGTTGGTTTGTAACACGCATTATATTATAAAACAATTTTCAATAGATAATTTGCATCAAAATCAAACTGGCACAATAATGTGTAATAAACATATAAAATTCATAGATCGCAGAAAAAGTATATAATTTATAAGGAAATTAATATGAGCATATCAATTTTAATATTTAAACTATGTTTTTTGTCATTGTCTTTATAAATAAAAAAATATTGCTCACAGTCAACTCAAACCAAAAATTATTGCACGACTTTTGGTGACAATATATTTCGATTACAATCAAAGCTTTCAGTGCAATAAAATAAACATGTTTTCTATTGTTGTCTCGAAGCCGAGTTTTCTATGGAAGCTTTCATATTTTTAAACAATACAGGCGCGCATCGCTCATTTTCAACGAAAATGAAATTACTTTTGCTGAAAAATATTTTTGAATTCGAAAAAAAAACAGGTCAATTTTATAACAGTTACATTAATATATATTGCATAAAAACAGTTAAATGTTTTATTTATTTTAAATTCATATTTATTTAACTGATAAAATATTAAAAATTAGCCACTATTTATTAACGATCAGTAACTATAATGGGGTTGACAATCGTGTCTTTACTTTTGGTGGCAATAATATATAATATAAATTCTTCATAACTGGTATTAGGATGGGTGAACGTGTGATTAATAAAAAATAGCTGGTAGAGTCCTCTCTTATATAAATTCCAGAATATCAAAAATGTCTCTCTTGCCGTACCTATTGTTTTTTTAGAGTAGAAAATTATATAGCTGTCCTTTTCTACAAATTAGCCATGACATTAAAATAACGTTAGTGTTGAAACTGAACGGTTACTTAGAATATCTAGAAGCATTCAAAATGCATGTAAATTCTCAGAATAACAATGAATAATGTTGTCTCCCTTCATCTCAAGTAAATAAATTGTATAGCTATCCCTCATTATAGTTATAAATACAAATTGTTAGTTAAAGTTGTTAGATTGATAATGCTCTTGCAAGGCGAAACGCACGTTAAGTAAATTAATTAAGTAGAATAAAATATAAGTATTTTATTTTCATATACGACTGTCCTCTCTGTTATTAAATATTTTTGTTTCATCAATATTCTGAAATTATCTTTTGCCGATGATTTAAATACCTCTTCATTAATAAAGTTGTATCTTGGAATGATGAAAAAGACATTGAAATATTATTATGAATTCTACCTGCTGCATAGATGGGAGAGTCATGAATTAATATTGTTTAGAGGCATTATAGCTATATTAAAATACGTGTACCTAACCTAAAATACTCAATAATAATGTAAATAATTTGTTAGTTTAAATAAACACGTTTGAGAGATAACGATCTTGTTTGGCTTTTGATATTTGAAATATTTTCAAAGTAAACTAAGCAAGTTGAGCACGCGACCCAATTGTTGTATTAAAATGTTTTCGGGTTTTTACAACCTTTCGGGATCTTCTATGTAGAGTTTTCTGGGCTGTGTATCTCTGACTTATCTGGTCTACTTTTGATTCCCATTGCAGGTTTCATAATAAGGAGTGATGTTGTCTATGCAACCTGGTATAAATAGTGTTATGTTAAGTACTGCCTTGCAATATTTCTTCGTAGATGTACATATATCGTGGCAATATCATGTCGCGAGCAATACGGTATTGCCACCATTTGTATGATGCCAATACCACGTTGATGAGAGATGATGAAGAAGAATTATATTGTAAGCCATCATTCCATCGTTATTCTTCGAACGTTTCGGTTATTTTCTTTAAATTTACAGATCTTTGAGAAGACTATATATTGGTCTTTACTAGGATCTTCATACATATATTTTAACTTGCGTAATATAGAAGCAAACTTGCAAAACCAAAGTTCTATCGAAAGATTAGAAGTGGTTATTTGTAGTAGATATTATTTTAACAGAACTTGATGTTCTCGTTTCAATATTATTTAAAATCAACTATTTTTATACGCACAATAATTTGAACATGGGTTATTTTTTTATAAAAATATTTTTATAATTTTATTTGTCCTGTTTTTATTTGTTTATTATTATTTTATTTGTCGAATAATCTAGAATCATTAAAAATAAATAAAGCATGTAAAACTAAGCAAAATATTATAAAAAACCAACTAAATTTAACCACAACACCCATTCTAAAATTTTTATTCTAATAATTTTGTATCATCAAGTAACAATTATAGTTAGGTACTAAATTTATTTTTAAATTATTATTGTTTTTTAAAAACTTTAAAAAAATAGATTCTGTTAAACAAACAATATAACATTTTGTAAATTGATTTAAACACTGTTTAATTCCACTATATTTTATTGTGTTAAACGTTAGAACGTTTTCAGGAACATCTTCCCAATATCAATATTATAATTCAACTTTTCACTTCAATTTTAGTTGAATTATAATATTGATAATGGGAAGATGTTCCCAAAAACGTTTTAACGTTTAACATAATAAAATATAGTAGAATTAAACAGCGTTTTAACTCAATTTACAAAATAATTATGGGATTCCACAAAGTTTCACCAAAAACCTTTTAACAGTTACAATATAACATATATTTTAGATTAGTTGACATCCTGAAGAAGAGAATTATTTTTTTCGAAACTGGTTGATGTATTTAATTCATCAAGTAATTAAAAAAATTAAGTTAACAATCTAAAAAAACTGATTTTAACCACAATGTTGATTTTGCTAATCTTAAAAATATAAGTAATAATTATTATTTTTATTTGTTAACTTTATTTTATTAACCACTTATTGAGTTTAAATACATCTACCGGTTTCGAAAAATACCATTTTATTCTTCAGGATGTCATCAACTAATCTAAAACATATGTTTTATTTTAACTGTTCAAAGGTTTTTGGGGAAACATTGAAGTATTGACATCCTAAAGAAGAAAATAGTATCTTTCGAAACCAGTAGATGTATTTAAACTCAATAAGTGGTTAATAAAATAAAGTTAACAAATAAAAATAATGAATTTTAACCACTAAGTTAATTTTGCTAATTTCAAAAGTATAAGTTATTATTATTTGAAATGAACTAAAATAGTGAATGCTTTGGAAAATATGTTATTCTAAGTCCATTTTCAATTCTGTTATGTATTTGTCTCTTTCCTCTTTTCCAGTTATGTGTACTCTGCAATTAAATTTATCATTCGAAGGGACACAAACCGGCGGGAATAGAACAAAGCTCTCCAGTCTGCTTCTATTACATTGTGGTATTTTTTTGAACTTAAGAACAGCCTTTTCATGAAGTGAACATGCCTCCCCATCACTTAGTGAGTAGCATGTTCCGTTGCCGTATACTTCAACGAACCTGTGATAGTAATTTTTAACGTTCTCATTTTCCTTTGCACACAAGTCCTTGGAACAGACGCCTTTTTTCAGACCCTCATCGTACGTGATGACTTCTCCTTTCGCGCAGGGTCCTTGGTCGTAATATTGATGGCATCCGGGTTGGTTCTGGAAATATTAGAATTAATTATTTATATCTCAGAATTTTAAAAATTGTGGATGTACGTATTAATTTATGATTATGTGCCATAAACTGACTAAAATTTTGTTAAACGTGTAATGATTATAATTATTTATAAAAACACATTTTTATAGTGATGTTGCAATTTCAAACATAGTTTTGTGGTGTTTTTAATACAAATTCAATTAGAGATATATTTATTTTAAAAAAAACTCGATGAATATATTGTATTTTGTATATCTTTCTATGTAATTGATTAATTTTATTTGTATTAAAATACCACAAAAGTATTTTATAGAATTGCAACTCACAACACAAAAATATATATGTTTCATCAAAGTTTAATCTCGCCTTGCTTATATTACTCAAATGTATTAAGGCTTCATTGCGATAAAGAGTTGATTGCTTTTAAAAATGGAATAATAGATGTATCATTTATAAAAAATATACAGAAAATAAATCCAAATTTGTCGTAATCGATTCATGTAGTGAAATGCTAACCCGGATAGAGAAAGGTCCATCCTGGTAGCAACCAAATATTTTTTTTTTTGTATATTTAATTGTTAGTTATGATTCTGTCAAAGAAACAATATATGTTTTAGTTAGTTATGACATCCTGAAGAAGAAAATGGTATTTTTCGAAACCGGTAGATGTATTTAAACTCATTTTAGTGGTTAATAAAACAAAGATAAAAAAATAAAAATATATATATTTTTTTGATAAATAGGTTTTTTCTGTACATATCTTTCTAACTGATTAATTTAATTTATATTGATTATAAATATTTGAAGGAATGTTTTTTTTAGGTTTATATTCTTCATTTTGTTTTTGAACATGATGATTGATTTTAAAAGATATCAAACTTTGTATTAATTTAACGCCATCCGATTTCGGTACAACTGAATTGAAGACGGAGAAAAATGGTTTAAGCTCTTTTTGTAATTAAAATGATGTACAGGCGTGTCCCATGTTGTGACGTTTAGCTTATTAGCATCGCGTCGCTTTGAAAATATATTATATATTAGATCCGGTAGTGGTAGACTCTGAGAGAATTGACTCAAATTTTTAAATAAGTTAATCTGGAGTCGGCAAAACAATAGCGAATGGATGCGTGCGTCAGTCAAGGAAGCAAAACAAAAATTCCTTTGCTATCTTATTTTAAGCAAGTATAACATATAATGATATTGAGAAAATACATATTTACAAAGATTAGCTATAAACTAGTATTTATTTATATAAAAATAAATATCTAGAGTTATACACATTTAATTCCTCCCCGATGGTGAAAACTGAGTTAATTACAATATATAAGTATTTACCATACGCAACAATAAAAAAAATTTTCTCGAAGAACCTGACGTGAATTTGTTAATAGGTGTATGTAAACGTGCGGATTGGTTCGGACGGCGCTGTGCGCGGGGCGCGGGGTGTCTGATGCCGATCGTAACTTAGTGCGCCGTCCGAGTTAGACGTGTCTTATGCTTGAGTTCGTGATGATTAATGTTTTTTTTCATTTTTAGAACTTTTACAAAATAATTGATGCAAATATTCACTTATATATGTGTGTCAACTAATATTTTAATGATTAATATAAGAATTAGGAAAACACATTCTTATTGTGAAGTTGTAATTATTCAGAACATAGGTATGTGATTTTTAAATATGAATTAAATATATTAATTAGAAAGTTATACATGTAAAATCAATTTTATCGAAAAATATTGTTGTTGCGTCACCGGGATTCGAACCTGGATCTCTTTCCAACAACAATATTTTTAGATAAAATTGATTTTATATGTATATCTTTCTAATTCACATATTTAATTCATGATTAATATAAGTAATAAATGTAAAATATTCATGTTTATCCGACTTAAAAATCGCAAAAATCTACATGTACACTGAGTTTACAGCACCGTAACGTGCGTTTTTATTTTAGCATCTTAAAGGAAAGGTTAATAAATGATAATGATGATGTTTTAACCTGTTTGCATGCCCTGAGTAAGTGAAAAATAGACAATGATTCGCTTTTCAACGGCGGTCTGTAATGAAACCCGCTGTATAAGCGAGGTACTGCTGTAGAAGCTTATCTTTTCAATTCCATTTTGTTTTTTCCCAATTTAATTTTCGGCAAGAACTGTTTAAAGTTTTTGCCCCCCATAAATTGCGCTGCCTTAGACGGCCCAAGGGTAGAACCCGCCCCCACCCGACTCGTGAAGGACCATACAGATGGTGTATGTTAATATATTAATGATTTTATCGTTGTGTGGTTCTTATCCCACTACCCCTATTAATATTAAACTGATGGGTGAAATTACAAACTTATTACCATACAATCATTTATTCATATTTTTCTGACGTAGGTGTCATATATGTCAAATATATCACAGACCTATGTTATGAAAAATTGTAACTTCCCAATAAGAATGTGTTCTCCTTAAAAATATATAAGTTGTATTAATGTTTCCAAAATTTAATAAAAATAAATTATCAATTAATTTTAGCGTCCCCTATCGGATTTTACTCATAGGTGTTTGAGATTTCGTAAACATAAGAAGATAGCTTTCAAATAATGGAACGACATATGTATCAATTTGAAAGTGAAACAAATAGGTTAGAAAATATGTCGTTAATTTACTATGTGGACAGAGTGTAATAAATATAAAAGGTTCTTGGTTCGAATTCCGATGGCAACAAAATATTATTTGGATAAATTTATTTTATCTGTGTATCTTTCTAATTTATACATTTAATTTGAATTAAATAAAAACAAGAAAGGTAACAAATTGAAATAAGTAATGCAAAATATGCTGCCAAATTGTTAGATTAGAATTTTCCATGAATAAACAATTAAATAATCTGTAAGGGTATTATTTTATATACTGGGATAAATAAAAATTAGCATAATCAGATTTAAATGCATATGTAGTATTTATGTTGGCTTGCCATGTTTCAGACGGGTTTATGTTATGTGTTTTGAAATTCAATTGTTCGCTTTTCAGTTTTCCTGTAAAAGTTACATTGTAATTGCGATGGCTGATATAGCACCTCTGTGTCGATAACAAACAGTGCATGAGTATTTGCTGTGGGATGCCCATAAAGGTGATACTGATTTTAACGTAGGACTACACTTGAGGTGATTTTTATACAAAAATGACTTAAGATTATTATTGCAAGTTTTATTTCTTATATTATATCCTTAATTTTTAATTGACATGCTTGCCATCTAATGGTTAAGATAATCATCTAGTGATCTAGTGATTGGGGGGTTCAAGCCTCAATCCAGAAGGCCACCAAGTTAGTACTATTTTCGTAGCACAAACATTTAGCTTAGTTTTAAAATAGTAAAAATATTGATGTGACATATATATTTCGTGTACACATCTCTATTTTTTAAATTAAAATATATATATATATATATATATATATTCTGAATGCAATTTAAAAACAATTCGCTTTGTTCAAACACCACTGTATTTTTGCTAACACCAGCCAAAGTCAATAGACAGGTGATATGGTTCTTTACCTCCCCCCACCAGTTTCTCACCCACCACTTTAACATCTGACACTAATATATAATTGTCCATATTCTGTAACACTAAGTTAGTGTCTTGTACACCTTGAAGAAAGAACGGTGGCATCGAAACCTATTGGTGTCAGCAAAAATAAAGTGGTTACCACAAAGTAACAGTGTAATATAACGATATATGTATATATATAGTTGCACAGTCTCTGTTGCCAGTAAGAAAAAGCACCATAGTACATATCGAGTTCAATTGAGTTGTAAGTCTCTTATATTTGAATTTTATTATCAAAAAAATACGATTTATTATTGTTATTTGTATTTTACCTAGGATAGACTACTTCATTTGGTGGTAGACTAGATTTTTATTGCTAAAATTTAAAAAACTAGCATTTTGCATTTTTTTGGAATTTTCGGATTTATATATTATATTAATAACTATTCATTTTTAACAGATTACGCATCTAATATTCCTCTGTTTTGTGTATCCAATATTATATTATTCTGTGAAATATTCTACGTATGTTGGGCTATGTAGATATTTATGTTATTGTACATGTATGTATATTGAACACGAAAGTACTTATCTTGCAAACAAACCTCAATGGCCGTATAGGGCTCCTGGCAATCACACGTGCCCTCAAGTTGACTGTTTATTATCGTGGAGCCTCCATCCTCACAGATGCTTTCGGCCGTCAGATCAACACATCTTCCTAAAGATGGCCACCATACCTAGAGATATAAAAATATAATCTTCGAGACGTTTCCGAATATTAAAATGATATAAGAAACAAAAATTACAGATTTTCATTAAATTATTTCTAGACTAGATTTTTAATAATCATTGTTTTAAATGTAATTGATACGTTAGTTTAATATATAAATATTTCATATCAGAGGCTAAAATTGCGTAATTCATAAATTTTGTTAAAACAATAAAATTTACATAAGGTTTCTTTACAGGGTATGTAAACACAAATATTTAAAAAGACGCCTTTTCAATGATTGCCCAATATATTTAGAAATATATATTAATATTATAAATTTTCTTTAAATAAATAATTAATCGAGCAATGTCATGCCTCAGAATGAGTATTTAAAAAATAAAATTTTCCTTCTCAAATTCATATTCTAATGCAGTAATATTGTGTTTCTTGCACTTTATTTTCATAACGCGAAATCACAAAACTAATTAATAAAAAATAAAAAAATTTAAAATGAGAACGTGTACCAGGTATACATACATGTTAAAAAAATGTAATTACTATAAATGCTGTAATAAAGATTGATAAAGATTTGCTTGGGCGATTAGGACATTTGGAGAATATGTCTTTTATACATAATTTACAGATGAATGATTTGCTAAAGTTAAAACGAACACAGAAAACATCGATATACATGTGTATGAATTTATGATATATACATTTACAATATATGTCTAATTTATTAATAGAAAAAATTTATGTAAAAAAATATAAAAAAGTTGTTATGCAAATATGTTGCCTTATTTAGTTGACTCACTGATTATATGATCCATTGATATGGTAAGTCGGTTAATTTATTTTTATATATTTTTTTACAAAATTATTATATGCAGTGTTTGAACATGTTATACTATGCAGTTCCGTATATTATATCTTCTTTTTCTTCTTTTGAACAGGCAATCCACTCTTCAAGAATAATTTGTGCCATTAAACAAGTTAAAACATTATTTCATAGAAAGCAGTACAACAATATTATAGAATAGGGAATATTGCGTTACAAGTTAATACCATTGACGTTCAAAAAATTTGCTATTATATAGCTTAAATGTGGCGAGTTCAGGGAAAGAAGATAACACAAGTTAACCGGGAGTTGAAAATTACCATTGACAAGATTGTTGTAAAAAAAACCTGTGATCCGCAATGGACAGGCAAAAAAGACATGGTCAAGGGTTTCCTCCTCGGCACCGTATATTATATCAATCCACATATATTATGAAATAATTCAAATAAAATAAGGTATGAGCTAAAAAGATTAATAACACCCTTATTGAAATAGTTAATATAAAATAATATAAGTTTATATAAAATTCATAATGGTTCGAAAATATATTATAATGTCTGTACCTGTAGTTCTTCAATGGAAGATATGTTATTTTTTTTTTTTACATCCCATGTTTTATCATCGTTCTGCGTCCAAATTAAGTTATCACATTTAGTTATCTTTGAATCAATCTCATCATTTAAAGGTTTAGCTTCCAATTCGATGATCACCGTAATAATAAATATTGATATAATCAATCTAACAAAATTGTTAACCATTTTGACGATGAAAAGTAAAATAAAATTTTGTGATTATTATAATGTATTATAATGATATATCTAATTTAAGTATATAAATATATTCAAGATCAACGACTTCACAAAATATAGCGTCATATTCGAAACTCTTATTAAACACGACTGACTCGAGCATAATATGCTCAGTGCCAAAGCGAACATGTTTTTTTTTCAAAAATACAGGTTTAATGTCTGTAAAAACTTGGCTTACGTACGTTTCATTAACCATTAAAAGCGAAAGGTAATACAATAATTCATCAAGAGTATACCAAACTAACTTGTTTAAGAAACCTAAGTTTTTACTCCTGAGGAATCTAAACAATATGATTCCATGAACTCTCCATCGACTTATCTGAGCTTCTTCTTCATGATGCGGATCGCCAATCAGTAGAAATCCATAATAATATTACGATTCCTCGTCTATATCTATGACTTTCTGGATGTGGAAGCTTCGGTAATGTCATTGTCGGTAGTGTCATTATGGCCATATAGCGCTTGATTAAACGGCCAGGTCTTTGAAACGCTAGCATTGCAAAATCGAATGCGTTTTTAATATCTCTAGATTAATATTACTCAAATGTTTTCCCTTTACATATTAAATAACAGTACGTAAATATATATTCAATTTGAAATGAAGTGTACATTGTCTTTATGACCTCTGTCATCTTTTCTTCTGTCTATGATAAGGGAAAAATCTTACTACAGAAATTGTCTATCCACGATTCTTATATGTAATTTTTGTTTGTTTTGACAGTTAACTTACAAAGATAGAATAATTTTAATTACATGGACATTTTATTTACGTGTGATTTGTTTTGGGAAAAGCTCTATCATTCAAAATATATATTCTATTGAGACCCTGACCACACAGCGGTCACCAATGGCCACGTAGCAGCTACTATCGGTCGCGAAGCGGCCACAATAGCCGCCCACAAGGCCTAGCAGTAAGCAATCAGCGACAGCCGTTTGATTAACTGCTAGCATTATTTGATTTTCTTGATTTGTTGATTTTCTGTACAAAATCGGAATAATTTTTGGTATTATTGCTGAATTGTTTGGTGAAGTTTCGCATCATATCTGAAACATAATTTAGCTCTCGAGTTCAACTCTGATTAGACATACAGCACCACAAAAATTCGCTGAAATCCAAAAGTCTATTTAAAACTTCTCTGACGATTTTTTATTTTAAAAATGAGTTAAAGGTCTTTTAGAGAAAAAAATAATAATAAAATAGACATATTAAAAAAAAATAATTTGCCAACTTGGTTGAACGGAAATATGATACAATTTAAAAAACAGCATTTTACTGAGAATTTCTTAAACACTGGTCACCCATTTTCTTTGGGCTAAAAATGCATGATTACCCCAATTTTAAACATTCAGACAATATGAACAGAGGTATTAATAATAATAATATTGGATAATCTTTATCGGACTATTTTCGTAAAAAAAATTGTGAATTTTATTTATGAATTTAATTTATACAATGGTATATTATAATAGCGTAATAATGAGAATTTTATTTTGTTAATATTATTAGAATAGATTGCTTAGAAAAGATTGTGAGGATTAATTAAAAACTACATTATTCATGAAATATGCGCTAATTGTTTAACTAGCATTGTTCTATAATTATAAGTTTATATTATTGAAATTGAAAAAAATTATGATGTATCTATAATTATACACAAAGATCTATATTTATATCAACAAAATAAATTTAATATTAATATAGCAAATACATGTTCAATTCAATCATACTACAAAAGGTCTAGATTAGTAGGAGATCGTATATCATTTTATTATTGATAGCCTAATACATAATTATAGCTCAGCCTAATAGCAAATCAAATGCAGAGAATTTCTCATTTTTTCCACTCTGTATTGTACTGTATTTATAATTTAACTAATTTTTAGAGTACCGAAACTTTGACGAACTGTTTATCAGATCGTGATATTTTAAATTTATTTGAATACGAAGCAAAACACAATTAAATAGAAAATGAAACATACAAGGCAATTAAACGTGAAAATATATAAAATGAGAGAATAAAAATACTAATGTGCAATACAATATGTATAAATGGAATGTGAACAGTAAATATGTAAGATTAAAGTTATAATGCATTCAGTATAATATACAAAACGCAGTTATAAGAATTATTTAATAATATAAAACAGTTTACTCTCAGTATCTGCCCTTCCTAATTTTAAAAACTTAAATATTATTTTTAAACTACTGCTTTTATGCTACTTAAATTTTAATATTATTTTCAATTTGATTATATATTCTGGGAGCTTTAAAAATGAATAATCTTTGACCAAAAATAGTTTTCATTCTTGGAACGATTTTAAGATTATTTTTTGTTGCGGGATAATATCATTCAGTCAAATTAATACAATTGATTTTACTATTAATACTTCACCTGTCGATGAGAGTTACTGTTTCTCTTGAAACTCTAGTTGTGCTAATAAACTCAAGTAGAGTTATAACATTGTTATTTTAAATGTGAATTAAATATATTAATTAGAAATATGTACATATAAAATCAATTTTATCGAAAAATATTGTTGTTGCGCCACCGAGATTCGAATCTGGATCTCTTTCTTAACCGGGGAAGGTGCATTATTCAACTATGCTACAGCGACAGTATTTTTAGCGACGAATTTTCGAACCTATATGTTACCTTTTTGATATTAATATATTTAATCGTTCCATTATTTGAAAGAGCCATCTACCTTATTTTTACAGAATCTTAAATACCTTTTGAGTAATCTGATAGCAGACGCCAGAATTATTAATTCATTTTATTAAATTTTGGACACATTGATACAACTTTATTATTAGGAGAACACATTCTTATTGTGAAGTTATAATTATTTAGAACATAGGTATATATGTTACCTATGTTCTGAATAATTACAACTGCACAATAAGAATGTGTTTTTCTAATAACATTGTTATTATTAATATCCATCGTCTATATTTATTATATGGATTTAAAACGAGCACCATTGTTATTTTATTAATTTTTAGTTCATACATATATTAACACCTTGTTCGTTTAATACTATAATACTTACTTTACTTCTAATATAAATAATAGTTATGTTACAACCATTGTCGATCAATTGCTGTCAGTAAATAATCGAATCATTTTAAATTCCGTCCTATAAAATTATATTTTCTCACATTCATGTTATTCGTTTTCTTTACTGACTCATAAGTACCTGAAATAGTGACTTTTATAATCGTCCATCTTGTTGTTTAGTAGCTCTGTTATTTTTTGTGGATAAATCACAGAACTATTAGATAAAATAACAGTTCTTAACGAAGCTCAATTTGCATGCAAAAATTTGTAACAATTTTTGCTTTCGATTCTACCCTTAGTTCTAAAGTAAAGTCTGACCGGTGTGTAATATCAACAGCCTTATCCCGGGTTTAGTAAAGCAAAGCTTTAACCGAATATCGTATCTGTAATACAACGTTGAATAGCGCGCTCGGACCGTTCACTTTAACGATTTGCCTCGCTAGCTTGAAACCTAAAATAGGACTGCTAGATTTCAAGTTCACATAACTAACACGCGGGTAACAAAAAAGATCAAAGGTTAATAAAATAAAATCATAATATTACCATAAGTTTATGCAGAATTGTTCCTAACAAATCCGGTGATGCACAGAGGCGGATCGGTGCAGAGGCCTGTCTCACTGAACATTTTGATAATACCACAACACACCATGAACTACGAATAGCAACACAGATATAGATACGATGTTACGTTAAAGCGTTACGTTACGTTACGTTACGTTACGTTAGAGCCTGGAACTCCCGAATCAACCCGATAAAAACCGAACATAGACGAAGTCATAAATACAAAATGGCAATCGAGCACATTCAGATTTGCTAGTATTGTATAAGCAATAAGAGATTTTTTTAGTTTTTTTAAATTTATTTACTGTACTATCTCTCAATAAAATATAAATAAAGTACAAATTAAATGTATTAATTATAAAGATACACATATAAAATCAATTTTTATCGAAAAACATTGTTGTTGATACCGGGATTCGAACCTGGATCTCTTCCTATCCTGGGAACATACATTAACCAATTATGCTACACCTATACTGTACATTGCCGACAAATTTTCGAACTTATATGTTACATTTTTCAAATTGATACACTTATTTACTTTATTTTTACTTGATTTTATATATATATATATCTTTCTTTCTTTTAACATTTAATTTATATTTAAAAAAAATATCACAGACTTATGTTTTGAATAATTATAACTTCACTATAAGAATGTGTTCTCCTTAATAATATAAATAAAGTGCTTTGAAATCGCTTACAATTGTGAACATATTTATGGTATTAATACAATTAAATAACTGTACATATATTTAGGATGTTATATTGTTAAAATTATATTTTAAACAGAGGAACAATAATGCATTTTATAAAAATTTAATATACAAACCAAAAAACGGAGGAAAAAATAAATGAAATAAATTATTATTGAAATAAAACAGTAATACCTAGACCTTGTTTTTTTTAAAATTATTTCCTTTTTTCCTTTTTCTTTTCTATTGTTCCTAGTTTTACATCCCTTTTCTCAGTGATGAAAACGGGGCCCCTCGCAATTGCGTGTCTCTATAAATCAGCTGATAGTTATGCAATGGATAAGGAGTTAATCCCCGCCCCGAGAGCTATTACAAATTAATATTTTAATATGTATAGACCTAGTTTTTAAAAACGAGTTTCTTGAATGTTCATATTGTGACATCATTTTATCTGAAGGGTGAATTTGTAAGCAAAGCCTAAACAAACATAACGGGAAATGAGGTGTCACGTGAAATAAAGAAGGATGGACAGGAAATGAAATGAATACAGTAGATAATGTCAAATATATATTCTTCGTTCGTTAGATAGGGTGGATAAATGAATCGAATCAATGGATAGTCGGGCAAATGTATCAAATAAACGTGGATGTTAGTGTAAGCTTCTGAAATTGATTTTTATATTGAAAAACTAAACAATATATTTTTTAAATGTATAAAAAGTCTCTCTCATGATGAACGTGTTTTTGGAAATCTATCCCGTCGTTTGATTAGAATACACACAGTGCACAGTAGCGTGCAGTCAGTACAAACTGTATCGAAATAAAACATGTATCTCGTAATATTTCTATCACAACTATTATCATATTATTCAGATTAATATATCATAATATTCTGTCAGGTAAATATTTTATTTTTTTAAATGTATAGTTTTTTTTAATGTACTAACTGTATGCGCCTGCTTGTGCATTAGAAATGGTAGTACGTATCTAGTCTGATGCACCAAGGTCTATGTGTTCCATTAAGGACTGAGGATCATGATCTCCATAAACTTCCGCCCTCCTAACTATATTCCTAACCTTTTCTTGGCATCCTACAAATATATTTTTTCATTTGTTTAGTCTGGTGAGCGGTCACTTCGACGTAGCCCACCACAACTATATTTTACAAGCTATCTTATTTTCTCGCCCAAAAAATTAAAGGATGGCAAAAATCAAAGCATCTTAGGCAAATGGTCGAGTCAAGTATAATGTGTTTACAGTAAACATTTTAATAACATTTGGATTTGATTTCGTCGTCCGCAAGAGATACTCTTATTTGACAAGTCAAATATTCCTTTGAAACTATACAGGCAGCTGAAAAGTATGTTGCGTAATATCGGACAACTTCCATATATTGTGGTATAATTTTAACGATATCCATAAAAAAATCGGGTTTACAAAGCTCTTTAGAACCCAATCTATAACACAAATCAGTTCCGTTTAGTGGAACAAATCTTTGAAAAAAGTCTGTAATGTTCACGTTTTCCTTAGCGCTCAGGTCCTTGAAGCAAACAGCTTTCTTCAATTCTATATCATAAACAATAGATTCCTCCGCATTGCAGGGTTTTTTTATCGTAAAGCCGATGACTTCCTGGTTTATTTTGAAAATAAGTTTTAACTTAGTAATTAAAACCCACAGGACTGTCCACAAGTGATGGTAAACCGTTATGTAACTAATTATGACGATGATTGGTAACTGAGATTTAGCGATGATTGGTAACTGAGATTTAGCGATGATTGGTAACTGAGATTTAACGATGATTGGTAACTAAGATTAAGATGTTGGAGGTTTATTTTCTAGTGTACCAGTCATTACTCTAAAAATTTTGAATAATTAGTTACAAATCATTGTTACAATCGAACAGAACTATAGTCACAATATCTAACGATTTAACCATCACTAGCTTTTACACTATTTATGAAAAATATCGTAATGAACGTAATCCTCACGCTAAGATATCCGGACCTCGAAAGATCAAAAAATGTGCAATCTCCGGGTTACACGTTCCGTGGAGAGGAATAGGATAATTCCGATCAGAATTACTGCAGGTTGGGGAAGGAATATCGGGAGATGGATATATGAAAGGGTTGTTGAGGAAAAAGTAATTTTATCTACAGACCGGTGATCTCAGGGAACTGTGATGACGTCTCTGAAATCTCTGTAATCGCCGCCGGATCCACAAACTGCCTGCACGAGGATGGTTGACGATATTTGCTCCCGATTGAAGACGGTAATTTCATCCACATCATACACAGACAACAAACAATAATCCAAAATTATTACAATGAGTATGATACTTCCACTCCAAATCTCGGCGTATTTCACAATTCAAAAGAAACACCAAGCCGAGCTGACAAACAAATGTGTGCTCAAAATACAGTGATCCACCACATTGGATATGATTGGTCTACAACGCGAATGGTATCGCCATTATAGAGATCAAAACAATAAGCCAATATTGATTCGCGCCAATAGCGCCGGGTTTCCAACTCAAAACTGAGGCCAGGATAGGGTATGGGTAAAGGATAGGAATTTGAACGCGAACATGTGACAAAACATTATTCGCGGCGCGTCAAAAGTGTGCTTTACGAATACGAAACACTTACATAAACTGTAAATATTAAAATGATAGAAAACTGTCTTCTGCAAAACCAATGTTAAGTACTTCGTTGGTTATTATATTACTACCCAAAGCATCAATTTATTTAAGTAATAATATTACTCGGATGTTACGAGTAAGATTTTTTGCTTTTACGAGTACAGCAGTTCTTAAGTCAATTTAACCATTGCGAAATATTTACCAACGTCTTACTGTGTTTGAGATTTGTTACTGTAGTTTATATTTTTCAATTGGTTGATTTTTGAGTGATTTTGTAAAAGAACGAATTCTGGGGTAGGGATTACAGTTACAGAAAAGTGTCATGTATTTATGTATTTTTAGAAAATGGTCTCTTTCGTAAGAATGTGTATTGTTTTTTTTTTCTAAATAACCAGCTGAGAAGTAGCAGAGTAGCTAGAAACCGAAACTCACCAGCGTTTTGACACTGTTTGATAATAGTAATAGTGCATATCCATAGATGAAATGTTGCCTACTTTGTGGAAGGACTGATAAGAATTACTACTGCGTTATTAATATATTGTATGCTATCTATTACATATTGTATGGATAGCTACCTATATGATGTATTGGGTAGATTCTTAGGACTGTAGTGTTTTATTAGATTTTTATTTTTAATAAACAAAATACGTAAATTAATCAATAAAAATACAAATTAAATTAATCAATTAGAAAGATATACAGAAAAATCTATTTGGTTGCTATCGAGATTCGAAAATGGAACTGTATTAAAAATTATTAATAATATATTATCCCGCATTCTTTACGATTGATTAAGAAATCCAGTAGATTAGAAATGAAGTTATTGAGACATTTTTAAAGCGCTGTTATTAAAGGCGATTCCTTGAAAACTGGTGGAACAAGATCAGGAGAATATGGTGGATGTACAGTAACCTCCCGAACCAGGCTCTCGATTAGTTGCATTTGTGATGTTATCAGTATGTGGACAGGCACTTTTATGCCAAAAATGTTCCTTGATATTTTTTTGAATTGCGGCCTTAAGGTAACGGATTTGTTGGCAATTAACCTCAGAAATAATGGACACATTTCTTGGAAGTAAATTATTGTAGTATTAGTAGTAGTGTTAAATTCACGCCTTAACTTTTTGATTAAACCCCAACAGAAATATATGTCAGAAATGTTCGTTTTTTTTAACTTTACACTCCATTTTCTTTAGCCAACAATTACCACACACTTTTTACAAATTGAAACATTTTGAAACAATAAATGATCTATAAGTCGATCCGCAATATCCGAAGCGTGTTATTTAATTTTAATGAAATGTTATTATGAATTTAAGGGTATTTTTTTGAAAATATCTTAATGCCGCAATGAATAAACAAAAAAATATAAAAATTATCCAATATTATTATTATTAATGACTATGTACTCATGCTAAATTCCGTGGAAAAAATTTCTAGAAGATCAGAAAATATCTAGAATTTATAAAATAGATACGAACACCGTATGAATACACCAATACCTCGCATATGGCCAACTTTCCCAGACCGTACCCAGGCCGTATGACCAATTATTTATTTTAATACAAACTCCTACAAACTCCATACGATCCAATTTCAAGGAGTATTACCTAATGATTTGCTAAATTTCATAAAAAAATAAACAAATCGCATAGATTTTAGTTTTACTTACTTTTAATATATTCTAAAAATATCTTGCCTGTACATAATATATTCCTATTCATCAAGGGCGTGAAGTGCATACAAGCCAAAAAGCTGTGCATAACTAAAAATTCTAGGTAACAAATATAGATTTAATATTGGATTAACATAAATGGAAATATTATTTTACAATTAGAACCATCTGTGTACCAGTAGAGACTTTAGTTTAATAGTTCTAAAAACTACCACGACAATTCACCGCTGTACCTATGGCGCTCTTATGCATTCGCCGCCTTGACCAATTCATATTACTCTATTCTATCAGCTAGTGAATTATTCGAGCCATATAATTGGTTATTTACTGAATTGAAATTTTTTTTCGATTGATCCGTTTTGTATGGGGTCGTTACCTATGCTGTTTTTTTAATAGAATAACAAAGGCTTACAACTGCGTGCAAATCATTGAAGTGTCTACATCCTCTTTTACCAATTTGCGAATTTTACTATCTTACTGTTTTAAAAGTGTTGATTTCATGGGTGTTCTTTTCATTCCAGGCATTTGGCGCATGATTATTATTTCGTATCGTTATTACATGAAGGATTTTCAAACATTAAAAGAATCATGTTCAGTCATAAAAAGTGTTCTTAAAAACGTGCGTACACTTTTTATATTGATTTTTATATGGATAAGAAGGTATTATTGTACGTTAAAACTTTAAAAACACTATTAATAGTACTCTAAAATACATGGTAGGGTCGTATAAACGACGGATTTATTTTGTCTAAAGACGTTGATTAAACGAAAGTTCATAATCCTATATACAACATATATATAATATATGATTATATAATATCACGGGTAACAGCATAACCTGCACTTACTTTCTGCACGTCACTGCTATTCATAAATACAAAACAAAAATATAAAATAAAAAACTTTTTTTTTTTTATAAAATCACTTGAAAGTCGTGTTTATTTATATTTACAGAATAATCGATGTATCATGATTTCACTCTGACAAAAATAACGCAGGTAAATAAAATATTTTGGCAAATTCGCTTACCAGATTTCACTCAAGTTTTCATATTTATGTATATTATGAACAACCAATTAAATTTAACCACAAGTTCCATTCTAATTTTTTTTTCTAAAAATTATTCTAATAATTTTGTATCATCGTGTAACGATTTAATATAGGTGCTAAAGGAATTCTTTAAATAATTATTATTTTTTAAAAATAGATTCTGTTAAAGAAACGATATAACATATTTTTGATTAGTTAATGACGTTAATGTTAATGAAGAAAATGATATTTTTCATAACCGGTAGATGTATTTAATTCATTAAGTGGTTAAGAAAACAAAGTTAACGATCTAAAATAATGGATTTTAATAACAATATTGATTTTGCTAATCTTAAAAATATAATAAAATTTTGATTTACGTTTAGACGCTGAAACCGATATTGGAATAATTATTTTTGTAAATCATCTATTAACTGATTAATATGCTTTGTCTCGTCATCTTCAGCATCAATGGATATGTCTAACCTGCAAATGTAGTCCTTCGCGGAAACCTTGCAGGTTCGTGGAAAGACTGTAAATGATTGTTTTTGAATTAAAGACTGTGAACACATCGGTACTTTAGACACTATCAATACTTGTTCCAAATTTGTACAGGGTTCACTAGAGTCCAGGCTATAGCAGGTTTCATTTATTGGCACGTATCTTTTATAAAATTTAGTGACGTTTTCGTTTTCCTTGGCGCATAAGTCCTTCGAACAAACCGCTTTCGTCATCATATCGTCGAAAGTGACGATTTGACCTTTGATGCAGGGTCCCTGGTCATAATATCGATGGCATCCTTCTTTACCCTTAAAATAAATAAAATTGATATCAGCTTTCTATTGTGTGGTAGGATATATTTAATTCTAAATACAAATTAAATGTATTAATTAGAAAGATATACATGTAAAATCAAGTTTATCAAAAAATATTGTTATTGCTACCGGGATTTGAACCTGGGTCTCTTCCAATCCGGTTATAGTTTTCAAATTGATACGTTCTATTATTTGAAAGCCATCCCAGTAGCAACTTCAATATTTTTCGATAAAATTAATTTTATATCTTTATCTTTCTAATTAATACATTTAGTTTGTATTTAAAATATCACAGACCTATGTTCTGAATAATTACAACTTCACAATAAGAATGTGTCCTCCTTAATAAAATATATTAGATAAATTGAAAAAATGTTAAGTAAAATACAATTCGAAAATAATAAAAATAAATAATTTATCTATGCTTGTATTTTTAATTTCAGTATACATTGTTTCCTGAAAATGATACCATAGGTATCGAAACATGTAGAATAATGAAAAAATAGTGGTTTGAACAAAGTATTTTGTAAAATTATTAAAATAATAGATATCTCATAGAAACGAAGCTATTTTTTATTGTATTTAATGGAAATATATGGAAGTATGGGTAATAACAGGACTGTCTTCGGCTAGCTTAAGTAATCACTTTATACAAATATAACGTTCACAATTCTCACCCATGAATCAATCTTCATATCTATCAAATTTTTTGGAAGTTTTGTATATGTTATTATGTGGAAACAGTTCGAGTATAACTACACTATCGCCATCTATGGACTAAATTTGATATTTATTTCCCTGAAAAAGCATATATGTCACAATGATAATCTAATTAATATATATTTTTAATATTTTAAATAGATATTTTAGCAATATTCTTTATCTGTAAAATGTTTTTAACACATTATGCTAGAATATTTTGACCAGTACATTATTGGCTATATTTGAATATGTCCAAGAACACACGATTATTGGATTTTCAACTACAAAAGCAATGTTATATTCCTTTGAATAAAAATTTTATACTTAATGATTGTTTTTGAATATTTTAATAAAACGTTTTATAAAATAATGTAATTATGTATTACTCTACACTAAAAAGGAAAATAATAATATACCGCAATAGCTGCAAAATTACTGTAGCAATAGCATGAGCCCTCCATTTGGTTATTAAGCACCGGGCTACCCCTATTGTTACAGATATCATAATTAATTTCCTCCGTTAGATCAACACACTTTCCCAAAGACGGCCACCAGACCTATAATGAAAATTAAATAAATTAGTAAAAAAGTATTCATATGTTAATTTTTTTTTAAATTTATTCTTGCAAAAGATTTATCTTTAATTATTAGTCAACAATATCATTTTTTTTTCTAATATGAGATAGTACTTGTTAGAATGTGAAATTACCCAAAACAATATTTTGTTCAAGGATACAAAAGCACTTAGTTAAAGTAAGAGACGGAGGCTGATAAAAACTCGGTATTGTTAGACGCAGGTGTACCGACGCAGCGTGGGTTCAGCAATAAAAAAATGCGGTGAACGTGACTAAAGTCACGTAGGAAAATGCACCTTAAGGGATGCATCACCATAGGCGAGCAGTCTTCTCATATTCTCCGCTGGGAGAACTGGCTCTACAAAAGACGAGATTTTATTTTCAATTAGAAAATAAAATCAATATCGTCTCTAAAAGTATCAAGCAAGCGCTTTATAGATTGTAATTCCGGGGAAAATTTAAACTATGCACCTCGAGTTAAGCTTAGACTGTGATGTTCTCTACGATTAATCGTAAATGTTAAAGTATCAAAAAGGGTCCCGCTGGATCTATAAAAAGTTTATAAATATAATCGGTGTGGCGAGAACAGACTGTCGCTATAGCATAAGAATATCGCGTCCAGAGTCCCGGTTTGCCTGGATAATTGGGCATTGTCTTGTCATCAACTACAAGCCTGAACTCCGTCACCCTACGCTGACACCATAAGAAGCTGACTACACTTCACGTCCAGGATCCAGGACCATCCTAAGAGGTAATCCCTTACGTGAGGGACCTGAATAATCTACATGAGACAAGTCATAGACAATTTGGAAGAGAAATTAATGCTGGCATGATGAACACAAATATTTAATGTTAATTTTATTGTAATTATTTTTGAATAGCCTTATTTATAAGCATTAGTATTCCACTTTTAACACATGCAAGTATCTTAAAATACAGATTATAAATTTTCTTATATAAAAATATTCTTTCATTTCATAACCATTTGACTTGTCAATATTTAAAAAAAAAAACCAGTTAGGCTAGATGCCTCCCCCCTGAACATGAAGACGAGACACAAAGAAGAAATAACCTAACATACTCAAATAATTTCATTTGGCCTTGCCCTATTAAAAAATATTTAATCGGAAATAAATCAATATAATAAGATGATTCGAATAAAGCTTGATGAATGAGAATACCTATGTACCTAAGTAGATGGGGCAAATGTGATTGAACGTATCATCAAAGAGTGTCGCGTTATATTATCTACTATTTTGTGTTATAAGTTAGCAAGGGTGTGCATTCTATAGATTAAAAAAAAGCAATGCATAAATTTAATAATTTCTGTAAAATAAATCTAAATCAGTAAGAATATACGTTTAAATTCACGTGTGAATAATTGAAAGTTCGCAAATTAATTTATAATATAACTAGAAACGTCTAGTGGAACAATTTAGAAATAACAATTAAACCTGTGAATTATTTGTTTCGTATAATTTTTCGAAAAATCAATTCCAAACTTGTACGAAATAAACTCAGTATACGTAGTTGCTTAACATGACGTGTTTTAAATATTTTCAATTATACAGTACAAATCTATTTCAAGAATTTTCTTAGAATAAAAGTAATAATGATTTTCTGGGTTCTGATTGGTATATAAAATGCACTTCTAGTAAATATTTTAAATATTTATAATAAAATAAAAATTACATGAAAAAATATGTATATATTAATCCAACCAAACTTACTGAACTCAAGTGAGCGTATAAACGCGCGTAGCTTATTGGTCTAGTGGTTAAGATGCTGGCCTAGTGATCTAGTGGTCGGGGGTTCGCGCCTCATTCTAGGAGACCACCAAGTTAATCCAATTTTCATCACGTAAGCGTTTAGCTTAGTTTAAAAATAGTAAGAATATTCATGTAACACGTATTCCTTGTATGCATCTCTATTTAACAGACAGTGGTGCGAGAACAATAAAGCAGCGCACAGATAACAGAAAAGTTTCCATAAAATAACTCTCGTATACATACATATAAAACGAAATACTTGTCTATGACATTATTTTTTAACAACGAAAACACTTCTAGTTCTGATGAATATACCATTTAGCAGTAATACAGCCCATTAGATTTATTCAGCATAACCTAAGTCCATTATTTTAATTTGTAACTGTCAGTTAACAACCAATTTAAATAAAATAAAAAGTTTTGTACACGGAATACATGTCACATCAATATTCTTACTATTTTCAAACTAAGCTAAACGCTTGTGCTATGAAAATAGGACTAACTCGATGGCCTCCTGGAACGAGGATCGAACCCCCGACCACTAGATAACTAGGCGAGTAAAGTAACCACTAGACTAAAAGCACACCATTAGTTAGAAATGTTTAAAATAAATTAGTATACGTACTCTTTTTTTGTTTTTGATAAACACGTGTGGTACATACCTTTATTCCACCCTCAGTGGATTCATTTAACACCCTCTTCTTAACACTCCACTCTTCTGCATTCACTCGTGTCCATATTAAATCATCACATTTGTTTTTTGAAACAATCGACTCTTCCACAGGTTTGGCTATCAATTCTGCAAATGACGCGATCACAATGTGTATAAACAGACTCGTTTTGATAATTTTAATAAACATTTTTAAGAATCACAATACAATTCAACACGTCTTCGAAATATATTTTATATTGAAATAAAAAAACGCGTGCCTTTAGACAATTCAAAATGTAAAATTCGACGAAGCACGTTCAGATTACACAAAAACTACTCGACGAATGAGAATATTCTAAATTAATACTGAATATTAAAAACATGTTCTTTTGTCGATTGCTTTTACAATACAGGTTTTTATAGAAGTATTTGCAATAGTTACGTAATAGAAAATTTAAAAAAAGAATTACATATCACTTCGATCATATTGCGTGCGCGTATTAAGGCATATTGTGTATCATATATCTGACTTAACATTATTTTAATTAATTTATTAATAATTCATAGTTAACTACCATAGTCTATTAATCAAATATACATACCCAATGTCAGCAACCTCTAATATATATATATATATATTTTTTTTTAACTTAAATGCAGTTTTCATCTCATTAGTTTTAAGTTTATTAACAATCACATATAGCTCTTATAAATTGGTCATTGGTCGATAGTAATAATCGGCGAGCTTGTATGAGAAGATGCATGAATGTGGATGGGGCGAGAATTGTATATCAGGACAGAAGAGTTTAGCGCTCTATCCTCTATGCCTATAATGAAGTAAATTCTCATATCCGTAAATATTATTTCAATATTTTCATAAATAATGTTAAATATTATTTTAAGTATATGCGAAAGTTTTAACGGTACTTATTTAAGGATGCCCTGCCCTTTCCGTTCACTAAATGCGGTTATTTTTTAATGAACGCTCGGTTTAAATTGCCCAATTGTTCACAGTACTTAACGCCGTTTATTGTATCATTTGATTTTAAAAGTTCATTACTATACAATGTACCCTTAATATCCCACCATACACAAACATGACCTTTTTTGACGCAATTCTCTTTTAGGGGATGAAAGGGGGGCTTCTCCCGAGGGGTGTCGTCGTTTTCTTGTAATATTATTGTATGCGATCCACCCTTCGTCACCCGTTACAATTCGGTCCACGAAAAGTTATCGTGGGTAGCAATGATACACAGGTTATTAGTCTATCTGATTATTTTTTTTGTGACAATTCATGTGGTACCCAAACACAGATACCATTCCTAGTTTATGAAAATGCCTTATAACGTTTGATTGGTTAATATTCTTCTTGTCTTCTCAGTCGAAAGTGATCTGAAGTTACCAGTCGTCAACTTCGATGGGATGTTAGTACGTGACTCGTCTTACAGTGATAAATTCCTGAACAAACTTGCTGAATTACACATTCTAGTTTTTAAGTTACTGTCACCATAAGGTATACAAAAAAATATTGTTAGTCGCGGCAGTTGCGTTGTTTCTTTTTAAAATGCATGCAGCATACAATGTTGTAATTAAATTGTCTTCTCAGTCAATGGTAATTTTTTTTGGGGGTTACATGTTAAAGTTGAAAGGAACTAGTTAAATCAGGTAGATCAAATCATAAAACAAAAATAGGTTTCAAAACACTTTAACACAAAAAACAATACATATGAAGCTCTTCACCATCTTAAAAAAATAATGTATTTATTTTCTTATTTGGTCTATCTGTAGGCACCACCAAAAATAGACCGAGGACAGTAATTAACGTCCATCTAATGTTTCGATTCCTAAACAAATTTTGAACAATTTTATTAAAATTTCTAATGCAAAGATTAGTTCCAACACAATTTAATTTGTTGCATATTGTAATTATGATCTTTTTAATTTGATTAATTAATCCAAAGTTTATGTTCCTTTATATGTCAAATTAAGTATTACTAATATTAATTAATTTATTATTAATATACACGCCCTACTCAGACATTAACATAATTTGTAAAATAATAGAAAATTTCACCAGAAGAGCAATACACAAATAAATAAAAATATGTAATATCAGCATGTTTTTTCATAATCAAAATTAAAAATAAAAATAAATATAAAATGTGAAGTAAAGCAATTTATACATCACCACTGAGTCGAGACACAAAAAATTGTAATAATGTAAGTAGTCCTATAAAGAGTTAAATTTACAGCAAAAATGTCGACTACCTCCGCATATTCATTCCACAAAGAATGCAATCTGGGGACTGAGGAGTTAGCTATTGCATGTGTTCTGATATTACCACTGTAATAGAACAATGGATTGTGTTTCGATGACCTCAATGGTGCGTGAAAGTCAAGCTGACCAACAATCCGTTTAATATATAATACAAAATAAATTAATAAAAAGTTTTATTTGATACATAGTGCGTCAAAAGTATATATTTTTTTAATTTTGATGTTGCCTCTCTACCAGCTCTATGACGCATTATGTAACGTTCACATACTTATATACTTGTTTTCCTAACCTTAATTTAAACATTTTACATTATGTAAAGTATAATAAAATATAAATATATGATAATATAATAAGCGTAATATAAGAAAAACACTTATACTAATGTATAGAAAATAAAAACAAATTATAATGTACATTACTAAAATATTTGGTATTATTACATGTACAGCCAGCTGTTATTCTGAGGGTTTCTTTAACCAATTCTATAAACTTATGTTTAATGTAATATATTTCGTATTATTTATTTCTTATGGTAGGCGAAGGGGGAGTGGGATACAGTACCACGCTGTCTTCTGTGGCCATGCAAGGCAAACCGTTGTGTGGAAGTATATACGTACATTAGATATTATAACAGGACTATGTTTTGCCGAAAGTAAACATCCTCGCATTCAGATAAAGGACAAAGTTACTCAACAGTTATCTTTAAGGTGTACACAATACCCTCACAACCATAATTTTTTGAATTTATTATTATTTTTTGACATTCACGATAAGTCGAAAGTGATGGTATTTGAGAAGGAAAACAAGACACCCAGCAAAATACTTGCAGGTAATGAATGTTTGGAAGAAGTAGATAAGTTTGTGTATTCAGGAAGTATGATTGATAGAGACGGAAAGGCTGAGAATGATATCGAAAGAAGGGTGACTGCAGGGAATAAAGTGAACGGCGCTTTGAATGCCACACAGCATGCGCCACAATTAATTTATTGAAGGAAACATTCTATGAGAGCATAATTTCGCATAATGGACCTATGAATTAGCTTCCAAGATTGTGTGATTTAACAACTTTGGTTTATTTTCTGTAGGGATATGTGAAATTGCTAGTCTACGCTGATAAACCATAGACGATAGACGACTTGGAAGCTAACATTCGTCGCGTTATTGCCGATATATGTTCCCAGCTGCTTCAAAAATGGTCGAAAATTAGACTTCTAGATTGCACTTTATTCGAGCTAGCGAATATGCGCGAAATCATATTTAAACACTAATGGTATAAAATTATCTTTCCAATAAAGCTAATACCATGACTATTACCACGATTTAAATATGTTTTATTTCATTTTAAAGTTCTATACCTCTAAAAAATCATCCATTATAATCCAGATAAATGTAAAATACATTATTATTATTATTATATTATTTAAATATGAATTTCAAATAAAAGGCATTTTGATACATGAGCGCACATGGAAAGATTACTATGAGATCTGTCTACATTCAATTTACTGATCAATAATTTGATAATGTTTGATATTGTTTTTTTTCACTTATTTAGACCTTCACAGGAATATTTTTTTAGTATTAATAAACACAATTTGGATACCCACTGCAGGAGTATACTTGTATACTATTGTGGTTGTCGAATTGCGATTCACGTATATCTTTAACGAGCATTTGTAAGCAGTTTGATGGCGACATTTTTATGACAAATTAATGTTCTGAACAATTCATAAACAGTATATCAATCACAGAAATGTAACAAATCTCGCGCTATGATATGATAATATTGGACTCGTGACTCAACAATTTACGTGTATTCCGAAATTTATTCTGGACTATATATGAATTAAATTTAATATTGTTCTGCACTATTCTAGGAATTAAAATTAATTTTCTTCTTTTTTCAATCATTAGAAAAGTCAATTGTCTGTTAATTTATATTTATTTTAGTATTTTAATTTGTTCCATGCTAATAATTAAATAATTAAAAATTATGATGTAAATTTTAATTAAAATAAAAGATAAAGGATAGCCCACGGCGTGTGTCCCTCGCTCTAGGTACTAATAATAAATACACTGCCCGTTAGCCCGCCGTCTCACCCTGCGCTCATGTCGAAACCAATAGGGCTGTGCTAAAATAAATCACGAGTGCTGTTGTTAATAGGGCTGTCTTAAAAGTAAGGTATACGTGAAAGATTTCAAGAAATTATTATTAGGATTGCTTAAACACGGTACTACTGTTGTGGTCGACAATAGACAACAAATAATCTGTATGGATAGAGTTACGAATGATGATGTTATGGTTCGGATGAATAAAGAAAAATATGTATTTAAAACTATTTATTTATTTATTCAGACTTTATTGACATACATATTTTTGTTGTAACAGGGGTGAATATATTATAATATAACATGATAAACATAAGATACAAATATATTGCAATTAAATATTCGTAGTTCATTGTGTGGGATGGAGTAGACTCCACCTCCGATATGTACAGCGTTGTCCTGGCTACATTGCTAGACTGAAGTCTGTGTTTAAGTAGCCAGTTTATTTGTGCTGTTTTGGTGTTATTTAAGATAAATATTTGACATAAATAAAAATAGAGATAAAAAAAGAGTTTTTTTTAAAAATAAAAGTATAGTGGGAATGTTGTAGAACTAATGAAGTATTAGTGTAGGTGCTGTATAATGATTATGTTAGAATGTTGGATAGCTATGATTCTGATTGCTCTCTATCCAATTGGATCATATATTGGGTCCATATTTGTGTAATCTTATTAGAGTTGAATGATTTCCAGTTGGTACTGAGTGTGTTGTACAGTTTCGGAGCTAAGTGCGTGTTATAATCTTTGATAAAATGTCGTTGTTGCTCTTGGAACTGGCGTGTATATGTTCGTTGTTTGTCTTGTGTTATGTCTATGATTTATTGCTTGGGATGAGTTGTTAGCATGCAAAAATTGAACGAATCGCAACATAAAGATTTGTCTTATGTCTACTATAAAAATACGAAAACCTCCATATCTCGGACGTTCGATGAGATATCCAAAGAAGTATTAGATCTTGCATCTCATAATTCAGAGAAAGATTGCTGCAAGTCGGGGTCCTAGAAGTTCAAATATTTTATTTTGTTTCTTCTATTATCAAGTACATAAAAGTATATACAATACTAATACAATAGTTTTTTTTGTGAAAACTATGTATTTAAAAGTCTCTTTTAGAAATCTATAGAATAATTTAATTATACGCATAAAACTGTAGGACTAAAATGAAAACAAAAAACTCTGTATTTCATCTTAGTTCCAACAACTCTGACAAGGACTCTGGTAATTAATAAATAAAGTTTAATTAGAATTCAATTCTTAAATAAATCAAAAGAAATAAAGAATTAAAATAAAAAAATGGTAGCGTAGAAATAAAATAGAAATGTGAAAAAGAGAGAAATATTTTTGAATCCATTGAGGCTTTGAATTAATACCGATATATCTTAATTCATCTAAATCATTAGAGTAATGAATATTTCCCTTTATGTACTAATATTCTTACTATTGTAATAAACATTGGTATTTTTTTTTCTCCTTTTTTTTAATATTTTTTTATATTTTCACGTTTACTTGGATTGTATGTTGCATATTCTATTTGATTGTGTTTTGTCTTCAATGGGTTATTTGGTTTTGTGAAATGTAATTTGTTTACCAATTTACCCTAAAACAGGTCTGCCTAGTTGGGCAATGCATTTTAAAAGCTGTGTAAAATATACGTAACACTATCTCTTTTTTGTAGCTGTACAATGCGTAGATGTAATGTGTCTTAATAAAAAAATAAACCAATAAAATAAAACAAGACAAGATAAAGAAATGGTTCCTTTCAATTATATATTTGTACATACATATCGCATATTTGTTTACAATGTTTTATATTGGTACACCACGAACAGGGTGTTTGACACATATGTGTCGCGTGGATATATACCTGAGTTGAGTATAATAAATAAATTCAAGCTCATTCTGCCTATGCGACTCATGCTGCTGTGTGCGTTCAACGCGTGACGTAAAACATCACCATAGACTTTTATAATTTAATATTTAGTATAAGATAATTTGTTATACAGGATTCACGTATATTTTTGTGTATATTATACAATAATATCAAAATTGTTTTATTTTTATTAATTACAAACAGGTATATATTTAGAAATTTACCATCAATAAAGTACAAAAATAAATAATATTGCGACTCTATTACTAATTTATTTGAAAAATTAACGAAAATACGATCATAAAATTATTTAATTTGTTTGACGTAATAACCGCACATTGAGTCAATCTTATTTGTTTTATGTTACCATGCGATAGGCAGTTATTAAGATGTTTGTTTTATGTTGCTATACTACTGATGGTAAAGTGTCTATATAACAGACAAGTTGCAATTTCAGAACCTAGTTCTTTGTTTTTTTTTAAAACAAATTAAATTAATCACCTGAAATATTATTTCGATAAATAAATTATTTCTGTAGATATATATTTCTAGTTAATTGATTTAACCATATAGGTGGTAATACTTCATCTAAAAGGTCAATTTCACTGTTGAAAATATATTTAGTTGCTAACTTGGACCTATTCCAATCCTGGGAAGCGTGTTACCATTCCACTACAGCAACCGATTACGATTTGGACAAATCATAACTTATATTTTTATAATGCATATATTTATTACTCTATTTTTAAAAGCAATCAACTTTATATTGCGTTGAATCTCAAATATCTTTGAGTAAAACGATATTGATACTTATATTGTTATATAGTCTCGCTACCATGATTTTATCGGCAGCACTTGACGAATGTTTAGAAAAATTAATAAAGTGATTTGTATGTTTGCTAAATACATAATCTTCCATTAGAGTTACATATCGCATAATAAATGGGCTAACCCATTGCCTATATATTTTTTATTATTTTGCAAGATCTCTTCATGAACACTATTAGGTCTTACAGCTAAACAGTAAGCACAGTTCTTATAAACTCAGGTCCATCTCTTATGACAAACTGTCAAACATATATCATAAGGCGTAAAAGCGATGATGTTTAAAAAGGTTACTCGGCAAATATCATCTTGTCATACAAGTTAGTCCCTTTTTGGCTTCCTTTTTGAGACTAAGATGAAATATATATATATCGGTGATCATAAAAATGAAATTTTAATATACATACATATTCATATTTTAAAATATACCAAAGTAAAAGCAAGACGACAGGATTCAAATATACGCAAGGTAGAGAGAATTGTATACCTACGTCATAGAACGACACCGCCTGCGAAGAAAACCATGTCCGTACTCCGTCTTTTAGTTCATCATCATCATCAAAATACTTGCCACCAAGGATCCGCTTCCGATAAAAAAAAATGAAAATCACTTGGCGCCAAATCTGGACGAAACAGGACACACTTGGCGATGAATGTCAGCTAATTTCATGTTTCGTATATCTCACAATCGGCGGGCTGATCTATTGTCTTGAACATTTCAACCACTCACTACAAGATGGCCACACTATGTGAATGTCTCTAACGTTACATGTGGTGAATCAACAGATGACGGACACCATTGAGCTACACTGGGATTACCAGGTAACGATACTTAAAAAACGGGAATCGTACATATAAATAAATTTTACAAAATAGTTATTTATATACATTTTATCGCGTGCCCTTTAAAAGATTTAAAATTACCAGAAAAATTAATACTGGTAAAGTTAAATAAAACTACCCCAACACGTTTTTCAGACTACGCTCACAAGATCGTTTACGAGATACATTAATTATACAGTTTATACATTGGTATGGGTAAACAAAACTAGACCGCTTATTCTTTAGCCATACAATTTTTGTTACCATCTCGCAACGAAATCTTTATTTTATTTCCATTTTTTTAATATTACAGAATTTTTTTTTAATACTGAATGAATTCACTTTTATATTTAAATAATAAATAAAATATATTGTACACGCGCATGCACACTAATAAATAGGCAATATTATCTGACGTACTATTCTTACAAATGTAGACAAATTCTGCTTTGAAACGGGTGTTCACCAAGTAGGACGGACATGGGATTATAAAAAAATAAACATTTAATTGTAATTGTAATATGATCAATATGATTGTAATTAATTGTAAATTGTAGTTTGTTCGACGTAGTGACTGTGAGTATAACGATCAAACGTTTCATTACCAATAAATTAACTCTGTATTATGTCTCGAATAAAACTGCATTCAAATAACAAATATGTTTGATATTGTTAGAATGCGAAATTACACAAAACAATATTTTGTTCAAGAATACAAAAGCACTTAGCCGAAGTAAGGGACGGAGGGTAATAAAAACTCGGTATTGTTAGACGCAGGTGTACCGACGCAGCGTAGGTACAGCAATAAAAAAAGCGGCGAACGTGACTAAAGTCACGTCCGCAAAATGCACCTTGAGGGATGCATCACCAAAGGCGACCAGTCTTCTGATATTCTCCGCCGAGATAAGTGGCTCCACCTAAGACGAGATTTTATTTTCAATTAGAAAATAAAATCAATATCGTCTCTAAAAGTATCAAGTAAGCGCTTCATAGATTGTAATTCCAGGGAAAATTTAAACTGTGCGCCTCGAGTTTAAGCTTAGACTGTGATGTACTCTACGTTTAGTCGTTGATGTGAAAGTATCAAAAAGGGTCCCGCTGGATCTATAAAAAGTTGGTAAATATAATTGGTGTAGCGAGAACAGAATATTGCTATAGCATAAGGATATCGCGTCCAGAGTCCCGGTTTGCCTGGATAATTGGGCATCGTCTTGTCATCAACTACAAGCCTGAGCTCCATCGCCCTACGCTGGCACCATAAGGAGCTGACCACACTTCACGTCCAGAATCCAGGACCATCGTAAGAGGTAATCCCTTACGTGAGGGACCGGAATAATCTACATCAGACAAGCGTCAACATAGACAATTTAGCAGAGAAATTAATGCTGGCATGATGAACACAAATATTTAATGTTGATTTAATTATAATTATTTTTGAATAGCCATATTTATAAGTATAAAAGTAAATTGCTCATTTTCTATTTTTAACACATGCAAGTAGCATAAGATATTAATAATTTTCTTATATAAAAATATTCTTTCATTTCATAATCATTTGACTTGTCAATATTTAAAAAAAGAACCAGTTAGGTTAGATGCTTCCCCCCTGAACATGAAGCCGAGGCAGAAAGAAGAAGTTACCTAACAATATTTAAAAGTATTTAATTTTTACGTTACGTTTTTTGTTACATTTGATATGTGTGTAGAATTACCTTCGCCCCTCAAATAATGTTCTAAACTCTTCTCCCGCGAGTACTCCATATCATGTCTATTCATTTACTAGTCTGTGGTGCACACAATATATTTATTTTTTATACGCAAAATTTGTTAATAAAAAAAAAAAAAATATTTACTCAGCTGTTGAGTCAGCTTTCAATTGATCCATATACTTGGATCTACTATTTTCAGATGTTAGTGAAACCTGAATCCTGCACTAAAAGATTTTTCGGAAAATAAACCAGGCAGTACAGGAGCAATAATTTAAAATATACGATTCGCCGTGCAAGTTGGCACCTTTTTTAATTATACAATTATAATTTCATTTGCTTTACACCGTATAAAGCATGGAACAGTCTGCTCTCTCAAAATGCTGATCGTATGTTACAACTTCACCTTTTGTGCACGGTCCTTGATCGATGTAGTATATCCTTATTTATCCTAAAAAATGTAATCAATATTACATTTAAATAGGTTTTTATTGATTTTTAAGTTTTTATATCTTACTATTATACTATCTTGGTATTTAATAAATAATAGAATCTTCATTAAATAATATTATAGCTTTAATGATAGTTTGCTTACTAAAATAAGTCTCATACACTGTTTCGTTTTCTTCCAATCAGAACAATTTACAGGTACACCTCGTTTCTTAGCCAAAAAGCAACTGCTGTGCTATGCCGCGCTTCGGGGTTTCGTCGCCAGGCTTTTTTTTTATTGGCAGTAGGTACTTGACTGAACATAAATAAATCGATTTGTGTCTTGGCTACATCGAATATGCACCGCTGGTACTGGCACAGCGAAATATTACATACGATTTTGCAAATCAAATTAAAATGTATTACCTGAATATAAGTACCTAATCCAAATTTAATGTTTCACAAAAGTTTAAAAAAATCACAGCCAATAGTAGATACATGCTCCCAGAGGGAATCTAATTTCTAATCAGATGCCGTTACTACTACGCCACGGCTACCAATGTGGTACATAAAAAATGCTAATTGCATAAAATGCTAAATGCATAAAAAATGCTCATAAAAAATCGCAACTTTACTGAGAAAAATTCAACTACAAATCGTGATTAATGACCGAATTCTTAAACTAAAATATTTATCACACCTATAGTCAGTTTCTCTCCCTGTCATTTTTTAATCAGATTAATTAATCCTATGTCAAACTCATTCTACTCTAAATACATTGTATTGAAATTGCTAGAAGAAAACATTTTAAATACAATGCATTTACTTCTTCAATATTTGCAAATAGTTTTCATATTAGTTGTTACTTATTCACCATTTTATCTATGCTTGTATTTTTAATTTAAGTAAACATTGTTTTCCTGAAGATGATACCTATGGTATCGAAACATGTAGAATAATGAATAAATAGTGCTTTATACAAAGTATTTTGTGTAATTATTAATAAAATGTGTTTAAACTGCGAGGTGGATAATACCTTCAACAACTTATCTGTATTACTGCTGAATACAAATAGTACTCGCAAGTTCCTTCCTTCAAACTGGTCATTAAAGGTTCGCCGTTCGAACAAATATCACTCTCATCTACCGTCGTCAGTTTAACATACCTTCTTAAAGTTGGCCATTATACCTGTAATGGAGATTAGAATAACCTTAAAGGGTTCGTTAATCAACACCGATATTGTGAATAATTAATATGTAAAACATTGGTAGTTAAACGGAGATTTCCACCTAGCGTGCTAACGGTTCAAAGCAATTTCAATGTCGTGTTCAATTATAATTTCCCATTTTCTGTATACTTATAAACAAACACGTTTTTTACATGTATATCTCAAATATACAGCGTGGATTGAGATACGACAATGAAAGTTTAAAAAATCATGTTCAAGATCAAATATTATCGATCAAAATGAAAGAGAATTTTTCGTAATTTAAGCCATATGTGCCTTCGATCTACGGTCTAAGGTGGTACATTAAATGATTGTTTAGAAAATTGTATTAAACTCGAAATAAATTGCAGTTAAAAATTATAGATCTTTCTGTTGGTCGAAAAATATACTTTATAATTTTAAGTCGATCATTATCGTAGTTCCATATTTAAGTTGGATATTGTGATGTATATTTTAAATTTAATTTATTAATCACATGACAGCTCCAATCGAGCATTTTACACTAGATAAGATATTAAGTCGCAAAATCAAATTAATTAACATTTATAAAGTAACAGCAGCAAATGATAATTATGAATTAATACTAAAACAATAAATAAAATAAAATATTTGTGACACTAATAAAATAATTAGATTATAATCACTCATTATATAAAAACTACTACAAATAACTCAAGTACTACTCTATCTCCAGTGAGTGTGAAATTTTAAGATGTATATTATAATTTTTTTAATAAAAACATATTTTTATTGTAAATTTGTAATCAGAACATTCTGTGGTATTTTAATACAAATTAAATTAATCAATTAGAAAAATATACAAAAAAATCTATTTATCGAAAAAATATTTGAGTGCTACTGGGATTCGAACCTGGACCTCTTCCCATCCGGGAAATCGTATTACCATTCCACTATAACAATAGATTACGTGTACGACAAATTTTGAATTTACATTCTGTATTATATATACCTACATATTATATTATATTGAAATATTACTATATATTATTATTATAATTCGTAACACTTTAACAATAATGCCCATTGTATGTGATGGCAATATAATATTAACACAGCTTTTATTGTATTATTTATTCTGTATTGAATATTTTGTAAGACGGGTGTGAATGATGAAATATGTCGTTTCTCTAGCAGAGAAATCTAGATCAATAATAATAAGTCAATTTATTTCACGGTTATATACATACATGTAACGATGGTTGTAATTACACCAAATTAAATATATATATATACAATTTAAGACAAATAAGGGAATAATATGTTTAAAATAACACTGTTTCTAACTTTCATATTTTTAGTATGTATGTGAACATTTTTAGAGATTAGAAAAAAGATATCTGAAACATTGTTTCACATGTTAATAAAACATAGTTTAAAATTAATTAATCTAATTAAGTATAACCTATTATCTAATCTTACCTGACCCCATACTATATTATACATACATATAACCTTGTCCGTCAATTAACACAATACTGTTCATTTTGGTCCATCGGTAATGATATATTATGGATGAACATAATAGCATTGGAGGAAATTGAGTGAAAATATTGTGTGCCCATCAAAATTCTGACAATCATTTTAGTGAATATGATTGTCAGGATTTTGACTTGTTAAATAATGTATTACGTAACCACTTTTGTTTACGCGCCTTGTTACTTCGATTAGCAGCACTGGGTTTCCTGGTTTATAATAATGTACATGTGTGGTGTGTGTGAGTATTGCCGCTCTTTTTTCTGATAGCTAAGTAGACGGTAACCGACAGGCGTCATTTAATTACATTCCGTGCTTCAACCAGTCTAGGGGTCCAAATAAACCACCAGTACGCGCTTCAAAATCGAAAGAAGACAACCTCACTAAAAGAACGACAACATCGGACCAGAAAGACATCAAAATTAAAAAGGTTAGTGCAGTTCATATATAATATGTGTGCTTATTGTTAATCGGAAACCTGGGAATAAGCTATCGAAGGCATTTACATAAACAACTTTAAAATAATTTAAAATAAATATTCTAAATATGCGGCGAACAATTTACCAGATGCACTATAATTATATACGGCGAACAATTATGACCAGGAAGAATATTGTGGACAAACAATTACGGGAGAACAATTGTGGTTGAATAATTTCTTGGAATGATATATTTTAAATACTAATTTAATGTATTAATTATAAATATATACATATAAAATCAATTTTGTCGAAAAATATTGTAGATGGATTTCAAATAATGGAACGACAGATGTATTAATTTGAAAAAGTGTAACATATAGGTTCGAAAATTTGTCATGAAAAATTCTGGCGCTATAACACAATTGGTAGTGTACTTCCCCGGATTGGAAATAGAGATCCAGGTTCGAATCCCGGTAGCGCAAAAACAATATCTTTCGACAAAATTAATTTTGTATGTTTATATTTATAATTAATACATTAAATTAGTATTTAAAACATCACAGACATATATGTTCTGAATAATTACAACTTCACAATAAGAATGTGTTCTCCTTAATAATGATATATTTGTTTGTATTAATAGGTTAACAGCTTAGTGATATGTTATTAATAAGTATATTTGTATAACTGTTTATTAATTCTAAAAACATGGCTGCTCGCAGTATGTAGCCCGTATAGTTATAAAGCCGATGATTTAATAGATTTGAATAAAAAAAAGTGTACGAATATAAAATACTTCATCCAATTCGGCCCATCTTTTAATCCGCACCATTTAGAGAGGTACTTTTTCGCTCGTCTCTCGTATGAAATTTTACTCCCAAACTAATCATAAAGCCACTCCACATACGTACTTTAATTCCAGGATTTGAAAAATCAATCACAGAGATCAGATCAGACGAGGTTACACAATACCAGAATAGTAATGAATTTATTAATAAAAATTTGCCTGAATAAAATGATTTACATGAAACTAAGTATGTGAACAACTATAATAATTAAGGTAAATATTATTATTTTACATTTTTATAGCTGCATGATAAATGTTGCAAATTGTCACTGAAGTATGAATATGTAATGCCAAGACCTCAGCTCACCTTTCCTCGCTGATATTATTAGGTTTTTTCTTCCTCGGCTTCATGTTCAGGGGGGAGGTATCTAGCCTAACTGGTTCTTTTTTAAATATTGACAAGTCAAATGGTTATGAAATGAAAGAATATTTATATATAAGACAATTTATAATCTATATTATAAGATACTTGCATGTGTTAAAAGTGGAAAATGAACATTTTACTTTAATATTTATTGATAAGGCTATTCAAAAATAATTACAATTAAATTAACATTAAATATTTGTGTTCATCATGCCAGCATTAATTTCTCTGCCAAATTGTCTATGTTGACGCTTGTCTGATGTAGATTATTCAGGTCCCTTGCGTAAGGGATTTCCTCTTAGGATGGTTCTGGATCCTGGACGTGAAGTGTGGTCAGCTCCTTGTGGTGCCAGCGTAGGGTGACGGAGTTCAGGCTTGTAGTTGATGACAAAACGATGCCCAATAATCCAGGCAAACCAGGACTCTGGACGCGATATTCTTATGCTATAGCGACAGTCTGTTCTCGCTACACCGATTATATTTATCAACTTTTTATAGATCCAGCGGGACCCTTTTTGATACTTTCACATTTACGATTAAACGCAGAAAACATCACAGTCTAAGCTTAAACTCGAAACGCACAGTTTAAATTTTCCTAGGAATCTCAATGTATAAAGCGCTTGCTTGATAATTTTAACTTGAAAATAATATCTCGTCTTAGGTGGAGCCACTTATCTCGGCGGAGAATATCAGAAGACTGGTCGCCTATGGTGATGCATCTCTCAAGGTGCATTTGCCTACATGACTCTAGTCACGTTTGCCGCATCTCTTTATTGCTGTACCCTCGCTGCGTCGGTACACCTGCGTCTAACAATACCGAGTTTTTATAACCGTCCGTCCCTTACTTCGGCTAAGTGCTTTTGTATTCTTGAACAAAATATTGTTTTGGGTAATTTCGCATTCTAACAATATCCATTATCAATAAAAATTATAAGTTCAACTCTTACAATACATAAATTGATTTAATTAACACTGTAGAGGTTCAACAAATATTAATAAATAATTCTAAATATTCCAATATAATTAGGGGTAAGGGTTTATCAATTTTTTTATAAATATTCTATTACGGTTAGAGTTTATAATTATAATACTTAGCAAAATAAAACCATTTAATTATTAATATTTTGGAATCTCGTCTCAATTAATTTGCACACCACTTGTGTTTAGTTTTACAGTTTTTATATAATTTTGTATTTGTTTTGTCAGCCAAAATTGATAATTATTAGATATTACTATTTTTAATGTTTCTGAGTGACTACCTAACGTATCCTAGTGAAACCCAAATAACCAAAATCTTTCGATAAGAATGGAAAGAAGAGGTTAGATTAAATTAGTATAAAATGTGAGGTTTTTGCAAAGTACCTTTTATTTCTGATATTTTTAAGACTCTATTATCTTATTATCTTATCACTTACAAATCTGAAAATAATATATTACGCGTTTGTACAGTCACATTTGCAATTCGGTATTATTGGATGGGGAGGAGCATATAAAACTTTAATGTCACAATTAGAAATCACTCAAAAAATGATAATAAAAATTATTCTAAACAAAAAGACTATCCAAGTATACAACTTTTTACAGATTTCAAAGTACCAAATATAATAGACATATACAAAAAAAAATCAGTAATCCAAATAATCAAAATTAAAAATCAATTAACCTTTAGAATCGAATTCCGATCTACAAGATTTAGAGACCAAATTGATATTTCAAAGTTAAAATATACAGCAACCTAAAATCACTATATTCATCCAGGCATCAAATTTTTTAACAATCTTCCCATCACAATTAGGACAATTACAGACTACTATCAATTTGTATCTGAAGTAAAAAAATATATACACAGACTAACTGAAATATAAATTATCTCATATATACTCCTCTGTACACAAGTTCTACTCTTATAGAGAAGAAATAAATGTTAAATAAAATATATATATGTCCTACTGATAATTCTAAAATGTATAATATTTTCTAAAATTAAAATAAAAAAATTAAAAATTATCGAAACGATTCACAGCAACGAGGTTTTCTTTGTGGCTATTTTTGTTTATTTAAGTTCTTTTAAAAATTCTTTATATTATGTGTTAGTCATTGTACACAACTTAATAAACCGTACATAATCTTTATTTCTGAACAACCAAGCATTTTACTACACAATTATTGATACTCAAATAACTAACCAGTAAAAACGCAAAGTTACTAACGCTCGTGTGGATTTCGCATGTTTACTAGTAAATTCGCGACCTAACAGATTTCGTATATTTACGGTAACATATATTGTGTGAGTCACCACACTTTCGGTACAGAACGCTTCAGGCATTGCAGCACATAAATACAGTAAACAATCTCACAAGCACACTAATACAATTCTTCGCGAAAGGGTAATAGTTCATGTTAATTATAATCTAGTTTATGAAGGGCAAACATGATGTTTGTATACTTATTCAAATTTTTCAACGCGCAATAATATAAAATCGATAACATTTTAATAAAACTTACAAGTTATTTCGTTAAAATTCTTAATGCTAAGTCAGTTTTCAAATATTTAAACTAATTAAATGTATTAATTATAAAGACATACATATAAAATCAATTTTTTCGAAAAACATAGTTAGAGGATAATTATTGGGAAGGTATAAAAACATCGATGAAAGATGGATCCAAATAATTATAAGAATAATCGACTTAAAATAATAAAAGGTAGATGGCTCTTTCAAATTAGGGAACGATTAAATGTATTAATATCAAAAATGTAACATATAGGTTCGAAAATTGTCGCTAAAAATATTCTCGCTGTAGCATAGTTCGATAATGCACTATCTCCGGTTAGGAAAGAGATCCAGCTTCGAATTTCAGTGGCGCAACAACTATATTTTTCGATAAAATTGATTTTACATATATATCTTTCTAGTTAATATATTTAATTCATATTTAAAAAAATTCAAATCTATTCCCCGCACCCCCTGGTTCTCTAAAACAACAAAATCAAATATATCTAGAGTGAGAATTGGGCATTGCCAGGTAGACTCACATTTATTCAGATTGAATTTAATAGATTCCCCAATGTGTCAGTGTGGTGCTGAGGAGGAAACCCTCGAACATATCTTATTTGCATGTGTATTGCGGATCACAGGTTTTTTTTATAGTAATCTTGTCAATAGTAATTCTCAGCTCCCGATTATCTTGTGTCATCTTCTTTCCCTTAACTCGCCACATTTAATCTATATAAAAGCAAATTTTTTAATCGACAATGGTAATATATTATTCTAAATTCCTATTTTAAAATATTATTGTAATTTTTTCTATAAAATAAAGTTTTGACTTGATTAATGACACAAGTCAGTGTGTTGAAGAGTGGATTGCCTACTAAAAAGAAGAAGAAAAAAAATGCGCCGAAAGACTGTTCAAATAAACGATTACCCAAATAGCTTATCATGTCTATTCATCTGACGTAGCTTCTTGTAATTTCTGGTTATTTTCAAAATTGCTCGAAAGGAACGACGATTTTTTAATATAACTGGTATCCAACAAAATGTGAGATAGGTACGGTATTCCGATAAATGAGTTTTAAGCCTGCTTCCAGAAACGGGAACGACATCTATGTCGGTGTATAGATGCACTAGGGGAGTACTTTGACGAGAACAGTAGCCGCTAGCGTACAATTCCAAACATATATTTTTTGAAAGTGCATTTCGGGAATGAAATTGTCACACCTGGTACATATAATATGCAGAGCTTGTTAAAACCAGAAAATGGATAATAAAAAAGCATTTTTAAAAACTCAGTTTTAAATTTCTCAATATACTTGGACATACTTTATTTAGATATTAGTTAAATCTTAATTCTACACTTGAAATATTTATCGAATACTATACAAGCATTTTTTAATATTTTGGGTGTGGCAGAACCGATTTAGCAGTTTTGAAAAGTTATATAAAAGTAATGGGGATATGTAGAAAAAAAATGTTTTTATTTTCAAAGTTAACAGTATATACCATTTAAATTCATTAAGTTTTGAAAATAATGTCCTTAAAATGGCAGCTGTTAACCCTTCCCAAACCATGCAGTAACACAGGTCTACCATCATAATTAAACCTGTAAATGCATGCAACATAAAATTCATATTTTAGATAATCCTAAAGAAAATATTAGCGCTTAGGAATGACTAGTGAAAAACCAATTATGAAAAAGGAATCGTACAAAAATAATTATTTTTTCAATTCAATCCATTGTAAAATTAATACGTTGGTAAAAATACAATTTGAGATATGAAAGACAGAGATCACACACTATTTTCACCTGCGAAAAGAACAACAAACATACAAATATAATTGTCTCTTTCTCACTAATTAAATGAAGAGAGATGAGAAGGAAGGACACATTGTATAGGATTTAATGAATGCTCTAAATTATGTTATTAATCATTTTTTCAAAATTGAATGCTCAATATTTAGAGTAAATTCGTGCCATTAAAGCCATTTAAGCTAATAAAAACATTTTTTCCAACTGTTATTTACGGTAACACGAGTTGACAGCATGGCTGCGTTCGGGTATTTTATATCATGGTATGGTAAAGGTTGCAGCAACACACTGTTGGAGACGATCTCTGAAGTTTTGTACAGCTTGTTCAAACATATCGCGAGGTATGGCGTTAACTTTTTCAATAAACCGCTCCCTTAGGTCTGGGAATGTGTGGGAGCGATGTTTACACACCTTTTTCTACAGATATTTTCAAAGAAAAAAACCACAAATGCTCAAATCTGGTGACCGCGCAGACCTCTCCATATTATCCTTCAGAGAGACCTGACGTCCGGGAAATATGTATTTTAAAATATTGAGTGAATTTAGTGCTGTATGAGCTGTAGCCCCATCCTGTTGAAACCACAAGTTCCCCAATCCCTCTTCTTCAACAATATCTTCCATTCTGAGCTGCAAAAATTTTGCAATATTGAGATATAACGTTCGGAGTTCACGGTCATTGTCACGCCTTCCTCCTTAAATATGTACGGGCCTATCACGCCAAATTGTGATATTGCACACTACACCATTAGTTTATGGGAATGTAGTTTCGTTCAACTGCCTAACCCAGGACCAAATTGTTTTCGCATTAGGAACGGTATTGTTGAACCGGCGCCGAAAAACCTTTTGCGTCGCGATCACAGATCGGTAGTTTTCAAAATACGCGTGCACGGCAAAGCTCCGCACGGCAAAGATATGCTCCGGTCAAAACCATGTTGGCTACTGAAATGGGGTCACCGATGGAACAAAGGGTGACCACGTGCACCTGCCTCCCCGCACCACCTCTCGAGCATTGACCCCTCCTAACCGCTTAGTTAGTTCTGCCGCACCCAGTATAATAACTTTATTTTTATGATACAATTCAACCGATATGAAGTTAATATAAGTGAAGATGAAACCCATTTATATACTCTTATTTTTTCTTCCTTTTTTACTCAATTCTACTGGTTTAATAAGGTCAATTAATATCAAGTCGATAGCTTAACAACATAAAAACATGTTTACAAAAAAATACGCCACTGAATTAAGTATGTAGATTTATCCAGAATAAATGGCTCAATAAATATTTTCTCAAAAACTATAGGAAGTGAAATAACCTTAAACATATCTCATGAGTTCGAAGTTAAACAATTAAAACGACGACGCATCAGTTGATAAGTTGTCGTATTTTACTTTTCAGTTTATCTGAAAGAGAATATGGCATTTATGTATATATCTGTTAAAATTTGTTTCGCTTATTACTTTAAGTTAGCTAAAAGTTAACGGTTATTAAACCATTGAAGTAGTCTTTCTTACAACCAACAACATTGCCATAAAACTATTATGCAATTTGATAATAAATAAGTTATAAAGTTGAAATAAATATAATAAAATAAAATTTGGCGATACTTATGAATTAACTATATCGTTTTTATTCCCTCTGGAACACAATTCATTTGAACATATCATCACAAATTTCACTTAATCATTGGTTTACAGTATGCGTGATATATTTATTAACCCTAGAACGGAGTCAATATTTTAAGTTTTGCAATTGGAATTAGTTTTGTTGCGGTTTATTATTTTTTAATTGGGAAAATTTATAGCTTTACAGTAATTAAAAAATTAAGCCAATTGCATGTTTACCCTGAAATATAACTGTGATAGTGTATGAGATGAATGGAAAAAAAATGTGTCCAAAGTAGAAAAAGTTAATAAGAATTGGGAAAACAAAAAAAAAGAAGAAGAAGGGAATATCTGTGTGATAATAATAACAAAATATGAGAGATAGACATATAACATTTTGATGTCTACAATATAACTAGATTTGAATACGGTAGTTTAGGTAATAAAAAATCTTGTTTCTTAAAGTGTGAATTATTTTTTTAAATTTAAATACATGGAGATTCGGTAAAAAAATAAACCTTTTTTGGCATTTGTGTTACAATTTGGAAGATTGAAAGTGGGATGTGTTCTAGTTGACTTAGATGGCATTCGAATAGATATGCGTCTGAGGTAAATCTGGGTAGTCTCCTTTATATTTAGCCATTTTGTGAAAGAAAATTATATCAGCTGTATCTTCGAATATGTAATGGGGGAGTATTAAAAATAACAGATATCTTACATACACTTATATAATACAATTTGATAACTATAAAAGTAATGATATTTTAAGAAATAATTCAGTGTTTTTACTATTATATTGATATAAATGAAATATTTTACCACAGAAAACTGAAGCCAGTACCAGATACTAAAACACTTAATAATATTTTTCATTTTTAACGTAGATCAGACTGACGCTGTTAAATAAAAACTGTATATTCATTAATTAGTTTATATAGTTTAGATAAAAAAAATGTTGTATATACGTTAAAAATAAGGATGAGTGATCAAATAAGGGATGACTAAAAGGTCCTCGCAATAAAAAAGTTCTGCGCAGGTTTCAGCGAAGATATGATAAAGAAAATAAATAGGGTATAGAAATATCCAGCTGAGAAAACATCAAGCGGTTCTGAAAGAAGGTTATGTGATATGAGACGAAATAAATGATGAAAAAATTCTAATAAATATAACCAAAGACTCGAAGTATATAAGTCACGGTGATGAGATGGTTCTCGAGTGGCTTCAGCAAGCCTTCGATCGATATTGAACAGGTAGATAGATGTACGTGATTATATTTCGGAAAGTCATAATCTACACCTGTCCTTTTGTACGAAGAAAATCGATCAATACTAGAATGTGAGAACCATCGAGTCATCAGTCTTTTAACATCAGCTAGCATACCAATCGAAGAGTTCTGATGCCGACACAGAGATAAACTAAAATATCTGTGAGAGAAATGTGTGACATCAAAGACAAAATTAATTCATTATAATTATTAGTTTTACATGTAGATTTTTAAGTCATTTTGATTTTCTAAAGAAATAAATATCCATATAAATTAAGTCTATTAATTTGAAATATATACGGGAAAATTCAATTTATCGAAAAAATTTTTTTGATGCTATCGATATTCGAACCTCCTAGATCATTTTCTATCCGGGGAAATGCGTTAACCGATTACACTACACTAACATTGTACGCTGTAGTTCTTTCAAATTGACACATCTATTATTCTAAATTTAAAACTTATAATCTTTTATTGCGAAAATCTCAAATACCTTTGAGTAATATTCGCTACGAGACATCAGAAATCAAATCAAATTCTTTTTATTAAATTTTAGATACAATTTGATACAACAAATATAATAATGCGTTCTCCTTAATAATTAATAATTAAAATTAAAATAAATAACTGGCAGAATTTTTAAGCAGTGCTTTGCGATTCAATGAGTGTTTTAACTTTTCAACCGAACTTTGTAATTATGATTGAGATGAGACAGTAAAATCAAGAAAACTTGCTAATATTGTGGATATACCATATTGTATATTCGAAAAGAATGAGAAATTATACTACTCTTTTTTTTGGATTTTAAAGCCCTACTCATTGATTTTCAGATTTTAAGTAGTACAAATCTACCACACGGGACCATAGCATGTATTTTCACCTAGCATATTAGTAGTGAGTAAGATTAAGAAAGGATCACTTAGGTGGTTTGGTCAAATGGAACGGATGAATAAGAAATATATATAACGCACGTGTTGATGGCACCAGAAATAGAGGCACGATCAGGTAAACCAGTTAATGGAGGATGATTCTGTTAGAAGTCTCAACAATCGGCGAGTTTGTATGCGGAGATGTATGAATATGGATGAGGCGAGAATTGTGTGTCAGGACAAAAGAGTGTGGCGCTCTATCCTCTCTGTCTACCCCCGCGGAGAAACGCGTGATGGTAAGTGAGTAAGTAAGTATTAGTATGAACCGAATTTTAACGCAATTTCTTGTATATAGGAACATCGAATTTAATTAGTATATAATGTTGCGTACAAACAATGTCAGGACAGGAAGAGGTTTGGCACTCACCACAATCCGGATTCTGTTCGCACCTCCAAAATGTGGACTGTATATGTTAATCACTATTTCGTCAAAGGTTCCGACACAGTATAGACGCGAAGTCTCAAATTAGTATAATATTGTAATCCTTTCCGTATTCGTATAACCGCACTAGTTCAATTTCTATTTCTATTTCGGCTATATCTTATTTATTATTATTGTTTATTCTTACACACATTTGTCTAATAGAGTTTTATTAATTCACATCAATAAATTTACATGACTATTTCCGCCATGACTCTTCACTGGCATTCGATTTGCTGTGAAGGTTAATTTAATGCATGTTTATGTAATTTCCGTATTATAAAACTGGTTTTGAAATATATAAGTGAGTCAGTACTTTGAGTTAACGTAAATAAACAATACAGTTTAAAAGTTAGTAAAAAAGGTCAAAAATTGTTATAACAATCTTTTCAATAAAACATTTATTTTTTCTAGTGTGGAAATTTACATTTTATACGCCAAGAAATTTTAGTGTGATATATTTCAATTAAACGTATGACTTATAGTATTATATACTTTATATCAGTGGTACAACAGGACTGAATGTCTCAAAGACACAAAAAAAATCCATTGGAGTTAAATCTGACTACCTTGACTAGCCCAGTCAATTTGGTCGAAGAATATTGTTGTTGCGCCACCGGGATTCGAACCTGGATCTCTATTTCCAATCCGGGGAAGTACCTATCAATTGTGTTATGGCGCCAGTATTTTTCATGACAAATTTTCGAACTTATATGTTTCAAACTAATACATCTGTAGTTCCATTATTTGAAAGCCATTATTTTTACGGAATCTCAAATACCTTTGAATAAACCGACTGCAGACGACAGAATTATCAATTCATTTTTTTTTAAATTTTGATACAACTTATATTATTAAGGAGAACACATTCTTATTGTGAAGTTGTAGTGTACTTCCCCGAATTGGAAATAGAGATCCACGTTCGAATCCAGGTAGCGCAAAAACAATATTTTTCGACAAAATTGATTTTATATGTATATATTTATAATTAATACATTAAATTAGTATTTAAAACATCACAGAGCTATGTTCTGAATAATTACAACTTCACAATAAGAATGTGTTCTCCTAATAAAATAAGTTTTCATTATTGAAACGCGCTGTTCATACACGTACCTTTCCATGATAAATTTGCCGTATCTTTGGTTGAAATCTCGACCCCTTAGAATAACAAGGTTCCAACTGACATTTTGGGCTAATTTGAGTTATTGCGTGAAAAGGGTTCCAAATGCATTATTCTTCATTTTCTTACATACACACTGACTCTATTTCACGAATATTAAAGGAAATAGCAAGAACTGATAGTTCCAACTGCATCAGTTATTTATTTCAATTTGTGGATCATTATTATTACTTTACACTGTTTAAAAAATAATAATAATTTGCCTCATCTCACAGCGGTCACATAATAAGTTGAGACCTTAAAACTGATCATATTTGCATAATCATAACAAAATATACACGAATATATGTTGAAATTTAATCAACACTTTTGAATTCATTATTCCAAAACTGTGTCAGTGTCAGATGTAACCTCGTTTTTCTGAGGGGTCGATCTGTCAAATATGAAATAACAAACAAAATCCAAAAAAATATCGCAATCAAAATCTACTTACTTCAGAATTACCGTATTCCCAAAGAATATTTACCAGCGATAAAAACAAATTCAATTGTGTAATACCTGCATTTATAGTGTATGAGGAGGAGTAATAAAAAACTTTGAGTGTCAATAATATTCGAAATTATTTATTTTCTACTACAACTATAATTCTTTGGAAAAGGCAATAAATAAGCACTACAATTAATTATCATGCATAATTTTAAAAAAAAATAGTAATATAAACATTATTAAAAAAATAATGCATTAAGAAATACATAGTATTAATTTATAAAACTTTCTAATATATTATATACATATATATAAAGCTAGTTTAGGAGCATTTTCAAATTAAAATAATTTGGAAATATTTGAATATAATATACTGGTCAAAATAAGAAAATATATTATAAAATATATTGATTTTTCAGGCGTATTCTAATATAATATGTAAAAAAAGCATTTTACAGATTTTTGCTTTAAGATAGATTCTAAAAAATCAGATTCTCATAGTAATGACACATACGCTGTTAAAAAAGGAAAAAAAATTTATCAAATTTGGTCCATAGACGCTGATGGTGTAGTGGTACTCGAGCCAGTCCACATACTAACATATATACAACTTTCAAAAATTTTTATAAATGTGGAGATTGAGGGGTGAGAATTAGTGAACGTTATATATATATATGTAAAAAGTGATCACTTTAGCCAGCAAAAGACAGGTCGTAAGCACTTATTTGATTTATAATGTTTGTCTTAATCTTAAATACATTTATAAATGTTTTAAAATTCATTCAAATTATATATGTGCCAATAATTAATAATTTTAATAAGCAAAGAGGTCTACTTCGCATCGGTTTAAAAAATATATTTTGAAACGAAAAAAATTGTTATTTTAATTTAAAAACTTTTGTTGAGCTGAATTTATCAAAGAGACCGGTTTTTTACTTCTAAATTGGAAATCTTGTTCAGCTTTCTAATTAAACTTATATATTTTTTACCTACCACTTGAATCTTTATAGTAATAAAGAAAATTAATCTACGTTTAATTTTTATTACAATATCAGGTAAAAATCGAGTTTATTTGTATTTACAGAATGATCGATTTATTACGATATCACTGTTGAATGAAAGATAACTAAAATTACACGATTAAATTACATATTTCAAAACATTTCGGCAATTTCGCTTACTAGATTTTACAATAGACATAAATTAAAGTTAAGATTTTCAGGTATTAAAATTGGCATCTGCGATTTTACAAATCACGAACTAACATATGGCTATGCAGGTGTTATCGTAATTTTCTTATATATAACCTACAAAATCCGTCCAAAATAATATACTTTAGATATCACTGCATATTACAGGTTTTTTTAAACAAAACGAGCTAATGACCATTTATCGACATAACCAGCGTTTACGAACAGATGTTCCTCCAAACCTTAAAATTGTCAAGGATTTCAGTTATCTAAGGTTCATAATTACTGACGATGGTAGATGCGACCCAGAAATTAAACAACGGATAGGTATAGCGAAAAGTTCTATGTCCAGACTTGACATAATATAGAAAGACAGTGGTATTTCTAAGATAACAAAGGACAGGCTTATACAATCTCTGGTGCATTCTATATTTTTATATGGTGTGGAATCATCAACCAAAGCAAGGGAAAGAAGATGGATTGATGCTTTTGAGGTGTGGTGCTGGACGCGAGACGCACGAATGTCTCCATTCTGCAGGAATTAACCCATTGACCGCGTTCATAAATACGCATGACATCTTTCATACGCGTCACTATTTGGTGGAGTTATAATTTACGATTTTACAGTACGATAATGCAACATATTTATGATTTGTTTTTAAGACATCGATAGCAAAGTTTCTCAAGTATCCTCACAAGCATTAACAAATATAGAAATCAAAACCATAATTAATATATATAAACAAAATTATCCATGAGAGAACACAACAGTGTGCTACACCATCGCTACAGTAGTGATCTGCGCGGGCGCTGATTTCTGAGACTAATGCATACTATTTACAAGATTTTAAATATTTACATTAAATTTAACTGTATAATTTGAAACTGAGTTTGAGAATTTTAATAATTGAGCGATACTGGATGATACGGGGACTTTTATTATTTCGTATTTGTTTATAAGATGACTAATAATCCTTGACAAATATTGACAGATCTCGATAATCGATCAGGATAAAGTTTACAAATAATTTTGGTATGATTTTCACCGCTCCTCAGCGCGTATGTATCCACTAGCGGTGGGCGAAACACGGCGACTCATATTTAAGTCACCCGCGCTGTGGGTATGAACGGCATGACTCATATATGGGGAATAGATTAAACATCAAGGACAGACTCTCAACCATTTAGCTGAGACGAATTCTTCAATTTTTTGGGCATCTTGCTAGAAGGGAAGATTCTTTTGTGGAGAACCTTGTTGCGGTGGACCACAGGACGAAGAGGAAGATGAAGATCCCCCATCCGCTGGACCGACCGAGTAGAAAAGGCAACAGGCACAAAAAAAATAGAGATTGCGATTCTCAGTCATGATGGACCGACGTGACGATGAATTCGTATCAATTGGTAAAATAATTATACACCCTTAGAAATTTAAACCAATTATGAAATAGTTAGTTATTTAAATCCTTCATTAACTGACTATTATACTTTGCTCTATCATCTTCAGTATCTGCGGATATGTCTATCCTGCAGGTGTACTTGTCTTTCGCGGAAATCATGCAAGTCTTTGGAAAGCTTGCAAATGTCTGAACTCCCACAGAAAACAATGAACACTTGGGTAAATTAGACGATATCATTAAATACTCATTAAATTCACACGGTCCATTTGATTCCAGGTTGTAACAAATTCCATTTACTGGCACGTATCTTTTGTTAAATTCAGTGGCGTTCTCGTTTTCCTTGGCACAGAAGTCCTTCGAGCAAACCGCTTTCTTCATAATATCGTCGAAAGTGACGACTTGACCTTTGGGGCAGGGTCCTTGGTCGTAATACAGATGACATCCTTCCTTACCCTTAAAGTAAATAAAATTGATATTAGTTTTCTCTTTTGTGGTTGAATGTAAATAATAATAATTCGATTGCAGGAATTTTCTGAATCACTTCAGAATTTAAAAATATTCTTAATAATTTTATTTCATGTCGTATTAGAAATATAATTTCATGTTCTTATGTGACTTAAAATATCTTAAACTACTTTTGATTTGATGTCAGCATTAGTACAAAGGTATAAAAAGGCCTATACAAATTAAATTAGAAAGATATACATATAAAATCAATTTTATCGTAAAATATTGTTGTTGCTACAGGAATTCGAATCTAGATCTATCTCTTCCAAACTGGTGCATTATATGATTACGCTATACCAACACAGTGGATTGACGACAAATTTTCGAACCTATAAGTTACACTTTTCAAATTAATAAATCTACCGTTCCATTATTTGAAAGCCATCTACTTTGTTTTTATGGAATCTCAAATACCTTTGAGTAAACCGATAAGAGACCCCAGAATTAACAATTCATTTTTATTAAATTTTGGACACATTGATACAACTTATATATTATTAAGGAGAACACATTCTTATTATAAAGATTTAATTTATTTTATATGTTTATCTTTCTAATTAATACATTTAATATTTATTTAAAATATCACTGACCTATGTCCTGAATAATTAATTATAACTTCATAATAACAATGTGTTCTCCCTAATGCTGATATTTTTAATTTCCAATTTGCATTCTAATTCTAACTAATTATTATCTTGACATACTTCAGACTAGACTGTACCATGAGAGCTTTTAAGTATTTGAGAAGTTATCAAGCCCAAATGAAATATTTGTTTTATACATAAATATAAACGTTTATAAATATTTTTTATAAAAATTGGAAAACCCTCGAGAAACATTTAAAAATATGATGTGATAAGAATACATATTTTACAAAATAACTATTTGTGTTGTTATATATATTTTTATTTGAATTTTGATTCTAATATACCTATTAGGGGTGCTATTAAATTAATATAACGCTATAAATACCTCAATAACACCAGCATTTTCTATGCACTTGCACATCCCTTCCATCCGACTGTTAAGGACGGGTTCTCCATTAGAACACAGATGTTCAACCTTCTCCTTTGTCAGGTCGACACACCTTCCTAAGGAAGGCCACCACACCTGTAATAAGTATTAATCTTTAATAGGTATCATTGATTGATTTGGCAGTTACTTCGTAGTGTAACATAATTTTATTTTTAAATATACAATTTTTATTTTTACTTTGTACTACACACACAATTTTTTGAGTAATATAACGACTAGTTTCGGGTAGAAAAGTCTTACTCATATATATTGACTGCAGTTCATTTTACACTCGTAGATATGAAGGACTGCTGTTCACGAAACTTGTCGGGGTATTAACTATGATAAAGACGATCTCGTTGGAATAAACGCATTATTATGTGTATTAAAGTGAAAATAAGGCTGTTATATTCTCCGACTCGCAAGCAGTTCTTAAATCCCTGTTGACAATGGCAATGGGGTAATCTATTCCATTAAAAGATGTCTATTTAATTTGGACAGAAACAATACACAGGTTTCATTCGTTTGGATTCCTGCACATGAGGGAATTCATAAAAATTAATGTTCTGATAAACTGGCCAAGGAGGCCGCACTTTCCGGAGTTTTCCCCCATCAATTCCATATCCCTATGTATGACAGACTTAATATAGAAAAAAAATATACAAATTCTATCTGGACTGCTCAATGGATGGATCTAAATAATCATAAGGGTAATCGGCTTATAATAATTCAAAGATCTATTCCCCGTACTCCCTGGTTCACCAAAAGGAAAGTCTCCAAAATAACTATATCAAATATCTCCAGAATGAGAAATAGGCATTGCCAGGTAGTCTCACATTTGTTCAGATTGAACTTAATAGATTCCCCAATGTGTGAGTGTGGTGCCGAGGAGGAAACCCTTGACCATATCTTTTTTGCCTGTCCATTGCGGATCACAGGTTTTTTTACTGTCCATGATAATTTTCAACTCCCGATTAACTTGTGTCATCTTCTTTTCCTTAACTCGCCACATTTAATCAATATAATAGCAAATTTTTTGAACGACAATGGTATTGACTTGTAATGTAATATTTCTATAATATTATACTACTTTTTTCTATAAAATAAAGATTAAACTTGATAAATGGCACAAATCACTCTTGAAGGGTGGATTGCCTATTTAAAAAAGGAAGAAGTGAAAAAATAAATTATATATTTAAAAAAAAGGATTAATCTTGTAAATATTCCGTGATTATTATGAATCATATAAAAACTACTCGCTGAGTAATACATTGATATAATCGATATACTGTTTATGTTTATGTTTATTTATCAACAAGGATATATGTCCATGTAGTTAGCGTTTCAAAGAAATAGTGTTTGCGGTAATAGAGGTAATATTCAAGCATCAGAAGATATATACAAGAATTAAATCTACTAAAAGATTTATTTATTAGAAGGAACATATTATTATTGTGAAGTTGTAGTTTTTTCAGAACATAGTTCTGTGGTATTTTAATACAAATTAAATGTCTAAATTAGAAAGATATACAGTAAAATCCAATTTATCGAATATAAGACTTGGATCCTTAGTAAGTTGATATATTAATATATTTATCTTAATATATTAGTTGTATTAAATATTATCGAAAATTTAATAAAAATGAATTAATTTAATATCTGGCGTCTCTTAGGGAATATCACTCAAATACAGTAGAGATTTTTGCAACAAAAGGTGATAGCAATTATATTTAGAATAATAGCTATATCAATTTGAAAGAACTATAGCATATAAGTTCGAAAAATTGTCGTCAACTTACTATGTTGGTGTAGTGTAATCATTTGACGCATTTCCCCGTATAGGAAATGATCCAGGTTCGAATCCCAGTAGCAGCAAAAATATTTTTTCGATGAATTGAATTTTCCTGTATATCTTTCTATTTAATTTGATTTAAATGTTACAGTTATTTAAATGTGAGAAACATTTATAAAACACATACGAGTATACGGTGTGACCAATAAAAATATTTTACTTATTTAACATTAAAAATTGTATTGTTAGACTAGCAATGACATAATATTGTATAGTTGAAAATACGTTAAAATTACACAATAACGAAATACAAAAGAATATATATATATATATCTTATATGTTTATGTAGGTATGTGTGAATGTATGCGAGCGTGCAAGTGTGCTTACGAGTTGTCGAAGAATATTGAACGTATTTTTATTTTTTATCTTTGTTTAATTAACCACTAAAATGAGTTTAAATACATCTACCGGTAACATTGCTTATTTTAAAAGTATAATATTGAACGTCTTGAATTAAAACCTCCGATCACTAAAGGCAATGGATTACCATTCTGGAATTTTCAGAAATTAATTCTTTATTACATTTTTCGAAAGTTCGATATTTTTACTTCAATATAAGCATACTCGCTTTGAAAAATTCCACGGAAATATGAAAGATTAAAGACGATGCGGCAAATGTTCGGCGCGTCAAGTCACGTTTTTTCTTATTCGTTTAGTCTATCGCGTTTTTCTCGATAACTTGTTTTTCGGACTGGCCTGCAACTTTACGGCAACAATTTAATTCCGATTGACTTGAAATTATTTTATAGATATTTTAAATAATATTATCTACAATAGCATACAGATTTTTTAATCCAATAAACTATTTGTAAATAATAACGTGCTGTTCCAAAACTCTCCAGTATCGTTCTCGCTAAGGTTTCACGTAAAGAATAGTCATTTTCGTTGAGAAACTGCACGCTTTGCAGTTTGTATGGGTCAAACTGTAGTTTATTTTTCAAAATAACGTGCACTGTTGATTTTTTTATTCCAGTACAAGCTGCAATCTTCCTTATCGATTTACGCGGATTTCGCATGATTTCACGTCAAACTTGAGCCACATATTCTGGCGTCGCTGTTGACGTTGATGGTCCCGGAGGAGTTTGGTTAATCATTATCTAGTTTCTAAACTTTTGTACCCAATACCAGATAAGTTTCGTGCTCAACCCATCACTTACTCGTCGAATATTAAAGTGAGTACAAAGAGCGCGACGCGCACGAACCAATGAATCACCGCAATTTATATATTGCTCAACTGCGAATGCGCGGTGCGCTCCCGACCAATGACTCACTGCGACTGGCAAATCCGCAAATCACGCGCGTCGTCCGATACCCCTCCTATTTACCTCACCCTGATGGTTTACGAGCAATTATAATTTAATCTAATTTTTACGCTGAACACCCTATATTATATTCACATTACTTGAGCTACTGTTACTGGCTAGTGATGTACGATGTGTGCAAAGAAAACAACCTTATTAGGAATGTCAACAAGTCGAAAGTGATGTTATTCGAGAAGGAGGAAAGCAAGACATCGTGCGAAATACTTGTAGGTAATGAATGTTTGGAACAAGTAGATGATTTTGTGTATTTGGGAAGTATGTTCGATAGAAACGGAAAGACAGAAAGATATCAAAAGGAGGGTGACTGCAGGGAATAAAGTGAACGGCGCTTTGAATGGAATTATAGCTGGAAACCTGTCAACTGAGGCAAGACTAATGGTTCACAATGAAGTCCTGGTACTGACACTGATGTATGGAAGTGGAACCTGAATCTGGCAGAAGAGGAACGAAAGTAGACTGAATTCAGTGGAAATTAGATTACTTAAGCGAATATGTGGCAGATCCATTTATAACAGAGTAAAGATGAAGAAATAAGGAAGAATGTACAGTTGATCTTAGTATAGTGAGTAAGATTAAGAAAGGATCACTTAGGTGGTTTGATTATATGGAACGGATGAATGAGGAGATAATGGTAAGAAATATATATGACGCAAGTGTTGATGACACCAGAAGTAGAGGACGTCCGCGGAAGACTTGGCACAACCAGGTAAACCAGATACTGGAGGATGGTCCTGTTAGAAGCCTCAATAATCGTCGAGCTTGTATGAGAAGATGTATGAATGTGGATGAGGCGAGAATCGTGTATCAGGATAGAAGGGTATGGCGCTCTATCCTCTCTGACTACCCCGTCGGAGAAACGTTGTGATGGTAAGTAAGTCGCAAATATTACAAAATAAATAATGTAAATGATACAGAGAAAAAACTATCGATTGATTCTGATCATGAATCTGATCTGAATCTGATCTTGATTATGAATTATTTAATGGATTGATGTTTCAAATGAGTAAATAAACCATCATATCTCACGGGGTCCATATATTATTTAAAATATCTTCAATTACCATCAATCCGCCACTGCTAGATTCATTATATATTATTTTTTTGACAGTCCATTCACTGTTATTAACTTGTGTCCATATTAAATTATCACATTTGGTTTCCTTTGTCAAGCACCTCGACTTCTCCGCAGGTTTCGCTCGCAGCACTTGTATAGTTACACTTATAAATATTAAAATGGTAACTTTGTATATTTTTAAAAACATTGCGAAATCAATAAACACAGCACAAAATAGTATGCAGTCTCGCAATTATAATTTTCGTTTCGAAAACAAATATTATTATCGAAGCTACGCACACACTTTAATGAATATCATATGGCGACTCTTCGAGGAATACTGACTGCAATATATTTGCCACTTTTTATTGCAGCTGTGATGGAGAGCACTCGTGATATCCGGTTAGTCATGAAAATAACAGGTTTAAGTCGCACGTTCTCACGTGAGTTGTAATGAGTGGTTCTTAATCTTTGCGTACACAGCTAACCTACGTTTTTCATTTAAATAAAAAACTAATCTTAATTCAGATATTACTTACGACAATTATACTACTAAAGGATGTTTGTTTGAGAGGCATAAAACTTTAAAATGAAATAAAAATCATGATAATAGCCATGGTATTAGCTTTATTGGAAAGATAATTTTATGCCATTAGTGTTTAAATATGATTTCGCGCATATGGTTGCCTCGGCTGGCTCGAATAAAGCGCAATTTGGAAGTCCAATTTTTGCCGTATATCGGCAATAACGCGACGAATGTTGGTTTTCATGTCGTCTATTGTCTCTGATTTATCGGCGTAAACTAGCGACTTCGCGTATCCCCACAAAAAATAATCCAAAGGTGTTATATCACACGATCTTGGAGGCCAATTCACAGATCCATTACGCGAAATTATGCGCTCACGAAATGTTTCCTTCAATAAATTTATTGTGGCGCGCGCTGTGTGACATGTTGCGCCGTCTTGTTGAAACCACAGCTCTTCCACATTAATTTCGTTTAATTGGGGAACGAAAAAGTTAGTAATCATGGTTCTATAGCGCTCTCCATTGACTGTAAAGTTCTGGCCGGCATCATTTTTAAAGAAACAATAGCTTCTTCAGTGCGCACTGTACGACGTCTCTGCGGATGCGTATTATCAATTAGGGTATGTATGGTGCGAAAACAATCCATGGTTATTCAAATTACTTTCTAGGATGGAACATTATGTCGACCATAGAATAGACGTAGCGCACGGTAAGTTTCGCGAACTAAACCTCGATTTTCGAAATAAATTTGCAAGCGTAGTTCTAGCATAAGTCTATTCATAGTGAAATGGTAAACCAAACTGAGCACAAATCAGCTGTCAAATTGACTTTTGCTGGAAAAAGTGTTGCCAATTCGAAAAGCAAACCTCTAAAATATCAATATGGGCTAGGTATATTTCGTGATATAAACTCGAAAGGGTCACCAATAGGGATTGTATTGATTGTGTGAGTCACTCGGATGGAGTGATTGATGTTTAAGGTTATGTTGTATAAGTGGATTGTTTAAGACGAGAACCGAAGGCCCTATTTCTCCTCGGGTTCTCATGCATGTGCAAGAAATGTCTCAATATATACTAATGTTACCAAGTGTGCATGTGAGTATGGGTGGTGGTGTTGTGGCTAGAGCAGGTTAATTACAATGAAACAGAACTTACAAAAGATTGCGTTTATTATCAAATGATGCAAGAAATAAATTTACACTGTTGGTTAAATTGTAAGTTAATGTACATTATTTTTCGAAGTTCTCTAAAGGCGGTTCCGAGCGATGCGTTCGAGGAGATGGCCAGGAGAAGATTGATCGGTTTTGGTGGTTTCTTGGACTGGCTGTGGCGCAATGTATTGTTGTCGTAATGTATGTGTAATGAACGGACTTGAATGGCTGTCAAATGCATGGTTACGTGGCCATGTCTGTGAGTAATATTTCGACCAAATCTTATACTTACTTACTGAAAAATTCATCATTATCGCCTCGATATCGATAACCCATAGTGGGTCATGTCTCCTTTCTAAATCTATCTTGCATGGTCTCTGGCCTACGTCACTGAATGCCAGATAATTTTTTGATTAATTAGATCTGTAATGTTATTGTCCTGTCAGCGTGGTTTAGTCCTACCGCATTTCATTCTTGATCATTAAACAGCATTTCCACTGCTGCTGATCCTCCATTTATATATGGCCAAGTCAGTGTAGTCTCCCGATTTAACTGAATGAATTGATTTTAACTGGTGTTGAGCTATATACTCTAGAGCAACATACATCCGCCAAGTTTTACTTGCTCATATAATTTGTTATACTCTATTTTTCGCTACATCATTTCGATAGGCGAAAGTTAAAATGTTGCTCCTCCAGCGTCAACATTTTAACTTTTGATTCAGGCATGATAAAAAGTTTAACTACACTTTTTATTGTAGCTATGTTGGCATACACTTGAAACTATGTTGGCATACAATTTTAGCTATGTTGGCATATACTTGTAGCTAATATAGTTTAATTTAGTTACAAAAATATTACAACCAAATTAAGGTATAAATTTTTAAATCATCGTATACAGAGAAAATTTTAGATTTATAAATGGAATGATAAAACTTAGCACGTAGACATTTAAAAAGTTTTTTTTACGCTCAAGCAATGATCATTATGCGAATGTCTTACATTTTAGCACGTTAATGAAGATGCAGTATTTTACTCAATCAAATACAGTATTATACTATATTCACGTAAGTATTTAATTTATAAGACAAAAATAATGGTTTAAGTGTTTCATCATCTAAGTAATATTTGTTACTCCTCCATATTCTCTACTTATTGTGGATTCTGGATAACTTGCTGCCCCTAGTTTGAGAACCGCTGGTGTTGTGTCGTGGGAGTGATTGTTTGGATTGTCCTCGGTTGTGCTACTTCAGCTTCACAATGGTCGGCTGGCTATCTTACTGAGTTTTAAAAATATAATTACACATTAATTTCAAGGAATCAATTAAATTTCATTGTAAATATTTCCCACAATTACGTTTATGGCGGTTATTTTTTTTTCTTTAATTATTATTAGTCATTAATCATTGTATTCTTGGAATATATTAGTCATGAATTATTATTTTACTTGACGTAATCTTCTAATTTAATTAAATGCATGTGTTATGAATACAGTTTCAAAACAAAATTGATATTTTGACATAACACTATTTTGTGTTTTATAATATTAATATCGTATTTTAAATGTATGACTTGTTTTATTTTAATTATTTACATTAGGAAGTATTTTACCACTTGCGTTTTATCATTTAATACCGATCGGTTTCACTCATTCAGTGCAGTAAAATTATAACCCTTTGTTTGTAATATTGTCTGGTTTTTATTCTGTCTTAAAATGAAACAGGTTTTTATTTTTATGGTTTATCATGCATCGAATAAATATCTACTTTGATATAATAAATCACAATTTATTAAATTAATATCTATAGATTTTTGTTCGAAGAATATTCGAAGCAACTATGTATGCTGAAAGAATGTGATTATTTTTATTTTACAGTGATCAGAAATATACATACATTAAATGTAACACAAAAATGTAATGATTAAACTAAATAATTCATTGTTTGTATTTTCTTATTATTATTTTTTTAATAAAAGCCCTGAAATGTGAGTCATTTGACTCAAGGCAAATTATTCCCAAAATTGAACAATTTAACGGATTTCAAAATGTTGTTTTTAATGTTGAAATATTTGCGATGTTTTCTTAGTAACGGGTAATTTACTAGTCATATTATGATACGATGATGTAAATTGAAAAACATACAACATCCTACAAGTAGATATATATATACAATAGATAGAAATTCACATATTCTTCGGACTTACACTTTTTTAACGGGACAAGTAAAAAATAAGGTTTATGGTGTAAAACTGACATAAATTAAAGAATTTAATGCAGTTGTTAAAGTGTGATGCACCCAATACAAAATGTTTGCCATTTGGGTTATCAAAAATGCCTAGTCCAAAATGAACAAGTTCGAACGTTTGCGATAGTTAAAAATATCTTTGTTTATTTTCTTTAATTTGATATAAAAAAATACACATTTAGCTTAATCAATCTTAAATGTATAACCCTTCAAATTGCGTATATATTATTTTAGGATATCTTCATACGCTGGTACGCCACTGTGATAATTATAGATTTATCTAGCTAAAAATTCTTTCTTGAGTGCTTCATTATATTTTGAGATGTCTCCACCGTCTTCGATGGAAACCGGTATCCTGCACTTGGTGTGTTCTTCGGAAAGAATGCACCGCGGGGGTTGCTTGAACACGGCCGGCAACAACTCGTGAGCCTCCATCTCGCAGTTCAGAGGCTTTGCTTTGATCGCGTCACGAAAGTCTGAAAACACGTGTGCTGGACAAGGATCTTCAGATTCTAGACGGAGACATGTCCCATTTTCTCTAGGAGCATATCGGTGGTGTTTATATTTCTTATTTTCCTCATTACACATGTCCTTGGTACACGTCGGTGTCATCGAATTTGTGTCAATTGTGACAACCTCCCCATCCGCGCAGGGTCCTCGATCGTAATACGAATGGCATCCTTCTTTATTCTGTAAATATATTTGTAATTAACTCCAAAATGTAAATGACCTTATAAGTATATATATACATATATTGACTCTATTCTGTACTTTATGAATTATGAATAATTGACTAGTTGCAAAGTTAGCAACCATTTAAATCTACTGTCGCATATACACAGATAATTTTTTTCTTGACATGAGATGCACTATGCAACAAAATTCCTATACATGCCTGATAATTGAGATTTTTGTGAATCTTTATGCAGTGAAATTGACATGCAGTGAAAATCATCAAACTTGAGTAAGCATCAGTAATATTTCATTAACAACCTAACGTATACAATTTTTACAATTGACGATTATTTAATAATGAAAACACACTTTATGTGAAGTAGAGATTCCAACTATTCGACATCATCAACTATACGAATATCGAATGGTAAAACTAAAAATATATTATAAAACAACTAATTTACCACAAACTGTTTATTTATTGTAGTTTTAAAAATACATATTTAAAAGATAACAACGCATTGAACGTTTCGTATTTTAAATTTGTTCTTAATTTTGTTTTTATCGTCGTTGCAGTTGAAAATACCCGCTCAGTAGCGGTTGACGTTAACTTAAAACATTTGTAGTTTCTACGAGGGATTAAATAGTGATTCTTAATTTAGTCTGCAATTCGAACGTTGATGAACTCTTCGAACAAGCAAGAGGTATCTCTTCCACGTCCGAATCAGAATCCTGAGAATTGTTTAATATTATATTTAATAAATGAGTAGGAATACTATTCGAATAGCTGCACAAATATTCGAGTATCGAATAGTAGAAAAATACCGAATACATTCGAATATCAAATATTTGAATATTCGGGTTGGAATCTCTACTGTGAAGCTTCAATTTTAGAACTTAATTCTACAATATATATATTTTTTTTTTTGTTTCGCAGTTCCCCGACAAAGAAAAGTTTCGAGTTTGTATTCCGATGGTAACCAACTATTTTTTCACATAATGGATTTTTTCTGAATATGAATAATGCAATCTCACCCTTATGACGACGTAACCCTCCTTACACTGGCACATCCCTTCCATATCACTGTTGATAATAGTGTATGCTCCTTCGCCACAAATTTCATTGTCGCTTTTCTTCGTCAAATCAATACAACTTTCTTTAGATGGCCACCATATCTAGGTATACAAACATTGTAATAATATTTTTAAAACGTAAAAAAAATTGTAAACTTGTAAACGGAAGTCTGTGATAAAAATATTATATTCATATTTTATTTTATTTGGCTAGTACACAATTGGTTCTGAATATTATTTAGTCCATTTAAAAATTTGAGCTAATAAAATGTAAGTAATTAAGATCACCAAAAAGATCATATCTTTGTCGTAAAAATAAGTATTTTAGGTAAATACTTAAAGATGATTTTCTGAAATACAAATATTTTGGTTGAATTATTAATATTACTGACAGAAGAAATATTTTTGAGCAAAATTAAAACAGTAAAATTAAAGGTTAATCGACACAAATAATCTCTGTTAAAACGTCCTTAATTAATAATTCAAACTAAAGCAATTATGTAAAACAAATGAGTATTTCGAGTTATATAATATAACGTGAGGGAAGTAAAAATCTCTTATTATTAAAGATTAATGTTTCATTTATGTACAATTTGTTTTGTTTTTTTATTTAAATTGATTGCAAAGTCAAACGTGATCTTAAAATAAAAATAATTTAAAGTAGAATTAAAAACATGTCCTTATTATTTAAATAATATTGAGCAATAAATGTCGATATTATTTTTCTACCTGTAAATGACTTATATCACAAAGTTTTACGTAAACTAATAATAATAAAGTTTTTAATGAATTTGATGACATATTTTTGTTGTGAAGTTGCAAAATCTAACTATCAATCAAATGGTACAAAATCACCGGGACAAGAAATGGTTGGTCTGTGTACCAAACGTATTTCCTCGGATAAGAAAAGTTCTGGGTTCGTATTCCAATTATCACATTATATCATTACTAGTAATCAATAGAGACAATAAACGTCATCAGACACATCAGCTAACTCATCATTCGAACTAACTTTGTTTTTATACGCAAGTATTAGTTAAAAATTGTTCATGTCTTAATTAATATATTCAAATTTAAATTAATCATTACATTTGTTGATGTTAATACCTTAAGCCCCTCACTGGAAGACCGTTTTTCAAGATTCAGAACAAAGTCTTCGCGTATCAATATCAAATCGTCACATTCAGTTTTCTTCGACAATACGACATCTCTGGCTACGAGACCAGAAGCGACCTCTTCAAAAGAAGCAAGTAGCAGCAGAGCAAGAGGAATGACTGAAACATTGAGAATCATTCTAATTGATACTGATTCTGAAAATATAAAAATGCATGAAGGAATTAATCATTATATCAGAGACACTGGCTTTTCCGCGAATAGTGTGTATATTTATAAAATTTTAAATAAACCAGACTTTGTCACAACAATTTACAATGTGAATCATTGTTCATCACACAGTAAATAAGTAGAAACTTGAGTTATTTTTAACCTCTAAAATTAAATTGCTTTTGCCTTTAAGGCCTCGCGGATGTTTTATATTATAATAATATGTAATTTATAGAAATAAAATTCTAATGTATTTTTTAATGAATTAAGTTTATAAAAACTATGAATTTTCCATCCGTATTGACGCGTTATATACAGATAAAAACACATTCATATGTACCAGAGGCGTGCACGCTATATAATCGATAAAGCTGCATAACTATAATTTCTGCGAAATAATATACGTAATGTGAATAAATACTTATAAATACTTAATACTTAGTATTTATATATATATACTCTAATATAAACAAGATCAAAATCGTTTCTTTTTACTACAACTTATCGTTCACATATTTGCTTAGTTTCATTTTGAATCTATTTATTTCCTCCTCCTTTCTTATGTTTTCTGGCATTTCATTAAAAATCTTCATCGTACTGTACATCATCGATTTCGGAGATTTAGCCTTCTTCCTGAATGGCAGTCTCAGACTATTTTTTCTCCTTGTATGTTATTCGTGTTCATGTTGATTTGCATCAATTTTTCGTATAAATTCTGGTGATATTTTCGTAGTGACAATTTTATAAATAAATACCATTACATTAAAATATATTTTTTGCATAAAAATCATCATATTAATTAATTGTCAGCCAGAATTTGTTTTCTCATCTATAATATACTTTTATCCTCTCTATAAAATTTCTACTATATTAATTCATGTTTGTCATTTATAAGATACGCTACCATAGATAAAACTCTAAACCATTATAATATTCTATATCTTCTCATAAATAAACCTCTTATTAATATATAAAAAGTAATTATTACGGAGAACACATTCTTATTGTGAAGTTGTAATTATTCAGAACATAGGTCTGTGATGTTTTAAATACTAATTAAATGTGTTAATTATAAAGGTATACATATAAAATCAATTTTATCGAAAAATAGTGTTGTTGCGCTACCGGTATTCGAACCTGGATCTCTTTACCAATCCGGGAAAGGTGCATTACCAACCATGCTAGACATGCGACAGTATTTTTGTCGACAAATTTTCGAACCCATATGTTACACTTTTTCAAATTAATACATCTATCGATCCATTATTTCAAAGCCATCTACATTGTATTTAAAAAGTAATTAAATACATCGAAAAAAAAGTATATATATGTATAAATTAGTACTTGTTTAAACCTGTTTCTTAACGGTATTTTATTTAACACAAAATTAATTTAAGCTGAGAGCCGTTCGTAAAATAAAATATTTACTAGTAAGCAGGTATAACATATTTTTTTTATCTACTATATACGAAAATATTCCTAAGCTATATTATATATTTTTTTTAAATTAGTAATATTCCTCTTAATAATTATAATATTAAACGATATACTTATATAATGATATGTTATAATTCTTGTTTTGATATAGGTATATATAATAGTATATTCTACAGTACCGTCAATCGTAAATTATTACTTGTTTTGATCGTAATTTTGAATTTAATCTGTATTATATACCTGTGATAGTATTATCCACCATATATATTAATTAACCTGTTAAAGGAGCAAAAACAATTATTTACTTCTCATGTCACATTAATTTATAGTATTTTTCCCTAATATTATCTAAATTAATCAATTAATTGTAAACTTTGTGTGTCTTAATACAGATTATTCTTGCCAGACAAGGATAGTTCGATATCAATTTTGTTTATATTGTATTGATAAAATAAAATTATAATAAGTCTAATAATAAAAAGTTTAATATATTCACCAGTTTAATCTATAAATCCTTTCTGAGAATTAACCGGTAAACCGAACGTCTCGCTACAGCATCCGACTTAACACTGAAGGATCTATTTGATTCATGTCAGATTTGATTGAAATTCTTGCTTAAATACTTCAAACAGCCTCCCAATTCTAGTCCTCGACACACCGATTCAAGTAGGCACTATTGAAATAATTCTCGAGAATGATCTGATCTCCTTCGATTCACGCTTCAAACTATCTCAATTTTTTTAAGCTAACGCGATCATAACAGCTTTATGCACTTTTGACAATTATTAGATACTACTTAAACCAAATTACTGAATGAACTTACGTTATCTATGAATTGAACTTCTAAATTAAAATCACATGTTCAGGTTAGGACATTACAGAAATCAAAGATGGTACTTACTCAGTATAATACCAAGAGCGAGCACTACATATAATCAAGAAAGGTGTGCACAATAATAGTTTCTGCATAAAAAATCAAGTGTACATATTTGTTTGATGTGTTCATAATTGACGATCGCGATCTCTATGAATTCTCGCCCTCTTAACTATGCTCTTCCACTTTTCTCGGCATCCAGTAGATCTAAAGGTTGTCACCAAAAATGACTATTGCCTTTTCCACTTGGTTGGTCCAACGGGTTGGGGATATTCCTCTTACTCTTCGTCTTTCGACGTGGCCCACTGCAACAGCTTCTCCAAGCCATTTTCTCTTCTCACAAGATAACCAAAAAATTGAAGGATTCGTCTCAGGTAAATGGTTGAGAAACTATCCTTGATGCTTAATTCCTGCATAATGAAGACTGTTTATGTAAATGCCTTCGATAGCTGGTTCCCAGGTTTCTGATTAACAATAAGCACACATATAATATATGAACTGCACTAACGTTTTTAATTTTACTGTATTTTTGGCTGATCGAAGCACGGGATGTAATAAGAATGACGCCTGTCGGTTACCGTCTTTTTAGCCTTCCGAAAAAAGGGCGGCAATACTCACACACACATATACGTACATTATTATAAATCAAGAAACCCAGTGATGCCAATCGAAGTATTAAGGAGCGTAAACAGAGATATTCGTGCGTCTCGCCTCCAGTACCACATCTCAAAGGATTATCTTAAGGGTATCTTTCAGGATCCATGATTCCATACCATGTGAAAGTATAGAATACACTAGAGACTGTACAAACCTGTCTTTCTTTGTCTTAGAAATATCGCGGATTTTCCATATTTTGTCAAGGTCCAATTTTCTACATTATTTTTTAATGCGACAGAGTAGTGCAGCCATTTCTTCTTCTGATATAGCGATCCAAATCGTATCATCCGTAATCATCCGTAGATTGGAAATCTTTCTGCCTTCAATCTTTACTCAACTATTTCAGTTCTCGAGCTCATTTATCATGATGTATTTTGATTTGTTAAATATGTGGATTCACGCACAAATAATTATGCATACTGAACCGTTTTAGTGAATAGATTTTTTCTGTATATCTTTCTTATTGTTTTATCTAATTTGTTTTAAATATCATAGAACTACAATATGTTCTAACATCGCAACTTCACAAATAAAAATAAACTATTTTTTCTAATGTATAAACAATCAAAAGTGATTTATATAAATTAAATTATAATGAGAATTATTGCGTGTTATAATGTACATTTTGAATTATTCATATACTTATATACTCTTAGACATGACACCTTATCAAAACGACGACCAGATTTATACCTTATGGTGGGATAAAATTCCGTGGACTGTATCGATTTAAATTAATGGTTAGTTGACGTAATCCAAATTGGAGCAAGAAAGGAATAATGGCAGATGAATCTGGCCTACTTTTATCTAAAGTTCTGGGTTGGACGTCAATTTTCGCCTCCACTTGACTCGCACTTTTATAGTGAAGAACAGAGATATCACTGCACTTCCGAAGATGTGTAGAACACTGCTTCGTCGTGATCCGGATTTGTACACACGGCGACAATTTTGATCCACAAGAAAAACATGTTGACAGCTCGGTGCCGAAATGCAAATGGAGTATTCAACTTGCGTCAACACCTTATATTAAATTATTATTTGATTTTCGCTATACTCAGGTATGTTGCAGTAAATTATATGATTATATCTGTCAATCCGTATGCATTTATTGATATAATATAATTTGATATATATTCACTGATCAATAAATACATATTATAATTTTTATATATAACAATAAACATGGCATTAGTTTACTCAACCTCTACAGTATGTCATTTGCGTTGATTTTTAATTCTGGTGAAAGCAAAATGATAATCGAAGCAGAAAACATACTATATTTCTAATATAATCTTGTTGAAAGAACGACGAATGAAAAGAATAGCCCCCACGCAAAGCAGGTTTTAAAAAATGTAAAAAATTGATATTGAAAAATAATGAACCAACTATTTACGCCCGTTATTAGGAGAGAACTTGAAATAATTATATTATTATTCGAGTATTTTTTTAAACTCTTCTAGTTGTTATTCTATTCAATATTTATGCTTGAACAATTACGTAGCAACAACATCCATTTTTTGTGTCAAATTCTCTCGAATACTAATGACGTATTTCAAGATTACCTTTGTCAGATTTTTTGTTGTTGATTTATTATATTTTATTTAACACTTGTAGATCAACATACGAATCACGTAATACTCTTTATTTTAATTGTACATATTTCGTTTTAATATTTTATGAAACATAAAACGTTAAAAAAAAATTTTTTTTTAGATTTATCATATTTATAGGGAGCAGCGGTATTCGATATTTTTTCAATTGGACTAACATAGGCTAATATTTTTGAAAATCTACTACAGCTAGAAATGAAATTTTTGAATTTAAAAAGTCGTCAATAACTTGATTTCAACCTTAGATTACGAATGAGAATAGTCAGATGCCATGTATTTTCGATTTTATTTTACTTACCGAACAAACAATAAGGCGACTTGAAAGATTTGATATATGGATCTACAGAAGAATGCTTAAAATAAGCTGGATGTATAGAGTTGGATAGAGGAATAAATCCGAAAACTTCAACATCTCGGATATATAGTAAGACATCCGGAAAAGTATAAGATCATGCACCTCATAATTCAGGGAAAGATTTCTGAAAGTCGGGGCCCTGGAAGAAGGAGAACATCATGGCTGAAGAACCTGAGACAATGATTTGGCCAGTCTACTGTAGAGCTTTTCCGAGCCGCAGTAAATAAAGTTATGATAGCTAACCTCCGTTCAACGGATAGAGCACAAAAAGAAAAAGAAGAATAGCGTGAGTACGAAAACATTTAAAAACTGATCGATGAAAGTATTCAGTAGCACTCCGCTAATATGTCAAGCAAAGCAAGGAGTTTTTCAGTTACGAGTCTCATAAATGCCTAAAAATATACATTTGTGTTTTTTTTTATGAAAGTATAAATTTTATAAGAGACAAGAGACCAGTTTTATTTTGAATATTAAATTAATAAACTACATGTTACGACTATTTAATGAGATAAATTATTATATCTTACAATGCAGTAGTAGAGACTCATTAATTTTACATTGGCGCCCAATTTTCTTAGTCACGCCACTGATAGGAAGCTCCGTTTATACGCAAACAAAATTAAACTTTGTAATATAACGTAAACGAAGTAACGTAATAAATAAAAATATTTCACTAAATAATAAAACGCTCGTATTTAAAATACTTACACATATATTCATAAGGACAAACCTTTATACACTTTGGCATTTAAATAAATATATGTTAGAGTAATTATGCAAACGAAGTAGGTATAACACATTGATCTCGATGTGGGATGTATGTCAAAAATGCTACAAATATAATATGAGACAATGAAAAATGAAATTTGTGGCTTATTATGTTAATTTTTTTTTGTTAATTTTAACCGGTTGGTATTTTAAAATTATTTATTACTTACAAAGTTAAATAATTTATAAAAAAAAATATTTTTGAAATATATTTAAACGATAAATGTGCATGAAAATAAATGAGGTTAAAGCTCAATATTTTGAGTACATCCAAATCCTCGTAGGAACCAATTACTGGGATTTATCCCGTAAGGGATTGTCATCAAGATATAAATGTCTTGCAGAGACGAAGCCATTATTTGTATTTACATGGGTAGTTTGGAAGTCTTATACATTACAGGTCTTAAGTGATCACTTTATAAAATGAAACGTTCACCTATTTACCCATGATACCATATCTATCATTTTTTTGGAAGTTGTATATATGTTATCATATTGGAACATTTCAATTATTTATTACCACCTATGCTGTCGCCATATATGGATTTTTTTGAAAATTTGTTATTCATTTTAATGTAACAGTATAGATGTCGCTGAATCTGAGACTATTTTATTTTGACTGAAGTATGGGGCTATATCCTATATATGAAATTCATTCGAATTATTAACATATATATTAGAATACGTCTAAAAAGGCATTATATTTCAATTTTTTAAACTTAATATTTAGACCAATAATTTAACTTCATATTAAGCTATTATTTGTATTTACATGGGAAGTAAGTTTTATTGTGTAAAGTGATCACTGAAGCCAGCCGATGATAGGTGTAATACCCAAGACTTCCATACTTCCCATATAAATACATATAATAGCTTCGTCTTTGTGAGACATCTATATCTTGAAGCTAGATCTATTTGGATGAAGAAAATGTTCTGAAGGTGTTCTATCCTCTGGCCGCAGCGAAACAATGTTACAGTAAATATTAAAATTGATTTTATACTTCTAGTTAAAAAATTTTGCAGTTTTATTTTAAATTACATTTTTTAGGAGACGCGGATGAGGCTCGATTTGTAACTTTGACAAATAGGGGACCACTTTTTGTTTCTAAGTTGGGTATTTGGTTTGGACATGTAGTACGCACGACTGGTAAAGTATTGGAAAAAAGATTTATGTATCAGCAGTAGAATAAGAAGACCGGAATCAATAATTTACAAGAAAAGAACGCCAGATGGAGCTGACAAAAATTTTTTGAAATCATTTTCATCTCCGTCAGAAATAACTCGATTTATTAATTTACGAAATAAATACATGATAATAAAAATATTTTCATTATTGGAGAGAAGGTTGACTGATCTTTTATCCATTTCCAGTGGGTTCTACACAAGTCATTGAACCATCTATGAATTTTTTATACATTTAAATCAAAAAATAATGTTATTAGAAATATATACATATAAAATCAATTTTATCGAAAAATATTGTTGTCGCTACCGGAATTAGAACCTGGATCTCTTCTAATCCGAGAAACGTGCATTAACCAATTATACTATACCAACACAGTGTATTGACGACAAATTTTCGAATTTATATGTTACACTTTTCAAATTGATACATCTATCGTTCCATTATTTGAAAGCCATCTTCATTATTTTTACGGAATCTCAAATACCTTTGAGTAAACCGATAGCAGACGCCAGAATTAAGAATTCATTTTTATTAAATTTTGAACACGTTGATACGACTTATATATTATTAGGAGAACACATTATTATTGTGAAGTTGTACAACAAAATCAACAACAATATTTTTCGATAAAATTGATTTTTGTGTATTTCTTTCTAATTTTTGTGTATATCATTTAATTAGTATTTAAAATATCACAGACCTATGTTCTGAATAATTATAACTTCACAATAAAAATGTGTGTAAAAAACGATACATAGTTAAAATATTAGAATAAAAGAACATGTTAGGTGCCTCAGTCATAATAATTTCTCCGATCTATCTATTAGAAACAGGGCACTTTTTTAAAAAAGACAACAGCATTTAAATTTATATACCTAAACAATAATTTTCCATAAATGTTAGAAATTAAAAAAACCTCTTAATACTGAATCTCTTATAATTTATTACCAAATAAATTCATTAAATAATTCACAACTGAATATATTCCCCATTTCAATATCAGCGTCTCCTCCCTCCATTCTCACCACGACTGAAGACACGCCCTTGCCCAACAATTGATTGATGTTATTTATAGATCAGTTAGTATGCGTCCGTCCTGACGAAGATACAGTAGTATCGTAACCGGATGACGTTAAATTAATCAAAGTGGTTTATATATTTAAAAAAATAATAATTAAGTAAGCCCAAAGTTACCACTATGAACGTCAAAATTGGCAAAAATTAATCTAAAAAGAATTTCAATCCATTATATAAACAAATAATGGATAAAATGAAAATAGAACAGTATTAAATTGAAGCTTAAAAGGGTTTCATTGAAAGGGCAACAGGATTATTAGTTAAATAACTCAAGGATCCTTTGAGGCTTCCGCTCACCCACTATCTAAATTTGAAATTAATTAAATTTTCCTAAATCATATAAAAAAAGAGAAGAAACACCGACATTTAGAACAGAACCTCTTTACAAATCACTGGTCCACCCCACATATCGATTTCGGCGTAGGCTGACATACTAGCGAGCTGATAAATTCGTCTTCCAATATATTTATGCTACCAATTGAATTCTGCAAAAGATACCTACCTGTTAATAATTTGTATTTTATTTTTTCGTAGAAAGCAATCACTTTGTAGTTTTACATATTAGATTAAATAAAACAATCAATTTGTCTAAAACTACGAATTTTATTAAATGTTAACTGGTTTCGCTTAGCTCAAGCTTCGTCAGAGCGTATTTAAAACTAACTAAATAAATACAAAAAGAGTGCACTTATATATATATAAAGAGGGAGATAGAATATAAAATTACATGCGAAAGAGAGAGACAGAATACATACACATACATTTAGACAGAACATGAAAGGAGGGGAAAGAACAATGTTGATGGATATTAAATTGATTTAAAAGGAAACACACCTGGATAAAGGTTTTGGTTATTAAGAATTATTGTTAGTTTTAAATACGCCCTGACGAAGCTTGAGCTAAGCGAAACCGGCTGGCATTTAATAAAATTCGTGATTTTATACAAAATGATTGTGTTTTATTTAATCATTTTTTTGTATTTTAATGTTAAAATATTTGAGTAATTACGTCACTATGCATTCGGCTGCAATTTAAGGTTAGAGTTATTCGTTTGTACGACTGCTTGGATGTATATTTTTTTCAAACTTGTTAATACTCCGGGAAATACTGTGCTAGGAAAAATATAAGAGGAAAAATTCTATTATATATTTGAACAAAGGACAGGCTTCAGCTACAGGGTAAGGATACATGAAAAAAAAAAGTGAAAGAGTGAGTATGGAACATTGCACGAGATTGGTTAACTCATTTTTTTATTTTACAAGTAAGTGTGTAGTGTCAACCACACAAAGAATTCCATTTATATAAATAATACTTAATAATTTGCAGGAGTACCTGTATATAAAAAATAAAATAATAATATGTTTTAAGCTCATCACATCTCGCCGGATTCCAAAGGAGTAAGACATTTCTGAATCTAAAGTAGACTATTCACTTTATCTACCTTCATACACAGGCAGGCTCCGTATGCAGTTCAACATACTGAAGAAGCCTTCTGAAATAACTTCCGAGCAATCGAAGATTGTATTGGTTTCGATGACATGATCGATTATTTGAAGTCCATCCAAAGAATATTCTGTGACGGGGGTCGTATCACTTTGCTGCCAGAATTCTCTACGAGACACTGCATCTACGCGCGAATAGCCAGTGCCTTACTGTCAACTGAGCGGGGATTATCTGTGCGTCCACCGTCTGATCAGTACGTATTTCTCCATCAGCACGTAGCGTCCGCTCCACGACATAAACTTAAAATTAATTTCGACGTACATTTTGCGGGTAATTTGCATTAATTTTTTAATTTGTTTTTAGTGTATAGTTAACCACTATTTTGAATAAAAGTTTAATATTCTGAGAAAGTGTATATTTTTATTTTTGTGTTGTGCTAACCTGCTCAGAACATGTAATATTGAAACTCATGTAGCTATTGGTTTAAGTATATTCTTCCGACAACTACGATAATTCTTCTCTTTACAGGACTTACTTCTTCCGATTTATAGATATTCTTTACGTGTTTTACGAGGCTTCTATCCATGTACTTAAAAATTGTGAACAGCGTAAAACTTATTAAAAAGAACACGTTAATAAATGTGTTTATTTTGAATTGTTATTTGTACGAAAATTGATGTTGTGAATATTTAAAAATTGTTTTATTGTATCGAAAAATGTTAAAATAATGTTAACTTCTGTCCTGACACACAATTCTTGCCTAATTCACATTAATATATTTTCACATGCAAGATCGCCGATTGTTGAGGTTTCTAAGAGAACCATCCTCTCATATCTGCTTTACCTGGACGTGCCAGGTCTTCCGCGAACGTCATCTATTTCTGGTGCCATCAACACTTGCGTCATATATCTTTATTACCATTCTCTCCTCATTCATCCGTTCCATATATATGACCATACCACCTAAGTAATCCTTTCTTAATATTACTCACTATATATACTAAAATCAGCTTTACATTGTTTCCTTGTTTCTTCATTCTTTACTCTGTCATAAATAGATTTTCCACATATACGCCATAGTGATCTCATTTCTACTACATTTAGTCTACTTTCGTTCCTTTTCTGTCTGCTCCAAGTCTCACTTTTTTACATCAGTGTCGGTAACAGGACTCCATTGTACTCGTATACAGCTGATCTGAACCGAGGCCGGTTGACAAGTTTCCGTTAGACATAATTCCATTCAAAGCGCCGTTCACATTATTCCTTGCAGCCACCCTCATTTTGACATCATTCTCAGCCTTTCCGTTTCTATCAAACATACTTCCCAAATACACAAACTCATCTACCTGTTCCAAAAATTCATTACCTAGCCAGTAGTAAACTATAAATATATATGTAGGTAATGGCATTTACCCATTTACTTGGATTTAAGACATATATTTCAATAGCTGAACTACCATCATGCTGTTTCCCAGCAGATAAAGGTAGGGAGGATAGAATTCCACACTCGTCTATTCTGATATGCCACTCTTGCCTATTTCTCTTTCCAGCATCGTCTCATGCAGCATACAGCGCCGGCGCTAGACTTTTTGCCGCCACAGGCAATAATTTTTTTTCCGCCCTAGTAACTTAAGGGAATATGGTGTTTTCAAGTTTTGTAAAACCATCCCCATAAATTGGCCGCGCCCCCTAAATCGACTTCCCGCGTTCCACAGACGTTAGGGGCGGTATTTTGATAGGCTGACATTATGAAACTTACCCTAAGGCGATTTTTAACCAAAAAAGTTGTCTTCAAATTTCTGCTTTATTAGGAAATAACTATTAAATACTAATTAAATGTATCAATTATAAAGATATACATATAAAACCAATTTTATCGAAAAATATTGTTGTTACGCTACCTAGATTTGAACCTGGATTTCTTTTTCCAATCCAACACTGGTGTTAACTATAAATTTCTGCTTTATTTGGAAATAACTATTAAATACTAATTAAATGTATTAATTATAAAGATATACATATAAAATCAATTTTATCGAAAAATATTGTTGTTGCGTTGCCGGGATTCGAACCTGGATCTCTTTTTCCAATCCGGGGAAGGTGCATTACCAACTATGCTACAGCGCCAGTACTTTTGACTACAAATTTTCAAACCTATATGTTACACTTTTTCTAATTAATACATCTGTCGTTTCATTATTTGAAAGCCATCTACATTGTTTTTACGGAATTTCAAATACCTTTGAGTAAATCGATAGCAGACGCCAGAACTAACAATTCATTTTTATTAAATTTTGGACAAATTGATACAACTTATATATTATTAACCTTTACCATACCATGATATAAAATACCCGAACGCAGCCAAGCTGTCAACTCGTGTTACCGTAAATAACAGTTAAAAAAAATGTTTTTATTAGAATGGCTTTAATGGCAAGTATTTACTCTAAATATTGAGCATTCAATTTTGAAAACATGATTAATAACATAATTTAGAACATTCATTAAATCCTATACAATGTGTCCTTCCTTCTTATCTCTCTTCATTGAATTAGTAAGAGAGAGATAATTATATTTGTATGTTTGTTGTTCTTTTCGCAGGTAAAAGTAGTGTGTGATCTCTGTCTTTCATATCTCAAAATGTATTTTTACCAACGTATTAATTTTACAACGGATTGAATGGAAAAAATAATTGGTTTTGTACGATTCCTTTTTCATAATTGGTTTTTCACTATTCATTCCTGAGCGCTAATATTTTCTTTAGGATTATCTAAAATATGAATTTTATGTTGCATGTATTTATTGAAATATTACAGGCTTAATTATGATGGTAGATCTGTGTTACTGTATGGTTTGGGAAGGGTTAAGGAGAACACATTCTTGTTTTTAATGATTAAAACATCACAAGAAGAATGTGTTCTCCTTAATAAATAACTATTATGTTATTTATGTATATTTTTCGGCCGCCCTTTTTGATTTGGCCACCACGGCCAGGCGCCTACTCTGCCTGTGCGTAATGCCGGCGCTGCACGCTTGTCAATTGTTGATGTTCTAACACGAAGCTCCTTCAATATTTGATCTTATGCTAGGTCTTCTGCTCTACGTCAGATCTATCGATGTAGGAATATGTGTGTGGGTATATGTTGTATCCGAATGATTATGCAGGTGATGTTTTGAATGATAAGACTACTTAATGTAAGAGTTAATAATTAATCCACTACTCTCGTTTCCGATTGATAGTCGCGAGATATATTATATATTGTATCGTATTCTCGTGGAAAGCACTAGATGCGTGGTCCTGATGCGCAAAATTCACCATACTGTCTTCCATCCACATCAGTTATCATTCTCAAGGAAAAAAATAATAAAATAAGTTTTAGATTTACAGCATTATAGATAGAATAAGAAAATATTAGAGTCTATAAGATAATATAGCATAAAAAATAATATCACATCAGTGTGATTTCAATAAAAGATTTTCAACAAATCGTTCATTTTCAACAAATCGTCTACAACAAAATTAGCAACCAGCATTAAAACCAGATGTGAGAATAAACATTATAATTTACTACCTCTTCAAAATTTTACAACTAAGACTTTCTTTCACAACAATTAGACACAAGAACCTTTGCTCTTCAGGAGCGATCCATAATTTAAATTTACTTTTTGATGTTCCGAGTCACCCCAGGAATGTACGCTTGGTATCTTCTCGCACCGCAAACGTCATAAAGGCTGGGTCACCTACTTCCTGGCGTGGCTCCTAAAGTAGCGCAGAAACCCTTGCGTCCTCATGTTGTAAAATAGATTGAGCAGATTGAACCCAATCGTGTTCCCATCATGCTCAGGCTCGTGAGTAATCCTTCACGAAAAAATTAGTATTGTCGTCCAATTACGCCTCACGGACGTCGTAACAGGAAGGATTTTTTTACATACTGTAAATACACAACCACAATAACAAAAACGATTGAAAAACATGGTACAGCGTAATACAGATGCCTAATATGTTATATTATTCTCACCCTTCCTTTTATAAACATGAAATCACATTTTTTTAAATATTCATTTGACGAGCTGCTTATTGCACAAGCTCTCGACCCGTCAGTAGAACGTGGCATAGAGAAATTCCTTCCCGTGGTACAGTGTTGCCATTTGCGAAACATCAACTTGAAACAATATCTCGTGGCGGGTAGGTACTATAACATAACGTTATAATATGTGGTCAGATCTGGGTATGAAAATAACAAACCACGGTTGACACTTAATTTATTGTTAGATACAGTTTATAAATGTGGAGAAGTTTGACCGTACAAAGTTGTTACGCGTAAATAGTTTACAAAGGCGACTTGTGAAGCTCTTGTTGGAAAGGCGGCACTCATGTCAGTTGGTTGGGAGTTTCGTTCGAGAGACGGCCTTCTAAACAGTTTCCGACCGCATTCATATTGCTACATGATGTCGATGCTGTGTGTGTTTACGGCTGCTAAGAATTTTTTTTCACGCACCGGTAACGCTCGGTGCATTCAGTATCTCCAGGCGGTAATGACAAGAGCGGAGGCAATAGACCTCTCTTGACCCATTTTCTATGGACTATGCTACAAACATACACTCCTAATTTGTTAGTTATTCACTCTGCGTATACAGATTTTCCACACGTATCGATTGCGTTTCTACCGCGTTCATTCTACTTTACTTAACTTTTATACATCAGTCTTGTCACCAAAACTTAATTGTGCAACGCTAGTCTTACTGCTTGTCTTGATGCTCGAGCGACGACATGAAAGGAGTGGCAGACATCTGATGGATACGCGAACAGAGATGGAAGTTAATAAGGAAGCTATATACGTATCATAGACCAGTAAATGAATATACATGAAATAAAGTGTATATCTAGGAGAGGGGTTTGAAACATTAGTTGCGGAACGAGGGCCATTCTACACACATTTTTGATGGAAACATAAATCCGATAGTTTACGAAACATTTATGCAATAGTAAAAGTTTTACTCTTTGTGTTAAAACTTTGAGTAAACATGACGCATTTTTACATTAATTCATATTATATTATCGGCGTTTAAATTTTCGTTTCAATCGAGTCATATTTTTAAAAAAAGTCGCGGGACTATAAGATTACGTAAGTGGTACCAAAGTGATCACGTGGCGGTCTGTGACACCTATTTCCAAATTTCTTCTATCATTTCATGAGTATAGAAATATTGTTATACTTTTACGCTACTACTTTTATTTTATGCTTTTGAGACGTCTATATTTCACACAAAGGTATAAGCTTCAAATATATCCGGTATTACTCAAATCGCTCGTGCTTCAGGAAAGGTATTCGGTAAAAAGCTTTTCAATTCAAGCCTTTGTGTCCTTTGAAGAATATAACCTTTTTTCAGATTGAAATTGAAATATTCGTAAACGAAATACGCTATTTAGCCTGAATTGCCCTTATAAATAATGTTTTTTGTATTCATTGATAAGAAGTAATGTTTTGTGTAAACCAGGATTGCTAATATTATTCTATTTAAATCATGCACGTGTGCAACATATGTTATTTACAAATTGTAAATACAATTACTATAAAATGGGATTTATTATAACAGTTTTTAAAAGCAGAATGAATCCAAATATACAATATATATAAATATATTTTTATATTAAATAAAAAATATTATTAATGGTAAGTACCTATTTAATGTACTTTTACACACATCAATTAATTGTGTAAAACTAAATCAGATTATATTTATTAAACCAACATATAATCTTCATTCATGTCACAAAGTCGTGTCAAATTGTTTACATCTGTCCATCCGTGTCGCATAGCAATATATATAAACAATATATATATATATGGAGCGCCACAATCTTCAATCCTGATACATAACTTTCGCATCATCCACACTTATACAATTTCTCATGCAAACTCGTTAATTGTCGACTAGAAGTATTTTTCAGCATCTGATTTACTTAATCAAGCCAAGTCTTCCGCGGATATCGTCTATTTTAGGTGCCACCATCACTCGCATCATATATCTTTCTTACCATAACAAAACCACCTAAGCGATCTCCGTACATAATATATTCCCAATAATTACTCATTTCTCCCTTTCTCCTAGCAACATACCCAAAGGCATTATATCATAATTGTATTAATTACTCATGTTAATTTTATAATAATTTACATATTATTAATAAAACGAATCTTGAGATAATTTAGTTCTCTAAATCCCTCATCAATTTTGACTAAATCAATTAGCATTAATCCTTTAAGTCGTCCGTTTTATCAGGATTACAGAGACGCGGGTAAATCATCTCAAGAATCCCGAATCCTTGCTACAGCTAACTGAAAATTACTTCTCGCGAGTGTTGAGTAAATAGAGTTCCGCGCGACGGTAAACAGTTAATCTACCTCCTCAAATAGCTGTGCGCCTGATACTTGGGATGATAATATATCGTAAGTAGAATCTGCTCCAGAGTGACTACGATACGATGGCAGGAAATATTCAAACACAATATGGATGGATATACATTTAACAGGGATTACACTAATTATAGTTAAAATATTTAACGAGTTCAACCCACAGCCGAATTAGACAATTTGTATAAATAAATCACCGAGCGCTTTAAACGAATATGCGTGTTTATCAAACGCTTCCTTGATTTACGAATATTAGGTAAAATTAGGTAAAATCATGTAAAATTAGGTAAAATCGTCATAATATATTACAGTCTGACATGACATGTTTATTATATTTGAAATAGACTTTTACCACGTAACCCTAATAACTCGTGTACGAAATCTAATATTACCAAAAATATGTACTATTAAAAAACAATAGAATGTTGCGTAGATAAGAACGGTTTTATTTTTATTTACCTAATATATTTTTTAATATATCCTGCTAATGGTGAACGCGAAAATTAGTTGTAAACAATATCGTACAACGTAATATCGTATAAGAAAAATGTTAATAAAAATAATTTATCCTAAAAGGGATAAAATTAAGTTAAGTCGTTTAATTTAGATCATCTAAAAAATATGAATATTTTAAATGCGATTAATGAAAGAATTGATAATTATTAAGAATCCAGCATTTTACCCAAAATGGGTGAGATAGCATCAGGCAAATTGTTTGAAAAAATTGGGAGCAAAACACAAGAGACAGGGAAATAAAAAGCTGTAAGAAAGTTGTGAAAAAATAAAGATTATATTAAATACTGGATGCACACCGACAAAAGAAGAAGATTAAAATAAGTACATTAGAATGATAAAATAAAACTTTTGTGTCTTAACGCAGCACATCCGTCGTAGGATGGATAAAAGTCTGCAGCTTGAATACCCATTTTAAATGATGAAATGATTTTCATAGAGATAAATAAGTTGAAAATGGTGTACGGACGCCTGAAGTTTATTACCAAGAATGTATCATTACTATTAACGATCAGTGTCAGATAAACTAACTTGATCGTTTATATTAGTGAAATATTCTCTACAGTACCTAGTACCTACTACCCGTTAGAAAATACATACACACATTTGCCTTATAATAATGTAGATGTACAAAAACTGAGATCACATTCTTTTTTAAATTATAATTGAGTTCTTTAAAAATATAGTTTACAAGCTGAAGTACCCGGCGTTGCCCGACCTTTTCGCAGAGAGAAGAGGCTTTATTTATAGGGAAATGGGGTAGCTTTTTTTATCGCCAAGTGTGCAAAATTTCATCAAGAAGTACCAAAATTCTATTTTAAGGAGCTGGGAAAGGGGAATGTGTGTGGTTTTTCGAAATCTCGTGTAAACAGTGATCTTCATCTTGTTTTGAAGGACAAGTTTGCAAAAATTCATCAAGCTTGAAATAAGACTGTAGATTTGTATAAAATACAAATAAACCAACAGACACTCTTCTTTACATATGTAGTTAGATAGATATGATTTACTCGTTTTTTTTCAACAGCTCAAACAAGAATAAGTGAATAAACAGTACATATTATATTCATATAATGTATCTGTCTTGTAAAAAATCATATATTGTTTTATACAATTACGTTTATTTTAAATATATGTACTCCTTATTGAAAAGTTAAAACATTTTTACAGTTTTTCGGTGTTTTGTTATGATAGTCGAGTCGACAATCCTTTAATTTGCATATTGTTATCTATGAATTCAAGTAAGAAAATAAAAGTTTCTCAATTATGATACACTCTGCTTTCATTCCGGTAAGTAAGGGAATTCATGAAAATGGATGTGCTGATAAACTGGTCAAGGAGGCCACTCTTTCCGGAGTTTTCCCCCATCAATTCCATATCCCGATGTATGACAGACTTAATTTGGTAAAAAAACTAACTAATTCTATTTGGACTGCACAATGTATGGATCCAAATAATCATAAGGGTAATCGGCTTAATAATTCAAAAATGTATTCCCCGCACCTCCTGGTTCTCCAAAAAGAAAGTCTCCAAAAGAAAAAATATCTCTAGAATGAGAATTGGGCATTGCCAGGTAGCCTCACATTTATTCAGATTGAACTTAATAGATTCCCCAATGTGTGAGTGTGGTGCTGAGGACGAAACCCTTGACCATATCTTTTTTGCCTGTCCATTGCGGATCACAGGTTTTTTTTACAGTAATCTCGTCATTGGTAATTGTCAAGTTCCGGTTAACTTGTGTCATCTTCTTTCCCTTAACTCACCACAATTAATCTATATAATAGCAAATTTTTTGATGGACAATGGTATTATCTCGTAATATTATATTTCCTATTCTATAATATGATTGTACTTTTTTCTGAAAAATATAGTTTTAACTTGATTGATGACGAGAGAATAGCCCAGAAAACGGAGATGTTTATTGTACGCTTAAATTAATCAGTTATTGATTAGTTAAGGTACTTATTTAAATAATAATATTGTATTTAATTGAATAATGCTAAAATTTTATCGATAAACCAATGACAACATTATATGAAATCCATAGAACACACAATTACTGAATTTTAACCTACATAGGCGACACTGTTATTAAATAAATAATAGACATCTCATAGAGACGAAGCTATTTTTTTATTAAATTTAATGGAAATATATAGAAATATAGGTAATTTATTTAACAACAGACCCTTTTAGATGAAAATCCAGTGATTGTGTGTTCTTAGAACATATTTAAATATTACTAATAATATACTGGTCAAAATAATAAAAATATATAAAATTGAAAAATATTGATTTTTCAGGCATATTCTAGTATAATATGTTAAAACATTTTACAGATAAAGAATATTGCTTTAAATAATTTCAAAAAATAATTAGATTTTCATTGTGACATATATGGTGTCTCAGGGAAATGTATTATCAAATTTAGTCCATAGATGGCGATAGTGTAATGGTACTCAAAGTGTTTCCACATATTAACTTTAAAAAATTTGATAGATATGGAAATTAAATTATGGGTGAGAATTGGTGAACGTTATATTTGTATAAAGTACTCACTTAAGCTAGCCGAAGACAGTTCGTAAGCCCTGTAATTACCCATACTTCCTTATATTTCCATTAAATATAATAAAAAATGACTTCGTATTTATGAGATATCTATTATTTGTTTGATAATATTATGTGTTTAGATTTAAAGGAATATATATTGTTCTAAAACATGTTGGCGATAAACAGTAAAACTTAAGTGGGTAAAAGAATATTTTATATTTATTGTTGATTTTTTTTGAGTAAATTAATTGAACGAGAATTAATATGGATAAATACAATTAAAATATATTCCATCACTTAAAATATAAGCAATTAAATAACGTATATTTTAAATTACACGCGCAGTTGTTTGAGTGGAGACGGGCCTTACTGACAGCATTCAGAATAGGTACCGCCAACTCGATATTACGTTAGGGCAATACTTTCAACTGCAATATAGATGCCACTACCACGTGTGCACGTGTGTATATACGTTAGCGTGTGAATGACATTCCAACTCGTTCGTACGAGATTTCGTATCATAGACAAAGCCAAACTCGGACCCCAGAGACGCTTTATAACGACATTATTTCCGTCACTGCGCTGCGCAGTCACAGTTTGTGCAACCGAACGTGCCTTCTGTCACACGAATTGGTTCGTAATTTTAATCTGTTTTATAACTAATCACACTATGTAATATATTGTGTAGAATAATTATAAATTATATTTTTTAACGAAATTTTTATTTATATGAAAACACATTTTTGCAATTTTAGAACATTTTCTGTGATATATTTAATACAAATCAATTAGAAAAACATATAGAATATAAGTTCAAATTTTGTTGTAAACAATTTAAGTATTTTAATGAATAATTTGTAAGTACCGTTGCCGGATATTCCCGGTGTAGCATCGCGATTGCGATGTTGCGCATGCGCAATGTTTTCCTTCATCTGTTGACTCACCGCATGCAACATTCACATAGTGTGGCCATCTTATAGTGAGTGGAATTAAAATGTTCAAGACAATAGATCAGCCCGCCGACTGTAAGATACAGTCCGTCATTTGTTTCTTGAATGCACGAAACATGAAACCAGCTAACGTCCATCGCCAAGTGTGTCCTGATTTGGCGCCAAGTGATTTCCATATTTTCCTTCATCCGAAGCGGTTCCTTGGTGGCAAGCGTTTTGATGACGTTGATGAACTCAAAGACGGAGTACGGACATGGTTTTCATCCCAGGCGGCGTCGTTCTATGACGAAAGTATACAAAAATTGGTGCCCCGTTATAGCAAGTGCGTTAATAATGGTGGCGACTATGTTGAGAAGTAGTTTAAGGTATGTAGTGTCTGAAGAAAGTATAGTGTTGTAAAAATTATGTGTTTCTTTTAAAAAAATCCGGTATTTACTTAAAAAATGTGCCTCTATGTAATGTTTCTAATAAATTCGCTAATATCCATGATAGCCATGGTTTAGCGAATAAGGCGTCTGCTTAAAAATCATATTCTCTCTACCTCGCGTATATTCGAAACTTGTCGACTTGCTTTTACTTTCGCATATTTTAAAACATGAATATGCATGTATGTATGTTGTAAAAATGAAGTTATTTAAAAAAATAACCCGGTACTTACTTAAAAACGCACCTCGTATATGGTTTTGGTTAATTTATTTGACATCCTGATGAAGTAAATTGTATTTTCCGAAATCGGTTGGTGTATTAAATTCAACTCAAATTGTTTAAATATATTAATTAGAAAGATATACATATAAAATCAATTTTATCAAAAAATATTGTTGTTGCGCTACCGGGATTCGAACCTGGATCTCTTTCCTAACCGGGGAAGGTGCATTATCCAACTATGCTACAGCGACAATTTTCAAACCTATATGTTACCTTTTTGATATTAATACATTTAATCGTTCCATTATTTGAAAGAGCCATCTACCTTATTTTTACAGAATCTCAAATACCTTTGAGTAAACTGATAACAGACGCCAGAATTATCAATTTATTTTTATTAAATTTTGGACACATTGATACAACTTTATTATTTAGGAGAACACATTATTATTGTGAAGTTGTAATTATTCAGAACATAGGTCTGTGATATTTTAAAGCATAGTTGGATAATGCACCTTCCCCGGTTAGGAAAGAGATCCAGGTTCGAATCCCGGTGGCGCAAAAACAATATTTTTTGATAAAATTGATTTTATATGTATATCTTCCTAATTAATATATATAATTAGTATTTAAAATATCACAGACCTATGTTCTGAATAATTACAACTTCACAATAAGAATGTGTTCTCCTAAAAAAAACAAATTGTTTAAGAACAGTGATTCAAATAATTTTCGTTTCATTTTAATGTGATCTACCAAACACCAAAGACTAATGTTGAAACCAATCCGAAGTTGAACACCAAAACTTATAACACTATTTCTCTAGGTTTGGATATGATCGAATCGCGTTACTATAAGCTGAAAGTATGTACGTTGCACGTACGTGCGATCGTACGTACCGTTACATGAATGTAGACACTAATGCGACAGGTGAAGTGAAGTAGGGGAGAAGTTTCTGACACGCCCGCCCGCATTCTGAACAAACTAAGTACACTAACTGACTGCACCACACCAGTAACTATGTGGTGCCGTGCATAACTTCGTGGTAACGCAACTTTGTTTTACATAACAAGCGCAAAAGAGATCCTTTTATTTTTCTCAATATTTTTACGGAAGCAAAGAACTGTTGAATAAATACCGCCATCCAGCGGTGCCCGAGGGGAATCATGAATCCAAGTGACTGAGGAAATAATCAAACTCTGAAGAAATGCGTGCATGCATAATAATTAAAATAGCGAATAATAATTCCCTGGTTACAACCGCTCCCATAACGGTTCCGGGTGGATAGATCCAGTAGTCGATAGAAAACGGTTGACACTTGGGAAGGCTTTCATCTAGCAGTTGATAGAAAATGGTTGACACTTGGGTGAGCTTTCATCCGGCAGTTGATAGAAAACAGTTGAAACTTGGGGAGGCTTTCATCCAGCAGTCGATAGAAAACTGTTGACACTTGGGAAGGCTTTCATCGAGCAGTTAATAGGAAGTGCTTGATGGTGATGTACGTATAGTAAATGTAAAAAAAAATCTATTGTAGCTGTATGAAATATTATGAAAGAGCACACAATATTATTGTGAAGTTGCAGTTTTTTCAGAACATAGTTCTGTGCTATTTTAATACAAATTAAATGTAGGTATCAATTAAAACATCTATATATATAGACAAATTTAATTTATCGAAATAATATTTTTTGTTGCTTTCTGTTGGATACCAATAGCAACAAAAATTTTTTTTCAATAAATTGAATTTTTCCGTATATCTTTTTTATTGACACATATAATTAGTATTAATATAAAATATCGTTTAAAAGGTTGTGTAAAGTCATTTTATTATTATAAGCACGCAGATTTAAATCCCGTTCCCTCTCTAGAAATATTTCACTCTTAATATTTTGTATTAATTTGTCTTACTGACCTTTTGTAATTTTTTTAATATTATGATTATTAGTACCTACATCATAGAATACAATATGTAAAATAAAAAAATCTGCCACGTAAAATAAGCATCAAAATACTAGAATAATTAAAAATGTAATTTTTTACTTACGATTCTTTACGTAGGAGATCTCAATATGCTTTCTACTTGTACCAAATATTTTGTTATTAACTGTTATTTTTTATTAATAAATAGCACCTTAATACCGCTGAAAGCTAATATAAAGAAGTAATAAACATTAGCTAAAGAATTAGTCTATACCGCATTCATAAATTATGGTAACATTAGATCTGCTAGCAAGAGAGTAACCACTCCTGTAAGTAAGGGTAAGGGTGAGTTCTTTCTATAGTCATGGACACTAAATAATTACAGTACATAATTGTATCACTATAATAATACTTTAAATTGTAATCATATCGCGATATGCGCACGGTGCTTCATCACATTGGTAACCAGATAGAAATACTCTAGATCACTGATTTAATACTTTATTTCATAGCCTTCATACATAGATACGAAGAAATTGCTAGCAAAGGAATGGATTCAAGATGTACGAGGGTAACGTGGATTGGAAAATACTCGTACGTATGGGAGTGAGGATTTAGATTGGCTGGGTTTGTTCTAAAGAGGAAATAGATCTTTTGAACGGAATAAAAAATTCAGAAGAAGTCTTTCTAAAAGATAAACGTAAATGTTCCATAAGAATCCTAGCATTTAAATATTAAATAAATTAAAGATTCCATTTCGCGCGATAATTGATGTGAAATATCCCGTTAACGGATATGCGATGCAGGAGTTTCATAGAACTATATCGTCTATGAATATGAAAGAGGAAAATGAGCAGCCAGTAATGAACTCGGCGTTATTGAATTTAATGTTGTTTGAACAAAAATATTTTTTTTATAAAATATCGCTATCTATGTACTAAATTTTATATTAATTTCTCTGAAACGGCATAGATTACCCGTACTTCCATATCTTTCCATTAAATATAATAAAAAATAGCTTCGTCTCTATGAGATATCTATTATTGTGCCCTCGTTGGTGAAAATCCAGTAATTGTGTGTTCTTAGACATATTCAAATATTGCTAATTACAGGGCACGCCGCTAGAATCCAGACAGAATTGTATTTGAAGTTCCCGCTACATTTGAATTCAGGGTTAGGCGCTGGTTGGTGCTAAAGCTAGCTAAACATGTCAGTAATACTTTCATAACCTCAAAATGGCCGAGCCTATCAACCCAAGCATGGAGTGCGATAGAAGAGCGGCGATTATAGAAAGCCTTCGTGCCGGAAGAACTCCCACCGAAATTATTAAATTCTTCAGGTAGCCAAGGTCGACTGTATATGACTGTATGGGACGCCCACAACCCCAAGGACGTTCTTGTGGTGGGTAAGACCAAGTTTCCGGTCAACATCCACGTACTGAGCGTCGTCTCAAGTGAGGGTGATGTCATGCCGCCGCACTTCTTCCCGAAGGGCGAAACGGTCACGAAGGAGGTTTATTTAGAGGTTCTGAGGTCAGTGGCGTGGATGGAGACTGTGACCTCTGGGAGACCGAATACTTATCAACAAGATGGAGCACCCGCTCACACGAGCCATTTAGTGCAAAATTGACTGGACATTTGAATGGATTATGGGCAATATAACCCCAGTCGCAACAGTTGTAAGAACGAGAGAATGTGTTGTACAAATAATAATTATTAAAATAAATAAAGACTTATTAAACATTTATGTCATGTTATGTTATTTAATTGCATCTCGATTTACTCTTTACATATTCCATATATTATATCTTATACATTGAACAATACATTTATGTTAAGTTTTATAAAGTATGTATCTAATCTAATGACATCTTATTTAACTATACTTTTAAAATTAGCAATATTAAATTTGTGGTAAAAATTCATTTTTTCATTTATAATCTTTGTTTTATTAACCGCTTAATTGAGTTTAAATACATCAAATATCTAAACACCTACCACGAAACATTAGACCGGCATTTTACACAAATAATAGTATAGGAAATTTATTCATAAATTCTAAAGACAAAGATGATAAATTTAAGAATTCTGGTGTCTATAAACTTAGTTGCAGGGATTGTGCTGCATTTTATATTGGTAAAACGGGTAGAAATTTTAATATAAGAGTAAGGGAGCATTTGAGATGTTTGAATAATAAGTGGGTTTTCAGAATATCTAATCATTTGATAGAAAATGGTCATGGTTTTGATAAAAAATTGGGATTGTCAATTTTGCATATAAACGGTGTTGGTTACAAATTAAATAATTTGGAATCGTTGGAGATAAATAAAGCGTGTAAAACTAATCAAAAAATTATAAACAACCAACTAAATTTAACTATGAGTCCCATTGTAAAAATTTTTCCTACAAATTATTCGAGTAAATTTGTATTAAGTAACGATTTGAGTTAGGTACTAAAAAAAATAGATTCTGGTAAAGAAACAATAATATATGTTTTAGTTAGTTATGACATTCTGAAGAAGAAAATAGTATTTTTCTAAACCGGTAGATGTATTTAAACAATTAAGTGGTTAATAAAACCAAGATAATGAATAAAAATATATATATTATTTAACTCTTTATGTATATATATATTTTTTTGTACATTGATCATTGCGCTTTGTTTACTACTATACCGGAAGAACACTGTCTGCTATAATACAGTCAAATACTAGTATAGCAGGCAGACTTACGAACTTTTCTGAAATGTTTATCTGATTATAATATAACATTATTATTATTTAAAAAAATTATGAGACCCCCCCCCCAGTGACCACATTAAAATATAAAGCAAAAAACATATCCTTACCTATTTTTTTGTTTTCTTATTATATTATATTCAGGTATTCATCCACAAAATATTGTGGACTACGTCTGTTACATCCTGTAAAAATTATATATTTTTTCGAAAGATTGATTTTTTCTTTATATCTTTCAAAGTAATTCGTCTAATTTCTTTTAACTTTACTATAATATGATTTATAAGAGTGTCCCACCACTCTAAATGGAAATAACTGTATATTATATTAACATACCAATTTGATGTGGGATAATGCATACTTTTGGTTCATTAACATCTCATTATCTAATTTTTTATCCCCTTATATTTCATTTATAAAAAAAAAAAAATGTTGTTTATAAAATCTCAATAATAACTATGTAAAAGGCAATTCTTGTCGTAAAACTGTCATGCAATTTGGCAAAATTATAAAATAAAACAGAATTATAATGTATATGAAATAAAAATAAAAATAAACTTAATTTTATTAAGAGTACACATTCTTATTGTAAAGTTGTAATTATTCAGAACATAGGTATGTGATATTTTAAATACTAATTAAATATATTAATTAGAAAGATATTGTTGTTGCTACGGGGATTCAAACTTGGATATCTTTCCAATCCGGGGAAAGTGCATTACCCAACTACGCTACAGCAGACAGTACAGTATTTTAGATCTATCCGGTGCGCCCTGAGATGTTTCACATGAAAAATAAAGAATATTCTTATTTAATTCAAATTGTCAGACCTACTTCAACGGTATTTTTTTCTGTACAATAATTTAAAGAATGTTAAATTAGATTGCGAATGAAATTCTCCGGGTGGAAATGAGCGCTCGGAACGGCCCGACTTTAGGAGATATTAAAAAAGTTAATATAAAGTTGTTTGATGTTTCCATCGATAAGTATGTTATTTTCTCTGAATAAAACATTCGACAACTTTTTAATCAGTGCTTTGTTTTCTCCCTCTACTAAAAACAGATTAAACCGAGTGCCGATGTGGCCGACACACAACACTCTCTACAAACAACATAATGCTACTTTTAGAATACGAATTTCATCAAAAATATGTCATTTCTAGTCCTCTTCATGATATAGCAAATAAATTACAGCGGAACCTCTATATTCGTCTGGTTCGATATTCGTCATATTTTGATAACAAACAAATGTTTCCATTTTCGTTAATATTTTCTATATTTGTCACTTCCACCGCCCGGCAATGCTGTCTAACTGGGCCAAGACGCAGAATATGGTCGAACAGTGGCACCCGAATGTTGCCATAGTCAACCAAACATAAATTGATTGAATGGTAATGTGATTAACTACTTCATGATAATTAAAAATACAGACAGAAACAAGCAATATTGGGCAAGTTCTTTGTTAAAGCAAGTGCTACTGAATCTTCGGCAAACGGAAATCATCACCAGAATTAGAGTTACCTGATGTTTAAATCGTCTCCTAAATATTAATAACTTTTCTTTTGTTCCGCTTCTACCATTATGTCTCATCAAAACAATAAAGGTAAAGTTTTGATATAAAATTTATTAATTTATGTACTATTTTTGGGGCTAGGAACGAATTAATTGAATTTCAGTTATTTGCTATGGGAAAAACTGTTTCTATATTCGTCAGGCCCTCGGGAATGGATTAATGATGAATATAGAAGTTCCACTGTATGTAATTTTTGAGAATTTTATATATTATCATTATTTTTCCAAAAGACAAAGTGAATACTTGTCACTTTTTATTCTAACTTTTAATGCAATGATCTTTTTGATAAAAATTGGTCATTCAAAATCGGTGTTAGTTGCAAAATCGGCCACTTTTAGGTGTTGCCATTTATATTAGTCATTTGGCTACCGGTATGGAAACCATTTTTTTTGGAAGAAAGTGTTGTATTTATTTTATATTTTAAACCAGATTCAGATCATTAATTGACATAGCGGTTACTCTGTGATGTAACATGATTATTTTGATTTTCACAACAAAACTTATAAATGTACCATATTTTTATTTTTTTATTAGAAAAATTTTAAACATAATCAGTAATTATATATATATATTTTTTTTTACATTATTTTCTTCTTTGTGAGAGTCGAGACTCGTGTATAGAGAAGGAGAATATAAGAGAGTATATAATTTATGTGACTGTTAGTCTGTATACATATTTTTTGATTTCAGATACAAATTTATAATAGTCTGTAATTTTTATAATTGTGCGGGGGGGGGGGATTATTAAAGAATTTGATGCCTTAATAAATATAGTGGTTTTAGTTTGTGGTATATTTAAGTTTTAGAATATCAAATGTAAAGAATTAATAATGAACAATTTGGAAACCGTTGAAATACAAAACAATTTAAATTCGGAGAAAACACTAATTAACAATATAACATTCTCTAACACTTCACCTTTACTGTCCATCCCTCCCCATTGCTAGAATAAATTACAGTACTGTATTTAATTTACCTGATGAGAGGGACTGTACTTCTCGAAACTAGTAGTGTAAATAACCCAACGTGTGCGTGATTTTTCGTTTATGTTTTTCTCCAAATATAAAATAAGGAGAATGCTGAGATTGAAACTAGTACCCGCATATATCTTTCGCTTTTCGTATATGCTTGTCAGTTCCTCTGACTTCTAAAGTGGCTCAGCTCTGAATTTTCTTTACACTTGCTGGTTGCGAAAACTTTAAAATCTTACGTCGATATCATGATCTCAAAAATTCCCAGAGTAAATTCCGCGATAAGGAAACTATTCAGCTATAACAGATTGTTATCGATACAAGAAGGTCTAGAAATAGAACAATATCGAAGTACTATAATTATATAGAAAGGACTAGATTAAGAATATTATCAAAATACTATAATTATATAGAAATTACTAAAATTATGTCCGCTAATAGGTGATACTTCGGTCTTACACGCCGTCTTGGATCCCGTCTTCTTTTCAGAAAGACTAAAAGTGCACTTTACAAGACGCCGATTAAGTCTGTACTTACCTGTGCTTTCAATACTTGGACTCCGACAAGACAAGACAAAAGGGTTCTTAATATTCTCGTACTAATTTTTATGAAAGATTCTTTGTAGAATATTTATCCCAATTAACAGTGAATATTTTAGACTATACCAGGCATATACAGAGTACGAAAGACCTGGAACTAGCAAATAAATATTTGCCTGGTAACCCAGAGGGGCGTTGGAGAAGAAGAAAATTAAAACTGAGCTGGCTGGACGAGCAACAACAATGGGCAGAATACAGTGAACAAGAATGCCAACAAGGCAGCCATGATGCACTTTGGGTTGTGGAGCTTAAAATGATGATGGTAATTATACAAAAGTTAAATTTTGTAAAAGGTAATGCGGAAATACATATAAAGATAGTGGTTCAATTTCTTATAATTGTGATACCTTGAATTATTCAACATCTAATGTCATTAAAGCAGGTCCAGAACTTTAAAATATATATCATTAAAATTTAAATGAGATATTATAGTCAGCAAAATAGCGAAATTCATCATAAAATATATAGCGGCCAGTACAGGAGCAGTGCCAATTTTCTTCCCTTTCGGTAGTTTAAAAAACATGAGCTACGAGAGGATTAAACTGGCAGTTTTTAAGTCAGACTATAGGAATACCCTATCATAGAGGTATAAAACGTGATTCTCAAAGTGGCTGACCCATGGTTCCTGATGGAATGACGGAAATGACGTTGAAGCTCCACAATTAGAGAGAACCTTGGTAAGAATTACCTGTTTTTTTCGTTGAACAGTTAGCTGACTTGGATATTACCCCAAAGGATTTTCTCGATGATCGCAGAAGGAAGGCGCTCAGTTAGTCACTTGAAACTGTGGAAATAGAGAAATGGACTCCAATTATCGAAACAACAGAGGTCAAAAATACCTGGAGGTGCTTTGCTGAGGTCTTATATTCAAAACAGGGTGTGTTTGATGAATATGCAGTAGTTTTTAGTTCTATACAAAAACGTTAAAAACTACACAAGCGTGTCACTTTTATAAAGAAAAATTAAGTTTTGTTTATAAAATAAGGCAAAACAGAGTTTACAAAATTGTGAAAAACTCTTTTTTTTATATAAAAGATACATGTTTGTGTAGTTTTTAATATTATGAATTTAAAAATATCTAATTTGCTTTAAACTACGGTATTATTTTTTTGGTTGAATTTACTTTGATGTGCTTCGTGGACTCTTTTTACCCTGTTATTATTGTAGTACTTGATGCGTCTAACGACCGTCCGTTACTATATACAGGTGTGACAGACCTAGTCCACAATATTTTATGGATGGACACCAGACTACATTACGAGTCTAAAATGTTCAAGGAGTACGTACAAATGCTGTAACGTTAAGGCGGAAAATATTATTGTGTGAGATTTTTACAAAGTTTACGTTTTTCGAAATATAATCTTGACCCATTATTATTCTATATGTTTGCTTCTGATTACTAAGTTAACTAACAAAAACAGTCTGGCTGCTCAAAGTTTGATGAACTTTTATTTTTTGTATTCAATAAATAATTTAATCGCAAAAGTATGTTTTTTTTAAAAATAGTTTTAACTCTGACATGGTTGAAATTAAGCACGTGCACCTTAAACATTTTTGACTAATATTTTTAATATGTCATCATCATCATCCACGTTGGTCCCTCATGACTAAGGATCACAATCTCCATAAACTCCCGCCCTCTTGACTATGCTTCTCCATTTTTCTCGGCATCCTGCAGATCCTAGAGCTGCCACCAGAGAAGTACATGTTGTCTGTCCAACGGGTGATGAGTTTTCTCTTCTTCTTCGTCCTTCGGCGTGGCCCACCACAACAAGCTTTTCCGAGCTATCTTCCCTTCTCGCAAGATTTCCAAAAATGTACGGATTCGGTTGAGAATCTGTCCTTAATGTTCAGCTCCAACAGAATAGAGACATTCGTGCGTCTCGCCACCCACTGTATGCGTAACATGTGTCTCCAGCACCACATCTCAAAAGCATCAATCCATTTTCTCTCCCTTACCTTCAGAGTCCACGATCCGAACCATATAAAAATATAAAATATAATGTATGTATATTATCAGTGAAGTTATATTTTCACTGGCGTTTTAGTTAAATAATATCCGAATACATTTTCACTTTAAGATATATATTATATTTCAACTAGCGAAAATATAATTAACTGATGGGCGCTAGTAAAATTATACGTTCATTCGCGTGTTTTTTTTTCGATTAAAATACAAAAAAAATATTTAATGCGAGTTATTTTATCATCTAGTTATCAAAATAATGCTTATTTTTGATAAGTATATGAAAGTTCTAAAATTAACACTAACATAACATAAACAATAAAAATCATAACATTAACATAACTAATTTTTAAAACACAGTTTTAGGGCGACACAATACCAGCTACGGTTAAAATATTTCGACGTCAGATGGCGTCAATGAGACAAACACATAACACATACACGGCGTACACCTGGATCATCCGTTTGTGAATAAATACAGTTATACTAAGCTTATAAATCAATTGCTTGATACATTTTAACTGGCTGAGTTAGTGAAATTATCGTTACACTAGTGAAAATATAACTTAACCAGTAATACATATGCAATATTCCGAATTCGTAAAACACACTTGGCGCATCTTTTCGATTCAGCCGCGACCGTTGTTATTGACGTAATTCCGCATCTAAATTCCCATCCATATATTTTCTAATGCTCGTCTTTTCAATGTGAATTGTGACCTTGACGTCGGCAGACGTCAACTTGACCGATATTTGTTCGATCTCGACATTGCGATAGCATTCGCGGTACGGATATTTCAGCTCCAGTGCACCAGCACCGTATTTTGTGATATTGTGTTTTAATCACGTATTGTTTGTTGTTTGTGTGCCGTGGGTGAACTTATGGCATCGCTGTATTCAATGGGATCAGAGATCGACTCATCCGCGTGCCATTGTGTGAAATTATCGTATTCCATTCCGAAGGACGCGTGATTAGGAGATCGCGCAATTCGTTCATTTAGATCCTATCGATCCGGATTTACAGTTCGAAATCATTCATTGTAACATATCTACTAGTAAAAATGCTATTATTAAATATTTTTTTTATATATTGAACAGTGGGTACCTACCGGGTGTTTCACAACGGCTTGTAGAAAGTTGAAAAACACCTTAGAGGAAGTGGTGAAAAGCGGGCAGCAATTATATTTTTAATTACTCGCCATAAAAGCCCCGTTCGAGTGTGTGTGTGCGCGCGCGGGAAACTTCCTCTCTACGGGCTGCTATAATCTGTCATACTTTTAATGGTGTACTCTGTGGGATTTAATATTTTCCATCTATTTTGTATTTTCTGCGCGACTCTTTGCTGACTCGCTGATAAATCTCAAGTCTTAAATCCACTCCGCGAGGGTATGAAGAAATTAATTAATTTGATTTAACCTAACAGCGTAATATAATAGAAATCCTAATGTTGCCAATTCCTCAATAGAATGATGATGTTGTTACGTTTACTTTACTATGTGTAGAACACGTATACCTATAGGCATTACATCGTGTCGTGAATTCTAGCATCTTACATTTTTCAAAAACACTTAACATTTACAGTTTTCGTAGAAATCTCTAACAACGCATAACAGTTTTTCATACGTTATCTTCAAAACAGCCAAAAGTGGAGTGAACATTTTTGGGGTTCTTTTTTGTCTCATGTAATGGATTATATGCAGAAGCGTGCAGTGTACACGAGCAAACAAGCTGTGCATTAATAAAATTTCTGGGAAACAAATATAAATTAAATAATTGGATTAATATAAACGAAAAAATTATTTTACAATTAGCGCCAACTGTGTAGAGATTTTAATTGCTTAATTCTAAAAACTACCACAACAACTCACCGATTTTCTCATGGCACTCTTGTGTATTCGTCGCATCGAGCTATTCACATTACTCTGTTCTGTCTTTAATCTAGTAAATTACTCAAGTCATATAATTGGCTATCTACTGAATTGAAAATTCCTTCCGGTTGATCCGTTTTGTATGGAGTTGTTAATTATGTTGTTTTATAACAAAATAACATTAGAAAAGGTTACAATTGCGTGTAAATCATTGAAGTGTCTACTTCCTCTTTTACTAATTCGCGAATTTTACTATTTTACTGTTTTTAACGTATTGATTTCATGATTGTTCTTTAAATTTAGTTCATGGATTGGTTTTTGATTTGCGAAAAACAAAAAGCAATTGGCAGAACTATTTCCTACGTTAACTTTTAAATTTTTTTATTATTTCCTTTAGTTATTACGTGAAGGATTTTCAAACAATAAATTAATTATGTTCAGTCATAGAAAGTGTTCTTTGAAACGTCCGTACATTTTTCATATGGGTAAGAAGGTATTATTTTAAGTTAAAACTTAAAATTTAAAAACACTATTAATAGTACTCCAAAATCTACTGCACGCCACTGATTATATGTAACCTCCAAGTAGCGATAATCTTAGTTTCGTATATACGTGACTTAAAATTAATGTACCTTATGTGCAAATGGGAGGTTGTTATATGTTCGATTGTACGGATGAGATCGGAAGGATCAAGAAAGTGATTGTTAATCCGCCCTAAGTGGACTTATCGTTCGTGTTCATGTATATAAGTATTCACCTTGGTTTACGGTACTTACATGACAAACACTGAGTTTATTACATAGCGTTTTACAATGATTAATAATATTATATATGCGGTTGAATTAATGTGACGGAATGATAATACAAACTACGAAATGTAACGATGTTGACGAGTGGTTGTAGAGTGTTGGCTTCGCGCAGAGGGAGCGGCTGGCCGGTGGCGCCAGCTGTGTTCAGTACTGTGCGCTGCGGTGTGTTGCTGTCGTCACACAGTTGTGGTTTGCTGGGCTAGGTGCGTTCAGTACTGTGTCCAGCTCACTATATACTTTAATACATTCCAAATAAGTAATCCAATTCGCACCCTATTTCATTCAAAATTGTAATTTGAGTATTTAGCGCAAGCAGTATCAGCAACGCTATATTATTTATTTATTTGGTTTAGTTAGTGTACGTCCATCCTGACGAACATACAGTGGCACCAAAACCGATCTACTTAAATTTATTCAAAATGGTTATTAAAAAATATATATTTTATTAAATTAATAATAATATCTAACTTCATATAACGTTATAAACATACATAATAAATAAAAATAGTAAACTTGTTATCAAGATCTAATTCTAAACATTGCAAAGCTATACTAAGCGATAGTTTGATATTGAATGGTATTTTTGCATCGGGGCATTGCAATAAGTAATATATTTTTTTTAAATCTATGAAGACTTTCAGTTTGTGAAATGATCATTAATAAAATAAAATAATGTTTTGTTTAATTTAACAAAATTAAATTTAAGTAATATACAAAAAAAAAACATATTTTTTTATAGTAATAAAAATCAAAACGATTTTTCAATAAAGGAATTAATACTTTAGTTCCACTGGTATGTAGGTATTAATAAATAATCTATATAAATTGATAATAAAATATTTTCTTCAGTTCCACATGGCGCTTCGTATTTTGTTCACAAGTCAGTCAAAACTAACAACGTTCACAGATTACGCTAATAACGAGACATGCCTTATGGCGGAATAGTTAACATTTAATCACTTCAATCTACCAACCCTCGCCCCACATCTCCTCGTCTTTTCAACAGGGTTAACTTTATAAACTAATTAAAGCAGCGAGATTATAGTATTGTTGACTTGTGTGTAACATGACACAGGTCCCGGTCAGGCGGGTAATTTTATCAAGATGGCTGCCGCAACACGCAACACCAGCGACATCTTCCGGAGACAAACTATACCTACGGGAGATACTTTGAAGTTTGTGATGAAAATTCGATAATACTCTTTCTGGAAGCAATATCAAATTTAAACATCAAAGCGAACTTGGAATTGCGAATTTGGCGGTTTCCGATATTATACTTTATGAGATACCGAGTCTGTAAGCTGCGAGCAAACTACAGTAGATTTAAGTTGTTGTGAAAGAAAATGTATTCTCAAATCTAAAATGAAAAATATATTTTCTTGTCATAAAAAATTAAATATATATTATAATTAGGATAAAAATAAGAAACTTTGCTTTCTTTATTGCTCACATATGGAAATAAGGATTAAATTGTGATATAAACACACGTGCACGTTACCTATTGAATTATATAAAACATATGATAGGTATCCATCACTATAATCCCAAAATAATATAAGGATAATCGCTACTCACTTGTAGCGGATTAAAATTATACAACCACTAACCTCAAAAGCCAATCAAATACATACTGCACAGATGTAAGAAATTGTAGTTACTATGGGATAAGATCCCGTGGACTGCATCGATTAAAAATATGTTTTAGTTGACGCTACCCGAATTGAATACAGATATAAATAATGGCAGATGTATCTGGCTTACGTTGATCTAAGTCTTGGGCTGGACGACAATTTTCACCTTCAGTTAACTCGCACTTTTGTAGTGAAAAACGGAGATATTACTGCACGTTCGGATGGTATATCACGCTGCTTCAGATTTTCACTCGCGGCGACAAAATTTCAGTTCACAAAAAGCCCATTGACAGCTCCGCGTCAAAATGCAATCTGTTCCCACGTCAGCGAAATCCCTAAGTAATTAGTTGGCCAGAGCGGGAAAGGTATATTAAAGTTGATTGGAAAGACGGAATGCACAGGGAGTCTCGACTTGCGTCAACAGTTACCACTGTTTAAATTTCATTTTGTAATGTTATTTTATAGGTATATAATGTGGTTATTGCTCTTGATATTGGTTTCTAGTTTTTAACTCGCCGTCTTGTGTTGTGTCTATGATATATTATTGGATGAGTATTATTGTGTGTATTGAAGTAACATTCAATCTTTTTACATGCGTATTCGAAATTTGTTCTATTCCTCCACCCACCACCCCTCTTGCTCTATTCATAACTGAACTTTTCTGATTCGCGGGGTTGTAAATTAACGCGCAGTGTTGAAACTCCGACGCGGGTAAATTACCTAAAACATAAACAATGCGCGTAATTACCTTGCGAATGTTCTTAGTTTTAAAAATACCTTTAATTGTGACTAGTGGCGCAATAGTTTTTATTTTATTGGTGTGTGTTTTATGTTTATATGCTGATGTAACTAAGAATATGAATGACTATTAAATTTAATAAAATAATTTTGTCGCATAATTTATGGCCGTTTATCCAAGCGCTCTACAGCCATTTATTGCCGAAGCATATCGACCCAATGCGGGTAACAATACATCCAGACGGATACTTTCGAGAAGCCAGTCACTTCTCCTGGGCTCGACCTTTCGGAAACACCTCAAGCGAGCATCTCCAATTACGAACTTTACTATCTAATCGTTGTAATTTCAATTATGAATCGACCCGAAATAAACGACAACTTGTGTAAGTTCTGTTTTATTTAAATATAACTTACACAAGCTCTAGACACAGCATAAATACTCACATGCATATTAATACATATTGCGACATGCACCCACACGAATGAGACATTGAAGAGAGTTCAGTCTCATCATGCACAAAACCTTTTGATACGAATTGTTTTAACTCTGTTTTAATTAAATACCTTGTTCTAGTGACAGTGTAGGAGTTGAGGTGTGTGTGTTGAAGTTATTCAAATTATGATTGACTCGAGATTATGTCAGAAGGCTATTATGCTGTGAGACAGAAGCTCCTAACCTCTTATTGTCTCACGCGTGTTGATTGTATGTCGCAGTGTAGGGTGCCTGTTGTAACTAGAGCAGGGTATATAAATGAAAGAGCACTTACAAGGTTTCATTTATCGAGGTGATGAATTAATACAATTAAATGCGCGGTTGAATGGCGATGTTGGTGCTAGGACGATCTGCGGAGAAGTGAAGTTAGTTGCTTGAGCAGTATCCGACTCTGGTGCTAATTGATTATTTGCGTCTGCTTATTGGTCACTCTGGTTCGAACCTTAATGGTTGATAGGTGAGCCCTGACCCGGCCATGTCTACGGGCGCGTGTAGAATCACCACAACAGCATATATACTCACTCGCACATTACACATTCGTATACACTGCGACATATCATGTATTATGTACAAAACCGACTGATCCGAATTACATAACCTTCATACATCAGGCACTCCATCCGAGTAACTCGACAACTTAAAGAGCACACATTTCGACTAAGTAATTAATATTAGCTCATCGTATCAAAAGTGTATAATAGAAGCTGTATAAATGTAAAAGCTAATATGGACGTTAATAAATAAATATATTTTAAGGTATTTAATCTAAAAAAAGTTAGGGCGCCAAAAATCATCAAAACGCACCACTGGACAAAACCCAAAATTTTCGTGGCAGTTACACCGGGTGGCGTACAAGACTTTTTAATTAAAATAGATTCCTGCTAACTGACATCGTCCTGTGATAAATTTTCGACCTCTTTTTTTAGGGTTAACCAAATACAAAATCATCAACACATTCACATTATTTCTTCAATATTAGCAGAATTACTTTATGGCCACCTATTACATAAATAATAAATTTGTTTCAACCACTATTTCTTGATAAATCAATGTGTTTTATCTTTGTTTGTATTTTTAATTTTAGTATGCATTGTTTCCTGGAGAAGATAATATACGTAGGTATCGAAACATGTTAGTATATTAATAAATAGTGGTTTAAAAAAGTATTTTATCTTATAATTTAACATTCACGTTAAACTATTTTTTATTAACCTACTCAAAACTAAAGGTTCCATTCACGTTCAATTCCGTTAAAACGGAAGGAATTTCATTATTCACGATAATGATATAATTTTTTTTAGTAATATATTATAATGTATCATTGCTAAATTCTACTGATTAAATATTTTTTCTAATATCGGTAATTAAACCGAGAATAAAAATAAAACAATTTTATGAAAACTTTACGAACTAAGAAATATTTTATTTTTTAAGAAATAAAAATTTTTGTTGTGAATTTAGATTTTCAGAACATAGTTCTGTGATATTTTTAATACAAATTAAATTAACCAATCAGAAAAATATACATTTATTGAAAAATATTTTAGTTGCTACCGGAAGTCGAAACTGAACCTTTTCCTGTCCGAAAAATTTTAACAATATAAATTTAAAGAGCCACAGAATTAATGTTGAAAATTTGTCTTAAATTTAATTGGTTAATATATTATAACGGATTTGGTTAACGCATTTTTCCGAATAGGCTTCAAATCTCGGTAGCAAATAAAATATTTTTTCGATGAATACATTTTTCAGGACCTTTATCTTTCTACTTAATTCGTTTAATTTGTATTTCTCAGATAATTTGTTATATGAATGTATTTAGTAGATACTTGTGTAATAGATACTACTTTATACAGTGTATATGTAGGTACCTTATACTGTATAAATTAGTTCGCAAGGACTCTGAAGGTTTAAGATATGAGATACCAGACCGAAAATATAATATTATTTATTGTTTTGACAATGATTTATGCGCAATTTCTTAATGTACGAGGCACTACCATTTTCGAATCTACTTTCAAAATAAAAATTCAATAAAAAATAACAAGGGAATCAGCAAAAAAATAATTTATTGCATTATTGTTATTGTGTTCAACGCCCGATCTTACTGACTTTACTTTTTTTAAATATTTATATTTTATTATATGGGAAGTATGGAAGTATCGATATTACAGGGCTTACGACCTACCTTCGACTGGCTTAGGTGATCACTTTACACAAAGTAACGTTCACTAATTACAATCACATCCACATCTATCAAATTTTTGAAGTTACATATATATAAATATATATATGTTACCATGTAGAAACATTTGAAGTATATCTTCGCTGTCGCCATCTATGGTTTGAAATTTGATATTCATTCACCTGAAACAGCATTTATGTTACTAATGAGAATCTTATTTTTTAGAATATGAAATATAAATTCTTAATCTGATATATATAACGAATGATTAACATATTAAACTAGAATATGCCTGAAAAGTCAATTTTCAATTTTATATACTTTTTATTTAGACCAGTGTCAATTAACAATATTTTACTAACAATATTTTAGTATGTCCAAGTTGAGATATCTATAATTTGTCTTTGGAGGTAGAAATCCAGTAATTGTGTGTTCTTGGACATACTCTAATATTGTTAAAATAATAAATGTTGTGATTATAAATTTAAATTATCCGATTATTTTTGAGCTCCCATTTTAAACTTTGCCCATTATACTAGTGCCGGCTCTATGCGAGAAAAATATAAACATATATCCATAATAATAATAAAAAACACTAATATTTGCTAACACCGATACTACATAAATATTATTTTTTTAGAAATCGCAAGCAATGATGCAAGTAAACGATCGTTAAAAATGTAATCTTTATCAAAAGGGCTGTTTTTAATATATTATATGTGCATACTTGTTACAAACAAGCCTCGGGGCGGAAATTTGTGTCGAATAAACACGTGTTAACGAGAGTTGTCATTTGTCTCTCGGCCACTTACTTGTATTATTTTTCCCCAGAAATAAATGTAGCGGTGTGTCATTTATATATTTTTTCACACAATTATTCGTATTTAATAGTTGTAGAGATTTAATTACTGGTAAATATTTATAATAAGAGATGATTACATTTATGAAGATCACATGTCCATATTAATTATTTCTACTTTATGCTTAGCATTACACCGCTAGATCAACGGATGTATTCATGGCTATTGGAAATGCTCGCACTAGTGCGGGACGAGACGTAACGATCCAAGTCTGTAGACAATGCAACCAAATAAGATTAATTATTAAACTGTCAATATTAGAATCGTCATATTATCAATTCCGTTCGTTTGAGACATTTAATGTATTAATAAATTAATAATTAACAACCGATGTAATGCAAAAATTATACCTTACAATTATTTTAATTTGATAAATTGTTTTGTAAAGCTCTAAGGGCCGGTTGGTGTGATCAGTAGTAACTTTTTACTATAGTAAAAAGAGGTACAAAAGTTTTATTTTTGCGAAAACGGGTTATTTGATCGTTTTTTTAATAAATACATATTTACTTCTCGAAAGTATATCTTGTAAACTCATTTTACTCTCCGATATCCGATAATAAAATCGAAAATTATTAGTTAATATGGCGGACTCTTGACAGCTGTTCCAATGGTCATCTGACACATTGATTCTTTAAAAGTTGCAATGTACGACAATTAATCATTCAATATCTCGCTATTTTACTGTTGATGGGTGTTTGTCCGATGATGATCTCGCTGTTTAATATACATTAGCACATAATCCGAAAAATTTCACCACCAATGTGACAGATTTCGAACGCAGAGGCGAAAAAATCCATAGACATAGCATCAAATAAATCACATTCCATGATTATTTGTCACGCCTATAGACATCTCGTCTATGCTTTGACAATAGTCAATTTGACGTTGAAACAACCCGCAAAGGATTTTAATCACGGGCGTTAGTAAAAAGTTACTACTGATCGCACAACCGGCCCAAAAATGTGCTCAAAAAATCGCGAAACATATTTGACGTTTGGAGCGCGTATTTTTGAAAACGACAGAAATTTGATACATTTTTATTTCAACCTTACCGGAATAAACAAAAACTGTGTTTCCACCGTTTATAACAAATGGAGGCATTATATATCCCGATCAATAGGTTATCCGGTGCATGCCCCCCTCCCCTTCCAACCGCCGTGTATCGCCCCCGCCCTTAGCCGGCCAACAACAAATCTCTTTGATCTTTTATTTTCCTTCGGGCATTTTTATGTACGGACTTCACACACGAGGGCGCATGTGAGCATGTACCCGCCGCGGAGAATGGCCACCAGAAGTACAGGATCATCGGGATGAAATGGACCCTTTTTTCAAATATTTAAATGGAAATCAAATATTCATCCTTTTTCAAATGTTATAATAATTTTTATTTTTTTGATTCATAGTACAGTGTGTTATATTGTTATAATCGGATAACATTGCAGCAAAGTAAGACTTATATTTCGGTACCCTGCCTATTACACTAGTATTTTAATGTATTAAAGCAGACAGTGCTTTTCCGGTATAGTAGTAATATTCAATGTATACAAATATATATATAAAGAGTAAAACAAGATATAATTAGATAAGATTTAAATACAACGTAAATCTTAAAGTAATTACAATTTTCAATGTATCAAAAATAAAAAAAAGAGTAAGTAAAGTAAGAGTAAATAATATACAAATATGAAATAAGAGTGTGTAGAATAAGTAAATAACATATAAATATGAAGTGAATTTATGTAAAATTGTAATGTTCAATATAAAAAAAAATCAATTAAATAATATACTAACACAACTACAAAGAAAAGTAGAAAATGCAATATTCAATATATTGGTATTATTGTAACACTTTTAATCTCAAGTTTGGACTTTTAAAAGTTCTTAATCGTAATTTCTCTCATTTCGCGGAGCCAGAACTGGACTTTTCATGAAAAATATGTAAAACTATGGTATCAATTATTCACGTCTGAATTTAGACTGTTGTATATTTTTGGTGCTAGAAACAAATGAAATCTTGTGTAAAAGTTTTGTTTAATTTAGGCATGAGATAGTGACAGTTAACCTGGGTCCTTGTTAAGGGAGGGTGCGTTATTTGCTGATGATATTGTTCATGTCATTTGTTATAATGAAAGGAAAAATATGTCATTTTTTTTATCCTTTGAATAAAATTATTTCTTGCCATTTTTACAGTAGACAGATGCCGGCAATAAGGACAGAAGAAAGAATCCACGTACGATTGATATTATTCTTTGGCGTTTTAAGTATGAGAGCATGACAGTATAAGCGTGATAAATAAAAAGTACAATAATTTAGGTTAGTTAGTGATTTATTACATTGAGGTAGGTATGAAGTATTCCGGTATACAATAATTTACACTTGATCAGACATGTGGAAGACACCAGCCGCAAGAACAGAATGGTTCTTTCGTTTTCCGCGCTCGGCAGCCTCGCGGAATGTTCCTCTAGCAGGCGTCTAACACATCGCGTCGGTACTTGGCCGTTCGGTGGTATGACCGCCAGATGGCCTTACTATCTTACTGTTTTTAACCTGTTGATTTTCTAATAAACAAAAGCATTTGGCAGAACTATTTCCAATGTTAACCTTTAATAAAAATAATTATGTGAAGAATTTTCAAACAATAAAAGAATCACGTTCAATAAAAAAAAGTGTTCTTTAAAACATCCATTCATTTTATACATTGATTTTTATATGGGTAAGAAGATATTATTTTACGTTAAAACTATAACTTTAAAAACACTATTAAAAGTACTCTAAAATTACAAATAAATACATGGAAAGTTAATAATCCTATGTACAACGTATATTGTAGTACATATATTATATTTGATTGTATAATATCATTGGTAACAGCATATATACCCGCGAGCTCTGGTCGAAATACAAGCAAGTGACGTACAGCCGTCTCCGAATTCAGTACAACAACTCATACAGAATACTGTTCGGATTGGCGCGTTATTTGGCTACAATGTTTACCGAAGGCCGTATACATGGATTCGTTCCACTTCTGAGACATCGAGTTGCGGGCTTAATGTTGCGGCTGGAGCTCAGCACCAACTATCTGGTGCAAGCGGCGCTCTCACGGAAAGCTGTTTCTCTGACCAGAGATTGGCAACGCCTGCAAAACAGCTACAGATACAATTATATCCGTGACTGAAGTATTTATATATGTAGTATTTATATTTATATAAATGTGTGAACTTTTTATTTATTTATATTTTCCTTGGTTTACTTTTCATAAGATAAATAATAATACTTAATTTTAATGTATTATATAATATGTATAATCCTTATAGCGAATCGGGTCTTAAAAAAAAACTCGATACGCTGAAATAAACACATTAATATTATTATTATTATTATTATTATAACCTAAATATATACCTACTGCACGTCACTACCTTTTTCTTATTTTCTCTCCCTACACACAAATAATAGCATTGCTCCTTAAAATACCACTTTTTTTTAAATCAGAGAGAACACTGCTTAGTGGTAGCTCTTTTTTTGATTATTTTAATATTTTCCAGCTGCAGTCATTATCAGACGTCCTTCACACATTGAGCCTCGTTCTCTCTGCACTCTCACTCATAAACTTTTTCTCAACTTTGTCGTTTATTTATGTTCATAGACACGATGTCGATCATCGCACATCTGTTAGTTTTGTCTCAGTCGACACGCCCCTATGTTTAGACATCATGTGGGCAATTTATCGCGTAAACATTTCTTCTGGTAACCCTGTAGTAACTATAATAGTAAAAAGATAGTGGTTCTCGGGTGCTGTGTTCATACAAGTGAACCCCGATGGGTACCGCTACAGAATACCCATCTATGCTAGAAATTATTGTTGTGGCGTGGTAACTTATGAAACCATTGTGTACCGGATATTGTGGATAAACGAGCCAGATATATATATATATATATACACGTACCTACCTAAGTTCAATTTTCACCATCGGATACCTTCTTACAAATATATAGGTACTCGTTTCACAACGAAGACTAAAATACGGCCCCGATAACGTTAAGGTAGAGAACTTGCAAAAAAAATGTTTTCGCGAAAAATATGTTTACTTTTCCATTTGATTCAATTTACAGTTACCATTTGAGTAAAAAAACATTTAAAGTACTTTTAATCATGTAACTTTATTCTCACAATTAAGACCATCCCCTGCAACAACACTGTAAATCGTTTTTTACAAATGTTGATAGATAGACAGAGCGTCGGCCATCTTGAATGACATACAGTGTTGTTGCAGGCAAGATCAAATAAAAATTGTGTGTAATAGTATTATTATTTATTTTATATGGTTGTTTAATATTCCAATCAATGCCCAAGAAGATATACAACGCATATGCTTTCATAACTCGGATCAGCTCAAAAACGATATACAGTGTTGTTACAGAGATGGTCTTAATCGTTAAAACTAAATGACATAAATGGAAAATATTATATATACTAAGTATATTATTTGTATTAATTAGCAATCTATTTGCTTAAAATATACTTTTTTGACATTTTTCATTTTATAATTTATTATTTATCTCAAATTAAATTATTTTTTAATTTTTATTATTGTGATTAAATGCAAGACTTTGAAGAGTGTATAATTTTTCTCGTATTTATAAATGGCTCATAGAACTCTTTGCGCTGAACCTTTTCCCGTTTTCGAGACCAATCTCTGAGAAAAATCTCATCCGTGGATATATGCCATTAGGACTTTTCGCACCTCATAAATAGGTACTTACCTCCCCTTCTCAGTAGTCACCCCACCCTTTCCACCGATATACATGTATCATGGATTACCGATAATCATTATGGAAAATAAACACAAAGAATGAACACACTAAAATATAAAGACAAAGACATTTTTATCTAATTACTTGATTTCTCTATTGTATTACATTTATTTTTTTATTATTTAAAGTTTGGAAACATTAATACAATTGAGGAAAACACGTTTTTATTGTAAAGTTGCATTTTCAGAACATAATTCAGTGGTATTTAATACAAGTTAAATTAATCAACAACTTAGATTTTACTGTATATCTTTCCAGATGATTTATTTAATTTGAATAAAAAATTCTTGCCACGAAAACCACTGCTGACTGGTAAAAAACTGATAAATGTTTATATTTATCAAGACGTCTACAATATTCGGTGTATATATTTTGCATAAGAAATACTTTGAGAGCTCCATAAAAATTGACATAATTCACCGACCTGTATCTATATGGTAAACATGTCATCCGTTTTATGGACCGAATCAATCTTTTTCGTTTTAATAAATCACACGTGAGCACGTGGAACGAATCCCAGGTGAGTTTGGAGCTTTGTCTGGCAACTGTAGATTAGATAACTGCCGTCTTCAGATGATGGAAGAGGCTGTTCCGATGATTTATGGCCCGCTCAGTCAGTAGATCACGGATAGAACTTGAAATATGTGTCCATTTGTTTTAAAGGTGTGCTCTAAATATTAATTTTTGCAATCACCCACGCTCTCGTGAAAATGGAGATCCTTATTAAAATTTCATCAGTTGAATTAGAAAATCTATTTCAATATTTTTAGTAATTATTAGAGAGATTAAATTGCATATTTTCTAATTAAACAAATATCAGATCAGACGAAACGATTTTTATTATATTTAATAAAAAATAAATATAAATATGAGGTAATTACAGGTTTTATGACCTGTCTTCGGCTGGCTTAAGTGATCACTTTATTCACCATTCATTATTGATTCACCAATTCTCACCCATCAATCTCTATTTATATCAAATATTTGAAAGTTGTATATATGTTAGTACGTGGACTCGATTCGAGTACCACTACACTATCGCCATCTATGGACAAAATTTGATAATTCATTTTTCCTTGAAACAGCATACATGTCAACTCAATGAGAATCAGATTTTTTTTTAAAATTATTTAAAGTAATATTATTTATCTGTAATATGTTTTTAACACATTTTTTACATATTTTTCTTACTTTGACCTTATATTATTTTAGCAATATTTGAATATGTCCAATAACACACAATTACTGGATTTTTACTTTCAAAAGCACTGTTATTAAATAAATATCAGATATCTCATAGAGACGAGGGTATTTTTATTATATTTAATGTCGGTCGTAATAATGGTCGTGAGCCCTGTAATTACCCCATATTTCGATATATTTTCCATTAAATATAATAAAAATAGCTTCGTCTCTATGAGATATCTGATATTTATTTAATAACAGTGGTTTTGTAGGTAAAAATCCAGTAATTGTGTGTTCTTGTGCATATTTTAATTTTAATTTGTGACGTTTCAATCGAACATAGTTTTGTTATAATTAAAACAAATATTTTATTAAAGAGTACATATTTTTGTTGTGATGCTGCATTTTCAGAACATAGTTCTGTGGTATTTTAATACAAATTAAATTAATCAACAGAAAAAATATTTAGTTGCTACCAGTACCTGGACCTCTTTCTATCCGGGTAAGCACGTTTACCATTTAGCTACAGCAATCAAATACATTTTTGACAAATGTTTAACTTATATTACTTTTATATTATATACCATACGGTAACCCTAGTTGATATGTCAGGGCATCTGAGGGCTACCCGAGAAAGATGGCGTTAATATTTCGATAAGCCTTAGATTTTTTATTACTTATATAGGCATTGATTTCCGATCTGGTGAATTTACAGAACTTACGTTCGTTGTTAGTTAATATTATAACTAGGTAGATGGTAACGTAGATACCTACTCTAGTCTTACCTTGTAATAATATTTCTTTGATAATTTAATAAAATATTACATACATTATTTAGAATAACAAGACAGATGAATGCAATTCTGAAATTAACTTCATAAAAATGTTTGCACAGAACGTGTATTTTTATTATTCCTCTTGGTTAATACTCTACCGCTTGTCTATTTGAATGCCACGCGGGAATGCTACTAGCGAATGAATGGACACTGTTAGTAACGAATAGCTAGAATGAAATGTATAGCGAGGTGGAAATCATTTATAATACAGCTAGTCCATGTAAAACTTACTTCACAAAAAGTAAAAAAAAAACCAAAACAATTTCTCGTTTTAAAACTATCTAATTTTGAATTCTGTATTTTTTGAGGGATCTCAATTATCCCAGAATGAATTTGATGAAATTTTTTTGGTACCATAATGGAAAGATTATACTATGCTGATATATTTTTCTGGCAGGTACCATTGTTTTTCTATCCCAATTTTCTCTTTTACTCTGCTCATCTCTTCTGCCGTCGACTATTTCGTTCTATTATATCTTACTCACTTTTCAGAAAATACAGCTTTTTTTAACATCACTTTCTTCGTCTAATTTCTGCTGATTATTTTAACCTTAGATTTATTTAAATCTATAATTTGTAAGTCAACCGACTTCAACAGTATTTCTAAAAATATGTTTTATTTTATATAAGACAATGTTATATTTTTGAATATAAAAATATATTTATTTATCATCTTGGTAAATTAAATTATCAAAGATAAGTGTAATTTATTTTCTCATATATAAAGTTAGAAGTTATAAAACCATGGTGTTAGATAAACTTTAATTGTATTATATTTCTTGAGTGACACCGAGTATTATCATCTATTTTAAAGTATTATCTAACATTCCAACATAATCATAATACAATACCTACACTGATAATTCACTAATTTTACAACTATCGCTACATATTTTTAAAATATTTTTATTGTTATATTTATTTTATTGTTGTCGAATCTTTGTCTTTCTTGAATTAAATAACACCACAACAGTACGAAAAAAAATGGCTACTTTAACACAAACGGCAGTCTAGCAAAGTAGTCAGGATAATGCTCTATATATCGGAGGTGGAGTCTACTCCACCCCATATAATAAACTACGAGTATTATACTATATATCTATCTATATCTATATCTTATGTTTATCACGTTATATTATAATAGTTTATATTCACCTCTATTACAACAAAAACACGTATATCAATAAAGTCTAATAAATAAGTATTTTTATAATCATTAACAAAGCATAAAATTATTCGTCTGATATTTAAAAAATTAGTCTATTAATTCTGTTTCAAAACTATATTGATTAGAAAATGTTCTTACATTATTTTAAATAGATACATTCATGAATGTTATTTTAATAAAAATTATATTTGTCTTTTTTCAGATGGACAAATTATTTCACTGGAATTTTTATCGTCTCCACTTTCGATGAAGAAAAAGCTGTCAGCTGGTGGACCCTCATCTCCCCGCGCAGACAATCCACTGTCAATAATCATATCGTGTGTTCCCATTCACAATGGGATTAATCTTACATCGTGGAGGGAAATGACAGGAAGTTTAGAAAGGTAGTAAAATTTTAAGAAATTCAAAATCATTTACAATACATGTCACATTGCGTACATTATTTAACTCGACAGAATAACTTATACATGCTGTAAATCTAATATAATTTTATATTCTATTATTATTATATATTTGATATTAATATTATACTATTATTTACTTTTAATGAACATGATCAACAGGTCGTTAATTATCCCGACATACAGTACAGATACGACACTAAGGTGAAACGCAAAAACATTTAAGTCAATTAGGGAAATAAAAACGCTGTAAAAAGGGTAAAAATAAATGTTACATTTAAATTTGACAATTGAAGAGAATAAAGAAGATATTAAAATTACCGCACAAATACAAAATTGTACAAAATCGCGTAAGTTCAAGGTCTATGGTTTTTAATCACATCACACGCGAGATTTATTACTTTACAAGTGCGAATTTGATTATTAAGTACCTACTTAGTACGTTGATTGATAATGTATTTTGTGATTCCTGAATTTCTATTTGTATTCATTATTAATGATAAATAAATGACATCATCTGGAAAAAGTTTGTAAATGGCGTTTAATAATTTTTATTGAAAATTATTTTTTCAATATTAAATGCAATTAAATTTATATAATAATTATACAAATTACTTTGTATAAACTGCTATTTATTGCAATTATTTTTATATAGGTAAAATTTGCAGAAATTTTTATATTAGAGTTAAGGAGCATTTGAGATGCCTAAATAACAATAACTATTGATTTTATGTGTATATATTTATAATTAATACATTAAATTAGTATTTAAAACTATTCATATTTTTCTAATCAACTTTTGGAAACAAACCATTTCTTTGATATTAACAAGGGCTTAGAAATTATACATACAAATACTAGGGGTTTACACTTGGATAAATTAGAAATTTTAGAAATAAGAAAAAGTGTTAATCGCATGCTTAATATTATGGTTAACCAAATCCTCTTTGCAAATGTCATCTTTTAAATTTGTTTTCAAATTAGTTCTTACTTATTCACCAGTTTATAGTTTTGTTTTTATCTATGCTTGTAGTTTTTTAATTTCAGTATACATTGTTTCCTGAAGAAGATACCATGGGTATCGAAACATGTAGATTTATTAATAAATAGTGGTTTAAACAGAGTATTTTGTATAATTATTTATATAAAATGAGGCCATAAATTAATTTTGCAAATATTGAAGAAGCAATTAAATTAAATTTAAAAAATATGTATATGTTTAATGTTTATCAAAACAAGAGAAACTAAAAACTGACATGAAAATAATAAAATTCGTTTATTATTTGGGTTAAATCAGATCAACGCGCTATATTGATGAATGTATTATGGAAAGTTGTAACATGTTACCGATATGCTCCGGAATTTCCATACAGAATTCATCTTGCTGTCAGTTGGAGCCATGTTATTTTCATGACAGGCACAAATCCGAATCGTTGTGAAAATTTTAAAAGTTATTTACCATAATGTCGGATAAATTTGAAATATTTAAAACGGTACCACTGATATCAATATCCCATTACGAGTTGAATTCATGCGTCAACAAAACAAACATCAAAGCTTTTGAACTAGCTTTCAAATTTTTGAAGTAAAGTAATATTGTATTTTAATTTGTGTTGCGTGAATGTTATATTTATTAACTAACAGATATTATAAATTATAATATGTTATATTTATTAACTAATAGATATTATATATTATAAAATTAGTTTATGTACTTTTTAAAATTTAATATGGGTATTTTTTATTTCATATTTACCTCAAGACAATCTAAGCATTTTTTTTTACCAACACATATTATTAAATCCAATTGACACACATTTTATTTAAAGAAATCGAAAATTTACATTTAAAGAATGTAATTTAAAATCTCCGCGGAAATGATTTTTTCTTTCCGTGACATAAATCTTGTCATCGCGATAATTCCATTATACCTCACACACCCATTCTTCTGTCTATGATTTACGCTTTAAAATAAATGTGACAATTTAGGATATTTAAAAAAAAATATTCATAATTTAAATAAATATATTTTTAATATTCTAAATATTTAATGTAAAACTACTCGTTTCAATGTTGTGTCATTAAAATATTATAATTTCATACGTATTGTTGTTTAATAAATCTATCCCTAAATGTACTTTATAATTAACATACCATCACGCCGTTTCTCCGCAAGGGTAGGCAGAGAGGATAGAATGCCACACTCTTCTGTCCTGACACATAATTCTCGCCTCATCCACATTCATACACCTTTTCAAACAAGTTCGCCGATTGTTGAGGCTTCTAACAGAACCATATTACAGTATCCGGTTTTACCTGGTAGTGCCAAGTCTTTCGCGGACGTCCTCTATTTCTGGTGGCATCAACACTTTCGTCATATATCTTTTTTACCATTCTCTCTTCAGTCATCCGTTCCTTTCTTAATCTTACTCATTAAACTAACATCAGCTTTAAATTTTTTCCTTATTCAAAAATGGATTTGCCACATATACGCCTAAGTGATCTCATTTCCACTGCATTCAGTCTACTTTTGTTCCTCTTCTGGCAGCTCCAGGCCTCACTTCCATACATAAATTGCCAAAAATCGAGTTGACAACATAACTATTGACCAGGTCAGCTTAATCCTTTTCCCGAGAGGTTAGAAAGTCACATTATTTTATAATAACTCAAGTTGTTTGGTGAGTTTTGTAAAGTAGTAGAAATATTATGTTTATATATTTATAACTCACTTTTTCATAATTTGTTTTTAGAAGTAACTCATATATGTGAACTTTATTATCATAACGTTTATTTAATATTTAATTTTCAGCAAAATACTAATGCTTTTTTTATGTATTTTCTTCAGGAAATCAATAAATTTGAGTTCAGTAAAAAGGAACAGCGACAACACAGCAGCTTCTGAAAATAAGAAAATATTTAACCTGCTGAACTCAGATTTTGGATGCTCCGGAGATAGACACCACCATCTAAGTAGTAAGTTTTTTCGAATACATTTATTTTTTATTTTTTTGAAATTTTTACAATTTTATATGATATATATTTTACTCGAGTCTGTTACAAAACTAATGTTACATATTTTTGTGTATCGCTTACCACTCCGAAAAAGAGACTAGCTCGTGTGCTTTGAGAGGGACTTACACTGTAATAATTTATATAGAGTTAGAAGTTATACATGTAAGGAGGCTTACTGAAGTTTTTTTATCCCTAAATATATGAAATTTTGTTAATAGTGTTTGGTGTTACATTTAGGGATTTTAAAATTATTTTTAAATCTTAATGACGTACTTGTTTCAAGTTTTACAGTATTATTTTCTTAAAGTAATTTCTATTTTAGGAACTGAGAATTTTGGAAAAAGTGCTTTAGTTAAAAAAATTACTTTAATAATTGTTCTCTATATTGTTTTTATCGGTATTTAAACTCGGGTTCATTACGTTATTGTATGCTCCTCCCTACCCAATTATTCCATACCGGAGTAGTGAGTGAATAATAGCAAAATATACATTTTTTACGTTATATATTTAATTAGTTTCATTTTTTGTGAGTGGATTTTGTCCAATGATCGCACACATACATTAGAATGTTTAGCAATATTTTACGCGGTTATATAATCACTTTATAAGTGGTTACTATCTGCTATTACACAGCTGCTGGACAACTGTCAATTAAAATTAAACAGTGTTTGAGGTGGATGATGATATTTCAGTATCACTTTGGTGTGAGTTTTTTTTTGTACTGATATTAATAGTGAATAAATGTGAGAATAAAACAATAAATCTCTAGAGTAATTCTTTTTTATTTTTATGTTACTTATTTCTCATCTGAGATGCATTTGGTCATTAAGAGATGTAAATATATATTTGATATCTTGAATCATATCCACATTTCTAATTCTCTCTGAATAAAATATTACTTTAACACTCCAAAACGAGAATACTACACTCCCAGATTTAATATTGTTCCTGTATTCTAAAATATTCAAAATTACTTATTTTGTTTAGTACAAGTAATTATTTAAGCAATTGCTGTATCTCTCTTCTCTGGATCATTTAAAGTTAATCGTAAAATTATAAATTTTATTCATTGATGTGAAAATTAATGAGGTATAGATATAGAGAAATAGATAATGAAATATTTTAGATAAATCACATTCTGACTGAAGATTCCATCCTGAATAAGCGAATATTCTATATTCGAATATATTTGGTATTTTTCTACTATTCGATACTCGAATATTTGTGCAGCTATTCGAATAGTATTCCTACTCATTTCTAAGGATGGAATATTAAATAATTCTCAGGATTCTGATTCGGACGTGGAAGAGATACCTGTTGCTTGTTCGAAGAGTTCATCGACGTCCGAATTGCAGACTGAATTAAGAAGCACTCCTCAAACAATTCCTCGTAGAAACTACAAATGTTTGTTCAAATAATCTAAAAAAATATTTTAGATATTTGGAAAATTTCAAAAAAAGGACAGAAACGTTAGACCTACTATTTAAAACACTTAACAGTTAAGCCAACGTCAACCGCTACTGAGCGGGAATTTTTAACTGTAGCTACGGTAAAAACAAAATTAAGAACAAATTTAAAATACGAAATGTTCAATGTGTTATTATTTTTAAAACTACAATAAATAAACAGTTTATGGTAAATTAGTTCGTTTTCTTATAAATTTTGATGTACTTACGTATAATACGATTTATTTAAATAATATAATTTAATTATTCAAAATTAATTTCATACCGTTGTCATACTTTAAAAACTATTCGAATAGTTGAAATCTCTAATTCTGACATACACTCATTTATAAGATCTCACTTCATTAATACCTCGAGGACTTAATTTTACAATGTTTTTCTGATTCTTCACTATTATACTATACAAAACAGTATAGTATATTGCATTTATACTAGTTTGTCGAATTTAAGACCCTTTAAAATTAAACTATACGTAATGGCCCCCAATTTCTGATAACATCAATACCCATCTTATAAATTATACATGTGAATTCATCTATACTTTTTCACCCGAAACTCAATATACTTGAACTAACTAATATGCCAACTATATGCCTGCCTATTTTTTAACTGCATAACTAATCTACCAGCTGCACTAGTGCATGTTCGGTATGCATCTAGCAGCTTATGGTATCTATCCTTGTTCTCTATTAGCTTTTCTTCGCGGAAACTTTAGCATGATCACGTTTATACCTATCTACCTACAATTGATATTTCATTTTGTTACGATTTTGAGCTGTCACTGCGTGTATCTTTGTTTCTGGTAGCCATATCCCATCCCATTATTTACGCATGGACCCACGTTAGCGCCTCATCACATAGGATTACAATCAAATCTTCCAAACACAAACGTAATTAATAACCTAAAATTATAATTACATATTTTGAAAGGGGGAAATTCTATTTTCATTTTAAATATTTACTCGAAACACTGGAAAATGTATATGTTTCAGGAATGTTAAATAGTTTATTTTACTTCGAAGGTACTTTTACTGCGTGTTTAAACGTAATTGGAAAAAATATTTAGTTGCTACAGGAATTCAAACCTCTTCCTATCCAGGGAAACACGTTCACCATTTTGCTATAGCGATCGAATACATTTTAGACAAATTTTGAACTTATATTCTGTAATCATTCCAATTGATAAAAACATTACAGAAAGATTACAGAATAAAAGTTAAAAATTTGTCTAAAACGTATTCGATTGCTATAGCGAAATGGTGAACGCTCTTCCCCGAATATGAAGAGGTCCAGGTTCGGATCCCGATATTTTTTCGATAGATAGATTTTTTTACATAATTCATTTAATTTGCATTAAAATACCACAAAACTATGTTCTAAAAATGCAACTTCACAACAAAACCGTGTTCTCCTTAAAAAAAAATTATTATTTAGTTCAAATTGTTATATATTAGATAATTCAAAAGAAGAAGTTTGTTTTAGTATAGTTTTAAGCACAATATGTAACAAGAAAAAAACTATTATTTTAATAACTTTTCTCCTAGCTGGTCTGGAATATCAAGTTTCATGGTAGGAATATTGCTGTATCCAGGCCGGAGGTACTTGTTAACATCAACGCTGGGAATACAAGTTGACATGACGAAAGCCGAATAGGAGTTGACATCGGTCGACGTCGTTAAACAAAGCGACGCGGCGGCTGGCAGTCGGCATTGTTAGGGGAGTAGCGTCAAATTTAATGGGAAATTTCCATCTGGAAGCCGTCTGTCGGGCAAAAATAATTATATTGCTCTCAATTTAGTTCTACGACAATAGTGGAGATAATAATGAAGTGGGAATGGACGATTGGAAGGAATATTGATCGCGTTTATGGAGGAATTATATTTCTTTGATCAACAATTTTTCAATCAAACGAATCCATCTGCATTTTATCTATTATTTTTGTCATTTTAAAAATATTGAAAAGTCATCTAAATTTTTCCAAATTTCTCACAAATAAATGTGTTATATAATAACGAAATCAAATGGTTACACACTTAGTTAAGAATATGTATATTAAATATTGTTGATGTTTGTATCGTTAACTTTATGGCCGGAAATAATTATTAATATTTATAAACTAACTTTGTATAAGCCACATTGAGTAATTTAACGTCGATCGGTTTCGATAACACTGTATCTTCGTCAGAGCGGGCGTATACTAACTTAACGCCCGTCCTGTCGAAGATACAGTGGTATTGAAATCGGTCGACTTTAATTACTCGATTGGCTTATACAAAGTTCGTTATTAATACTTAATACAAATTAAATGGATCAATTAAAACAGAATACAGAAAAAGTTGAAAAAATATTTGATTTTAACCGGAATACGAACCTTCTGCCCTAGGAAACGCGTTACAATTTTGCTACACTAACCAATTACGTTTACGGTCAATTTTTAACTTATATATTTTTTTTTAATTGAAACATCTATTATTTCATTATTAAAAGCAATCAACTTTATATAATCAATTAAGACAACTCCATGGCTATCCCAGAAAACAGTCACCATCATTTTCCCAGCCGAAGGAATACCCTTTGCCTTTTTTGGAGCCAATTCTCCCTTCGCAGTCCACTGTTTTGACTTTTTTTGTTTCTGGAGTATAATGGTGTATCCAAGTTTCATCTACAGTAATTAATCGGTGCCAAAACTCTGATTTATTGCACCTAAACTGCGCCAACAGAGCGTTGGAAATATTCATTCAAACACGTTTTTGGTCCGGAGTAAGCAAACGCGGCACCCAACGTGCGGCCAGATTTCTCATGCCTAAATCTTGATTCAATATGTGACAAACATGTTCTTTGGACATGTCCATAGTCTCTGCCATCTCTATAACCTTAATTCGATGGTCATCCAGCGCCATTTAGTGAACTTAAGCAATGTGGTCGTCAGTGGTTGTAGTTTTTGGCCGACCCGAACGTTCATCGTCACCCAAACTGGTACGGCCACGTTTAATTTCAGATGTCCAAATTTTCACCATGGTAAATGATGGTGCAGAGTCCCCGTACACATCGTTACACTCGTCTTTAATTTATGTATGCGTATTGCCTTTCAAAAACAAATACTTAATGACAGCTCTATATTCCATTTTTTTCCATTTTCACAAAAACGCTCACATCAACTCACTCAAACGATTGTCAAACAACAACGGTGAATACTTATCAAAGCATTTGCAAACATGTTACCCAACTTTTGTTGACGAGTGCTGCCATATTCATGTTGAGGTCGGAAATTTTCAGACAGCCCTCGTATGTAGCGCCTAATTCCAAAACCCCATAAAATAACTATGTGTTTTTGAGTTATGGATGAAAACGTATATTTCGAAAGTAAATGTACAAAATTTTTATTTTCGTAGGCATTTTTTAAAGAGACAATTCTCTATTTTTTTCACCCTATCCCGAATCGTTTTGAGAGTTGTTTACTCTCGTTTCGATTTGTCAATATTACATTTTTTATTTTATTATATTCAGTTATTAATATCTCAATACCATCGTAGGTTGGCTCCGGTATCATCAGGCAATTCTGTAATGTATTTTTTTCTATATATATATATATATATCGTTCTGGCAATTACACTGGATAACGTGACCATCAACAAGCGTTGTGATTGGCTGATTTCATTTTAAGGGGAAATAGCAACATATTATGTCTGCTTTTGGGTATTTTTGAATAAACCCTGATTTTAAACAAGCAATATTAATGAATTTAAGTGGAATTTGCGACAAACAATGTATTATACATGTAGCTGAAAAAAATTTACAAAACTGCAAATTTAACTCTAATTATTCCGAATCCGTTTTAGGGGATTTTGGAATTAGGCGCTACATATACCGAATAGTTTTGCTGTTGTTCTATACGCCTAACTGAAAGACAATTATTTAGTAATTTAATCTATTCAAATCGAGCACCGTTTGTTCTTATTCTTTAATCTCCATCTGAACCTTAAAGTTTAGGAGCGCAGAAAATACATTTTACTGGTCGCCATTATTCATTATTTCATTAATCTATGTTATATGTATTTACTTTAATTTTAGATGTGTATGTACGTACAAATATATTTACTTAATCCAAACTAAAGAAAGGGTTGACATCAAACCAGATTCAAATACAGAGGGATGAAATTCGTATTTATTATTCGATCTCGCCCACACCGCGACCAACCCGGGTAAATAAATAAATTAAATTGCTTTGAAAAACAGCTGCACGAGAATAAAATCTAACACACTATGCTGGGAAGCCTGGTTAAGTCGTCGTATGCCTACCATCTAAAACCAAAATACGAACTTTTCAGATGCCTTCAATTATTTCCCAATTAGCATGCTGTTGGAATGCATAATTTGTACACCCACACTGAAAAACATTTTAGGTCGCTTATTCGTCTGATGTGAAAAGTAGCAGGACGAGTTCTTGGTAGTTACAATGTATTTTTTATACCATTTATCAATATGTTCCTACTGTTCGGTATTTATGACAGGACCATACTGCCGGTCACCGTGCGCGCGTGGATGCTCCATCAGGTTTACTATACCTATCTGTCCTCCCCCCCCCCCTCATTTTACCATTACCACAGAGCTTGACTTTTTCTGTGTGTAATATATGACTTGTGAACTATCAAGAAGAGTGAACATCCTGTTCGTGCTCGTCACTGACTTGAAGTTATTGTAAAATTATTGGTGCTATTGTATTTCTACTTTCTCGCAGTGCATGCCGAAACGGCTTTTGTATACCACATACATTTGTTCTTCATGCTAATCATTGAAGAAGTATCCTGAAGTTCAGGAGAATTGTAAATAAAGCAAGAAAATCCAGGTAAGTCGTGCTCTTCCTGGTTGGTCCATGAGCCTTTATTGTTTTGTCCTTTCTACATCCTGTTTCACCACCCCCCTGTGCAAATACTTTCTGGCATACAAGCATAATAAATAAATAAAAATAATCATCTAATTAGGCAGTTTTAAAACGAAAAACAGTGTCTGCGATTACTAACAACTCTAATTGCACATGTCCAAGGAATGAGACACGAAAAATAAATGAAATAAATCTCAGTACCATGCACACGTGTAGAGATATTGATCTGGAAATTAACTCAAACCCGTATACACTTCATTTGTTTCGACAGCGACTAGACACTAGACTCGTGCTCAGAAACTTCACCTTGAACTATATATACCTACAACTATTGATAAACGGAAGGCATTTAATTACGGTTCGTACCATATTTTAATTTTACTGCTCCTGGTAAGTTCAATTTCACCCAACAATCGAACGGAATCATCAGTTTATTAACATTTAATGTTTGAAAATAACAAGTGTTAAATTAAGTGCAAGACGGTGAATCTCTGAGAAATGATATGTACACGAGACCTGTTTCCAAAGAATCTCATGGAGGCATAACCCATATCTCAGAGATTGTCTCGAGTAGAAAATCTCATCAATAGATACCGGCCGGAACATTCGTATTTTATTTCTTAACGTGTTTAAATACCCAAGCATTTAGTTTTCAATCTGCGTTAATTTATATGAATCAAAAATATCTAGTAATACCCGTGTACCTATTAGATGTTGAAGTATTTCTACAAATCTGTCATTTTTTAGATCCTTCAAATTCAATCATCCCGTTGTCAAAATACGTATTTCTCATCGAAAAATAACATATAGTAATTTCTACAACAGTTATATTTGTAATCATTATTACCAACTTTTAAAATCATCTATCCTAATTGAGTTTGACGAATATTAAACAAATTAGATTCATGTAGCTAAATCGGTACTCGATTACTTTAATGTACTCCCGTCGCCTAATTTAAATACCCTGGAAATTCTTTTGTCATGTCAAAAAGCAATATGTTTGGAGTCCCTTACCAACCCCCCGACCAACAAGCCTTCACCCTACCGCATTGTCCCCGAGCCCTGACAAACTATTCCAATTTAATAGTTTCAATACCACCGCAGCTTGTCTTCTAGATAGTTTAATTTCTGAAGCATTTTGGTCTTCTGGTTGGGGTTCCAGGGATGTCAAAATATGCTGAAAGTAATGTCGGATGTAATTTTATATACTTTACAAACCTTCTCGAACATTATTTATCTACCTTACAATACTGAAGGTAGATAATATGAGTAATATTGTAAGTAAATTTGTTATTTAATTGAATCGAACATATTTATTATTATAATTAATATTTTGTATTTAAAAACTATATTCTTGTTAATATTTAAGTATTTGTTCTTCATCACTTTTATCATTCACTAAATGTCAGTACCTGGCATTGTCCGATATTCAGATTAAGTAATAATTTAAAATAGGGATTTTAGGAAAAAAATGATTTGCGCAGGCTCTAAATATATATATTAAAATTTAAACTATATGCGTACACAAAATACACGTCTCAGCAATATACTTACTATTTTCAAACTAAGCTAAACGCTTGTGCTATATGAAAATAGAACTAACATGCTGATCTCCTGGAACGAGACTCGAAACTCCGACCACTAGATCGCTCAGTACCTTAATAATAATAATAATAATGGATAATTTGCATAGCGCCATTTTCGTAAAAACTTTCACCTCGAGGACGCTTTACGCATTTAAAATTAAAAATGGTTATTTTCACTTATAGAAATAACTTTTTGAGAAGGTGCTTCTTAAATAAAGTCTCTGGTGTACTGTTTCGTTTGACGGATGGCAAAGAGTTCCACGCTCTTGGGCCTTCCACCGCAAATGCCCGTTTATTAAATTTAGACTTCTGAAAATGGTTTGTCGGTTCTACAACCCTTCCTGTGGCTGAAGTAGAGGCTGACCTAAGAGTTTGACGTCTATCATTTAAATTGTTTGGAATACAAAGTTATTGAAAATGCAGAGGTGCCATATTGTGTGTCGCCTTGTATATAAACCAGCACAATTTTTCTTCTCAGGGAATCGGAGCCAATGTAGCTGATGTAAAAAGAATGTCATATGAGAGAATTTGAAAACTTCATATATTATCCGTGCAGCCACATTTAGAATAGATCGTAATCTATCCAGCTGAAACATAGATACTGTTACAATAGTCCACACGTGACACCACAAATCTTAATATCTAATAACGATGTAAGCAAAATGTGATCCGGGAATTGAGAGGGGTTAGGTGACTATTTCGTCAGAGTTCTAAAGAGTAGCTATGCAAAAATTGTAACAAGTGCATATAGAAGTGAGGATGTGGGGTGGCCAAGGAGAGATGGATCCAATATTTTGCGCAGGGTCCTAAATAATATTTATGCAATGTTTGTTTACGATCGGTCAAAGGGTGTATGATTGTTTAGATAACAGACCGATATTTAGTTTTGTGTCCATAAATATATATACAGATTTTATCGTCTCCCAATTCATTCTTCTTTTAAATTCTTTAGGCACCTAATAGTATCATTATTTTTTGAAACATTATATTCTGCTTTCAATTGTATTAATAATTAAATCAACGTTAATATGTGTCTGAAAAAATGCTAAGGAATTTTTTTGATTTGATAAAAACAGGTCTGCCTTTGAGGGGAACGCTTTTTTCGGTGACTGGTTTTTAATTATTAAAGAAAGACATATTCTGAAGAATTGCAACATGAACGATGAAATGTGAATTTTATCATTTGTATTGTTTCCTCATTTGTAGCTCTTTCCGTCCAGCTTACCTTTTCCACCCTTCTCTATCATCTCATTTCTTACCTGTTGGCTTATGGTCCAGATATATTATTTTCAGTTAGATCTTTTCCCCCAAATTAAACACGAAGCACTGTAACGTCAAATGAGATATCCTTAATTTCACGTTTTCATGAAACAGGGTGAACATGTGCAAAGAGCAGCAACTCGTCAAACGATTTCTTGTTATTATAACAGTATTTTGATCAGTTCGCATATGTAAGCCGCCGTAGATTAAGGCAAGTCATCTGTATCGTGGTACGGTAACATCATTTCGAGTCAATCATTTTAATGAACCTGAAAGATGGATGGATATAAATAAAACAATGTTATAATTCTACTTGAGTTTATTAGCACTACTCGAGTTTCGAGAGAAACAGTAACTCTCATCGACAGGTGAAGTAGACATACAATTAATTAGGTATGGACAGATAGAAGAGGAGGTGGTGGATTCTATCAATAATATAAACCTGACTGATGACTATGATCCGAAAATCCTTTTTTTTTAAAAGAGAACATATTTTTGTTGTGAAGTTGCATCTTTAGAACATAGTTCTGCGGTATTTTAATACAAATAAAGTTAATCAACTAGAAAGATATACAAAAAAATGATCTATTGATAAAATATTTAGTTTCTACCGGGATTCCATCTTGGACCTCTTCCTGTCCGGGGAAGAGCGTTCTCTATTTTCGACAACTTATATTCTATAATCTTTCCAAATTATGCAACTATTATTTTATTTTTAAAATCAATCGACAATATATCGCGATGAATCTCAAATACCTTTGAGTAAAAACTAGGAGACGCCAGAATTAATTCATTAATCCATTTTATTAAATTTGGATAACCTTTGATAAAAATTGGCTTGTGGAGGCTGGTTGGTATCTTAATTATAGAGTCAGGAATAGAAAAATAATTTCATATAGTAACGGAGCTTAAAATATGAAGAGTGAAAGGAGCGAGTCGCCGGTGCTCAGAGTCGGTTCCACCCGCCCGCCGTCGGCGAGCGATCGAGTCAGACTGACACGGCTTTTCTCCGCTGAAGCCTGAAATCAGGATACAGATGTCGCTCGCGTCTTTAGCTAGCTGCGAACAGCGACGATGGCGGTAAATTTTAATCGCCGTCCCCACAAGCTAATCATCTTATACACGAATAATTGTTCACGTTAACTGCGTTCGGATGCTGCCACTAATGTCACTAGACACGTAAGTTTCTAACAAAATAAATCACACATCACATTCACTGTCAAAATATGTTCGTTATATTTTTTATAAATAGTGTAACGATATTAACATACTGGGAATGACATGGGGAGCCCTTTATCCAATAGTTGATAAATAATGACTGAAGATGATGCTGATGAATCTACTGCTGCACACCCTACAAAAACAATGTAGTACATACCAAAAGTCATTTATTTGTTTCTAATGGGTATATTAAATGATGTTATTAATGCTAGTTTCTGTAAATCGTCACGTACAGCTCGGGCTGACCGGGAATATTTTCAAGTCATGTGTAGAACTCCAGCGCACTTAACTTTACGTCACCGGTCTAGCTTCAATCGGTACCCACATATTTTATTAAATATATATATTATTATTTTCCGTAAAAATAATGTAGATGGCTTTCAAAAATAATGGAACGATAGATGTATTAATTTGAAAAAGTGTAATATATAGGTTCGAAAATTTGTCATGAAAAATACTAGCGTTATAACACAATTGGTAGTGTACTTCCCCGGATTGGAAATAGAGATCCAGATTCGAATCCCGGTAGCGCAAAAACAATATTTTTTGACAAAATTGATTTTATATGTATATATTTATAATTAATACATTAAATTAGTACTTACATATTTGTCCATGGGCCGCTACATGAGGGTTATTTTTATGTGCAGGGGAGTATAAATACACAATGATAATAATTTTTGTTAACATTTTAAGCTATAATTAAATTAATACGTTTCCGATGCTTATGCATCTTCAATAATAAACTTAAAACTTTACTACTGAAGATGATGCAGTAATCATCGAAAATATTTAATTAAAATGTAGTGTGAAGTATACAACGTTATGTTTTTTATTTTTTTAAGTCAATTACAATGGACTTCTACAAAATTAATCGATTTTCTATTTTTTTCTGTTTCCGTCTCTTGAGGCACTATTTCTTCTTCATCTTGTAAACTTGCCCATACCAGAGCTGATGGGAGCCAGCGAGGATTCAACTTGCCAAACTCGGAAACGCCATTTAGAATTTTTTCCAACAATAGAACATCGCCAAAGTAAGGCCAAGGACGTGCAACATCTCGTACAGGCCTTTCAGATGTTCGCCTTCCATTTTTTCCGTCTTCTTCTCCGCATTTTGGCCAGCATACTCCTCCTAGTGCTGGTCTCGATCCGTTCCCACCAAAAAAGTGACATCTCGCCATATTGATTTGCCATAGATCATTTGCAGAGCAGTGGGCTTCCTATTGGCTGACCGGACTACAGTAGGCCCCACACATAGTATGATGTTTATCATCTTATTGTTTTGGTGGGCTCACATATGAGGACGCATGCATACAAACGTGACTTCATATTAAGTGTATATTTTATCTGTCAAAAAAGTGTTTGAATTTTGAATATTCACAATATAAAAATATTGACAAATATAGAGATTTTATATATTTATTTAGTTTATTGTTGGGTAACAATTTATTTTGCTTATGAAGACCGTGTAGAATTAAGAGCCCACCTATTGTGTACTTGAATAGAAGAAGACGCACTCGAGTAAATTAATATTTTAATTGTATCCTGAAGGCAAAGTTGTTTTCGTTTAACGGTGTTCGTTTATTTTGACCTTTAGTGTACGTCATGTATTCGAAGGATAGAAAAGATTTTTCTAAAAATTCTTTAAATTTTTCATAATTTATTTAATATGAATATATTCAACGTATTTGATCGGAGATATTACCGATAGCAATCAATCATTGTAATATACTCATCTTTGTAAATGGAATTAGTGTTTATTATGAGATGTTTCGTAGTTTTTTTTAGTTTGTTCGGTACACGAATGGGTCATTATTTGTTTTGTTTTCAGTAATATTAAAGAAATAGTGTTTAAACATACATAAAAATACAAACGTACGCATTGCATTAAATCATCATTAAATTAACGTACTTTATATCTATAATGAGATTAGTCAAAGAGGTCAGGTTTATATTTAAATGTGAAGATGAATACATATGTGAAAATAAAACACTTGTTTTTTTATTCCACTCGTTTAACTTACTTGAGACGCGTTTCATCAATCTAACAATTTAACTCAACAATTTGTATTTATAACTATAATGGGAGACAGCTATATAACATGCAGTAGGATAATTCTTGCGTACTTTAGGCATATTATTTGAAGAGATGGAGACGACCTGGAGTAATTAGTTCTTTGTTATTTATTATAACGTAACTTCAGTAATGTTACTAATACTAAACTTAAGACTAAAGGACAACGTGTTACTTAAGGTTAAGGAGTGAGGGGAGGGGGATTAGAGTTGGGTGGGTGCAGGGGCGTGGTTAACAAGCGTAGAAGAGGGGGCATAAAATAAGGTGTTTGAATATTGATGACATTTTTGTTACAATTAATCGTTAAGTTTTCTAAAATATCTAGTTTATTTCCTATTTTACAAATATGTACTAATTCTACGCTATCACTGTCAAAGCGAGTTTTTATTATAAATATAATTTAAAATGGCACCTCACAATGTTTCACATGAAAATTTAAAAAAAAAAGTTATCACTGAGAATATACAAGGGTGAAAAGTGAAAGGGTAATCTTGAATACGATGGATAAAATAAGTTTAAGATATAACCATAGTCCATTGCACGTCATATTAAATAAAACTTGTGAAGATTAAAGTCGTTCCCGCTGTAGAAACAGATCAAATAACTACGATGCTCATGAATACATCGATTGCGAGAGATAATATAAGTTAATATAAGTAGGTAGATGATTCATCCCGTTCGGCCAAGAAAAAATGACATTATTTTAATTATCTAATGCGGATATTTGTAGACATTTATTATGCTAATTTAAGTTCAACTAATGCTTCAGTTAAACTCTTGATATAAAGCAATAACAACATACAATATCGCATGTACACTCGGCAATTTCTGCATCACATTTCTATTGCAATTTTTCAGAACTGAAATTTACCCAAAGGCATTGATAATAAATAATATATACAAATATATATTTATATATATGCGTATGTGTTGTAAACCTAATGCGACAAATGTCGGTTAAATGAGCTTGAAGTATATATTGTAAAAAAAAATAATAATACGTTTCTTTTATTACGTACAACCTTAGCATATTTTTAAATAGTCTTATACAAGCGTGGCTCGTTCACAATTAAAGTACGTATTTTATAGTTCAATGAGGCAATTGCTTTTAAGTGTATTATAACACACAAACATCGGTTGAGATGTTTATGGTTAGTATCTAAACTAAAAAAGAGCTGTAATTAATACGGGCGTTTTTTTTTTAGTATTCAAATTATGAATATTAAAAAAATATTTGAAAAGATATCCCCTATGTTTTAAACCTATTTAATTGTTATGACTTATCATTGGTAGTATTCTAGACTCCGTAAGTAAAGCCCAAAAAATAATGTTGAGAGTTAATCATAAAAAACCCTTTCGCTAACCTTCAAATGAACTCTTCAAAGAATGTCACGTCCTAGACATCCGTCAAATATATATTCTTGGTATACTAAAATACTGTTAGCGGCATAAATAATATTACCAGCAAATTACGCACCCTCACTTAACAAGGACACAGGCTAACTGTCACTATCTTGTGCCAATATTAAACAAAACTTTTGCACAAAAATTCCATTTGTTTCTTGTCTATAGGCAGACGTGAAAAATTGCAACCATAGTCTTGCATATTTTTCACGAAATGGGGAGAAATTTTACTTACCCTCACCCAAGAACTTTTAAAGGTCCAAACTTGAGATTAAAACTGCTACAACAGTATGTTGAATTACCTAATTGCATCTTGATTTACTTTTTATATATCTTTTTTATATGCTATCTAATTGTATCTTGTTCTACTCTTTATATATATATATATATTTTATACATTGAACATTGGACTTACTTTAAGTTTTACGTTTTAATTATATGTTATTTAATCGCATATTGCTTTACTCTTTACATATACCATATATTATATCTTATTAATCGAAGAATGCATTTACGTTAAGTTTTACAAAGTATTTACCTAATCTAATGATATCTTGTTTAACTATCTATATATATATATATATAAATAACTTTGTACGTTGATCATTGCACTTTGTTTACTACTATACCGGAAGAATACTGTCTGCTATAATACAGTAAAATACTAGAGTAGCAGGTAGGGTACCCAAATATATGTCTTACTTTGCTGATATGTTTATCCGATTATAATATAACACACTGTACTAAGAATCAAATAATTATTATTATTGGTATCTTTCATTGTGTGAACGTAAAATAAAATGATTTTTTAAAAATAAATCAGTGATTTATGTAGTTTTTTATTAGCGTAGAGTTATGAAATGGTTTGATTATTCGTATTTAGTCGCAGTCAATTGTTGTTTTTTTTTATCAGGATGATACAAAGTACGAGTATCTTCTACTCTGAACTAAATATTGGTGCATGCGGATATACAAAGATGGCCATTAAAAAAATACCTACTATTTTATTTTATAATTTTGTTAAATCCTCGCTGTGTTTAGTATAAAAAAATTATGTTCTTAATCTGAGTCCAAGAGAAGTCTATTCATAATTAGATCATAGCTGCTAAAGAAAATTTCTATCATTTCCATTACTTTAATAATTAATATAAGACAATAATCACAATTATAATTGCAAATGAGATTGATAAATGGAATATCATTTTCATGGCATTTAATTAATTCTTAATTTTACTGTTCGTAATTGTAAAGTTATAAAAAACTTTTCAGAGAATAAGAGACATATTATGTAGCTACTTGATTTACAAAAGATTATTAACTAAGCAATTAAACTTTATCAAATATTTTAAAGTAATAATTTTTAAATCAATCCAAAAAGACGACTTTACGTAAAATAAAGAAAGAAACATTATAGAATGAAGAACCCATAAAGTTACATAAACATTATTGCAGATAATAACCAAGTCACTTGACTAGCTACGTGTAGGGGTCGGAGATATAGCAGAATTTCCCAAAAAACTTTCTATAGAATATTACGAACCACCATGAGAACCCAAAAGTTTTTTTTTTTATTCATTAAATCATTTAAGGTACATAATAAACTGATTAAATAAATATTTTGAAAAAGATTTATCTGTTCTAAAAGTATTATTATGTAATGATTTCCAGCTTGTAAAAAATGCCTCAGGGATGGAATATCAATTTCATTGTTAACTCTGTCGTTCCGGAGACTTTTATATATTTTATACAAATCCTCTTTCTTTCATGTTGTTTTATAATAATTCAAACAAAGTATCACGTTTTAATTAAAAATTTATTTGAAGTAAATTCAAATTTTTCCTTTGGAAGAATTCAAATAATTTACAACTACGTAGTACTTGTAACATAAAACTCGCGAATTATCATTTCTTTTGAAAATTGAGATTTTCACGGATTTCTTCTCCGAGGAAGTGGAGAATTGAAAAAATATATATTATTCAAGAGATTATTATTTGTACTATTCTTTGTTGTAAATTGAAATACTGTGATCTTATAAACCTGAAAACTTTCGTGTATATATCAAATTACCGTTGCAGAAATATATAAAATAAGATTAAAATTTGTATGGAGACGTCATTTAACTCAGAACATAAAAGAGTGTCTGAAATGGGAAGAATACACCCTTAAATATTTATATATATGGAATAAAATGCACTTCCTCAAGGAGAAATTTAAATCTGTCAGGGAGATTTTTACAACTGGGAAAAGCCTGTTGGCACAAAAATGTTTTAAGAATTTCAGAAAAGAATGTGTTAAAGTTTGATTGTGGAAAAACTAACATATAATTTATGTTAATAAGGAGAAATTTAATAAAAGTGAATTGATAATTCTGGCGTCTGCAGCCGGTTTACTCAAAGGTATTTGAGATTCCGTAAAAACAATGTAGATGTCTTTCAAATAATGGAACGACAGACGTATTAATTTGAAAAAAGTGTAACATATAGGTTCGAAAATTTGTCATGAAAAATACTGGCGTTATAACACAATTGGTTGTGTACTTCCCCGATTGGAAATAGAGATCCAGGTTCAAATCCCGGTAGCGGAAAAACAATATTTTTCGACAAAATTGATTTTATATGTATATATTTATAATTAATACATTAAATTAGTATATAATTTATGTTATTTAGCACATGGACGTAGATCAGTTCAGACGAATTTATTAGCTAATAGGACAAGTTTTCTAATCAGATAGCATACCGCTTCTATTTAAATTCCGATTAAACTGGTCACTAATAAATACCTAAGTATTTATATAGTAAAATCTCACTAATCCGTGACAATATGCATAAAACCTCTTGGTGCCGGATTGCGAAAATTACCGAATTACTGGAATGTATGGAATACTGGGAAATAAAAAACATGAAAATATGTAATTGATTTTATTTAAGATAAAATATATTTCCTTTAAAATATATTGGTAGTAGCAAAACTGTGTTTTTTTGTTGTTTATCAAAATAATCACGATTAAAATAGTTAAAGAGACATGATGAATGTGCCGGACCTCTGAGATTCTATTGTATGAAGATGGGTGTGTGCAACCCTTTTTTTGGCACGTCTGTGTCAATTTCAGTAATTTACTTATATTTATTATATTAAACTAGCGTTTTGTGTCCATATTATAAAATATTTAATAATTATAATTTAGATATGAATTTAAGCGGTTGGGGGAGAGGATGCCTTTGTATTGGATAAGCGCTAAAAGTAGCGATTATGCAAAATTTGGTTTAGGTAGAGGAATGGTGGAGTATCCAGGGAGATTGGCGAGGAATGACATTCCTAGAATGCAACTGAGCAAAATTTGGAATGATCGGCATTCAACAAATAAATAGGAATACTTTAACACTTATTATTATTTTATATGTGTGTGTGCCCATTATTATGAAATTTATGTTTCTTTCGTTTCGAGATATTTAAAGGTTTGCTTTTGAATTGATTAAAAAATATTTTTATACAATGTTTCAAAATGTATTTAGTCTCTGGATTTATAATTTATTTCGACATATGCATGTCGCGTGTAGCTTTAAATTTTTCACAACTATTACAATTTAAATCATATTATATTAATTTAAAACAATGTGATGCAAAATAATTGATAAACTCATTTTTTTCAATTTCTTGACATAGACCACTTTCATGATAATATATAGTAGTACCTCGGTATACGTCTACTTTGGTACTACTGTACTACTACTCGGTATACTGGTCTATTTGGACGCGAAATTTTTTGTTTGGCAACGACTCGCGTGTGTCAAATGGTGCGCGCTTACGTCCTCGGTCCTATTCGGCTGAATTCAGTTTTTGGAGAGGGGGCATCTCTGCTACGACTACCCACGAGCGTTAGTACGACTATTTTTACCATTCAGTAAACAATGCGCGCCATAACTCTCTGTGAATTTCGCGCGATTATGTGTTTTTTCGCTATTTTTTTATCTGGAATGACCAGACAATGTCCCATTTCCGAAAGATTCTGAGGAGAAAGCAGAAGCAAATTTCTTTGGACAAATTTTAGTGTTTAAACGTCAAACGCGATGATCTACAGCCTATTAAATTTTCTTCAATATTAGCAAAAGACTATATAGTTTTGTTTTTATCTATGCTTGTATTTTTTTTAATTCAGTAAACATTATTTCCGGAAGAAGATATCATAGGTATCGAAACATGTTGAATAATTAATAAATATTGGCTTAAACAAAGTATTTTGTCTAATTATTTATTTTATTGCTTTTACATTTATATATTTTAATATTAAGCAGTGTTAAATATATTTTATACAACCCCATCAATGTATTATATGTCAATAACAATAGGATTTTTTTTTATTGGAACAGTTAAATTATGTTCCCTTAATTTCTTATGGTAAAATTCGTTTGGTATACGTCCTGTTTGGTAGAAATCAAAGATCTGGAACGTATTAAAAACGAATACCGACGTACCACTATATATATAGTTTTATTTGTCATGATCATTGTTTAGTAATCTCTACAAAGCTGGAAATTCTAGTACATTTATGTCATATTGAATTCATAAAGGAAGTTGATTTCCGCTTGCAAGATTACATAGTTGCCGTGCCAACCTTAGAGAGTAGGTTCTCATAAAAGGTTTTGACAAAGGCGAAAATGAAACTTGAGAGAATGATAAAGTATATATTTCCTAATGACAACAGTACAGTAGTTTCCAGATGCGAATGAATACCTACGTAATTCAGAGCGTTTAGATTATTAAATTATACATGATAGAATTGATGAGTAGAGATAAGTATAAATATATAAATCGCACTCTGTAATCTGGAATTAACGTTATCTTTGTACGTAAATTTGAAAGGAAACTGATACATTTGTAGTGAAATTTCAATGTCCCTAGATAATGTGGGTATGTTACTTTTTGTTCTGATGGTGTATCATTCAAATCTAAAAACAATCGACTTCATTTCTAGTCAAATATTTTAATATTGATTTTTTTTGGATTTTATAGCTTCATATGATTACGATCTTTGTACCTACTTTGTTCAAAAAAATACATGGTATTACAAACCTAGTCCACAATACTTTATGGGGGATACTTGACTAAATTATGAGTCAAAAATGTTCAAGGAATAATAATATTACATTTATTAGGTTCACTTTTTACATGTATTATGTACTTACATTGATAAATAATATCTAACGGTCTGACGTATTGCTCTTCCAAATTAATATTCATTAGTTATACATTTTCACCTAGTTAATAACTATGAGTGTTGCGTAATATTTCAAATATCAGACAAATGTAAGTAAGTAAATCAGTTAGAAAGTAAGACATATATTTGAGTACCCTGCCTGCTACACTAGTAATTTACTGTATTATAGCGGACAGTGTTCCTCCGGTATAAACAGTTAAACAAGAGATGCAATTAGGTCATTCAATATACTGTTGTAGCAGTTTTATTCTCGGGTTTGGACCTTTAAAAGTTCTTGAGCGTAATTTCTCCCCATTTCGTGAAGCTAGAACTGCACTTTTCGTGAAAAATATGCAAGACTATGGTTGCAATCTTTCACTTTTGGATTTAGACCGTTGTATGTTTTTGATGCTAGAAATAAATGGAATCTTTGTGCAAGAGTTTTGTTTAGTTTTGGCACAAGATAGTGATAGTTAGCTTTTGTCCTTATTAAGTGAGGGTGCGTAATTTGCTGGTAATATTGTTTATGCCGGTAAAAGTGTTTTAGTATACCAAAGAATATGTGTATCTCAACTATGTCAGAAAAAAGAATCATTATGCGATTATTTCGATTAATTGAAATATTTTATTGATTCTAAATTATTAATTGAATACAATAAATTAAAGATCATTGATTTTAGAGTGCCAAGATAATATTTTGTTGATGATTTAGGACCTGAAGCAAAAATATACCTTAATAATGATCAAATTTAGTAAATATTTATTTTATGGTATGTAGACTTAAAGCTTCACATGATTTTGTAAAAAATTCTAACAATAATATTTTCCATAATTGTGTAGAATTCACACATATTCTATGAACATTTTCGAATCTTTATTTAGTCAGGTATCCACCCATAACTGAAAATTGCATTCGGTTGTCGTATCCGAGAAACATTTGTAATTGCGGCACCAAAAACTCATCAATCATATGGCAATATTTCCGGTTAAAAAAATATAAAAATTTCCACTAGATTTTCAATACTATATAATGAAGAGTAGGTTTAAAAAATATTTTTTAATGATTAATAATAATTTAAACTCATAGGTGAAATCAAAAATAATGTATGAATAATTAATAATATTTTACTCGTCATAAACCAAGAGTGCGGTTATCTCCTAACTATAATTTTTGTAAATTATCAAAAATAAAAGGATAAAAAAATATATAAGCTGATAAATAAACGGCTTGTAATATATATTTTTAATTTATTGTTTATTCAAAACACATGCTAGTTAATATAGATCCCATTGCCTATAAAGCTAATTAATAATTGTTTTTTTTTCTATCTATTAATATCTATAGTACCTTATGTAACTAGAGAGCTTATAGGGTGAGGGTGTCATATTACCTCAAAATAAATTTGTTGATATTTTACATTAGTGGACAGCGACGAATATTATATAATGATACCATTTATTGATGATTCCATGTATAAAATTTATTCATAATTATAATAATAAGAAATGAATCCGTATCCAGGGAATGAGATGCGATGTAAAAGATAAATCTCAGTACTACATACATATATTTAGATTTCGATATGGAAATAAATTCAGAGATCAGCTTGAGATCGGTAGAAAGAGACACAATTTGAGCCAGAGTACATTACGTTCTATTTTGCAGCGAGACTACGTCTAAAACATTAAACCGTAAATACTACTGTAGAGGTTATTTAATAAAAAGTTCTATCAATCAGAAGTGTCGCTATCCAATATTCTAACATAATCGTTATACAGTGTCTACACTAATAATTCACTAGTTCTACAACAATCTCACTACATTTTTTTTCTTTATTTTTATTTTTATTCCTGTCGAATTATTATCTTTCTTGAATTAAATAACACCACAACAGCACGAAAAAAACTGCCTACTTTAACACAGACGGCAGTCTAGCAAAGTAGCAAGGACAATGCTGCATGCATCAGAGGTGAAGTCTACTCCATCCCACACAAAACTACGAGTATATACATAATTGTATCTTATGTTTATCATGTTATGTTATAATATATCCACCTCTCTTACAACAAAAACATGTATGTCAATAAAGTCTTAAGTCTAATAAGGCATTATATTATAGAGATTCAAATTCATTCAACTGACGTAAGGCACATGGATTGGCATTTGATGTTTTACGTAAAACAAGCGTAAAGTGATGTGCAAACGGCGAATATCTGAGACTTGATGATGATACCGGGACTACTAAAACCTATAATTATCTCCACATAATCTCATGGAAGCAAAATCCGTATCCAGAGATTGTCTCGAGTCTAAAATCTCTCCCGTAGATACGGGTCATTAGCAAATCGCTTGGAAGATGCACATTTTCAATAACAGTTATTGAATATCGATAACAGTTAATTATGAAAGTGGTCTGAGCCGAGAAATTGATAAAATGAGTTTATCAATTATATCGCATCACATTGTTTTAAATTGATAAAAAATGATGCAAAATATAACAATTGTGAAAATTTTGAAGCGTTATATTCAGTGTATTGTTACGACGTTCAACGGTATTCCGCTAGGGTTTATTTTAATAATAGTGTATATGAGTCATTTCAATCCTATTTTTTTTATTTTCTTATAAGCTACATACAATATCTATATGTAGAAATATATTATAAAACTTGCAGACTGAATAAATTTTGAAACATTGTGTTGTGTAATATAAAAATATTTTTTAATCAATTCAAAAGCAGACCTTTTAATATCTCAAAACGAAAGAAACATGACATAGACCACTTTCATAACAATTGGCACACATACTTTCTACTATTCTAAATCCTAACAAATCTAACTCCTTACTATTTATTATTCTTTAGAATTATACGTACAATGTTCATAATCCCTTTTGTTTTACCAATTTTATTAGAAACAATTTTGTCACGTTTTTTATAGAAGATAGCGTCAGATGGATTTATCACAACAGAACGTTTGATAAATCGTAGAAATGGTTTACTAATTGCTAATTAAAATTAATTACAAAAAGCAGATCCAAGGACAGACATCTTGTTCGTTAGACCACGAATCTTTGTAACGCGAAGCTATTTTGTAGATTCTTCAGGAATTCCTGTTTCCCGCTGATACTTTGATGTACTCGAATTGAAATTAAATTCGGAATTAAAAATTGCCGACGCTTGGCCTTTTGACTTTTCAAATTAAATTTCTTAGAAAACAAAAATAATAATAGCATTCAGACCCATAACGAGAAATCATTCAAGTAATGGAATAAGTACTAACATTTTAACGAGAGTTAATTTAAATTTAACGACTTCATAATTATTTTTTTAAATAATTGTAATATTATTATTTTCGTTAAAACTCATTTATTTTAAATTCTAAGCATTGAATAAAATGTATTTTGCTAACTCAAAGAAAATGTATTTATTCTGTTTTGATCGTTAAAAATCATACAAAAGATTTTCTTCCAATTCTCGGATAAAAGTTATTTAATTTAAGGATTGGGATCACTTCATTTGCGTTTCAGCTTGTTCCAAAAATTCACATAATTATTGTAAAAAATAAATTGTACCTTAAGGGCTTGCGTCCATCATTCAGCTTCCAAACTTTCGGTTTATGCTAACTCGTGAAAAATAAATATTTTCATGGAGAGCGTATTTATTTTCAGCAGATAGAGTTTAACGTTTCAACTTCGTTCCAGAACTTTATTCGGATAAGGCCTCTTGCGTATTTTTACAACCATCATTTGAATATTTTTACGGCCGTAAAATAATAAAAACTTTATATTTTAATGTCGCAATGTCAAGCTATTTATTAAGCGAAAATGTCTTCCCTACCGCGATCTCTACCTATGCGCAGAAATGCTTTTGATACTCGGGAAATTTTAATTTTAATAAATATTTTTTACGCGTTATCTTCTCAGTTTACATGAACCCGTTTAGTTTAGATGTTACAGCCGTAGGTAGTTCAATTTGAGTGGAAAATAAATAAATAACTAATCATACTACCTTATTAGATTATCGAAATCTTTTTATGATATTACTGTTTGAAACTGATATCATTTAATACGGCTATCAACCCAATACAAATTATTCAAGCAGAACCTATATTTATTTTAAATGATATAATAATACATTAAAAATATATTTAAAGCAATAACTTAAACACTTAATTTATAAATATGACTAACAATAATTGAATTCGAAAACTGCAGAAGTTTTTAAAATTGTATTTAATCAATAAACGATACAAAAAATAATAAACCACAAGTATTAATATGCAAAGTTATTTTATATAAATTATACGTTTGTTTTGTGTTACGTCTGATAAGATTTTTTTTTATTGTGTGTTATTATTTATTTTTCTTGTTATACAAATTTTTCATTTGAAAAATTTAAAAAAAATCCACTAAGTACAATTTATTTTAAATATGAATTTAATATATTAATTAGAAAGATATACATATAAAATCAATTTTATCGAAAAATATTGTTGTTGCGCCACCGGGAATCTCAAATAATTTATTTTGTTGAACCCGGTAAGCAATAATGCACATGTTTTGGACTGGTTTAAAATGGATTTAAAAACTCGTTATTAAATAATGAGTTAACTTTATAATTGTGTTATAAAAGTGGACTTAGAAGTCCTGGCGCCACCTGGCAGATTTCTCTAAAAGTTTAATCCGAGAAACATTTCATTTTAAAAATATAAGATTGCTTTGTACTGTGAGGTTAGGGATATATGGCAGAATAGCCCAGAAAACTTTATACATCAAATTCCGTACGACCATGAAAACGTAAAAATATTTATAATATCTATGTTTTCTCGAAATAACACAAGTATACTTGACCGTTTTCGTAAATTAATATAAATAATTCAATACTACGATGAAGAGTATTAATTCTGATATAGGTAATATATAATATAAAGGCTATTGACTCAATAAATGTTCCAAAATAATGACAATGTTCCAAAACAAAAATATTCTCCGAAAAATTTATTTTAAGGTGATTAGATCAGAAATGATAAAAAAAGGTAGAATCAAAATTATGACTTAATTTTATTTTCGTTGCTAAAACGATGTTATCTCGTCTGAGGGTCCATAAGGTAAAAACAATTAAGCTGTTCGTGTTTCCGGTCAGAAGACTTTTGACCCTCAACCGTTTAATTAATCATAGTCTACTCGGAATCGGAAGCCGCAAGTTAAATCTGAATTAGACCAATTATTGGGCACCCTTGTGGCGTAGCGTTCTAGCCTAGTTCGGCCTATGTGATGCACCATTTAGTCATTATTAAACTTTAGATAGGACGAGTGAGTAATATAAACAAATTACGCTGGGATAGAAGAATCCTTTTTAATGGCTATAACTATTTTGTGTTTATTACAAATAATACTAAATATTTACAAATGCAGTAGGCTATCGATTAATCGGGGCAGCTGCTTTAATTGAGCCAAATATTAAATAATAGAAACCAAATCAAGCAAATTACAGCGATGTAAATTATATCTTATTTGGGACACCGATTTCACAAATATGTAACAGTAAATTTTTATTCAAAATTGTGTTATCAAAAGACAATTTTATAAACAGTTTAAAAAGTACTATTTACGAAATGCAATGCTATGATAACGGCACTTGAAACGTGTTTTTTCAAATCTATTTAAAAATTAAAATTGCCTTAATCATGTTTAAAGTTTTGTATTTTTTGTAAATCGGTAATACGTTTGCTAAGTGACCGAGAGAATTATAGTTTGATGAGAGATCCTCGAAGGCCAGCAACTTAGTTCTTTTTTTTTTCAAATTAAAAGCGCCAGCTCAATAGTGAACTAATTTATTCCGACATTACGCATCAGTATTTTCATTTAAACGGAAAGAATATCGTTAACTTTATCGTTATATCGTTAGAATTATATTATTTTCAATTATATAATTTGTATATCTTTAATTAAATTATTAATCAGAATGAAAATAATATCATCATCATAATTATGCCGTTACTAAAATTATTCACAGCAGATTCAGGGTTATGTAGAACAATATTTCAATGACAGTGAACAAATATCAAATTAAATTACTCAACAAGAAAGATAGGTAAACAGAAAAAAACTACTTATTGAAAAAATATTAAGTTGCTACCGGGATTCGAATCTGGACCTCTTCCTATCCGGGAAATCGTGTTAACCATTCTGATACAGCAACCAATTATACGATTACGACCAATTTACAACTTATATCTGAACGTTTTCACAATTGATTAATTTATAATTCAAGTTTTGCAGACGCATTATAGTGAATGCAGTGTGTGAAAGAAAACGTATATCCTGCGCCGATAGGATCTACCGAACGAATTGCGCAACCTCCGGGTCGCGCGTCCCGCGGATTGGATTACGACGATTTCGGTCGTAAATTGAAATCGCCACAGGGGGGGGGGAAGGAAGGAACTAAGGGTCCAGAATATAACGGATAAGGATCGATAAGGGGTTGGGATTCCAGTCGAAGGACCAGTGATCTCGGGGAATCGGGAATCTGAAGAACTGCTCGCCTTACCTTGTGTCTGACGCCTCCGTCTCCAACCCCGCAGTCGCCGCCGATATCACACAAACGGCACGCGGTGGGCAGATCTCCGCTTCTAATTGAAGACGGCGATATCACAACTTCACCGTGGCACACAAATAACAAACTCTACGTGATCACCAAAACACATGTACACAGTAATACAGTGCTGGTGCACTGGAGCTGAATAATTCCACACCGCTAATGCTCTCGCAATGCTGAGAAAGAACAAATTTTGGTCTAGTTGACGTCTGCTGGCGTCAAGGTCACTATTCATACTAACGAGCATTAAGGAAATATGTATTTGGACGGGGAAAAGGTGTCAATAACACGGGTCGCGGCCGATTCGCAATACGCGGTAAAAATATGTTTTATGAATCCGTAACACAGTGTAATAAGCATTTTTAAGAGGTTTACTATTTTTTTAATACAAATAAAATGTATCAATTTGAAAGATAAAGTACAACAAAATTCAATTTATCGACTTTATTATATCCCAGTAGCAACAAAAATAAAAATTCTTTATATCTTTCAAAATAGATACATATAATGTGTATTAAAATACCACAGAACCATTTTCTGAAAAACTGCAACATCTCAATAATAATGTGTCCTTTTTAATAATTATTAAAATAATGAATTACTATATTTTTAATTATTATGTAAGCCGTTATTTTTTTAAGTGTTGTGTCATTTAACTATTAATGTTCTGTATATTATAAAATAACTAAAAAAAATACGTGTAGATTTTTATACTACGTATTTTATGAAATAGATGAGATTTAATCGAGTCGAGCAATTTGCCGTTAATTCCCGACTTTTCCAATTTGTATAGAAAAGTGGCACGTGAAACTGTGTCAAAGGCTTCGCCAAAGTTTATGTGGAGAGATTATACCTGAAGTTTATTTGCGGAAGAATTAGTATGTGTCGTCGTGGGAAACTAGATTTGTCGGTGTTGATTTGCCAGAGGTGAGACCTTGTTAATTTAATAATTATGAGTTTTATACTGGTTGTGATTTTTCTTATAATACATCGAAAACTGTACCGTACCAATTATAATAATAATTACAATTGTCCATTTACGTCATTAAAAAAATAATTTTACAGATTTGCAGATATACACATATTTACAAAGTTTTGTTTTTTATGTTAATACCAAATGAGGAATCTACAAAAAAAATATATTACACATCTACTCATCGAGTGCAGACTTCTGTGATTTCACTTTATTTTATTTGTATAAGTCCCCCCACCCTGCAAAATCCTATTCAAACTAAATTTCTGAAAAATCCAATAGAAGAAAAATGAATGCACTGTGTTTTTCTGCATATATTTCGATATGCAGGTGCAAAATAGTCTGGGTAGGGTGCACCTAGTTCACAATATTTTATGGAAAATGTTTAAGCAATATGTGCAAATTATACACCGTTATGGAAAATATTATAGCTTTACAAAATCATTTCAACATATCTACGTACTTCGAAATAAATATATTATTGGCAAAATTTATATATATTTAATCTATATCCTTGCATCAGGCAATGTAACTAAAAATAGTCTAGCCGCTCGAAATTCTATGATTCTAATTTTTGTATTCAATATATAATCTATAATAGCATAATTACGACTTATTTGCAATGGTTTTATTTATGACATGGATCATATAGTTGAGATCAGGCACATATTTCTTGAACACTTACGACTCGTAATTTCATCAGGTAATCCACCCATAAAATAGTGTGGACTAGATCTGTTATACCTATATGTACACTATTTTTATGCGAATCATTTGTATGCGATTTTGAATTTATCCTTCTCTATACACGTGTCTCAACACTCATAGAGTAGAAAAAAATGTTAAAATAAATTTATATATCTCATTTTTTTTTTAAAAAAAGTATTTAACTCTTCCCAAACCATGCTGTTACGCAGGTTTACCATCATAATTAAACCTGTAATATTTTGGTAAATACATGCAACATAAAATTAATATTTTAGATAATCCTAAAGAAAATATTAGCGCTTAGGAATGGCTAGTGAAAAACCAATTATGAAAACAGAATTGTACAAAAAAATTATTTTTTCCATTCAATCCGTTGTAAAATTAATACGTTGGTAAAAATATAATTTGTGATATGAAAGACAGAGATCACACACTATTTTCACAGAGAAAAGAACAACAAATATAATTGTATCTTTCTCACTAATTAAATGAAGATAGATAAGAAGGAAGGACACATTGTATACGACTTAATGAATGGTCTAAATTATGCTATTAATCATTTTTTTCAAAATTGAATACTCAATATTTAGAATAAATTAATTGCATTTAAGCTAATAAAAACATTTTTTTAACTGTTATTTACAGTAACACGAGTTGGCTCCGTTTGGATATTTTATATCATGGTATGGTAAAGGTTAATACAATTTAAATTAACAACTTTAAATTCGTGCTGGAAACAGTTCAAAATGTGTTACGCCTATGAATATTTCGGCTCATGAAAGTAGCAGAGAAGGTTTTGATACCCTAAATCAAAATGATGTCGACGAATTACTTATGTACAACGCTTTAAGTGACAATGATATTATAAATATAACTTTAAATATCGTCAAAGAACCAGAGAACTATGGTGGGGCGGAAGATAATATATTTTCCTTCACTGCAAATATAATTTGAGAAGGTCTTCAACCTTGCAATGAATTGGAAAATAATTGTCTCTAATCTGAACGAGCCTTCAAATTTCAACGTGAGCTTAAAAATTTTATATCTGGATATCACGAGTTGCATAAAAAATTGTCATCGAATCGAAAAAGTCATCACAAAGTTTATTCACTGATTCATTGATGAAAGAAAAAAATCAACCCAGAACGACGGTGAAGTGGACGCTTATTCGAATTGTCTCTTCTAGTGATGAAAGTGATTTCTAACCAAATCTCAAATCGTGCCGAGCGATATCATTAATAAAAATGTTACTTTTAAATAAACTTAAACGAATAAAGGCCATATTATTTTCATGATTTCTCATAAATCATTTTTACTCAGTTCTGTATAATTCAACTATAACAATTCAATTTCTCAGATGCAGGTATCCCATTCATCTCAGTCGGAGCATTTAATATATATTTACTAGTACTTTTATATAATATATATTGAGAGTTTCTAATACAGACTGTAAAGTATGTTGTTGTACTGCATTCTCCACACTCTATCATTTATGGGTCCATAGATATGCTGCAAGATTTCAATTTCAATATTATCCAGTATCACAGCATTCTTCGCCGATATACGTAATTCAGTTGCACTTTTTATATTAGTTTTTCTGTGTAAATTTTTGGAAAATATTTTATACCAATAAATCGATTCATTGTTGAAATAATTATTAGTATTAGCTTTAATCTACGCTCTCTAAAAATATGTTCAACAAACGGGAAAAAATAATCTTTCCCAAGAAGGGGAGACGAGAATCTCTCCTCCCATATGAGCCTACCTCTCTTGCAGATGAGTTTGGTAGGTATGAATAAATCAAGATCTTTTATGTAAGAGCATAAAATAAAAATAATAAATTTAAGCTAAAAATGGTACAATGTCTATTGTCAGCCAGATTTTTCATTTTTTTTTTAATAAATCTCAGAATATAATTTAATTTCTGTATACGCAAAGGCCGTAATAATTAGGTTTGTATTCGGCATCAATTTTCGATGTACACAACAAGATCGACTCTGGTAGCTAACGAGATTATAAAAAATGCTGAGTTGTTACAGCCTCCAGCGAAATACGCTTAAGTCCAAGGACTCTATTTTGGTTACAAAGATGGTACACTAATTACATTAAAAAAAAAAATTTCAACCCTGATCTTTTAATGAGTACGCTGAACAAGTAGATAAATGATAAGTATTTTAAGATGGTTAGTTGATATATAAAATATGTGAGATATTTAACATTGACATAAGTCTTATAAATTTCACATAAAAATATGGAAACTTATTGACGTGCTATTTATTTGTTATATGTAGCATGTTTTTATGTTACATGTATATACTCGTATGTTAATATGTGGAAATACTTCGAGTACCACTACAATATCGCCATCTATGAACTAAATTTGATAAATCATTTTCCTGAAACGGCGTATATCTTTCCAAATATTAACATATATACAACTTTCAAAATTTGATAGATATAAAGATTGATTAATGAATAAGAATGGTGAACGTTATATTTATATAAAGTGATCACTTAAGCCAGCCGAAGACAGTTCGTAAGCCCTGTAATTACCCGTACTTTCATAGATTTCCATGAAATATATTAAAAAATAGCTCTATGAGATTTATCTATTATTTGTTTAAGAATATTTTTGTTAATAATTTTAGAAATAATGCCAATATGCAAAAACTATATATATATACTACTACTTATTTCTATACAAAACATCAATATTTTGCATAATAACAATAGGTAAAATGTTACAAATAGACATTTACATATAAATGTCAAGATTATGAAATAATTTATTTTAAACATTTTATTAAATTCAATTAATTAAATAGACGTATTTTACATATTTTATTTATAAATATTATTTATACTTTATATTGTATTATAAGTTTCTAACCTATTTATTATACTTCACGTTAATTCACTAAATTAATGGAATTATTTGATGTAATTGAATTATTTATTAATTATGCCATTTCATAAGCTATCACATTTTATCATGATTATAATATTCTTTTAGTATGTTATAAAATGTATATATTTTATTTCTTTACTTCTTTCTCACCCCTCATACACAATGTATATTTTTATATAATATTATATTTAAAATAAAAACTAAAATAAAATAATGAAATTTGTTGTATTATAACATTTTCAATGCTGGCGCATTATCTTCAGTAATATTACTAATACTAAACTTAAAACCAAAGGATTATGTGCTACTTAGTGTTGAGGAGTTGGGTGGGTGTATGGGTATGGTCGACAATTGCAGGAGAGGGGACATATATTTTTAATTTAACAACCATCATAGTCATTATTGACTCGTCAACGTGAAGTTAGGTCAATAACCGAAGATGTTTCGGCTCATCGGAATCTTCCAACTTCGGAGAATGTGTACATGTATAATGCTGTAGATCTCTAGGTTGGATCTTGTGCCTTCTTCAACGGACCTGCAGCCCATATCGAACCTTGCCCTCCTGAATCTTTCGTCTTCACATACTCCAGTACCGTCTTCCAGTTCAGAATTTGCAGCAGTTCTACTTCTTCTTTCTTTATGTCATCCTCCCAGCGAAGTCGAAGAAGGTGCCATCCCACTATTCTATCGCCTCGGTTTCCGTTATCGTCTTATGCTCTTCTTGTATTTATCCATATTTTATCTCAAAAACATTGAGTGTGCGTTCGTTGGACTTGATCAGAGTTTAATATTCTGGGCAGTAGGTCAATATTTTGTACATCAGAATTTTTGTATAGCTGGAATAAATCCTAAACTACAGTTGGTTTTGTAGGCCGATGAATTATTTGTTTGCTACTAGAATATTTCGTTTCAGTTCACTGATGACATGTGTATTTGTTACCAATGCTTTAAGATCTTAATGAAATATGCCTCAAGAGCAGTAATAATTTTAATAAATATCTGCAATTATAATAAGTTTTTAAAGTTAATATTCCGATTTTCAAATAAGGATTACTATAACATTCTTACAAACTTTCCTCTGTACTTACTTACTATCACGCCGTTTTCCGAGGGGGTAGGCACAGATGATAGAGCGCTATACTCTTCTGTCCTGAGAGACAATTCTTCCCTCATCCACATTATTTAGTATCTGGTTTACCTAGTTGTGCCAAGTATTTCGCGAACGTTCTATATTTCCGGTGCCATCAATACTTGCGTCATATATCTTTCTTATTAGGAGAACACATTCTTATTGTGAAGTTGTAATTATTAAGAACATAGGTCTGTGATATTTTAAATATGAATTAAATATATTTATTAGAAAGATATACATATAAAATGATGCACCTTCCCCGGTTAGGAACGAGATCCAAGTTCGAATCCCGGTGGCGCAACAACAAAATTTTTCGATAAATAGATTTTTTATGTATATTCTTCTAATTAATATATTTAATATAGCTTTCTTACCATTTTTCTTCTGCAAATAGTCAATTTTCACATAGAATTTTAATGAAACGTTACTCTTGTCTAAAACATTGTTATTATATTTTAAACTGTTATATGTAATATATAACAACGTTTTAGTTATATTTCATGCCTTTTTTATGTAATCATACAAATGTATGACTAAAACAAAATTTCTGAAAATTATGTTAGATTTTTTGACAAAACGGAACCATATAGATAATTTTTGATTTATGGTTAGACATTAAACTTTTTATAAAAGTGGAAAATTATTTTTAATTTAAATAAATTCAAGAATATGAATTTAATTAAATGTAAAATAATTTATTGTATAATAATAAAGTGTAACTACCACTGAATTTATTTTTAAATTACGATTTATTAATTTTTAGAGAGATACATTGAAGGAGATATCCACTGATTTAGGTTAGGTTAGGTAATATATTTTGATTATATATAATAATAATACAATAATAAAGTTGTATCAATGTGTCAAAAATTTTATAAAAATGAATTTATAATTCTGGCATCAGATTACTCAAAGGTATTTGAGATTCTGTAAAAATAAGGTAGATGGCTCTTTCAAATAATGGAACGATTAAATGCATTAATATAAAAAAGGTAACATATAGGTTCGAAAGTTTGTCGTTAAAAATATTGTCGCTGTAGCATAGTTGGATAATACACCTTCCCCGGTTAGGAAAGAGATCCAGGTTTGAGTCCCGGTGGCACAACAATATTTTTTGATAAAATTTATTTTAAATGTATATCTTTCTAATTAATATATTTAATTCCTATTTAAGATATTTATTATTACTGTTACTTTGAACAAATCCACAAACCATAATTATTAGTATATTTTTTTTGTTTTTTTCCAATATGGTACCTACTATCTACTATTAGAAATAATTTGAATATTACAGAATATTATGTTGATCAAAATATCAACACTTGAAAATTTACCATACCCGGGCAATTTAATCTATCAGCTTTATCACATGAATTTTGAATACATTGTCTACTAAAAAAAATAATAAGGCAATTGTGGTGAGCGAACGGCGAATTTTCTCAAATTCTATAAAGCTCCGACTATTTTCTCCGCGTAGGTATGCTTTAAAATGGGCCTTACCCGTTTTTCGTATTATCCGAAATGGTTCCGTTTTTATTCCGGGGTCTTTGTTCTTGCGGGACCCAAAAACCATTACGGCCTTTCTGCTCCGTGCCCATACAAATGTATATATTATATTGGCCCTCTTCCTTCGGGGTACTCTATTGTTCAGCGGCAAAGCCTCCATTAACCTTACTCCTGAGCGTATGCCCGGCTTATGTGTTCGATATAAAATCACTTAAACATTATTCGTTTCGGGGTCATAAAAATTCACAAGGCAGCCGAAGATACGGCCGCCCCTGATATTGACTCTTTTCGGATCCTTTTGTTTTGATAGGGATTTGAATCTTTCGGTCCATTGGCGGTGCGTCATTAAATTTAATTGAACTAATTCAAACTTTGAAATGGCGTAACGTTTCAGTCGCCCAAAAAATAAGCCCATTAATTATAAAATTTTACCTTAACTTTTTTCAAATAACATTGTTATTTGTTATCATCCCTTTTTCAAATTTTTTTTAGCATAGGTACTTACATGATTTATTATTGTGACAATGATTGTACAATTTTAAATCACTGCTGGACTGTCACTTTAATGCAGTTTGAAGAAAGAGTGCAGTACAAGTTTTTTGCAATAGTTTTGAAAAGGGTACGTAGAGCCAGTAACCAACCATCCATGATGTTTATTCCAATATAATCCAGCAGTCTATACAATACCCAATCGACCGCAAATAGATTAATGAAATATTTTACATTACTTCCTATACTTTATTTAACGAAAAATATACAATAACATTCACGTGCTAGTAATATATTAATATGCGTGAGTTCGATAAAATAAATAATATTTTATATGATTTAAAAAATATATACAGTCGATTCCGCTTAATTGGACCACCGGTTTATCGGGACAGCCGGTTATTTGGGCCAAATCTCAAGGAACAGAAACCAAATAAAGTAACTAATAGTAATTTACTTCGGTTATCTGGGACAGTGAATTAATTTTTTTAATAAACATGTATGTATGCACTTGTAAAACGTTTGAACAATCTTTGGTGCACAAGAATAGTGACACAACTCAAAAAAAATTATTCATATATCGGATATTCATTTAATAAATTATTGTTTATTGCAGGGCTTGTCATGATTTTCAAATCTTTTTTTATGAATTTATACATGTGTGATTATCACCAGATTCCCTGGGGCTCTATCCTCTCTTTACTGTCAGTCTCTCCAGGTAACAATATTATACTTTTATTACAACACGTTATACGGTAATATAAATTATACATTCAGAGATAGACTAGTTATTCAGAAGAAGCTGTGATGGAAGAGAGCTGTTCCCCCAGAGACGGCCTCTTATAAGGTTTGTCCCCCACCACTCATCTACTCACATCATTATTGAATATTTTATTTTTTCATATTAATATGCATACCTAAAATTATATATATTTTCTGTAATTCAATGTTTTCCGATAATTTAATAAAATTCAAAAATATGTACATATTATTTTTTAATTTTATCTGAAACTTCGCTTATTAGAGCCAGCTATTTATTTGGAACAAAATGTTTGGGCCCAATGTGTTATTATTAACATAGAATACTTTACAAAACCCACTAAAAACAATTTTTTTTTTATGCTTACGAAACACAATTTTACACTTATGTGAATGTTTATTTTATCACATACGTATAAAGTTTCAGCGGCTCCTCAATTAAATAATGACATTTTAGAGTAAACATTTTCTCGAAAAGCCGCCGTTACGCGCCCGGCTCATCGCGGGGGCTTTAACTCAATCGTACCGTGTCGTAGCCGCTCCCCGCGCGCGCATCCCCCTCTCGCGCGCGGCCGCACATATCGCCGCACCCCTCTAATGGCTTCCGTATCCACACGTCTGGCTGGAATAACATTTGGGAAGATTTCACATTCCGAACGCACACATTCGTTTAGGCACAATTCCGTTCAATTCAATTTGCCGAGTCCGACTTAGGTTTTCCTCTCGGCTAAACAAATTGACGGCGCGGGTCTTATCGCTGCTGTAAACCATCCTCGAATACCTAAATAAACATTTTGAATATTTTCAATTCTAAAACATTTTGAATCCGGACGAAAAAGGAATCCACATGAACAATATTTATACATATTTTATTAACTTTCATACAAAATAGTAATTCAGCCTATTATTTGTACAGTTCGTTCGATTCATTACTATCGGCCTTTCAAATAACTGAATAACTAAACGTATTAATTAAAGATATACCATATTTTTTATACAGTATGTACAAAAAAAAACAAATACTAATTAATACATTTAATTAGTATTTAAAATATTACAGACCTATGTTCTGAATAATTACAACTTCGCAATAAAAATGTGTTCTCCTAATAATAAAGTTGTATCAATGTGTCCAAAATTTAATAAAAATGAATTGATAATTATGACGTCTGCTATCAGATTACTCAGAGGTATTTGAGATTCCGTAAAAATAAGATAGATGGCTCTTTCAAATAATGGAACGATTAAATGTATTAATATCAAAAAGGTAACATATAGGTACGAAAATTTGTCGCTGTAACGTAGTTGGATAATGCGCCTTCCCCGGTTTGGAAAGATATCCAGGCGCAACAACAATATTTATCGATAAAATTAATTTTGTGTATATCTTTCTAATTTATACATTTAATTAGTATTTAAAATATCATAGACCGTCTGTTCTGAATAATTACAACTTCACAATAAGAATGTGTTTTTCTTAATAAAGGAAGTTTAATTAAATGATTTAAAAATAGTGCAGTGTAAAAATATTACGTGTTTATGATAAACTTTGTAATAAATCTAGAGGCCCAAAATTAGGTTCTAAGCGCCTACTGCATGGCTACTCACTAATTTTTCTTGAACTACACTGTACTAGTGTAAACCATGCTCGTATCATGTGTGAGTTGGTTAATTATTGAGCTGTTATTTTAATAATGCCTTGGATTCTTAAAATTAACTAACCATAATACCGCAAGAGACCCAACACACAGCCCATAAATACTTAAAAAAATTATACACGAAAACGCTTATCATAGCAGTACTGAATATGCTTAAAAATATCTAAATAAATAGTAAAACCATTTCCCTAAAAATAATTTTGTTAATGACCCTAAATTTTTGATGCTGAAATGTTTCTTAACTGAAATAATGACCCGCCTAATTTAAAAACCTACCCCATTTTGAAAACGTTTCCAATAAATAGATCACATCCCCCCCCCCCATCTCAACCCCCGCTTTCAACAACTCCGCGACCCTTATAATGACACTTAAATGATAATTTATAGAGTTTTAGGCAATATAAAAATTGTACGCAGTTTAAACTCGAGATGATGAAAATATTATTATCATTCTAATAAAGATGACTTGCTGTTATTTCAACGAATTAATATTATATTTTTAAAAATACACTATTTTTTCTCCAACTTAGTGTAATGACATTTTTTTTTACCCAAATGTTATTAAAATATTACTTTTGAGTGGGTTTATTATTGGACCTAGAAAAAAATACACTTACACACACCCACGAAATATACATGATTCTTTCAGCTACTGCCAGATATGATTTAACTATTATATCTCTACTTATTTTCTTTCACATGCCATATTATTATTGTATTTTACTATCATACCTACATATTTATGTACCTACTAGATATAATATTAAATGATCGCCATAATGCTAGTTTTGTAATCAAAATTACCATCAGCAATCAATATTATCCACCATTTATTTACTCTACCAAATATAAAGACATCCCTTTGGAAGATATCGCTCTGCTAAATAGACAGAAGCTCTGCACACCCGAATTATATTATCTACGTATTATTTTCAGTAATCAATCTTAGCAAATGCTTTTGCATTGTATTCAAGCTATTGAGACGTGGTAAATGTAGGTTTCCTAGAAAAATATCTTTAGTAATGTATCAATAAATATACAAAATAAATTAAAATAATATTAAACATTATATTACACCGTATCGTAATCAAATTTTGATAAAATAACGATGCGAAGCATCTGTGATTGACTGCAAGCATATTGTAACCAGCTTCTTGACCTGAAGCATATTGTGACCAGCTTCTGTCACCATTCGCATAAAGCCCAAGAACTGTAAAATAAACTATTATTAAAATCTACCAAATACCTGCGAATCAAATAGTCTAAACAGTAACTTTAAAAACCATACAAAAAAATCTCATCGACAACGGATCCGTAGTGATTTGGAAAGAATTTAAAACAGCGGTTTAAGCAATAGCCGTGGAATCGCAATCAACCATAAGATAATATCGAACAGCAAGATGAAACTCTCGACCTCGTAGAACAAAAGCGAAAGATCAAAACAACCGCTTAAAACAATGATATAATCCATACGAGGTATAAAGAATTGAATAAGCTGGCACAAAAACTACACAAATTATTTGTGTAAGAGGTGGGGGAACGGGAAGTAGAAAGGGTGGTAGGAATTCGGGAGAGGGACAGGACAGTAAAGACTCGAGGAAAGACAATGAGACCAGGAAAGAACACGACTTACTTGGATTTTATCTCCCGTAATCACAGTTCGAGAACCTGCTTCGATGGTCAACACAAAGAACTTCGATCCACAATATCGGCACACACGCGCGAGGAACTGAATACACAAGCAACAAGTTACTTTACCAAAACTGTTAACCAAAAAGTTAGTGACGAGCGCATAGCAGAAAACATCCACTCTCCTTTCCTTGACAATTCAAAAGTCATAGACAATACACAGAAAAAGTCGTGCTCTGAGGGGTAGGGTGTAGGAAGTAAAGTAACATAATGAAGCATCCACATGCGCACGGCCATCGGCGATCTGTGAATCTGTCATAAATGCTGAACAATTAGTACCTACTTCTATATTTATGTCAAAAGTAGAAGCGACCCAGAAGCAGACTAAGAAAAAGGTGATTATGTGGAAGAAAACTGGAGCAGGATGGGCTAGTCTAGAAACTAAAGAAGAATGGCTAGGGATAGGAGTCGATGAAAAGCACTTATAGAGAAGTTCAAATAGTTTTGTGGAAGAAGAATAATATTTATGTAAAAAATGCAACAGCATACTGATCGTAGAACAAGTAGAAAAATATTTTAGATAATAAAGAAGATCCCATTACCTGATGTATCAATGACTGCCAAAGCACAATTAAAAATAATATAAAATATGTAATTGAGACATATTCAAGTATCTTGATGATAAGATCCTTAAACCATAATCTGAAACCAGACCTAACTTCAGAAAGAATGGGAATAAACTATGTTAATACATTTGTAAGTCTTCTAAACGGCTGGAAGACTAGATAACAAATATTATGATTCCCCTGCACAAAAATAGCTCCATATAAGTCATTAATAATTATCGTTTAATTGCTTTTATATCTCATATGACTAAAGTGATGCTGTATATTCTACAAGCTAGACTACAAAACTTTCTCTCGTGATAAATAGTACCAGAATGCTCAGGATTCGTTAAAGGCTGTATCACTAAACAGAGAATTTCAAATGTACAACATATAATAAAGAAGGCACGTGAACTCTACATTATTTTGTTTTATCAACTTCTCAAAGACCGAATGTAACAATGGTACATGGATAAAACAATGGATGGTTCTTGATGAAATGAAAGTGTCACCATTTTTGATCAGACACTTAAAAATCATTGGCTGACAACACTGCCAGACTTATAACAGGGCATATATTAGGAAGTAGAACAATGGTTCTTGCTTTTGCCATTGCTATTCAACTCAGAATACAGCGAATGACAGCGAGAATTTACAATCTGTGTAAAAAAATATTTTTTATCTACGTTTTTCTGATAACATCACGTGTATGGCCTGTATAGAGATTGAATTGGAAACATTATTACAAAAAATAGAATAGGCTTAAAAATAAATCTGTCTAAAATAAAAACATTATGCATCACCATAAACTACCCAAATTCGAATTGGCAGTATGCGAGGTACCTCAATAAATTGATTATTTTCAATTCGGAAAATTTTATAACGTACCCAACTAGCTGAAACTACCATAAACCAACTTAAGGGAATATGAAAAGACAAATACATCAAACAAGAAATCAAAATTAGGTTCACACTATTTTTGTGATTTTGTAATTATTAGTTAATTGAGACTCGTTAGCGTCACCGATAGAGATTATTTGTGTCAGAAGGATGTGTTCTGTGAGGATCGAGGGCCCTATACCTCCTCGCTTCTCTCGTATGTTTGTATATGAAAAGTTACCATTATAGCGGCTGGTATTTGTGTGAGTATTTGTGGCTAGAGCGAACATATTATGAGTGAAACAGTACTTACAATAGTTGTGTTTATAAGCAGATTACAGAAAAGGCCCAATTGAATTTACACTGTTTGTTATTTTATACAATGTTCAAGTTAAACGTAGTTTTAAATACTAATTTAATGTATTAATTTTAAATATATACATATAAAATCAATTTCGTCGAAAAATATTGTTTTTGCGTTACCGGGATTCGAACATGGATCTCTATTTCCAATCCGGGGAAGTACACTACTAATTGTGTTATAACGCCAGTATTTTTCATGACAAATTTTCGAACCAATATGTTACACTTTTTCTCAACCAATCCAACAATGTCAAGCTCTATAAATTATTTGGCTAGTTTAACACAGATGAACGTCTAGCAAAGAAGCGAGGACACGGCCGAACATCTACAAAAAATAATTTTAAATCTATAGTAGCAATTTTTTTATGGTATAATCATTAAAATAATCGTCTTTTATTTAAAAACTAAATAATATATCTTTGATGTAGAAATTAGTTTTAAATAGTAGCTGAAGCTTTAAAGCATGTGAGTGAATACAATATATTATTTAAAATTATTTGTTTTTACTGACACAAAGTGTTTTAAAAACGTAAAAAATTAATAAGTTATTCTGCAAATTATAACATTATTAATTTTTAACATTTTTTAAATTTATCTCAACTCAAATTTGTCTCTATAATCTTGAAGTCAAGATTTATATTTCGTATATGCAAGAATTTTCCACATTTATGCAATTTTGTGGATCGCGGAAAACGTATTTCATGTTCGCGGCCTTTCTTATAATTATATTATTGTCTTAATTATGGCAAAAAAATATTCTGTTTATTAGTTTTAAATGAGTGTAAAGATCATATCTAAGTAATAGTTTAAAATAAATCAAATCAATGGTATAACTTCTGATTTAAATTAATTAAAAAATCCACAATTTCGTAAAAAGTAATGAAATATTATTATAGACATGGGCCTTAAAATAAAGTTTTTTTATTCTACCTTCACCATTTCTAAGCTGATACTAATCGCCGTTACTTTTACTTTTAGCTTTATATCTTCTCTCGGTATTATACTTTTTCAGTAATGTAACCGAGTCTTATGAAATGTATAAAAAAAATTAGCCCTGTAATTTGAACGAGCGCTACAAATGTTTTCTAGAAAAAAATGTTTTGTCTCTTTGCTCATTTCTAAGAATACGGTGAAAATGAATTCAGGTAAGTATTGTATAGTATATCTATATACCAACATAAGAAAAATAAAAATCTCATCACACCCAAAAAAATAAATAGTAAATGAGAGATGAGATAAAATACCTACGAGCAATGTAAACGTGTATGTATATATATAAACATACATGCCATATATTTTCATATTCACGTTACAAATGAACAAGGGTTGTTTTTTCTTGTAATTCTCGTCGGATTGCGCCAGAATCACGGCCCCGCGCCACTCCGCAGTGCCGCCAGCCGCCGGGGGATGGGGGATGGGGGTAATGGAATGTTAAACCTTCACCCCCGACGTGGACGATAACACCCCGCGCTGGTCTTACGAGACAGGTATGCGATGGAAATACAACCCAACCGCGCACCATACCCCGTGGTACGTTTTATTAAGCGAGGCAGTGGTACGCGTTTACAGCTTTCGCGATTTTCTGTCGCAAACAGAATTTTATGAAATAATGTATTTCTTTCTTCATTTTTGATTATATAATTGTATTATTTAGAAAACTTCATGTTTATTTATAAAAAAAAACATGATGGATTAAGAGACCTAAGCCTATCATAGAACTAATTATTTAATAATTTTTTAATAGATTTGATTTTTTTTTAAATATTTTCGTTTCTACTGTTTTATTTAAAGCTGTTTCCATGATGTGATATCTACTTTAGAAATATTTTTTCATATTAAAGACTGTTTTACTATAGACAAAAGGATCATACAAGGGGAAAATATAGAACAAGACTACCATCCAGGAAGAAGGCCAAATCTCAGAAATCGATGATGTGTAGTGCGATGAAAATTTTTAATGAAGTTCCAGAGGATATAAGAAATGAATAAAATAGTTTAAATATTTAATTGAACTCGGTAATAATAGTGCTATATAAACCATAAATATAAATATTGTATCTTTATATCAGACCACATATTTATGTACTTATATATGCACTAATTTAAGAACTAATGAATAAATAAATATCTTCGACAACTTTTAAAATAAACAGCAACGTTACAATAAATAAAATTTAAAATAAACCAAACCTATTACACTACGTCAACACAGTAAGTTAACGGCAAAATTTTAAACTTATGTGTTGCACTTTAAAGGTGATACATCTGTTATTCCATTATTTGAAAGCAATCTACTTTACTTTGTGTAAAATCCGATAGGAAACGCCAAACTTAAATGAATTAATTCAGTATTTTTAAATTTTTGGAAACATTAATTTAACTTAATGTTTTTAAAGAGAACAAATTATTATTGTGAAGTTTTTCAGAATATAGATTCTGTGAGTAAAAACTGCAACTTCACAATAATTATGTTTGTTTATTAATAATAATGCATGTTTTTAAATATATTTTTTAATTGTATTTATAAAAAGGTTAAGATCCGCTGGGACCAAATAAAAACGAAAATATTATGCCGTTGAATATCAGAAATCTCATTTAATTCCCGACTCCTCTTCGAGCACTTGAACAGGGGAGGCGTCTTGGCAGGACTGCGGCATAGCAGCCTCCGTCGCGGTCCAATTCGGGCCCAGTCTCTCAGGAACCATGTATGATCCTAATTTTGGAGGCTTTGAATTTCTCCACATTATTGTGCTGAATATATTCACACTGTATTTATATGTTACAAAGTAATTATTGGGCTTACTGATTACCAAATATGCTTTAAACAACACGACGCTGTGGAGGGGGAGAATTAGGTAATATATGAAAACATCCCATACCCTCAAACTCAAATATATCCAACACCAGGGACGTGCACTCCATATAATCCAAAAAATTGTACATAATTATATTTTTTATGAATTAAATTCGTATGTAGGTCCACGCGCAAATAATTAATTATTCGTATTTAATGTTTTAACTAGAATCATCTAGCGAAAAAATTTATAAATAACATATAAAGCTTTGCATTTGTTTTACAAAAATCTACCCCAAAGGTATGTCAATAAAACGCATTACTTATGTCTCTCTCACACCATACGATGTTCTGAAAACACGTCTTCGCTTAAACAGACGTGTTGCAAAATAGTGCAAATGTGTATTTGAAGCGGACTTGAATATATGCGTTCTGATACATATTAAACGTAATATTATTTGAAATTAATTTTGTTTAACCCTTCACTTAATTATTTGAAAAATTTCCTAAAAATATAATAGAATAGTAATAATTATATACACTTTTCTTTCGCACAAGTATACTTTTAACAAAAACATGCTTCTTTCAGATGAATACAACCTTTAGTGACGATAAAGCCCATTATAGCATCGATATTAGAAGCTTAACCTAAATCCATGTCTAATGCAGGCCATTACCCTATATCTCAATAAATAATGATCATTATTTTTACAACCCCAATATATCAAAAATTAGTGCGTACATTGAAAACTTTGGTAGTTAGTGAAATGGTACCAAAAATAAAAAATACATATTTCATTTTAATTTGTTTATTTATTACCGAGGTGTTAGATGAAACTCGTCTATAATGGTAGAAAATTATTTATGTGTAATAAAAACAAAAATATTTCAAATCATTCCCAACTGACCGACGACATGGGCAACACCTAGGCTTGAGGGCCAGGCTCCTTCCGAGAAGAACCGTATCCAGTCTCGCTCCAATGCGCGTGCCACAGCGCCCGATCCCGACATGAATCGCGACCCGATTGCGCTAACTCGTTTCGCTTATAACCTTTTATAAACACTGTTCTGCATAATATTGGATTTTAAAAAACCTTCGTTTAATTGTACTACCAACCTTCACAATCATATATTGGCTATATTTGGCTAACTTTTTTAAGAATACAAAGGTATTTTGATTCTTATAATGTTACTTGAACACAATAGCCTCACTGTAACAATACATTTATTTAAGTATAGGTTATTAGTGTTTAAGCACCAATTTTAACTGTTTGTGAGAATATATATAAACAGGTAGATAGTTGGATAGACATTAAAGTGTACAATTTTATTATTTATAATGAAATAAGTTTCGACAAGTTCTTGACGTCCTATCTTTACGTAGATTTCGTGAGAGCAGCAGTTGAGTATATTTTGAAGTTGAAGTTGTTTGTCAAAATTAGTTGCGTTCAATTTATCTTTCTTGACATAAAATAAACAATATTATAATTGCGAATAATTTCAATTTCAAGAATATTAATTATAGAATTACTGTTTTCTTACGGGCGAAATAGTTATAAAAGCAATAATTACATTTTACAGACAAATATACAATATTCAAGTAAAATTATTGTAGAAGATATTTGCCAAGCACGTGGGTATTTAAGCGTGGAATATTTCCTTAATCTAGCGGTAATGCACTCACTTAGTGATCAAGTAGTCTGAGGTTCGATCCTCGACCGAGAGACTATCAAGGTAATTCTATTTTCATAGCAGAAACGCTTTGAAACGTTGTCCAAAAATCTGCATGCTCAAATGGCGATGGGCCAGATATACTTGTAGACATGATGGAGTATTGGCAGCAAAAGTAGCGGAAAGAGTTGAAGAGAAGGGCTCAAGCATGAGAGAATTAACAATCGTTGGGAGAGGCCTACATATAGCAGTGGAGAGAAACTTGACAATCATGAAACTAACTTGTCGTGTAGAAGAACTTTAAGTGATTTATTATTTTTATTTAAAATAGTAAATGGCATGCTGGACGCCCTTAATTTAACTGAGCTGATTATATACCACGTTCCCGCGCGAAGTACCAGGTCGTCAGCGCTGTTCAATGTAAATGCATCATTTACTAATTCTTATAGGAATGCACCCACACAAAGACTTCACAGGCTTGGGAATGATCTTATATATATTTCGATGTTCAATGTTTAAATACAAGAGTGATGTTTTTGATGCTATTCTGAGTAAAAGGTGTAATTGATTTTGGTACTCAGCCATTCTGTGTTAAACCTAAATTTTTATTGTTTTTATTTTGCTTAACTTTCCATTTTTTTTTCTTTTAAATCAATTTTATCGATATCTTTTTTATATATATTCTATGCTACTTGTGTTATTTTTTAAAATTAATTTTGTAAAAGCTCATAAGAGAGAGAATACAATATAAATAAATAAATAAATTATTCTTAATTTTTTTCAATGACGCTACAGCCAAAATTTAGCCTTGTCTACCTAAATTGTATATCGCCTCTTTATTCAATCTTCTGCTGCCTTATTTTTTCTTATCGTCTCTTCTTCTTTTGTGTCATCTTTTTGTGGCCCAAAAATATTTCTTATAATGTCTTCACTCTTGATTGTCAAGTTTGTAAATTAAATAAAGATTAAAGATACCAGTACGTATTATAGCACACATCCATTCAAAATGACGTTCATCATTTCTGAAATGTCTTCTCATCATTTTTGTGCTCTTAATCTGTTAAGGATTAATCTATGACAGGTATCTGCAATTATGATCGATGATCATTTAAGTGTCGAGTCATCTCAAAGCTGTCGTCAGCACGATAAGTACTGGTACGTTTTGGACAGGGTCGCGATAAGAGAAATTTAGCGATCAATGAATGGGGAATATTTAAAAAAATACAAAACAAATATCACATACATTAAATAAAAGTACAGAGAAACATACGAATCAAAAATGTTCAAGGAATACGTACCTAATCACAACTATGTCAATGATATAAGCATTTAAAAAAAAACATAATAATGCGATTATTTTCATTAATTGAAATATTATATATTGAATATTAAAAATTAAAAATCATACAATTTTGAGCGGCCAGGATATTAGATATATAGATTAATAATGGATAAATTTCGCAAATATTTATTTCAATGCACGTAGACTTAAAGTATAACATGATTTTGTAAAAATTTCAGATAACAATATTTTCTGTAACGGTCTGTAACTATGTCTGTTACACCCTGTACATGTATATTTAATATATAACCCCGCCTTACGCTTTTAAGCCTTCACTCATAATCTTTATCGTTCTCTTCTAATAACTCCATGCATTTATTGTGAAGAGAAAGGGGCTTATCAATTATTTTCATACTTAACTTTCGCAAGGAAACAGGTTTTGAGAAGTCATGTTTTTGGGAAATAATATTACTGTCCATTTTCTACAGTTCTTCACTATATTCTAGAAGAACCTCTATGGAAACATCTACATCAATACCTTCAGTGCCCACAGATATTGTTACACGTCTTATCTCTTCGAAGATATTTTGAAAATCATTTTCAGAATGATGTAATCTTCCACACTGTGTTAAGGCCATGTTTGCCGCATAATGGGAGCATATTTTTATATGAGAACGTACATGTGATACATAGTTGGTGAATTCGAAACGTAAACCTGGGTCGATAGGGTCTAAATTAACGAATTGCGCAATATCTCCGTGTCGCGTCCCGCGGAATGGATTACGATGATTTCGGTCGTAAACTGGAATCTCCGCAGAGTGGGGAAGGGTAAATAAGGAAACCTTGGTACAAGATGAGGTTGGTGAGGGAATAGAGGTTCCAGTCGAAGGATGAGTAATCTCGGGAACCGGGATTTGGAAGGACTGTTCGTTTAATCTTGTATATGATGGCTCCGTCACCCCTGCAGTCGCCGCCGAGATCATCACATAATGGCACGCAGATGAGGCACAAACAACAAACAATTCTTGATCAAGCACAATATCACAGAATACAGTGCTGGTGCACTGGAGCTGACAAGTCCACACCGTGAATGCTATCGAACAAATATCGGTCACATTGACGTCTGCTGACGTCAAGGATACAATTCACACTGACAATATCAATCAATATTAATCTGAAAATGTCAATAGCATGGGTTGCGGCCGATTCGAAAGACGCACCAAAAAATGTTTTTACGAATTCGGAACAGTTGGTGATAAACATGTAGCACATACGGAGGCATAAAACTACAAAAACTAATGTATTCAATATTTTTTGCAAACTGTACATTGCGAATTTAATTTATTTTAATATAAATTATTTATAACTTTGATTTTAAACTACTTTAATGAGCTAAATTACCCATAATTCTATTCTACATTATTATTAAATATATACTAGGTACCTATATTAATTCCCTTTAAAAAATATATATATTTTTTTAAACGTTAGAATAATTTGACATGTGGTTTTAGTTAGTTTATTTGATGTTCTGATGAAAGTAATGGTATTTTTCTAAACCGGTTGGTGTATTAAATTTAACTCATAAAAGTGGTTTAAAAATAATTTGTATTAGTATAAAAAACTAATTGTTAATAAATCGATCGCAATACAACTCTGCACTCTCAGGGGGCGCGATGACCGGGCGTTATCATACGACGTTGTATTGAAATACCGACAAAATAAGCTCAGATGCAAAATAAATTTTATCATTTGCAATACCATAATTCTAAATAGTAATAAATATTTCAATTGCTTTAAAAATGTTCAGAATTTTCGTTACGAGTATAATTGATTACATTTGAAATGAGTTTATTTTTTTCCAGTGAAGTTTTTTTTTAGGGCACAACAATCAACCGATATTTAGCAGGTTCTCATTTTTTTCCCACCCTCCGGGCCTTATAGAGGAATGCTATTAAAAATATTATCACCACTGAAGGCTTTCAATCATTTTATATTAACGAAATCGAACGCGGTCGTAAAATTTACATGAGCGAATTTTCACAAATTTCTTTATAAAAATATGTCACAGTTCAATAAATTTGAAAAATTTAAGAAATCGGCTATTAAATAGAGATTTCAATTAAAATTTCAATTCGTTCAATGAAAATCAAACATCCATTAAAGCACTTCCATCAAAAGAATAGAGCTACGCTAAAAAATTATTACCTAAACGATTTCAATCCCAGATAATTTTTTTGGTACCTATCAACTGGCGCTACTTTTATACGTAAAACTTTTTCACAATCATATTACATTTTCTTGAATAGTCGAATTTATGATATACATTTTTTGTTTCTTCACATCTGTGGCCTTTTTAACAGATTATCGATTTTAGATTAATAATTAATATCTTTCTCATCAAAATTTACATTAATCATCATATATACCCAACCTATCTAACCTTACATAAATGACACTGTGGAGGCTGTTTGTGGAATGAAATGCGGATATTCGTATAATCGTATATTAAATAAAAGTATTATAAAGACAATGTATACAATGTTAGCAGTGCATCGGAATGGAGTGAGTCTGCGCAGTCGAGTCCGACGTCCGATGTCACCCGCGTCGTCGGTCAGTTAAAACAACACTTTTTTTAAATCATTACAAGTACACTTTTTTACCTATTGATATAATTTATGGCTTTAAATATCCTCCGAGTAAAATATTCATCAATTGAAACTGAAAATGGAAAATATTCGACTGCGCTGCGCCCATGTCTAGGACAAGACCAAGCAACATATTTTGAAAAGTGATTTTAATAACAATCTAGAACTCCTATCAGCAATAATTTAATTAAATGATCGGTATCACGATGTCAAATATCATAATTTCTTTGAGTCTAAAACGAAATGGAATCGTTCTGTGGCAAAACCCTTTCTGATCGGTATCGCGATTAGCATAAATTTAGATTTTAATTTAATTAGGTATCGATATATTTCAAAGCAATGGTTATGTGGTGTTATATATACTGTTCTATGAGATCTTGCACCTCTTTATTTCATTGTAAGCTGTTTTTAAATAAAGTAATTATATTAAGAGAACACATTCTTATTGTGAAGTTGTAATTATTCAGAACATAGATCTGTGATATCTTAAATATGAATTAAATATATTAATTAGAAAGAAATCAATTTTATCGAAAAATATTGTTGTTGCGCCACCGGGATTCGAACCTGAATCTCTTTCCTAAGGTAGATGGCTTTTTCAAATAATGGAACGATTAAATGTATTAATATTAAACGTGATTGTTATTTTAATATATTATTTCTTCTTCTAAAGCGGTTCGTGAAAAATATGGTTCACCAGATCTCTTAATGACTATATTAAATTGAGAGCATTGATGAATAATCTGACTGTGAGTGGTATCTTTGACGAATCATAAACTTAGTGCTTTGCAAAAAGTTCGAAAGGCAGTGTCTCCCACATACTAACTATCTTGGTGATGCTGCAAGGTGAGGATAAATTCACAACATCAGTAAAATTGATCAGTTTATCTCCGCTGAAATTTCAGACGTGAACAGGAATTCTAGACAGCACGAGATTGTCACACTTTTCATGATGTATGGTTTTCAGTACTTGAAAACATTGTCATCTTAATAGAAAGTCATCCTGAACTACTATATAATGAGAAACGGGACCTTATATCAATACTCAATATATTAGAGTACCTACCCATGATCAAGTGGATAATTTTTGAATCAATGAAGCACAATCTTTCTCGTTATGTGATTCTTTTCCCTAAGTATCTATCAATAAGTAAAGAGTAACTTTAAAAAGATAAATTATAGATATTTAATGGAGACGAAGCTATTTATATGCTGTCACGGCGTTTCTACCGATGCAGTAAGGAGGTGAAGAGCATCCTGTTTAAATCGTTCTTCACCAGCATGTATACCTGCGAACTCTGGTCGAAATACAAGCAAGTGACGTATAACCGTCTCCGAATTCAGTACAACAACACATAAAGAATACTGTTTGGATTGGCGCGTTATTGCAGCGCATCTACAATGTTTATCGAAGGCCGTATACATGGATTCATTCCGCTTCTGAGACATCGAGTTGCTGGCGTAAAGCTGCGGCTGGAGCTCAGCAGCAACTCTCTGGTGCAAGCGGCGCTCTCATGGAAAGCTAGTTCCCTGACCATAGAATGGCAGTGCCTACAGAATAGCTACATATTTTTTTTATTTTTTATTAGTAACTATGTAATATTATGTAAAAATCTGTTTAGACTGTGCCCGTCTCACTAGAGAAATTCTGTGTCGAGACGGGCATAGTTTACAAGCAATTGTTCAATTAATTAGAATTACAAGTAGATAGAATTACATTTATTACTATATAAAATATGTATATGAAGAACAATTTTAAAATGGACTTAATTTTTGGATCACTTTGTAGAAATAATTAATATAGGTATGAGTCAATATGTTTGTCAATATATACAATAATGGCCGTGGTGGAATAAGTAGTTATATATGTAATATTTATATTTTGTGTGTATATATGTGTGAACTTTTTACTTTTTATTAACTTTTTAAATTTTTTTTTTATTTATTAATATTTTTCTTGGTTTTCTTTTTCATAGCATAATATTTATTTCATAACCTTTAATGTATAACATAATATGTATTACCTTTATGGCGAATCGGGTTAAAAAAAACCTGATCACGCTGGAATAAACACATTATTATTATTATTATATTATATGAGAAGTATGGAAGTTTGGGTTTTACAGGACTTACGACCTATCTTCGGATGGATTTATTGATCACTTTACACAATGTAACGTTCACCATTCCGCTCACAATCAACCTTCATATCTATCAATTTTTTTGGAAGTTATATATATGTTACCATGTAGAAACCTTTCATGTATTTAACTACAACTCTGCTTTTGCCATCTATGGTTTAAAATTTGATATTCATTCCCTTGAAACAGCATAGATGTAACTAATGAGAATCTTATTTTTAGAAATGTGTAAGCTATATTCTTTATCTGTATATGGGACGAAAAATGTACATATTATAGTACAATACGCCTGAAAAGTCAATTTACAAGTTTAAATATTTCTCATTAAGACCTGTATATTATGTTAATAATATTTTAATATTATATTTGTGGGTAGAATGGTGAACGTGATCACTTAAGCCAGCCGATGACAGGCCGTAAGCTCTATAATACCTATACATCTACTTTCCATATAATATAATATAAATAACTTTATCTTTATGATATATCTATAATTTGTCTTAATAACAATGCCTTTGTAGGTGAAAATCCTGTAATAAGTCTAGAAATGAAATCGAAATAACTTGGCAGCACGGATAGGGCAAGCAAAACTTAATTCACAGAGTCAATGAAGATTTCTGTACACCAACAATTAATATCATTTTGTTTACAACTAAAGACTTTGGAAGCCATGCAAGCGAAGTGGTAAATAGTAGTTACCTACTCCAGACTATTTATACTATTATTTCTATTGCGATATGTTTCCGCAATATAAAAAGATTAAATTCACGAAACCTTCAAAGTAGCAACAGTTGAACAAGATCTTCTAGATTCAGATGAAGAATGAAATCCTACAAATCAATTAGATTCTAAAAGATAGATACAACATCTTAGCATAAATCCCTAATTCTCAATATTCAGATTAGGTATTGGAAATTACCTCGAATTTAAGGGTATCCATTAAGGTGGATTTTGAAACTGAACGATTCAATTAACCTCCAAGAATGTGGATGTACCAATATTATCAGTAGCGTTCAGTTGATATTGATTTAGGTTATGCTGTTACCAATGATATTATACAATCGTATATAATATATGTAATACAATATATGTTGTACATATGATTATGAACATTCGTTTAACCAACGAAATAAATGAGTCGTTTATACGACCCTACCATGTATTTATTTGTAATTTCAGAGTACTATTAGTCGTGTTTTTAAAGTTTAAGTTTTAACTTAAAATAATACCTTCTTACTCATATAAAAATCAATATAAAAAATGTATGGGCTTTTTTAAGAACACTTTCTATGACTGAACATCATTATTTTATTGTTTAAACATCTTTCACGTAATAACTAAAAGAAATTATTTTTTTATTAAAGATTAACGTAGAAAATAGTTCTGCCAAATGCTTTTTGTTTTTGCCAAAACAAAAACAAATCCATGCACCAAATGCAAAGAACGATCATAAAATAGACACGTTAAAAACAGTTAAATAGTAAAATTCGCGAATTAGTTAAAGAGGAAGTTAGACTCTTCAATGATTTATTCGCAGTTGTAAACCTTTTAAATATTATTCTGTTAAAAAACAGCATAAGTAACGACTCCATACAAAACGGATCAACCAAAAGGAATTTTCAATTTAGTAAATGGCCAATTGAATGACTTGAGTAATACACTAGCTTAAAAATAGAAGAGAGTAACGTGAATAACTACTGTATGGGACATATATTTATTTGTGTATATATTTACTTGAACGAAAATAATGTACTGTACCCCCCCCCCTCCCCTCTTTACCGTCCTTTCCCAGCCACATCGTCGATCAGTCGAGTGGCGACCTTGAGCCAATGTGGTTATACGTTTACTTAAATGATTACAATATTACACTAATTTGAGACTTTGCGTCTATACTGTGTCGGAACCTAAGACGAAATAGTGAATTAAAATAAATCCTCATTTTAGAGATGTCTGCAGAATCTGAATTCTTCCGCCATCTATGCTTGTACGCAACAGCTACAATCGACGCATTGTAGCTACTAGCGCTACGGCTACAGCGGTGGGTTGTCATGGTAGTTTTTAGAATTAAGCCATTAAAGTTTAGACTGATACACATATGGCGCTAAATGTAATAAATCCGTAAATATACGTTTACGATCCATATTATAGATTATTTAATTTATATTTGTTTCCCAGAATTTTTAGTAATGCACAGCTTTTTTACTTGCACGCACTACACGCCCTGCATAATATATATAGTTATTATTAAATTTGAGTGTGTGTGAAAAGAGACTACATATGATAATAAATATTTTAGATACTTATATAATTTAAACTACTTAAATCTATTATATACCTTGAATAGTTTTCAGCCATGATGAAGGATAGGATCATCTATCATATCATTGCACAAACTCTAAGTAGACTGGAATTGGGTTATAAACCAAACGTCATGGAGTGTGGCGGTTATTTACAAGTACGTAAGCTCCAGAAGTAAAGTTAAGAGTTGTGCTCCATGTTACTGACAAGTCATGGCGACATCGTGGATCTTGATTATTAGCAAGAAAACTCTCGACATCGTATCCACGATTAAATATTTTTATATTAATTGTAGTCAATAAAAAATAATTTTATGTTAACTACAGTATATACTTACATTTTTACGGGTTTAAAATGCTGATTTATATTATGTTTGTTCGCTCGTAAAAGCACTGTCTGCTATAATACAGTTGAAATAAGAAAACAGGCAGGAGAATGAAATGTAGTGTTTACTTTGACTATTTAACTGGAATAAACTTTGTGTTTAACTACTGTTGTTTTATCTTTTAACGTCAACCGGTTTTATAACACCCGTTCCATAATCATGGTAGTATAAAGCTAATTCTTAAAATATTATAATATATTTAACTTTTCGTATGGCCTCGTCAACAAATGTTATCCAGTCTCACAAGTTCGTATTAAGATCTATCGTCAAGTGTCTTGTATATGGAACAGATTAGGGTCCGAGGAAGGGAAAACTATCGCAAAGAAGAAAAATGGGATACGTATATAGAATCAATTGGTTATTTATAATATTTTTTTTTAAGTGATTAGTTAATTTCAAATGTTTCTGGATTATCTAATTTAAGACATTTATTTACATCTACCTATTTATTTTAATAAATAATTAATTAAATTTGTTTTTAACCACTGAATTAATTATTAGTTAAAGAATTGTTAAATTTCTACCCGTTTTACCAATGTAAATTGCAGCACAATCCTTGCAACTAAGTTTATAGACACCAGAATTGTTAAATTTATCATCTTTGTCTTTAGAATTTATGAGTAAATTTCCTATACTATTATTTGTATAAAATGCCGGTCTAATGTTTCGTGGTAGGTGTTTAGATATTTGATTCGAAAAGTTATTTATGTATAAAATCCTACGCCAATAATCATTATTATCATTATGTTTTATCTGTGATTTATATAAGAATTGGTTATTATATTCTTTTAATTTATTTTTTAAAATAGTGTCTATCAAACCTGTTTTATACCCGTTATTAACTGCTATTTTTTTAATTGTATTCAATATCTAAACACCTACCACGAAACATTAGACCGGCATTTTATACAAATAATAGTATAGGAAATTTACTCATAAATTCTAAAGACAAAGATGATAAATTTAACAATTCTGGTGTCTATAAACTTAGTTGCAAGGATTGTGCTGCATTTTACATTGGTAAAACGGGTAGAAATTTTAATATAAGAGTAAAGGAGCATTTGAGATGTTTGAACAATAGTGGATTTTCAGAATTTGCTAATCATTTGATAGAAAATGGTCATGATTTTGATAAAAAATTGGGATTGTCAATTTTGCATATAAACGGTGTTGGTCACAAATTAAATAATTTGGAATCGTTGGAGATAAATAAAGCGTGTAAAACTAATCAAAAAATTATAAACAACCAACTAAATTTAACTACGAGTCCCATTCTAAAATTTTTTCCTAAAAATTATTCGAGTAAATTTGTATTAAGTAATGATTTGAGTTAGGTACTAAAAATAAAAAAATAAAATAAAAATATTTCTTTTAAAAATAGATTTTTAAAATAGATTCTGTCAAAGAAAAGATATATGTTTTAGTTAGTTATGACATCCTGAAGAAGAAAATGGTATTTTTCGAAACCGGTAGATGTATTTAAACTCATTTTAGTGGTTAATTATTAAAAATGAATAACCACAGCATGATTACTTTAAATATTTATTTTATGTTCTATTCATTGTGATTATGATCTAAATAATAAGATAAAATACTTTGTTTAAACCACTATTTATTGATACATCAACATGTTTCGATACCTATGGTATCTTCTTCAGGAAACAATGCATACTGAAATTAAAAATACAAGCATAGATAAAATAAAAACTATAAAAATATAAGTGATGGATAACTATGTAGGAACTAATACGAAAACAAATTTAAAAGGTAATAATTTGCAAAAAGGATTTAGTTGTTTATAATATTTAACTTGCTATTAACACTTTTTCTTATTTCTAAAATTTCTAATTTATCTTACTTTAATATTTAATATTTAACTTTTATGTATAATTGCTAAACCCGTTGTTAATGTCAAAATAATGGTTTGTTTCCAAAAGGTGATTGTTAAATTCAGAATAGTTATTGCTATTTTCATTATATTTGCTTTTTGCTAATGGTCACCTTTTAAATTTGTTTTCATATTAGTTCCTTCTTAGTTATCCATAACGTATACTTTTATAGATTTATTTTTATCTATGCTTGTATTTTAAATTTTACTATACATTGTTTTCTGAAGAAGATATCATAGGTTCCGCGAATCATGTTATTTTATCAATAAATAGTGGTTTAAACAAAGTGTTTTATCTTATTTTTTATATAAAATGTGGCCATGAAGTAATTTTGCTAATTATAAAGAAGTTACTGTGATCAATGAGATGAGAATCGATTCCTGATAAACAGTTAAATAAATCTTAAAAATCTTAGGCGACTTTATGTTTAAACTACAAACAGTTACACTGTTTGTAATTAAAGCCTTAACATCACCAATCATGATTTACCAATATATATTTTTTTAAATAAAGATACATACATGGAATTTCTGTCACATCAATAGTTTAACTATTTTCAAACTACGCTTGACGTTTGTGATATGAAAATAGGACTAGCTTGATGGCTTCCTGAAACGAGGTTCAAACCCTCGACCACTAGATCACTAGGCATGTATCGTAACCACTAGATTGCAAGCACGTCAAAATTATTTATATAGCCTTTATGTAAAAATATTATTTGGGAAGCGCTTTGCAATATAAAATGTAGGAGTGGTGGCTGAGTAGATGCCTAATGATCCAAAATTGAGCAGAGTCAAGGGTTCACCCGGCAGCTTTAAATAAATTCAATTTTCATAGCACATGACGGTTAAACCTAATTGGGAAATAGAAATAAAATTTAAACGTACGTACGAACATACACTGGGGAGCAAATAAAACTGGTCCAAATTGCCCATTTAATTTTGATATCTCAGTGTGATTTTGTATTTTATTAAATATTAATACTAAAAAAGTAGTAATATTGATACAGAAAATGACAAAAATGATCCTTTTTTATTATTAAAAACGGAAAAATTTAAAACAAAAAATTATGTATTTCTTTAACCTTTACCATACCGTGATATAAAATACTCGTACGCAACCATGCTGTCAACTCGTGTTACCGCTAAAATATGAAAAAATGTTTAATGCTATAAATTTACTTTAAGTATTAAGCATTTAATATTAAAAAAATATGTAACATTATATTTCGGAGCATTCATCAAGTTCTGTATATGAGGTTGCATTGTATTATAATGCAACCTTCCTTTTTAACTATCTTCATTTAATTGATGAGAAAGAGACACCATTATAATCATATATTTGTTATTGTTTTCACTGTGAAACTAATGTATGATTTCAGCGTATTAATTTTACAACGAAATTAATTTAAAATAATTCATTTGTAGGATTTACCAAACATAATTGATTTTTCACTAGTCATTTCAAAACGTTAATATTTTCCATCAAATTGATTAAAATATGAAGTATTTGTTGCGTATATTTATCGAAGTATTACAGATTTAATTAGAGCGGTAGACCAGTGTTACTGCATGGTTTGGGAAGGGTTAAAGAAATAAGTTAATGCATTTTAATAATCCATCTTTCGTTCTGTCGTCCCTTTCTATTCGTATAAATGTATTGTACGTGCTCTTCCTAACCGTTTTGAACTCATATTCAGCATAACTTTACGTTCAGCCTTGCATTAGCTAGCCCAAGCATTAATATATTTAAAATGACACACAATTTTCACCAGTATAAGGATCTGTGGGTGGTTAAATGAAAATGAATGGTTGGTGTGGACGTTTCTGTGACAGAGGTCGACAAGGAAGAATACAGAAGTTACGCGTAAAACATTATGTGTAGAGAAGCGAGTCGGCAGTGTTTGGTCTCGGCCTCGACCGACTCTCGAGCGCCGGGCGAGACCCGCCGTGGCGCAACGGTAGAACCGAAGAAGTTGTCGGCAGGCGATCGGGCTAGGCTTCATTTCAGACTGTGGCGGCAGCTGGCAGCACTATCGCTATTATCAATGTCGGCTGGAAACGGCGGTAAATTTGAACCGATGTCCCCTACAGATCGAATAATATAACGTGTTATTCAATGATATTATTGTCCTGCTAAGAAACAATAAATTATTGTTTTAAATATGAATTAAATATCACAGACCGTCTGTTCTGAATAATTACAACTTCACAATAAGAATGTGTTCTCCTAATAATTATTGTTTCTACTATAAAATGCTGGCCGATATTATTACAGATTCTCTTTGGAAGCTACCTATTATGATAGATTGTAATAAGCTTATGGAAAGTTGTATGTGTATGCGTGTGAGTTTGATACGAGTATGTGGATGCAGAGTATGTTGATGTATCAGATGGTTTGAAAAATGATGACGTGTGAGGATATCGGATGCCTTAATATTCACACAAATACCCTCGTGTCTTTTTGTATCGTAGAGTATTGTAGCTGGTACTGATTTATTTTGGCTGGTGGGGGTTTCGTTTCAAATACCGCCATTTTGAATGCGTTCAACATCGCTGTGCGGTCTCTAGATGACGAGAGCTCCATAAGCTTATCATTCCTCAGGCGTCCTTTACGATATATCTCTACTATAATACTTGCAGAATCTTGACTTATCAATGAAGAGAGCAGCATGTTGTACGGCCCAGCTTTATTGTTACCACGTGGATGGTTTGAAAGAAATTTAGGGGTTGAAGCAATATTTATAGTGAGCTTAAAATAATCTTCTCTTAACTGTTAATTGATGGTGCAAACTTCGCTAAGTAAATTTCGTATCGCAAACTTTTAGCACGTACTAAATAATATAACGTCATCTCATTATGTAAGAGTACTTCCACAACCGGAACTGGGTTTTCTTGGAAACATTCATATCTGCCAATAGATTTAATGAATAAAATAATATATTTGCTGTTTTTCAGTAGTCCAAGCATAACCTTGCGATCTCTGTATACATATATTTTATAACCGACTATATGACTGCTGTTTTTTTTCTAATGCATCTATTTGGGACATATATTTATTTGTGTAAATACATATTTATTTTGAACGAAAATAATGCACTGTACCTTCTCTCCATTCCCTTCCCCTCCCGACACGCCGCCGATCAGTCGATTGGTGACCTTGAACCAGTGCGGTATACGTTCGCCTAAACAATTACAATATTATACTCATTTGAGACTTCGCGTCTATACAGTGTCGGAACTCGCCGTCTAAAGGAACCTTTGACAAAATAGTGAAGAAAAATATAATCCATATTTTGGAGATGTCTGCAGAATCTGGATTATGATGAGTGCCTATTCCTTCCGTATCCAGAATTCTTCCGCCATCTATGCTTATACGCAACAGCATCGTTAATTAATTTATTTAATAGGTGATGATCACTGCCAATTACAGACCATGGTTAAATTTAAAAATCTCGGTTAGCAAAATGTGGCGAGTATGTTGTAAAAGTAAATTAAGACGGAATAAATAAATTTACTAAAATAAATATACGTTCAACTAAATACCTAAATAAAAGGAGATTAAAAATCGTATAGACAAACTAAACTAAATCCATAGCAATTTGTCTATTTTTCATGTATTCAGAACTTATTTCGTCACAGAGGGGTTAATTTTGAAAATTTAATCTCAGTTTGAAACTCGAGCGCGGGTAATATAAATTCTCCTTCCGAATTCCGCGCCACTCAGCCAGCGATAGTGAGTGGAAGTGGGTATTGTAAGTAAATGCATCGCGCTTATATTGAAATCTCCGGGGATTTGCGAGCGGTTCGGCCAGGTGGACGGATCCAATGTTGTCCTACCTACAATATATAATCATTCTCTTACTCTGAGCCCTTAATTAAAGTAGACGGCTTTGTATGGACTCGGGGTGGCTTTCCATCCGTGCGTCCGCGGGGTGGATCCGCTTAGCGTAGGCTTTCCACCATCTCATTGGCCTTTTCACAAGGCCAGCGAGGGTAACGTTAACTTTGAGAGCCGAGCTAACTCTGGGTCACACGAAGGTTTATTAAACGTAATAATTCTATTTATGGTTGTAACGTTAAAAAAAATGCCCACGTAAAATAATTTTCTTCCATAAATCTACACTTTATATAGGATTCTTGTTGAATCTCAGGAGAGATAAAAGATTCAGTCCCATAATAAAACTTGCTTGAATTATCTATGTTAAGATATAAGACCAGAATTTCCAGTTTATATTTTTATTTCCACTATTTATTATTAAATATATTAGTAAATATTAATGAATGAGTCAATGTAGCAGAAAAATAATAATAATGATAGTGAATTTGAAAATTAAATTGAATGATATTTAAAACAAATCTGATGAATCAATTAGACAAATAATTATAAAATAAATATTATATTAGAAATAAAAGAATATAAATAATAACTAATAAATCAACATGAGCACGAGCATCGTACAAAAGGAAGGGATAGACTGAGACTGCCATTCAAGGCAGTTTTAGTATTATTATAGTATTAACAACTTTAAAGCCATTTAAGGCAATCTTTTAAAATGTAAAAAAACTCAAATTTCTTACGGTAACGCGAGTTGACAGCATGGCTGCGTATGAGTATTTTATATCACGGTATGGTAAAGGTTAAAGATTCGTTTTGAAATAGGTAAAAGGTCAGTACAGAATTCAGAGCGAAGCGTTCTTTGAATCATCATCGCACGTGTTTTGCCACCAGATTAGAATGACGCATACGTACTTTTACTGACTCGGAGCGTAAGGATATTAATGAGACACGTATTCCGTGTATGCTTTGTATCTTGCATGTGTGCATCTTTTAAAAAAAGTCAGACTTCTAACATTTAAAATAAATATAGACGAAAAATCTACATGAACATTCTAGCGCAAATGGCGGCCGTTCCATAATGTTTGATCCACAGTATAAAATTTTAAAAAATAATCTAAATTTTTAGCAAGGAAAAATGTAGTATACATTGAATACATTGTTATGTACATTAATCCAGTTTCATACTCGATTCTCCTTGCCTTTCTTATCATCCCAGTTATAAGCAAAGTGCTGGTTGGGATTAGCGTGAATTATAAAAGTTCCCGGCCGTTCAAAAAATACTCTCGAGATTTTTTCCGTGTTTACACCCGGTTTTGAGCTCTTTTCCACATTTTCGATTAAATATTAATTCGTCTACTCATGCGAATGGAAAACATGCATTTTAGAATATTCATGCCCGAAACGGATGATTAATTACTGAAGACTTGAACGTGAAATGGATTGGTAAGGAACAAAATAGAACGCGTTACATAAATACATGTTTACAAATACATATCTTAAATACACGTTTACAAATACATATCTTAAATACATGTTTACAAATACATATCTTAAATACATGTTTACAAATACATATCTTAAATACGTGTTTAGACTTTGAATTTAATATGTTTCACGAAATGCTCACATGGCAAAATGTAATTTTGATTCTATAAAGAAACGAAAAATCTGCGAATGATATAAGAAAAGAAAGTGACTGCAGGAAATAAAGTGATCGTCCCTTTGAATGGAATAATATCCAATTTTATTAACCGAAGTAAGACTAGCGGTGCATTGATGTATGAAAGTGAAGACTGGAGCTAGTAAAAAAGGAACGAAAGTAGAAACGAGATCTCGTAGGCGTACACGTGGCAGATCCATTTATGACAGAGTAAAGATGAAGAAATAAGGAAAGAATTTTAACCTAATCTTAGCATAGTGAATAAAACTAAAAGTCTAGTCAAATGTTGATAGTTGATGTGGACATCCGTGGAAAATTTGGTCCTGTTAGAAGCCTCAATAATTGACGAGCTTGTATGAGAAGATGTATGAATGTGAACGAGTCGAGAATTGTGTCAGGATTAGTGATTCTGTATTCTCGACTATTTTCAATTCCCGGCACTCGAGAATAAAAATGTTCATGTCCCGGGAATTCCCGGAATCGAGACCATGAATTTTATTTAATCATTTTTATTTTTTTTAATAAATATTCACATGTACCTATATAAGGATACATTATTATATGTGTAAAAAAAACATACAATACAAATATTTCAATAAAATCTGTTTGATGAAATACTTTTCGATTCATAATGTGTTTGTAATTTTTTTAAATGAAATTAAGCATTCGAATTGAATATATGTATGTGTAATACATATATTCAATTCGAAAACACAAATATCCATAAAAATTACAAAATACAATCAATTTAATAAAATCAAAAAACAAAATTAAAAACGTACAAAAAATAACAATTTATAAAGAAACACATCGTAAGACAATAATGTACATATTTGGCCAAAGTCAACTGAAGTCCCCTAATAAATTTTTATAAATAATTTCATCCCTCCTAAATTTTATTTCAAAATATGACATGAACTATTTTTTATGTCACATTTTACAAGGAAACATAATTCCCTGTTTGAACAAACCGATTACTTCAGATTTTGTTAGTAGTAAATATGTGAGGACTAATTTCTTCATCAAACGGTATTCTTACGTATCAACAATTATATATATATCCTCTTCAGATATTCTTGAAAAAACTGAGATCATGTTTACATAAATGATTATTGAACAGACATAAACATTATAAACTGTAATTTGCGTCGCGCGTCCATAGATAAGAAAAGAATCCGCATCGCATCGCGACCATGGATAAAACAGATGTTCAATATATTTGTCAGTTGTAAAAATTCGTACGATTTCGTACGAATAATTGGCGATGATACTACGGATCCAAAGTATATTCAATACGAATATATTATATATATATATAAGTATATTCGTATTGAGAAAAAAAACTGACTGGGTTTTTAGTCCATTATAAATTAAAACATCCATTTACGTTATAACAATGTTTCCTAAATAGAAAATCTATTTACTACATAAGGGGCAAATTTACTTTTATTTATCCTTTACTGCTTTTTATTTTATGTATATATTCACTATAATAATAAAAAATACGTAATATTTTATATATTTTTTTATGATAACAAATGATATTTAAATCAATTTATCCAAAAAATATTTGGTGCTATCAATCCGGAGAATTTATAATATATTTTCTATTTATCTTTCTAATTGTTTAATTTTAATTGTTTTTATTTTTATTTTACCTTCTGAATTATGATTTTTTTTTTCAGTTATCGCCTCGATGTACGTGTCGCTTCTGCAATACGAGAAAAGGCACCGGAAGCGAGCTAGAAGGCGATTGATACCGGAAGTGCGGAGCTCCCGTGCTGACCGGATATCTCCCTCCCTTCGGGTGGCATGCGCTCCAGCGATACTTCCGATTGTTCCAGGACCTACAACAGGATACGGCAAAAAGCTGGAATCGAAGGAGCAAGCGAGCAATAGGTAACATTAATAATAATAGTGTTTATTTTACACAAAAATACTTTAGACAATATTCACGCGTATTTTAAGGAATATTTTTTATAAGTAAAAGTTATTGGTTTTTCTCAGACAAATATATTTTCACAGCGTTACGTCTGCCAAACTAGACTAGTATATCGATGATAAAAATTTATGTATATAATACGGACTTTTAGTTCTATTGAATTCATATTATTGAACTCGATATATTTATAATAGTAAGTAAAAAATATATTTTTTTATTCCAGATTATTTATTATTATTTATTATCAGATTTTTATTCCATTGCTAACTTTAAAAATGTTAAATAATTGTAATAAACAAGATCTAAAATACCTGTACTGAAAATATTTGGGGAATGTAAGGTATATGACGGTTTGGAATATGTATAGTGCGTGGTGGATGCTGAATAAGTTGATGTATATGTTTCTGACACTAATCAGAAGAGTTTGGAGATGATGTGTGATTGGTTTGAGGGTATTGATGCCTTAATATTTAACCAAATACTCACGTGTTCCTTTGTGTCGCAGAGTGTATTGTGGCTCATAAATTTGTTTTAAGTCCGAAAAGAACTACTCCTACGTACACTAATTTAAAACGAAGTATGGTAGATAACATAACTTTTTTCTTCTTATTATTTTTCTTCCTCTTCTTCCTCAACTCAATAAACTTCATATATTTCTTGACATCACTTTGTTGTGTTAGATTGTTTATCCGCCTATCAAGAGATAGAGCAGGTTTATCTTATTATTATCCACCCATCTATGTTCTGGTCTTTTCCTAAATCCCAATCATGTTTTCATCTTGCCTGTCTCGACTCAGAATTTCTCTAGTGAGACGGGCACAGTCCAAACATATTTTTTACATTATATTATATAGTAATAAATAAATAAATCTTCTCTCGCTACATGTCCTACCCACTACAGCCTCCTTACTGTCACCTGTCTCTGGATATCTGGGGCGGTGTACTGTTCCCGATGTTCTAGGTTATTTAATCTCTTCGGTTAAGTTATCACGTACTGAGCCGTAAACCTTGCGCAAGACTTTATTTTTGAAGATACGCAACCTGTTTTTCTGCACTAACATAACATGTATAGTACATAATATTGAGAATAAGAATATACTTCATTGTTTTAACATCACAAAATATACTATAATCGTTTAATCGTATACCCCACACCTGACAAAACATAACTAAATAAAAATTCATAGCACTTGTTTGCTTCTTAAACCTAAGTTTAAGATTAAAGCAACCATTAAACTTTTTTATATAAATATGTAAACTCACATAAATTTATTTAAGAACAAGGTATGTGTCACCCGCGGGGCGGGTGTTGGGCGAGGTGAGGGGATGCGGAAGCTATTGGGAGGGAAAACTTAATCCCGGACTTAAAAAGACCCAAGATGTAAGAATGGGGATACACAAAAATGGCAAAATATGATATCATATATTGTATCGCACAGAATTACTCGCCGAGGAGGCGCCAATTAATTGATATGATACGACACGTGTCAGTAATTTAAAGGTATAATCATCATCGTGGCGCCGAAAAACCCGTGAGATAGACTTCGAGAAATAAGGGCTATCATTCTTAATGAAACGTCAACGCGGCGGCCTGTCGCTATGTACCTACTTTTAAACTACTGCTAAATTTGGTGGAAAAAATATTATATTAATGTGTTCAATGCCTTCAATAGCTGGTTCCCAGGTTTCCGATTAACAATAAGCACACATATGATATATGAACAGCACTAAGCTTATATTTTTGCTGTCTTTCTGGTCCGATGTTATTGTTCTTTTAGCTGGACTGTCTTCGTTAGATTTCGATCGACCAAAACGCGCACTGGTGGTTTATTTGGCCCGCTGAACTGGTCGAAGCACGGGATATAATAAGAACCACGCCTGTCGGTTACCGTCTTCTTAGCTTCCGAAAAAGGGCGGCAATACTCACACACGCACATGTATCATACAATATTATAAACCAAGAAACACAGTGGTGCCAATCAAAGTAACAAGGCGCGTAAACAGAATGTATATATCTGAATGTATCTGTATGTATATGAATAAAAACAGGGTATTCTGCAGGCGGGTAGCCATTTTCGATTGTGTCATGTCGCCGTAGTGTACCGATATTGAACATCTTTTGTGTTTCATTTGTTTTGACCTCATAATCATCATCATCATCGCTGATTGGGTAAATCTGAGATCGGCGAACCACCCTTGTCTACATTCCTGTTTTCTGTACGGAATATATATTATAAATGATCGCACACGCGTTAGATAAACATTTATAGCGGCTTGTAGAATCTATGTATCTACACCAGTAGCTATATGAGCTTCGATAATTATAGAACAAGCTCAAAGCATTTCAATTAAAAACCAAAGTTGGTACTGGTGATGCTACACTGTTATGTGACTGTGATTATGACGATGATTAGTAACCGAAATCTGACGTTGATTGGCAACTAAGATTTAACAACTAATTAAATGTATTAATTGGAAAGATATACATATAAAATCAATTTTATCGAAAAATATTGTTGTTGCGCCACCGGGATTCGAACCTGGATCTCTTTTCGATCCGTGGAAGGTGCTTTAACCAACTATACTATAGCAAATAGTACAGTAATGTAAATATGAATACTGCCCCTCACCTTAACTATTCTACCAGATATATTTAACTATTCTAGTACCGATCTCAACGTGTATAGTGAGACAACGAGAGAATGTATTTTGCCAAGAATTTTTAATAAAATCAGTAAAGAATGATGAAACATGATGGAAAATAAAGAGACATCAATGAACACACTCAAATACAAAGTCAAAAACATTAATATCTAATTATTAGATTTCTCTATTGTATTACATTTAACCTAAATTTGCTATGTTAATTACTTTTCAAAAAAGAAATTATAATATTATGTATGAAATAAAATATAAAAAATCAGTGATGATTCTTGACGACCGCCTAATTTTACATCGATTGTAAAACGTCATCGATTATAAGAATAACCCCGAATTTAGTGACACCAAAATAGGAAGAAAAAAATGCGTCTAGTAGAAGAAACACAAACATCAGCAAGAGTGCTGCGTGTGAAAAGTGCCAGCGAGTATCAAAAGTGCTACATATCTTCATATTATCCTTTCTCAAATCGAGTTTACGTTTACTTTCCACTCGAATACGATGCCCGTCCTGTAGCTATATACATTTTCTGAAAATAAGTTTACGGAATTCAGGGATTCGCAATCTTTTGATACAAAAATCTGTTTACCCTTTTCAATCGCCAAAGGTACGTTTTAGCAACTCACTGTGCGTACGTGTATTATACTTCAGTAAATTCAAGATTCTACCAAAAGAGGAGTTTCACTACCATATTCCAGTAGTGTACAGGGTGTTCTAAATGAAGCGTGCATAATTTAAAAAAAAAGTTTTTATTACAATTTAGACTAAAATCCTACATAATCAAGATAATTAAAAAAAAAACTGTTTATACTGAACGAGCAATGTATCATACCTAAGTATAAACATTTTTATTATTGTTAAACACTTTAATTACTAAAGACACCTAAAACGCAAAGTCTACGAATAGGTAGTCACTATAAAAGAAGAATTGATATTATAAACAGTAAGAAGATTTCTACAAAATTGAGACTATTATTAATTCAATTATTGAACTTTGTAAAATATTTTGCATTTTAGACCAATTTTTTCAATACCATACTTTTTTTTTCAAAAGTTTTATGTTATATCTATCATATGTATATTCTATTTTGTGTCCATTTAACACCGTGCAAAATACTTGTAGGTAATGAATGTTTGGAACAAGTAGATGAGTTTGTGTTTTTGGGAAGTATGTTTGATAGAAACGGAAAGGCTGAGAATGATAGCGAAAGGAGAGTGACTGCAGAGATTAAAGTGAACGGCGTTTTGAATGGAATTATGTCTAACGGGAATTTGTCAACCGAGGCAAGACTAGCAGTGAACAATGGAGTCCTGATACCGACACTGATGTATGGAAGTGAGGCCTGGAGCTGGCAAAAGAGGAACGAAAGTAAACTGAATCCAGTGGAAATGAGATCACTTAGACGTGTATGTGGCAAATCTATTTATGACAGATTAAAGAATGAAGAAACGAGGAAAAATGTAAATCTAATGTTAGTATAGTGAGTAAGATTAAGAAAGGATCACTTAGGTGGTTTGGTCATATGGAACGGATGAATGAGGAGAGAATGGTAAGAGAGATATATGACGAAAGTGTTGATGGCACCAGAAACAGAGGACGTCCGCGGAATACTTGGCGCGATCAGATAAACCAGATAGTGGAAGATGGTTCTGTTAGAAGCCTCAACAATCGGTAAGCTTGTATGAGAAGATGTATGAATGTGGATGAGGCGAGAATTGTATGTCAGGACTGAGGAGTGTGGCGCTCTATTCTCTTTGCCTACCCCCACGGGGAAATGGCGTGATGGTAAGTACGTAAGTAATTGTCCGTTTATTTTAGAACACTTATGAATGATGCCAAAAAATCAACAAATTTATCGTGAATGTGTATATTTAAATAATTAAATACACGCAGACTGATTTTATTATTAAAAAATAAAATTATTACAGAAAGCGGTATATGGAGTAAGTGCAACAATTTGAGTGACGAAAGCTTTGAGAGAAGAATGGTCATGAAATTTATCATCATTAACATCACTTGGTGCTGTGCATCCAGGTCTAAGGTCGACTGCACAATTATTCTCCAGACATCCCTGTCTAGTCAAAACTCTCAAGTCTAAAAAAAGATACATTTATATTCAATCGCAGTTTGAGAATGGGAACAGTAAATTGTTAAAACACAAAAGATATTTTCAATTAGTTAAGTTCAACATTGTTAAAATTGAATTGTATTATGATGTACATAATATTAAACGAATTACATTGCTTTGAATTGTAATAAATTACTTTTAACACAAATATCTAGTTCGGTATAAGTACGTATTTATTTTTATGCTACTAAATTTAATATCACTGTTATGTTATTTATTAAAGTCCAATTAAATTCAGTCTAGACTATCTTGGTATATATATTTATCATTGTTCGTGCACTATCGCTATTTTTCGCGACATTGCACTGAACTAAAAAATTAAAACAATATTTCATACAGACAAACATTTAGAAAAAAAAATAAAAAGCACTCGCCATTCATTCTCTATTCAAATTGACGCGAGGCGTTGCATTGGCGGGGAAATTTATACGGGAACTTGGACAGATGAAACGCCGCAGGCGGCCATTTGCAAAAATGGTTTGGAATTGGTGCCATCTAAACAAACGTCACAAATGGTAAAATGGCGGATCTGTTCAATAAATCTACCCCCACCTCGATGACATATAGCCCATGACGTCATTGGAAAAGTGCAGCCGTAGTAATAAATAAAAAACTGATAACGCACCAGACTTTCTCCTAAAATAAAAACGTTTTCTTCTACTGTATTGCAACAGAATATAGAGATTTTATTTCCTTAACTATTAATAATTCACAATTATTGCTATTCTATTCTCGTTTGTTGATGACATCGTGATTCGTCAGGACATATTTATTTATTTATTTATCTATTTAGACTTTATTGACATACATATTTTTGTGAATATACATATACAAAGGTGAATATGTTATAATATAACATAATAAACATAAGATACAATTAAATACTCGTAGTTTATTGTGTGGGATGAAGTAGACTCCACCTCTGATATATATAGTATTGTTCTGGCTACTTTGCTAGACAAAGTCTGTGTTAACGTAACCAGTTTTTTTCATGCTGTTATGGTGTGGTGTTTTGAGGAAAAAAAAAATTAAATAAAAATTTAGTGGGAGTGTTGTAGAACTAATGAATTATTAGTGTAGGCACTGTTAGAATGTCGGATAGCCATGCTTCTGATTGATCCTTGATAAAACAAAGTAAATATGCTACTGACAAAATGTAACAGATGAATCTTTTTTCCGAAAAAACACTAAGAATTTAATTTTTTTTTTGACAAACCAGAATGTAAATCGGGAGATATAGTATACGAGTACAATAGATACTTTAAATTGATCTCTCACGTAGTGAAAGTAATACAAACGTTTGATGACAAATCTCGTGATCGAGTTTTGATATACAGCGAGCATACGTTGCAATAATTGAAGTGTCACTTAGTGCATGAGATATTAAAAATGACATTAATCTTCAATATATTACATACTGGTATAATTTATTTCTCCATAATTACGTTTTTATGAGGAATAAATAACACAACACACGTTGATTTCTTTACCGTTTTATCAAATCCTAAGTCATTGATCGCGATCGTGCAATGGCCGCTACACGGGCACGTAGCGGCTAGAACGCCGATAGCCTATTACTTTTAGCTAGTAAGTAGTAATATAATAATGTCAAATGTGTTTTTATTTTATGTATTATTTATAATTACCATATTTTTAATGTAAACATAGCACACTCTTTCTTGGACGACGACGTGTCAGAATACGTAGGTACAAGAAGTTTTCATCGTATTAATCAAAAGATAATTTATTGTACGTGCGAAAGAAAGTGAAGACTAGAATTTAAATATCATCCCAGTCTTATGATCTATCTTTATATTCCCATCAAAGTAGTTTATTTTTTCCAAATTTATTTAAAGTGCGCTTATTTTTTGTAACAAAATATAAATTTATTTAATGTTTCTTAGATACGCCGTAGTATAGGCACATATTTTTATTATTAATTAAAAAAAAAAATGACTAAATTTAGTTATCCACAGATATTAAACCCTTTTTTAGTATACTTCAGAATGTGAATTTTGGTGTCTACTTAAATGATATTTAAGATCCAGTCTTTATTTTTAAATAAATATATAATTCTTACATTGCATGAGAATTAATGTATGAAGAATAAATATATGAGGTCTAGAATCAAAAGCAGACATGTCCACTTTACTTGTTTTCGAGTAAAATACAAAACCATTGTAACACAACTGTTACAATTGGGATCATATTGAACATGACTAGTAACCACAGGTCACATGACCAAATATCTGTCTGGGTTTGAATTAATTGTCTATTGGATATACCAGCGATTGACGAAATAAGCAATTTTTAAATGCGTTTTTATACAAAATTTAGCAATATTTGTCTAATTTCGATAGGCTAGTCTTGAAGACATTAATTTTATTTATATTTGTGCATAAAAACTGAACATGTCTGATTTTGGTTCTATACCGCACTTAAGTAATTTCCTTGTATCCGTTCTTCCATGTTACATAGCAATATAAAACAAACATATATTGATAGTCATCTATTTTGCATGGCAATATAAAATAAACAAAATCTGCCATCAATTATATAACGTGAAATGAATAAAAATGTTTATTTCTAATTATAATATAAAAGTAAGGTGCATACATGAATTTAACTAATATTAAATAATACAATACTAAATAATTATCATTTGAAAAAAGTTAGTGAATCTTTAGGAATTATGTTTTCTAAAGACAGTAAGGCGGGAAAATATTTCGAATGAAAGATATTGCAAAAAATGTAATATATAATGCTTTTATTACTATTATCGGTAATATAATATTAAGTTATTAACTAAGGCAAGATGAGCGGCACTAAATAGAGTAACGTGTATATCTAAATAGATTTCTATTATCAATGCTACTATAATATAATATAATTAAAAGCACAAAATGAATTACTCGTACCAATACTAAAATGTGGTAGAGATTAGCTAAAATAGAAACAAAAAGATAAGTTAGCGTTCGTGTTGTAAATCTAATATGTATACACGATAGAGTATAGAATGAGTAAAGTAGGAGTGATGTAAATCTAATTAGCGCAGTTGACAAGATTAACAAAGAACTTCTAAAGCAGTTTGGGTGCGTAGCGTGTCATCATCATCATCGGTTATCCTAGGAAGACTGACTGGCTGAAATGCCCAATCCTTGATTAAAAAGTTCTGAGGCATCACGAACATGATAAGACAGCGGCTGCGGACTGACTTCATGTCTTTGTATCTTCTCCTGATTACAGCATTCTGTTTCGAAGTATTATATCCCACTGTGTACCATTGTCCTCCAGTTAGGCGTGCATCTATCTCCTGCAACTAGATCCCAAATATCTCTCTAAATATTAGCCTATTCAAGGTTCACTATCAGGGAGTCTTTAATGATATGTAAGCGTTTACCTTGGATTAACTAAGAGTACATTTTATCGCTGAATGATAATGGCTTCATCAAGCATTCGTGCCTGTTAGTCAAGAAAGAAAGAAAACGCTCAAATATTGTAGACAATACAACTGAAAAAGAAGATTGCACTAAATATCTGGTATAATTAAATAAACTACATATTGAAAAGGGGCTGTATTAGAAATTGCAACTTGAAACTCTCGCACGCGTATAAACAGTGCGAGAGTTAACCGTAGAACCATAAACTTAATTGTCATTAAGTAATGGGCAATTTCATATTTTCAATGCGAAACTAATACTTTCTGCAACATACGTATTGGAGATAGTATAAATGACCCAACCTATTGGAACAATCTATCACGTATCATGTGTGGATTCGAGCGATTATGGGCCTTAAGTGCCCTTCGTGAAATGTGATAAATTTAATTTTCGTACGTATAATATTGAAAAATAGTTTTGAACGCATGGTGACAATGGACACTCGGTAGGTACATTTATTATCCTTAAAAAGAGTGAATTGCGCGTTTTAATATTAGGTCATTCAAAGGAGTGGACACGGGAGCGGACTACGGTCGAGGCACATTAGGCACTTGCATTGGGCCCGGGCCTCGTGTCATGAGTCATGAGAAATTAATTTGAATCTAATGTATTTATGACTATTAATATGAATACTAAGTATTTTAAAACCATCAAAAAATTAAATAATATCATGCAAATTTAACAATTTATTACTCCATTATTTTTCATATTTTGATAATTTCATAAATCCTAAATTATCTTCAAAACCTTACTTTGATTGGCCCATAAGAAAACATACATATATATATATGATTTTTCCATACTCATAATTTTTTCTGACACACTGAAAACAAATTTAATGGTCGTGGTCTTTCTTATAATGCCTGCATTGTCTTAATTAAGGAGAATAATATTCAGTTTATTAGTGTTACCCTCTTTATAACCCCGCACGCACGCCCCGGCGGTGCGGCATTCATACACACACAACTTTATAATCCCAAGGACATTACAATTACTTTTACATTAGTTTAAAAGTTATATCAAAGTTATAATTTAAAAAAAAGTTTAATCTAATATATGACTTTTGATATAAATAAATAATAAAAACCCACATTTTCGTAAAAAAAAGGCGAAAAAATGAATTACTATTGAAGGGGGGGCCGTGATTTAAAGTCATTAAAAAATATATTGTTTGATTAAGTCATTTTCCTTTACTATCTTAACTCAACAGAAATTATACGTTTATCTGTATTGTATGTAAAAAAATACATTTACCTTATATATATTTTAACCTTTAATTTTTGGTCTGACGACTGGATAACTAAACTTGCAGAGTAGGTAACAAATTTGTTGAAACAGCAAAGCGTTTAAAACAGAACATATTTCGAAAGAGCGTAATATTAAAAGCCCACAAAATGTGTGCACAAAGATTTATGGATGTCGAAGAAATGATTTTTTTTTCTTTTATCATCTTTGGTTGTTTCAATGTAAGGAATACGGTAAGTAAAGATTGACTTAAATGATTATTTTAGTTCAGTTTTCTTTCGAGGGGCTCGGATTTGACCCTGCTTAGGATTAATTTTCTTAATCCGGCTGAGTTCATATTCATATTTCTTTGGAGTCATTATCACATTTTTTAGTTGCAGGAAAAAAGATTTAGGTAGTCTACGAATCTATATTGAAACGAAGTGAATATTTATTTTTCGTAGTTTTGGCAAAAGTACGTGAAAGGCGGATTACAGATAACCTCTGAATTTCGGTTCGTTTCTTCGCTTTATTTCTATCAAAATTGAAACGAATTGCACAAAAGCCTCCTTCGTTTCTATGTTTGGCTTAAGATGTCACGAATCGGGTTTACATTGCCAGCCTTATTGATGTATTATACGAGGGACAGATCTGCGCGAGATTGAAAGTGATGGCAATTTTCTTCTGTCTGCTCGGACATAATAGAACAAGTCAAGAAATACATTATTAAATGTAATAAAATTATTCTATTGAAATAAAATAGTATAACCGTTTAATATAATATAATTTTCTTCATTAATAAAAGGTAAAATATATATTGAGAACTCACTGCTCATGTAGTCTTACTATGTAGTATAGCTTTAGTATAACATGGTTCATAATTGCAGAGGTATGTCTTAAGGACACGATGATTTAATCTCAGAGAATTAGTTAAAATACATATCAATACCATATACATGTGCTGAGATTTAGATCTGAAAATAAACTAAGAGATCAGCTTCAGATTGGTAGAAAGAAACAAAAACTTAAACCAGTATATATAACGTTCAATCTAACAGCAAAATTTAACATATGCACACAAATGTTACCTAAAACCACCATTTATCCCTACAACCAGGGTTTTCAAACCGATTAAAATTAAACCCGATAAACCGGTTTTTCGATCATTTAAAAAAAACGATAACTGGTTTTTTGACTCGGTTAACCAGTTTTACACGATTATTTTTTAATACAAATTAAATGTATTAATTAGAAAAATATACACAAAAAAACAATTTTATTGAAAAATATTTTTGTCGCTACCGGGATTCGAACCTGGATCTCTTCCAATCCGGTGAACGTGCATTAACCTATTATGCTACCGCACACAGTACATTGACGACAAATTTTGGAACCTATATGTTACATTTTTAAAATTGATACATCTATCGTTCCATTATTTGAAAGCCATTAATAATGTAGATGTATCAATTTGAAAAGTGTAACATATAGGTTCGAAAATTTGTGGTCAATGTACTGTGTGCTGTAGCATAATCGGTTAATGCACGTTCCCCGGATTGGAAGAAATCCAAGTTCGAATCCCGGTTGTAACAACAATATTTTTCGATAAAATGGATTTTATATGTGTATCTTTCTAATTAATTCATTTACTTTGTATTTAAAATATCACAGATGTTCCGTACAGGAAACAAGAACTGTAAATGTAGGGGTGGTTCGCCGGTTCGCTCTGGTAGCTCGGATTAGATTGTCTGCAGCGTGGTGCAGCGGTCCAGGGGGGTCCAAAATCTTGTCCAGTGTAGCAGCCGATGTCAGGGTGAATTTCCAGGTCCGTGATCCAAAGTCGAAGCCAAGTCAGGAAGCCAGAAGATTCAGTAGTCCAAGTAGTAGCAAGGTCGAAAGATGAGAAGAAATAAAAAGTCCAGTTTGCTTTATCCAGTCCAGTGGTGCGAGAGACGAATGAGACGAGAGTGCTCTTTGCAGCCACTGGACCATTATTTATTATTCATCAAAAAACATCCCGAGCGCTACAGGCTCCAGGAGATCTCCTCCAATCACAATGCCGGATCCGTCCCCCTGCCGCCCCGCTGCGGTCCAGCGCAGCCACCCCCTGGCGGCGAGATCTCGAAACTTTGTTCATTTTTCTCGCCGCGAAGTGGAGGACGGCAGACTCTGAATTTCTCCGGCATTTCTCTTCTCCTCTTCATAATTTCACTTTCTCAGGCACCGCGAGTATTTTTTCTTATAGTTTTTATTGCTCCTCGCGATGCCTGATAAGTCTTATCCGGGGCGATGGCCCGGGGAATTAATTATCGCACCTCAAACTTGGAAAACTCGTTTTCAATACCTAAATGATTTTTGAGGTGCATAATATTATCGCCGGGCGATCGCCCCTTCCATTCTCTTTTTATTTTCATTACATTTTTATTCTAAATAATTTTCTAAGACTAATTATTAGTAAAACTAAGTGCGGCATAGTCTGCGCGCCGGCGGGGGCGGAGTCTCGCAGCGGCCCGCTACCCCCTCCACTCGGCGGTCCGTTAGCGCAGCGGCGTGGAAAATCCAGTGGCGCGGGGTGCCGGGCGGAATGTTTCTGTGACGCGGAAAAAATGGCCTCTTCTTATTCATTCATTTCTCGGGCCACTTTTTCTCGCGTCCGCAGTTCGCAATGCTGTGCGGAACAACAGATCTATGTTCTGAATAATTAAAACTTCACAATAAGAATGTGTTCTTCTTAATAATGATTATTTTTAAACTAAGTATAAATATTTATTTTACAAAAATTATAAATAACGCAAAATCTATGAATAAATCCTTAAGCGAAGCGACAGCGATAAGACTGGCATTTCTCAAAAAAATTGTTCCAAAAAGGGCTTTTTCAGGTCATCTTTTTTATGTGAAAGGCTTGGCCAATACCTGATAAGTAGTCAGTTGGTTGAGGTAAATATTAAAATAATTCATATTCTACAGCCGTCAAATACCCTTTCAATTATGTTTGAATAAATTTCCCCCAATTTTTGGCTATGTATAAAATAATAATCCATTTGTATTTTTCTTGTCAATAAATTTGTTTTGCCCATTATGTTTTTTTTTCAAATATTTCACAATTTATAAATCATTTTGTACTTCTACTATGCAAACAAATATATAAAAAATAATTCATGTATATTCCCAAATATAATACATACTTTTATCGTGTACTTCATTATCTATTTCTGGTTATTTTACCATGAATACTACATTTGCGAGTATAAGCAATGGAATTCGATTTTTTTTTAAATAAAAATTTAAAACATACGAAATATCTTAATTTTTCGAAGACGGTTAAAACCGGTTAACCGGTTTCAAAAAAACGAAGCCCTACGTTAAAATAATTCATTAAACATTAACGTTAATACAATTAACTTATTAATATAAAGTATTAAATAAGCTACGAAAACTACCAGGTTGATTCATTGTATACCGACTTTAATAAGGCTATTGATACAGTCTCTCATACTATTATTTTATATAAACTGAAAAAACTATCTATCGGAGGGAAATTACTTTAATGGCTTAAATCTTACTTATCTGACAGAATGATTTGTATAAAATTCCACTCATACCTATCGTATAGATTCAAAGCTACAAGTGGTGTCCCACAGGGTTGGCACATGGGTCCTTTACTATTTTTATTATTTATAAATGATATAGTGGATGTTTTTATAGACATCGAGGTTCATTTATTTGCAGATGACCTTCAATTATTTAAATCTATATGTTGTTTAATTGACTGCCATATACTGCAAGAAACCTTAAATAATTGACATAAAAGGTACACAATGAATAGACTAAATTTAAATATAAATGAATGTCAAAAAATAACATTTCGCAAGATAAAATCTCATATTGTATACAATTACTCCATAAACAATGAAGTTTTGCGAGCAAATGATCTGGGTACACTCTTTGGTACTAATTTTTTATTTGTATCGCATATCAATAATACGTATAATAGAGCAATGAAAACCCTTGGATTTATATTGAGAATTGCTAAAGATTTCAAATTTTTAAATACGATTTTTATTTTATATAACGCACTGGTGAGAAGCCAACTTGAGTTTAACTCAGTTATATGGTTCCCCTGTAATAGTGTACATGTACAAACCATAGACAGAATCCAAAATAAATTCTTAAGATTTGCAAACTTTAAATTAAATCTACCCATTTCATCAATTTATTACAAGATTGAAAGAACTCAATATCCTAAGTTTGTCAGAAGGAAATTATTATACTTAATATTTCTATACAAAATTATCAATTCTCATATGCAATAACTAACTACCACATTCACCCATCACTATCGAGGTTACACAGACTTGACATTTATAGATATATTCCATGACAATTAGACTATTTAATAATAACTTTTGTTAATATAATAATTTTCTTTCTGTTCACAAAAAAAAAAAATATTTCGTTTATGTCTCAATATGTTATTGAGTTATTTCGAGTTACGAGAAGTCGATGGGATTTAAGACATCCACAAACAAATCTGGCGAGAACACATAACAGTTTATACTATAAAGGTTTCAAATTTTTCAATGAACTGCCAGCAAATGTGAAGGAAGCAACTAGTTTTGCTACTTTTCGTAGGTTAAGTATAGAATATGTAGTGTCTATAAATGATCATGTTTTATGTGTTTATTTCATTTTATATTTATAATATCTTTACCTAATGCTAATTGATGTACGATGTAATTTAATAATGTTTTTATATTAGTTATGCATACTAGATGTAAGAATAATATATTTCTTAGAACTAAATAAAAAATATGCATACATGCATACATACACTTCTAAGAATACTTTTAAATATTGTTATTTTGATTTTATTATCTTTGTATATTTTTGTAAAATTTAATTAATCTGTAATAATAATTATTTGTTTATTTTTATTTTTTTCAATGGTACTATGTACCGTATGCATACGTTAATAAATAAATTACAAATTTATAAATTAATAACGTTTAAATTACAGCAATTACAATTAATTTATAATTATATCAAAAATGTATAATATTTTTGCGATTCGTTAATTTATGTTAATTGTTTTATATGTATATAATTATATTATATTATATTATACGCACTTGTATTGGCTAATTACGCTTAATTAAGCCATAATTATTGAAGATAAATTTAAAAAACCTTAAATTCCTATTTAGAATGTAATTTGTTGTAGACATATTTTTTTTCAAAATATTTTTGTGTTTTGATCCAACCTAGCTAAATGACAGTTGTGTCGTATGAAGAGTTGTTAAAACTTATATAGACGTGTTATGTCAAAAAGGGATCAATATTTGAATGCCAGAGGTGAGGGGTGTATCTTGGATCTTGTATCAAAATAATTCTTAATGGAAGTGGTCCCTTGTTTTCCATCGTTGACCCCATCCCAAGTATGTCATTATTTTAATCTGTTGTCAAGTGGTTTATTTATTTACATAAATTGAAATGTAACAGAAATGCATTACTGGACAATTGCCTACAAGAAAAGCCACTTTTCCAGTTAATAAAGGCCTTTAAAAGCGAATAATTCAGCATGTATTTAGCGATATATTACTAGATGAATTTGTTAAATTGATATTGATCAGTATACAGGGTACAGTGTAAAGGGAGATATTTAAACTAAAATATATGATAGATAAATGATAATAAAAAAAAGAGTATAACCTCTCGAAATCATAGACGCGATAAAAATAATACCCGATTGTGTAAGTAGTACAAAGTTTATTTTTAAAATAAATAAATCACGTTGCGTCTCAAAGTAACAGCCATTTCAATTAACGTGTACGAATTTCACAATAAACAACGCTGTAGTGGGTGTTGTCGCAGCGATCAATCTTGAGGCTAATCTGCGACAGTATCTATGAGTAGATGAATCGATGTCATCAATGTATACCTGAATTTCGACCAATTTATTTATAACTACATTTATGTTTAATCTTTGACCTTCTCATGGTCCCTTTGTTGCGACCTCAATATATTGTTTTGACAATAATGATTATTACGTGTTTTTTTCAAAAATGAATCATTATTGACAGCTTGGTCATAATTTAATCTCATTAATTATTTACGATTAGAACATTATTACTCCGAAATTGGAACAGAAATTTAGTAATTATTAATGAAATATACGTAAGCTTTCCCTTTTCTACGTTTTATTTTTCAAAGAGTTTAGATGTGGCAGAGTACATCTGAACAAAAATGTCTCAGTATACTTTAATCTACTTTACTGAGGATGTTTTATCTTGTTTACTTCGTTAGCAATTGTCTATTGTCGAAGTAGGAATCGTGATTCTATCGGAATCCCTCGATACCAAGAACCCCCCGTTACCGTTACAGTCCAGGCATCGATTCAGAATGGAGGGTTGGTCGGTGAAGGTACCTAATGGAAAATCAATCTGGACCGAAGGAGATCAGCTTTAATGTGAGCCTACAGTTACACAGTAAAATTTAATTAAATGAAAAATTCATTGATGTTTCGCTGATTGGGACACCATTTTCCACTCAGACGCGTTACAAGTAATAGTTAGCTGCAAAATTAAACAACCCATTTCACCAACGATTGTGAATAGGTTGATTAAAAAGTGTGTAAATGGTATTATTAATTAAATACTAATTAAACGTATTAATTAGAAAGATATACATGTAAAATCAATTTTATCGAAAAATATTGCTGTTGCTACCGGGATCGAACCTGTTCTGAATAATTACAACTTTACAATAAGAATGTGTTCTACTTAATAGTATTATTAATTATGCTGGCCAACACACATTTTGGTAACCTAAAATTAACCTTTACCATACCATGATATAAAATACCCGAACGCAGCCATGCTGTCAACTCGTGTTACCGTAAATAACTGTTATAAAAAATGTTTTTATTAGGTTAAATGGCTTTAATGACACGAATTTACTCTAAATATTGAGCATTCAATTTTTAAAAAATGATTAGTAACATAATTTAGAGCATTCATTAAGTCGTATACAATGTGTTCTTCCTTCTTATCTGTCTTCATTTAATTAGTGAGAAAGAGACATTTATATTTGTATGCTTGTTGTTCATTTCACTATGAAAAGAGTGTGTGATCTCTGTCTTTCATATCACAAATTGTATTTTTACCAACGTATTAATTTTACAACGGATTGAATGGAAAAAATAATTGTTTTTGTACGATTCCCTTTTCATAATTGGTTTTTCACTAGTCATTCCTAAGCGCTAATATTTTCTTCAGGATTATCTAAAATATGAATTTTATGTTGCATGCATTCACCAAAATATTACAGGTTTAATTATGACGGTAGACTTGTGTTACTGCATGCTTTGGGAAGGGTTGAAACCGATTCTTGGGTATTCTTGCGTACATTTCAAAGATTTTCTCTATCAGCTCTAGTTTTTGAGATATATCATTCTTACCTTTTATGCTGATTCTATATAATTTCTATATCTTAAAACATTTATATTTTATACAGATTTATTTGTAACTATTGACGTGAGTGGTGTAGTGTAAAAAAGTAGCAGGGCGATATTAGATTTTTACCCCCCCTCCCTTTTTCGTTATGTTAAAATATTTCTTAATATTATCACATATTTCACCTCTCTTCAAGTGCACGTGGTCAATAGTTAAAAGAATGGGATACCGCCGCGCTCCAGATGATCCAATTCTTAACAAAAAAAACTTTTAAATTTCCTTGTAATGACTTTCACGTTTTATGCTCCTATCCTATATTTTTTTATACATTCTCGTAATATCTATATATTTTCGCCCATTATTATGAACGTGGTCTAAGTCATGTTTCTTTCGTTTTGAGATATTTAAAGGTTTGCGTTTGAATTGATTAAAATATATATATGTACATGTATATTATTTTACATTACATGTATATTCAACATTTATTTAGACTACTAAATTTATAATTTATTTATATAAATAAATTTTGCATGTAGCTTATAAGGAAATAAAAAGAATTAAAGTTGAAATGACTTAAACAATTATCAAAATAAACACTTGCGAAATACTTTTGAACGTCGTAACAATACACTACATATAATAACGCTTCAATTTTTTGACAATTGTTACAATAAGTACATATTATATTAATTTAAAACAATGTGACGCGAAACAATTGATAAACTCTTTTTTTTAAATTCCTTGACTTAGACCACTTTGGTCACCTTCGATGTACAAAATTCTGTATGGAAAATTTTGTATCGAAATATATTTTAATGTACATGAAAAGTATGTTCTGGCCCTACTACACACACCACTGGATATAATGGTCATAAAACCCAATTTAAAAAACTTATTTTATAACTCTTCCATTCTCGCTGAAGGCTTCAACAGTTATCCGCCATAATGTGGGTATCCCATCTTCATTGGTACATCTCTTCCATAATTTGTGTACTTTGGTGAAACTTTTCTTCTTATTCTTCACTTAAATCCAAGACTATCAGGAAAGTTATCTATGTGCCTGCAGTCAAGAATGCAAAAACTTGACAGAATGGTTTTAACTCGTTGAGAAAAATTTTCTGATTTATTTTTTTAATGAAGTTATTTAATAATTAAACAAGTGAAGATCAAATACGACATCATATTGTTTTTTATAATATATATAGTTTTGTATAAAAATATATATTTTTCATCGAATTTTTTGAAAGCTGAAAAATGCTCTAAATAATCCCTGTTTTTAATTTTTCCATGCACAATTCAGGAAATGTCAGCAAATACTATTTGCATCTTTAATTAAAGCGTTTACTATTTTTTAAGGAAAACACATTATTATTGAGAAGTTGCAGTTTTTCAGAACATAGATCTTTAGTATTTTAACACAAATTAAATGTATCAATTTGAAAGATATACTGATAAAATCAACTTATCGAAAAAATATTTTGGTTACCACCGGGATTCAAACCAGAAACCTTTACTATCCGGGGAAATGCGTTGACTATTACACCATGTCAACCTAGTAAGTTAACGACAAATTTTCGAGACTGTATGTTACAGCCCTTATTTGCCTTAAATGAATTTAAATCATGTTTTCTTTAAAAAATATATACGTTGTATTAATGTTTCCAAATTTAATGTAATTGATTAATTAATTTAATTTTGGCGGCTCCTATTGGATTATACTCAAAGTAATTTGAGATTCTCCGTAATATAAAGAGGATTTCTTATAAATGGAGTAACCGATGTATCAATTTGAAAGACCCGCAACATATAGGTTAGAAAATTTGTCATTAACTTACTAGGTTGACATGGCAAATCAGCACGTTTCCCTGAAAATAAAAAGTTCCTGGTTCGAATCCCAGTGGTAACCAAATTATTTTTTCAATAAATTGATTTTATTTGTATATCTTTCAAATTGATACATTTAATTCGTTTACTAATTGTAGTGGCAAATTGTTTTCTCTCAATCAAAGTTGATGATGTTTTACTACCTCAGAGGCATTATATTGCTGTATGAATTTAAATATTACTACAATGTTTGAGTATTTAAATTTTTTTTTTTTTCAATTAATTTTGACGTGCTAGTTGGTGTAGTGTAAAAAAACTCGCCAAATGATCTAGCAGTCAATGGTACGAGCCTCGTCCCAGCGGATCACAAAATCAGTTATAATTTAATATTATAAATACTTAGCTTAGTTTAAAAATTAGTAAGTGTATTGATGTGACATGTATTCCGTTTAAATTTCTCTAATTAAAAAAATATTTTTTTAAATCTTAAGACTAAAAAAAATACTATAATCAATGAAGGTGTCCAATAAGATTATGCATCGTAAAATAAAATGTTAAAATGACTAGTAAAATATATGATATTTTAATGATTTTTAATCATATTTGTTTCCTACCGAGCGTGCATATACAGAAAGAAAGAATTACAACCCTGCTTCAAATAATTTAAAAACAAATATAATTTTATGTAACTTTTCAATTTACGAACTCGGATATGTATTTTTTCGGAACGATATAAAAATAGAAAAACCCCAATAATCTTTATCATATTTCAATATCTAAATTCAATATCCATGATACCGTTTTACCCTTCGCAGGGGTCTCGAGCCCTTCGATAAATCTGCCACGCGCATATTGTATACATTACACAAAAGAAAAATTGCACGTGTTGATATTCACAAAGTGTTTCAAGTTTGTCACGTGGCTCGTGGTTCCCATAAATCAAGCATTCGGTGAAAAGGAAGGATTTTCCCTGATTGATTTATCTAAAACAATAAATCGCACTTTCGAATCTAAATACTTTATAAATTGATAAAACTGCGACGGAAAGTTTGGAAAACCCTGTATTTTTTTTTGTATATTTTTTACATTTATTTTAAACTCGTAAAAGACAGCGGAAATCCAAATTATTCGTAGGCGTTATTGAAGTCCATTTAAATAAAATGCGAGTACAAGTAACGGTACTCTTTTATTTCACAGGAAATGTAGAAGAAATAAAAATTTAGAAATGATCTTAAAATAATTGTTTTAGATAGCAAATACTACTAAGCTTTAATTTCTAAACACAATTTTGGTAGAATTACTAACTAAATATTGTAAACATGTGTTAATATTTTAATATGTAACTTATTACATTTTAATGTGTTTCTGTTGAACACTTAGTTAAATGTTATCTCCAATGTTCAAAAAATTTACAAAAAAGAAAAGTTAAACTATTAAATTAAAATTAAAATTAATTTGTATTAAGTAATGATTTGAGTTAGGTACTAAAAAAAATATTTTTTTTTTTAAAATAGATTCTGTCAAAGAAACAATATATGTTTTAGTTAGTTATGACATCCTGAAGAAGAAAATGGTATTTTTCGAAACCGGTAGATGTATTTAAACTCATTTTAGTGGTTAATAAAACAAAGATAAAAAATAAAAATATGAATCTTAACCACAAAGATAACATTGCTGATTTTAAAAGTAAAATTAATTTAATTAAATTTACGTAAAAATTTATATAAATAAAATGGCGATAAGTAGGCCACAATTCTCAGAGGGCGGATAATCTTCAGACTAATGCAATCATTCAAGAAGATTGAATATCTGAAAGGTGCCTTAGAACCTTAAACCTGCTAAAATTAATGAAAATATCGAGTTCTATGGAAATAATTGGCAGCGAACAATAATGTAGCGAGTAAAATGGGAGACACGTGGGGAGGCCTTCATCCAGTAGTAGATAGAAATCGGTTAATAATTATGATGACAATGAATGATATATTTTTCGTTACAATACTTTTCATACAGTTTTAAAATGACGTGTAATCTGAAAAATATATTAGTTATACTGTAATCGTTATATTTACATTCATCCTCACTTCTTGAGTGCACATATTTCTATCTGAGTAAATTTCAGTTGTATATATCAAGAATCCAACATCCGTCCTAATTTTAAACAGAAGGAACTTCGAGTCTGTCTCGATAGTTTTGAATGTGTAACCCTTCCCTCTCGCCGAATAGTCAGTGGTGAACACAAGAACCGCGGGTTCATCACCTCAGAAACGCATACCCACCTTAGTTTGTCGCATTCTGCCTCCATCCTAAACTGGGAAAATTTATTTATAATACCTGAGAGAGATGAATGAAAAGGTGTTTTTCGTTACACAATGAAATCTTATCATACAAAAAAGAACATAAATAAAGTTAGAATCAAAATACAATTCACATTAACAAATCCACGAGTTTGACGTTCTTTATGCAATTTAGTGACAACAAGATGTTGCAACAGATGGCATAATTCCGGTCCATGCTCGTCCGTGCACATTCCATAGTAGCATCCCATCTCCATGACCCATCATCGTAGTTTGTTCTCAGCATAAGACGCAATAAGATTTGTATACAGAATTGTAGAAAATATGATGTAATGACACTGAAACCGAAGTAGTGAATGTTACGTTGGATGCTCACGGTACTGAGCGATAAATTGAAAAAGAACCATAGATGGTGACCGTTTTTATAACATTCAAAACAGACCGCGTTACCAACCTGTGGGCATTATTCGTGATTACAAGGTACTTGGCATTGAAACAAGTAACGGAGCAATTTCTGACGTGACAATATTCATAGAGAAAAAACCTGCAAGTCATTGAGATATTGATGTACGTACAACGTGAACGTTTATATATAATATTTAAATGTCGTTGATTGTTCAAATAAATTAAGATTATAGTAAAGTATACTATTTTTCCTCATTATAGACGATTTATTTATAATATTAATATATTGTATAATATACTTGCGAACCCACTTCACTCTGACAAACCAAAGCTAACTAGAAACAACATATCAATTAAGAATTAATTATTACTATATTTTGCAAGTCGAGTAGTGCCATGGAGCTTTGTGGGATTTTCTTTATGGGGAAAATATTTATTATTTTTTCTTCCCCCGAACGTTTGGAAATATAATAATAAAATGTTGCCATGTCGTAAGCGTTCCCATTTCCAATGAGGGAAATTGCCTCGTTCGGTTCTTATGTTTCAGTTCATAACAAGGATATCCGATCAATTCTGTTCCCGATTCCTAGCACAGTTAGCTTCAGGGTTCATTTTAACCGGCTGACTAAGGATGTGAATCGACATTTTTTTAATATTTCTAAAGGAAAAGTTTTAAATATATTTTGACTAATGTATTTCATTATACAATTTAATTGTGACTATATAAATCGAATTGCAATCTATGGGTTGATGTGTGAAACACCTTGAAAACACGCTCTGATCCAGAAGAAACGTCAATTTCATACACTAGAACTCGCGGAACGTATGATTTGTGGTTTGACTGGATTTAGATACCGCCCGTCCAGGAATGCAGACCTAATTAGTTATGGGACAAATCTAGTTTTATATATGGAATTATTCGGGTATGGGTGACTCGTTGGAGCTCCTTAGGTAGGTAGTTAGGCCAGCCTGCGTGAGTGGGACTCCACCTACGCGCCTACCTCTCACTCTACACACCTCGTGTTTTGCAATTTCGTTAGTCTGTCCGTATAAGTGTGACTCAATCCATTTTGTGTCTCATCTACTGTCTCTCTTTTGGGAGTATTTTTTGGTAAATGGATCCCTGAGTGTCTGCCTTGAACTACTGCACCTTAATTTTCCATTCATTTTCCATCTGTATGTAAAAATATGTTCTATAGATTTATGTTATATGATTTTTATAAATAAAGACAGCACTTAAGAGACGCTGAAGTGTCTAAATTTTAAATCTTAATTGCTAATAACCACATTGAATTTCTTCTCCTTTTTCGTTTTGTAATTGTAAAAATGTAATTGAATTAAAGTCGCGTATTTTTATTAGCTTTGATGAGTGGGACCGACATGGAAGCCCTCCCCAGCTTCTAAACCGGTCTCGGGTAAGGGTGAGTCCCCCCCTCTCCAGCTGTCCTTTTTTTTTAAAAAAAGCTAGTATAAAAAATAAAACCTGCTGACATTCAGTAAATGCAATGGCGTGTATCGCACACATATGTATATCGATAGATTTCAGCAATGTTGTATTGTTGAGCACTGATCCGCGAATCCGCCTTAGTTTCCAGAGCCGCCGCGCACGGAGAACGCCGTTGAGCGAGAACCAGCCAACTATTTAATCACGTAGGTACCGAGACAGCGAATCCGAATCGGGTGCCCAATAATTCATACCCCGGTAGTTCCACTCTGCTTAGTTGCCGACGTTCGTGGAATTTGTTAGCACGTCCATTTTTTATTGTATCGAGTCACATTTTTGTGTTTCCCGCTTTTTTCGCCCGCCCCCCACCCCCGGCTCGCCGCCAGATTTACGCCGCGTCCGGCTGTAAACGCGGAATGGCCGTCCCGCTCCTCAATATTGACGAGTTATACGGGAAACGGTTTTATAAGCAATCGGCCAGGGGGGATTTGCATTTTATGCATTTTTATGCACGATGATACACGATCACGGAACACGGGTTAGTACTCGTAAATTTTCGGGTTCCGCTTTAGACAGTTTCATTTTCGAACCATTTCACAAATCAGTGCTTCAAAAGATCTCAATTGATTCGGCTTCTTTGAAACATATTTATGCTGTTCAATTTTCGACGAGTGTAAGTTTCATACAAAATAAGGCTAAGAGTGTGTCGATACATTTATATTAGAATATAAATAAATTCAATTGTAAATCAATATCCAAAACTTTCTCAATAAGTTAATAAACAAACGAAATACAGAAAATAATTTACAAAGTTGCATGATTTAAAGGTCTAATGGAGTGAAACTAGAAATTAGTTGACAGCGATTGCGGCGATGATTCATAGCTTGTTCTGCATTCAACTCTGTATTGACCACGCTATAACTTTAACATAACATAACATAAAACTAGCCATCATGTCTCATTTTTGGAGAACACCAAGTTAGATATGTTTCCATTTTCATAGCACACGTATTTATCATAGTTTCAAAATTATATATATAGTAAATATATTTCGTGCACATTTCAAAAAAATAGGATTTGCAGTTAGATTGAAGATCAAACTGTGTACAACCAATCATTAAACACGGGTGTGGAATTTGGTCTCTCTGAAAATAGTTTGCAACTCTTCGAAAATAAAGTCTCGCGCAAGATAAACAGCCCAATACGTCCCGAAGAATGGAGGAGATGAAAGAACCTGGTACTTCGGGAGGCTACAGTGGGCTGGACATGTAGCGAGAGAAGAAGATCCCCGTAATACACACAAAGCACTCATACACAAGACAACAGAATTGAGACCAAGGGAAAGACTAAAACGTAGATGGACGGATAGTTGTCAACACGGACCTGCAAGAAGTAAGCAGGTGTCTGGTAAACTGGATCACGGAAGCGATGTCAATGAATAGATGACTTCCAGTCTCGTGAAATCATTAAGAAGAAGGAAAAGTAAATTAATATTACTAGCAGCAAAGAACAACCTTTTCTGCTAGTGCATTCGATACTGCCGTCCCTGGAATTGTATAAACCTCTCAACTTTGAAATATATATATCCAGTTAAAGACATACTTGAAAAAACTGTGATCACGTTTACATATATCATTATTGAACAAATGTAAACCTTAATCTTGCGTCGCATTTGATAGCGCAACCATAGATACGATAAGAAAGTGCATGCTCAATATACTTACCAGTCATAAAAATTCGTACGATTTCGCTAATGTATGTTTTTTCTTACTCGTAATAAAGACAATGTATACTTTATTTCAATTTCAATATATATTTACGTACTGTTATCAAATATATAAAAGGAAAAAAAAGTAATCTTAGCCTAGAGATATTAAAAACACGTTCGACATATTCGCTACTTTGGTGAATATCAAGATTTTTTTGTTTTTGACAGTGGCATTTAAATGTACGGGTTCAAATATAATTATATATCTAAAAGTCATAGATTAAAGATGAGGATGTGCAATATTAATACTAATTAAATCAATCAACTAGAAAGATCTACATATATATCGAAAAATAATTAATTGCTATCGGGAAATGAATTTGGACCTCTTACTATCCGGGGAATCGCGTTCACCATTTTCGCTATAGCAATCGAAATATATTTTCGACAAGTTTTTAAGTTATTTTCTGTAATTTTTCCAATTGATACGTCTATTTTTAAAAGCAATCAACTTAATATTACAGTGAATCTCAAAATACCTTTGAATGAAACCCGCTAGGAGATGCTAAAATTAATTAATTAATCAATTTTATAAAATTTAAATCATCTTTGATACTATTTATATATTTTTAAGGAGAACGCATTTTTGTTGTGAATTTGCATTTTCAAAACGTAGTCCTGTGGTATTTTAATATTAGAAAGATGTACAGAAAAAAATCTATCCCGGTATCAACTAAATATTTGTTCGATAGATAATTTGTTTCTGTTTCTAATTAATTAATTGAATTTGATATGCATATATCCGAAAATGCAACTTCAGAATAAAAATGTGTTCTCCTTAAAAATAATAATTTGTTATAAATCGTGAATTAAATAAATTAAAGTGAATTAAATCGTGTTTGTAACACATATACTATATATATGTATATATATAGTATATGTGCCATAGTATATATTCAGTTATTAAAATTTTCTGATAAAAATATTTTTAAAATAATAAATAAGTTCAACAAACAAAACATTTGTATGGTATCAAACTATAGTCACGTTCAATTATACACAAATAATATGTAAACTATCAATAGACAAAAAATATAAAAATTATATAATATATATTAACCGCGGCAATTGAAATTCAAATTTCTGAATAATTATGTTCGATAATATTTAAATTATTTCCGAGACACATATTTTCCAAATCATATTAAATTTCACATATTTGAATAGTATTTGATTCCAACTGTAATGGTTTATAATTTCTCTACGCGGGCCACTGGCGATATACTATAATGAATACAAATTAAATCTATAAATTTGAAAGATATACAATTAAAATCAATTTATCGAAAAAATATTTTTTCGATAAATTGATATTTTCCATAATTGGTGATTCGATAAATAAATATTTTTATTGCTACCGGGTTATTTGATAGATAAATTTATTATATATATATATATATGTCTTTTTAATTTATACATTTAATTTGTATTAAAAATATCACAGACCTATGTTCTGAAAAATTCCAACTTCAAAATAATAATGTGTTCTCCTTAAAAATATACTATAATGAACAATGAATTCTGTTATTAAATTATTTAAAAATGAAATGTCATTAAAAACGTATTCTCAAGTCCTTGACATTATTTCTGTAAATTTGTGCTATTTGGCCTAATGTCTAGATGGGTACTTGTCCCGGGAGAATCCAAGTAATTCCTATTTCACAGCACAAGCCTTTATATTAGTTTGAAATGTCTCAAGATGACTCGAAAGTCGCGTAACGGACTATAAAGTATTAGGTGAAGCATGTTGTCGTTTATTACCTTTTGTATTTTGTACGCATAATAGAATGACTAACTAAAACACACCAAACTTGACCATTAAATCTCAGTAACGAAAGATTAAAGTCTCATGTGTATACTCTAAAGACCCGTGTCCACAGGTGAGATTTTTGACTCACGACGATCTCCGATAGAGTGTATTGACAAGACTATCGACGTTTTCTTTTGTGATTTTGAATCTCCCCAACACCGGTTGAAACAGATTAAATGTTTATAATTTAACACACTTTTATTTAACTTTTCAGACTAAAGAGTTGTATGTATCTATGGTTCTAGGTGACGTTTTTGCACACGCATCTAAATCTTACTGTCAAATAAAACGCCGCGTATATGAGTTAGAGTTTTTATCTCTTTCTACCAATCTTCAAATCAATCACCTTTACTCAAGTAAAGTAATAACATTGTTTCATTTATATCCATCCATTATGATGAAACTCTACAAAGTTAACGCCGATTCTATTAATAATATCTCTACACGTACTCATGGTACTGAGATATATCTCAATTAATTCTTTGAGATTTATCTCATCGTGTGCCATCAGATAATTGATGTGGCGTGATTTCAATTTAATTTTTCTATCAATTAAAATTAAAAAGCATCACTAGTATTATGTATATTTTTTATTAGATTGTATTATTAATTCGTACTATATTTAAAAAATATTTTTTCATTTCTAGAAGCCGTGCTGGGAAAAAATTGAAAGTGAAGTTAACTTTAGAAGTTGTCGAAAGCAGAATGACGCCAATCTCAACGTTTCCCTGCGAATCTCAGTCGATGCCCATCAACATACAAATTCACGGTGAGTAATTAATTATATAAGTCGCACAAGGCGTAAGATTGTATACACGTCGGGCATAAATTAATAATGTATTAATGACCTTCAATATTAATATTGTTCAACGTGAAAACATTGGTGAAAATCTAATACTGTTTAAAACCTTGAGGCATTTATTAGTTACTCAAAAGCCGATAGATCGCTCTTCAAATGTAATCTGATATAAAATTTTTAATCAATAATCTAAGATCGAAATCATACTAACGCCTGTGATAATTTTTTTTATATTTCATAACTGCTAATGAAATATTTTATATTTTTATTTGTTAACTTTGTTCTAATTTCAAAAGTAGAAATATTTTATATTGGATATTTTCACATATTGTAGAACTAATGAATCCGTGTTTAATATAAGTGACAGTATTGTGTTAACAAAAGGGTCAGTATTGTGTTCACAAAAGGAACAGTATTGTGTTCACAAAAGGAACAGTATTGTGTTTAGAAAAGGGACATAACGGGTCGAAGACGCAAGTCCATCTGTTTTTAAAAATGAGTATGTTATGTTTGTTGCGTATAAGCATAGATGCCGGAATAATTTCAGAATATAAAGGAGTTCGGCACTCACCACAATCTGGATTCTGATGGCATCTCCAAAAATGTGAACTATATATTTTAACTCACTATTTCGTCAAAGGTTCCGACACACTATAGATGCGAAGTCTCGAGATTGTATAATATTTTAAAATGCACCGTACATGTATAACCGTACTGGCTCAAGGTCAAAAATCGACTCGACCGCTGGTGAGGTCGGGAAGAGAAGGAAGGGGGGGAAGGCATATTGCATTATTTTCATTCAATAATTAATATTTATATACCAAATAAAAATACGTCTCAAACAATGTTGATTGCATATTTGTACATAAAAGTCAGTAATTATTATTATTATTATTAAAGAGATATTATTATTTTGATTATAAATTCACGATGTGTTTGATAAATAAAAATTTTTAAATTCTATCCATATTAAAGAATTTAGCAAGCGCCATCCGTCAACTCCATATCCCGATGTATGACAGATTTAATGTGGTTAAAAAATATACGAATTCTATCTGTACTGCACAATGTTGGCGTGGATTGCCTATGTAAAAGAAGAAGAATAAGCGCCATCACCTATACATGTCGCAGTCAATCATCAACAAGTTAAATATTTTACATTAGCTCGTGCGCGATGTTAGCCAATCATAACAAGTTAGAGATGTGCACGTACAAAAGTGCCAAAAAGCATAACGAACACAACATAAACTGTTATTTATTTTGTTTTATTTATTTCGGAAATATATACCTCGATAGCCGCCGCAGGTTCACAATGTTTAAAATTAATATAATATGATGCAAATTGTAACAATTGTGAAAAATTTGAAGCGTTATCATATTTAGTGTAGTGTTTATTTTGATAGTAGAATAAATACTTTTCAACGTTAATTTTTTTTATTTCCTTATAAACTATATGCAAAATTTATATATAATAAATAAAGTAGACTAAATAAATTTTTAAACATTGTGTTGTGTATTATAAAAATATTTTTAATCAATTCAAACGCAAACCTTCAAATATCTCAAAACGAAAGAAACATGACTCCGACCACTTTCATAATAATGGATATATATATGAATTAAAATTTGGTGCAATATAATGGATACATATATGATTAAAATTTGGTGCAATATAATGGATACATATATGATTAAAATTTGGTGTAATATAATGGATACAATATATGATTAAAATTTGGTGTAGTATAATGGATACATATATGATTAAAATTTGGTGCAATATAATTCCTTCTGCGGACGTGTACCTCTAACATACCGCGGGACTTGCGCAGAATTTATATCAGCTCGACATAGCTATTAATGTGCAGGGTGGTAATATACAATAGCTGCTGCAATATAACTTCTGTATCACGTGGGTTATACATATTTGTATAAAGTTACTGCGAAATTCGCCGCGGTCCCGATTGCGTGCGTGATTTTGATGTTATTTGTAATTCTGGCCTGTTTCAAAGAGATAAAAATACTGTATTACATATTACATTTTGCCGTAATACAAGTTGGAAAACAAATTTCAGCACAAGCCCGCCTACATAAATAAATACGTGTTCGTACATTTCTGGGGATATTTATTTTTGAATCGTATTATCATAAATATCTATCTACCGTCTTAGAGTAATCTATTAGTTTGTTTTTATAAATAATCCATATGTATTTATATATCGTATCTATTGAATAAACACGTAAATTCGTGTATCTGGGCTCAATCTTCTACAAATGTTCATCCTAAGCATCTGAAATCCCAGTTTCTGATATGTTGCATCTGGATGGAAAGACTCTGGAGTCATCTGTGAGAACAGCTCAGAACCAGGACTTGTGGAGGTGCATTACGATCCGAATCTCACCTGATTGAGGTTACTATTTCGACCCCTTAGAATAACAAGGTTCCAACTAATATTATTAATAATTTGAGTTATTGCGTGAAATGGATTCCAAGTGCATTATTCTTCTTTTTTCCGTGCACATCAACTCTATTTAACGGATATTAAAGGAAATAGCAAGAGCTGAAAGTTCCAACTGCATCAGTTATTTATTTCAATTTATGGATCATTATTGTTAATTTACAATGTTTTTTTTATTTTTAATTTCCCTCATCTCACAGTGGTCATTGATAATACTGAAAATAAGTTATGACCTTAAAACTGATCATATTTACATACTCAAAACAAAATATATATGTTGAAATTCAATCAACAATTTCGAGCTCATTATCTCAAAACAGTGTCAGTGTCAGATGGAACCTTGTTATTCTAAGGGGTCGATTTGTCAATAATGACATAAAGAAGGAAAAAAGAAAAATATCCGGAAAACCAAGTTTCAGACTTAGAAAATACTCTTAGGACCAGTTCTCACATGTTGATATGAATGTTATGTACATAGTAATGCCTACAATAGTAGGCCACAATAGTTTCTACGGATGAGATTTTCGTCTCAACACAATCTCTGAGACAGAGATTCTTTTCAGATAAATCTCGGCTTAAGTAGTATGTCGTGTTCTCACCAAGTCTTAAAGATTAGAATACTTAAACGTCAAATGTATGTGCGATTACTTATAAGAGGGTGCACTGGTAAGTTGACTCATTCTTCTGGTCGCCGATGCGATCTAGTACTATTATTAGTATACTGTTATAAATACTATTGTTTGAATAAATTCATGTTAATTGTCACCTAACAAAAGAGTTTAATCCAACAACCACAAGACAACCTTGAATACTGCAGCCTGTCATTAACAGACAGCCGCAGTACATTACACCATTGAATGTTGATACTCCGTTCGTGTATTGGGTAAATTTGAATCTCCCCTGCAGTAGTTAAAACTGAATAAATGTTTATAATTCATTTCCCACAATTAATAATTGTATCTATATTGTGTCGTTTGACATTTGTGATGTTTATGACGTTGGTGACGTATGTGCAGAGTTATCTTGAGTTCCGCTTTCAAATTGAAAGCCGTGTATACCTGTCGGTCCTACCAATTTCAAGCAGTGATCTCCTGGTTTATCTCCAGATCAAAATCTCAATACATGTACCTATACGATACTGAGATTTATCTCAACTAAAACTATAACTTACCTCATCTTGCCTCATTCCGTGGATAGAAGTTCATAATATGAGCGCACACGCTACAATCATGAATTATAATTATATACAGAATTCAGTGAATCCATTGTCGTAGTAGACATTAAATTATTGAGATAACACGGCTGCATAGAAATCGCTTGAAGCTAAACCCATTGAGCAAAAGGAAGAATGGAGTGACGAGAGTGACAGCTTTACACCGAATGCATATTATGAACTGCAGAAGGACAGCGGAAAAGAAATGGAAGTGACAACAGCTATTTGAGGAAGTCATGGCCCACATCGGTGCCATTGATGATATGCTGTTTTATAATTTTATACAGAGGACCCAACTCACTAAGCTTAATTTGCACTAGGTAGTAAACTTCACATAATTCCGTTTACATATGTATCTACACAAAGTTTACCGTTAACATTGTTTACATATTATCGTGTGTGTGTGTGTGTGTCAGGAGAGTGAGTAGATGAGTGGTGGGGGACAAGCATTATAAGAGGCCGTCTCTGGGAGAACGGGTCTCTTCCATATCAGCTTCTCCAGAATTACTAGTATATATCTAAAGTGTATAATTTATAATTACTGTAATACTTGCTGTAATAAACATAATATTGTTACAAGGACATACTGAGTTTATATTCCAAAGAACGAGACCCAATGTAAATAGTCAGTAACCAGATGATAGAACCCCTAAGGAATCTGGTGATACTTGGAAAGTCATCACAGTAAATAAGGCACTTATTTCAGTCCTACAAACACAGCAGCTCGCACTTTCACCAGTTACACTAGTTGAGCTAGAAGTTACTGACAATTGCTACTTCGATCACCGTCGGTTAACTTTAAACCGTTTACATATGTATCGATCAAAATATAATGTAATTAACGACATTTTAACATACCTATGAAATACTTGTCACCTTTCTAATTTAAATTAATATTGTATCAAGTACTTTACAGAGATGGTAAATATATATTAGGTTTACATGACACCTGCTTTTTAACACAGATAAAAATATTTTAATAATTTTAACGTTGTTTTTTCTTATGTTACTTTTTTTGCAATATTAATTAAAATTGAAAATAATCAAAACTTCACAAAACAACCGTTTACCATATAACATCATAGGTGCCCTCGGCTGGAATTCAGTGAACAGAAACAGGAACTTCTATTATCTCAGTTTGCGTTGGGTCTAATTGATTGTATCGTTTTTCATACTGACACAGATTGTAAGGAAAACCAGGTTTTGTATAAATAAAAAGAGATTAATTTTGGGAAAAATATATGTATAATTATATTATTGATAGAATCGGCATTATCTTTATAAAGTTTCATCATAATGGATTGATATAAACAAAACATTGTTATAGCTCTACTTAAATTTATTAGCACCACTCGAGTTTCGAGAGAAACAGTACCTTTCATCGACAGTTAAAGTATTAAACCTGTTGTTATATTAAACATTGTTTTATTCAGATATGTATAATTACTGAATATTTTTTTGGTAGAAAGGCAAAATTATGTTTATGAAATTCACAATGGAAATATTTCAAATATCAAGTAATCAGATTACCTCAAATAATACGAATTATGCAGTTGTCTTTTAAGACAATACATTTATGTATAAAAAAATATTATCAATAATCATATCAGAAGCCATGGCATAAATATTATATACTTATAAAAGGTTTTATTCGCTCTCTATGGAAGTTAATTCTTAAATGCAACTAGTTCAATAAATAATATAAAAAACTATTGCACGATGAATATATGATTTAATTTCATTACGAAATAATGTCACGTGCGATAGAAAAAATAGCAATTCTTCACATGCCAGCGAGAACGAATAAATAAAAACCCAAACCAATTTTGATATCAATACAATAAGCCGGAATAATAGTATAGTTGTGACAATCAGACAATAAGCATTTGTAGAATTCACTAATTAATAAATTTAAATGTGTCGCTCGTATTGAAGAAAAGTAATAAATATTTATAAGTCTTTTAAAATAAATATAAAGGTTTATATAAATTTCACTTGTTCTTTTAAAATTCACTGATTTGGTATTAGTCTGGACGAGGAAATGCTTAATGAAAATGCGAAGTATTATAACAAGAAAATTCACAAATATGGCTATCTATACGAAAACTTCTCGGGAGAGTAAGTATTTTCAGGTTAGATTCAAAAGGTAAACGTCTCTGCTGGGTAGAAAGAAAATATGATTGATCAAAGTTACTGTCTGAAAAAAGATTACAGGATTACCTTGATTTGTAACACGAGTGTATGTCCTAATTCCACAGAAACAATTTCTCTACCAAACGGATAGAGAGTTGTAACGCCAGAAGGGATTGATTAAACAAGTCTTTGATGTCTCCCTGTTCATAGTGAAATAGTGTTATCCTGACAACGTTAAAGATATTCTTCCAGGTATAGAAATTTCATCTCAAAACATCTGATGGAAAACGTAACCTCGGCAAGAATGACTGTTTCTATTAAGATTCAAAACAATAATAATGCGAATTATATCATATTGATTTTACAAAAACAATTCTGTTAAAAAATTATTGTTACCTTGAATATATTTATTATATCGGCGTAACATGCAGGCACTATAATTGCTCCCACAAATCGATACCCAAATCGACGCGCACTGTACGAATACACCCGAAGTTGTATTCGGCTAAGTTCGTATAATTATGCTACCCACAGAATATTTAGATAGAGATGAAATAATACAATATAATGCGACAAAGGGTTTTGAACAAGATCTATTTAGGATTATTTAAAACATTCAGTAACTGAGGTCACCATGAAGACTTCCAATCTGGCCAACAGAGATGCGATCTGTGAAGATGAAAGAGACAGATAGATTATCGTATGTTATTTAATATTACTTTCATTACAATTTCTCTGTTTTGCGTATAATGAGAGCAGATTAGTAGAGATTCCAACCCGAATATTCGAATATCGAATATATTCGGCGTGTTTCTACTTTTCGATAGTCGAATATTTGTGCAGCTATTTGAATAGTATTCGTACTAATTTCTAAGGATGGAATATTAAACAATTCTCAGGATTCTGATTCGGACGTGGAAGAGATACCTGTTGCTTGTTCGAAGAGTTCATCGATGTCCGAATTGCAGAATGAATTAAGAAGCACTCCTCAAGCAATCCCTCGTAGAAACTACAAATATTTGTTCAAATAATCTAAAAAAAGATTTTAGACATTTGAACAATTTCAAAAAAAAGGACAGAAACGTCAACCGCTACTGAGCGGGTATTTTCAACTGCGGCGACGATAAAAACAAAATTAAGAACAAATTAAAAATGCGAAACGTTCAATACGTTGTTATTTTTAAAATATGTATTTTTAAAACTACAATAAATAAACTGTTTGTGGTAATTTAGCTCGTTTGCTTCTCCACTAGTAGTAATTGATATACATATAAATAATATATCTACATCTTAGTAAGCGTAACATTTATTTTTTAAATAAAAGTATTTCAGTCGTATCTCTGAAAAAACTCTGAAATAAACAACATAAGATACATCTTTCAAAGAAAGATATTTTGTTATCACAGGTAATATTATATCTTCGCAATTATTATCCTGAAAGATTAAACTTTCACTTCATCCCTTACTTCCCAAGAGTATTCAACGAATAGACCAATGTGAATATAACAACCGATAACTTTTCAGATACATCATAATTCATAATGGCTTTGTTCGTAATAGTAAAGTAATAACTTTATAATAATAAAAGTATATCTACTATTAGTTAATAAAAAAGTATGGAATTACAAAAAAAAAATGTCTTAGGGCCGATTGTGTGATCAGTTTAAAAAAAGTTTTTTTGCGAAAACGGGTTGTTTTATCGTTGGTAAAAATTGCAATGGTTAACAAATTTTACTCTCGAATATCGGATGGTAAAAACATCATTGGTTTAATATGGCAGACTGTTCATAGCTATCTCAAAAGTCGTATGTCACATTGATACTTTGAATGTTACAGTATACGATAATTAATCATTCAATATTCCGCTATTTTGGTGATGTAAATTCGTTTGATGATGATCTTATTGTTTAATATACATTAGCACATAATCCAAAAAAAAAAATCGCCAGCGAAGTGACAGATTTCGAACGCAAAGGCGAATAATGCCACAATATAATAAGGCATAAAATAAATCATATTTCGTGGTTATTTGTCTTGCCACACTGTGAGGCGAGATTTTTTATCTATGCTTTGATAATAGTAAATGTAACGTACCAACAACCGGCAAACGTTTTTTTACCACGGTCGATGGTGACAAGTTACTATAGTAAAAATATACCATCGTTAAAATTTATTACTGTTCACATAACCAGCTCTAAGGTTTTTTGTCACATTGCGTAGTAATTAATATTTCCTTCCCAGTACATTTTAACTAATTATTGCAACACGCGGTGTCTACATATACAAGATTATAATTTTCTAACTCATCTGTAACTATTCTGGCTATTATTATGTTGATCTTTAATTATTTGTATTAATGTGATCTTATCGGAGACCAGCGCGCGGCCAGCTGTACAAGTTTGCTTATATATTCATTTAGCGAGGATTTTTTGTAGTTGTTTGAATATTACCAACCGTAGAAACAAATTATTCATCAAACATGTTAACAATTACATATTTTTTTTTTAAGGAGAACACATTTTGATTGTGAAGTTGCAATTTTTCAGACGAGACTAGGGATGCATTAAAATTGGAAATATATTAAATAGCGGGTTGTTTGCAAGGCTTAATTGGTCATTCATTATATTATTTGTGATTTTTTTTAATTTCTATACATTCTAAAATATCGTGGCCTGTTTCTAAAGATGGTTGGAAAATTCTCAGAAGTTGTTATTGTTAAGTTTTCTTTTATTCCAGTATTAAAACTCCGTGCCACAAAGATGTTATGGTTTTGATGTATTAAGAAAAATAAGTATTTAAAACAATAAAAACCCGAAAACTTAATTATCTCGGACATGTGATGAGACATCAGAAGAGGTACGAGATCTTGCACCTCATAATGCAGGGAAAGATTGCTGGAAGTCAGATCTCCGAAAGAAAGGGAACATCATGACGGAATAACTTAAGGCAAGTTTGGCCAGTCTACTGTAAAGCTTCTCCGCGGTAAACGAAGTGATGAGAGCCAACATCCGTTGAACAGATAGGGCACAAGAAGAAGAAGAAGAAGAAGTACTCAAAAGCTAAAATTACTCTTAATCAAAGTAAATAAGTCTTAGCTTTAAACTGAATTTAATATATGACGGTTATTATTACGGCTTTTAATTACAAGATAATTAATATATTATACACCAGACACAATTTATAACGTTAAAATAATTCGCGAAATATTATTAGGAAAGGACCCTTTAAAATGTAGTGTTCAGTTTGTTTGAATAAGCACGCAATCCTGGAGATTAATTTCTCCGGATATAGCAGGAGGCTGCTTCATTTCTCATCCCAAACCCTAGCTATTTTGACACTTTAAGTACCTGACCGTGCAAGGGTAGAATAACACAGACATCCAGCTCGAAGTAAACAGCTGAAACTACCCTTAAATATGCAGTCGGGGAACGAATGCGCTTTGCAATGAGATAACTTCCGTTTGGAAGACTGGGACATTTAATTAGCCGTATTGTACGCAGTGTCGTGACTTTACTTTTGGCGTTTGGAGCAGATTTCATTTTTGTACTATCTCCATCACTATGAATAAAATAATCTTATTAAGAATCTTTTCATACTTTATTTTATTTTATATTATTCACATTTTATTTAATAATTCATTAACATTGTTTTTAAAACTACTGTGAATTAATTATATTCATCAACCGGTTTCGGAAAATACCCTTTGTTACAGTGTAATTCGTTTATTGTAATTATTATGGGACATGTAACTTTTGATAACAATGGCCGGCTGATAACATTAAGCAGAAGTTAACAAATTAACAAAATACACACTGATAACTTTGTAATTACCTACGTCGCCAAATGCCAATTATGCAGTAAATCTATTGACACTGCGTCGTTTATGTGTGTACCCATTCGTGCTAGGACGGTTTTGCTTCAATCCGTTAAGTTAGTAAGACAAGTAAGAATCCATTATTACTTTCAAAGAATTATTGTCGGGCTAATTTTGCAGGAATTACCTAAAAATTTACATATTTTGTATTTTTAATTATATTTAATAGAAATATATAGAAGTATGGGTAATAACAGGGCTTACCACCTGTTTTCGGCTGGCTTAAGTGATCACTTTATACAAATATAACGTTCACCGTTCTTACTCATTAATCAATCTCCATATCTATCAAATTTTTGGAAGTTGTACATATGTTACTATGTGGAAACACTTCAAGTACAACTACACTATCGCCATCTACGGACTAAATTTGATATTCATTTCTCTGAAACAGGATAGATGTTACAATGAGAATCTAATTATTTTTTTAATTATTTAAAGCAATATTCTTTATCTGTAAAATGTTTTTTTTTAACACATACTAGAATACACCTGAAAAATCAATTATTGTATATTTTCTTATTTTGACCAGTATATTATTAACAATAGTAGCTTCGTTTCTATAAGATATCTATTATTTGTTGAAGAACAGTGCGTTTTTAGGTGAAAATCCAGTAATTGTATGTTCTTGGACATATCCAAATATTGCAAATACTTTTCCGTTTAACAATAGATGTTTTATTAATATTTCATCATTTTTAACTATGCGCTTGTAACAACCAGCTCCGGCTATTTCTCGTCAGTTGCACCCTTGCTAATACGAGAGTCCAAGCAGGGTTTCCAAAGTGTTTGGGGTTTCCGACGAAAATACAAAGTATCCCCGCAGAAGGGGAGGCACGCTAATTAAAATTATTTAATTCATTCATTCATTTGTCTTCGTAATAGAGTACTCGAGATTAATTAATAAATGCGCTGCGAAGGTTGGTGAAAGAGGAAAAACATCTTCGCAGAGGGAATGAGATCACATTTTATATCCAAACTGCTCGCTTATGAGAGTAAGTCAAGTAACACGATCTTAAGGAGAGCAATTATAATAATAAAAAATATTCTGATAATCTTATTTGATGGTATTTTCTAATTATAATATGTTTTCACGACACAGGTGTCATTTACAGAAAATGATGTTTATTTCTTTAAAATAAGAAAACTATGAAAAAATAAAATATACCAGCAGAATAACATTTTAGAACAACAAATAAAATATTTTGAATATAATAATAATAATGTATTTATGCCAGAGTGATCTGGTTTTTTTTTAACCCGATTCGCCATAAAGATAATACTTATTATGTTATACATTACATTATAATAAAAATATGAATAGCCTTATAATAAACAGTGTAAAATAATAACTAGGTGTTACGATAATGTAAGCAAAATATACATTTTTTAAATATTTATTTACATACATAGTTATCACAGACAAAATACAGTTTATAAAGGATGTTTTTTTAGAAGTCTAGAACTTTAAAATGAAATAAAACACATTCAAATCGTGGTAATGGACATGGTATTAACTTATTGGAAAGATAATTTTAGGCTATTTGTGTTTAAATATGATTTCGCCCATATGGGCGCTGCAGCTGGCTCAAATAAAGCGCAATGTGGAAATCCAATTTTCAACTACTTTTTGGAGCAGCTGGGGTCGTATATCGGAAATAATGGACGAATCTTGACTTCCAAGTCGTCTATCGTCTCTGGTTTATCGGTGTAGACTAGCGATTTTACATATCCCCACAGAAAATAATCTAAAGGTGTTAAATCACACGATCTTGGAGGCCAATTCACAGGTCCATTGCACGAAATTATGCGCTCATCGATTGTTTCCTTCAATAAATTGATTGATTGATCGCCATGTGAAACCACAGCTTTTTCACATTAATTTCATTCATGCTGAAATGCTGAAAAATTGCTGTGTACGATGGCGAATCGACTCATTCTACGCTCCACTGCAGCAACAGCTTCTTTGGTACGCACTGTACGATATCTCTGCGGATGAGTATCAATTATCAATTAGAGTATGCGTGGTGTGAAAACGATTCATGGTTATTCGAATTACTTGCTCGGTTGGACAATTATGTCGACCGTAAAATGAACATAGCGCACAAACATTGGAAATAAATTTCCACAATTTGCAAGCATTGTTCTGGCGTAAGTCTATTAATAGTTAAATTGCAAACTAAACAAAGGACAAATCAGCTGTCAAATTGGATGTCGCTGGAAAAAGAGTTGCTAATTCGAAAAACAAACCTCTAAAAAAAACATCTTTACAACCAAATACACTGATATGTTCCATGTCTGTCATAATAATTGAATACTCGAATAGCTCAGCTGTAAGAGCAGGTCTATTGGTAATACATATACAAGTCCCGAAATCAAGTACCGGTGGCGACTCTACCATCAAAAGATTATTTACTTTAGTTGAATTATATAGATTATGTTTATTATAAATTCATTACAATCGTAAAATTAATAATATAAGTAATAGTCGCAGGCTGAAATGTTGCAGTGAAATTCGTAAATTTTTCATTAAAGCTATGATAGATTACCGTATTCAATTATTTTTATTTACTTGGATCCTATTTCGCATAAAATAAAAATAATGATTTATTACAGAAATAAAAATAAAAATGTGTGTAAAACAGTGGTGGAATTCAAATTAAAGTTTTAATTATGATGCATTATATCAAACACCAAACCAGAGAAAATCCATATTATCTATTACTGAATTACTACGACAAAAATTGATGAGTTATATATTTAATATTATATTAACTCAATTAAAATTAACTTTAGAAAGACAAAATGATGATAACAGGATGTTATGTCAAGTTAATCTTTTAACTTTTACGATCTACGCCACGCAACTTTGCGGGTCGCTAGCGATACCAACATTTCAAAAGAGCTAACGAAGTTGAACCCCATCACCAGACGATCATATTATATATATCCAGGGGTGTGCACTTTATATAATCAAAAAAGCTTTGCACAACTATAATATTTGCGAAATAAATGTAAATTAAATATTAATTTGATATATTATGTATTAAGTATGTAAATCTACGCGAAAATAATTAAGTTCTCAAGTTAACGTGTTAACTAAAATCGTATAACTAGCCAAAGAATTTAGAATTAACAAATAAAGCTTCGCATGTGTTTTTTCGCAAAATCTGTACTAGACGTATGCGAACTAAACTCAACTCTCCCGCGCGGTGTTCTTAATACACGTCTTCGCTCGAGCAGACGTGTTGCAAAACGTGGCAAGTGTGCCGTTGAAGCGGACTTGACTGTATGCATTCCAATATACTTTAAATTATAAAATATTTTAGTTCCTTTAGTAAGTAAGTTGAAAAACTTCCCAAGAATTATAGTAATAATATTTATATTTTTTAAGAATGGATAATAAACTCAAACAGGAATAGTGAATGATGAATACAACCTCTAATGATAATACCCATCGCTTTTACACTATCGATACTAACAGAATAACCTAAGTTCATGTCTATCGCATGCTACTATACACATCCCATATACTATTAACAGTTAAAAACCAGAAAAAGTATACGTTTTTAAAAATGTTATACATATATTTTTTAAATAAACGAATTGTTATACTACACTACTGGTCCCACCCTATCCCGGAATTGTTTTGAGAGTTGCTTACTCTCATTTCGATTCCACTCAACAAAGCAACACGTGCAATATTTTACAAAATCTTAAAGCTTGCTTTTGGACTATATTTTTTGAGCAGTTAGTTAAGTTCCGGCAGTTATTAAAACTTTATGGCACTCCTTCATATCAACTTTATTACATTTTTTTTATTATTACATTCAGTTATTAACATCATAATACCATCATAGGTTGGCTCCGGTATCATCATACCAGAGCCATAGAATTTGATGTGAGACTCGTTATCACATTAAATTTAGAAAGCAGCCAGAGAGAAGCTATAGAAATCATGCAACCCCAAAAGGGGAAGGTAGACCTCACATTTACGTGTTGCAGTCGCAAAACTCGGACACAGTCCGGCAAAACTTTACCCTATGCAGATCGCAAGAGGTACGAGGGAGAGCGAGTGGGATGCTTCGTTAGGTTTCTTTAGCCATCGTCCATCCCAGCAACCCCCATCGAAAGACCCACACTAATAAATTCTCGGAAATATCCGAGATTACTTTAATTTCTTAATAGGTCATCATTCTGGGGGATCCGATGACCTATTCTTTAAAATCCTGCAATCATGATCATCTCACGTGCATCACTCATAATCACACAGTCCCTGAGGATGTGCTCCGGCGTCTGCCTCACCTGAGCGCAAACACACCACGGTTCACGGACAAGTCCTACGTCGATGTCGTCTGCATCTCGTTGCATGGCTCGTACTACACTAGTTGATTTATACTTTATCACTAGTGTAATTTTGAGACGCGCAATACTCCTAGTATAAATATAATTACGCTAAATACAATTTAGTGCTGACCTATTTGGGTTGTGGGACGGGGCGTGGAAGGAGGTGAAAATAGTGACAGTGTATAACTCGAGAGTACAAAGTTTAGTTTGTCGAAAAAAAATTTAATAATCATGTTGAATCACAAAAGTTGTTGAATGGCAGAGAAACCATAATGACATTTATCTATTAGACTTCATTGACATGCAATGTTTTTATTGTAACAGAGGTGAATGTATTATAATACAACATGATAAACATAAGATACAATTATATTGCAATAAGTACGTAAATCCTGCGCCGATAAGATCTAACGAACGAATTGCGCGATCTCCGACAATTCCGGTCGTAAACCGAAATCTCTGCAGGGGGGGAAGGAAGGAAGTAAGGGATCCTGGAAATAAGGATCGATGATGGGTAGAGATTCCAGTCGAAGGACCAGTGGATTTCGGGGAACCGTAATTCGAAAGGACTGCTCGCCTTACCTTGTGTATGACGCCTCCTTCACCCCTGAAGTCGCCACCGAGATCACACAAATGGCACGCGGTGGGCAGCTCTCCGCTTCCAATTGAAGACGGCGAAATCACAGCTTCACTCGCGGTACATAAAACAACAAATATCAATATCACTGTGTACACAAATCACAGGATCACACAATACAGTGCTGGTGCACTGGAGCTGAACGTCCGCACCGCGAATGCTATCACGATGTCGCGATCGAACAAATATCGGTCACGTTGACGTCTGCTGACATCAAGGTCACAATTCACACTATAGACGAGCATAAAGGAAAGGTTGCGGATGTGATTTGAACGTGGAAAGTTGTCAATAACACGGGTCGCGGCCGATTCGCAAGACGCGCCAAAAATATGATTTACGAATCCGGAACAAGTATAATACTCGTAGTTTATTGTGTGACATGGAGTAGACTCCACCTCTGATATATACAGCATTGTCCTGGCTACTTTACTAGACTGCCGTCAGTATTAAAGTAGGCAGTTTTTTCCATGCTGTTGTGGTGTTATTTAATTCAAGAAGATAAAAATTCGACAGGAATAAAAATAAAAATGGAGGAAAAAAAATGTAGTGAGAGTGTTGTAGAACTAGTGAATTATTAATGTAGACACTGTATAATAATTATGTTAGAATACTGGATAGCGATACTTCTGATTGATCTCTACCCAATTGGATCATATATTGGATCCATATTTATATAATCTTAATGGAAGTGAACGATTCCAGTCAGTGTTGAGTGTGTTGTATAGTTTCGGAATTAAGAACATGTAGAATCTTTGATAAAATGTCGTTGTTGCTCTTGGAACTGGCATGTAGATGTCCGTTGTTTGTCTTGTGTTGCGTCCATGATTTATTACCTGGGATAAGATGTTGTTAGCGTGGAAATATTGAACGAGTCTCAACATATAGATTTGTCTTATGTGTAGGGCATTGTATTCTTTAAATATAAAATCTGATGATTATCTAAAGACGAAGAGTAGTTGTGTTCCAGTGTTTATATTTCAGAGTGATTTAAAAGGGAAGAAATTTTTTTTTAAATAGAGATGCGTAAACGAAATACGTGCCACATCAGTATTTTACTATTTATTGTGCTATGAAAATAAGACAAACTTGCTGGTCTTTTTCGTATTTCTAAAATTTCTAATTTATCTAACTGTAAGTGTTAATAGCAAATTAAATATTATAAATAACCAAATCTTTTTGCAAATAGTCACCTTTTAAATTTGTGCTCACAGTAGTTCCTAATTAGATACTCAACACTTATACGTTTATAGTTTTATTTTTATCTATGCTTGCATTTTTAATTTTAGTATACATTTTTTCCTGAAGAAGATACCATGGGTATCGAAACAGTTGATTTATCTATAAATTATGGTTTAAACAAAGTGTTTTTATATGTTGCCACAAATTAATTTTGCTAATATTAAAAAGTATATTATTAAAGAGTTCCTCTTTATAATATATAATAAATTGTATCAATGTGTCCAAAATTTAATAAAAATTCATTATTAATTCTGACGTCTCCTACCGGATGACTCAAAGGTATTTGAGATTCCGTAAAAATAAAAAAGACAGAATTAGAAGCTAAGGTTTCCTTGTCGGTCCCACTCATCAAAGCTAATAAAAATACGCGACTTTAATTCAATTACATATTTAAGTATAAGCAAAACGAAAAAGGAGAAGAAATTCAATGTGGTTATTATTAATTAAGATTTAAAATTTAAACCCTCCGCGTCCCTTAAGTGCTGTTTTTATTCATAAAAAATCCTATAACATAAGTCCATAGAACATACAGATGGAAAATTAATGGAAAATTAAGTTGCAGTAGTTCATGGCAGACAGTAACAAAGAGGGACAGTGTCGTCAATACACTGTGTTGGGATAGCATAATCGGTTAATTCATGTTTTTTGGATAGGAAGAGATACAGGTTCGAATCCCGGTAGCAACGAAATATTTTTAATAAAATTGATTTTATATGTATATATTTCTAATTAATACATTTAAATTGTATTTAAAAAGATATTATTATTTTTCTGTCAATGCTACTGCTAATGTTTGTATTTCAATTTATACTATGTTTTATAAACTGCAGAAAATATTTTGTTTTGTTTGAATGTGAGGTGATTGAAATAAAATAAAAATAATAATTGAAATCACTTCACATTGTTTAAATAATTGTAACACAAAGCATTGCTCAAATGACATGGAATTTCAACACACATTAATCAATGCTCTTGAAGTCCGGCTTAAGTCGCGCACAATGGCGGTGTCTTTGTGCTGTTTTTCTCGCCGAACGAGCGCGAGATAGCTGTGCCCGCATCCATCTTCTCAGAGATTCAATTTAGTTTGAAAGGCGGTCGCATGAGCAGAGGATTACTCCTGTAGCGGGGGAGGAAACAACCGCGGGAACTATTTTACTTTGCATTGCATTGAAAACAAACAAATGGACGGCTCACAAAGGATCTACGGACAAATGTTGTCTTGTATTTCTGGAGACAGAGGCGGAGCCGACTATTTACTTATTTTCTAGGAAGTCGTTCCGCTCGAGGTCGCACAATTGTCTTTGGCCGCAATCGCCTTCCACTGGAGAGTTTAATGTTTTATGATGCCATAGTAAACGTGAGAATCCCAGTGAAGTGGGTGAGGTCTGTACATCAATCAAGCCATTAGAAATTGACCAAATAATATATCACAATTGTCTTTGGCCGCAATCGCCTTCCACTGGAGAGTTTAATGTTTTATGATGCCATAGTAAACGTGAGAATCCCAGTGAAGTGGGTGAGGTCTGTACATCAATCAAGCCATTAGAAATTAACCAAATAATATATCACAATTGTCTTTGGCCGCAATCGCCTTCCACTGGAGAGTTTAATGTTTATGATGCCATAGTAAACGTGAGAATCCCAGTGAAGTGGGTGAGGTCTGTACATCAATCAACCCATTAGAAATTAACCAAATAATATATCACAATTGTCTTTGGCCGCAATCGCCTTCCACTGGAGAGTTTAATGTTTTATGATGCCATAGTAAACGTGAGAATCCCAGTGAAGTGGGTGAGGTTTGTACATCAATCAAGCCATTAGAATATATAATCTTTATAACACCATCATTTTCTAAGCTAATAATAATTATTAAGTAAAACACATTCTTATTGTGAAGTTGTAATTATTCATAACATATGTCTGTGATATTTTAAATACTAATTAAATGTATTAATTAGTATTTCAAATAATAATCTTAGTTTTATATATTTATAATAAGGTATACTACATATATTTATAATAAGGCATACGACATATATTTATAATAAGACATATGACATATATTTATAATAAGGCATACCACACATATTTATAATAAGGCATACGACCCATGAAAAAGCAAGGAGTCCAAACGGACCCGATACACTGTAGCAATGAGACCAAAATCCAAGTCAGTCCAAACCATTAGAATCGTAGATTATCACGTCTGTCGTGAAATGAAAATATTTTTTTTAATATTTACAAATTGAATTTTGTGGTTAATTATGTTGATTTTTTCTATAGATTATTTAACTTTATATATTGGTTAATTTGACATTCTGAAGTAGGAAATGGTATTTACGAAACCGGTTGGTGTTTTAAAATTACTCATTAAGTTAAATAATCTATATAAAAAAAATTCAAAAAATTTAAACCTTTCATGCTACGCTCAGTTTAAACCAACCACGATTTTGGCCCGAAACATAATATTTGACAAAAACTTGCTGAATAACACGAGAGGAATATTTTTATTAATAAATAAAAACTACATTTTGGCAAAGAACCATCAAATATTACGAAATTGTATAACAAACTGCCCAAAAGGAACTATCGACGAGCAATACATACAAAAAAAAAACTAATGAAGTCATAAAATTTTCTCACAATTATAAATAAACACTGGAATTACCTTAGTCGACCTCGACTCAGAATCATCTTAGTAGTGGGTATTACTAATAACTGTAAAAACATTACATAAGGATTATTATTATACCCAAGCATTGTTTTATTATATAGCATGATATATTATAAGCAGTTTGTATAACTTTTCAGAAAAGCTATAATAAAACTCTCAAACCGTACGTGCACCATATGACTATCCGAGTCGACTGCGTTCAACGCTTGAAATACACTCCCAAAAACATTTCGTATTTTGTTTTAATTAACCTTGATATAAAAACTTGCTAAATAAATATTTTATCAATAAACACGTGTTATTTGTAAGGTTTCGTTTTCGAATGTTAATTCCTGAATTGAACAAGCTTTAAGAAACGTAAATTAACGTAAATGAGTACCTATATATGTATATCGTGAAAGTTCTCACTCAATCCGGGAAAATTCAATTCTGAAATCGAAAACTTTAAACATGTTTGCTATTTCACTTGAAAACTTCTTACCTTCTATAAATGCTGCTATTCACTTCAACTTAATATAAACAGAATATTTTCACATTTGTGAAGGAAGGAAGGAAATAATTTAAATATTTAACGAAAATAATCCAATCTTTGGGGAGCGAGCGAGTAAGCTCTTGTTTTTGCAAATATTTATTATGTACGTTATTTATATTATCTACTTGATCTGTAAATATAATATAAAATAGTATTATTTTCTTAGCCACACACAAACGCGTACAATACAACATTTTCAAAACACGATCCCATTTGAAATTCAAATCGCATAAAGCGCGTGGGCCGTTCTGGAATAAACAAAAGAATAAGGAGTTATTGTTTTCGTTTTCCCGCGCATTGTAGCCCGAAATGAAAAGTTTTAATATGTCTTGTGTTGCCACAGTTTAGCTCACAAGCCAGGGTGGACACTATCGTTTCATGAAGTACACGAGGCCACACGCCTGTGGAATTATTGTTTGCCGGGAAATATGTTTAGTTGAATAATCTCTCCGCGCGCAGTGACCCAGAGTTATTGAATTAGCGATTTATGATTGTCATTTTCTCGCGCCGCCATTTTGGGAAGCCATTGTGGAGTGCATCGTGCAATGGTGTAATAGCATTACGGCTTTCATCTAAAATTCTATGCAGGTACAGCTTATTGTTTTTGTAATAATTATTGTCTCGATTTTCATATGAATTTGTCTAGTATATTTTCCATAAAATGGAAAATGGTATGCAAGTATGGACAGTAATTAGTAAAAATTTAATAACAGATCATTTTATTTTATTCATATATATGTATTATTATTAAAAATGTTTATTTTTAATTAAAATTTGATTAGATTGAAGCCTATACATCTTATTATGTTTATTTTGTTTACGATAGAAAATTAAATTTTAAATACGAGTTGTTAACTATTTTGAAAGATTTATTTATCGAAAAAATAATTGTTTAGTTGATTCGAACATGGACCTTTTCTTATTTTTTACTATTCCATTCCAGAGAAATGCGTTAATCAATTGTATAAATTGAATAGCATATGTTAAATACTAATTTAATGTATTAATTAGAAAGATATACATACAAAATCAATTTTATCGAAAAATATTGTTGTTGCTACCGGGATTCGAACCTGGATCTCTTTCCAATTCGGGGAAGGTGCATATGGTTCAAGTAAAGGGAAGATGAGATATCTGGTTTGGGGTGACATTATTTTCCTTAGGATCCTAGAGCGCAACTATACAAAATTAGATAGGTGTTCGATTTACACTGTTATATCTGGGGTAGGGGATGGGAAAGCTTGTGAGGGGATGTTGTTTTGTGCAAGGTCTTAAACAATAATTGTGAAAAATTTGTATCAGATGACATTCAATATAATGCATATTTACATCGGGGAATGTAGTAAGGTAGCCAAAAATCTATGCAAAATTTAGTTCACATTGGTCATGATTGTAGGATTATATATAGAATAGACTTTTAGTTTTATATATACAGGGTAGGCCAACGTAACTAATGTAAAATGCACGTAACTTTTGTAATTTTCATATTTTATTAGAAGTCTCAAAATCCGTCTTAGCGATGTTCTAGAGATGCCCAAGTGAGTAGCTCGTCAGATGGATTGTCCTTGAAACTCTGCCGTACATAGCTTGTTCGTTAAACATTTCTATGAGTGTCATGGCTGATCGAATACTCCACCCCGTTCTTCAAAATGGGTGATTATATTTCTAATCATATTTGCACTGAGAGCTGTTGCATTATTAACATGCTCACGGTATTTTCGTTGCGTTGTAATAATAGATCGTCGGGAAACATAATAAAATTCAATAAATTCAAACGCAAAAAGTACAATTTTTTTAAAACAGTCAGTCCATGTTATGAGACTATTTTGATTGGTACGCGATTATATCAATGATTGGTAACTGTAATTATTCATAATTTGGCCAGCAATCACCGGTACAATAGAACCTAAGCATCCAATCGTAAAATCACACTTATCAATCATCATTGAACACCGATGACAATCAGTCACTCTTACTATTAACGGTTGATATTGCTATCCCCGGATGATATTGCTCCAAGAAGAACGCGAATTAAGTTTCTTGCACTAGCGTAGTGCCGAATTTAAATGAGAAGTACATTCTTTGTACACTATACAAGAGAAATTAATGAATTTATTTAAGAAGAACTTCTCATGAGCGATACCCAAAACACAGTGATCTGCTAGCCATGGCTTCGGGCCTCTTATAATCTATAATCCTTTGTTCTTGGTTAACATAAACATTTTTTTTTTAAAGGAAGATTTTAGTCTCAACAGTTTTTTTGAATCCGCTGGTTAACCTAAACACCAACCTTGGAATCTCAAGTGGGTTTCGTCCGTTGGCCGGACATGTTACTCAAAGTAAAAACAGAAACGAATACAATATTAATATGTAGGTATGAATTTAACTTGTATAAATTGCATCTACTTTGATAAGCCGTGAAGTAAGTAGGTAGTAATAGTAATATATAATAATAAGTAATAGTATGAAGTAAGCAGTATAAGAAAGTAGATAGCCGGAATATAACACGCTATATGATTTTTTATTTACTTCCACTATTGCTGCATGAAATAAATTGTTAGTAAATTATTGAAGAAAAATACTGCATTAGTAACTGACAGATCTGATTTACTACCATCTGACTAGCAGACGGATCCAAACCGTAAACACTGAATTCATTATAAAAATATATATTTAAAATGTAATCTTCAAGATGTTAAAGCGCACCCACGAGCGATAGACGTTAAACCACATTATTTACCGTGCGGTACATTTTTATGCCAAACCCAATGAGCTAAAGCCAGCTATAATACAGACGTGGCAACATTATAGTGGTTCACTTCCACCTAAACAAAAAATGTAACGAGAAACGTGTTTTTTCCCGGAGGTAAAATTGTTGCATTGTTAGTTAACTACTTTTTTCTGAACACAGTCCGTGAGTGCTAGAGGGATATATTCGTAGAATGCTAAGGGTGTATAGAATTCTGAGAAAAATATTTTCGATATAGTTGAAGAAATGGGTGGAAATTAAATTCACTTTTTTCACAATAATAATATTTTTATTGCAATTTCCTACTTACTCCAGGCCTAATCTAGGGAAACCGCCTTATATGTAAAAATAATTAGTAATATTTGAATATATCCAAGAACACACAATTACTGGATTTTTACCTACAAAGGCACTGTTATTAAACAAATATCAGATATATCATAGAGACAATAATAAATGTTATTTTAAAATAAAATTATAAATAGAAACTTAAAATATTAAATACATATCAAAGATGGCTACAAAAAACGTATGAATTTAAAATAGAAACTTAAACATAATAAAAACAGTGGATTTGATTTGAGCGTGAGATCATCAGAATTACTTACCTTTTCACAAAAAAAAAATCACAAGCCATATCCAAAGAGATATTGCCCGTGGAACAAAGCTGGACTGAAGGGCATTTAAACTTTTGAATATGATTTTCAAAAGTGATTTTGAGCTGCTTAATAAAAGAAAAGTTTAAAAACTTAAAGTAAGGCAAAGGCAAATAATCATGTAAAGATGTACGTTGGACGGGAGAAGAAACGTGCGGATAAAAAAATACAAGAGTTGATATAATTGGATTCGTCAAAAAAAATGGCAATGGGCAGGCCACATCGCTCAGGGAACGGACAATCGTTGGACTAACGCAGTCAATCAGTGATACCCAAGGTGAATCAAGAAACCGACAGACCGCCCTAAAACCCACTGACTGACAAAATCATCAAATTCTGCATACGTGGTAGCGAATAACAATAAATATGGGAGCAACAATAGGGAGGCAATTGAGGAGGTCTTCATCCAGCAGTGATAATGATAATGGTGGCGGTGGCCCGTGTCCATGAAGGTCTCTCAATAAGGATCTGTATACTGGATGCAACATTATAATCCGCGAACAAAACATATATAGAGAAGATTCATAGATCGTTTCCGTCGACATTAGCCATTAGGAATAACGTTAAAGTACCGAAATATACAGCAAACATGGATGATATTATTCTAAATTTCTTCCAACGCCGTGACTTGAGATTTAAAATTGTATATATCAGTTCCGGTGAACCGGTGCGAACCCGTAGGGGAACATCACTGACCCGCGGAACTAAAATGCAGATGAATAAACGACTCCTGTACGGTTTTATACCATGTACGAAGTGTACGCCAATGAAACGACCACGTCTGGAGCAGGTGTGAAGCGCGAGAACTAAACAGGAAAATGGTAATTGCACGTAATACACAGGTATATACAGAAAGAATACAACTCCACACATTCTTATAATATCCCGATACATATAATACGAGACGTAATAATTAAGTAAGTACCAGATTTTATTTTTTTAAGAAACGGAACATTTTATTTATTTAGATTTTTAAACTTATTGAATTAAAATACATCAACCATTTTTTTTCAGAATTTTCTAATATTTTGATAAAAAAATGGTCATAACAAATTGGGATTGTCAATTTTGCATGTAAACGGTGTTGGTCATAAATTAAATAATTTTGAATCGTTTGAGATAAATAAAGTGTGTAAAACTAATCAAAAAATTACAAACAACTAACTAAATTTAACCACAAGTCCCATTCTGATTAGAGTTAGGTACTAAAAAATTTTTTTTTTTTTATATTAGATTCTGGCAAAGAAACAATAATATGTATTTTAGTTAGTTATGACATCTTGAAGAAGAAAATGGTATTTTTCGAAACCGGTAGATGTATTTAAACTCAATTTAGTTGTTAATAAAACAAACTAAACAAATTAAAATAATGGATTTTAACCACAAAGTTAATTTTACCAATTTTATAAATACAACATTTTACTTTCTTCGGACGCTACACACCTTAAACTACTTCTAAACATAGTCGCTACCATCATCATAGAACGTCACTCGTCATAGAACGACGCCGCTTGGGATGAAACCATGTCTGTATCCGTATTTGCGTTCATCATCGACATCAAAATTATTGCCACCAAAGAATCACTTCAGGTGAAAGAAAATCACGGACCGACTCTCACAGTCGGCGGGCTGATCTATTGTCTTGAACATTTCAACAACCCACTACAAGATGGCCACACTATGTGAATGTCTATAACGTTGCATGTGGTGTGGCAACCGCAGCGTTACACCGGAATATCCGGCAACGGTACTCACTTTAAAAACGCGCCTCGTACATTCATATGCGAATTTTTTAACCTTTACTATACCGTGATACAAAATACCCGAACGCGGCCGCGTGTTACCGTAAATAACAGTTGGAAAAAATGTTTGTATTATGTTAAATGGCTTTAATGGCACGAATTTACTCTAAATATTGAGCATTCAATTTTGAAAAAATGATTAATAACGTAATTTAGAGCATTCGTTAAGTCCTATACAATGTGTCCTTCCTTCTTATCTCTCTTCGTTTAATTAGTGAGAAAGAGACATTTGTATGTTTGTAGTTCTTTTCACTGTGAAAATAGTGTGTGATCTCTGACTTTCATATCACAAATGATATTTTTACCAATGAATTGAATGAAAAAAATAATTGTTTTTGTATGATTCCCTTTTCATAATTGGTTTTTCACTAGTCATTCCTAAGTGCTAATATTTTCTTTAGGATTATCTAAAATATTCATTTTACATTGCATTTATTCACCGAAATATTACAGGTTTAATTATGATGTTAGACCTGTGTTACTGCATGGTTTGGTTAAGGTTAAGCCAACACTTGTTCAAGAGATACTTACAACGATAAATACGACAAAACATTTATACAAATTGAAGTTTATACGCACAACGCCAGATACGACAAGCATTTGTACGCATGGTATACTTTATACGTTACAATATGACAGTGCTTGACGTATAAATTATCACTATTATAGATGTTTTAGCATACAAAATTCCTAGAAAGAAATTCTTTGTAAAGTTATGCATCTTGGTACAAAAATAGACAATCGATATAACTTTACAAAAAGAGAAAATCGTCTTCTAAAATTTCTTTGAAATCCTTATAATATTCCAGTTCTAGCTTTGCTCGCGCAATTTCGCCAACAATTTCAATTACTTTATCCGGAAATGGAAACCATTTCACATTTCCGACTTAAGGACGACATCCTCAGTGGAATCAAGTGAAATAAGTTAAGTGTACGATTTGGGAACAGCGCCTGCCTGTATAGTGTAAAAATCATTAATTTCAGTCAATCACGTATTTTTCACTTTTATCAAGACACATTGTTTTGGTATTTATTACTTATTATTTAATAGCTGTTTATTCCCGGGATTGAGATTTAATTATAAGAGGTAACAGTGAGATGTCCTTGAAAATGGGTTGAGGTATCATTACATTCAACGGTATCCCGGGATCCTTGTGTACAACTTAGCAAAATTTAAAACGGATGGCATTCAATATAATAAACATTGGTAGGGTGGTCAGGGAGAAGGAAGAATATTTAGCCCCTAAAGAGTAATTGTGGTGGCCCTGCTCGCAACCCGCAGACATGGCCGCATAAGCATACCCATAAGCGTACCCGGAGAAAACCAGATAACAATACGTTGCACCGCAACCAGTCCAAGGAATCCTAGAACCGACCACTCTTCTCCTAGCCAGCTCCTCGTGTACATCAACTGGCATGCACCTCGGCACCGCCTTCAGTGAACTACGTTTAACTTATATATATTATGATATACCAAACAGTGTAAATAAACGCAACAAATTTCATTCACAATCAACTCGCTCTAGTTATACACGCAAACAATGTCACTAAATAATTCTGCAAAGTTTGGTTTAAAATAGTTAAAATGTATAGGATTGTACAGAGAACAGACACACATACATTTTTTTAATTATTATTATATTATGTTCCACGAGCACTCGTGTATGGAACTGGTATCACTTCTGAGTTAGGTCGCTTATGTAGATTTCATAAGGAAACCTAACATACGAAGGAATTGATACTCGTAACTGTTTCATGATAGGTTGATTTCAAGCTTAATTAATTCTCTTAAGACTTAATCTACCCGACATCGTCCAAGGAAGCCACCTACAATATAACGTATTTTGATGTATGACATAATCTAATTTTATTATTAATATGTTTTAATATAATTTTATATAAAATAAAGAATCATCAGGTTTTCAAATATTATTATTCTAACAAATACTGGACATGTGTATCATATATTAAGGTTATTTTTAATTGATAATTTCTCAAGTTATTTCCGTTATAATTATTTTAAATGAATTTAATATAATAAAATTAAATGACAATATTTTTAGTCTAAAATCTATTTAGTAATAATTAGAAACTTCACAGTAAATAGACATCACTTGTTGGTCTATTGACGCAAGTTTATTAACTTGATATTCTAGTAAAACGCTCACTCACAAACCATGTGACCAGCAAGTTAGTACTGTTTTCATAACACAAACACTCAGCTTAGTTAAAAAATAGAAAGAATATTATTGTGATATATATTCCGTAAACATATGTCATTTGTTTAATATAATATATAATAAATGCAATTTCCTTTTCTATCTTCATCATCTCAACGAGACACAATCATGTCATCTCAATAAAACACAATGAGAGCGGACCCGCCGCTTACCCAGGACCGTTTATAAGCAAAACCATATGGTCCATCTCATTCGCCGCCAGGTTGGAATTTTTTTATTGCTAATAGACAGCTGTGCAATTCCATCTGTCACTTAAGTGACAAAACGGAGCCGCACAGCCGCCATCACAAACACCCGCATTGTCGCCGACCTTTTAATTTATTCAGAAAAATTAACAAAATTCATTTGAGAAAATATAACAATGTGTAGATAGAATCATTGAATACAAAAAACATACTAGATAAGAACTACTAACCTACAAATCTGTAGCAGAATAAACAGTTGAATTAAAAAAATGGCAAATAAAAATCTCACAGAGTTACATATTTTCAGGCATAAATCATAGCATAGAAGGGAGACAACATGGTAAATATAGTCGGGGAGCCGGGGGAAAAAAGGAAAAACACGCCCCCGAAAAAGGAAAAAAGGGAAAACAAAATATTAACGATCTGACTTGTCATCAGAGTACCAATAAGACACAACTCGTAATGCACCTCCACAGTCTATCTCTCGGTCACAAGTCTGGGTTCTAGATCCCCCTCACAATTGACACCAAAGGGTCTCCAACCAGGGCTGTTGTACTCTTCTTCATTGTAAAGTTGTACCCAGGATAATTTACTTTTCTAATCATACTGACACATAATGTGGACGAAAAATTACAACTTACTGCTGTAGACAGAGCTTGCTGTGGGTGGATATATTACAGGATCGAGGCATTATATATACACACAAATATATAGTAAAAATGTATTGATTGAAAAAATATTTGGTTGCTATCTGGATACGAACTCGGAACCAATATGGTAAAATGATAACGCGTTCCGGGAAGTTCCGGGTTCGTATTCCGGTAGCAACGAAATATTTTTTCGATAGATTTTTCTATAAGTCTTTTTAATTAATACAAATTGAATTAATCAGCTAGAAAGATATAACTACAGAAAAAATATTTTCGTCGCTACCGGGATTCAAACCTGGCGCTTTGTATTAAAAATACTACAAATACCACAGAACTTTGTTCTCTAAATCTGCAACTTTACAACAACAAAAAAACTTTCTAATTAATTCATTTTACTTTGCATTTTATGCTTGTCCCTATTGTGGACTGTCTTAATCTCTACTGCATACATGACAATTAGAAAGACAAGATTGTGAAACAACATAATGTTAGTTGCTCGTTTGTTGTCTCTGTTTCTCCATAGATTCAGTAGATACAACATACTTAGGTACCTATGCATACATTTAAATCTATCGATGGTTTACCCGACTGCTAGTAACAAAAGATTAAAATTAAATAATAATGTTTAGTTTTAAATCACTTTATTATGCATATACACTAAAATCAACTAGTTTCAGTTGGACCCAACCTTCTTCAGAACAATATAGTATATATATTAACCAAAGTACAGATATTAAAATAGGAGATTAAGAAGACAGAACAACAGCATATCAGAGTGGAACAGAGTATCTAATATATGATCTGATTGATATCTCTTCAATTTTTTTTTTATATACCTATATTTTATCATTTTTGATTCATATTTTCCAAAATTTACCGACTTCCAATCAAGATCAGGTCCGGTCAGAGATGGTCCGAGATAAAGAAATATAATACAGGGTAGTAGGTTGCGTACGGTTATTATGGTTTCTGCATGGTCAGAAACCACCCTGACTTGTGTCTCATATTAGTTAATAAAACATAAACACGCAGTCTACAGAATTAATAATTTATTATTTAATTGGTGTTGATTGCTACGGACGAGCATGACTATCTAAAACAAATCGAAAATAAGATTTTGGCGTATGAATAAATGATTAATTAAAACTTTATTTACGAACAGTTATCACAAATACAAGGCGAAAGGTCTAAAGCAAATATTTTTAACGTCCTAAAAAGAAAGTCGCAAAAACTTTCAAACTCTCCGATAATATTTTTTCATTACATTAATCTAAATATAACAAAATCTGTAAGTAAAATTTATCTTATAACAATGGTGAACCTTTTTCCATGGCTACGTTATTATTAATAAATTCCAATTATTATTAAAAAATGTTTTTCATTTCTAGTTCTTTCATTAAAGGTCCGTGTTACAACACTTTCATTGCAATTAACATAAGATTCAGTCCTATTTTTCAATAATACCATATTTACGAAACTATTTTTTCTAACAATATTTAATACAATTATCCACGACAATACTCAATACTCTGTTTTTATTTTTTAATCAACGGCATTTTGATAATTATTATTATATATATTATCTGTTCGGACACCGACAATGTTATAGAGAGGTTTTATTAACTATCTTACAGGTAGGCAGGAGAGGATAGAATGCCACACTCTTATGTCCCTAATAAGACTCTGACTAATGAAATACGTCACTACCAGTCAAAATTCACTATGTCGTACTTAAATAATCGTAGTTCTTATTTGTATCGTATTCGAATTGTATAGAAAATAATATATTTCATTACTATTAAGGAGAATACATTATTATTGTGAATTTACAGATTTTCAGAACATAATTCTGTGATTATGAATCAACAACGGGGTCGACATAAGTTACGTAAATATATATTTATTTTAATAAACATTATTACTAATTAATTCTGGCGTCTCTTATTGGATTACTCAAAGGTGTTTGAGATTCCGTAAATATAAAGAAGATGACTTTCAAATAATGGAACGACAGACGTATCAATTTAAAAGTGCGACATACAAGTTATAAAATGTGTCGTTAACTTAGAATGTTGGCGTGGTGTAATAGATCAACGCACTTCCATGGATAGAAAGGGTTCCCGGTTCGAGTCCGGGTGGCAACAAAAATATATTTTTCGATAAATTGATTTTGTCTGTATACCTTTCATATTGATACGTCTAATTTGTATTAAAAATATAGGTTATTAGGAGAACACATTCTTATTGTGAAGTTGTAATTATTCATAACTGACGGTCTGTGATATTTTAAATATGAATTAAATATATTAATTAGAAAGATATACATATAAAATCAATTTTATCGAAAAATATTGTTGTTGCGCCACAAAATTTAATTAAAATTAATTGATAATTCTAGCGTCTGCTATCAGTTTACTCAAAGGTATTTGAGATTCTGTAAAAATAAGGTAGATGGCTCTTTCAAATAATGGAACGATTAAATGTATTAATATCAAAAAAGGTAACATATAGGTTCGAAAATTGTCGCTAAAAATATTGTTAGATAATGCACCTTTCCCGGTTAGGAAAGAAATCCAGGTTCGAATCCCGGTGGCGCAACAACAATATTTTTCGATAAAATTGATTTTTTATGTATATTTTTCTAATTAATATATTTAATTCATATTTGAAAATATAGGTGCCCGTGAGCAGAAAAATAAAAAGACAGACCTTATTCATATTTACTTTTATTTGTAATAAATCTATTTAACAATTTTGCCCGCGCATCATATGTTTGTCTCGAAGAGCACCCAAATCCGAACATCAATTCGTTAGCTAAACACGATTTGGACGCTCCGTCGCGATATAAACGTCAAAAATCCGTCCTCTTAGAGGCTTAATTCACTGCGCGGCTAGCAGTTCCCAGCTACATGATTATAAGCAGCTTGTTATTTATTTTGTTGTGATTCTAATAATAAAATTTATCAGGCCTCAAAGGCATATTACCGATGAAAGGGCGAGAGGTTCGTCGGACCCGGTACCCTGTAAGACATGAAAACAATGACAATGACATATGTTTGTCATACACCAATGCAGCTAATGGTGCGTATGGGGCCTACGTTAGATAGAACCCCCAAAAAGTTTGGTACGATACAACGATCGAAACAATACATTTGGAATCGATACTTTAATAAAAAAATTAACGTTTATAACAGATGCACGTGAAAATATTATCGATATATACAGTAGTATTAGTATCCCGCTAATATGTCGGGCTAGGGACCAAGCTCTCGTCGTCAAAACCAAAAATATTTTCACTTACGAATGTGTATACCTTTTTTCGTGAACTTACCATCACACCGTTTCCCCGCTGGGATAGGCAGAGAAGATAGAACGCCATACTATCCTGTCTTTGTATTTTTCTCACCTCATCCAAATTCATACATCTTCTCATACAAGCTCGACAATTATTAAGGCTTCTAACAAGACCATCCACCAGTATCTGGTTTACTTGGTCGTGCCAAGTCTTCCACGGACGTCTTCTACTTCTGGTGTCATCAACACTTGTGTCATATATATTTCTTACCATTCTCTCCTCATTTATCCGTTCCATATGACCAAACCACCTAAGTGATCCTTTCTTAATCTTACTCTCTGTAATAAGATCAGTTTTACTTATTTCTTCATTCTTTACTGTGTTATAAATAGATGTGCCACATATACGTTTAAGTGATCTCATTTGCACTGCTTTCAGTCTACTTTCGTTCCAAGCCTCAATTCCATACATTAGTGTCGGTACCAGGACTCTATGAACGTTTGAATATTACAGGAGACGAAAAACTAATTTTTTTTTGGACTACTTATTTGATAAGTCACGAAGTAATAATATTATTATATACCTACAATACATATTTAGGGAGCCCTTCCGCTTTGCATTAGGGCCTAATACCTTTTTCCTACCCTACATTGGGGCCGGTTTTTTTTAGTTACGCAACTGAACATCTAGCCCATAATATTAATAATTTATACCCTCCAGCAGTATGCTTAAATTTTCTGGATAGAGTACCAGATACTAGATATTGTGACGCCAATATAAATAAAAAATATCATTATCATTGATATCCATAGCCGTATTAAATAATATTTATTTATACGATACGCAAAACCATAATGTTACTATAGAGCGCCATTTGAAATTGGAATTGATCCCCCTCATGAGCAATAATGAAACATCAATCCAATCAAAGCCTTAAACAATTCTTACTATAAATTTGTATCTCGGAGTAAACAAATATGTGCAAATAAAACCAAAATATCTACACTCACAAATAAAAAATACTGATTCTTTTAGACTGTATTCATTTTATAGAACTCCATTGTTATTCAACACTGTTTATGTAAATGCCTTCGATAGCTGGTTCCCAGGTTTCCGATTGACAATAATAACACATATGATATATGAACTGCACTAACCTTTTTATTGTATTTGCTGTCTTTCTGGTCCGATGTTGTTGTTTTTCTAGCTGGGTAGATTTCGATCGCACTGGTATTTGGACATCTGGACGGGATGTAATTGAAGGGCCTATCATTTACCGTCTTCTTGGCTCTCCAAAAAAAGACGGCAATACTCACATACACATTATTATAAATCAGGAAACCCAGTGGTGCTAATCAATCTAACACGATTTTTTTTATTCTATATTTAATTTTTACAAATAATTGGCGTTTAATTTATTGTGTTGATTATAAAAAATACAATTAGCTTCAATCTTTATGTAATCTCATTTTATACTCAATTTACATAAAAAATATATTAATATTATATTATCTAACATAGCTTTAATGGTGAACTAATTAACCTCTTATTTTTGTACATTGTGAAAGACCATACTCCTTGTGACACGGTAGGAATGCAAATTATGAAAGGATTGCAAACATTATTAAAAAAAAATTAAATCAATTAAATAAATAAATAACTATCTCGCATTATTTAAAGCATAATTCAGTAATGTTACTGCCGCAATGGTAAGATGCTAATGCCAAATTTTACCATCATGATAGTGTCTGGATCTAAAAAATAAAGGGTTCCATTCACCTTTCACCCTTTTATCCTCCCTCTCCTCCAACGCCAGTTAGTGGCCCATCACGGTGATTAACAATCACTATATTTTATCCTCACCATTGCTACTTACCTATAAGAGATATAATGGAAAAAAAATCATTAATCAATGTTGCTTCCTGAGATCGCGTATTTTCGAATTACCAACTCGGGAAAAGGAGAATTATAGCTTTTATTTTTCTCAAAGTTAGCAAAGATTTGCGGTACGATTTACCTACTAGATTTGTGTAGAATCGCTTGTTATTTATTTCATCGGCGAAAACGGTTTTCCGTTCAAACGAGCTGCAACCCGGCTTTTGTAATAATGCACTGCCTTCATATCGGGTTGCACTTATTTGCGATATTTCTTTCTGGAGTGCGGCTTAGTAGCGTTGTTATATTATTGCAATATCGCAAGGACCTAATAAAAATAGCCATTCGAACGAACGTCGTCGCGGATATTTGGAATATGGGAGGCAATCTGTTATTTTATCCAATTTCTTAGTCTACAATACTCTTGAGCAATCTTGCGGCCAAATTGCCTTATGTTACGACCTGATGATACACCAATATCGCCTTTATCCAATCGGTACATAAACTATTACCCCATCAAGTACATAGATACACTGTGGTAATATTTTAATAAATCAGTAAAAATATGTATTTTTTATTCGGGATATATCAATTTTTGCAAAATTTTTAATATCATCCATATTTATAATACGATAGGTTGATTGAGAATATTTACAAAACTTTTAAAATAAGCTCTAAGCCGGATTTAAATAAATGATAACTTTCATCAATTTAATAATTGACTTTGATTTCACATTTTCCTGTTAAAATTACTGTAACGAAACTCCACCAAATATTTATGCAAGAGTGGTAGCAAATGGAATAATGTGTTTTAAATTACCCAAGTATGTATTTATTAGTCATTTACCTATGTATATTTTAGTACATGTTTATGCGGCTAATAGTTCTAATATGCACACTCAGTAACATTTTTCCAATCATACTACAATACAGGTCTTTCTGTTGTGAAATAGTATTATAAAAATAATAAAAAGGCATTAATATAATAATTTTTTAAATAAGTAGGAACAAAATATAATTATTGCAAAAAAAATGTTTCATTGTTTCGCTCTTTAGATCTCAGCCATATATACATACGTACTTAATTGTATGAATATTTAAGAAGGTACATATATTCTGTATCAATACAGTCTGTCAATTTTACTCACTCCATTATTTCAATCTATATCACGAAAATTTTTGTAATGGAATCAAAATATACCAGGATAATTATTTAAGTCCTAATAATATTTATTTAATCTATATTTAAAAATATATATATATATAATTAGCTAATGATTTTAATATTGAGGACAACAGACACCTTAAAAGTTTGAAGGTTAAAAATATATAAAAATATATATATAATAAAAATATATATATAATAATAATAACATGCACAAACAACTTAACTGTAAATTGGATTTATATGATGAATCTAATGTTTTTCTAGACGACTCTATTGAGAAAGTAGCTACCGCTATTGAGAAAAATACGGGAAATAATATAATCATCAACCTAACTATGTTTATCTTCTACAACATCTACATCACATTTTTTCTGTGATGAAATTTAAAAATAATATTAAGTTAAAAAAATTTTACGCATTAAATTATAAATATCCAATAAGAAATCAACAAATCAATTACTAATAAAATATATCTTGGATATTGTTATTATTTATTCAAAAACTTCAATCAATATCAAAAGTTTTATTTTTTTTTATCATATTACAATTATCACAAATTTCTAATAAAAATTCAACATTATGAGAAAATATTATATTTAAAAAAAAATCTCAAAAAAATTTTATGAGAAAAATATTTTAAATAAATTTATTATGTACTGTCCCAAGCTTAGCCTGACAATTAATCAGTATTTCCTTTTTTCATATTTTTTATCTTCCTATATGTATATGTAAATATTAATTTCAATACAAATTAAATTAATCAACTAGAAAGGTATACAGAAAAAAATCTTTTGAAAAAATATTTATTTGCCACGTACCGGGATCGTTTTAAAATACAATAGAACTTGTCCTGAAAATGTAATTTCCCAACAAAAGTTCAATGTTTAAATTGTGTATTTTTATTTTGTCTGTTTAAATTTTTAATGTGTACCACTAAACACATTACTTTTTCTTTCTATTTTTTTTTCTTATCACAGCATTATTTTTGCATATTAGGCATGCACCTACATAAATGTTTTCTTTTCTTTTATATATGTGCGTATGTAAAATGGACATATATAAATATGTATTTATCGTTGATAAAGTAATATGATATGTTTTCGTAAAAAGTAATGACTTTGTGATTTGACATATTAGATTAAATAAAACACTTTGTATGAAACCACGAACCTTCCTCTTGTTTTAAAGGTCAAGTATGCAAAATCTCATAAAGCTCGGAATAAAACTGTAGATTTGTATTAAAAAAAACCCACAGACACTCTTCTTCATATATAGATTATATTCTCCGCTGCATATATACACTTCTACTTAGGTTTTATTAATATTTAAAATTATCTACTTACGTTCAAAGCTAAACTAACCAACGAATAAAAATAGTCTATTTTATTTATTGCTACACCATTTGAAAGTAAACCGCGATTTATTTCCAACGTTCGCTATATTGTGTACTGCATAAAATAATATTATAAAACCCGTAGAAAGTGCATGGAACATTTTCTGTAATAACATTTAATCCGGTCCTTTGTGGAAGCCAGAGGCGTCTCGTATTTCCGTCCCAGGGGTAGCCAACTGTTCAGACCGCGGGTCGGATGCTGAATTGGATAGGGAATACTTCCTTAATGCGAGCTGGATGTCACGCCTGTCTATGCGTGTGCTGGTTTCGTGTAGTACAGTACACCCATTAGCTGGAAAGATTGTATCTCACAGACATTAATAATATTGATTACTAACGTTAAAATACCAGCATTCTGTTTGGGCTTAAACGAGAAATTTAAAGTAATATTAATAATACAAATTAAATGTATCAGTTAGAAAGATATACAGATATAATTAATTTATCGAAAAATATTTTTTCTCGCTACAAGAGAAACAAACCAGGACCTCTCCCTATCCGGGGAAGTACGCCGATCATTACATCATGTTAATATAATAAATTAACAACAAATTTTCGAATCTATGTGTTCCACATTCAAATTGATACATATTCCATTCTTTAAAAGTAATCTGCTTCGAGCTTTGAGTAAAACCCGATAGGAGACGCCAGAATTAAATTATTTAATCAATTTTATTCAGTTTTGGAAACATTTAATACAACTTATATATTTTTAAGAAGAACACATTATTGTTGTGAAGTTGCAGTTTTTCAGAACATAGTTCTGTGATATTTTTAATACAAATTAAATGTAAGAACTATATATTCTGAAAAACTGCAACATCACAATAATAATGTGTTTTCCTTAAAAATGAATAATATTAATATTTTAGAATTACAAAAATTGTGTTCAGTATGCGGTGTGAAATAATTTATTTTTTTTTTTAGTACCTAACTCAAATCATTACTTGATACAAATTTACTCGAATAATGATTTGAGTTAGGTACTAAAAAAAAAAAAAAAAATTTTTTTAAAAATAGATTCTGTCAAAGAAACAATATATGTTTTAGTTAGTTATGACATCCTGAAGAAGAAAATGGTATTTTTCGAAACCGGTAGATGTATTTAAACTCATTTTAGTGGTTAATAAAACAAAGATAAAAAATAAAAATATGAATCTTAACCACAAAGATAACATTGCTGATTTTAAAAGTATAATTACATGTGTTTATTTTAATAACACGCTACATGTGAACTCTGAAAATGAGATCATTAATACGAGTATCTTTAGATTGTGATCTATTTTCCTTAAATATTAGCATTTCAAGTTCCGTTGTCTTGGGGGTTGGGTACCAGATATAAAAGATACTGTGTATGTGTTGCCAGAAGAAGCAAGTCTTGAGAAGCTCATGATCACGTGAAAAGCGAGCAACATGACTCAATATCTAGAGGAATAGAGACTTATTTATTCGCACCAAGATTCAGATATTTCAGGGGCCCACAACGCTCGGCAGTGAAATATAAAGTAATAATGGCCAATTATTGAAAACCTTAAACACAATAGAAATATTCTTTAAATTAGGAAATTAATTTTCTTCAATACGAAACACAATTTACCAATGTAAAGCACGTCAATTCTCATTAGACTTTAGAGAAGAGTATGGATAAATGGGTGACCCGACAATTGCGCACAAGACAATTGCGCGCAATGCAATAGTAAATGAAGAAGTTAATCGACAACAATGGAACACATTTTTAAAAAAAACTAGTGGAAAAACGCCAAATTTGATCAATAGAAAATATTTTTTTTTTTATATATACCCTCATTTTGTAAACTTGACAAATTCAAATATTAAAGAGATAAAATAAAAATAAAATTTATGTCAGTTATATATATTTATGAAATACTCGTTGAGTAACAAACAATTTAGCAATGTAGTAGTGAAAATATTGTTATTTTTTTTTGTTTAATGAGATCGATAAACTGATAAACAGGTAGAATATGATTGTTAAAAATTATGGAAAACAAATTATAAAATAATATTCATAATGAAACTGAAAAAAATGATTTAAAAAACTGTATTTCTTTCCGAACGACCTTTTTTCCGATTTTTTTAATGTAATGAGTATGTTTTACATTTAAAGTACTTTATAAAATGAAATGCATGAGAATAAATGTCTTCATTTACTTTGGTATTGCATGCTATTGTCTGGGCGCATTTAACTGCGCGCTCTTGTCGTGGTTGTACTGTGCGCTTAAGCCGTGGGCGCTGTTGTCTTGTGCGCAATTGTCGGAGTGCCGGATAAATGATAACCCGTGATATTGCCGTGAAAGTCCATGCCTTCCGAACTTACGTACTTAACGCTCTTCTATGTGGCGAGAGTACCTGATTAGACGTACAGTGGTCAGAGGAAATGTATCAATGGCGAATGGTTTATCCTAGGTGTATCTTGACAAAATGAGAAAGATTTATTTTCGGTGTGTCATGGTGAGATAAAACCATCAAAGCAAAAATACCGCACCCAGAAGTCATCAGCGGTAGTTACTTTAAAAGCTTTTTACTTTTTAAACTTGTCTATTGTTTATTGATGGTAAACCGTTACGTGACTGTGATTGTGTCGATGATTGGTAACTGAGATTTAACAATGATTGGTAACTAAGATATAACTGTCGATGACTCATTTTCTAGTATACCAGTCATCGCTCAAAGAATTGCGTTAATCAGTTATCAATAATCATTACAATCGAACACAATCACAGTCACAATAACAGTTAAAATAACGATTTTACCATCACCACTATTGTTGTATCTGTGTTGCCGAAATTACTCTTCGATGGCTAGTCCTGGGATTTCTATTAGTATTGTTGAATATATTAATTCAATCTATTTAAATGAAAATACACCAACCTTTGTGAAACTGGCCTGGTAGACGCCGATGGTCGCTCTCCTTGCAGTATTGAATCTTCGAACTGCTGATCAGCCTCCGAAACTTTATCACAACCGATAATCTGAAAAAATACAATATAACATATTTTTAGGAGAACACATTCTTATTGTGAAGTTGTAATTATTCAGAACAAAGGTCTGTGATATTTTAAATATGAATTAAATATATTAATTATAAAGATATACATATAAAATCAATTTTATCGAAAAATATTGTTGTTGCGCTACCGGGATTCGAACCTGGATCTCTTCCCTAACCGGGGGAGGTGCTTTATCCAACTAAGCTACAGCGGCATTATTTTTAGCGACAATTAGATTTTAGATTTTAGGTATTTGAGATTCTGTAAAAATAAGGTAGATGGCTCTGTCGAATGATGGAACGATTAAATGTATTGATTTCAAAAAGGTAACATATAGGGTCGAAAAATTGTCGCTAAAAATAATGCCGCTGTAGCTTAGTTGGATAAAGCACCTCCCCCGGTTAGGGAAGAGATCCAGGTTCGAATCCCGGTAGCGCAACAACAATATTTTTCGATAAAATTGATTTTATATGTATATCTTTATAATTAATATATTTAATTCATATTTAAAATATAACATATTTTTGTATCACCACTGTATATCCGATCGAACCGAAAATCGTGTCTCACCAGTAGCAGTTTCCTGTTTTAAATTTACATAAATAGAATGCACATATTCAAAAAAATTTACCAAGCCTACCTATCGAAATATAAAAACGCGTAAATAATCTGATTATTACATCTGAGGACCGGTAGAAAACTGGTGTATTATATAGGTATATATTAATATAACGATACACATATTTACATCGACTGTTCTCGGAAAACATATACCCGAGTCTTCAACGAGTAAACACCAAAGTAACTATTAGAAAAACCATCTTACCCTTATATGTTTATGGTGTCGGAATGGGGGGGGATTAGGTGAAAACAGAAAAGGTAGATTTTTCAACCCGAATTTCAGACGGGTCAGTGCTTAAATGAATTTCCACCAAGTTATCACCTACCGACCGTCCAGGTGATGCCATGTTTATTACCAACACCGTCGGGGTCCCCGGGCGCTTGGCCACCCCTGCCCGCTCGCGTGTATTGGTGGGATTACTGGCGGCCCGAGATGTAGCGAGAATTTAATAAGGTTGAAATAGGGGAACGGAAACCCCCGATCCCGGGGGATCCCGGTTAAAAATCCAATCGGAGGTTAGTCGCCAGTTCATAAACTGCATAGACTTTTAAATCTGTAATACTACGTGCAGACAATTTTATGGCCGCTACCGTCAACATTCTATGTAAAGGTTCCCGCGTGTGTGTGCTCCACATCTCATAAATAACCTCCCGCGGGGTGCAACCTGCAGCTTGCAATCTTGGCTAAGCATATCAAAATAAGTGAATACTGCTTTAAATTTATATTATACTAGGGGTCCGTGATCGGGATTCAAATGTAGTAAAATACGAGTAATAACAATTTGTGCAAAATTTGATATAGGCAAAAGTAAAGTGTGATGTGGGTTGGACAGGCGGGGAATTACTTTATTTTTGTCAGGGTCTTAAAATGAAACTGAGCAAAATTTGCAATATAACTTACTTACCATCATGGGAGTAGGCAGAATGAACAGAACACCACACTTTTGGTTTATTTGGTCATGCCAAATACTCCGCGAGCGCCCGCTGTTTCTGATGTCTTCAACACTCGCCTCACATATCTTCATTAACATTCAATATATTAGATATTCATATTGTGGGGAAGGGTGGGATGACCAGGGATGGCCAGGTATGGAAGGAAGCTGCCTTGATGTGGGAGGATTGATGTTTTTCACCATCCTAAAGAGTACATATACAAAGTTTGGAATAAACAGACAAATGGTCAGTTTATATATACATACATATATATGTATATACATGTTTATGGAATTATAATTATTAAGGAGAACACATTATTATTATGAAATTGTTATTATTCAGAACATAAGTCTGTGATATTTTAAATACTAATTAAATATATTAATTAGAGAGATATACATATAAAATTAATTTAATCGAAAAATATTATTGTTGCTACTGGGATTCGAATCTGGACCTTTTTTCAATCCAGGAAACGTGTATTAACCAACTATTCTGCAGCAGACAGTACTTTTGACGACAAATTTTCGAACCCATATGTTACACTTTTTAAATGAATACATCTATCGTTCCATTATTTGAAAGCTATTTAATCTGTTTTTTGGGAATCTCAAATACCTTTGAATAAACCGATAGCAGACGCCCAAATTAACAATTAATTTTATAAAATTTTGGACACATTGATACAACTTATATATTATTAAGGAGAACACGTTCTTAATGTGATTATTGTAATTATTTATAACATAGGTGTGTGATATTATAAATACTAATTAAACGTATTAATTAGAAACATATACATATAAAATAAAATTTATCGAAAAATATTGCTGTTGCTACCGGAACCTGATCTCCTGAACCTGGATCTCTTTCAAATAATGGAACGATAGATGTATTATATTGTTTTGAAAAGTGTAACATATGGGTTTGAATATTTATCGTCAAAAGTACTGTATGCTGTAGCATAGTTGGTTAATGCACCTTCCCCGTATTGGAAAGAGATCCAGGTTCGAATCCCGGTAGCAACAACAATATTTTTCGATTAAATTGATTTTATATTTATATCTTTCTAATTAATACATTTAATTAGTATTTGAATTATAATTCTTCAGGGAAAATTATTGTACTTATTTTAGAGATTTACTAAAGCGTGTTTTTTTTAATAATAAATTAATAAAGCGCATAAATATTTGAAAATGTAAGAGTTTGTAGGTGTTTTTCGAAGAATTATAAATGTAATATTTATTAAGCTAAAAATAAGTAAATATGAATTAAATATATTAATTATAAAGATATACATATAAAATCAATTTTATGGAAAAATATTGTTGTTGCGCTACCGGTATTCGAACCTGGATCTCTTCCCTAACCGGGGGAGGTGCTTTATCCAACTAAGCTACAGCGACTAAAAAAAAAAAAAAGTATTATAATTCAGAGTAAAGGAGATAAATATAGATTTTTTTGATAACAGTACTGCATTATCAAGAGAGTCTTGGCCAATCTGATCAAGAATGCAAATTAATGGAATAGAAAACACTTTGAATTATTTAATTATGTATTTGGGGCGCATTCCATCCCAATTTGCGCATTTGATTCCTTAATTGTTGCTGGTTTGTTCCATAAACCTTATTTTTACGAGCCCCTTAAAATAAGTCCAGAGGCGTGAGGTCTGAAGAACGCGGGGAGTATTCCACGCTACCTCTTCGTCCAACATACCCAGGTTGTTACAGCGTTTTTTTTCTGTTACCAGGGTTTCAATACTTGAACTCAAATAGTCAATATATCGCACACCTAGATCAAAACTGAGACAACTCAAAAAAACCAAGAATTTTTAGTTATTATTGTATTCGGATACTCTATCATATACGCAACTGACCTTAGCCCCAGTTCTCGAATAATGTCATTTTAGGGTACATTTATGACCTAAAATGTTATTTAGTTTCATAACCTAAATTTCATAACGAAAAATTGATTATATTTTTATTTATTATCTTTGTTGTATTAACCACTTAATTGAGTTTAAATACATCTACCGGTTTCGAAAAATAACATTTTCTTCTTCAGGATGTCATAACTAACTAAAACATATATTATTGTTTCTTTACCAGAATCTATTTAAAAAATAAATAAAAATTTAGTACCTAACTCAAATTGTTACTTAATACAAATTTACTCGAATAATTTTTAGGAAAATTAAGTGGTTAATAAAACAAAGGTAATAAATAAAAATATGAATATTAACCACAAAGTAATATTGCTAATTTTAAAAGTAAAAAATTGATTGAAATGCTTTTATTTTTTTGTCTACAGAAAAATGACTTTTTGAGTTGTCTTAGTTTTGATCTAGGTATGCGATCTATCTATATAATATATTTATATATTTAAAGAAGATTATATGTGAGATTGTTTTTTTATACAAATCTACAGTTTTATTCCGAGCTTGATGAAATTTTGCACACTTGACGTACAAATATTTGAGGAAAATTACTGTCGACATCTGATTTCATAAAAAAAAAACTACCCCCACCCCCCTAATTCAAACCTCATCACTTTGCGTAAAGCCCGTGCAATACCGGGTACTTCAGCTAGTATATATATATTGAGATATCTCCCGGAGTTCGTATAAATTTTATTTTATTATTGCTGTAACGGTACACATCACAAAAACATCCACACTTGAGCAGGCTTGATGTATTGTGACCTCACTAGAAATCGATCCCGGAGCCCCGGGATGAGAAACCAGCGCCTTAACCACTGAACTACGAACGTCGCAAGTCGAGGACTGTGCAGAGTTCAGCGCCTGTAGAGAGATCACCGTGGACGCGGTCCATTAGAGAAGAACGTGAATTTTAAATACATTTGAGTAATATACGCTAGGAGATGCCAGAATGTTTTTTTTTGTAGCATAAAATAATACATATGAGAATAAAGGTAATTACTTCACTAGACGTGTGGTATGTTCTAAAGCAATTACCTGCACAGTTTTTAAAATTTGCAATTGTTAAGGTACAATCGGAAGTTATAAAATATTATGTGAAAAAACTACAATCGGAAGCTATGAAATGTTCTTGTAAAAAAGGGTTATAAAAAGATTTTAGCTTGGAGACTAAAGGTGTAGGTAGTGAGGTTAGCACAAATGACAAATTAAAGTTTGCAATTGCAATATATAAAGTTGATTGCTTTTAAAAATGGAATAATAGATGTCAAAAGCGTATTCGATTAAAATGGCATAACGGTAACGCGTTTCCCCGGATATCCCGGTAGCAATCAAAATTTTTATTCTGTAGGTATATCATTTGAATCGATTAATTTAATTTGTATTAAAAAATATCACATAACTATATTCTGAAATTACAATTTCATGACAAACATATGTTGTCAATAAAAATGCTATTTTTATTTATCGAGCAGGTGTCGTCGCCCTCACAAGTAAATTTGTGCGGTAGAAATTTCTGATTTTTATCCTATCAAATCAAATTTTCGCTTGTATTTTTAGTGAAATTCCATTCCAAACAACTAAACCTGGTTTTCTTTTGATTAATTCTTCTAAGAAAGAAATATATAAACACTTTATCGTATTCCTAGCGGTCGCTTTTCTTGAAATATTATTAATTACTTACTTCCTATGAATAAAAATTCAATAATTTGCTGCATTCGTCTAGACAACATACATCGTATTATAGATTTATCTTTCCAACAAGGAGGCGATCAATTCATTGTTCTCAAATAATTATTTATTTTATTATTTTTCAGAAAATGCCCGTTCGACAAATCAGTCTGCAGCCGGAGAGATTGTTAACCATACGACTATTGCAATCTGCCCATCTAAACACGATGTCTATGCTGAGGAGTAAGATTTTTCTACAATTTATTTTTTCTTTCCAATTTTATATTATCGCGATTATATCATTCTACTTGTAGTAACTTTCTAATTTAACAGCATCAGTTTAGTGTCTTTGTAAATACTATCACAGATTCACTTTAGTGTTCTATCCTTTATGTGTATTCTCTAATTGCTTGGTTGAGTCCTTTTAAGTGAAACTCAGTAAATATATGTGACAATTATCGTTTATTACAACAACTTATTTACAGAATGTACAATTACAGAACTTAGATATTTAATACTATTATTGCGATGGAACGATGGGATAAGAGAGCCATTTCACAGTGACGGCCTCTTATATCCCATGACCCCCACCACTCATCTCACATACACACACACACATATAAAAGTGACAGTTTTCACACTATTGAAACTTCCAATAAGCCACAATTGTGAGATTATGTTATTGCAGATTATATTATATTATGTTAATGCCAGCATAGTGAGAATTTAAAAAAGTTATTTGACGTTTAAAAGTTAATTAAGTTATTTCTCCAACACGTAAATTATTTGTATAAACTCTGAGTATTGGAACTCGTTAACATCTTGCAGATGAGACTGATTTATACTATTTTTGACGTAAGCGTAAATATTTTCCTTTCATTTACCTACAATGTGAATTGCATGTTGCGTGTATTTACCAAAATATTACATGTTTAATTAAAACGGTAGACCTGTATTGCCGCATGGTTTGGGAAGGGTTAAAGTGATCTGAAAGGAAATATCAAAAATCAAACCTGGGTTACGATTGTGTTCAGGTGCAACGGTAATAGTGAATTTGAACACGAATAAATTTGCAGGTGGCATTCAATATTGACAAGAGGAAGTCCACACCGAGGCAGAAGCGCTTCGGGACGTATGCCAAAATACAACCTGAAATATTTTAAGCTCTTCAACCTCCGAAGCAATTCGGAAATGCTGTGCCATTTGTCGAAAATGCATTTTACTTCGAGTAAGGGAAGAAGAAAACGAAGCATAAAAGGTTCGTTATAATATTTTATATTTGACTGATAATTAAATTAAATCGTATGTAATATATAATTAAACTCATGCAAAGTTATTATATTTTATTAGCAGTCATTATAATTTTCGTTCGCTTATCCTAAGAGGAGCGAGGTCTCAACAAGGCACTTCCATCTTCTGTCTTATGCTTCTTCAGTACTTGCTGACAAATGAAGACCCAATCTGTTTTTATACATTTTTAAATTGTAAGTGCATATAAATTACCTAAGAACATTTATGTTTTTTCATGAAAATGACTAATTTTGTTCCTACTATTAAATAGATAAATCACTAACTAATTTCCTCACTTACCATCACGCCATTTATGTTTTTTCATGAAAATGAGACTAATTTTGTTCCTACTATTAAATAGATAAATCACTAACTAACTAATTTCCTCACCTACCATCACGCCATTTCTTCGCGGGGGTAGGCAGAGAGGATGCATAAATAAATCACGCAGTACTAATATTCGTATATCTTACACAATACCCGACGGTACAATACACAATACGGCTCTTTTATCCGTTCTGCATTGCGGTTCAATTTTTGTAGTTACGCTACCGACCGCACCGCACTACAAAGAATACTTAAAACACATAAATTCTTCTATATTTCAATTATTTAAAAAATTTTAAGCATAATGTTATTCTTTCAAATATTACAAATAAGTTAAAATATATTTTTAAATCATAGTACAGTAAGCCAATCAGCGACCAATGTTGCCGGAATTCACATCGATAGCTAGTCCTGGGTTTTCTAATTGATTTGTTGAATATATGCATTCAACCTATGTAAATGAAAAGTCACCAACTTTTGCGAAACTGGGCTGTCACACGCCGCTTCTTCTACCGATGGTCGCTCTCCCTGCTGTCTTGAATCTTTAGAAAACTCGGCTGGCCAGCCTCTGAAATCTTACACGACCGATAACCGAAAAATGCAATACAACAAAATGTTTTTACATTACCGTCGTAAAATATATATAAGACCGACTCCGAAAACATCTCTGAACAGAAGCAGTTTCGCTTTTTTTTCTGTTTTTAAATCCACACAAAATAGAATGCGCATACTATAATACCAGATCTACCCATCGAAGTATAAAACGCGTAATCACCCATTATTCAACAAAGCTGTCGAATATGCTGTGACGAATTGTAGTTTGTCGCCATTTTCTCTATAATTTGATGCGAAACACGTACGCAGGCAGAATGCCAATGACAGCGATTGTGTAGGGTAGATACTACATGTCGTACGGCATTGTCAGACTATTTCAACTTCGATGTGTGCCGCTAAACAAACGTTCAGAAACTTAGTTATTTGCTTGCGCACTAAATTAATTAAAAATGACTAAATTACTATCAGGATAAAGATTAACAGAATTATTATTTTTTAATTAATGAATTTTTTCGTTTGATAAGGTCTACCCCCGCAAATGATTTACACTTTTTTGGAGCAAGCGATCCAGCCGGGAGGACATATCTCCCTCAAGTGTTCTGCTTCAGGAGATCCTCCACCAAGATTTGAATGGATGCTGGATAATCAAATCCTATCCCCTACATCACACAGGTTACAAATACTTAATCTCATATTGCTTAAAATAATGTGTTAATTATCTAATCCTATATGTTGCGTACAAGCATAGATGCCGGAAGAAGTCATAATACGGAAAGAGTTTGGCACTCACCACAATCCAGATTCTGCTGGCACCTCCAAAATGTGGACTGTATGTTTAATCACTATTTCATCTTAGGTTCCTTTAGACGACGAAGAGTTCCGACACTCTATAGACGCGAAGTCTCAAATGTATAATATTGTAATTTTTTCCATTCACGTCGACTGATCGGCGGCGTGCCGGGAGGGGTAAAGAAGGGGGGGGAATGTACAGTTCGTTCAAAATAAATATTTATGTAATATGTATGCAAATAAATATATGTTCCAAACACTATATTTTTGTCAAATCTATATTCAGTATGCATTAAATGATTTTAAAACTCTGAAACATTTTAAATTGTTTTTTTAAGTAGGTACCTAGTACCTAGAATGCTTATTATCACATTTCTGTCGGGTATCTCCGCGCAAACGGGTGACGTAATGCGGTTAAACAATAAGGATATATTTTCTCGCAAATTCGCCATATCTCATAAACCATAGAACATTTTTCAATAAAATTTTCTTACAGCTATTATTGGACGCCCTCACTAGATATCTATATTGTTAAAAATAATAGGTATAGTCGAAAATACCTACTAGTGAACCCATAAAATATCACATTTCAACTGGAGTTTTTCAATTCCATAAATATAAAATAAAGGTTTTTTACCTTTCCGTATTGTCATAAAAATACTAACGCGTATGTATAATAATAGCGATTTGCGGTAAAAATATTTTTTTTATACATCCCTGCGTAAACAAAGATGAGCGCGCAGTACCGTTAATACTAGTAGCCTTGGTGAATCAATAGACTTGTTTCAACCAGATTATTATTTTGACTCATTTTAAAACATCATGTTGTTCATCAGTCTAAGAGAGACAGACATATAATGATATGCTTGTCTTAAGTGTAAATTTTCAAGTGGATAGGGCCGATAACATGCTCTCTCCCCTTCAACATTTTGAATAAGTACCTATATATATATATATCACAAAAATTATGGCCTATAGTCATTCACATATGATTTTTGTTTGTTGTGTTATATTTCCCCTTTTTATTTATGCGCTAATATTATCTTTTTATGAACCAGTTGTACAAAATACATGATTTTGGAATTAATTGCTCTAATATAGTGACATCTTATCTACACGATGCAATGTGATATGCAAAGGAAAAGATGGAGTTTAATTACATTTTTTCAATTAGAAAAAACATTACGTAAAAGGTATTAATACTCTTCCCGCAGTTGACGCTAGTCGAGTGAACGGGTATGATTACCCTTCCCGCTGTTAGTGTGTTATTACCACGTGCCGACGATGATCTCTCAATGGGACTTTAGTCTCTAAGAGTCGCTAAAGGTACGTGTGTACTGGATACGTCATTCTAATTGGCGTGCAAAACATATTGCTGTTTTGCTAGTATTGTAGATACGGATCTTAAGATTTACATCAATATGTATAAATTAAACAAGTATTTTCGATAAGCGTGCTTTTAAAACTATATATGAAATAAGCGTAGAATTTTCATTATGTCTTCAAATATTCTCAATAATGTAAATATTATACCTCGATTGTTATGTTTTTATATGATACTATCTATTTATTTATTGGCATGGTGTACTCAGAGAAATTACAAAAACTATAAATATATTTATTTTCTTGAAAAGTAAAATTTACTTTTTCTTATTTTCATTAGCGCTAAACCTTTCCGCGACGTAATGTATTCGAGAAACATCCATAAACACTTTGCATATATTTTTCTAATTATTTGTTAGATTTATGATCGGACAGTACGTGGACCACACCGGGCTTGTAATATCCCACCTGAATATAACTGGAGCCAGAGTGGAAGACGGGGGTCAGTACGAGTGCAAGACGACCAACTCCAGAGGTCACAGTTCACATATTGCAAGATTAAATGTATACGGTAAATATCATCAATTATTACATTTAATTCATTATTAAGGAGAACACATTCTTATTGTGAAGTTTTAATTATTCAGAACAATAGATCAACGCACTACCATGGATAGAAAGGGTTCCCGGTTCGAGTCCGGGTGGCAACAAAAATATATTTTTCGATAAATTGATTTTGTCTGTATACCTTTCATATTGATACGTCTAATTTGTATTAAAAATATAGGTTATTAAGGAGAACACATTCTTATTGTGAAGTTTTAATTATTCAGAACATAGGTCTGTGATGTTTTAAATACTAATTAAATGTATTAATTATAAAGATATACGTATACAATCAATTGTATCGAAAAATATTACTGTAGCGGGATTTAATTTGTATTTAAAATATCATAGACCTATGTTTTAAATAATAACAACTTCACAACCACAATATTTTTCGCTAAAATTGATTTTATATGTATATCTTTATAATTAATACGTTTATTTGGTATTTAAAACGTTTATTTCAAACTGACAAAATTAAAACGTGTATTATTTGTTAATTAATAAATATTAAAATATCCCGCACGTATAAAAAAACAATTAAATTTATTTAGAACCTCTTATATGTACAATAGTTGCATTCATTTCTGATCTCAACGTTATTAATTACATTCAGGTACATACATTTATTTTTTAAAGCTCGTTCTAGATCGTGCCAAGTCGTTATGGTTTGTCGGCACGTTTCTAACTCCATTCTTATATTAAGTACTTCATTTAAAAGTATGTAATCATAACAGGTAATTTTAACTGTTTTACGTCTATATTCCAAAGGTTATCTTATTTAATAGAAAAGTCCTCAATTCCTGTGATCTCTTTGCCATTTAGGTAATTTGATATAATTCGGCAGTTTGTTGAAGAGTCGTAGAATGGTGATTTCTGTTGTTCTGTCTCCGTAGAAGTTGTTAACTATTGGTACATTGAGTTTCCTATTTGTGATTTGACGTTTTGTTTTACGTGTGTCTTTTCGTCTTCGTAATGCTTCAGAATTTTTTGGATAGCTGATTCAAAAATTCATGTCAAAACTAAAATTACTTTAATATACCTACTGCATGTAATGCCTTACATAAAATTCCGCATTATGGCCCGTGTCGATGGAATTTAGTTGAGAAATCTCAGTACTCTACGTACGTGTTGAGATTTTGATCTGGAGATTAACTCAAATATCAGTTTGAGATTGATAGAAAGAGATAAAAGTTAAACCATGTCCGATTTTACAGCTAAACTCGTCACGTGTGCACAAACGTCACCCAGAACCGTAGATACCTACAACTGTTTATTCTGAAAATGTTAGATAAACAGGAGGTATTCAATTAAAATATGTATTCCTTATTAAGGAGAACACATTCTTATTGTGAAGTTGTAATTATTCAGAACATGGGTCTGTGATATTTTAAATACTAATTAAATGTATTAATTAGAAAAGTATTAGGTATTTGAGATTCCGTAAAAACAATGTGGATGAATAATGAAACGATAGACGTATTAATTTGAAAAAGTGTAACATATGGGTTCAAAAACTTGTCAAAAATACTTTCGCTGTAGCGTAATTGGTAATGAGTTAGTATTGCACCTTCCACGGATTGTAAAAATGATCCAGGTTCAAATCCCGGTAGCGCAACAACAATATTTTTCGATAAAATTGATTTTATATATATATCTTTATAATTAACACATTTAATTAGTAGGTATTCAAAAGATTTATTCCGTTTATCTGCTGCTGGAAAGATTCAAATTCACCCAATTAATATACGGAACATCATTATTTAATGGACTGACGTTTGACGTTTGACGCACAACAAGCGTGAAGTGAGGCGTAAGACGCCAAATCTCCGAGACTTGCACGCATTTCATAAAAATCTCATCCGTGACACGAACCATTAAAGCATAACCGTTCTTACAATTTTACAAGATTATATTTTACAGATTTGTAATATTTTATATTTAATAAGTTGAATATTATTCGTATTTTAAAGAGAACACATTATTATCGTAAAGTTAAAGTAATTTTTTCAGAACATAGTTCTGTACCATTGTTATTATATTGCCATATTAATACAAATTAAATCTATCAATTAGAAAGATATGCGGATAAAATCAATTAGTCGAAAAAACATATTGGCTGCTACCGGGAATCGAATCAGGAACTTTTCATATCAGGAGAAACGCGCTAACCATTACACCACTTTCGCCTAGTAAATTGACGACAAATTTTCGAACTTATATGTTGCAGCTATTTTAAATTAATACATATATTATTTTATCTCTTTTATTGCGAATTCTTTTATTTATAATAGTATATAATTGGAGACGCCAGAGATTTTTCAATTACATTTTATTAAATTTTGGATAAATGTATTAAAGTTTATCCCGGTGGCAGCCAAAATATTTTTTCGATAAATTGATTTTATTTGATACCTTTACTTTGTATTAGAATATTTTTCAATTTATAGATAATTTATGTACATATACTGTACCACCTATTTTTGTTTTAAAATTAATTATATATCGCCTTTGTGAATTAAATAGATATATATGTATGTACATACCAAGACAATTATTTGCAGGTCCTCCATACATTCGATCGATAGCTTCTGTTCGCGGAATCACTGGAAGCGAATTGACGATGCTATGTCCATATTATGGTTATCCCATTAGGTGAGTTGTTTTATAACACCTATTTAGTCATATTACATTAAATGATATTATCTTTATATATAAAATAAAATAACATCAGTTTTGACTTTAATATTATCGTGCTTTTGGAACTGCAAGACATCATCTGACATTTACTTTAAACTGAGATATTGAGCTTGAATGTTTTGAATAAATACTCAATTATTGATTTCTTCGGCCGAGTTTGGTTCATTGCTCAGTGAGATAATTTTTTTCAAAAATTTCGCTGTGTATTTTTTTATTTCTTCTATGTTACATATATATTCACTTTAATTTTATTTTTTGTCAAACTGCATGGCAGTTTTACGGCAAGAATATTGGAGATGTAATTTTTTTGTTACCTTCTAAATTATCATTCTAGAAAAATTGAGATTATTGTAATATAGTTTTAAAGAGAAAATTATTATCAGAATTTTAACACAAAAAAGTCAATTTTAATTAAAATGTCAGATGGAACCTCGTTGTTCCAAAGTAGCGTTATGTTAATGAGTTTAATATTTTTTTTTATTTTTCAGTTCTTTTCTGTGAGAACAGAAAAAATATTTTATTCTTTCATTTATGCGTTCATTAGGGTGTGGAATAATTTTTTGACATGTGTGTTTTTTTCTTATATATGAGCTGTATCTAAAACCCTTTATCTATAAAAAATTATCTTTGGGCGAATCTTCTATTATGGGTTAAAATGTATATATTATGATTTTTTTTATTCTCTAGGTATGTATATATCAATATTATGTAAATATTACTATTTCTAATACAGTGGAACCTCAGTTTACGAACGACTCTGGTTAAAAACAAAAATGCTGACTAAAAATGCTTCAGTTTACGAACAGGCAGGCAGTCTCAGAACTCACTACGGAAAAACTAGAACAGCTTGTTAATGAGCAGCAAATAACGGTGACAGAGGAAATATTATTTTCATAGGCTGATGAATGAATGAATCCACAAAATCTGTGCGAAGTGGAGTGAGGTGCAAAGTTTTGTGGAAAAATATCACCCTGAAAAAACTTTATCAAATCGTGTTATAAATCTGTTTAATGATAATGACATATCTCATTTCTGTAACATTATAAAAAGCAAGAAGAAACAAATATCGTTGGATAGGTTTTTTGTGAGACAGAAACCGGGTGAACTTCGAGCACCCGATATTTTCATGGAAGGAGAGTTCCCTTCTAAACAATAATACTTTACTACATATTTTGTAAGATAAGTTAAAATAAAGTTTGTTTTTACGTTTTATTACTTCCAATTCTTTTTAATTTAAAACGATGAATTTTCATTTCATTTAATATGATTTCAAGCAAGAAGTAGAAAATAGGGATGATTAATTAAAGGATATTAAACAGATTAATACATTTTACATTGATTCTTATGTGAATAATTGTTTCGATTTATGAACAACTTAGTTTTAGAACAGTTTTACGGAACGAAGTAAGTTCCTAAACCGAGGTTCCACTGTACCCCACTTGGTGAAAGCTCGTCAATACATTTTCAATCTTTTCAATTTTCATCTGAAATCGAATTCAATTTTTATTAGCCGATAGGATACGCAAAGCTCAGCTGATTAATTTTAAAAAATTGAACAATTATTTTTTTTATATTCACTCAAATGACAAATTGCCAGACGATTATAAAGTTATTTTATTCTAAATGTGCGTGCATATGGCTCACGCTTACAGGCCAAACGGTAAAAAATATTTTTAATTCTAATGTTTTTAATAATATTCGTTTTCAGCTACGTCAAATGGGAAACAAATAGATTCGACATAACTTCCGAGCCACGCTACCTCCAGAGCGGGGGCGCCTTGAAAATATCAGGCCTGAGCCCTTCAAAGGATGCCGGTAGCCTGACCTGCTCCGTAGGCAGCCCCGGCGGGGAGCTGGCCAAGAGAGAAATTCAGCTGGTCATCAACAGTCCGCCTGTTCTGTCGCCCCTGTCTTTTCCGCCCGACCTCAAATCCGGCGAGAGGGCACAGCTCTCCTGCACGGTCATATCGGGAGACATGCCGGTCTACTTTTCTTGGCAAAAGGATGGACTCCCGATCGCTGCTTCACTGCAGGTAGTGTACTAGACTTTCTAGCGTTAGGTAGGCTACTAACGAATAGTCATAACTCATAACTAACAAAGAAGTCAAAAACTATTTTAAAAATATTCAATAATTAGCCTTAAAACGGCGCAAATAATTTAATAAAATGATATTTATAGTACTTATGACGGATAGGCAACGCCATTTTTAGGCCGTTCGGCGAACTTGCTTTAGCTGCAACAATAAGGCCGGTAGCAGCATGTTGCGAGCGATCAAGAGAGGTAACACACTCGCGGCGGCCTGGACCAGCCGAATGGAGGAGAAACACGTCGCGGAGTGGAGAGGAGCCCTGACCAACGTCTGATGAGGAAGCTATTGTACGCTAATAAGCCTAATAGCATTTCCTCGAACGTCCAATCAATTAACCAGTGGTGTAACTAGCCATCGCAAACAATGCGGTGCATTGAGGCCCACGCTAGATAGGTGCCTTAAAGACCGCGCCACACTTACAGTTACTTCTGATATAGACATTTTTACGAGTATGCGTTAATGTAAACTAATATTTTTTTAAGAGAAAAGATTGTCGATGCGTTCAGTAATACCCCATTAATATGTCGGGTTAAGAACCAGATCATCGCCGAAAAGCATTTCAGTTGCGAGTACATTTAAATGCCCAAAATATAGTTTTGAATTTCACAAAATTGTGTTAGGAAATCAGACAACAATTTTGTTTAATCGATAAAACAATTAATATTCTTATTTCTTCTCTACAATTCATATACAGAATTCTATTTTCCATTTTGCTTTGGAGATCAATTTCTTTGGTTACGCCATTGCATTAAACTATACCTACATAGATACGTATTATTCTACCGGGAATAGAAGGGTCCGGCCTCAAGTACTGGTGATGACTTTATTTTTTTGATTGGTTGATGTTTTTATGTGTATTTTACTAAATGATTTACATATTTGTTTTTAATTATCAAATAACTATGTTCAGAAAAATGGTAACTTCACAAATAAAAATCAGATTTAATTTAATTATAATATGATTAGTTGTCATTTTTTTCTGTTAATAAATGGACTGGAAGTTCAGGTTTTTCTAAGGTATTAAGAAAAAAAAAAGAATTAAAGTTTTAAGAAAAAATGTAATTAATAAAATGGTTGCTTCTAAATAGATAAATAAATATGTCAGTTAGTAGATACAATTTAGAAACTTCTATATGGGTCATTTAACTAAATCGGTAAAGCTATCTGAAACACAGACGAAATCTATCTGAAACTTTCATTTTGTGTGGATAATAAACTCAATTAATTGACCTATATTTTTTGTCGTTACAGATAGAAGAGAGAAGCACAGAGTTCTTCAGCTATTTGCTCTTCAAAAGTCTGTCGGCAGAACATAGCGGAACCTATTCGTGCACGTCATCCAACTCAGCCGGAAAAGTGAACAAATCTACCGAATTTGTTATTAAAGGTAATGACAGAGTTTTTGTTTAATAATCTCATTTTTTTATTTAATCAAAACGAAATGTATAAAAACTTTTAAATTTTGGAAATCACAATTTCTTTTCGCCGAGTTTTTCAGTGGTAACATTTTTCTATTAAGAACATTATTTAAATTGATAAATTAATAAATCAACAGATAGATAAAATGATAAATTTATAAAGGGATGAAATTAATCAAATTTGTTTATTTCCAGTTCCTCCGTATTGGAGTAACGAACCCCAGGACGTATCCACTCTGCTCGGCAGCTCCGTGTTGATGAACTGTGAAGCCAAGGGTCATCCTGATCCGAGGACATTTTGGTCTAAGCAGTACAGTAAGTATTCATTATTCAGGGAATCGAATCCTTGTTACTTTGCTTCTGTGTAAGCCGACCTACCCTTATTAAGTACGAAACATAATAAAAAAAATTACGTTTGTGATTTTTAAAATAAAATGTAATTGTAATTGTAAATTGTTGAATGACATATCTAAAATATAATATATAAATATAAAAATATATCTAAAATATATAAATATAAAATCAATTTTATCGAAAAATATTGTTGTTGCGCCACCGGGATTCGAATCTGGATCTCTTTCCAAACCGGGGAAGGTGCATTATCCAACTATGCTACAGCGACGATAATTTACCTTTTTTTTTGTTGTTGATATTAATAAATTTAATCGTTCCATTATTTAAGTTCGAATCCCGGTGGCGCAACAACAATATTTTTCGATAAATTGATTTTATATGGGTATCTTTCTAATTAATATTTAAAATATTACAGACGTATGTTCTGAATAATTACAACTTCACAATAATAATGTATTCTCCTAATTTCCTAATATATTTATCTAATCGAAAATGAATTAAAGTTGGTGATGATGTGGTTAAAAGGAAAAAATTATCCTGTTAGTTATTTTTATTCACATTGTAAAATCTATATTAATAGTTTATTCAATATCATTCAAAGGCGCAGTGCTCAAAAATTGTATTGATTGTATGTTACTCGTAGAATGCGCCACCAATAAATATATTTTCAGGCATCCAACAAAATATTAACGGGGCGAATTTTTCCAGAGCGCAATTTTATTAATCATTTTTATAATTCACATATTTTCTGAACTATTGTTAATACATCATGTAGTGAAGACAATATTTTTAATAAACACTTTGTACGATAAATTATTTTTACTAATTTCTAGGTATAATTTTCATTTTATTACTCTATTTAATGTTGTGCCTATGTATAAAAATGTTTACCTATTTTTTACCATCGCCACTGAAATCATTTCGAATAACAATAATAGAATTATTTCGTGACGACAATAATTATTAAATTCTCCCATTTAATTAGTAAAATGTATTAAAAAATAAGCAAACTACAAATTACAACAACAAATTAACTTGGAAATGTTTTAGTTTCAATTTGATTTGACTGATTTTGTTTGATCCAATATTCCATAGATTCGTAAAACTACTAATATTTCATATAATTTCACGTAAGTGGTTAGTTTAGATTATTTTATTCCTAATATTTTCATTAAAATTTGGTGTATTAAAATAACTCATTAAGTGATTAAAAACAAAGTAAAATAATCAAAATTAAGATTTATTTTAAAAATAGAACACATTCTTATTGTGAAGTTGCAATTTTTCAGAACATAGGTCTGTGATATTTTTAATAGAAATTAAATGTATACCTTTCTAAGTTGATACATTTAATTTGTATTAATAAGATTATTTTCCCTGAAAAAAGACATAACATTTTCAGCAAATAAATGAGGATATATTTTCAGACGGAGCCAGAGACGATTTTGATCTGTTATCGCCGATCAACGACCACTTGACTGTCTTCAACAATGGGTCAATACTGATCAATTCAGTTTCTTCACAAGATAAAGGCAAATATAAATGTATGGCGGAGAATGGAGTGGGAAGCAATATTTTCAAATATGTCTTCCTCGACGTAAATGGTGATTAGTTTATAATAACTAATTTAATTCACATTTAATTTGCTTCTATAAACGTACATTAAGATAATAGGGGGAAGAGAAACCTGGCTTTTCATTCCTGGTTACTAAACCTAAAAAAGTTATTAATCAAACAACGTTTTGATAATGCATGGAGGTCTAACTCATTTATTGGTCCATCTTTAGTAAATCTGTTAGATTGTGGATTTCTTTATAAAATAATCTGTCAATAATATTACAATAAAACATTGAGATTATAATTTATTTTAAAACCAACCTATGTAGTAGGTACTAACTATTTATTACTAGTGTGTATTTTGAAACCACCTCTATAATTAATTAAATAAATATCAGATATCTCAAAGAGACGAAGCTATTTTTATTATATTTAATGGAACTTCTTCTATATATTTTCTTTGATATTTATTTATTAACAGTGCCTTTGTAGGTCCAGTAATTGTGTGTTCTTGGACATATTCAAATATTATTTTTTATAAATAATTATTGATATTCTAAATTTTGAAACAAAAAATTATCACTAATGTGTTATTATGTAATTTTACGGCAATTTAAATTATACTAAAAATATGATATCACTGCTTCTTTTCAGAACCTGCACGCTTTGATGTCTCTTCACAGAATATATCTGTGAGAAGAAATGATCCCATCACTCTGGTCTGCGATATTCAGGGAGATAATCCTATTAAAAATACTTGGACTCACAATACAAATTCCATAGACAAAAGTAGTTTCAGGTCAGTAAAAGTGATTTACACTATGCAATTATTTTTCAAAATATTTTTTATTTATCATTTTATAAATTGAACTTGTTTTCTAAGCATGGTATGTATTTATTCAGTTCTTGTTTTTTATACTTTTTGGTTTTTCAGGATATGTTTTTTTGTGGAAGGTTTTGGTCAGGAGTGAATTAAAAATGTTTTATTAAAAAAATTATTACATACTTAGTAATATTAATGTTAAGAAAACATTAAACATATTTAATTGCTTCAGTCTCATTATTCATCCAAATCCTTTAGCCAATTTAATCTCATTAAAAATTATAGTCTTAGAATTTTATTAATACTTTTCACTGAGGTTTGAAATGATCATTAAAAATGATGTTCGTTTTTTTTTATGGTTACTTAATTTATTTCAAGATTATCAGTTTCCGAGCTCAAGAAAGACCAAGGTATTAGATCTCAACTGACTATAGAAAGAGCAGACAGACAGGATTCAGGACTGTACCGATGTCAAGCCAGCAACTCTTACGGAAGAAGTGAACATTTTATACATTTAGCTGTTCAAGGTTGGTGACACCCCAAGTACAAATTTAATTGTAATCACACGGTTACAACCCGATAAAAAAAAATTTTTTTAGTAATCATTTTATTTTTAAAATGTATAATTTTAACTTAGGTATATAATAGAACAAAGAAAAACAGAATTTAAAAACATATATATTTATAAAAAGCACACTAGATGTCCATTTCCAAATATCCCACTGTATTCAAAATTATTCATACAAAATCAAAATACATTTATCACATTATAGAAAGACCAGATCCTCCCAGACAGATGGAAGTGATACAAGTAGGCAGTCGTTCAGTGAGACTTTCTTGGCAAAGACCATTTGACGGAAACAGTCCGGTGCTTGGATACCTGCTGCAATACCAGGTGTTACGGCCTGGAGGTTCCAACTCTTGGGATGCTGCTAACGTGGTCAATGTCACCATTGCTGTTACATCAAAACAATCTGCTGTGAGGTAAAATATTTTGCTTGATGTATCTGGAATAATTGAGCACTTACTTGAAAGGCACTGAAGTGGTTGAATATACGAACCTCATCCCAGAAAACCACCAACAGTCAAATTTTTGATAGCACATCACTTAGTTTGAACAACAGTGAGACTTTATTTTAATGAGAACACATTATTACTGTGAAGTTGCAGTTTTTCAGAATGTAGTTCTATAATATTTTAATTCAAATTAAAAATATCAATAAGAAAGAAATACAGATAAAATCAATTTATTAAAAAAATATTTTTGTACATTAAATAATTCATTACTAATTGAAGAATCAAATTTTCAGCAGTAATTATCCAAATTATAATTTATATTAGGAGAACAGATTCTTATTGTGAAGTTGTAATTATTCAGAGCATAGGTCTGTGATATTTTAAATATGAATTAAATGTATTAATTAGAAAAATAAACATATAAAATCAATTTTATCGAAAAATATTGTTGTGGGAAGGTGCATTATCCAACTATGCTACAGCGACAATATTTTTAGTAACAAATTTTCGAACCTATATGTTACCTTTTTGATATTAATACATTTAATAGTTCCATTATTTGAAAGAGCCATCTACCTTATTTTTACGGAATCTCAAATACCTTTGTATCAATGTGTTCAAAATTTAATAAAAATGAACTGATAATTCTGGCGTCTGCTATCAGATTACTCAAAGGTATTAGAGATTCCGTAAAAATAAAGTAGATGGCTCTTTCAAATAATGGAACAATTAAATGTATTAATATCAAAATGGTAACATATGGGTTCGAAAATTTGTCGCTAAAAATATTGTCGCTGTAGCATAGTTGGATAATACACCTTCCCCAGTTTGGAAAGAGATCCAGGTTCGAATCCCAGTGATGCAACAAAAATATTTTTCGATAAAATTGATTTTATATGTATTTTTTTCTAATTAATACATTTAATTCATATTTATAATTAATATTACTATTATCTGACTTTTAAACTTTTATTATATTTCTAGTGACGTTGGAGAAACTATGGAACAGGGGGTGGTGAATGGATTGCTGCCTGACACCACATACTCCATGCGAATGTTGGCTGTGAATCAAATAGAAAGCAGTCCGTACAGTGATTCTATCATGGCTAAAACACAAGAAGAAGGTTTGCCATTACATAACTAATGTAACCAAATTAAACTAATCTTAGAATATTTATTTTATTTAATAATCTATTCATCTCAATGTCATATACATACTTGAAACTTGCATACAAATATCATATATTAATCCATGCATGCAAATGTCATATATTTAAATTATCAACTTATAAAATTTTATCGCAAGCCCCCACGGAACCTCCCCAAAATGTTCAAGTACAAGCAGGTGAGACCGGAGAACTTATTGTCACATGGCAGGTAAGTGTTGTAAAAATTGAACTGTAAAATTTTTCATATATTTAATACTCATTTTATTATACATTATCATACCATACAACTGACATTTTAATTAAACGCGAAAAAATACATTTAAATGTTAAAAATATTGCAAAATGCAGTGAGAAAAACAATAAATTGTAATTTAAATACTTTTGTAAATTATATGCTATGTAATTTTAATACAACAAAATTACAACTAATTTTAATACGTTAATTATATGTAATATATAATTGTGAAGTATAGAATCAAAATCAGACATGTCCAGTTTTTATGGTTTTTGAGTTAAGTATGTACAAATATAAAGCAAATTAATTTCTATAAGACTAGCCTATCGAAATTAGACAAATATTTCTGAATTTTGTATAATTTCACATTGATAATTTGCTTGTTACTTCAATCGCAGATATGTCCAATAGACAATTAATTCATACCCATACAAATATGTTCTAGGTGGCGCAACAACAATTTTTTTCGATAAAACTGATATTTAAAATATGTTTTCAGCTAATAAGACGACAGTATTTGGGCATGTTCAATATGATCCCAAATGTAAAAGATGTGGTACAATGGTTTTTTGCATTTTACTTGAAAACAAGTAAAGTGAATATGTCTGCTTTTGATTATGGATCTCAGAATTGTAATATTGAGGATACCAGTTACAAACTCAGCAACTTCCATATATTTATATTTGGAGAAAAATATGAAAAACTGATTGGATCTTGAAGAATGATATAATTATTATTATTATTATTAATGATAATCACTATAATGTCGCTTAAAACACAAAACAAATGCAACACCTTCCTTCAAAAACAAACTAGTTTCCATAGCAGTCTTTCAGAGAAGCAAAACCTGTTATTAGGATGAATATAACCAGTGGAAAAAGTGACTGAGTTAGCAACTAATACTGATTTTTAATGACCTATTTGCTTATTTCACTAATTTTGAACTAAGTTTGGTTGTTAATAAATTAACACAATGCCTAAAAGCTATGTGAGAAGAAAACTGCATTTAAAATTTGAAAAAAAAGAGGTTGCTGACTTTGCAACAACTAGTTGGTACCTATATGTAAATTATGTAAAACTTTATTATTTTTAAATGCAAATTGATTTCTTAATAATGTGCATATAGAAAACATTGTTACATTAGTTCTTACTCTTTTTCTACTGCTTATGAAAATCATAACCAATTTGTTGGTCCTCCACGACCTTGGTTCCTAGGTGAGTGTGTCACCACTCACGAACATCACATACTTAATATTATTGCAGTCCCCCCCGATGACTTCTTGGCACGGACCACTGCTCGGCTACACAGTTCACTGGGCTGAAGTTACAGAGGCCGACTCCTCGGGTCAGCAGACTCCGCTGACTAGTTCTGCAACAGTCAAGGGAACCTCGTCTACTAGGTTTGCCATCAGCGGTCTTGGCCAATTCACCAAATACCGAATCACTGTCACGGCGGCCAACAGGGCAGGAAGTGGACCAGCGAGCATTCCTATTTTGGGCACAACCAAAGAAGGAGGTAATACAATTAATCTGCTCACTGCATTTGTCACCCTAAATTAGTAAATTAACATAAAGTACTGCATAAAGGCAGAATCATTATTTATAAATGTGAACTGTACTTCAGTTGTAATTTTTTTTTTTTTTATTAATATTAAAAATATAATACAATTACAATAATCAGTGGATATATATATATTTTAACATTTGTTTCTTCTCTATGAGAGTAAGACTCGTGTATAGAGAAGGAGTATATTCGAGTTAATTAATGTTTCAGTCAGTCTGTGTACATATTTTTTAAACTTCAGTTACAAATTTATGATAGTCTGTAATTTTGATACCTTGATAAACACCAACAAATGGTATTTGTTTTATCCACATTTAAACCGCAAGTGCATTTAAACCAAATAAATCTGCCAGTTTTAACTTTAATTCAACAAATCATAACTCAACTGACAGATTAATAAATATATCACATAGAATACATAGTGAGGTAGGCGAACTCTGTTCCCAATAAGAGTCAAGCAGAAAACTTTGATGCAACCAATCAGAAAAGCCAAAAGTGTTGTGTAATCGCCCTTTATTAATAATATTCAACCGATTGCCCACAAACAAGAATTGACAAGTGATGCAACAAGTGACAAGTACCAGATGTCAGAGCATAATTGACCAAATTTTTTTCATCAATTATGCATATGTTATCGGCGGCTGCCCTGTACCTCCGTACACATCTGGGAACCTACTATACTGAGGTACATGGACCAGAAAAGGCTGAGAAATAACGGAGAGCTCCAGTCATCTCAGACCACCCTTGCCACTGAACCAAGCCATCCATTATTCCAAGAGCGTGTGTGGGTGGTACTGTACAATATCACCTACACCTTAAACAGTTCCACGCACAGGTCTCTGCAATGACCAACCCAATAATCCCCCCCCTGCCCAGTAAATACTCATGCACAACATGTGGAAGAGTGTGCGGTTCGAGAATAGGATTCCTCAGCTACACTCGGATAACCATGGCAGAAGTCATCCTTGTAATAAGGGACCGCCAAAGAAGAAGAAGACTATCCACGTTTGTTTAAACAAAGAAAAAATGTTTTTAATAATAATAATAATAATGGATAATTTGTATAGCGCCATTTTCGTAAAAACTTTCACCTCAAGGGTGCTTTACACATAAATTATTTATAGTTCTACAATTATCTTTGTTTTTTAAAATTAAAAATTGTTATTTTCACTTATGGAAATGACTTTTTAAAAAGGTGTGTTTTTAGTTTCTTCTTAAATAAAGTCTCTGATGCGCTATTTCTTATGACGGAGGACAAAGAATTCCACGCTTTTGGGCCTGCCACCGCAAATGCCCGTTCACTAAATATAAACTTCTGGCAACGGTTGGTCGGTTCTACAACCCTTCCTGCAGCTGAAGTAGAGGCTGACCTGAGAGTTTGACGTCTACCATTCAAATTGTCTGGGATACAAAGTTCTTGACGATTGTTGTGTGCCGCCTCGTACATCAACCAGCACAATTTAAATTCAACTCTTTCAGGGAATCAGAGCCAATGTAGCTGATGTAAAAGGGATGTAATATGAGAGGATTTGGAAACTCTATATATCATCCGTGCAGCCGCATTTAAAATAGATTATAATCTATCTTTTGGTTTATAAAAAATGTATTTATATGTAATACTTTTATTGCAATAACTTTAATTATATTTTATTTTATAGTTCCAACAGCACCTCCCCAGTCAGTGCGATGTTCCCCGTTATCTTCTCAAAGTTTAAAAATTGAATGGGCCGCACCACCCCGATCAAGACTCGGCGGGAACTTGCTAGGATACAAAATTCTTTACAAGCCTCTTACAGATATATATGGTAAGTTAATTATATTTATTTGAAAATTGTTTGTAAAAAATTGATATAATTATTTATATTAAATAAATATATTAAAACAAATAAGGTACACAGTAAAAGTCTATTTATCAAAAAAAAATGTTGTGTACAATTATCATCGGGATATGAACCCGGAATTTTCCCTTGATGGAATGAGATATTATTAAAAACTATGTACATGTATTATCAAACACTATGTTCTAAAATTACAACTTCACAATAAAAATGTGATTTCAACAATACAAAATAAAGTAATAATATAAAATGTATTGCTTTGAAAAATGGAATAGAAAGATGAATCAATTAGAAAAATAACACAATATAAGTTCAAAATTTGTCAAAAACGAATTCAATTGCTATAGCGAAATCAGAGAACGGCCTTCTCCGGATATGAAGAGGTTCAGGTTCGAATCCCGGTAGCAACTAAATATTTTTTCGATGGATTTTTTTCTGTATATATTTCTAGTTGATTCATCTAATTTTGTATTAAAATATGATTTCATTAAAAAATATGTATGTATATGTATACACATATTACACTTCTTAATTACATATATTATATAATTACTTTTTTTTGCTAGCTGTATGTCTTATTAAGTAGATATTTTCTGCTGGGTATTTGGAATTGATATTTGCAAAATCCGGATACGAATCCGAGTGCTTTATACTAGGCATCAAACAACTCGATACATTCTAAACTTGCAATTTCATTAAAATATATATATGATATAGTATACTAAAGTACTGCAGTAGTTACATTTATTTTGCTAATTGTATGTCTTATTAATAAAAACTCTTCTGGGTGGACATTTTCTGCCAGGTATTTGGAATTAAAATTTGCCAAATACTAATTCAAATAAATATCTATTTACTGGGTAACCATCAACCTATAGATCATGAAAATAATTCTTTATTATTGAACATATTTATATACATTAAAAGTGTAAACCTGACAAATGTATTTTTTAATCCAAATGATATTAAAATAATTGTTACTGTGATAAAAATTAAATCATAATATCAACAAAAAATACCTTATACATAATAGCCTTGCTCAGTCTATCTACATCTGACAACTACTAAGCCTATTAAACTAATACATACTATAATAAGTAATCTATGAATAATATATTTTTGGACAAAATACTAATAAATAAGTACCAGATATTTTCTTAAACTAATTAATGGGGGAATATCTTCTGAATAAGGGATATTTGGCCAGGGCAAATGGTCAAGGTGATTTCCGATAGAACCCTATTATAAATCTAAAACACTAAATTAATATTTTCAGTGGAAGAAAGTGGTACTGCAGCAGAAGTAAAGAGAACCAGTAGCAGTGAGACTTATCTTCATGCACTACTCAAGTACACCAACTATTCCATCCAGGTGCTGGCGTACACCGGAGCGGGAGACGGCATCCTCAGTCCAGCTGTGTTCTGCACTACAGAGGAAGACAGTTAGTATATATGTTCATGCATGACGCATGTAATATACTCATTTCTATTTCATTTTCAATATTTGCTAAAGAAAAATATTTTTAAAAGGTATCTATAATCATTTTTTAATCAATATTACGATGTTAATTTTTAGTTCCAGGACAACCAGCCGACATAAAAGCGATGGCCCTCACTGTTGAATCTATTCTTGTGAGCTGGCTTCCTCCGAAGAAACCCAATGGAAAAATAATCTTCTTCACACTTTACTACAGGGAGGTTGGAGGGTTTGTGAAACAAAATTTATTATTTAATAGAACGCATTCATATACAACCAACTATCAATACAAACTGCATTAAATAATGAAGAACTTGTGTGATGTCATTTAATAAAAGGGGAATTATGAAAGGCAAACTTTAAAAAATGCTTGATTTACATAGTTCATTTTTTAAGCGTCTTGTGTAATTTTAGGCAGTATTTTTTTAATTTTGAATATATACACTTTATTTAACTTTTTTTTTTAAATATATCTTAGTATTTGTTTTACTCGAAAAACCTTCAATTAGTAATGTAAACATGATAGAATCTCCATGTAATTAATGTTCAGAAACATACACTTCATTCTTTATTAGTTTACTTTGACTATTTTCATGACTGAAACTCATATTTGGATCTTAAGATTATGACCATTAAACTGTTTTCGGTAGTGGTCAGCCAACAAGTCGACAAGTGAGTACATCGGAAGCGAGCAGCCTGAGTGGTACAGGATTAGGTGGAGCGGTGGAAGTTCGAGGCTTGGTAGAGAAAAAGCGTTATGAATTCTGGCTCTCAGCCAGCACGGGGGCCGGTGAGGGGGCAGCCATATCTCCAGTTACCCAAGTAACCTCTGCCAGAGGTAAGTTGATAAATTAATTATTTTTAATTTTTAAGTACAATTAAAATATGTTGTATCAGTTACTGTATCCATTATATTTATATTTCATTTATAACCATTTACTTTTTAATAAGTTATTATTTTATTTTCTCTTTTGCAGCCGGAGCCCGCATTGCTTCATTTGGCGGTGTGATACCGAGCGGAGTAGGTCGGTCTTTACTCCTGGGGTGTCTTGCTGTAGGAAATCCAACTCCCCGAGCCCGCTGGCTACACACCCAGAGGCCTATCACTCACAGTCATCTGTATCAAGTTACAGTTGAAGGCAATCTGCTAATACATAGTTAGAACACATTTCAAATTTTGTTCCTAAATAAATAAAAACCGTTACATATTGTTATCAATTTATTGAAAACGTAAGATTTTTCTAATGAAGTATAAAATAAAATATATAACAGGTGGTATATTAATGTTAATCTTTCTTTAAAAAGCAGCAGTTTGTATTTTTATCAGATAACTTGACCAGATCTTTTGTTAATAAATATGTAGGAAGTTTAAAAAGATTCCACTAACTATAAAAGTTATCATTAGGTTTTATCTATAAATAATAATATAACAGTGAGTATTTCTTTAACTTTAACCATGCATAATTCTAAATCTTAATTTAATTAGTATTTTTTATATTAGAAATTGTGTTGAGGTTTCTCATCTCTGTTAGCAACATAGATTTTAAGAATTCAACAGAGAATTATGCTCAAATCACTTGCCGTGAATTATAGATATTATATATATAAAAGTATATATCATAGGTATTTTTTACATGCTGCAAAGTAATAATTTAGTATAAATCTGTATGTAAATGGAAATATTTGAACATGTAAATCTATTCATATATACATGTAAATAAATTCTTGGCAGGTATTTTTATATATTTCAATAAACTCTGGGGGGCTATCGTTTTTTGATAGAGATTTTGATGTTTTTTATTTTAAAATACTAATTTTATCAGGTCTACGTAAGTTTTAAAGAAAGAATCTAATCTTAAATACTGAAGTAGAGGTTTCAATTTTTTAAAGTAGGTATGTATAGGGTGGCCCAAAAAAAGTGAGAGCATTCTGTAAAATGTGATATAATTACATCTATATCAGCAACTATATCAACAATAGCTTAAATAGTTTACTAATTTACTTACTTACCTATTTACCGATATTACGTTTTATTTCGACAATTTCCGGTCGCCACCTTTGATTAGTAATTTTCCCATTGTTTGTATTTGAGTTTTTCAAGTTGTTGCCCAGAATGACAAAAATCACTGTAGAAGATCGTATTCGGATCAAAAATTTGCAAATTGTAAAATGTTGGGGTGATAGGAAAATGATCAAAGAGTTTCAAAACAAAGCCTGGAGTAAAGCTAGACATTACAGCAGGATGGAGCTCCATCTCACACAGCCAGAAATACAATCAACTTTCTTCATCATGAGAATGTTAATTTCATCGGGCCAGCCACGTGGCCACCGAACAGTTCAGATTTAAACCCAGTAGATTTATGGGGTGTTTTGATGATTTCTGATTAGCTAAATATTGTGCAAAAAAAATTACATTAAGAATTATAATTAATTATATTATGTTTTGGAATAACTCATGTGTTACAAGATGTTCTCACTTTTTTGGGCCACCTGTATATACATACCCGTTTTCGAGTACATTCTGTAGATTGTTTAGTAATGTGCAATTGCCAGATATGTACAGTTTAATCAAAAATTATACATTAATAAGTTTTCCTTTATATTTTATAGTTTTTCACAATTTCATGTGGTTTCAAAACTGAGTCTGCAAATATCCACAATAATAATGGGAAAGATAATGTAATAAAGTAATGTTAACTACTTCTCTTTAAATATTTGAAGAGCTACTAAGGATTATTTTGGCTCTTTTAGCAATTATGGTGAAATTATTTTAAAATATGAATTAAATATATTAATTAGAAACATATACATATAAAATCAATTTATTGAAAAATATTGTTGTTGCGCCACCGGGATTCGAACCTGGATCTCTTTCCAAACTGGGGAAGATGCATTATCCAAATATGCTACAGCGATGATATTTTTAGCAACAAATTTTCAAACCAATATGTTACCTTTTTGATATTAATACATTTAATTGTTCCATTATTTGAAAGAGCCATCTACATTATTTTTACGGAATCTCAAATACCTTTGAGTAATCTGATAGCAGACGCCAGAATTATCAATTCATTTTTATTAAATTTTGGACACATTGATACAACTGTATTATTAAAATATCACAGATCTATGTTCTGAATAATTTCAACTTCACAGTAAGAATGTTCATGTAACTATCATTTTGCATTCTGAGTATTCTTATTAGATACTTACTAGATTTTTTCATAATGGCTAATTCCCATAGATGAGATATTCAACTAATCTTAGCACATATTTTTGCGCAATTTGCTCCTCCATACACGAGTAATCAGTTATATACATATAATCCTATGAAATACCTAACAATTATATTAACTGTTCTAGAGAAAATGATTTCATATTACAATTAGGCCATGTTCTTATAGCTATATTGTTAAATTCAACAATTCATTGATTCATGTTTTGCATTATTTTATATTTTACTCTGTGGTTACTGAGGGCCGGTTGTGTGATTTTAGAAAAGAAACTTTAGAAAAAAAGTGAAAAGTTACTACTTTACTTTTTTTAAATATTTGTTTTACCGAAAACTAGTTTGATCGTTAGTAATAAAATATTTACTTTTCTAAAGTACATCCCGTAGTAAACTTATTTTACTCTTCAATATCCGATAGCAAAAACGAGAATCGTTAGTTAAATATGGCAAACTTTTCTCAGCCGTTCCAAAAGTCATCTGACACACTGATATTTTGAAAGTTGCAGTATACCACAATTAATCAAATCATTCAATATCCTGCTATTTTAGTGATGAGATTTTGTCCGATGATGATCTACATTAGCACATAATATGAAAAAAATTTCACCACAAAAGTGACAGATTTTGAACGCCTAGGCAAAAAAATCCATAGATAATGTGTAAAATAAAGCATATTTCATGATTATTTGTCGCGCCTATAGACATCTCCATCTATGCTTTGACAATAGTTAATTTGATCTACTAACAACCCGCAAAGGATTTTACTACGGGCGTTAGTAAAAAATAACTACTGATCACACAACCGACCCTGAATGTACCTATATATTATTTTCAGACATGGATCAAACAGTAAGCGGTAACTACACATGCTCAGCCAAGAACCTTTTTGGTTCTGACGAAATAACCTACAGTGTGATCTGCCTGCTTCCCCCAGGACCCCCCTCACTGCAGCTCCTCTATACTACGGCATCCAGTGCTCAGTTGCAGTGGAGCCCTAATTCATCTGATGGAGGCTCTCCCATATTAGGTATCATAAATATACTCATCCAATAATCTGTACTTTTTATTTTTGATTTACAATAATTCTTTACAAAAAGATTTTATATTAGTTTGTACAATAATATGTTGTTTTTTCCAGGATATGCCCTTAGCTTTCGAAGAAATGAGGAAAGCATACAGATGATTGATCTTTCTTCTGAAATAACTTCATACAAAGTAATCGGGTTAAAGTGTGGCTCCAAGTATATAATACAAATATCCTCTAATAACAGAGTTGGCAAAGGAGAACCCAGCACTGCCATCATTGTTAATACTAAAGGAGAAGGTAAAAGTGTAAAACAAATATGTAATCATTTTTATATAGCATCTCTAGCATACTGTATTTTTTTAATTAATTCTTAACATAGTGCATGCATAAGCACTCTTATCTTTTCTTTTACTAAAACTTATATTTTACATATCTAGTCAATTTCACTTTAAATCTATTCAATTTCTACTCCTTTCTTATGTTTTCTGGCATTTCATTAAAAATCGATTTCTGAGATTTGGCCTTCTTCCTGAATAGCAGTCTCAGTATATCCCTTCCTCTTGTACGATGCTCGTGCTCACGTTGATTTGCATCAATTTTTTGTAAAATTTCCACCAATATTTTCTTATTGAGGTTTTTATAAATAAATACCATTCTATTAAAATATATTTTCAGCTTAAAGGTCATCATATTCAGATCTTTCAGCATTGCATTGATCCGAGTATATGTATTTTTTCTGAGTATTATTCTCAAAGCTTTATTATGCAACACTGACATTTGTTACATTTCTTCATCATTAGACAAAAACAAAATGCTGCTGCAGTAGTTGATGTGAGGAATAATAACAGAGTTGTATACTATTTTACAAGACTCAGTACTAATGAATCTTCTGATCCTTCCCAGAAGTGAGATTTTTTTTAGCAATCTTTTTAGTCACGCGTCTTGTATTTTGCAATAGATTCAATTTTAAATCTATTATTATTTCATCATTTACGTGTGGTTTACTGTACATCTAGGAATTAGACGTTCGGTATACCACACCTAACTATGATTAACAATGTAGAATTATATTACATGTAGAAATAAATTGCTGTGATAGGTCTTGTAGGTGGCTACAGTGACTCTGAAATTGATAATACAGAAAAGAGAGTCGTTGTTGCCAGTAAAGTAAAACAAAATTAGCTTCAAACTACACATTTATAAGACACTATTGTTCCAGCTGGTCACAACCCTGCTGTGATACATTTTATGAATGAAATAATCAATTAAATGTATTTTTCAAAATTTGAAAACATATTTCATTTATTAACTATCAAACAATGGGAAGTGACTGACCACAGTACAATCAATAAACATAAACAAATACCCAATCTGACGTACTCTCTATATAAAATAATACAGTATTATTTAAATGTGTGAAGTATTGCATGGTCACTAATACAATGTGAGAAACACACAACACGTCTCACGACCAAAGGCTGATTAAAAACTGAACTTTGTGACAGCTCTGTGAAACTATGATTTTAGTAAGACCGTAAGTCGTACATCATAATTCAAACATAAATAATATTGATTTTCTAGTTGATTTATTGTAATATGCTATACTCTAAACAAACTGACTATAGATGATAAATGTCAGAACATTTTTTTTCCAATTGAGGAAACACAATTTCTTTAGACGGTGGTGTTATTCCTCTCTGAGTTTTTATTTTCTGATTTTTTAATGGCCATAAAATTATAATTTTCTTACAATTTCAGCTCCCAAGTTTCCAGAGGAATGGTCACCATTCATATGGAGTAACGCAACGTGCATTGTTGTTGAGATACGTCGAGCGCTAGGTGGTGTGGAAGGTTCCATTTGTCCTCTTCTCTCGCTCGGGGCTGAATGGAGAAAGGGCGATGTCGGCACGTGGCGAGCTACGAGCGTTTCCAGCTCCGAGCCCCTGACACTTACAGCGTTATCTCCAGCCCAGTGGTTTGAGATCAGGCTGGTCGCAGAAAACCATGCAGGAAGAAGAGAGACTGTACTGAGAGCGGCTACTACAACTCTTTCCGGAGGTATATTTTCTTACTCAAAATTCTTAGATCAATCGCAATGTTTAATGATATTTAAAAATCTAATATTATTAAAATAAGATTAAGTATTTAAACCGTTTGATGTTTAGTTTTTACATATTGAGAAACTTGGGAAATGACGATAAAATAATTTTTATATTGCACAGAACATAAATATTATAAAACTGGTATCAGTGTTAACTAGTAGCATTACTCTAACAATCGGAATTAACATAAATAAATATTATAATGAATCATAAATCTTAGTAGTTTCAGGAATATAAGCAAACGCTTTTCAAAAAATATAGTTAAAAAAAAACAATATTTACTATTCATTCAGGGTCGACTTAAAAAAATTGCTTTTTAATCAAAGTTCATACTCATGTTTCAGCAACAATATCGCCACCGGCCTATTTTCCAATGCAACCTGCTCATCCACATGAAGTTGAAGGTTCTCAAGAAAACATATTCAACCTAATTTCGATAATACTTGCAACCATTGCTGCTTTCTCTACACTGTCCGTAGTCTACTTATTAATAAGGAAAAGAAGGTTTGTAAACAATTAGTTTATTTTCTTTGTTAACAAATAACAAAAGCCTGCTTCCATTAAAAAACATCATGTGAAACAAATATTTTAAGCACATTTTATTTGACAGCCAATTAGGCAGTTGTTAATCTTAAATTAAAAAAGTTGACTTCCATAATATCTAGAAATCTAGGAATATTGATTCCTATAATAAGATCCTTTTAACTATTTCAGTGTGATTTGTCATTGCAACAACGAGTCTGAATATGGAGTAGAGAGGCAGCGTAGTCAGTCACAAGCTAGTGATGAGAAAACAATATGCGCTGAACAGCAGAACTTACGCAATTCTCAACATGACTATTCCACATCCCCTCCTAAAGGACACACAGAGAAAATGAGAAGGGAACCGGAAGGTAGTTTTTAAAATTAAATTGAAATATATTTTGATCCCAAACTTACCATCAACAGATTGCAATTCTATTTCGACATTGTAGTATACGCATTTATCGTGGTAAAGAAAAAACAACTTTAACACAAACACACAAAAAGAAAAAGTTTGCTGGAATGCACAGGTAATCCAAAACATACTGAACAGTTGAAAGAGTATTTATATTTTAAATCTTACTATTATTATTCTTCATTTTACATATTTGACAGCTATGTCTTTTATTTCATTGATTCAATGATTATTGTAGTTGTACGATAAGGAAATAATTCACCACCTCTTGATGAATTATCAAATAACTCTCCGCTGAACAAATTTATCAAATGATTAAGTCATCTGTCATTATTCAAATGCACTACTTTGTTTTATGATTTTGTTTATTTTTCAAATATCTTATATCAAGAAATGCGTTATGTATTATTTTTTCTGTAGAGTTAATCAGAACTTAACCAGAGGTAGTGAAATATCCCCTTAATTGCTCAATAAAGTTTTCTACAATTTAATGATTTCATAAAGCTAGACTGGCAATAACATTTCCACTTTTGTATTACCTTGTCTCCATTACCTAACCATACAAAAACATATTTATATGTCCTTTTAATCATTAATATTCTAGTTTGGTGAATTGTGACACTTCAGTTTTATAATTCATATTAGATTAGTTAGGATACTACCTGGTTTTTGCGTAATTTCATTTACCAATAGCTCTATTTAGCCTTTTATGAGAGCTTATTTTTCAGATATGTACGAAATAAGTCCATACGCTACTTTTCAAGTTGGTGGTCCCCACAGACCAGTGGCAGCATCTACATTGGATCACACATTGCAATTCAGAACTTTTGGACATATGGAAAATGAATCACCCCCTTTACAGGCACCTTGTAGGAGGCATTTCCCACAGAAATCACATCGGCATGATAATTCTAAAGGTTTAATCAATGTTATTTATATTGATTTCAAGAAATTTAATGTTATGTTAATTTTTAATTTATTATTTCCTTTATAAAACATGTTCTTATTTTGTTAAGTCCACAAAACTTATTTCTAGATGCTTGTCTAAAAGTTCATAAACACTCACAACAGATCGACCCCTCCTATGTAAAATATTGTAAATAAAAAATGCAATTTTTAATCATTCTAGTATTTCGCATGAATTTGATACTTCTTTACAGATTTTGGCAGATTTTTTTAAAATTATATTTTATTTTATGTTGAAAAACGTGCAAAATACTACAATGATTAAAAATGTAATTTTTTACTTACAATACTAAATTAAATTGTAGAGTAAAGTAAACGTAGGAGGGATCGATATGTAATATGTATTTAATGAATAATACATTTAAAATTGACATATTATTAAGTTCTACAAATATGTTATGTATAATTTAACTGTAATCTAATTTTTTACTTTTTTTAAATTTGGAACTTATTATTTGGTATACTGGTAATTTATTAATTAATGTGAGAAATTTCCATACTTGGTGATTTTGCCCATATAGATGAAGAATGAGCGTATCAAACCAATTTCACAGATGCGTCATAATTAAATATATAAATAACAAAACAACTACGCAACTGTTAGGAAACTTCTCACAATTATTTTATACATTTATCTTTAACCAATCATGAAAGATATATAATATACAAGATATATAAGATACAAATTATAATTAACTTTTAAGAAACTTTAAAAAAAACTAATCAACACAACGTTGTTTTCTTCACACTATACTTTAATAAAACGTTTTCAACGCTTAATGCGTCATCTTCTGAAACAAACTAAATCTTAAAACTAGAAGATAGACTATCGACTACATGGGGGGGGGGGTATGAGAGCAGTGTTTACGAGAGAGGAGTTTCGGTGAAAAGTGAAAGTGGTTGTGGGCCGGGCTAATATGGACAGAAGATGAGATGTAATAAGGGGTGTTTGTATGTTAAGTACATTATTATTGTTAATATTAATCTCTATACTTTTGAGAATGTCTAACTTTCTCCCCTTTTGCATATATATATATAGTACTTCTACATTATCATGGGCAAAACTGTGACCTAATTTATTCAAAATTTTAAATATTAATTACAATAGACTTCCACAAAGTTAATCATGAAAATTTTGAAATATTACAAATAATAATTAAAATAGATACGTACACGCACAAATAAATTACTTACACATCAATTTACTTCAAAATTGTACAGCACTCTCAAATAAAAATAATATTCAAACTAACATATATGTATATGTGAAAAAAATACTAGCCAATACCAAAAAAAACTTACAAGAAAAATAATCAACTTGCTGGGAAGATGTTATATAAAAAAGGTTTTATTTTACTAGTATGGTAGATATATTACATATGCATGACCTTAATGCCTGTCTATAATATTTCAACAATTGTATGTTACCTTGTATTTAATGACTACATAGAGCTAAATATAGCCAAAGTCATATTTTCATACTTGTTTCAAATCTGTTAAAAAGCTTCTGAATCAGATTCTATTGATTTCCATAAATAATTTTCACTGTATCATTAAAATAAATTAAAATATAGGATACATATATTTTTTCATTTTCAAATATTCTAACTTTTTATTCTTCCAGGTGACGATGGTATAGACAGTGGGTGTGAATTGCTGCAGCCGTTACGAATGAGGGGGAGACACAGACAGGGATCTGGCCCTTCCTACTGTGTGCCCATGGCCGGGCAAGGAGAAGGGTTCCAAGCTGTTTTACACATAAATAAAAATGATATATGTTAATAAATATAATCTTATTGTAATATTTTGATTTTAATTTACCTGAACCCAATTAGAATTTCTGCACAAACTAATAATACTTTTAATATCATAATCTTTAAAATTTATTTGTTTCTACTATTTTTTAGTAATAAAAATTAAAACATATCACATAATATGTATTATATTCTTACTATCTATGAAAATCTTCACGTTTTATCTTGTTGCTATTGTGTTCTATCCTCTGATGCTCATCTGAACTTCTCGTACACGGATTGTTAGAAATCATAACTCGGTCTTCCAGGTAACAATTATCTGTTCATTATACACGTAAATACAGAGGATAAGTATTTGTATATTAATTGTAATTGGAAGGAGCTAAGATAAGAGAGCGCTTCCCATTTTTGCGGCACCTTATTGAGCTTCATAGCTCCTTCCAATTACAATTAGTATACATATCCTCTGTATTTACGTGTTTAATAAATGGATCATTGTTACCCGAAGACCGAGTTATTATTTCCAACAATCCGTGTACAAGAAGTTCAGACAAGCATCAGAGAATAGAACACAAAAGAGGAAACGTGAAGGTTTTCACAGAAGCGCAGCCGGTAGGATAGCTGCTAAGTAAATACGATTTGAACATATAAACTCTACTTACGTCTGAAAAAATAATCAATAAATACAAACTTTGGTGACAAATCGTCGTTGTTGATTTTACAGTAGACATATTAACAAATTATATGGAATTTTTCACCGATTTCTATGAATATTTTATGATTTAAAAGCTGTGTGAGGTATATTTAAATCATAAATATTACTTATTACTCTCATTTGTAAGAATGATACATTTGAAATAAGAGTTATGTTAAAATGTTTTTATATAACATTACTTCATCAGAATAAAATTCAGATATGCCTGATTGAATGGATTATGGGCGTGTGTTTGGGCAATGTAACCCCAGTTGTAATTAATATAACTATATTTTAACAAAAGCGAGATATGCATTTTTGAAAGATGGACGACGGAATGTGGGCATTATGATTAAAAATAAGTACTTATAAAATGCAATCAAATGGAGAATGATATCACAAATATTAAGAATTATCATTATTATTATTAACAATGAGGTCTCTTAATGCACTTTAAAAACCTAATCCTTTGTAGAAAAGATTAACAAAGCAAAACCTTCAGCACTAACAAAAAGAGTATACATACATTACAATTATATATTTTTAAGGAGAACACATTATTATTGTTGAAGTTGTAGTTTTTTCAAGACATAGTTCTCTAGTATTTTAATACAAATGAAATGTATTAATTAGAAAGATATATAGAAAAAATCAATTCATCGGAAAAATAGACTAGTTGAGTCATTAGAAGCTCATAGAAGGATATAGAAGGCTCATAAGAGAAGGTGAGTCAAGTTATGAGTAAACATTTAGGGTGGGTAAAATTTTTAATAGTAAATTGGAGTGTAAGCTGCAAACCGCAAACCATATGTGAATTGAATGTTTTTTTTCCATAAACACTTATTTCACTAAGTACATATCTGACAATAGTAATTAGGAAAAGTCAAGATGATCAATGACTTTACTTTTTTTAACCTTAGGAGATCGGTGACTGAAGGCAATTATACCGACCTTAATAGAAAATCCTATGAAGAAATTTTTAAATAATGTGATCCCAATGAAGATGATCAAAGTTCACATGCATGAAAGAAAGATGGATATGATATATCATAATATGACATTGGATGGTGTGTGACGCAATATTCTTACTGTTTTATTAAACTAAGCGCTTGGGGCTAAGAGCTATACCGGCAAGACAAAATACTGCAATATGAAAACGCACAGCCTCACGAGGCGACTATTATTAAGGACACCTTATGTTTAATGGGTTGGAAAGTTCTCCCTTATTAGTCTCGCTGCGTATTCTTTAGACTTAGCACCTTCTGATTACCATTTATTCCGGTTTCTACAACGCCACTTAGTTGATTCGCATTTCAAAACGCTCGAAGATTAACAAAAGGATTGCCGACTTTAAATGCAGCAATATATCGATAACAAAAGAGATTAAATTCGCAGATTTAATTTTTTATAATTAAAGAAATCAATTTGTTGAAAAAAGGCCGAGAATTTATTTGTACACCTAATGTATCCATTACTTTACTATCTATGCTTTTGCTTTACTATCACATTCCTTACGAAAGAGTAAAAATATTGCGGTGTTCAACGATTTTTATCCGTATTATTTTACCCAATATTTTGCAGTAGCAATCGCAATTTTCTTATATAGCAATATTTTTGACAGCTGTCTAATTTTCAGGTTATGTGTCATCATAACACGCTGGGTATAAAATCAAAATACTGTGTGGTGAGTGGTGAGGTCGAGTAACTGTTCTGGAGTGAAATTATCAAAATGAAAGGAGCTAAAGGTAAATCCAAAGGACGTGGTGGTAAAAGGGGTGGCGATAAAGGTGGAAAGCGCGGTACCTACCGCGGTGTGAAAAGTAATAGAAAAATAATAGATCCAGTGAAAAAGAAAAAAGACCTAGAAGCAGGCGGAAAAAACACATTTTGTTTCAACAGGTACAGAAACAAACAATGGGTAGAAGAGGAACTGAAGAAGAAAAAAATATTAGAAGCTAAAATAGAACAACAGTACGATTATTCTGAATCTGACGAAGAACTGCATGATCCAATTCAACAACTTCTGTCGACATTCAAAGATAGTAAAGGAACCAAAAAATCTCGGGCTGTTGAAAGCAGCGATGAATCGGAAAGTGAACTTGAAGATAATATGGATGTTAGCGATCCAACAAAAGACCGTGAAAGTGAAGAGATGAATGATGATGGTAGTGATATAGAAAAATTGGAAGATGAAGAATTGGATGACGGTTCAGATATTTCTTTGAAATTGGAAACTAGTGATGTAGATACGGACAATGAAGGTGTTGACAATACTGATGAAGATGAGGTAAGATTTTAACTGTTAGCCAATAACCTTTCCCTTACGGTGCTAAAATAAAAACGCGCATTACGGTGCTCAGTGTACATGTAGACTTTTGCGATTTTTAAGTCGGATAGACATGAATATTTTACTTTTATTACTTATATTAATCATTAAAATAATAGTTGAGAAAAAACATTGATCATCACGAACAGCACGCTCTGCCACTAAATGAAGATCGGCGCCGCGCACATTGTGCCGTCCGCACCAATCTGCACGTGCACATACATGTATTGACAAATTCACGTCAGGTTCTTCGAGAGAACATTTTTTATTATTGCGTATCGTAAATACTAATATATTATATTTATTTTATCCAATTCATAAATATATTACATAAAAATACCTAAAATAATAGATCTGTATTTAGTATATTTACAGAGATATTCCCGTAATTAGAGGCAATGTTAACTCAGTTTACATCATCGGAGAGGAAAGGTTAATAGTGCTTTTGAAAAATTGTTTTATATTACAATATTATCATAAGCCCGACAATCCGGGTGGGTCATGGATCCCTGCATAATTATTATCCACGAATTTCTGTCCAACATAGTTCATGAAATCTGCTGTCTCTGTCTTCCTCTCCTATGCCCCTCTAGGTTGTTAAACATCTTTTTCTTTGCTAGTTCTTGATCTTCCTCATGCTTTAATTGATTAGACTACGCTGGCATCTCATAGAGCTCTACGTTATAATGTCTTTGTCAGATATTATCGTTAATCAGACCCAATATTCTATATTAAAATCTTTCTTTCAAATATATTAAGTCCTTTTGTTTTGTTTTGTCGAAGCATAGGTGAGTGTGGTCTTGTAAGTGACATGTTAGACCAAAATAGCTGTTAGCAGATGGAGTTCTTATTTGAATCTCTCCGCTAACATTGTTTGTGTGTAAGTTTTATATTACAGGATATTTGTTTTAAAAGTACTTGTGGAAACTTCCCTCTGAGGCTCTCTACAATGTACTAATTACTTAAAATGTTATTTTGGTAATTTGATTCACTAATTTTGTAGTTTTTTAAAATTAATTGTTAATCAGAATGAAATAAATATTTTTGTCCATTCTTCCTGAAGGTAATTTATAAATTATAACTGGAATAATTTTTATTTAAAAAGACAAATATGCATTTTAAAATTAATCATTAAGGTTATTATTATTTATTTATAGATTGCTTCTGCACAGATAACCAAGGAAACTGTGGAAGAAATAGAAGAGGATGATCTAACCGAGAAGGATGACGTGGACTTGTCAACTAATGACCCTTTCATTCAACATTTACAAAATGATCTTCACGACTCTCTATTGCAGTCTGTTTCTAAAAAACCACAAAATTTTGAGACATCCAATTTGACATGGCCCATTTTCGGTAAACTTATTGTACAAATACCAAAAACGAATCAACACAATGAATTAAAACAACCGGTAAAAACATTTACAGTATTGGAAGAAAAATTGTATGCAGAACCTGGGAAAATTCCATCAAGGATAATTGAAGTTGATTGGGATAAACTGTGTATTAAAAAACAAATTCAAAATCATATTGTAGCGGTTAACAAAGCTAATATTTTCAAAAGAGAGTGCGAGCTTATGGAAAAACTAACACCATTACAAAAAGAACTATTCTCTGTAATAAATAATTATCAAGATCTTTATTATCCTGAAAGAACCTTTATAAATGCTGAAGAAATAAGGTTTGTCTACTGTTTGCACACAATGAATCATCTGATAAAAACGAGAACAAAAATTCTTCACCACAATGCTAAATTGTCTAAGAAATCTGATGTTCCTGATGAATTTCGAGATCAAGGTTTAGTTCGACCTAAGGTTAGATATTTCATATATGTACCTTTTTTTTAAAAATAAAAATGCGTACACGGAATACATGTCACATCAATATTCTTACTATTTTCAAACTAAACTAAAAACTTGTGCTATGAAAATAGGACTAACTAACTGGACTTAACCATTAGACCAACAAGCTACTCACCTATATATTAAATATTTATAGATCCTTTACCAGATACCTCTACAGATGTACCAACTAACCTGGTGTTAAATGTAAATTTCTCCATACTTTGTCCAGTATTATTAACACCAGGAAGACTAATAATTATTGTAAAAAGTATTCTATGTATTCCTCGAAACTATTGAATCCAACCCTGAGCCAAAATTACAATAAGAGATGTATATATGGCAGATTTATTTATGACAGAGTAAAGAATGTAAATCTGATCTTAGTATAGGGAGTAAGATTAATTATCACTTAAATGGTTTGGTCATATGGATCAGATGAATGAGGAGAAAATGGTAAAATAAATATATGACACAAGTGTTGACGGCATCAGAAGTAGAGGACGTCCGTGGAAAACTTGGCACGGCCAGGTAGACCAGATACTGGAGGATGGTCCTGTTAGAAGCCTCAATATTCAGTGAACTTGTATGTGAAGATGTATGAATGTGGATGAAGCGAGAATCGTATGTCAGGACAGAAGAGTGTGGTGCTCTATCCTCTCTGCTTACCCCCACGGGGATACGGCGCGATGGTAAGTTAGGGTTTAAAAAGTGTTTATTTTCTCATTAATATTACATATATAAAAAAGCCAAAAAAACTAATTCAATCTATGTGAGATATGCAGGGTGCAACAAACCTAGTCCACAATACTGTACAAAGAATTGTAATATTTGACTTAATTAATTGTTATATGAACTTGCGCTCATTTCATTTATGGGGTGTTATTCTTTAATTGACCATGTCAAATACATTTATATTTGATTTCAGGTGATTATTATTGTTCCATTTAAAGACTCTGCATATCGAATAATTAAAATGCTTATTGAAATGCTTGTCCCTGGTGATTCAAGTCAGGTAGTCAATAAAAATAGGTTTGAAGATGACTTCACAGGAGGTGAGCTTCTCATGCCGAAGAAAAATCCTAAACCAGAGGATTACGAAGTGACTTTTGCTGGCAACACAGATGATACTTTTAGAATTGGACTATCTATCACCAAAAAAACTCTTAAGGTATTCTATCACTAAGGCTGATCTTCTAATAATTTATCTGTACAAATCACAAACCACCAAATAAATGGACATAAACTAACGCAAATTCCATGTCCCAAAATTTTCATTTTGGTGGCACCCACGTGGTCACTTTGGTGCCACTCGTAATATGACTATTGGAAGGAATTTTTTTACGCTGACAATATAATATGTATTATTGTAAAAAATACGCCTTGTTTACACAAAGATTTAATTTTTGAAGAGTAATTACTTTAACTGTTGCATAAATGTGTCATAATCTATCATGTAATTTCAATGATGTCTTTAATATACATAATATTAACACATATTTAGACATTATATTATAGTATAATCAAATTTATTGCCAATTCATTCTGATTATTTGTTATTTGTTTCTTACAGCTCTATTCTGACTTCTATTCATCAGATCTTATCATAGCTTCTCCTCTCGGCCTGAGAGTGATTGTCGGAGCTGAAGGAGAGGAGGAGAGAGATTTTGACTTCCTAGCCTCTGTAGAACTCTTAATACTTGATCAAACTGAAATATTTTATATGCAAAACTGGGACCACTTACTGCATGTGCTGGATCATTTCCATCTGCAGCCGAAGAAGACTCATGGTACAGACTTTTCAAGATTACGGTCATGGACAGTCAATGGTTGGAATAAATACTATAGGTAAACTTCATTACCGTTAAAGTCTATTAATTTTTTAGCAGAAATTAATAATTAACATTCTCATGAAAGCTGGCGCCCTGGCCAGAGAATGTCATCGACTGCAGAGCAGCTACATATATATAACTGACTGAAATTTATTATTTATACATACTTTGTTTATACATATATATATATATGTATGAACTTCTTAACCTTTTTTTGCTTTTCTTTTTATAACATAAATATTATTTTGTTACTCGAATATATGTATTATTTTTATGGTGAATTGGGTCTTGCATATACAACCTGATCATGCTAGAATAAACACAAACACATTATTATTATTAACAGATATTTGCAATAATTTTACAATATGCTAGCGAAAATCCAAATTATGGAGTAATTTAAGTTCAGTTTAAAAACAACAAAAAAAAGTTAATTAAACTACACCTTTCTGTTAGGTAATATCTCATATATGTGAGAAATTAATTCACATAACCAATAACAGTTCTTTGTAACAAGTAATTAGTAAATCAAAATTGTAATCATGTACATTTCATTATTTTGTGCAAACTTATAAATCAATATTTTATCATAAAATAATTCAATTTTATCTGTATGTATGTATATTGTTTTCAGGCAAACTTTATTGTTTTCATCAATAGCTATGCCAGAAATGAACTCTCTATTCAACAAAAAATGTTTTAATTACGCGGGCAAAATCAGAATTCATAATCCTATCGAAGCTGGTACCATAAGGCAGGTGGCTGTGCAAGTACCCCAGGTTTTCAGAAGGTATTTAAATTTGCTTCAAGAATAACTATTATAAATTTTATCAGAATGTTAGTTCCAGTGTGAAGTTTACTTTTGTTTACATATTGTAGAAAATGTAATTGAATTACGATTATAGAGTATAGGAAACTGAACATACTCTTTAATTGTCCTTTTTTTTCAGAATCGAAGCAAAGGATCCACTTTCTGCTATTGAATCACGATTTGAGTACTTCATCAAAGAAATTTTACCCCAGTACAAAGATAGTATTATGGCTCATACAATGATCTATGTTCCTAGCTATTTTGACTTTGTAAGATTACGAAATTACTTCAAAAAAGAGGATGTTAGTTTTGTACAAATTTGTGAATATTCAAAGGTATATAATTGTTTAATTACTTTATGTGATAAGTAGTAATTTTTTACCATGGTAAGTTTTTACTATAATAATCTTTTACCATCGCCCGTGGTAAAAAAACATTTGCGGGTTGTTGGTACATCAAATTTACTACTGTCAAAGCATAGATAAGAAATCTCGTCTCACAGTGTGGCAAGACGAATAATCATGAAATATGTTTTATCTATAGCTTTATTCGCCTCTGCATTTGAAATCTGTCACTATGCTGGCAAATTTTTTTCAGTTTATGTACTAATATATATTAAACAAACTCTCATCACTAAAATAACAGGATATTGAATGATTAATTGTCATATACAGCAACTCAATCAATGTGACAGATGACTTTCGAAGCAACTGTGAAGAGTCCACCATATTTAACCAATGAATTTCACTTTTTTTTTTTACTATAGTAAAAAGTTACCACTGATCACACAACCGGCCCTAAATCATCAGTTTTCAAAAATTGTTTAATCTTTACAATGCCCAGAGTTTTTTGGCAAACGACCCTCAAATTGCCAGTCGTAATGTGTTGCAACCTTGTAATTTAATTTACTTTTAAAAATCATAGTTTTACAATAAAAAAAATATTTTTTACCATTATATTTTACCAACTGGAATGAATAGAAAAATAATTAATTGTTCAATAATGATTCAAACTTATAAAACTTTTAAACCTATTGTTGATTATATGACTTCAAAAAGTGAATTGTTAACCTTTACCATACTGTGATATAAAATACTTGTACACAGTAAGAAATTAGAGTTATATTTGTCTATAATGTGAAAAAATGGTAAATGCCATAAATTTACTTTCAAGTATTGAGCATTAAATATTAAAAAAATTCATCAAGTTCTGTATAGGAAATTGCATTGTATAATATAACCTTCCTTTTTATCTATCTTCGTTTAATTAGTGAGAAAGAGACACTATTATTTTCATATGTTTGTTATTATTTTCACTGTGAAATTAATGTGTGATTTCTTTCTATCTTACCACGAATTGTATTTTTGTCAATGTATTAATTTTACAATGGAATGAATTAAAAATAATTATTTTTGTAGAATTCGATACGTAATTAATTTTTCACTAGTCATTTCCAAGCGTAAATATTTTCCTTCAAATGAACTAAAATATGAAGTGTATGTTGTGTATATTTACCGAAATATTACAGATTTACTTAGAGCGGTAGACCTGTGTAGACTGCATGGTTTGGGAAGGGTTAAAATGTTTTATGCGGTGCAAGTATGTATGTGATAGGATTGGCCCATGTTTCAAAATGGAAGAAAAATCATATCCTGGGTGGTATTTGATCCGAGGAAATAGATAGAGTTTATCTAATCATTAATAATATTAGAAAATTTAATTGAAAAGATTATAATGTTTACTATATTTAATACGTATATTCTTCACTTCAAGGGAAAAATATGAATTCTTGACAATATTTTAGCTGATTGTGCCATTTGCTTGATTTGAAAAGAGTTTTCCTGAAAAATCAAGTCTTTTTTGTTGTTATTATTTTCTCAACATTAACATCTTACACTGATTCTATGATCTGGGGCTATACCCAATCATGAAAAACAATATATTTTATTTGGTATTGAAATATAATATATTATGTTTATTATGAAAGTAAATATGATAATACAAAGTCATTTATTTTTTACAGGATGCAAAAATAGCTCGTGCAAGAGATATGTTTTTCCACACGGAAGCTCACTTTTTGCTTTATTCTGAACGGTTTCATTTCTTCAGGAGGATGCGCATTAAAGGAATCAGACATATTGTATTTTATCAACCCCCTGTATTTTCTCATTTCTACTCTGAGTTGTGTAATCTCTTGCAGGTTTGTGAATAGATTGAATTGTTTTATTGGTATTTTAAATATAAAATCAAACATTTGTGCATTTATTATTTATTGTTTTATATTTACAGTGTTTATTCTGTTTCCAGGAAGCAAACCAGAATAAGTATGGCGGCAGTGAAAGTAACATGACAGTAACAGTCCTGTATACGAAGTATGACTTGCAACAGTTATCGGCTGTAGTGAGCTCGGAGAGAACGGCCAAAATGTGTCAGTCAGAGAGAAATGTACATATGTTTATGACTGGAGAATGATATGTCATTATTTTTATAATTGTTTATTATTTATTAAAATAAAAACACATTTCAAGCATTCAACTTTTTATTTATTAATAATACTTTCAACTCACACATTTTTATTTTTGAATTTTGTGTCACAATTCCATTCCTAAGCCAGTGTAAATTAATGTTGTCTTGACACTTTTGTTATAAATTGTAAACAGTAGGTACAGTCTTAAATGGTTTGGAGTTTTTCAAATTGGGCAATTTGGCAATAAATTTCAGTACTCCCATTTTAATAAGTCATCTAGGAAACACTGCGGTGTTCATCTTACATTTTCAGGGACCGGATTTGTTCAATGATGAGTTGAATTCTTCACTTCACTTCTTATAAAGTTATTACGACTTCAGGTTTAATGAGCCACGCTCATAAAAATATTATGAATGATCACTAAAATACTTTTTATGTTTGTAAAAATAATACTTCACCTGTTGCGACATCGTCCCCGTAGAATAATAAGGTTCTAATTAACATTTAGGGCTGATTTGAGTTATTGCGTGAAGTGGGTTCCAAATGCATTATTCTTTATTTCTTCCACACACACCAACTCTATTTAACGGATATTAAAGGAAATAGCAAGAGCTGAAAGTTCCAACTGCATCAATTATTTATTTTAATTTATGGATTGGATTGTTAATTTACAAAGTTTTTTTAAATCTTTAATTTCCCTCGTCTCACAGTGGTTATTGATGACACTGATAATAAGCTAAGATCTTAAAACTGATCATATTTGCATAATCAAAACTAAATATACATGTATATATGTTGAAATTTAATCAACACTTTTGAGCTCGTTATCTCAAAACAGTGTCAGATGGAACCTTGTTATTCTGAGGGGTTAACATGTAACATAAAGAAATTTAGAATGGATTATGTTTTGCACTATGTAGCGTATAAAATTCTAAAATCCCTGTCCTGTGTGTAGGGTTTCTTGGTTCCAGGTTAAATAATATTTTAATAACATTCTGAGACTTTTCGAAATGACATTTAGACTCTTTTTTCAATCAATTGACGTAAATTGACTATAAATATAACATTCTATCTTTATTTCTACAACATGAGTATTTTACTGGGTATATAAAATACAATGAAATGTACTTTCATACATTTTATGTTTCTTGTTTGAGATCATTTAATTTTTACATTTAGATAAATCTTTTATGTGTCATTTGTCGTCTTCGATCTTTGCACATTTTTAATAATCTTCTTAAGCAGCAAACTATTATTTTTCCTATTCTCTACTATTACTTCCGGCACGCTAGTAATTGAAGGCATAGATGTTTGGTCCGTGTCATTGGAGCTTGACGTTTCAAGCGTATTTAAATCTACATCATCTTCAAGTGTATTTAAAGCATTGAATGTGTTGTCCAATTGGAAGGGAAATGTCGCCGACTCTATTGCAGTATGGCTGTGTCCATCTGTAACAAGGAAATGCATAATCTATAAATTTTTTTTGCAGGATGTGGGTTTGCTTATGATGTAAAGGAAAATTATATTTTTGTCAAGTTATCAATTGTCTTTGTTTTATTTTACTTTCAAGTAATAAATATTAATTTTAATTTAAATAGATACATACTTGCAGACTACAATAATCTCACAAATAAGTGTCTCAGTTTTTCCATAAATTATATCATACTTTTTTTTTTTTAATTAATATTAAAAATATAATACAATTTTGAATAATCAGTGTATATATACATATATATTTAAACATTTATTTCTTCTCTAGAGAAGGAGTATATACAAGTTAATTTATGTTTCAGTTAGTCTGTATACATATTTTTTTTACTTCAGATACAAATTTATGATAGTCTGTAATTTTTCTAATTGTGATGGGGAGATTGTTAAAAAATTTGATACCTTGATAAATATATTGATTTTGAGTTGCGGTATATTTTAGTTTTGGAATATCAATTTGATCTCTATATCTTGTTGATCGGAATTCACTTCTAAAGTTTAATTGATTTTTAATATTTAAATTATTGAATTTTTTTTGTATATGTCTACTATTTTTGATACTTTAAAATCTGTGAAAAGTTGTATACTTGGATAATCTTTTTTTTTTTTAGAATAATTTTTATTATCATTTTTTGTGTGATTTATAATTGTGACATTGAAGTTTTATATGCACCTCCCTATCCAATAATACCGTATTGAAAATGTGACTGTACAAAAGTGTAATATATTATTTTCAGATATGTAAGTAATAATATATTTCTTAGTCAAAAAAATATGTAGCCAGTTTTCCTTATTTTGTTCGTGAGATTAGTAATATGTTCTTTCCATTTGAGATTGTTATCTATTATGATTAATAAAAATTCTAGTGACAGTGGCATGATTAATAAAAAACCTTAATATCTCCAGCATTATGAAATGGAGAATGCAAAAGGGTTTTGAGTGAACTGTGGGGATTCTTTATCATTTTATATTATATATACATATATATTTATTTGTTTAGCATAAAAGAATACGTTTGAAATAAAGGTAATTACGTTACTAGACATGATCTGTTCTAAAGCAATTACCTGTACAGTTTTTATTAGTTGTATATTGTTAAGGTACAATCAAAAGTTATAAAAAAGAATTTTGTCTATAATATTGTTGGAGATAAAATGTGTAGGTAGTTAGGTTAGCACAAATGACAAATTAAATTCATTTTGCTTTCTACCCACATCAAGCAACCACATTTTGTATTCTTCCCACATCACTTTTAATCAATTTAAGGTTTTCTTGAATCGAGTATAATGTCAGAGAGAAAGTTTATTTGTCATGTGACTTAGCGTTTAACATACTTAGCGTTAAACTGTCGGCCTAAGAGGACGCGTTTGATGACCGTTTTAGAGTGACACTTCACCAATAAGACACCCCTGAAGATGGGTAATGAGATTTACCCAAAACATTAGAATACCTATTGTCCTTATCAGGACCAACATACATGGAATAACTAAGAAACTTTCTCTTTGATATATATATATATATACAGTGCTTTTTTTGTCATGTAATGCGGTGAAACGGCGTTCCAGCACCTTTTTTTACAATATTTTTAATGTTTCAAAAGCAATTAGATGAAACAATGTTTGTGCGTACATAATTACAATCCATATTTATATAATTCGCACAAATGATAAAATGTGATCTTTTTATGAGCCAGATGAAATATGGATGGATTCGAAATTTGCGCTCTCATGGTTTGAGTTCCTGCACCTTTTTTTTTTAAAATGCTCTGTATATATATTAGATATTTGAATGAAGATTCTTCAAATTGAAACTATATTTGTTTGTTTTCCAATGAAAAATCATTGTATGTATTAAAATTCACAATGTTAATTAAAAAAAGAGAGTGGATTTAACTGAAGAATGCAGTATGGCATGGAGACTCTGATAAATCCCACACAGTAAAATGCTTAGTATTTGAGAAAGTGAGTACCAATTATTATTTGAAGCTATGCCAGAAGTTTTGCCCATTTAGATTCTTCAGAATAAAATAATACTAATTTAGAGAATGCGATTCTGTAAAAATATGGTTTTTAAATCATGTTCCAAATTTGTGATGTTTGTTCAGTTTATCCTTTAGGGTTGTCTGAAAATTATGATGTTGATGTTTTAATATTTTTATAATAAGTTTGCACCCAATATAGTATTTCAAATGTAAGAAAATATCTCTCGAAACATTGTGTTGTAAATGAGTATATATGAAATATTGAAAAATTTATTTGGTTCAATAGTAGTCTAAAATTTTTATTTTTAAAGTTTATTCTTATTTTAATAAAAATTATAAATATGTACATATTTTAATAAAAGATGATGTAGAAAAAAGTCAAAAACTATTTTATTAATTTATGTTTTTTTTTTCAATTAGCCAACTCTTTATGAAAAGAAAAGATTATAAACAGTTACAAGCCACCCACTGTGTCACTATTTACACTGAATATTATAATAATGTTATGGAAAATGTAGAGAAAATTTTCACAAAATCGAGTGTATACAATAATAAGTACCAACATGGTTATGTGTAAACTCGCGTTTTGTGTGTTTTATGTGTAGAGTTTACAGGAAAGGAAGGAAGGAAGGAAGGAATAACATTTGATTACATTTATTTTTGACATTTTTAAACTTAATTTCTTAGAAAATAGTTGCTTAGCATTTTATTTTGTGTAAGTATAATAGATACTCGGTATGTATATATTACTTTTTTTCAAATTTTTATATAGGTACCGTATTAACTGCTGATCTCATTTGTTGCAAGATGACAAATGTAGCTGTCTTAGAGTATTCTATTCTAAAAGTAGGTCCATTACACGTTTAGTTTAATCTTCTTTTCATATAAAGCAATAGTGAAGGAATGTATAGAATGTATGTAAAAGGCAAGTTTAAGATTTTTACAGACCTCTTTTTGAAATCAGGAATACACCTCAATGTCTTGCCTGTGTCTACTGATTATTTTTCAAAAATATTTTAACTTCACGCTGCTGATTTATAGTTTTGCCATCAGTTTAAAACGTCAACTGATGATAAATTATAATTCATCTAGCCGTACAATATTGGATAGGCGTGATAGTTTATAAAAATTTAATTAAATTAAAAATCTCGGGTCGTTAAAATATTATAACACAACCAAATATTATAAAGCAAATTTAATATATTGGGAAAAAGCACAATTATGAAATAACTTGAGATTGTGATAAAAAATATTTAGGTCAAACCGCGAGAAATCTGAATACGAGAATAAAGGAACACCGCCACTGCCTAAAAAAATAACAACTCGGAATTTCTAACCACATAATAGAAAAATATTAACTTTTTCGATAGTCATAGACTAAACCTTATTCATTCGGTACCTTAAAAGGATTAATAATGAACAATTTGGAATCCTACCCTATTTTAATGTCCATATTCATGTTAACGACTGTAACCTCCCCCCTCTTCTCAAGCCCCGCCCCATTGTTCGAATAGACTACAATTTTGTATTTAGCTTAGTCATCACCTGATGATGAGAGGGACTGCACTTCTCGAAACTAGTAATGAAAATAACACAACGTGTGTGTGTAGTACAAAGTTTTATTATGAATATTTAAAAAATATTATAACACGTTTAGGTATGCTTTTGACAGTGAATTCTTAAGAGTTATAAAAAATAATTACATTCCTTACGGTACACGCCAATAAAATTAATTAAACACATTTTTGAGCGCTTTCATTTCAGATTTCAGTAGTTCCAAGTCAGTAGCAAGCCTTTAGTATATAGTTAATACGTCACATATCCTCACAGGGTGTGTTTATCTACCAACGTAGGTACATAGATCCGAGTGGTTTTATTATATTTAGTAACTAATTAGTATCATGATCAATTTCCTCTCTATAATAAAATTAGTCATTAATGAAAAGAATACAACAGGGAAAACATAATTAAAGGCTACCTTAATAATTTTAATGAAATTTTGTTAATATCGTCCAAAATAAATGTATGTTTTTATGGGATTACATCGTTTCATAAGTAGTTATTATTTTATTTTCGTCGGAAACTGTTTTTCTTCGTATCATTAGAAAATAATGCAATGTATATTATTTACAATTATTGCGACAAATCAAAAATAATTCACAAGCAATGATGGCCCCTACGTTACACACCCATTTAACTAAGTATCGCAAACAAATATACATTGTTAAAATAATTTAAACTATAATATAATTTATCATTAAGGTGACAATCTGCCATCTTTAAAATAATGACAGCTTGTGACGCAATGGCGAGAGAAAAAAGAGAGAGTGAGATTTCCGTATATAAATTGGGTTGTGTTTTTGCTAAATTAAATTCGATAAAACTTCGGCCCGGATTCGATTCCACCACCTCCGGATTTAATTTATGCGTCGATATTGTACCGTAAATGAAAAACTGTCCAAGATGGTTCGAGGTTCTTACATTTTAAAAAGATTTAAGTACAAATCAAAAATATAAATAAATTAATTAACTGTTTGATGTGATTTTGAAATTTTCGTTTTATGGGTATTTCAATTACTTCTTGCGTTAAAATATTTTATTCGTATCCCAATATGTACAGTATTATGTTCCAGGCCGATGTTGTTTTTAAATAACTAGGAAATTAAACATATTTTTTAAAGTTAGTTATTTATCGATTATTTGGTTTATTATAATGGAATATGATATCAGCGAAGTGGCTCTCTGGTAACGGTCCATATTTTTCATAACATTCTCGCACACTTCGCGTGTTATTTCAGCAATTTCATTTCGAATATTATATTATCCTGTAGCATCGGAATTGTTGTTGGCTTCTTGACGTAGACCTTTTCTTTCAAGTACCTCCACAGAAAATAGTCGGGAACCGTCAAATCAGATGATCGAGGAGACCAGTCGATATCATCACTTTTTGACATTATGCGGCTGGGAAAAATTTCTCGCAAAATTTCAAGCGTAGCTCGGGCTGTAGGTGAAGTGGCACCGTCCTGTTGAAACTACATATGTTGCAGGCCCAATCGACCCAATTCGGCTACCAAGAAGTTTTCCAATATGTGACAATAGCGATCACCATTAATGGTTGCATTGCCTCTTGCATCCTGAAAGAAATATGCACATACACCATATGGCGCATCATAGTCACTCTGTGTAGATGTAAAGGTCGTTGGTGTATCAAATGAAGATTTTCAGTGCCCCAATAATGGCTGTTTTGTTTATTAACATAACCCGCCAAGTCTAAATAAGTTTCGTCGCTCATAATGATTTTTTTTCCAAAAGTCGGGGTTATCAATATTGAGCTGCAAAGCATATGGTGCTGCATTTTGTTGAAACGTTAGATACTTCATAAAAAATTGTAATCAACTACTCTATACGAATAGTAAATATGAACTGACAAATATTTGCCAGACTAAAATGGCGGCCAAATGAAATCGGCCTGGCACATAATTTTCACCATGTAGCATTTACATATCTAATGTATGTTTTTTAGAAGGCAATGAATGGAGAAGGCTCGATTAGTATCAAGTTGTTCAAATAATTATTTTCAGTTTTGTTATGTATATTTTTATATATTTCAATTTTATTTTCGTAACTGATCTACGTCTACAAAAATTGATGCAATTTAGAATTTTTAAATTTTCCAAATTTTCATATTTTTACATAGCCAAGTCAAAACATCTCGGAAGAATATAAATCTTATTCGAGTATATAAAACGTATGTGCTGTGCTGTACTGTGAACCATAGAAACGATCGAAAAATTGAAAAAAATATATTAATTACATATTATATCATAACAACACAAATAAGCATATATTTACATGTGTCACATAACAACGTAAAATAAACAAGATCTGCTGTCAATTATATGACGTGAAAGCGTGCAATTACCGTGTCAAACAAAGTCACACATTTTATAATGAAGTTGCAATTTTAGGTCATATGTATATACATAGTTGGATATTTAAAACAGTTTCATTTTCATTTTTCCCGGCTAGGAAAAGTTCCGGGTTCTTTTCGCTGATTTTTAAATAAACTATGTATATGGATATTATTCATTTGTAGTCAGTGTTTGATGTGTTGTATTTAGAATTTAATATGCGTAGATATTAATGTGACTAAAAAAAAAATAGAATCAATGCTGGGAACATCTTTTCATTCTATGTTGCTTCATTTTAATCTGTTTATTTAAAGGGAAAATCTGCTGTATATAAGAATTTTGAGCATCAATGAAATTTTGAAAACTAAACTGTTTATATCGATCATCGTCATCTTAATTTTGAACCAGTCAATAACAATATATTATACAATATTATCTAAATAAACATATTTTTTACTTGAATTCACATATCGTTTGCGTTCAAACTCAACGAAAAAAGTACATTCAAAATTAATTTTTTGAATTTTTCATCGCTATTAGTAAGTATCTAATATTAAATCAAATTTGTTTTAATGTCCACAATATAATAATTTCTAAAACTTCACAATTACATTTTTAATGTATTTTCGAAACGGTCACATTATTTATGAATGACCTGATTATTTGTTGTACAAGGTGATGTTTTTAGAGGTTTGTTTTTCCAATTGGCAACACATTTTCCAGCAACGGCCAATTTTTGCTCAGTTTGGTTTGCCATTTCACAATGAATATACTTACGCCAGAACAACGCTTTAAAATTGTGTAAATTTATTTCGAAAATCGTGATCCTGTTCGCGAAACTTACCGTGCGCTACGTCCATTTTACGATTGACATAATCGTCAATCCGAGCGAGTAATTCGAATAACTATGGATCATTTTTATATCACGCATAATCTAATTGATAATACAAATCCGCAAAGATGTCGTGCAGTATGCACCGAAGATGCTGTTGCTGCAGTGGGGCGTAGTATTGAGGAGGACCCGAATGAGTCGATTCGCCATCGTGCACAGCAATTTTTCGACTTTTTCGTTCCCCATTTTTATGGCATCAATGTGGAAGAGCTATAGTTTCAGCAAGACGTTGCAATATGCTATACAGCGCACGCCACAATCAATTTATTGAAGAAAATATTCGATGAGCGCATTATTTCGCGTAATGGACCTGTGAATTGGCCTCCAAGTTCGTGTGATTTAACACCTTTGGATTATTTTCTGTGGGGATATGTAAAGTCGCTAGTCTACACCGATAAACCAGAGACGATAGACGACTTGAAAGCCAAGATTCGTCGCATTATTGCCGATATACGTCCCCAGCTGCTCCAAAAAGTGGTTGAATATTGGACTTCTAGATTGCGCTTTATTCGAGCCAGCCGCGGCGCCCATATACGCGAAATCATATTTAAACACAAATAGCATAAAATTATCTTTCCGATAATGTCAATACCATGGCCATTACCACGATTTTTATGTGTTTTGTTTCATTTTATTGTTTTATACCTCTAAAAAACACCGGGTTAAAACAAACGGGTACATTCTATTTAAAATTGCTGTCCCTGCGCAATATCAACAGAAAATTAATATGGATCCTTCCTCCTAATATGTTTACGATGTACGCTGTAAATAATGAGTACATATAGTAATTTATAAATGTAATTAAAAAAATATGTTATATTATCACAACGAGGAATGAGTTAAGTTTTTATTATCAACGTCCCTGGGTAATTTTTGTAGGTGACAGCGATTTAAGCCGGGTAGGCCGGGCCATTCTCATATTACCGTTGAGCTTCGTTTATCCCTAACCTAAATATTTAGCCAAGTAGATATTGTAACCTATACTTGAAGGTATATCATACAGTGAATACACGTCGAGCGTTACATTCACGGGTGTTATTCTTAGAGCGCGAATGATGTAGACACAAGTACGTATTACTTTGGGTATGTGTCTACGATGAGATTTTGATCTCTCGTCTCAGAGATTGTCGGTACGTATCAGTTACCTAATCTTAGCTTATTTCGCTCAACTATTTATTGCCCTTTACACGCTTTTGAGACGGGTCTCGGAACTCTCATCCGCGTACACGTGACAAAAGGATCGTGTACACGGATGAGATTCGAGTTGCAAAATCTGCGTATAAGACAGTACAGTAGCGAGCTGTCATCAGTTGTCTAATTTACTATGCATGTAGAGCATAATCTTACATACCGCTAAATCTTCGAAACGCCAATTCATTAATGTATATGCATCCTTACAAAATTATTCGTGATACCAAAGTTATCTATTGCGCAAAAGAAACTCCCATTAAATTATAATCCAGCACAAATTGTACCTATCCTAATGAAATGCATAATTATTATTCTCCACTTGTAAAAATAATAACCCCATTTAAAATATCTGTATGGTACAACCGTCTAGGCGAATATCGAAATCACTATTCAATAATAATGTTAAATAAAATAACATTAACTTTGTTTGAAACCACGAAAATTATTATACGTCAACCGATTCGCATATCTCAATCTTTTTCAGGACGTATTTAAAACTGAACATAAATACAAAAAGAGTGCACTTATATATGCATAAAAAGGTAGATGGAATATTAAATTACATGTGAAAGAGAGAGACAGAATACATATATATTTAAATAGAAAATCAAGGGAGACGGAATATTAAATTATATACGAAAGATAGAGAGAGAATACATAAACAGATAACAGAACATTAAAGGATGGGAAAATACAGTGTTGATGGATTTTAAATTTATTTTAATGGAAACATACCTAATGTGGGGCTAATAGATCAATTAATTTGGTTATTAAGAATTGGGGTACCACTATCTATTGCCTTTTTTGTTTCAAGGCCAGACCCGTTTTCAAGGAGGATATTGACCCCTATGGTATTATGAAAATAATGATCTTTTTCAATAATATGGTTGGAAAATTCTGAGAAATCATTACTGTTTAAACATTTAAGATGTTCTTTAACACGAATATTGACATTACGAGCAGTTTTGCATGTATTATGTCTCTCTCTTTCACATGTAATTTTATATTTTATCTCCCTCTTTATATATATATAAGTGGACTCTCTTTGTTCAGTTTTAAATACGTCCTGATGAAGCTTGAGATAAGCAAAACTGGTTGACGTATAATAAATTTCGTGGTTTCGTGCAAAGTTATTGTTATTGTTATTTAATATAATATGTCAAACCATAGAGTGATTGCTTTCTACGAAAACATCAATAATAATGATCCCATTTAGAGCAGCCATGGATAAACTACGGCCCGCGGGCCACATGCGACCGCGAAAGGCTGTTATCCGGCCCGTCGAATTTATTTAATTTAATGAACTATTCGGACCGAGTAATATTTTAATGTTAAAACTGATAAAAATAAACAATGATACAAAAAAATTAATTAGGCCTCATTAGCGTCTATTATTACTTCACATGTCGAATGGTTTTGTTATATTTTTGTATTTATTATTAGTAAAAAATATGGATTTTGTCTGATAGATTTTAAAAAATTACAAATTTCTTGTTTTATTTACAATACATGAATAATACTCGGATAATTTATACCCACAGTGTATATCATACTTAAGTAACTATTAAGATAGTATATAACCAAGCATTAGGTACTTAACAAAAAATATTTCCTAACTATTTACGGCCTGCAATACAAAAATGTATCATCAGTTGATCCCAGCTACTCGAAAGGTTGCCAATGATTTAGAGCATTCTCAAATCACTTGTTGACGAATTTAATTTTTATTTATGTTGACTTTGTTGTACTTTGCGCAATATTGGCAGAATCAATGGTTACTGAAGAACTGAAATGTAAATACGAGCATTTTTAAAACATGTCTTATTTTTCTGCATCACACACGTGTCATGTCAGACGTATTTATGAATTGTGTAACTGATGAAAAGTGGAAAATTTTTTTAGACTGCCGGAAGTGCTCGGAGCGGTGCTGATTGAATACATTCAAGATTAATTAATGCATCGAACTTAATATGACAATCAATTTTTTACTTGTAACGGTAAATAGTGCAGGTGGTAGCTAAAAATCTCACGTCATTGTTGTGAGGTTATAAAATAATGTTCAACCTTAAATAATAAAACAAATATGTGCTCATTTTTGTGTCTGAATTTGACGTTTATTCACTATTTTATTCGGATATTTGTATCACCTAATTTAAAATGTTGGGCGAAAAATTGTCTTAAGTAAAATAATCTCCTAGTTATATTACTTTAAAATAAATTAAACTCAACGTTTATCTTTCTTTGTTTATTATATATTTTTAATTTTGAAATATTTATTAAAGAGATTAATAACCTTTAGCGGGGTTTCGTAATTAAAGAATACAGAGAATTCGAGGCATAGTTTCCGCTCGAGTTGGGTGATATGGTGGGGTGTGGGGTGTGCGGGAAGCTGCGTGAGTGGCACCTACCGTGAGAATCTACGCAACTACACGCTGTTTTGTTACTAGTTACATTGTCCGAGATCAGCCTCCTGGGGGGCGAGTTGGTAGGGGAGTAGGGCGGCGCTTTCCAGAAGAACCCGTAGTACAGCGACAGCATGATGGCCGCCAGGGACACGGAGAACACGTAGATGATCACGGTGACGACCCGCATCATCTTCTTGTTCTGCTTCGGCTCGTACAGCCGGTCCTTGGACTCGTCCCCCGCGAACTTGATCTTCTCCTCGGTGGACGGAGTGGAATAAAGTTTCTCGTGAATGCTGTTGTGGTGGAACGATCCGCCGCCGGAGCGGACGCTGTTGTGCATCACAGATTTGCTGCCCATCTCTGCAGCTAAAACGCTCACAACACAATCAGAAAAGCGCAGAACGGGAGGTGTGAACTTCGACCTGGGCCGAAAGCGCAGTATCGATGTGCCCTATATACGTGAAGATCGATCCGTCCGACGCGCTGGCCAGGCGCTCGACGCTCGGCGACCCGCGAGCTCGTAGCGCCTATGGTAAAACCGAAACACCTTTGATTTAACTCATAACAACTGTAAACCGCTGTCTGTCCGATTAATATGGTAATAAAAACGAACGGCACAAAAGGCAACCGCGCCGATACTGCAGTACATTAATTGAATGTTAACAACTCGGCGCCGTCAGTGTCAGATGTTTATCAGAACCGATCGCCTTCGTCTATTTCAGTCCGCTTTAATGATCACATCCTCGCCGCAACGACGCGCGGCTCTTGCGAGCGATTCTCCGATACATTCCTCTAGAAAATCACATTTTAAATGGTGTTCATTTCGCGCCGCAAGATTTGCGTCAAAGCTGCGGTTCCACGTGGTTTTCCGGCCACTTTGCGGCTGTCAAACAATATTCACTCGCACTCGGCCGTCTCCGAAAGCTTTTACTGTTCCTTGGTATTTGTAGAGAGGTTAATGAAGCGAGATTTATCGGCGGTTAGGTAAATTTGGACTTGTCAATATGAGATGTAAGTGGGAACGTTGTTTATTTGTCGCGGGAACGGCGGGCGGACTGGCTCGCCTCGCGCCAGTACACTTGTGAGAGAAAATCAATATCGAGATGTACTAAATGAGTTGCGCAATTGGCCATCTGTACCTCGATACTTTTCATCTTAAATTCAAACGAAAACACCCTTCTTTACAACCAAAATACTTCATGTACACAAAATAACATGTAATAAATATATGCAACTAATGCAAATTCAACTTTGCGGTTGATGTTCATTTTTATATAGATTATTTTTAAACTCTGAACTGGTTTTAAATATATATAAAATACAATTTCTTGAGTATGTTGAAATCTTTGTAGGAACTATTTATTGTTTTTTTTTCCTGGGGGATTGTCATTAAGATATAGATGTCTCATTGAGACTTAGCTATCTGAATATCAGATTTTCAAAAAAATCAATAGATAGCAACAGCACAGTTGGTAATAAATAAGTGAAATATTCCATCATGATATCATATATACAACATCCAAAAATTAGATAGACGTGGTGGCATGGCTAAATAGGTGAACGTTACATTGTGTAAAGTGATCACTTAAGCAAGCCGATGACAGGTCGTAAGCCTTGACCCAAGATTTCCATACTTCTCATATAAAATTAATAGATTCGTCTCTGTGAGACATCTATATCTTAAAATACAATTTATGAAATATTATTTCATGTACTACTAAAAAGCGAGAATAATACAAGCCAACTTACGTCTAGACGCGTTTAATGTAACCTGTAGGTACTAAATGTGATAAATTTTATGTGAAATCTGTTTTTTAAGATTTTTTTCAGCAAAATCAGCGGATTCCATTTTGTGGATTATTTTTTTAAACAAAAATTTTACAAAAGATGGTAAATATTTAGGTGTTTTTCGCACATCAAGTATATGCATTCTTGAACACTGCGCGAAACACATTTTTGAACTACTTTGATAACCTAAACTTTATATTACTAGAAGAATCCATACCTATTCATAGTCCGTCATCTAACTTTTTGTATTATTGCGGATTTAAAATGTACGAGTATGTACTTGGGTATGTAAATATGAAACCTGAATTTTTGTATAAAAAATATATGTTTATTGTATGAAAATGAAGCAAAATATTTTTTTCGAAGTATTGCCCATCGCTAGCTATACATTTTTCCCATCTCTCTGGTAATTGGTGGATGCCACGCTAAAAAAAACTGTTGCTCTTTTGAGGCAAACCAATCATCGAGCCATTTTCGTACATTTTCATAAAAAGTGAAGCGCTGCTCAGCAAGTGCGGATCCCATCGATGCCAATAGGTAGTAATCGGACGAAGTCAAGTTTGGTGAGTAAGCCGCATGTGAAAATATTTCCCAACCAAACGCCTCAATCGTTACTTTGATCGTTTTTGCTTCATGATAATGCACCATTATCATGAACCAAAATCATTTTGTATTGCCGCCTATTTTGATATTCTGGTCGTTTTCAATCGATCATTTGTTATCGGTAGCGTTCAGTATCAACGGTTTCGCCAGGTTTTAGCAGCTCATAATAAATCACACTCTTCTGATCCCAACAAACACAGAGCATTGTTTCTCACGTCAAAATCACCACTTTTTAATTTTTTAAACCACTCAGAGCACTGTTATTTATCAAGAGCATTCGATGCGATTCTGCAGCAGTTCTCTTAATGCTCTCCGCAAACTGTAGTCTCCAGGCACAAAATTCGACACGTTCAACGCTATTAAAAACTATGCTGTTGTATGAAAATTGTATTGTTATGAGTTGTAAATCTTTGTCATGTATCGAAACAATAAAATGGCGCCAATGGCGCAGTTTGACGGTATCTACATTGACAGCTAGGGCCATCTATCGGCAAACAAATTCCAGTTTCATATTTATAAATCTGGTATATACTAGTTCTAACATGGACTAGTATGCTGCTGGTAACGATACTGTAGAAGTACAATAAACTATATTACTACTTTTTTTTTATAAGGACAGCTGGAAGGGGGGACCTACCCTTTTCCGGGACCGATTTAGAAGCTAGGGCTTCCTTGTTGGTCCCATTCAACAAAGCTAATACAAATACACGACTTTAATTCAATAACATATTCAAGTTTATGCAGTATATAAAACGAAAAAAGGGAAAAAATTCAATGTGGTTATTAACAATTTTCGAAATTTTTTAAAAATTTAGACCCTCCAGCGTACCTTAAGTGCTGTCTTTATTCATAACAAACGAAAATTAAGGAGTAGTAGTTCAAGGTAGACAGTCAGGGATTCAGTCGTCAAAACCAGTCCCAAAAGAGGGACAGTGGACGAGACACAAAATTGATTGAGTCACACTTACACGGACAGACTAACAGAGTTTCAAAACACAAGGTATGGAAAGTGAGAGGGAGGTACGTAGGTAAAGATAGTCCATCTTTCCTACCTTGCCGTATTCCATCTCTTTTGCCACTTTCCAAGTGTTAACTGCCTCATTCTTAGAACCAGATCTTTCAAGGACTATATTTTACCACTGGGGATTATGTTTATTTGAACCGAAGGGTTAATAATATACAATAATACCACTTTTATAATGTTATAGAAAGTATATGTACATCATTCAAATCCCCTTCAAATACATATTTGCGCAGTGTAGAGGAAAACATTTTGTAACACGTCAGTTCAAGCAAATACGTGTATTTATAATACCGTACAACGCGAGCAAGATAAATTTTTCGTTAAGTTCATGTACGTTTGGAATAGATTTTGCGAAATACATGCGCAGCTTTATTTGTTTATTTTATGTTACTTCCGTTAGATAGCTGTAGTCAACATTAATAACCGAACTTAAAACTATCTGGGTATGAACTCGAGCGTACATACTTAACAGATAATAAATACATCAAATAAATTATTACAAATCTGTAAGTTAGAAAAAAATCACATAAATTATAATTAAAATATAATACAGTAAGGGTGATTATGTATTACGCAGTGTCCTAAATAGTAATTATGTAAAATTTGGAACGGATGGTATTCAATATAATATATTATAGACATACATTTATAACAGAGGGATGGGGTGTGATTGCCAGGGGGGGGGAGGAGAAAATCTTTATTTTATTCAAGGTCCTAGAGTGTAACTATGAAAAAGTTGAAATGATGGCATTCAATTTAAAACAAATTTATATCATGGGAAGGGGGTGGCTTGTCCAGGGGGAGGGTGCGTATGTTTATGGAAAGGTATTAAGAGTAATCTTACAAAATTTAGAACGTATGAAGGGTAGCATTCAATGATGGTGGTGGAGAAGACGATGGTGTCTATGTTTTGCTCACGATTCTAGAGAGTAATCATTCAACATTTGGGTTAGATCAAGGTCAGTCAAAGGGTGTACAATTTAATAGAAAACAGACGAGTAAACATTTAGTTTCGTATATACACACGTATATACACCCATATATATAATATACACACTTAAAAGTGGAAGATTTATATCTCCCACGAATAAGTTGGTTGTACTGCTACTTTTTAAGCAAAGCTTTGACAATAGTGCGTGTTATCGTGTCGAAACATCGGCCTAGGTGGTTTATTCAAGGAAATTCTCCTACAAAAACGTGATCTAACCTAAAAGTATATAAGTATTTTATAAAACTACATCAAAGCGTCAAAATTTATTAAAAATGTCACAAAATACTCCGAAAAAGACGTTCTCTGTTTGAATTCCATAATATTTTCTCAGGATATAGGATTCTTAATATTAAATATTAGAAACGATTTACGATCTACAAGATTTAGAAATAAAATTGATATTCCAAAACTTAAATATACTGCAACCCAAAACCACTATATTTATCTAGGCATAAAAATCTTTAATTATCCTCCCTTACAATAAGAAAAATTACATACTATTATAAATTAATATCTGGAACCAAAAAATATGTATACGTCTGCTAGTCTTAGCAGACACATAAATTATGTACTCCTTCTCTATACACGAGTCTCTGACTCTCATAGAGAAGAAAAAATGTAAAAAGAAATATATATATAATTATGTATTATATCTCATTATATCTTCTAATAAAAAAAATATTACATGATAGATGTTTCATCGATACTTAAATATAATAGTTCCTCTAATGATCAAACGCATTGTGAGCTTTCAACTGTGCTTACTTTCTTATATTTACATGTTTCTGTCTTATTTACTCGACGACACAAACAAGTTTCCTTTCTAGAAGCAAAATAACGATCCATTGTAGATTATTCCCTCTTGAGTCGGAAAATGTATATATTGTTTGCACAAAGCTCGTGTGACATCAGAATATTCACGTTACTGATGTAGTCGAATTGGTGTACTTGAATTTTCGCCTGAATTTCAGTAATACTGGGTGTAACACTACACAAGATTTTAGGGGTTAGTTATATTATTAAAAATATGAGTCAAACATTTTAAAACTGCATGTCCCTTATCTCTACCAGAGATATATAATTTAAAAAAATCATAATTAATTTTTTAATTTGATAAATTAATCCAAAATTTACATTCGTTTATATTTCAAATTAAGTATTACTAATATTTATTTATTTATTATTATTATACACGCCATATTAACATAATTTGTAATTAATTAATCCATTAACATAATTTGTAAAATAATAGAAAGTTTCATCAGAAATGGAATACACAAAGAAAAAAATTACATACTCGTAATTTCGAAATCGAAAATTGTTTTTTCAGAATCGAAATTAAAAATAAATATAAAATGTGAAGTAAAGCAATTTATCCATCACCATTGAGTTGAGACACAAAAAATTGTAATAATGTAGTCCAATAAAGAGTTAAATTTACAGTAAAAATGTCGACTACCTCCGCATATTCCTTCCCCAAAGAATGCAAACTGGGGACTGAGGAGTTAGCTAATGCATTATTTCTGACATTACCACTATAATAAAACAATGAATTGTGTCTCAACTACCTCAATGTTGCGTGAAAGTCAATGGTTTGTTACTTAATAGATGTCTCATTTTCTACCTCCAATTTATCTCTATATCGAACAGTGTCAAACCAGACTCCACTAGTTGGTCGTTCCATCATATTGGCTATCTTCCCCACCAGCCATGGAATCTATTTAAAATGTCGAAGGATGTGCTGAACACGTGCACATGGATAATATTTCTTTAATACCAAATCAATAATAATCAAAATAAATAATCAAATCTTTTTTGCAGTCACATTAAATTTGCTATCACACTAGTTCTTAATTAGTTACCCACCACTTATATTTACTTATATTATACTTATGTTTTTTATCTATGCTTGCATTTTTAAAGTTAGTATACATTGTATCCTGAAAAAGGGACCATTGATCTTGAAGTATGTTGATTTATTAATAAAAAGTTGTATAAACAAAGTGTTTTTATTATTATTAATATTATTGATATATTTTTCGTTCGCAATGGCATTTCTATGTATTCTACACTGCTTTCATAAGATCATGATAACGAAAATTGTACGGAATATGCTTATATAACGTAAGCCCATGGGTAATCCGAAAAATTCAATGTTCAGTAAACTTCGTGGCTTCTTTTATTACGAATGCACGTCCAATATAATATTAAAAATACGCGAATATCAAGTAACATCGTGTTTCGCGATGGAAAATAGAAATTTCATTTCGTTTAATTCTCTTTTACTACTTTTAATTAATTGAACGGCGGAAAAATCTAGCCAATTATACAAAATTCAAAATTTCAATCTACTTTTATACTTACGTTAATGTTAATTTATGTTTTAGATGAGAATCGAGCAATACTGGGTATTTAGTAATAATTAGTTTGCAATAACTTTCCATAATGGCTTTATGAAATTGTTGATAAGTATACCTAATTATCTGTAAATATTTCACAGTGTGAATTAAATTTAATTATTTCACAGTAACCTACTTGCCATCACACCGTTTTCCCGCGTGGGTGGGCAGAGAGGATAGAGCGCTACACTCTTCTGTCCTGATACACAATTTTGCATGGTTTGCAAAGGGTTAAATACAAATTAAATGTATTAATTAGAAAGATAAACATATGAAATCAATTTTATCGAAAAATATTGTTTTTGCTACCGAAATTCGAACCTGGACCTCTTCCAATCCGGGGAACGATAGATGTATCAATTTGAAAAGTGTAACATATAGGTTCGAAAATATGTCGTCAATGTACTGTGAACTGTAGCATAATCGGTTAATGCACGTTCCCCGGATTGGAAGAGTTCTAGGTTCGAATTCCGGTAGCAACAGCAATATTTTTCGATAAAATTGATTTTTTATGTATATCTTTCGAATTAATACATTTCATTTGTATTTAAATGTTATATTGTTTCTTGAACAGAGTGTATTTTTAAAAAACAATAATTGTTTAGTACCTAAATTAAATTTAGTGCCTAACTTAAAAAGCTATCGAGATGTGTGAGATCTTCTAATGTAACTTTTTTCTTATATTTATAGATACTTCCGAGAATTTTTAATGTTTTCGAGTAGTTGGAAGAGCGACGTATTTATCTCGTTGCTTCGTGTATTTGCTGTCATTTGCCAAATTAATTTGACAAGATAATGTACGGTGTAGACTGCTGTTGACGTAGACATTACACTATCAGGTTTCACACAGAAATGAAGACTGAAACAATATTTTGACAGAACGTAGGTAGCTACCTACCACGCAACCTTTAATGTGTAGCTTTATACATCGTTAATCGATCTTCTTGAACATTCAATATTTTTTTAACTCAAAAATATTTTTTAGCGAACGCATATAAAGCATTCCTTTACCTTCATGAATGAAGGTGATTTTTAGAGGTTTGTTCTTCGAATTGGCAACACTTTTTTCCGTGACAGGCAATTTAAAAGCTGACAGAAGATTTGTGCTCAGTTTGGATTGCCATTTCATCATAAATAGAACAACGCTTACAAATTGGAAATTGAAAAATACCATGGATCGTTTTCGCACCACGCATTCTATAATTAATATTACGAATCTGCAGAGACATCGTACAGTGCGCACCAAAGAAGCTGTTGTGCAGTGGGGCGTAGTTTTTAGGAGAACCCGAATGAGTCGATTCGCCATCGTGCACGGCAATAGATCCATGATTACTGATATTTTCGTTCCTCAATTTAATGGCTTTAATATGGAAGAGCTGTGGTTTCAATGAAACGACGCAACATGCCATACAGCGCGCGCCACAATCAATTTATTGAAGGAAACATTCGATGAGCGCATTATTTCGCGTAATGGACCTGTGAATTCGACTCCAAGATCGTGTGATTTAACATCTTTGAATTATTTTCTGTCGGGATATGTAAAGTAGCTAGTCTACGCTGATAAACCAAAGATGATAGATGACTTGGAAGTCGACATTCGTCGCGTTATTGCCGATATACGCCCCAGCTGCTCCAAAAAGTGGTCGAAAATTGGATTTCCAGATTACGATTCGAACCAGCCGCAGCACTCATATGCGCGAAATCATATTTAAACACTAATGGCATAAAATTATCTTTCCAATAAAGCCAATACCATGGCCATTACCACTATTTTTATGTGTTTTATCTCATTTTAAAGTTTTATACCTCTAAAAAAACACCGTTCATAATAATTTTAATGTAATGGCAAAATACGTTGACCTTTTACTAAAACTGTATACATAAATTAATACAATATTAATTCATTTTAAAATATTGCAACAAATAATGTAGATATTATGTTAATAATAAAATACACGTGTGTGGCGAGTATTAAAGACAATAGGAATAAAAAAGGGTTTACGAAAGCCTGGCATGCGTCTAATTGGTAATCATTAACGAGATATTGGAGAACGGCAGTAATTATTGTAGAAGTAGATATTCTAAAATTACCGAGTACCACCGAAATATTTTTTTCACATTACAGGTACTGCCTATATGAGAAAAAAAGTTGACGACAAATTTATATATATATATTTTTTTTTACTTTTTATTTATTTATTAATCTGTTATAGTACAATGATAGAATACAATTTAATTTATATGTGCTACAATTCTCTAAAAAGCATATACTTGTGCAGAGAAGAGGAGTATATATTAATAATTAATGTTTAAAAAAATAAAATATAATTAGTTAATAGCAATAACGATATCAAAATATTATAATTTTAGGGGTACATGTACATGTGTTTTTTGATAGCATTGATTATTTATTTATTTTTATTAATCTTCCTTATGTTTTCGGGTAAGCTGTTAATTTTTTTTTATTTTTATATGCTGCAGCTCTTGTTGACACAGTTGATACATCTGTTATTCCATTTTTAAAAGCTATCATCTTTGTATTGCGACAAATCTCAAATGACATTGAACGTTACAATACGCTAGAAGATACCAGAAATAAAATAAATACATTTTTTATTAAATTTGGATAAACTTTGATACAGCTTTGTTGGCGTGGTGTAACTGGTGACGCATTTCCTCTGATAGGAAAAGATCCAGGTTTGATTGAATCCCGGTAGCAACAAATTGATATTTTCTGTATAGCTTTCTAATTGATGCATTTAATTTGTATTCATTTTATTTAATTATATTTTATAGTATACAGAGTTAATGATATTCATTAAACCTCTTAAAAATGCTCATCACATGCGTTTACTATAATGTGACTACCCACCGCAGGTTATAGATACTCGTACTACAGTGGGTATGATTAGTGCACTGATAATGAAATATAAATATAAATGAGATGTTACAGTACACTCGTATATCGTATATATAACAACATATTTATATATTTGGTTTATTTGTCATTAAAGTTTATTTTCAGAATAGCCTTAAGGCCCGTGTGGAAGGAGACACGAGGAAATAATCTCATAAATCAAAGATAAACTTGAGATTAATAGAAAGAGATAAAAACTCAAACCAGTGTACACGATGTTCGATTTGACAATGAGATTTGATTCGTGCACACAAACATCACCTAAAACCACCATAGATAGATAGAAAAACAACTATCTATTATGAAAATTTTGACGTAAGTCATTAAACATTAACATTGAGTAGCTTGTTGGTCTAATGGTTAAGACGCCGGCCTAGTGATCAGGGATTCGCGCCTCATTCCAGGAGGTCATCAAATTAGTCCTATTTTCATATCACGAGCGTTTAGCTTTATTTGAAAATATTAAGAATACTGATGTAACACATACCCCGCGTTTATATATCTATTTATTTTTTTTAATAAAATAAAATTAACATAAATAAAGGGCGTTAAATTACAAACGTGTGTTCCGTTTTAACTGCTGGTGGGGTGATTCAAAGTCATACAACTAAAGAACGATTTTTTTAGAGATGCGTCACATTAATATTTCTACTATAATATTTTCAAACCATACTAAGCGTATGTACTATGAAAATGTAAGTAATAACACGCGCCTCTGTAAAAATACACTCGTATATTTTGACTGTCAAAGATATTATATTAAATATTTCTCATTTCAATTCAAATCAATCTTCTGCTTCGTCTAAGGTTTAAATCTGTCTGATTCTACTTTCATCAGACATCTGCCCCTTCACCAGCTCCAGGTAAATACTACATAATATTAAAATACAGGATGAATATTATGTTCAGTCCGATACTGTTTTTGAATAACTAGAAAATAAAACACAATTTTTTAATTTGATTTTTATTTATCAATTATTTGATTTATTTCAATTATGTATGAAATATGATATTGGCCAAGTGACCGCATCCGGCAGCGGCATAAATGCGTGCTCTTTTAACCATATTTTTATAACATTCTCGCACACTTCACGTTTTATTTCAGCAATTCGCTACCATCGGAATTGTTATTGGCTCATTAGCTTAGATCTTTCATTTCAAATACCTTCACAGAAAATATTCTGGAGCCGTCAAATCTGGTGATCGAGGAGGCCAGTCGATGTCACCACTTATTGACATTATGTGGTCGGGAAAAATTTCTCGCAAAATTTCAAGCGCAGTGTGTAAGGTGGCATGACCGTCCTGTTGAAACCACATGTGTTGCCGGCCCAATTAACTTAATTCAGCCACCAAGAAGTTTTCCAACATGTGACGATAGCGATCAGCATTAATGGTTACAACATTGTCATTATTATTTAGACAAAATGTTTTAATGACTTTAACACGTTGTTGAGGCAGTAAATACACTATTATAAATTGTAATTAACTATTATTTACGATTACAAAATATGAATTAACAAATATCTGCCAAACCAAAATGGCGGCTAAAAAAAATCGACCTGGAACATAATATTCACCCTGTATGTAGATTTATTTTTGCATATATTTTATCCTAGTTTTGTACATTACATTTTGTATTATTAAAATATATTTCAACAAACACGTTGAGATGCTTTTAAAGCCATGAATCATATCTATCTACATCAACGTTCAGAAATTTCAGAAAAAAGTTTTAGTTTTTTAAGCTGTTATCTATTTATTTGTTCAAACCATCACTTCTCAAGGCGTTCGCTAAGTGCGGAGAATATTTTATATTCTTTGGTATTTGGCCGAAAACGCAAATCATAATATTCCATCTGGTCTATTTTCGATAGTTTAATGCGTATCTGGTGGCAATGATGGGCCACAGAATTCATAGTCCGGTCATAAAGCTGATGGGTTTTTGAGATTCGATTTGCGCCGACGCCGCCGGTTGTGAAGAGTGCTCATATTTTGTCTAAAATGTTTGCATTTAATTATCTCAATTTTACTAATCTTTGTAAAAATAGTACATAAATTTATTAGCGTCGTACTCTCGTAGGGTGGCACAAACGTCTAGATATTCCGGCTTTCCTCTTGTTATACGTTCATCTTCTTATATAAGAGATATCTTGGGCAGATAAGTGGTCTGAGTCAAAAAATTGAATAAAAAAAAAGTTTATGAATTATTTCGCGTCACATTACTTTAAACGAGTATAAATAAAAATTGTGAAAAATTTGAAGCGCTATATTCAGTGTGTTATTACGACGTTCAACGGTATTCCGCTAGTTTTTATTTTGATAATAGAGTATATATAAGTCATTTCATTTCTACATCGAACATTGTATTGTGTAATATAAAAATATTTTTTAATCAATTCAGTCGCTAACCTTTAAATATCTAGAAAAGGAAAAAAATTGACTTAGACCACTTTCAAAATAATGGGCACACATGTATATGCTGAGCGATTTGTATGTAGGAATCACTTAACTAGAATATGTTGGGAATGCCACAAGGTTTAATTCATTCTCAGTGCAGTTGAAATATTTATTTAAATTTATTAGAACACATTCTGTGAATAATTACAACTTCAGGTCAGACACACAGGTCTGTGAATAATTACAACTTCACAATAAGAATGTGTTCTCCTAATAATAAAGTTGTATCAATGTGTCCAAAATTTAATAAAAATGAATTGATAATTCTGGCGTCTGCTATCAGTTTACTCAAGGGTATTTGAGATTCTCATCCGTGGACACGGCTATTATACTTTAATATCCTAAAAATAAACAGAATTTCTTAAGCTTTCTTAAAATCACAGAAGAAATGTAAACAATAACGTCTCCGATATTATAATGATGAAAGATAATATTATAGAACACATGCCATGGAAGTGTTCCCGTAGCCCTTCCATAGTAATCCTTAGAATTTCGCTATTTTTACCAAATCAAGATAGGCAATCTCTACAAATATTTCTATATACGTATTTATTATTCTCTGTAGGTACAATGTTTGCATTGGGAGAGTGCCAACACTATCTACTATGAATTATTTCAACAAGGCTATAAAATGTAAACACACTAATATAATATTACAAATATTATTTTGTCGCTGTCCGAATTAGGCACCAACTATTATTGCAATATTAAATTCTAACATTAAACATAAACATTAATGTATATATATGATAAATATAAATAATGACGAAATGGATACAACATAAATCTTTCATGAAGTATACTCAAATCTCATTAGTTTTTAAATTTCTGTTTAATCGTGATATTTTGGTATTATAATTTAAACCTTTCTTTTAGATGACCTCCACTTTCATTAACGCAAACCTTGACAAAAATATTATTTATTGTCATTGGTAATGTGTACTGGGGAGCTTCAAAAACAACCCTTAGTTTAATTACTTCGTCCTTATTGCATTGATAAGTTTTAAACACCCCCTGTTTCCATAGTCACATAAATAACAATCTGGAGAAGTGAAGTCTGACAATATTGCGGACGGAAACATAACATACTTTTTACATTATATTATGTAGTTACAAATAAATAAATAAAAAATAAAATAATAATAATAATGCGTTTATTTCAGCGTGATACATTTTATGACCCGATTCGCCATGAAGATAATACATTTAAGTAACAAAATAATATTTAGGTTATGAAAATAAAAGCAAAAAATATAAGTAAATAAAAATAAAAAGTTCACACATACATATACAACTACGCGCGTCTACAACTTGTTGGGAAACGTTTCGCTCGGGCAGATTCGTCCATAATTTGTAGTATCTTTTTTTATTTTTTCTTTATTACATACATGTATATTCATTTTAATTTTATTTTTTGCCAAACTGCATGGTAGTTTTACGGCAAGGATTGCCTTTTACATAGTTAATTTTTTTTTTTTATATATAAATAAAATATAACAAGGGGAAACAAATTTGAAAAGATGTTAGATGAATTACTTAGAAAGATATAAAGAACAAAATATATATAAATATATACATATATACAAAGAAAAAAATCAAATAGCTCTGCGACTTTTGTAATGTGCGATTAATGCAAAAAATACATCTTGTTTACGCAAAGATTTAAATTTCGTAGAGTAAATACTTTTACTGATGCATAAATGTGTCATGATTTATGTTTCCACCAAGAATGTGTGTAGAATGCCCCTCATATCGCAACTAATGTTCCAAACCCCTATATGTACACTTTATTTCATGTCTATTCATTAACTGGTCTGCGGTTTCAATTGTGAAATATTTGGGAGTAATATTAATATTAAGTAAATTTATGACTCAGGTATATTTTAGGACCTGTATTAATCACAGACCGTCTGTTCTGAATAATTATAACTTCACAATAAGAATGTGTTCTAATAATTAAATAAGAATTGTATTCTTTTAGTTTGTATTTTAAGTTGGTCACTGGGGTCGCATCATTATTTTAAATGTTTAATAGATCTTTATTGATTTTGTTAATTATTCTTGGCACAACGCATTCTCTCGTTCTCTCCCGTGCACAGTGTTCGCGATCGGTACTCTCGTGGTTCGACCCGACGATCTGGTTGAATAGCCATGGTGATGATCGGTAAGATGGGCACATTCTTTACGCAGGACCGCCGTAAGAGAGGCATTAGAAAAGTATGCGTCGTCGGGGCAATTCTAGGAAAATATTAGAGGTACCCATAATAAGATTTAATTTGTGACGATTTATCAATGAAATAAAAACATTCAGAAAAATTCATATTGTTATTTTTAAAAAGCTTTTAACAATAACACAAAATGTCTAACTTCAGACACTTTTGAATAACACAATGTTTCCCTGAATAGTTGCTCGGACTGCAATCCACGTAAAACGCTTACAAAATGTATTAATCTTTCTTTCACAGATCTAGTCCGTCGGCCGATCGCATCGACAGCTAGCGCAGTTGAGACACGCGGTGTGCGGGGTTCGCACATCATATAAATTATTCATATGTTTTGCTTTAAATACAACAAGAAACTAAAAAATGCTGTTTATATTATTAGAAAATGAAATACGGAAAATTTCGATTTTCATAAATCCAATTTCGATATTTTGAAGCATCCGTTTTAGTCCGGTATCCTGGTATTTTCAGGAGTCGGGATCCCAGTTTGCGACCCCTAATCTCGATGGTTAACAGTTCCAACTGCATTTAACCATTTCATAACTTGCATAATCACATATCTGAAAATAAAACACTTTTTTTGATTCTACTCGTTTAAATTATCATTACCATTCTAACAATTTAACTAAACAACTTGTATTTATAACTATAGTGGTCCCCCATTAGAGTTATAAATACAAGTTGTTGAGTTAAATTGTTAGATCGCGTCTCAAGTAAATAAAACGAGTAGAATAAAAACACTGTATTTTATTTGAGTCTGAGTTTCACAAACTTATCTCGGAAACAGTAAAAACTTGTATAATGGTCTACCGTATGGGAGCATCGCGGTTTGTTTCCCTCACAATATTGGAAACATCAGCTCGTAGTAATATTGCACCACTATTTTTGATATTTTTTATTTTGATTGATCTACGTCGTTATCTTATTTGTTTTTTTACTATCAATTATTTTGAAATAATACATTTCAAATTATTTTTAAATAATGGATAATTTTTGCATCAACATTCGTGCTCCACCAGTAATCTTAACACAGACATAGATTCTGTGAACTTATTATGTTTTGGCAGAAAGTTCGAGGGAAACGTAGAGCCAGAACTTCAAGAGAATGTGAGTGGAAAGTCTAGCAGTGCACTTGAAAAGTAGGGAAGAAATACAAAGTTTGAAACGTTCTTTGTACCAGCATCGGAACATCGATCTATTCAGAATGTGAAGAGGGAATTTGACGATGAAGCAATAGTTGTTAGCATCAGTTTGGATAAATTCTAAACATTTCATACTGTATTCTGTATAAAATGATGAGACTCTAGATCCTCTAAGCTCTCTAAATAAATTTACTGTAATGAATTGAAAAATGTCAAGGCTAACTAGACTTTTTGCCGCCACGGGCAATTGTTTTTTTTCGCCCGAGTAACATAAGTGAAGATGTTTAAATTTTTTGTAAAACTATCCCCATAAATTGGCCGCCCCCTAAATCGGCCGCCCGCGTGCCACACACGTTGGGGCGGAATTTTATTAGGCCGGCATTTTGAAACTTGCCCAAGAGCGTATTTTTATCAAAAGACGTTCTGGACACTGGCGTTGACTATATGTTACTTATTTATTGGGAAATAACTATAATTTTATTTATTGGATCGTTTATAACACACGTTTACTACACACTATTATCGTAGTTTTGCTATTCGGGATTTTGTTTTTCAATTTTTAAATATTGATTTGGCGCCTGCTCCGCCTGTGCGTAACGCCGGCGCTGCAGACTCAACGTAAAACTAAATAGTGTTAATTTCATCATTGAAACATTACTTAAATGCGCGTATTCAAAGTAGGTACATCAAAATCATGATCCAAGAAATGTAACTTGTACGATTTCAAAGAAATTTCACAAATAGTGTTATGTTTATAATCGGCCATAACTGGCCCGGACGGTGTTTGAACTTTTTTAAATAATGCTTTCAGGGAAGTATTAACGAAATATTAAATCGAAACAATATTTAACATTGCTCTTTTTCCTTCAAGACGATCAAGATCCGCGATTGGCGACTGAAAACAAGATATCTGGACTGGACCAGACTGGAATCGTGTAAGAACATTTTAAAATTTTGAATACGAAGCATTATATAAAATCATCGAATACTAATATGTTAAAAGATATAATTTGAATAGTCACTTAATTACTTAGATTTAATAATAAAATCAGATTAGATAGTTGTGGTATATAAAGTATAGTAATAATAATAATAAGTGAAAAAAATTATCGATATATACATCTGTATCCTGCTAATATATCGAGGTAGGAATCAGACCTTCGCTACAATGGCGAGCGATGGTTTTATTGTGTTTCAAGGCCATATCAATGCCTAATTAAACGCTTGTGAAATATAGAAGACAAAAGTTTTTTTTTTCTTACTGTTTATTTGATTAAACCGCTTAGAACTTGTAATAATATTGTGATATCGTATATATAATATTATACCAGAGGCCTTATATTTTACATTGGGGCCTATTTTCCAAGTTACGCCATTGAATGTACATTTAAATAAAAAATTTAGATCTTACAAAAATTTTAATACGAACTTTTTTTTTTATTATTTTGAAATTTTTACAATTTTATATAGTATATCTTTTACTTGAATCTGTTACAAAAAACTAAAGTTACACATTTTTGTGAATCGCTTCAATTTCTTTTCAATTTTGCACTTCGCATAATGGATACAAATACATATATACAATTTAAATATCTCTTAGCATTTTAAAAATACTCACAAAAAAAAATTGGAGTCGTGAGGTCGGGGGAACGCGCTGGCCAATAATTTTATCAGTTTCCGAAAATTATAATTTCTTCGAAAATTTTGTCTTCCAATTCATGGAAGATCCATGACTGATACATATTCCTGAAAATCTCAATATATCGGTGATTTTAAAGGAGAACTTCAGAGATGAAAATGACACGTGAAAATTTGCTTTCTGGGAAAAAAGAAGGAAAAACCGTGAATCGCCGATATTAAATTAGTTTTACGCGTTGTTCCGTCGTAAAATAAAATAATGCACAATAGAAAGAATAGTTATTTAATTTTTAAACAGTAAATTTCCTTATATTTTTAACTATGTTGAAATAAATCAAGTATTCGAAATAAGGCAAACTAAATACCTTCCGATGTTCTTGTGACCAACGTGAAAAATAAATTTGTTTAAATCCCTTTCTTTTACATAATATACTTACATGAGGGAATTACGTTTATTGGATTACACAATTCGGATTATACCAAACTAAAATTCAGGTATAGGTACGTTTGTCAATGTCATTACTTAAACCTTATATATGAGCATAACCATAATCGATAAAACTAAATTAAATTGTAAAAGCACGATGGGGTACTTATCTAATAACAGAGATATCAAGGTTCGATCGTCGTTCCGTGAGACCAGCAAGGTAGATTTTTGAGAAAAATTGTATATTTATCATATTTTTTTAACTAGATAAACTCATGCGTTATCTATTGTTATCTATTTCATTCGTTATCTATTATATTTTTTTCTCAGAGCGAAACCACCAACGGTCGCATGCCTTTATCGGCAAATCTTTGAGACGCGGGAGTAAAGTTTCGTTCGTTGAAAAATAATCAATATAGATAACGTATGAATGTAATCTAGGTAACATTTCCAATGTCCAGTATGAAAATTCAAACACTAATGCTTTCAAATCTCGTATACGATTATTTATTTATTTATTTAATTTTTAACATAGTGCATACATAAGCGCTTTTATATGTGCTCTAATATAAACAAAATTAAAGTCTTTTCTTTTATTAAAACTTATCTTTTACATATTTGGTAAGTTTCACTTTAAATCTATTTATTTCCTCCTCCTTTCTTATGTTTTTTTTTGCATTTCATTAAAAATCTTCATCGCAACATACATTATCAATTTCTGAGATTTGGCCTTCTTCCTGAATGGCAGTCTCAGTCTATCTCTTTCTCTAGTACGATGCTCGTTCTCATGTTGATTTGCATCAATTTTTCGTATAAATTCCACCGATATTTTCTTATTGAAAGTTTTATAAATAAATACCGTTATATTAAAATATATTTTCTGCTTAAAAGTCACCATATTCAGATCTTTCAGCATTGCACTGATCCAAAATTGACTGTTCGCAATCATCTCATTTTTTAATTCACATTATTAAAAAAAAATTCATTACTGATACACATTTTTCTATAAAAATAAATTCTCTGACACAACACCATTTTTTAGTTGAGAAATAATTCTGAAATACACAAACTCCAAATTTTTCCAATATAATTAGTCATGTTGATATTTTTAAGCGTTTTCTGTTTTTTAATGGGACTTGTGTTCACAAGGTCTCCACATTTGAAGATGAAACAAACAATTTTTACAGATAAACATAATATATAAGGAATTAAAAATATACTCCTCGCACCCACAATATTAAAACAAAAATCAGCTTAATCTGTTTACTTTTTAAAATCCAGCGAGCGCATTGTTCGCCTTCCGAACTTTGCATCGGATATCTTTTTTTAGTTCCCGCAAATACGTCGACGGTAACACAAGGAATCCGCTTACCACATTTATCATTGAATGCATTCTTTGAATTCCGTTTGTTTTGCTCTGAAAACGGTGACTACATATCCTGAATGAGTCAGGCCTGAATTATTTTCCCGGGCCATCGGCCAAAATGTCTACAAAGTGAATACACACCGATCATTCCCGAATATTACAAACAGTTGCATTATTATTGTTACATTTTGAGCGGTAGTATGCGATATCATAAGTAAATTTCAGACCATAGATGGCGACAGGGAAGTTCTAGTTATTTCTACATGATAACATTATATACAACTTCCAAAAATTTGATAGATATGGAGGTTGAATGTGGGTGGAATGGTGAACGTTACATTGTGTAATGTGATCACTTAAGCCAGCCAAAGCCCTGTAATTACTCATACTTCCATATTTTCCCATTTAATCTAATATAAATAGCTTCGTCTCTATAAGATATCTATAATTTGTTTGATATCATGTTATTCTGTGATCTGAGTCAATTGCTCTATTATTCTAGTGCATGCAGAGGAGGTCAGAGGTTTACGGAATTTTGAACCATCAATATTTTATAAACAATTCACGGGTGATATTTCTTTCGGAGATTTGGTATAAAACTAGATAAAAGAGGGATACAGAATTCAGAGCGAAGCGATTTATGAATTATCGATTAATAATTAGAATGACGCATCCAGTGTACACGTACCCTTAGCGACTCTCAAATCAAAGTCTCATTAAGAGATCATCGTGGACATGGGCAGATTTTTGTAGCATTTCAAAAAATGATTTTTCATGATAAAATAACCACAATTTTGCAGAATTTTCGAATCATTTATTAGAAAGAGACTAATACCTAATCTAACCTAACCTAACATAACTTTCGTCCGACACTTTACAGAGGTGCAACCATTAATATTTTATAAGAAATTTTAGATGCATGTTTTAGTTGCTTTTAAAAAAAATATTTTTCATGTTAAAATAACGACAAATACGCAGAATTTTCGAACCTAACCTTTATTCGACATTTTACAGAGGTTTGAGCCATCAATGTTTTACAAGGAATTTTAGATGCATTATTAGTTGCTTTTAAACAAATACTTTTTCATGTTAAAATAATCATAATTTCGAATCATGTACTGCGAATTAAATTCCAATTTAAAACCTTTCTTGGTAACAAGCTAAACTATAATTTCAAATACTTATCATAATTGATAAAAATTTGAATTTTCTGTTTAGCTTGTAAAAAATAGAGGTATTAAATTGGATAACTGTTAATTGTTAGGCGCTACGAACTGTCAATTTTGTGAGCAATTTTAGATGTATACTTTTTAGCTGCTTTTCACTTCTTCCACGGCAATACATCTCAGGATGGGATTTGGCCTCCTCCATAAGTGCTTTCCACTGAGTCCTATCCAGTTTCCAAACTCTCCCATCCTGCTCCAGTCTTCTTTCGCAGAGTCAACCCACCTCTTCCTTGGTCTGCCTCTAGGTCGCTTCCACTGGGGTTTCCACTTGGTCATGATCCTCAGTGTCCTGTCATCAGGCATCTTTCAACATGGCCAGCCCTTCGCAGTCATTGGGAACTACAGAATCTTACTATTTTTTCTTGCTCAATAAAGTTTTCGTGCTTTTCAATACAAGAAACCTAATAAAAATGCTATACAAGTATCGCCGGCGTTACGCACAGGCGGAGCAGGCGTCTACCTGTGGCGGCCGAAAAATATACAAAAATTGAAAAACAAAATCCCACGTCGCAAAACAGTAACAGTGTAAAATAAAAATAATCCAAATATAAATAGGTTTGATAAAAAGCCGCCCGACAAGGCAAGTTTCAAAATGCCGGCCTAACAGAATGCCGCCCCTGACGTGTGCGGCACGCGGGCGGCCAATTTACGGGGATGGTTTTACAATAATTTAAAAAATCATCTTCACTTAAGTTACTAGGGTGGAAAAAAATAATACTGCCTGTGGCAGCAAAAAGTCTAGAGCCGGCGCTGTGCACAAGTGCACTTTGATAGAATTATCTGCGTGCTATTTGTACTACTGTAGGAGCTGATTGCAGATTCTTCTTACATAACTTATAATTATTTAAAATTGCATATTTTGTTGCGTGATATTATTAATAATTTTCTTAAATTTATAACGGAGCGGTTTCTATTTCTTTGTCGCGCTATTTTGCTTATCACAAATGCAGATTACCAACAAATTCCGAAGCATTTTTTGTACGTTTTTTATTCAACCGTCAAAGACCTTCTTTGTTGTGATGGATGATATTTTAAGAAATAAAAATATGAATATGTTCAAGTGTCACGTGTGACGTAGCTCCGCGTATACATATCATGTTCACGAACGTGTAACACGGCTTTCGATATCGAGACATTTCCAGATAAAAGCTAAAAAAAAATTCATACTTTTTTAGACCGATACGTTTACTGACGTGGGTAAAAATACGAATACTCACGGCGTGAAATATATGTGAACAATACAATTTATTCACATCGTGCCAAACAAGAAACGTCAATACCTAATTTTATTTTTGGGTGGTTCGGGTTCGATTTTTTTCCCCCTGCAATGTTACCCACAAGTTAGATTACTTTAGTATTTATAAATTATCTGTAAATATGCTGCTGAAAAAATAAAAAAAATCATATTTCAGTAAATATTTATTTCAAATTAAATAAGATGTTTGAACATACATTTAATAGTTTCGTTTGACTATTTATCAGAATCTTAAATTAATTGAATCTCAGTTGATATTATCATAAAAAATTACGTCTTTAGTGACGCTATTCGCCTGTTAAGTGCCATGTATATAAACTGTTTATTATTATATTATATATTAGGTTTGTTTACAATTTTCCCTCGTGAGGAATATTAATGGCAGATATGAAAAGAAATATGTTAAGGGTAGTCTCTTTTATTTAAAAAAATTATATAAGTTCAAATTAAATTGCCAGTTTTATTTTTTAAGTTAAGTTCTATAAAAAAACAATCTTGAAGTTATTTGTATCACTAAATTACAATGGTCACCAAATATAAAATTTATATAACCAGGATGTTTACGAGCCTTGTTACTTCGATTGGCACCACTGGGTTTCCTGATTTATAATAATGTACATGTGTGTGTGAGTGTGTATGAGTATTGCCGCCCTTTTTTCGGAAGCTAAGAAGACGGTAACCGACAGGCGTCATTCTTATTACATCAAGTGCTTCGACCAGTCCAGCGGTCCAAATAAACCACCAGTGCACTCTTCAGTCGGTCTAAATCTAAAGAAGACAACTCAGCTACAAGAACAACAACAAGGTTAGTGCAGTTCATATATCATATGTGTGCTTATTGTTAATCGGAAACCTGGGAACCAGCTATCGAAGGCGTTTACATAAACACAGGATATATTCTTAATGATAGAGGCCCAATAAAAGCGAAATTGTATATTCCGTAGTTGTTAGTCGTTAGAACGTATAATACATGTAGCGTACATGTACCGTACAACCGGGTTCGAACGCCATTGTTAATCTTGGAATCCATGAGCGTTTGTGCTTGTACGCTAGTTTTGATATCTTGTTCATTCTTCGTAATTGTCAACATCATTTTTTTAATAGTTTATAATTTATTATGTAATATATAACACATTCTTATTGTGAAGTTGCTATTTTACAGAACATAGGTCTGTGTTATTTTTAATACAAATTAAATGTATTTATAAGAAAGATATAGGTACATATAAAATCAATTTATCGAAAAAATATTATTCTTGCTACCGAAATTCGAACCTGGATCTTTTCCTATCCGGGGAAATGCATTAACCGATTATTCTACACCAACACAGAAAGTTGAAAATTTTTCGAACTTATATGTTACACTTTCTAATTAATCGGAGTCATTAACACCTATTTATAATTTGTCTATTATACATATAATAAAATAAAATGCATTTCTTTGTTCGAAGATTTATTTTGTGTTATCAAGAAAATATTAATGTACATTAGAGTACAGCATTCTCAGAATTCTAGGATGGAATTATTATATCACCCTTTTCCTTCATCATAAAATAATAATTATCTTAACTTATGTATCAGTTTGTCCGCAATACCATTATATATCAGCTTATATGATACTTATATACTCACTGTGCTCATGATCATTCAGACGAGTCCTCTTCTCGTTATAGTTTAGTACGTCATAAGTTAAATTATCTCTCTCATCCCTAAAGGCAGAGGGCGACTCTGGGTCCATAGATGGCTTTGGAGGGTCCCAAACCAGGACGTAGTACAAAGATAACAAAATGGCAGCCATGGAAACGGACAACACGTACGCCAGGACAGTCAGAACCCTGACGAATTTACTGGCAGTCTTGTTTTCAGCTAACTCCTTGGCTCTGGTGGCAAAGGTTTCTTCGGGTTCTTCTTCCGGAGGAGTTCCCTGACGAGATTCTGGCGTCTTGGATGGTGATAATATTCCGGAGCTACGCATCATATTGTATTTAACTAGTAAGCCAAGTGTACAAAGTGTATCCTAAAATTTTGTATTCTAGCGGCATGTAATAAAATGGCACTCAATTTTAAATGTATGGAAACATATATTTCCGTAAAAAATATTTTCAGTAATTGTTAGATTTTTTATTATTTATTATATTTGAGTTAACATACGACTACACTCAAAAATGATGTGATAGTTAATATATAATTCAAAAATATATGTGTAGGATTAGATATATTTTACAAGAATTTAGAATTTTATATGGTTTATATAAATAAAATTAATTATTTGGAAGCGTTTATAAATTAAATCACATTGAACACATAATGCTTCATATTAACAATTATATTATTTATTTTGATAATTTAGAATTCATACACTTTAAGAATACTTTATGTTAAGTTAAAAATTAAATTAATTCTTAATAAACTTCACAAGCAATAATTTCACTTTCGATGTAGCCACAAATCTGATTCACAATAATATCGAACATTAAACGTGCGTTATTTGTTCGCTTAGTGCTCTAAACCGAACCGTTTTTGAATTTGGATCGAGCATCCTTTCCGCGCGTTCCGTTTCAGTATGTTTCCGGAAAATTTCCCGCTAACTTTTCGCAGCCGGTAAAACAGAGGGCGTACGCCGCAGCGACCGCGCGCATCCGAGTAATAACGGAGGCGTACTAAAGTTATGTTCATTTCTCCGTCGTAAACCTTATTTTTTTAATGATATATACCGGGTAGGAAATACTTCGGAAAAGGGAAATGATCAACAAAAGAATAGGGTTTTGTGGTCCTTAATATAACACTGACAAACTTTTTATCTACCAGCGATAATAGAGAATGATCAAAAATAGATTTGAAAAGGATATTTGTAACATTATACGTAACTACTTGGGTTATATAATTGAACACCATCTAGTTTTATAACATCTGATAATTCGCCATATGAGCGTTATTTTAATATAAATATCAAATAATATTTGTGATGTTGATTTAACCACAATTTCTCAGAATTTTCAAATCATTTATTAGAAATTGATAAAAATGTATTAAATTTAGAAATGTTATCTACCTTGTCTGTAAACAAAGGAGCTCTAAAATTTGATGACTTAAAATTTATTTACCGACTCAATTTAACTCTTTGTTCATAACCCTGGTGACAATAAATTGACACTAATGCATGAAATCGGGTTCACAGTGTCAATTTTAGAAGAAAATCTTAAGCTTATCAAAGACAACATCGTAACTTTGTATTAAACCTAGTTTAATACTTCACCTGAAGATGAGAGTAGTGCAAATAAACTCAAGTAGAGTTATAACATTGTTTTATTTATATCCATCTACAACATTGTGTATTTTGATTCAGCTTATTCTATCTCGACAATGGAATGGATGTTTTAAAACCAATTGGCGTTAAATAATAATTATACCTATATGGTTGGTTATAAAATATCACATGACTCATTTTTACTACATTAGCAAAACAATTTGAAATAAACGTAAATGCTTGTAACTTGATTTTACTATGTCGCATATTGCGTCGATCGTAAGATTGGATTTATTATACAACATCGTAATTTATCTTATTAATAATTATACTTGTTGTACATGTTATCAGTTTTATTTTTAACCCATTCCCCGCGGCTGACTCATATATGAGTCGCGCCTTACATGCCCACAGCGCGGGTGACTCAAATATGAGTTGCCGTGTTTTACCCGCCGCTAGTGCATACATACGCATCAAGGAGCGGTGAAAATCATACCACAATTATTTGGAATCTTTATCCTACCGATATCTATCGATATTTGTCAAAGATTATTAGCCATCTTATAAACAAACATGAAATAATAAAAGTTCTCGTATCGTTCAGTTATTCGAATTCTCAAATTCAGTTTATGCGAGTAGAATGTTATGCGTTTTAAACTATAGAGTTAAATTTAATGTCCGTATTTAAAAACTTGTAAATAGTGGATATTAGGCCCAGAAATCAACGCCTACGCAGATCACTACTTCACTCTAGTGCGTATGACCATAAATGGCGCTAGTGTAGCGATCGTGTAGGGTACAGTTGTGTTCTCTCATGGATAATGACGTTATTTTGTAATTATGATTGTGATTTCTGTATTTGTTTATGGTCGTGAGGATACTTGAGAACCTTTGTTATGGATTTCTTAAAAATAAATCATAAATTTGTTGCATTATCGTAGTGTAAAGTCGTAAATTATAATGCCACCAAAGAGTGCCGCGTATAAAAAATGTCATGCGTATTTATGAACGCGATCAATGGGTTAATATCAGACTCCATTCTGAATACCATAGCGAAGAAAACTGTTAACTAATCAAATTCAGATGTAAGAATAACTAATAAATTCTAAATATCATCTGATGTCTTCATTGAATGTAAGAATAGAGAAAATTTAATTTAATATCGTACCTGATCATCTTTCATTTTCAACTATACTAATGCCTCGCTTTACGGAGATACGTCCAGGTTTCAAAATACCGTATAACGATTTTTTTAATACAATCCCATACAAATTCCATTGTAACCGATCCAATTTTATAGAAAAATTAGAAAACCACTAAGTTTTAAGTAGAAAACGTATTATTAGATTTTTTTAAATAATTTTTCCATTAAATATGTATTAATAAAAACAATAAAATGTTGAATGGTTCTAAGCGGAGCTTGAAGAGGAACACGAAGAATCGTATAACATCGCTTTTGTGAAAGGATCTAGTTAAAGAAATTGGTCCAACGTCTGTTGTTTAACCCAGCTTTTTGCTTTTCTTTGTAGCAGTTAACGGCTATGTTGATACCTCGAAAAACTTTATGGTGTTCATCAGTTTGAAGTAGGATATTTATTTCTTATTCGAAATAAAAAAAGTGCCTCTATATCAATGAAACCTGGTCTGGATTTTCTATTGATAATAAGACCGTGTCACTCTAGTAAGACAGATCTAACGTCGACAGTCGGCCGATCACCCAAACGCAATCGGTCGGTTGTTACAAATTTCTAGCATTCGCCAAATGACTTCCTAGAGCGGTTTTTCATAGCGGACAGATTCCCACGTCGACTGGATACCTTCTGTTAAGTTAAGTGGCGCTCCGCCCATAGAGAGAAAAACCAAGCATACCGCCAGCATAAAAACCCAGGGCTGCTAATCGAAGGATATCAAACACGATTTTTTTTTGGCCGTATATCGATACTGCAATAAGTGTACGGCTTTTTCCAGAAATGAATACCCGTTTGTGAGATTTTGTTGTATCTGTATTTTGGCGCTGATATCGTATAATCTCACCATCTCCAATGAATGGATTCATACATATATATATATATATATATATACATTAATCAAATTATAATAATATATTTACTGCAATATAAATCTGCACTATTCCTCCGCATCTTCAAGTCGAGAGTTCCACTAATTATTTGCATGTATTTTGTTAGCTCTACAAGCCTGTGGTACGTAAGTATGTGTGGGCGATGAATTATTATTCGATATCTTCTACATTTTACGAACTTAAGATCAAATGCTGACGAGGCGGTTAGAAATTTCATAATCTAAAATGTAGATAGGTATATAAACATAGAAATAATTTCAACCGAACAAGATTACTAATAAATCACAACATCGAATAATTCAAACATACGTTGATAAGCACTGTTCCTCACTAGTGATGTCAAACCGTTATGATTGTATCGATTATTTAAAACTTAAATAAAACGATGATCGGTAACTAAGATTTAACTTTTGAAGATTTAACTTCTAGTGTACCAGTCATTGCTCGAAGAGTTACGAATAATCAGTTAACAATCATAGTTACAATCCAACAATTACAACAGTTTAAATATCGGTTTAACAAACGATTTATTCACACTATTCCTTACTGAAAATGAATCTAAGATTTCAGGAACAACGTGAATCACCTATATAGTCACTCATATTATTATTATCTGTACTATAGAACTTACTATACTGGATTTTAATAATTATTAATTGCTTGTTAGTATTCCTATACAACAATATATTTAGTGATAAAAAAAAAACATCGATAATGTACTTCAAACTTAACAGCATCATTATCTATTGAGAACGTTCAACAAAAAGATAACAGATAACAATCAAGATTAGGCAAATCAGTCTTTTTTTAATATGGAACAATGATAAAAATATTTTGATTCAGAATTCAATGAAGCACAGCCAGTCTCCTCACTTATGGTGACATAAAATCCAGAAACAGCAGTACTGTATCGCATGAAGTACATTTTAACCCTGAGCCCCAGAATATATTAAGCTTATTAAATAGGAAACTACCCACGAAGCCTAGTGATTTGCAACTATTGACAACTTTTCAATATAGAAATCTACCCTGAAAATCTTATCAAGAGTTTTATAGGTTGTCAGACAGTAATGAGACAAAAGTGCAAACCTATTTTAGAAGACTTTACTATTTTTCTATAGGTATATTTATCACTTTACTTTTTTTTATTTATTGTTATCATGTTTAGTTTGAAGAACTCCGTGTTAATTTTTTAATGAAATTGAAAAAAAATGTAGGTTTCAATATTTTTGCAGGAAATTTGAGTTTTTTTTTCAGATCAATTATTTTCGTAACTAGCCCAAATAATTGAGAATATTCTTTAACCACGGGGATAGCAAAATATACTGTTTATTTTGAATATGTACATCATACTAAGATCTGTTCTAGAGTTGTAATTATTTCAATAAAAAAAAATGTGCGTTACCAATTGCCGCCTTTCCTTAACAACGTATTTTTAAATAAATAACCAACATTAAGATAAGAAATAATCGTACATCAACAACGCCTCAAGACCGAAATATTGTTTGCTTGAATAATAAAGAATTGCACTATTTGTAATTCATGTGATAGATAATGAACGACAGAACCAAATTTATACTAATCAAAATAATCTGGTTTTATAAGACCGAAAAAAAAGTTTAATGTTATTGTGAAATGTTTGCTTCCAGAAAAATATATTTTTTAATAAAATTTTTTCTTGAATATTACGTATCTTATCTTACAATATTAACAATTGATTGGTACTAGTTCTGGTACGCCAAAATGCGGAATAGAAATCTAAAGATGAATATGGATGTGCAATGTCTGAGCTTAACCCTTTTCTAGCCATGCTGTAACACAGGTCTACCGCTCCAATTAAACCTATATATTTCCATAAACACACGTATCACAAAATTAATATTTTAACTAACCTTTAAAAAATCATTTACGCTTAGAAATTACTAATAATGTGTAGTATTCACTTTATAACCAAGTATGTAAAAGTAATTGTTTTTCAATTCAATTCTAAGTAAAATTGTTGCGTTGGAAAAAATAGTATTTGCAGTAAGACAGAAAAATATCAAACATTAGTTTCACCATGGAAAGAATAACAAACGTACGAATATTATTATTTATTTTTCTCACTAATTAAATGAAGAATAATAAGAATGTCATTTTGTATAGAACTTGAATGAGTGAATGCTGCGAATAATATATACTTTTTCTCTTTTATTGTTCGATATTTAGAGTAAATGTACTCCATTAACTATTTTAAAGCCATTTAAGCATTTTTCTCATTAAAAATGTAAAAAAAACTAACTAAATACTTAACGGTAACACGAGTTGACAGCATGGTTGCTTACGGATATCTTTTATCACGGTATGGTAAAGGTTAACAAGGTTTGAAAGAATAGGAGGATATCTGAAGAGACGAAAATAAGGCTAGTGAAGGAAGACCTTCATAAAGAGTATCCCAAAAAATTAAAAATAAAACAGTATTTTTGAGAAAATACCAAAATTTTGACTTAATTATAAAGTATACATGTGGGAATTATCTATGGAACAACACATCTGACAAATGTCCTAGGCTTTGCTGGCACATTTGCGTTCTTTTGACGACATTTTCAATCACAATTTGGCATAATTGTGGCTAGATTTCAGTGATACAGTGTCCAATCGGGTGGTTGTGTGCGTGTTGACATACACTTTTAACTTCAAAAAACCCCAGAGAAAGAAATCCAAAGGTCTAGACGGCCAATTCTAGTTATCCTCATTTTTTATCATTATTTTAATATTTCAAAACGTACCTTTGTGGCCAAGCGTTAATGATAGTCGGCCTTTGACTTACACTTATATTGTGTCACTGCAGGAACGGCGTATTACGTTTTAAAATAATTGTAATCTAATTCAGTCTCATTGGATATTTTCTGCATTAATTGGTTAAGTTAGGTAGTATCATGGTAGATCACTTTCCTTTTATAATAATTAATTAGGTTTTCGACATTGAAAAATAACATAATTGCTGTCCGCTAATTTATATTTAAAATTAATATCGCGCTGGGCCCACGGAATCCACAGTTCGGTCCTTATATAGGATATTCAAAGTCCAGCATATAGTCGTCGAGTAGCTGCATAATTAGCTTCGTTACCACAGCGCTGTGAAGAGTGTGGGCGTGAAGTGTGAAGTGCTCTCATCATGGAAAGTTCCAACATTGTTTGCGGCCCTCCGGAAGTTGAGGGACCCTTAGACATATCTTACAGCGAATATCTCTTCAGCAGGCTGAAGAGTGGCGGGAACAATGTGGCCCAGGTAAACTAATACGTTATTATTGTGCATTTTTTTTTTACTACTTTCAAACTATGCTATAAGAATGAGACTATCCAGAAAACTACCACATCTAAACTGAACATTGTTTTATTTAAATAAATTAATATAATATAATATAATATCCTTTGTTTATCTCCTTGATGATGGAAACAAATCATATACAAATTAAATGTATCAACTAATTGATTCAATTCAATTTGTATTAAAAAATATCAAAATATCACAGAACTATGTTCTGAAAAATTACAACTTCACAATAACAATGTGTTCTCCTTAAATATAGAAGTTGTATTAATGTTTCCAAAATTTTATAAAAATTAATTAATCCATTAATTCTTGCGTCTCCTATCGGGTTTTACACAAAGGTGTTTGAGATTCCGTACATATTAAGTAGATTGCTTTCAAATAATGGAACGAAAGATGTATCAATTTAAAAGTGCAACATATAAGTTCAAGAAATTGTTGTTATCCTTGTTTTTATTCCTGGTTCGGATCCGGGTGACAACAAAAAAGAATCGATAAATTCATTTTACCCGTATATCTTTCTAATTGATACATTTAAATACTAATTAAACATATTAATTAGAAAAATATACATATAAAATCAATTTTATCGAAAAATATTGTTGTTGCGCCACTGGGATTCGAACCTGGATCTATTTCCAAACCGGGGATGGTGCATTATCCAATTATGCTACAGCGACATTATTTTTAACGACAAATTGTCGAACCTATATGTTACACTTTTTCAAATCTATCTATCGTTCCATTATTTGAAAGCCATCTACTTTGTTTTTACAGAATCTCAAATATCTTTGAGTAAAGCGATAGCAAAGGCCAGAATTCACAATTCATCATTTTTATTAAATTTTTGGACACATTGATACAACTTATATATTATTAGGAGAACACATTCTTATTTTGAAGTTACAACTTCACAATAAGAATGTGTTCTAGTTATATTAAATTATATATTTAGTTACTTTCGGGATCTCTTCCTATCCGGGGTAACGTGTTAGCCATTCAACTATAGCAACTAAATATTTTTCGATAAATTGATTTTGTCTGTAGGTAATTCTTTCTAGTTGATTCGTAGTAATTTTTATTAAAAATACCCTTGAACTATGTTATGAAAATGTAACTTCGGAACAAAAATGTATCCTCCTTAAAAAAATCATATAAATATTTTAAGAATACTTGTTACTAATATAAATAAACAATTGTAACGAAGTAAAGTGCAAAAAAGATGCCCATAATAAACACCATCGAAAATCGAAGGTGTCAATAGATATTGTACATTCTATATTACTAGGTATCAGGCGCGGTCGCTTCATACATGCTTTGGATGCTCTTTTTGTTTCTAACCGAAAACAGGACTGCAGCAAATAAATTCGTGCTGTCCTTTAGAGACCAGTGATAACACAATCTACGATATGGCGTGCGCACGGAGCGAGTCGAAATACATATACATTCTCAACAGATTCCAGCGACAGTGGATTCTATCATTTGTTCCGTATCCACAGAGTTTGAAAGTATTCTACTTTCGCGCATGCGCATTTAGTTCCACCTGTCAACGTCTTCGAACGTATACGCATTCATATACGCGCTCGTCTACGTTTGTATACGCATTGGTTACTGTACAGCATCCAATGTTCAAAAAACGACTTTGGGTGTAATGCACAGAATAACATCCTACATATTACGAAGCAAGTGGAATGTTTTGATAAATTAATTTTGTTTCAATAATTCGGCTTGAATACATGAAGCCGAATTATTGAAACATTTAGGATCCTTCGATTAGGTATGTGTTATATTTGTTTGTTTGACAGTAGGTAAAAAACTTACTATCCAGCATCCCTTCTACACCTACTAAAGTCACCGACCGCCACTACTAGGCATACCTCAGAAATGTAATTAGGAAAAAGATTGAGGAAAGAAAATAGAGAAAAAGGGCTAGACAAAAATACATTCAACAAATAATGATCAAGGCGAATGCAGATACCAGGACAGAGACAGAGACAGAGCATCGCACTGACAAAAATACAGTTCTTAAATGTGAAAGAAAATTACAATACGCCAGCAAAATACAAACATTACAATATAATATTTTAAATAATCAATACAATACAGAAAGCTGTCACAAACAGTAATTGATTAAAATAATAATAATAAATAATATTTATTTATTTTATAGGTTCATACTACGATGTGTTATATTACATATTATAAAAATAAAGAGCTTATATTGAAGCAAAATAAGACCACCTAATTCGGTGCCCTGCCTACTACCTACTACACTAGTATTTTACTGTATTATAGCAGATAACTAATTAATAATTATAATTGCAATTAGAAATTACAACCAAAAATTATTAAACAAAAAAATACAATAAACATCATCCAAAAAAAAACAATACAGGGAATAAAAAATAGGAAAAATTATAATAAATATATTTTATCAACCTTCCCACCCCCTCGTGTCATTTTAATAAAATGTATATGAAGTGCATTTAACATCAATGTTCTTACTATTTTTCTAAACTAAGCGCTTGTGAAATGACCGCCGAGACAATGGCTAAACCTCCAACATGCTCGCACATTAATATAACACAATCAAGATAATATAATGTGTATTTATTACACAATTTATCCGCAGTGGTAGGCAGATAAGCACCGCACTCTTTTGCAATGTCGCACCGCTCTTGCCTCGTCCATATTATACAACTTTTCATTGCAAAACTCTTCAATTTTAAAAATTTAAAACCTTAATAAATCTTATTTACCTGGTTATGTCGAAATGTCACGTATTTCTGATGCCATCAACACTCACGTACACCATCAATAAAATATTCAATAAATTACAATATGTACAAAATAAAGTGCAATATAATATTTTTTCTGACGTACAAAATGCATTCAACTAGGCAGGAACTGTGGGAGATCGATAATAATTCTGGAATCCAATATATTGTTTCAGTGTTTATTATTATACTTTTGTGTTGTTAAAATCCACAGCTGTTGTACAATTTGTATAAACAGTTTTTGAGAGTTTGTTTATTTTTATCCAAAACAAATAATAAAATACAAAAACGGGTAAAAATAAGACATATCTGTAATTCACATACATTAATACATCGAGTATTTCAATAAAATATAAGGTTACAGTTAAATTGTTTATATAATACTAGGGGTATGTATGCTTGTCCTTAGACGCTGTGTCAATCTTCTAGAACCAAATAGTTTTGTGATTCTAGTATACAGTCAGGTACTATTTTAAATAAATAAATAAATTTTCAACTCCCGGTTATTTATTTATTTGTACACATTTAAATACACTGCCCAACTGTTTTAGGGCAAATTGATAAAATAATATATATATATAAAATATAAAAATAAAAAAATGAATAAAAAAGAGAGAAGAAAAAATAAGTAAATATATATATAAATAATAATAATAAAATAATAATAGTAATACCAATAATGTAAGCAGATATAAGGTGGATAGAAATATACAAGATCAAAACGCACAAAAGTAGTTGTACAAAATATTTCATTATATAAAAAAGTTGACTCTCTGTATCTGCTCTTCCTAATTGCAACAACCAATTTGAAATATCTCTTTTAAAAGTCCTAATATCAGTTAAATTTCTAATTTTATTTTCAATTTGATTATATATTTTGGGAGCTTGAAAGGTAAATAATCTTTGACCAAAACTAGTTTTTATTCTTGGAACTATTTTAAACTTGTTTGCTCTTGAATTTATAAATATTTAATTACAGAGTAGATGATTAGTAATAATTGTTAAATTATATATTGCATTCGTAGGGTTCGACATGACGACCATTTATGACTCTGCATGGCCCAAATGCTACAGGATTTCAATATAATCAGCAGCATTTCGTATGCCTTGTCGCATTCCTTGATCTGTAGATTTGTGATTTGATATAACTACCTCCAAGAAAAAATATGCATAGGATTAGATCTGATGATCTAGCTGACCAAGGCGTGTTACTTATATGTCTACGTCTTCGTTCCACGAAGAGATACGCAAGGACTTTTATCTGGGATTTCATTGATGATTTGACTCACACTATTCACGTTATCCTTTGACATAGATACGTGGGTTCCACGATAAAAGATCCGGCCGATTAAAGCTCCAGCCGACCATTGATCCATGCGGTATAAAATCCAACGACATAACGGCCACAGACAAAATTTAAAAATGTTTACATATTATTTAATATAATTTTGCACTGATTGATACCAAGCTTTAAATTCAAAAAGTAGATTTTAATTACACCCCTCCCCCTCGATTCCAATTTTACTGCAAAAGTTTTAAAAAATGCATTTGGCCTTCTGCCTCTGGACGCCTGTCAAAACTAACGAAATCGTTTGATGTTTGTTGGTAAACAATATAAATGTGTACATTCTTGCCAATTAATATTTTCTATAATCAAATATATTTCAGCTAGGAACGGATATTCTAAAATATGTAAGAACGATGAATCTACACAGTTAAATCAAAGTCAAAATATTTAATAAAACACATCACTGCATACACACGTTGCTATTTTGATCTGGAGTTACATAATACGACGAAACATGTTTCATACAAATCAGGAAACTGCAATATTTTGGAAATCCCATGAGACATAATTCAAGTCAAAATTGCGAGCAGAAATACATCCTGACTGAAAAATCTACGGCAATGGTTTGGAAGATTCATAGTCTAACTGTATCAAACTTCAAACAGAAAAATGATCAATACAAATTAAATGAATCGAATAGAAAGGTATACAGAAATAATCTATTTATATATGAAAAAATATTTTGATTACTTTTCCCATTTGGTGTACATCGCAATGTAAACTTAATTTCTTTTAAAAATAGAATAATAGATGTACGAATTATTAAAAAGACAAGAGAATTTAAAATTTGTCAAAATGTGATCGATTGATGTGACGAAATGTAAACGCATTTCCCCGGATAGGAAAATTTCCAGATTCGTGTCCCGGTAGCAACACCAAAATATTCATTCGATAAATACATAATCTTTTTAATTGATTAATTCAATTTGCATTATAAAATATTATTTTCTGCAATTGCAACTTCACAACAAAAATGTGTTTTCATTAATATAATAATTATTATTATAATCGCTAGCGTTCAATCAGACAAACACTAAAATAAGATGTTTCTTGAGCATAGCATTAGGTCATAGGTTTAACGTGCATTGTTGAGTTATCGCTCGACAATGCACTGCTCAAAGAGATATGGAGAAACATCGTTCTGCTATCGATAACTCGCGGCAGATTGACGATTGAAAAATAATAAGTGTTTTATTATTAATGTATCCGGACGACGCGGTTATTAAATGTGTGCAATTTCTAGACACAATTTCAATTCGTAGCGAAATTGCCCAAAAGTAATAATTAATATATAATAATATAACGTACTTCACATTCATGCTTTGACATTGTCTAGGTATATGTTTAAATATCTCGGGTCCATAATTACTAACGACGGTAGTTGCTAGCCAGAAATCAAACGACATGATATGAAAAGACCGCGGTATATCCAAAATAATCATGGTCATGTTCGTCCTGTCTCTGGCGTCCTCAAAATGGCGTGAAATCATAGACTCTGAAGACAAGGAAGAAAAAATGGATAGATGTATGTAAGATGTGACGCAAGAGACTAGCGAAGACAGAACTTCATTTCGTCATGAACGCTTCACGAAATGCACGTTCACTAACTTGAAGCGTTCAAAATGAACGCTTCATTTGAAGTATGCTGGTACCACTGGTTGGCCCACTCCCGGTGTAGGTCGAAATCGCTTTGCACTTCATATGGTTCAATAAAGTGATTATTAATTTTTAGACTTGGAAAGTAGTGAATAACGGATCCATTACAATCTATCTATCATTTCAGATTTACACCGACACCGGTGAGAGGACCACGTACGCAGAGATTCTCCAAAAGTGTGTAAATTTATCCGAAAGCTTAACAACTCTTGGAGTCAAGAAAGGCGACGTCGTGGCTATTTCCTGCAATAATAGATTCGAATTTTCAATCTGCGCCATAGCTATCATGTTTTCGGGAGCTGTGAACGCTACCCTCAACACAATGTATTCAAAAGGTTTGCTGTTAATTATTATTACTATCATCAAGTGGTGTAGTGGAACCAGGGCGGCGCCCTGACTCTTCTTTTTGAGCCGAGCTCCGCCCAACCACTTTTTTGACACGGAACATACTTTTTGTACATCAAAATTTTGTACATCAAATATCACTCAACCGACGAATATTACGAGAATGCAAACAAAATATATACGACTGGAGCATTTACAAAACGTGAAAGTCATTACGAAAAAATTTATAGATACACCTATTTTTATTTTTATTGTATCATCTAGGCGCGCGGCGGTATCCCATTCTTTCAACCATTAACCATATTAATTTGAAGACAGATTAAATAAGTGAACTCAATTTAAATATGTACACTCGATGTGTATACATGTACATAGCTTTAACGTTTACAAAAGCTAATTTATTGGTGGCTAAATCATTTCTATTAACCTCAAACAAATTCAATTTCGTTTTTCAGTGGCTATACCACTGCTATCATCTATAGCTATTGGCTCTACAACTTCTAGTAGAGAATTTTCATTCATGGATCCCTATTATGAGTCTTATTGATCAGACATATGTCTTTAAAGACATTGTCACTCCATCTTAGCTTTTAAATTATCCAATCTAAGGCTCTTATTATTAATGTGTAAAATTTCAATGTCGTTTTCTTTAATAAATTGTGGCCTGTCTCCAAAAGGTGGTTGGAAAATTCTGTGAAGTTATTAACCGGTTGGCGTATAAACAACACAGTGTTTTAAACAAATTTTAATATAAACACAATTTTAAATGATGTCTAACTATAAAGTTAACGCTACAAACATCAATAATATAATAATATTTACAAATATGAATAAAATATATTAATTAGAAAGATATACATATAAAATCAATTTCATCGAAAAATATTGTTGTTGCGCCACCAAGGTTCGAACCTGGATCTCTTTCCTAGCCGGGGAAGGTGCATTATCCAACTATGCTACAGCGACAATATTTTAGCGACAATTTTCGAACCTATATTTTACCTTTTTGATATTAATACATTTAATTGTTCCATTATTTCTAATTAATATATTTAATTCATATTCACAGACCGTCTGTTCTGAATAATTACAACTTCACAATAAGAATGTGTTCTCCTAAATAATATTTATTTTATTTCTAGATGAATTGTTACACACACTGAATATTTCCAAACCAAAAATGATATTCTGCTCGTCTTCAACTATTAAAAATATAAAAAACGTTAGAGACTCGATTCCTTCAATAGAGAAGTTGATTTTAATAGACAACAACGACAGCGAAAGCGGTGTAATATTTTACAAAGATCTGGTTAAGAAGAATGTCGATATATCCAAATACAGATTGACACAGGTGGATATTCACGATGCGCTGGCGGTTCTGTGCTCCTCCGGAACTACAGGGTTGCCAAAAGGAGTTATCATCTCGCACCACAATATGTCTGTTTGTAATGGACATTTAGGGTATGCAATATTTTTAAGTGTTAAATAAAATTAGTGCTTAGATTTATTTAATAAATTAACGTAATTCGTATTACATAATATTACGTTTTGTGTTCTCTGTACTTTTATATGAAATGAAATCATGCATGAGTAAGATTGAGAAAGGATCACTTATGTGGTTTGGTCATATGGAACGGATGAATGAGGAGAGAATGGTAAGAAAGATATATGACGCGTGTGTTGATGGCACCAGGAATAGAGGACGTCCGCGGAAGAGGACGTCCGCGCACGACCAGGTAATGAAGGATGGTTCTGTTAGAAGCCTCAACATTCGGCGAGCTTGTATGAGAAGATGTATAAATGTGGATGAGGCGAGAATTGTGTGTCAGGACAGAAGAGTGTGGCGCTCTATCCTATCTGCATACCCCCGCGGGGAAACGGCATGATGGTAAGTAAGTAAGGAATCATTGAAACTCACTGAAACAATGCTAAAGAGACTTCGACCCTTTGTGGATGTGGATCTACAGTTTTTAAATTTATAGATTTTATCTTATTTAATCCGGATGCGAAAGGGAAAATAAATCCTTAAAACAATCAAACTGTGGAATCTACAAGATTTTGGCTATATCACGAAATATCCAGAAAAGTATTAGATTCTATATCTCACAATTCAAGGCGAAATAGCGAATAACGACATCCTGGCTGAAAAATCTGAGGCTATTTCCTATTTCCAGCAGCTGCAAACACACTTACACTTGGAAGATTTCAAAACAGTTTTCTCACTTGTTTAATGGCCAACAAAAGTAATTTTTTCAATCTCATGTCTATACCTACCAGGCGCGGTCGCTTCATACATGCTTTGGTTGCTCCGCATCGCTTGTGTTCTAGAGTCAAAAATTTTTGTTTCTATCCGAAAACAGCACTGCCGCAAGTAAATTCGTACTGTCCTTTAGAGACCAGTCATAACACACACTATGAAATATACACATATATGTACACTCTTAACTTTTCAAACACTTATGAATCGCGTAAACACACCGATACCAACTACAGTGGATTCTATTCCGTTCGGATTCGTTCCGTATGGCGACAAATATTTGTATACATAAATAAATATTGAAATAATTACAACTTCACAATAAGAATGTATTCTCCTAATAATAAAGTTGTATCAATGTGTCCAAAATTTAATAAAAATGAATTGATAATTCTGGCGTCTGCTATCAGATTACTCAAACGTATTTGAGATTCCGTAAAAATAAGGTAGATGGCTCTTTCAAATAATGAAACGATTAAATGTATTAACATAAAAAAGGTAACATATAGGTTCGAAAATATGTCGCTAAAAATATCGTCGCTGTAGCATAGTTGAATAATGCACCTTCCCCGGTTTGGAAAGAGATCCAGGTTCGAATCCCGGTGGCGCAACAACAATGTTTTTTGATAAAATTGATTTTATATGTATATTTTACTAATTAATATATTTAATTCATATTTAAAATTCTGTTTTATTTTTATTTATATTTTAAATTAGAAAGATCTCTCATTACTTAAAAACAAAGTGTTTATTTGTAATGTTATTTATTTTTAGACATGTAAGTATATTATATCTACAACTTCACAAAAAATACCTCGTATTTGTCACCGTAACGTACTTCGGTGGCTTTATTCTATTAAAAGTTGTGAAGTGTCAAGCCAAGCATAACTGTTATTGAGATGATTATTTTTTAAAACATCCTTCTATCTCTAGGACTGTTACTCCAGCTGACCTCACAGTATAACTGTACTCTTATAACTTGAGGCTTAATCTTGACACGGCATTGAATTTATTATAAAAAATAATTCAAATATGAGTCTTGTATATACATATATGCTCTAATATAAACAATATCAAAATTTTCCTTTTGACTATAACTTATCTTGCACATATTTGCTTAGTTAAATTTTTTACATATGAAATTTCTCCTCCTCTTTTATATATCTGGCATTTCATTGAAAATCTTCATCGCACTGCACATAATTTATCAATTATGTTTCGTGGGGTATGTTTTTAAATTTTATATTTTATTTTTTGTCGTATTTTAATAATAAATGTATTTTTAATAGGTTTTTTATCAGTCAATCGGGACTAGTATCGGAGCATTGCCTGTTATCAGTGATGCCATGGTTCCATGCTTATGGATTCATCACGCACATAATCGCACTGAATTTACACTTAAAATACGCATTCTTTTCTAAGTTTGCCGAAGAACCTTTTCTCAAAGCAATCCAGAATTACAGGGTTAGTTAACATTAATATATTTACTGTACATATATAATGATGAGACAATTTATTAAAATAAATTAAATGAATCACCTTGGAAGATACGCAAGTTTTAAGAGATTTATTTCAAATAAAATATGAAATAATAGATGTCTCACTAACATAAAATAAATAAAATATAAAATACGACGTGAAAGTAAATAGTTAACATAGTATTTGCTTGCTGATCTCGAGTTTAGGGTTCGAGTCTCGGTTGTAACAATATAAGTATATATTTTTTCTGTTTAGGTATTTTTCTAAATGATTCGTCTAATTTGTTTTAATTATCAAATAACTATGTTCTAAAAAAAACTATATAATAAAAATGTGATTTCATTAAAAATATTTTTTTTTCAATTGGTATGTTTTTTGTTTGCATCTTTGTATTCATATTATCATATTTGGGTACATATCATCACATAATGTACATGTCATCACATTATTTACATATGGTGAGCCTGTTAGAATGTCAGAATCATATGATTATTACAGAACTGGGTAAATATGCTTAGTTCAATAGTATTTATATATATTATGCTTACCTATACCTAGCACCGGAAAAAATATATAAGTTGAATCAAAGTTTACCCAAATTTAATAAATCTTATAAATCTGGCATATATTACTCAAAGGTATTTGAGAAGTGCCGCAATAAAAGGTGATTTTTAAAAATGAAATAACAGATGTATCAATTTGAAAGAGCTGCAGCGGTTAGGTTCGAAAATGTCTCTATAACTTACTCAGTTGAAGTAGTGTAACGGTTGCGCATTTCTACGAAAAGGAAAAAAATCTGGTTCGAACCCAAAATATTTTTTCCAAAAAAATGATTTTATCTGTATAATTGATGCATTTCATTTGCATTAAAATACTACAGAATTATTTTCTGAAAAACTATAACTTCGCGACAATAATAATGTGTTATATTCAAAAATATTTTAATTTCACCGTCACAAACAAAATATACTTTTTTTTTTTTTATATTTTATTTATAACTAAGCATAATTTTTTTACAAAGTATTGCATTCAATTTTGTGAAAAAAAAGGATGATTTATTTCACCGAGTTTTTTTATTAAATTCATAACTGTAATATCATTAAATTTATTTTTTATATATTTGTGTATCTTTTTAATAATTATAATTAATACTTTCACTTTTTTATACTTATCTTCAAATCAAGTATTGTTTTTTTAATGTACCTTTTAGTCTAGTCCAGTTTGAATTTCGTGGTTTTCTATGCACATTTCATGCTCTTTCAAGACGAGACTAATAGTTAAATTGCTTTCTATAGTATATTAATATTAAAATATGTTATTTTTACGTAAATCTTGCTAAAGAGAAAGATGTCGATAGAAAGTGATTATAATAAAATGATTGATTTTTCACATTCGAGGAGAGCTGTCTAAAAAAATAATTTCTCGAGTTTCATCCAGTTTTTAAAATAATAATATTGTAAAATTAAATTATGTGTTCTCATTCGAATTAAGCAATCGAAAATTTTGTTGGCATTTTTCTCAAAAAAATTGGAGAGTATTAATTTGACTTTTCGCTGCCGCCATTTGGACTGGCCCAATGAAGCAAAAAAAAAAACAATAAAAATACACATTAATAAGATAGATATTATATTAAAAATATTTAGTGGTAAATTGTTGTGTTTTGGACACAAAACATAGTTTTAAATGGTAGTTGATTCCCTAAAAAGTGTGAGTAAATGCAATATATTAATTAAAATCGCCTATTTATACAAATACGAAGCGTTTTAAAACTATCAAAAAATGAAATACTGTCTTGCAAATTTAACGATTTATAACTCTATTAATTTTTAACATTTATTATTTTGTTAAGTACAGATTTATATCTACGATATATTTTCCTAGAATTTTCTACAATAAGGCACACTGAAAACGATTTTAATACGTCGCGGTCTTTCTAATAATGTTTTGTATTGTTTTAATTATGACAAGTAACATTCAGTTTATCAGTTTTACTTGAGTGTAAGTGTCCTATCTAAATTATTATTTAAAAAAAACTAATCTCGTGATATAAATGAATAATAAATGCGAAAAAATGTGTTAGTGTTGAAAGTCCTTCCTAATTGGTCAATTTATGTTCAAGATATGGTATCAAAATTAATTCCTCGAGTTAGACTTAAATTGAACTTATTCAGCACTTTATATGAGAATATAAAATAATATTAACGAATATTTTTAGGTGACGTTGATATTCCTGGCTCCCCCGCTATTGGTGTTCCTCGCGAAGCATCCCCTTGTAGATAAGTATGACTTATCGAGCATCATAGAAATATGGTGCGGGGCCGCGCCACTGTCCAAAGCTTTGCAGCTGGCTGTAAGCAAAAGGATCGGGGTAAAAAGAATCCACCAAGGTTACGGGTTGACAGAAACCACTCTGGCAGTGCTCCATACCAATATGGCAAAGAAAAGCAGGATTGGATCCAGTGGAAAATGTGTTCCCGGAACACTAATCAAGGTGTGTTACTCAGCAGTGGGCTGCTAATACGTTAACCCTTCCCAAACCATGCAGTAACACAGGTCTACATTATAATTAAACCTGTAATATTTCAATAAATACACGCAATATAAAATTCATATTTTAGATAATCCTAAAGAAAATATTAGCGCTTAGGAATGACTAGTGAAAATCCAATTATAAAAAGGGAATCATACAAAAATAATTATTTTTTCCATTCAATCCGTTGTCAAATTAATACGTTGGTAAAAATACCATTTGTGATATGAAAGACTGAGATCACGCACTATTTTCACGGTGAAAAGAAAAACAAACATACAAATATAATTGTCTCTTTCTCACTAATTAAACGAAGAGAGATAAGAAGGAAGGACACATTGTATAGGATTTAATGAATTCTCTAAATTATTTTAAAATCATTTTTTCAACATTGAATGCTTAATATTTAGAGTAAATTCGTGGCATTAAACCCATTTAATCTAATTAAAACATTTTTTCTAACTGTTATTTACGGTAACACGAGTTGACAGCATGGCTGCGTTCGGGTATTTTATATCACGGTATGGTAAAGGTTAACAAGGGATTCGCTATATTTCAGAGATATTCGCGGTGTACCGGGAAGGGCGGATTTTTTTATATCACTCTTATACAATTATACGCAACAATTATTAAAACAATCGAATGTTACTTAATATACTTATATTATGTAACAATACGCTATATACCGTAAAATAATTAATATCAATAGCTGAAAAATATACATACCTACCTTAGATTGCAAAAGTGAAGAATTCCACAAGATTGACGCAGAAATAAGTAGTATTCTTTTCGCTCCAATTCCATGTCTCAAAACAAAACACTAAATTGAAACTGAAGTTCTCCTTAGTAAATAATGGTACAAAGTAATACATATTAGGAACTGTCCTTCTCAAAACTGTGCACGATGTGTGAAGTATGAAGGATAATCGGTCAAAGCATCGATCACAAAAATGTTGCGTTGAACATTTAAGAACATCTGGAAGCAATATATATCAAACGTCGGCGTTTATTATTAGAATGATAAAACAGGTCGAAATTTTAATATAAGAGTAAATGAGTATATGAGATGTTTGAATAATAGTGGTTTTTCAGAATTTTCTAGTCATTTGTTAGAAAATGATCATACTTTTGATAAAAAATTGGGACTGCCTATTTTACATGTAAACAAACATTGTTAGTTTTAGATTAAATAATTTGGAATCATTGGTAATAAATAAAGCATGTAAAACTAACCAAAATATCATGAACAATCAATTAAATTTAACCACATGTCCCATTCTAATTTTTTTCCTAAAAATTATTCTAATAATTTTGTGCCATCGAGTAACAATTTAAGTTGGGTACTAAATTTATATTCTGTTATAGAAACAATATAATATATGTTTTTGATTAGTTAATGGCATCCTGAAGAAGAAAATTATATTTTTCGAAACCAGTAGATTTATTTAATTCATTAAGTGGTTAATAAAACAATGTTAACAATCTAAAATAACATTAGGATGACCTAATTAGTACAGATCATTCAATTAAAATGTTTACCACATATGTATACCATTTATCAATATGTTTTACAAATTATTTTAGGATATATATGCACATAGGAGTATATGCTTTCATCTAGATGATGACCTTTAAACTGGAATGTAAATATATATATATATATAAATAAGATTGCAGATTTGACAACTGGACAAGCATTAGGATCCAACAAACAAGGAGAGATATGCATTAAGGGTCCACTGGTGATGCCAGGGTATCTTGGAGACTCTTCATCGACCCAACTCACAATAGACTCAGAAGGTTGGCTCCATACTGGAGATATTGGGTATTATGATGATGATCAATACTTCTTCGTGGTCGACCGAGTTAAAGAACTCATAAAATACAAAGCTTTTCAGGTATGTTTTTTTTAATTTTCCCGTCAGATTATCCGTAAAATGGAAAACACTGACAACTATTTAAAAAAAAATAATTTCGCCGTTGTATAATATACAGAATGTAACAGACCTAGTCCACAATACTTTATTGGTGGATACCTGACTGAATTGCGAGTCCAAAATGTCCAAGAGATGTGGGTCTAATCTCAACCATGTCAGAGGTATAAGCATTTCAAAAAAAAAGTAATTATGTGATTATTTTAAATAATATATTGAATACAAAAAATTAAAGGTCATCAAATTTCAAGCGACTAGACTATCTTTTGTTAGATGATTTAGGATCTGAAGCAAAGAATTTCGCAAATATTTAATTCGATGTTCGTAGAATTCAAGCGGTTTTATAAAAATTTCAAACAATAATATTTTGCAGAATTTGTACACATTCCTAGACCATTTTAGACGCGTAATACAGTCAGGTATCCACCCATAAAATATTGTAGCCTAGGTCTGTTACACCCTGTATAATATATCTCGCATATTTTTGCAGGTACCTCCAGCCGAAATAGAAGCAGTCCTTTTACAAAACCCTGAAATCAGAGATGCTGGAGTAATTGGACTACCTGACGAAACTTGTGGTGAACTACCCCTAGCGTTTATTGTCAAGCAGCCAGGGTCTGAGCTAACGGAAAAACATGTCAAAGACTTCGTTAACCAAAAGATTTCTCATCACAAGAGACTTCATGGAGGTGTTATTTTTGTAGAAGAAATACCTAAAAACCCCAGCGGGAAAATACTTAGGAGGGAGTTGAGAACTATGCTGAAACATTTGTATAAATCAAAACTTTGAAACGGAAAATCACTCAAATAATTTGTGGACTTGGTCTGTTACACCCAGTAAAAATTGTATATTTTATCGAAAGATTGATTTTTTCTTTATATCATTCTAAATAATTCAACTAACATCTTCTTATCTAATTTTTTTCCCCTTGTTATATTTTATTTATAAACAAAAATGGTTTGGCAAAAAATAAAATTATAGTGAATATATATTTATTTAAGAAGAAATAAAAAAAAATAATACAGGTCCTAAAATATACCTGAGTTGTAAATTTACTTAATATTAATATTACTCCCAAATATTTCACAATTGAAACCACTGACCAGTTAATGAATAGACATGAAATAAAGTGTATATATAGGGGTTTGGAACATTAGTTGCGGGATGAGGGGCATTCTACACACATTCTTGGTAGAAACATAAATCATGACACATTTATGCAACAGTAAAAGTATTCACTGTACGAAAATTAAATCTTTGCGTAAACAAGATGTATTTTTTACATTAATCGCACATTACAAAAGTCGCGTAGCTATTTGATTGCGCAAGTGATACCAAAATCATCACGTGGGTGACACCAAAATGAAAATATTGGGACAAGAAATTTGCGTTAGTTCATGTATGTGGTTGAAACTCTTTAATGTATCAATTTGATAAATAAAAGACTATATCGTTTGCGGATGACACAGCTTTAAAATAAATTGCAGATTTGAGTTTGGTTAAATTGATGAATCGTATAGATGTTGGAACATAATCTACTAATAAAGAATACCAATTATGTATGTTTTCTATAAAGCCAACACATAAACCACATTCTTAATGTAAAAAACACTCAATAACTATACTTTAAAACTCATAGTTCAACAATGTACATACAATGTACATACATACATACAATGTACATACATACATACAATGTACATACATTGTTGAACTATGAGTTTTAAAGTATAGTTATTGAGTGTTTTTTACAGTCAGAATGGGGTTGAGGTGTTGGCTTTATAGCAAACATACATAATTGGTATTCTGTATTAGTAGATTATGTTCCACCATCTAGACGATTCATCAATTTAACCAAACTCAAATCTGCAATTTATTTTAAAGCTGTGTCATCCGCAAACGATATAGTCTTTCATTTATCAAATTGATATCATACGTATTAGGAATAGAAGGTACGCCAAATATCAGGTTCACTGGCTTTGTTCTAGTTTGGCTTTGTTCACAATCTGCGTTATTAGGTGGTTTTCAAACCGTACAAGTGATGTTCCACGCACTTGATAGTCAGCACTATAAATGTCAACTCTTGAGAGGCAAATATTCGAGAAACCTAAATAGCTGGCGGTCAAAGCGGAACCGAAAAACGTCATAAACACTAAAACAATATGTTATTTAAGAATGCCAAGAATTTCAAAATTGTTAACATTTGTACGGAACTTCAACGTGGTAATATAATTTGCGATAAGGTAAAAAATTTAGGTACCATATTAGATTGCACCTAGTCTACAATATTTTATTGGTGGATACCTGAATAAATAATACCTGGCAAATGTTTAAAGAGTATGTACAAATTCTGTACCGTTACGGAAAATCTTCAATAAAAGTCAATCAAATATTTAAATCAATTGAAATAATCACATAACTACCAGGCGCGGTCGCTTCATACATCCTTTGGATGCTCCGCATCCCTTGTGTTCTAGAGTAAAAAAGCTTTGGACATTTTGTTTCTAATCGAAAACAGCACTTTTCTTTTTCAAATTTGTTCTTTAGAGACCAGTCATAACACACGCTACGACACGGCGCGCGCACGGAGCGAGTTGAAATACATATACATACATTCTCAACTTTCGAACATTTATGAATCGCGTAAACACACAGATACCAGCAACAGTGGATTCTATCATTCGTTCCGTATCCACAAAGTTTGAAAGTATTCGATATTCAGTTCTGCCTGTCAAGGTCTTCGAACACTGTATACGCATTCGTTAACAGCATCCAACGTACAAAAAACATTTTAATGCTTATGGATATAATGCACAAAATAGCATACATATTGCGAAGCGAGCGGATTGTTTTGAGAAATTTGTTTGTGTGACCCATTTTATGTGTTATATTTGTACATTTTATAGTATGTAGATATAAACTTGTCATCCAGCATCTTTTCTACAAACAGACACCGACCGCTACTGATAACTACGAGTATATTATACTAAAATGCTTATATCTCAATATGGTTGAGATTAGGCATTAAATATTTTCGACTCATATTTTTAACCTTTACCATGCCGTGATATAAATTACTCGTACGCAGCCATGCTGTCAACTCGTGTTACCGTATGGAATTAGAGTTCTATTAGCCTTTAAATGTGAAAAAATGGTTAATGCCATAAATTTACTTTAAGTATTGAGCATTAAATATATTAAAAATATGTAATATTATAATTCGGAGCATTCATAAAGTTATGTATAGGAGGTTGCATTATATAATACAACCTTCTATTTTATCTATCTTCATTTAATTATTGAGAAAGAGACACCATTATGTTTGTTATTATTTTCACTGTGAAATTAATGTGCGATTTCTTTCTGTTTTGCCACAAATGGTATTTTTGTTAACGTATTCATTATACAACGGAATGAATTAAAAATATTTAATTTTATAGGATTGATTGATTTTTCACTAGTCATTTCTAAGCGTAAATATTTTCCTTTGTGTATGTTGCGTATATTTACAGAAATATTACAGATTTAATTAGAGCGGTAGACCTGTGTTGCTGCATGGTTTGGGAAGGGTTAATATAATAATATATTGTGCACTAGGTGTGTTAGATATATGCAGTTAAATTGATCTGATTTTAGATTGAAAATATAGATACGGAAAATATGAGCAGAAAATAATGAACGAATCCACCAACATAAATAATTGAGGTTCTGGCTGAATGAGCAACGGAATCACTCGCAAGAGATCAAAGTCGGAGTAGAAATGGCGCAAAACTGGTTTCTCAAAATGCGAGACCTACTCTTTAATATAGACATTGATCCAGATCTCTGCTAACGCACATTTTACGATGTTATATTTTTTCAGAACTAATTATTTTAATATCTTCCAAAGTATTTTCATTTAAACTATTTCTATCGTCTCGTAAAATAACTAGAATAAAAGAATAACTAAAGTGGAGAGTAAGATTGTGTTAACGCACGTCTTTGAACATGTACTGAACCGAAATAAACCGGATTTTTTTTTTGGTTCAGCTCTGGTTTTCGTTTCGACAAAAATAACTGTTTACTGCGGTTTCCGTTTTGATGCCCTGATTACACGAAAGTTAGTTAATTTTTTTCTTTTTCATAAATTCCAAATTTTATCTACATTTCAGCAATGGATAATTTGATTTATTAAATAAACAATTTACAGACCTTATTAATTAAAAAACTCCTATTAATAAAAGATGAGTGAACCTTTGACATGCGGAATATTTTTAGTAAGTTCTTTAAGTATTTAATTTTCAAAATTTATTAAAGTGAGTAGTTTTTTGAAAAAATATTAAATATAAACAAGATATATCTGTTGTTCGTTGTCGCCTACTAATACTGATCGGTGAGCATTATATTAAAATGTATTATTTACTATAAATACATAAACCACAAACATTTAACTATGGTGCAGAGAATTTTAAGAGGAAAGTGAAGTATCAGAATTCGCTTACGTATAATATCCTGTTGTATCAGTATCTTGTAACGTAATTTGAAAAATTATTATGAATATACCCTATATATAGAAACAAAAATTTGAGTATTGAATTAAGAGGAAGTAGATGATCGTATAAGAAAGAATGGGTTTGTAAATACAGTATTATTGAAAAAAAACATTGCATTGCATGCATTTAGTATTATTCGTAATGAATATGTTGTGACTATGGCTTCTGAAAACCCGGGATTTTGAAAACCGCCGGGTCCGGGTCCGGGTTCGGGTCCAAAATTATTATAATATAGATTTACGAAAAAAAACGTTTTTAAAATGTTTATTGCAAATAATAATATGTATGATAAAAAAAAACAAAGATTTATACGAGTACACAGCTTTTACACATACATTTTAAAAATATACATATATTAAGGTTTTTATTTTAATTTAATATTTCTGACACGCAAATAATATTGAAGAATTAATCTTGTGAAAAGTGTTTGCTATCGCTGACATATTGCTTCCTAAGCAAATACCCAAATGTGACTTCCGTGGTTTAGAAGATTATCCTATGTTACCTTAGTACATTAATAAAAATGCGTAACAAAATTAACGAGAGAATTTCTGCAAATGGAGGACATTTTGATGAATTTTAGTTTTCTAATGAATGACTGCCCCGCTATCCTCTCAAAAAAATTTAAACTATCGCCTTAGGCAATAATTTGGCAACTCTAATTCTAAATTCTAACTGTCAATAAATGTATCGTCCAACTTTGCTGTCAAGGTTGATGATTATCGCACGTCGCCGATTTTGCGCGTTTCCTAGATATGTTTTTCAATATGTAATATGCTAATAATACAGCATTTTTAAAGACTAATTTATAAATAAGATATATACTTGCTAATCTAACAATTAATATGCACATTGGCAGACGAGTATTGACTATCTGTATGTTTAATCGCTCACATGCGAAATATCATCGGTGTCAGTTTATCAAGTGGAGTGTTTGCACGCGTCGTGTTTCTACTAGTGAGGTAATACGAGTGCGATAAGAGATTTTAAGTTATTGACTCGGTGAATTGGTTAGTTCCACACCTGTAGGCTACAAGTGCACTCAATATTATGGCCGATTCAAAGTTCATTATTAGCGGGCCGCCGGAAATCGAGGGGCCCCTGGATATATCTTACAGTGAATACCTCTTCAGACAGTTGAAGGAGCATGGAGATTCTACTGCTCAGGTTTGTTTATTTTTAAGTCAACATTATTTTATCAACACAGCATAATTTTTGCCTTAAGTTGATTCGTTGATTGTTCGTGTAATGAACAGTTAAGACGAAAATACAGTAAAATGCATAATTTATGAAGATCAATAGGTATAATAGCATGTTTTAATTATTTGATGATTATTTTATGTAGTATTCATTCCTATTTCATTCATCAACATTATTTTCAAGAGATATTTATCTTTGTTGCTGATAATTGTGCTATTTATAATTCTGCATTTATTAGTCTATTAAGATTACATTTTGTAATGGTTGATATTTGAATATGCCATAGATACATTGGGGAAGGCAGTAGGGTGACCAGATTTCAGTTATGTAAACAGAATCGCAAAATATTTTAACATAAAAAAAATGCGTAGCAGGTGAAAAAATTTCTTGGTTCAAAGTCAAACAAATACGCTCAAATTGAATGTTTTTTAAAACATCTTTCCATGGGAAACGCACACGTTTTGTCTTTTTTCATGTCCTATAAACACATTCAGCCACCATGAATACGCTAAGCTTTAACTCTCAATTAAATCATAATTATAATATCAGATTCTTTCAAATCTCGTTATATTTTTATTAGTTTCATTGTTGACAATTGTATTTGTATGCCTGGAATTGCTTCAAGTCCATTCAAATCCTTTGTTTTGGTTTCAGAGTATACCAAGAATCTAGTTTCACACAAGTACGTGCTGGCGAATAGCAACGATACTTAATACAATACAATCATTAATTTTTTTATTTGTTTGCTGAATTTTTAATTTTACCCATAGATCCCTGAGGTTCCATGGAACACCATTTGGAAAACATTAACTTAATTAAGATGTTGACTTGTGCCGAGTGCGAGATTATCATCTATATCAGTGAGCGAGAATTGCGGCTATTATTTAAAACATATTTTTATTACCAACTTACGGTTAAGTTAATTTTAGCATACCCCAGATAAATTATAACAAAACCCAGAGCCCGAAGTGTTGCTGTATCTGTGACTGAAAGTAGAAGCTTGGGTGAAACCCTGAGACCTGGTCACCCTAGAAGGCAGAGGAAGAAAATACATTTCTGTTCTGACACACTTCTCTCACTTCATCTGTTATGTTTGCTGGTTTGAAAAATCCATTAAATACACATTTTTTCTCTGTATTAGTGAGATTATTTACTAAACTGTAAACTGCCATTGTGCGTATTTTCCAGATATGCAATGCTACTGGGAACGTGTCCACGTATGCACAGATCCTGCAGAGGAGCGTGAATCTGGCAGTTTCCCTACGGAAGTTGGGTGTGAGGCCTGGAGATGTCCTCGCTCTATCGTGCGAAAACAGATTTGAGTTTACAGTGTGCGCTATCGGAATCATGTTTGCCGGTGCCGTTAACGCAACTTTGAATATTCTTTATAGCAGAGGTGAGTTATTGAAATTAATTTATTTGAATTATGATACTGTTGTATTACACTACACCAAATTAATATTACAATATCATAGGAGAGTAGAACCTAAATATAACAGACTAATGCGGGTGAGGGAGTGTCTGTTAAAGCCGAAAATCCGTTATATAATGAGGTGGTTTTCCGAATGCGCTTTATTTATTGAGAAAATAAATGGCACAATTCATGCATACACAAGGCCAGTAATGTTCCTATAAACGTATTAAAAATATTATGTAATATTAAAAAATACTGATGAGGCATGTATGAAAATTTAATTTCACAATAAAATTTTTTCTATTATCTAAATGTAAATAAACAACAAATAAAATCCTATTTATTCTTTTTCGGATGATATATCCAAACACATCCGTTATGGAGTGATGTTAATGTTTTATTTGGTGTCAAGGCGCTTGCTTTCAGTAATCCTACTTTAAAAAACCCATGAAGTTTTGTTTGAATTTTTGAAGTCTGCTGTTTTGTAATTAACTCTCTAAAATGACGTAAATGGGTGAGGAAATTTTTCTCGGTATTTTCATCCCGTAGTGAACTGATTTTACTCTCTGATATCCAGTAGTAAAAACGAGACTGATGGTTAAATATGACAGACTCTTTACAGCTGTTTCAAAAGTCATATATCGCATCGATATTTTGAAATTTACAGTATACGACAATTAATCATTCAATATCTCGCTATTTTATTAATGAGAGTGTGTCCCCAGGGGTGAATAAAGCCACAGATAAAGTAGAAAATAGAGCACATTTTATGATTATTCGCATTGTCACACTGAGTTTGACAGTAGTAAATTTCATGTACCGACAACCCACAAAGGATTTTTACTATGGGCTTTAGTAAAAAGTTACTATAGTAAAAACTTACCATGGTAAAAATTTACTACTGATCACACAACCGGTCCTTAGACCATGTGCACTCTTAACCATCTTTACCTTATGTATGAATAATTGTAGGAATTCTAACACTTAACTTATTTTTTTAGTGGAATGTCACATAAAAATATAACTATGTACTAAACTAAACTCCTAATTTGGTAGGCCCATAGATTTAGATTTTTATTATTTTAATTTTGTAAATGGTAATGACAGTTGGTATTAATAATATGGATACTAATTATTATTTTACTCTCGTATTTCTTTTCAGTAAAACATTTATTAATGGATCACATTGACAGCGGCATCTAATATTTGTTGGCGATATTATCAGCAACAGCTCAGCTACAAAATTATTGCGCGTAAAATCATAAAATGAAACTCATTAAGTATACATTATTATCGCACATAAAATAATAAAACAGAACTAAATTATAATTATACAAACGTGTCAGTAATATTAACATGGATGAATTATGTCCACATAATTAACAAGTATACACATGTGTTAGAAATATGTTCTGTGGGAGAATATTATATAAAATGTATAATTTTAATTGTGCGTTTGATAGTTGGATTATTAATTCAAAAATGGTTTAAAGATAGTCTAAAAAATGTGAATAATTGTATAATTAGCAAAATTTGAATATGTCCAAGAACACACAATTACTGGATTTTTACCTACAAAGGCACTGTTATTAAACAAATATCAGATATCTCATAGAGACAAAAGTTATTTTTTATTATATTTAATGGAAAATATATGGAAGTATGGGGTAATTACAGGGCTTACAGCCTGTCTTCGGCTGGCTTAAGTGATCACTTTATATATGTACATATATAACGTTCACAAATTCTTACCCCTCAATCTCCACATTTGTCAAATTTGTTGAAAGTTGTCTATATGTTAGTATGTAGACTCGCTTCGAGTGCCACTACACCATCGCCATCTATTGACCAAAATTGATAATTCATTTTTCCTTTTTTTTTAAACAGCACATGTCGTCACTAAGAGATTCTGATTTTTTTTTAAAATTATTTTAAAGCAATATTCTTTATCTGTAAAATGTTTTTTAACATATTCTAGAATAAGCCTAAAAAATCAATATTTTTCAATTTTTTATATATTTTCTTATTTTGACCAGTATATTATATTAGTAATATTTGAATATGTCCAAGAACACTTTCATATTTCCGTATATTTTCCATTAAATATAATAAAAAATAGCTTTGTCTCTATGAGATATCTGATATTTGTTTAATTGTATAATTATCTATTTGGTATTTTAACTCGGATCTTGGGTACCAGGAATGACTAATAATTCATCAACAGTATTCAATTCAATATTGCAGTAATAATTGCGATCATATTATTATGATCCGTGTCCACAAGTGTGATCTTTAAGAGATTTTCGACTCGAGACAATCTCTGCGATACATTCATTGCAGGCAACTCTCAGTTTTCGTAGTCTCCGTGTACACACCATGTCTCAAAAATTTGCCATTTCGTGCCTTACTTCATGCTCGTTACGTATGTCACATTTCAAATGTCATTGTCATTCATTAGTTCAGTGATTTTGAAAATCCCCAGCATCAGTTAAAACTGAATAAATGTATCTATTTGAACGCCTTATATTAATGTTAATATTTAATAACTTATGCTAACTTTCAGAATAGATAGTTGTACGCATCTATGGTGGTTTTAGATAACGTATCATATCTCATCAGATCAAACGTTGTGTACACTGATTAAAGTTATTGTCTTGTACCAATATCAAGCTGATCTCTAAGTTTATCTTCAGAACAAAATCTCAACACGTGTATACGGTATTGAGATGTATCTCAACTTAATCTCTATTCTTCTGTGGAAACAAGCCTTTACAACTCCTGGTATAGATAAAATAGTCAATATACAACAATATATTGTTTTAAATATGTCAAACTATGTTTAGTGTGTAGTTTTTTTCTATCTGTAACATTATTTTTCATATTGTACCTAATATTTAATAAATTTTTTTTTAACATATTTAAGAGGTAAATCCTTGTCAAAATCTCACTTGCACACTGTACGGTTTAAAGTAAGAGTAAAGAAATACATATATATGTATATATTACTTGTTAAATAATAACATATATAAGAAGATATTGTTGAATATGTGAATGCAGTACATATTTGCTTCACTATCTCTTATAAAATATTATAACATTGGTTATCACTAAAAATACTTTGAAGTTATTTAGTTATTTATAGTAGTTGATTAGATAGAGTCCAATGTATCATTTAAAATTTAACCTTATTAATAAAAAAATATTGATTAATGACATCTCATTAATCAATCAATCACTATTGTGAATTTATCACTTAATTTATTAAATCACATGCTTATGTAATATCAATAATCAACTAAACTAAATAAATTCACATTAGATAAGTGAAGTTGCAATTATTCAGAACATACTGTTTCTTGATAATTAAACGAAAACACCAAGGAAAAAATGTAAAGGACAAGCGTTTAAAAATACAAAGTTGCCATCAGAACTCAAACCCGGGATACATCTATTGCCAGTATATTACTCCCCCAGATGCATTGAACAAATCTGTTGAGATTAACAAGACTCGTATAGCTCGACTTGGAGGGTCGTTCATTTTAAAAACACCACATAGAAAAACAAAAAAATGCGATCTGGTATATTTTCTTAAAAATTTGTTGTTAACCTTGGTTAATGATTGCGTGTTGTGTTTCATTTTAGATGAACTGATTCACGCGATGAACATCTCCAAACCGAAGATGGTATTTTGCTCACCCTTTACACTCTACAACATAGTGGACGCCATCACCGATGTTCCATTCGTCCAGAACCTTATCGTTATTGAAGAGAAGGTGACCGAGCCGTCCATGCTTCAGTTTGAAGATCTTGTCAAGGAGCCGGTAGATATCCATAGATTCAAACCCGTCAATGTAGGCATTCATGATCCAATTGCTATACTGTGTTCATCAGGGACAACCGGCCTGCCGAAAGGAGTGGTTCTCACACATCACAACTTCTCAATTTGCAATGGCCACTTAATGTAATCACACATTTATTATTATTAATTATTATTATTATCTTCGACTTAGGACTTGTCCGTGAACCGTGGCGTGTTTGCGCTCAGGTGAGGTAGACTCCGGAGCACATCCTCTGGGACTGTGTTATTATGATGCACGTGAGATCATGATAGCGGGATTAGAAGGAATAGGTCATCCGGTCCCCCGAAACGATGACCTATTAAGAAATGAAAGGAATCTTGGACATTTCCAGGATTTATTAGGGTGTGGGTCTCCTGCTGGGGGTTGCTAGGATGGGCAATGCCTGGAAGAGCAGTGGCTAGAGAGACCTAACGGAGCATTCTACTAGCTCTCCCTCGCACTCTTGCGACCAGGACAGGGCGAATTTCTGCCGGACTGTGACCGAGTTCTGCGACTGAAACACATAAATGTGACGTCTACCCTCCCCTTTTGGGGGTGTGTGATTTCTATAACTTCTTTCTGGCTGCCTTTTGAAATTAACGTGACAACAAGTCTCTCAGGTATAGTTCAGGTATGACGATACTGGAGCCAACCTATGATGGTATTATGACGATATGACTGAATGTAATAAAATAAATATAAATATATATATTTATGATGAATCGAAACGAGGGTGAACAACTCTCAAAACGATTCGGGATAGGGTGTAAATAAATCAATATTATTATTATTAAGAGAACACATTATTATTGTAAAGTTGCAGTTTTTCAGAATATAGCTTTTAAATTTAATGTAAGTTTGAAAATTTGTCGTCAACTTACTATGTTGGTGTAGAGTAATCGGTTAATGCATTTCCCCAGATAGGAAAGGATCCAGGTTCGAATCCCGATAGCAACAAAAATATTTTTTCATTAAATTGAATTTTCCTATATACAGTGGGTACCTCGGTAAACGTCTTTTTTAATATAAGTCCAATTTGGTTTACGTCCTGTTTGGTATTCAACATTTATTTGGCAACAACTCGCATGCGTCAAATGGTGCACGCTTATGTCCTCGGTCTCCTTCGGATTTTGGAGAGGGGGCATCCCTGCCACGACTGCCCACGAGCACACGTTATATTTCTACCATTCGATGAACGACGCGCATTATAACTGTGAATTTCACATGATTTTGTTTGTAAATTCATTGACCATGAGTTCTAAGAAAGTTAAATGAGCCGTAATAGCATTGACTCGAATAACCAGACAATGTCACATTTCTGAAACATCCCGAGGAGAAAGCAGAAGCAAATTTCTTTTGACAGATTTTTAGTATTTAAACGTCTAACCAGATAATCGTCAACCTGTTAAATTTTCATTTATTTAATTTAATTGCTTTTGTATTTATATATTTTAATATTGAGCCGTGTTTAATGTATTTTATACAACCCCATCAATGCATAATATGCCAATAACAATATGATTTTTTTTCATGGGGACGGATTAATCATTTTACCTTTATTTCTTATGGGAAAAATTTGTTTGGTATATGTCCTGTTTGGTATGAGTCCAAAGATCTGGAACAGATTAAGGTCGTACACTCATCTTTCTAATTAATACATTTAATTTGTATTAACATTTTTTTTATTGATGTCTTAAAAATAATGAACATAAAAATAAATTATTATCATTTTATTGTTTTTATATTTCACAACAATCAGTAAACATTGATTTTGTGGAATATTAAATTGTTTACTTTTCCAAAAAAAGTTCTATTGTCTCATGCTTCTGTTATGTACAGAACAAATACTGTACAGTGGAACCTCTATATTTATCATTAATCTTTTCCTGGGGGTCTAACGAATATAGAAACAATTTTTCCCGTAAGAAATAGTTGAAATTCAATCAATTTATTTCCAACTCCTAAAAATGGTACAAAAATGAAATAAATGTTGTTTAAACTTTAACTTTATTGTACTAAATAGATATACTACTGTGGTAGAAGTAGAAGAGGAGGAGGGTTAATGTTAAGAACAAGAGTTGCTATCAATTAAAACAAAATTGCCAATAGTAATTCCAATTCTGATCACAGGGTCCGTTTTGCCGATGATTCGGTAGCATTCGATTTAGCAAGGAACTTGTCCAATGTTGTCTGTTTTTGTCTGCTCTGTAAAACTTTCCTGAAATAGTCAATCACATTATCGTTTAATGCATTTATATGTTGGTTGACTGTAGCAATATTTGGGTGCTAATTTTCCACCATATTCTGCACATTGGCCCTCAACCAATTCCTCTACATCCTCATTATCGACATCCAAACCCATAGATCTTCCCAGGCACAATGTCACACGGCACGAGGTCACTTTAGTTTTTGAAAATAATTACGAATATTACGCGAGCAATTAGGGCAAAATACACAAAGCAGACTAACTACAGCTACCTAATACGTTTAGCTGATTGGCGTACAATTGCAGCGCCAGTGCCGGCGGTGGGAGTGATGACAAATACGGAAAATACGAAAAACAAATATGGGGGAAAAAATTGTCATCAAAATGTGAAGATTATCGAATATTACGAATATGGAGGTTAACGAATTTAGAGGTTCCACTATATTTCAGTTTTTCATAATGTGTTTCAGGTGCTAGTATTTATCGAAGGGTATAATTTTTCAGGTACTAGTATTTAAGATAGACATATATTAGATAGAGAAGATTCATGATGTACTCGGTCAATGTATAAAAACTCAGGTTGTTGTTATACAGTTGATTTATTCCAGAGAACTAATGTTAAAAATATGTGATACCGAGCGGACATGGTAAAAATAGAACATTATACAAAAATAAATTTAATCAAATGACCTACATGCACTTGCGTAAAGACCTGCGTATTGAAGCGTCTACATAGTAAACAGTCCGGGCGTTTTTAAGATGATATGAACTCGAACGCAAATATACGGCAATATGTTATTTACTTCGTCCATGTGTTACTTTATTGGCCGTTGGCGCGGTAAATGTGATATAGCATTTGAACATAGCGCTTCCGTTTTAGACAGATCCACATGGTGATTAATTTGTCTAAATATTTCATCATGTTGAAACATGTCCGTAACAGCATCCTTTTTGGTTTCCAGGGATTCGATGATTAAAAGATCAACTGATGAGCAAAAGTGTTTACTAATGATAATGCCCTGGTTCCACGCGTATGGTTTTATAACACATCTCATATCTCTTAATTTAAAACTAAAATATGTATTTTTAGTCAGATTTGAAGAAGAACCCTTCCTCAGGGCCATTCAAAATTACAAGGTGAGTACTTTATTGAAATACATTGAAATCTCAATCGATCGGTCCTCGAATAATCGTTTTCCCGCGTGTATAGTTTATTTCTTCCAGTCCCGAGAATTCATTTCATATAAAACATCCATGATCGCATAGATCGTTCCTCATGCATCATTGATCTTTTAAATTACGCAGCATACTTCGTAGCTAAATGCCTGGTTTCGATTAATGGTACTCGTAAATAACGAGCGGAACATTCGAGAGAGAGAAAGAGAATACTGCTACTAACTGTCCCTTGATATTATACAGTACAAAGTTTAATTTATTTTTTTGTTTCTGTGGAGCCTTCTAATTTTTTATTCATTTAAACACATTCATTTACATGTGAAATATGTATCTTTTTTAGAATATACATTAAACATTTAAGTATGAAAAACGTAACTATTTCTATATTCCCACATTTGTAGTTTATTCCAATGGGTCCCTTTAAAAACGATATATAGAAATTTCACTGTACTTGAATCTTGTTTTTCATATTTTATTTTATTTTAATTTCGTACTCTTACTTCACAGCACGGTAAGGCAATCATTAAAAATGTTAAAATATTGAGGAAATGTATCTTGAGCACATTACAGCTCATTTTGTGCCACATTTGCAATCTTGTTTACTTACTGTCCCGCCTGATTCAATATACATATCACTTGAGTCAAGTTACAAACCCATCTTTCTACTCTACCTATATATCCTTTCACTCTATCTAACTATATATCCTTTAATCTATCAGGCGCATGCCATCAGTACATTGAAATAAGCTGTTCGTAACTACAGGGTGGCCCAAAATAAGTGAGAACTTCTCGTAACACATGAGTTATTTCAAAACATAATATAATTAATTATAATTCTTAATATAATTTTTTTTGCACAATATTTAGCTAATCAGAAATCATCAAAACACCCCATAAATCTGCTGGGTTTAAATCTGAACACGTGCCTGGCTCGATGAAATTAACATTCTCATGATGGAGAAAGTTGACTGTATTTCTGGCTGTGTGAGATGGAGCTCCATCCTGCTATAATGTCCAGTTATACTGTTTAATGTCTAACTATACTCCAGGCTTTTTTTTAAACTCTTTGATGATTTTCCTAGCACCCCAACATTTTACAATTCGCAAATTTTTGATCAGAATACGGTCTTCTACAGTGATTTTTGTCATTCTGGGCAACAATTTGAAAAACCTAAATACAAACAATGGGAAAATTACTAATCAAAGGTGGCGACCGGAAATTGTCGAAATAAAACGTAATATCGGTAAATAGGTAAGTAAGTAAATTAGTAAACTATTTAAGCTATTGTTGATATAGTTAAACTAATTTTGATGTAATTATATCACATTTTACAAAATGTTCTCACTTTTTTTGGACCTTCCTGTATATATTTTGTGAAATAAACCAAAAATAAATATCTGACAGAACATTATGATACATTCAAATCTGAATAAAAAGATAATAATCGTGAAATGAATATTACGAGATATATATTTTGTGGAAACTCCAGTTAGTACAGCCTATTTCAAAGTATGTATATACTGACTGCACGCCGCTACAATCTATCCACCATTTCAGACTCCCTTCCCACTCTTCTACGTTCACCTCTAAATTCAGTCATCAGCCTGAACAATCTCCTTCTTGAATCCACTTTCCAACCCTCTTTTAACTGTAACCATTTGTAAACTCCAACTTTTAGACTTACTAGCTCGAATTTGTTCTCTTGCATATATATCTGAATGGACTACTATCCCCTAGAGACCAACTGACCCAAGTCCTATTTCTTACATACCAACTTTTTAATTCAGTAAATGAAACCCCTCCTGCAACAACACTATATCGATTTTTACAAATGTTGATAGATACACGGAGCTTTGGTCTTCTTGGATGATATCTAGTGTACTACCTTACTTAGATAGTATTTTTGATTTATTTATATGGTTGTTTAATATACCAGATGCCCAAAAAGATATACAAAATTGTGGCATTCATAACTCAGATCTGTCCAAAACCGATACACAATATTGTTGCAGGGATGGTCTCAAATGTTTACTCCAATTTATCATTTCCAATCATCAATTTATTTTTCACAATTAAAGGTTACAAAGTCAATGATAGAAACGGAAAGGCTGAAAATGATATTGAAAGGAGGGTGACTGCTGGGAACAAAGTGAACGGCACTTTGAATGGAATAATATCTAATGGGGACTTGTCGACCAAGGCAAAACTGGCGGTACACAATGGAGTCCTTGTACTGAGACTGATGTACAGAAGTGAGGCCTGGAGCTGACAGAAGAGGAACAATAGTAGACTGAAAAAGTGGTGAAAAATGAAGTGAAGCGGTGGCAAATTGGATTGCTAAGGTGGTTTGGTCATATGGAACAGATGAATGAGGAGAGAATAGTAAGAAAGATATATGACGCAAGTGTTGATGACACCAGAAATAGAGGATTTCCGTGGAATACTTGGCACGACCAAGTGAACCAAACATTGGAAGATGGTCCTGTTAGAAGCCTTAATAATCAACGAGCTTGTGCAAGAAGATGTATGAATGTGGGTGAGACGAGAATAGTGCGGATAGATAATAGATTCTGCCTACCCCCGCGAAGAAACGGCGTGATGGTAAGTAAGTCAATGCTTCCGGTCTGGTTTTTAATATCAAAAATGTTGCATTTTTTTTCATTTAAAATACAGACTGAATTTTTTTTACAGATTACCATTACATTCTTAGTACCACCATTGATGGTTTTCTTGGCGAAGCACCCGCTAGTGAGTAAATTTGATCTGTCGTCTTTGCAAGAGATTTGGTGCGGGGCTGCGCCGCTCTCCAAAGAGTTACAGGTGATGGTCACTAATAGGATTGGGGTGAAGCGTATCAAACAGGGATACGGTATGACCGAAACAACTCTGGCTGTCACCCATAGCGATGCTGATACGTTGAATAAACATGGCTCTTGCGGACAAGTTGTACCAGGAACAAAGATTAAGGTAAATAATTGCCATACTATTAGTTACACAATGCTTTAAAATGGGTAATTATTAATAAAAGTGTTATTAGTAGGAAGATGTAGAGAACTAAATAATAGCTTGTATTGCTGCTAAATGGATCGACTAAACTATTCAAGACAGCGGGCCTTAGTTTTTACTATTACCTAATTTTTTAGTTTCTAGTTAAACAACGTAGACCAGCTTTCTTAACCTTTTGCATGCTACTCTCAATCCTGAGTTTCTAATACCTACATGCAGTACATTTTTTTGAATACCCAAATATGCATTAAATACCATATTTTTACGAGTATAAGTCACACCCATGTATAAATCGCACCCTAAATTTATGAACAAAATTTGTTGATAAATATTACTGAACATATAGATATCTATTAGATCTTATATTTAAAGAGTACAATGCCCTAGACATAAGACAAATCTATATGTTGATACTCATCCAATATTTCCATGCTAACAACTCATCCCAAACAATAAATCATGGATACAACACAAGACAAACAACGAACATCTACATACTAGTTCTGAGAGCAACAACAAAATTTTATCAAAGATTCTGCATGTTCTTAGCTCCGAAACTGTACAACACACTAACACCAACTGGAAATCGTTCACTTCCAATAAGATTACACAAATATGGACCCAATATATGATCCAATTAGGTTGAGATCAATCAGAAGCATCGCTATTCAACATTCTAACATAATTATTATTCAATACCTACCTACACTAATAATTCACTAGTTCTACAACACTCACTACATTTTTTTTTTCTCTACTTTTATTTTTATTCCTGTTAAATCTTTATCTTTCTTGAATTAAATTACACCACACAGTATGAAAAAAAACTGGCTACTTTAACACAGGCGGCAGTCTAGCAAAGTAGCCAGGACAGTGCTGTATATGTCAGAGGTGGAGTCTACTCCATCCCACACAATGAACTACGAGTATTATACGTAATTGCAATATAATTGTATCTTGTGTTTATCATGTTATATTATAATATATTCACCTCTGTTACAACAGACACACGTATGTCAATAAAGTTTAATAAATAAATAAAAAAAAATATTACTGAACATTGTCAATGTCTGAATCGGCGCTTTCTTCATAAATTGCGTCATCTTCAGTCCCATCCAGCATGTTATTTTCGATACTGCTGTCTAGTGTCACGTCTGTCCATAGTCGTTTATCATAGATAGGACAAAAGATGAAAAAGCAAATATGTTTTACATGTACCTAAACAATGTGCAAATATTTTATAACTTGCAAATTTGACTTGCAATGCATAAGTCCTAGGTTTATTCTCGTAAAAATACGGTAATCAAAATAGACCACTATTGATACGGCCACGAACAAAAGCTGATTCATACCTTGTCAACTGTTGATACGGTAGCATTCAATAGGTTAAGAAAGTCAGCGCCAGTTAGAGAAAATTATTTTTAATTTAATTAATTTTTTTGCAGCTCTAAGTATTTGAAAGTAAAAATCTTTTCCTCTTTATTAAAGGCATGTTTTTACGGGAGGATATCATAAACTAGTTACCTATGTGAAGTAATCTCAGAAATACTGGTACTTATGTGAAGTAAATAGAAAAATATACGCAAATCCATTACCGTAATTAAATATTAACTCGTTTATAATTTATTATATTCTAAAGTTCATCATTGTTTTGGTGGGTTCCTCATTAATAACAATAATATTTGTAATGGTTTTTTTCTAAAATTAATAAAATCTCATAAAAGATCAAATCATTTCAAGATAAAATCATTAAAATGCTCATAACCATTTTTGTTTTGTAATAGTTAGCAATTGCATACAAAAGTAAATCTACGCAATGAAGAATATTACTCTGTCTTAATAAATATGCATGTGCAGTTACATTGACAAGTGGCTTGTTAAATGTTTATTTAAAACACTATTGTTTAATCTTCCCTTAATGATCTCGTTTCGAGTTGATTATTTTATAATATTATGTATAATTTATTTTTATAAATTTTAAACATCATTTCTTACGATAGAATATTTATAAAAGTATTCTCTGTTCCCCTTAGTACCATTTTAGCGATTCAGCTATTGTATAAGAGTAGATGACCCGATGGTGATATCAAGTTTTTTCCAGACCAAGGTATTGTCTATTATAGTTTTGCCTTAATCATTTAGAGACATCATTTATGGGGAATTACAGGGCTTACAACCTGTCTTCAGCTGGCTTAAGTGATCACTTTATATAAATATAACGTTCACCATTCTCACCCATTAATCAATCTCCACATCTATTAAATTTTTGAAAGTTGTATATATGTTAATATGTGGAAACACTTCAAGTACCACTACACTATCGCCATCTATAATCATCATAAGCCCTGTAATTGCCCATACTTCCATATATTTCCATGAAATAAAAAATAGCTGTAAATATAGATAGATGTCTCTATGAGATATCTAATATTTGTTTAATAACAGTGCCTTTGTAGGTGAAAATCCAGTAATTGTGTGTTCTTGAACACATTCAAATATTGCTTATATTTTGTATCTGTTCTCAAAGGCCTCTTTTTTTGACCCAGTGTCCATGTTTAGCTTTGCCATCTCAGAGGCGAATGTAATACAGATATTTAGTGTGATCACTTTGTCGTCCAATGAGAAAATATTGAGATATCTGAATCTATTTGTCTGTTTGAAGTATACCGGATGAAAAATGAACATGCTATAATATCTCAAAAACTAGAGCTGATACAGGAAATCTGATGCCATTTTTGAAATCAGCGATCCAAATGCATATAAAATCAGGTCTAAATTTTTGCGGCACCGAAAACCAAATATTAGGTTACATCTACGAAATTCCTCCTTGCAGTGCCCAAATGTCATTCATAACACTCAAATAATAGGTAAGAGACCAATCTTTCACAGATTGTCCTGAGAACGGTGGATTCTACGTTCCCAAACATTAAAATAAGCCAATACTATACAAAGTCTGCAAAACTCTCATGATACCGGTCACAAATTCTTTGTGAGCATGGTTCTCCCACCTTAATTTAGTCAAAGTCCTTTACCGCTGATCCGATGGTTAACCCCAACCGTCTGATCGTGTCGTAAATGTGTCCGGCATCCTTCCCTCAGGCCTGCTGTGGCCATGAAGGAAGTTTACTGCCGCAACATGAAGGTGTCATACCATCACGCTGTCATTATTCCAATTAATATCAATATCAATTTCCTTCTATTAATGATTCAGCAATTCCAACATGGCGTTGTCTTCGCGAGACGATCGCCAATCTCACCGCACAATCTCCGGACCCTATTCGTTCTTATCGACGTGAAGTTGTCGCGAACTAAGGATTGTCATGATTCAAATTTGGTGCTAATTTCAAATGCCACCCGGAGCATTTATTTCCAACATGACAATGTAAATCAAATGCATGTCATATCAATATTCTTTCTACGTTCAAACTAAGCTAAGATCTTGTGCTATGAAAATAGGACTAACTTGCCGGTCTCCTGGGACAAGGCTCAGCACTTGATCACCAGGCGAGTGTCTTACCAGTAGACCAACAAGCATGTCTGGGTTTGATTTGGTTTAGAAAAAAAAACGTTTATTTTATTTTTTCATCCCAGTTATTACAGAACTAATGATGTTATACAATACTATATAACTTATAAAATATTTTGTTATACAATAGAACCTCAATTATTCAAGCTATCGTATTCCGGCCCTAACTTGGATTATCGAAAAACCCAGATAATATTAATTTTATTTGGTGGTCAGATGAAAGAACATTTTTAAAGATAAAATAAAATTATTGTATTCAAGCTTTTACTAAATAATCTCTAAAACCGAGCAACGAAAGCCGAATATACATTTTGCCACCTACCGTAATTCGGATAATATGGTTTCACACAAATCAGATGCTAGCTCCAATAACTCGGTGTACATTTTTTTCACAGTATTATTTAATTAATTATAAAGATACACATATAAAATCAATTTTATCGAAAAATATTGTTGTTGCGCTACCGGGATACGAACCTGGATCTCTTCCCTAACCGGGGGAGGTGCTTTATCCAACTAAGCTACAGCGGCATTATTTTTAGCGATAATTTTTCGACCTTATATGTTACCTTTTTTTGAAATCAATACATTTAATCGTTCCGTCATTTTTAATAGAGCCATCTACCTTATTTTTACAGAATCTCAAATACCTTTAAGTAAATCTGATAGTAGACGCCAGAATTATCAATTCATTTTTATTAAATTTTGGACACATTGATACAACTTTATTATTTTTTTTAGGAGAACACATTCTTATTGTGAAGTTGTAATTATTCAGAACATAGGTCTGTGATATTTTAAATATGAATTAAATATATTAATTATATGTGTATCTTTCTCCTAAAAAATCTCCTAAAAAAAAAAAAAAATTTTTTTTCAATGCTTGTACATTATACCAGGTGATTTGAATTATTTTATTCAAAATATACATACAAATATAGCGTACTCTTGTAGGTCATTAATAAAAGTGAGACTGACGACGACGTACATACAGCGAGAATTATTTTAATGTTGATATTGCCTCATCGCACTAATTTTTCACACAAGAATTTGTTCTTATGAAAATCAAACTGCCTTTCATCAGTAATTCTAGGTCTCATTATATGTAGTTCATTATTCACAAAGTCAAGGTGAGCTTGTATTGTTATAAATTTTAACAGTCTGTGACTTTATCATTCTAATACAAATACAGTATTGTGTACATATACATAATGTTGGTGTAGAGGAATTCACTTTTAATCGTCAATAAAAATATCAGTAAATATTTCTTGTATATTTTCTGATTGTGTATTTCTTTGTTTATCCATCCATGATACAGTATAACTTTCATATGTTGCGTGCACATTTGATGTATCACAGTGGTAACTAAATTCTACTTTAGAATTGTAATCAATAATTAATATCGAGTGAGGTTTACTTTCATCAGAATACGGTAATTTTGTCTAAAACTCTTATTGATTGCTTAAAGATTGTCTTTGCACATCATATTTTTTAGACTAGGCTAAAAAAATGGATGTGATCTTATCAAATGTAAAATATATTCAATGTTTTCTCATATTCAATGTGTACATCCTGTTTAGAATGCTCTCATAACTTATTTTTTCTAATTTAACCAAAAATGATCTATTTAGCCAATGTGTATATCATTTCTAGACTAAATATCACCCTGCTTTAAGTTATGTTAAAGGTTACGTTAGTGTTGTAGCTTACTTTTATTTTTAATACATTTTAATAATCTTAATGATTTAATATTTTATTCTTGAAATACAAATGAATATAAATATAATTGAATAAAAAATGTCTGTATTATTCCAGATTATAGATTTAAAGACAGGGAAGGCATTAGGTCCCAACAAGGAAGGAGAATTGTGCTTCAAAGGTCCCATGATGATGGCCGGTTACATTGGCGACGCTTCTTCCACCAAAACAATCATTGATTCTGATGGATGGTTGCATTCCGGAGACGTTGGCTATTATGATGAAGATTATTTCTTCTACATTGTTGATAGGCTTAAAGAGCTTATTAAGTATAAAGCGTTTCAGGTACTTATTATTTATTAATATTTGTTTTAATGTATTTCAAACGCATTAAAATCAATTAACTTTGGTAGTGGCACTTAAAATGAGTACCGTGTAAAATATATGTGTTTAATAATTAACTAATGAGTTTAAGACGAGCTTTCATTTTTCCAGTATGAAATTTGAGAAGTTCTACCCGAATTAGATATGCTTTCACCATGAGGCTAATAGTTTAATTCGTATAAGTATCAGAGAAATAATGACGTTATTTGTTATGTAAATCATGCGAGAGGAATGTATGAATAGAAATAAACAACAATAAAATTGTTGATTTTCTCGCATTCGATACAAGTGTCAAATTTTTTTTTATTACTTGAAATTTTTATATAACATATGAGTCGCTTAAATCTGTTACATAACTAAAGTTACATATTTTTGTGAATCGCTCTACCTCTCCAAAAAAGAGACTAGCTCTTGTGCTTATGACTCGTATCTGGAGTTTTTTCATATTAATATTATGGAATAAGTGTTGTCATTTGAATTAATCTATTGAAATATGTTTTGAAATCAGACAAAATACATACATACATATATTTAGATCGCTTAAATCAATGTTCTAAATTTCAAAGTATAAGCTGCCATCTTCAATTTATTACATATTTTGTTAAATATTATCAATTTAAAATGCCATGTTACTATTTTTGTGACATGTCTGTTTCATAATTACATACTGTTTATGAAACAGACAGCTAGTCTTTAAAAGATAACAGTGTAAAACAAAATATATTATTGCGACTTACAATAAAAATAATGCACATTAAATGTTTACTTTGTTCAAGCAAACGTTTTCCCTTAATATCAGTAACAAAACATTTAATTGATGAAATTTGCTAATAATGTTGTGAATAAGTTAAATATTAATTCATATTGTGGATAAAATATTTGTGAAAACATATATTTTCTGCATTTTTTAACGAAAATAATGACAGCGCGGATTCGACATCCGTCATGGCCGGATAGACCGGCGTATTGAAGCTCGATGGACAATTAAAATTATCATCTTTTATAAGACTGAAAATATATAATTTAAAAACTGATTATTGCATTTTTGATTAAAACATGGTTTTAAATAGTAGCTGGAAGCCTCAAAGCATAAATAGAAAATGTTTTCACTAAAACAAAGTATTTAAAAAAAGTCTAAAATTGATCATATGTCCTGCAAATTGAATGGTTTATAACTTTATTAATTTTTACCATTTTGCTAATTTGGTTCAATGCAGATTTGTCTCTGTAATCTTGACTTCAAGATTATAGGAAAATATATTTAGTTTATGCAAGAACTTTCCATATTAAGATAATGTGGAAAACGCATCTAATGGTCACGGTCTTTCTTATAATGGTTGTATTGTCTTAATTATAGCAAATAACATTCAGTTTATTTGTTTTAAATGAGTGTAAAGATCATATCTAAGTAATAGTTTAAAAAAAGTCTAATCTAGTGTATAACTTCAAATATAAATGAATTATAAAAACCACATTTTCATAAAAATCGCGATATTTTGAATTATCATTATAAGTAAAGTATAAAGTTAATGATTTTGGCTTTTTTTTTTTTTTAATCAGGTTAATATGTATCAGGACTCGAAAAATGTAAGTGCCATGTCATTCACTGATACATTAGATTAATGACATCTTAGATAAATTAAAAATAATTTTATTATCATTATCTAAAATGTTGTTATCAAATTGAAGATCCTGATTAATTTTTATTTTTATGATAAAAATGTATGTATATTTTTTTATTTTATTTGATGAGCAAACAAATGCTAGGGCATCAAGTTATATGTAATTTTAAAAATAAATAAATAATAATATCACATAAAATTGCCTACCAGCCACTTACACATTACCACAACAATTCTCATTATGATCTGGCCAAATTTTGTTCTTATACATAAAACAATGTTTAAAAAAAATAAATTATTAAAATTAAAATCCGTGAAATGAACCATATGTCTAAGAGTTGACATAAAATATAGTGAAAATAAATTATCTTTTTAGCAATGTCCATTACAGTTACGATACATTCTAGACAAAGTGTTATTGAATGTTAAATTTGTGTCGTAGACTGGTAAAAGAAAAAAAATAGAATTCTGCAGCGAATCAATCGGCACAGCAAATGAATCTTCTGTCAGTATACAGGAAAATTGTTTCAATTATAACGATTAACCCATTTCCCGCGGGGGTGACTCATATATGAGTCGCGCCTTACATGCCCACAGCGCGGGTGACTCAAATATGAGTCACCTTGTTTCGCCAACCGCTAATGCGTACATACGCGCTGAGGAGCAGTAAAAATCGAACCACAATTTGGAATCTTTATCCTACCAACATCTGTCGATATTTGGCAAGGATTATTAGCCATCTTATAAACAAATACGAAAAGTCCTCATATCATCTAGTATCGCACAGTTATTCAAATACTCAAACTCAATTTATGCGCGTAGAATATAATGCGTTTCAAACTATGGAGTTAAATTTAATGTCAGTATTTAAAAACTTCTTCACTTTAATATGTATAAATATCACCACAAATGGTGCTAGTGATTGTGTAGGGCACTGTTGTATTCTCTCATGGATAATTTTGTTTACATTATTTTGTAATTATGGTTTTGATTTCTGTATTTGTTTATGTTCGTGAGGATACTTGAGAATCTTTGATATCGATTTTTTTTTAAAAAAATCATAAATTTGTCGCATTATCGTAGTGTAAAGTCGTAAATTTCGTAAGTTTCAAAATTACTTTCAAATTGTATCTAAAATACAGCAATCTTAGGAACTTTTTCTTAACAGCCTCAAGTTTAACAAGTTTTCACACACATTTATAGTTCCAAGCAACAGTTTTCACACATTTTTATCATCTCAAAGAATAGTTTTCACACATATTTATAGTTCCAAGCAACAGTTTACACACATTTTTATCATCTCAAAGAATAGTTTTCACACACATTTGGTAGTGAGATTTTGTATTAAACTTTTAATTCACACCAATCCCGGATTGCTGTGGATTAACGTGTAATACAACAGTAAGAGAGATGAGATTCTTAAAAGATTTGGTTACTCTCAAAATGAATCCTAGCATTTTACACTATTTTTTACCAATTTAATTGAAACGATAATCAAAGTTGAATAGAGAGTCAAAATATATTCCTAGATCTCACATCGCATCAACACATTTTAAAGCTTTAACATTAAATGAATAAGTATTCTATAAACAGTCATGGTGGGATAAGATCCTGTGGACTGTATCCATTACCCCGATTAACCCAAATTGGATTCAGGAAGGAAAATAATGGCAGATGGAGCTGGCCTACCTTGCTCTAAAGTCCTGGGTTGGATGTCATTTTCACCTCCCGTTGACCGCACCTTTTTAGTGAAGAACCGAGATATCACTGCACTTCCGGAGCTGTTTAGAACACCGCCTCTTCGTGGGCCTAATGTTACACACGGCACTGACTTCAGACAGTAAAAAAAGAACAGACCTTGACAGTTCGGTGTCGGAAAGCAATCTGTCCCCCCCCCGTCAGCGAAATCCTTAAATAATTAATTGGCCAGAGCGGGACAGGTATATATTAAGGTTTATATTAGAATGACAAAATGTACAGGGTGTAGGTACTCTACTTGCGTTAACAAGTCAATTATATTGAGTGTAAAACTAATTAGTAACATTTTTCAGTATTTAGTCACGTGTTATTTTTTGTGCACATTGTTACACCAGTCAATCAACACATTTAGGTCTGCTTGCAATTTCATCTTTTGACTCTGTGAGTTTATGATTTATATGATGTATCTACCTGGAGATATTGAAACAGTTCACAATAAATTACACGCATGCAAATATATTAATTTTATGCCTCTAGTCCTACAATCATTGTTTTTCTTTACACATTGATTGGTTTTAATTTGTTTAGGTCCCTCCTGCTGAATTAGAGGCTATAGTTTTACAACATCCCGGAGTTAAGGACACCGGAGTGGTTGGACTTCCTGACGAAGAGTCTGGAGAACTTCCTCTCGCTTTTGTTGTCAAACAGCCAGGGTCTAATGTGACAGAGAAAGACATTGTGAACTTTGTCGCCAAAAAAGTCTCATCTCCAAAGCATCTACGGGGCGGAGTAAGATTCATAGAAGAAATTCCCAAAAACCCCAGTGGAAAAATACTCAGACGAGAGTTGAGGGATTTGTTGAAAAAAAATCAAAAATCAAAGTTATGATCAAATATATTATTAATTAATATCTGAATTTTAATGAAAATGTTATCTGTAAATAATATTTTATAGGTAATTGTTGTATTAAAATGTACAGTGAAGCTGTGGTGTTGTTATTTTGTATATTATTCTAAAACCTCGTTATTGCGAAATCCAAGGGACCAAAAAATAAAAATTCGTAATAACGAATTCCCACATATAGTGAAATAAAAAAAAAAATTCTTATATACGAATATTCCACTCGCGCCGTAGAAATAAATGTGTGTGGCTTTAGAAAAGTTTATAAGTTCCGCAAACAAGACACCAATTGTAGAAAATTCTGAATAATCTATTTAGTTTTGTTGTTTCAACAGATAAGTAAATGGATAATAATTAAGAAATTAAATTAAAAACATTTTACGAAACAATATAAAAGAACCTAAAATTAGGTGAGGTTAGGTCATGCCATGCAAATATAAAACAACATTAAATTTTAACTGTGTTTAATTATAGAACCGCTACAAGCATTGAGAGTTTCGCATCGGTATTGACTAGCTTTATTTTATCTGTATAATATTATAATACATATTAACCCATAAACATAACAAAACTTATTTACCTAATATGATTTTTTAAATTTCGAAATGGCCCATGAAACTAGATGTGTCATGTAATGAATCATTTTCTAAATCCATGATTTTATATATACAGTAAAATCCCATTTATTCGAAATTCGCCACAAGTCAAAGTTTTAGAGCAGAATGTGGTCTCTCTGGAAAGTTTTAATACTAAATTGTACTTATAAATCGAATATCGTTATTCAAAACTATTTTTGGACCCTATCAGATGAATTTGTCAATCTATTTTTCGCCTTATTTGATTTTTTTTTTGTCAGATGTCAGCAATCTGGAAAATATACACGCGCTACGCGATGTATCTGTCCAGACCTAGTCCAAATGGGTAATTCCGCTCCTATACTGATTCACGACGCATAAAATTAATTTGCATTGTTTATTTTCTCACTCACTCTCAGTATACTAGAAAAGATGATAAATATATCTTGTGCATCCTCGATTTGAAATATTTATTTTTCTTACCGTGACGTACATATTATTTTTCTACAAGTCTGCTATTATAAGATTTTAAACTTTTGTTAAAGAGACCTCGCCACATAATCAGATATCTCTACAATTTTTACTGATCTTATAGTATATTAGTTAATAGATAATATTATAACACAAGTGGAATTAACAATTACGCTCACAAAATTAATGGATAGTATATATGAAGTATTAAAAAAATCTTATATTATTCCTCTTAAAACTGTATCTATACATATACATTTATCCGAGAATAGAAAATACGGATCCAAAATCTGCGTAATTTGTGTATTGTGCGGTGGATGTTGGCTGTAATGCTCAGTTTCATTGTATTTTATATTATTTATTTAGATGTGGTAGACACGTTCATAGACATGGTCTTGTAAGGATTCACCCATCAACCGTATAGGACGGTTACTGCCAAGCGACTAGCGATCATTTCTCTGCAGACCATAATCGCATACAACCGCACCTCCAGCGAGCCACTCCAGAGTTCAACACACAAAACCTTGTAAATGCTCTTTCATTTATACACCCTACTCTAGTTACAACAGACACTCTACACTGCGACACATAACCGACACGCATGAGACAAGAAAAGGTTAGGAGCTTTTGTTTCACAGCATCTTAATCTTCTGACACAATCTCAAATCAATCATAGTTTGAATAACTTCAACACAGCATACCTCAACTCCTACAGATACATATAACATATAAGTATTGTACAGCTAAGAAAAAAAAGACAGTTTATTACATATATTTTACACAGATTTTAAAATGCATCGCCCAACTAGGTAAGCCTGTTTTAGGGCAAATTGGCAAACAAATTACATCTCACAAAACCAAATAACTCATTGAAGGCAAATCACAATCAAATTGAAAACGGAACATGTAAGGCAAGTAAATGTGAAAATATATAAAATGAGAGAAAAAAATACAATATGTAAAAGAATGTAAGCACATACAAGGTAAAGGAAAACAAAGCTATAATGCAGTCAGTACAATACACAAAATGCAGTTATGAGAATTATTTCATAATATAAAACAGTTTATTCTCAGTATCTGCTCTACCTAATTTCAACAAGCAATTTGAAACATCCCGTTTAAAAGCCTTAATGTCACTTATTATATTCCAGACATTAAAAAAAAAATATTAAAAAGACTTGACATATATTTTAGGCTGTGGCAGTTTAATTAAATTAACATTGATAGCGATAGTGCTAATGGATGCAATGATAAAGTTTGTAAAACGCTAAGTATAGCATTATAATGTTTTTGGAAACTGACATATTGATTGTTTTTAAGATCACAAAATAGTTTGCAGGGGTAGTTAACAATTTGTAAATGTTATATAAGTAACTAAAACCATATACATGTGGTTTAGCGGGATGTTGACTATTATGAATTTACTTAATTTAGCTTTCTGTAAAATATACTTATTATAAATAATATCATTCATTTCCTGTTGCAAATTTAAATGTATGCTATAAATATCTAGCTGTGTAAATTTAAAAGTTAATCCAGAGTACAATACCTTGATGTAGTATTGAAGAATATCTTATTTCCAGAAGCAACTTCAAATCTCTTCTGGGCCCATGTACCTTGGCCTTCCACATGGCTGTTTTTACTGAAGCTGAAGTATTATTCATCATGATGTTCACTTTCCCTCACTTTCCCTCTTCTTATCATCTTTAGGCACTTTTTGTTGAACCACAAATTTTTTTCAACAGTTCTAAGCTTCAACCTTAACCACTGGTAAAGCACTACGTGTGTGGTTAATTCAGATACTTTTAACATATGTATTTACTGTTTCTGAGGTAAGTTTGTAAAACTCCAAAATCACATATGTGAAAATAAAACACTTGTTTTTTATTCTCGTTTAATTTACTTGAGACGCGTTTTGCCTTGTCAATCCCATATAAATATACTGACCAACTAACTATCATGCCGTTTTACCATAGGGGTAGGCATAGAGGATAGAGCGCCACACTCTTCTGTCCTGATACATAATTCTCGCCTCATCCACTTTCATAAATCTTCTCATACAAGATCGTCGATTATTGAGCCCTCTAACAGGACCGTCTTTCAGTATCTGGTTTTCCTGGTCGTGCCAAGTCTTCCGAGGACGTCCTCTATTTCTGGTGCCATCAACACTTGCGTTATATATCTTTCTTACTATTCTCTCGTCATTCATCCGTTCCATATGACCAAACCACCTAAGCAATCCTTTTTTAATCTTATTTACTATGGTAAGATTAGCTTTACATAGTCCCTTAATTTTTTCACTCTAAATGTTTCTGCTATATATACGCCTAAGTTATCATATCTATGATAATATGAGCAGTAGAATTCCTTTTTTTATTATTCATCAAATTAATTTTATAATAATTTCATCTTGCATACCCTTCTGCAAACGCAAAAAGATACAAATCTATTGAGTAGTATTGTAATATTGTAAAATACTCTAAACTCTATTTTTGACCTTCAAATAACTCTTTTGACTTCTCAGTATTAAAAATTCCACATAATTCGGTTATGGGATAGTCACCCCAAAATAATGATTTAAATTAGTTTTCGACTCATTGGCGTAATAATTTTATTGTGATAAGTATATTGTTTCCTCAGAAAAACTCCGCTCATTCACTAGCACTATTGTGCAACATTCACTAGCACTCTCGTGCGACATTTAAATAGGAAAATGGTACAAATTAAGCCATGGCAAGAAGAACAATTATTTTTTCAATACATTGCAAATAAATTTAAAATAATAACATTTTGAAATGTGTGAAAAAAAGTTAAAAAAGTGCTGCTTCACGGCCAATGTTGATCGATGCGCAACTACGGCTAGTTTTCCCATAAAACCTTTCAATGTTGAAAATATAATTTATTACTAATATAAGGGAAGCGGTCTACCACAGTACAACCTAACTTGATCAATTAATATAAATACATATCCAATCAGACATATTCTTAAAATGATTTAAATAATAGTGTAACTTACAATATAATTTCCCACGATACATGTGTCACCTGGTGACAGATTCCGGTGATAAGTATTATTATTGATAGGTCCTAAAGATGTATGGCTTTGATACAAGTTGCATTGTTTTCTGCCAGATGACAGATATTTAAATACATGCCAGATACATGAAAATATCACAATAAGATAAAATAAATAAATATAAGAAATAGCTATTAGATTAATAACATCAATAAACAGATAATAAATAACATTTGGTAGAATAATCTACTTGAAAGTCTTATGATTCAATAGAAACTCTACTTTGGTAGGTTTTTTTACTGGCAGTGAAGGCCGTACAACATTGATGAGGGGTCATTTTAGAGAGAATATAGTGTACAGATGACAGGGGAACGTGATGCAGGAGAAGACCATATTCTAGTTGAAGATGTGACTGGTTCCATTGCAGCTCACAATCTTTGTTTAGAGTAGCTGCCTCTAAGGTTTGAATAAGTAGAAGTGATGATTTCCAAGATCTGTCGGGAGTAAAATTTTGAATAAGATGAAAATATTCTCCTCTTGACAAATTTGTAAAAGTACATATTAATATAATATTTAATTCAATCAATGAAATATAAAATATTTACAGCTGGGCTATGAACTATCTTTCCTCTAATTTTGAATTTTAAGGACTATTATTTGTGCGCCAGGGAAAAAAATAAGAAAAACATTACCTTGCCAGTAGAAGGCTACTGGTAGGCCCTGGGTTGACCACATTACTAATGAAAATGTATTAGGATGCATAAATTAGTCAAGAGAACTAATAACAACTATCAAGGAAAGAGTCACAATGAAAAATATGATATTTTACAACTCATTATGTGGGGGGAGATAGAAGGCAGCAGAGGCGTATGTAGAAATAGATTATCTTGGCTGTGTTACCTCAGAAAGTGGCTCAATATCTATAATGTTTGTAATCTTATATAGGATAAATGAACATAGTCAATAGGAGGCGGCACACGAAGAAGTCTTGTTGAAAATTGTGCGCACCACGATACCAAATCGTGTGCGCAAGCACATCCGCACACAAATCACAAATTTGAATATTATAAGGTGGTTAAAAAAATCCAAAAATAGCCCAATTACCGGGGAAAAAACATACCTATCCTGATCCGCAAAATTTGGTGTTTGTTCGACAATTCTAAACATGTAGGTAGTAGTGATGGTAAATCGTTACGTGACTGTGATTGTGTCGATGATTGGTAACTGAGATTTAACGACGATTGGTAACTAAGATTTAACTGTCAGAAACTTACTTTCTAGTGTACCAGTCGTTGCTCAAAGAATTACGTTAATCGATTATCAATCATCGATCAATCGAACAAAGCCACAGTTAAAATAACGGTTTTCCATCACTAGTAGGTAGGATACATCAAATTTTAGGAAACGCAGAACACTTACAAGCATTTCCGCGCACCGGAAACACAATCGCACGGAAATTAGCAAAATTATAGAATTAAAAGTTTAAAATTAAAAATACCTGCCAAAAATTATAAAAACGAATAATGTGCAAAATTTGTCCACGTTTAGGCAAAATATATCGCACAGATAATTCTCGAATATTAAAAGTTCTTATATTATATCTTTCGGGTTTACACGAAAACAATTCAACTTTCCGGCAGCCAACAAAGCAACTGACGAACTGAAGCATAGATTGGAAATAACGCTATATATTTCATACAAATAGCGTCTTTATGGACTACCGAAGTGCCTACTTACTTTCGAGATAGTAGATGAATATTGAATGGCGCGCGCGCCCGTTAGTACTTTTGTATTTATGTGCGCGTATTTTTATTACGTCAAAAAATTAAATCCGTAATCATTGCACAACCCGAATCTATTTTTTATTTATTTTACTGTTACCGAGGTAAGTTTGTGAAACTTTATAATCAAATATGTGAAAATAAAACACTTGTTTTTTTATTCTACTCGTGTAATTTATTTGAGACGCGTTTCGCCTTGCAAGGGCATTATCAATCTACTTGCTTACAATCAACACTTGCGTCATATATATTTCTTACCATTCTCTCCTCATTCATCCTTTCTTGATCTTACTCACTAACATCAACTTTACATTATTTCCTTATTTCTTCATTCTTTACTGTCATAAATACATTTGCCGTATATACGCCTAAGTGATCTCATTTCCACTGCTTTCAGTCTACTTTCGTTCCTCTTCTGCCAGCTCCAGGCCTCACTTCCATATATCAGTGTCGATACCAGGACTCCATTGTGCACCGCTAGTCTTGCCTCGGTTGACAAATTCCCATTAGCTATAATTCCATTCAAAGCGCCGTTCACTTTATTCCCTGCTGTCACCCTCCTTTCGATATCATTCTCAGCCTTTCCGTTTCTATCAAACATACTTCCCAAATACACAAACTCATCTACTTGTTCCAAACATTCATTACCTACAAGTATTTAGCACGGTGTCTTACTTTCCTTCTTCTCGAATACCATCACTGTCGACTAGTTAACATTCATCATAAGGTCGCTTTCCTTGCATGCATCGTACATTCTACTCACTAGACTCTTTGTATTAACAATTATAATGGGGTATAAAGGCGAAACACGTCTCATCTCAAATAAATTAAAAGAATAGAATAAAAAAAACGTATTTTATTTTCCCATATGGGAATTCGAATCTTATTGTTTTTTAGTACTAATGTTCTCTCTAAGCTGCGCGCGCATCAGTCTTTACGATATCGCGCATTACATTAGATACGAGTATTATACCTACCTATATCATTTATCACTTGATATTAACACGTAGGTAAACTTTTTTTTTGCTTTAACATTGAAAAGCATGTGAATTTTATGACGAGAAAAAATATAAGAAAGTAGGTATAATGTCATCTTATATATGTTATATAATAAAAATTGTATCATATTTATGCTTTATAATCTATCAAATAAAATTATGTATTAATATTTTTATTACTACATAAATCGTTATAACAAAAAAATAGTATTAAAAACATGTTAAATGTATTCATTAGAAAGGTATACATATAAAATCATTTTTATCAATCGAAAAATATTATTGTTGTTACCGGGGTTCGAACCTGGAACTCTTTCAATTCGGGGAACGTGCATTATCCGATTATGCTACACCAATACAGTGGATTGACGATAAATTTTCGAACCTATATGTTAGACTTTTCAAATTAATGTATCTATCATTCCATTATTTGAAAGCCATCTACTTTATATAATATAATTTTATTAATAGTTAATATGTACAAGTATGATATAATCAGACTTTACAAATACTTACCTAATTAGAAATACTAGTCTTTAAAATGTTACTTCTTCAATATTTGCAAAATTACTTTGTGGCCTCATTTTACATTAATAATTAAACAAAATACTTTGTTTAAACCATTATTTATTGAATATTCTACATATCTATATCTATATAATTATATCTATATCTACATATCTATATTAATCCCATTAGGCATACCCCATTTTTAAATGTTCAAACATTATTATCAGAATGTTTACAAATACTTTAAAGTGGGTTGGACTATAGATTATTAACACTTGAAACATTAATTTCAGGAGGGGTTCAATATTAGGGGTTTTGAATCCTCGAGATTACATCTGAAACGCGATTGGCGGTTTCTGTTGCTGTGGAGGGGGTAGGGAGGAGTAAGCAAGGGATGACCGACGAAAGGTGTGTCATGCCATTAATAATATATATTTTTTGTAAGTATGAATATTGTAAAAGACAAGAAATCAGTCTTACTATTTAATGAATGAAACTATGCTGTACTTAATATTCTTATTTGTATATATATCTATCTATTTTGCATTGGGACCCAATTTTTACGCCACTGCACAAGACTGTCTATATTTTTTTATTTATTTATTTACACCCTGTCTCGAATCGTTTTTAGAGTTGTTTACTCTTGTTTCGATTCGTCATAATTACATATATTTATTTATTTTATTATATTCAGTCATTATTAACATTATCATCATAATACCATCATAGGTTGGCTCCGATATCATTGTACCAGAGCCATACCTGTACAATTTTACGTGAGACTCGTTATCACATTAAATTCAAAGGGCAGCCAGAGAGAAGCTGTAGAAATCATACACCCCCAAAAGGAGAGGGTAGACGTCACATTTATGTGTTGCAGTCGCAGAACTCGGTCACAGTCCGGCAGAAATTCACCCTGTCCAGGTTGCAAGAGGTGCGCGGGACAAGACTGTCTATAATTAGATGCAGGTATATTTTGTATGCAATGGATGCATTTTGTATATTTGTGGAGGCCTATTTAGTTTTGTATATAATGTTTCCAGCTGATTAGCCGTAGTCTGGATTTTTTGTAGGTACCTATCGACAATGTTCTCTATAGTTTTAGATCACTGTGTATGGACAATAAATCTTTTGAGCAATTGTAATGATCAACGCTATTATTTGTACGCTAGGGGAGAAAAAAAAAATACATTACCATACTAGTAGGCATAACGTTACTGGTAGGGCCTAGGGTTACCAATTAAGGTGCTATTGAGGAAAACACATTCTTATTGTGAAGTTGTAATTATTCAGAACAGACGGTCTATGACATTTTAAATACCAATTAAATGTATTAATTAGAAAGATATACATATAAAATCAATTTTAATTCTGGCGTCCCCTATCAGATTACTCAAAGGTATTTGAGATTCCGTAAAAATAAAGAAGATGGCTTTCAAATAACGGAACGAGACATGTATCAAATGTAACATATAGGTTCGAACATTTGTCGTCAATGCACTGTGTTGCTGTAGCATAATCGGTTAACGCACGTTCCCCGGATTGGAAGAGATCCAGGTTCGAATCCCGGTAGCAACAACAATATGTTTCGATAAAATTGTTTTTATATGTATGTCTTTCTAATTAATACATTTAATTTGCATTTAGAATTAAGATGTATTAAGACGCATTGTTATGAGAACTGTCAAAAAGTGAAGTATATTCCGATCATATTCTCCGCTATGAAAAATATTATATTTTACAAATCGTTATGCAGTGGAAGATACAAGGCAGCAGATGATTATCTTGGCTGTGTAGCCTCAGAAAGTGGTTCGATGTCTAAAGTCTTAAATGTGTCGTATTATTGTTAACATATATTTGTATTCTTCCTCTCGCGGTGTTCCGGGGAAGGGGTGGATTTTTTTATCGCTTTCTATGTTACTTCATATAGTTACATATATTATGTGACAAAATGCAATATACCGTAAAATAATTAATATCAACAGCTAAAAAATGTACTTAACTGCCTTAGATTGCAAGAGTGAAGAGTTAAATGTTTGACGCAGAAATAGGTACATATTATTCTTTCCGCTTCAATTCCATGTTTCAAAATAGAACACTGGATTGAAACTGAAGTTCTCCTTAGTAAATGATGGTACAAAGTAATACATATTAGGAACTGTCCTCAAAACTGTGCACAATTACGGTAAAGGGAAAAAATGTGCACGTGTGAAGTATGAAGGATAATCGGTCAAAGCATCGATCACAAAAATGTTGCGTTGAACATTTAAGGACATCTGAAAGCATTATAAATACTATATACCAAACAACGGCATTTTCAAACATTTTTAGACTATAGATAAAAAAACGACTAGGTCTATTTTATTATGCATCAGAAATAAATGTATTTTACAAGTATATTCAAAGGGCAACAGAGTCTCATGTTTCATAATACATTTAAACCATTTACAGAAATTTCAGTTAGGTATTGATCTGATCTGAGAATATTGTTTTTTCTTAATTAAATTAATTAATTAGCCCCCTCTAGCCCACCACTAGGTGTAAGTGATATTGCACAGCACATATCACCCACACGCACTTTTGGAATGGAGAGCTTAGTCCAATTGCAAGAGTATATTTATATTATGTTATCTACATAATAAAGCGTTACAATTTATTTATATGTACGTATGAAACACCGGCCGTGGCCGCGCGCCATCTGCCATTGGCGATCGCTTTCTGCTAGAAAAAACACAATCATCGACATGATGTAACGAAGACGACCGATTAGTTATTATTGCATTTCTTGCAATAGTAGTCGAGTCTAAAGTCTGATGTCAGAAATATACGTAAATAATATATCGCTGAATTTTATTACGTTTTGGAATTAAATTCTCGATCTTCGGCCTTTGGATGGCGAGTATTTTTTATTTATAGTAATAATGAAAAACGCTAAATAACATTCAGTTATTCGAAATTGCTCTCAGTAGTAAGACAACAATAGGTGTGTTGTAACACCGGTAAGTTGTTCTCCTTTATTTGTGAATTGGATAATTCCATACTTTGCAGTGTGTAGCAATTAAGTAATGCTATGGCTGATTCAAAAAATATTATTTGCGGACCGCCGGAGATCGAGGGTCCTCTGGACATATCCTTCAGCGAGTATCTCTTCAGGCAGATGAAGCTGCATGGAGACGCTATTGCTCAGGTATGTTTGTTTTTTAGCATTATCATTTTTCATGTCTTGATAACGCTATTTTTTCAAAAGTAAAATTTTAATTGAATTTTATTTTATTTAATTAATGAATTGATAATGTCTGCTATCAGTTTACTCAAAGGTATTTGAGATTCTGTAAAAATAGGTAAATAGCTCTTTCAAATAATGGAACGATTAAATGTATTAATATCAAAAAGGTAACATATAGGGTCGAAAATTGTTGCTAAAAGTAATGTCGCTGTAGCTTAGTTGGATAAAGCACCTTCCCCGGTTAGGAAAGAGATCCAGGTTCGAATCCCGGTGGCGCAACAACAATATTTTTCGATAAAATTGATTTTATATGTATATCTTTCTAATTAATATATTTAATTCATATGTAAAATTTTAAATAGCACGGCATTCTTTAATCTTTTATGTGACTTTTTTTAATTTCAGAAGTAATTTTAAAATATAATATTTACTTAGTTTTATAAGCCGGGTGTTTCGTGTTTTTAAGTGCTATGGGAGATGAGTGGCAGCAGTAATATTTGAAAAAAATATTAGTATAACGTTAAGGTTACCTACTATTAACTAGGTTATATTTATTATAACTTAGATAAAGCCAAATGAAATTAAAGCACTTTTAAGAAGCGTTCATATTGATTAGACAATCCGTCCAGTCACGCTGCACACGTCGAACGCCTCCGACCACCAAGGACATGCACTTTGTACAATCAAAAAAACTATGCGTAACAATAGTTTCTGCGAAATAAATATAAATTACATATTTATTTGATATATTATGAACTATGACCTACTCATAGTTCATAATTTGCATAATAATGTTTTAACTAGAATCATCCAGCGGAAGAATTTAGAATTGACAAATAAAGCTGTTTCGCATAATTTGTCACTAAATCTGTACAAATTTAAAGCAATACTATTTCTCTCGTACCGCGCAGTGTTCTGATTACACGTCTTCGCTTGAACATACGTTGGATACCTCGCAAATGTGTATTTGAAGCGAACTTGAATATGTGCGTTCCAATACATTTTAAACGTGGTATTATTCTATGTCATAAACATTTAACACTTCACGTAATAACTCGAAAAATGTATTACAAAGCACAATAAAATTAATATTTTTCATGAACGGAAATTAACACATTTATTATTATTATTTTCTGGCCTACCCTCTTACATATTAAACAATCGACGATATTATACAGATAAAACTGTACAATATATTAATATTTTTTTTACATATTACATATTACAGGGGGGCCTTTTTCTCATTTGCATCGCGGCACATTTATTTTAGTCACGCCACTGTATATATTATATTTATTCCAGATCTGCAACGCTACCGGGGAGACAGCCACTTACACGCAGATCTTGCAGAGGAGCGTGAACCTGGCGGTCTCCCTGAGGAAGCTGGGTGTGGAGAAGGGCGATGTCGTCACTATATCCTCTGAAAACAGATTTGAGTTCACAGTGATAGCCATCGCCGTCATGTTTGCCGGAGCTATCAATTATACATTAAATATTCTGTACAGCAAAGGTGAGGTCAAATGGTGTTTAAGTCTGTTGTGCCTACAAAAGTAATATTATGTCATGTGAACATTATTCTAATACTAATTAAATGTATCAATTTATCGAAAAAATATTTATGTTACTACCGTGATTCGAATCTGAATCCTTTCCTATCCGGGTAAAATGCGTTAACCGATTACACCACACCGACAGAATTAGTTGACGACAATTTTTCGAACTTATATGCAAACATACACACACACATGTTTTGTTGCTAATGTCTCGTTCTAACAATTCACACCGGAACATACACTCTGCATAGCCTTGCCATCAATTATATACATTTTGTAACTTTCGAGTCATTATGTATTATAATGCTTACGCCATACTACATTTTTTTTAAAGTTCCCCGGACCATTCTTCTTTCAAATGCATTTAGGGCAGGTTGTGTGATCATTGGTAACTTTTTACTTTAGTAACTTTTGACTAACGCCCGTGGTTAAAATCGTTTGCGGGTTGTTCGAACGTCAAATTTACTATTGTCAAAGCATAGATGGAGATGTCTATAGGTGTGACAAATAATCATGAAATATGCTTTATTTTATGCATTTTGCATTATGGATTTTTTCACCTAGGCGTTCGATATCAGTCACTGTGGTGGTGAAATTTTTTCGTATTACGTGTAATAATATATATTAAACGACAAGATCATCATCGGACGAACTGTCATCACTAAAATAGCGGGATATTGAATGATTAATTGTCGTATACTGCAACTTTCAAAGTATCCATGTGTCAGATGACTTTTGAAACAGCTGTGATAAGTCCGCCATATTTAACAATCGATTCTCGTTTTTACTATCGGATATCGCAGAGTAAAATGTGTTTACTACGGAATGTAATTTCGAGAAGTAAATATTTTTTTACTAATGATCAAACAACCCGTTTTCGCACAAAAATTAACTTTACTAACCGGCCCTTCGTGTTGCTCCATTTTTCTTTGTTAAGGTTCAGATTTCTGACATTTAGGTAAGCACTATCACAGTTTTATACAACATTACTGTAGTTTTCATTACTGTATAACTTCATCTGTTTTTTATTGAATGAATAAGCAATGATTGTCCACTCACTTGACATAAATAATATTTTACAATAGGTACCTAATATGAAATATGCCGTAAAAATAGAGTCGAGATTCAAATCGAAATAAGTAGGTACTTACTATTCAATAGAATAATAGAAGTGAAAATAATATTTTACAAGCGACAAAAAACACTACAAAACTGCGGGTTCATGGAAGAAAAAAAAAGAGGCCAAAGGTTCTTGTCTCGGCCTCGGAACAAGTATCGCACTCACATCTATTAAACTCTACTACTAATACTAAAGAAAAAACCAAATACATACACCGATGCGGTATTTCAATCATTCAAACCACGCGAGAAAAAAAAATTGAATCAGATGCCACACGTATTAGATTTGTAGGGAAAAATATTGTGCTACTTTTGAAATTAGCAAAATTAATTTTGTGGTTAAAATTCGTTATTTTTATTTATTAACTCTGTTTTATTAACCACTTATTGAGTTTAAATACATCTACAAATCCCGTTCTAAAAAAATTTCCTAAAAATTATTCGAGTAAATTTGTATTTAGTAACAATTTGAGTTTGGTACTAAATTTATTTTTTAAGTAATTGTTTTTTTAAAATAGATTCTGGTAAAGAAACAATAACATATTTTGATTTGTATTGACACCCTGAAGAAGAAAATTTTATTTTTCGAAACCGGTAGATGTATTTAAACTCAATAAGTGGTTAATAAAACTAAGTTAACAAATAAGAATAAAAATATTGTGGCTTAAAGAAATACAATAATTAATGATCACTACATACGCGTTTTGTATCGGTAAAATGGCATATAGTTTCAATATTATAATAAAATAACTTTTAATATGCCTCAAGAATGTCAATTTTTTAGAGTTTTCAAATCAACTTTTAAAGATAGGCCATGATTTTGAAAAAAAAAAAAATTATGCATAATAAAAGAAACCTCAGGAAACATTTTATAAATTAAAAAACTAGGTATATATAACAAGTAATTCTTTATTTATATTATGATATTATCTATGCTTTTCTTCTTCGAATTTCGTTTCATATTTGTGCCCATTATTATGAAAGTCGTATAAGTTAAGAAATTGAAAAAAATGAGTTTATCAGCACAGGCCAGTATATCTTGATGGTCTGTGGTTTATCAATTATTTCGCGTCACGTTGTTTTAAATTAATATAATAAAAATTGTTACGATTGTAAAAATGTTGAAGTGTTATATTCAATGTATTGTTACGACGTTCAACGGTATTCCGCTAGTGTTTATTTTGATACTAGAGTAAGTCATTTCAACCTTAATTTTTATTAATTTCCTTTCCATGTCAACATAGTAAATTAACGACAAATTTTCGAACGAAATAACTTTAAGTATAACCCGATAGGAGACGCCAGAATTAAATATTTTAATCTATATTATTAAATTAGGAAACATTAATACAACTTATATATTTGTAAGTAAAACACATTATTATTGAGTGAGGTTGCAGTTTTTCAAACTTGTATTTAAAATATCACAGAACTATGTTTAGAAAAACTGCAACTTCACAATAATAATGTGTTCTCATTAAAAAATTATTTTATTTTTAAAACCATGCCACAAACTTGTCAAATTATCTAGTAGTTTAGAAGATAACAAGAAAACAAAGCTATATTTTATAATAATTAAAAAGTATGAGTTACATTACATAACGTGCCCGAAATCAGGAATAGGTTTATTTTATTATTCTAAATTACATAGTACTACAGACCATTAAATGAATAGACACGAAATAAAGTGTACGTATAGGAGAGAGCTTTGGAACATTAGTGGCGGAACGAGGGGCATTCTACACACATTTTTGGTGAAAACATAAATCCATGTAAAAAACATGTATGCAACAGTAAAAGTATTTGCTCTTCTAAAATTAAATCTTTGTGTAAACGACGTATTTTTTACATTAATGCATATTATATTGTCAGCGTTTAAATTTTCATTCCAATCGAATCATATTTTTAAAAAAAGTTGCGGAGCTATTTGATGGCGTAAGTGGTAACAAATTGATTACGCGGGTGACACCAAAATGAAATATTGGGACAAAAATTTGCGTTAGTTCATGTCTATATATTTGGTGGTCTGTGCATAGTACCATTTTTGTAAGATTTTCAACCTCATAGGCAATGAACCAAAATCTACCAAAAAAATATATAAAAATTAATATTCAAATAATCGTGCATGCAAGCATGCATTTGAAGCTAAATATCTCAAATTGATTAAAATGTCAGATAATACCTTGTTGTTCTAAGGTTACGATATTATTATAGTTTGGATGCACAAATTGTGCAAAAGTTGAGTCACACGAGGTGTAGCGATATAACAGATAAAAATATGAATTAATAAAAATGTTTTTACCATTATCTATTTATTTTTAGATGAACTAGTTCATGCGTTAAACCTCTTCAAACCGAAGATAATATTTTGCTCATCTTTTACGCTGAGCAACATAGTCGAAGCCGTCGCTGACATTCCATCCATCAAAAAGCTGGTGGTGATCGGAGAGGAGGCCACCGACCCAGCCATGGTGCAGTTTGAGGATCTCGTGAAGGAGGCAATAGACATCCAGACATACAAACCAACCGAAGTAGGAATTCACGATCCACTGGTCATCTTGTGTTCGTCAGGAACCACCGGCCTGCCAAAGGGAGTGATCATCACACACCACAACCTCTCTGTTTGCAATGGCCACTTAATGTAATTATCCATTTTTTATTATTATTATTATTATTTATCTTAAATGCGCCCATTATTCTAATGGCTTATGGCCGAGGATTAGATTTACGACCCGAGACAGGGATTGCGCACCGTAATCTACAGTGAACACACCAAATTTCGGTAATTCGCCGTCAATTCACTGTTTTTGGTACATGAAATGTCAAATGTCAGTCCATTGATGATCCGTTCGTCAGTTAGGTGAATTTGTATCTCTCCAGCAGTAGTTAAAACGGAATAAATGTTTGTAATTTATTGCCATTTGTTTGTGTAATTTTTTCAAGGTATCTATGGTGATGTTTCTATCTCTTTCTACGAATCTCAAGCTAATCTCTGAGTTTACGCCCAGATTAAAATATCAACACGCGTACACGATACTGAGATTCGCCTCAACTAAATCTCTACGATTTATCTCGTCGTTGCGCGGTATGGGCAGTAATAGTATAATATGGCATTGGCGTTCCCACAGCATTATCAAACGTAGTGAAACTAATTGTAAAATTAATTTGATTCGCCTTCCCCAAATGACGCCCTCAAAAAATACTATCAGCGCATTATCCAAAATATATATATTTTAAAATATGATAAAACTATGAAATTAATATTATGAATAGAGTACAAAATTAATTGACACGTACAATTGAATTAAAGAAAGACTCGATAACTTAATGCAAAAATGTATTTTACTTAAGCCTTCACTAAAAATATAAATATTTACTTATTGTTCCCGTCAGTGTGACGGACGGGAGGTCACAAGATAAGATGTATTAAAATAAACGGTGATTCTTAACATGAATAGTATGATATTACTTTTGTCTCGATCATCGATTTCTGTATCTGAGCAACCGGTTCGACACGAGAATGCAAATTTTAACAACCGGTTTGCGCGAATCGGTGCGAACCAATGGAGAGACGTTTCTGCCACACTGAGTACCTCAATCCGTGATAGAACCCATTTTGATGTTGATACATTATATATATCAGTAAACACCAGCACATTTTTACTAAAGAAGCGTGGGGTTGTCATCGCTTCAAAATCTATGAAGGATGATTTAACATAGGCAAAAAGCGAAATATATAGTCGCCTTTGCATATTCTAATCAAGTATTATAATACCTAAAGCACGATGCACATCCTCATACGAGTCTCATATTTTATTATCTTAAAATTTATGGCTTCATTTTTCTATTTTTATAGGTATTGAACAAATGTGTGGTATACAATGTAACTAAAATGATAAATTTATAGAAAGCCAAAACAAAAATTAAACAAATAAATCTATACCACCGGTGGCAGATTATATTTTTTTTTTGATAAATTGAGTTTATCTGTATGTATATCTTTCTAATTTATGTATTTAATTTGTGTTAAATATCTGATCGCTACTCTCTTCTCAGCGAATTAAAAAAAATGTTTTTTTTTGTTTTCAGGAACATTGTGGTTACCACCTCGCCCGAGAATTACAAGTGCCTACTGACGATAATACCCTGGTTCCACGCATACGGTTTTTTAACCCACCTAATTTTTTTGAATTTAAAACTAAAATTCGTATTTTTAGTCAGATTTGAAGAGGAATCTTTTCTTAGAGCCATTCAAGACTACAAGGTGAGATTTTAGGTTATATATTTTAATCATGTACAATTTGACGTGAGACTCGTTATCACATTAAATTCAGAGGGCAGCCAGAAATAATGCGCCCCCAAAAGAGGAGAGTAGAGGTCACAGGCAGAACTCGGTCACAGTCCGGCAGAAATTCGCCCTTTCCAGGTCACAAGAGGAGTGAGAGAAAGCTAGTAGCCACTGCTCTTCCCGGCATCGTCCATCCCAGCAATCCCCAGCGAGAGACCCACACCCTAATAAATCCCAGAAATGTCTGATATTTTAATTTATTAATAGGTCATCGTTCCGAAGGATTCGATGACATATTCCTTTTAATTCTGCAATCATTATCTCACGTGCATCTTTCATAATTAATAATGGTAATATTTAATATGTGACAATTTTATTAACGCAATCTTTTAATTTACTTGTATATATATAGATGATATTTTTTGTCTTAATTCATTATATGTTTACTTTGGCCAGTGTATTTATAACCTTTGTACAAATTGATGCACTTGTGTTTTTCATCAAGATTTAATATTTTAGTTTTTATTTTTTTCATTATTATACCTAAAATATTTCATTATTTGATGATATAATACTCTTAATTGAAGATTATATTGATGATAATCAATAGTATTTTTATTCTTAATTATGTACGCCTATTATCTAAATCACAAGGTAGGGTCACAAAAAATCTTATATAAACTGTAATACTAAATTGAATCTAACTGATCGATCTATAAAAACCGTATTTTTACAAGTATAAGTCGCACCCTGAATTTATGGACATTTTTTGAGAAAAAGTTTTTATTGAAAAATATTATTATCGATTACTCTATTTTTTGAGAAATTACCTTTTTCAACTGATCAAATTTGCACAAGTATGAAGTTCGACAGAAGTACGCGTAAGAGATAGCACGCACTGCAGTTAAACGCGTGCGGTTTTTACTAGTGATGGGACGATTCCAAAATTTATACCGATCCGATACTTCATTAACCTTCCGATTCCAATTCTTATTTTTTGTCTTGTATAAAATCAAAACTTAAGTTCATTATTAATTTTAATTAATTATTTTTAGTAATAGTAATAAAAATAATAAATTTTATATTCAATCTTTTTTCGTTGTCGGTAAAAATTTTGGAATCGTTCCATCACTAGTAAAAACCGCGCGTGTTTAACAACAGTGCATGCTAGGCCTAATACGTATGCCCAAACGTCGCTCTCGATATTAGTGTCTAGTGTCACGTCCGTCCGTAATCGTGTATCATAGATAAGACAGACGATGAAAAAGCAAATATATTTTACAAGTACCTAAAAAATATGCGGTAAAATACGGTAAATGAAATAATATTATGATAAATATCTTCTTTTTTTTTACTTCTTTTTTTCGTTTAAAAGCAGATTGTAATTTTTTGACAGGTTACTTTTACTGTGTTAGTGCCTCCACTGATGGTATTTCTGGCCAAGCACCCCCTGGTGGATAAATATGACCTGTCGTCTCTGAGCGAGATTTGGTGCGCAGCGGCACCCCTGTCCAAGGAGTTGCAGCTGATGGTCACCGAGAGGACAGGGGTGAAGTGCATTAAGCAAGGATACGGGATGACAGAAACGACTATGGGCGTTACCCTCGGCGAAGTTGGCTCAGCAAATAAATATGGCTCTTGTGGAAAGGCTGTACCAGGAATAAAGATTAAGGTAGATGAGGAACATTTGTACGGAACCTGAATTTTTCGGATTTAATTTTTGAATCGGTTAGGGGTTTGAAAAAGTATTATTTTCTTAAGAAAACTTCATTTATTTTCATGGAGACATCATTTAAGAATACCTAAATCTTATTGCAGTTCCACGAGTCAATTCTCATCCAAGTTAATTTTTTGGTTTTTATCTATGTTAGTAACATCAGTTTTCTCAATAAACTAATGACCACATCGCATCGGTTTGAATTATAAATTTTGAAGAAAACAAATTAAAATTTAGTAATGCAGAAAAAATCATATTACTCCGATTAAAGATTTGTTGTAACTATTTTTGAGCTACTGTTATGAAATACAATTTTGGATCAACTCTAATATATTAATATTATTTTTCTTATATTCATCCGTCAAAATTATTTTGTACAAAATTTGAAAATGCGATGAATGTTGAATATTATTATATATATATATTATTATTAATTATGGTATGTATGAAAATTGTATTTCTTATTTATTTAAGGCATATAATAATATGAGTACACTAAATATATATTTATAATTTAAATAAATCAGCAATATACAAATAATTTATTGTTGTTATTATGTAAGTGTGTAAGTATATAAAATGTTATTTGTTTAACTAGACTGAAGTTTGTGCTAAAGTAAACAGGCTCTTCCGTTATTTCCAATAGTAAAATCGGAAAAATTACAATTTTAATTTCAATGAACATAAATAAATTATACTATTTAATGAATTAATTGTCGATTTAAATTTGTTTTCAAGTGTTTATTTTATAAAATAACGATGTATTCAGTAAAATATATAAATTCTATATACATATCTCTATTGCCAAACAATGTTTGTGTAGTCTAATTAGCGTAAACTTATTGGCTTGATATTAATAACATTATATGTGTGCCTATTTGTATACTATATTCAAGAGAAATTTAATGATAGGTATCTGTATTATTTTAGGTCGTAGATATAAATACAGGAGAGGCATTAGGGCCCAACAAAGAGGGAGAATTATGTTTCAAAGGTCCCACAATCATGGCTGGTTACATTGGTGACGTCGCTTCCACAAAAGGGGCCTTTGATTCGGAAGGATGGATGCATTCTGGAGACATTGGCTATTACGATGAAGATTATTTTTTCTACATTGTTGATAGACTTAAAGAACTTATTAAATACAAAGCGTTCCAGGTATAAATAATATATTATATATCTTAATTAATTAATTTAAAACACGATAGAAACAATTTACTACAAAATTATTGTAGTATTTATTTTCAATATTTATTGCAGAAAAATTCTAGACATGTTATAATAAAATTATACAATGAACTCTCCCAAAAATGTTTCTATAATAATCTCGGATCATTCTCGTTATTTTTTATCAACATTATAATTTTATATTTTATGCAGATAAATATTTTGATTTTTAAAAATTGAATATTTGACCAATAAGACAATAATTTGATATTTATGGATAATTTGAAATATATATTTTTTTAAATCGGTTGGTTTTGAACATATCTAAAACTTACGAGATTTAATAAAAAAGTTATAGCATCCTTTTCCTTCATCATCCTTATACTAAAAATGATTTCCTATTCTATTCTACCCTAAAAAGATAAGTCATATCCTAAAAACGTTTCCAATAATTTCGAATCATTTCCCATGTCATACTAATTTTACAATTTATACAATCGAATTATTTTGAAGGTATATTTTTTTAATTAAATTTAAATTAATTTAAACAAACGACAGTAATCTGATGTTAGGATTAGTTTTTATCACCATGATGAAGTAAAAGCATTTTTTCGAATAGATTTGTTTAATTAAACTCATGTAGTAATTGGGCGTGCTTTCATTTTTCCAGTTTGAAATTCGAGAAATTCTACGCGAATTACATACGCTTTCAAAATAAGGCTAATTATTACATTCTTACAAGTATTAGAGAAATAATTAATGACATTATTTGTTTCGTAAATCATGCGAGAGAGGAAGGTTTGAATAGAAAGAGACGACAATAAAAATGTTGATTTTCTCGCATTCGATACAAGTGTCAAAAATAACTCGTATCTAGTCTTTTCCAAGTTTTTTCATATTAATATGTATATGGAAGGAAATAAAAAAGTTGATATTTGAATTAATCCATTGATAATTAAATAATTTATTGGAGTACCTAATTCATATATATGAATATATTTTGAAATCAGACAAAGTACCTATATATATTTAGATGGTCGCTTAAATCTATATTCTAAATTTAAAATTATTATGACCGATTTTGTTTAATATTATCGATTTAAAACGCTATGTTGCCGTTTGGGTGAAATATCAGGTGACAGCTTGTGTTTAAAAGACAAGTATTATATATAAACTAAATATTTAATTGCGACTTACATAAAATGTTTACTTTGTTCAAGAATACATTTTTTTCCCTTATGCCGCTCGTGACATAAATATTATTTAGTAAGAAATTATTATGTTTTTGATAGAAAGCTGGATTTTAAATAGTAGCTAAAACCTCAAATCATGTGAGTAAATACAATATATTATTTAAAAACGTGTGTTTTTACTAAAACAAAGTATTTTAAAAACGTCGAAAATTGGTCGTGCAAATTGAATGGCTTATAACTATTCATTTTTAACAATTTGGTAATTTGGTTCAATGCAAATTTGTTTCCATAATCTTGCTTCCAAGATTATAAGAAAATATATTTCATTTATACAAGAATTTTTCATATTAAGATAATGTGGAAAACGCATCTAATGATCGCGGTCTTTCTTATTGTATTGTCTTAATTATAGCAAATAATATTCAGTTTATTAGTTTTAAATAAGTATACAGGTCCTATCTAAGTAATAGTCTTAAAAAATCAAATTCATTGTTATTGAAAGTGGCGCCTTAATTAATACAAAGGTAATTCTACAATGTTATTGAATTTGTTATCTATTACGTTTAACGTCAGGTTTATGTGCTTATTAATTACCGTATAATTATACCATAAATTATTCTTTAATTATGCTGTTATTACATTACTGATTGAATACTAATTAGTTGTATTATATGTAGGTCCCTCCAGCAGAAATAGAGGCTTTGATATTACAATACCCCGAAGTTAAGGACGTCGGGGTGGTCGGACTTCCTGATGAAGAGGCTGGGGAACTTCCTCTCGCTTTTGTTGTTAAACAACCAGGGAGCAATACAACAGCAAAAGACATCGTGGACTTTGTCGCCAAAAGAGTATCGTCTCCAAAACGTTTGCGGGGCGGTGTTCTATTTATAGATGAAATTCCCAAAAACCCCAGTGGAAAAATACTCAGAAGAGAATTGAAGGATTTGTTGAAAAAAAAAATAAAATCAATGTTATGATCGAATTTAGGTATTTATATTAATGCTGTCAAATTTTTATATATTGTATTGTTATACACATTATTATTGTGAAATTGCAATTTCAGAACACAGTTATGTGCTGTTTTAAATATAACTTAAATGATTTAACTACAAAGATATACAGAAAAAATCTATTTATAATTTTTTAAAGCTACAGAATATAAGTTCAAAAACCTGTCTTAAACGTACTTGATATAGCGGAATTGGTTAATGCATTTCCCCGGTTAGGAAAAGGTCTAGGTTCGAATTCAGGTAGCAACTAAAATATTTTTTCGACAAATAGATTTTGTATTATCTATATTATTATGTGCAGCGCAATGTCGAAAGAGCTTAAATAAATTTAAATAAGCAGAAAATATATATCAATGTTATGATATTTACTTTTAAAATTCTCACTAAAAAAATATTGACAGAATTCATAATAAAAATTGATGTAAATCAACATGCGCACGTACATCATACAAGAGGAATAGATTTACTGAGACTGCCATTCAGGAAAAATGATACATCTCAGAAATCGGTGATGTACAGTGCGATGAAGATTTTCAATGAAATGCCAGATGATATAAGAAAGGAGGAGAAACTACATAGATTCCAAATGAAACTAAGCAAATATGTTTATGATAAGTTGTAGTAAAAATAACATTTTGGTCTTGTTTATTGTTGCGTAAGAGCATAGATGCCGGAAGAAACAGGATATTCGGAAGAAAGTTCGCACTCACCACAATCCCGATCTTCTGGCACCTCCAAGGTGGACTGTAAATTTAGGTTTTGTAACACAATCTCCGTTCAGAGTTCTAGTCCTTCAGATTGCACTGGATTAGACACAACGTCTCACTCCAATGTTATACTGCGAAATTTACTCGTTACCGTACCGGTTCAGAGTCGCCGATCGACTGGTCCGGTGTCGTGCGGGGTAAGGAGGGGAGGGGAGGTGGAAGGCACAGTACACCAGTTTCGTTCAAGCATAAATATATGTCCCAAATATTTATATTATATGCCCTATATTAAGAATAAATAAATTATTTAAATACCGATATTTTAATGACGATTTTATCAGTTTACAATAAATTGTATTGATTATTGCATTAAAATTGAAATGTTCATTAATGTTACACACCAGAATTGATATTTGTTAATATTATTCTTGTAATTGAATCATTACTTTCTATAACAGCTTCAAAAACTCAATATTTACATTTTAAAGATATCGGTTACTCTATAAAGTGGTGCGTGAAATGAGAAATATATACCGCCATGGATACGCAGAATTTTTTCTCCCAACAAAACCAGCAATTACTGGTATGATGTTTTCTCACTGCTACTGTTACTGCAGAAAGATTGATTTGAAATAAATCGTTAATGTACTACAACACTGGGCGGTTATGCAGGACGTATGTATTAAAAGATAAAAGTAACAATTTTGACACGAAAAGGATTAATATTAATAAATCATTACATTGAATTCAAGATGTTTATAATATATATATAAATTATTGTATTGAACTATGTTTGTATTCGATGACATTTTTTAAAAATAAATTATGGTGGTTTGACTAATTTATGTTCTAATTATATCCTTTGCCTATTCCAAATTCGCATTCCCCAGATATAACACTTAGCGCTTTCTAATTGTAATATTTTAAATAAATTATTTATTTATCAAAACGTGATAATATTGTTTAAGTATATTAAATGAGAGCAGTGGAGTAACAATGCCAATACAGTAATTGGGGTCCATGTTACATCGGGGCCTAAAATTTTCGCGCCCTACAATCGATTTTCATTAATATTTTTGTGAGTATCGATATCTTTCTTAGCTTTATTTATAATATAAATGGATTAAATTATAAAATAGTTTCCCAAGTTTCTTTCTTATATTACGAAAACATTAACAATGTATACAGTATAGCAATACCCCGCTACCAGGGGCGTACAGTGCATACAAGCAAAAAACTGTGCATTACTAAAAATTCTGGGAATCAAATATAAATTAAATAATCTACAATACGGATCGTAAACGTATTTTTACTGATTTATTACAATTGGCGTCGTCTGTGTACCAATAGAAACTTGAATGGCTTAGTTCTAAAAACCACCATGTCAATCCACCGCGGTAGCCGTAGCGCTAGTAGCTACAATCGACGCATTGATCAATCTACATATTTTTAAGCTGGTGTATTACTCAAGTCATACAATTGGCTATTTACTGAATTGATAACTCCTTTCGGTTGATCCGTTTTGTATGGAGTCGTTACTTATGCTGTTTTTTAACAGAATAACATTTGAAAGCCTTACATTGCAAGCATGCAAATCATTGAAGTGCCTACTTTATCTTTTATTAATTCGAGAATTTTACTATCTTACTATTTTTAACGTGTTGATTTCATTTGCATTTGCATTTGGTGCATGGATTTGTTTTTGATTTGGGAAAAACAAAAAGCAATTGACAGAACTATTTCCTGCATTATCCTTTAATAAAAATAATTATTTCGTGTAGTCATAAAAAAAGATCTTAAAAACGTCCATACATGGGGTATATATGTATATATATATAAAACTTTAAAAACACTAATAATTGTACTCTAAAATTACAAATAAATACATGGTAGGGTCGTATACTCGACGGATTCATTCATCGAAGAAGTGAAGTGATTCTATGTACAACATATATTATGGTATAATATCATTGGTAACAGCATAACCTCGATATATACCTACTGCACGCCACTGCCCGCTACTATGTCGGGTTAGGGACCAGACTATCGCCATAAAATGAAAATCCCCTCAGTGTTTACAAATGTCTAAAGAGATGTTTGAACAGAACTCAACTTTTTCATCGCATCAGGTAATTTTTAATAGCTGGCATTTACTTCATTTAAATTTCAGGGCTTCTTTGTAAGTTCTATTTTTTGCTTGATGTGATCGAATGCTCGCTCGAGTTATTTTGCATTTAACTTCATAGCAATCGCTTATTATTCTTGCTTACACTCTTTATATTTTCCTTCTTAATACACACGCTAGTTGAAAGATTATTCTCGCTCATCTCTTAAGAGTTAAAGTAAATTTCTCACATTATCAGGATCAAGTTCGATAAATCCAAGTTTTCTTTACAACTGCGTAAATTTCATTAACAACGTTATTATTTTTATTTTTACAATTTTTTATAACATGAATTTATTTAAAAAATTTAAAATTACATGGTTTTTCTTTCGCTTACCTCTCCAAAAAAGAGACCAGCTCTTGTGCTTGGAGAAAAAGTTACACTACAATAAATTTATATAACACCTTACATATTCTACTCACATTGTCCATTTGTGTGCGTCTGAAGTGTTCTGTAATATTGTTTATTTTCCAATTATGTGTTTTTGAAGTGTTCATTTAGTTTCTTTCTAAACTCTTTTGTGCCTTTTATTTCTTTAATTTGTGTAGGGAGGCTATTGAAAATTTTTATCCATAAATATATAAAATTTTGCTGATAGTGTTTGATGATACATTTAGAGATTTTAAAGTTATTTTTAAACCTTAATGATATGCTTGTTTCAAATTTTACAGAGTTATTTTTTAAATTAATTGATTAATTGAAATTTTTTTGATTGAAGCCTGTGAAAAGCTGAAAGAGGAGGACAAACGATAACTCCGTCATGTCAATCAACAGCCTAAAGCAGGAAATTTTTGGTAGAGTGCGTTAATTGAATTTCGCGCTAATCAAAGTCGCGTTAAACGATGTTTTCCTGTAATTCAAATATTCGAGAACATTATTTTGAAATCCCGTTCGATTCCCTCAAAACATATACTAAACACGGTTGGAAATAACGATTAATAAAATAATGATATCATGCACAAAATAAAGACTGTATTTCCTCGTTTTCGTATTATTTATCAGGTGCTGATTTTTTTATCCTCATAATATTTTAACAAATTGATAATACTGATTATAGAGAGATGCGTGAAGGTTGTGTATTCAGATTTCAGTCCGACAATAAAATCTCCGTATGTTGTTTCACGTTGAATTTATTCCAGAGAACTGCTTAGAAAATATTTACAGGCATTTTATATAGGTAGAATTTCTGCCCACGTGCCATACAGTTAATATGTATATATATATTAACTAACTTACCATCAATCCGTTTACCCGCGGAGATAGGCAAAGAGGATAGAGCGCCACACTCTTCTGTCGTGACACACAGTTCTCGCCTCATCCACATTCATATAAGCTCGTCGATTATTTAAGCTTCTAACAGGACCATCCTCCAGTATCTAGTTTACCTGGTAAAACTATTGTAAAGAAATACCAAAATTGTTAAAAAATGTAAAATATAAGCCCTTCTAGGTAAACTTTTGTCTTCTGACAGACTTTGTGAGAATTAATTTGCAAAACAATATATATGAACGTCCTCTTTTCCTGGTGCCAACAACACTTGCGTCATATATCTTCCTTACCATTCTCTCCTCATTTATTCTCCGTTCCATATACATATAAGCCCTTATATTATATACACTGGGTTTTTACATATGAAACAACGTGTAAATTAGTCGCATGTATGCCCCAAGGAGCGGTTAGCAAACTTTGTTTAGTGGTCTATGCTTTTGTGTGTATATTATATAGGCATCGACGGATCCAGGATTCTTTACAAACAAGAGGCGATATTTTTCCAGGGGGGGGGCGATAAATTTTGTTTAATATGTGTTGTAAAAAAATCTTACTTCCCGGAATCAATCGCTTATCCGATAAATAAACCTTTTTGGTGCATTGGCAGCTTATCCGAGTGATTAAAAAATATATCTGCCTGGTGCCATGACAGAAATATTTTGAATCAAATTATCTGAAATTATGTGGGGGGGGGGAGGGCGATCGGTCCATCCTTGTGTATAGGTACGTATATATCGATCCATCTATCTAAAGATATGTATATGTTGATGAATGTATATTTTCTTTAATTGATTAAAAGAAGACCGTTCTTAGTCCGAGATGATTTTCATATCATTTCATCTTTGGTATTGAAAGTCATACTCCCTTTCAGTGGCGTAACTACAAAAATTGGGCTACAATGCAGAATGAAAAAAAGGGCCCCTTAATAAGTATTGTATTATATATAAGATATACGAAAAGTATTATACTTATTTAGAATTATTAGTCTCTTGTCTCATATAATATTCACACTTTTATGAAGAAAAAAAAAACATAAAAATTCATGCATATTGTCCAATTTCTCTTAATCTGCGTAACTAAAAGAATTTTAAGAATCAGAAACATGGTGCTTAATGGAGTATTTTGGCCGTAATTTTTGTGCAACAATTTATTTTATGCCCATATTATATAAGTATTTACATCAGCGCTCTTTCAGGTGGTAACTACATGTAAATTTCGGTCAAAAAATCATTATTTGGAATATAGATATTTATTAAAAATTTAGAATGATTCGCGGGCCATTAGTTGGACAGCGCTGCAGTCTAATATAACTTATATGAAGAGTATTTTTTCAAAAAATATCATGGTAAATTAATAATTTTTAATCCTATTGTTCATTGTATTTGATTTATGCGATTTTGCAATGGAGTACTCGCTAATTAACCACTTGAAATGAGGATTTCCTGTATTTGAACCATAAATCGTCGTAGTAATATGAACAGCAACTCTCAACAATGTGTTATGAAATAAATCTAGTATCTTGAAATATATCTTATACCTACTTGAATAATCAATTTATATTATAAACTATAAATATTTAGCAGAAAACGGTTCTACTTTCGTAGAACCGTTTTCACAATAACTTTATTTTCGGCTTACAACCGGTTAGCGCGAATTGATGTGATGTTCACACAGCACTAAATTAAATTCAAATAAGAAATAGTATTGACTTATAAACTTAATACATAGGGTATTCACAAAGCACATACGGAAAAGTTCTAAAAAAAAATTGTATCAGATAGGTATACGTATTTTTTTATGTAAACATCAGTCCCAGGAGCTATGTGCTCAAAATGACGTAATGTGATTGATGGTCTAGTGGTTAAACTACTCGTTTAGTGATCCAATAGTCATAACGATGTATTCGAGCCTCACTCTAAAAGATCGGCAAGTTTGACTTATATTCAAACCATAAGCGTTTAGCTTAGTTTTAAAATTGTAAGAAAATTGATGAGATACATATTCCGTGTATATTACGTGTTTTATTTTTTTTAAACATGGAGTCTTCTCATAATTTGATCCAATCTAAAATCATGAAATTTTTGACAATTTTCACGTTTCCAATTGAAATTAAGGTGGAAAATTTCCATAAAATGTCTCCTTTTAATTTTTCTCATTTTTTCTGAAATTTATAATTCACCGAAATGTGTGAAGCTATACAACTGGATCCTGGGATGATAATATTATGACTTTGTATTATAATGTGCAGGGGCCTGCATAGCATACAAGCAAAAAGATGTGCATTACTAAAGATTAAGGGAAATAAAAATAAATTAAATAATTATTATCTTATAAAATTCTAGCTCTTTATACCCAGATTAGCGTAACCCATGGATAGCCTTTTATCTAGCCGTGGGTCTTTTATAAAAAATTGCGACAGTTATTTTCGTACAACGTCATAGCAATTTTAGCATCCAATTTGTTTGTTCAATCCGCATAACGATCATATTGAACTAAATATTTTCTTACTGAATCTGATTATATTAATGTTTATCTGGCAATTTTATGCATTTTTCAAACAATCTGTGCTTAATTCAGTTGTCTTCGAAAAGGATTAATCTTTACCCAAATCTGCTTGTAGTGACACCTTCTACATATTTGATTTGCTAATAGACTAAACGTTTTGTTTTCGTGGTGTATTCCAACATCATTTAGCATGGTATTTGCGGAGATGTGCTCGTCAATTATCAGTCAAGCAAGCGAGTTTGCATTCATTGTTTAGATTATTACCAATATTAAATGAAATGTTAAAATAAATTTCTTTCTGTTATGCGTTTCCGCTATGCTAATATGTAAAGCTAGTTATTTAAATACACGTTTTTAGGAAACATTTTAAATATCGCTTGTCCGAAGGAGAAATCTTAAATAATATTTTAAGCGAAATCAAAAGAGTACGATACGGAGCAACAAAATAACCTCTTTTGAAGTAATTAATTCACAATTAGAATATTTTCTCTCACATTTTTTTGGTACCTAATATTCCTATTACACACCCAGTTAGCGTCGTCGGTAACAGTATAACCTAAGTGTATGCCTACTGCATGCCACTGATAATTAAAAGCTTGGGCTTTAAGAACAAAGAACAAAACTAAGGTGATAAGATAATCATTATCTAACCAAAAACTCATGCTCACAACTTTCCTAACTTCGAGTGCATGCGAGTGTGTGTATGAACACACACCCGCTGTTGGCCACGAAGCTATCAAATTTTGAAAAAGGGACCCACAAGACCTAGCATATAACAACCAGTGGTGTGCACTTATACTGTTACCATGATGTTATATAATATATTTTATGCTACATTGTAGGTACATATAGGTTTATAAACTTTCGTTTAACCGATATCTTTAGGCAAAATGAATCCATTATAATTAAAATGCATTATCCTTGAACGCAAAGAAAAATCATGAAAACATCACGATTAGTAAGGTAGTCAAATTTTTGAATTAGTAAATGAGGAAGTAGATGCTTTGATCAACTCTAAGCCAAGTTTAAAATCTTTCAAATGTCATTATGTTCAAAAAGCATGGATCCGACTCCGTACAACATCCTGGACTCCATCAACATAGATCAGCTGATTCATTTCTGACTGCCAAGTGGAAGTTTCAATTCAGTAGGTAGGAATTGTATGGCTTGAAAAGAACGATAGATAAAAACAGTGGATAAATTAATAATAACCCTGTAGAGGATTACATCGCTTCGGTGGCGTCGCATATTAGCATACAGAACTTTGCATTAATGATTCTACCGATAAACGATATCATCATGGAATCTGTTAATTAATGAATTAAATGTAATCTGTTTAATCATGTTTAAATGTAATCAATTATAATCTGTTTTGCTTTTATACTATATAAAAAATGTTAAATATAATTCAGTTACTCATAATTGTTCTCAAGAGTAAGACAGTAGTAAGTGCGTGATAACAACATTTAAGTTACTGTGGTACTTTATTTGTGAACGAGTTAATTCCAAACTAGCTTATGGCTGATTCAAAAAATATCGTCTGTGGGCCGACGGAGATGAAAGGCCCCCTGGACATATCCTACAGCGAGTATCTTTTCAGGCAGTTGAAACTGCATGGTGATGCTATTGCTCAGGTGAGCATAATTTATCAATATTCATTCTATCATTCCATATTCATACATATTTTTAATTTAAACACATGTCATATCACATTTCAATAATATGCTACATTGATAAAATAATAAAAAACCTAATTATTATATTAGTGTAGTTAAAAGAAATGTTTGAATGGATTACGTTGATATTTTCTCCATAGGTGGGACTTGGATTTCATGTATTACAGAGTACCGGATCAAGAGAATTTCATTAAAATAATGTAATGGTGATGTAACATATAAAGTATACTTTTAAAAAAAAGTAATATGAATGGTAGCTACTAAATATTTTATCGACAGATTGATTTTTTTTATATGTATATCTTTCTAGTTGATTAATTTAATTTTCATTAAAATACCACAGCACTGTATTCTGAAAATACAACTTCATAACAAAAATGTGTTCTCCTTAATATATAAATTGTATTAATGTTTCCAAATTTAATAAAATTGATTAACTAACTTCGTCTCCTATCGGGTTTTACTCAAAGGTATTTGAGATTCAATGTATTGTGAAGTGGATTTCTTTTAAAAATGAAATAGTAGATGTATCAAGATTGAAAGTATAGAATATAAGATAGATATATATATATCTATCGACCGTGTTTAAATAAAATGTAAAGTAAACCTTTTTATAGTTTCTTCTTGTGAATACGTGCGTAATCTGCATTATATTGAATGCTTGACTTTTAAATTTTGTGATAAATAAATACTAACTAAAGTAAACAAATAATAGGTATCTCATAGACACGAAGCTATTATATTTAATGGAAATATATGGAAGTATGGGTAATTACAGAGCTTACGACCTGTCTTCGGCTGTCTTAAGTAATCACTTTATATAAATATAACGTTCACCATTCTCACTCATTAATCAAACTCCATTTCTATCAAATTTTTTAAAGTTGTATATATGTTAATATGTGGAAACACTTCGAATACCCACTGTACTTCCATTTTTTCTATTAATAAAAAATAATTTTGTCTCTATGAGATATCTATTATTTGTTTAATAACAGTGCCTTTGTAGGTGAAAATCCATGTAATTGTGGGTTCTTGGACATATTTAAAAATATTGCTACTAATTAAAGTATTTAAACTGGATTATGATTTTGGTGAACTATTAACGAAGCTGCTACAGATCCTACTATATAATTAAATACTTATAATGAAATTGCAGTTAAATTGAAATAGTAGTGAACGGTCGGGTTTCTGATATGTATGTCAAATGTTTCTCGTGAGGTTTTCGTGTTCAACATGTTTTGTGAAAAATAAGTTTCCTTTTAGATCTACTTGGTAGGACTCGTGTCAAAAAAAGGATAAAGATATTTACTTTGATTATTTAGCATTTGTAGTGATAATTTTATAACACAGAATACAGACTGCTTGATAGTAGTACGTTTTGTTGCATTTTTAGGGCAAGATCTGTGATGTGACTAAAATTATCTTCAGTAGATGCATAACGATTTATTATTAATTGTTTAAAATTTACAGCTTATCAGTACCGTAGCAAGTAACGAAGTAACTACTAAAACTCTGGGACATAGAAAAATTTAATTAAAAACAAAATTTAATATTGGCTAATAAAAGATTGCTCGAAAAAGATATTCTTTAAAATACTAATATAAATTATTCTAATTTACATAGTTTCTTGAATAACCTACGTGTCCGTTAAAAATAACAGTTTTACATATATTTTTTAATATTTATATAAAATAACTGTAAAAAGGATCGCCAAGGTACGAATACTAAATACCGATATCAATTTCAACCCATCAATATGGGGCTTTTAAAGACGAAAAAATTCATTTACGATATGATAGTAATTCCCCGCGTTTTGGCAGTCAATTTTTTTGTGACAAATAAAAACCATTTGACACCTACTGGTTCTTGTAAAAAAAAAACCAAATTAAACCATTTTGCATTATTGTGGAAAACCTGGTAACCAGGCCGGCATATTTTTAACCAATAGATAACATTCTTAAATGTCTTAAAATAACGCACCGCTGCTACTTGCACTTATTTAATTTTTTATTAAATAAAAACCATTTAGCAGGTTGATCCTTGTAAAAAAATATCTCTATATTTTTCTAACAAAATGATTACACTAATCAATTTCTCAAGTGCTTGCGCCGATATCACTTGAATTTATTATACATATGGAGGTAATTCATTAAGAGTTATCTCTTCAGTAGAACATACTCGTGTTCCAGATCTGCAACACCGGGGAGGTGACCACATACGCGCAGATCCTGCAGAAAAGCGTGAACCTGGCGGTTTCCCTGAGGAAGCTGGGCGTGAAGAAGGGAGATGTCGTCACTATATCCTCTGAAAATAGATTTGAGTTTACAGTAAGCGTCATCGGCATTATGTTTGCCGGAGCCCTCAATTCGACTTTAAATACAGCGTACACCAAACGTGAGTACAGCATTTTAAGCTTAATATTTTAGTCTGTTTCGCTAATTTAGTATTATATGAATATATTATATTCTACAATAAATGTTAAAATATTGCGCCCATGTTTATAATGTAATATTAAACTTCATTAAATATAAGAATTGTATTTTATTTGTGAAGTAACGAATTATACAAAATACATTTTCTAAAAATACATACGTGTCTAGCCTAGATCTAGTACCAAGACATTAGAAATTCGATCCTCATCTCAGGGAAAACAAGTTATTTCCATATTTTTCTAATACAGATGATAGCTTTTAAAAAGTAAACATATTAAGGTTAATGGCAAACATACCTGCGTTTTATTTATGAAATATGCCATTTTCACAAGATGCTCATAGCTCATGAGCATACTAGCATCAGAGATAAGTTATTTCTTTGTTTTGTCATATTGTTTGTTTATCGACCGTAATAATTTTCGATATATTAAAACCACAATTTTCTAAAGAATATTATGGCGATAGGTATGCTTAAATTGTAGTATTATGTTTGAATATTGTGATTATTTATTATAATATTATAAACGCCTTTTTTAATATTTGCTGCACAAACGAACACGCTTTTCCTTAAAGAAAACCTACATTTTTTTAAGCCTTCCTAAACCATGCAGTAACACAGGTCTACCATCATAATTAACCTGTAATATTTCTGTAAATACATGCAACATAAAATTCATATTTTAGATAATCCTAAATAAAATATTAGCGCTTAGGAATGACTAGTGAAAAACCAATTATTAAAAGGGAATCGTACAAAAACAATTATTTTTTCCATTCAATCTAATGTAAAATTAATACGTTGGTAAGAATACAATTTGTGATATGAAAGACAGAGATCACAAACTATTTTCACAGTGAAAAGAACAACAAATATACAAATATAATTGTCTCTTTCTCACTAATTAAATGAAGACAGATAAGAAGGAAGGACACATTGTATACGACTGAATGAATGCTCTAAATTATGTTATTAATCATTTTTTCAAAATTGAATGCTCAATATTTAGAGTAAATTCGTGACATAAAAGCCATTTAAGCTAATAAAAACATTTTTTCTAATAGTTATTTACGATAACACGAGTTGACAGCATGGCTGCGTTCGGGTATTTTATATCATGGTATGGTAAAGGTTAATACACGTGATTTTTAGTGGCGTTATTAGTGTCATTCAAATCCCCAGCCAAAATTACATTTTCGTTGTTATTACATATTGTTGTGTCCGGAGTCTTGAAGAGTATTATATCTATGCAAAATTTGAAATGTTTGATGTTTTGTAGGGGCTGTATACTCCAGTCAGAAAGCGGAAATGACAAAAAATACCTAATACGAAAACCGTCTAATATAAATGTATGTTATGTATAGATATAATACCAACTATAACATAAGAATTTTAAGTTTAGGTTTACCAAAAATTACCTAAAGATTTAGTTCATAATATGAGGTACCAACATCTTACCTCAATGTATACGGTATATGAATATATAATCAATTTGTTTTCACCGCAATTAATTTTTTTTTAGATGAGCTGATTCACGCGATAAACCTCTACAAACCGAAGGTAATGATTTGCTCTCCGTTTACGCTGAAGAAAATAGTGGAAGTCGTCACCGATATTCCGACCATCGAGAAGCTGATTGTATTTGGAGACCAGCTCGCCGAGCCGCCCGCGGTGCAGTTTGACGACCTCGTGAAGGAGGCAGTAGACATTCACACTTACAAACCGACCGAAGTAGGAATTCACGATCCACTTTATATGATGTGTTCGTCAGGAACCACCGGTCTGCCGAAAGGAGTGATCATTACACACCACAATGCCACTGTTAGCACTGGTCACTTTACGTAAGCATACTTTTATTATTGTCTTAAATCTATCGTTAATAAATTATTCCGATATTATATAATTATTACTTGTTCTGTCTACGTATTTATTTGACTGTCTTATTTTTCCCTTGATATAAGAAGATAATATCTAGATTGTTAAATATATACTGCACTATAGTTTAATTGAGGCTTTTTTTTCATTTCACTTGTTTGTTTTTATTTAATAAATTTTTATGCATTACCTACAAAGCCTTATTTTATGTCAAATTAGTCAAATGTGCTTATTTTATATTCTGCATTAACAAGACTATTATAATATTATACAATAGTACGACATTTTTGATAATGGGACTAATGCATTATTATAAATTTAAAAGATAATAAGAATTATGTAAAATATACACATTTTATTTTCTTTTTTGGTTTTCAGAGATATTTTGATACCTGAAAATTCATTCGGTGAGCGTAAGTGTTTGATGATGGTAGCTCCCTGGTTCCATGTATATGGATTTTTAATTCACCTCATGTCTATTATTTTTAAACTGCAATACGTATTTATGCACAAATTTAAAGAAGAGCCATTCCTCCAAGCCATTCAGCGCTATAAGGTATGTTTCTTGTTTATATTATATCATATGAAACCACTTATTTTATCATTCATATTTTGATCCATATTTTCGATAAATATTATAAATATAACGCTCCTGACAACAGTATTATTAATCGCATCATACGGTAACCAAATAATTTAAGATTGTCCAATAAGTTCGTACGATTTTATGACCCTGGTTCCACATATAAAGTTTTCTAAATTGCTTCATGTATATTTATTTCAAACTGCAAAAATGTATTTAAATAACAACCATTCCTCTAAGCCATTCAGCACTACAGGGTGTGTTTTTTGTTGAAATATGTAAAACTTTTTATTTTTATCATTCATATTTTGATTTCACCATACTCTCGCTTGATATTAGGATAAGAAATGAATAAACGACAATAATCTAATTTACACTATCCACATAATATAACTGTCGAGCTGAATATTAAATTAATACAATTATTGGTATAGTTTATTGTCTTCAAACAATATTACTAATTATCTATTATTATCGGCATAACTAATTATCTATATACTGTATAAATAATTATCTATACTTTCAGTCCAATGTTCTTGTACAATTTTATATATCGTAGAATTGAATATTTATGCATGCATTAAATAAATATACGAGTCCTCTGATGCAATGGTTAGATTATATTAGGCAAGTTGTTGATGTGGAAACTCCTTGCACTTAAAACTTTTCACTTAAACTTTTATCTTCTTCTTCTATCGATCTGTATTCGTTGTTGAATATAGATATTCCCTTTCTTGTTGTATATAGTTCTCTATAAAGATTACAGGTAACGCTGTATCAAAAGAGTCACATGTCCGCCTAGTATTTTAGAGGAAATTTACACTTCACTCAGATGTGACGTGTCAGTTTCCTTTCAAATTTAATTACAAAGTCAGCAAAGTCAACAAATTTTATTAGTAAATATTAATATTAAATGTCCTATGCATGAAAAGTAAACCATGCTCATTAAAACTTTAAAAATATCCTATGCATGAAAAGTAAACCATGCTCATTAAAAATTTAAAAATATCTTATTTAATTAAAGCGTTATATAATATAAAATATATATTGTTTTTTTTATTTTTTATAAGAAGATATAATCAGACAAAATACATTTTATGTAAACATAATCACATAATTATATACATATATTTTTTTTACATTTTTTTCTTCTCTATGAGAGTTGGAGTTGGAGTATGGATAAAAAATATGTGTATATATATTTTTTTTGGTTTCAGATACAAATTTATAATATTCTGTATTTTTCTGATTGTACGGGGAAATTATTAAAGAATTGAATGCCTAGATAAATTAAGTGGTATTGGAAGTTTTTGTAAGGTTGAAGTATATTTATGTTTTGGAATATCAATTTTGTCTCTAAACCTGTAGATCGGAAATCATTAATTATTATTTTTTTTTTTATATGTGTCTCTTATTTTTGGTACTTTGAATTCGGTAAAGATTTGGGCACTTGGATTGTCTTTTTTTTTTAATTATTTTTATCATAATTTTTTGAGTAATTTCTAATTGTGATATTGAAGTTTTATATGCTTTTCCCTATCCAATTGTTGACGTGTTGAAATTTTACTGTACAAACGGGTTATATATTATTTTTAGATTTGTAGGTGATAAGATGTTTCTGACTCTTAAAAATATGCAGGCAGTTTTCCTTATTTTATGTGCAGGATTAATAATATGCTCTTTCCATTCCTAGATACAGTATTTTTCTTCAATTTATGAACATTGGTCACAAGAGTCTCCTTGACTACAAGCTTTGGTGTGAATTTTATATTAATTTCAGTATTATATTTCTGTTGAATAGTAAATTGGAGGAAATGTGTTTTATCAGTATTAATTGAAAGTATGTTATCATCCATCCACTTCTTTATGATATTAACATCCTTAATAGTAGATATATTAGCGTCAGTCCAAGTTTTTAATCCAGTAAATCTACATGCGTGGTTTCTCCCGACAGTATACAGGATGGCCCAAAAATGTGAGAACATCTCGTAACGTATGAATTATTTCAAAACATAATAAAATTAATTATAATTCTTAATGTAATTATTTTTGCACAATATTTAGCTAATCATAAATCATCAAAACACCCCATATTGCATAATCTATTGGGTCTAAATCTGGGCTGTGGTCACACGCCTGGCTCGAAGAAATTAACATTCTTACGACGAAGAAAGTTGATTGTATTTCTGGCTGTGTGAGATGGAGTTCCATCTTGCTGTAATGTTCAGTTATGCTGTAATTTCTAGCTTTACTCAAGGGTTTTTTTGAAACTCTTTGATGAAAAATCATAGTAAAAACTAGCACCCCAACGTTTTTCAATACGCAAATTTTTGATCAGAATACCGTCTTCTGCAGTGATTTTAGTCAATAAAAGTAATAAAGTAAAAGCATAGATGTCGGAAGAAACAGGATATTCGGAAGGAGGTTTGCACTCACCACAATCCAATTCTTCAGACACCTCCAAGGTGGTCTGTAAATTTATATTTATCACTTTCTTCGTCAAGGGTCCCTTAGAATGTACTGTATTAGACGCGACATCTCAATTTAATACTAGTCATCGATTCACACATAACTTACATTACATTATTTTCGTTCAAGAATAATTAACAAATAAATATATGTCCCAAACACTGGGCAACAATTTGAAAAAACCAAATATAAATAATGGGAAAATTAATAATCAAAGATGGCGACCGGAAATTGTCGAAATAAAATGTAATATAGGTAAATAAGTAAGTAAGTAAATTAGTAGACTATTTAAGCTATTGTTGATATAGTTGACATTTTACGAAATGTTCTCACTTTTTTGGGCCATCATGTATATAATATATATACCAGTAGTCATGTTGTGTAAAACACAATAATTGTATTTATACATATATGTACATCCAAAATATTATCTTTTATTATTGAATGCAAAGTTTCGTGTGATTCCTCATAATATATAGATATATTTATTTATTGATTTATATCATAACATATATACGCATAAGAGACATTCGCTTAAAATAAAACTATTAATTATTTTTTTATATTCATTTTATTGTGGCTTTGATATGGTTCAAACTTTTTAAGATCCAATATATTCACATGTTTTTTGTTTAAAATTCAGTCATTCGTTCACGACTGGAGGACTACCTGTGAATGACGAAAATTACTACATGAGAAGGCAAACACCCTCAATGGATTGTAAAGCTACTTAATGATTATGATTTTTGTTACATACTTGCGTAAGAAGTACGTCTCGAGTTGTACACCTCGTAGTAGAATATTGGTGGTCCAAGAAAAACTCTTATGTAACAATTATAATCTTTATCACATGAATAATACAAGGTATATAACTAGTCTCGGAGCCAAACAGTAGTGCAAAAGAAACCGCGCCTCACGCGCGTCACCCTTTTATCCCCGCTCACACACATACATCTTGCCCCGGCGGTGCGGACGCTCTGACACACATACATATTTTCGATCTCAAGGACATCACAATTTCAATGTTATTTCGTCTACTGATAGTGTCCTTGGCAAAAAGCTCCATCGTGCCATAATTATAATCTTGCTTACTTTCTGTCACATCTGATTCAATTTTGAGTCAATTTACTTACCCAAATCCTATATTCTTCTCAATTTACCAAACTATCCACCTTTTTAACGGAGTTCTAATTCACCGCCCCACCTGAATTCATATATATTTCCCACATCTACACTTGCATTTAAATGCATTCATTAGCCCAATCGATCTTCTTGGTGAATCCACTTTTCTACCTTATTTTGTCTGTAATAATTTGTATTCTCAGCATCTATACAGATCGACTACATTATCGGTTATATTTCTTGCATATATGTGAATGAATAGAATTCAACTGATTCAAACACTATCACTCACTTAACCAATCAATTAATTTAGTCAATTTGTACTCATTTATGTAGTATTTCACATAGAATAATTTCAATGATAGTGAGGAACGCTCACCTTGTAACAGGAGTGCGAAATTCTATCCTATGGCAATCATAGCATAAGATTCTGTGACAATTTTACTTCAGGTCCAATGATGGTTAAACCGTTATTGTGACTGTGAATGTGTTCGAATGTAACCATGATTAGTAACTGATTATTTGTAATTCTTTGAACAATCATTGGTACACTAGAAACTAAATCTCCACCAGTTAAATCTCAGTTACCACGTTACCAATCATCGGTACAAACGAACATCATCACAATAACGGTTTACGATCACTGCTCAGGTCGTGATCACATTTGAAGAACTTGACCATATCCTACACTTTATAAGAAAACTGGGCGTGTCTGTATGTTAAGGTTAAAATTCAAACAACATGTTGTGTTTAAATAAAATATAGATATCTCATGGAGACGAAACTATTTTAATTATATTATATGGGAATATATGAAAGTATGGGTAAGTACAGGGCTTACTACCTGTCTTCGGCTGGCTTAAGTGATCACTCTACACAATGTAACGTTCACCATTCTACCCACAATCAACCAGCATATTTATCAAATTTTTGGAAGTTGTATATATGTCACCATGTAGACACACTTCCAGTATTTAAGTACAACTTCGCTGTTTAATTCCAATGACAATGATTCGGGTCTAGTGTTTAATATCTAAATTGTTAGATTCTTTCTTCCAACTATAATACAATATGTGATTTTTTTACAGGCTACCATTACATTCTTAGTACCTCCACTGATGGTCTTCCTAGCAAAAAGTCCACTGGTGAAGAAGTATGACCTGTCGTCTCTGGAAAACATTTGGTGCGCAGCGGCGCCGCTCTCCAAAGAGTTACAATTGGTGGTTAAAAACAGGACTGGAGTGAAGTGTATCAACCAAGGATACGGGATGACTGAGACTATGCCTGTTATCCTCGACAAAGTTGGTACTTCTAATAAATATGGCTCCTGCGGGAAGGCTCTAGCAGGAATAACAATTAAGGTAGATGAGTGTCTTTTGTCTAGTTAGGTATATTATTGAAGCGATTATTTTTAGAACGGATGGTATTTTTTACCAACATTCTTTAAAATGATGTTATTTGTATATTCAACTATCTTACCATTTAAATATGATTAAAATTTGATATGGGTCGGATCTTAACGCAGCCGATATTCCGGGCCACATATGTCGGTAGCCATCATCAAGTTCGATATCATTAGACATCACACAATTAGCTGCGATGTGTGTGTGTATAGACAACGAAACTTTGCGAAGTACTACACTAGTTTACTGCTCACTTCATGCAGTTCATTGAAGTGTGTACTTCGCGAAGTATCTCTCTACATGCTTCGCCCTCCGTTTTGCACTTCAGACACTCCATTAAAGTGTAGTTCAATAACGAAGAAGAAAGTTTTGCACTTCGCTATGGTTAATTATCAAACTATATTTACTGTATTTTGCGGACATTTTCTGTGAAAATACAGCATATCAGAAGTTGTAATACTAACACACAGTACATGTTAATATAGATCTTCATTTTTTACCGGTTTGAAACTTTTGGTCATAATGCGAAGAATTTAACAAAAATTAAAAATGATCGTTGATCAAACCCAACGTAACCATAGTGATAAAATAATTTTTAAATCAGTGTATTTACGATACGATGAGCAACATAAGTTCTGATGATAGACTCTGCAATGGGATTCGTAATGTTGGCCAAAGAGATCGAAGACATACGGCAGAATAGCCCAGAAAACACTACATAGAAGATAGTGTATTTATATCTTTAACAAGCTTGATCACAATTTAATTGAATTTAATTCAATTTTGATTGTTTTATTACATTAAATTTAATCAGAAAAATATAATACCTAATTTAATTGTCAAGAAAACTTTTGGGTAGTAACTCGTATGTAGATAGGTACACAACATTTTTATTGTTTTATAAATGGTGTGTGTTCTGTCAACAAAACATTATTCGCTAATTCTTTTAATAATTCAATTTCATGCACGCCTTATACTATTATATTACAGAATATCACCATATTTATTATTTTATCTTACCTGTCATTACTATTATTTCAGATTGCAGATTTAAAGACAGGAGAAGCATTGGGGCCCAACAAAGAGGGAGAATTGTGTTTCAAGGGCCCTACGATGATGGCCGGTTACATTGGCGATGCTGCCTCAATGAATGACATCTTTGATTCAGAAGGATGGCTGCATTCTGGAGACGTTGGTTACTATGATGAAGAACACTTTTTTTATATCGTGGATAGGATTAAAGAACTCATCAAATTTAATGCGTACCAGGTACAAGTTAATCAACATAACAATTGATATTATAATGCGATATCTACACGAAATATTAAATGCGTTTATGGTGTCACGCGTAGACTACTATAACAGCATTTATACTAGCCTGCCAATATTTCAACTATCAAGGAATCTAAAATTTGAAGTTTCTAAATTCTCTCACATAGCATAATGCTGACATGTTGATGTACAAAACGACACATTACATAGCGCCGTTGTATCTTCAAGAGCTCTGCATCTCAGACAACTTGAATAGTAGACATCGAACTCTCTGGTCAGCCGCAGGAAGTTGCCAGAAGAGTTTAGTGAACGGACATTTGTGGTGGCAGGCCCAAAAGCGTGAAACACTTTGCCCTTCATTTAAAATTTAATTTAAAATGATACTGAAACACACCTTCTCACACGAAAATCATTTCCATAAGTTCGATTAACAATTTATAATCTTAAACACAGATAGTTTATGACAAAACAGTTTATGTGTAAAGTGCCCTCTAAGTGAAATTATCACGGGAAAAGCGCTATAAAAATTATTCAATGTTTTTAAATACCTATTTACACGTAAGTACTTCGTTTACATATAATGAAATTTAAATTGAAATTGCAAATGTACTGAGCGTAAAATCCTGATAAATATATATGGTCCGAAGATAATATTTGGGGTCGTATGTCGCCGTTACAAACTCAAAATTAACGAGTTGTATAACGAGCCTGATGTCGTCAAATATAATTGATTAAATTTTAACGTCTTCGTAAGTCTCACCATATATGTTTTATGAACAAGAAAAAGTATGGGTTATTGATAGGCTACCACTCCATTAGCTAGATGATATTCAAGGTGCCTACAAATATGTAAACTAAAAGGAATGGAGGGATCTTTTCGAAGTGGTCTTGGCTCACCCCGGGCTGTAGTGTTATGATATTGATAATATTATTCAAGTAATAACCGAATTAAATGTATTAAATATAAAGATATACATATAAAACCAATTATATAGAAAAATATTGTTGTTGCGCCACCTGGATTCGAACCTGGATCTCTTTCCAAACTGGGGAAGGTGCATTATCCAATTATGTTACAGCGACATTATTTTTGACGACAAATTTTAGAACCTGTATGTCACTCTTTTTCAAATTAATACATCTATCGTTCCATTATTTGAAATACATATATATTTAATTAGTATTTATATTTAAAATATTACAGACCTATGTTATGAATAATTACAACTTCACAATAAAAATGTGTTCTCCTAATAATAACCAAATTGATATTATCTTTCTTTATATTATATATTAATTAAAATTAATTTTAAACAGGTCCCCCCAGCTGAGTTAGAGGCTTTAATTTTACAACACCCTGATGTTAAGGACGTCGGGGTGGTCGGACTCCCTGATGAAAAGGCTGGGGAACTTCCTCTCGCTTTTGTTGTCAAACGGCCAGGATCTAATGTGACAGCTGAAGACATCGTGGATTTTGTGGCCAAGAGAGTATCATCTCCAAAACGTTTACGGGGCGGAGTAAGGTTCATTGAATATATTCCCAAAAATCCCAGTGGTAAAGTACTCAGGAAAAATTTGAGAAATTTGTTGAAAATTGATTCATAACGCGCATCCTTCCGAAAATAAGTGGATAATAATTCATTTTCTAATAATTAATATATTATAAGTAAGTACTCTAAAGTATAAACTTGCTAAGTCAAATATATTTTGGATTACAATGACATGGTTTTAGCAATATGCATATTCAAATTTATTTTGGTTGAGAATGACAAGGTTTGAGCAATGTAACGAAACAAATTTATTTTGATTTTATGTGTTTTTAATTGATTTTCTTTACTGCCGAAATTTAATTCTGCCTTAATCTTGACATATGTTACATAAATGTCTAATGTCAAAATTTTAAGACTTGATCATTTTGTTGTACGCTTATATTTATTTATTTCTCAATATATATGAATTTCCATATAATTCAAATACACTTGTCCGCCCTACTGTTATATTTATTGATGTACGTATATATATTATACTTATTAATTATAAAAGATAAGATATGATAAGATTGTTTTATTTATTAAAATATACGAGTAAAGGGTATTTACGATGATATTGCTTCACGCAAGTGTAGATAATATATTTTCAAAAATATTGACTAGCGTTTGACTTACCATAACTCGAAAGGTAATGTGCTATTAAAACCTTGGCTAATCACACTAACGAAATACATATAGGTACACCCGATTGATTTTGAGTGTCAACTTAACTCAAAATAAATCCACCTCAACAAACAGAATTAAATATAGACATTTACGGTGTCTACATATTCACCGATTTAGACACTACAATCTATATCAGAAGATTTATTAGTACTGAGTCTTGTAAAATAGCAAACTCTGTTATTATTCCTTACATCATCTACTGCAGCTGCATTTTGTTTTTGGCTAATGAAGAAGAAATGCAACAATTGTCAGTGTTGCATAATAAAGCATTGAGAATAATATTTTTTATTTTTTAGGAGAACACATTCTTATTGTGAAGTTGTAATTATTCAGAACATAGGTCTGTGATATTTTAAATATGAATTAAATATATTAATTATAAAGATACACATATAAAATCAATTTTATCAATTTTAGAATAATATTCATAAAAAATAGATATACTCGGAGCAGTGCAATGCTGAAACATCTGAATATGATTACCTTTAAGCAGAAAACATATTTTAATATAATGGTATTTATTTACAAAATCTTTAATAAGAAAATATCAGTGGAATTTACACGAAAAATTGATGCAAATCAACATGAGCACGAGCATCGTACAAGAGGAAGATATAGACTGAGACTGCCATTCAGGAAGAAGGCCAAATCGCAGAAATATATGATGCATAGTGCGATGAAATTTTTTAATGAAATGCCAGAAAACATAAGAAAGGAGGAGAAATTTAATAGATTTATAACTAAACTGACCAAATATGTAAAAGATAAGTTTTAGTAAAAGAAAATACTATAAACTTGTTTATATTAGAGCATATATAGGAGTGCTTATGCGTGCACCATGTTAAGAATTTATTAAATAAATAAATAAATATCTACCATGGTATTGCAAACTTTGCTTAGCTATACGCGGCTGAGCGATCAAGGGCGGAGCCACAAGTATCTTAAAAATAATGTTGTTGATCAAATTATACGATTAAACTAGTTATTTTGAAAATAACAAAAATCATATATTTTTAAATGCGTTGGCGGGATCGTGATTTTCGCATGGCAACGGAATTAACTACTCCGTCGATTACTTAGTAATAAAATATTATTTCTCAACTTGCAAAAAATATTACTAATGAAATTAAAGTTTATTATGGAGTTATTCCATGTGACATGTGTTCCACCTAGGTGTAGGTTTTTGTAGCTCAAAACAATTTTTATTTTATTTTTTATCTGCCACCATATTGGATCTAGGTTCAATTTTCTTCACAACGACAGGCATAAACCGGGTTTTGCAGAGGTTTCGAAAAAAATATATCAGAGAAAAATGGATCAGTAAAAATTTTAAAATTTTATAAACTTTGATGTTAAAAAAATCAGGAGGGGCTCCTAACTCAAACTTTAATTTTTCATAGCCGGAAACTCTACTAGCCATAGTTATATTAAATAAAATATCCATCTTGTGGTTCCAACCCACAGTCACCTATATAGGACATCAAAACTGCTGATTATGCTTCCAAATTTGACATATTTTAAGGTCATTTAAGTCGTAGTTTATATAATGCTTTCTATCATTTCTATACATGTTCTATAACCCTATTATGTCTTCTTTATGTTAGTGAAAATCAAAACTTATTAAAAAAAATTTTTTCAAAACTTACTCCCGTTTTTGCCTGTCGCTGCGAAAAAAATAGAGCCTAGATACAACACGGTGGCAGATAAAATAAAATTAAAACTCTTTTGAGCTTCACACTTATCTATGGTAAAAAATCTAAAAAATATCTGAAATGGTCAAGCAACCATTTATATTAAAAACTGCACTATCGCAGAAGAAATAATAGGGACGAAGGTATTGAATAAGTTTTATAATTTTTTTTTACCCAGCTTCGCTGTTTTCAGTTAAACATTCAAATCTACAAATGGGTAAACTGTAATAAATAAAAAAATAAAGAAATCCCTCCATTCAACTAAAAAACTAAATACGTTTATGTTAAAACATAGATGTACGATAAACGAAGAAAAAAGAGAAATTTGCACCATACGTCACATTATATTACAAACATGGCAAAATATTATTAGACAAACAAAATAGACACATTAGCTTAATTTTACAAATTCAATTTCATTTGGTGGGTCATTTTTATTTTATTGCGAAACTGTTGTACTAATCACAAAAATAGTAATTATATTTATTAAGGAGAATGTATTTTTGTTGTGCAGTTGCATTTTCAAAACATAATTCTATGGTATTTTAATACAAATCAAATGAAACAACTAGAAATATACAGAAAAAAATCTATCTATCGAAAAAACTATTTTTTCAGGTGTCCTCCTGTCAGGTTTTACTCAAAGATACCTATTTGAGATTCACCTATGCTTTTAAAAAAATGGAATTAGATATATCAATTGGAAATATTACAGAATATAAGTTCAAAATTTATAGAAAATGAAGATCGCGCTTCCGCAAACAGGAATCCCGGTCCAGGTTCGAATCCCGGTAGCAACTAAATATTTTTTCGATAAATAAATTTATTTCCGTTTATTTCTCTATTTTAATTTAATTTGTATTACATCTGTATCAAATGGTGAAAATGATTGAGAATTTTCAGATTACGCATGTGTCGTTTATTTCTTCCAGTTCCGAAATAATTTCATACAAAACACGCAAAAATAGATCGCATCAATCGTTCCTATATGTATCATTTTACCGCAATAATCGTTAAAATTACGCAGCATATTCGTTACAATGCCCGACGGCACATTGACGTTAAAGAGCGAGTTTTTTTATGCACATTCAATAACAGATCCCGAAAAAAATGTAATTTACAACACCGAAAAAATACTGTTTACTTACGTCAATAACGTAGTAGCCAAAACATAGAGTATGTATGATACAAAGTTTAATTATTTTTTTTGTGCGGTTTTCTTATATTATATGTATTTAAACACATTCATTTACATGTGAAATATTTATTATTATTATAATATGATGTGTGAATGTAACTTATTTATGTATTCCCGCATTCATAGTTTATTTTAGTAGGTCCCTTCAAAAACGGTAGATAGAGGTTTCACTGTATTTGCCTTTCGTTTATTGTAAACTACACATTCCAATGATTTTTTTAAATTATATCCATCTTTGTAACAATTTAAAATTACATATATCGTTTCACAGATGATAAATAAAGAATTTTTATTTTAATTAATGTTTTTGGCTGTTCTTAATGCGTGAATCAATCTGATGAATAGAAATACGTTATCGATTTTATCAAGTAGCTTATCCTTTCAACGGGCGTTAGTCCTAATATTAGTTATCATCACTTCGTTTACTGCAGCCCGTAAATTCTCTACAGTAGGCTGGTCAAACAATTGCTTCAGGTTCTTCAGTCATTATGTTCTGATAACCAGTTTCAGAACAGAACTTTCCGTTCATCAGGATAATAAATAAAAAGTAAATCCGAACAATAGGTAATAACTGTTCGGAATCAGTTTTTTATATATCGTGTTGGAAGAAAAGTTTTTTATTTAGTTTATAATCTAATTAGTTATTAAATATAAAATAAAAAATCTGTTTGTGTCAAGCAGCAAAAACTCGATGCGTTCGTGAAATATGCACGGTTTATTCTGTCCGGATTTTCTGGTCATCGCGACTATTTTAAGCTCACCGTGTCATGCTGCTTTAAAATTGTCACTTGACTGTCAAAAAATAAGAAAGACGAGACAAAAATATTTTTTTTTTCAATATTTATCGATTGTTCAATATTTTTCCAAAAAAAAAGAGTGTCGAAAACAAAGTAACTTTTTTGAGAGCGTAGAATTTTAAAAAAAGAAAAATTATTATGAAAAAGAGAAACGTCAAACGTCAAAAAATATTTTTCACAGTTAGGTTAGGTTAGGTTTATTACATTGTTTGTTTTTATTAATACTTTTTTTTGAGAATTGTAAGTAAGTCATTATTGCTGAGCCCCATCAACATAGCACACGTTTGCTGGATAATGTGTTTGTTCCGTTACGATTCATATATTCCGTACCTTTCCTCGCTTTTAAATTAATAATAATATAATTTTTTGTTTACTCATTCTTCAGATAAAAATAAAGAGCAACGTTGCTGAGAATTTTCGCAGCAAAGCAACAACAATTAATTCGGTGCCCTGCCTGTTACACTAGCAATATACTGTATTAGGAATAGTAGACAGTGATATTCCTATATTAGTAGTTAGTGCAACGAAATGAATGTAAAAACATCGATATAAACATAGTTTAGAGTTTTACTTTATTTTATTTGTTAAAGCGACGCTCAAAAATACGAAACAAGTTTGTAATCCAATTGTATTTTAATTGTTATAGTAAGGTCTTTTTTAATCAAACTCAATTTAACACAAAACGCCAAAAGATGTCACGAGCAGAGCATTTAGAAATGGTAATATCACAAGAACATGAAACGCACATAACTCAATAAGTGATTCGATGAAGCAATGAAACTCAAGAAAAAAAGCAAGTAAACAGAGACGCGGCTTGCTGAATAACAAAAGAAGAAGCAACGAAACTGCAAGAGACGAACGAGTGCCGAACGTCAGATCACCTACTTACAAAAAATGCTGCACCAACACAATCACTACGTTCAGCAGTTCAAAATGCACATGACGATGAGAAATCACCGATGATAGTCAATGAGGTCGCCATCATCATTGCTAGAAATGAGTGATATTGTTTTGACTATGGGAAACGATGAGCTTAAGACTATATTCGAGACGCGTATTTTGTAAAACGGCTTACCTTACTGCTGCAACATCAGCTAGTTCATCTAGAAATTGACCCCTTAGAATAACAAGATTCCAACTAACATTTTGGGCTACTTTAAGATATTGCGTGAAATCGGTTCCAAATGCATTATTCTTTATTTCTTCTATACACACCAACTCTATTTAACAGCTGTTAAAGTGAATAGCAAGAGCTGAAAGTTCCAACTGCACCAGTTATTTACTTCAATTTATGGATCATTATTGTTAATTAACCATGTTTTATTTTATTTTTAATTTCCCTCATCTCACAATGATCATTAATAATACTGAAAATAAGTTAAGACCTTTAAACTGATCATATTTGCATACTCAAAATAAAATATACATGAATATATGTTGAAATTCAATCAATACTTTTGAACTCATTATCTCAAACAGTGTCAGTGTCAGATGGAACCTTGTTATTCTGAGGGGTCGAAATGTCAAATAAAATAATGGTGTCGACAATGTCAACCTATGCTTATCGATTGATGGAGCAATCGAATGAGAACCGATTGCTAATTACCGACAGCTTCTTATCTTAGCAACGTTTTCGAGACATCGATTCTGACTGGACCATTTGAAGACGAGCAGTCTTGATTCCAAGAATTCCACTGATTCCAAATGATTTACCATTTTCATTCAAAAGATAACAATTTTCTGTTCGAGTTATATTTGCAATCACCATTAAATCGCAGGGACTTAGATTTGACGAACAAATGGACAGCCATATAGACATCTCTAAGATGGAAAGCTAAGAGCAAAGTAAGTAAAGAAACAAACAAAGTGCACTGTCGCCAATACAGAAGCAGAAACCGTAAACCAAATAGTTATATACGGCCAAGTGTTGAAATAATCACACTGATTTTTTTCAACCTTTAACCCTTACCATACCGTGATAAAAAATATCCGTAAGCTACCATGCTGTCAACTCGTGTTACCGTTAAGTATTTATAGTTTTTTTAGCATATTTAATGAGAAAAAATGCTTTTACGAGCTTGAATGACTTTAAAATAATTAATGTCGTACATTTACATCTAAATATCGAGCAATAAAATTGAAAAAATAGATATATTTCGTAGCATTTATTCACACAAGTTCTGTACAATGCGATATTCCTTCTTATTATTCTTCATTTAATTATTGAGAAAGATACATAATTATATTTGAATGTTTGTTATTCTTTTTACTGTGAAAGTAATGTTTGATCTTTTTCTGTCTCACTGCAAATACTATTTTTTCCAACGTAGCAATTTTACATTATTTTAATATTATTGGTTATTAAGTTAATTCTACAAATGATTAGTCATTTCTAAGCGTAAATGATTTTTTAAGGTTAAAATATTAATTTTGTGCTGCGTGTATTTACGAAAATATACCGGTTTAATTTGGGCGGGTAGACCTGTGTTACAGCATGGCTAGGGAAGGATTAATGTAGAATATAAGGGAATATGAAATTAATATTTAGCTTGTATCTATTTTATAAAACTCAGTAGTGATAATATTAAGATATTTATATAAATTAATGTTATTTCGAGCCACATTTTAATAATATTTATTACCAAACACGAGCGAACGATTTTTAGTGTCTGAATTATAAGGGATTGTTTAAAATTTAATTTTAAACAAGGTTTTTTCACAGTGGTAAATAGTTGGTTATCTACAGGTGGTCGAGCGTGTCGCTCATCTAACCGTAAGTCCAAATTAAATTTTTCGCCAGTCATTTCATTCACGATTCATTTCACGCATCCACTCAACACAATTATTTTCATCATAATACGTACCGCATGATACCGACGTCCACTTTGGACAACGGTGTGATTTGTAAAAATGAGAGGGTAGTCATCTATCCAAGAACTGCTCACGCCCGGTGTTAAATTCATTAGCAACGTTCACCGTGAAGTTGTCAAAATCTAGAACCTAGCAGATAACAAACAACCCGTGATAACCAGTTGCATTTATTAAACGTTGTAAAATCTGTGTATTCGAACTTCGGTCTTTGGAATACGCTTATTTTTATTACCCTTTGTATATTTACCTTAATAAATACTAAATATTATATATTCAGTTATTCGAACGTATTGCCAGTAGTAAGACAGTAGTATTTGCGATAATAACAACATTTAAGTTACCGTGATATTTTTGAAAATATTAATTCCACTCTCTTTGTAAGGCGTAGCGAATAAGCAATAATACTATGGCTGATTCAAAAAATATTATTTGCGGACCGCCGGAAATCGAGGGTCCCTTGGACATATCATACAGCGAGTACTTCTTCAGGCAGACGAAGCTGCATGGAGACGCTATTGCTCAGGTAAGCACTTTTTTTATAAATCTTCAGTCAACTATTTATCGTAGATTTTTTATTCCACAAAACGTGATATAATATAACTCGACGAGACTTGGGTCTAGATTATATAAAGTACATCATTTCAAATTAGAGATGGTACAACATAAAATTTTAAGTTTTATTAATTGCAAACTATGTATACCCGTTGACCAATGAATGATTGATTTTATATTTAATTTAACTAACTTATGAAGAAAAACTTTCACTGTTTTATTTTCTTTTTATTCAAAGTAGTAAATGGCATCCTTAATTTGACATAATTGATTTTGTACCATGATCCTGGGTGAAGTACTAAGTCGTTACCAAGTAAATGCTTCCAATACAAATTATTATATTAATGCACCCACACAAAGACATCACAGGCATGGGAACAATTTTTGTCGATATATTATGTTGAATGCTTAAATATAATAATGATTAAGACAAAGGTATAACTGTGTTTAACCTAAAATTTTAATTTATTAATCTTTTTTTACTTTACCTTTTTATGTATATTGTTATTTTCAAACTCATATGTAGGTACTTCTCAATATAATATTATGTACTTCTACTAAAAATATGTCAATTGTTATTTTTTTTCGTTTTATATACCTAAATATTTAGATGAACTTTCACTGTATAACTTACTATTTGTACAAGCTGCATATCAATAATTTGTAAAAAAAAATCCATAAGGGCGTATAAATAAAATATAGTTATTATATATAAGTTATTTATTATTATTAACCACAAAATATTTTAATCATTTTTATTACAAAATACAAGAATACAACATCTAAGGACTGAATTAAAATTTAGTACATTACATTTCAATACATATGTAAAGTAGATAAAATAAAAAATCATAATAATTTAATACCCATGTTCACATACATTTCTTTTTCATAAATATAATTATAAAACTAAGTCAACTATGAATTCACACATAAATAATATGTTGCTTTATAAATTGAATAAAAAACAAAGATAATTTCTACGATAATTTTTTACAGTTGAAACGTAACTTTAATATTTGTTTAATTCATTTAGAATTTCATTATGTTCACTTCGTACACGTCACGTACACAATGCTTCACTCGAAACACTTTCACAAACACACACACACACTGGTACACTCGGTCAGCAAAAAATATATTATAGCATTAAACTCTCGTTGAATGTTATACTATATTATGTTTATTTAATATGACATGTGGTTAATGATTCGTTAACTCAACCGAACCTAATAATTATTATATTTGGACTTCGGTCTCATGTCAAACAGGGTACCGGGTCCGCTGGACCCCTTGCCCCTTCATCGTGATGTTTGCCATAATGGCCTGATAAATTATTATTATTAGTGGTTGTTATTATTATTAATCTGCAATAAAAAATTTGAAAATTTTTAACCGGGCGCATGATACTGCTTAGTGGCGCAGTGATTTAGGAGCCTCTAGGCGAGGACTGTCTTGGGTCGTTTGATTTTAGACGGGACGTTTATGTCGTAGTTAGAGAGGGTATTAATCATGGGGTTTCGGTGCTTGGGGAGTTCCGCATAGAAACGCTTGGAGATTGGTTTAATGTACTCCATGACGGGGAGTATACCGGAGTCGTGGTGTAGTTGTGTGACTCTTATCCATTTTGGGGATATCAGAGCTAGTCTGATGACCTTATTTTGGAAGGTCTGTAGTAGTTTATTCATGTGTGTCTTGACCGCGTGGCCCCAGATGGGGGCTGCGTACAAGAGTTGAGGCCTAAGGATGGCCTTGTATATGAGGAGCTTGTTGTCTGAGGCAAGTTTGCTGTTTTTGCCTAGTAATGGGTACATTGCGCAGAGTGCACGAGAAGCAGCGCTTAGTTTATTTTGGATATGTTTACTCCCAGTGAGTTTGGAATCCAGCGTAAGACCAAGGTACTTGATGTCGCTGGTCCAGGGAATGTTCTCTCCAAAAATTTTTATGTGGGGTTTATGGCGTTTAGTACGAGGGCGCCTTCTTGAGAACAGAGTGGCGGCACTCTTGGATGGGCTTATTTCGAATTATTATACATGCGTGTACTATAGTAATGCTGAATATGAACAATAATTTTGAACTTTCAACCAGAACTGTTTTCAATTCAATTGCGATATAATAATATGCACCATATTTCAGCAATTGATTCTGTTTTTGTAAAAACATAAACCATTTGAGCAGAAGATATTTATATAAATAAATATAACTATTTCACAATATCATCACATCAGAGGAATGGTTAATAATAATAATAATAATAATGCGTTTATTTCAGCGTGATCGGGTTTTTTTTTTATGAATATAATACATAATATTACATTATAGTTTCGAATCTATGTATACGGCCTTCGGCAAACATTGTAGATGCGCTGCAATAACGCGCCAATCCGAACAATATTCTAGTTGTCACACTGAATTCGGAGACGGTTGTACGTCACTTGCATGTATTTCGACCAGAACTCGCAGGTGTATATGCTGGTGAAGAACGATTTAAATGGGATCCTCTTCACCTCTTTACTGCATCGGTAAAAACGCCGTGACAGCATATTTGCACGAACACTCAACTGTCTCCTCTGCCGTTCTATGTCATCGTCGTCCTGATGCGCGTTTCTGTGCATCGTCTTGATGCTAGAATTGATTAAATGTTCAGCAATATTTTTCTAACCAAACGATTACACTCACTAATTTCTCAACTATAATAGTTATGCCTGTATTACTTGTATTTAATAATCATATGGAGGGTATTGCCTAAGAGTTCTCCATACAGTAAAACATGACCGTATTCCAGATCTCCAACGCAACCGGGGAGGTGGCTACTTATACGCAGATCCTGCAGAAGAGCGTGAATCTGGCGGTTTCCCTGAGGAAGCTGGGTATAAAGAAGGGAGATGTCGTCACTATATCCTCTGAAAACAGATTTGAGTTTGCAGTGAGCGCCATCGCCATCATGTTTGCCGGAGCCATCAATTCCACTTTGAATATTTTGTACAGCAAAGGTGAGATCACTACAGTATCTTAATCCAGTGATAGATATAACTTTATGCATTAGGCCAAATTAATATTATATATTAACATTTTAAATCTTTACATATTGCAATGTATTCTTAGAATATAAATATAAGAATTTTTGTACTTATATATTTTTGATAAAAATTAATTTAAAAAAAATATTTAGCACATACTTTTGCCATCTAATCGTGTAACAGGTTTAAATTTTATTTTAGACAAAATTTAATATAAAATATAAGAGTGTATTATGTAGGTACTACATATCTAGTCTAGGTGTGGTGCCTCTGCGTAGTCTAGGTAGTCTAGCTCGGGAGTTTGATCTTCATCTCGGTATTTTTTTTAATATTACAGTTACCAAATACAAGAATGGAAGAATGTAGCAATGTATAGCTATATTTTTTAATATGAAAATATTTCAAAATCATTTTATTAATGATAAAACTCATTAAATTATTATATAATTTCATAAACAACGTAAATCCGCGATCACTTATCTCATTATTAAAAAATATTATAAAATATATATAATAAATAATACATTTCAAATTGTATCTAACAAAATTTTAATGGTGTTTTGAATGAATCGATTAAATTAGGCAGTCATTTTTCTTTATCACATTTATGTTAAATAATTTAAGATTAATGTGTAGCAATAGAAGTTCAAACTATTCATTGATAGAAAAACCATTATAAACTATTTTAGTCGTAGAAAAGTGTAGTATTGGTTCAAAAATAGTTAATAATAAATTATGATTAAAGGGAAATAAATTTGTTGCCAACAGACTACTGAAGCAACCGGGTTGATCTCGGGTCCAAAATACTTTACTGTGTATATTAATATCTTACAAACGTCATAATTCACTATAAAAACTACAACATCTCTGATGGTATAATGGGACGAAGTTCTTGAATAAGATATATATGACAGAACAAATATAATACACACGACTAAAAAACCTAACAAGCACATACGATAAGAGATCTTTGTACCTACTACATGTCACACATATTATGCATGGTCAAAAATTAAACAAAATATTATAATAAATACCGATAATTATGCAAGCACCTTGATTTTACAGTTAAAATTTCATTAGGTCCGTCAGTTAATTATATATTTAATTGTAAAAATTACTGATAGCAAAAATATTATGATGATGCATAATTATCCGCTGTTTTATAAAAAATATATTATAATATAAATTATATTGTAAAATTGTACAATTCGCACTCGGTTGGCCTTGTTTGGTTATCCACACCTTGCCGAGTTTTCCGAGATGACGAACAATCGTGGACTGGCCGATGTTAAAGTTCTCAACGAGTGTCCTAGTGGTGCAACTTTCGTCCTCTTCCATAGCTGCCAGAAGAGACTGATCATCAAAATCCGAAGATCAACACATTTCTAAATTGTCGTCTAAGCTGGTATCACCAGCTTTGAAGCGAACAAACTACTCTCGGCTTGCCCTTTCGATAATCGTTCATTCGCCGAAAAGATCGTTGAGATCGCGAAATGACTCAGCAGCTTTCCACCCTTTCTCCAAGTGATACAGCATAATGTGGCGTATATGTTATGTATATTTTCTAAATTCCTAACCCTATTAAACAATTATATGACAAATGTTAAATTCTAAAAACGGCGAATTATTATGCATCAACCTAATAATACATATATTATACATAGATACCAAACTGAGGTAGATAAATTAATATTTTTAATTAATACCATGTTTTAGACATATCTTCCAAAGTTCATTAATATTACAGAAAACCTGAATTGAGTAGCTTGTTGGTGTAGTAACTACAACTCTGGCCTAGTTATCTATTGGTCGGGGGTTCACGCCTCGTTCCAGGACACCAGCAAGTTAGTCCTATTTTCATAGTACAAGCGTTTAGCTTCCTTTGAAAATAGTAAGAATATTGATGTGACATGTATTCAGTGTACCTATGCATCTCTGTTAAAAAAAAATATGTATAAATATATATATCAAATTTTACAGATGGATGATTTTTAAAGTTTAGTTTTATTTTGATTCTCTGCGTGTGTATACATTATTTTTGGAGACCTCCCCCCTAGTGACTCAATCGAGAACTGATGATGATCCATGAAAGGAGAGGACTATTGTTCATTAAGAGAATGTCCTTTAAGAGCCATTTTTAAAGATAAACTTCGGATTTTTTTTTCTATAAAGGATATTTTTCATAATTACTCAAAGTTTAATAAAAATGAATTGATAATTCTGGCGTCTGCTATCAGTTTACTCAAAGGTATTTAAGATTCTGTAAAAATAAGGTAGATGGCTCTTTTAAATAATGGAACGATTAAATGTATTAATATCAACAAGGTAACATATGGGTTCGAAAATTGTCGCTGTAGCAGAGTTGGATAATGCACCTTCTCCAGTTAGGAAAGAGACCCAGGTTCGAATCCCGGTGGCGCAACAACAATATTTTTCGATAGAATTGATTTTATATGTATATATTTCTAATTAATATATTTAATTCATATTTATAATATTTATATGCTATGAATTTTGTTTTTTCACTTTTAATCCTCGATATTTAGAGGAATCGTACGACATTAACTATTTTAAAACCATTTAAGCTCGCAAAAGTATTTTTTCTCATTAAAAATGTTTAAAAAAATCTAAATAATTAACGGAAACATGAGTTGATAGCATGGGTGCTTACGGATATTTTCCATAGCGGTATGGTAAAGTAACGAGTCCATGGGGTCTGTTATCGGATGATCAACACGGGAGAATTCGGAAGGGCTGTCGGGGGGTGGCACTCATTTAGGGAGTTTTTGGAAGCCATATGCTCCAGCTAGAAGCGGAAACGGTAAAAGATACCATAATACAAATTAAATGCATCACGTAAAATAATATAAATATAGATAAACTTAATTTACCGAAAAAATATTTTAGCTGCCACCGGGATTTGAACCAGGATCTCTTCCTCCTCGGGGAAGTGCATTATGTTATGTTAAAATATTTTTTCGGTAAATCAAGTATATCTGTATGTATTATATATCTTTCTAATTAGCGCGTTTAATTTGTATTAAATATCACAGTTTTATGATTTGAAAAAAATTACAACTTCACAAATAATAATGTGTACTCTATAAAATACATATAATATTATTATTAAAATTTAATTTTTTTAAATTGGCTAAATTAACTTTGTGGTTAAAATCCATTATTTTTATTTGGTAACTTTGTTTTATTAACCACTTATTGGATTTAAATACATCTACCGGTATCGAAATTTTGTTTCTTTAACAGAATCCATTTAAAAAACAATAATTATTTAAAAAATAAATGTAGTACCTAACTCAAATTGTTACTTGATGATACAAAATTACTAGAATAATTTTTAGAAAAAAATATTAGAATGGGACTTGTGGTTAAATTTAGTTGGTTGTGTATAATTTTTTGATTAGTTTTACACACTTTATTTATTTTTAACGATTCCAAATTATTTAATTTTTGACCAGCACCGTTTACGTGCAAAATTGACGATCCCAATTTTTTATCAAAACCATAAAGAAAATGATATTTTTCGAAACCGGTAGATGTATTTTAATTCAATGAGTGGTTAATAAAACAAAGTTTTAATAAAAATAACATAATATTAGGTAATATTTTCAGTAGGTATAATATCTACTATAACCTAATATTATTAGTTTATTTATACTTCAGTACCAAAAATTACGCTACGGTTTAGTTCATATGAAGTACCAACAGTCCACAGCAATGTTATTTGTGTCTTATGTAATGGAGGAGATCTTACTCGGTATCGAAGCCGGTCGACGTAAAATAATGATAGTTGTGTACACAAAGTTTGTTTTTTTATAATTTTAATTACTATCTAAACAGAATTTTATCGCTATAAGTTAAAATAATAATTTTTGCAACTATTTATTTATTTTTTAGATGAGGTGATTCACGCGATAAATCTCTTCAAACCAAAGATAGTGATTTGCTCACCCTTTACGTTGAAGAAAATAGTGGAAGCCGTCACCGATATTCCGACCGTTGAGAAGTTGATTGTATTTGGAGACAAGTCCTCCGACCCATCTGTGATTCAGTTTGACGACCTGGTGAAGGAAGTAGTAGACATCCACACATACAAACCGACCGAAGTAGGAATTCACGACCCGCTTGTTATGTTGTGTTCGTCAGGAACCACCGGTTTACCTAAAGGAGTTATTCTAACACACCACAATGTCACTGTTAGCACTGGCAACTTAAGGTAATTACACCATTATTATGTCAAAAAATTGGTGTAGCCAAATTGATGGAAATATTTTGCGCAGGATCTTGGACTAACAAGGCAAAATATTGAATAGATGGTATTCAATATTATATAATTTAAATAATAAAACAAAATACTTTGTTTAAACCACTATTTATTGATTATTCAACATGTTTCGATACCTATGAAAACAATGTATACTGAAATTAAAAATACAAGCATAGATAAAAACAAAACTAAAACTAAAAAGTAGTGGGTAACTGAGCAGGAACTAATATGAAAACAAATTTAAAAAGTGACTATTTGCAAAGAGATACCATATGTAACGAAACATGTTGAATAATCAATAAATAATGGTTTAAACAAAGTATTTTGTAAATTCTAATTAAATGTATTAATTACAAAGATATACATATAAAATCAATTTCATCAAAAAATATTGTTGTTGTGCCACCGGGATTCGAACCTGGATCTCTTTCCAAACCGGGGAATGTGCATTATCCAACTATGCTACAGCGACATTATTTTTAATGACAAATTTTCGAACCTATATGTTACAAATTTTCAAATTAATACGTCTTTCGTTCCATTATTTGAAAGCCATGTACTTTGTTTCGATAAAATTGATTTTAGATGCATATCTTTCTAATTAATACATTTAATTAGTATTAAAAATATTACAGACCTTTGTTCTGAATAATTACAACTTCACAATAATAATGTGTTCTCCTAATAAAGTATTTTGTCTTATTATTTATATAAAATGTGGCCATAAAATAATTTTGTTAATATTGAAGAAGTTATATACTTTACATTATATCGTGGGGAGGGGGGTTGTTTGCCAGTGGGGAGGTGCCTATATTTTGCAGAAATTTGATTTAAATCGGTCAAAGGTTATAAAATTATATAGAGAACGGATAGAAACATGTTTTTTTATTGTTTTATTAAATTAATTTTAATGCATTTAATAATACATTCCTCATCTCGCTTTCAATCGAGAGCAGTCGTGATCATGGAACTGCGGCTGCAGTGATCAGATGACGGCCTGAATGATCTGTCAGTATCTAATCCGGTCCACGAATTTCTTACCCATTATAGTAGTAGGCTCCAGATTGAAAGCCAATCCATCGTATTGGTAACATACCACGAAGTCTGATTCCTCCTCTCTTGGATCATAAATTTCTCCATGGTATCCTCATATCTGGTAACTTGGACAAAATATCTGAGAATTCTAAGTCGTAAAATTAAGGATAGACGCTGTTTGATATTTAATTCCTCTATGATCGATGCGTTCGCTTTGCGGCCTATTCATGGCTATGTGAATCATACATCGCCCAGCACCACACTTTTGGACCGTCTATCCTCCATCCTATCTAGTCCATGTTTCAGCACGCATATAAAGATCAGAAAGATACGGATTCTGACCAGTCTTTATTTTTCCTAGTTCTTTTTCAAATTATTCATAGCAGACCACGTCAAGGCGTTTCATCTTTTAATTACTGCTTCGTAGTCTCCTTCATTTCATAATAATAATTTTAGATATATACTTATTTTTGTTAATGTTACTGTGGCTGCAATAATGCATTAATTAAAGTAAACCGTTCTTGTATTAACACGTACTGTTATAATATTTTAAAATAGCATAAAATCATTGACTACAGGATTAATATATTGTATTGTAAACTTTAAAAAGTCTATAAGAATTGTGTAAAATATATAGTATTTTTTTTTTGTTTTCAGTAAAGCTATGGTATCAGTGGATTCATTCGGCGAGCGCAAGTGTTTACTGATGATAATTCCCTGGTTCCACGCATATGGCTTTTTAACACTCCTTATGTGTATTAATTTAAAATTGCAACATGTATTTTTGCACAGATTTGAAGAAAAACCATTCCTCCAAGCCATACAGCAGTACAAGGTATGTTTTTTGTTAAAATGTGTAAAACCTCAGATTTTATCATTTATATCTTGGTCCATGTTCCCGCTATATTACGTTATTAATATAACACTTCTGACGATAATGTTATTAACCGTTTCATATGATAGTCAAACAATATGATTGTCGAACTGAATATTCAATTAATGAAATTGTTAGTATATAATTAATTACCTTCCTTGGATATATTATTACATTCAATTAACAAATAAAATAATAATTTAAATATTAATTAGAAAGATATACATATAAAATCAATTTTATCATAAAAATTGTTGTTGTGCCACCGGGATTCGAACCTGGATCTCTATACAAATCGGGGAAGGTGCATTTATCCAACTATGCTACAGCGACATATTCTATGACGATAAATTTTCGAACCTATATGTTACCTTTTTCAAATACATTTTTATCGTTCCGTCATTTGAAAGAGGCATCTACTTTGTTTTTACGGAATTTCAAATACCTTTGAGTAATTATAATTCTGGCGTCTGCTATCGCTATATTTTGGACACATTGTAACAATGTGTCCAAAAATGTAATAAAAATTCATTATAATTCTGGCGTCTGCTATCGGTTTACTCAAAGGTATTTGAGATTCCGTAAAAACAAAGTAAATGGCTTTTTCAAACTATAAAAAAGTATTTATTTGAAAAAGGTAACATATATGTTCGAAAATTTGTCATCATATAATATGTCGCTGTTGCATAGCTAGATAACTGCACCTTCCCCGATTTGAAAAGAGATCCAGGTTCGAATCCTGGTGGCGTAACACCAATTTTTCGATAAAATTGATTTTATATGTATATCTTTCTAATTAATACATTTAATTCATATTTCACAGACCTGTGTTCTAAATAATTACAACTTCACAATAAGAATGTGTTCTCCTAAAAAAATAACAAATTCTGTCAATGTCCACAATTTTATTATTTATTTATTAATCTGATATAAGTACAATGTTACAGTACGATAAAAAAAATATGCTACACTTCTCTTGAAAGCATGTACACGTGCAGAGAAGTGGAGTGCATATTAATAAAAAATATGTTTTACTATAACTAGCATTTAATAAATGAATAGCAATAGCGATATAAAAATATTATAAGTCTACATATTTATTTTTAAAGTGTTTATTAATAACTTTTATTATTTATTAATTATCATTATTCTTCTTGATGTTTTCTCCTAAGCTGTTAAATTTTTTTTCCTATGTGCAAATGATGTTTTGATTTTTGAGCATGAAAATACAAATTTAAACCTAGTACGATTTTCAGTAATATAGTTGATACTTTTCTTTTAATAATTGAAGAATAGAATTTTATTTAAATAGATCACAAAATGTTGGTACTTTTAATTCTTCAAAAAGTAATTTTGTTGAATAATTTTTTAACATTGTTTATATGATAAGTTTAAGTACATTTTTTACTGGAATCAGGCTAGTATTATATGTTGATCCCCAACTAATGATGGCGTATTGTAATATGGATTGAATAAATAAATAGTATACTAAGTACAAATTTTTTTTGATAAAAATGTTCTAATTCTTAAAAGTATGTATAATTATTTTTTTAATCTTTTCGACAACTTGACCAATCTGATTTATCCATTTAAGAGTTTTATCAATAATTACTCCAAGATATTTGATTTTATTTATTGTTTTCAAAACTGAGCAGTTATAGAGACAATAATTTTGATTGTGAGTCGTATTTTGTGTGGAGTTTTAATGAATTATGGTATCGAATTTTTTCCGAAAATCATTTGATTTTATTGCAAACGGAAAATATCGAATTAATATCGAAATAGTTCTTAATTGTGTTTATATCTTCGGGGGTCTTTAATTTAGCACTTTTCCAATTGATTTCACTTATTGTTAGGACCGTGTCGTCAGCATATGATGTAATATAATCGTGTGTTGATTGAAAAAAAAAGTCCTTTACATATATAGTAAACAACACTATTAATAATACGTTCCCTTGGGGGATACCGAAATCTGACGTTTCTTAATTAAACGAAACTTATAGTATTATTAATTTTTACGAGTTGAGTGCGATTTCTCAGATAGTTTCTAATCTAATTATTATATATTATCTACAATGTATACCGAGCACTTAACCAATGACTGTTCCGTTATTCAATAACTCTTTACCACCACTAGCCATAAGAGTCCGGTAAATTTCATCTGAAAATGACATATTGTAATACGTATACTCGTAAATATATAGGTATATAAAACTGACGTCTCTTTCAGGTTAGATCGCGTTTATTTATCGATGGTTTCCCCAAGAAAACGCTAGATCGACATTTTGGCACGGTAATACGTGTCATTGTCAAGGCGTTACGGTAGTACCGTAATTTTCCGCAGGGGATATAAATCTCCCACGTCAATCTAGGTTTTCCCAAAGAAGCCACCTAACCTAACCTAGATGAGATACTAGTTCCATACATTAGTGTTCGCGAAAATCTTAAAACAAACATATATATATATGAAACTGACGTCTCTTCTGGGTTAGATCGTGTTTTTTGTAGATGTTTTCTAAGCCAACGTTTCAGCACGGTAACATGTGCTATTGTCAGGGCGTTGCTTCAAGGTACATATACAAACTTTTTAATGGATGTTGGTTTCGAGATATCCTGGTCACGATCGAAGAAGACGCATTATTTTTTCCAGAAGTTATTTCATTAGCCTGCAATAATTTCTTTGCGAAATTTACAATACTGTTATTATTTATTACTAATTATTTTTTCAGATAACTATTACTATGTTAGTACCTCCACTGATGGTTTTTCTGGCGAAGCATCCCCTGGTGGAGAAATACGACCTGTCATCTCTGGAGGAGATTTGGTGCGCAGCGGCGCCGCTCTCTAAAGAGTTGCAACTGATGGTCACCAACAGGACTGGGGTGAAGTACATCAGGCAAGGGTACGGAATGACTGAAACTACTCTGCCCGTCACCCTTGGCGATATTGGTGGCTCTGAGAAATACGGCTCCTGCGGAAAGGCTGTACCAGGAATAAAGATTAAGGTAGATGATTGACATTGAATATGGAGTTGATTATTTTTTAAGAAAGATATTTTTTAAATAAAATGTTATATTTACTTACAAATACAACATTGTTTACTTCACACAACACTTTAATTAAAATTAAAACGTTTTCGATGCTTACTGCATTATATTCAGTAATAAACTAAAACATAAAACTAGAAGATATTTTATCGATTACGCGACAGAAGGGCGGGGGGGGGGTATGAGAGCGGGGCTGGGGAGAGGAGGATTTTGGTGAAAAGTGAAAGTGGTTGTGGGCGGGGCTAATATGGAAAGGTGGGGAGATGTACTAAGGGATGTTTGTATGTAAAGTACATTATTATATTATTATTGTTAATATTAATTTCTATATTTTCTAGATTGTCTAATTTTCTCCCCTTTTTGCATACATATATAGTACTAACTAAACGATGACCGTCTGATCTTTCGTGGTCTGCTATCTGTGAGTTTATGCTAATATTCTTTATCCCCTATCTTAATCATTAGCCTGTGTATCCCAGTTTTTGCCCTTGTACCAATTTGGCCCGAAATATTAGCTATGATAAAAAGCTACTCTAGAAAGTATAACTCAAAATAAATTCTCTAAACATCTAAAATCTACAAAAATGATAAAACCAAATAAACTTGTAAAGGTTTTTAACATTATTAAAATTAAAATGAGCAATTCTGTTCCGTTTTTACAACAATATCTATCTCGGTGTCTAGAATTTTTCTACGGACTTCTTTTATTTATCATATTTTGTACCAATTTTCGATGCTTAAAAAATACGGCTCTGCAACTCTTACTATCGAAGAGTTGTGATCTTATATAGCAACATAACATATGTAACATAAGTATATATACATTTTACTATGGGTAGGCCAGGCCTATCCTAGGATATTGTATATTTTTTATAAAATCTAATTGATTTGTCAGTATATTGTATATTGGGGTTGGTTGGGTTAGCTAGGACGTGTTTAACAACATATATGAAAGCATAATTAATACAGGTTTCATAACATTCTCTTGATAGTTCTTGAATAAATTAGATTTACATTTCAAATGGCTCATTGAAGCCTCACCCTCCTGAAAGCCTTTTTTTGTGGGTTCCTTGTTATCCAAACTTATCCCAACAAATCCCTTGTCTAAATTTCTTGATTGTCTTACTTTAATAAACATGGCAATGCTAATATCATTTCTCACATTTTGAACCTCCGCAATCGATCGATCGAAGTAGAAAAATTGAGCGATGTTATGCGTTATTATTTTTTAATTTCTATTAAATATTTAGGACCATCAGGGTCGTGAATTGCATACAAGCAAAAAGCTGTGCATTACTAAAAATTCTGGAAACAAATATAAAATAAATAATTGGATTTATATCATCATAACTTGAATGCTATTTTTTTATCATATCGATCCCTCAGAATAACAAGGCTCCATCTGACACTGACACTGTTTTGAGATAAAAATATTGATTGAATTTTAACATATATTCATGTATATTTTGTTTTGAGTATGCAAATATGATCAGTTTTAAGGTCTTAACTTATTTTCAGTATTATCAATGACCACTGTGAGATGAGGGAAATTAAAAATAAAATAAAACATTGTAAATTAACAATAATGATCCATAAATTGAAATAAATAACTGATGCAGTTGGAACTTTCAGCTCTTGCTATTCACTTTAACATCCGTTAAATAGAGTTGGTGTGTATAGCAGATATAAAAAATAATGCATTTGGAACCCATTTCACGCAATAACTCAAATCTGCCCAAAATGTTAGTTAGTACCTTGTTATTATTATTATTGTTGTCGATTATTTCAGGTTGCAGATTTAAAGACAGGGGAGGCGTTAGGCCCCAATAAAGAGGGAGAATTGTGCTTCAAGGGCCCCACGATGATGGCCGGTTACATTGGGGATGCTGCCTCCACGAGCGACATCTTTGATTCAGAAGGATGGCTGCATTCCGGCGACGTTGGTTACTATGATGAAGAACACTTCTTCTATATCGTTGATCGGATCAAAGAGCTTATCAAATATAATGCGTACCAGGTACAACTTAATAGTTATGAGTTTGAAATCATGAACCGTGAGTCAATCACTGATATCTTTGAGTCACACTCACTATCAGTGATTGAATATCTGGGAATATCGTGATTCGTGATTCATTTTTTAATTTAATTCATATTTGGTTGTGAACCGTGATTCGGCTCATGTGAACATGAAATGAAAATACTCATGAAATAATATAATAAATTCTGCCAAAACGTTTTACGCATTTAACCCGAAATGCTTAGAATTTGACACGAAAAATGAACTCACATTTTTTTAAGGATTTTCATTCCCTTTGCGATGATATTAAATTATATATGCTAGAATATATTTTCAAAATTATGTTTTTTTATTTATTTCGTGTATTGTGATATTATGTGGCGCACGCGTATTAGCAATTAAAAAGTGATCGCAGTCACAGTTTTCAATCACTGATATTATCTAATACCAATCACAATCACACTACTGAGTCAAGAGTAGCATTTTTCTCATCACTACAACTTAACCGACTGAAAAATTATTATTTCAAATACACACTAAATTTAAGTTTACTAACGGATTGATATGAATTTGTACTTCTTAAGAAACTTTCCCTTGGTATTACTACATACAACATATGTGCTATTTTTCCTTCTTCTTTTTCATTTTCTTTTTCCTTCCAAATTTCGGTAGCTTCTGCATCCGCTCTATTTCAGCAACTATTCCATTAAGATTTTCCTCTGACATCTCTGTCTTCTAATTAAAATATGTTGTACCGTAAGCATCGTGTTCAAGGATGTACATTTTCAAGTATTTTTCACGTAAAATTTAAAATATAATATGTATTTATGCAGTGTGCGAATTCTATGTAGAAGATATTTAGGTTGTATAAATGGAAAGTTAATTTAACATTTTAGCATGCAACCACTCACAGATTCTAATTGTTCTTTAATGGCTGCATTCAATATAGGTAATGTAATAATACATCCAAACAATTTCTTAAAAACTATAAATTTAATTGAATACTCACTATTGATACACCGTCTTTGTGTATAGCTATTTTCATTATAAGATATAATTATCAACTTTCAGCTAAGTCATTTTCCGGCCGAAATCGATAAAAATATATTTGTCGTACGACCTAGATCTGAGCTCTGTCGAATATCTGAAATTGCTAATTTTTGACTGAAGATTCCTGAAAACATTATTTGGTTCGAAAATAATAAATAAACATATTTGATTCGGAGTCTTCACCATGTGTGGATCTAAATTTCCATAAACTAGAGGGGGAAAGTGAGTATCGGTAGACGGCGACTCCGTTAGCTAGATGTGGTTCAGAGTGGCCTACATATCCTCGAGATCGCCGACTGGCGAGCCATGGCACAAAACTGAGGAATCTTGCAGATGAGGAGCTCATTTAAGTTATAACGAAATTGTTATTACCTCTTCAATATTAGCAAAATTACTTTGTGGCCACATATTATATAAATAATAAGACAAAACACTTTGTTTAAACCACTATTTATTAATAAATCAACACGTTTCGATACCTATGGCATCTTCTTCAGGAAACATTGTATACTAAAATTAAAAATACATACATAAATAAAAATAAAAATATATATAGTATAAGTGGTGGGTAACTATGTGGAGACTACGATGAAAACGAATTTAAAAGGTGACTATTTGTTTGTTTTTTTATAATATTTAGATTGCTGTTAACACTTTTTTTTATATCTGAAATTTCAAATTTATCTAACTGTAAACCCGTAGTATTTGTTTGTATAATTTCAAAACCCTAGTTCACGTCAAAGGAATGGTTTGTTATCAAAAGGTGATTGGAGAATTCAGAATAGTGTTCCTTAATTCTAATATTAACATTTTTGCAACATACTGTTACTATATATATATACTTATACATTATAGTTTTGTTTTTACCTACGCTTGTATTTTTAATTTGTTTTGCGTTTGTATTTATTAAATTATTTATTTTTACTTATTGATTGAATTTAATTTGGAACAGGTCCCTCCAGCTGAGTTAGAGGCTATACTTTTACAACACCCCGAGATTAAGGACGTCGGGGTCGTTGGACTTCCAGACGAAAACGCTGGAGAACTTCCTCTCGCTTTCGTTGTAAAACGGCCAGGATCCAATGTGACAGCTGAAGACATCGTGGAATTTGTGGCCAAGAAAGTATCATCTCCGAAACGCTTACGGGGCGGAGTAAGATTTATTGAAGAAATTCCTAAAAACCCCAGTGGGAAAATTATCAGGAAGGATTTGAGGAAATTGTTGTAGAACGAAATGTAACAAGTACTCGGTTAAAAAATTACAGTCAATACATTTTCTATTTTAAATTACTTTTTCAATCTACCATGTAAGAAAGAGACAAGCTCCATAAACTTGTCAATTTAAACTGTAAATTTATGGTTTGACGTTATTTTGACGTGATTTTAATTTAACTTCTATAACATTAAATTCATTTCTGACTTGTGTCTTGGGTGTGATATAAGTTAATAATACTTTGTATATTAAAACTTGCATTCTTACAAATTTATAAAAATGGTTGACTGACTGCCGATGTTACTGAATTACTCTCTCCTATAAACTTTAATACTCCTGTTCGTGCTTCGAAACCTCCACCTTTTGTTCACATAAATAGTTATAGTAAATATTAATAGTTAAATACATAGTTGTAAAACGAATTCTGCTATGAATTCGCCTATAAATCGTGTCGAAAACAGTTTTATAAAATGTGAAAAAAACTCATCACGTGTTTTACAATTTTTTACAGTTTGAAATGAAAATTTTGCTATATTCATTTTTCTCCTCAACAAGTTTCACAACACATTTCACACAACATTTCATCTAAAAACGTTCACAAACACCTACACCGTACACTCGGTTGCTAAATTATTTACATTATGGCATATTATGTTTATATTATACTTTCAAATTTTATGGTGTATATTGTAATTTTAATTTTGTGAATAAAAATAATTTATATGCATGTTTTGTGTTGTACCAAAATTTAATTTAAAATATATACGTTTTATATAACCATAACAAAAAACGCTAATGTGCTATTTAGAATATTGTTAAATTAAACTATCGAAATATTATACATGTATGGGTATGTGCCTAATAATACTTATATTTTATTAATATTTTAGAAATTGGTTATATTGTTATTAATTATCTTCTTAAATATGATACATTATTTAATAGTTTAGTACTGCTGAGGGCGCTGAACAAAATGTACCGTATTTTCATTTAAAATAAATTTATTTATTGTAGTAGTTACTTTAATGAACGGTAGTAGAAGTTTAATCATTGCGAAATAACCAAGAAGTTATAATAACGAATATTAAAATTTGCCAATTTTTGTTTTGACTTATTTGAACAACTGGTTGTTCCAGTTATAACGTAACCATTAATTTGATCAAAAATATGAAATGAAAACATTATTTTGACATGAACTTGTATACGTTGTATAATATTTCACGCGCTTGTTTGCTCGTAGTGCTCGTCCGCGTTCTAAAAAAGGTGATGAAGACATTATGTAATTTCCGTAACTCTCGATTAGGTTGAGTGTACCTGCACTAAAAAGCATTCGGAAACGTCTAGAGTACACAAACTCTTTGAGGGACATGGGGTGACTAATTAAAATGAGATTTGATTGGTGACACACTGGATTAGGCCACACCCCTTCCCCAAATGCGTTTCTGCACAGATTTTTTAAAGCGTACTCTACATACGTATTTTTTTTTTTAAATTATTTAATTAAATGTAAAGATCTATTATTATATAAGTTTGGTACATTCAATTGTTTGGATTGTCTAATATTTATTATACATACATTATTTATTTTAAACAAGCCAGCATATTTTTTAAATTTAATTATTACTACTACCTACCGGTTCTACGCCATTTATGTCCATACCCAACTGCACGACCTCCTCTCCAGACATTTCTGTCTCTAGCTGCGCTTAGTAAGCGCAATGCATATTTGCGTATAATAATAGTTTGCATGAAAATATTTTATTTAGTTCTTAAAGCTGACACGAATATACGTAAGTTAATAAGAAAGTCGAGTAAATGCAGTACTTTCAATTTGTTTTCTGGTAAAATGACAAATAAATTAGTGGTGACAGCCCTCTCAATATGCATAGATATATTAAATTACACAATAACGCATATCTATTTACAATCACAATCAAATTGTAACAAGCAAAACCATTTTCCGTCTGACTGCTCGAGATTATTATCCGTTTGCGGATCAAATACACTGCACATCCACATCTGCTTTGTCAAGTGGTACCCTCTCGAAAAGTATAATATTACCATGAGAGCACATCATTTAATTTGACCAATGAGATAATAGAAACATTTTAATGGGAAGGGCCAAATTCATTTAATGTTTACGCTGATCTTTTGTACGATGTTTATGTAAATAATTCAATATTGGGGCGCGAATGCGGTACTCGTGTGCAGACAGTGCCGGATCATGATCGCACAAATGATTGCCGTAGATACTAATTTAAAAAAAAAATTAAAGAATGCACCTACATGCATATAATATTTTTTTGTAAAAAGATGTACCTGAAGCTGAAAACTTAAAACTTTTTTTAAATTTTTTTATGGGTAAATCCATTTTTCTCTATGAATGGAGTCGAACAACAGCAGGGTAGCCTATCTGCAAAGTGATCAAATGGAGATGCAAGTATTGATAAGAAAAAATGCTATTCTTGACTCACTGGTGTGATTGTGATTCATATCACAATACACAAAATAAATAAATAATTAAAAAAATCGCTTTTATTATTCAAACTTCATTTGCGTAAAAAAAACATATTTTAGCATATATAATTAATATATATCTAATTTAATATCATCATAAAGAGAATGAAAACCCTTATAAAATATGAGTTTATTTTTCGGTTAAAATTCTCAGCATTTCGGTTCAAATGCGTTAAACGTTTTTGCAGAATCTACTAGATGGCACTTGTCACGAATTATAACGTTATTCTTTCATGAATATTTTCGTATAATATACAAGACTATAGATCAGCCTAGACTGTTAAATACGGTCCGTGATTTGTTTTTTGAATGCACGAAACATGAAACCAGCTGACGTTCATCGCCAAGTGTGTCCTGTTTTGTCCTGATTTGGCGCAAAGTGATTTCCTTGATGGCAAGCGTTTTGATGACGATGATAAACTCAAAAACGGAGTACAGACGTGCGTCGTTATATGACGAAGGTATACAACTATTGGTGCCCCGTTATGACAAGTGCCTTCATAATGGTGGCGACTATGTTGAGAAGTAGTTTAAGGTGTGTAGCTTTCGAAGAAAGTAAAGTGTTGTAAAAATGATGTTTATTTAAAAAAAATCCGGAACTTACTTAAAAAACGCGCCTCATACGATTTTTTTAATTGTGTATCTGGTTTACTGAGCTTTACCGCTCGTTGAAATTTAAAAACGACTAATTTTCAACTCCCTTGGTTATATAGGAATATTCCGGTTATTACGTTTTAGACTTCAATAACTCGACTTTTTAAAAATTCTACTTCTGCGGTAAGTTACGGTATTTCGCAAATATTACGTCACACAAAAGTGTATAAATGCATTATGTACGCGTTACACTTGTATCATGATCCAAAAGAAGATTAAACTAAAGCAGCAACGAAGAAATGAAATGTTTCGTAATTATGAAACTTTAAAACATAAAACAATGGATGCGGATCCCAATGTTAGCTTGCGATGAAAGTGAGCAGAGAATAGAATATTGTAGAAAGAAAAAATGTAGATAAATGTGAAGTAATGAATTTAATTAATTTGTTTGTTCATTATTTACTCTATTGTATATAGATTGCATGTGTGACAGTATTTTCACCGCAGTCTACTTTTTCCAATTCCATTAACACAATTTGTATCTTCTGGCCAGAAGCGTAACTATGCCAATGCAACCTATTTATTGGCCCAAAAGTTACTACGTTACTTTGGTATGGATACTTTTGCGAGTATTAATACTTTTCCGTAGAAAATCTTAATATTATAGGAAAAAATAGACAAATATTATTATTTAATGGATAATTGCATTATATTTTTATATTTCTTTTACAGTACACATTTTTTTATTTTGCATTGGGCCTCAATTTTTTTAGTTACGTCACTGCTTTTGCCGATTATTTTCTATTGACAATAACTGCGTCCTGAGCATCTTTGACTTTTTTTCCTTTTGATATCTTTCTAATCCTTATAGTTTGCAATACTATAAAAAGATATTCTATTATATACAAATATACTTGATAATAAATATAAACATTTAGAATTTAAAACTTGTTAAAAAAACTGTTTTTTAAATGAGGTACATATTCGTATTATCATTCACAAAAATGATAATATGAGTAGGCAGTCGGGGGAATTTTAATGAGTTTAATATAATAATAAATAATTAAATAAATATTAAATATCTCATAGACACGAAAATATTTTTATTATATTTTAAAAGAATAATATAGAGAAATATGGGGGGTAATTACAGGGCTTACGACCTGTCTTTGGCTAGCTTAAGTGATCACTTTATATATATCACCAATTTTCACTCCTCAATCTCCATATTTGTCAAATTTTTGAAAGTTCTATATATGTTATTACATGGACTCACTTCGAGTACCACTACAATATCGCAATCTATCTACCAAATTTGATAATTCATTTTTCCTTGAAACAGCATATTATGTCAACTCAATGAGAATCTGATTTTTGTTGAAAATCATTAAAAGCAATATTCTTTATTTGTAAAATGTTTTTAACACATTATACTAGAATACGCCTATTTGACAAATTTGAGCAATATTTGAATATATTCAATAAAACACAATTACTGGATTTTTACCTATAAAGGCACTGTTATTAAATAAATATCAGATATCTCATAGAGACGAAGTTATTTTTATTATATTTTATATATATAGAAATATAGCCCTGTAATTACCCTCCATATTTCGATATATCATTCCTTTAAAATATAATAAAAATAGTTTCGTCTCTATGAGATATCTGATATTTATTTAATAACAGTGTCTTTGTAGGTAAAAATCCAATAAACAATTACTTAAGAAGTACGTATGCAGATAAATTGTGGAAGTATGGTTTTTTTTTGCTTTCCGTTTAAAGAGAACAACATTATTGATATCAAATGAAAGTTTAAGTAATTTCTCACTTGTAAATCTAAAAAAATATATATTAACATCATTACAATCATATAATACTTCCATATATCCCTGCACATTAAATAAAGCTTATTTTCCTAATTTAAATTGGCTGCATTTAAAACAATTAATTTTGAGTGTATGTATCTGAAAATATGAGATTTTTCACTTACAACACTCGCTTACAGAGGGTACAAATATGATTATTATAGATGCAAATATCACATATTGAATTCCAATGAATAATGTTGTCCCTTTTCATCTTTTGCTAATAAAATTGTATAGCTGCCCCCCCACTATAGATGTAAATACAAGTTGTTGAGTTGAATTGTTAGATTGATAATGCCCTTACAATGTGATACGCGTCTTAAGTAAATTAAACGAGTAGAATAAAAAAACAAGTGTTTTATTTTCACATAGTACGTGTTAATAATATAATTATATTTAACTCAACTTGTATTTATATTTATAATGTGGGACAGCTGTACCCACAATTTTATTAGCATTAGTTGAAAAGGGACATTATTCATTGGAATTCTGAGGATTTCCATAAATTATTTATTTATTTATATATTGTTTTATTATTTATATATTATTTATATATTTATTTATATTATTTTAAGGAAATCCTCAGAATTCCAATGATTAATGTTGTCCCTTTTCATCTCAAGCAAATAAAAGTAGAATAAAATAACAGTGTTTTATTTTCACATACGTGATTATGGAGTTCTACTAATTACTTCGGAAACATTAAATAGGTGCAAATATCTTTGGATAACCGCATGGACAACTGTGATCCTTCGGCTATGTAGAAAAGAAACTTAGGTAATTATCTTCTATGAAAATAATGTTCTCATTGAAATCGTATAGAAAATCTACCTCGCAATATAACCGAGTTAACTTTATGTTAATTAATTAATGTAAATATACTTTTTATATTTCCCAATTTCCTACTGACAATCATTTCAATAGATTCAGTTAAGCAACTAACTAGTATATCTTTAATATTTATTGCATAAATTTACATAAAATAACAGTTAATTACAATTATTTCAAATACAATTCAATCCTTAATTACTTTTATTAACATAAATAGAATGCAAAGTGGGGCACGTAATCATCTATTATTGCTGTTAAAATGAGTCATCACTCAATTCAAGCTGCCCATTGTTAACAATTCACACAAATCATTATCTTCTCGCATCTTAATTATTGTATTTTACTTCTGAGTCTTTCTGGACCGCGACAAGCTGCAAACAACAAATATCAGCCCTTTTGAGAACGGGTATCAGGTACCACAATCCAATCCCGCTCCCGGTTTGTTGACGTATAAGGGTGCAATCAACCACGAGGCGGTTGCGACAGTTACTGAGAGACTTAAAAGGTTCTATACGCAGAGGTTCTCAAACAATTAAAGTTTCTCAAAAAAATAAATTATTTTAAATTCAAAACCAAAGAAAATCAGGCCTATTCTCAAAATTGCAATATTGAAATGAAGGTGATTGTTACACCAACCCTCAAAAATAGACAGATAGTTTTGACAGATTATGGTACGTTTATCTCCCTCACTCCCTCACTCTCTCTCCTTCTCTCTCATTCAAATATAACACTATTTTTGAGGGTTGGTGTAACAATCACCTTCATTTCAATATTGCAATTTTGAGAATAGGCCTGATTATGTAAACAAAAAAATTAGATATAGATATAGAACACCTAATTCTTGATTACTTGACGAATATTGTAAGAAGCTTAAAGATAATAATAAATAAATAAAATATAACTTATTAAGAAATAAATAAAATATAACTTATTATAGATACCTACCTTTTGTATTTCAATCCATCACATTCATGATGGAAATTTTAAACTTATATTCTGTATTATTTCCAATTGATATGTCTAATTCCAATTTTTTTAAAAGCAATTGCGAATCTCAAATACCTTTAAGTTAAGCCTGACAGGAGACACCAGAAATAATATTTTTTCGATAGATAGATTTTTTCCATATATCTTTCTAGTTGATTAATTTAATTTGTATTAAAATACCACAGAACTATGTTCTGAAAAAGCATCTTCACTAAAAAAAATGTATTCTCCCTAATAAATGTGATGACTATTTTTGCGATTAGTACATTAGTTCCGCGGTGACCGACCGATCAAATGAAATTTAATTTAGCTCAATAGCTACGGCTTCTATTTTGTTTAATAAAATTTTACCATATTTGTAATATAATATGACTTGTGGTACGAAGATCTCTTCTTTCTCCGTTTGTCGTGTACATTTTTACGTTTACGTATATAATTTTGTAGGTGAATGGCAGGTATTCTTTATTTATATTATTTCAATTCAGACAATTAAAAAAAAATTCACATTGTTTTTTTTTATTATAGAATAATTTCATGTGAAATCAACTAATTTAAAAATAAACGGTTGCTTAACCATTTCAGATTGTTTTCATATTTTTACCATACGTAACCCCGTGAGTGTAAATATCAAAACAGTTTTTATTTATGTATTAGATTGGCGACAGGAAACAATGAAGCTTTGCAGAGGTTTTGAATAAAATATATTGTTTTTCCATAAAAAATTCTGATTTTTACCAACAAAAATAAGGCATAGTAAGGTTACAGAAATTACGTTTTCTATAAATGTTAGACTTATGGTAAGTCAAATATTTTTTGCCAATATATTATCTCCACTTGCATGAAATAATATCAGCATTACTTCTCTATACTCGTATATTTTAATTAATAATAAAACAATCTTATCATTTCTTCACTTATATAATTATTAAATAAAATATGTATGAGAACAATAATAAATATAATAATATGGCGGACATGTGTACATAATTGTAATTTGTAATCATATGTAAATTCATGTATATTGAGAAATAGATAAATATAAATGTAGAATAGAATGACCAAGTATTAAGCATTTGTGTAACATAATGTCAAGATTAAGGCAGAATTTATTTTCGGAAATAAAGAAGTGTAATTAAAAACACATAACTTTTTTTTTAAATTGGTTCGTTACATTAACATAAATTTGAAAAAGGTATATTGCTAGAACCCTATCATTGTAATACAAAATATATTTGATTTGGCAAGTTTATTCTTTAGAGTACATACTTATAATAGATTAATTATTGTCTATATATTTCTGGATGGATGCACGTTATGAATCAGTTTTTAACAAATTCCTCAAATATTTCCTGAGTAATTTTCCACTGGGATTTTTGGGAATTTCTTCAATGAACCTTACTCCGCCACGTAAACGTTTTGGAGATGATACTCTCTTTGCCATAAAATCCACGATGTCTTCAGCTGTCACATTAGATCCTGGCCGTTTGACAACAAAGGCGAGCGGAAGTTCCCCAGCCTCTTCATCGGGAAGTCCGACCACCCCGACGTCCTTAATCTCGGGGTGCTGTAAAAGTATAGCCTCTAATTCAGCCGGAGGGACCTGTTCCAAATTAAATTTAATCAATAAGCAAAGATAAAATAATAACAATTTCGTTATTAATGAAATGAGCTCCTCATCCGCAAGATCCCTCAGTTATGTTCCATGGCTCGCCAGTCAGCGATCTCGAGGGTATATAGGCCACTCTGAATCACATCTAGTTATCGGAGTCGCCGTCTGCCGATAATCCCTTTCCCCCTCTAGTTTATAAAAATTTTGATGCACACATGGTGAAGACTCCGAATCAAATATGTTCATTTATTTTCTCAGGAATTTTCAGTCAAAAATTAGCAATTTCTCATATTCGACAGAACTCAAATCTAGGTCATATGACAAATATGTATATTTTGCTCGATTTCAACCGAAAATTGACTAAACTGAAAGTAGACATATATTATATCTCATAATGAAAATAGCAATACACAAAGACAGTGTATTAATAGTTAGTTTTCAATTTAATTTACAGTTTTTAAGATGTTGTTTGGATGTATTATTACATTAATAATACTAGATAATTTGTATAATGCCATTTTTGTAAAAAAAACTTTTATCGTAACTGCGATGCTAAATATTATCTTCGAACCAAATATATTTATCAGTATTTTACGCTTGCTACATCTGTTATTTAATCTGCTTCTTCTTTCAATGTTATATGTACACGAAGTAGCTGCGCGCACACGCGTATATAAAAACATTAGATAGTTTTTATAGCACCTTTTTCGTTAAACCTTAACCTACACCATCTGTATTTAAAATTAAAAATTATTATTTATGAAAATGTTTTTTTTTTAAAGTGTGTTTTTAGTATCTTTTTAAAATAATGTTTCTGATGCACAACTTAGACATCTGCCTTCTGGCAACGGCTGGTCGATTACACAACCCTTCCTGTGGCTGAAGTAGAGGCTGACCAGAGAGTTTGATGTCTACTATTCAAGTTGTCTGGGATGCAGAGCTCTTAAAGAACAAAGGCGCCATGTTGTATGTACATCAATTTGTCAGCATTATTTTATGTGAGAGAATTTAGAAACATAAAATATTATCCGTGCTGCCGCATTTAGAATGAATTGTAAGATATCCAGCTAAAACACTGGCAGACTAGTATAAATTATGTTACAGTACTCCACACGTGACATCACAAAAGCATTTATGATTATTTGATGTTATATTACATGTCGTGCAGGTATTTCGTGTAGACATCATGTTGAAATATCAATTGTTAAGTTGATTAACTTGTACCTGGTATGCGTTAAATTTGATGAGTTCTTTAATCCTATCAACGATAAAGAAAAAATGTTCGTCATCATAGTAACCGACGTCTCCAGAATGCAGCCATCCTTCTGAATCAAAGATGTCATTCGTCGAGGCAGCATCGCCGATGTAGCCGGCCATCATTGTGGGACCCTTGAAGCACAATTCTCCCTTTCTGTTGGGCCCCAATGCTTCACCTGTCTTTAAATCTGCAACCTGAAATGATAGTCTAATGACAGGTACGATAAAATAATAAATACCATACTGATCGTGGTGATATTATGTAATGTAATATAATAAAATTATTTAAAAAATTGGCAAATAATGTTATGTTGACAGAACACACGCCATTTATAAAACAATAAAAATATATTTTTTTTAAATATTGCAAACTATGTGTACCTATACGAGTATTGCCCAAAAGTTTTCTTAACATTTACATTGGTGTTATATTAAAAAAGCAATGGCAATTTGTTCTGATTAAATTTAATGTAATAAAATAATCACTAATTCTAAAATTAAATTGTGATCAGGCTTGTTAAAGATCTTACTATCTTACTTATGTTAAGGATCTTACTAGACACTATCTTCTATATAGTGTTTTATGGGATATTCTGCCGTATGTCTTCAATCTCTTTGGCCAACGATACGAATCCCATTGCAGAATCTATCATCAGAACTTATGTTGCTAATCGTTTGGTAAATACGCTTTCGGCTGTGTTAAGATCCGACTTACATCAGATTTTAACCATATTTAAATAGTAAGATATTGCTATAAAATACCATCTTTTCTAAAAAAATAATCCTTTCAATAATATACCTATCTGGACAAAAGACACTCATCTACCTTAATCATTATTCCTGCTAAAACCTTCCCGCAGGAGCCATATTTATTAGAAGTACCAACTTCGTCGAGGGTAACGGGTAGAGTAGTCTCAGTCATTCCGTATGCTTGGTTGACACACTTCACTCCAGTCCTGTTTTTAACCATTAATTGTAACTCCTTGGAGAGTGGCGCCGCCCCGCACCAAATGTCTTCCAGAGACGACAGGTCATACTTCTCCACTAGTGGGCTTTTTGCTAGGAAGACCATTAGTGGAGGTACTAAGAATGTAATAGTAACCTGTAAAAAAATTCACAAATTGTATTCTAATTGGAAGAAAAGAAGATAAAATAAACAGTTTAGACATTAAAACTAGACCCAAATCATTGTCAACAGAATTAAACAACGAAGTTGTAGTTAAATAGTTGAAATGGTTCTACATGGTTACATATATACAACTTCCAAAAATTTAATAGATATTGATTGTGAAAGTTACATTGTGTAAACTGATCACTTAAGCCAGCCGAAGACGACAGGTCGTAAGTCCTGTAATTACTCATACTTCCATATAATATAATATAAATAGCTTCGTCTCTTTGAGATATCTATATTTTGTTTAAACATACATGTTGTTTGAATTTTAACCCTGATATACAGATGCCCAGTTTTCTTATAAAGTGTAGGATATGGTCAAGTTCTTCAAATGTGATCACGACCTGAGCACTGATCGTAAACCGTTATTGTAATGATGTTCGTTTGTACCGATGATTGGTAACGTGGTAACTAAGATTTAACTGGTGGAGATTTAGTTTCTAGTGTACCAGTGATTGTTCAAATAATTACAAATAATCAGTTACTAATCATGGTTACATTCGAACACAATCACAGTTACAATAACGGTTTAACAATCAGTAGACCTGAGGTAAAATTGTCACAGAATCTTATGCTATGATTGCCATAGAATAGAACGTCGAACTCCTGTTACAAAGTGAGCGTTCCTCTCTATCATTGAGATTATTCAATGTTCTACATAAATGAATGTAAAAATTGACTAAATTAATAAATTAGTTAAGTGAGTGATAGTGTTTGAATCAGTTGAATTCCATTCATTTACATATGTGCAGGAGTTGTAACGCAAGTGGATCTGTATAGAATCTGAGAGTGCAAATTATTACAGACAAAATAAGGTAGAAAAGTGAATTCAACAAGAAGTTCGGTTGGACTGATGAATGGATTTAGATGCAAGTATAGATGTGGAAAAGATATGTGAATTTAAGTGGGGCGGTAAATTAAAACTCCGTCAAAAAGGTGGATACTTTGGTAAATTGAGAAGAATATAGGATTTGTACAAGTAAATTGACTCAGAATTGAATCAAACGAGACAGAAAGTATGCAAGATGGCACGATGGAACTTTTTGCCAAGGAAATAATATTGGTATTTGCCTTCTCATGTAGTAATTTTCGTCATTCACAGGTAGTCCTCCAGTCGAAAACGAAAGACTGAATTTTAAACAAAAAAAGTTTGAACCTTATCACAGCCACAATAAAAAAATAACTTTGTATGAAATCACGAAATTTATTGTACGTCAACCGGTTTCACTTATCTCAAGCTTCATCAGGACGTATTTAAAACTGATCATAAATACAAAAATAGTGCACTTATATATACATAAAGAGGGAGATAGAAAATAAAATTACATGTGAAAGAGAGAGACAGAATACATACATAGTTAAATAGAACATGAAGGGAGACAGAATATAAAATTATATGCGAAAAAGAGAGACAAAATACGTATACAGATAGACGGAACATTAAGGGATGTATTACAACGTTACCTCTAATCTTTATAGAGAACTTTCTACAGCAAGAAAATAGATATCTGTATTCAACAACGGATGCAGATCGATAGAAGAAGAAGATTAATGTTTAAGTGAGAAGTTTTAAGTGCAAGGAGTTTCCACTTCAACAACTTGCTCGATATAATCTATTCATTGCATCAGAGGACTCGTATATTTATTTAATGCATAAATATTAAAGTATACGATATATAAAATTGTACAAGCACATTGAACTGAAAGTATAGATAATTAGTTATATTGTTTGAAGATAATAAACTACACCTATAATTTTATTAATTGAATATTTTGCTCGACAGTTATAGTATGCGGATAGTGTAAATTGGATTATTGTCATTTATTAATTGCTTACCTGATATCAAGCAAGAGTATGGATCAAAATATGAATGATTAAAATAATAGGTTTTACATATTTCAACAAAAAACACACCCTGTAGTGCGGAATGGCTTGGAGGAATGGTTATTCTTCAAATACTTTTTTGTAGTTTGAAATTAATATACATGAAGCGATTTAGAAAGCTTTATATGTGGAACTGGGCTATTATCATCATGCTATTAATAATACTAATGTCGGGAGCGTTATATTTATAATACCTATCGAAAATATGGATCAAAATATGAATGATAAAATAAGAGGTTTCATATAATTTAGGGGTCCAGCAGAAAATTTTCAAGTTTCATGTTAAATAAAAAAAAAACTGCAATGTTATTCTCATATTTGATTTATACAAAATTGAGTTTAAATTTCTAGTTTAACATTTTATAAACAATGTTGTCTAAATGCTGTCAATTTCTCTCAAGACACTCTTGCAATCGGATTCTTAAATTTGCGAACACGCGAGAGCAAAGCGTTGGTTCAATGGCAGCAACTTCACGGCGGATATGTTTTTTGTATTGTAATTATTCGAGGATTGTTGCTGTAAACTCACTACTTAAAGTATTCCCACAAAAATAAGGTCCGGTAATCGAGGTGCCCAGGGTATGTCTCCGAACTGGCTGATTAATTTATTGGGATAAATTCCCCTCAGCTTCTCCACGAAATCTCGAATGCTGAAATTGTGTTATGTTGTTGAACCCGGGAAACTGCTACAGTTTCGGTACCAAAAACTCGTCGATCATTCGGCAATAAACGTCAGCAGTGACTGTTTCTCGCTGGTTAAAAAAATAAGGGCCAATTATGCCTCGGGCAGAAATTGCACACCACACTGTCGTTTTTGGACAAGCATACGTTTTTCATGGCGTTCCCTTAGATTGTCGGGACACCAGTACCTCATGTTCTATTTATTAACATAGCCATCGATATGAAAATGTGTTAATATGTTTCCAAGCGTTTGTGCTGTTCTAAAACGTTCCAGCATCGTTCTCGCTAAGATTTCACGTAAAGAATAGTCATTTTCGTTGAGAAACTGCACGATTTGCAGTTTGTATGGGTGAAACTGTAGATTCTTTTTCAAAATAACGTGCACTATTGATTTTTTTATTTCAGTACAGGCTGCAATCTTCCTTATCGATTTACGCGGATTGTGCATAATTTCACGTTGAACTTGAGCCACATGTTCTGGCGTCGCTGCTGACGTTGATGGTCCCGGAGGAGTTTGGTTAACCTTTCCGTAGCCGTGTAGTAACATAGGTGTACCGCTCGGTAAGATCTATACTTGTCACCGTTAGATTGCATACGATGAATGCTCCGTTATATTATCACATTTATCAGTATTTATTGTAAAAGTATGATAATAAGTATTTTAGCGCCATTGAAACTAGTAAAGGCATTTTTTCCGCACTTAAAGTGCTTAAAAATTACACATTAATCACGGTAACACAAGTTGACATTATGGCTGCGTACGTGTATTTTCAATCATGGTATGTTGAGGGTTAACCATTGTCCCTTCTTGTCTGAACTTTGAACCCAACACCTTTGAACTCAACCGCGAACGCGCGGTGCGCTTCCGAACAGTGACTCATTGCGATTGGTAAATCATCAAATCACGCGCGTCGAACAATACCCCTCCCACTTACCTCACCCTGATGGTTTACGAACAATTACAATTTAATCTTGAAATTTTTTCGCTGAACAACCTATATAATATAAACAAGAAACATACCTTATAGCGCTGAATGGCTTGGAGGAATGGCTCTTCTTTAAATTTGTGCATAAATACATATTGCAGTTTAAAAATAATAGACATGAGGTGAATTAAAAATCCATATGCATGGAACCAGGGAGCTACCATCAGCAAACACTTACGCTCACCGAATGAATTTTCAGGTATCAGAATATCTCTGAAAACCAAAAAAGAAAATATAATGTATTATATTTTACGTAATTCTTATTATTTTTTAAATTCTATTGTATAATATTATAATAGTCTTGTTAATGTACAATATAAAATAAGCACATTTGACTAATTTTACATAAAATAAGGCCTTGTAGGTAATGCATAAAAATTAATTAAATGAAAACAAACAAGTGAAATGAGAAAAAAGACTCAATTAAAAAAGTTATATCATTAATTAACGTTGCAGTTACATTGTGGTGCAACATGATTATTTTCATTTATCACTAAACTAAACTTTGTACCACACACACTGTTGATTTATTTTGCCATTTAATTTATTTATTTTGTATTTAATTATCTAGATATTATCTTCTTATATCAAGGAGAAAAAATGACAGTCAAATAAATACGTAGACTGAACAAGTAATAATTTATTAACAATAAATTTAAGACAATAATACAAGTATGCTTACGTATAGTGACCAGTGCAAACAGTGGTGTTATGGTGTGTGATGATCACTCCTTTCGGCAGACCGGTGGTTCCTGACGAAGACATCATATAAAGTGGATCGTGAATTCCTACTTCGGTCGGTTTGTATGTGTGAATGTCTACTGCCTCCTTCACGAGGTCGTCAAACTGCACCGCGGGCGGCTCGGCGAGCTGGTCTCCAAATACAATCAGCTTCTCGACGGTCGGAATATCGGTGACGACTTCCACTATTTTCTTCAGCGTAAATGGAGAGCAAATCATTACCTTCGGTTTGTAGAGGTTTATCGCGTGAATTAGCTCATCTAAAAAAAAAAAAATTTGTGGTGGAAACAAATTGATTATGTATTCTAATATCGTAAACTTTGAGATAAAATATTGGTACCTCATATTATGAACTAAACCTTTACGCACCTTTTGTAAAACTCAAAATAAAATTGTTAATACAAATTACACGTATCAATTAGACAGATATACAGATAAAATCGATTTATCTAAAAAATATCTTTGTTGTCACCCGATATTTCTAATTGAACTGAAAAATTACAACTTCACATTATTCTTACATATAACATAATTTTATATTAGATGCTTTTCGTATTTCGATATTTTTTGCCATTTTCGCTCTCTGACTGGAGTATATAGTCCCTAGAAAATATCCTTCCAAATTTTGCTTAGATATAATACTCTTCAGGACTCCAGAAATAACAATAAATAATTACAATGAAAATATAATTTTGGCTGGGGATTTCAATGCCACTAAAAAAACACATGTATTTAAAAAGTGTAGGTTTTATTTAAGGAAAAACGTGTTCATCGATAAAACAAAGAAATATCTCGTCTCGGATACAAGTATGCTCATGAGCTTGTGAAAATTGCATATTTCATAAATAAAAAGCAGGTATGTTTGCCATTAACCTAAATATGTTTACTCTTTTTCAAAGCTAGCATTTGTATTAGAAAAATACGGTATATTAAAAAAATAAGATGAGGATCGAATTTCCAATGTCTTGGTCATTAGGCACTAGACCTAAGCTAGAAATGTATGTATTTTTAGGAAATGTATTTCGTATACTTTGTTACTACACAAATACAATAAAATTCTTATATTTAATGAAGTCTAATATTACATTATAAACATGGGTGCAAATGTTAACATTTATTGTAGAATGTAAAATATTAATATAATACTAAATTAGCGGAACAGACTAAAACATCAAGCTTAAATTGCTGTACTCACGTTTGCTGTACGCTGTATTCAAAGTCGAATTGATGGCTCCGGCGAACATAATGGCGATGACGCTTACTGTAAACTCAAATCTATTTTCAGATGATATAGTGACGACATCTTTCTTCTTCACGCCCAGCTTCCTCAGGGAAACCGCCAGGTTCACGCTCTTTTGCAAGATCTGCGCGTATGTGGCCACCTCCCCGGTATTGCAGATCTGGAACACGAGTATGTTCTACTGAAGAGATAACTCTTGATGAATAGCCTCCACATGTACATTAAATTAAAGTAATATCGGCGCAACGACTTGAACAATTGATTAGTGTAATCATTTTGTTAAAAAAATATTGACATATTTTCTTACAAGGATCAATCTTCTAAATGATTTTTATTTAATAAAAAAAAAATAAGTGCAATTAACAGCGGTACATTCTCTTAAGAAATTTAAGAATGTAATCTATTGGTTAAAAAAAATACTAACCTGGTTACCAGGTTTTCCACTAATAATGTAAAATTGTTTAATTTTTTTTTTGCACCAATCTGTGGGTACCAAATGGATTTTATTTATTACAATAGAATCGACTGCCAAAACGTGATGAATTATTATTGTATCGCATTTGGATTGTTTCATTTGAATTGTTTTTTCTTTGTAAAACCCCCATTCAAGGGTTGAAATTGATGTCAATATTTAGTACTCGTACAGTTATTTGATATAAATTGTGTATTCAAGAAATTATGTAAATTACTTATTCTATGCAGATTACATATGTACATCATTCACTAAAATGATTCACTAGTGGTACTTTACCTTTGACTTAAGCACGGCCGATAGGTATGTATATGGCATATGACAATGTATTTTATAAGGTAGAGGTAGCTTGAATAACGATTATCCGAAAATTCATATACATAGGGCATATATCTATCTGTAAACGAATTATTACATGGTGCATCATGTACAAACTATGTAATATCATATGACGCATTTATATCGCCTACAAGAATACGACACTGTATAGTGCTATATACTCGCGACCAAATTCGTACATTATACACGTAGAACGCCAGTTCTTGTACGGTATAACGGCCTATTTATGAAACGTCCGCCACAAGAGTAATTAGCACCTAAGTCGTGGAATTTGCCTATGTAAGAACACGGTAAATATTTTAGGACCAGTTCTATGGAATAAATCTAATGAGATTTTTTTTGACCGAGTAGGTACATCCTAAAATTATAATTCATAATCTTTATGCATCTCTCAATAATCATTATCAATCAATTAAAATAATATGATATTTTAATATTTTATTTAACCCCGTTGGAACGGAGTACACTCTGAATACGTCTCGGCATTGATTTATAAATATTGTGCATGTATTCCACTGTAATTTCGTCACACCACACATATTCTACGATGTTTTTTAATCCTTAAGTTTTGGACGATTTTTTTACTTATTACGGACTACAGATTTTCAATATTAAAATCGGGATATTTTTTTGGCCATCAAAGTGATTTCAATGCCAACGGTTCTTTAAACTGTGATACCAGTGAAAAAATTAAAAAGAATTTATGGCCGATTTCGATGGCCACATTTCGCCGATTGGCCGATTTCGGCGGCCACATTGGCCGATTTTGATGGCCACATGCCTGGCCCGATGAAATTAACATTCTCACGACGAAGAAAGTTGATTGTATTTCTGGCTGTGTGAGATGAGATGGTGCTCCGTCCTGCTGTAATGTCCAGTTATACTGTGTAATGTCTAACTATACTCCAGGTTTTTTTTTAAACTCTTTGATCATTTTCCTAGCACTCCAACGTCTTTCAATTCGCAAATTTTTGATCAGAATACGGTCTTCTGCAGTGATTTTTGTCATTCTGGGCAACAATTTGAAAAAACCAAATATAAATCATGCAAAAATTAATAATCAAAGATGGCGACCGGAAACTGTCAAAATAAAACGTAATGTAGGTAAATAGGTAAGTAAGTAAATTAGTAAACAATTTAAGCTATTGTTGATATAGTTAAACTAATTTTGATGTAATTATATCATATTTTACGAAATGTTCTCATTTTTTTTACTTTTTATTTTCCCCTCTTCATGTTAATAATAATAAAAATATTTTGTACGAAAACCTTACGGGATAGAGTTAAACAAACTGCAGATCCAAACTCAGTGTAGAAAGTACTATTAGGTTCACCTTATTGTAATAAAACATCTTTCTAAAAGTTGAAAAATGCAGCACAACAAAATACAAAATATTTTAATAGTTATAATTATATGTGAGCAGAATTAATAATAATAGTACACATTACATAAACGTCGTTGTTCTATACTTGGATTGCGTATTTTTTAATATAAAATAAGTATAAGTTTTAAATGAATGTTGATAAAATATGCTTACCTGAGCAACAGCATCTCCATGCAGTTGCATCTGCCTGAAAAGATACTCGCTGTAGGATATGTCCAGGGGGCCTTTCATCTCCGTCGGCCCACAGACGATATTTTTTGAATCAGCCATAAGCTAGTTTGGAATTAACTCGTTCAAAATTAAAGTACCACAGTAATTTAAATGTTGTTATCACGCACTTACTACTGTCTTACTCTTGAGAACAATTATGAGTAACTGAATTATATTTAGCGTTTATTGGAATATAAAAACAAATCAGATTATAATAGACGTTTAAAGCCGGTTGTACGCGCAACGGTATACTAGACAGGTATACCTGTTCAGGTAAACATGACGAGTTAACCGAAGCTCGACCTTGGCCATACACGTAGCGGGCAACCGGTGGCAATCTTTCAGTCAACCATGGCTTCGGTACAGCGCAACTACGACGATGCGGTAGCTCTAGGGGGTATTTTCGTCATCATTCAAAATAAATAAAGAAATCCGCAACGAAAGTGGTGTAAAGTATGGTTGTTAAAAAGAAATTCAATACAGTCACGTCAATTTGATAAAGGAATTAAATATAAAGCCTCAAAATTACTGTAATTATTTAAAAATGGATGTGAGTAACACCCACGCCCAGTTTTAACGGAAGTTAGCACTTACCCACAGGTAGAAAATATGAATATTCAATTGTTGTCAGGTCGCCTGTACAGGTAGGAACAACAGTGAGGGGACCCACCACTTACCCAAGACCATTTATAAACGAAAGCTCCTATATGGTCCTACTTATTCGCCGCTTGCTTGGCATTTTTTTAATACTACTAGGCAGCTGTGCAGTTGCGTCTCGCATATAGTGACGAAACGGAGCCAAACAGCTGCCATCTCAAAAACCCTCACAGTCCCCGACTTCTTCTTTATTCAGCGAAAAATTAGGGACAACTGCCAGTGTTATACCGACCAGAACAGGTATACCTGTCGTGTATACCGTTGCGTGTACGGCCGGTTTTACAAAGACCAAAGATCGAATTAACAGATTCCTTGATGTTTAATAATAGCGGATAACAACTGGCTATCACTGGTTGTTATCTGCTAGGTCCTACGGGTCCCTTTATCTAAATTTGATAGCTTCGTGGTCATCATTGCTGATGAATTGTGTGTGTATGTGTGTGTGTGTGTGTATGAGCGCGCATGCACTCAAAGTTAAGAAAAATTGAGCATCAGTTTTTGGTTAGATGACGATTATCTCGTCTTAGTTTTGTTCTTACTATTTAATGACACACCGAATAGTTCTAATATTTCTTACATTTTATATATAATACATATTCAGGAAACCCATTTTGAATTCGGGCAAAATATCTTTTTCCCATTATGCATTCGAGCCCAAGATTTTAAGTTAAGCCACAGGTGTTGTACCACACTATCAGTGGCGTACAGTAGGCACAAACCTAGGTCATTCTGTTACCGACGACGCTAACTAGGTGTGTAATAGGTATACTAAGCACCACAAATGTGAGAAAAATTATTCTAATATCGAAAACAATTCGATCAAGTTAAGTTTAGAAAATAAAAGACATGTTCTTCTGTTGCTCCATATCGTACTCTGCTTTTGATTTCGCTTATAAAATATTTATGATTTCTCCTTCGAACAAGGGACATTTAAAAGTTTTCATTCAAATTTCTCAAAAACACAATATAAGTAATAATATTAGTAATAATACACCCAAAAAATGCAAACTCGCTCGCTCGAATGCTAAGCAATTGACGAATACATCTACACAAATACCATACAAAATGCAAAATGACGTTAGAGTACACCATGAAAACAAATCGTTTTATCAAGAAAACTGGAGTCTTGCTGGGCACTACAAAGAGATTCCAAAGTCAATTGCCAAACCAATTAAAATGACTTAATTTAAATATCTAAAGATTGACAAATATTGATCTCAGTACTAAGCTACTAGGGATTTTGTAAGGAATTTCTATTAAAAAAAAAACTGTACGAAAGACACTATTTCTTTTATTATTTTACCTATTAGAAAATCAGCATTCTTCAATATATTCAACTTTTATTGAGGGAACAAACTTTTTATTCTCATTTGTTGACCAGTGTTATTAGTCAATGATTTATTTTCCTGGAAACAGATGCGTGTTACGAATCAATTTTCAACAAATTTTTCAAGTGCTTCCTAAATAATTTTCCACTGGGATTTTTGGGAATATCTGGATGGATTTTACTCCGCCCCGAGATGATACCGTTTTTGACATAAAGTCCATGATGTCTTCGGTTATCGAATTGTATCCTGGTGATTTTATAACAAAAGCGAGAGGAAGTTCCCCGGCCTATTCATCAGGTAGTCGGGGGTTTCAAAAGTAATGCCTCTAACTCAACTGGGGGGACCTGTTCTAAATTAAATTCATTCAAAATACAAATCAAAAGTAATTTTGTCATTACTTTAATAACATCATTATGATTATGATCATCATCATTGTCATCATCATCATCATCATTATCACAGCAACAATCCTCGAACAATTCAGGCCCTACAAGAAAACATCAGCCGTGAAGTTGCTGCCATTGAACCAACGCTTTGCTCTCGCGTGTTCGCAAATTTAAGAATCCGATTGCAAGAGTGTCTTGAGGGAAATGGACGGCATTTAGATGATATCGTTTATAAAACGTAAAATCTACATCGTTAAACTCCATTTTGTATAAACAAAATATGAGAATTACAGTGAATTTTTTATTTTATTTAATATTAAACTTGAAAATTTTCCGCTGGACACCTTTATATTAACAAATCAAATAAGTAAGTAAACGGAAGTGACGTTGTGCTGTGTAATGAACACTCATTTAGGCAGACCGCTGGTTCCTGATGGAAACAACGCATAAAGTGGATCGTGAATTCCTACTTCGGTCGGATTGCATATCTGGATGTCTACTGCCTCCTTCAACCGATCGTCAAACTGCACCACGGGCGGCTCGGCGAGTTTCTCTCCAAAAAACAATCAGCTCTTCGATAGTTGGAATATCGATGACGGTTTCCACTATTTTCTTCAAAATACTATCTTTGGTTTGAAGAGGTTTATCGCGTGAAACAGCTAATCTAAAAAATAATAAATCATAATCAATAAAAATAAGATTGTTTTTCGTGAATATGTTTTTCGTAGTGTGGTACAAGACACAGATAACTAGCTACCTGGTATGAATTGGGGATGAATGAAGTTGGGACCCAAAATAATCAGGCTTTCGCGTGCTCCCATGTTAATCCCGTGTCCTTTAGTTTCGCCGAATACAATCTGTGTATAGTTGTTGCTACGAATGGCCCGCTCGGTTTAGGCTTCCCGCAAGCATCCGCAAAACATATCTAAGCCATGTAAATTTCCTTTTCTTTATTACAACGGACATCAGATGCTATTCAGTATATTATTTAGGCATATTTCAATATTCCTTATGAAGTCAAACCACCGTATGTATGCCTCGAGTTTTAAACTGAATCTCCTGATTGTCCCGCCGTTCACAAATTACAAATAGAAAATTAAGCTGTTCCTTATTATTTTATTTTATTACCAACTAATCATTTATAAATAACTAAAAACAAAATAAACAATATTTTACATTTTTATTCCTAATTAGTAGGTTTATAATATATTATGTATTTTGCTTTTTTTGGTGTTTGCAATAATATTTTTTTTAATTTATAAACTTTCATGGTATTTTTTATGCTAATTTGTATTTATTATAGTTTTTTAGTTATATGACGGATATAATCATATTATTTTGTTCATATAAATCTTATTCGTGACCTCTGTCCCCATTATATATTTTACGGTCATGCAGTTTTTACGATGAATTGTGACGTCAATACATAATTATTCAAGTATTTTTTCTTGTATTTTGACACAATTTAATTTTGAATAAGTCCCTCCGAATTGAGTTAGAGGCGTTACTTATGAAACACTCCGATTTCCTGACGAGAGGCCGGGGAGCTTCCTCTCGCTTTTATTATAAAATCGCCAGGATCCAATGTGATAGCCAAATACATCGTGAACTCTATGTATAAAAGAGTTAATTTGTTAAAAATTGATTCATAACATGTATCTGTTCCCAGGGAAATAAATAACACTGGTCAACAAATGAAAATAAAAAGTTTGTTCCCTCAATAAAAGCTGAATATATTTAAGAATGCTGATTTTCTTATAGGTAAAATAATTTAAAAAATAGTGTCTTTCGTACAGTTTTTTTAATAGAAATTCCATACAAAATCCCTAGTAGCTTAGTACTGAGATCAATATTTGTCAATCGTTAGATATTTAAATTAAGTCATTTTAATTCGTTTGGAAATTGACTTGCGCTTGTATACATATGTGAAATCTCTTTATAGTGATAGTGTAGTAATATGCGAGCATTGACGGACTCCATTTTCTTTGATACCGCTTTTCCATCCTGGCCGTATCTTGAGGAAAACGCTCACCTTGCATTACACTACACTACATATGCATTCATTTACACTACACTACATGTGCATTTATTTACACTACACTACGTGTGCATTAATTTACACTACACTACATGTGAATTTATTTACACTACACTACATGTGCATTCATTTACACTACACTACATGTGCATTCATTTACACTACACTACATGTGAATTTATTTACACTACACTACGTGTGCATTCATTTACACTACACTACATGTGCACTCATTTACACTACACTACATGTGAATTTATTTACACTACACTACGTGTGCATTCATTTACACTACACTACATGTGAATTTATTTACACTACACTACGTGTGCATTCATTTACACTACACTACGTGTGCATTAATTTACACTACACTACGTGTGCATTCATTTACACTACACTACATGTGCATTCATTTACACTACACTACATGTGCATTCATTTTCATTACACTACATGTACATTCATTTACACTACACTACATGTGCATTCATTTACACTACCCAAGTTATCCAGGAAAAAATCCAAATGAGAGTGCAAAAATGTATTTTAATAGACATGTTGCACAACATGTATTCACAGGTTGTAATTAGATCAGTGACAATCTTGACGTAATCTTCGTGTTTTTTGTTTTCCAAGAAATTTTCTACGACAGACTTAAATGTTGACCACGCAGTTGTTTTAGGAGTTTTCAAAATCTCTCTTATTTAAGGTCCTATAAAGATTTCCTCTTTTATTTTAGCACCACTAATTCTCGGAAACTTTTCCTTTAAGCACTTTTAACCGTCGCTATCTTTATCTAGAGTCTTAATAAAAAAAATCATAAGACCTAACTTAATATGTAGAGGTGGAAGCGGTACATTTCCTTGCTTGTCTAAAGGATCATTTTGTACATTTGTAACTCCTGGGGTTGGACCTTGTCTTGTACGCCAACTTGTAGTGGTTCTTCCTGTATCTGCTATTCCGCTCACATAAAAAGCAACAACGTTTCGTGTAACCTCCTTGCATTTCTAGTAAAATCCCGATTACTTATAGATATGACATCCTGAAGAAGAAAATGGTATTTTTCGAAACCGGTAGATGTATTTAAACTCAATTAAGTGGTTAATAAAACAAAGATAATAAATAAAAATATGAATTTTAACCACAAAGTTAATATTGCTAATTTTAAAAGTAACATTTTGTTTTATTCCAAGTGCGTTGAAAAGACCATCGGTGTCATTACAATAGCATGAGAACTCATCCATTTGGTAAAAAGCAGTAAGAGTATAGCGTAACATATAGAGTATATATATAAGATATCGGTATAGCGTAACATTAAATGTAAATATCTATTACAAGTTTGGTACATTCAGTTTGCGTAATATTGATTTAATTATGCATATATTATTTATTTTAGGGAAGCCAGAACACATTTATTTTTAGTTTTTAAAGTTACTACTTACATCTCTGACTAAAGATTATTCAGGTCTACCGCGACCTCTAGCTATAGTCTATTTGTTTTATTTAGTTTTTAAAGTTAATTCGAATGTAAGTATACAAACGAAAAAGTCGAGTAAATGTAGATTTTTAAATTTGTTTTCTAGTAAAATGACAAATAAGTTAGCAGTGATAGCCCTCTCCGTATGCATAACCATATCAAATTACACAATAACAGATATCTATTTAAAATCAAAATACAATTGTTACAACACCATTTTCCGTCTGATTGCTCGCAGATTGTTATCCATTTACGTATCAGATACACCGCACTTCCACATCTGCTTTGTTAAGTGGTACCCCCTCGAGAAGTATAATATTACCATGAGAGCACATCATTTAATTTGACCAATGAGATAATAGAAACATTTTAATGGGAAGGGCCAAATTCACTCAATATTTACGTTGATCTTTTGTGCGATGTTTATGTAAATAATTAAATATCGGGGCGTGAATGTGATACTCGTGTACAGACAGCGTTGGATCGCGATCGTACAAATGTATAAAAAATGGTTATTGCCATCAGTCCTAATTTTAAAAAAAACTTATAAATAGAAATGCACCTACACTCACAATACATACTACAATATGTAAGTATAATTGAAAAATAACTACCGTGAAATTTAACTGAAAAATTTGAACATATTTAAAATTCATTCAAAAAATAAAAATAACATAATATTATACAGAGTGTAACAGACCTAGTCCATAATATTTTATGGGTGGATACATGACTACATTACAAGTCGAAAATTTCGGAAAATATCATTTTTTGAAATTTTTACAAAATCGTGTCTTACTTAAGTCTACGTACTTCAAAATAAATATTTGCGAAATTGTTCAATAATTAATCTATATCTTTGCTTCAGGCCCTAAATAATCTAACAAATAATAGTCTAGTCGTTCGAAATATAACCTTTAAGTTTTTATATTTTATATATAATTTAGAACTAATAAAATAATTCAATTAATCGAAATATTTGCATAATTACGATTATTTTTAATGCTTATATCTCTGACATGGTTGAGATTAGGCACATATTCTTTGAGTATTTTCAACTCGTAATTTAGTCAGGTATCCACTTATAAAGTATTGTGGACCAAGTTTTAACCGATTTCTAAAAACATGGGTCTTATAAAGAAATTTGGCTCTCAAAAGAAATCTAAATCGTTGTACCGCTGCAAATATCATTTGGCTTTTTTGACTAATGAGTTTGCCGACCACTGGGTTAGGTCATCAGGAATCCAGACAGAAACTTGCAACCTATGTACGTATATAAATATTTATACATGTAATATATAGTACATTTTTTACGTATTTATATATTTTTTATTTAATAAAAAATGATATCATCTAATATAAATAAAAAATTTGCTAGTCTAACACAGACTATAGCCTAATAATGCAGTCAGAACAGTTAAGCTACATTCTTATAATTCTAATAAGCATATTATTTTTAAATTCTATTGCGCATTTTTCTACTGTCATAGATTTATTTAATTATCATCAATTACATGTCTACATTAGGTACCTACCTAATATATACAATTCAATGTATTCATTGCTGATGTAACAAGTTACCGCTCAATTCAAGTCGCCTGTTGTTAAAAATACAAACAAAACACTATCATCTTACATCTCGATTATTATATTTTACATCCGAGTCTTTCTGGACCACGACAAGCTGCAAACAACAAATACCAGCCCTTTTGTAAATGGCTATTGGGCACAAATTACTACCATAATATTATACAATACAGTTTACGGTTTATTGATGCATTAGGGTGCAATCAGCCACGAGGCAGTCGCCAATACTTAAGGAATTATTTACACAGGCCATTACTTAGAAAAGAGGTTCTCAAATAATAGTAGATACAGTTATAAAGTTTCTCAAAAGATATTTTTTCTTAAAAAAATCTAAAACCAACGTAAATATGTCACTAAAAAATTGTGAAATTCAAATTCGATATTCAAAAGTCTTTCTACTGGAAACTACAGATGCGTCACGTAAGTATCTGACTAGATATACAAGACTGATCTCGCGTAGTTGGGAGAGCATACTACCGGCAATGTAAAGGTCTCGGCAGTGGCATAACTAAAAAAATTTGGCCACAACGCAAATTGTAGATTTATGTTGTGGCTAATTCTAAATTATTTATTGAATATCCCCGACAACTTGAACAATGAGATAATAATTACATTTTAGAAATAAATAAAAAAATGTATTTTCAACATACTATCCTTTTTTTCCAATTCCAATTCCTTAGAGTCTACGATACTCTGAGTACTCTACATGCGGCTAGACCGCCTAATCTACTACTACAAGTGCATCAGCGCTAATCGCTTTGACACTTTTACAAACTACCTTATTATTATAAACATCATAAGTGTTTTATATTAATACATGAATTGGAAGGGTAAAAAATTACTGATAAAAAACCCTCTAAACAATTTACTGGAAGTTAAGTATTTCAAATTAATTAGGCGCGACACTTTATGTACAGTGCAGCCTTATTCTAGCATAATCCTTAAATATTTAAACTAAAATAAATACTACTAAACTTAAGAATATATTGTTTTATTATTATTTTACATATCATAAATTGGAGACATACTATCCTTCAGAGACAGCGGCTGCATTGAACTGAGGATATTGAGGAGTCGTTCACCATTGATGCAAAGTATTTGTTGTGATCTGCTTGCGAGATGTCGGCACGCTCGCAACTTGACACCGGAGCGCGGGCCGCGCCGGTTCAGCCGAATTACTGAATTACACGCTCGAGATGATCCCGTCGCTTCACATTCATCAACTATATATATAACAGCTCACCAGATTACTCGCAACTCTCGAGTCGGTACTTACCCGCGCAAGCTTAGCAAGTAGTCTGCAAGGTTTATTTTGTGAATATGATACCAATATCTATTCGGATCGAATGACGTGGGTACCTACATACATACATACGACATTATTTAAATAATCATTAGGAGAACACATTATTATTGTGAAGTTGTAATTATTCAGAATAGACGGTCTGTGATATTTGAAATATTAATTAAATATATTAACTAGAAAGATATACATATAAAATCAATTTTATCGAAAAAAAATTGTTGTTGCGCCACCGTGATACGAATCTGGATCTCTTTCCAAACCGGGGAAGGTGTATTATCCAACTATGCTACAGCGATAATATTTTAGCGACTAATTTTCGAACCTATATGTTACTTTTTTGATTTTAATACATTTAATCGTTCCATTATTATCCCGGTGGCGCAACAACAATATTTTTCGATAAAATTGATTTTATATGTATATCTTTCTAATTAATATACTAAATTCATATTTAAATAATCACATACATACAACAGTACAACAGTGTTCCAATTTTCAAAATTTATTATACCTATATGCTTAGTTATATGTTTTATTTATCGCATTTTTTGTTGATGGATTCTGTGAGGAAAGCTAAACCGACATTTCAGTATGGTAACGCGTGCCATTTTCAAGGTTCAAGGCGTCCCAAAACATATGTTTTAATTATTCGTGTTTTTAATAATTTATACCTGATTTTGATAACCTTGACAATTATTGATTAATTTGTATTTACATTTCACACACCTCATTTCGTGTAAATTAACGGATATCTCACTTTTTTGTGGGTTCACTGGTACCCAGACTTTCACCTGAATTGTATTTCTTGATTGTGTCACATCGATGAGAGTAAATATAATTTTTATTTTAACTTTGTACCACACACACACACACAAAATTGTTAAGTTTGTATTATGTAGATGGGAACTGCTCTTCCCAAAACTGATAGTGTTGATAGCCCAAAAATAATGTGTGTAGTACGAAGTTAAAATATATATTTTTTAATTTAACCGAGCAATATTTTGTATATAAACAATTATATTCGAATTCTTTATTTGTATATCAAAGTAAATTTACACTTAAGTTCGATATGATGATGATTGATATCAGTTTCCTTTAAATTTTGCTTACAAAAATGCATTAGACTCATAGCTGGACTTCTGTTTATACTCCATAATTGAATTAGACACTGCTTAAAACTATTAATATTACCTGTAACATATTTCCAAAGTTTAATATAATGTTAACAACCTTGCGCATAGCTCAACGTTTACATTATCAATTATTATTCCACTTTTTTAATAATATTATTATATTGCATAAATCATTATCTAATTTATGTACATCTATTTAAATTTAGTGGAAACGCCACCATAGTTAGTAGACTGTTATATAACCATACGAAAAATCCTCACTAGACAAAGCTAGTATAGTATTTATGTACCTTTATTTTAAATATATTCTTTTTATGCTAAAAAATGAATGACTAAGCGATGACAGTAAAAGACAGAATCATAATCCAGGATTTTAATGTACCATCAAGAGTGATTTGTGCCATTAATCAAGTTAAAATTTTATTTTACAGAAAAAAGTATAATAATATTATATATTTTTTTATTTTTTTTATTTATTAACCACTAAATTGAGTTTAAATACATCTACCGGTTTCGAAAAATACCATTTTCTTCTTCAAGATGTCATAACTAACTAAGACATATAATATTGTCTCTTTGCCAGAATCTATTTTTAAAAAAAAAATTTTTTTTTAGTACCTAACTCAAATCATTACTTAATACAAATTTACTCGAAAAAAAATTTTTAAAAATAGATTCTGGTAAAGAAACAATATTATATGTTTTACTTAGTTATGACATCCTGAAGAAGAAAATGGTATTTTTCGAAACCGGTAGATGTATTTAAACTCAATTTAGTGGTTAATAAAACAAAGATAATAATTAAAAAATATGAATTTTAACCACAAAAATAATATTGCTAATTTTAAAAGTATTATAATATTATAGAATAGGAAATATTATATGAGAAGTCAATACCATTGTCGTTCAAAACATTTCCTATTATATAGATTAAATGTGTGAGTTAAGGAAAAGAAGATGACACGAGTTAACCGGGAGTTGAAAATAACCATTGACGAGATTACTGTAAAAAAACCTGTGATCCGCAATGGATAGGCAAAAAATATATGGTCAAGGGTTTCTTCCTCGGCACCACACTCACCTATTAAGTTCAATCTGAAGAAATTTAAAGTTACCTGGCAATGTCCAATTCTCATTATAGAGATATTTAATATTGTTAATATGGAAACTTTCCTTTTGGAGAACCAGGGAGTGCGGGGAATAGATCTTTGAAAATGTACCAATCTATAATTATTAAATAAGCCTCTGTGTGATCTCAGCACTTTCTTGGCTATTCGCTTTGATCTTCATAACATTAGTAATGTTATTTATTAATAGCTGTGATTAAAAATACATTTTTTATTTCTCCCGATTCTACCTCGGACTAAAGAGATTTTACAAAAGTTTTGCATAACATTAAGTATGGGGAAGGGTTTTACAAAAATCAGGGAGAGATAAAATATTTCGTCAGGGTTCCAGACACTTGAGATAAAATCTTTAACGCTATTGGCGGTTTTAGTTATAGTGGAGGGGATGGGGAGGAGTAAACAAGGGATGATCGCCAATAAAAGCCATATCAGCGACCCCAAAAAATCAGTTTGTTTGCACAATACAGCTTACTTGTATAATTCCCTCACTTTTTATTAAATTCCAACGTTACTAAGAAGTAGTGATGTATTAAGCAAAAGTTAGTATATTAAGTTAATATATTCACCGAATGTTAGTGTTAATAAATATAGTTTCGCAGATCATAGAAATAAAATTTCGTATGACAAAGAAAAATGAAGAAAGAGGTGGTTAGTTAAATTGTTTACAATATAAAATTCATTATTATTAAGTATCAAGCATTTTTCATTAAAATTCCCGTGATATAAATAATAAGACGGTATGTTTATTTTTGTAATATATATTTGTTTTCATTTACTTGGACGATTCGACTTACTTACCATCACGTCGTTTCTCCGCGGGGGTAGGCAGAAAGGATAGAGCGGATACTGGCAAGTATTTTAATATCTGTCTTCTGTCAGAAAAAAAATCAGTTAAATCGACATTAGGCAACATTTACCCAATACGCAAACCATTAGATATTTTTTTTAAACTGACTAATTATACTAATCGCCGCCAGTGCGGTAAGATGCGGAATTATAATCAGTATATTTTCAACATTCAAAAATAGATTTTACGGAGACACCGGCACTGAGCAGCATATCGGTGTAACGGAATATCCAAAAAATGATTATTTGATAAATTTATAATTATATTTTTAAAAAACAAAAATTTGACAGATAAATTCATTATTATCATTACCTACTCTTAATATTAGTTACTTACTTACCATCACGCCGTTTCCCCGCGCGGGTAGGCAGAGAGGATAGAGCGCCACACTCCTATGTCCTGACACACGATTCTCGCCTCATCCGCATTCATACATCTTCTCATACAAGCTCGACGATTGTTGAGGCTTCTAACAGGACCATCCTCCAGTATCTGGTTTACCTGGTCGTGCCAAGTCTTTCGCGGACGTCCTCTACTTCTGGTGCCATCAACACTAGCGTCATATATCTTTCTTACCATTCTCTCCTCATTCATCCGTTCCATATGACCAAACCGCATAAGTGATCCTTTCTTAATCTTACTCACTATAATAAGATCAGCTTTACATTCTTTCCTTATTTTTTCATTTTTTACTATGTCATAAATGGATTTGCCACATATACGCCTAAGTGATCTCATTTCTACTGCATTCAGTCTACTTTCGTTCCTCTTCTATCAGCTTTAGGCCTCACGTCCATACATCAGTGTCAGTACTAGGACTCCGTAATGAACCGCTAATCTTGCCTCAGTTGACAAGTTCTCATTAGCTATAATTCCATTCAAAGCGCCGTTCATTATATTCCCTGCAGTCACCCTTCTTTCGATATTTTTCTGTGTTTCCGTGTCTATCGAACATACTTCCCAAATACACAAACACCGATAATTCGAAAAATAATAATAAACGGAAATGAAAGATAAATTTAACATTTCCGTGAAATAATAAACAATTACGTGAATCTACTATCTGTGTGGAGTTCTGAAGTGGAGTTGTAGATGGAGTGACGCTATTCTTCGGCGACGAATCCTCGGGTTCGACCCTGCTATCGGCCACCCAAATGCTTTGAATTCATTTGATATCTAATTAAACAAATATTAGCAGATTTGCAAAACTGGTCTCATCTTTCTGAATTGATGAACATCATTCGTCAGTAAGAAAAGAAATTAAGTACATTTTAAGGTCTATGCGATAAATACGAAAAAAATATTCGAATAAGGTAAACCAGTGCTAAAAGAGATATTTGTCGTGTTTAGAATTAAAAAAAATATTGGCCCAAAAAAAGTGAGAACATATCGCAAACATAATATAATTCTTAATGTAATTTTTTGTACAATATTTAGCTAATCAGAAATCATCAAAACACCCCATATTGCATAATCTACTGGGCTTAAATTTGGGCTGTTCGGTGGCCACATGCCTGGCTCGATGAAATTAACATTCTCACGACGAAGAAAGTTGATTGTATTAGCTCCGCCCTGCTGTAATGTCTAGCTATACTGCAGGCATTGTTTTGAAAAATTCTTTGATCATTTTCCTAGCAATCCAACGTTTTACAATTCGTAAATTTTTGATCAGAATACGGTCTTCTGCAATGATTTTTGTCATTCTGGGCAACAATTAAAAAAAAAACAAATATAAACAATGAGAAAATTAATAATCAAAGATAGCGACCGGAAATTGTCGAAATAAAACATAATATAGATAAATAGGTAAGTAAGTAAATTAGTAAACTATTTAAGCTATTGTTGATATAGTTAAATTAATTTTGATGTAATTATATCACATTTTACTAAATGTTTTTTTGGCCACCCTGTATATATATACTTTTGGTTAAGGCTTACCTTTCAATAATAGTTCATAATTTTGAGTTTTTTTACGAATATGTGGTTTTTTATTATTCATTTATATCAGAAGTAATACACTAGATTTGACTTTTTCTAAAACTACTATAGATAGGACGTTTACACTAATGTATAACTAATAAACTAAATGTTATTTTCAATAATTAAGAAAATAATTAAATTCATTTTCAGCGCGTCACAAAATTGCCTAAATATAGAAAATTTTTGCATATACGAAATATATTTTCTTAGAGACAAATCTGCAAAATTAACACAGAGTTATAAACTATTCAATTTGCAGGGCATATTATCATTTTTTTAATGTTTTTAAAACACTTTAAATTAGTGAAAACGAATTATTTAAAATAATATATTGTATTTACTTACGAGCTTTGAAGCTTTGACTACTATTGAAAATCATGTTTTATACCAAAAATATAATACTTTCTTACTAAATAATATTTATGTCGATCCTGTTAATGTGTGTTTTTATTGGTTTTTTTCATTTCATATCGCAGATAAAAAAATTATTTTGATTTATTGGTCGATATAAATAATTAAAATCTATACTCGTGTCTTCGTTATTTATGACTTTAATTTACTTAAAATAAAATAAATAAAATACACTTTTATTTATTAAAATTAACTAATTGTATATATTAGAAAGAATGCTATCTTTGTATTGTATTGTATGCAATTGTACAATCTTGCTACTAAATCAACCAGCTAAAGCAAGTAGACACCTAATTCTCAGAGTATGTTAATTACATTTATGAAAAAAAAATTAAATACCAACGCATTGAATTCGTAAAATAGTTAATAATGCTGTTTCGCGTAAGTACCTACATATATCAAAAGATTTAAGTACAAGGCCGGTTTCTCTAATCTAATATAATAACGCCTTTCCAATATTTGACTTTTGGTGAATATCTTCTCGCCAATATTAAAAAATATAGTTTTATTATTCATTATTCAAAATATCATTTAAATTTTCAATAAGGTCATTTGCATTAAAATCTACTGAATTCCAATGTTAACACCTTGAAATGATGCGTATCTTAATCGAGCGATCTAATATGCATAATTTAAATCTTTATAGAAGATTTATACCCCGAGATACTTACATGTTGTACTATTGGGAAACTGTTTAAGTTTGTAAAGCGATGAAACATATAACAATTTCTTCCTCAGGAAAAATACACACAAATGTCCGACTTCTCCATTGACCATATACTGAACAGGGCCGGACAAAAGACATGCCCATCATATAGCAGGAAAGAAACATCGGAGGAGCGCGCGAAGCGGGAAAATTCGCAGGATCTCCCGCGCTGTCCAATGGCTTTCCAAAATGGCGGATTTCACCAGTTCACGTTTCAATGGTTGAATTGTACGCGCTACCACCCACCGAAACTACAAAGTAAGATGATTTGTAAAATACGTTAAGTTCATTTATAAATTTACCTGCTAACTATATATATATATTTCCTATTCTTCTTCCGCTTTGTCTTATTGATATTGGGAAGATGTTCCTGAAAACGTTCTAACGTTTAGTATAATAAAATATAGTAGAACAAAACAATGTTTCAACTCAATTTACAAACAAAAATATTATTTTGATTATTTTCCAAGGAGGTCAGAAGAAAGAAGGGACTAAACGCCAACCTGGAAGGCATCCGCGAATACCGTTCACAGCCGCACAGATTGAAAAACTGGAGACAAGCTACAAGAAATCTGCGTACCTCAATACAGATGAAGTCATCAAATTATCCAGTTGCCTGGATCTCTCCGACACCAGGGTGGGTGAATTACTTACCCCTTGAATAATCCCACTTCAATACCGTTATTCGAGCCTTGACCTTAAATAATGTAATAGAAGAAAGTGTAACTATTCACTATGAAAATGTTGGTTAATCCTAGATTATTTTATTTTTTTAGATTAAAATATGGTTTCAAAACAGACGCGCCAGAGAAAAGCGAGAGAAAGGTGGTGATGATGACGAATCAAACGTCACTGGCTCCAACTTTGAATCTGGACTAGCGACCAACGATATATCTGAAGAAAACCAGTATTACAATACAGTTTCATACCGCAGCAGCTGAAGGGGTCTTCTTCTTATGGAATCCGAGGTCATAAAATAATATTTCACTGATTTTTATTATGTATGTACATAACATAATTTTCTTTTAGGTCAAGGCTCGAATACATAATTTACAAAGAAAAAATATATTTATCTCTTCCGGAAGTAAGGTATGGGTGTATATATTATATTACATGTATAAACATGTATATACGAACATAGGTTGCAAGTTCCTGTCCGGATTCCTGATGACCTAACCCAGTGGTCGGCCAACTCATTAGTCAAAAGAGCCAAATATTAGCGGTACAACGACTTAGATTTCTTTTGAGAGCCAAATTTCTTTACAAGAACCCTGTTTTTAGAAATCAGTTAAAACTTGGAATACTGAATAAAACTATACAGAGTATAACATACCTAGTCCAGAATATTTTATGAGTGGATACCTGACTAAATTACGAGTCGAAAATGCTCAAAAAATATGTGCCTAATCTCAACCATGTCATATAAGCATTTCAAAAAATCGTAGTCATGCAATTATTTCCATTGATCGAAACATTTTATTAATTCCAAATTATAAAAAAGATGTGGATTAATTTTAATTTTATTTATTTATTTATTAATCTGTTATAATTACAATGATACATGATATTTAAATGTGTACAAATATGAGTATTTTTTGAAAGCATTGATTATTTCTTTGTTATCATTAATACAATACAATGGTATTGTAGCTGAATTTTTTTTTCAAAAGGTATTATATTTACATATTTACACACATTTAAATACATTGCCCAACTAGGCAAGCCCGTTTTAGATAATGGAACAATTTCGCAAATTTTATTTCAAAGTACATAGACATCAAGCCTAACATGATTTTGTAAGAATTTCAAGCAATAATATTTTCCGTAATGGTAAAGAATTTGCGTATATTCCTTGAACATTTTAGACTTGTAATTTAGTCGGGTATCCACCCATAAAATATCGTGAACTAGGTCTGTTACACCCTGTATATCATATTTTATAACAATCTTATTTATTGATAAAAAAAATACATTGTTATTTACTGTTTCCGAGGTAGAATCAAAAAATAATTGTTTTATTTTTACATGTGTATATTTTTATTATTAAAATTAAAACATTGTCATGTTCAATGTGAATAATGGCGTTGCATTTCTTTGGAAAGTTTGGATAAGTCAGGTCATTGTTGTTTTTAATTTCATGCACGATTCCAGGTTCCCGTCAATAAGACAATTTCTCAATTTACTTTTGATAAGGTTTATGGCTGAAAAAATTGTTGATTTTATTGTAAGACATAAAAAAATCATTAAAATTAATTAAAAAATTTAAATGAATTTTAAACACGTTTTCAAGTTGCCAAAGAGTCGCATATAGCTCGCGAGCCGCAGTTAGCGACCACTGACCTAAACCAAAGGTCACTCCACCTGTATCTCGATCGTAATTATTCACTCCATGAGAGTAACGAACGTATATTTTTATACATATGTATGTATATTATGTGACATCATTAGATTTTCTATATAGAAATATGTGTTTATATTAAATTTCAAAGGATTTGATGGCCTGTGAATTAGTAATAGTAATTTTTCTCCTATTAAGATTTGTAGTTTGAACCATATTTATGTTTAGGATATCAATTATGTAGGTACGGAAAACAAAATGCTGTCTATTTAGAATTGAATAGATATACAATAAAAAAAAAAGTCAAATAAATTGAGAATCACTATCACTATGAAGAATAATTTTAAGGAAATATTTTTTTGCTTTTTTGCCTTCCAATAAAAATAACAGCCGTCACTTACATATTGAAACTGAATGGTTACTTAAAATAATTAGAATCACTCAAAATGTATGGAAATCCTCAGAATTCCAATGAATAACGTTGTCTCTTTCCATCTCATGTAAATTAAGTGTATAGCTGTCCTCCATTATAGTTACAAATACAAATTGTTGAGTTAAAATTGTTAGATTGATAATGCCCTAGCAAGGCGAAATACGTCTCAAATAAATAAAAAGAGTAGAATTAAAAAATAAGTGTTTTATTTTCATATATGTGATTATAGAGTTCTACAAACTTATCTCGGAAACAATAAATAAGTTAAACATGAATTAAATATCACAGACCTATGTTCTGAATAATTACAACTTCACAATAAGAATGTGTTCTCCTAATAATAAATAAGTCATCGCTTACTCCATTAAATAAAAATAGTATGTATGTATTTTAAGAAGAACACATTTTTGTTGTGAAGTTGCAATTTCAGAACATAGTGCTGCAGTATTTTTAATACAAATTAAATTAATTAACTAGAAAGATATGATGCAGTATGTTTGTTTTCCTTTCAGAATATTGTACCAACTATGTCATAAAAAATTTAACACAAATCATGACTTTATTTTTTATTTGAAATAATCTTTCTTTAAAACAAAGAAACAAATATGACAGAAAAAGATTAAAATTATTATTTATTTATGAAAAATAAAATGGTCAATAATAATAAAATATCTATCGGATATCTATTAAGATAAGTATTTATAAAGAGTAAGTATTCTGAAAAATATACACATATTTATGTTATATTAAAGAAACACATACACAGAAATGAGATTACTTAGGTGATGTTTTTTCATTCCCTAAGGTTATAAACAACATTTAACTTATCCATAAAAATTTTAACTGGTCCAATAATATATAATATAATAAAACTATAGCACCATTTCTGGTGCAGATAAATAGGGTTTAGAGAGATTATCATTTTCAATTTAACAGGGGAGAAAGGTTAAACTAAAATAATTATTGATTTACACTTAACTAACATGATTGATAATAAGGATGAGTGAACATGAACTTTGCTCCCGAGTTTCAGAGATTTTACGGTAAAGGTCGATGCGCATCGGCAAGTCAGTCTGCTCTGCGTATGAAACACAATAGATATGCCTTGAGTACGCTGAATAAGCAAATGTTTCATCCTTGTAGATGCACTATCAAATAAACAATATTTGGTTCATTGTATGTTATACCTACCACGACTAATTCTTCATACTCTGGATAAAGTAACAAGTTGAGAAAACGTGAACAAAACAATGTATTTAAGAAACACAATATTTAAATTTAAGATGACAATGATCCCTGTGCCACGACGTGTAAGAAGAATGGAAGTCAAATGGGACAATGGACTACTATAACACCGCTATAATAATATTACGTTTCCCCATCTATTTCTATGACTTTCTGGACGTATTCGATCATCTTGGAGTAGTGTCATTTGCCAGTAAAAAAAATATTCGCCAAAGTAGCGGAAATAACGAACATGTTTTAAATATCTATCTAATATTCAATTTAAAAAGAAGTTTACTTTGTCTATATTACGAATAAAAAAAAAATATTTTATCGAAATCGTATATTGACATCTGTCATCTTTTCTTCTGTCTATGGTAAGGGAGAAATATAACTTACCATAGAAATTGTCTATCCAGGATTCTTATGTCATTTTGACAGCTAACTAACTTACAATGGTGAAATAATTTTAATTACATCTACATTTTATTTACGTGTGGTTTGTTTTGGGGAAAGCCCTATCGTTGAAATATAGATTTATTGAGACCCTGACCGCGTAGCAGTCACCAATGGTCGCGTAGCGTTCATTATTGGCCGCGAAGCGGCCACAATAGCCGCCCACAGGGCCAAGCAATAAGCAAGCGGTAGCCGATTGCTTATCTGCTAGAGCAAATATAATAGAGGGACCATACCCCAAATAAGTTGGTAGGTACCACATCATTTTTTATGAAAGTAGCATTGAAAACAACACATGTTCCAATAAAAATATAGTTTTAGCCGATTATCAGTTCATATGTCGTTTATACAGTATCCATGAATGCGGCCTAGGCGGTCCGTATTGAAAACTTTTGGGAAATTCCGCTGCTGCAGCACTAACAGCCAAACAAGAGCACCACTGAACACCACGCCGCGGAGATACTGCGTATCTAATTGTTTAAGTACACAGCTAAACTACAACTGGGAAATAATTGAAGAAATTCACTTTCATTATCGTTTCCTCTGCGAAACAAGTAGTACAAGCAACTCAGTTTTGAATTAGGTTGGCGTACTAATTAGTAATTATAGTCAGCTAAAGCTTCATTAAAATATATTTTATGGAGACTCCCCCAGATCGTTAGAAGTAGAAAATTTATTTCGAAACATTTTATAGAAAGTTTGCTCGTAGACTGTAATGTATAAGAACATTACTACAGATATTTAGTATATTTTAGACACCAGTGGGAAAGAAATATGTAGGAAAAAACACAATCTATGTAGGTGTGATATAATACGGATGTCTGAGATATGTAATGTTTTTTAAATATATTTTTAATTTTTTCAGCATTATTTGTGTATTGAAACAATTATTGTTAGTCTAATCCATTTTTATTTTAAAACTAATACTGATTACCTTAATATTACAGAATATAAATTATATTTACATTTTTAATATCTATCAAATGTGTAAATAATTGTAAAAGCAGTGAAAATATGCATTTCATAATATTATCCTTTTTAATTTGTATTTACATATAAAATAAACATTTAAAAACTCTATAATATGTTAAAATGTATTTTTGTTTTTAAATTTTCTTATCATTTAAATAATGTTAACAATTTTTCTAGTTATAATAATATGCAAAGTATAATCTTTAGTCATATCACATGGATGATTTAAAAACTTTTAAAATTTTGATTTCTAAATTTTTAATTATTTTTGACAAAAACCCAATGTATGAAAATAATGTGCAATGTAAATTAAATTTTAAGGAGTTGTTGTCGAAGTCATAATTATTCAAATTACGTTTAATTTGAAAAATACTCTTTTAATACGTTATCATTGTAATTTATGTATTAAAACCTCTACAACAAAAAGCATTTTATAATTATAACTATTATTTTCAACTTGTAAAATTTTATAATTTAATTCCCTTGGCTTAGTTCAAAGAAAAACCACAACGGCGCTATTTTTAATCCATTGAGTGACACATCTACACGCATTTATTATCAATGTCTATGGTTTATTTTTTCACTATTACACGCGTTGTGAGCCGGATTGTCAAAACATGTAGGTTTGATTTTTATTAGGTAGTCGAACTTATTTAATGTTTTGTGTACAGTTTTTGAAATGACGGATGACACTCCGCAAGAAAGACAAGATAACGAGATTGAAGCATTGAAGGTAATTTTAAATTTAAATATGTACAATATTTAGTGGTTTTCAGTAATAACTTTGACATAAGTATAATAATTTCATTTCCAATTACGATTTGCAGGCAATATTTGGTGAAGACTTGCGGGATTTACGCAGTTCCAAGCCATGGAAAGTATGGCAGCCCTTGGATATACTGTTAACTTTATTCCCGCAGCAGGGATCCTCAGGCAACCAAGAAATACACTGCACGATTGATTTGCATGTAAAATGCCCCGCCAAATATCCAGAAATGTAAATATCCTTCAATTTTATATATATTTTTTTAATCTACATTTGTACACGTGTGTGCTGTTAATAACTTTGCAATTAAATTATTTTTGTCACAGATGTGGGTAAGAGGCAATATTGATGCCAATTTAAAAAAAATGCAGAATCTTCTATAATTTATATAGTTATTTTATTTAATAAGAAAATAATGTACATTATTTCGAAAATTCGTTTACAATTTTCATATAGTATAAGTTCATAGCTTTTTCCATTTTTTATATTATTCTGTGTACTCTTTTTGTATACCTACCTAATGTAAATATGTTTTTTTTGAAAATTGCTATTTTTTTTCAAGAATGATATCAAATTGAGAATTTATAGGTGGAGTCTCTGTTATTTTTCTTTTGAGAGACTCGTGAAATCAAAACTATTGTCCATCAAATCAAAAAGGAAAATTGTCCTTAAAGTATATGAGCCGGTGACAGATAGGTCAGTGGCGTATTCACAAGAATTCAAAATTAAAAGTCTTTATCAAAATTATTATTTAGTCGGTGTGGTAAAATTGCAAATAATAAGATGGGTAAGACACAAAATAGTAGTAAACATATATATTTTAAATATTCTCATGTGTTTGTAGAGAGCCAGTTTTGGATGTTCAAAACTCCAAAGGATTGTCAGATTCGCAATTGAAGACATTATTAGATGAACTTGGACATTTATCGTCTAATCTTAAAGGAGAAGTTATGATTTTTGAATTAGCTCAACATGTTCAGGTATATTATATTTTTAAAGCATAACTATATATTATGTATAATATTTACTGGCCATTCATATTCATTTAAAGATGATTTAAAATAATAATTGTGCCCATTATTATGAAAAGTGGTCTAAGTCAGAAATTGAAAAAAAAAATTTGTTTATCAATTATTTCAAATCACATTGTTTTAAATTAATATAATATAATGCAAATTGTAACAATTATAAAAATTTGAATTATTATATAAAGTGAATTGTTACGACGTTCAATGGTATTTCGCTATTGTTTATTTTAATAAATAGTGAGTCATTTCAACCTTAAATTTTTTATTTCCTTATAAGCTACATGCAACATTTATATGTTAAAATAAATTATAAATCTAGTAGACTAAATAAATTTTGAAATATTTTTTAATCAGTTCAAATGCAAACCTTTAAATATCTTGAAACGAAAGAAACGTGACTTAGACCAATTTCATAATAATGGACACAACTGTCGAAAATTCTTGTTCCGTTTAGTACTGTTGTGGAAAAATATACTGAATCATAAAATCTTACACTGATTTATAAAGTTTCCTTTTGTAAATCTACATAATTTACATTAGCGAGTTTCATTTGTTCATTAACGTAGAATTGAAGTATTTGACATAAATCATTTCCTGCAAAACTAAACAAGTAATGCTGTATACTTTTGAAAGAGTTTTAAAGGGCAAATTTTATTTATTTAATCTGTACCTGTTTTATTATTTTTTATGATATGCTAAATACATTGTTGACAGGGAATATATCAGGAAATTTTAATCCCAATAATATATTTGCTATGTTTTTAAAATTGTTGACACAATATTGAATGTCATAGTGTTTAAAGCAGTACTAAAAGAATTATTATTCTAATTAATATATTTCTAATTAATATATTAAAAATAATACCTTAATTACTTCACTTTTGATTTATTTTCTGCAATACATAGTACATTGGGAATATATATCGTCTATACATGAAGATGAAATCTGACAACTTCTATATAGGTTGCTATAGTTTAATTGATCAAGTATTGTACTAGCAACAGATGGTTCCGGGTTCAAGTTCCGGTAGCAATTATAATTTTTCAAAAGACAAATCTGTTTTTTTTTTCCTACCTAATTTGTTTGACATATTATCTACTTTACAGACTTTTCTGCATGGTTATAATAAGCCGGGCTTTAAATCATTTTATGAGGAAATGTTGAGCAGGCAGCAACAAAATGAGCAGATGAAATTGAGGGATAAACAAGTAAAAGAGGACAAGGAGGTACATAGCTTTATGTACATATTACATTTTTTTGACATTTAAATATGTATTTTTCCAGCTTCCTATCTCAATGTAGCGATTTTCATTGCTATGCTCTGGATTGTCAGTTATGTAATAAAATATTAAAAACATGACTAAAATCTAAGTGGACTAACCCATGGAATTTCCACACATTAAATTGACAATGAATTTGGAATATTTTAATTACAATAGTGGACCAATCCTGATTTTAAAAATGATCACTAGATGGCAATTTTTGTATTTATTTTATTGTTATTGTATTCAAAACATCGATACTCGAAATAAAGCTTCTCAGTATTAGTTAATTTGCCTCATTTGTGTGAAATTTATATATAATATATATATTTTTTATTTGAGTACATTATGATATCATTATTTTGTTTGTGTACAATATTTAAAAAAAAAATGCATTAAAATAGAAAGATGCAAAATAACTTATTTCATAGTTTAACTTGCACCAAATGCATGAAAGTTTATGATTGATATTTGAGTATTTTTACATGTTGAAGCGAACCAAGTGCAACTTAAAATTATTCTATCCGTTAAATCGGAAAAAAACTAAATATTTAACATCCACCTCATTTGATATTTCTTAATAATTCTCGTAAGTGAGAATAGAATGTGTCAACCAATCTACTTAATTAGCTATTGAAATCTAGTTTAATACGTAATCATTAATGAAAATATAACCTTTAAAATTAATCAATATTTATGTTTGCAAAAAAATTATTTAAAAAATGTATAAATACTTTTCTCTCCAGTATAATTCGTATGAATACATATATATAATATCTATGAATTTTGTAATCAATAATTTTAACATTACTTTGATGATTAATATTCACAGTACATATACAGGCGGTCCTCAACTTTCGTATTTAATTGGTTCCTGAAATGTGTACGAAAGTAGAGCAATGTAAAAAAACTTGGAAAAGTGTTTTATGAAAATTATTTATTTTAGAATGAGAATATATAGAATTAGCATATAAGTAAATAACACTATTGATTAGTATCTGGTGTTTTCTTTATAAATTTATCAAGAATTAGTTGAACAGTACTTTTCCTTTTCATTTCCTGATAAAGAGTTCTATAACACGCTGTGTCTTTTTCTATTGCCATTCGTACATGAGATATACGCTCTGCATTGGGATCACATTCCTCCATGATGGTCAAAAATTTGTCAAGATGCATGAAGGCTTACTTCATATTCTTGGTTATCAATGTGTTAACAGTGTATTCATTATCAGCTTCTTCTTTTTCTTCTCTTTAATTTTGTAGTTCATTTATCTTTTGTAGATTAATCAAATCTTCATTTGACAACAGTTCTGAGTGAGACTCCATTAACTCATTAATATCTTCATTGTTGATTCTTCCTTTGCCAAGTATGTACATGCAGGCATCTTTTTCTTAAATAATCATGTCTCGTCCACATTAAAGATTTGACAAGAAGAATTACTTCCATCTTCCTTATCTGCACTGGCAGCTTCCCTAGTCAATTTAATATTATGGAAGAAAACCTCATTTTAAATTTATCCAAGCAGCTTTTGCTTGCCCTAAATTCCATAGCAGAATCTTCTTTTAATCATTTTTTCCAATCTTCGTGCAAAGCCTTAGCTTGAATAATTGATGAACTCAAGAGAGATGCTTTTTTGATGTTGATCTTCAATCCATAAAGTCAATTACTATGCCATGTCTTTTTGAAACAATCTTTGAAGAAATATTGCCACAATTTTGAACATGTTCCTTAATTTTATTCTTGCTTTTCAGGAATCTAAATTTTAAATATGTACGAAAGTAGAACATACGAAAGTTGAGGATCGCTTGTATATGGTTCTAATGCATGTATTAACTTATGGTTTTCAAGTGGCACAACAATAAACCATTATTGTGACGTTATATTTTTATGTGGTCAGTGTTTGATTGTAACGACCCGTGTCCACGGATTATATTTTCAACTTGAGACATTCTTTGAACTTAGAATATTCAATTTAATGAGATTCAATGCTCTTGCTTTCAAATAGAATGATGCATACCAGTTATGTAAATGTGAAACTGTCAATGTAGTTACCTTCAAACCACGACATTGGTGCTAATTTCTTGTTTTGACATCTGACAAAAGGTTTTCAACTCATAACAATATAAGTTTCATACAACAGTTTTTAATAGCGTTGAATATATCAAATTTTGTGCCTGGAAACTACGATTTGCGGACAGCATTGATTTTTTGTTATCATTTGAAGAAATCTGCTGCAGAATCGCATTGAATGCTTGTAGAAGCTTACAGTGCGTATGCTCTTGGTAAATCACAGTACTTTGAATGGTTTAGAAAATTCAAAAGTGGCAATTTCGACATGAGAAACGAAAAACGTGGGAGACCACAGAAAAAGTTTGAAGACAGCAAATTCCAAGCAATGTTGGATGAGGATGATGTTCGAACGCAACAACAACTCGCGGATCAATTAAATATGACACGAGAAGCCATCTCCATATGTTTGAAATCCATAGGAAAGATCCATAAAATGGGAAAATGGATTCCACATGAACTGAATGAAAGAGAGCAGGAAAACTGTAAAACTACTTGCAAAATGCTGCTGGCCAGGTACAAAAGAAAGTCATTTCTCCATCGAATTGTGACTGGTGATGAAACATAGATATATTTCGAGAATCCTAAGCGTAAAAGATCATGAGTAACTCCAGGCGAACCATCGACATCGACTGCAAAGCCAAATCGCTATGGACGGAAGACAATGCTCTGTGTTTGGTGGGATCAGAAGGGTGTGATCTATTATGAGCTGCTAAAACCTAACGAAATCGTTAATACTGAACGCTACCGACAACAAATTATCGATTTAAATCAAGCTTTGCATAAAAAACGACCAGAATATCAAAAAAGGCAACACAAAGTGATTTTGCTTCATGATAATGCACCAGCACACACAGCAAAACCGATCAAGGAAACAATTGAGGCGTTTAGTTGGGAAATACTTTTGCATGCGGCTTACTCACCAGACTTGGCTCCGTCCGATTGCTACTTATTTGTATCGATGGGACACCCACTTGCTGGGCAGCGCTTCACTTCATACAAAAATGCTTGATAATTGTTTTGCCTCAAATGCGCAACAGTTTTTTTGGTGTGTCGTCCACAAATTGTCAGAGAAATGGGAAAAAAATGTATTGCTAGCAATGGGCAATACTTTGAATAAAATATTTTGTTTCATTTTCATACAATAAACGTGTATTTTCTATACAAAAATTCCGGTTTCATATTCACATACCTGGTACACGGGTTTGAGTTTTTGTCTCTTTCTACCAATCTCAGGATGATTTTTGTGTTTATCACCAGACTGAAATCTCAATACATGGTATTCAATTAAATCTCTGGGTCGTCATAACAATGGCGAGTAACTGATATTTTACTGTTGGAGGGTTAGGTTCTAGCTTGCTCAGTTAAGAATAATCACTTAGCAATCATCGATGATCTTCGTAAATCTCAGTCACAATAGCAGTTAAAATATCAGTTTAGCTCTTCACTACAATGGAAGTCAATTGCAAATTTCATATCCAAAATCTGTGGAACTTTACAATTGTAAATACATTATTAATAAGGACGTCACATTTATTAATTAATAAATATTATCCTTTCATTTAGAGACAAGAAATCATGGATGGGATATTAAGGAGACAGGAGATTTTAAAATCTGAAATGAGATTGAGAAAAGAACCGAGGCATAGTCTCGGTGAAGTGGGTAATGAAAATACCGCGGCTCTACCTCTCACTATTGTCAACCCAGCAATAGAAAGAACTAGAACATACTCAGCAAGGTTTGTTATATTATACCCTCATTGTTTATTCAACTTAACAAAAACAAAGATAGTATACTAATGCATTTTTTCCAGGAGACGATGTCATTCGACATCCGAGAGTTCAGATAGCAGTTTTTGTGAACATCGTGGTACCAAAATCCTTAAATTTTCTTTCAAAGGCGACAGACAAATTAATCGGGGGCGATGCTTGGGTAATTATATTTTTTCACATTTGCGTTATTAAAACTATTTCAATTGTAAAGGTCCAATTTATTAATTAAAATGACAGTCAGATACCTAGCCATCGGTGCGATTTTTAATACTCCCACCACTGCTGTAAAGTCTGTAATCAATTTGTATTACATTTTTTTAATGTTTATCTGCTAGATATGTTTTTCAATTACCGAATGTGGTTCATGTCATCTTGTTATACATATGGACCAGAATTATTCAGCAATTTAAGGGCTAAAAGTCATATATTCATGTGTATGTATATATTTGATAAATGTTAGTTTATTAATGTAGGTAAAATTCATAAATCAATAAAGCTATCTCGAAGCTTTGGAACTTGGAAACTGATGACTGATATAGAGATTGTTAAACAACACATTTAGTCATTGAGTTTTATCTGATCCTAATCTACATTAGCATAACACATATCTGCTAAATTAATATTTAATAATTTTGCCTGATATTTTAATATTAAATTATTTATGTATATATTTGTTTCCATGTTCTTTGACAAATTACTATGTAGTGTACATAATATTGACAATTGGACATTTCAATTAAAAATGTATATTAAATACTTTTTTTTTTTTACTATTAGGGCCAATTGTGTGATCAGTAGTAACTTTTTACAAATGCCCGTAGTAAAAATCCTTTGCGGGTTGTTGATACATCAAATTTACTATTATCAAAGCATAGATGGAGATCCTTTGTTTGCAGAATGCCTTATTGTTATACAATTATTCCATATTAAACTGACAATGGGTGTCTTGTTTACGGAACTTATGAACTTTTTTAAAGCCGCGCTACATTTATTTCTACGGCGCGTGCAAAATATTAATATATTAGGATTTTTTTAAATTTTATTTCGTTATATGTGGGAATTCGTTATTACGAATTTTTATTTTTTGGTCCCTTGGATTTCGCAATAATGAGGTTTTACCCACCCAACAGATACTTTAATAGTAGTTTTAAAAAATATATTTTTCTTAATTTCTTACAGGTCATTCTGAGAGAGGTTGTGTCGTATATGCTGGACTGGACATGACGACAGGAGAATTGTTAGCCCTCAGCGAATGGACTATAAAGCTCCTGCCGGGGCAGCCTCAAGCTGTATCCCCTCGCATTCAGAATACGGCCAAGAAGAAATTAGATTCACCGACTCACACGAGCGTGGCCCATTACGATCTTTCCATGTGTTTGAAGCAAATTGCGAGCGTGGAGCAAGAAATGGGTTTCTTGATGAAATTGCATCACACAAATTTGGTGCACTATGTTAATATGAAATACAAAACTGAGGGTGATACGCTGATTGTGTATCTCTTACAAGAGTTTGTGATGGGTGAGTGTTCTTCATTAGGTCAAGGTCGATTGTCACTTCTTGCAATGTATCTTTTGTATGTTTATAAAACTAATTAACACAATAATCACGGATGACTCATATACAAGTTATGATGTTTTACCCATCTGCAGTACGTAAAATGTACTGTGGACTTGCAAAAATCATACAAATATTATTTTATTCTCCAACATATCTGCCTATTTAATTTTAGAATTGACGATTCTTTCATTCTTTTCTGTTTTAATATTACGTCACATTATATTCACGATTTATGTTTTTGTCATATTATATATACACCCGAATTTAAAATAGTTTTTAAGAAATATAAACAAATTTTAAATCAATTAAGCGTTATTAAATTGTGTATAATTAAAATTATTTATTTTTTATACGCAAGTTATATTTTTCTTGGGCGACGATAGTCGACGCGGGCCTTCTTGGGGTTAAAGAAAACAAAAAAGTGAAATTACCCTATCAAAATTAATTTAAATTATTAATTATCAAGATGTCTATTGTAATTGAGAAAACATATTGAAAAATAAAGTAATTAATTTTGGAATGTAAAAATACTGACTGTCATTATCTACTAGTAAACTCATTTGCATAAAACAAATATTTATACATATATATATTGAATTGTGTTCACATTTCAGGTGGTAACATATCCTGCCTGTATTTGAATGACCATATAAACATGGAGGTGGACATGCTTCGTCATTTTGCATCAGGCTTGCTGGAGGCTGTGGACTTCCTTCACCGCAATAATGTGGTTCACAAGGATCTGCGGGAGACCAGCGTGTTTGTGGACAGAGCGGGTGTAGTCAGACTGGCAGACTACAGCCTGGACAGAAGGCTGATGGAGTTGTGCCAAGGTGGCAATCAGGGTGGAAGGTTATTATTTTAATATAGTGTCTATTATCTTTCAATTAAAAAATCTTGTGCATAAAAATTATTCAACGTGCGTTCTGTAAAAATTCTGGCCCGTATTTTAATTTTAATTAATAACTAAAAAAATAACTTGAATTACTTGGCAACAAAAACGAGAAATATTGCGAACATACGTCAAAATCTAACTGACAATTTACTCAAATTGGAACGTTCCAGATACTTTCCAACTTATTGCATCTTTCTCATCATCGGACCATGCGGTAGTAAAGAGCATATCAGGAATGTCTAAAAAGTCGGCAATATCTCCACTAATGAAAAATCACCTTCCACCATTTTGTAAAAAAAGTTGTAAAAGTTAAAATAAAATCAAAAGAGTTGAATAATATTTCTATGGATCACCATATGATATCACTACTGGAATGAATAATTTGGTTTAAAATCTGATACGCGGCAGGTGGAAAATTGACGCCACGGGCTGTAGTCACGATACCCAATGTGACATTATGACATTTATCGCTATCTCTTTCTCTGTCGCAAGTTTCCGATGCGAGCAGCCTTGGGGTTAAATAATATGCCCAATTTTTTTTTTTCAGATATTCAAAGAAACAAGATGTTTTTCGAATTGGAGTCCTTTTGATTTCCCTATTGAAGGGTTCTCTTGTCACAGAAGCCGACCCACAAGTGCCTACTGGACTTTCTCAAGATTTAAAAGATTTCTTTAATAGGTAAACATATAAAATTATTATCAACACATGAAAATAACATAAGAATCAGTAAAGGGAGTGTGACCAACAGAATCCATATTAGACTAGTACAGTAAAACCGCGATATAATGAAACCCAATATAGCGAAAAATGACGTATATCGAAAAAAAAATCGAAATTTAGTCCCTAAATCCAATTTTTCATACAAAAATGCATTTATATAACGAAATCCCGTTAATATTTATAACAAAATCATTTTTGTACCGTATGAAAAAATGCCAATATATTTACGTAAATTTATAACGAAATAAAAAAATGTTAAAAGATGAAAATATTATTTCGCACTTACAAAGGTGCGCCGCTGCATCTGCCGTATGCGAACGGTTTAATGGCCTTTTCGGCGGTGCGCGGCGGTCTGCCGACAAGGTAGTAAAACAATTCAAACTTCTTCTTGGGTTCATAGTATCATATTTTGAAGTGGTTGCCGCCGTTACCGGTAAGTACCTTCGTAATTTATATACGACTCATTTTATAAAAATGCCGCGAATCAACTGTAAAATTTTTATTTTTTATGTTTCATGCCCAAAACTATGTTTGAAGCGGCTCTACATTTAAACACAATTAAAATATTGTTTTGTGTTTGCAATATTCTGGAATTTACAAAAATATCTTTCAATTGGTGTTGAATAGGTTCTGTTCTTAATTTAATTCCTTTGATTATCCATTTGCTTATCTGTTTTAATAACAAAACTACTAAAAATATGTATGTATTCAGTTCCCTATGGCCTTCTTCCTCCTTTGTTTGCAGAATTTGCGATCTTTTTTAAAGCCGCGCAACATTTTTTTGCGACGGCGCGTAACATATAGTAGGATTTTTTTTATTTATTTCATTATATGTGGGAATTCGTTATTACGAATTTTTATTTTTTGGGCCCTTGGATTTCGTTATATCGCGGTTTTACTGTATTGAAAAAATAAAATCATTTACACTGGGGTTTTATGCTTTGATTAGCGTTACTTACATATATTTAATACATTTTGCAAAGGCTGGTTAAGCAGTACTCATGAATTACTTTACCATGATTAAGCATATCTGTTTGAATTTGAATTTTGTATCCCAATCTCCTTGAATGGGTGTTTGGCTAAATTTGTATATGATTTACAAAAATGGAGACATTTTTTTTATATACAAACAAGGTAAGCCCAACCGCTGATCGGGGTTTTAAAGTTTACCTCTTATAACTGGGATGTTTTAAATGGTGCAGTGTGTATTTACTCTCCTCTGACTAATACATCGCCGCCTGCTCAGGATGTCTGTTTTAGTAGCATTAAACTACCCAAAATACTATCAGCATATAGCCACCATTCTTGGGTGACAATTTTGGTAACTAAAAAAATATATTTAAGCAATTTTTCACAAAAACTATAGCACAGCTTACTTTTTTTTTTTTTCAATGCTATAGATTTATTCAAAACAAAATTATTAAAAAGATGTTAAACATACATGAATAAAAATCACTTAACTTTGGTAAATTTTAAAATATTTCGATAACTACTATATTTTTTGTTCATAGATTAATTAATTGTTCAAATACAAATGTTAAAATTGTATGTATGTATTTTTATTTTCGCCTAGTTTTTAAAATTTATCATTTCATTTATAAAATGTAAAAAAATCATATTTCGTCAATTGTATTGCCGTGTTCTAAAAAACAAGTACATATACATATGTACGTTCAATTTTTAGATTAAAACTTATATAGAGTAAAGAAAATTTTATTTTAGTTAAACAAAAGCTTTTCAGTAATCGACATTTCTAGAGAAGATGAACATATTTTTGAATATTCAATAATTATTATGCGTAGTTTTGGGATAAAATCATTTATCAAAAATGTCACTCAGGAACTTCTGTAGATATACTTATGTATGGGTATACAATATTATTATTTTTTTAATGTTTCAATCATTGTATGTATTGAATTGTATGCTTCTATCAATATGTTAATTTTTTCCCACATGTCTTGATATTATTTATAAAAATAAGCCACTACTGGTAAAACCACCTATGTTTATGACAGTCTCAACAGTCCAATATATGTAGCGTCTAACAAAAACAATAATCACCTTTTTAATAATATAATATTTTAGGTGTTTGGATGCCAATGAAAGAACTAGATGGTCTGCTGAACAGCTTCTTAGTCATCAATTCATCAAAACGCCAATTGAAAGACCATCCCCTCAAAGAAGTATCGCTTACAATGGTCGCGCTGGATCGGTTGTATGTGATAAATTCTTTACTTACCCTTTATTTTGACTAACATTAATTGGTCATCTTGCAAAATTATTTCTGGCACAGCTTACATGACTGGACACTGATTTACCTACCTTATCTGATAGCAATAATAGCTACTTTAAAAAAACACTTACATAAAAATCATTGTACATCAGCATCCTATAGAAATAAACATTTATGTACATAAAAGAATGATTTATACCTATATATTATATAATAAATAAAAACATGTATTGCAATACTCATTAAAAATATGTAAGTTAGTTTTTTTACACTCTGTAACCTATGGGTGTAAAAAATAAATTGCGGGTTTTTCTAATGTTGGTGTGAACATCAAATAATTATGAATTATGAACTAATAAATTAATCTTTAGATTGTTAACTTTGTTTTATTAACCACATAATGAATAAAATATGTCTACCGGTTTCAAAAAATATCAATTTCTTTATCAGGATGACATTAACTAATCAAAAACATATGTTATATTGTTTCATTAACAGAATCTATTAAAAAAAAAAAAAATTTAAAAGATTTAAAAAAAAACACTAATTTAAAAAATAAATTTAGTACCTAACTTAAATTGTTACTTGATGATACAAAATTATTAGAATTATTTTTAATAAATATTTTGGTTAGTTTTACATACTTTATTAAATTATTTAATTTAAGACCAACATTGTTTATACGTAAAATAGGCAATCTCAAATTTTTATCAAAAGTATGATCATTTTCTAACAAATGATTGGAAATTCTGAAAAACCATTATTATTCAAACATCTCATGCTCTTTGATTCTTATGTTGAAATTTCGACCTGTTTTACTAATATAGATTTGTATAAAGTTGATTTTGCAAATCCCAAAAATATTATAAATTATTATCTTTGTAGGATGAGCATGGAGATTCTCCTGAAGCTATGGATATACAATTATTCATTCCAACAGGAGCCAACGGACAGTCTCGTATCAAGAATGAGTTTGAAATTTTAAAATGGCTGGGAAAGGGAGCTTTTGGTGATGTTTTAAAGGTAAATTATCTCATGTTAAAATATTTATTACGATTTTTTATTAGAACATAGATGTGACTATACTACTTCATTTATAATATTAATTGATATTATTGCACTGTGGTTACATGTCTAATTTTAACTCTGTTTATTTGATTAATTATCAGGTAAAAAACAAGTTGGACGGTGGAAGCTACGCAATAAAGCGCATAGAATTAGATCCCAAGAATAAGCAGTTGAATAAAAAGATCACCCGTGAGGTGAAACTCCTTTCGCGTCTCAGCCATGAGAATGTAGTGAGATACTATAACAGTTGGATAGAGAGTGCAACCCTGGAACATAGAAGAGATCATGATAATTCCAGTGCATCATCAACTACATACACACAAAGCTGTGAGAAACAATCAAGCATTCAAAGGCCGATTGAATCCATTGACAAAAACCAGGTTCATTTTATTTTTTCTGCCTTGCATGTTTGAGATATCTTCAAAAAGATTTAATTATTGCATTTGCTGATTAATGTTGGAAAGTCGAGTATTCTTACAGAATTTACAACAATTTGGCATGTCTACTACTGGTGTTTTGCGGGCTCTACCCGTACACACACATCTTCCGTATATCATCGGTTGTGGGTTTTTAATTTGATGTTGTTAGTGTCTATCATCTCTTTATATGTGTACGCTGTCTGTCTCGCTCCATCTGTTATAATACAAAACAGGGCAGATGTATTCATCACATTTGTACAAAAATAAAGAGAGTCGGCTTTTAAATACTTGAAGTTGGTATTACAGCACTGACATTTTGATTGTGTGATTGATTGAAGCTGCCTCAATATTTTGATTAAAAAATATTGTTTTACAGGACGTGGAGGAGCTGGCACCACCTCCTCCACTTGCACGCTCAGTGGAGTGGTCAGTATCTTACTCCTCTCGTTCCAAGCCTCCTACGCAAGTCCTAGAAGATGACGAGTCGTCTTCGGAAGTTGATTCTTCTGAAAGTGAGGATGATGAAGATGATTTAATTAGCTTCCTGTAAGTTCAGTTAAAATATTTAATTTGTTATAACTTATATATATTTTTTTCTGCTTAGTTTACTTTCTTAGTTGGTTACATATGTATAAAGTTTCACCTCAAGGGCACTTTACACATAAAAGATAAAAATGAATCGATCAAATTACCTGTCTGGTTTTTCTCAACAGAAGTTTTATAAAAATATGACTAATATTGTTTTAAATGCACACATTTTATTTTGAAGATTTAGAATATTATTTAATGAAAAATATTATTTTTTTCCAGCCGTGAAATAAAGAAATCTTCCAGCAGTGATTCTGTTGAATTCAAATATGACGATTTATCTGATAAATTTGAATCTTGTAGCATTACTTCATCACAAGATAAGAAGGGCGGTGATGAGAGGAAAACATCTTCTGATAGCAATACAGCAAACGGTCCAGATTCTGTGCAAATTCAATATCTGTATATTCAAATGGAGTTTTGTGAAAAAAGTACATTGAGGTAATTATGATGCAATATTCTACAGCATAATACAGGGCCACTTGTTGAGACATATGTAATAGAAAAAAGTACATTGAGGTAATTATGATGATGATTATGAGATGAGGGGTTACACATTGCAATTAGGCAGGTCTAAATTATTATTTTCTATATAAAAATTAATAATGGTTGTGCTATGCATTTTTCGTGCTGCCTGAAACATATATGATAATCATAAAATTTTAATAGTATTAATTAGTAAACAAAAATATAATTATTATAAATCAGTGTAATATCATCTCCAATTTTGCTGCATTCGACGGTCCCTCAAGGGACCACTCAGCGTATAAAGGTTAATTGATAGTCATACATTTTCCTTTACATGTAACAAATTTTTACCTGGGATTATGGTTATATGTTAGAATTATTTCGCTACCTGATAATTTTTTCAATTGGTAAAGTTGGATTGTTTTCGATTTGGGCAGCCAGAATGACGTCATCCACTTTAATAGGTCTTCCACTTCCAGAGCTGTTTTTTAAATCAAAATTTCCTGATCGAAATTTCGCAAACCATCTTTGACACTTGCGAACATCCAAAACATCACAAATATTTTTTAGTGGCACTCGTTACTGTCTCTTCAAGAAATGATATAACATCAAATTTTGAATAAATTCTTCATTTGGTACAAATTGGTCCATTGTAAGTAGGGTTGTTAAATTTCAGTTTTATAAATTACAATTGGTATGAATAGTCACCAGAATAACATAAAACACGCCGTATAAGGGCGGCAATCAAAGCGCAACAAAGCAAAACGAAAAAAACAATATTCTTTTTTGGTACACCTATTATAATAATCAAAAAAAAACATGTAATAATCAACCAAATTTCAATCAATCAAATTTGCAGAAACGCCATTGATAATGGCCTGTGCGTAGATTTGGACAGAATGTGGCGACTGTTCCGTGAAATTGTTGAGGGCCTCTCGCACATCCACCAGCAGGGCATGATACACAGAGATCTGAAACCTGTTAATATTTTCCTTGATTCAAATGATCATGTAAAAATTGGTGATTTTGGCCTCGCCACAAACATTTTGCCGCGGGCAACCCAATCCGTAATGGAAGTTAGGAGTCATCAAGGTGATTAATCAGTTTACTACCAGATATAAATACATCTTGTAATATGTACATGTATATACTTTATTATTCTTTATGTACATAATGTTTCTTACAGAAATGGATTCATATTCACAGGATGCGGGAGATGGTTCAATGACAGGCCACGTAAGTTATTTTCTGTTTTATCCAGTTATGTGATGCAATAAATAGCGCTGATTATATGATAATATGTGTAAATTATTTAAAGTATAAATCATTGATACATTTTTCTATAATTGCCTAAAATATAATTAACAATTTGACTCAAAGTTCTGTATCTCTTTGCTTATGAAAAGCTGACTTCCTTTTGACCGACTTGTCCTGTCACAGAAGTGAACATTAGAAGTCTTAATTGTTTAGGTTGGCACAGCTCTATATGTGGCGCCAGAGTTGACCACCACTGGTAATAAAGCCATTTACAACCAGAAAGTCGACATCTATTCACTCGGGATCATCTTGTTTGAGATGTCATACGTTCCCCTGAAGACTGGCATGGAGAGAGTGAAGACTTTGGGAAATCTAAGGACAAATGAGATTATCATGCCGGATGCTTTTGTAACCCCGGAAAATTCAAAACAAGTTTATTTAGTACGGTATGTGGACAAATTAGTAATCTTTCAATCGTTTTTTGAAATTCTTGAATTGTGTGTCGTAAAAATGTATTTATTGAAATAATTCCCAACCTTGCATCACATTTGCACGGCATTCTGTATTTTCATATTTTCAAGTGTTATGTATGTAAAGGGCAGTAGATCCTCATTAATTTATATTTAAAAGGCATTCAAAAAGTATAACTGTTCAACTTTGTATTGGAGTATGTTCATATTTGTTTCAAATTATTATTATGTTTATCGCGTGTTATATGTATCTTCACACCGCCATGCTGGTTCACCATAAAAATAAAGGAAAACCTGCCTACTTATTCTGAGGGTACTATAGTAAAAACTAGTCAATACAAACAACTTTATTTCGAAATTCGTAATAATTCAAAAATATTATCATATTTTACAAAATTCTACATGAAATAATTTTAAGACAAAAATTTTTTTTTACATCTAGTATTTGTGAGTATTTTTATACTTGCACCTGGCCCCTAATCCCTACAGGGTTTGACCATTTATATAACACTAAATATATCCCCAGACGGCCGCTGCGCACTGGGCCAGCAGATAGAAATTAGTTTAAGTTATCATCTTGTGACGGTCACGTAGGTTCAAGGTTCTGAATATGTGACAAAAGTCATAAAGTTGACGAAATAGATGTTATGGGACTTTGACAAATATGAAAGCAACATTGGCCAAATACACGTATTTAAAAATGTTTTGAGGAAAAATTTATTTGTAGTGCACACCTATAAATAGAAAGTATGTTGATATTTTGAAAACTTTATATAAAATTCTACTCTCCTAATTTGAAAATCTTTTTTTTTAAATTTTGGTCCTCTTAATTTCCTATTAAAGAGCTTTTACTGTAGTTGCAATCTTAAAGTTTTAATGCAGTTTTCTTTTCATATAGGTTTTATGCATTGCGTTAATATATATACTATATTATAATACAATCAAACATAGCTCTTTTTGATGTAAATTGGTCATTTAAAATCAGTGTTAGTTACAAAATCAGTTGCTTTTGATTTGATTCTCAGTTCGATAGCAGTTTTTGCTGCTTTGAAATTTGTGCTGTATTTATTTTGTGTTTTGAACTAGATTATAGCAGTTATCAGTTTTTCTCCAAATAAAAAATATCGAGCTTAGCTAATACCCTCACTTCATTCATACACATATTTCATTATTATTTATTTTTGAAAGAGAAATATTGATAAGTTAAGTACTGATACTGGACTCCCAAAGGGCGCAACAAGGAGGTTGGAAATAATAACAAAGTAAATCTATCTTGAATATTTTTTGATCATTTTAAAAAGAGCAACGTTAGTAATTTAAATTACATATTTTCCATTTTTATTATTATCTGTATCATTGTGATTGCAGTTGGCTTCTGAATCACGATGTTAGCGGTCGCCCGACATGTGCTGAACTTCTGCAATGGGACCAACTACCCGGCGCTTTAGAGGAATATGAGCTTCGTGAGGTTTTAAGGCACGCACTAATGGACACCGATTCTAAAGCATATAAACATTTAATCAGTGCTTGTTTTCAACAGGTTCTATTAATTATACACAGTTATTTTATTTTATTATCATTTTGCCACATGTAATCAATGTGCATAATTTTTTTTCAGGAACAAACCCCTGCTGAGGACATAACATACGATATGAACTTGCTCAAAACTACTGCTTCTCATAATCTTAAACCTCATTTACTAGCGACATTTGTTAAGGAAACTGTAAGTATCAAGATTTTCATATTATTACAACTGAATTTGTTATTATGTACTAGTTATTTATAACAAATTTATTATTAATAGTTAATTATAGCAAATTTTTAATTTGACGAAAACAAACAGACAAAAAAAAATCTGCAAATGTATGAATCTCTTACGTGATTTATTAAATTATTAAAAAATATATTGCATAAGTAATATTTAAAAAAATATTTTATATAGTTTATTATGGAATTACATTTTAATTTTAATTGTATTTATCACAAAACAGTTTTTTTTAAATTTTGGATATCTATACCTTAATCTGCAAAGCAGCTAACTCCACTTATGGTCAATAAACCATTTTTGATGCTATTATTTTTCTCTTTTATTGTTCTATGGTGCACTAAAAGACAAAAATTGACAAAAATTCCCATCAATTTTAAAACATGTGTTTTAAAATAATAAATAAGTACTAGGTGCTGAAAAACCTTACATTGATTCTTGCAAAAACCTTCAACACCTTCCCCTGACACAAGTGTTGATGGCACCAGAAATAGAGGACGGCTGCGGAAATCATAACTACTATATCACTGTCATGGAAAATCAGCTAACTCCCAATAATATTATACAATTTTGGTAAAAAAATTCAGAAAAACTGCAAATACAGTAAAACCGCGATATAACGAAATCCAAGGGCCCAAAAAATAAAAATTCGTAATAACGAATTCCCACATATAACGAAATAAATAAAAAAATCCTACTATATATTACGCGCCGTCGCAAAAAAATGTTGCGCGGCTTCAAAAAAGATCGCAAATTCTGCAAACAATTGAGAAAGAAGGCCATAGGGAACTGAATACCTACATATTTTTAGTAGTTTTGTTATTAAAACAGATAAGCAAATGGATAATCAAAGGAATTAAATTAAGAACAGAACCTATTCAACACCAATTGGAAGATATTTTTGTAAATTCCAGAATATTGCAAACACAAAACAATATTTTAATTGTGTTTAAATGTAGAGCCGCTTCAAACATAGTTTTGGGCATAAAACATAAAAAATAATTCAAAAATAAAAATTTGACAGTTGAATCGCGGCATTTTTATAAAATGAGTCGTATATAAATTACGAAGGTACTTACCGGTAACGGCAGCAACCACTTCAAAATATGATACTATGAACCCAAGAAGAAGTTTGAATTGTTTTACTACCTTGTCGGCAGACCGCCGCGCACCGCCGAAAAGGCCGTGCGCGGCGTTTCCGTTCGCATACGGCAGATGCAGCGGCGCGGCTTTGTAAGTGCGAAATATTTTCATATTTTAAATTTTTTTTATTTCGTTATAAATTTACGTAAATGTATTGGAATTTTTTGTACGGGACAAAAATGATTTTGTTATAAATATTAACGGGATTTCGTTATATAAATGCATTTTTGTATGAAAAATTGGTTTTAGGGACTAAATTTCGATTTTTTTTTCGATATACGTCATTTTTCGCTATATCGGGTTTCGTTATATCGCGGTTTTACTGTATTCCCTATAAGTACGAGATTAATCAAAATACAGTGAAACCCTCTTAATAAGTTCCCCTTTAATATGTTTTTCCGCCTAATAGGATTACATTCTTCGGTCCTGAAAAAGTCTCATACAAATTACGTATTTTTTTTATGCTTAATATGTTTTCCAAATAATAATAAGTTTACTGCCTAAGGAATACAAATATTTATGACAGAACTCAATTTATCCGTTCAAAAAAACCCATGTAATACGTTTTTCGCAGAAGTAATTTTGTTTGACATTTCTAAAAATGAACGTGGTATGGCCTAATTTCTCTCAGGTGATTTTCAAATATATATTCATATAGGTAACTTTTTAAGAATAAATTGTTTTTTAATATTTTTTTTATAAATGTAATATTTTCATTTCTTATTTATCATAATATATGTGTAATGTTAGTTAAAATACAATATTAGATGTTATGTTCAAATAAATCATGGCAAAATTGAAATCACTGTTAATAAGTTTTCCTGCTTAAGAACTATTTTTTTATAGTCCCTCGGAAAACATATTAAGGGGATACTTTAATTTTTCCAGTTTGAAATTTGAAAAATTTTACACAAATTTGATATGCTTTCAAGATGACGCTAATAGTTAAATTATTTTATGTATCAGATAAATAATTCATGATTAATTGTTATGTAAATCATGCGAAAGAGGAAGGAATAGAAAGAGACGACAATAAGATTGTTGATTTTCTCGCATTCGATACAAGTTTTAAACATAACTCGTATCAGGAATATTTTCATAGTTATAGTATTATAGTTTTAAAAAAGTCAACTCTAGCGTATAACTTCTAATATAAATGAATAATAAAAACCCACATTTTCGTAAAAAACGCGAAAATATGAATTATCATTGAAAGTAGCGGCTTAAGAGGGTTTCACTGTATCAATAAAATTTTTCAGCTACCCTATTTCTTCAAAATCTACCAAAGTGTGTTTTGTAATTTTCATAATCCGTTTAATTACAAAATTAAACAGTTTATTTATTGCTTCTGAACATTTAAAAAAAATTGAGTTAGCTACTTTGCAGATTAAGGTACCGATATAGTAAATATTCCATGTGAAAATAGTTTGCTAATTTATCTTTTTCGGTGCTTATTTGGTTTAGGGATTGAACACTCACCTAGTGATCAAGAAATAAAATCACTAAGTTTGTCCTATTTTGATATGGTGTGTATTCCATCTCTATTTAAATACTTAAAATATCCTTCCAATCAATTTTTTTTTGGATATACATATAGGTAATTATTTAAAAAAAATCTGATCGTTGAAATCCATCAATGCTTTTTAGGTTATAAAAGTATTCAAACTACACAGCGGTGTGGAATTATCTCCTCCACTGTTGCTGCCCAGATGCCACCTTTACGACCCTGTAGAATCCAGTGTTAGACTTATGACACACGGTGGTGGTGTTGTTCATATTCCGCATGATTTAAGGTTATTTCCATATTCTATTCTTATTGTAATTTATCTGTCTTTTATCTTTCCTTATTAATATTAATAATTGAGGAACATCAATTTAGAGTTTTAAAAGTGTTATGTATTAAAATAGTGTTCATCTTTCTTCATTTTGGAAACATTACAAACACTGAATATTAAATATCTGAGTTCATTAATTATTAATTTTTTCAGGGTTCCATTTGCTCGTTATGTTGTCTGGAATGGTATCACTATGTTGAAGAGATATTCCATAGAAAAAGTATACAGAGAAAATAAAGTCTTTGGATTTCACCCGACAGAGTTATATGAGTGCTCATTCGATATTGTGACTCCGACACCAGGTATAATGTGCCGACTTTAATATATACATTGCTTAAATGCAAAGCTGCTTATTAAATAATGTTAATGTTTAATCCAATTAATACAGTGAAAATCGGTTAACATGAAACAAATCAAAATTTTTTTTGTTGGTGACTTCATGTACAATATTTATTTTTAAGGAGAATACATTCTTATTGTGAAGTTGCAATTTTACAGAACATAGGTCTGCGATATTATCAATTATGTGATCAGGTTCGAATCTCGATAGCAACAACAATATTTTTTGATAAATTGTTTAATTAATACATTTAATTTGTATTATAATATTTGTTGCCAACCAAACAAAAAAGTGGTCGCCTCAAGTCGCTTCGTTAGGGCACGAGCGGATTCACCCGACCGAAGTCGAGATCTTCACACTCGCTCCAAACCGTCGGCGGTCACAGACTCGAAAGTCGGTACCGGACCGAGGGATCGGGCAGGAAGGCTGCTGGACGGCGAGGTTCCGAAGGATGAGGCAAGGTGCGAAATGAAAAACACTTGCTAAAGGTGTATTCAGCGCACTGCAGTATGAGTATGAGACGAGACGTCGGACGAAAGTAAACTCCATACTGCAGTGGCCTTGTATTTATTCAAGTTCGGTGGACGTGCGCCGTTAGCAGCGCCCGCCACCCCAAAATCCCTCACTGAGCCAGTCAGGGCGCGTTTACAAGCCTGACCACGCCCCGAGCGACGCGGTGGTCGTTGCCGCCCGCCGGCCGAACAGCGCAACTTCGCTTCATTTTTCGGTTGCGGGCTGACAGGCGGCAGAAACCGTTTTCCGGAGACTAAAAAATACAAATGTGCATTAAATCTAACAAGGGGGGATATCACGAGTAGGGAATTCGGTAGTATATATCGCGACCCGTGATATCCCGCAATAAGAATTATCCGGCCAGTGTTCCTTTTTGAGTTATTCTAATTTTTCGGTAATTTCGTTGTTTCGAAAAATGGTCGTTAAGTGAGTTGAGCGGAGGGCCCATTTATGTGGCCCTGAGAAGGATCGTTTATGTTTAGAAATGAGAACACTGGCGGGATAATTTGTATGGGTGCCGTGGACTATGACATGTATTTATTTCTACTGTGTCCATGACACTAAATTAAACCAAATTCAAACAACATAGGCGACGTACCGACGGGTGGGCAAAGGTTTATTGTGTTCCCAATCCCGCGGCACGCCGCGCAAAGCAAATAATAATTTATAGTATTATAAATCAGCATGAAATAAATAACAAATTCAACTTATAATAGTAGTGTCTGTGTGTAATAAAATAAGTAACAAATTCACATCGTGGTAATAGTCTCTGTGTGTAACAATATTTATTGTTTTATTTATAATATTAACACATTTGTGAGGTCCAACATCAAAAGCAGACATGTCCATTTTACCTGTTTTCATGTAAAATGCAAAAAATCATTGTACTACCTACAACTGTCACTTGAAAATGACCAGTAATTACAGGTCACATGATCAAATACTGTTGTCTTATTGGCTGAAAACATATTTGCCTGGGTTTGAATAAATTATCTATTAGACATGTCTGCGATTGAAGTAACAAACAAATTTTAAATGCGTTTTTATACAAAATTTGGTGATATTTATCTAATTTCGATAGGTTAGTCTTGTAGACATTCATTTGCTTTATATTTGTACATAACTAACTTAAAAACCATAAAAATTGGACATGTCTGACTCACATTTACTGTTTTGTTTTTCATATATAATATTAATACATTTATTGTATCATTTTTTTTTAATATATAAATTTTACAAAAATAATTTATTTTATTTGATTAGTATGTACATTTACTACAATAGTTCTATATGTATTTTAACCGTTGAGAATTGTAAGAACAGTGGATGATCAGTAATTTTTATGTGATTTGATTTAATTTTTTTCTTCTTTAATTTTGTTACCCACCTATCATTTATTTGTTTTCCAAATTAAATAAATAAACAGATATAAGAATATATGTTGTTTTTAAAGATTCTAAATTAATTAAAACATTATTGTAGATTATTTTTTCTAATAAAATTTGAAGTTTTTTTTGCACCTTTATATATATATTTTTTTTTAACAGATATGGTTTTTATTAACATTTTTATTAATAGATGGCTACCTAGTCAATATAATGTCTAGTCATAAACATAGTTTGGTATCTTTTATTTGTATTTCTGAGGTGTAAAATCTTCTCATTCTTTTGTTTCACAATAAAAAAAATATATGAAATCACATAGCATTTTGTCGGGACCAGAATATTTTTTAATGTTAACTGATTTTTCGTGTTAAATGTTTCCCATCCACAATTTTTTTTTTTTGTTTGTCTACACTTGGATTCTTATTCAAAATATTATTCTGTAGGTAGTCTCTTCGCCGAGGCCGAGCTGCTGTCCATAGTCTGTGAAATAGCTCAAGAGTTTCCCGCTATGAAATCGAGAAACTTGACTATCCGTCTGAACCACACCAGTCTGCTGAAAGCTGTTTTATTGAACTGTGGAATTGAGCCTGAGAAGTACAACGATATTTACAGCATTTTTTCTGATTCTCGAGTAAGTTTTTGTATATGTGATACATTTTATAGTTTTACTTTTCCATTTAAATTTAAGATACTCTGTAACAATCAATTAATTTTAAGAACAAAATACACTGATACCTCTATACGACTGTCAGATGTCAATCCATCAAATGTCAGTCCATCCAAATGGGTGTACCCGTCCATATACCGATTCATGACACAAAGTTAATTCGTATTGTTTGTTTTCTCACCCATTTTCAGTATATTAAAAAAGATGACAAATATATCCTCGGTTTTTAAATCTTTATCTTCCTTACCGTGACGTGAGGCGATTGCAAAATGCCACCGCGACCACGACAAAACAACATTTTAAAAGTGCTGGAAACTTTTGTTGCTAACTTCAATGGCGGTGTTGACTATGTTGTAATTAAAAATGGCGTGAATAGATTGTGTATTATAATTGGGTTTTTTAAAATAAGTTATTTATTCTGTAATCATGATTATGTAGGGACTATTTAACTTCTTTTTTTTTATATTAACTATGTGAAAACATTGCGTGTGACCAAGTGAAAATAAGGTGAAATATGTACTATGTATCATAATTTTCTATTTACGTTGATTTGTTTACGCTGTATTTTGACAACTTATTTGTTATTTCAAAATATATGGATATAGGTATATATAATTACTTTGAGTTGTAATAAAAAAAGTTAATACGTAAAATATAATTGAATTTTTTAAATTTTTATTTTTATTATCGTAAGTTGTTATTCAAACATTTTTCTTGATTTTCGGTCTCCTCAACTTTGAATAGACGCGATTTTACTATATGTTATTATAATTTTCTAAACCGGTACTTATTTTAATTTATTAGCCAAATTTAAAAAATACATAATGATTAGTCATTCTTTCAGGACGGTAAACTATCAAAATTTCAAGTGCAGACTCATTTGATATCCCTATGCCTTTCTGACCATGCGATGGTAGCCTTGTTCAGCCTCATGGAGACGGAGTGCACTGTGGACAAGCTGGGTAATGTATTGAAGGCTTTTATAAAACGCAAGGGAGAAGCGAATACCCTCGCAAGGGAGGGCATTAAGGACCTAGAGACCATTGTATATAATGCTGAGATTTTAGGTGTTAAGGTGAGGGAATTTTTAATTTTTTTTTTTTCACAGTTCTCGCATATTGATTTTTCACAATTTGTGTGAACTGTATTTTTTTTAATGTGATTCTGTTACAATATTACAATTCTGTAAGAGCAATATTGTAATAATATTTTTTCCTGTGAAATACTGTTTCATATCAAAATAAATATAATTTTAATATACAGTAAGTCAAGTCCTCTGGAATATGAACGAACTCTATTTACCTCACGTGACTACTGTAAACATTACTGTATGTGTGTCTTCTGCACACCGCTAAGCAGCAGATACACAAACTGAACTTACACGCTGCTGCTGAATTTGAATATCCGGTACAATTTAAAATTTTACTTTTATTTAAATAATTGGACACAAACATTGTCGTCTTCTATTCTTCATTTGTATTTTTTAAAGTTGTATGTTGAATATTCACATGTAGAGGACTTAGGGCTGGTTGTGTAATCAGTAGTAACTTTTAACTTTAGTTAAAAAAAGTTATTAAAGTAATTTTTTTTGTTTAAACAGGTTGTTTGATCTTTGGTAAAAAAATATTTCTTCTCGAAAGTACATTCCGTAGTAAACTGATTTTATTCTCCAATATTCAATAGTAAAAATGAAAATCGATAGTTAAATATAGCGGACTCTTTACAGCTGTTTCAAAAGTCATCTGACACATTGATACTTTGAAAGTTGCAGTATACGACAATTAATTATTCAATATCACGCTATTTTAGTGATGATAGTTTGTCCGATGATAATCATGTTGTTTAATGTACATTAGCACATAATCCAAATCAATTTCACCACCAAAGTAACAGATTTCGAACGCAGATGCGAAAAAAGTCATAGATAAAGCATATTTCATGATTATTTGTCACGCTTATAGATATCTCATGTATGCTTTGACAATAGTAAATTTGACATTCAACCACGGGCGTTAGTAAAAAGTTATCATAGTAAAAATTTACTACTGATCACACAACCGGCCCTTACTGTACTGTTTATCATAAAGGGAGAATTTTTTTATACTACTCATGTCTGACACAAAATGCGAAACTATTACCGAGTAATGTTTCAATATTGAATAGCGGGCTGTTTTCGGCAGAAACTGGAGGCTCCCACCTGACAACTTACAAACATCTTTATTATTTGAATATCAAATTTTTGACTTTTTAATACAAGACGCAATAATTATTTCCAGTGTCCCATTGTGATATCCCCGTGCATGGTGTACAACATCCATCAGTACTCTGGTATGATGTGCCAATTTGTATGTGAATTGAAGAAAAAGCGCAGAAAAGGGGCTCTGGATGTTATCGCAGCTGGGGGGCGATATGATAGAATGCTCGGTGATCTGAGGTTAGTTACCGACACCGTATATATCTTTTTAAACAACAGAAAGGCTACCTACTGTATTATAAGAGGAGATCAATACACTGGCTAATTGATTACTACTAACGAATAAATAAATTGTAATAACTAATTGTGAACTTTTCTTGTCTCAACACAGATTACTTTAGCAAGACAGGACTTTGACTTGACTTTCTGTGTCTGACTTTGTTTCTTTGTATATTCATTCGGTTTTTTCATATTTCTTTTGGTGACTTAACGTTAAAAAATTAGTTTAAAAAAAACTAAAAAAAAGTGAAATTGTGATAGTCGCCGATCACCAAAGTGATGGGTTAGATAGAAAGTAGGGAATCGGATGAGGAAGAGAAAGATGGGAGGGGGGGTACCTTCGATAGCGGACCAGGATGAATTCACGGAACCAAAGAACAGCTCGACTCATCTGGTCGGTGACGCTGTCACGTTGCACTTCCGGAAGTTCACTCAAAATGTAGAAAATAATACATCCAAAAAATACTCTGATGAGTGTCACATTCACAATAAAACATAAATTTACAGCGGTGTGTGCGAGTAGTGAATCAACACAAATAATCATGTAATTCACTTCCTCTCCTCAACCTCTAAAAGGACAACCAGTCCAGCCAAAGGAACGATATGTACTAGGGAGAATAGGCTAAGGGGGTATGAATAAACCAAAAACTGGTGACAATATACTACAATTAACAATATTATGACAAATAAATAAGTATGAAAGTATATGTGTTCACGTACAAAATAATATTTCATTTAATTCAATATGAATACAGAACACCTGTTGTATATTTTCCTAAAAGATTTTCATTTAAAACTAAAATCTAAACTCATACATATTTGGATAACCTAATTCTTTTGTATGTTTTTACACTTTTATACCATATTGTGTTTATTTTTATTAAATTTATGTTATGGAAAAATGGCCGGCCTACAGGTGTCCTCCATAATAAATAAAGCTGGCATTCAAAAGGTACATGTTTGTAACAATTATTTTACTGCAGATTTCAGAAAAATGTTTATTTTTAGAAAAACAGTGCAGCACGCTGGTCTGGGGGGCAGAAATGAAGTGTCTTACCAGTCTGCTGCTGGGATATCACTTTCTCTGGAGAGATTGGTCCAGGGAGCCTGCGGTAGCCCAGATGATAAACGTGCATATCATTGCACTGATGGTGATGTCTGTGTATGTGCAACATCAACAACAAAACAGGCTATCAAGGAAAAGGCTCAGGTATTCAATATATTATTATTTAATGCTTTCGTAATTCACACATATTGATAACACTGGCCAACAATGATTTTATTACAGGAACAATTCTCGCTGATTTGTGTGTAATTTTGCCAGCTGAATCCGAATATACATCAGAATTTATCCATCAGCCTCCAGTTTGTTGTAGTTGTATGTTTTATTCCCAAATTAGCATATTGGCCCTTTATGTTTAATTCTTCAAATTTCTAATTTTCAAAGCTGTTTTAAAACAATGCTCCTTTAACCATGCATTTTTATTCACCCAGTAGCGTATTAATCTGGATAAATCTGATTTTGGGGAATAACCAGACGACTTGTGAATAGTCCTCACAACTTTTGTGCTGAAATGATTTTCAAGCTAATATAACCTCACTCATCAAAAAAGTTATGAACTGTGCTTCGGATGTACAGTTGGAGATCAGGATAAGGTTTGAGCCCTACATATCTGCTGTTTAACATGTGTCTCCTAGCTCACTGGCTGGCTGAATGAAAAATCTCGTCACATGCCATTTGCAGTTCCAATGATATGGAGAGAGCCAAGGGACCATTCTTCAGACTGCTACTTTTGTACTAACTAAAGTAAAATATCCAAACTTCCCTTCAGCTATAAGATCTGTGTTGCATAATACTATGGTCCACGGAGCCGCATAAAATAAGCCAGTCTGATTTAAATGACTGAATCTGAATTTGTCAAAAAATCAAGCTGAACTTTTAGCTTCAAGACTCAAAGGATGGAATTTATTAGACAATGGGACAAGAATATGCACATTCTGTAGTAGGCAGCAAGAACTATAGCATTTATTTTCAAAACAAGATGACCTGGTATTCAGACCTATTCTCAAAATTGCAATATTGAAATGAAGGTGATTGTTACACCTACCCTCAAAAATAGACAGTACGTAAATTAACGTCCGTGTTATATTTGAATGAGAGAGAGGGAGAGAGAGTGAGGGAGATAAACGTACCATAATCTGTCAAAACAAAAATGACAACAAGATTGGCCGTGATTCTTCTCTACAACGCTGCGGATGAGGAAATCAATAGGTAATTTATGAACAAACCTTTTTCTGTGAACTTTGAATACTGTATTAGTACTTATTTTAACTAAAAACTTATATTTTTAGTCGAAACTCGAGAATGGAAAGACGTCGTTTGCGTGATTTGTGCAACCCGATGGAAATTCCAAATGGGCAATTTTTACTATACCGCCTTGATAACGACACCGTTATATATTTATTTGAAGTATTAACTCCCTTTTTAAGAGTTTCAAGGTATTCAGGATCTATAACACCACAAAAAAAGGTAAATGTTTTGAAGTAATACTCACTATTTTTTAGGTTATTTTTCGTATTTTTTTTATTGTACTATACAAAATTTTGATAATTAAAGTGTATTATTGCACAAGAATGACAGTAAATATAGATTTTTAATTGCCATGTTTATACTGAAAGTAAATTGATAATTTGAATTCTAGGTGATAACAGCTTTAAATTTTTACTCGCACGGGTCTTATCAAGGGTTAACTGGGCAACCATTGCCTTGGCTTGTCAGTCTTCTGTTAGCAGGTGCTTGAATGAAGTGACTGAGGTAATTTGCGAACACTTGCTAACAGAATGGGTTGTTTTCCCGACAAATGATGAGGACATTTCCACAGCGCAATTGCAGTAAGCACACTATTTCCATATGGCCGGATATGATTCCTTCTTTATTCTCTTTAAGACATTAATCTTTTTTTCCTTTATTATACAAATATTACACAACACAGCTCCCGCATGTAAAGTTGCTGTCAAAAAGTCATATAAAAGATTAATAAACTTATTTGATTAATTATTTAGTATTTTTAAACGTGTTAACGCTAATTTTTTTACAGATTTTTTGAAAAATTCAACTTCCTCAGTATAATTGGATGTATTGATGGAACTCATAATCAAACCCTCCTACAGAAATAATAGACAAGCCTATTTTAATAGAAAAGGGTATTACAGTATTAACGCACAAATTGTAAATATATATGTAATATTGGGGAATTATATTATATCACAAAGTTATTAAATTTACTTTTTAATAATTATTTTGTTCCAGATATGTAAAGCAGATGTTAAGATTTTGTCAGTTAATGCATTGTATCCCGGGTGCACTCACGATGCAGCAATATGGCATACATCATAGATTAGAAGATTTTTGGAAAATCGAAATGCTAGAGGTTGCTGGTTACTGGGTAATTTTTTTTTATAATTTCATAGTGAAAATATACAAATCGTATTACATTATTTGGGCATAACGATGACGTATTGTTGAATTTTCAGATGATTCTGGATATCCATCAGAATCCTGGCTTCTCACACCTTACGAAAATTCAGGACTTAATACACCAGAATCCAGATACAATAAAGCCCCCATTAAAACAAGAAATGCTGTGGAAAGGTGCATAGGACTTTTAAAATCAAGATTTCGTTGCATTCTGAAGCACAGAGTTCTAAACTATAGTCCGACTGTTGCAGGGCAAATATTTTATTCATGTGCTGTACTGCATAATATATGTATCTCCAGAAATGTCCCACTACATGATGTTGCTGGTGATGGGTGCATATTTAACAGTATGTTATGATTTACTTTAATTAGTTTAACGATAAACACATCACTATAATTCTTTTTAAAATATTTTTATTTATTTACAGATGTCATTGGACCAATTAATGATCATGCAACAAGCATTCCAATTCGACGGCGGCAAGTCAGGAATGAAGTCATACAAGAATATTTTAGTTGAATTTTTTTTTTCCTTACATTTATAAATTTGACTTTTATACATTCAGTAACTTTACCCAACCTCTAAAGTATTATTACATTTTTATCTTGTAAACAAACCATTTGTGAATATATAACCATGTCAGTTTTCTTTCCTGATTCTTTCTGACAGATGTAATAGAATCAGGGGATATTCCTTACCTATACATATTATTAAATTCATTATGTGCAACTCATATTTTTATTTAATTTCCCTTATTTTTAGAATATTGTAAATAAAGGGATAACAGATATCCTTCTCATACTTTTTATTTGGAAAGAGGTTTTATATATATTGTATACGTATACACAATTAAAACACAGGTTTAATGTTATGTTTTTATATAATCTTACAAATATTATTTCACATTTAACTGTAGTAATAATAAACAAATTTGTCTGCATACATTAATAAAACATTATAGATCTATCAAAACAGTAACTATTTGATTAATAACATAAAATAAATATTAAAGTGGAAAGTAGTAAAATCTTTTTCACGTTATCTGTAGAAATAAAAAACAATCAGTCATTACTATAGGAATATAAAACTTTATCAGTCAAGATGTGTACATAAAATAAATAAAAGCGTTAACTAAGTCAGGCGAACCAGGTCACCTTCGCCCACCTTGACAATAATTAACCATTTCTAAATGTAAACTATACTTGATACAAAGTTGACTATTATTGCGTTTAGAAGTGCCGCGCGGCTTTCCATTTTCTCAACATGATATGATGCTTGCATCTGCATAGCTCTTTCTGCCATGCAGCTTCTTGTCGTGTAAGCCCGTGGTTGTGGGCGTGAGCGCAGAGATGGCCTCGGTTATTGAACTGAGCTACGTGAGGATCCTGTCAGAATATTGGGTGTTGCAGAACTATATGGCGATGACGTTGCAGAAATATCTGGCGACGGTGAAATGGATGCCCTGCTTTCTCCTTGTATATTCTCTGGTAGGCTAATGTCCGGAGAAATTCCAATCTCTTTTAGCTTTGGATTTCCAGTGATTCCTAGCATCCTTTCGACTGCTAGAAATCTCTCGTCCTCTTCTGAGACATAATGTGGGTGGTCCCCCTCCCGTCTTCCTGGAAGTGATTTCTTGCTCTTAACGTTTGCGCGTAATTCTATAAAAGACTGAAAATGTGATATATTAGATAAAATAATTAAATGATAAACCACATAATCCGGAAATAAAAGCATTAACTGTTTGATCTGAGTGATAAATTTGATTCTAAATAAATGTGAAATAAAAAGTGATTACATACACTAATTCAGTAATAATTTCAAGACACAATCTTTGTATTATAAGTAAATATACAAAGTGTTTTCATTAAAAATCTTGACTTGGTTTTAGAATCATACAGATCAATTTCATTAAAATAAAAAATAATTAAGAAAATGAAACTAACCTTCTTCCATCTATCTGGCGTTTTAGTGCACCCATCATTACAATTATTTAATATTTGGGCCAGTTCTTCCCACTTCCTCTTAAGTGTGGCTCAAAGCTTGGGTGAGGATATTTCACTACATAATTCAAGCAACATATGAAAATGAAGTAGTATGAAAGTAAATAAATATTAATTTTGAAAATAAATAATAATTTTATCACTCACTTCCTTTCAATACCACATTGTTCTTTGGAATTTCAATCCAGTCCACCAGCAGGCTTCTCCGTGCCGACGACATTTTAATTCCGCGGTGTGCCGACATATCTATTTTCTAATGCAAAATATTTATTTTCGTAAAACAAAATATACGTTTTCCTCTGTTTATGTTTTGAAGTAATAACCATAAAAAATATTAGAATTAGGGATGTCAACAAAGAATCGATTTCGCAAAAATACCGACTTTCTTGTTCTATGAGAAGTATTGTTTTCAAATTCCATGCAGGATCCATGACAAGTAGATTAACACTTCAAATATAACCATTTTGCTCTTGTTAGGGTAATTTATTCGATAACATCGAATTCGTTATAGAAAAAATAATGGTTTCACAGGAAACGCCTGCTGTTCTGACTTCTGTATATATACCGCTGCACTAAACTATGCCACAGTGGCGGAATGAGAGATTCCTGACTGAGCGTTACTTAGTAAAGAAATATCTAGCATTGCAGGAATAGACGCGTGGATTTCTCCTTGTACCTGGTAGGATAATAGTCAACTTTGTATCAAGTGTAGTCTACATTAAGAAATGGTTAATTATTGCCAAGGTGGGCGAAGGTGACCTGGTTCGCCTGACTTAGTTAACGCTTTTATTTATTTTATGTACACATCTTGACTGATAAGTTTTATATTCCTATAGTAATGACTGATTGTTTTTTATTTCTACAGATAACGTGAAAAAGATTTTACTACTTTCCACTTTAATATTTATTTTATGTTATTAATCGAACAGTTACTGTTTTAATAGATCTATAATGTTTTATTAATGTATGCAGACATATTAAACACATAAAAAGGATTTATTGATTATATCTGTCTAATGCAATTTCGATGTGTTTTTCTTTCTGTGTACTATATGCGGAATAATAATATTGGTTATTTTACGGTAAAATTAAAATTTTCATATATTTTTAGAAAAAAAATTGTGTTCTGAATGGGCGTGCATAGATTTTTCACCATATTCATATAAATAAAGTTCGTACGATTGACCGATGATTATTTATAATGAAAGCATAAATATAAATGGTAACTATTTAATAACGATACGTATTAGAAAGTACAGAGGTGAAAACTGTTCCTTTATTTAATCGCGCATTGTCTCGCATCAGATCGGAATCTAAAAAAATATGTTGATTAACTAAAGACGCTGGATCGTTAAATACCGTTTTATTTTATTTTTGTAAAGTGCCCTTCGTAAAAACAAATTAGCGAATCAACAAATTATATCAGTTGCTAAACCAAAAAGTTTGAAACATGGTATAAATCAATGAAAATACTTATTATTCATGCGTTTCAGAGAGACAGCTTACTTATTTTAGTAAATCATTAATTCTTGTATATTTATAAGAATATGTATATAAGACATTTAAAAAATTATAATCCGTGTTTATTTTTCTAACAGAATAAATAAAATCATGTACTGATGTCGATGCTTGCGAATACACAACCCTTTTTCATGTCTATTTGGTTATCGACCAATCAGAAGCCGACTACACCATAAATAAAATATACAAGTATAGACAACAAACATTAGCAATATTCGCATAACCAATCGTTGAAATTGAACCTTTGGTTTCACGTCACTCAATCGTAGAATACGTCAAAATTGACGAAGTATACAATGTTATACAATAACGGAGTAGATCATGGTTATTGAAATTGATTTGAAATTGAGAATAGACCTGATTATGTAACAATGTCAATGCTTCATTAGAAGCAATGGGCCAGCATCACAATCCAGAAGAATGGAGACTCTTTATAGACTCCTCGAAAACGAGTCTTAAACCTGTTCTTCATAATGGAAATGAAAATCCTTCTATTCCCATTGCTCATGGTGTCAACATGAAAGAGTCTTATGAAAACATGAAGCTACTACTGGATAAAATAGAGTACCAGAGATTTCAATGGCAAATTTATGCAGATTTAAAAGTTGTAGCCTTACTACTAGGTTTTTTTGATGATATCTCGAGAACTGATTGACTGATTTCGATGACTTTTTTTATTTATTTAGGAGAACACATTCTTATTGTGAAGTTGTAATTATTCAGAGCATAGGTCTGTGATATTTTAAATATGAATTAAATATATTAATTATAAAGATATACATATAAAATCTATTTTATCGAAAAATATTGTTGTTGCGCCACCGGGATTCGAACCTGGATCTCTTTCCTAACCGTTTACTCAAAGTTTATTCCTATCAGTTTACTCAAAGGTATTTGAGATTCTGTAAAAATAAGGTAGATGGCTCTGTCAAATGATGGAACGATTAAATGTATTAATATCAAAAAGGTAACATATAGGGTCGAAAATTGTCGCTGTAGCTTAGTTGGATAAAGCACCTTCCCCGGTTAGGAAAGAGATCCAGGTTCGAATCCCGGTGGCGCAACAACAATATTTTTCGATAAAATTGATTTTATATGTATATCTTTATAATTAATATATTTAATTCATATTTATTTATTTTTTTGTTTGTCTCGGCCTCGAGAAGTTTCCTTGCGCATTGGAAAAGTAAGAACAAAAAATCTACATTGTTAAGCATCGCGTCTTTGGGGATACTCGATGCTGGATGTATTCGATTAAATGGCAAAAACGAGGCTTGCCGCATGCACACATTCTTATTTGGTTAGTCGAAAGAATTCAACCAGACCAAATAGATGACATAATATGTGCCGAGGTTCCTGATCCCGAAACCGGTCGTTGTAATTACGAACATGATTCATGGACTGTGTGGAGCCATCAACTCCCAATTACCATGCATGGTCGACGGCAAGTGTTCCAAGCGTTATCCACAAAATTTGACGGCAGAGACTATCACTGGCAACGATAGTTATCCACTGTATCGGCGCTGATCACCCGATGATAACGGTAGAACTATCATAACGAAAGTAAAAAGAAACGATAGTGTGGTCGACAACACTTGGATTGTTCCGTATTCGCCAATTCTTTCCAAAACATTCAAGGCGCATGCATTATAACGTGGAGTATTGCAATTCAGTGAAGTCCATCAAATACATCTGCAAATATGTCACCAAAGGCAGCGATATGGTGGTTTTTGGCGTTCAAACTCCCAATACTAACAATGAAATCACTCACTATCAAGTTTGTCGATATGTAAGCTGCAATGAGGCGATTTGGCATATATTCTCATTCCCCATTCATGAACATCATCCCACTGTTGTACATTTGGCGGTGCATCTGGAGAATGGTCAATGAGTTTATTTCAACGCATCAAATGTTGCTCAACGTGCTGAAACACCAACGACAACATTGATCAGTTTATTTTCGATTTGCCAAAGCGATCCGTTTGCACGAACGTTGCTCTACTCTAAGATGCTACGTTATTACATTTGGAACGCTTCATCGAAGAAATTTCAACATCGGAAGCAAGGCGAGGTTGTTCCTGTTCATCCGGATGTGCGTTCTACTGATGCTGTTGGTCGCATTTACATAGTTCTTCCGAAGAATGATGAATGCTTCTACTTGCGGTTGTTGCTGGTGAATGTTCGTGGGCCGACATCATTTGAATTACTTCGAACTGTCAATGGTGTAATGTGCCCAACATTTCGTGCTGCATGTCAACAGCTCAATTTGCTTGAAAACGATACTCATTGGGACATGATAATCGCTGAAGCAATTGTTTCTGCATCTCCAAGTCAGATACGCACATTATTTGCTATCATTATTTCGACATGCTTCCCATCGAATCCACATGAACTGTGGAACAAGTACAAGGATGACATGTCAGAAGACATTTTACATTGAATTTGTGTCAGTTCAGGGAATCCCGATCTCGAGGTGAATGAGGAGATTCATAACCAGGCTTTGCTTTTGATCGAAGACATGTGTTACCTCATGTGCGGCAGTTTGTTAGTCAAGTTAGGAACGCCAACGCCAGATCGTGGAATGAACGACGTTTTCAATCGAGAACTGGAACGTGAATATGATTGAGATGCATTAAACCAATCAGTTCAAACAAATGTACCACTGTTGAACCCCCAACAAAAGGAAGTGTAAAATACTTAATGAAGGCAATTGATGATGGAAATGGTGGCTTATTTTTCATCGATGCGCCTGGTGGAACTGGGAAGACATTCTTCATGTCATTGATTTTGGCCACTGTTCGTGCGAGATCCGAAATTGCTGTAGCAGTTGCTTCCTCTGGGATAGCGGCCACGTTGCTAGAAGGATGCCGAACAGCTCATTCAGCGTTGAAATTGCCGTTAAACCTTCAAACTACATTAATTTCAATTTAATTAAAATACTTCTCATTTTGATTTTTGCACATTTATTGAACATAATTAATTTTGAGTATTCATTTTAACTTAATAAAAAACTGAATTTAATTCAGCTAATAAGTTAACACAACATTTATTGATGCTTTGCCGGTACGAAGTTCGCCGGGTCAGCTAGTATGTATATAATATCACTATTTCAACTTAAGATTCGCATCCTACGATTTGTACGGAACGCAATATCACTCCCATTATCACTTTTGTATTAATTTCTGCTAGATTGATCTCTTGAAATATCGTCACTTTCACATGAACTCCGTTCCGAATCTCCGACGTTTTGAGACTATTCTTTTTAATTGACTAAGTCTAATACGTGAGTTTTTAGCAATTAATAAGGTAGTTTGAATATAATAATACATAAATCAAAGAAAATAATCACGAGCTCCACACACACAATGGTCACTGCCGTGAGTCAAACGTACACTGAAGTGTGGAGCGCTATCGCACTTTTGACATAAGCATGTGGATGTGGCAGCGCGCTTTTCGGCACTATACAGTTAAACATATGAATATCATTAAAAAAACCTCTTTTGACTTAATTATATTATTATTTATTGACTTTTATAGATAGTTAACATGTTGTGGACTGCCGGGATAAAGACAAGTCTTATAGAATCTACAAATCTGGACGAAATCCAAGATGTATGTCGGGATCTTTTGGCCACACACATCATCATCCTAAAAGACTCGGAGCAAGGAACTGTGAGGGTCAGAAGTTGGGATAGTGACAGGTTTGCTTTTATGAATTCAATTTTTATTATATTAGGTCATCCCATAAATAATGCGGTATTTTTGTACTTCTTTTATTTTTCAAAATTAAGATAAACATTATTTTTAATCTAAAATATACTCTCCTTCATTTTCTACAATGCTCTTCCATCTTCTGGTAGTCTTGCAAGGCCCCTTTTCCAAAATTCACTTGTTCGTGATGAAAAATACTCCTCCAGTATTGTTCTGACCTCGTCTACAGAATTCATATTTTTTCCTTACAAATTTTGAATTTTTGAGATTTTGTAGACTGCGGAATAAATGATAATCAAATAGGGCAATGTCTGGCGAATATGGTGGGTGGGGCATCATTTCCAAAAAAGGTTCATTCCTGAGATGTGACAGCAAAGAAGAGCACACATTCACTCTGCACGCGATTAGACTGAAAATTTGTGAGGAAGCCATTGACCCAAATTGATGACTTTTCCAATGACACACATGTGTCATCGGAAAAAAAAAATTCCTCACTCATAATTAACCCAGTCTATGTTTGAAACTATTGCAATTTCCTCTTTACAAGATCGTATCAAGTTGTCAAAATGTAAAATGTATTAAAACTCATTCCAGTTCACTGCTGGATGAAAGCCTCCCCATAACTTGTAATTCTCTTCAATTTTTGCCGTGTCACTGCAACTGCTCCAATGTTTTTTAAAAATATTTATTAAGACTGAATGTCATTTTTTGGTTTGAAGATTTTTTTTGTTCATCGGTTATCTGTGCGTCCTGAAATATGGTTTGCTTATTGGCATTCAAGCTTTTTAGTCGTGGCAATGAGTAGCTTGTTAGTTAATATGCTGGCCTGGTGATCTAGTGGTCGGGGGTTCGCGCCTCGTTCCAGGACACCAGTAAGTTAGTCCTATTTTCATAGTTTAAATCCTTCTCCTTGGTAACCGCTCAAACCCACGTGTTTTTGCTTCCCGAGATATTGTTTTTCTACATTACGCTGTCTATATCAGTAGCAATAATACAGGACACTCAAGAAGAGACACCTTCTAGTAGAGTGACTATGTTAATTTACATACATATATATGAAATAAAAAAAATTATGTGGAAAAATACCAGCACAGTTTTATTTATAATATTACAGATTTCAAGAGCGTAAAGTGCCTACCAACGAAATAGTTGAATACATGCAACGATTAGTCAGAACATGGAATGACGATTTTGACAACACATCAAGTGGGGCTGGAAGCAGTTCCATGACTGTTACAAGGAGCGATAGTAAGTTTTCCAATGTTATTAATGATATTTTTACTATACTTGTGTGTAAACATCTATTTATTACATTACCTAATCCTTTACACACTGAGAATATTCTCACTATTTTTATTCTTCACGAAAATGTTTAATGAAGTAATTAATCAACGTATATTTAAAACATATTTTTTTATGATCGCAGAAGGTACGCCACTGCGCAAGAACTAGTTTTACAATTTTATTTAGGAAAAAATGTGTAATTTTCATCTTTCATCTTTGTTTAAACTGTTTTGAGATTGCTGAATCTTTTTGTAAATTCAATCCTTCAATTCCTTGATATGGAGCATATTTTATAGATATATATTTTCTATCAAGTCATTAACTTAATTGTTAAGTCAATTCAGTTAAGTCTCGCCTCATCCATATTCATACATTTTCTCACACAACCCCATCTATTATTGAAGTTTCTAACAGGACTATCTTCCAGTATCTGGTTTACCTGATCGTGTCAAGTCTTCCTCGGATGCCCACTTTTCTGGTGCCATCAACACTTGCGTCATATATCTTTCTTACCATTCTCTCCTCATTCATTCGTACCATATAGCAAAACTACCTAAGCGATCATTTTTTAATTCTATTCACTAAGATCAGCTTTATCATAATTTGCAGCGATATTCAGTGAGGAAAAATCATATTATAAAATATGATTTTTCTAATTCGGTAAAATAGGCCTCTGTTTCGGCGATGATTTCCTCGTTTGATATGAACCGCTTTCCGCCAAGCCATTTTTACATATTGGGAAACAAAAATAAATTGCGTGGGGCCAAATCTGGAGAATACAGTAGATGAGGCAGCAATTCAATCAGTTTTGCTGCGGCTATTGTGGACGAGTGAGCTAGTGCACTATTTTCTTCACCAAAGAGGGGTCGTTTTTTCAACAAATTGACGTTGAATTGGCCCAATAAATCAGCATAGTATTGCCTCGTGATTGTCCTTCCCTTCTTCAAATCGTCAGTGAAGATGAGGCCTCATGAATCCTAAAAAATGGTGGCCATGACTTTTCCGGCTGATGGAACCGTTTTCGCCTTCTTTGTAGCAGGTTCACCAGGTGAAGTCCACTGTTTTTATTGTTACTTCATTTCTGGCGTGTAGTGATCCATGTTTCATCAACAGTCACGAAACGCCGCAGTAACTGTTTCGGATTGGGCTTGAACATGTCCAAATAGCGCACCGAAATTGTCATGTGATTCTATTTTTGTTGGTGTCCACTATGAACAAACGTGGCACCCATCTCGCCGATAGTGTTCTCTATTAGGATATTTTGTACGCATTCAATTGAAATGTTTACAATGTTAGTGATCGTTCTGATCTTCACCCGGCGGTCTGCTAACACGACATCATGAATTTTGTTAACCATATCCTTCATATTCACTTCAATCGGACGGCCTGGGGGTTCTTCATTAATAACGTATTGACACGCTTGAATTCATTAAAAAAATATCTGATGGTAGTCATCGAAGGTGTATAGTCCTTATAAACGGCATGCAACTTCACTTTGATTTCCTTACATGTTTCTCCATCAAAAAAAAGGTATCAAATCATTGACATCAAGGAATATGGTTTGCTACTAATTAAAAAAAATTGTGCAATATTAATGTTTTTTTTTTAAATTTGCAGGTAGAGTTAATTTTGCTGATTCCGACCGTCAAACATCCTCAGGTACTCCGCACGTGTCTGTAAATTTTGTAACCCCTGAAAAGATGGCTGCCAACAGCAGAAGAAGATATGAGACACTGGTACGCTCGCTTCATTATTAATCCCCATAGATATTTAATTACAGAATGTAATAAATAATATTTTAATAATCATTTTTACCTGCACATTTTTATTAGATATTGGCCCAGACGTCTAGTACTATTCAAAAGCTGTCACCAAAGAATCGTGTTGAAATTTTGGCCATCACAGTCGACAGTACGGTACTCCGAAGCCTAGCAACGCATTTGGAATCCGATGTGCAACAAGATGAACACGATAGAGCTGTTAGAGCCGTTATAGAAAGGTTAGCTGTTGGTTTGTTTTATTATGGTGATTCTTATTTTTATCTTCATCAACCATTTTGTCTATTCTCCTTCAAGTTCTGCCACCATTCCTGTCCCTATCTTGTGCAGTTCTCATCTGTGGAAGGCATTTCTCTTCAGATTATCAGCCCATCACTTTTGTGGTTGATTTCTTCTCCTAATGCCCAACCATGGTTGTGAAATCCATATCCCGTTTGTTCATAGCATAGTTCCACTTCAGCTTGGCAAATGTTTAGACAGTAGTGATGAGCTAAGCCATTATTTTAACCGTCATAGTGACTGTGATTATAATGATGATTAGTAACTTATAATTCGTAATTCGTCAAGTAAACCTCCGACAATTAAATCTCAGTTATCAGTCGCTGTTACGATTGAATACCAATTACACAATCACAGTCACAATAATGTGTTAACTCATCACTATTAGATAGTGGCAACAATCTGTGTACTTATCCACTTGTCGGTAAAGTTAAATGAGTGAACAGATAACGGACCTACAAGAGGTAGGCGAATGCCCAGCAGTCTAGACCATTACGGCAATGTCAAGAAATGGATGGCATGCTGTAGTGATTGTGGTCATGTACTTCCATGTCCCATGAGGCTGTTAAAGAATAAGAAATAGAAGAAGAAGAATAATATTATTAATACAATTATTATCGCGTTATTCAGATTAAATATGATAATTTTCTCATAAATTCTTGTTGCGCACATCTTACTTCTTCAATATATGGACTCTTATATATACATAATATATATATGTTACACCGATTTTGTGAAATTGCTTATTACGTGAAATAATATATTTCATGAATTAGGAAAATTATCTGCTGAATGCTTAAATTGGGCAGTGCATGGAATTCTTCAATTATTTCACATAAGTAATGTGCCATGTTGATATGAATTCAACCGAACATAATATTTTTATTAACAAAATCTATACGAATAACTTAACTTTTAACTTTGACGGTTAAATTAATTTAATTGTTAATTGTTATTGTCCATATTACATATGTAGAATAATTTATACAGTGACAGCTGTTTACTCAAAGTGCGCGTGCACGCTTTATGCGCAAACCACACCTTAATAGATTCAAAATACAATTCGTACATCGTCATATTATAGTTTTAAACTTTTTGGCATCGTAAATGGAAAATAACATCAATGTAGTTAGTTAATGATTGTTTTATTTTTGTATAATCAAATGACATTTGGTTTAATTACTAAAAAAACCACTGGAGCGCTACTATCTACTTTGCTCAATGCATGAAATAAGCAAAGAAAGTCATGCCCAATTCACATATACAGCAGATAATTTACCTAATTCATGAATAAAACGAGTTTACACTTTTCATGAATTTGGTAACTTTTTGCCAATTTCACGTAATAAGCAACTTCGCAGATTCGGTGTAACATACGTATTACTTTTTGCTTTCCAGTATTTCTCTGAATTTTTAATTTTTTTTTTGTTATTTGTAAAAAACAATATTTGCTCAAATCGCCGTTACTGTATCTTGTTTTTTTTAATTTCAGACATCCTCGACATAAGAAGTATCTGATGCAAATTTGTGATGATTTTCGTGATCTGAGTTTGGAAAAGACTAAACCTATCATAGCTTTATACAGTTTGCAGGATTCTCTTTTCAAAGTACTGATCTAGGAATAAATTGTATTTTATATTAATGTTTTTATTAACTTTTAAGAATATGTTCTACGTGTGTTCCTACTACATTTTACTCATAGATAATTTAATTAGTTTTAGCTGCAATTACACCAGGAAGCCATTTATTTCGCCATAATAATGAGATAATCATTTCTATAGACATTAATTTTATAAACTGTTTTCGGTTGCACTTAGTGATATTTTTTGCAAAAAACTCTGCACTCAAGCCAGTATCGGGCACATAATAACGTACGCTCAATAATTTTTTTACTGGTATATTTTAATTCAATTAATTAATAATAATTTCTTAATCAAACCAAAGAAGTTTCTGAAAATGTTGCAGTTTCTTTATACTTTTTGTTTTTGGTTTTTTTACAATTCATGAATATTCGTCATATAATGACCCAAAGTATATATTGAACGAGGGAGTTGTAATTTATTGGCCATATTTGTGATATAGTTAATATTCACATGTAACCAATTGAACAGTGAATGTGTATTACCAGTCTAGTTATACTTTCACTATTATATATTTATATATAATTTCACTAACTCAGCCAGTTAAAATCTATCAAGCAATTGATTTACAATATCAGTGAAACTGTATTTATTCACAGGCGGACAATCCGGTATTTGCCATGCACGTGTAATACGTTTGTGTCATTGATGCTGGTGGTGTGTTTTAAAAATTAGTTGCGCTAGTTATGTTATTATAATTGTTTATGTTACCTTAGTTTTAGAAATTTAATTTTAAAGCATATCGGTAAAATTCTATTGTCCGTGTATTGGTTCGAAAAAATAAAAATACAATTTTTATCAAAAATAAGCACGATTTTGATAACCAGATGACAAAATAACTCTGAATACTTTTTTGTATTTTAATCAATATAAACATGTATTTTAACCGAAAACTAAAACACGCGAATGGACAATTTCACAAGTGTCAAATTGACAGTTTAGAGCTGCATATAATTTCACCAGCGCCCATCAGTTAAAGTATATTTTTGCTAGTAATAATATATATATCCTTCGGTAAAAATGTATTCGGATATGATTTCATTAAAACACCAGTGATAATATAACTTCACCGGTAACACACATTCACTGTAACATATATACATAATAAATCAAATGATGCAAACCGTCTTTTAAAAAATTCAATGACTGAATTTAAGTCTGATCCAAAAGTGTTAAAAATTATGGTTCACCTGTACATTTAATATTACCATTTCAATTATGTTTATGCATCTTATACAATTAATATCATATTGAAAATGACCGATAACCAAAGGTTATATGACCAAATACTGTTGTCTTATTGGCTTAACATATTTGTCTGGATTCAAATTAATTATCTATTGGACATGTCTGCGATTGATGTAACAAGGAAATTTCAATTCCGTTTTTATACGAAATTTGGTGATGTCTGTTTAATTTTGATAGGCTAGTCCTATAGACATTAATTTGCTTTATATTTGAACATATCTAACTCAAAAACCATAAAAACTGGACATGTCTGATTTTGATTCTATATTTCATAAAAAGTTGTAGACTTTGTAAATTATTATTCCATATTGTAAAATAGTATTGATTGATTAAAATATGGAGTTTTAGTTTTCTCAGTATGGCTCTTCAGAAATAATAATTTTATGTAAGCAGTTTGTATAAATATTTTTTTATGTTGATTAATTATGCGAATTTCATTGTTATGTTCTGAAAGTGGTGCTTTAATTACGAAATAGTTTATACATACAAATAAACAGGATTCTTGTCTCTTTGACTTGAATGAAAAGTGACGTTCCATTTCTAATGTATGTATTTATACAAACTTTAAAATAATAGTACAAATAATTGACTAGTTTTAGCAATTTGTATGGCCTCACATTAATTGTTAATTATGCATTTATTATGACCTCAGTTTAATTTTTTTAATAGCATTTTTAATTATATAATATGTTAAACAAAACAGTATATTTTATATCTTCTTACATATTTTTATATATACATAGATAGTATCAGTTGCTTTACATTTCATTGCTTCACAAATTTAAATTGTTTATTACAAATATATATTCATAAGTGCCTATTTTATTGAAAGTATTTTTTATTCCACTCAAATTTCTCACTTACTGAAGTTTATAATTAATTGCTTTAAATAATTTTTACCTCTAAAAATGAGATTACGTATGATTTTCGTAAAAATATTTAAATGGAACAAGATTGCAACATTTTGCAGTAAGATTTTTCAAATCAAGTCAATTTAGAAGACGGTAGCAGATTTAAAATATTTTTTTATATTCGAGAAGTATCGATGTGTTGATGAATTCTGGTGTGTTGTGTGCGTACAGTATTAAATGTTGACAGTATCATTTCCATAGATAATAAATAAAACATTTGCTCATTTGCTTGCATATTTGCTCATTTTTTTTTCTTTACATATTTTCAGTCTATACAATTCTATTTGTTTATAAATTACTAATAATTTCAATCCTACATGTTTTTTTAACATTTTTTAAAATATATTAAAGCATCTTAGTGCAGTCTGACATTTATTTGCATTTCCTCTGTGAATGTCATTTAGAGATGTAACTGCCTATTGTATGGAAACAGAAAAAAAATCATAACTTGTAGGTAGGTCCTTGAATAAATTTGTATCATTTGTATGTAATATAATTAAAGTTTTGACATGAAGAATTGACTTACTTTTTTATTAGCATCTTTAGAGGAGTAAAATATGATGTCCAACTTGAGAATCTCTTCTAGGATGTTACAATATTTTCTTGGTGAACTTTATACCGTGAAAGCTTTGCACTTCTTATAATATTGTGTACTATCAAAAATGATTTTTTTAATATCTTTACTAAAATTTATTTTCTTACTTTTCGATGAATATTTATAACAAATAAAATTATTTTCATGATATATTTTTTTATTCACAAAACATGCTGTTAATATTAGTCGCGGTGTAAACATATATGTCAGACGTGCCTTTAAAAAATGATTAGTGCAGATTTAAATGCATAAATACAAATACAATGTTTGCAGAAACGAATAAATAATTTTTTTATGTAAAAATAGAACACTATCTTTTCGAATATGTTCACATCTTTATAATTCCTCTTTTTTCGTAGTCACGGGATAGCATTATAGTCGTGTCTTGATAGTGTCGTAGTCATATCTTCTGATTATAATCAGCGATCCAACTACTGTTACTATCAGTTTTGTTTGAACCATCGCTGTTGATATTTCTGCAGGGAGTTTGAATCATGCTGACTACGGCTCCTGCTACCATCGAGGCTAATAGGATCCAAAAACTGACAAAGAGGGTGAGACGAACCCTTCTCCAAAAAGGATCATTTGATGTCAGTAGAACCTCTTCTTTTGTCAGACAATTATTTCTAAAAATGTATAAAATAATAATTATTGTTTGGACTATGGTAAACATTTCAAACAAAGGAAAAATTTCTGAAAATTGATATAATAATGAATCTTCGTTATAGATTGGCCTGCTATCACGATTTATCTCATTATTAACACAATTTTTAAATAAGTCAATTTTTTACCTTACAATGTCATTGTTTACTGAACAATCTAACCGGACTGAATTCACTTTACTCGTTATCTTGGGCAACAGAATGCTTGTTTCATCAAACATCATTATATTGTATAATTTTATAAAATCATTTAATTTTTATTAGCAAAATTAAGAATGATAAATCTGGATTTCTTCTAATGAAGTGTATAGCATCTGCACTTGACACTTATGAACTAAAATTATAAAATTGATCATTGCCTTTGAGAAGTTTATTGGAATTGTATTTGTTTATCAACAAATAATATTGGTAGTATAAACTTGTTTACATTATTGATATTGTTGCCTGTACATACATGTATTTATCTATTTATTTATTTATATTATTATCTATTTGCCTCAAATTGATAGTTCTGAATCTGCTTATTAAAGGGTGTTCGATAATAATATAGAAAAATTAATTTTGGATACCATTATTAAAAATCTAATCAATACCTATGTTTATCTATAAGTGCACATTCAAATAGAAAATTTACTTTATTTAATCTTATATATTCTGACAGTAAGGAGATATGGAAAGAAAATATATCTTTGATTTGCAAAACAATGTCCTTAATAGTTATGTGGAGGTTTATCGCCTCCACAATCAATAACACCGCCGACAGCCCCTGAACGCACCCTGCATATCATCAACCTCAAAAACATGCACGGATCATTCGGAAATGCATCATCAGGGGTTACCTTTTAACTTTTGATAAAAAAACTAATAATTTCACAAACCTTCTAAAAACTTGTAGAATTATCAATTTTCAATAACCTGCACCCACTCTTGGTAGGCCCATGTGAAAAATTACTCATTTAAGGTTTTTACTGTGCCTTTAGAACTTTTCATCTCATCATTGCATACATATGATATGTAGACAGATATATGGACATTCATTCATTTACAGTGATCGGAGTTTCCCTGTACTCACATTCATGATGATTTTTTAATAACAAATACACAGCATTCACAAGAATATTGTATAACAATCTCTCAAACGGATTATTGACAAAAATCTTAATTTTCCTGCCTTCAAAACCTATTAAATAAAGATGTTGTTGAAATCATTTCCTAATGATAAAAACTGATATCTTATTAATGACCTCCATTAATAAGTTCCCTGAAGCAGGTCCCAGCTTTAGTAGATCCATTTGTGATTGATTGTGTAGAATTATAAACACCATGAGGTGAGACTACAGAGTTCAAAGTTCTAAATTTGTTCTCATGAGGAAGACTCCTATTGGCTCCTTTTATGGTATGTACTAGGTTCAGCAGATCTTATGGCACGTGTACACGAATGAGACTTGTTTCGCAAGTGCGTAAGTTGCTGTATGTATTTTGTACACGGAGTAGAATGAATTTGTACGAGAGATTAAAAGTCTCCTCTGTGGACACACGCCTTTATTATTAGTTTATTAAGTATATACATATTTGCCTTACTTTTTGGTCTAGTGGTAAAACACTTGCCTAGAGGTTCACTAGCAGTTAGTCCTATTTTCATAGCACAAGCGTTTCGCTTAGTTTGAAAATAGTAAGCATATTGATGTGATACATCTATTCCATGTATGCATCTTGTTATTTACCAAATGTTTTATACAATAATTATATATTGGCATATTTTACGATATTTATTTGCAAAGCAATCCTCCAAATTTTATGCTTGGGCTTAATTTTTGCCCCATTTACCTATAAAACCATAATTGATTACCCTTTTATTGTACTATATAGTTTATTTGTCATAAATAGTATACCATTTCGTGGTTACATCCTTACATGAATACAATTCACAAGAGGGATGAAAGTTAATAAAAACTAGCCCTGGATGAGAGTTAATTTTTACGTAAAAATTAATTCTTCATAATTTTTTTGATGTTAGTATCTCCGAGCTAAGCTACGGTATAAGAATACACAGGTTTTTTTTTATTCATAAAATAATAATAAATGTTTTAATCCAACTAAAACATAACGGAATGGGAAATTTTATAACAATGTTAAATATTTAAAAAATTCTGACTATTTTAAACTAGTAGCACGCACATGTTGTGTTTTGAAGAAAATTATTTGAAGATTCAAAAATACAATAATTAATTGCAAAATAAGCATTATTAAATGCTTCAAACAACTGGGAGCATAACGAGGAAGGACAAGTAATATAAACATAGTAATTACATTTATAAATAATTCAATTTATTTATAATAATAACAAAATAACATATGATCAACATCAATATATAATATATCATCCATCATTATCATTTAATGATATAAGTATATGACTAAATATTAATGTAACAGCAACAGAATTGCCCGCGGAAAAAAAGTATACACACATCATTATAGATTGCACGCAAGGATAGTAACAGAATTTGTATCATTTTAATGAAAATTGTGATATTTTTCTTATAAAATGGACATAATGAAAATCTTCCTGTTGTATGTATACTTTTCGATTGGACAAAATATTTCATTTAGTTGCAATTTAAAATTGCGACGGCAATATAAAAATGTATAAATACCTAGGAATAAGCAAACTATTCGAAGACATGAAAAGAGTAATAAATAAAAGCTATTTAATACTTAAACCATATTTTGCATCGGGAGCATAATTTATGTTAGATAAGTTACAAGAATAAATATTGCACGGTTACTCTTTTTTTGCTAACAAAAATTGTGCAAATGTTTTTTAATTGCAATTAATAATCAACAAAAAAAAATCCTAACTTTGTATCAATTTTTTAAGCAGAAAAAATTATACGATAATTTGTGAGAAAAAAACACCAGTATCTATACTTTGTAGGTATTTAAGCTTTTCATTAATTATTTCATAGTTTTTTAAAATCATTTTCACAATTTTCTTACTGAACTCGATACACACTCGCCGCACAGTTTATTTGATGATATTTATATATATGTAAATAAAACGCTGAACACATAAGAAGCGCTATCGACTAGCGCCGCCGACTAGCGGATGGAAGATTTATGTTTTCTTATTGATTTAATTGAAAAAAGATAAGCACACGTTGAGTTTTATATTATACATACAAATATTATATTATACATACAAATATTATTTCCTACATGCAAATTATTGGTTTTTAAATGATGCATTGGAAACATTCATCAGGATGCGAAATCAGTTCTATTTTTACAACGTGTGCAAAGCTTTTTTGCAATGCATAATGCTACTAGGCAAATCAACAAATAAATTAATATTTTTTATAACTTTCCTTAATATTAGTCTAAGCTACTTACAATATACTAATATTTATATATGGTGTTCATATTATTTTCGGCCTTAACGCGAACTATATTATTATGGGGAAACAAAATGTAATACAAATTAACAAGCTTATCGTAGGCTTACGGCTTAGTAGAAATATAAGAAAAACATTTAAATTGAACGGATTTTGAAATGCAGACGGGTATAAAACAATATGGAACGAAGCTTTGGTATTTTCCCTTATTACTCAAATAAACGTACACATTAAAAATATAATTGCAAATATAAAAGTGTAAACAGAAGAACGTGTCTCACTTAGAGCGTAATTAATTCGAAAGCTTTTTGTTTATATTGGATACTTACTGTATTTTAATTAAATTCTTATTTTACAAATCACACATATTTGGTGGCCATCTTTTAATCATTCCACAACTTCCATTCATGTCTTTTATGTAATATTACAATATTAAAAACAAAATAATTACATTAATAGGGAGCGAGAGAAGTTAAAATAAAACCTAGGTACGACTGTATTAAAAGCTTAAATGAAATCCATTTCATAAAGTTTTTCAAAAACTATGAAAATGTACACAATAGTTTGTTTTAATTTGTTGAAATTTTGGGATTAGTTTTTAAAATTTTCTACCTAATATTTAATTATATTTCACCGCATGTGTAAAATTGAAACACATATTTATATACAATTAAAAGAATTATGCAAATTACAAAATGTTTTTTTTTAGTAGTATATACTATCATACATTGTTTTCGAAATTTTATTTTTTTCAATAGCAAGTTTTTCAACTGATAACTGTGTGACTGGTTTTTTTGAGACATAATTTTTTGATAATTATTGGGGGATAGTCTTTTGAATTTAGATTTGAGATGGGTTAAAATTTGCACTAACTATAATTAAAGTGTCATAATTTACAAAAAATGAGAATATGACTAACCCAGGAAAAACCACACATTTAGTTAAAAAAAAAATATTCACTATTACGAATTCCATACATTTATTTCAATAAATCAAGAACCCATTGTAAAGTTTATTATTCTTAAATAATTAAACATAAATTCTTCTGCTATTATTATTTTTTCCTCTTCGCCAGTAACATTTTTTTTTTCTCCTTGTCCAAATGCTCCGACAATACTAGTATCTTATACCCCATATCAATGTTTATATTGACATCATGCGTTGCGTGTTTGCATACACTGCAATGCCATTAGTTAATCAACATAGTTTTTTGATTTGTCTGTGATACTTTCAACATTACATTTTTTAATGACTTATGCAGCACTTCATGCCAGAATGTGTGAAAAAATAAAGATATTTCAAATAGAATAAATAATAAAAGTAGGCACCTACCTATTAAGACAAGGTATGTATAAATAATTTCTTTACAGTTTATATTTGATTGAATTGTAGAGAGTGTTGTGTTCAAATTGATGTAATACAACTGTCAAAATTTTTAAAATAGTTATAAATAAAAATAGTGTATTTCATTGGAGGGATTATTTTCATTACATTAGTAAAAAGAAATTCCACTAAATTTTAGTGTTCAAAGCTCTAATCAAAATTAAAACAACTCTGATTTACACACTTATTGAGATATATACATATATATTTTTTTGCTTGTAGGAAGTTTTAAATAACAATACGTATGAAGAGTTTTATAGTTAAGTTCATGATAAATACATTTATTCAAATACTTAGGAATATGCATACTTTTTATACATTACGTTTATGTTTATTACATTTAGAGAGACTGCATACCAAATGTACACACCACATGGAGAAATGAGAATGTACAAAAGAAATTGCAAGTTGCAAAGTGATTTTTATGCACGCAGCTTAATTCGCTTATACTTTCTCATTTATATTGTCTATTTGGTGTGCAATATCGCTTACTGAAATGAGTTACATACATAGTAATTGTAAAGAGAGAGTATAATATAAAAGTAGATAGATAATTGAATTCTAATTCTCTATTTAGAAAATTGGTACTTCGCAATAGTCAAGTTTTGAGACTAGTTTCCTTTAATCAACACCTAGAATAAATTGAAACACACATAGGGAAATACAGATGGGAAATGGTCAATTACAATTACATTATTGAAAAATTATATACATTTTTATTGAGTTTGTGAATAATTGTCCCCAATTGAAAATTTAAAATATATTATTGGTTAAAATATTACATATTAAACTTTAGATGTCATTTTAAAATATGCATTATTTAATACATTTTGTATCGTTCTAATAATATGTTGTTATAATATTTATTGGATGATAATTGGAAACAATTTGTATTCACTCACAAAACATTAAAATTTAGCAAGTACATGCACATATCAAATAGAGAAATATATCATTCAAAGTTAGAGAACACCCCTGCAACAACCATGTAAAATAAATAAAAATACTATTACACACAATTTCTAAGTGATCTTATCCGCAACAGCACTGTATATCATCCAAAATGGCCGACGCTCTGTCTATCTATCAACATTTGTAAAAATCGATATATGTGTTGTGTTGTTGCGGAGGGGGTCCCATTATTTATCGGGATTTTCTAACATAGACATTTTTCCTGTGTAAATATAAAGATCTACTTAAAATTGTTTCACAGAGTTATTTAAATAATATGTTATACTGTAGACACATAGATTTTTTATTTATTTTACAATCAAACAATTAGACGCTGGAGTGCTGAATAAAAATTTGCTTACTTAATAGGAACATGTCGTAAAATCAACAAAAGTTTGTACAATTTTAATCGTCATTCTTATTTGCGTTGTTTCAGAATGAACACAAGTATTTTTAAACTACAGGTTTTTTCCTCGTTTATGATTGAAGCATGATAGATAAATCCTTTCCAATTTGTTTGTAAGAAATATTTATAAAATTAGCAACGTCAACAAGTTAGTAAATGTTGCCAGGAGAATGGTAAAATCATCTGTATCTCAAAATAAAGTTATTTTAATAGAGTTTACAAATTATTTATAATAAATAATATTTGTTATTTGCGTACGTTTGATGATTATTTAAAAAAAAATCTGAATTTTTTGATAATGCTAAAAGAAAATCAATAATTTATTTAATTTCTAACACTTTCTACGATTGAAAATCAGTCTGAATATTGAGTATGTAGGTACTCAAATAATTTAGTCATCGGTGAAATTTAAATAATCATTTAAAATTATAGAAAATAACTATATTTTTATATTAGATTACACAAAGAAATAATTTATTGAGAAACATTATTTAAGAATGAATTTCTTGAAATAATGGATAAAATAAAATTTTGAAATATGTTTTCATTCTAAAATAGAATTTTGTGCATGAAAAGGTTTTAAGTTTAAAAAAATGTCAAAGCTCATAGGTTATAATTGTGTTGAAGTAATAATTTCTTTGAAATTTTTACATTCACAAATGTGAATCCTAATCTTAAAACCAGCATAAAGATATCATTTCAATGCTACACACCTCATAACGCCATTTTTCTACATATTTGATATGCAGTCATTTTTTCATAAAAATTGCAAGAAATTCATTTACTGTCATATTTGTCATTTATTTGATATTTACATTGCTCCAATCGAATTCTTTTGTATTATATAATGCGACATCAATACTAAAATAATTCAGAATGGTTTTAATTCATTTCTAGGTAATTGTGTTTTAACTTAAATCGAATGTATATAAGCAATAAGTACGAGGGATGTGTTTTGACGCTCGCTTTCGATGGTGTATTATTAAGGCTGTATTAATCATGAGTCTTGAGTTATGGTAAAATAATGCAACAGGAAAAACATCTCTAAACTGCTGTTTCATACAAAGAAAGCAACATTCATGAAAGACATAGTGTTTGAGACATTTTATAATGCATAATATCACATTGGACTAGACACGATTAGCATGACGTCTGTGGATGTAATTATTTGTTTTAATTTGGTATTTTTAAATAATATTACTACAATGGCTACTTAAATTGATCGATTAACGAGGGTAACAATACATTGTAACAATAATCTGAACGCTATCCCCAGCAAAAACTGTTTACATCATGTAATAAATACATCCATTAACATCATACCTCAGTTTTAATTCAAAGCATTCTTTTTAAATAACTATAATATGGACACGCCAATATACCATACACGATTGTCCATTTATGGCATTTAACTTAATTGACGCATTAATAACGCTGTCTCCAACCAATGTCTCCATTTCTGACTATTCCTGCTCACATCTGGCATTCGATCGAATCTTGATCACTCGATGAGAGCACATTATTGTTAGCAAATCAAGATTGTAACAGTAAGGAGTGTATTAGCGGGGCAAAATCTAGGTTTAATACTTTTATTCAATTCATCACTTTGACACTATTTGAAAAAAGAACATCAGATTTATGTGAGTGTGTTATCTTTTTTATTTTCCCTAGATCAGCACCATTGTAAGTCAGTTCTCTGTGTCGGATCCGTGTTTAGAATCCCTCGATATAGTCATACGCTTCCAGGGAGGTAAGTATAAGATAGATGAGCCAGAGCATGAACATGAAACAGGCTGTAACATATTTAAGCTTTGTTTCCCCTCCGAGTTCACCTCCAATGTACTTGTGTCTTCTGATCATAAGTATGATGATGGTCACCATGGCCTCGGTGCAGAAAATCGTTACGGAGAATGCGAGACTGAAAAAATCAAAATAATAATTGTGAAAAAGATTATTTAATTTGTGAATCTTATTCTAGAGAAAGTAAAATGGAAACAGCTTTGCGGCTTTTAGTTTACTGTGAAACTTATTTTAAAAATTAAATTGAAATATATGTAAAGTTGGGTATGAATATTTATAATGGGACAAGTGTATTAATCTAATATGTCATAATAATTTTTCACTTTACCGGCTGTGTATGTACTACATTCATGCTGTTAGTGATGTTAAAATCGTTATTTTGACTGATTGTAATGATGGTTGATAACTGATTAATGTAGTTCTTGGAGCAATGACAGGTACACTAGAAAGTAAGCCTCCGATAGTTAATTCTTAGTTACCAATCATCGACACAATCACAGTCACGTAACGGTTTACCATCCCCACATGCTGTACAAGTTTTCTAGTTTATTATCATCAGGATTCAATGGGATTTGCCAAAAATCATTATATTCTCTACCTAGTCTTAAATATATGTTTAAACACTAGGAAAGATTTTGGATATTAAACAGAATAATATTTTTATAAATTAATTATTAATGGATTTTTACCGTTTTTGTTGGTTTTAAAGTTAATATGAATAAAAAAATATATTAATGTTGTTAATTACACCCAGCCATGGACTTATATCCCAGGATAAATGTAATATAAAAATAAACCAAATTTATAAAAATTAAATATTATTAAATTATTTATCGAAAAAACCTACGATTACCACCGGGACTCAACGTTCTATTGCTGGCAGAGCTTTAATTGATTAAGCTATGATGTCTCACAGATATTGCACATTTCATATTACTTTGAATTTAAAGTTTTGTATAGAGTATATAATAGAGTGATGATATACCCTTGAAAGGTTTGGATACTGTCCATCCAATTTCTAACATTTTTAGCACTTTTTGACTTATTCTATTAATATAATCAAAGTGAGGGCTGATGGCGTGATGCGCTGGCGTTCGATCCACCGGGGCCAGCGCATTACGTAACAATGTACTAATGGTATTAATCTAATCAAATAATTATCGAGAGTATATCGAATTTACTTTCACAGTTAAACTTAGAATATTTAAACACGAATTTAGTTTTGTAACTTCACATTAATTATTTTTCAATCGTGATGACCATGGGTTCACACGAAACACTGAAAACTTTTTACTGAACCGTTTGTTATTGAATATTTATAATATAATCCATTTTTGAGATTACAGATACATTTCATTATATGTATTGAGAACCGAATGAGAATTTTAATAAGTACAGTGTTGACGCAAGTCGAGTACCTACTCCCTGTGCATTTTGTCCTTCCAATAAACCTTAATATACCTTTCCCGCTCTGGCCAACTAATTACTTAGGGATTTCGCCGACGTGGGAACAGATTGCATTCCGACGCCGAGCTGTCAATAAGCTTTTTTGTGGATCAAATTTGTCGCCGTCTGTACAAATGAGAAGTGGTGTTCTAAATATCTCCGGAAATGCAGTGATATCTCCATTCTTCACTACAAAAGTGCGAGTCAACTGGGGGTGAAACTTGACATCCATCTCAGGACCGAGATTAAGATAGGCCAGATCCATCTGTTATAATTCCTCTCTTGTTCCAAGTCGGATTGCGTCAATTAATCATTCATTTTAATTGATATAATCCACTGGATCTTATCCACCATACAATATCTATCTTATTTAGTCTTGTATCTAAACTTAAGAATGACTATATACAGGTTTTTTATTATGCAGAAGAAATTAATATAGAAAAAAGCTTTTTTTTTAATACGTACATAGAAATACTAAAAGGGATTGACAACAATTATTATAATTATATTGTATTACTCACTTTCCAGGATCTATGAGGAACTTATTTCCATGATAGTTGTGATAGATGGCAGCGATGGACCAAGCAATTCCAATACCGAGGAAGACATTGACAGCATTACTGCCCGTTACATTTCCAATCGAAGCATCCGCGTACTTATCTTGTATAGCAGCCACTTTACTCGCAAACGTATCTGGAAGATTAACATTACACTTTATTTGTCGACATATTTTTATAACCTTTATTTCATCTTTATACAGTTGGCTCAAAATTAAGTATACAGTCAGTGGTGTAACTAAGCCAATGCGCTGCATTGGAGCTCTCGTTAGTTTGGAGACCTCAAGATCTGCGCCTTACTTTTGATATTGATTATTTTGCGAGTATATTAATTATTTTCTCAGCGCTAATGTGGACTTATATTTATTTAAAACCACGAATTTGAAAAATCATTTCCCACATATATTATCGATGTATATAGTAGCATCCTGCTAGGGTAAAGGGTTCAGACCATCGCCGAAAAGCGAAGTCTGTCAGTGTCATGTAAATACCTAAAAAGGAAAGTAAAACTAGGAGCAATGGAGAAAACGAAAATAAAAAAGGAAAGAAGTAAAAAGAAAATGAAGCCTAGAAACACTATTTTAGCTCCAAAAATACTGGCAGATCTGAATGTGCTCGGCCGCCGTCGGATATTCAGTCTACCTTAGTTATTAACTTCAGTTCTGTTATTTGTATCTTATTATTTTTATTAATAGTTTTACCTAAAACATCGTAGTGAATCTATATTGCTTTATAGTGTTGAAATATACAGGGTGGCCCAAAAAAAGTGAGAACATCTCGTAACACATGAGTTATTTCAAAACATAGTATAATTAATTATAATTCTTAATGTAATTTTTTTGCATAATATTTAGCTGATCAGAAATCATCAAAACACCCCATATTGCATAATCTACTGGGTTTAAATCTGGCCTGTTCGGTGGCCACATGCCTGGCTCAATGAAATTAACATTCTCACGACGAAGAAATTTGATTGTATTTCTGGCTGTGTAAGATGGAGCTCCGTTCTACTGTAATGTCCAGTTTTGCTGTAATGTCTAGCTATATTCCAGGCATTGTTTTGAAACTGATCATTTTCCTAGCACCCCAACGTTTTTCAATTCGCAAATTTGATCAGAATACGGTCTTCCGCAATGAGTTTTGTCATTCTGGGCAACAATTTGATAAAACCAAATAAAAACAATGGGAAAATTAATAATCAAAGATGGCGACCAGAAATTGTCGAAATAAAACGTAATATAGGTAAGTAAGTAAATTAGTAAACTATTTAAGCTATTGTTGAATAGTTAAACTAATTTTGATATAATTATATCACATTTTACGACATGTTCTCACTTTTTTTGGACCACCCTGTAGTCATTGTCTTGGGACGTCTAGCGAGACTGGCCTACAATATATATTGGGATTTTGTAATTTTGAATAATAATTCCCAACTCATGTGATACCAATTTAAGTAAATCATACCAGATAAATATTTACAAGATCAATATTAATAGTATCGTATATTGGTGGATGGCATAATCTAAAATTTACCTGGAATACTGGTTCCTAGAGCTACGAAGACCACAGCTGTCACGGAGTCCTTGATACCCAGAGTACAGCCGAAGTGTGAGGCGACGTCTCCTATGATGGCTGTTACCACCCCGATACACAAGATCGACACCACAAAACAGAGGTAACCTCCGGCAATATCTAGAAGTTAATTAATTAGACCATTTAATATCACAAATAAAGCAATCATAAGATACAGAATTTATTTACAAATAAAACATAAAGCTTCATTTCACCGAAATCTGGATACTTTTATTAAATTTAGATTATTAGCGAATCATTTACGTATTGAAATCCCATTCCCTTTCTATGGCTTCTTTATTCAATAGTTTCTGGAAAAGGAAAATGGTTTTTATTCCAATATTACCGATGTATATTCGCCGCAAACGTATAATCAGAAATTTATTCAATAATTGAATGAACTTGTACTTGTATCTAATAATACTTTGGGATATCGCAAAATCTTTTAAAAAACATTTAAGTATAGCGTTTACTTATCCAGTAGAATAATCTTGTCGACATCAGGGTTACGAATTTTCATTACTGAAACTTCATCAAAGAAAAATTGAAAACGCTAAGCACCCCCCAGTATCAAACATCAAACAAACCCCCAACTTTCTGTGAAGAACCACCCCGAACGGTGAATTCGCTTTGAACAATATTTTTTTGTTATATTTGAAACGCGTTGCGCGTGGAATGGCGTGTTGATGAAACTTGATTCAAATTAAGTTAACACAGAAGTTGATAATAAAAAATGCGAATTCTGTTTTTTTTTGAGTCTATAAAAATGCTAAGAATCTAGGTCGCTTGACTATTCGTTAAGTGTGAATTTAAAAAAGGCGGTCAATTAAATAATATTTAATACTTTATACACAACAAAAAATCATTTTTGTTTTCTTTTGTTGATGAGATTATTTATCTATGCCAGTGATTCCCAAAGTGGTCTATATCGACCCCCAGGGGTCTATGATAACCTGAAAGGAGTCTACGTCAGCGAAAAAAAAATTTGGAGATCCATGAAATGAAAATGGGGGTCCACGATAGTGGATCTCAACATACACTGATAGTACCTATTTACTTACATTATAATCTTATACTATAAAGACATATACATTATTTATAAAAGTACCTATGAAGTAAAAAAAATATTATATATGTTTATAAAATTGTGTAAGTTGTAGGATGTAGGCATTCGCTTTGTGGTTTAAGTTTTTAACACTAAACTTTACTACAATTAGAAATTTACAAAAAATCAATATCAGGTAAGTAGTGGGTCTACCAAAAACCGAAAAACATGGCGAGGGGTCTACGACACAAAAAAGTTTGGGAACCTCTGATCTATGCTTTGATTGTTACTTTTTTCACTAAAATTGGAATATATTTGGCGACCCTCGTAGTCTAGTTGGTGTGACACTGGCTTCTCACACCGTGGGGTAATACATTTATATCATTTTACCAATCCTGCGTATTTTTTGTAATACAGTATTTAGGCTTGTAGTGTTAAAAATTTAAAATACAATAAATTAAATAACACATTACTTAGGCAGATAATTTACACAGTGGTTCATTGGTGGTTCAATTAAATAATTTAATTCATCATCCTAACTAGCGCGAGCATAAATGTAAATATATAAAATAATATTTCCTGTATTTTCGTAGAAAGCAATCACTTTGTGGTTTGACTTATTATATTAAATAAAATAATAATCACTTTGTATGAAACCACGAAAATTATTATACGTCAACCGATTTCGCTTATCTCAAGCTTCATCAATTTCAATCTAATCCAATTCTTAATAATCATATTAATTTATCCATTAGCCCCATATTAGGTATGTTTCTTTCCTTTAAAATCAATTTAATATCCATCAACGCTGTATTTTCCCCTCCCTTAATGTTCTGTCTATCCGTATATTTATTCTGTCTCTCTTTCACATGTCATTTTATATTCTATCTCCCTCTTTATGTATATATAAGTGCACTCTTTTTGTATTTATGATTAGTTACAAATACGCCCTGATAAGCGAAACCTGTTGACGTATAATAAATTTCGTGGTTTCATACAAAGTGATTGTTATTTTATTTAATATAATATTTCCTATCTTCCTTGAATTCTTATATTTTTTTTAAATAATTCTACTAACTGTTAGAATTAATCAAGGAAAACACATTTTTGTTGTTAGTCTCAATTTCAGAACATAGTTCTGTGGTATTTTAATACAAATTAAATTAATCAACTAGAAAGATATACAAAAAAAATCTGTCTATCGAAAATATTTAGTTGCTACTTCTTTCTATCCGGAGAAGCGCGTTCTCGACTTTCGCTTTTCCAATCGAATACATTTCCTACAAGTTTTGAACTTACATTCTGTAATATCTCCAATTTATACATCTACTATTCCAATTTTAAAAGCAATCAACTGTATATTACGGTGAATATCAAATACCTTTGAGTAAAACCCGATAGGAGACGCCAGAATTAAATGAATTAATCCATTTTATCTCCATTCAGAGGTTCAGGCTTGAATCCCGATAACAACTCAATATTTTTTCGATAGATATATTTTTTCTGTATATCTTTCTAGTTGATTAATTTCATTTGTATTATTATAGAATTAGATTCAGATTATTCAGCTTTGTAAAACAGAGACCAGATTATCTTTTCTGTCCTCGTACTCACATAGCTTGTACCTTCGTAATGTTCCTTTTGTAAAAAATATGTAAATATCAGCCGGTTACCGCCCTCCCTAGAATGCTGCAGATTTATCATCTGCCATAAACTGTCCCTCGAATAGGCAGACCATTGCTTTTTTTTACCTGCCATTACTATTCGGGCTAATGGCCGAAAATGGCGGGAAGTAAATTTTCCGAAAATAAATTCTTAAAGGGAGACGATGTTCTTTGGACCGGAAAGAAATAGATAAGTGACGGCAATAAACTTGGAAGTTGTCATCAGCAAAAGCGGGAAATCATTCTTAATCTTGCGAAATATGGCAGCCAGCCCCATCGGTTCAATATCATCGTGCTGACATCCAGTGGCGTCCTAATCCAGTGGCGTTTAATTCGGTTCGATTCGCTGAACAAAATCACTAAGGGACGGTTATTTAATCAGTAGTAAAATTTAACCTTAGTGTTCCGAATTCGTAAATACACTTTTGGCGCGTCTTTTCGAATCAGCCGCGACCAATGTTATTGACACATTCCGCGTCCAAATTCCCATCCATACATTTCCTTGTGCTCTTCTTTTCGGTGTAAAAATGTGACCTTGACGCCAGAAAATATCAAATTGACCGATTTGTGTTCGATCTCGACATCGCGATAGCATTCGCCGTATTCAATTGGGAGCGGAGATCGGCTCATCCGCGTGCCATTTTGTCTGATTTTTGGCGGCGACATACATCATATGCAAGGTAAGGCGAGCAATCCTTCCGAATCCTGGTTCCCCGATATTCGATGGTCCTTCGACTAAACCCCCTATCTCCTCACCGATCTCATCCTTTACCACGTTTCCCTATCCCCTCCATACCTTGCGGTGATTCCGATTTACGCCCGGAATTGTCGTATTCCATTCCGCGTATGATCCGGAGATTGTATAATTTACATAGTAATTTTTTTCTATAGTAACATTTTACCATTGTCCGTGTTTGTGGGTTATTCATTATCATACTATTGTCAAAAATTTTCCCGCCTAATAGTGTGACGAGACAAATAATCATCATATATCTGAGAATGTCGTCAAATTTGATTTATTGCCCTCTTAGAATAACAAAGTTCCGACTAACATTTTGTGCTAATTTGAGTTATTTCGTGAAATGGGTTCCAAATACATTATTCTTTATTTCTTCCATACACACCAACTCTATTTAACAGATATTAAAGAAAATAGCAAAAGCTCAAAGTTCCAACTGCATCAGTTATTTATTTCAATTTATGGATCATTATTGTTAATTTACCATGTTTTTCTTTATTTTTATTTTCCCTCATCTCACAGTGGTCATTGATAATACTGAAAATAAGTTAAGACCTTAAAACTAATCATATTTGCATACTCAAATTAAAAAATACATGAGTTGATCGAAAACCCGTTTTCGCAACAACAAAAAATCCTAAAGTAAATTTACCACTGATCAAACAACCGGCCATAAGCAAAATGAAATGAAAAATACCCAATTTTCATTATTTAAAAACTAATTATTCTTGATGAAGTATAAAAAGTGACATTCAGATATTTAAATCCAGATGCCACGTCGACTATTAAATTTTGTTTGAATAGTCTCCGTATGATATTTTAATATCTTCAGTATTTCGAATACCTAAAATTGCATCTTTTAAAAGAGATACGCAAAGAATTTGTTATTTTAGAAAAAGATAGCTTATAATTGTGTAAGTTTTGCTATAAAATAATTAATATTAAGAAAATATGTCTTCTCAGATAACAGTGTACTTGTAGTTAAGACATAAATTCGCAGTAACATTAAAAGTTTTAATTAAAATTTCTCTTAATGAGTAAGAGTAGCGATGAATTGAATGAAGCTAAGTCGATAATAATTGAATAAAAAATTTCTAAAACGACTCATCTCGATTTTTTTAAATTTTACAGGATACACGAAAAACTGAATTTCATTAGTACAGTTTGAATTAAGAGGGCTTTTTATAACATACTAAAATGGTTTCTTTGAATGAAAATGTGTCGGGAAAAATGACTGTTACAGATTTCCGAGATGGGTTGTTTCGTACAGGAAACAAGAACTGTAAATAGGAGTGGTTCTCCGGTTCACACTTGAAATTCGGATGAAGCGATGTATACAGCGGTTCAATAGTTTCCAAATCGTCATCCAGAGTAACAGGAAGAAGTCAAATACCAGAAAGTCCAAAGTGAAAGCAGAGTCAAGTTGAAGTGGTAAAATAATAACTCAGGCGTGCGGAGCGGCGAGAATGCTTTCTATGGCTTATTTAATAGGCAGACCATGTGAGGCCCTCCGTTTCGCGCCGGACCAATGGAAGCGGGCTTACAAGCTTCGTTCCGCCCCCATGCGATCCGGTGCTGTTGCCGCCTGGCGACGACAAGCGACAACTCTCGGCCATTTTGGAGTCGCTGCCCCCGAGCCGGCAGATTCTATTTTTCGCTTGTTACATTGATTTTAAAAGTATAAATCTTATAGCTAGAGGCATTGCGAGTGTTTTATTACATTATTATCAGTTTTCCTCGTGATGCGTCATATATTTTAAGCTGGGGCGATTACTCGGGGATTTTTATTTTACTTTAAATCTTTAGATATCATTTTCCAGTCTGAAATGAGTCTAAACATGTGCAATATCATCTCCGAGCGATCGCCCCCCACATGTTCTCTTTATTTAATAAGTTTATAAGCCACAATCTGTTTTTATAATTTAATAATCGTGTTTTTCCTCTCGAGCTATCTTCAGTCCGAGGTAGCAGCTCGAGAGAGCGGGCCTAGCGTTAGCTAGTGTGTGGTGTGGTGTGGTGCTCTCGTGCACGGAAATATCATGTCAAGATCAAAGTGTCATTGCACATGTGCAGCACATGGGTTCTTTCAAAATTCATCCATGGACTTGGATGGTTTTACTAATAAAACGGCATAATTAGTGAACGTTTATTATTGAAAATAACATTTTTGTTATTTTATTATAGATATCTTTTACATTTCACACAATTGTTATAATATAGCTATAAATAGGAAAAAACACCACCAAAATTATTATTTTTTTTACTAAAAATCCTCTTCGACGTCTGACTGTAATGTTGCATTTGTACAATTTTTCAAAATCTGCCGGTGTATATTGTTTTATCTTTTATACGTCGTCCATTTTTAAGGGATCGATTGAAACTTTTGAGGAGTAGCACGGAAATGCTTCAATGGTACGCATGTTACCACAACAAATTTTATTTTTCGACAGGATGAAAGTTTATTTGTTAATTTCGTTGCCAACGAAGGGACGGCATAAGACTTCACCCGGCTTTGCAGAATTAAAGATGAACTAAAAAAAAACTCGACGCCTGAAGGAAATCTCGGTGAGATGAGACATTTTCGAAATTTATTTAAGGACGTCATCATTTTTTATCCACTGCAAAAATTAGAGACGAGACCTTCTCGCTCATAAAATATATATGATTTTTTTGGTGTAGGTGTATGGGTGCATGAAAAAAAAACGAAATAGTCCACTTTGATAAAAATTCAAGATGCGCCCTTTTCGAAATTTGCAATTCAATTAATATGGACACCATTGTGATATTGTGTTCTTGGAGAGAGAGTGTGGGCGCGGTATGTGCGCTTGCCCGGGGGGGCACAATTTGCTGCTACGCCACTACTGACACCCTTAGCCTCTGCGTTTCCGAGAAACTTACAAGGTGATTAAGCTTCTTATGGGGGAAAATCGAAAGATATACATCAGGACAGAGAGGTGTTGCGACCTATTCCTCCGACTTCCCCTAATAAATGATCAAAAGCTCTAAGATACCTATTTAATGTAAATATATAATACTCACTATCATCTTTTTTTAGATTTTGATCTAGAAATATTGAATTGAAATAAAATGTTTAAAAAACACCTCAAATTTTAAAAGCTAATAATATCATCACATATTATGTTTTTTTTAAAAATGTTAAAATAGTTAATAATAATAATTTTTAATGACAACTGCAAACCACTAAATGAATAGACATGAAATAAAGTGTACAACATATAAGAAAGATGTTTGGAACATTAGTTGCGGAACGAGGGACATTATTTGTGGAAACATAAATTTACTCTTCGAATAGTAAATCTTTGTGTAAACAAGACGTATTTTTTACATTAATGCATATTGTCAGCGTTTAAATTTGTGTTCCAATCGAGTCATATATTTTTTAAAAAATCAAGGAGCTTTTTAATTGCGTAAGCGAAACCAAAATGAAAATATTGAAATAAGGAATTTGCGTTAGTTCGTGTCTATATATTTGGTAGTCTGTTGCAATTTCAGAAAATGAAATAATAGATTTATCAATTATAAAAAATATTACAAAATACAAGTTTAAAATGGTTTATATGACGAAATTTTGAGCCGTTTCTCCGGATAGAAAAAGTTCCGGATTCGTACGCCGCTAGCAACCAAAATATTTTTTCTGTATATGTTTTTTATTTTAATTTGTATTAAATATTATTTTTATTTTTTAGTTTCATAATTCAAAGTGTGTTACATTATTACAAAAATAAGTATTGTTGCTGAGGATTTTGGTAGCAAAGTAAAACACTTAATTCGGTGACTTGCGTGCTATATTAGTATTTTACTGTATTATAGCAAACACTGATGAAATTGATATTTTTATAATGAACAATTTGTCTTTCGAGAACATGCAGAAAATTATACAGTGTGAGCCACAAGTTTTTAAACGTTTTAAATCACTTCAGCGCGAATGAGGGACACACGGGCGACAGCGCGCGGGTGTTTGGCACTTGAAAATTTAAAAACTTTTTTACTAAAACAACCATTCTTGTGTGATTGTTCGGCGGTTAGTGAATTTTTTGGATTCATTCCTACGAAAAATATCTAAGAGAATTAACAATATGTATTTGGTACAGAAGGATTAACTGACTTCATATCTTCATCTTCTAGTGCTTTGGTTTATAATTTTTTTTATTATTATAACTTTATTATATTACATACATATATATTATAATTTTCAATATTTGCCAAACTGCAGAACAGTTTTACGGCAAGGATTTCTATCATATGTGATAGCCCATTTCGGATGAGATTAATATTGGAGATTCGACTCGAGAACGTAATAGGGATGGTACAGAGTTCAGTGCGAAGCGACTTATGAATCATCACCCCATATGTTTTGCGCCCAGATTAGAATGCTCGCCATTTTGCCTTGAATTATGAGATGATTTTTGTGGATTTTTACTACGCTATTTGTCAATCGATCATTGAACATGGAGTAATTACATAGGGAGGAGCGACTATGACTTCAATTAAACCTTTAAACCCAGAAAAAAATTTAAAAAATAATCTTTAAAATGCCAATAACTACAAGGATAGATTATATATTTTATAAATTAGACGTTTTCGATGTGAGACTAATCTACGCTAAAACCGTTCTAGCTTACTTATGTAAACATAAACTAACACACCTCAAAGAAACTCAAAACACAATTCGTACACGCAAAAACAAAGATTCTCATTAAGTCCCAAGAGCACGAACCACCTATGACAAATAAATTTTAAACACCTAGGCCCTAAACTGTACAATAAAATGATAGAAAGTGTATCAAAATTTAAGTATCCGAAGAATTTAAAAAGTAGGATTAAAATTTACATTAGAGAGATGGGTCAACCTGTTATTGGGACACTCATCCAAATATAGTATCAACTCGAATGCAGTTTGCCAGGAAACATTATATTAAGGTATTCAATAACTCCAAGTATGATATGTATGAGGCCATTTAGATTTAACTCTGAATAACTTTTTAAATCCTTTATAGTTTTGGATATAAGATAACTTTTTACCAGATCAATCCTAAAACTATTTTTTAAAAAAAACTTCACATCCACGATCCGAATCAAAAGAAACTAAGAACAAAACCTTGGGATACTTTTTAGTGCCAAAAATGGATACCAAATTTGGTCAACGATCTTTCTTATTTTGTGCACCGCGTATATTTAATAAATTGCCACTAGATCTCAAAGAGTCTAAAGTGATTAATGATTTCAATTCAAAAATAAAAAAGTGGTTGCTTGATGTGGGTAGAAAACAAAATTAAACTAATTTGTCATTTGTGCTACACATTTTTGTCTCCAACTATATTATAGACTAAAATCTTTTTTATAACTTTCGATTGTACCTTAACAATATACAACTTGTAAAAACTGTACAGGTAAATGGTTTGGAACAGCCCACGTCTAGTAAAGTAATTACATTTATTTAAAATGTATTATTTTATGCTAAAAAAATATATATATATTTGTGTCGACGAATCATCAGTTTTTATTCGTATTTTCTATACTTGAATCAAATTATGTCTTAATTGTAAACTTTACCTGTTTTCTAGAACGCAGAACACGTCACAAGCGCTTCAGGTCACTTTAACATTGTTTTAATGAGTATCCATGATTTCATTCCATATAAAAGTATAGGGAATACATAGCATCGTATCATTCTCATTTGAAAATTTAAGCTTAGATCATAGCTGCACGATACTTTCTTCATGCTGAAGAATGCCGTAGATACACACTTTATATTAGGAATTCTGTATTCTCGACTTTTTTCAATTCCCGGTACTCTAGAGTTAATACTTTCAGGTCTCGGAAATTCCCGGGAATTGAGACCATGAATTTTATTTAATTAAAAAGAAAATAAATTTTAATATATATTCATATGTATAGCTATTATGGATAATATCTTTGTAAAAAACACGTTAATATTCATTTTATAAAACAAATAAAAACTGTTTGATGAAATAATAATCATAACAAAATGTGATAGTATTATTTTAAAATGAAATTAAGTTTACGTATATATTGAATACAAAAACACATTTATCTATAAAAATTACAAAACACAAACAATTAAAAAAAAAATTATATTAATAATTAGTATTTGGTCAAAGTCAAATGAAATCCTCTAATAAAGTTTTTCAAATGATTTCAACCTGTACAATTTTTTTTTTAAATTACATGATTTTATACCAAAGATCACATTTTGCAATGAAACATAATCCCCTGTTTGAACAAACTGACAAAACTATTCACTTCAGATTTTTTTTTTTTTCAACTTTGGAAACATTTAAAAAAAATAGATGTACATACACATGCACTCTTTGCTGTATGCAAATGGACAATAGGATTAACTAAACTCGTTTAAAATGAATAACACCAAGAAAGATTATATAGTCTCGCGTCTCGGGTTATTTTTTTTAAAAAGTCCCGGGACTCGAGACAGCAAAAAAACATGAAATTCCCGGGTTGTCTCGACACATTACTTTAGATACACTATTTTACGATGTTAAAAATTACAGTAATAATTTTCTCATGTCAATACTTGACGAATCCATTACTTACGTGATAAAAATATAAACAAACTAAGATAAACCATTAATATAATATACCACAACTCAAAATAACTATATTTATCAAGGCATCAAATTTTTTCACAATCTCCCCATCACAATTAGAAAAATTACGGTCTATCATAAATTTGTATCTGAAGTAAAAAAAATATGTACACAGACTAACTGAAACATAAATTAACTCGTTTATACTCCTTCTATATACACGAGTCTTACTCTCATAGAGAAGAATCAAATGTTAATATATATATATATCCACTGATTATTCAAAATTGTATTATATTTTCGAATATTAAAATAAATATAAAAAAAATAAAAAAATATGTTTATTGTATTTTTTTTTAATATATTAATTTTTTTGATTAACACTAGACCTACATAACGTCTTGATAGCCTTTTGTCTGCAGGTACATTTATATCAATTTGTTACAATACATATCATTCTTACAGGTAAGACAGGTTATTTTCTATAAGCCATTTGTTAATAATTTCTTCTAAATTAGGAGAAAGCGTGCTCTTTTGTAAAGACCCAGGCATTTTATTTTTTATTGCAGGAAAAACAAATTCTATTGTCCTCGATCCATACTTGTTGTTGATTTTGCGAATCGTTTGATTCAGATTTGCTACACCTTTTGTATTTTTTCCGTGTGAAGCCACCCTATTCAGAGCGTCTTTATTATAGTTTTATTTTATTAAAAGGAACAGTAACAGCCTGTGTACAGGAAAAACGTTTACAGAAGAATATAACAATTTTAGATTATGCCTCAGTTTAAATGCTTCCAGACTTACAATTTTTTTCACTATGGTTGTTTGAAGATTTCGTATTTGTTTTATATTTGAGTTACAGGAATACAACGAGCATCGTCCAAATGGCTTCATATAATTCACACAAACTGTTTTCGATAGATTAAAAAATGTATTAGTAAATTTTTAACCACAGAAGAGAATTGACCTGGGTTCAAACTTAATCAGGTTGCTATGTTACTACTAAATAACATTTTTTTGAAAACTATGGCGGTTGTCCCTTGCATTTTTTCTACGTCCGTGTTTTCAAAAGTAAATAGATATAAATTTTACCTGTCGGTGGAATAAATGCAAAGATGAGCTTCCAGAAGACCGTCAGGATGTGCATAAAATAGTCTACACAGGACGGCTTCTTCAGTTCACCATCCTCGTCCTCCTCTCCTGAAAACAATATATAATAGATATCATCAATTTGTGATTTAAATCAAAAGGAAATGTTTAAAAATGTTGAAATACTGCGATTTTTTAGTGTGCTCAGGATTAAATAAGTATGAAATGCTCACAATTATATTACTTATATTATGTATATATAAAACATTAAAAAAATTATGTGCTGTATATTTATGTCAAACCATGTATGGTAAATAAAAATATTGTTTTATTTGTTAAAAAGATGTAAAATAATTTATTATATTATAAATAATCTACCGGTGCAGAAAAATTTAATAAATATGTTAAATTTATTTATTTATTTTATCATCAACACGTCTGTATTTAAATTATTATACCTTACTGGTCCATGCCCGGCGTTGCCCGAGGTTCAGATTTAGTTATAATCTAAAATAAGGGATTGGAAAGTCATCGGAGAGGGGGTGCCTTTGTTTTATGTAGATCCTAAAGAGTGCAACTTGACAAAATTTGGAATGGATGACATTCAATAAAATACACATCCGGGGGAGGGAGTGGAATAACTAGGAGAGGAAGGGTGCCTATGTTTTGCGCAGGTGTTTTGAAGTGTAATAATTATGGAAAAATTGGCTTAGATCGGTCAAAGGGAGTAAAAGGGTATACATAGAACACACATAAATACATCCAATTTGATATATGCTAATGTGTTTTGGTTTTATACAAGTATCCACATTAATTACTAAATAATCTATCTACTGTACGCAAAGCGTAATGAGTGTCGATATTATTATTTAAACTACATTTAAAATATTCATACATATAAATCTCTGTGAAGTTTATCATTAAATTCAAAACATGATTATTCCAAATGTTATATTTTTAATTTTATTATATATTGCTAATTATATTTTATTTAAAATTAATTATGAAAACACACATTGTTTATCGATTACTCAACATGTTTCGGGACCAATTGCCCCTTCTTCAGAATACAATGTGTACTAAAATTAAAATTGCAAGTACAGACATAAATAAAACTGTAAATATAAATGGTGGGAGAGGATATGAAGGTGTATGTAGGGAGGGGGAGGGGGTAATTTATCAGAAACTACTGTGAAAACAAAACAAAGCTTTGGTTATTGTTATGTACTTTTATTAGTACGTCTTTAGTGTACACCTCGTCGTGGGAAGGTCTAAAGAATCGACTTTGTAATAATGATAGGTTTATTACAGTATGATACAATTAGTACGAAGAATATCACTAAGTCGGTGAACACACGAAGAAAGAGAGCCGCGCACTACCGCGCGCCGCCCTTTATAACCTCGCATACACGCGGTGCGGCACTCACACACAACCATTCAATTCCAAGGGCATCACAGTTATTAATAATGTTCAATTTACCAATAACACTTTAAATTAAATTAAATTAAATTTTAATTTGCTTGACCATATCCTTTTTGCAAATAGCCACCTTATAAATTTGTTTTCACAATAGTTCCTAATTACTTCCCCCCTCCCCCCCTTCCACCAATCTTTCTTATTCTCTCCCACCAATTATATTTACAGTTTTTCTTATGTCTATACTTACAATTTTAATTTTAGTATACATTGTATCCTGAAGAAGAGACCATTGGTCCCGAAACATGTTGAATAATTAATAAACCAAGTGTGTTTTCATTATTAATATAAAATGTTGCCACAAAGTAAATTTGCATTTATTAAAGAAATATATTTATTTATTTTTCAGATTTCTTACTCCGAATATTTACGCGCGACTGTCTTTCTTAAATCATAAACTAGTTTATTCGGCATCCGTATTAATAAAAAATAAGTTATTCGCGGCTTTCAACATTGATCCGCAATAACATTCAAAGCCTTGTCGGTAAATTAGTTACGAAAATGCGCAAAGAGCAAATTAAATTAAAATTAAGCGAGACATAAAACTCCACAGCAAACTAGTAAGGGGGGCCATTGTATAAGTCAATTCGTTCGAAATTTCTCTTGTAACTTCAGTAATACTATTCGCATTTGAAGTTTGAGTAATATAATATTTATAAGGCGCCTTCCAAATTCTTAAGGAAACTTCGTGGCTCAGATGAGGAAGGCAAAGGTCTCATTATCAATTCGGCACAAAGCCATGGCTGTAACAGAAGTCGATTAATACTCATACTGAAATATGACATCAGTATCCGCAGTCACAGTGTATGGAAAAAATAATCTGAGTGTTTACGCGTTTAAGAGAAAATCTTAAGCCTTTCGTATTTATTTATTTATTTCATATCATATGTTGTGTGTTGTTAACCCTAGATTAATATCGTTAAAAAATACGACGTTGTTGCTATCGATACGTAAAATTTACGTGTTTGGGTATAAATACATTTGGTACTTGGGCATAGATAAGAAAGACATTTGAATTAGTTTAGGAACATGTTTATTATTAAAAAAAAACATTTTTTCTATTAAAAAAAATAAAATTAATTAAAATACATTGTGACACGTTCGAAATTTCCCCGTCACTAGTTTTAGTACTAAGTACCTCGTAATCACGAATAATGCCCTCAGGTTGGTAATGCGATCTGTTTTAAAGGTTATAAAAACTGTCACCAAATATATATGGTTCTTTTTCAATTTATCACTCCATGCTGTCAAATTACGCAGTTCACTGCTGCGGCCATCGAATCCAAGATGTAACCGTTAGTATCCAAAACGAGACATTTCCCTTCGGTTGACTTCTTCGGTCTACATTTCGTTTGGTTTTTCTACAATTCTGTATACAAATCCTATTGCATCGGCCTGGACGCTGAGAACCAACCACGACGATAGGTCATGGAGATGGGATGCTACGATGTACTGTGTACGGACGACCATGGACTGAAGTTATGCCATCTGTTGTAACATTTTGATCTTGTTGTCACCTGCCTGCATCGAAGAACGTCAAACTCACGTCCAACCCAATGTAATTAGAATTAATAATGTGAACTATATTTTAATTCTGATTTAAATAATGTGTTTTTTTTTTATTAGATTCTATTAGTTAACGTTAAACATCTTTTCATTTATCTCTCCCAGGTATTATTAATAAATTTTCCCAGTTTAGAATGAAGGCAGAATGTGACAAACTAAGGTGGGTATGCGTTTCTGAAGTTAGTCACCGGCTAGTCTCCAATGACTGAAATAGCAAATAACGCCTTTCTTTTCGTTTGATGCATTCCACAGATGACTTTTACACACTTGCAGTAAGTGGTCTTCATTTTTTTCTTTGCAGATGGACAAAATCCTCAGTATTTTCGAAGACCTTATGATTGCATTTGTGATCCTGCAACCGGAGTATATTTCTCACCAATAACTTTCAAAATGGACACACAAAGCTCTCTGCTCAATTTAGGGATATTTAGCCTTGACTTGAAGAGTGGCAACGTGACTGAGTGTTGCATCAACAATCAGGAAGAGCACTGCTAGAGTGGGGGAGGCGGCAGAATTGACAAGTGTCGTTAACTTACAATGTTGACGTGGTGTAATAGGTCAGCGCACTTACATACAAAGGGTTCCTGCTTCGAGTCTGGGTGGCAACAAAAACATGTTTTCGATAAATTGATTTTATATGTATATCATTCTTTCTTATTGATACATCTAATTTGTATTAAATATATTACAGAACTATATTCTGGAAAACTGCCACTTCACAATAAAAATATTTTCTCTCTAATAGCAAATTTATTATAAAATTATTATCAAAATGATTCAAAGAAATATTTTACGTTTTATTTATTTTTTTGACAATTATTTACGTCGAATAAGATCACATCTGACAAAGATAATCACAAATACTTAACCTTTGAATTTTTAAAGAAATCCAAGACTATATTATTGATAGAATCGGCGTTAACTTTATGGAGTTACATCATAATGGATGGATATCAATGAAACAATGTTATAACTCTAATTGAGTTTATTAGCACTAATACTTAATAGATACTTCACCTGGTCGACAAGAGTTACTGTTTCACTCGAAACTCGAGTAGTGCTAATAAACTTAAGTAGAGTTATAACATTGTTTCATTTATATCCATCCAAAATGCGAGAATCTTTATTGTCGAACTCAGCTATTGTAAAAAAACTCCATATCTGTTGTCATTTATTAGTGAAAATTTGATCAGATTAAAATAATTTAATCTTATTCAAAGAATAGATCTAAACCTGAGTAAATAATAATTCCTTCATAAATCTTTTGAAATGTTGCCAGATATAATTAACACTCGGGCACATAAAGTAAATCATTTTGAAATGATCATTATTAGAAATTATCACAAAGTTTCTGCTCGTAGAATGTATCAGGGTTGTCCCTAACCAACTAGTAAGTAAGGCAAAACCTAAGAACAAATTTAAAACAAATAAGTACAATTTTATTATATTTTATGACAATTCCTTATTTAAACCGCAATGTGGATATAATGCAAAAAGTAAGGAATGCTCGAAGACATCTAAAACATATGTCAGATATCAAAATAATTGAGTTAAAGTTATTAAGGAAAACACATTCTTATTGTGAAGTTGTAATTATTCAGAACATAGGTCTGTAATATTTTAAATACTAATTAATACATTTAATTAGTATTTAGAAGTTTAAGTAATATTTATAAGACGTATCAATTGGAAATATTACAGAATATGAGTACAAAATTTGTCAAAAGTGTATTCGATTGAGAAAATGGAGAACGCGTTTCCTCGGATACGAAGAGGTCCATGTTCGAATCCCGGTAGCAACTCAATATTTTTTCGATATATAGACTATTTTTCTGTATATATTTTTAATTGATTCGTTTAAATTGTATTTATAAAATGAGTTTAACGTTGAGAGTTTATCGTTATGTCGTATTTTATAGACTTTTTATGTAAAGTCTCAATAACAAACAAAAATTTAATATTTTGTGTAAATAATCGCGATTGTAGAAAAATATAAGGCATGGAAAGATATTATTGCGGATAAATTAACATTGAACAATATAAAAAATCTTTCTATGGGTTTCAAAATTATCTTAATAGATTAGTTAAATTTTAAGATTGTAATATAAGCCTCCAAATGTTGATGTATTTTAGTAATCTCAAGGCATCTAAATATGCTCAGTAAGGAGTGCAAAAAACACAATGTATGTTTAGAGAAGGCGGAAACTTGGTTCAAATTTCGCGATCCAACTTCCGTCTGAGTTCCAACATTAATTTACATAATTTCCACTAAGTTTGATGAAGTGACTACTCCTGGTTCCCGATTACCCAGCTCGACTACGTCTCCTAGCATAGCAAGCAGTTAAAATTATCGGTTTGTGGGAGTTTGTCGAACAATGCCAGGGATTTGTACTGGAGACTCGGTGAAAACTTATTATAATTTTTTTGCAACGATCGATTATATACGATATATGATTTATTAAATCTGATATAACTTAAATCATAATTGCCAATTTTCAATTGTTTTTTTATTTATTAATGTAAAATTTGGACTTGGTCGGCTGTGTTGTACGAGAGCTTGTGCGGGACCTATCCGGTCAATTTTCACACCTTGCCGAGTTTTCTGAGATGACGAACAATCTTGGACTGATCGATGTTGAAGTTCTCAGCCAGTGTCCTAGTGATGCAACTTTCGTCCTCTTTCATAGACGCAAGAAGGGCCTGGTCATCAAAATCCGAGGATCGACCCTTTCCTGACTTATTGTCTAAGTTGGTATCACCAGCTTTGAAGCGAACAAACCACTCTCGGCATGCCCTTTCGCTAATCGTTCCTTTGCCAAAAAGATCCCTGAGATCGCGAAATGACTAAGCAGCTTTCCACCTCTTCTCCAAGCATAATATGGCGTATATGTAGATGTTTTTATAATTTCCTAATCCTATTAAACAATTATATTATGACAAATATCAAATTCAAAAAACTAAAAGTCGCGAAATAAAAGGCGGATAATTATGCATCAACCTATTTGAAATTAAAACTGACCAAAACACATATATTTACGGATGATTCCCGTCTCTATAATAAAGTTTGCAGTTTATGATAAACACGCTGTAAAGCTCTATTCTCTATTCTAGGTATTTTGTTATCTTAGAACTATCGATGAAAATGATTTTCATCATTCTTAACTAATAATGAATCATCGAGAAAAATTGAAGAAATCGCACCGAAAAAGCTATTTTAATGACAATATTATTCAAATTTTAAAATTAAAAGAATTTTTATAACTATAATATATTCTTTGAAGTACAAATTAAATGTATTAATTAGAAAGATATACATATAAAATCAATTTTATCCAAAAATATTGTTATTGTTGCCGGCATTCGAACCTGTATTTCTTCCAATCCGGGAAACGTGCATTATCCGATTATGCTATACTAACCCAGTGGATTGACGACAAATTTTCGAACTTATATGTTACACTTTTCAAATGAATACATCTATCGTTTCATTATTATCGTTAATCCTGGCGTCTCCTATCGGTTTACTCAAAGGTATTTGAGATTCAAATGGACCTATGTTCCGAATAATTACGACTTCACAATAAGAATGTGTTCTCCTTAATAAAATAGTCTTTGAAGATTTGCTGAGGTACATTTTTTAAATGTGTGGTTTTTACATTATTTCCGCTACTCTAAAGATACGCTCACAAAACAATTTTTATCAAATTGAATCTATTTGGATTGTAAAAATGTGAAACTGTGTGAGGGTGTAATTCAATTTGACAATATAGCGGAAGATCTAATATTTTGTTCACGTACAAAATCAATAACATAGGTCCCGACGTGGATCCCTATGGAATATCATAAGTTGATATTTATGATTCATTAAATTGGTCACTTTCTTTATGTTAAAAAGGTTGCTTGTTATCAAGGCATGACTACCCCAATTTATTCGTTTAATGATGGAGTTTCTTTATAGGGTAGTGTATAGTGATTCTGTGTGGAAACAAACAATCCGAGGATAAATTCCCGGGTATCTCACGATTTATTGATCTCGCGAGTCTCGGGACTTTATAAAAAACGACCTGAGACTCGAGACTCTGATATTTATCGGTAGATATTACATATTTATTTTAAATAAGCTAACTTCTCTATCTGTCCCATTTGGACATAGTCATACAGCGGGTAGTCCAGGTAGCAAGTAGTGAACCAGCGTCGAGTGAATTTATAAAATATGTAAAGTTTCCAATTCTTGTCTAACAATACAATGTCAGTTATAAAAATTTGCATTGGGGACAAATTAGTTCTCAGATGGTATACTGTTTTGTATTCTGTTTCTGTTTACTTTAAAATTTGATGGAAATGTCTAATATTAAATTGTGCAATCTTTTGACGAAATCAAATTTGGATAAGATGAAATCATTTGAAAACGGTTTTTGGGACGGTTTTAATATCTAATTTTAGATATTAATTTCGATGGTCGATAGATTTTTAAAATTGTGTAATTGCATATCAAAAGCTTTGACCTTGTTGTAGGTCGTATTTGGAATAAATCGAATATAATATTTAACCTTACGATTCTTTTGAACATTTCGTTCTTTGATATCTGAACCGAAATAATTAAATTTATCACTGAAAAAATGTAAAAAAACGAATCTTTTTTTTCAGTGACGTTTTTATTTTGGTTTTCAAAATTATGTACGAGTTTTATGCTGCTTTTACAAAATTCTTAGAAATAGCAGAGGAAGTTTTTGTAATGTTTTGTCAGTCTTCAAAATAATAATTATGAAAGTACACAAAATATTAAAACAATTATCCAAAAAAACGTAAAAACTCTTTGAAAGATTTCTAAATGTTATTGGATATTAAAATACAACACATTTAGGTAAAATATGGTAGCAATGTAATATGAAGATTATTACAAATATTTTTGTGTTTAAAATTAATTATTAAATATTCTCTAATATCTGTTTAATTAACCTGTTTACGCAAGTCGAGTACCTACTCCGTGGGGATTTTGTCCTTCCAATATATATACATTAATATACCTGTACCGCTCTAGCCAACTGATGACTTAGGAATTTCGTTCACGTGGGAACAGATTGCCTTCCGACACCGAACCGTCAAGATCTGTGTTTTTGCGGTCAAGAACTTCAAAGTAAAATACATTTTTCTCAGCTGATAATTAACTTGATTTAAATTCGCTTCATCAGAATTGACACATTTTTGACAATCGATTACAAGTTTATTTATTTCGGTGGTGTAAAATTTCTACATTTATGGAGTTGATAAAATGTTGAAATTCACTTTCGGTGGCAGCTTAGGTGTTGAATACTTTATCCTGTAAGAATTGTCGAAATACTTAAATAACTGATAATCTATTAGCGAGATGTCTGGTGAAGCAAGGTTTATATAAATGTCCGACAAGCACCCACAACGTAAAATAAACTTGGTAAAGTTCGTTCATCAGTTTTCTTTCAGTTCGTGCGGCACCCATTTGTCAACCTTTTCATTATTTTCCTAGCTGTTTTAAACGGTCCAGAACTTTTGTGCAATCTCTCAAATTGTTGTGCGTGGTTCTGATTAATCTAACGCCATCAGTTGGCCGTTATCATCAGAAGAATTAATGAACGAACTTCATCTTCAAGGCTCTCGTCCCTAGTATTACATTTTACGTTTCTAAAATAGTATCCACTACAAAATCATCGTTTAGTTTATCACCAGTTTTTGCTGCTTTACCATTCATATTGAACTTATATAAAAAAATCATTTGTTAATTTTTTTATTTCAATCAATTGACCGATTTTATAAAACCAAAATCGATATTATAAAAATATCAAAATATAAATCGAAATTCACTTTAAAAAGAATGAATATGATAAAATGACATTTTCTTGAAAAAAATTTTTTCCTACCAACCTTTACAAACGCAATGTTTGAACGATTATTTTTTTAATACCTGTCTCGAGTACATATTACGCGAAGCTCTAAAATATGAAGCAAAGGTAATATGGGCGAAAGTGCTACGCGATGAATACTGTTTTAAAATGCCGAGAACAGGGGTGGTACAGAGGTGCCTCTCTGCGGGCGGCGCCCCATTAGGGAATTTAAATATTTTAGCGTTTATTTCGATAAACGTTAAAACGTTTCGATGCGATTGAAAAAGGTTTGGTTAGGTTAGGTTAAGTTATATTAGATTCGAATCCCGGTAGCAACCAAAATAACTTTTTCGATACATTGATTTTTTCTGTATATCTTTCTGATTTATTCGTTTAAATTGTATTAAAAATATCAAAGAACTTTGTTCTTAAACAATTGCAACTTCGCAAGAAAAATGTGTTTTCATTCATGTGTAGGGTGAGTCAAAAATTATCTACACTTTCGCCATAACACACCTTCAAGGTTGTCATACTGTCTTCTGCGCATGCGTGCTTGGAGTTGGTACGACTGTGGTCACGTGTGCGAAATTTGATCCCGATCGCGTCATTTGCCTTCTGGCTATTACGGTGTAAACATGTCCGCTCCGTTAGTAGTTTACACCAAGGAAGAACGACGAGCAGTGATCCGATTTCTCTGGTCCGAGGATGTGAAATTCATAGTAGACTTCTATCACAATACGAGAACAGTGCTTTATCACGTAAAAGTGTTTTTTTGTGGATTCGGAAGTTTAAAAGTGGCCGGATGAGTATGACACACGAAGAGAGAGCAGGACACTCGTCAAATTCCACCACGGACGACAAGATTCAGCAAGCTCGAGAGATGGTTCTAGCGAATAGGCGATATACCATTGGTGAGGAAGCGTCTTCTTTGAACATCAGTCTTGGTTCGACCCATCAAATCATCCACGACGAGCTTGGCTTCCGTAAAGTCTGTGTATAAAATAAATTGTAGAACGAAAAATGAAAATAATTTTTGACTCGTATATAGATGCAACCTAATGTATCTCGAGCAATATCGGTCGTATATAAAGTCGGAAAAGTGCAGAATATCATCCTCAAGTATCCTGGAAGAGGCAAACATTTAGAGTGTCAAATCTACGATAATGAAATATTAACTACGATGAGTAGATCATTGTATACGTATGGATGATACACGGGTTGTATATATGTTATGGAAAAAGAAAATATTCATCTGAATGAAAGAGGGCTGCCGTATGAAGACTCATATGGTTGATGTCACCTCGCAACGAGAGACTGCCGAAGATTCTACATCATTTTGAGATACACAAGAATCGGATAATTTATTTTAAAAACCATTATTCAAATTCATTTAAAAATCACATAACATTTGACTGCTTAAAAAAGAGACCAAACAAAGTTTGGTTTTTATTACGTACGAAGTAGTCTGATGATCAGTGGCGTACAGTAGCTATGGACTTAGGTTATGCTATTACCATGATATTATATAATAGGTTCTATATAATATACTATATGCTACATTGTATATAGGTTTATGAATTTTTCGGTTTATGAAGCAAAATGAATCCATTATAATAAAAATGTATTATCCTCGAACGCAAAGAACAATAATGAAAACAACACGTTTAGAAGGTAGTTAAATTTACGAATTAGTAAATGAGAAAGTAGATGCTTCGATCAGATCTAAGCCAAGTAAAAAAACCTTTAAAATATCATTCTGTTAGGAAACAGCATAAGTAAGGACTCCGTACAATATGGATCAGCTGATCCATTTTGACTCTGCCGAGTGGAATTTTCAATTCAGTAGGTAGCAATTGTATGGCTTGAATAGAACGATAGATTAAAACAGTGACTAGCAATTGTAGTAGAAATAACGGAAGAATAATCTAGTAGAGGACTACAGCGCTTGTGGGGTCGCTCAGAAGCATCCAGAACTACGTAACTAATGATTCTACTGATACACGGTGGGCGTTAGCGTAATTATAACAAGAATTATTTAATTTATATTTGTTTTCCAGAATTTTTAGTAATGTACACCTTTTTTTAGTGTGGGCAGTGCACGCTCATGACATGTTAAACAATTTGACATAAATATATTTAATTTTTGATCACCTATGAATGTATTTTTAAAAAATCAGTGTCATTTTATAAGTTTTCGTTGAAAAACCAAAGATATATTTCCAGAAAAGTAGGCCATCTTTGATGTTCATACCGAGGGATGCGCCCCTGTTCGAATGGTAATAAAATTTATGAAGCTATTTTGTTACTGATGCCTTCAGCAGCAGTTTACGAGCAGCCACTTTTCCTAATGTCCCAAGTTCTGTTCGGCTGCGCGCATTTAAAACATGACTTGTGACCGTCATGATCTGAAGAACTAAAATGAACCATCTGTAAAAACATTGCGTATTTTTCATTAAAACGTGCGTCTCTGGTTTATAATCACTTTTTGATTAATATATAATCGATGCACATTGAACAAATACTTTATATACAGGGTGTAACAGACCATTTTATGAATAAATTACGAGTAGAAAATGTTCACGGAATATGAGAAAATTCTCCGTTAGTAAATATTACACAAAACTTTATTATTATACTTCATACATATAAAGAGCGATCAGTTTTAACATTTACATTTAAATATATACATATGTATTTTTTAGATCTTTTTACATATGCAGGCATACCTCACTTATACGGCGGGTTTAGATCCGAAACACCACCGTAAAGCGAATCATACAGCTTTTCTTCACTTCCCAGGGTGTAAAAAACTATTTGTTTTTATTACCATTTACTAAATGCGCAATATGATAATGCCGATATATGTCTAAAATCCGATGCATACATTTGGAAAAAATAATAAATAAATGCTAACTATGAATAAACACAAGACACGGGGTGCGCAAAATCTGTATATAAACAGAATGAGCGCGGGATATCATAAAGACGCTGAACGATTGCGCAAGGTTGACGCGCACATCACACCGCAGCGTTAATTCTGCGCCGTGAGAGCAATGCAATTCCGAAAATAATACAATAATTACGGATTCTACTTTTCAAATGGGCCGTATTAATAAAATACCCTAATGCGACGTGTGCTTATACGTAGACATATTGTTTCTACAAATAATATTCACAAAGTCTGCCGCGGATATGTGGCTAATTTAGATATTTGGTTGCATAAATTATGTTTCACATTATTTTTTATATAATATTTGTTTAGGTACTATAAGGACTATATGCAATCTGTGAAGTATTGTAATTATTATAATAAATAAAATAAAAAATAGTGAAATAAATAATAGTGAATTCATCGGAGATCGTGTAAATCTATTTCTGCTGCCAAATGACAATTATATCTAGAAAAGAGTCAAAAATACAATATTGTAATTATTAATATTTCAATACATAGTAGGTACTTTATTCAGTCGTACTTTAAAAAAACAAAATAACTTAATTCCAATCACACCATGCGGGAGACTCCCGAAAACACTATTTGATTTTTATTATATATGTAATTTTCTTGCATGGTAATTTACCTACCTGGTATTTGGCGCCACAGTAGGTTTAGTAAGTGCTTATCACATTTATGAAGTAAGGGTATGAGTCACAGTGAACAAGGTGTATGGGGGAAAATGGTTAAGCGGGAGTTGCGATCAGTTTATTCATAGTGAATTATTTTAAGACTGATGAATGTGTATTGGTAGGCTTAATGACTATTGAACAGCCTGTATTATTTTTGGACGGTTGGACGGTGAACATGTTTAGTAGATATAATCATCCGTAATCCTACTTTCATTGACAATTATCATAATACATATATTCGTAATCATTTCAACATTTTCAATTATAATTTGTATTTATACTCCCACTATTTTTAATACAAATTAATATATAGATAACTTTAAACATTTTTACAGTATATCAAAATATATTTTACAATTGTATATAGGATATTTTCAAGGACAAGTTACATTTTTATATTTTTTTTATTATAGTACTTATTGCATTTTTTTTATTGATATGTAATATTTTAAAATATTAAATATTATATTTTTTAAATAATTTGTCAGAGAATATTTTATCTCTACTTTAAATTTATATTACAAATATATAGTTTTTTTTCCTATATCTTTTAAATTGTTTCATGTTTAATTAGTAATATACAATTGATAATACTTTATACATAGTTAATGTCTCAGCGGTGAGCTTATAAAAATATATAATAAATAGGTTATAAAGTGTGAGTTATAAAAAGAATAACGCTTTAAGCAACACAGTTAAATTATAAATGTAAACTAATGTACTACAGAGTGATTATGTCATCGTCCATTCTTCGGTGACTAGCCGGCATCGCTTACATTTGTGACAACGTGAATAAAATATTTTATGTATTTCTAAAATTGAAAATATTGTAGATTATATTTTTTCCATAATATTTTATTCCACATAAATGTTTCACTCAAAATATTGCACGCCAGTTCCCGCCACACATTTTTTATATGTTTTACTACCTCAACTTACTGATGAAGAAATATAATGAATTTAATTATTCCACTAGCGTACTCGATGGAAGGATCCAAGGAAAGAATGGTTGAAATTATATTCTTATGTAGTTGTGTAGTATTTTCGAGGCTATATAATTTTGTGAAATATACCAAACTTACAACGCTTTGAATCCCACGTAGTGATGGTTCGAAATAATCGCAACCGGAGAAAAAATACGTATAGTTCAGTCGAAGCAGTAAAAAAAATAGACTTACATCCAATTATCCTTTACTTGAATGATAAATGCGCCTTATTTCTGTTGCACATACTCCTTTCATAATATTTTCAGGAAATAAAACTTTTTTTTTTATATCTATTAACTCAACAGAGTGAAAAGAAGCTATGTACTTAGACGTAGCACCTTTTATGGCGTATCAATTAAGAGTTACCATGTATTTCTTTATTATTATTGTTGAAGAAATATTTTTAAAATGCATATTTTAAAATTGATTATTTTTTATAGTTCAAGCTCAACACTAATAAAATTGAGAAATATTAATAAAAACCGGGATAAAAAAAACATAATTTGTTCGATCTCGTAGTTTTATCATATGTGCCCTGCTTGAGCAAGATACAAGGGTTATTTATATAGTTACTTTCCACAAAGTTCACTAATATTAAATCAAATTCTATCAATTCTGGTTTACTCGCTCGTTACTTCTTCAAACTTTTCTCATTTCGCTACCTCTCAAAGTTGTTTCCTCAAAGATGTAGAAGTGCCTCTTGTGCGCTTTAAAATTACGCTACAGGGGGTGTCGCACTAACGGGTGTGAGGGATGATATGAGGAACATAAATATTATGGAAAACTTACGTGGTGTGTGTGTGTGTACTGGTTAGCCAGTTCGATAAAGCACTGAGAAAATTACAAAGTGAAAAAACGTTGCGTTGCTATGTTAAATACGTGCCGGTGAATTAACAATTTGCCTATAACAGTAATTTATTTTTTTAATCAGAGATACGTGCACGGAATATATGTCTCACCAATATGCTTACTATTTCCAAATTAAGCTAAGCGCTTGTGCTATGAAAATAGAACTTACTTGGTGGTCCCCCGGGACAAGACTCGACTCCCCCGACCACTCGATCGCTAGGCGAGTGTCTTACCGCTAGACCAAAAAGCACGTCGATTAAAATATTTTGTTACGGTGAATTGTCAATAACACTGTTGATATCTTCCTGTAACTGTTAAATTATACACAAATAAATTATTTTAATTTAAATATTTCCTAATCATGTTTATATTAATTATTTTATTAAATTCCTCGTTTTGAACTTAGACGATTGAATTTTTTTAAATTCTACTATTTTTAGGTTTACTTACACGTTTCAGATTTTGATTTGATTAATTTTTATATCCTGTCAGTAATTTAATAGTTTGTTTATGCATTTGCACGAGTGATGTCGCCTTCATCCGTTGTTTAATTGCGACGTATTTTTACAGACAAATTTGTAATCTTCTAAAGTTCTTATTTTGAGTCATGATACTGTTTGAAGATTTTGAATTGAGGCGCGCCATTCATTTTAAAATATATTGTATTCATTTTGTGATAAAATAACACATTGAAGTTCTGGACAATGAAAATAACGATATAACGGGGGTGAAGGTGAGGTAAATATAAATATTTAATTGGTCAAGTCTCCTGATCAAACACAGGGTCGATTGTGTGATCAGCAGTAACTTTATACCATAGTAAAAAAGTTACTAAAGTAAATTTTTTTGCGAAAACTGGTCGTTCGATAGTCGGTAAAAAAATATTTACTTCTCAAAAGTACATCCCGTTGTAAACTCATTTTACTCTGCGATATCCGATAGTAAAAACGTGAATCGATAGTTAAATATGGCGGACTTTTCACAGCTGTTCCAAACATCATCTGACACATTGATACGTTGAAAGTTGCAGTATACGATAATTAATCGTTTAATATACATTAGCACATAATATGAAAAAAAATCCACCATCAAAATGACAAATTTCGAATGCCTAGGCGAAAAAATCCACAAATAATGAAGAGAATAAAACATTTTTCATGATTATTTGTCACGCCTATAGACATCTCCATCTATGCTTTGACAGTAGTAAATTTGATGCATCAAACAACTCGCAAAAGATTTTTACTACAGGCGTTAGTAAAAAGTTACCATAGTAAAAAGTTACTACTGATCACACAACCGGCCAATAGTGCCTATTATGTACATTACGGGATGAATACAGTGAACATTTCGGTGTCTGGAACGCAGTGTTCGACATATTTAAAATTTAACTAACGTAATCTATCAGATATGCATAACTCTATCGCGTAATCTATCAGATATGCATAGCTCTATCGCGTAATCTATCAGATATGCATAACTCTATCGCGTAATCTATCAGATATGCATAACTCTATCGCGTAATCTATCAGATATGCATAACTCTATCGCGTAATCTATCACATATGCATAACTCTATCGCGTAATCTATCAGATATGCATAACTCTATCGCGTAATCTATCAGATATGCATAACTCTATCGCGTAATCTATCAGATATGCATCAGGCATGCAATAACTCTTTGGAATAATTTGAATGCTTTATTACAAATTTTTCACTGGGGATGCAGGATATCACATATTTTGCAGGCACAGATTTTTGGTTGAAAGGTGTTTTAATTATTTGTAAATTAGCTAATGTCAGATTCATATTGCGTATAGATAGTATTTTACGTAGGTCAGTGATGGCGAACCTTTTGGGCTCGTAGTGTCAAAATTTCAAAAAATCTAATTTACGTGCCACCCCCCTCCCCCTCATACAAAATGTTTTTAAATTAAATTTAACTAGAAAAAAATATGAAACCCATAGTATTTGATTTGACGTCAATTAATTAATTGCTTATTTCAATTAATTGTTTTTTTCACAAAGTGAGACGCATATTTAGTATGTACGTAGTCATAAATTTGAACGTTGTTGTCGGGTAGACGTCTGGTAGCGGGACATGTGTTTTTTGATAACTCTGATATTAGTAAACGCTGGCGTGTCGCCCAAAATGCTGTTGCGCGTCACCTTTGACACGCGTGTCATAGGTCCGCCATCACTGACGTAGGTGATACAATGACAAAATACAATGATCGGAAACGTTTAATAACCAAACAAGCGCTAGAAGAAATATATATAAAGGGTATTTTTTTTCAGAGGTATAGAACTTTGAAATGAAATAAAACACATACAAATTGTGGTAATAGCCATGGTGTTGGCTTTATTGGAAATATTATGCCATTAGTGCTTAAACATTATTTCGCGCATATGAGTGCCGCGGCTGGCTTGAATAAAGAGCAATCTGGAAGTCTAATTTTTGAAGCAACTGGAGTCGTATTTCGGAAATAACGCGACGAATATTGGCTTCCAAGACATACATAGTCTCTGGTTTATCCGCGTAGACTAGCGATTTTACATATTCCCACAGAAAATAATCTAAATGTGTTAAATCACACGATCTCGGAGGTCAATTCACAGATCCATTACGCAAAATTATGCGCTCATCGAATGTTTCCTTCAATAAATTGATTGATGCGCCCGCTGTATGGCATGTTGCGCCGTCTTGTTGAAACCACAGCTTTTTCACATTAATGCCATTCAATTGGGGAACGAAAAAGTCAGTAATCATGGATCTATAGCACTCTCCATTAATTGTAACGTTCTGGCCGGCATCATTTTTGAAAAAACAACAGCTTCTTCGGTGTGCACCGTACGACGTCTTTGCGGATGCGTATTATCAATTAGAGTATGCATGGTGCGAAAACGATCTATGGTTATTTGATTTACTTGCTCGGATGGACGATTATGTCGACCGTAAAATGAACGAAATGAATATATCGTGAACTGAAGCATGATTTTAGAAAAAAAAATTAACAATTTGCAAGTGTTGTTCTGGCGTAAGTCTATTTATGGTGAAATGGTAAACCAAACTGAGCATAAATCAGCTATCAAATTGGCTGTCACTGGAAAAAGTGTTGCCATTTCGAAAAACAAACCTCTAAAAAAAACACCTTTATATATATTGTAGACATGTAGTATCCCAAAAGTACTTTTTTAATTTTATTTATAACGAAGGTATTCTATTAAGGATGCTTTACGCCATACTTTTAGAATTGAAGCAATTTTACTACTAAATGTCTTATTATTTTCATCGTGTGCAGGTATAAAGTCACCTAACGCTACTATTTTAATAGGAAATAAAGTGAAAGTAATCAAACATTCAAATATTTGTTTTTAATGATGAAAGTTAAATGCGCCGGTTTGTCTAGGGTAAAACTTTCCTAAATCATACCTGTGCCTAAGTCATAGCATCATATTATCTTTCGAATTAAGATAGATACAACGCCATGTTGCTATGTGAGCGAGCTAACACTGAGTGATAACTGTTGAAAAATATTTTAAAAGATTTTTACGTTTTTTTTACTAATATTTTCACATTTTTTGTAAGTCAATTGAATAGTTATCTATATCTAAACTATGTTTATTTCTTATTATTATTTTTTTGTGTTTTTGTAACGCGAGGTGTTAATGTAATAGGTGTTTTGGTCTGAATAGTCAAGTATGCATAATTCGTACCACTGTAGATACTCTTAAATCGTACTAGATAGTATGACTCGGTGTATGCAATGTGATGTTTGATTTCATGAACTATGCACTGGAGCTGACAGTTGGAGTTCACGTTTGCTACAATTAATATTGAATATATTCACACGTCGGCAGTAGTATTTTTTTGTGTAAGAATTGTCCTTTTTTCTAAGGTCAGTATGGTACGATTTGAGGACATTGCTCTTAAATCGTACTTTTTCAATGTTTTCACTTACTTACTTACCATCACGTCATTTCCCCGCGGGGGTAGGCAGAGGGGATAGAGCGCCACACTCTTCTGTCCTGACATACAATTCTCGCCTCATCCACATTCATACATCTTCTCATACAAGCTCGACGATTATTGAGGTTTCTAATAGGAGCATCCTCCAGTATCTGGTTTACCTGGTCGTGCCAAGTCTTTTGCGGACGTCTTCTACTTCTGGTGCCATCAACACTAGCCGTTTCATATGATCAAACCACCTAAGAATTTTAATATTCTATTGTTTTAGATGTTTATTTCTTTTAAATTGAATTTGTTTTATCAATATAAGAATATTAAATAACGTATTTTATTTTCCTACTCGATAATACTATAATTTAAATATTTCCTTAAGGGGCACGATTAAGGAAAGTCTCCCCTAATTACGACAAATGATTAAAATATACCCGAATTTTTAAAATATATTTATGACTCGCAATAATAGTGAGCACTAAATTTTTTTCTAAGCAAAGGAACTTGTGCATTTAGATGACCCACAAACTTTAATGTATTAAATATTCATTAAAGCATTTTTGATAAGACCAAAGCGAGAGAAAATTCCGAGCCGTGAAAATGAGTTAAAAATATATTTAAGTCGCATTTTTCTTTTTCGCTACGCCTTATTAAATGGGTACCGTGCCCAGCCAGCCCAGCTCAATTTCATTTTAATCAAGAAATGTACAATCCTCGCGGGGATCTGACTCGAGGCATCACAACCACAGTAGAAAACAGTGCAGTGCGTGTCTAGCTATCCAGTTATCGAGTCATCGTGGTACTGAGTTACCATGGTAGCCGGTTACCCAGTTACTGAGTTATCAGGGTACCTGCCTACCGAGTTACCGTAATGGCGACAGCAAAATCAGATTAACGAATTAGAATGTCGAATTGAGCAAGCTCGTGCAATCCAGACGAAAAATATGTTCTGTCGTCATGATCTCAACCTCAGATTATGATTATGAATAGTCAGATGCTGCGTGTTCTCGATATTATGTTATGGAATGGATGCATGGACACTTGCTTAATAAATTATATGGCGACTTGAAACATTTGAGATGTACAGAATGATCAAAATAAGCTGAACGGATAGAGTTACGAATGAAAATGTGATGGTTCGGATGAATAAAGAAAAATATGTATTTAAATCAATAAAAAACCGAAAACTTCAATATCTCAGATATGTGATGAGACATCCGAAGAAGTGTGAAATCTTGAACCTCACGATGCAGGGAAAGATTACTGGAATTCGGGCTCTTGAAAAAGGAGAATATCATGGCTAATGAGGGGATCTACCACTATCCCAAGACCGTTTTATAAGGAGAAGCTCTTGTATCGGTCCGGCCAGGTTAGAATTTTTTATGCTAAACAGGCGACCGTGTAACACAGCTCATAAGCGCATAAACGTCAAATCAACGACGCACGGCTGCCAACCAAAGCATATCTCATTACACCTACGACCACATATAAAAATATTTTAATGTGTAGGTATATCATGGATGAAGAACTGAAGAATAACGAAAAGGTTAAGCCAGACTACTGTAGAGCTTTTCCGAGCCGCTGTAAACAAAATGATGATAGCCAACGTCCGTTGAACGAATAGGGCATAAGAAGAATATATATTCAATAGTTGTTTAGATAATGTAGATGTGAAACTTGGAGCCTTACGGAGAAACATTAAAATACTATCCAAGTATTCGTAAACAAATTTCTAGGGAGAATATTTGGATCAGTTAAGGACAATTACCGATGACTTAACCATATTGTAGTCGAGAAAACGACATGCTGTCAATTGTGACGTCAACGAGAGTGACAACTTGGCCCCTGGGACGCCCAAGAATGAGATGGGTGGATGATGTCCAAAAGGATGTGGCGATGCTACAAATTCCCTGTTGGGAGACCGCAACTGGACTGAGAAACTGATGCGGTCCGACATGAACTTCAATGGCCCTTAGAGTCGACTATAAATAATAATAAAATAATCGCAATTCGACCCTCTTTTTAGCGCTATTCTCCTGTTATTAAATATCCTCGCTTAAGTTGCCAGCCTGGTTCACAATAAAAACAAAGTAATATCCATTTACGTAACAATCTAATAACACGGTTTACCGCTAGTTATTGAGACAACATTAACTGAGTCAGTTTATCAATGGATTTAATTCCATTGTTTGCGTTTACTAAATGATATTTACACATATACCAGCCTGATTTCGATAGGTGACATGAATATTAAACAAAAAAGGTTAAACGTGTATTGACCCATTTCCAGGGAATATACCCGGACTGTTTCTGGTAAATACAGATCATCGATCAGATATCAATGTGATTGATTTTTTTGAATTAATTATTCTTACAAAATAATGAAAATTTCGAGTCGACAAAAAATTTATACGAGGGGTTTAGAAACACAGCCGTCACCTTGACGAAAATGAAATAAACGTATTTTTTTATTGATTTACAGCCAGAGCGGAGATTTTAAAATTTATATTCTTACTAGCATATAAATCGCCGATTGCTTGCTGCTAAGCCCTGCGGGCGGCTATTGTGGCCGCTACGCGGACTTTGGTGATGGTTACGCGGTCAAGGTATGAATAGAATTTATATTTCATTGAACTTTCCCCAAAACAAACCACACATAAATAAAATATCGATGTAATTAAAATTATTCCACCTTTGTTCGCGTATAGATAATAATAAACACAAAAATGCTGTTTGGAATCGGATGAATGGTTTACTCTCAAATTTTATTTTGAAACATAACCAAATTGTTTTGACATTATTGAAAGAGCTTTATTCTATGGTATACCATAGACAGTATAGATAAGAAAATATGACAGATATCATGTACGTTTTTTCTTACTAGTATTAAAGAAAATGTTCATTTTATTTCAAATTAAATATATATTTACATACTGTTATTGAGAATAAGAAATAAGAGAAAACATTTAAATAATATAAGCCTAGAGAAATTAAAAACATGTTCGGTTATTCCCTGTTCGATTCTCACAGACCTATCCGTTTAAGCAATCACTTTACAGCCACAAATGATACTACGTCCGAAGCCGCCACATCCAGAAAGTCTAGATAATAGACGGGGAAGTGAAATATTATTATGGATGATAAAATGCTTTAGAGCACACAAACACGTTTTCAAGTACAGCTATCAATTGCAAAACTGTCATTTTCAAATTTTGAAACTCTCGCGACATTTGACGGAAAAAATGCCATATATGAAAGAACAAATGTAAGTCTTTTCCTCTGTTTAATATTCAAGTACATTTTTACAATTCCCTGTTTTCAGTTGTCTGCCAACAAGAAGTTGTTAACAAAACAAACTGCTCTCATTTGTACTGGATCCAGTGCACGGTCTACAAGCACTTCACATTCTTTTGTTAAACAGAAAAAGGTTACACGTGTGATTATCAATATTCTTAGAAAGCAGTATCGACGATGGTGTTATATTAAATTATATAAATCTATTTGAAAAATACAACTAGATAAGATGATAACCTAGACAATACGTATTTCGTCTTCACCAATAAAATGTGAATTTGTAAATCGAATAAAATGAAATTGTTATAACTTTCGGTTAGCGTTACATCAATATATTATGTTTAGATAAATAAAAACTGATAATGTTATATTCACCTGCGCTGACTGTAAGTGCTTCTACAAACTGCTCTTTCCATGAAGATGTTCCTAGGATAATGGAAGCGTTGGCTCTCTGGACCAACTTGTCCACAGTGTTCTAGAAACAAAAAGAAATACAGGTGAGGCTTACTTAAAATATAAATAAAAAACAAGTTTAGTCACCCTACGAAGTCTTTTTTCGAATATAAGTTTATATTAAATTTATAAAGTTGAAGTTTTCGAGCAATCATCGCTCTATTTGTTAAATTATTTAATTATATTTTTTAGTTTTAGTGGAATTGTATCAGTGATAAAACATACGCAATATATGATTCAATAAAATTTGAGTATTATGATAAAAAATTTGTAATATCGCGATTATTTCCATAATGGCGTTGAATATTTTATTTTAATATATTTGAATCGTACCTAATTTTGCCACATATATCCATAAAATATTGTGGAGTAGATCTATTAAAGCCAGTATTATATATTATATTGTATTTGTATCAAGATATCGTTTATTCAACCATTCTAGGTCTAGACAATGTGAGCTTTTCTTTATCCATATATTGTTCACATATGTATTTATTTATTTCTTCTTAATATAGTGCATATATACATATAAATATAATGTATGATGTCATTAAAGAGAACACACTCTTATTGTGAAGTTGTAATTATTCAGAACATGGGTATGTGATATTTTTTTAAATACAAATTAAATGTATTAATTAGAAAGATATATATATAAAATCAATTTTATCGTAAAATATTATTGGAACCTGGATCTCTTCCTATCCGGAGAAATTCTATTAACCGATTATGCTACAACAGCACAGTGTATTGACGACAAATTTTCGAACTTATATGTTATATTATGGAACGATAGATGTGTCAATTTTAAAAGTGTAATATATAAGTTCGAAAATTTCTGTGAACTGTGGTTTGTTCACACTGTTTTGAAATAATGAGATCAAAAGTGTTGGTTGAATTTCAACATATATTCATGTACATTTTGTTTTGCGTATGCGAATATGATCAGTCTTAAAGTATTAACTTACTTTCAGTATTATCAATGACCACTGTGAAATGAGGGAATTTAAAAATAATAAAAAACATTGCAAATTAATAATAATGATCCATAAATTGAAATAATTAACTGATGCAGTTGGAACTTTCAGCTCTTGCTATTTCCTTTAATATACGTTAAATAGAGTTGGTGTGTGTGGAATAAATAAATAATAATGCATTTCAAACCCTTTTCATGCAATGACTCAAATTAGCCCAAAATGTTAGTTGGAACCTTGTCATTCTAGGGGGTCGAGATGTCAAATATTTCACAATAATAAACTGTACTTGCACACGAGGGGTGAAATTTTAAATAAATCATGGACTACAATGGCAGATGTTTGTTTTGCTTAGTTATCAAGTGGTCGGGGGTTCAAGCCTCGTCATAGGAGACCACCAAGTCTTTCCTATTTTCATAAAAAATGCGCTCGGCTTAGTTTAAAAATAGTACAAATATTGTTTTGATATTTTAAAAAAAAAAAAAAAAAGGGTAAGCGCAATGATGACACCTAATAAACGCCCTTGAGGTGAAAGTTTTTACGAAAATGGCGCTATACAAATTATCCATAATTATTGTTAAAAACTTTGTGTATCCTGTTTATTACTGAGATCATCAAAATATATAATATAGGTATATCGTATTATTCTAAGCATTCTTTTATTGTTTATTACCGAGTTATAAAATTCTTCGCGCGGAATTTTTAATTCATTGCAAATACTTAGCACATTCAGAAGTCGATCTATTCCTCCCAAAATGATTTCATTAAATGAAAACATTGTAAAACGGATACAGTATATAAAATAGATAATTGTCTTTTTTAAGAATGCTTACAATTACACATTATGTTACAAGCTTTTTTTTTTACTTAAAAACCGGACAGTTGCGCAATAAAATAAGGAAAACCGGACTTTTAAGGACACAAGTGAACAGCCTTCAAATGATAATTTTGTAAGGTATCTAAATGCTAAAAATGAGTAGATTATGTATTTAAGATCAATGTAATCTCTAAATAGAGCCCTACAGAAATTTTAATGTTCGATTATTTCCAATTTTTTTTCTGTTTATGTTGGCATGTACGATCGATTTAACTATCGTAAACATTTAAACAATTAAGTATATTTTATTTAGGAGAACACATTCTTATTGTGAAGTTGTAATTATTCAGAACAGACGGTCTGTGATGTTTTAAATACTAATTTAATGTATAAATTATAAATAAATAATTCCGTAAAAACAATGTAGATGGTTTTCAAACAATGGAACGGCAGATGTATTAATTTGAAAAAGTGTAACATATAGGTTCGAAAATTTGTCATGAAAAATACTGGCGCTACAACACAATTGGTAGTGTACTTCCCCGGATTGGAAATGGAGATCCAGGTTCGAATTCCGGTAGCGCAAAAACAATATTTTTTGACAAAATTGATTTTATATGTATATATTTATAATTAATACATTTAATTAGTATTTAAAACTAAGTATATTTTGTTATAATACTGTACAGATGTGATATTTTTACTATATACATAAAATGTACACATGAACAGTGTTAAGAGTACGTTTCTAAAATAAAAGAAATACAAAATATGAAGATTAGGGTTGAATAAACCCTCTTGGGAGATATTTACGTAAATGTTTCTCTTCATGAACGACGTTTGCCTCCTTGGAGAATGTATTCTAGATAAAGTGGAATTTTAGTTCATTTTCAGATGATATTTATTCTATTACTCGCAAACAAAGTCAACAATTTGAATGTGAACTGCTTGAATAATATACTACTTAAAGATTACGCTACTTGATGGGTACGCTACTTGAAGAGTACACTACTCGAAGAGTACACTGGTCTAACTTTTTTCGTAACAAGAAAAGTTTCGCGTAGTTATTAATGCTTCTCAAAAGTGTTAATTGCGCGCAGATTCTATCTCGAATTTCTTTGGATTCCAATTTGTAAAGCAATCAAATAAGTTTTAAAAATATTGTACAACATTTTAAAACGCAGAAGTGTTTTCTTTATCTTACATAATGTATAAATAAAGCCACATGCACATACGAGTATATTAAAAAAAAAATTCTCCAATTAAATTAAATTTAAACACTAACGACTTAACATATAATAATATATATAATTTAAATATATTAATTAGAAAAATATACATATAAAATCAAATCTATCGAAAAATATTGTTGTTGCGCCACCGGGATTTTAGCGACAAATTTTCGAACCTATATGTTACCTTTTGATATTAATTATTTGAAAATATCGTCGATGTAGCATAGTTGGATAATGCTCCTTCCCCGGTTTGGAAAGAGATCCAGGTCGAATCCCGGTGGCGCAATAAAAATAGTTTTCGCTAGAATTGGTTTTATATGTATATCTTTCTAATATCATATTTAAAATATCACAGACCTATGTTCTGAATAATTACAAATTCACAATACGAAAAATGTGTTCTCCTAATAACAATAGTAATGGTACGAATCAAAAGTAAATAAATTAAACAGTTTAAAGATAGTATTTACTAACAATTTTTAAGTGATTTAGTAATAAAAACAACAACAATATTCATATATACGATACATCGCGTAAACACCCAGTATCGAACTACTGAGTACTATTTTAATAAATGCACCTAATTAGTGATGGTAAACCCGTTATGTAACTGTGATTTTGAGGATGATTGGTAAATAAGATTCAACTGTTGGAAGTTTACTCTCTGGTGTACCAGTCATTGCTTGAAGAATTACGAATAGTCAGTTATCAATCATCGTTACAATCACACACAATCAATGTCACAATGACGATTCAAACATCACTACATCTGTACACACATTCAAGTGTTTGTTCTATATAATATTTTGGCTGTACCTAATATTATTATATACACATATCCATAAAATGTTTCTAAATGGATAACATGGCAAACTGTCGTTTGCATGACCAGTTTGCCACATCAAGACCGTAACTTCAATAATTAGTTTAAATGTCCTAATATTTCACAGCGTGCCTAAAAGCATCGAGGTCCTCCTATGGGTTTTGCGTCGATTTCCGAGAATCGGTTGTTAAAATTGGAAATCTCTAGCAGAACTGGTTGTTTGCTGAATTTTGAATATTGGTAATTTGAGTAGTTTAAAATATTCGAAAGTTGTGATTTGCGCCATTTCTTTGAAAAACCTTTTAAAACAAGATATACGATATATTTAACGAGGTCAGGAATAATTAATAACTAAAAAAAAAACATTTAATATATACAGGGTGGAGGGAGGGGGTGTATGTGTGGTTGTAACCAAACATTTTGGTGGGCCTGGTGTTATTTACATACAGAATGTAACAGACCTAGTTTACAATATTTTATGGATGGATTCCTGAGTAAATTACGAGTCGAAAATATTAAAGGAATATGTGCGAGTTCTGACCCGTTACGAAAAGTATTATTAAAAATACTAATTAAATAGAAATATATACAATTAATTTTAATGAAAACTATTGTTGTTGCGCTACCGGGATTCGAACCTGGATCTCTTTCCAAACCGGGGAATGTGCCAACTATGCTATAACGACTTTTTTTTTGACGACAAATTTTTGAACCTAAGTGTTACACTTTTTCAAATTAATACATCTATCATTCCATTATTTGAAAGCCATATTTAACATATAGGTTCAAAAATTTGTCGTCAAAAATAATGTCGCTGTACCATAGTTGGATAATGTACCTTCCCCGGTTTGGAAAAAGATCCAGGCTCGAATCCCGGTGACGCAACAACAATATTTTACGATAAAATTGATTTTATATGTATATCTTTCTAATTAATACATTTAATTAGTATTTAAAATATCACAGACTTATGTTGCTGAATAATTACAACTTCACAATACGAATGTGTTCTCCTAATAAAAATATTATTGTTTGAAATTTTTACAAAATCATGTTATGCTTTAAGTTTACGTACTTCGAAATAAATATTTGAGAAATGTATCCATTATTAATCTATGTCTTTGATTCAGGGCCTAAATCATCTAACAAAAAATAGTATTTTAATTTTTTGTACTCAATATGTAATCTGGAATCATTAAAATATTTAAATTAATCGAAATAATTTCATAATTATGATTTTTTGAAAATATTTATATCTCTGATATGGTTGACATTAGGCACACATCCCTTGAACATTTTAGAGTTATAATTTAGTCACCCATAAAATATTCTAGACTAATTCTGTTACACCCTGTATATCTAAACTATGCACTCGGGCAATTTTAAAACGCGAAAGAAAGAATAATTGTTCTACCTCGTGACGTAAGAAATTCTTGAGAAAAATGTCCCTTTGTGATGAGCTCAGAATAAATACATTCTTTGAGAATAGCGAACTTTAGGTTTTATCATTCATGAGTTTGGGTGGCATGGAAGTATCTCATTAGCAGTCGTTGTTAGGTACTTTCGTACTTTCCTCACAATGTTATGTTAAGAAACCCTTCTGCAGTAACTAGTAAATATACAGTAAGTATACAGTTATTAAATATACAATTAAAATGTACATTAATGTCAAATGCAATTTATCTCGATCATTGCAGATTTAAAAAATAAAATCTCTAGATAATCAATGAAACCAATGAAAAAATAATATATGTTATAGATTTAGTTTCATTAGTTTTATATTCAGTTTATACCACATTGAGGAAATAATAAACGTTGATCAGAAACTGGTATATACAATATTATTTTAAATACTAATTTAATGTATTAATTATAAATATAAAATCAATTTGGTCGAAAATATTGTTTTTGCGCTACCGGGATTCGAACCTGGATCTCTATTTCCAATCCGGGGAAGTACACTACCAACTAGCGCCAGTATTTTTCATATCAAATTTTCGAACCTATATGTTACACTTTTTCAAATGAATACATCTGTCGTTCCATTATTTGAAAGCCATCTACATTGTTTTTACGGAATAATATTATTTTATATTGATTGTTTCAATCTTATTTTTTAGTAATAGATATACCAATTCACATATGTGTTCACCTTGTGTTCTAGAGTCAAAAGCTTTGAACTTTTTGTTTCTAGCCGAAAATAGCACTACTGAAAATAAATTCGTCCTGTCTTTTAGAGACCAGTCATAACACACGAAATAATTCATTCTCAGCTTTCGAACGTCTATGAATCGCGTAAACACACACATACCAGCAACAGTGGATTTTATCATTCGTTTCGAATCCACAAAGTTTTAAAGTATTCAACTTGCTTATGACGATAGTATACATATTACGAAACAGGCGGATTGTTTTGAGGAATTCATTTGTGTGACGCATCATTTTTGATAGTTTGGCTTAAATACTTGAAGCCGAATTTTTTAAACATTCAATATCTTTCAATTATCTATTTAATTCATCATTTAAATAAAATATTAATACAGAAAATAACATGGATACTTCACCAACGTGTTCTAATGTTGTAAGCGAAAATAGTGAATTGTGTGAGTGTTCGTGGGCTATTTGTATATTTGATAGTAAGTGTAAACTTATTATCCAGCATCTCTTCTTTAAAAAGTCACCGACCGCCACTGCTATATATTTTTGTACGTCACGTTTGGTCAAATTTCGTGGGTTTTAAGGGAATTACTAACCCATAATACCCATAAGGAAAATAATACTATTTTGAGCATTCACCCTACACAAACACACTGAGAATGTGCTTAAGAATAGTTATGATGTTCTTTAAGCTGAAAATATACATCAAATTTATGATATTTATTTTTTTAAATCCTCACTAAAAAAATATCGTCAGAATGTATAAGAAAGATTGATGCAAAGTACAAACATCATACAGCAAGAAGAGATAGACTGAGACTGCCATTCAGGAAGAAGGCTATATCTTAGAAATCGATGAAGTTTTCAATGAAATGCCAGATGATGTAAGAAAGAAGAAGAAACTACATAACTTCAAAATGAAACTAAGCAAATAAGTTATAGTAAAAAGGAATATTTTGATATTGTTTATATTAGAATATATAAATATATTTTTAATACAAATTAAATGTATAAATTATAAAGATAGAAGTGTGTCCTGATTTGGCGCCAAGTGATTTATATATTTTTCTTCATCTGAAGTGATTCCTCGGAGGTAAGCATTTTGATGTTGATGATGAACTCGGACTCGATAAAGACGGAGTACAGACATGGTTTTCATCCTACACGACGTCATTCTATGACGAAGGTATACAAAAATTGGTGGTCCGTTATGACAAGTGCCTTAATAATGGTGGCGACTATGTTGAGAAGTAGCATAAGGTGTGTAGCATCCGAAGAAAGTAAAGTTTTGTAAAAATGATGTTGAATTTCTTTTTAAAAAAATTCCGGTACTTACTTAAAAAAACTAGCTTCGTATTTAATATCAAATTGACATGACGGTTACTTTGTGGTATAACATGATTTATTTTAATTTTCACAACTAAAATTTATACTGCGCGCACGTTGGTTTATTATGAAATACAAAAGAATGTAAATTTCAAGAAAACACTAATTAATAACATAACATTCCCCAACACTTCACCTTTACTGTCCGTATTCCCGCTAACGACTGAAGCCCCGCCCATTAACCGAATATACAGAAATACTGCATTTAGTTTATTTATCACCTAATGTTTAGTTGTGAAAATTAAAATAATGGTAATATCTATTTATGTGAAAGGAAACTGAAGGACAAAAATATAATTTATTTTGCACCCAACCACATAACTACTATCTCCAATACATCCATTTCTATAGATTGTCTCATAATTCAGATACTTTTAAAGATAATATTGGTTTACATTTCAGCGTGCAATCGTGTTTGTGATATAATGCCTTTTTATTTTCCAAGGCAAGTGTACTTTGAAATAAATTTTTTTACATATCAATGTCATTTTAATGCTATATTTTATTGAATACGTGTTAAATTTTACAATTTGTAAATAATTTGTGTTAATTGCTGGCTGAAAAAAAATTGGACTACTTTCAAGTACCTACATAAAATCAAACATTTCCGTCATATCCTTTTATTTGAATTTAACCGAGGAGTTAAGGCATCGATGGCCGCTAGAATTTACTATGAATTTAGTCATCTATTATGATTGTAACTAACATTTATGATGTTTTTTTTGCCGTTTTTATCAGTTGCTTTGATGCCACAGCAAGTAATATAAATATTGATTAATATATTAATAAATTAATTTAATATTTATCATCATTTACATTAAAAACATCTAAGTGAATCGAGTCAGCTATTCATTTTTGTTATTTAAGACCACTCTACAATTTAACTGTTAATCAATTCACTGTACAATTTGACAAAAGCAAAGGTATTAAAGGCCTACTTTCAATACCGTACAAACTGTATCATTTGAGGCAAAAGGGATTATTTTAGTTGTCAGGCATTAGGAATATTATAAACACGGCAGCACTGATTATTTTGATGCTATATTTTGATGCTATATTGTGTGGTATATTTACAATTGTGCGGTGAAGTAATTACAGAATTATTAAGGAGAACACATTCTTATTGTGAAGTTGTAATTATTCAGAACGTAGGTGTGTGAATTCATAATTCTGGCGTCTCCTATCGGATTACTCAAAGGTATTTGAGATTCGGTAAAAATAAAGAAGATGGCTTTCAAATAATGGAACGATAGATGTATTAATTTGAAAAGTGCAGAATATAAGGTCGAAAATTTGTCATCAATCCACTGTGTTGGTATAGCATAATCGGTTAATGCACGTTCCCCGGATTGAAAGAGAGAGTAGCAACAAAAATAATTTTCGATAAAATTAATACATTTAATTTGTATTAAAAATTACAAAATATTTATTTTAATTTGATTAAAAAATTCTAATAAATCACTCATTTATCTTTTTGTTCTTTTTACGTATACGTGGATTTAAGGTGGATTTTGATAGAAATACTAGGCCAAGTTCGTTAGCAAGTCTGATATTTCAAATACTTCAATAAAAATATGAAGACTTGCCTGGAATAATGCTGCTTATTGATCTCATTGCGTATTTATATAAAACTAGGGTGACTTGGCCGTTGCCTGCTTCGGTCATGTGTGTAAATCAATGTGTTGACCCTCATGAGAACCATCAAATTGAGTTTGAATAATATTGATACAATATATTTCATTTCTAATGAGTAAGGCCTAGATGGGAAATTGTTATAATTACAAGATTTTAAACAAAGCATATTATTTATATTCTAAAAAAGTTTTTTTTTTACAAGTGATCGATTAGTACCTATATATAATTTTTTTAAATATGTTTTCATTTTTTAAACTTTATCAGTTCAAAATGCCAGCTGTTCAAAACGTAACAAATATACAGGTTGTAACAGATCTAGTCCACAATATTTTATCGGTTGAATACCTGACTAAATTACGAGACGAAAATGTTCAAGAAATATGTGATAATTCTGCACCGTTACGGAAAATATTATTGTTTGAAATTTACATAAAATTATGTTACGCTTGAAGTTTGCGTACTTCGAAATGAACATTTGCGAAATTTATCCATATTTATCTATCTATATCTTTGCTTCAGACCCTATATCGTCTAACAAAAAAATCGCTAGAGATTCGATGACCCATAATTTTTTATATTCAATATATAATTTGGAATCAATAAAATATTTGTATAAATTGAAATAATCCCATAATTATTATTTTTGTTTAATGCTTACATCTTTGACATGATTGAGATTAGGCACATATTCTTTGAACATTTTCGACTCGTAATTTAGTCAGGTATCCAGCCATAAAATATTGTGGACTAACTCCGTAAACATAGAACAAAAAAGTAAAAAAACACACTTACATATAAAATCAACTTAATTTGATTTTTTGTATTCAATATACGTTTTAAATTTAATGATTTTAACTTGAAATATATTACACCACAATTCAATACAACGTTTATTCAATTTCTGAATCGTTTCGATATAATATCCAAATTTTTGAAACCTATCCACCCCTAAAATATTATTGACTAAGTCCTAACTGTTAAATTTTGTATGTGCATTTGTGGATTAGTACTAAAATGTCATACAAGAGTTATAATATTAGCAATACTCTACAAAGTTTGAAATAGGTCAAACGTACGTTTTTTTTATTTACTTCGGATAAAATATTAACAAATACTTTATTTCTAAAAACTTTTTATTTCTTAAACGTACAAAGGAATTTAAAATCATTAAATATCGACTGTGTTCTTTTTAATATTAACAGATACATATTAATATGAATTCGCGTGTTCGATAATTTGTTATCTATTAGCGAATATTTATTACATTTAAGATAAAAAAGACCTTTAATATTTCGTAATTATGTTCGTAGATATGTTAACATTTTAGTAATATATATTTTTTAAATCATAAAGCTTTGTAGACTAATATTTCCTAGAAATGTGTTCTCTAAAATATTGCTATCTTGTTTGTATATACCGAGCAGATTTAAATCCCTGAAAAGACAATGCGACAGGATTAAAGATGAAATATTTTGTTGCGATATTTCAAGATAAATATTTCTGGCGTACGACACGAAATTGTCAATAAACCTTATTCACGATGAGAACCGAAAACATATGTATTTACATAATATTTCATGTTGATCGACCGTGAGTGTTATATCACTCAGAAGAAGAAAAAAGATGAGCAGCAGTTTAAATTCCAAAAGTGACAATGGGTGGCGTTTGGAGTCCGCTTCTTATTAGGACACTGTCCACCCTCCTCTGACAGAAGCCTAGAATGCTACACAAATTATAAAGCTTCCAATATCTAATTTTTGCGAACCTTATATTTATTATTCTTACGCATACATTACATATGTTCAAACTATGTCAGCAGTTATTTTTTCATTCAATCAATTACGAACCAAAAAGATTACATAATCTAATTAGCTATTTGAAATTATAATTCACTTATTTATTATTGAGTAAACATGAAAATTATAGTGATAAGTTGAGGATACCAGGGGAAGCTTGCATTATTATATTATATATATTTAATCTAAGATTTCCGAGAGCACTGATTTACGGAACTGGCGTCTCTTCTTGAGGAATCCTAGCCCAACATTTAGGCACGATAACACGTGCCGCTGTCAATACGTTAATATTAATCTTTCCCTTACGGCGCTATAATCAAAACGCGCGTTCCGGTGCTGTAAACTCAGTGAACATGTAGAATTTTGAGATGATTAAGTCGGATAAATATGAATATTATACATTTATTATTTATATTAATCATTAATATAATAGTTGATATATATAAGTGAATATATGTCTGTATATATATATACCAAATATTGTATAAAAGTGCTAAAAATGAGAAAAAATATATACGATATACGAACGACAGCATAAAGACGCTAAGATACGTCGAACTCGGCCAGCGCATGCTCAGCCACTAAAGCACACTGAAGTGACGATCGGTATCCGGCACCCCACGCCACGCGCATTGTGCCTTCCACACGTACACATTTTTAATAAATATAACATTTTTTATTGTTGCGTACGATAAATACTTATATATTGTAATTATTTTATCCAATACATAAATATATTACAGAGAAATACTTAAAATATGAACTCTGTATTTATTGTATTTACAGAGATATTCACATAATTAAAGGCAAAGTCAACTCAGTTTACATCATCGGAGAGGAAAAGCTAACTCAACTATTCGAGATTAATATCTCTTGCGAACAAGTATGGTTATACCGTGACTTTTTAAGGCAACGCCTTGACAATGGCACGTGTTTTAGTGCTGAGATGTCAACCTTGAGTCCGTCGTCCTTGAGGAAACATCTACAAAAAACGCGATCTAGAAGAGATGCTAGTTCCATAGACTAGTGCTCGCAGGTCTATATACAGAATATCACAGACCTAGTCCACAATATTTTATGGTTGGATACCTGACTAAATTACCAGTCAATTTGTTCAAGGAATATGTGCAAATTCTGCACAGTTACAGAAAATATGATTGTTTAATATTTTTACTAAATCATGTTAAGCTTTAAATCTACGGATAATACTTAGAAATAAATATTTGCAAAATGTATCCATTATTAATCTATATCCTCGCTTTAGGGCCTAAATCCTTGAACAAAAAATAGTCTGGCCGCTCGAAATTCGATGATCCTTCATTTTTTGTATTCGATATAGAATTTGGAATCAATAAAATATTTCAATTAATAGAAATTGAATTAATACATACGTACCTTATTTGAATCGTAGAGATCAAAGTCTCATTGAAAGATCATCGTGTACACGGACCATTAACGACTTTTCAGGGTCAAGATTGTCAAATATAAAGTGAAATAATTTTGATCAAACATGTTCATTTTGTGTTAGTTTAGATTCAAAAGTGGTTTAAATCGGGCAAAACTCATAACAACCGAGATTATGATAAGTCGAATAGAGTTAATATAATACTATTACTGACGGGTCTATGGATTTTACTTGAGTAATAAGTTACAATATCAAGTTATTATCTCATAACCCACAATCAGCTAAACAGTCTGAATAAAGTTGAGGAAGATTTAGGACCAGGTAGTAAATTATACATTTTGAACAGTTTGAGTTACCTTCATTGTTGGATTATTAAATTTGGTATAGATAACATGCTGCCTATCCTCTTCTTCTTGAAACTTCTGTGCGAATATTTTGTTTCAAGATCCCAGATATTACTGGTATTTCGAATTACACAGAGATATTTCAGAAAATATTTGCGGAAAATAAGGAATTAGAATTGAGAGGAATATTATTTACGTGGGTAGAAGTCATATCGTCGTGTTGCTAATGTCTCGATACATTAATTGTACCCAGTATTGTGTCTTTAAATTACTTCGGAGAAATACCTACGTGTTGCATTTCTTAATATAACTTGGAATCATTTTCGAAAGTAAGTTCCCAAATTAGTTGTTTTTGACCTTTTGTCATAGTAATACTTACAGTTGTGGAAGATAAATCATTCTTAAAGATGGACTGAAACGTGATGCCGAAAGGCATTAGTACTATTGAGAGACACGGAAGACATAAAATATATTTTTTTATTTTTTTTTTATTTTTTATCTTTGTTTAATTAACCACTAAAATGAGTTTAAATACATCTACCGGTTTCGAAAAATACCATTTTCTTCTTCAGGATATCATAACTAACTAAAACATACATTGTTTCTTTGACAGAATCTATTTTTAAAAATCTATTTTTAAAAGAAAATTTTTTTTTTTTTTTTAGTACCTAACTCAAATCATTACTTAATACAAATTTACTCGAATAATTTTTAGGAAAAAATTTTAGAATGGGACTCGTAGTTAAATTTAGTTGGTTGTTTATAATTTTTTGATTAGTTTTACACGCTTTATTTATCTCCAACGATTCCAAATTATTTAATTTGTGACCAACACCGTTTACATGCAAAATTGACAATCCCAATTTTTTATCAAAATCATGACCATTTTCTATCAAATGATTAGCAAATTCTGAAAATCCACTATTGTTCAAACATCTCAAATGCTCCCTTACTCTTATATTGAAATTTCTACCCGTTTTACCAATGTAAAATGCAGCACAATCCTTGCAACTAAGTTTATAGACACCAGAATTGTTAAATTTATCATCTTTGTCTTTAGAATTTATGAGTAAATTTCCTATACTATTATTTGTATAAAATGCCGGTCTAATGTTTCGTGGTAGGTGTTTAGATATTTGATTCGAAAAGTTATTTATGTATAAAATCCTACGCCAATAATCATTATTATCATTATGTTTTATCTGTGATTTATATAAAAATTGATTATTATATTCTTTTAATTTATTTTTTAAAATAGTGTCTATCAAACCTGTATTATACCCGTTATTAACTGCTATTTTTTTAATTGTATTCAATTCAATATTGAAATTGGATGTTGACATAGGAATATTGACTAAACGATGTATCATGGAGTGAAACCCTGAATGTTTGTGTGATAATGGATGATTAGATTCATTGTGTATGATAGTGTCTGTAAAAGTTGGTTTTCTAAAAATTTTGAATTCAATTTTATTATTATTTTTAATCAATGTTAGGTCCAAAAAATTTAGGGTCGAATTATTTTCCATTTCTAAAGTAAATTGTATTTTATTATTAAATGTATTAATGAAATTTAAAAATGTAGTTAGTTGACGTTGTGAACCTGACCAAATACATAATATATCATCGACATACCTTTTCCACAATAAAACATTTTTTAACAAAGGAGAATCACAATCAAAAATATTCCGCTCCAAATTATCTACAAAAATATCTGCTATTAGTGGACTTGTGGGTGCTCCCATAGGAAGACCCTCTTGGTTGTTGGTCACAAATTAAATAATTTGGAATCGTTGGAGATAAATAAAGCGTGTAAAACTAATCAAAAAATTATAAACAACCAACTAAGTTTAACTATGAGTCCCATTCTAAAATTTTTTCCTAAAAATTATTCGAGTAAATTTGTATTAAGTAATGATTTGAGTTAGGTACTAAAAAAAAAAAAAAAATTTTTCTTTTAAAAATAGATTTTTAAAAATAGATTCTGTCAAAGAAACAATGTATGTTTTAGTTAGTTATGACATCCTGAAGAAGAAAATGGTATTTTTCGAAACCGGTAGATGTATTTAAACTCATTTTAGTGGTTAATTAAACAAAGATAAAAAATAAAAATATGAATCTTAACCACAAAGATAACATTGCTTATTTTAAAAGTACATAAAATATTCATTATTTTCACCCTGTCCTATGACAAGATGCATTGATAGTGACCTAGTGGTCGGGGGTTCGCGCCTCGTTCCGGGAGACCAGTAAGTTAGTCCTGTAAAATATTAATGTGACTTGTATCCGTGTACGCATCTCTATTTAAAAAAAAATCAAATCCTTTAAGAAGCTGCATGGAAAAGATGAGATTATATAAAAGGATTTTCCTATTATTTCTTATCTCATCATCGAGGCAATAAAAATGGTCGTAACATTTAAAAATTAACTCCAAAATGTAACTTTAATATAAAACATTTTGTTAGGTCGTATCAAATGTATCGTTTTATGAGATTTTTAAGTGAACCCTTATAATTTACCCCGACTAATAATGAAATTTATAATTTTATCGCTCAATTATTCAAATATGTTGTTTAACCCTTACACAGAACCTTTCATTTATCGGCGAAACTCCGGAACACGACCGAAGGGTGTGCGAACAGAGTTGACCCAATTTCGGATCAGGGTTGCTCCGTAATATTCTACTCATAACAACCTTTCAACACAGCCACGAATTTTCAACCTTTTTCCACAATCCTTTATGATTCACGGATGTAATAAGTACACGTTTTATACGTAATAAGCATTTTATGTTAAGAACCCAATAGTTTATTTTATGATAACTATCTCGTGGCTTATTAGAGGATTCAATAACAAAATAGATTATATATATTTGTATAATATAATTTAAAATATTAATGAAAGACTTAGCGACACAAATGCATATACAAAAAATGACTAGGTTTTGATTTGCAAGAGTTCCGCTAATAATTTCCATTAAATAAAAGTAGCCATTCTATTAAAACGTAACCATTTTGCCCACAACTCTTTTCTAGATAATGCTAAAGAGGTGAGGTTTAAAAAAACTTACAAATAAGGAATTTCATGTATGTATTGGGTAATCTATTTTGTTTTTTTTTAAATGCTATTTTGTTTTTTGTGGCAACACATAATATACTATTCGATAGTATTTTTCTGCTCTAAAACGTCAGTGTCACCGTTTTCCTATATCTTAAAGTTTTTCTTAATGTTTGGACTTAAGTGACGGAGTGTCAAGTTGACACTTTCGACACATACTTCGCCTTTAATCAAGGTCATCCAGGAGCTCTACTGAGAAATTCAACTTCAGACATCGCTCCGTCAGATTATCACCCTTTCCGATCGCTCTCCTACCAAATACGTGACGTCGCGTTGAACAACAATGAAGATCTCAGAAATTTGATCAATGACTATCATATTTCAATACCAGACCAGCCGATTTTTATATAAAAGGCATCGATGAATTGGTTAAAAGACGGGATGAAGTCCTGGAAAATAATAGATAATACATAATTCATTGAAATATTGTAATTTTTATTTAAATGTTTTATTTTATAATAAATTATTTAACAAATACAACTCAATACAAGCAAAACAAAATCTTTAAACTTTGCAAAATTATCAACTCGGCACTTTCGTGGAGATGTCGTTTTTATCAATTTTGTATTTATATCATAAATGAGTATATCTAAGAATATTATTTTAAAATTTATACTTAAATTTTTTATTTTAAATGTTTATTTAATACATGTTTTAAATTAGCTTTGTACAGAGGACAAGTGTTGTAACATTCATCAAATCAAATAATATGTATATGCTACAGTATCATCTAGAGCAAATATTTAAACTTTAAACAAGTCGTATGAAGGGTATTTGAGTCAGTTGTAATTATAATTACTTAATTTAATTACTTTTAAAAACTAATTTTTCTCCTGACTAATTTTATAAAATGGCATTAGGTAAATATAATAATAATATTATTATGTGTGGCTGAAAAACTAATTTTTAAGTACAGTTTTTGTGTAGATTAATAAAATAATAATTCACTAAACTTGATTCTAAGTATTTGGTTAATTTATTTTGGATATTTATTAAAACCGGTTCAAAATATTTTATATTAGATAAGAGTCAAGGGCTTGAAAGGTTATGGAACGATTCTAAATCCGCCTCTACCGGCAATAACCAACCTCACCGTTATTTATATCAGTTCTAGGGTTGGGGGTGAAGAGAAAAATCTATCCTTTCCTTAAGCAATATTTTTAGTCCGAACTATTAAACTGGGAGAAAAGTTTACGCAAAAAATATAATATATAAAATAGATTGTAAATTTATTGAAATTTTTTCTGTATTTCAGTTATTTCTCAAACATATAAATCTGTCTACTCTTATTTAAAAAATGCCTACGCTGGTTATATTTCAGCCATAAAATATAAAAACTTTTAAATTCGTGTTCATTGTACGATATCGTAGCAATACGACGACAAACATATCGTTCGTTATTTTTTAAGTAGAACTCTACATATCGCGAGACAAATGTTTTTCTAGTGGCGGAAGTGGGGTGACCCTGTAGGTAGCACATTATCTCCTCGCCCTCCTTCTGAATGCACCAACTATCGCAATATATGCAGAGAGTAATGAAAACAATTTATTTTGTTTATTCAAATTTTTCTTAAATCTTTAAAATATCCTGTTTTATCTTAAAATATAAAAAGAACTAACGAGAAATACCATTAGTGCAAAAATATATCGTTTGATATTTTTTCTTAGTGATTTTAATGAAAAGAGCGTCACCTACGTAATCATTTTTAGAACGGTGTATAATGTAATGAAAGCATTTTTTCAAAGATATTTCTAATAATTTTGAAATAAAGAAATTACAAAAACTACTCCATTCATAATATTACGTATCACAAATAATCATTGAAGCATTTTTTTAATATTACCGCATTATTCATGTCACAATCTTTAAATTAATTTAATTATTTTATTAGAGGTTAAATCAATTATATTTGAAAAGACGTGTTCAAATTACGTAGGAATCACCAATTATGGTGATTCGTGTTAAAAATTATGTTGACTCGTTAGGGTCACCAAAGAATATATTTGTGTCAGAAGGATGTGTTCTGTGAGTATCGAGGGCCCTATACCTCCTCGCTTTTCTCGTATGTATGTATATGAAAAGTTACCAATGTAGATGCTGGCATTTGTGTGAGTGTTTGTAACTAGAATGGGCGAATTATGAATGAAACAGTACTTACGATAGTTGCGTTTACTAACAGTAAAAGTACAATTGAATTTATACTGTTTGTTACAGTATACAGAGTTCAAGTTAAACGTAGTTCAGTGAAGGCGGTGCCGAGGTGCATGCGAGAAGATGTGTCTGAGGAGTTGGCCAGAACAAGAGCGAGTGATCCTGGTGGTTACTCAGGCTGGCTCGATCGCAGTGTATTGTTACGAGGTGGATCGTATGACTGTTGAGTGTTTGTTTGTGCAGATCTGTTAGGCGCGAGCAGAGCCACCACCGATTGTATTAAGCACAAGCTTTATCTTAGATCATTCTTAACATATTATATTTTTATTCAAAGGGTGCCCCAGTAAAATTTGTCACAAAAACTACGATATAAATAGCGCGTTAGAAAATTTAAAAATATATAAATATGCTATTTTATATATAGCGCCGGTTGTGTGATCAGTAGTAACATTTTATTATGGTAACTTTTTACTAACGCCCGTAATAAGAATACGGCTTGTTGATACATCAAATTTACTACTGTCAAAATATAGATGGAGATGTCTATATGTCTAAAAAATAATCATGAAATATACTATATTTTATGCATTATTTATGGATTTTTTCGCCTTGGCATTTGATATGTCACATTGGTGGTGAAATTTTTTCGTATTATGTGTATGAATGTATACAACGAGATCATCATCGGACGAACTTTCATCACTAAAATAACGGGATATTGAATAATTAATTGTCGTATACCGCAACTTTCACTTTCGCAGATGACTTTTGGAACAGCTGCGAAAAGTGCGCCATATTTAACTATCGATTCTCGTTTTTACAATCAGATATCGCAGAGTAAAATGAGTTTACTACGAGATGTACTTTTGAGAAGAATATTTTTTTACTAACGATCAAACAACCCGTTTTCGCAAAATTTTTAAATATTTTAATTTTTTGAACGACCTTCCTTTAATTACATTTTAGCTTTCTTCTAAAATGTACACAAATTCTGATTGGCAATTTAAACCAAACGTTAGATAAAAATAAAAAACAAATATATTAAGTTTGAAATACTACTTATAAACGTTTAAATGATTTTTATCTAATATGAATTAAACTTATTTGATATCAAATATTTAAATAATGAGTAGTACTTCAAGAACATCAAATTTCATATAAAATTATTAATTACAAATTTGATAAAAACTTTTTGTTTGACTGAAAAATATTCCACCCTGTAGCTACAATAACTGGAAGTCGATTGATAAACATGTTGTAAAATAATATGCGTTCCCACGCGTGTATATATTTATTCACAAAACGTTAATCGCTAAAGAATCTAGAAAAAGAAATAAACATCCGACCACCCGGTGCTTTAAGTATGTACAAAAAATATATTTATTGCACATTGCGAATATGTTATTTTTTAATTATTTATTTTGGTTTATTATCTACTTCGTTACTAACCCTAATAATTAGTTTTGGTATGACATTAAGGTACTATGTAAAAACATTTTCAGACATTTAATGGAATTACGTGTTAATAAAGCCTTGAGAAATTTAAAACATTCTGAATAAATAATTTTTAAGTTACAAATTAACAATTATTGAGGAGTATAACAAATTTATAAAAACTGTATTTAATTAAGGTGCGTTTTTAGTATATTCTTAAATGTCTCTGATGCACTGTTTCTTATAACGGAGGGCAAAGAGTTCCACGCTTTTGGACCTGCCACCGCAAATTCCCGCTCACTAAATTTAAACTTGAGAGTTTGACGTCTACCATCTAAATTTTCAGGGATATAAAGCTTTTGAAAATACAGAGGCGCCATATTATGTGTCGCCTTGTACATCAACCAGCAGAATTTAAATTCAATTCTTTCAGGAAACCAGAGCCAATGTAGCTCATGTTAAAGGGATGTTATATGAGAGAATTTGCAAACTCCATATATTATCTGTGCTGCCGCATTTAAAATGGATTGTAATCTATCCAGCTGAAACATCGACAGGTCAACATAGATGCTGTTACAATAGTCCACACGTGACACCACAAATACATTCATGAATAGACGGGTTGCCTCCAGAGGAAGATGTCTCCGAATACTTTTAATCTGTCGCAGTTGATGATAGCATGCACTTTCAATTTTTCTGATTTGTGTATTCATTGAAAGATCTGAATTAATGTGCTCCCAACAACTTAATTGACTATTAACCATATATGTATAATATAATTTACGCTGTATCATGAAAAATATTAATTAAGCACTCTATCAAAAGAGCCTATATGTATATATGTTGCCCGTAATTATAAAATTACATAATTCTATCTAAGTATGTTCCATATTTCCTAGGTATTCTACGAACTTTTATTGATAATTTTGTTTAAATATATTTATAATTTACCGTAATTATATGTAACTAACATAAATGTAAAATGTTTACTCACCATAGAAGAATGTAGATAGGTTAGAAAATTGTAATTTACGCTAGTGGTGAGTCATATTTTTATTATAATATTTAATAAATTTCGTATGTTCTGACATCAAAATGATAACGTTTTGTCATCAAAATGTTAATAAATAAATAAAGCTATACTAAAACAACTCTATATATGTTTTAGAGTTTTAAAAGCATTACCCCGAGAACATATTTTAAAGCTTTAAAAATATTACTCTAAGGAAACCATTTCGTCATAAAAGCTTTGTTATCAAAGCGTCATTCCGCCGCGCTCCGTCTAGTGGGGGCCTATCAAATGTAAAAGTTAAACAATCGCTGTTTGCACAGCCGGAACAAAATGCATTTCCAACATTGACGATAATTTATTGCCGCCTGCACCTGTATTCACTTTGAGGCACGATTGGGAATATAAAAAGACGATGGCAGCCCGTAAACAACGAATATCGTAAAATAATAAAACTGAACGCGCTCTAAAACAAATCACAATATTATTGTAATGGAATACTTGGAATTATGGTGATCGATTGGTGATGCAATCTCACTTAAAATAGTTCAGGCTGTAATAGTGGGAGGTGAAAGGAATTTGTGTATTTAAGCCAACAACGTTCTGATATTGTGATCTTTTTATATGATCCAGAAAGATCTTCAGATTGAATCGACAGAATGCCGTCATCATTATCATTGTGAAATATTTGACATCTGTAAAAGTTGTATATATGTACGTGCGGCAGGTTGGTAACATAGAAGGCTGATCAGAGCCAAGTGGCGCGCGGAGTGGGGAGTCAGGAAGCGTTAAAAGATGCTGTTGCGCTCTCTTTCAATACTCTTCGGTTCTCAAGATAACATCTTATATTATTAAATTGTTAACTATCTCTTCAGGGATATCTGAATGTGATTTCTAAAAGTCCAAAAACTAAAAGTAGGTAACGCCAAGAAGTGTGGATATATGAATTTTGGGCATAACATGAAAAGAAGCATGTGGATAAAAAGTATGTTGATATAATTTAATACAGAGTTAAGAAAATGAAATGGCAATGGACGGGCTATATTGCTCAAAATATGGACAACCATTGGACTGCATTCAGTAATACCCGAGGATCATCAAGAGCCCTAAAACCCGGTGAACTGATGAAATCATCAAACTCTACGTTGAAATACGTTACATGGACAGAGAAAAATGGGAGACACTTAGGAAGACCTTCATCCAGCAGTGGTTTGAAAACTGCTTATGAAATGATGATAATAAAAAAATTTACAGAAAGGGTCAGGAAAAAAATGTATAGTAGGAACTAGCCATAGTTTTAATAATAAATAACCAAAATTCGAATAAAACCAAACCTTAACTAAAATTCCCAGAAGTTCATATTGAAACAGATCTAACAATATTTGAGTATGTCCAAGAACACACAATTACTGAAATTTTACCTCCAATGGCATTGTTATTAAATAAATTATCGATATCTCATAGAGACGAAGCTATTATATTATATGAGAAGTATGGAAATATGGGCATTACAGATATCCATAGATGACGACAGCGTAGTTGTAGTTATTACTCGAAGTGTTTCTACATGGTAGCATATGTACTATATGCAAAAATTTGATAGATATGGAGGTGATTGGGTGGAATGGAGAACGTTACATTGTATAAAGTGATCACTTAAGCCAGCCGAAGACAGGTCGTAAGCCATGTAATACCCATACTTCTATACTTCCCGTATAATATAATATAATAAATAGCTTTGTTTCTATGAGATATCTATAATTCGTCTTAGAAACAGATTTAAATTAGATTTTAAAAATATGTTTCATTATTTTAAATTTCATTTAAATGTTTATTGTAACTAATGTAAAAATTCGACTTTCAGTGGGTTTCTCGGCAGAATCTCTCGCGACACCCTGTCAACCCCATGTAGCCCCCCTCAAGCCTTCCTGGCCATTCCATTCAACGGCCATGAATCAAATTATAAGAATTTTGGGGAACTCCGCAATACCCTCCTATGACCATCTCGGTACGGTATTACACGGTAATCAACGATTTCAACATTCTGTTTCTATCGCTGAGATTATCATAATGATGTGTGTACACAGTTGAGACATTGGTCTCATGTCTCCGAGATTTGATTATAAAGGTCGGTGTGTCGATTGATCATTCTGCTCAGCGTACAAAATACAATACACAACGAATTAATGAGTCACTTCGCACTAAACTCCGTACATCTCATATATTAGTATATGTGTTTATTTATTAATTAAAATAAACATACACGTATACCATATTTGAGTTTAATTGCAAATATAGAGCACATAAATCTTTCAATACAAATTAAATGCATCAATTAGAAAGATACAATCAATCTATCGAAAAAATATTTTACCTGCCGCCAGGATTTGAACCAGAAATCCTTCCTATCCGGGGAAGCACGCTGACCAATGACACCATGTCTGCCTAGTAAATTTACCACAAATTTTCGAACTACTATTTAAAATTGATACACCTAAAATTGTTTTTATATACACAGGTATCTTTCCAATTTATGCATTTAATTTTTATTAAAATACCACAGAACTATGTTTTGAAAAAACTGCGTCTTCATAATAATGAGTTCTCTTTAAAGTGTAAATCTTTATTAAAATTCTTATTTTACTTTTGACGAAAATATCTAACGTATTTAAATATTGATGGGGATGGATTCCTGAATGAATGACTTCACACTTGTATTTGGATAACCCATGTATGTATAATATGATTGAATAATATATCATGTAATATTAAAAACGTACATTATGGTTTTAAGAAATTTAACAGTACGTTGAATCCACACAAATATGACAAAATAATCCATTTTATTTATCACTTAGGTGATTTGGTCATATGAAACGGATGAATGAGAAGTGAATGGTAAAAAAATAGCACCAGAAATAGAAGACGCCCGCGGAAAACATGCCACGACCAGGCACCGATACTGGAAGATGATCCTGTTTTAGAAGTTACAATAACCGGCGAGCTTGTATGAATGTGGATGAGGTGAGAATTGTGTGTCAGGACAGAAGAGTGTGACGCTCTATCCTCTCTACCTATTTCCGTGGATAAACGGGGTGATGGTAAGTAGGTAAGTAAGTTTTCATAGGTTCCTCTTTAGCTAAAACTGATGCGTCTGAGATTTTTCTAATTGTTTTGCTAAATTACAGGTTATATAGTATATTTCTAGCTCTATTTTAGTTAGAAAATACTTACTTATTTTTATATATGTATATTTATTAGGATTATTTTTACAAAAAAGTATAATAGTTTGAGTTTTCTACAAAAATATCACAACGTATCTTATCAACGTTTTATTATAATTAAGTTTTTTGCTGCTGTAGATTTTTTCTCGAGACAACAATTTCATCGATTCTCTCACGTGTACCCTGGAATATGGCAATTTAAATTTTCCATCAATTTACGTTTTATATTAAGAGGCATAAAAGACTGGACCTTTAAAAGGATACCCGACCTCACACATCCCGGCACTCTTCGAGACCCTTCAAAATAGAAGAATAGAATGAAAAAAGGGTCTGTCCTTGCCTAGACCTTTCAGCTCAATGAATCTCGGCAGGCTTTCATTCCAATTGTATGGCCTCATTCATAGCTTTCACTTTACACGCATTTCAAAATTTAACTACTCATACTTTAATGAATTAAACAGTTGAATAGATTTTTTGAAAAAATTAAACTCCGAGTTCGTCAAAATATTTAAAAAAAAAATAAAGCCATTTTTTATGTATATGTACTGTTCCGTACAGGAAACAAGAATGTAGATAAGGGTGGTTCACCGATCTCAGATTTTCTCAACCGGCGATGATGATGATGATGATGATGATTATGAGGTCGAAAGAAATGAATAACAAAAGATGTTCAATATAGGTGCACTACGGCGACACAACACAATCGAGAATGACGTTCCCGCCTGCAGAATACCCTCTTTTATTTCAGTTACATACATTTATATAATATTTTTTCACCATATTTCCATGTACAACATAGCGACAGGCCGCCGCTGTGACGTTTTATTAAGAATGATAGTCTTTGTTTCCAGAAATCTATCTCACGGGTGGTTCTTTTGCGCCACGCCGATGATTACACCTTTAAATTACTGACACGTATCTTATCATATCTTTATTATTTATTTCATTAATTGGCGCCTTCTCGGCGAGTAACTCTGTACGATACATATACTGAAATACAGATCTACATTCAAACATGTATCCATAATATGAGATGATGTTAAAAAAATCAAATAAAATGTCAGTTTTTATTTGTAATATAATATGTACGTCTGCATACCACTAGAGAAACTTCAATACACATTTATAGGTGTAATTATTTTACTTTTAATGGAGCAACGGTAAATATCGATAATAAAAGATAATAACATGAACACATAACAAACGGGAAATGATTTGGGCGAAAACATTTTTTTTCGCAGATTTACATTTCTCTAAGTATGGAAAAGTTTTTGAGTTGTAAATAATATAATATTTACAACTCTTCAATTTTAAATTTAAAAATTTGAGTAGTATATCGCTTGGGTGGTTTGGTCATATGGAACGGATGAATGAGGAGAGAAAAATATGTGGCGTAAGTGTTGATGGCACCAGAAATAGAGGACATCCACGGAAGATTTGGCGCGACCAGGTTAAGTACATTTTATATTTTAAGGTTATGCACCTCTCTGGCCACAGTGTACTCACTGTACTTTGCGACGGTCGACTCGGTTATCAATTACGGAGTGAGTAGTAACGGACTAACTTATAAAACATATATTGATAAAATTAAATAGTTACAATTAAGATTTTTAGAACTTGTAGTTAGTAACAAAACGAAGTGTTTGTTTAAAGATGATTATTATAAATTATTTACAATATGCAAAATCTTACCAGTTGACAAAAAAGTAACATATTGTATAATATAAGAAGAGTTGATAAATAATGTAAATATAAATATTGACTCTCACCATAGCTATTATATCAGATCGTCGGAACGAACCATGAGAGTACCGATCGCGAATACTGTGTACGGTGAGAGAACGAGAGAATATGTTGTGCCAAGAATAATTAACAAAATCAATAAAGACTTATTAAACATTATGAAAAATAAAGTCAGTGATCACTCTAAAATATAAAGTGAAAGAACACATTCTCATTATATTTCCTTTGTGTATTTAATTTTTTTTAAATGTTGATAAAAACTCTTTAATTACTATGTGAAGAGCAATTCTTGCTGTAAAACTGTTTTGCAGTTTGGCAAATATTAAAAAATATAATGTATATTTGTATAATATAAAGTTGATATAAAAATATAAAGATGAAATTTAAAAAAAGTTAATCTACGATAAGATACTGGAAATAGGTCCTGTTAGAGGCCTCAATAATTGACAAGCTTGCATGAGAAAATTTGTGAGTGTGGATGAGACGAGAATTGTGTCAGGACGGAAGAGTGTGACGGAAACGGCGTGATTGTAAGTTAGTTAAATAGTTAGATACAAATAAATTTTATTAATTAGATTTTTTTTATATGATTTAACCATTGGGATAGCGAGAAAATATGAAATAATGACATTTTAAAACATAATTGATTTAAGTGTTATAATTATTTTTTTTAAATATCACTCGGGAATTTGACTTATTTTTAGATATTTATATTATAAAAGCCAGATTACTTTGTTAATTCATTTGTACATAATGTCGTCATTAAATCATCAAATTTATCTTCGTTAAGTAGTTGAAGGTGTAGTACATTTTTATTAAATATTGAAAATATTATTGTGAAGAAAAAAAAAAATTAATGTTTGAAGGTTGTGATAAAAATCTACAGATATATGGAAAGTTTGTGTAAAAGAGTTACTTTTTCCAAATTTCAGTGATAAAAAATCATGATTTGAATATATCAAATTTTTATAGAATTTAACTAGTTATGTAGGTTAATTAATTTTCGACAAATGGAGAGACTCTGCGAAGAAAGATAGAACTATCAGTGGCCCCGAGTAATTGACACAGCTCAGGACAGAGAGCGGTGGAAGAGTACTGTTTAAGAGTTAGGTCTTCGAACCGATTGGGAATAAGAAAGATGTAGTAGAAGAAGAATAATAATTATAAAATAACACGTACAATAATTTCAAATGTTATAATATATTCCGCACTTTCTTTTACTTACGTAGTATGATGTATGAATACTTCTCCCTATTCGTAAAGAATTAAAAAGTTTATACAACAAATTAGGTTTAATCATCATTAACAAAATGTACCTGTTAGTACATCTACGAAATTATAAAATGAATAAAAGGTTTAAACGTAAATATATAATGTGGAACGATTTAAGGTGAGCAAGACAATTTTTCGGATGGTGATGGCCTATGATAAATGACCTGTCCTGCGCAGACTATAATAAATCACCCCCGAATGTAATTCAGAAAATGCTCTATACAAGTACAAAAATAAAAATATAAAAACAAACCCCAATTCACGTGAGCTCGACGAGACTGAAAGTAAATGGTAAAAATAATAATTTCTTATCCATTTACAGATATTCAATGATTTTGGTCAATCACGCAGAAACAATAGAGATGTTAGGTTCCTAAAAAAGGCTTTCATGTCAGTCACGGCCAATTTATTTCTGACGGGTGGCTGTTTTATTAATACCATTTATTATTAATATTTGAGGTATCTTTTTGTAATTTCTTTAAGACAATGGTATTTTGTGTATTACGCTAGGTAAATGCGATACAAATATATTTAATATTGTGATTGCGCAGAATACCAATATCAAATTTATATAAATCAGAGATAAATAAGTAAGATGAAATATTTATACATGCGTATTCTAAAAATATATTTAAAAATAATATTTTATGTTCCTGTAGTTAATATAACCAGGTTCATATTTATTTTAAAATATACTAGGAATTTGGCCAATACATTTTTTTTTTGATAATAATTCAAGTACATTTCGGTATTTCAAAAACATCTTAGATATTTATAATTAGTTATTTTGACGCCTACTGCATCAGCTCATGTCACCCACGTTCTCGCGTAGCATTAAACTGTACAAAAAAAAAATTAACTTGGTATCTTTAAAAAAATTCAACAAATACATCGGGAATTAGTGCCAACTTTAATTTAACAGACAGAAAATATCTAAAATAAAAGAGAATTAAATGGTAGACAATAATTATTAAGCTCAATCTGTTTGAAAATATTTGTACACTTAATAATTATATTTATCGTAACTGGAATTTATTGGCATTTCAAATACGATTGTTTAATACAATAATTTTGTCTTATTGCTCCAATTTGAGCTATCTTAGGATGTAAATAAATAAGATGTTGTCGAGAGTGAAGTATTAGCTATTTGAATAGAAAAGCCTTCTAAAAATGTCCTCGTATCCGGCAGGCGAACGGAGCAAATAAATTACACTTCCTGTGCAATTTTTCTCTCACTTCCTGCCCTTTTATGATGGCAGTTTGGCGGCAAAACGTCTGTCAACTGTTTTATTGTAGCAGTAAATTTATTTCAAAACGATTTAAAATACAGTTTAATTAATTTTTCCACGAAAGAGAATAATTTTAATCAAAACTAATTAGAACTCAAGTGAACAGCAGTATTTATTATCTATATCAAATTATTGACAAAAATTAGAGGTATACTAACGATAGCTTTATTTCATTCATCGCAATATTTTTTAAAGATTTTTTTTGTTATACGTCATGCATTAAAAAGAAAAATGTGTAAGATATCAGCGCGTCATTTCAAACCAAATATGCATACAAAATGAGTGATTTTATTTCTCTTCAGTACTTAGTCGAATAATTTTGTGACGAATTATACCAAAGTTTATCGTTTTCATTACTACAGTTGATAAGAAAATTAGATGTTACGTAAGAGTTTTTAATTTTGGTGACGAATTTATTACCAATAAAATTATAGACAATAAAAACAAAATGTTTACGTAAAAGCATATAAAAAAATTATATTATTAGTATATATTGTAGATTGTATTAAAATGTGAAACTTGATGGAAAAATGTGTATGTTAACCACTAAATCATATAAAGTAGACATGAAAAGATAATGATATACTCAATCATATAAAGTAGACATGAAAAGATAATGATATACTCCATCATATAAGATAGACGAATAGACAATGATATACTCAATCCCACAAGATAGACATTAATAGACAATGATATACTCAATCCCACAAGATGGACATTAATAGACAATTATACACTCATTCACACAAGATAGACATGTACAGACAACGTAATAGTTTCCCTGCACTATGATGTAAATCCATAGTTTTCCTATAAAAAAATCTACTGAGAACGTTATACGTTTTGTTATTTATTGTCAGTTCAATTCTATATATTATTTTTATTTCAACTAACCTTAAATTCTTTGCTTTCCTTGATCCTGAGTTGCGCACGCATGATGTCGCCAGATTTTGGTTTACCCAGTAAGGCGACTTTCTCTTCTTCCGTTCTTTTATCGGGGTGTTTACTTTCAGCTATCGTCGCCAGGGTCGCTAATTCATCTGAAAATGTTTACAATATTTATAATTTAATTTATTTCTTCCAAGCACTCGAAACCAAGGAAATGATTTTTCTCAAGAACATAAATTTTTTTTTTCCTTATTTATTGTTTTCTCCTCAATAATTACGTGCATCAAAATTATGAATTTAATGTTTACTTTCATATGAAAAGACAGAATAGCTGAGATAGCTGTGTTATGTAAAATAAGATGAATTTGGTGGTCTTCAAGAACCAGGATCGAATCCCCATCGCTTGATTTCTAGGTGAGCACTAGACCAATCAAGCATATCAATATAAATATGAATATTAATAGTGTATGTAATTGTCAACAATATTTTTTTATATCTGTATGTTCTTCAAAGATATATTTTCTTTACCTACTAATACTTACACATAAAAATAATGAATTTGGGTTAAGAAAGCGTAAACCAACCCACAACCAATCAAAACATGTGCAACATACATAAAAACACGTACCTTAGATGGATTTTTTAAGAGAACAAATTCTTAAATCAAAAACAAAAGTCAAACAAAAGCACATTTCATAATGTAAAAAACAGATTTAACAATTTTTTAAAGCATTATTTCAAACCTTCAATCTGACTCCCAAGCCGTATAAACAGTTAGTATAGTTTTTACTTATTTTTTATAAATTATACATAGAGCTCACAATGAAACATGCAATATGTACTTCTATTTCATTTTATATCTAGGTCCAAAATCAAAGTAAAATTTAAAACCATTTTATGATAAAAACAATAATTTCTAGTTTTCTATGAGAACATTTAGTTAAATCACAAAATATTCAAGCAAATTAGTTGATGTTAAAAATACATTTAGATGCTTTCATGGGTTGAAGAAAAAAAATCATTGTAAAAGAAACATATACAGTGGAACCTCTTATAGCGAGACTAATTCGATCCAGAATCTTACTCGTTATGTGAAACACTCGTCAAGCGAAACAATTATTTCCATATAAAACAACGTAAATGACAATAATGCGTTTCCCGCCAAAAAAAACAATTTTTATGTTTTTAACGTTTATTCTAATTATATTACATACTTATACATTGTTAAGGAGCGTAACAAGCTGGAATGTTTCCAATGTTTTCGTTAATAGTGTCGCCTTGCAATTGCTTTTCGTTTATTCATATGAGAAGCAACCTTTCAACACCATCAAGGTAACCGTTTCGTGGATATTCTTGACATCTATCTTCTTAGTTTTGTCCTTGTTCTTGAGGATAGTGCAAATCGTTGATGTAGACCGATTGTATGTGCGCGCTAGATCAGCCACGCTCACGCCTCGTTCTCGCTTTTCAATAATTTTACGTTTCATTTCTACAGTTATTTTTATTCTCTTATGGCTGCCTTCTTCAGGGACATTTTTTCAAGGGTTATTAAACTTTGCACAATATAAATTATAAATAATGTGTGAACACAAGTTTGGAAGAATGTGTGATCACATGCGATACTGACGCGCTAGCGGAACGAATGCTAACCAGAGCCTGACGCACTGACGCGCTAGCGGAACGAGTGCTTACCAGAGCCTGACGCACTGACGCGCTAGCGGAACGAGTGCTAACCAGAGCCTGATGCATTGACGCGCTAGCGGAACGAGTGCTAACCAGAGCCTGACACACTGACGCGCTAGCGGAACGAGTGCTAACCAGAGCCTGACGCACTGACGCGCTAGCGGAACGAGTGCTAACCAGAGCCTGACGCACTGACGCGATGGTACCGGCTCACAAGTGAGTGATGTGAAGATGAGACTTCCCCACTCATGCGAAATGTCGCTCGTTAAGGGAGCGTTTTTTCCAAGATCTGTTTTGCTCGTTATGCGAATTACTCGTTATGGGAGGTGCTCGTTATGAGAGGTTCCACTGTAATTATTTTCATTCATTTTCTACAGTCCCTGGCTGATGTTTATATCCTGCAAATAGACAGCTGCAAATAAAAAAAATTAATCTTATGAAATTATTAATATAAATTTAAGTGATATATTATAATATATCTATTTAAGAATATTTTTTTAAATAATGATAAATACACCTAGAAAGATACACAGAAAAAATCTATCTATCGAAAATATATATTGTCACCACCGAGACTTATTCCCGGAACATTATATATCAGGCAGACAGCTTTAATGAGCCTGTAAATTGATGTCAAAATTCATCTACATATGTTTTGAAGTGAGAAATCTATTTTTTCCTTAATATATTATAATAATATAAAATATTGTTATTTACCATTTTAATTTAATTTTATGAACATGTTAAATCTGCTGTATATAAGAAGTATTATTTAAAATACTGGTACATCTTATCCGACACAGCAATGATCCGATATCCTGAGAACGGTGACTGCTGTTAATAGGGTTACCGCTACGGAATAGACATTTAAGATATCTCGGTTAATTTATTTATTTTAAAAAATAATGTGTATAAATATATTCTCACACAAAATTTATTAATTTAATTTGAATTTTCTGATTATGATATTTTGATCCACTTATATCATGACAATTTTCCATCGTGATCATTTATTTTAAAAGTAGAATGATAATTTTATAGAAATCTATTTTCAAAGTTTCTAAAATTAAAAAAAAATGAACATAGAGTGGAATTGTGTAAAAATTCTTAGTTAGTAATTAGTTAGTTTCATTAAATTTATAATAATGTATTGTTGCCCTCGATACATTTGTGTATAAATACTATTTATAACTTTTAAACGAAGACAACCATTACGGTAGTGAGCAGGAATTAATGATGAGGTTAACCTATTAATCATAAAATTGAGAACCCTAAAAATCAGCCTGAGTCATCGTAATATTTGACTGTTTCCTGTAAATCTTGTTTGTTAAATATGCCAGCCTCCCGGAAGTCTTCTAACCGTTAAACGTTTTCCTCGTTAAACCATTTTCATTTCCTTGCGAAATTCAGGTTAAACTGATTGCTGAAAACGGTTTCAAGATGAAATATTTCAAAAGGATCGGGACCAATTGTGTTCATTAATATTCATTATATCTTAATAAAAACACATTTAAAATAAGTCAAGGTATTACCTTTTCCATATTTGTACAGACAGCCCAAAAGCAAATTTACTAGTTAAAAATTAATTTTGTATTTTTATTATTCATATCTTTTATATGATATTCTACATAGCATGGAGTTTTCTACATATACATGAAGCTCGCATTTGTGAAGATAACGAAACATAAAACCAGCTGATATTCATCGCCAAGTGTGTCCTGTTTTGTCCTGATTTGGCGCCAAGTAATTTAGATATTTTCCTTCATCTGAAGCGTTGCAAGCGTTTTGATGACGATGATGAAGACGGAGTACATGCATGGTTTTCATTCCAGGGGGCATCGTTCTACGACGAAGGAACACAAAAATTGGTATCCCGTTATGACAAGTGTCTTGATAATGGTGGCGATTATGTTGAGAAGTAGTTTAAGGTATGTAGCGTTCGAAGAAAGTAAAGTGTTGTAAAAATTATGTTGATTCTTTAAAAAAAATTTCTTACTTAAAAAACGCGCCTCGTATATGTGAAAATTTTTACCATTCATCAAAGCGTGTTAATAAATGATATGGTGTTTTTGATTCGAAAACTTCATATTACGTATTCAAATTACGATAAAAAAACGTTTTACTACATGGTATTAACGAATCATGTTTTAAATTATATTTATAGTTAAAAATATATATCGTGTATTATTTAAATCATTTATACGTCAATCATTTTATTAATCACCCTTATAGATGGATTAAAATCAGTTTTAAGAAAACGAAGCAAACATTTTGAGATATTTCAGTCCCATTTAATCCTAGTCTCTTGAGTCTCTCTTTTCAAAACAGATTTCCAATAATTCAAGTAAAATGTTTATCATAAAGTCCGGGAAGGTCTTCAAAATACGATCAAACATCCCTTTTATACGTACTTCAGATGTAAAATATCTCATCCCTTTCGCGATAAGCGCTTTGGTATTGGCACGCTATATTTTCTAGTGGAAATACTTACAAAATAAATAAATAGACAATGGAACTGAAATATTTTTCAAACATAAAAGTATAAAAAAATAGTTAAATAATTATCGGAATTAAAAAGTTATTCAATAGGATTGCATTTCATAATTTTACAAATTATATAACGATATGTTTCTTGATACTTTAATTTCGGTAATTTTTACTACTACTGTAATACATTAAAATGTAAATAAAAATAATAATTAAAAAAAAAATTAAGGAGTACACATTATTATTGTGAAGTTGCCGTTTTTTCAGAACATAGTTCTGTAATATTTTAATACAAATTAAATTTATCAATTAGAAAGCTATACAGGAAAGTTCAATTAATCGAAAAAATATTTATATACTCGTATATCCCGATAGCAACAAAAATATTTTTTCGATAAATTTAATTTTCCTGTACATCTTTCTGATTAATATATTTAATTTGTATTAAAAAAAAATCAATATATAAAATGTATTCCAGAGAAGAGTATTTGAAAAGAATATAAGTATACTTTGTTTTTATAATTTGGTGATGAAAAGTTTATTTAAATGGTTTCGTAATAATTATATTCATCAACAAATATAATCACTGTAATCACAAAAAAATTGTACAAGACACGTAGGAATTTTGTAAACGTAGGCACATATTTAAATTTAAAAGTTTTAATGTCATCCAGAAAATGGACTAAGAATAGTCAAAATGGAAATAAATGAATGGGTGATAATGAATAATGCAAATAAATGAAAGAGTGAAATTAATAAAAAGGGGATAATAATAAATAAATAATTTTCTTGAATTCCTTCAATTTTGAATTTTTTCGGAAGAGCCCTTTGCGCAAAAGTAAGAGTAAGTATAAAATAGAGTAAGTGTAAAGCGAATAAATATTAAGTAAGACCGTCAGTAGACGACACCATTTAGAGTTTAAAGATAGATGACAAGGATAGCCGTATTTAATCAGAGTACACAAATTAAATTACTTCGTATTTCTCCAAAAATCTCTTCGTTCTATATAAATATCTTTAAATCTACTTTGTTTCTGATTTTCCACTCATTCTAAATTTAGGTTTTTATTGTCAAATAAATCTAGATTGTTAAATAAAAATATCAAATGTGTATGTGCAATACGTGGAACAATTTCGTGAAAAGGTTTTCATTTCAAGGAAATAATGAATAAATGTATTACACTTTTATGCTCCGTCATTTAATGAAGAGCTTTTTCATAAAATACAAATTGACCATAAAATAATGGTTTTACGGTTTAATAACCGAAAAAATGTTGCATTGTAATATGTAGTTTTATTTTTAACACCAATAACATAACCAATTCGTTCAACAGTATTAAATTGTTTTAGTGATCAATTTTTCTATTAATTAAACTATTATATTCATCAACGCCATCATTATCATAACTGCGTATATATTATAACGTTATATAATAATATAAAGATTTTTCGGGTTGTTTAAATAATTTTGAAAGATACTCGATTAAAATAACTATGTATTTACTACAAGTGGTATTAAATTAATTTTGGTCTCTTACGATTTAGTCGTATTAGATATGATTTTGACCGAATGACTAATTTATGAATGAAATATAATGAGTAATTAACTTATTTTTATTTATTATCTTTGTTTTATTAACCACTTAATTGAGTTTTAATACTTTAATAGTTTAAAGTTTACTTTAATAGTTCTGTTCCTAACTCAATTTTTTTTTTTTAAAATTAGATTCTGGTAAAAAAACAATAATATATGTTTTAGTTAGTTATGACATCCCGAAGAAGAAAAAGGCATTTTTCGAAACCGGTAGATGTATTTAAACTGAATTAAGTGCTTAATAAAACAAATATAATTAATAAAAATATGAATTTTAACCACAAAGTTAATATTGCTAATTTTAAAAATAGTATTTAACTTCATTAAACGATGCATTATCTCGCATCTGTGACCCTACTGTACTGTAGTCTGCACAATATGACCCTGTGAATAGACAAAAAAGGCTGCAAAATAACTCCAATCGTCTCGTACCACTCTTGTCACTGGACCAATCTCTCCATTATTCCAAGAATGCGTGTGGGTGGTACTGTGCAATACCACCCACACCTTAAGCAATCCCACGCACAGGACTCTTTCCAACCCAAGAAACCATCCACCAGACGCCATTCTCATAACGAGGGATCACCAAATAAGAATACTAAGAAAAATAAGATATGATTATATTATTACTTTACAAAGCGAAATTGTTTCTCGTTACATCAAAGAAATACACTAAAAAAGCTCACGAATCAACGCATCTATTTAGTAAACTAATTGAAAGACGCTCGTTGGGAGTTCTACCGACCATTATTTTAATTACTTTCAGACCAGTTGACCGACAAGCCTGCCACTGAACTAAACTCTCCCTCAATTATTCCACGTTTTATTAAAGTTGACTGGTGAAATAAACTTTCGAGGTAATGACTCTCAAACCCCGCCGACGACCCATTAGGTCTCGACATCCCCGATGGTAAATTATTTCATTTGTACTCCCCTTCGGGGATGCCTTTAGGTGTAATTCATTATTCAACTACCGACCAACAACTTTATTATATTTGCAATTCCGAGTTTGTGAGGCATCTTATAAATTAATTTTCTAGACATTTAAGATGTTTGAATTATATCTTTAATGTTTCTGATGTTCGAGTTACAAGAACTGGAAACTTAACAGACGATCTAGGAATACTTAGGATCGGTTGTGTGATCAGTGGTAAACTTATTACTGTGGTAATTTTTTATTTCAGTAACTTTTTACTAACGCCCGTGGTTGAAATCGTTTACGGGTTGTTCGGAACGTCAAATTTTCCATTGTCAAAACATAGATGTGATGTCTATAGGCGCGACAAATAATCATGAAATATGCTTTATTTTATGCATTATCTATGGATTATTTCGCCTCAGCGTTCGAAATCTGTCAGTTTTGTGGTAAATTTTTTTCGTAATATGTGTAATATTAATTGTCGTATACCGCAACTTTCAACGTATCAATGTGTCAGATGACTTTTGGAACAGCTGTGAAAAGTCCGCCATATTTAACTATCGATTTTCGTTTTTACTATCGGATATCGTAGAGTAAAATGTGTTTACTACGGGATGTACTTTTGAGAAGTAAATATTTTTTTATCGACGATCGTACAACCCGTTTCTGTAATTTTTTTGTATTATTTTGTATCTAACGACGTGCAAACAAAACATAAAACATCATGTAGATATGACAAAGAGTTATATGTACTCAATAATAAAAGTGTAAACATTTAAATACTTTTATTTATTATCACGTACATATTATATTTTTTTACTTACTGTAAATTTTGCTTCTTAATTCTTTTTTGGTTAAATTTACATAAACATAATTGTAACGTATTTAGTCGCGACACTGTATTGTAATTTGTACCATTTGTGCCACGACAATAATCGTACAGATTCCCTGAAGGTTCGGTGAAATGTCGGTAAGTCGATACAATAAGATGTGTTATCTTGAGAACTAAAGAGTATTGAAAGAGAGCGCAACTACGCTTTCAGCCTATTTTAAAACCTCCCGGCTCCTCACTCCGCGTGCCTCCACTTGGCACCGGTCAGCTTTCTCACACACTCTCTCATCTGTCACCAAGCTGACACACATACATACATGCAACTTTGACAGATGTCAAATATATCACAATAATTAAAAGTCAGATACTGCTGCACGCTTCTCTCCCGATATCTAGATCCAGGTAGGTTAACAAATAGGAATCTAAAGAATATAAGGAATCTTTTATATTAAATATAAACATAGAAATAAAAGTAGAATTTTATTTACTGTCATTTTATAACATTCAAACCTCAATCAAAAATGGTTCGAATGCACAGAACATGACAACTGCAATTGTGAATTACTCGAAATGACTTGTGTCGAGTTAAATTATACAGCTATCCCAACATTTTTTAAATTTATTGTTTATTTTTATCGATTGTTTTAAAATCAGTTTTACATAGAAAAAAATTATGAATTGAACAAAAATAAATTTTCAAAGGCAGTATAATAATATTAAAATGAAAATAAAAAACATTTGTAGGTGTATAGTATTGAGTAAAAAATACCAGATATATATATCGATAATATGAAGTCAATTTGATCCTCGATTCATATGAACAGCATATTGAATAACTCGACTACCCGCGTCATCGAGCACAACCACTTGAATATCTTGCTCGAGTGGATTGCCGGAAAATTGCTCGCCCACAGTTGTTCGCCAACAATTGCTCGCCTGGAAAGTTGCTCGCCACACAATTGCTCGCCAGGAAAGTTGCTCGCCAACAATTGCTTATTGCCTTTTCAGACCTAACCTAACCTAACCTATATATATATACAATATAATAAGCGGCTGTCATCCTAATATGTCAAGAAAAAAATATCGTGACTATGCGAAAAGGATAGAAATAATTGTTAACGATTATTCAAATAGAACATTAATCAAATTTCTGCGTGGCATAGCTTAAAATTATAATTTTTGAATATTTATACATATTTCTCTTGTATATGAATTATTGTCACTTAACGGATGTAATATTTTGGTTATTACATGTAAAAAAAGAACTAAAACATCCTATCACGCAATTGGCGAGGAACTTTCTCGGCGAGCAATTGTGTGGCGAGTATAAAATCACTTAACACATACTTAATTCATAAAAATTATATTTGATTTATCGTCACAGGTTTTTATTATCTTTCCAGTAAAAAAAAAAATATATTAAAAACCAACACTTTCATTTTCATTTCACAGAAAATGTAATTATACAACTTTAATGACAACTCATTTACAATTGATACTTTATTATAAGTAAAATATTATCTCAAATTTAGGAGAGAAAACTCCATTGTTGTTGGAAGAAAATATTTTGATGCGGTACCTACCTACTGTGAATTACATTAGTAATTAGTAATCGACATTTACTTACTTACTTACTTACTAATCATCTCGCCGTTTCTCCGCGGTAGTAGGCAAAGAGAATAGAGAGCCACACTCTTCTATCTTCACACACAGTTCTCGCCTCACCCACATTCACAAATCTTCTCATATAAGCTCACCGATTATTGAGGCATTTAACAGGACTAACCATACATCAACACTTGTGTCATATATCTTCCTTACCATTCTCTTCTCATTAATCAGTTCCACATGACTAAAGCGCCTTTGTGATCCTTTCCTAATCTTTCTTTAACTTTATCTACCACACATATGCCTAAATGATCTCGTTTCCACTGCATTCAGTCTACTTTCGTTCCTCTTCTGCACATCAGTGTCGGTATTTACAAGATAATTATTATGTCTCAAAATGCGTTTAAAATGGCATATTACTTTTTTAAATAATTCCAATTTGAACAAGATACAAGATACCCCGGATCGAACTGTGGAAGGAAATCTATTATAACTAGAATTCGTTTATTTCTTCACCAAAAAAGGACAAATATTATTTTTTACATGAAAAATAATGTTAAGTGCAAGCTAGTTAGTTAAGTATGATTTGTTTATTCATTTAACTTTCAATTGGCTGTGTTTACGCGTCTTGTTACTTAAATTGGCCCCACTGGGTTTCTTGGTTTATTTTAATGTACATGTGTGTGTGTGTGTGAGTATTGCCTCCCTTTTTTCGGAAAGCTAAGAAGACAATAACCGACGGCGTCTTTCAATTACATTCCGCTCTTCGACCAGTCCAGCCGTCCAAATAAACCATCAGTGCGCACTTTGTTCGGTCGAAATCTAAACAATACAACCCAGCTAAAAGGACAACAACATCGGACCAGAAAGACAGCAAAAGTAAAAAGTTAGTGCAGTTCATATATCATTTGTGTGCTTATTGTTAATCGGAAACCTGGGAACCAGCTATCGTAGGCATTTACATAGACAGGCTGTATTATAAATTATCATGCTTTAAATGTAGCTAATTATTCATTCACCAGTGTTCCGCATTTTTCTAAACCGTCAACACTTCAAAAGTTATAGTCTGTATATTCCCGTTCTCCCAGAAAGTGATCCCTCCAGTTCTCTCCGTTCGCAAACTCTACTGACAATATAAATGTATCTTCGACCACCATACAGGTTATAATAACATCGCATTTCTCCATCCACTTGATTTGTATTATTACCTTTCATTGTCATTGTAAATCTTGATTTTGTATATCTATTTGTAATTTCACTTCTCCATAAGATTTTATGATTAAAATGTATTCCTAAACCGGAGCACTCCACAACGAGGAAGTTCTGATCAAACTTTCTCACATAATAAAATCATACCTGACCAGCTATAAACTACATAAACATCTCATTTCAATTTTTCTTGATATTTCAGGCTAATATTTATTACAAAAAAATTATATAATTAGACTCGGTCGAGTATGATCTTAATGTCCATTCCGTGTACCCACAGTGTTCATGTAAAGAATTAATCTTGTATAAGTCAGTCCTCCCTTATGGAAAGTTTTTACTCTGTATAAAATACACTGGAATCTGCCAAGTGAGATGTGACGGCTTCGACATCGCACACGCAGAAACACCAAGGTATGTTCTCTGGTATGTTTATATAACAATATGTGATTTTCCAATGTAAACCTTTTATTTTTGTTCAAATTTTCGCCACCACTCTATTTCACTTTTATGTTGTCTTTGTTTGTTCACATCCTTTGTTACTGAATATATGTCATTCCGAACTAAATGTACATCGACCTTTTATTTCGATACCCTGACCATAAGCATATATTGAGTTGAATCTCGAGCAAACCTGAGACAAAAGAGAAGTGTTCCATCCGCAGAGCAAGCAAACATCCATCAACTTCCAAGGCAGGTCTTGGTGATCCTAATCAAGATCTGTTACTGTTCTAATATAATTTAAATGCATATAAAAGAAGAAATAGAAGTTTTCGTTACATATCTTGCGAACCGAAGAGTATTGAAAGAGAGCGCAACTGCGCTTCCAGTGTCTTTTAACCCTTCCCGGCTCCCCACTCCGCCCACTTGGCACCGGCCAGCCTTCATGCATACTCTCTCATATATCACCAAGCTGCCACACACACACACACGCATACAACTTTGACAGATATCAAATATCTCGCAAGAAACAATTTAAAATTTCCTTCAATATAAAAAAGGGTAAGAGATTTAATCAAAGAGAACGTTGCATTTGTCACATTATGTTTTGAAATGGTGATATAAATTCTCGTGAACAATGCTTCTCGACAGCTTGATTAAACATTAGATGAACACTTACCTAGTTAGAGAGCTGCTTGATTAATAAACTTGCCTACCCATAACTCAACACCCTTATTCCACGTGACGTTAATGCGTTTAACTAACAACGTAAAAACCGGATATGAGTAGGTCGTATTCCCTGAAAAAGCAATCTTTGTAATTCTGACATTTATGTCATAATATCATTTGTATAGACCGATTTTACTAAAGATAATGTTACATTGAAAAATTAATTAAATATTGATATCGTATATCAATTATATATTTGTTGTAACGTAGTTGGTAAGGGTGAACTATGTGTTTTAAGAAATTTTTGATTACAACTACATATATTATTTACTACTGACAATAGTGTTTTTTGAGGTAGTTTTAAATAGTTAGTTTTACGTGATCAAAAATAGATTTAATTTTTATTTAGAATTCATAACTGATATTCTAAATAATATTCTAGCTGTAAGCCATGACCGCTTTACAAAATTATCAGTCTACTTGATTCAAAAATGTTCCTTTGCATACTGACATAGAGCCTTTTATATCCATTGAAATCTTTATTCTCTCGCTTGAATAGCTTTTAGAAACCTCCATCAATATTTATCCTATTCATCTTTAATTCAAGTCCATGGTTTTTCTTTTTTAAATGGCGCTTTGATGGTGGATTTAAATATTTACTAGCAGTAAGCAATAGGCGACAGCCGATTTCATGCTGCTAGACCCTGCGCACGTCTATTATGGCCGTCTCGCGGCCAGGGTTTCCGTAAAATCTATATTACTTTATCAATGCACCGTGTAGTTCATGTAATGCAACAAAATATTAGTAAAATGATAACCATAAAAATAAATTCACTTAAAATCTAAAGTGAATACGATATCTTAATAAGTGAAATCTATTGCACGATGCAGAAAGATTGGAAATGAATATATTAATTTTTATTTTTTGCTAATCTGTGCTACCATCTAGCGGGTTTTGATATTGACTATGTTGGTATTCTTAAACGCTACTTCGGTATTTGAAAATGACACTAACATATGCAGATCCAATAGCGACGAAGCGCAATCATATTAACGTCATAATAACGACGTCAATAGACGGATTACGTTTTAAGTTAACAGCGTTTTAACTTTACTCTGGCATCTAATCCAGCTGTAATAAATATTATATTAAGTACCTCCATTCTTTTGAAATGTTTTGTACTTGTTTGTCAGAACATTCAATCTTATTTTTAGTATAAAATTTAACCTCTTAACATATTTTGGTTATTTAAAAAAAATAAAACTTAATCTGTTAATTAAACTTAATCATTAGATTTATTTAAAAAGGAAAAATAACACTTTCTCTACGGTTGGAGCCATACTGTACTATGTCGTTGAATCTTTTTATCATATTTGTGGATGTTTACGTGAAGCATTTCGCATCGTCTTCTAAAAACAGCCATTTGGTGTCATCTAAGGATACTATTCTGCTAAGCTGAGCTTCATCATCCTGTTTCCATGAATTTGATTCAATATGAAAAAAATATTCTTCCTCAGCAAGTGTTCATTTCTATTCGACAATAAAACTGAATCGTTTCATTTATTTAAATTATTGATATATGCTAATAAACGTTTTAATATTTCACGTAGGTTTATTAAAACTTTTGAATATTATTCTTCGTAAATGAACCTACCATTAGTAGCATAATTTTGAACACATGAAGCGAAAACAATTATGACTTAACTCTATTAAAGTATTTCAACATTCTTGGTGTTTAATGTGTTGATGTTTTCTCCAATATTTGAATAAATAATAATATTAAAAATTGCAGTTTTTATGCATAATACGATATTAATATTACTTAAATATTTTGACACTGAAATCAAATAATTCTTAAACCAATATGTATACTGAGAAGTTAAATTTCATCTTCAAAGTTTGAACTTAATTGTAAAGTCAACAACTTCCACAATGATCTTTTGTGACAAAGGTTTATAAGGTTTTATCGCGATCAATTTGTTATCCTATATAATAACAATAATTAATTCATGACACAAACATGAATAATTACAATAAGTACTGTATAATTTTCGTAAACATAATGGGATTCGTGATCTTCTCGACAAACAGTTAAAAAAATAAAACGGCCTTGGCACACAGGGGCAATCTCAACGTCGTTCCTAGATCTTCGACCTGGATTTAGAGAAATCTCACGTCCACGTGATGATAGTATAAGGATTAGAATACGCTTAACTTTGGCTTAATGCGCGATTCTTATTTCTAGACTATTAGCTTAAATAAAGTGCAGAGTACTTCAATTACTGACCCAAATTTTTTTTTATCATTTTATTGCCTGTCATAACTTGAATATTTTAACTAACTTACCTTCACGCTTTTTCCCTGCGAGGATAGGTAGAGGATAGAGCCTAGCACTATTTTATCCTGATACATAAGTCTCGCCTCAACTACATTCATATATCTACACCAAGTTATATAAAGAGTGTTGATGTAGATATTCATCTCAACTCTCATCACTTTCATCCCCCTCATAACCATGATAACAAATTTGATGAAGCTGTGTTTCAAAGCAATTTTTTACTGTACGAAAATTTATACGGCGCATGAGATACGCCAACAATGGCAAAAAATATTAAAAGTCGGGGTGTGCACTGCATACAAGCAAAACAGCTGTGCATCACTAAAAATTCTCCGATAATAATAAATTAAATAATCTTTATATTATAAAAAGACTATACAATTCTAACCGTTATTACCCGGATTATACCCATGACTATGAAGTAACCCACGAGATTTGTCGTGAGTTATTTAGAAAAATGCGAACTTCATGTACACGCTAGTCGGCAAACCGTCAATACGTACGCGTTGTTTGCATGTAATTTGTGTGTTCAATCTCCAAGATAATCATACTGAATTAAATATTTCCTTACTGAATACGTTGGCATCTTTACGTCTACGAATTTCCTGTATTTTTCAAACAGTTTGTGCTTAACCTTTACCATACCATGATATAAAATACCCGAACGCAGCCATACTGTCAACTCGTGTTACCGTAAATAACTGTTAGAAAAAATGTTTTTATTAGGTTAAATGGCTTTAATGGCACGAATTTACTCTAAATATTGAGCATTCAATTTTGAAAAAAATATTAATAACATAATTTAGAGCATTCATTAAGTCCTATATAATGTGTCCTTCCTTCTTATCTCTCTTCATTTAATTAGTGAGAAAGAGACAATTATATTTGTATGTTTGTTGTTCTTTTCACTGTGAAAATAGTGTGTAATCTCTGTCTTTCATATCACAAATTGTATTTTTACCAACGTATTAATTTTACAACGGATTGAATGGAAAAAATAATTGTTTTTGTACGATTCCCTTTTCATAATTGGTATTTCACTAGTCATTCCTAAGCGCTAATATTTTCTTCAGGATTATCTAAAATATGAATTTTATGTTGCATGTATTTACCGAAATATTACAAGTTTAATTTTGATGGTAGACCCGTGTTACTGCATGGTTTGGGAAGGGTTAATTCTGTTGCATTCGAAAGGGTTACTAAAAATTAAAACTGCACGGAATGACTTTTACTTGACGGACTAAAAGTTTTGTTCTCATAGTGTAACCAACTTACGATTCCAACGTCTATCCATATTTCTGTGTTGGCGTAGATAAAATTTATAGGTTATAATTTATTATCTGTCAAGCGAGCGAATTTGCATTTTTCTCGATATTATAGTTAGATTATTACTAACATTAAATAAAACGTTAAAATAAAATAATTTCTATTATGAGTTTCGGCTATGCTAATTTATAAAACTATTTATTTAAATAAATATTTTTGAACAATGTTAATGAAACATTTTAAATCCGTTGTCCGAAGGAGAGATCGTAGAATATTTCAAGCAATAAAAAAATGTACTTTTTTATAAAGTAATAAATTTAGTTAGTTAATAATTATTCCAAATTAAAATTGATAGAATTGTTCATTACCTTTTGTATACTTAGTTAACACCATCGGTAACAGCGTAACCTAAGTTTGTCCTACTGTATGCCACTGTTGAAAGCATAATCCTCTACATATAAAAGACTATAAACATGATTTAATTTATTGACTCTGTGGTGTGAACTGACCTTTGGAGTTACTCTCGAGGAAAAAGTTTCACCGTGAACGCAGTCCTAAAATATTAATTGACAAATATTATGTGAAAATTTTAAATCTTTTTACATTTTTCATTGTGACTATATTTGTATACCTTGTCCAAAGGTCACTATGGCAACACGACCCATCTGGTCACCGTGAAGTTGAGAAATGATAAATGGTCTTTAGGTCAATGTTCCTTTATTACCGCCCCGTACCCTTTTCAAAAAATCACGTTTTTGTAAAAAAAAAAAAATGGAAATTAATATATATTTAAAATAAAAATGTATGTACGAGTATATAAAGATAAATAAAATATAAACTTACTTAATAATACTTTGAAAATATACTTATTATTTCTCACGTACAATTCCGTAATATGTATCATAATATATCAAAGATTTTCACTTCGTTTGAACCATTTTTAAATATTTACATATATCTACATAATAATTGATTTTTTTTGGCAAAGATAGATATAAGTATTCGGATTTTTTCATCATTTTTTTTCTCTCTAAAATCGGCACCATGTTCATTAAAATAATTAACTATAATTTTTTATAAAAGAGCGTTTCATAAATATTTTATTTAAAAATGGTAATGGTATCGCACACCATACACGGAAATTTATTTTCCTTGTTTTTTAATGAATTTATGGTGTCACACAACTTGTCAAAAATATAAACATTTGCATGCATACACGGTTTAGTAAGGAAGAAGTTAATGCACCATTGAAATTCTACAAAGCAGACGATGAGAGTTTCTCCATGTGTACCAATTAACAGCCGAGCGCAACACTGCCAGTTGAGTGCGCACTCACATCTGGATACAATTAATTTTTGAGAAGTTTATCCATAACTTTAGAATTACATAACGACAGTGTGCTAGTAATAGCTATATTTTTGACGTTGTACAAAATATTTTATTTTAAATTAGATTTAAATATCAATCCTATTCCTAGTGTTGATGCAAGTCGAATATTTATTCCATGTCCCTTTCGTTCATCCGATAATCTGTACCTGTCCCGCTATGGCCGACTCATTACTTGCGATTTCGCCGACGGGGGGACAGATTGCGCTCAGACCGCGAACTATCAAGATCTTGTGCCTTTTTTTTTGCCGTCTTACATCCGCGCCGTGCGTAACGCTAGGACCGCGAAGAGGAAGTGTATTAAATAGTTCCGGAAGTGCAGTGATCTCTCGGTTTGGCACACCAAACGCGCTCGTCAACCGTAGGTGAAGATGATACTTAACCCAGGACTTTAAAGCAAGGTAGGCCAGATCCATCTGCCCTTATGTGCCTTCAGACTTCTAATTCGGGTTGTGTCAACTGATTAATATTATTCTCGATACAGTCCACGGGATCTTATCCCACCAAATAGTTATAATTTATATTTATTAAATTATGTTTTAAAGGTTACGCAGCTAGGGGAAATATTATTATTATATAAAGGTGATAATATTCTAGGTGAGGTATATTATGTTTGTAGGTATCGACCCCTGCTGAACAGCAGATACCATTTTGGCGAGAATCACAAAGTTTTCCCACTCTCTTCACGTTTATAAAGGGTGTCCAGCGGAAAAATTTCAAGATTAAATTCTAATTGCTCGTTAACCATCAGGGTGAGGTAAGTGGGAGGGGTATTGTTTGACGCGCGTGATTTGTGGATTTGCCAGTCACAATGAGTCACTGGTCGGGAGCGCACCGCGCGTTTGCGGTTGAGAAATATTTAAAGTGCGATGATTCATTGGTCATTTTGGTATTCACTTTAATATTCGAAGAGTAAGTCATGGGCCGAGCACGCAACTAATCTGGTGTTGGGTTCAAAAGTTCAAACAAGAAGGGACAATGGTTAACTATTCTCCTCCGGGACCATCAACATCAGCAGCGACGCCAGAACATGTGGCTTAAGTTCGACGTGAAATTATGCGCAATCCGCGTAAATCGATAAGGAAGATTGCAACCTGTATTGGAATAAAAAAATCAACAGTGCACGTTATTTTGAAAAATAAACTACAGTTTCACCCATACAAATTATAAATCGTGCTGTTTCTCAACGAAAATGACTATTCTTTACGTGAAACCTTAGCGAGAACGATGCTGGAACGTTTTGGAACAGCACGAATGTTTGGAAACATATTGTTTACTGACAAAGCACATTTTCATATCAATGGCTATGTCAATAAACAGAAGCCCCAACAACTCAAGGTAACGCCATCAAAAACGTTTGCATTATCCAAAAACGTGGTGTGCAATTTCTGCCTGAAGGACAAGGCCAGCGAGAGACAGTCATTGCTGACGTCTATTGCCGAATTATCAACGAATTTTCGGTACCGCAACTGCAGCTGTTTTCCGGGTACAACAACAGAAAACAATTTCAGTAAGACGGAGGCACTCCACGCACAGCTACATACTCTTGGCACCTCGATCGCCGGACCTTACACTGTGCGACTTTTTTTGTGGGGTCTTGAGAGAAACGTACGGTATTTAGACGATATTGTGTATAAAACATAAAATCCGCGTCGTTTAACTCAATTTTGTATAAATAAAATGTGAGAATAACATATCATTTATTTTATTTAATATTAAACTTGAAAATTTTCCGCTGGACACCCTTTATGACGGTTTTATAACACTACGCCGGTTAAAGGAAATTAAGGTCCGGAATACTAGAAGCACGCTGCGTTCTTTATGATTATCATCCCTTAAAATTTATTCAAACTCCGCGTCGTATTAAAAATCGTGAGACTAACCGTACTCGAAATGAAATTGAGTTTAAATCTGGTTACAAAACGTATTTTCTATAACCAGGAGGTACCATTATTCAACGTGTATTTTGTATACCTTCCCCGCATATTAAATACATGTGAAAGTGTATATTGTAGTCTTATAAAGTGGCAAGTCTGTACGTGACTTGTATAACAGTCCCTTTGAAGGTATTCATATACAGAAGCATCTGCATCTATATACTAAGTTTTTTGTGCTTGTATTTTTAATTTTAGTATGCATTGTATTTTGATGAAGGGACCATCGGTCTTGAAGCATCTTGATAATTTAGTAAATAGTGGTTTAATTATTTATTTAAAAAATACTTCTATCAGACTTTCATTCTTGAGAATGATCCGTGCCAATTTTCTACCAGATTGGACAACCGGAAGTGGGTTAATCTTGGTGAATATTAAGAAATAATTTTTTGAAACGAAAATTTATATGGATTAAATATATTAATTAGAAAGATATACATATAAAATCAATTCTATCGAAAAATATTGTTATTGCGTCACCGGGATTCGAATCTGGATCTCTTTCCATTCATTTTATATGTATATCTTTCTAATTAATATATTTAATTCATACTTAAAATATCACAGACGTATGTTCAGAATAATTACAACTTCACAATAAGAATGTGTTCTCCTAATAAAAAAGTGTTTTAAATATGTAATAAATCTCTAATAAATTGCGCTAGTTCTTAATTCTGAAATGATGTCAGTTGTATGTTCAAGAAGAAAATGTGGCATATAAGCTTACAGCTCATTCTGTAGTAACTTATTATCTTATATACCCACATCTAAAAGAATTGAAAATCTTCGAGTATTATGAAGAAAAATAAATAATAGATCAGAACTATGTGCGAAAATAATAGATTCAAACGATATATTAATTATGTTAATATAAGAAATATTCAAATCTGAACTTCTTCCGAACTGAAAGTAAATATTGCATACATTTTAAAAATATTCCCTCGAAATAATAAAAGCAGATGTCGGCTCAATAGAGGATTATTTTCTATAATGTTACGTTTAATATTTAATGAACAGCAAACGCGAAAGAATATTTTATAGTCTTGACATTGCTCTGTCGGTTGCTGTCTCAGGATAGTATTATATTATTTATATCGCGTTGTTTTTATTGGGAAATTGATATAAAACAGCTCGGAATAATCGATAGGAAATATAAAAACATATATATATATATAGCTACCATCTTGTGCGTGTTATTTAAATGTTAACAGGCTCTCTCCAAAAATTCTATTTCGCTGAATATTATGCATCTACTAACATTTATATATGTCCGTATTGCATTTATTTTCACGGATAGGAACTATTTTGAATATCTTCAATATATATAGTTGATATGAAGTTTATTTATTTTCAAATCTATACATTTATAAAAAAAACTTTGATACATATGTATGGGTTCCAGGAATACCTTAATTGGAAAAATAAATATTTAAGAATAATATCATTTGGCTATTTATTATTTATTAAAAGATTATTTTTTATATTAATTCTCATTAGAGACATTTTTGGCTAAAATCCGCGAGATAGGAATTTTGCGAGACTCGCTAGAATAATTAATCAACTAAGGAATGATTCAATCTTTAAAAAAGCTAAGTAGAAACGAAAAACGGAAAATTTTGCTCGTTCATATTCTAATGGAGTAATAATCCGATAAAACACATTAATGATTCAGAAATTTCTTATTTGACTGGTGTTAACTTCTTGGGTAGCATTCGCCGCGCTTCCCTGCCATAAGCCGAAGTAAAGCAAACCGGTAATGCAAATTCCTCAAAGTAGTTTCCATTCAAATACCGGTCGCACGGTGGATATTCAGGAGATTGAAAATTGTACTCTGACTACAGATAATTTACGATGAAAAACAAATGACATTTTATTGAACTAACTGATCGTCACGCCGTTTTGATATTCCAAAACTAAAATATACCGCAACCCAAAATCACTATATTTATTTTTTAACAATCTCCCCATCACAATTAGAAAAATTACAGACTACTATAAATTTGTATCTGAAGTAAAAAAATATGTATACTCCTTATCTATACACGAGTCTTACTCTCATAGAACAGAAATATATATATCCTACTGATTATTTTTTAAATATATTATATCTTCTAATATTAAAATAAAAAATATAGCTCTCACCTTTTTCACATTATATACATCTGGTTTACCTGGTCATGCCAAATCTACCACGGATATCATCTTTTTCATTTATAGTGCCATCAACACTCACGTCATATGTCTTTCTCACTCTTCTTTCCTCATTCGTCGTTCCACATGACCAAACCACATCAGTGATCTTTTCTTAATCCTGTTCACTATGCCAGGTCAATTATACATTAGATAATTCCTAATTTATTCATTCTTTACTCTACATAAATGAATTTATACGTTCTTCATATCCCATCAGATAACCACACATCCCTAAGTGATCTCATTTCCAATGATTCAGTCTACTTTCGTTCCTGTTTTTCCAGCTCCAGACTTCACTTCCATACCATCAGTATTAGTACTTGACTCATTTTATATTATAAATTATTGGATTCAAAACACCATTCACCTAATTCCTTGAAGTCACTCTTTTGATATTTTTTTCAGCTTTTTCGTTCCGATCAAATATTCTTCCCTAATACCATTTATTAGTATTTCGAACGTTATCTTACTTTTCTTTTTTTAGTGAATAATATTGCATTATCTGCGAATAACCAATCATATCGCTCATTTTCGCTCCTACATTCCAGTTTCTCCACACAATTATCCATAGACAAGTTGAACAACCATGATGGCATTACGCAATTCTATCCGATACCTTTTATAATATAAAACCATGGAGTACGTTTCATTGATTTTTATAAATGTAGTACATCATTTGTTCAGGGATATGATACTTTTTTCAAATCTGCAAAGGCACAAAAAAGTTTTTAATTATTCGCCAAAAACTGTTCTGCCATCTGTCAAATTTTCATTGAGAGTTGAAAATGATTGAAATATATCTAAAAGGTAAGTCATTATCAATATTGACTCGAAAACTCTTGATCATGGCTTCTTCGAGAATTTTCCTCTATTGATTCCTATTACCAGCCATTTCTCTGCAGTCCTGGATGTCTAAGACAGATAATATATCTTTGAAGACATTGTCGATCTTGGATGTTCACCAATGATTCCGATGATTGCTGTTTGGTCATCTTTGCCAAATAGTCCAACCGCCGAATCTATTTTAATAAACCTGGAGACGCTTATTTCGTTATACAAAATATAGCGTCAACATCAAAACTATTTTGAAAATTAGCAATATTAACTTTGTGGTTAAAATTCATATTTTTATTTATTATCTTTGTTTTATTAACCACTTAATTGAGTTTAAATACATCTGCCGGTTTGGAAAAATACAATTTTCTTCTTCAGAACTAACTAAAAACATATATTATTGTTTCTTTACCAGTATTTAAAAAATAAATTTAGTACCTAACCTAGTTACGACATCCTGAAGAAGAAAATGGTATTTTTCGAAACCGGTAGATGTATTTAAACTCAATTGAGTGGTTAATAAAACAAAGATAATAAATAAAAATATCAAAATTATTTATTTATTAATACCGGTCAAGAGATCAAATAGGGATTAATTAAATTGAATATTATCAGCCGCATTAAATAATTTAAAATTAAACAAGCCTACAATGATTTAAGATAATATTTTTTTAATTTAAAAGTTAACAACCAACAGCGGGATGTATTCGCATTGTTAAGGTAATGCTATACAAGTCTGTATATGATTTCACAACAACAGAAAATAAAACGAAAATTTCGCAAAGTGGAGCGAACGACCCCATGAATATAATTCACCGAACTGTCAGAAACAATTACATAACTTCATTTATTATTTTTAAAAGCAAACGTACGGGATTTACTTACTTCCCCTGAAAGGAAGTTATACTCTATTCTTAACAAAAACAAATGTGAATTTCTTTTTTCCTTTGTACACGAATTACATGAAAAATCACAAAAGTTTAAAACATCTTTATAAAATCATTTCATGAAATTCAGGTTTATTTTTTCAGGAATACTCGAGTATTTAAATTTAACCGAAATCCACTTAATATAATATAATACTATTTATTACTCTCGAATAACGTAGTTTTATGTTTGGTAGGTAAAAGCGTAATGCACCGACGAATAGTATTGCCAGATTTTTTAAACATGTTTATAACATTATTAAGGAGAACATTCTTATAATTCATCTATATCATTCGGTTATTTTTTTAGAATTTCACTAGGTTGTACTTGTAATGAACGCTCTGTTTTTTTTAATAAACTAATGTAGTTAATTGTAACTTCTTTCAATAATGTTGATTGGATTCTTGTCCATCCGAATTACACAAGTTATTATAAATGTATCACAAGTGAAGAGAAAAGTCGTCAGCAAGGCGAGTTCCGAGTTCCGAACTCACATTTTATATTTTTCCACTGATCTAGCCGGTGAGTGTGAACGAGACTCAGGTCAGGTACGTCACAATATATTAATTAGAAATATATACATATAAAATCAATTTTATCTAAAAATATTGTTATTGCTACCGAGATGCGAACCTAAGATCTCTTTTTATCCGGGGAAATTATATTAACCGATTACGGAACACATTGCATTGACGACAAATTTTCGAACACATATTACACATTTCAAATTGATACATCTTTCGTTCCATTATATAACATATAAGTTCGAAAATTTGTCGTCAGTGCACCGTACTGTCGTAGCATAATCGGTTAATGAAATTTTCCCAGATAGGAGGAGATCCAGGTTCGAATCCCGGTAGCAACAACAATATTTTTCGATAAGATTGATAAATTAATACATTTTATTTGTATTCAAAAAAAATTATAACATTGATTCATCTACGTAATTTGTTTTAAATATCATAGAACTATGATCTAAAGTTGCAACATCATAATAAAAATGTGTTTTCATTAAAAAAATATAGATTATTTATGCTATTTCAGTAAAATAATAGTTTTTTTTATGTTTGTGGTTGATGGCTTCCTAAATAATTATTTGCTAACCCAGCATCTTTGTCGTCGTTAACGTCCGATATAACACCCGCTAGAGATATTTCCATCACATATTATAATCTGCAGAACGGGATAAAATTACGGAAGCGTAACTAATAAAACGTAACTTCAATATTTGCAAAATTACTTTGTGGCAATATATTATATAAGTAATAAAAAATACTTTCTTTAAAACCATTATTTATTGACACATCAATACGTTTCGATACCTATGTCATATTCTTCAGGAAACGATGTTTAATAAAATTAAAAATACAAGCATAGATAAAAACAAAACAATATAAGTGGTGGATAACTAATTAGGAACTACTGTGAACGGTGGCGTGCAGTAGGTATAGATTTAGGTTATGCTGTTACCAATGATATTATACAACCATATATAATATATGTAATACAATATATGTACATTCGTTTAACCAACGTCTTTGGAAAAAAAAATCTGTCGTTTATACGGTCCTACCATGTATTTATTTATAATTTTAGATTACTATTAATAGTGTTTTTAAAGTTTATGTTTTATCGTGAAATAATAAAAAATATAAAAAATGTATGGACGTTTTTAAGAACACTTTTTATTACTGAACATGATTAATTTATTGTTTAAAAATCCTTAACGTAATGACTAAAGGAAATAATTATTTTTATTAAACGTAGGAAATAGTTCTGCCAATTGCTTTTTGTTTTTCTTAAATTTCTTATTTTTAAAACTTTAAATTTATCTAACAGTAAACCCCTATAGACAAATCACTTACACAGAAAAAGTCTATCTATTGAAAAAATACGAGCTACAATAACCATACAGAAAGTCATAAACGTGAAAAAAAAAACAGTTCTGTAAAATACGATATGAAAAGTTAATATTTTAACATTTTAAATAAATTAAACAATGTACTGCACAAATCTAATTTCGGAATTAATACATAGGTATACCGCAAAAAAAAATAGTTGTGTGTGTAGTACAAATTATAGTTTATTCAAAAATATGTATATAATGTTATTCCACATTGTAACTGCCGTATTAATCAACGATAAAAAATGTACTTTAATACTAATAATAATTTTATTTACGAAACGTTACTCTTTTTTTTTGACTACATCGCATTTAGGCTCTCATTTGAAGCTTACTGTTAAACGGTACGCATTTTAGATTTGGTTATGTTCATTTTATTAATAAAGTTAATTTAAATGAATTGATTTAATATATAGCCCAAAGTATGTATACGCCATTACAGATTATAAGTATTAATAATATTATATTATATTATTATATATTAAGTAATATTGCGTAGTAGACTTGGGAGGGCGGGAGAGGAATTGCACGTCGGCAGATAACTAAGCCACTTATCTAGATAACACACCACACAGAAATTCGAAATTGCTTAACTTGTAACGTTGTTTGACGGAGACACGAACCGTAGACTTCACGAGTATATCTATCGTCAAATATACTGTCGACATTTTATAGTTGTACAAAAATTATTTTAAAATGTTCATACACACTGTGTTCATTTCTCAATTAAAAATAATGTTTAGGTTTTTAATATTTTGCCTAGGTAAATTATTGATTAGTGCCCTATTACGGCCCACGTCCACGGAATGAGTCTGGATGAGAGAAATCTCAGAAATTTAGTTGAGATTTTCTTCTGGAGATAAACTCGAGAGATCAGTTAGAGATTGGTAGAAAGACATACATAGACAATACAATGATAGTAAATATATGCGCATAAACGTCACCTATTAAAATTGATACCTACAAATATTAAAACGCAACGTCAATGGTCAATAGATTGACGTTTGACGTACAACAAGCGTGAAGCGAGGCATGATACGACGTAAGACTACACTGTAGATATAAGTGTGTGCACGGTGGATTTAAATAATCGGTCTCACGGGAGGATAATTCCTGTCTCACAGATCGACTGAAAAAATTCATAAAAATCTCATCCGAAGACACGAGCTATTACATTGGTGATGATAAATCGTTATTTAAACCGTTATTGTGACTGTGATTGTATTCGATTATAACGATGATTGGTAACTAAAATTTAACTGTTGGAGGCTTAGTTTCTAATTTACCAGCGATCGATTACTCGAAAATGATCAGTTATCAATTTTCGTTGCAATCAAACACTATAAGGGTTTAAATAACAGGAATTTTCATATTCCGTTACCAGAAATCTATTATTACACCGTTAAGTAAATTAAACAAGTTACATTATTGATTGAATATAGTTATTTTTCATTTTGTTCGCTATAAGTAGATTTGTTAGGACAATTAAACCAATTAATGGCATTTCAATTGAACGTGACTCGGAATGACGGGCCCTCGTAACACCAGTAGAATAGCACTTGTGCATTTAACTTCATTCTCAAACAATCATTCTCCACAACTCCCACTTCCTGCGTTGTCGATTAATTGAACAAGGTATATTTCCGTTCACAGCTGTGGTGATAATTGGTGAACGAATTTTATGTTTAATTTAAATTTTATATATACAACTTTTAAAGCGTTGTCAACTCAAGCTAAAAACATATATGTATATACACACCTAGCTAATTCACAATATACCTACCTAATCTAAGTGATTCACCTGACACCATTTATATTATCCAGACTTCTCGGTCTAAACGATATAAGTCAAAACGGGTCAAAATTAGATTTGACCAAATTCTTATTATGTAAAAATACACTATATAATGGTATTTATGAGCATTATATTCATAATATAAGTCATATCATTAATTTTTATAATACATAAAAATAACTTTGTACATTTTCAACAAAAAAAATACAATAATGGTCAATATCTTTGAATAAACTACATCTACTTGATTTAACCAACCAAACACTGAGAAATAAATAAGTACAGTAGAGAGAAGTATTTACTTTGTTGCTTAAATCTTTAATGTTGTCAATAATTGACAAGTCGATAAAAATATGAATCTATGGAGACTTACTGAGATTTTAAGAGCGGTTTTAAATCAGATTGAGCGCGCATCTCCTTCGGAGTACCCCAAGGGTGTTTGCTAAGTCTACTTCTGTTTATAATTTATATTAACGATATACACGCATGCTTTCAATTTGCCAACTTTCTTCTTTACGCGGATGATATAAAGATCTTTGCCAAAGTGAGCTCCTTAGATGACTGTCATAAAATCCAAGATGATATCACCCGCGTTGCAGCATACTGCAAGGTGAACAAACTCCTCTTAAATGCTAAAAAATGTTTTCAAATAACATTCTCAAAAAAATTCAATAACATTAATTATACTTACACGATAGACAGCACTCAGCTAGAAAATAAAAGCGATGTTAAAGACCTAAGAATAATCCTCGATATGAAACTTCTTTCCAAGAATCACACTGACCAAATTTCCTCCGAGGCTTATAGAATGCTAAGTCATACTTCGAACCAACAAACATCCATATTGCTTCAAAATACTGTATAGCGCATTCGTTCGCAGTCACTTGACTATGCATCTCAAATCTGGAACCCATGGCAGATTACATATATTGCGAGATTAGAACGAATAAAAAATAGGTTTCTTCGCTATCATAATGTTAGATCTATTGTATGATTCAACTCCTATTTAGATGCAGTAAACTTCCACAGTATGATAATTCTAGAATATCGAAGAACACGTGCTGACCAAATACTTCTCTTTAAACGACTGCAAGGCCATATTGATTGTCCCAGCCAATTAGAATTTATATTCTTTCACATACCGTCTAGAACGATTCGGCAATCCGCACTCATCCATATTCCTAGAAGTAGAACATCTTACATACAAAATTCATTAATTTACCTTTCATGCAAATACGTAATGAGAAATTAACTGAAATTGACTTTTTCAACATTAGCCTTACTACGCTTGAAGAGTTATTTTTATGAACCACCACAATTTAAATTTTGATCAATCACTCTACCTACAAACACATCTTGCTCTCCCTTTACCACAACAATAGCTGTAACCTCCCCCCACCCTTTCACCACTTTTTTATTTTTCTTTATCTTCTGCTATATTATGTGCCTAAACATTTCTGAGGATTTTCATAATTAGTAAATACTTATTATGTTAGTTCTATTATGTTTTCACTATTAAAATCCTTTGATAAAATTAGAATAAAATATATTTCTAAGTTCTGTATCTTTTCATACTCATGAACAATGCCATTAAAAAATAATTTATCATTCATAAAAATTGAATAAAAATCAAAATCATGATTATAGAATTAAATTTATACTCTTAAAATTTATCTACGTAATTTGTCAAACTCCACATGATTTATTCATCTTGCACCTTTCAAAATAATATAGTTTTCTCATACGATTCAGTTTTTTATCTTCAGAATTTATACATAAGTTTCATACAATTAAGTGTCTCCGAATCTTCTCTGTCCATTGTAATTCGCTTGCGAATTTGATGATTTCGTTGGTCCAGGAGTTTTGTGGCAGCTGAGACGGTTTTTTTTAAAAAAAACTTTAGCTACTAAATGCTCAAATTGAATTAAATTACATATATGGAGTTCTTATTACGTTATATTCAGAAATAAAACGTTAATTTAGATATAACAAAACACAACATAACCGATCGCTATTGAACAGTGGATTTCATTTTTTTAAATTTTGTAAACTGACAACATTATTAAGTTCTCAGATAATTATTAACAAACCTTTCTGCCGATCTAATTGGAAATATGGTTTGAAAACATGAATTTATTTGATGTTCAGTGAATTAAAATTTATATTTAATTACTGATTGAGAAAATATTCCATTAAATTCACTAAGAGATGTGTATTATTTTAAAATGTAATAGAAAATAATATTCGATAAATAAATAAATAAATTTCGAAATAATGTAACCAAAGCAATCGATAGGAATTACAGGACATTTAATATGGCTAGTATTTAACTTATAATCAAATTTAATAAAAATATGCATACAAAAATAGTTATGTTTCCCAAAAATAGTAGCTGTGTATCAAATTTTAGACCATATTTAAGTCTTAACCTAATGAGGCCTTGGACATCTGCGTACTCCGTAACGTCGAAAGGCTATTCTCCTACTTGAAAGCAGCACTTGCATCCCTCTCTGCTAATGTGAAAGTTTGGCTAGACAATGAGACAATCTGTTCCATCAGAAGATGTCTATTTAATTTGAACAGCAACAATAAACAGGTGTCATTCGTTTAGATTCCTGCACATAAGGGAATTCCTGAACATAAATGTGCTGATAGTGCATCAATTCCATATCCCGATGTATGACAGACTTAATATGGTAAAAAAACGTACGAATTCTATTTGGACTGCACAATGGATGGATCCAAATAATCATAAAGCCGATCGATATAAAATAATTTAAAGATTTATTCCCCGCACTCCCTGGTTCTCCAAAAGGATAGTTTTCAAAATAACAATATCAAATATCTCTAGAATGAAAATTTGGCATTACTAGGTAGCCTCACATTTATTCAGATTGAACTTAATAGATTCCCCAATGTGCGAGTGTGGTGCCGAGGAGGAAACCCTTGACCATACCTTTTTTGCCTGCCAATTGCGAATCACAGGTTTTTTTACAGTAATCTCGTCAATGGTAATTTTCAACTCCCGGTTAATTTGTGTCATCTTCTTTCCCTTAACTCGCCACATTTAATCTATAATATATAATAACAAATTTTTTGAGCTACAATGGTATTGACTTGTAATATAATATTTCCTATTCTATAATATTATTGTACTTCTTTCAATAAAATAAAGTTTTAACTTGATTAATGGCACAAATCACTCTTGAAGGGTGGATTGCCTATTTAAAAGAAGAAGAAGTCTTAACTGAACTCTATTATATTATATGCAACTTTTTGTATTTGTGCTCTAACATAACCTAACCTAACCCAACATAATTACAAACGTAATCTCTAATGTTCTGTGATAGTTCTACTTCCCACTTGTTAAAATCTTGGTATTTCACAAGTATTTTTGATATTCATAATTTATTTTTGTTTCTAGTGGTTCATAGTTTAATTTGGTAAACATTTAATATATAGGACTTATTGATTAAAAAATATATTTGTATGATAATTTAGACAGGGCTTTTGACGAAGTAAATTGATGTAGTTTCTAGTCATTTTAGTTCTCCGCTAAAATGTTATCAACCTCTGATGTTGAAGTATTCCGCGAAGTAGGTTGCCATCCATTAACGGTTTATTCTCGTCTGCAATACTTCATTCAAGTAAACGATAATTATTGTATGCACACGGGACCACTACGGTTATCGAGGCAGGAACCCGAGATCGCTGCACAAAGTATCACTGTTATAATGGAGACAAGACCTGGACCTGTTGTACCGGAGATCAATAGAATAAATGATACAAGATTCGAGACGGTATTGTCTAGATAACAATTGAGACAAGAGTTAAACTTATTGTACCAGAGATCATTCGAATTAACGAGACAATACTTTACGCGGTGTTGTTAGATTATAACTGTTATGGCTAAGATTTTCGTCTCGAATACCCGATATCTGAGAGATTATGCGATCAGGAGATTTTTGGAGACAAACTATCGCCTTCTCTGTCCACCATATATACACCAGTCTATGTGATTCCGCATCTCGCGCCTCCATGCATTTGACATTGACACATTGGTACATTGACAATTGATGTTCCGTAAGTCAATTAGGTGAATTTGAATCTCCCCAGCAGCTATTAACATGGATAAAATGTTTATAATAACTTTTCAGAATAAACAGTTGGAGGTGTTGATGTCAAATGTCGCTGACACGGGTCGGTCCTACCAATCTCAAGTTTACTCCAGATCTCAATACGTGTACACGGTACATATATTTTTATCTCAACTAAATGTCCAAAGGCCGGTTGTGTGATCAGTAGTAACTTTTTACTAATGCCCGTAGTTAAAATCAATTGCGGGTTGTTTAAAAATCAAAATTACTATTGTCAAAGTATAGATTAGATGTCTATAGCGCGACAAAAAATCATAAAAAATGCTTTATTTTATGGATTTTTTCGCCTCTGCGTTCGAAATCTGTCACTTTGGTAGTAAATTTTATTATATTATAATAGTATATTAAGTAACAACACCATCATCAGATGAACTATTATCACTAAAATAGCGGTATATTGAATGATTAATTGTCGTATACTGCAACTTTCAAATAGCAACGTGCCAGATGACTTTTGGAACGGCTGTGAAGTCCGCCATATTTAACTATCGAATATCGGAGAGAAAACTCAATTTACTAAGGGATATACTTTCGAGAAGTAAATATTTTTTTACTAACGATCAAACAACCCGTCTTCGCTAAATTTTTTTACTAAAGTAAAAAGTTCCTACTGATCACACAGCCGACCCTAAGACATGACCCGTCGTGTATTATTTCGTGCGCATGGATAAGTTAAGATGAGACATTGCATATTTTTTTTCAACCACCCTGTATCATTTTAAATAACACTTTCAGTGCAAAAAATAATTTATCTATTATCTGGAGCCGCAGCCACTGTCGTGGATTACGACTGGCTTAGATTAAAAAAGCTTCAGAGAGAGCTTTAAAAAATTGTAAGATCCTAGAGAAAAGACAATCTTCAAAGAAAAACTGAAGGGTCAAGATTTTCTAAATGATATTGAGCATTGTGTTACTGCAGAGTGGAATAATAACCTGATGCTTCAGACTCCGAATCGTGACTGGGTGAAATCTTATTCGAAAATTACATTATGTGTTTCTACACAAAAGTAAATGGTTGTCCTATAAAATAAGTTACTCGACAAGATTAAAAATGTTATTCATTGAATTAATAACCGTAACTACAATGGATATTTAGAATTATTTAAAAATATTGTAAGGGTGTTACGAACGTGTTTTGATATGATATTAATAATACGAGAAATCTATGTGTTGATCGTATAGATACCTGCATACAAGGAAATTCAGGGAAATTAATGTGCTGGCAAACTGGTCAAGGAAGCAATGTTTTCCGGAGTTTTCCCTCAACAGTACTATACCTAACGTGACCATTTATTTTCCATCTACTCCATGGGCTACGATAAATTCTATACGATACTTTTCACATCTGACGTCCGATAGAGTACCTTTTTCTATAAACGAGTACTTAGTTTGAATGTTAACATTAAAATTGAACTTGCGTTAAGGCATTGTTAAAATGAATGGTTCACGTACAAGAAATTTAAATTAGTTACAATAGCATACGTCGATAAAATACAATAATTAATCGTCAAGAAAGATGCACGAGCTGTCTACCGAAGAGCGGGCGAGCTAGCAGGCTTCTGACTGACTTACATGTGTATGCGACGTATTCCGTTATCGCCGCGCTACTAGGCGCTGCCGTCGGATTTATTTTTATTTTTCGCGCCTTTTTTTGAAATTGTTACCATGGGTTACTTTCTTTTTAAAAACGGGACATTTCGGCATCCCAAAGCAGTGCTCGGGGACAGCGGGATAGGCTACTTAAATACGGGATGGTTCCGTTCAACGCGGTCACGTTAACTATACCCCGATGAAAGACAGATTTAATATTGTTAAAAAGTGTATGTATACTATCTGGACTTCACAATAGATTGGTCCGAATAATCACAAGGGTAGTCGATTCGAAAACATTCAAAGATTTATTCCCCGCACTCCCTGGTTCTCCAAAAGGAAAGATTCCAAGAGTATTTGTAGAATTAGAATTTGCCGTTGCCAAGTAGCCACCCATTTGTTAGATTGAATTTAATAGATAGCTCGATGTGTGAGCCTGGCGCGGAGAAGGAGACCTTCGACCAGGTATTTTTTACTCGTCAATCGTGGATCACAATTTTTTTTACAGAGATTTAAACCTCGGCTAACATGCATCATTTGATCACTATAATATTAAAATTTTTGAACAAGAATGGTATTGAATTTTGATACATATATCTTATTTGATATAATAATATTTTATTTACTATATAAAATGCAGTTTTAACTTGATTTAATGGCACAAATCATAATAATAAATTCATATAAAATGATTTATTGGTTACAAAACATAACGCACAAATAATGTAAAAGACAAGGATTTTTATAAAATAATCCAAAAAATAATTTTCGAAATAGAGTTGAAAGACTGTTTTATTCCATTATATTTTATTATATTAAACGTTAGAACGTTTTCGGAAACATCTTCTGATTATCAATAATACAATTCAACTAAAGTTAAAAACATGTTTAGACAGAAGTTAAGGGTTTGTCTGAAGTTAAGGGGACTAGGGTTGGAGTTAAAATGGATAAGAGAGGTGATGTAATGGGCAGTAATAGGATGTTTATTATTTTCTTATTGTTATTCTTATTATTAAAAATTTCTAAATTCTTTAAGACATTAATTCATTTGATAATAATAATTTAGAACTTCTGCATAGTTGCGTCAAAGGAAAATTAAGAATTGTTTAATAATAAGAAAATAATAAACATCCAAATACCGCCCATTACATCCTCTCTCTTATCCATTTGAACTCTTCACTTCCACCCCCACCTCCTTTAACTCCAGACACACCCTTAATTACTGTCTGAAAATGTTTTTAACTTTGATTGAATTGTATTATTGATAATGAGAAGATGTTCTCGAAAACGTTCTAACGTTTAATATAATAAAATATAGTGGAATAAAACAGTGTTTTAACTCAATTTACAAAATAATCATGGAATTTCACAAAGTTTCACCAAAAACCTTTAAACTGTTAAGTAATTTTCAATTTATAAAGGGGTTATAATATTAATTGTGTATCTATTTTAGGTATTTTTATTGGCGAAACACAAGCTTTTTGCAATATCAAATTACCAATTTAAAACTAGCAACGTCTCCGCAGCTTGGATGGGGTTTCAGTTAAAAGTTTGAGAAACTTTTCGTGATCAATTACAAATTTCCACAGCCACAATTTGACGTGAAACTCTGTAGGGTATAGTCGGTTATTTAATACAGTCTCATGTTGGGACTGTGATAGATTCATGATGAAAGTTGAGCTGCTGTGAAGCTGCTTGTGTTATATATTTTGAACTAAGTATGTTATTTTTCCGGGAAAGTTAATTTCAAAATCAGTATTACACTATGTACGTTAATTAATTATTTTTATTTTTTGTTATGATTTAATCAGTTGTAACCATTTTAGTATAGATGATCGCTTCATTAAATAATCTTATTATAAAACGGGTTCCGCAGTCCAATTTGCGGGGTCGGTTTGTTGTCGAGACCAAGTGTTTTTGTGACAACTAAAATAGTTTCAAATGTATAGCGGAAAAAGTTTTATAGAAAACATGCAATAGTTAAAGAACTACTCAACAGGTATCTTCACTGTGAAATCGTGACTGACTTAACTATGGTTATAACTCGTAACATTAAGCGAGCATTCAACATTTAATGAAGCCGGCGTGTTGTACAATTAACAACGACTGTTCAATATGTGAAATAATTTTGGTGTAACTTGTTTTTTCCACAAACGTGAATGTTTTTTAATTTTATTCGCAAAATTCTTGTTTATCTCATGCTGGACTTGATTACCAGTCAGTTGCATACGATTCAATATTTTTTCTATAAACATGAATGTCACATTTTGAATTTTAACTCCAAAATCCTTGTTCAATTCCACGCTGAACTTACTATAAGTTGAACATGATTTAGTCGAAGAGAATTTATTCGGTTACTTTCAAGTCACGTTCGCGAGGGAATAATAATCGGAAGTGGTTTATTGAATCATATCAAATTCAAATTGAATCGATGTTTTATTTACTTATTCTTAATGTTGTGCATACATAAGTATATATATATATATGCTCTAATATAAATAAGATTAAAATGTTCCTTTTTGATTATAACTTATCTTACACATATATGCTTTGTTTCATTTTGAATCTTTGCAGTTTCTTCTCTTTTGTACATAAGTATCATCTGGCATTTCATTGAAAATCGCATTGTACATCACCGATTTCTGAGATTTAGCTTTCTTTCTGAATGGTAGTCTTAGTCTTGTATGATGTTGTAAGTTCTGCTGATATATTTTTTTCGAGGATTTTAAAAATAAACCCAAAACATTGAAATATATTTTCCGCCTTAGAGGTCATCATATTAAGATCGTTCAGCATTAGTATATATATTTTTTTGGAGTATTATTCTCAAAACATTATTTTGCAGTACTGATAATTGTTGGATTTCTTAGTTAGTCAAAAATAAAATCCTGCTATAATAGTTGATGTGAGGTGAATAATTAGAGTTGTATACTATTTGACAAGATTCAGTACTAATGAATCTTTTGATCACACATCTTGTATTTTGCGATGCCTTGCGTATTATGGAACTACACGTTATTTTTTGTTTTTAATATATATATATATTATATAAATATAAATAAATGTCACATCAATATTCTTACTATTTTCAAACTAAGCTGAACGCTTTTGCTATGAAAATAGGACTAACTTGGTGGTATCCTGGAACGAGGCGCGAACCCCCGACCACTAGGTTACTAGGCCAACGTCTTGACCACTACACCAACAAGCTACTTTGAACTGTTTTCGTTATTATTTGAATAAGGTAAGCTTGAAAATATGGACCGGTCTGCAGCGTCTCATCCATCAAAGTACGAATGAGACGAACTTTTCTAATGTTTTGACTCTGGTCCTTCACTAATTACAGTGCTCTCAAATCTCCTATAAATTCCTTTATTTTCCTTTTCTTTCTGATTCCTTAAATCCATCAAAGTCTGTATTTTACCTTGCCGAGTCTAGCGCCGCGCGTGCAAATCACCAGTAAGCAAATTGGACCCTGCCACATCAGTTTGTCGACGTCACAGGATTTATTCATGTGGTTGCTCGAAATCCCCAGTGAAGTAAACAGCTAGCTCCGTACATTGCAAGATTTTACGCAGTCTTGAGAAACTAGGAATTCAAAAAAAATGTATTCGAAGAAATATATCTAACACTTTTTTTAAAATATTTTTAAGATTAATACAAATTTAATGCGTCAATTAGAAAGGTGTACATACAGACACACTCAATTTATCGAAAAAAAAAATTATTTGCCACCATATCTTTCTAATTGATGTATTTCATTTATATTAAAATATCACAGAACTACGTCCTGTTAAAAATACATCTTACTGAAACATAATAAGTTTGATTTTTTAAACCAAAGGTAAGTAGATATGTTGAAATGTGTTATTTTAAAAAAAAAGTTTTTTGTACTATGACGTATAAAATTTTAGTGAATATATACTAAAACTCTGACCTCCGGAAATCTTCAAAGATATATCGTACAAACAATTTCTCTATAACACCAGAATTTTTTAATATCATTCATATGAAATATTATGCTTTTCGATATTATAATGGGTGAAAATTTAATTTAGATACCTATTAATTTAAATTTGAGATGGCTCGTTCTTTGATTTGATTTTATAACATAAAATCAAAAGATTTATTTTAATTAATTCCCCGTAGTCCTGAAAGAGACGTTACAAATAAAAGCCTTAATTTCTTTATAAACACAATTAATTGACTGTAGTTGTAGCCAAGAAGTAACTAAAATTAATCTTATTTATTTTTATTATCAGAATATACTCTTTTCATATAGTCTTAATGGCTGCGGTCTACAAGAGCCGTTAAAACTCTATTACTATAGGATAATTAAGAACAAAGGGATTTTATTTTAGCTCCTGGGATATATATATAAAAATAAATGAGGCTTTATCTAATTCATTGATCCTTCGACCTTGTTCAAAATACTATCGAGATACAAATAAAGCTAAGAGTAATAACATAAATAAAATTACCTACTTTAATACAAGAAACGTCGGATATCAGAATTGGAGTTACCTAATATGAGTTTATATTATATGGAAAAATATATAGTATGTATTATTTTTTCGTAAATTTAATTTTTACACCATTAGCATTTTTGTTTTGCTTTATAAACTATAGAAATCTTTATTATATTATATATATATACATAGATAGTGGCCCCCGTACGTCTCTTTGCAATAATATACGTACAATTATATCATGTGGAATCATATTTAAAAAAATATTGTAATTTTACCTAAGTACCTTTCTTCCAATTTGACAATAATTTATTTTATAAATTAGAAAATTGTTAAATCTACAAAAAAAAATAACACTACAAAAGAGATGTTCGTTATAAATCCTAGATATCCTTGTATTTCATTCTGAATAGTAAATTTTAGCACTTTATAAAATAGACGCTCAGCTAGTTTAAAGATAGATTAATTTCAAGATGATTTAATAAAATAAAATTTAATATATTATATAGCATTATAATATCCACACTGTTTTTCTGTTCAAAAATTAATGTTGTTAATTAAATTGAAGTTTTTTTACGTTTGTAAAATAAAAGTCATCAGTTCTAAGAAAAAAACTAAAATAACATAAAAATCTGTGCTTTTGTAAGGAAAACTAAACCAGTAACAGATGTAACAATAAAATAGATCGAGAAACTTCGATAATAATTATAATTTAAAAAAATATATTTTGAATTTTACTTTTATGAAATATGTATACAATAAATTATCAATAATATTTTAAACAACCAGGTAATTTCAATAAACGTGAAACTCAATTTTCAATTATTGTTCTTGAAATTGAAATAACTTAAATTAAATAACAATTATTTTCTAATCAATAAGTTCAAAGATAAAAAATAATTTATTCGAGATTCACCATGCTGTATATAGTCAGTTGGTAAAAATTAACATGAATTGGCTTCTCACTTGACATAAACTGTTTATTTATAAAATCGAAACTATAAAAGCTTAAAACTACACAAAATGAAATTAAATAAATAAAGTAGTATCGTATCGTTTTAGTATTATTTATATTCAATTTACTTTCTTAGTCTGCTTTTGAAAAAATCACGATTGTTTCCGTCGATTTTAAATTGCGAATTGAAATTTTAAAATAGTTTTCTCAGATTTTTAAAGAAATTTCATTATTTTTGTTCGTCCAGCTATTCTAGAAATACCGAGACACGAAGAATTGCAATTTCTTTCCGCTTCGTGACACAAATCAACGGGGGATACATAAAATAGTCGTAACCAACCCGACCATTTCTTCTCCTAAATTACCTACGGCCTACCCTAACTCCTGACTGCGATCCCTCCAAACCCTTGTTATGAGTACTGTGAGAGCTCAGTAAAGATCGATTCATTTTACAGTCACTTTCGACCTTCTCAAATGTAAATAGGTACGCGCTAAGAATAATAAGTAAGTAGTTGATGAAAGAATTCACAAAGATAAATTATTTGAATTTTCTTACAGATTCTAGCAACGTTGCCAACCTTATGGCCCGTATCTATGGAATGAGACACGATAAGGTAAATCTCAAAGATTTAATTGAGATAATCATAACCACGTATGGTACACGTATTGAGGTTTTGATCTGGAGATAAATTTAGAGATCAGCTTGAGATTGTTAGAAAGAAATCAAAACCCTGTGTAGACAAAATTCAATTTGACAGCGAGAATTGACACATGCCCATAAACATCACCCAGACCTATAGATACCTACAACTATTTCTTCAGTAAAGTTATTGAACAAATATGTATTCACTTCTTCAATATTTGCAAAATTACTTTGTGGCCTCATTTTATATTAATAATTATACAAAATACTTTGTCTAAACCACTGCTTATTAACTATTCTACATGTTTCGATACCTATGGTATATTCTTTAGGAAGCAATGTATACTGAAATTAAAAAATACAAGCATAGATAAAAACAAAACTATAAAATGGTGAATAAGTAAGAACTAATATGAAAACAAATTTAAATGGTGACTATTTACAGTTATTATTTAAGGTTTACAGTTAGATAAATTTGAAATTTTAGAAATAAGAAAAAGTGTTAATAGCTAGCTTAATATTATAAATAATCAAATCCTCTTTGCAAATAGTCACATTTTAAATTTGTTTTCATATTAGTTCTTACTTATTCACCATTTTATATTTTTGTTTTTATGTATATATTTTTGGCTTGCTGTATATATGATGAATTACCAAGAGTTGTCTCCAAAGAATTTCATGAGAGCATAATCCCATTATTTCGTGTCAAAAATCTCATTCGTTGACACATGCCATTAGATTGATACTACGAAAACGCTCGTTAAATTGTTGAAATCTTTTACTCTCAAGAAAAGATAAAACAGTTTTCTTCAGTTAAAACATACTTTATAAACATTAAATTAAGATTCTGTCAACTAACTTTCGTTAAATTGGCCGTAAATTTAAATATCACTAAAACTATTCATTTCTTTCCTGCATAGTATTATGTAAAGGGAATTTTAGTTACAAGCTAGAATGGAAACCAGTAAACTACCGCCTGGGCCCATCGGATATCGGGCAAATATTACAGCATAGGTTTAAAAATCTTAAATATGAATTAAATATATTAATTAGAAAGAAATACATATAAAATCAATTTTATCGAAAAATATTGTTGTTGCGCCACCGGAATTCGAACCTGGGTCTCTTTACAAACCGGGGAAGGTGCATTATCCAACTATGCTACAGCGACGATATTTTTAGTGACAAATTTTCGAACCTATATGTTTTGATATTAATACATACAATAAGAATGTGTTCTCCTCATAAAAATCTTAGTTATGAATGAATAAAAATTAAATTTAAAGATTAAATTATTTCATGGTACCACCGAGGAGTAGTAGTAATCTTTTAACGTCCGATACCAATAGTAACAGCTATTTACTCGTATATTGTATATTAACTATTAAAAAAAGGAAAACGCCCTATGTTCTTGAGGAGGTGGGAGTAAGAGACCGATATGTGTTTGCCTGGGGGTTTGGCAATTTTTCGCTTTGCCATTGTTAGAAACTCAAGTGTGTTAGGACATAAGAAAAAAATATTTATCGAATATTTTACGGATGCTTAGGGACACAAAGGCGAAATTACAAAAATTGAGTTGAGTTAAGTATTGAATTAGTATCTTAAAAATCAATTCTATTGGTGATACAAAGATAAAATTCATAAGATAATTGGTTTTTTAGATAAGTTTGGGTGTAACTAAAATGAAATAAAACATATAAAGACACAGGACACGAAATGCCTCTTTTGCCATCGTAATATTTCTTCAGTGTAAAGCGGTGTAAAAGTAACACTGACGAAAGTGTAGTTTTTTCTTTGTATCTCTGAAACCATCGATGTCTGTAGTAGATTAGACATTTAAATTAAAAACTGTTTTTGCTATTTTCTCAAAAGCATTGTTTTATAGTTTCATCCCTGTCACACTAAGCTCCCGATTAGATATGTAATATTATTTATTTTATTGACGCTTTATTGACATACATATTTTTGTTGTAACAGAAGTGAATATATTATAATATAACATGGTAAATATAGCATATACTCGTAGTTTATTGTGTGAGATGGAGTAGACTCCACCTCTGATATATACAGCGTTGTCCTGGCTACTTTACTAGACTGCCGTCTGTATTAAAGTAGGCAGTTTTTTTCATGCTGCTGTGGTGTTATTTAATTCTTGAAAGATAAAGATTTGACAGAAATCAAAATAGAGATAAAAAAAATATATATAGAATAAAACAAAAGGAAGTGGAAGTGTTGTAGAACTAGTGAATTATTAGTGTACGCACTGTATAATGATTATGTAAGAATGTTGTATAACCATGCTTCTGATTTATCTACGATTGAATCATATGTTGGGTCCATATTTGTGTAATCTTATTGAAAGTGAACGATTCCCAGTTGGTACTATGTGTGTTGTACAGTTTCGGAGCTAAGAACATGTAGAATCTTTGATAAAATGTCCTTGTTGCTGTCATAAATAGTATTATTATAATAATATGATAATAGTATTTATGACAGTTCCACTGATCGCCGATGGCCATGCGCGTGTGGATGCTCCGTTATGTTTACTTTACCCATCTATCCCCCTATCTATACTCAATACCTTAGAGCACGACTATTGTAGATCACAGTGCTTTGTGGTGACCATCGAAGATGGTTTCTGAAGTTCGGGAGCTGTAACTACAGGAGAGAAAATCCTGGTGAGTCATGTTCTTCCTGATTTGTCCTCGAGTCTTTATTGTCCTGTCTCTATACCAAATTTCTACCCTTCCTGCATCCCGTTTCTCCACCCTTTCTGTAAACAATTAGATCGTATTATTTGATCTCTTATCGTTAATTTTACGCATTTAAAAAAGTTATTGTGTCGCTCTTCTCCGTCTCCGTCAAATTTATCTAACTAGTGACAGGTGCACAGCAGTCTGGATGTCTAATTTCATAGATAAAATTCACCAACTGTCATTTTTTTAAAAACCATTTTTCTTACCCACGTTTAACTGAATAAACGAAATAAAAAACCTGCGTAAATTGAGGGATAGACGTATTTGAACATCAGTATTACTATTAAGACATTTTAAGAACTCCAAAAGCATTGAAGAAAGATGATAATATCTTAAACTTCAACGAATTTGATGTCTTTGCTGGCGTGTTACTTGACTTCATCAAAAATAAGTACGCTAAATGAGAAACCACATTTTCTGAATAAACATATTTTTTATTTAGTTAAAATGTAGCACATCTCATGGAATACTGCTGCGCGGCGTGCTGTTGCCTTTTAGGCCTACAATGGTGTAATTTCAGGATCGCGCCGTTCAGATTGTCAAAATACATCGGAAACGTGACGGAGCATAAGGGCACGTATGCCAGCGAGATTGAAATTTATGGTCCATTTAGTTCCATCGACGGCGCGCTGCTGTCTTCATCTTAACGGAGAAACAACATCGAGGGATGGGAAGAATCGGGGAAACGGGCGATGCCAACATCATCACGCCGACATGTTTCCTAAGTATTTACATTTTTGACACTATCGCTTCACCATAAATTGAAAGTAATTGGGCGACAAAAAATAATTCGAATCTTCGAATTAAATGAAAAATCTACCGTTCACACAAAACAAATGTTTAATCATGATGAAATATTTCGAGAATTCACTCGCTCTCTGCTTATACCTGAAACGGATACTTTATGCACAAATATTATATGTGTACAGCGCCAACGCCCAAATGAGGAAGGAATGGACTAAGTTAATAATATATTGTTGTGTACAGACGCGTTCGAGTTTACGCCATCTTAAAAAGAACACCTGAACTATTTACTACGTAAACGCTTTAACTGCGCAGATTTCTACGCAGTCCACGTGGACCATTCTATAACGTTATATTTTTATCACGCGGGTTAAATAAATTACATGTGGATACATTGTAAATCTGTTTTTAATTCAATTTAAAAAGTCAAATTATAATAAATATTATTATTGAGTTCTGCTAGTTTGTTTCGGCGGTTAAGGCTATTTTCAAACAAATATAAATCTCTGTAAATCCATTGTAAATCTACATGTAAAAAGCACACTGCACATTTTTAACATAAGTTCTCTTCAATGAATCTATCGCGTTACACCAACCTGAGGCTTTATTTATTAACTTCGAATATCCTGAATACCTGATATATATACCTACACGCATCTCCCTACTGCGTTTAATATTATTAAATTACATAAAGATTGCACCTGAAAGACATTCTTTGCTCTGTACCTACTTAACAACAAATATATTATAATATATAATACAAATTAAATGCATCAATTATAAATATATACATACAGATAAACTCAATTTATCGAAAAAATATTTTAGCTGCCATCGGGATTTGAACCAGGACCTCTTCCAATCCGTGGAAGTGCGATATCCAATTACACTATGTCAGCCTTGTAAATAGTCGACAAATTTTGGAACTTAAATGTTTCAGTTATTTCAAATTGACACATCTTACGCATATCGCACTTCTCCGAATAGGAAGAGATCCTGGTTCAAATCCAGGTGGCAACTAAAATATTTTTTCGATAAATTGACGCATTGAATTCGTATTAAAATATCACAGAACTATGTTGTGAAAAAATTACAACTTCACAAATAATAATGTGTTCTCTTTAAAACACAAATATATTATATTAATAATTCTAACAAATTAAATTCAAATACAATATTCTCACTCGATAATCTGTAAGGTTATAATAATCAATTTATTTTTAATGGAAAAAAAATCGTTTTTACAGAATATACAAGTACCTTAATAATAAATTAAACAAAATACATATTTCAGTTAGTTATTTTAGAAAAAGTAAAATCATCACCGGAACTCGACCCTGGATAGTTTTACCAATTAAGCTATAATGAGCCTTTAGATGAAATTCTACATGGTGGTTGATTATTAAGAATACTTTTATTTTGTGAAGTTGCATTTTCAATAGTTCTGTGTTTCGACACAGTTCGAAAAAATATTTATTTATATCCCGATAGCAACTAAATATTTTATCGATATAGAGATTTTTTCTGTATATCTTTCTAATTGATTAATTTAATTTGTATTCCTTATTAAGGTGTCTTCTGGTGAAGATGATCCATGCAGCAGATATTCATATTTAAACAGTATCATCCAGATTAATCTAGATTTTTTTAACCTCTAGTTTAAATAGACTGTGGTATATTCTACCCAGTTGTTAGTGAACTTGACTTGCGTCACTACGTTGCGAGATAAAACATTGCATGTAGAAAAATTTTATAATTGATTTACCCCATATCTTTTTTCTTTACCACTCTACGATAGTCCCTCAAAAAAGGTATTTAATATTCATTATATTTTTATTTATTATCTTTGTTTTATTAACCACTAAATTGAGTTTAAATACATCTATCGGTTTCGAAAACTACCATTTTCTTCTTCAGGATGTCATAACTAACTAAAACATATATTGTTTCTTTGACAGAATCTATTTTTAAAAATCTATTTAAAAAAAAAAAAAATTTTAGTACCTAACTCAAATCATTACTTAATACAAATTTACTCGAATAATTTTTAGGAAAAAATTTTAGAATGGGACTCGTAGTTAAATTTAGTTGGTTGTTTATAATTTTTTGATTAGTTTTACACGCTTTATTAATCTCCAACGATTCCAAATTATTTAATTTGTGACCAACACCGTTTATATGCAAAATTGACAATCCCAATTTTTTATCAAAACCATGACCATTTTCTATCAAATGATTAACAAATTCTGAAAACCCACTATTGTTCAAACATCTCAAATGCTCCCTTACTCTTATATTAAAAATTTTACCCGTTTTACCAATATAAAATGCAGCACAATCCATATGATAATAAATAAAAATATGAATTTTAACCACAAAGATAATATTGCTAATTTTAAAAGTATAATATTCATTATGTCTGATTTTATACTACGTATTATCGTCAGAACTATATGAGAAAATATTAATTTAACTGATTATTATTTCAACGTGTTATGAGTACATAACACAGCAAAATTTTCAAAAAAAAAAAGTTTTTTCGGATTAGATTATTAGAATTTTTATTTAAAATTGAATATCTGAATTGATTACCTTTTAGTATTAAATCCGCCCCAAGTTTGTAATATTACAATGATATTATTTGTTATGACTTAAAATTTATTTATTTTTCATATACAAATTATCAACAGGTTAATAATGACCCTGATAGATGATATTCAGGTATAATGTAAGGTACAATACAAAAACATTATAAGATAGTTATGGGGATATTTTACAAAATACATTTTTATATGCCTAAAAATTAAAAATACTGTAAAATTTTAAATAAAAATTATGTTGCAAATTGATAGTTGAAGAGAATGAACAATATATACTTTTTTTAAGGAAAACACATTATTATTGTGAAGTTGCAGTTTTTCAGAACGTAGTTCTGTGAATTTTTTATATATTAAATGAATCAACTAGAAAGATATACAGAAAAAAACTATTTATCGAAAAAATATTTTAGTTGCTACCGGGAATCAATTTTAAAGAGCTACAGCATAAAAGTTCAAAAATTTGTAGTAAACCTACTTAGTTGATGTGGCGAAATTGGATAACTCATTTTTCCGGATAGTAAAAGGTCCAGATTCAAATTACAGTAACAAATACCAATTTTCATGTTCTATGTTCATGACTTTCATGTAGAAGATGTGTTGTCATCATATTTTCACAATTTATAACAATATACATTATTTCAGGCTGACCGGATAGACGTTATTCTTGTACTGAGTCATATGTTGAATTCATGTTCTGAATCAATATTCGACATTCAAATTAATTGGCGAGAAAAATAGGTCGCTTGCATACAATATCGGGCACGCAGTCTTCACGGGGTTTTGTCCGCTTGGACAGGTCCTGGTACACTTATGAAAAAGGATTCTACAATATATTCCGCAGGGTGCAACATACAAATTTGAATGGCTCATATTACCTGTTATAAATTAGAATATTGCACATATTTAATATATCATATTGCCTGTTAAAAGGTGCATTTTCATTCTTACAAGTATGTGTAAAATTTTGAATCATCCCATAAATAATGCGGTTTTTTCAGTTACGTGAACTAAAAGTCGGAGGAGAATATGATAAACTACCTGCATCAGGTAAAATTACTACCGTTTGTAAAAATAGGTATATTAATTTATTTTTGGTTCAAGTTTTGAGGAGTGCTGTTTGATTTTAACAGTTATTTATTCAAAACTATAATAATAAAATAATATGTTGTAATAAAAAATAAAAGAAAATATCTAAAAAGCATATTTGGCATATATTGCTTTATGAGTTCAATAAAGACAATAACAATAATAAATAATATTAACGCAGTAAATGAGGATCGGATAAAAAGTGTAAGTCAGTGTCAACGATGATTCCGGAAATTCCGAGCCGGAAACTACGGCCTAGAAGACGAGCCTTATCCTGGAAAATCTGTATAGATCGACGAGGATGTCTTGTATCCCCCTGGTAGAACAAAATCTTATTATAACTAACAGAGAAGTTTGTATTTAGTCATTTAACGATGCATCAACATCTGTGTGCCATCGGAAATGTCAGCATATTGGGTCAATGCATTCCTCATATACATTCAGAGTCTAATCGCATGCAGAAAATGAATATTTGTTCTTATTTGCTGTCACGTCTCATTAATGAACCTTTTTTGGAAACGATGTCCCACCCACCATATTCGCTTGACATTGCCCTATCTGATTAACATTTATTCCGTAAGTCTTCAAAATAATTTGGACGGAAAAAAAATATGAATTCTGTAGACGAGGTCAGAACAGTACTGGGGAAGTATTTTTCGTCACAGATACATGAATTTTAGAAGAGGGGCGTTGCAAGTCTACAATATAGATGAAAGAGAATTATAAAAAAATAAGGGGAGTATATTTAAGATTAAACAATAACTTTGTTTATTAAATTATGAAAAATATTTTAAAAAAGTATAAAAATACCGCATTATTTATGGGATGACCAAATATCAAGTGTTTCGGATACGGGTGAACGTAATATTATTATAATTTTATAAATTAATCTAGAATTAGTCTAAAAGTCTTGTAGGTTGTATTTTGTTTGATCAAATATACAAAAACATATGCACAGCACGTGTTAATGTAGCTATAATACTATTATAAGGTATGCTTGGAAATCTGGTATAAAATTGTAAACAACATCAGTCAAATATTATTTATATCGTGATACTTTATTTGCAGCTTGCTCTTTTTGTTCAATGCCATGACTTTCTAGCGATCTACTATACCGGTGCGGTCTGGTCACTAGACGCAACAATAGAGCGCTGGACGCCCGCCAGAGTAAACTCTATTTCCACACATTTCCCGTCCGTAAGAGAAGAACAATGCACTTAAACGTATTACGGAATTCGGAAACGCGTTGATCGGATACACAAATTATTATTATTACATAATAAATTAAACAATAGAATAAAATGTTGCCGTAAATATATGATATTAACCTCTCTGATTCGATTGTTAAAGAGGGGAGGAATAAGGGCTGAGCCCTCTTGTCTCCGACATACAAGGTAACAACAATGGCGTAAGATTTTTTGGGGGGACCCTCTTGACGGGGAACATGGTGAAATTGTTTTTTATAATATCAGGTTACTTTAACTTTGTACATAGTTGTATAAAGTAGTAGGAAAAATGGATAAAGTTTTTTTATATAATACATTTTTTGTATTATATTTTGTTAATTTTTTTGTTGAATTTTTTACAAATTTTTATATTTTTAGTGAAAATCTTTATGGAATATTTTTGTAAATTTTGTTTCAATAGGGTCAAGAACAGACTGAATAAGTTAAATAGAACGAAGATGATGGGAGGCGGATGAGGGATCATATAGACCGATCATCTAGAAAGGTTTGGGATGGAAATTAGTTTAGAATAAAATTTAGAAGATAAATCGTGTATGTGATGATATTAACTATCTTCGTGCGGCGTTTTTAATTACAGAATAGTTTTGAAATCCGACTGTGATCATTTTTACGCAAGATTTTTAATACAGAAGCATTTTAGCTGTCATGGAACGCTTTTAATTAAAATTATATCGGATGTGTTCTTCGCAATCGAATCTGCTAGATCAGATGATGTCTCGTCGACCCACGAAAGTCTGGGTAATATTTATTTCGGTTAATTGATTGTTTGCCAGCAAAACTTTGAGCAAAAAACGGTCAAAGAAGTGCGAATGATTTCACGAATGCGCGGGTAGACAATTTATGACTGAGAAAAAAGGGAATAGGAAAGATTACCTAGTGAATGGTGGAGATGAACGATACTTAAGTCTTCAAAGGTAGGTAAATATTGAAAAGGTTTTGGATTATGTATAGGGTCGAAGCTATCTGACACTGCCGTTGAGGCAATAGAAAAATGACATCAGCCGTGCAACTAGAGCAGATTGTGTTGATGTCATATTATTATTACCTGGGTGTTAAGACACATACCCCCTGGATACAAACCCCCTATCAAAACCCACCTGGACATTAACCGCCGTGCAATAAACCCCCTGACAATTAACCCCCGCCATATAAAAAGTCAGTATTTATAATAAAGGATCAGTATCAATACTAATTTATTTCACTCAGTAAAATACAGATTTACTATTTCCGAGGTAAGTTTGTAGAACTCCATATCACACATGGGAATATAAAGCACTTGTTTTTTTATTCTCCTAGTTTATATAATATATATAATATTATTAATCTAACAATTTAACTCGACAACTTGTATTTATAACTATAATAAGGGACAGCTATATCTTTCTAAGTAATTTAAACTAGTAGAATAAAAAAACAAGATTTTTTATAAGTAAATTAATGTTATTATTTACGTTATGAAGAAATATTGTGCGCTATTGCACGTAGGTTATCTATAATATTACTAACACGACCGGAAAATATTCTAATGTAGTGTACTTATTTAATGCATGTTCTCTTTAAAAAAATTCAATATATTACCAAATTGTAGGATAGTAACTTCCGATATTAGACTGGAAACTTCTGTGCCATTCTTCTATATTCTATAGCCTGTACTTTCGACCAAAAGATCAGCTCTGTGAATTTCTACATATTATGCGCCCAAACACCTATTTCGTACATGTTATATTTCAATGTATGGATTAAACGTGTTATTTTTATAGTGGTTCTGTAAAATAGAAATGTCATATATAGATTTTTGTAAAATATTTTGCGAAAAACTAATTATTATTTGCGGTTTATTGCACACGAATCTATCTGTTTATTGCTCGCCAATAATAACTGTTCACCCACAATTGTTCCCGGTAACAATTGTTTTCGGCCACAATTGTTCGCGGTCACAATTCTTCACCTGGAAAATTGTTTGCCAAATATATTGAAAAAACATATTAATATCCTCTTTGTCGGCTTTCTTCAATTCTTCATCTCGAAATATTATTTATATTCTTGTCATTATTATATAAATGCAAATCAATTTTAAATGGCTTGATCACGATATATTATATATTAATAGGTACTATATATTATTGATATAAATTAAATGTATTAATTAGAAAGGTATACATATAAAATCAATTTATCGAAAAAATATTGTTGTTGCTTTGCCGAGCTTTGAACCTGGATCTCTTCCTATCCGGGGAATGCATTAACCGATTATGCTACACCGACGCAGTGAGTTGACGACAAATTTTCGAACTTATATGTTGCACTTTCAAATTGATACACCTGTCATTCCATTATTTGAAAGCCATCATCTTTATATTTACGGAATCTCAAACACCTTTGAGTAATCCAATAGGATACACCAAAATAAATTGATAATTCATTTTATTAAATTTCGGAAACATTAATACAACATATATATTTTTAAGGATAAAGAAAATATAAAGAAGATGGCTTTCAAATAATGGAACGACAGATGTATCAATTTGAAAGTGTAACAAATAAGTTTGAAAATTTGTCGTCAACTCACTGTGTTTGTTTAGCATAATCGGTTAATGCATTTCCCCGGATTGGAAGAAGTCTAGGTTCGAATCCCGGTAGCAACAACAATATTTTTTCGATAGATTTTTAATGTATATCTTTCTAATTAATACATTTAATTTGTATCAATAATATAAAGTACCTATTAATATATAATATATCGTGATCAAGCCACTTTAAATTGATTAAATAAATAATGTATTTATATTTCTAATTAATACACTTAATATGTATTAAAAATATCACAGACCTATGTTTTGTAAAATTGCAACTTCACAATAAGAATGTGTTCTTAAAAAAACTATATTTTACAGTTTTATTAAACGTATTTTGTGTATTTTCCACAATAATTTGTCACAGTTTTTGCAGTTAACATATTTTTCTGATATTTCGTATTCTCAGAATTGGGCTATCTAATCTATTTGCAATCACACAGGTTGGCAAAGGGGAAAAAATGCCAACATCTTTTCTCCTGGTATTCCAGTCTTTCCTCATTCACTCTTATACATACTTTCCGTGGTTTAACTGAACACACCAAATCTTCCTCGGATACTCTCCATTTCTATTATTTTCAACACCCACATAATATATTTCATTTCATTCATTATATATTGGTATACAACCAATAATGTTTATAATAACAATTATAATTTATCTTAAATATTTACGGTCATAAATCTTTTCTGGGTTTTCTTTTTTCGTTTCGAAACGTTTAGTATAAATTTAACAATACTTGTTTTAAACCTTATATATTAAATATATATTACACTTCCTTAATTTTTATTTAGCACCACCCTAAACATTTATTCGATATTAAATTATCAGTTGCGCTGCAGAAAAATAAATACATTTAATCTCGCACGTGATAAAAATGCTATTATGTTGTGTTAAAAGCCTTATGATAGTTTAACTGTGCCGCAATAAGGTATCTTTATTGCAACACATTTAAGATCCACTTTTGTTATTCATCTAATATTATACAAAGATATTAAATGAGTAAGAAACAATAAACAATTTGCATTATGTGCCAATTGCAGTTTGTGTGTAATTTTATTTATGTTGCGACTTCGTTGTCTTCGTGCGTAAAATGTATATTTTTAATTATCAATCATATTTTCTACATATATTTGAAGATGTCAGGAGGAAAATAATATTAAATCTCAAATCATGAACGGTTCTATTATATTGTCTACAAACTTAGATTTTCAAATAAATCTTCAATAGAGGGGTAGAAATGTAGTTATGTATTTTGAATCATTAAACTTTGTATACAATGAAAGGTTGTGTTTGCGAATTACGCTCTCGGGCACGTTCATATATAAATACCACGTTTCCTATGCTAATTATGTTAATTATGTTAATTTGTTGATATAACTAACTCTCGTAACGTAGGACGAGGTATGCAATTTGTAGAAATCATTTCATTAAAATAAAATAAAATCAATTTACCATTTCTTGATGACATAAACCTAATATTTATATTAATATTGATAAGTAAAATTATCATACGACTTATTAACATTTTTGTATGATTAATATTTTCTGAAATAAATGATCACCTAAATTATGAAATCTATTCTACGTATGTATTTGTCTGGAAACGACCATGACCTTTAACAATACCAATAACAATACAGATTTAAATGCTATTATATTGTAATATATTTTGTATTGTATCCATAGTAAATCTGAATACAAATAATTTAATAGTGCAATTCCTGCAAATACTAGACACAACATAAATCTAAAAATATTGTAAAACGACCGCATTAATTTAACAGCTAAATACAAATGAATCCGCAAAATCAAAATACTTATACCAAAATATAATATCAATTTCTGCATTCGTGCCAAAATACTAAAATAAATCATGTTTTTTAAACTATGAAATGCACATTTTATGGACCTTTTTGCGAGGTGGCAGACCATTTACGTAAATACTGAGTGAAGATAGGATTATTTAAATAAAAGTAATGAATGAACAAAATAAACAAAAATAAAACAAAAGCACGTTAGAACAAGCGGACAACAAAAAAAAACTGAACAAAACAAAAAAAGCATTACCAATATTTGAATACACATATATTTATAAATAGTACTTACGATAAAGTTAAGGAGATTGTTGAACAAAATACAGCAATAGATGCCCGAGGCGAGAGCATCGGAAACAGAAAAATCATAATATAAATATAGAAACATTGGAGTAGAAAAGAGAGAGACAATAGAGATAGATAGAAGTACGTAGAAAAAGAGAAATGAGTAAAAAACCTAAATAGCTATTTATGTTGGATAATAATAGTATGCTAAAAATAGGAATAAACAAGTACAAAAAATCTAAGCAAAATCCTACTCAATACATCTAAATTATTCCAAAATCTAATTCAAATATGAAAAATTGTGATTTACAGAATATTTTGGAAAAAATGAAAAATAATAAGCACTAAAATTTATAATACTTCAAATTATATTTAAAGAATGATTCTAAAACTATAAAAGGGAACACGATGGTTCTTAGCTTAGATGATAATATTATAAATATTTTTTTATAGGGTAGTTTCTTCTAGGATATTTCGACGTTTCGATCAATTCACTAAATTGTGGCTGAAGACGTCAGCTGCGATAGTACATACAACAAGAAAATAACCCAGAAAAAAATTCAAACGTGAAAACTAGATTGTTAAATATTAGATTATATTTTATAATACTATCATTTCACTAACCTACCGAAGAAATGCTGTACTGAAAATTGCCAATGTAATGTAAAATATGTTGTTCCGCAATTATTGTTGTTGTTTAAATACATTTATTAAAGAGTTATTTTTTTGAACCACTTAAAACAAAACAATATCACATAATCTTACCAGGAGGGAGGCGAACTGAAAATTTGCGTTTTGGGGACGGCAAGTAAACTTCGAACATTTCTGTATGGGAAGAAAGAATAAAAACAAAAGTAATTAAAATAGTGCAAAATAATAAGAAAACAGTGCTAATAAGAAAATACTTAGTCTACAATCAATAATAATTCAAAAACTATGTAGGTATACAAATATATAAAGCTAAAATATAAACTAATAATATTTCGAATAAGCAAAATAATCATTCAGTATTAATTGAATTATTATGGTCTATTTATTGGCCGGAACAGCGTTGTTAAAAAAATATTATCACAATAATGAAATTTGCACAAATGTATAAAATTTATAATATAAATCGTGGAATTACAACCATATAATCCCCAAAGCATCAATATTCAAATTGTTTCTGCTGTATTATTCAATACAAATTCATTAGTAAAGTACTTCTCACCACTGAATAAATAATATTTAATTGTAATTTATTATACAGCAGCAGTACCATTATAAGAATTAACTAGACCTAGAAGATTTTATATAAAATACAGTATAATTTTTATTTTATTAAAATAACAATAAATAGTAAATCTATTTTTCCTCTCGACATAAACCCACCAGGTTTATCTTTCACTCTGGATGGCATCTAAACGTCCTTCAAAAATAATAACTATAATATTGAGAAAACCGGAGGCTGAGTGGCTGCGCTCGATATTGAGGAGATGTTGAAGTGAACTGGAAACGCTCGGGTATCGAGCTTCGTCTGAGAGCCTTTTGAGACTGCAGGAAGTTTTGCAAGGGCTGTCGGGCTAAATAAAGGTCTATGTGAACGCCTTATTCTTTCAACATAATATTTAATCCTAATAAAATAAAGACAAACTAAATTATAGACTTCTCATATCTTCATCGTTTTTTGTTTATCTAATTGAATTTTAATTTTATCATGCCTAATTACCATTTCATTATGAATTCAGACACTTTCTGTGCATCTCTCGTAAGTTATATATATTTATATATATATATCTTCACAACATATGTATATAATCGGAGAGAACATTTTTATTCTAATTTTAAAACTAAAATATTACGGAATGAGATACATTATCAATATTAATTGAATCTTTGTCACATAAAAATGATATGTAATAAAATTTAAGGGTTGGAATAATATTTATAAAAACTCATAAACATCAACAATGATTCATTCTAACAAACGTATTATTTTAATTAACTTGAAGTCATGAATAATTTGATAACAAAAAATTAAATCACGATTACTTTTCGGATTACTATTATTTCAATTATATTAAATTCATTAAAATATTACTTAATCAAACACATCACACAAAAATCTTACAGATTTTCTATTTTTTTTTAAAGAGTAAATAACTCTTAGTTAATTCATAATCAAAAACATCATTTATTATGAAGTTATTATCCCTTAATTTTATAAAATCAGGAGTGAATGAATTTCTCAGTAATGCTTATTGACAGTCACTTCTAATATTTGAAATAACATCGTAAGTCAAGTTGTTTCATGGGAATGAAGTTCCACCAGAACCGGGCTTTGTGTTTAATCTTGTTGTGAGCCAACATACCCCTCGGTTAGCTACCTTATTTGCCGTAGAGGTGAGCTACTCTTAGTAAATAATATGCCCAAAGATACAAACAAGATTGTGGATTTGATCCAATTGCAAAGAGAGCTTTACTAATCTCTCATCTCGCATTACTTTGATTTGATAGGTACTGAAAATTCACCCACGTGAGACTTTTATTAATCGACTCTGCGAAATATTAAATCCAATGCACTTATACTAATAATTATTTTTAATTCGTATGATGTTTTTTTAAATCAATTAAATTTTTTCAATATTTTATTATGCGTACAATTCTAATCTGAATATAATTCTCATCGTATTCAACAGAATAATAAATTATAATATACAACATTATTTATATTTCGCGAAATAAAAATATCTTAATACAGAATACTTTAAACTGAATTATAAAAGCTAAGTTTCTGAGGATTTGTTGTGATTCAAATACAATTTATTAATCTTATCTTGCTCGTTTTTAATGAGGTTAAATATTTAGATATTGCGATTCTTGATTTTAAGATTTTGGTAGAATATTATCAATAGGTACTGATTAATTAAATTAAATTATAACATATATTCTTAACTTAATCATATTACAACGACAACTGCTTACTTTGGTTTACTTTAATATGTTAATAAATAATTATCAGAGTAAATACAAAACATATGTATTGTACATTATCATTTATTTTTAGGAGTAATTATTTTGGTCGCACAATGAATACCTATTTCCAATATTTATTAAGCTGAGAAATTTTTTTTATTTTATTTATACTACCTATATAAAAATTAAAGTAGTAATGTCTCAACATTAATTTTTAGATAAAACAATTATATATATAGAGAGTTTATTCGAGTCATAATAGAGTTTCAGAAACAAACATGATTTTTATTAAAGTAAATATTTTTTAAATAATCAATTTATGTTAGTCCTGTATCACAAGCGCTTTCGCCCAGTTAGAATTTAAACAGTGATAATAGTTTTTTTTCGGTCTGGTACACAAGATATGTTGCATAAATATGCAGTCCTTTATTGACCATAATTTTATTACGTTTTTTCTTTTTCCTCTGAATAAAACACAGAAAACTCTAAAATATTGATTTAAAAAAAATACTTCATACGCTTAAATATTTTCGACATACTGTTCCATAATTTCGCATCACCCAAGATATTAAATATGTTTGCATGTATAGTTACCATATAACATCTTTATAACGGGTCGATTGCGAAAAATGACAATTTTATTACATAATTATATTTATTTAAATAAATACAGTCAGTAGATATATTAACAGTACTAACCAAAAAAAAATACTAGCTGTTATGATTTTTTAATTTAAAGAAAGGAAAAGTTAATACAATACATAAATCCACTCATTGAAAAAAAATTGTCTGAAAAACATTGGAGTGACACTATTATTATGTAACAGAATATTACTTTTACGGCTGAAAATCTCAAATATTTCTTTCTTAATTCTATCAGTTTCAAATATGCCTCAAGGTATTAAAATAAAAGCTTTCTATTTTTTTAAAACCTGCAATCAAAAGAGAGAAAGTATGGATGGATTTTAATTTATTCCAGAACTTTCCCCGCACAAAAGACTTATGTAGCTCATTTGCGAGAGTTGTGATAATTTTCAGGAAAGCTTCCCAAATTAAATTAACGGCATTGAATTTTTTTGTATTTTAATACAATCATTTGTTTAACTTACCCATAGCGTTTTTTTTGTATAAATATTAACGCATGTAATATGTCTGTACTTTATTAACGCATTAAACAAAATTACAACATCTACAAAAAAGATTTTGACACATGCTCGTAATAGAGAAATAAAATATTATAGCGCAATGTAGGAACACAATAATAATATGATAAATAAATAATAGGTATATTTACTGCATGCTACCTAAAACAATGTCTAAATTTAAAAAAATGTTTAATGCAGTACAAATACGCGCTATTTTAAATAAATCTAATATTTGTGTTAATCCAGATTAAGTAGCCCTTCGATTTTTTTTTTACAGAATACTTACAAAGGTGTCAATTATACAAGGAACCAAATAAATATCTCTCGTATACCTATTAGAAGCATTATTTCATGATACAATATGTATTTTGTAACAGTGTTCATGATATTTAATTGAATTTACACTGACACATTATGTATACAACAAAATTATATATAAAAATAGGATAAAGCAATCAGCTTAACTTTGTTCAAAGTCGGGATTTGCCTCATGCATTCTTTGTATAAATCTTGAACTAACTTTAACTTTAGAGATAACTATTTTAATAATAACTTGAATATTTATAACCTGTTACAGGAAGCTGTTCCGTCATGCGCAATAATAATTAAAATGGTACGGAATAGAATTATTTACTGTTATTGTTCCGACCTAAAAATATAATGGCACATTTCCTATGTTATGTATAAGAAATGTATTATGTATAAGAAAACCGAGGAATCTTTATGGAGAGAATAACAATAAAAAATTTAAATAATTTCAGCATTTTGGCGAGCGTCATGCTCTTCCTCATCATCATCGGTGCTACAACCCATTATAAAACTTGGGGACCTCCAGGAAACGCCTGTCTCCAGTTTCTCATGCCCGAGGCTGCGGTTTGCCTCTTCCCTATCCATGCACCTCAATTGAGTCTCCTGCAAGCTTGTCATCAAGGAGCCTCATAGATAGTCGATTATTGTCCATCTTGGCCAGCCCGACGGAGTCGCCCCAATTTAATGTGCCGTATTATTGGAAGCTATTTAAACAATTTTGTGTATATAGAATGCATATATGTTATATTTTATTCATCATACACTTTTTTCCTGGCTCCGAATATTTGACAAAGAGTCTTCATCACAAAAAATATCCAACATCTTTTGTTAGGGTCCAGCATTCTAAGCTAAAGGTAACATTAGCTAAATAAATTAAAATATACACTCGTATATTTTTTTATACTTTGCATATGATTTTTTATTTAATTTTTTCATTTAAAATGTCTCTGGAGACCATAGTTAAATATATATAGGGTGTCCCAAAATTAACGAAAGATTTGAATTTGCCGCCATTTCTGCAGTAAATTGTTGGCAACCCTGAAATACAGCTGAGAGTTAAGGGTTAGTAAAAATGGGACGTTACACGATACAACAACGTGTTTTCATCATTGAACAATATCTCAAAAATAATGAAAGTTTGGCGGCTGCAATTCAAAAATTGAATACAAAATATGGTCGGAATAGTGTTTTAAGTTCATCAACTGCGAAGAGATTAATTGAAAAATTTAGAGAGACTGGATCAGTTGGAGACGCTTAACACACTGGTCGTCCAACAACACACAACAACAACAACAAGCCCACAACCACCCGTGCATTACAGGAGGAAATTAAACGCTGCATTAACGAAATTCAGCCACATCTATGCAAAATGGTCATGGAAAATTTCGACAAAAGAGTGCGTATGTGCCAGCAAAGCCGTGGAGGCCATTTGCCCGATGTGTTATTCCATAAATAACTCTATCCCATGTACTTTACGATTCAATAAAAAAATAAAAATCTAAAGACTAAAAACTGTGTTTTCTATTTAATTCACATCTTGCGTTAATTTTGGGACATTCTTTATATATATATTAATGAATAGTTTTTATTTTCACTTTGTACTACACACACGCAGTCGTTCCCATCTACAGGTGTAAATTGAATAAAATTAAATAGTTGACTATTGGGGTAGTGGGGCACGTTAGGGTGGGGGTGGCTTTATTGTTTCTAGGAAACATTGATGATATCGGTAAAGAATTTGAAAATGTGATATTGATCATTAATGTTTTCTCCTAATTCAAAATTTTCTTTCTATCATTTCAAGGTGAGTAGTGAATAATTATTATTCCCCTGTATGGTACCGAGTGGAGTAATTTTAGATCGTGGCTATCGAAAGAATGGTTGGTATCAATGATATGGTTAGCGAATTTGGAGAAATGATTATTTTTCAGACAGCGTCGACGTACTTTAATTCAGTTTGGCCAATGTACATATTAGATGTGTGTAGTACTAAAAGAAAATAATAACATTTTTTTTTTTTTTAAATGTTACACCACAAAGTAACTCAATCGATGATATTATAGTAAAATATATTTGCATGGTGATTCTTCAATTTAAGGTACTTCATCAATTCCTAATTTTTCTTGCTTCTTCTTCTTCTTCTTCCTTGGCTTCCTGAATATTTTGTCTCTTCATGCTCTAAATTTCTTAAATCTAATCGGTTTTCCAATTCGGAATCCGCAGCAGCTCTTCTATATCTTTAATTACACTGTCGTTCCAGAAAAGTCGAGACCTATTCTTTTCTTAATACCTTAGTATCTATTGAGGAATTTCTTTTTGGAATTCGTGTTATGTGCATCCTCTAAACGTGATCCTTCTATCTGAGTAGCTGCAGTACACAAATTTATTCCCAGTTACAGCGCTAATAGTTAACAATAGTAAATTTTGCACAAATTCATTCACAGCATCGATTGCAGCGATGTAATCAAAATTGGGAGTCGTACAAGCAGACAAGTACTTTGTTTTGGACTCAGGACCATTTCATTTACACGTTTCTCTATTGAATGCTTCTTTCAGAACACGTCCGAATCAAGCCAGCATGTCTATATCGTTTGCATATTTGAGGATATGCACGGATTTACAGTGTACGGCTTAACGCCATATTAAATAAAAGACAGGCTTAACAGGGAATAACAGTTCCAAGTCCATCGTGTGTATTTAGCATATCCACACTTGACATGGACATTCTGACCAAGTTCATTACTGCGTGATATACCAAGTTCCTCTAAGGCTTCGTAGAGCTTCTGATAATCAATCGTGTCGTACGCTGTCAACAAATAAGACTATCACTGCAACAACACTATATATCGGTTTTTATAAATGTTGCTAGACAAACGGAGCGTCTGCCATCTTGGAGGATATACAGTTTTGTTGCAGGTAAGATATGGTTGTTTAATATAGCATACGATGCCCAAGAAGATATATAAAGTTGTAGTATTCATAATGCAGATCTGTCCAAAACCGATATACAGTGTTGTTGCAGGGGTGGTTTCAAATATAAATTTAGTATTAAATTCAGAGTTTCTCCACATTAGCGCAAGGCAAAAATCATATCGGTGGTTGGCCCGTCCTGAACCCACATTAGTATTCCCTTATTTTACATTCGGTATATTTTATCAGTATGTAGGAGACTATTTTATATGCCGTATTTAATAATGTGATGCTTGTGTAGTTTTAGCGTAAGTTTATGTCTTATTTTTTGTGACGAAGGAGTATTATCCCTATACTCCAATTCCATGCATAATTTTAATGAAAAAAAAATCAAGTTTCAATTTAAATTATTAACATTCAAGTGCATTTAAAGTACGATAAAAGTCAATATATTAAATGCATTTTTTAAAAAAATATTTACATTTATTTTTTATTAGTCAAATACATTATAATTTAATATTATCATATTATTTTATTCTTAATACAATTTCACACAAAAATTAATAGTCATTTTAAGAATTGATATTATTTTTGAATATGATTATTCCATTACCATTAACTCACCAGAAATCAGTTCTTAACAAATATACATAAATCTAATTTCACAAAATATTATTAACCAAGAAGCATTTTTATAACATGATTTCAATAATCAATGGTTTTAATTACATAGAACAATATAAAAAGTACAAAATATGAATACTTACATAGTACCTTAATTTTAAATACAAATTAAATAAATCAACTAGAAAGATATACAGAAAAATCTATCTATCGAAAAAATATTTAATTGCTACCGAGATTCGAACCTGAACCGTTTCCCCGCTTTCCTTATAGCACTCGAATATATTTTCGACAAATTTATAACTTATATTCTGTAATATTTCTAATTGATACATCTACTATTCCAATTTTAATTAAATTTCCTTCATTATTCATTACCAATATGTAACATTTCACAAAAATTGTGTACTGGAACATTTAATAATAACAATTATTATTATTGGGCTTTTAGATTAAATCTGACGTGATGAGAGCCCAAAAGTTATCGGATCTTTGTATTTAATATGACGTATCTGTATTTTAAGACAAAGTATAGATATCTCATAGAGACGAAGCTATTTATATTATGTTATATGGGAAGAATGGAAGTATGGGTGTTACAAAGCTTACGACCTGTCTTCGGCTGGCTTAAGTGATCACGTATGTAACGTATACCATTCTACTCACACTCGACCTCCATATCTATCAAATTTTAGAAAGTTGTATATATGTAACCATGTAGAAACACTTCGCTGTCGCTATCTATGGTCTGAAATTTGATATTCACTTCCCTGAAACATTAGTGACATCTATTCTGCTATGCCGAAGACAGGTCGTAAGCCCTGTAATACCCATACTCCCATACTTCTCATATAATATGATATAAATAGCTTCGTCTCTATTAGATATCTATAATTTGTTTTCCAATGCCTTTGGAGGTAAAAATCCAGTAATTTTGTGTTCTTAGACATTCTCAAATATTATTAATGTCTGTATTATATCAAAATATTAATCCAACAACAATTTTAATTTACTTCTTACTTCTAAAATATCTCCACTTTTATATTTTATTTAAACATAATTAATTAAAGCAAAAAATGTTAATATATTACCTCCAACCATTTGAGGTTCTCCTAAGTTCACGTAGAATAGAACATCCTTTTCGTAGCTGTCCTCTTCCACGATGTGCAATGTGATCATTTGTCTGTAAAATAAAATATTCAAGATTAATGAAAAATTTTTGTAATGACTGAAATGGTTAATATAATCAAGGAATATTTTAGACTCGGGCGTGGATCAGTCCCTGTTGGACGTACAGGTCGAGACAAGTCACCCAAGATGAGCAGTACGTGTGTTAAAATATACATCACTATTCACAATACTTTTTGCATAAATTTTCCACGAAATTTTTTAAACACTACCAATAGCTTTCAAGGCGTCCAACTTCTTACGAAGAAATAATGAATAGAAACATATTATGGAAATTTTGTGTATATATTTATTATAAATTATAATGTTTTTAAATATTAGGTTTTTGTACTACCAATTAAATTCATAATACGCATACTACTATTTAATAATACCATTATTATATTGAGGTTTGGTCACACAGAACGGATGAATAAAGAGAGAATGGTAAGATAGATAATATATATGACGCAAGTGTTGATGGCACCAGAAATAGAGGACGTTCGCGGAAGACTTGGCATGACCAGGTAAATTTAAGATGGTCCTGTTAAAGTGTGGCACTTTATCCTCTCTGCCTACCCTCGTAGAAAAACAGCGTGATTATAAGTTAGTTATATAGATAGAATTATGTTATATTCATTGATACATCACAAATAATTAAAATTATTAATGCCAATTCCATCCAAATCAACTCATAAATTACAAAAATATAAAATATTTTTTAAATATACCGTAAATCGTGTACATGTCTGGCTACATAAAATTCTAAATCTTTAGTCGAAAATTTACTACTCGGTCAATGATTTCAGATTCATAAAAGAGTAATAATCTATAACAAAAGCTCCACACATCTACAATAATAATGTATTACTATATGTTGAATTTATTTCACATCTTCCACTAAAAATATATTTTTAAATAACTTAAAAATAGGTATCTGGGAATGAATGTTAATGATATACCAATAAAAAAATGGTAGAATAAAATAGATAAAAAATGTTACTTTGTCCGACGATAATCTGTCACATAATGTTAACATTTTAATAAATCAGCACTCCAAATGCATAAACTATGAAATTGAAGTTAGGTCTTACCTAAGCGTAGTAAAGTAAATTGCAGCTGTATTAAAATAATATATTCTAAGATTTACGATCCGAAGCAGAATGATCCAATAGGTGAATGAAGATAGTTAAAAAATTGCATCTTCGAGTGCTGTACAACTTTCCGTACTTTGAGTTAAAAGTTGTTAAAATTAAGTTAAGATTATAAATAGATTGCGGTAGAATGAGACAAACTAACAGCATCCAGATCGATACGAAATTGAACCATAACAGAACAGCAAGAAGTAAATACATAATTAACAGATTGGACGACAACAGGACGATATACTGTATTGACGACCAAAACCATGGAATTAGCCACAAAATAAATACCAAATACCAACCGCTTGAACATATTTATTATTATTCACGATTCACATATGTACATGTGTAAAATTTCTTCTCAAAATTAAATTTCATCAGTATTTAAATTCCATTTAGATAAATTTTGTAATTTTTTTCTATCCTTTAAACTTAATGTACTTATTTATCTACTACAAATGTATGCTTTAATATTTATTATTTTCATTCTAATCCTTTTATACACTGTACTTTAAACATAAAATTGACTATATATGGTCAAACAAGTCGCTATTAATTTATACACGTTATTATTTACTACGTCTCATATAAATATTCGTACTATTTTACAAAGCCAAGCGCTTAGTTACGAAAATAGGACTAATTTGATGGTCGAGACTCAAACCCCCGACCGTTTGATCACTAGGTGAGTGTTTTACCACTTAATTAACAAGCACGATTCACTAATCATAATTATACTTAAACCCTAACTCACACATGCAAAATTTATAGCATATAATGTACTTTAATTTTAACTCGCATACACGCAACATTAATAATAATTAAATATATTATGTCGAAGATTTCATTACAAACTAATGTATACATATTTCATTAAAAAACAACAATTTATTTTCCAATAAATATCAAAAATATTGTATTAAAAATATTTGTGCAAAAATATTTATACTCGTTGAGAATCAGCTAAGCCAGACATTGCATCTTCTGGTTTATTGCTATGCAAAATATTTGCTTCCGAGTCGTGAAAAAAATATGAGATTCGAATAGTTTAAATCCAGTGTATTTCGTGCTGTGTAGGTATACCGTGCATTAACCCGCTATTTTATAAGATATAAAAAAATCGAAGATGAACTCTTTAAAATAAACTTAGTCGATGCAGTTTTATTATTCAACATGAATTCATCTGTTTACCTCAAAAATAGCAATCGACTAGCCGCATGCATTGCAAGAGCTTCCCGCGCTCGGGAAATTCTTTGGTCGGGTAAATCAAAATAAACTGAAATTCATTAAACCTACATGAAACAAAGATCAAGAATTAAATAGAATATTCGTCAGAGAATTAAGTGCGTGTTGAAAAAAATAAACACGGGCTTACGTGAAATATATTCAGTACATCGAGTTGAGTTCGTTTAAAATATAAAACATGTGTGTTGCCGACACACATAATTTTGAATATTCGCCAATGTCTAGTTGTACAACTCGGCATTCGTCCAAATTTTTAGAAGAAAATTCGACTCGGTATTCGTATATTTGCCCGAAATTCGTAACACGCGGCACGAATCACGTGAGTCAAGCTCTCGTCTACTAAGCATCATCTGTACAAGCTCCCGTGAAGCCCATATTTTTTCATTGCTATTCTTGGATATTTTAATTACACGCCAACCGGTTTCGCTCAGCTCAAGCTTTGTCAGGACGTATTATTTGAATTTATTGTTAGTTTTAAATACGTCCTGATGAAGTTTGAGCTAATCGAAACTGGTTGGCGTGTAATAAAATTTGTGGTTTAGTACAAAGTGATTGTATTTTATTTAATCTAATATGTCAAACCGCAAAGTGATTGCTTTCTACAAAAATATTTTTTTAAATATATTTTAAATGTAGAACTCATGTCAGACCTGCCATTTGAATCGAACATTGAAATTAATTCCCCATTTGTACAAATCTCAATTCAAATAGCCTTCTGGAATAAATTGTATATTATTGCACTGTACTTTTTTAACCCTTCCCAAACCATGCAGTAACACAGGTCTACCATCATAATTAAACATGTAATATTTGTGTAAATACATGCAACATAAAATTCATATTTGATATATTCCTAAAGAAAATATTAGCGCTTAGGAATGATTTGTGAAAAACCAATTATGCAAAGGGGATCGTACAAAAACAATTATTTTTTCCATTCAATCCATTATAAAATTAATACGTTGGTAAAACAGAAATCACACACTATTTTCACAGTGAAAAGAATAATAAACATACAAATATAATTCTCTTTCTCACTAATTAAATGAACATAGATAAGAAGGAAGGACTCATTGTATACGACTTAATGAATGCTCTAAATTATGTTATTAATCATTTTTTCAAAATTGTATACTCAATATTTAGAGTAAATTCGTGCCATTAAAGCTATTTAAGCTAATAAAAACATTTTTTTAAACAATTATTTACGGTAACACGAGTTGACAGCATGGCTGCGTTCGAGTATTTTATATCATGGTATGGTAAAGGTTAATAGGGTCCCCCCAAAAAATTTTACGCCATTGTTGTACCTCATGTCGTTAAAACACCCTACTTTTTGATGTGTTCCCTGTCGGATCTCATTTTTACAGTCGCCTTTGTACATTTTTAGTTTTTACCTCCATCTTGTACAATGCGGTAGTTTTTTGTAACTGTTCACTTCATATGAACAAATTATCATCTCGGTGATTCATTATTCACCTTGTATCACTTCTCTGTACCATCTTTCTTTGTATGTATTGTCTTTCACGTGTACACATTATTTTCCTTTGTTTGTTTTCCTGTAGGAAAATTATCTATAATGTCTTGTACTATAAATAAGGTTTTTTTTAAATATCTAAGTTAACGTGTTAAAAAATATGGTGGTATCTTTTAGAATAAAAATATTAAACACGGCAAAGCGGTTTCTTTATTTGAAAGAAAATATATGTATGTACCTATTTATATACAGAGTGAATATTATGTTCCAGGTCGATGTTGTTTTTGAATAGTTAGAAAATGAAATACTATTTTTTATTTTTATTTTTATTTATCAATTATGTAATCTATTACAATTATGTATAAAATATGAAAAAGTAGCAATCTCTGGCAGCGGTACACATACGTGCTTTTTAAACTATATTTTTCATAACATTCTCACACACTTCGCGTGTTATTTTACCAATTTCATTTAGAATATTATCATGTAGCATCGGAATTGTTATCGGCTTATCGGCATAGACTTTTTCTTTGAAGGATCCCAATAGAAAATAGTCGGGAGCCGTCAAATCAGGTGATCGAGAAGGCCAGCCGATATCGCAATTTTTTGAAACCAGATATGTGGCAGACCCAATCGACCCAATTACTAATTAATTCCAACATGTAACGATAGCGATCATAATTAATGGTTTAATCATCAATAATTGCCATTATTATTTAGATAAAATATTTTAATGACTTCAACACGTTATTGAGACATTATATAAACCATATTAAATTGTAATCAACTATTCTCCACAACTACCAAATGCGAACTGCTATACTAAAATGGTTGTCAAACAAAATCAGCCCGGAATATAATATTCACTCTATATCTGAATATTTTCCAATCCAACGAAAACCATCAATTAATATTCTAGCCAACTATGACGTACTCACTCTCCAAATGTAAAATTTTTAAAATATCAGATATCATATTTAACTTTCTATCACTTTCCATTAAAGTAATTAATAAATCTTTACTTAGATCTTCTTCTTCTTCTTCTTCTTTCAAACAGGCAATCCACCTTTCAAGAGTGATTTGTGCCATTAAACAAACATTATTTAATCGAAAGCAGTACAACAATATTATAGAATAGGGAATATTGCGTTACAAGTTAATACCATTGACATTCAAGAAATTTGCTATTATATAGCTTAAATGTGGCGAGTTGACGGAAAGAAGATGACACAAGTTAACCGGGAGTTGAAAATTACCATTGATAAGTTTATTGTAAAAAAAATCTGTGATCCGCAATGGACAGGCAAAAAAGACATGGTCAAGGGTTTCCTCCTCGACACCACATTCACACATTGGGGGGTCTATTATGTTTATTCTGAACAAATGTGAGGCCACCTGGCAATGCCCAATTCTCATTCTAGAGATATTTGCTACTGTTCTTTTAGAGACTTTCCTGTTAGAGAAAAACTGTGATCTAAATGTTATGAAAGAGCACGATTTCTACTGACCCGGTACTCTATTAGTCATGAGATCTAAATCCAAGACATCAGAATAATTAAATTTAATATGAATTAAATATATTAATTAGAAATATATTCATAAAAAAACAATTTTATAGAAAAATATTGTTGTTGCGCCACCGGGATACAAACCTGGATCTCTTTCTTAACCAGGGAAGTTGCATTATCCAACTATGCTACACCAACAAATTTTCTAACCTAGTTAGGTTAGTCTAAGGTATTCATATGTATGGTAGGTAACATATGCAACATATAATGTAACATATATGTTACCTTTTTGATATTAATACATTTAATCGTTCCATTATTTGAAAGAGCCATCTACCTTATCCCGGTGGCGTAACAACAATATTTTTAGATAAAATTGATGTTATATGTATATCTTTGTAATTAATATATTTAATTCACATTTAAAATATCACAGACCTATGTTCTGAATAATTACAACTTCACAATAAGAATGTGTTTTCCTAATTAAATTTAATGATTATAAAGATAAAAGTGTTTATTTTTGCAATGTAGAAATACCTCAATAAGTCACACATCTTGAGTGTCATTTTGCGAGGAACTCTCATATCGCTTTCTTCTCACTGGTCTGTACCCGGATTACATAATCGAAACGACAACGTTAACAGGAAGGAGCCGTCAATAATATCAAATAAAATTCACTTATTTTGAATAAAAAAAGATGCATATATAAACATAACTCAAAAAAAATAATATCCCGTTGCGTTGGCCGACCGGCTGACACATTTTTTTTCTATTCTAGTTTATTTAGTTATCTAGTTTATTTAGTTTATCTAGTTTAGTCTAGTTTATACTTATATTGTTATTCGTAATTTAGTTACTAAAACTAACTACGAATAACAATATATGTACATTATTTAATTATAAATATTAAACATAAATTGTTATTAAGAGAAAAAACACTTAATTATATTTTAAATGTTTGAGGTCATAAAATAAGATAATATTTTATATTTGGTAATATATTTTTTTCATTGATCATTTTAATCCTAAAAATATGCATATATCTATCTAAAAAATATTTTTCATTATATTATATTATAATTAAATCCGCTACCCATGGGTAATATTATTTTGAACTGAAATTCTAACAAAAACATAACTCACCGCATCCGCCGTTTTCAAAATTTAAGCAAATATGAATTCCATACAAAATTAATTTTGAATTAGTAAAGTCAATGAAATTAGTTATTTTTAATTAGTCACATAAAAAATAGCCTGATACTTAGTTAATTAATTGGTGTAATTTTTTTAAAAACCAATTGTTAAATTAATTCATTTATCTTGAATTTTTATATTCTATTTAACGTATTATCTACTTTTATGTAGTCGTGGTAAGAACAAACATTGCGAATTTCATATTTGAACGAAGGGTTGAAGCTTAGGAAAAATTGTATTAACAAGTATCGTTAAGCTAAAGATGCCTTGTTATGAGCTTTTTAATTTGTAATCGTATCTTAAATTGTTATAAATAGTTAATAATCTTCAAGTGAACTGAATTAAACGTGTAGAATTGGCCGTTTACTCAAACACTCTACAGCTATTTAGTGCCGAAGCGTACCGACCCAATGCGAATAACTACACATTGAGACGGACACCTCCGAGAAGCCAGCGAAAGCCAGCCACTTCTCGACCCATCGACGTCGACCCGCAATAAACGCCAAGTCTTGTTTTAATTAAATACCTAGCTCTAGTCACAGCATATATACTGACTCGCATATTCCATATTTATATACACTGCGATATACATCAACACGCGTGAGAACTGAGGAGAGATAGGTCCCTTAATCTCAACATGTACAAATCTTTCTTATCTGAATTACATAACCTTCAAACATTCGTTACTCCCACTGAGTGACCTAAAAAATCGATATTAACTATAGTCTATCACTACAAACTATATGCATCAAATAGTTGGTAAGTTTTACTCCAGAAAACTCCATCTCACTTCTTTTGAGAAACCAATTGCTAATTTTCCTAATGTCCAAAACTTTTTGGATCCTTTCAATAACGTATGCTTAATTTCAAAGTAAGTGGTGTGACTACAAAACAAAAGTAAGAGTAGATTACGGTTACACTAGGCAAGTGTCTTATCGCTAAACCAACAAGCACGTTGTTCACTGTGTTTTCCAAATTTACAAATATGATCGATAAAAAAAATCCTTAGATTCAATAGATATAAGATTTAGCCACATTGCAGCACTCCACAAACAGGAAACAAGGTGCATAGATTATAAAGAATGGCCCAAATTTAACACCAGATTTAAATTTCGCTCAATTTTTTTGTTTTGCAACTCTGAAACTTTGATAGTTATAATCTATGATTATGAAATGCGATTAGCCTGCTGATCCAGCGCCGTTAGTTGGTTTGTAGAGCATCATGAAGTTGACTCTCAATTTGGTCGAAAAATCATCTTCAGCGATGAGGCATATTTTCAACTTGACGGTATCGTAAACAAACAAAATTGTCGCATTTGGGGCTCAGAAAATCCTTGCATGATTCATGAGAAGCAAATGCACTCCAAACAAATCATTGTGTGGTGTAGACTTTGGACAGGCGGCATGATAGGCCCACTTCTTTGAAGGTAAGACTGGATACCTTAATCTGCAAAGCAGCTAACTCCACTCATGGTCAAAAAACTGTTTTTTATGCCATTATTTTCCTCTTTTATTGTTTTATTGTACACTAAAAGCCAAAAAATAGCATCAATTTTAAAACACGTGAAATCACGTGCTTTTTTTTTAGGTGCTGAAAAACCTTACATTGATTCTTGTAAAAACCTTCAATACCTTCCCCTAACACAAGTGTTGATGGCACCAAAAATAGAGGACGTCCACAAAAATCATAATGGTTGCACTACATTATCATGGAAAATCATCTAACTCCCAATAATATTTTACAATTTTGGTAAAAAAATTCAGCTAACTCCAAATATTCCCCATAAGTATAAGATAAATAAAAATATCAATAAAATTTCTCAGCCACCCTCTTTCTACATAAACAATCTACCAAAGTGTATTTTGAAATTTTCGTAATCCGTTTAAAAACAAAATTAAACAGTTTTTTGTTGCTCCTGAACATTTTAGAAAAATGGAGTTAGCTGCTTTGCAGATTAAGGTATCGATATGCGGTAACTGTGAAAGGCAATCGTTACCGTAACACGATATCGGAGTATTTTTGCACCAACTAGATGATATGGACCTTGAACAAATGTGGTTCCAGAAGGACGTCCCCACCTGCCATACAACTCGACCAACAGTCGATTTACTGCACCAACAATTTCCAGATCGCGTAATTTCACGGAATGACGACATCAATTTGCCAGCAAGATCTTGTGATTTACAACCGTGCGATTTCAGACATCAGAAATTCAAGGTCTATGCCAGCAATCCACAAATGTTATCGATGACTCCGACGTGTTATCGATGAAACTGATCAGAGATTGTGCGAAATTGTAATCGAAAATTGTGTAAAGAGATCTAAGATTTGCATCGGATGCCGAATTTGCCATTTGTACGACATAATTTTTCGTATTTAATCGGAAAGTATGCATTTTAATACTCAATAAAAATACAATCATTAAAATCAATAAAACGTCGTTTTATTTCCAATTTAAATCCGGCGTCCAATTTGCGCCACCCTATATTTACTTTCTACATTGAATTCGCTCATTACCGTCACCAAGTTTTCTTATAGTACGTATATACTATAATAAGATAAAGAATTATTAAGAGCTCTTAGATTAAGTTATATTTTTTTTTAAGAAAAATCTTTAGTTTTGTCCTTGAACGAACAAAGAAGGGCGCAAAAATATGTTCTCCGGGCGCCTAAAATTAAGTTATGCCACTGTTAAAAACGATATAGGTATTTGCACCCTTTAAACGCGACGAGGGCGAACAATGGCTCCATTTTCTCGTCACACAAAATGGCCGTTACACATTTTGGAATTCCTGCGTGGAAAATTTATTGTTTCAATCTTATTATTTCCGGTTCGCCAAGGTGTCGATGAGGGCGGCACGAAAGGTTCTTAGAATGGCGCCAGGGTCGTAAACCAGTTAACGATCGAGACATTTGTAATTTACGATATTTGGATTGCACATTTGATCAATGAGCTATAAATTTGGGACGTAAATCATATTTTAACGAGCTATTAATTCACCCCGGGCCTAGAGGATTATTTGTGATCGCGGATAGCTGTATTAATAAAGTGAATTCATTTATTACTGCAAAAATAATTAATTAGTACGCTACGGTTACAAATTATTGATTATTTATTTAATGGTACATTTTTAATTTCATACAATACTTATGTTGCATTTCAAAATTATTTTTAATAGTTCATTTCTCTGCAGCTAATAAAATATATTGTAAATAGTGGCTTCCATAAATATGAATGAAATTACATTTCTTCATTGATGTATTTATCCCTTGAAAGTCAACACTGCCAATGAAAAAAATCTTCCTCCGTTCCAACTCGAGGTAGCCGAATTGTTTTTATAATTGCCTTCGGCATTAATTATTGTTGGCTCAATTGAATTTTTTTTATACGCATGAAAATGAAGATCTTTTAAATGTGACACGTCGTCTGATAGTCTACAGCAACACATATAAATACAGTGTGTAGATGTTCGTATATTATAAAGCCTGGTTTTTCCAAAAGATTTTTTAAACGCTAGAATCTCAAATGACGACCGAAAATTACATACAATTTTCATGTAGTGCCCATAACTGATCCGTTATTTTCATAATAAATAATATTTTTTGAAACGTGTAGTATTTTGTAATTGCCCATTGACACTTGTCGAGTATCAACGTCGAAAAAATACTGCTGGAAAAATTACGGCAATTTCAAATTGGCTACCTTTCAGATATTAATCCATATGTGTTATTTTGTGATATTAATCGATATATGTTATCTTGTGATATTAATTGATATCTGTTATTTTGTGATATTAATCGATATCTGTTATTGATTGATTGAAAGTGAATTGTGATTTCATAATTATCAGATAAAAGTGTCATGACAAAATATTTTCATTTATTTATTTAATATCTGTTACTATTCATTATTTCAGGTGCATTTTATCTAATCTCTGCTCACCTTACAGGGTCAGGGTCCAAAGGCGCTATAATTTTTAAAATAAAAATATTTGTTGCCATAAATACACTTCGAAAGCTAGTCCTGGATTTTCTATCTGGTAATGTTGAATATCTTCATTCATCCATCTAAATATAAAAAACCAATCTTTTGAAACTGGGCTGGTAGACGTTGATGGTCGCTCTCCTTGGTCTTGTAGCTTCCAAACTCTGCTGGACAGCCTCTGAAACTTTAACACAACCGATAATCCGATAATATACAATACAAAATGTTTTTAAATCACCGCCGTAAATATGTACGCCGAACAGAAAATCGTATCTTAACAGAAGCAGTTTCGCTTTTGTTTCTGTTTTTAAATTCACACAAATAGAATGCACATATTCAAAATATATACCAGGCCTACCTATCAAAGTATAAAAACGCGTAAACAATATTGAACATTTGATATATTGAAATAATATGTCGGATCAGGCTGGCTAATCGCGATATTTACAAGGTAAATTTTTGATAAAAATTTGATGGAAATCAGATAAGAGCTACGAAAATAATCGTGTCCACAAATCCGGAAGGTTACGGGGTCTCTTGGACGTGATTGAAGAAAGTGCATTGAAAATTTTTGGAAGTTAAATCATAAGACCCTCTGCAGGTAGTGACACCAAGCGATGATAATCCTTATCCACAATATTAATTCAAAATTTATTTAATATTCGATGTAAATTGAGTGTTAAATGGTTTGAAACGTTTATACACTTAAATGTTTTTTATAATATAACACTTTCATCAACACGTGTGTTTCATATCGCAAACATAAACAACTCTCTCTTCATATCGTGTAACGTGGATTTTAAATCTCTATCACCTTTTAAAAATGTGTAATACTCAAAAAAATGTGTAATACAAGTAAGCGAGGATTATTTTTAAACATTCTGACGTTGTATCTACTTAATACATAGAGATATTTTGAACTACTTCATACATATAAAATTGAAAGATTTACGAGTATTTTTATGTATATAATTATGTAATGACCACCGCTAGCGTATAGTTTGCGATGAGAAACAGAAATTGACTAACACTTAATTTATTTAATTGACGATTCATTTTCTCTTATACATACAATCAACCTAAAAGTAATGGTTCTGTTAACATAATATATTTAATCAAATACCAAATATCTCACAGAGACAAAGCTATTTTTTAATTATATTTAATGGAAAATATATGGAAGTATGAGGTAATTACAGGGCTTATGGCCTATCTTCGGCTGGCTTAATATATATGTATGTGTTATTACAATTCTTGAAAGTTTTATACATGTTAGTATATGGACTCTCTTAGAGTACCACTATACCATTGCCATCTATGGACCAAAACTTGATAATTCATTTTTCCTTTTTTTTTAAACAGCATATATGTCATCTCTATGAGAATCTGATTATTTTGAAATTATTTTAAAGCAACATTCTCCATCTGTAAAATGTTTTTAACATATTATACTAGAATATGCCTGAAAATTTTTTTTTTTATATGTTTTCTTATTTTGACAAGTATATTATATTAGCAATATTTGAATATGTCCAAGATCACACAATTACTGGATTTTAGCTTTGCCTTTATGAGGTATCTGATATTTTATTAATAACAGTGCCTTTTTAGGTAAAAATCCATAAATTGAGTGTTCTTGGACGTGTTCAAATATTGCTAATACAATATATTTGTTTGCGAAATATACCAACAAATATAATATTAACATTGAGACTAACTTGTCAGAATTATATTTTAAAATACATTGCGAGTCATTTATTTTTTCATAAACATAAATTCTCGTATAATACTCCTTCTCTATACATGGAGAAGAAATTAAAGTTAAAATAATTATATATATATATATATATATAATCCTACTAATTATTTTTAAAATGTATTATATTTTCTAATATTAAAATAAAAAAATGTAAGGACTACCTCTCGTTTTATATTGGATAAATGAGTCGTAATTTTGATACTAGGATTAACGAACATATGAGATGTTTGAATTATAATAATTTTACCAAATTTTTCAATCACATTATTGAAAATAACCATAGCTTCAATAAAAATATAGGGGTCAATATTCTCCACATTGATTATAAAAGTAAACGCTTGGTTAACTTATAGGTTTTAGAAATCAAGAAGTCCATAAATATGAATAATTAACAACCAAAATAATCTAACCAACGTTCCTATTTTAAATATGTTCCCTTTAACCATATCATCTGTCTCTTCATGCAGTCACCTTCATTTCAATCGGTCTACAAAGACCAATTGAATTTACGACATATTGTTGTAATGTTTAAGATAAAAAATGAAAATAACATTTTTATGAAATACAATATAATTGATTCAATATTTTCTGTCAATAAATTCAAATTCACGAAAGTGGATAGACAATTCCAAAGACAGTTAATGTTTACAATGAAGTATAAAAAAACAATTCGTTAAAAATGTAAATAGTAACTAAACAACTCAAATAAACAGTGATCGCACAATAGTATGAATTGTGTTTCTCTTTAGCGGATTCGTATAAAAAGAGTTTTACATACTTGACTGAGGTAAGCAAGTTTTACTAGTATTCGAATCACTTCATTTACCAATTTTTTTTTTTAAAAATCCCTACAAAGGATTAAATAACACATTTCTTCCAAAGAAAACTTCTAGTTCGAGGACTGGAAAAGGCGAAAAACCTTATATTGCCTAAAATGGTTTTCTCAGCTTACAAAACCCTTGTTCGGAGTAGTCCCGAACATGCTCGTTAAAGGTTCGTTCTCGGAAATTACAACACGATATTTGCTAAAAGGATAACAAAAGGATTGGCCCCCGGTTTAAAATAATTGTTTGTGCTTGTAATTGAACTTTTATTACATAAACAGGAAGCCCAGTTTAATCCAAATATGTACATAAAAATAAAACAGTATGGTATCGTAGTAAAGACATGTACGAATTTTGCATGATAGTAAAAAGGCAATAAATAATAAATAGTCCACCCAGAAAATATATTACTAAATTATTATAATATTACTGTTTTTCTACACACATAGTCTATAAACAATTCACGTCACAAGTATTGAAGCAGCGCAACATAGGGTAAGATGGAAGAGACGAAAATAATCACGTTCTTAACGGTAATATACTCACCTAGTGACCGAGTGCTTCTTTAATATTAGGACATAAAATACAACAAATCAGCAGAATTCCTCGTGGTGCAAACAAGGATCTTAACTGCGTGGTCAGATTAGGCCTGTGAACGGTTGAGTCTTCCAACATCCTATATTGAAGTGAGCCCTTCATCTAATACTATAAAAAGTATGTATTAAGTAACCAATCATCCCATATTGAAGTGAGCCCTGCATCGAATACTATAAAAAGCACAATTTATTCCTTGCATACATTTATTTATTTATTTTTATTGACATACATATTTTTGTTGTAACAGAGGTGAATGTATTATTATATATCATGGTAAATATAGTATATACTCGTAGTTTATTGTGTGGTATGGAGTAGACTCCACCTCTGATATATACAGCGTTGTCCTGGCTACTTTGCTAGACTAAAGTCTGTGTTAAAGTAGCCAGTGTTTTTCGTGCTATTGTGGTGTTATTTAATAAAGATCCGGCAGAAATAGAAATATAGATCAAAAAAAATTTTTTTTTTTAAATAAAAATGTAATGGGAGTGTTGTAGAACTAGTGGATTATTAGTGTAGGCACTGTATAATGATTATGTTAGAATGTTGAATAGCCATGCTTCTGATTGCTCTTTACCCGATTGGATATTATTATATTTTCATATTTTCTTCATTATTTATATTAAGTTAATAAATAGTATTATAAAACCGTGTTCAGACGAGTAAAGTTTCAAAGTCTTTTTTGTTTGGCATTTCATCTTCATTACATTTCTTATTAAAATGATGGTGCGAAGAACCTGCTTGGAATATCCAGTGCAGACAATTAATTCTCTTTAATATACGGCGTTGGACCAGCTGCCTTCCAGGAAGCCAAATGCATTTTAGCAGTGGTTGCCAAGTGTGGCATCTTTACAAGGGCGCACTTTTGTTTTAAATTCCTTAGTTTATGCTTCTTATGGCTTTACTACCAAACCATCTAACATATCATTGCCATTGGCGTTGGCATATGAATGATATGGCAAAAATTAAAATAAATATATTCTGAACATTTAACTACAACTAACAGTTAAAATTAAATAAAAAACGAACGAGTATAATTAGTACGCATGTGGTTGTGTATAAGAATCGCATATGTATGTGTACAATTCACCGGAAAGAAAGGTGTGTAATTTTATTTTTGACGTTTTAAAATTTAATTAATTAGAAAACGGTTGCCTAGTTCTTGTTAATTGTGCTTCGTTTAAATATTTATATGGTTTTATTGTGGATTATATTTGTAATTCAAATTATTTCATTCACAAATACTTTTCCTACTACTCAAGGTTGATATTAATGGGTATTGTAGTCACTACGGTAACAAGTAAAATAGAATTTTTCAAGTATTTTTTGTGGGGGAAGTTAAGTTAAGATGTTAACACATAATTTTTTTTATGATACCATTTATAAAAAAATATGTTTACTTCTCGTTACAAAACGATTTGCTTACTTCAAAAATTAATGTTTTTTTTAAATATGAATTAAATATATTAATTAGAAAGATATACATATAAAATCAATTTTATCAAAAAATATTGTTGTTGCGCCACCGGGATTCGAACCTGGATCTCTTCCCTAACCGGGGGAGGTGCTTTATCCAACTAAGCTACAGCGACATTATTTTTAGCGACAATTTTTCGACCCTATATGTTACCTTTTTGATATTAATACATTTAATCGATCCATCATTTGACAGAGCCATCTACCTTATTTAAAAAAAAATATGTTTTTTTGTTTATAAAAATATACAGGATGTTACAAACCTAGTCCAAAATATGGTTAGGATACCTGTTTAAATTACAAGTAGAAAATGTTCAAGAAATATGTGCCTAAAATCAACCATTACAAAGATATAAGCATTTTTTTAAAAAACCGTGATTATGCGATTATTTGAAATATCTTACTGATCCCAAATTATAAATTGAATCAAACAATTCGAGAGGCCAGTTTATTTTTTGATATATGATTTAAGGCCTGAACCAAAAATATAGATTAATAAATCGTCGCAAAATGAATATCTTAACGTAAGACAACACAAGCATGTCAATATTGACAAAAAATTTAACAAATATTTTTTTATTTTTTTATAGATGCGTACACAGAATACATGTAACATCAATATTCTTACTATTTTCAAACTAAGCAAAACGCTTGTTCTATGAAAATAGAACTAACTTGCTGGTGTCATGGAACGAGGCGCGAACCCCCGATCACTAGATCACTAGGCCAACGTCTTGACCACTACACCAACAAGCTACTAAATATATCGGGACATAAGTTTGATTTAAATATTTCTAAAACGCTTTCCGTCACTCAAATAAAGTCTACTTACTAATATTAATGTATTTGTTGATAGAAGAGTATCTGTCGTGAACATATTCCCAATACGCCGCTCGCACCGCCAATCACGTAACACGTCAAAATTGAATTAAATCTTAACAAATACACAAGGTTGAACCGCAAATACATAAAAAAAGTTTCCTGCTTCCCACAAAAACTCGGTAATTTTGACAAATGGGATATTTTCTAAAAGCTCCACAACTTTTTGTACCTTTGGGACTGGTGAGTTGTCAAACAATATTTCTCACAAAATTAATTTTTTACCATTATAGTGAAATCACTGTTTCTTTTTCTGCGCAAACCGCGGCCAGGTCCGCCCCTGAGGTAAGTGAGACGACACTCAAGGGCGCACTGCCAGAGAGCGCCATATATTAAAATAACGTTTTTTTTCAAACACTTATAAAATAATAACATAACAAATTAACAACATATAAACTCTTAGATTTGAACCGTGGTGTGTTTGCGCTTAGATGAGGTAGACCTAGCTTCGGCTGCAACTTTACTTCTTTCTTTATACTGCTGGGTATTTTCTATTATACTGCTGCATATCTCAACGAAATATTCCCATGAGACAAATTTTTCATTGCTTCCTTAAGGCTGATCGCTGTCCAGTTTCATATATTAGAAGTTTTTTCGGTGATTCGGCATTTTTCGGCAATAAAAATGAAAAAAAGTGATAAATGTTGTAATGTAAATTGTAATTTTCAATATAATTATAAACATTAATAAATAGAAATATATAGGTATTTGTAAATTTAAAATATGCGCGAATCGTATTATTGACTGTTACAATTTGTCCGGAGGTACCTTCCAAATGGATGTCCGAAGCTACCGGATTTTTCCCTTTTTATAAAAGAATACTTTAAAATTATAGTCAATAAAATAATGTATTTATTATGTTCTAGCTTATAGAGTAGTAAGTAAATATGACCGTTAAATACAAATTATTACGTAATACATACCTTAGCTCTGAATTACGTCACTTCGAAATTAGGTCGGGAACAAAATTAATCAAATTAAGTAAATTAACAAAATACGTCAACGTTGCTTACAAGGCATTTCCCAGATATTAACTTGTCCGGGGCTACCTGCTGTCCGGGGCTAGGTCCCTTCCCTCTATATGAGAAAACAAAAAAATCTCGAGCACCTACGGTCGCTTTAGCCGGAAAGGCAGAACATTATTTCTTAGAAAACTTTGAACATTAAGTTTTAATAATCAGATTATATTAATATTTCATAATTCAAATTAGAATAACCCGCAAAATTTTTACCGCATAAAGTGAAGTGTAAAATATTATTTCAAAAAATACTAAATTATATAATATAATATAATATAGGGTATTTGTGAAAGTGATTATTTTTACCTTAATTACTTAATTACTTGTTACATAACTAACTAACTTACAATCACGCCATTTCCCCGCAGGGTAGGCGGAGAGGATAGAGCGCCACACTATTCTGTCCTGACACACAATTCTCGCCTCATTCACGTCTTCTCACTCAAGCAAAAGGCTTTTAACAGGACCATCTTCCAGTACCTGATTTACTTAGTCATGCCAAGTCTTCCGCGGATGATCCTTATTTCTGGTGCCATCAACACTTGCGTCATATATCTTTCTTACTATTCTCTCCTCATTCATCCGTTCCATATGACCAAACCATCTAAGCGATCCTTTTTTATCACTGTACTAAAATCAACTATCCATTCTCTTCATTATTTACTCATTCATTCATTCATTTAATTATTGTTTTTAAAATAATTACAATATTTTACCGTCAATTCCTAATATTAATTTTATTATTTCAGTTTTGGGTGACATATTGCCTCACGACTGCTTCTTTTAACGCAAGAACATTTAAACACCTAATTCAAGTCCATTGTTAACATATGGTGAAAGGCCATGACACGGCCTACTATGACAAGTCTGCAAGCTTCAAAACTGCTCTTATCTTCTCTCTGCTGATACACGAACAACTCTGATACTGCGAACTGCGAACGACTGCAAAATATACTTTTCGATACTCGTATATACATGCTTCATACACCATGGTTAGCCTATATAATAAATGCCTCGGTCTTAGAAGAAGTAAACGTCATAGATCTATCTAGTCTAAATTATTTGGTTCTAAATGCTTTGATATTTCGGCCATATTACATTTAGGTTGATGCATAATTATCCGCCGTTTTTAAAAAATTATATTGTAACAAAAAACGAAAACAAACTCAAAACATATTATGTACATTTATCATTCGGGGGCGCAGTCACTGTATTCGTGGACTGATCGACGTTGAATTTCTCAGCCAGTGTCGTAGAGGCGTAACTTTCGTCCTTTTCTACATCCTTCTGAAGGGACTGGTCATCAAAATCCGAAGATCAACCCTTTTCTGATCCTTTTCATCTAAGCTGGGTATCACCAGCTTTGAAACGAACAAACTACTTTCGCCATGCCTTTTTGCTAATTGTTCCTTCGCCGAAAAGAACGTTCAGATCGCGAAATGACCCAGCAGCTTGCCACCCCTTTCTCCAAGTGGTGCAGCATAATGTGGCGTATATGTGAATGCTTTTATAATTTTCTAACCCTTTTAAAGAGTTATATTATGACAAATAATGTCAATTAAACGTCAAATTAAAAAAACTAATAAAAAATGTTCACTGGAGAGTAAAACAAGAAAGAGGAATTTTAATTACAAATTAATTAAATGTATTAATTATAAAGATATACATACAAAATCAATATTATCGAAAAATAAAAACATTGTTGTTGCGCTACCGGGATTCGAACCTGGATCTCTTCCCTAACCGGGGGAGGTGCTTTATCCAACTAAGCTACAGCGGCACTATTTTTATCGACAATTTTTCGACCTTATATGTAACCTTTTTTTTTTTTTTTGATATCAATACATTTAATCGTTCCATCATTTGACAGAGCCATCTACCTTATTTTTACAGAATCTCAAATACCTTTGAGTGAATCTGATAGCAGACGCTAGAGTTATTAATTCATTTTTATTAAATTTTGGTTAGGGAAGAGATCCACGTTCGAATCCCGGTAGCGCAACAACAATGTTTTTATTTTTCGATAATATTGATTTTGTATGTATATCTTTATAATTAATACATTTAATTCATATTTAAAATATCACAGAACTATGTTCTGAATAATTACAACTTCACAATAAGAATGTGTTCTCCTAAAAACAAATTAATTTCCTAAACAAGCGAAGTGACCATATAATTATAACATATTAACTATTATTTTTAAATATATCATTTTTATATTCCTTTTAATTATTAAAAAAATGATAATCTCACGCAAATGATATTTATGAAGTAGAGTCACATTTACGAACATCATAAATTTAAAATGAATGGACGTTCAAAAATATGCCAACGGATGATGTCACAACAACATTTGGAAACAAAACAAACACGTACAAATTTGTTTAATGTACGCTATAGATATGTCATCGGTGAAGTTTGTTAACAATGCGAAACGAATGAGGATGCGTTTTCTTGAAATTTGATATTTTAAAATCTAAAATTACTATTGAATTAATTTTATGTACCATATCATGAATCAATATAATTAACCGCAAATGTTTTAAATAATATATATACATTGTAGTATATATGTGTACAGACCCAATATTCTTGCAAATATATGCGAAAAGCGGATTTTTTATAAAATATGAATTAGAATATAAACACCACCCTTGGTCCACATCTGCATCCGTATACGCATCCAGAAGCGTCGTCTACAGAACCAACCGAGATAAGATGAGCAATTTTCTAACAGTTAAACATTACTCAGAGGAATGAATACCTCGGAGGCAAATTTCCCAACGGTAGAATTCACTTTTAAGCCAACACAGCTCGCGGCTTGGCCCTTTAAGTATAAATGAATTTATTGCATTTTCAAGTTAGATGGTAGTTTCCAGAAGAGTCATCTTAAATCGGTTCACTTTATATTCTCTACTAAATAAGTAGAGAAATATATTTTTTCAACCAAAATAATATTTGAGTATGTCCAATGACACACAATTACTAAAAAAAAAAAATTCTCAATAATGACATCTATGATGTTTCAGGGGAATGAATATCAAATTTCAAACCATAGATGGCGACAGCGAAGTTGTAGTAAAATACTTGAAATGTTTCTACATAGTAACTTATACATATAACTTTCAAAAATTTGACAGATGTGGAGTTTGATTTTAAGTAGAATTGGTGAACATTGCATTATGTAAAGTGATCACTTAAGCCAGCCGAAGATAGGTCATAAGCTCTGTAATATCCATAATTCCATAATTTCCATCTAATATAATATAAAAAGCTTTGTCTCTATGAGATATCTATAATTTGTCAAAATAATATCTCATTATCTGTAGATATAGTTTAAAATTTAAAAAAACAAAATAAATAACTTTAACAAAATGTTCTAAATTTTGTATGCAATATATTTTTAATAAAAATATATTTTTGATGTAAAGTTACAATTTCAGAACAGTTTTGTGCTATTTTTAATACAATTTATATTAATTAATTAGAAAGATATACTGAAAAAAATTATTTATTTCCCGGTAGCAACCAAATATTTCTTCATTATTAAGGAGAACACATTCTTACTGTGAAGATTGATTTTATTGACATTGATTGTTGTTAATTATTCATGTTTTTATATAAAATTGATTTTATATGTATATCTTTCTAATTAATACATTTAATTTGTATTTAAAATATTTCTTCAATAAATAGATTTTTTCTGTGTATTTTTCTAATTAATTCATTTTATTTGTATTAATTTTCGCGTGCGTTTAACTTGATTTATCTATCAATGTAATAATTCGATTATCTAAAACTATACATAAATGTCCATGTAGAAATTCGCGTGATAAAATAAAATTACGTAAAAAATCAAGAAGTTTTAAAAAAATAAATAAAGGTACATTACAATTTATTAAAACACAAAGGCAGAACTTAAAATAAATCTTTGTCTAAACTTCACGGAGTCAACAATAAAAAGAAAATGAGAACAGTTTAAATGTTTCATTTCTCTTTTATGCGGTCTCCCATAAATCTGCACTCTAATATCACCGACAAAGGTGTTCTGAGGTAGAAAATGAAGGTTCAAACTCGTCTGCATGGTGAATTCTTAAACCATGAATAATGCACCTGGCTGAGAAATAAATTGAAATGCATCGCTAGACAGATTTGAAGAGCTCCGCTTTGATGCAGAAATTTGTTCGACAAATGGAGATACATTTTTAATAAAAAAAAAAAAGTAAGTAAAATGAGTAAGAAGAACAAAATGAAGAATATGATACAAACAGGATAAAGCAGATATTATTAGAGTATTAGTTTGTTAGTAAAAATAACGATATGAGTTGATGATTACAATAAGAAATTTTTACAAAAATATTTTTAAGATGTATTAGAATACCACCAATCCAGTGGCGTAACTGCACTAATGCAATGCATTGGGGCCCAGAAGGTCCACGCCCTACAACATATTTGGTTATTTTTCCGATGCTTATGTGGACTAATATTTTTTTAAATCTATCACAGCAAGAAATTTAATTATAATACTTAAATACAGTGGAACTCCGATTTCAAGTTTTTGTAGGAACCAACAAAAAAAATGTAAACGGACTGAAAATGTAAATTGGGGGGTATTAAAAAAACCGTTAAAATTTATTTTTTATTGAAAATATCAAACAATATTTTTTGGTATATTATAAATTATTTATAAATTAAATTAAAGGTTTCTGTTGGTACATTACTAATGCCAGTAAAATATCTTTTGAGACAGTCCACTATTTCATCAATTAACATTACGTCCGATGTTATTACGTTGGAGTCAACGTCTAAGTAAGTCTGCAAGGCTTACTCATAAATTGTTTCCCAGCCATCAATGTTGTCTATATTATCTTCTGCGCAATTTTGTTGCTCATTCCACCTTTACGGAAACGTAAAAGTTACGTAGGTATGGCCAACACACTCTTGGCTCTATGGCGAATAGTGAACTGGCCGGACGAATTTGAATAAATTTTAGACTTAAATCGCGGGAAAGACAAACGTTAAACGGGGTTTTTAATGTACTAAACTGACACGGGACTGCAGAAATAATACGCAAATAGAGGAAAACGTGAATTCCGGAAATCCAAAAACGGGGTTCCACTGTAATTTATTCTTACGTGCATTACGAAAACATGTAAAAACAATATAGATGTATTTGGTAGTACCCCCCAAATATCGCTGTAAAGCAAAGCGAGGATTTTTTCAGTTGCGAGTATACATAAATGCCTAAAAACACACATTTTTTTAATGTATTAGATATAATATTATTGGAGACTGGAGACCAATTAAAGTACTTTTTTTGTATACATAACCTATATAGGGAACCCTTCCATCTTGCATTGGGACCCTATATGTTTTTTTCCATCGGTGGGATCGCGGATATCGCAGAGTAAAATGAGTTTACTACGGTATGTACTTTCGAGAAGTAAATATTTTTTACTAACGATCAAACAACCCGTTCTCGAAAAAAATTTTACTTTAGTAACTTTTTTTACTAAATTTAAAGTTACTACTGATCACACAACCGGCCCTTATTATTTTTTTGTATTTTTCATAAAACTTTCTTTCTAGACGCTTATCTACCATTCATAAATTTATATTTAATAAACTATATTACAATTTACTGTTTTTTAGACATTCAATAAATCACAATTATTGCATGTATTATAAAACCGCATAGATAATGGATGAATTCAGTATATTATATATATCGAATCATGTAGACTTTTCTTTGTTATATCATATTTCTAAAGACGCTTCTAGTGATTGAATCAAGATATTGAAAATTGTCTAACTTAGTGACACATTATTAATATTATATTAACTAAATTCTAAATAAATAATTTTTTAGCAAGTATGGCAAACATATAAAGCACTTATCAAAAACTCGAAAATAAATATTTTTGGGACTATAAAAACATTAATTTTGATATGGCGTGCGTTTGCGAACGACGAAAACCTACCACACCATAACAGATCGCGCCAATAGGGAAGTGGTATCGTTCTAAATATGCTTTCACATAATTTTTAATAGAATCGAAAACACCACGTTATTTGACGCGTTTGACGTTTTGCGTAAATTTAAAAAAATATACAAGTGTGTATAATTCAATTCATCATTATTAAAGATATTATTCATAATGAGATAAGATATATCAATTAAATGTTACAATATTTAAAGTATGTCCAAATCTTTGTAGGAACTAATTACTGGATTTTATCCCCTGGGGGATTATCATCAAGATTCAGATGTCTCACAGAGACGAAGCTATTATTTTCATGTGAGAAGTATGGAAGTCTTGGGCATTACAGGGCTTACATCACTTTACATAATGTAACGTTCACCTATTTACCCACGCTACCACATCTATCAAATTTTTGGAAGTTCTATATATGATATCAGGATGGAACATTTCATTTATTACCAATTATGCTTCATCCACATCTATACTATTACATGAGAAAGAATATCAAATTTTCAAAAATATTAATAGATGGCGACAGATTCGAACCTGGATCTCTTCCAATCCAATATAGGTTCGAAAATTTGTCGTCAATGCACTATATTATGTAGCATAATCGATTAATGCACGTTCCCCGGATTGGAAGAGACTCAAGTTCGAATCTCAGTAGCAACAACAATACCATTCGATAAAATTGATTTTATATGTATATCTTTCTAATTAATGGATTTAATTTGTATTTTAATAAATAATCAATAAAAAATCACATAAAATTCTCAGTATTGTGTTATTTTTTGTTTAAATATTTCTCATTTAAATATTAACATCTTACATATTTTGTTCTTTCTGGCGTTTTTTTAAAAACTGTTACATTAAATGTGCATTTTCTAATCCATTGCGGTTTTAGCTCGAGATAGTCATGACGTGTGCCGTGTGCTATTTCTCTTCCGTTCGAATCGGCGAGATTTAAATCACCTGCAGCATCGCACATTGCCCCAGTCCTATAAAATCAAAACTTCCTGTATTCGCAGCTTGCATCTGCTTTATATAATTTGCTGGATTTGTAAAGATGCAACATCCGCTTTGCCGAACGGCTCGTTGAAAGAATCCAATCCAATGTTGTATGAATTATAAGGATTGGTCCATTGTTTTTATAATTTTTTCAACTTTACAATATACACAAATATTATGATCTATTTTATTGTAGTTTAAAATGTAATTATTACAAAAAATATTTTACACGTATTTTAGAAATATTACTGATTATATCACTTACGTTTGTTACGTCATAAATTTTTCGTATTTTAATTAAATTATTTTCCAGGAGGTTCTTATGTAAGTATATATTTTATAATTTCCTAGCTAGATAGAGATCGATGGAGGGTGGAACGGCGACAGACAATATCCCTATAGAAAAAAAGAAGAATAATTTTTTTGTTTAATTATTTTTTTACCATTTCATTTAAATCCCAGTCGTATTAAAATATAAATTAATAAATAAGTTTTTCATGCGAGTATATATTATACGCCCACCTGTAGAATGTTTAAACAAAATAAAAAATATAAAATCAAAAATAATTCAAAAGATATATATTAAATAAAGCGATTGTTGAAAAAAACTAACGCTAGAGAAAGACGTTGGCCTAACCATCGCAACAAAAATAAGTACGCAGATTCCGTGAAATCTAGAGAGGGGTTAAGATTGTGGATTTCTGAAAAATTTCCATTTACTTTGGCAATCCCTTTAAATTGTCAATTTCCCGGAACATTTTTTCTCATAGAATAATAATACCACTGACAACCGCCGCTGGGCCGCTTCACAGTGAATACGAAAAAAACTTTAATTCCAAAATTGTTGTAAAAATTATGGCATCGCGTGCAAAAAGAAAATTAACAAATCCTTATTCTTCTATGTACAGTGATAGACCATAAATATACTTGGCTACCTATGCATATATCTGATATACATAACCAGATTTTCAATCGACACCAGACACCTAATATGTCGGACACACACAATCTGATTCCCAATCGATACTATACTACTTGAACCAGAAGGCCGCTGAATGTATCAAACACATAGAATCTGATTCGCAATCGATACTAGACTACTTGTGAGTATTCTGGCCGCTGAATGTGTCAAACACGCACAATCTGATTCGCAATCGATACTAGACTACTTGTGAGTATTCTGGCCGCTGAATGTGTCAAACACGCACAATCTGATTCGCAATCGATACTAGACTACTTGTGAGTATTCTGGCCGCTGAATGTGTCAGACACATACAAACTGATTCGCAATCGATACTAGACTACTTGTGAGTATCCTGGCCGCTGAATGTGTCAAACACACACAATCTGATTCACAATCGATACTAGACTACTTGTGAGTATTTTAGCCACTGAATGTGTTAGACATACATAAACTTTTTCTCAACCTGCACCTGAATAGTCGAAAGCTAGACTATTACTACTTGTCTACTTGACTCTAGAGTCAAGTAGAAATCTTTATTTTAATTAATTAGTAAACATAATTTACTAAATGACTGATTCATTAATGAAATATAATGAGTTATTAGCTTCACTAAATAATGCATTATTTCGTGTATTCTATCAGAGCCTGTGCTGCCCTGGGGTCGCATTTGTTACACTACTGTACTGTTGTCTATACAAAGCCTTGTGCATAGACGGAAAAGGCTGCAAAATAAGGGAGAGCTCCAGTCATCTCGGACCACCCTTGAAATTGGACCAAGCTCTCCATTATTCCAAGAATGCGTATGGATGGTACTGTGCAATACCACCTACACCTTAAACAATCCCACGCACAGACTTCTGCCGTGAACAACCCAAGAAATCGTGGCAGACGCCACCCTCGTAATGAGGAACCGCCGAAGATATGTAAGCTACTGAATGCGTCAGACACACATAATCTAATTCCCAATGGGCACCAATCTACACTTGTACGCTTGTAAGTATTCTGGCTGCTGAATACGTTTGGCGCATACTGCCCTATTCCCAAACATAATTAACTGAATGTTATATTGTAATTAAAATTATTGTAATTATATTATATATTAATTTTATTAATATATAATATGTATATAGGGTAGATGTATTTATTTATTAAACTTTATTAACATACATGTTTTTGTTGTAACAGAGGTGAATATATTATAATATAACATGATAAACATAATATACAATTATATTGCAATTAAGTATATACTCGTAGTTTATTGTGTGGGATGGAGTAGTCTCTACCTCAGATATATGCAGCATTGTCCTGGCTACTTTGCTAGACTGCCATCTGTGTTAAAGTAGCCAGTGTTTTTCGTGCTGTTGTAGTGTTATTCAATTCAAGAAAGATAAAGATTCGACAGGAATAAAAATAAAAATAGAGAGAATAAAAAAAAATGTAGTGAGATTGTTGTAGAACTAGTGAATTATTGGTATAGACACTGTATAAGATTATATTAAAATATTGGATATCGATGCTTCTGATTGATCTCTACCCAATTGAATCATATATTGGATCCATAATTGTGTAATCTTATTGGAAGTGAACGATTTCCAGTTGATGCTGAGTGTTATGTACAGTTTCGGAGCTAAGAACATGTAGAATCTTTGATAAAATGTCGTTGTTGCTCTCGGAACTGGCGTGTAGATGTTTGTTGTTTATCTTGAGTTATTGTTAGCATGGAAATATTGGACGAGTCTCAACATATAGATTTGTCTTATATCTAGGGCATTATACTGTTTAAATATAAGATCTGATGGATATCTAAGGGGACGACCATTTATTACCCTAAGAATTGTCTTTTGTGCTCTTTTAGCCGACTCTAATATTGTTTTTGCTGCTCCTCCCCAAACTAAATTAACATAATTAATTAAGGAGTAGTAGAGTGCAAAGTACACTGATCTTAAGAGTTTGTAGTTAGTTACATATAGATACAATACATATCAATTACATATACGTATAATACGTATAGATACATAAATCTCAGAAAAAACAACCGAGCATGTATGAAGGTGTTTGAATGCAGAAAATACGAAATATGTCCGCCAGGATAGGAAGGTTCCGAGAATAAAGTAAAATATTTTTGTTTTTATTTATTATACAAATTTAATTAAACTTTGTCCACATTTCACGCTCAATTGAGTAATACAGATTCAGAAACTAAACATAGAAAATAATTTATATTCTAAAATCAACAAGATTTTAACGATCCTAAAATTTACTGTAAAATTATTAAAAGTTATAAAAGCTTTAAGAAAAATGTAAATGATAAAAGAAAGGTAATTGAAATTATTGAAAATTTGAAGCACTTGGACAGCCTTAAATATAAATTACTCATATTAATGACCCAACGAAGAAAAGATAATGAAGTTTAAATTTCGTTATCTTTCGTCGACATTTTAATTTCTCAGAGTTGGTTTAATCTTTCCAGTGGAGATTTTTATAATTACCACTTTTGCCCACATTTTCAGAATAATTATTTAAAACAGAAAACGTTTTATTGAATAATATTTTTTAAATAATGACTAATTGGGATATCACCCCATTTACATTCAATTGACATAAACTGTGAAATATTATATAACAATTCATATAGTATTGTTCAGTTTTTAGGCGGTAACATTGCTGTAGTTTTAATTATTGATAATGAAATAATCTATAAATAAATACTAATTTAATGTAGTAATTATAAATATATACATATAAAATGAATTTTGTCGAAAAATATTGTTTTTGCGCTACCGGGATTCGAACCTGGATCTCTATTTCCAATCCGGGTAAGTACACTACCAATTGTATTATGGCGCCAGTATTTTTCATGACAAATTTTCGAACCTATATGTTTCACTTTTTCAAATTAATACATCTGTCGTTCCATTATTTGAAAGCCATCTACATTGTATTTACGGAATCACAAATACCTTTGAGTAAACCGACTGCAGACGCCAGAATTATCAATTCATTTTTATTACATTTTGGACACATTGATACAACTTATATTATTAAGGAGAACATTGTATTCTCCTTAATAATCTATATATATATACATATATATATAAAGAAGAGTGTCTGTTGGTTTGTTTGTTTTTTATACAAATCTACAGTTTTATTCCGAGCTTGATGAAACTTTGCACACTTGACCTTCAAAATAAGAGGATGGTCACTATCTACATGAGATTTAGAAAAACCACCCCATTCACCTTTTCTACCCCTTAAAGCAGAATTTTTGGTACATCTTTATGAAATTTTGTACACTCTACGTTTAAAATAAGAGAATATTACTGACGGTGTTCCACATTAAAATTATTGTTTATGTCAAGTCTGCTTTTGTTTAAAATGATTTATTGCAATATTGTTGATAAATTGACAAGTACGGACGCAGAAATGTTAATGTGGAATAGCTATTTATATAAAAAGGAGTGTCTGTGGGTGTGTTTGTTTTTAAAACGCTTTAACTATAAAATAAATGAATTAAATAAAATGAAATAAAAGCGCCGTGTTCGTTTATTCTTTAGAACTGTGTAGAAACTTCCAGAACAGTATTAACGACGTAATCGATAACAAAACAAAACTCTCCAAGATAACAAATAATTGATCGACGGATAGATATTAATTCATACATATCGAAATGCCGCCGAAGAAAAGAAAGAGTGTTGGTAGGAAATACCCTGCAGCTAAAAGAGAAAAAGCTATTCGGGCGTCAGAAATAACTGAACAACGGCAGCTTCGTCTACAGCAGGAGCGTATGAGAGCTTCTACGTCTAGGGCAAGGGAATCTTTGGAGGAAAGAGAGCTTCATCTACACCAGGAGGGTATGAGAGCTTCTACGTCCAGGTTATCAGGGAAACTTCGGAGGAAAGAGTGCTGCGTGTACAATAAGATCAACGTAGAAAGGAATAATCAAAAATTGTGAATCGACATTCAGATCCAAAATTAAGGGGGATGGATGGATGTTCTATGTAAACATTTTCATGCAAAGAAATATAAATGCGAACCAACGGTAATGTGTTGCTCCAATGGAAAAGTGAAGCTGCCGCCTCTTTATGAGCCTCTAGAGCCACCGCTATCTTACAAAATAAGAGGAATACTACTGTCTAAATCTGATTTCGAAAAAAAAAAATACCCCCATCCCACTAAATAAAGCCTCTTCACTCTGCGTAAAGTTCGGACCACGCTGGGTACTTCAGATAGTTTGAAATATAAATGAAAAAAATATGATATGTAATTTTCGAATACACTTACATCAGGCGCAGTGTATTTATCTTATTTTATATCGTCAAAAGGTGGAGGGTTAGATTTCTATATTTTACTCAGGCTCCTAGAGTTCAATTGGATAAAATAATTTTAAATGGCGCTCCTATTGAACGGGGTATGGGATTAGCAGGGGAAGACAAGTGAGAGGGGAGCGAGAGCGAGGCGCTAGGGAAGTGGAAAGGGGTGTGAGAGGGGAAGGAGGGAAGAGGAAGGAGAGTGGCTGAGGGGTCGGAGGGGAGTAGAGACTTGGTCAGAATGTCTTGCGTAATGTCCCTAAACATAAAAGTAATAAAAGGAAAATCACTGTCTACATGAGATTTCAAAAAACCACCCCTATTCTCCTTTCCCACCCCTTAAAGTAAAATTTTGGTACTTCTTGACGAAAATTGCACGCTTGATGTGTCTGCATCTAATTTCGAAAAAAAAACTACCCCCATCCTCTTAAATTAAACCACTTCATTCTGCGTAAAGCCCGAGCAACGCCGGATGTTTTAAACTTGTTATTTTGTTGAGCTCTACACATTCAATTTTTCTCTCGATCTATGTTTTCTAATGTTATTTGTTCAGTAAAAGGCTAGTAAGCAGTGGCGTAACTATGCCAATGCAGTCATTACGGGGACCGAAAGGTTCATGCCCTACAATACTTTACCACAATAAGAACTAATAATTTTAAAAATGTACAACAGTAAGAAATGAATTATAATATATATAGTAGAATGCATAGATAAAATCGCGTAGTATTTAATATTCTCATAACTTAGTTACGAGGATCTTATTTTAAATTTTACATTAGTATCCAATTTTTATAGTTACGCCACTGCTAGTAAGCTAAAGTTTGTTAAGCTCTAAACAAAAATGGAATTCAAGAATTATCTCTCAACAACCATCCTTTAGTAAAATTATTTTTAATTTTAGTTGTACTTTTATTTGAACATTGCATATTTATATATATATATCAAATGACCAAAAAGTGTGATTTTCATTAGAGATCGATGAATGTCGAAATTTTTCGGACTTGTGTGTTTGTGTATATCGCATATCAGTACATATTGTTAATTGGAGCACTTTGCAGTGGGTTTATTTATTGGTCTGTGATATTTCACTCTTTTAAAATATCCGTTAAATCGAGTGTAATTCGTGACCATTTGCTATAAAAAAAAGGGCGCAAGAAGGGGGGGACCCATCCATTCCCGGAACCGTTGTAGAAGTTTCAACTTCTTTTATCGGCTCCACTCACAGTACTGCAGAAATGCGAAATGTTATAATTAATAAACACAAAAGAAAGGAGATAAAAAAAACAAAAGCTAATGTAAGAGATTACGAAAATGAACAGAGATTTAAATTTAAACCTTCCTACGCCCTTTTAAGAGCTATCTTTATTTATTTTGTATCACAGGTATATAACAACATTGCAAACAAACAGATAATCAAGTGTCACGTACGGAAGTAAAGAGACCAGTGGGTACAAGACAACCATTAAAGGGCTAACAATCAAGTACACTCTCCCATGAAGGGACTCGGGCGAAACACAATGATGCATGAGTCACCCCACCCCACACCATACACGGTACAGGTACAGGCCTACGGAGCTATGCACCTTTTTGTTTGTTTTAAGAATTGGACTTACGAAAAGTGAGGTGTCCGCGTTCACGCTGACACGATCTTGTCATCATCTGCCTAATATACCCCATCTCGTAGTCTAAGTTTTGATGGAGTCCCTATACAGTTTGAGATTCGTCGCATTACTTGTCAGGCGGCCGACAGTTAGGCCTCCAATCAAGGTATATGAATTAAAACGTGGGTCAAAGACTGTACAGGCATGTCGTAAAATATGCGTAACATTTAAAGATGTTTTAAAAGAACTGCACAAATGATGGTCCAGGTAGACCTGTTATTGATATGAGAACTGTTGAAACAAAAAAAAAGTGAGTGACTAAATAATTCATTTACATCAATTGGAAAAATCATAGAATCTGATCAAACAGATTTAATCGGAAGAAAGTGTTATTCTTGCATGATAACGCAAGAATCCACTCCCGACGTTTCTCCAACTGACTATTGGCGCTCGCATGCGAAATAAACAAATTTCAAAATAAATAAAATATTAAACTGGAAGTTGGTAGAGCATTTAAAACCTTACATGCCTTGATGAAAAAGGGTACTAAATTGTATAAATGAATATTAATGAATAAAAACTTTTTCTGAAAATTTCTGCCCTTGTTTGAATTTTAACGTACAAAACTTTGTTGGTGGTCCAAGTACAAGAAAAATGAAAATTCTAATTTAAAATAAATAATTGAAACACTGTTAGTCCTAAAAGTTTTTAAGCAGTTTGTTTAATTTGTTTTCGATGCATGAATAACTGCACTGAGAAGTCAAAACGATCTCATATCGGCGCAGTCATTCATCATTTTACGACCACGTATTTCCGTACAGCAATTCGTATCGTATACATGATAGAATTCTGATCGTATTATCGTGGAACCGTTTGATACAACCAAGATATTTCTAACGGTCCAGTGGATGCATGTGCAATACACGAAAATACGAATAATTTATTTATCAATTATATTTATACAATATTGCGCCATAAACGCAAGTAACCCGTCAATCACGCGCCGACGCTCTGGGTACATTTAGCCAAAACTTTGCTATTTAGCCACTTATTACCCAATTACCATATAAATTTAAACAAATCAAAGTACATTTTTATTGTACAATAATGGCAGCCGTAGTTTTAAATTTTCGTAAAAAATAGTATTTTTATTTAGGGGTGGTCACCGATGGCCGGTGATATTGGTACAAAAGCACACGGACAATGTGGCAATGAATCGAGATACGTGTATCGCACAGAATTAGTTGCCGAGGTGACGCCAATCAATTAATGTTTTGAACACGAAGCAGTAATTTAAATAATTTAAAAAAACTGCAGCGAGGCGCCAGGAATGCGTGAAAGTGATTTCGGTAAACAATGATCATTTTTAATAAAACACATCACGGCGTCGCCCGTCGTTGCTAATACGGTGTGAAAAATATGAATAAATAAATGTACTGTTTGTAACTAAAATAAAAATGATGTATTCTGCAGGCGGGAACGCCATTCTCGATTCTGTCGCCGTGGTGTACTTAGATTGAACATCTTTTGTGTTTCATTTCTTTCGATCTCATAATCATCATCATCATCATCATCGCCAGTTGAGAGAAGCGGAGATCGGAAAACCACCCTTGTCTACATTTCTTGTTTCCCGTACGGAACAATACATATGGTTATAGTATATATTTAAAAAATATTTTTACATAGATTCGCACATGTCAATATTTGTAATATTTATTTTAAAAATAAGTTCTACGTAATTTTTTTTTTTAAACAAAATAAATAAATATTAAAACAGTCGCTCAGATGATAACCAAATAAATAATGTAATGATTGATAGTTGAACATGTATACTCCCGAGAGATATCCTACCAGTATTACAATAGCTGATTTGTATCTACATAAGCGATATCATGCTCATTCTCAAAGTGTAATTATTTAAATATGAACTTCATACGATTATGTATATTGAAAATTCAACTGAAGTACGATATAAAACAATAACACACTGCGCGCAATGTACACAATCGATACCAGTGCGTTGTTGTTGCATTACTGTCTAGCGTGAAGCTGTCATATAACTTTGTCTCTTTCTCGCTTAGATAACGCTCACGCACAGGTTGGCGTATAGGTACACAGCACATTCTTGAAGCGCCGTGACCAAACAAATCGACTTATACGCGAGTCAGACTGCGCCCGGACGAGCCGGGGCAATGCTCGTCACTCGATCTACCGACGTTTCCCGAGCGGCAGTCGCACCGAGTCTTAATCTCAACGTTTGTATAATTTAGCTTTAATAAAATCACTGTAATCGTAAGAAGTTTATGTTTATAAAACCTGCCGCCTATATTTCAGACACAATACTCTCCACGATATATAAGAACACAAAGGTGTCGGTTGACATGGGGCAACTTTAGAACCTTTTGATCGCTCCATATGAGCCTAACATAACTCACATCACCCCATAACAAGTTACATTATCTATCGCATCGCAATCATCATACAAACCTTTATCTATGGGGTTCATGCATTATTTCATTATAGGCGATTTTGCACCCCAGCCTTCCATGCAATAATTTCTCCTCACACCATCACTTTTAATTAATTGCCCGACTACATAAATTGACATACAACACGCACATGTTTACTGGCCGTTTTTACAGTATTTATTATGAGGAATATTAATAAATACACTCGCAAGTAAACGATGTTTTTTTACCTCTGTATAGAACTTTAAAATGAAATAAAACACATAAAAATCGTTGTAATGGCCATGGTATTGACTTTAATGGAAAGATAATTTTATCCGATTAGTGTTAAAATAAGATTTTGCTTGATTTTGATTTTCGACCACTTTTTGGAGCTGCTTGGGACGTAAATCGGCAATAACGCGACAAATATTGGCTTCCAAGTCGTCTATCATCTCTGGTTTATCGGTGTAGACTAGCGACTTTACATATTTCCACAGAAAATAATCCAAAGGTGTTAAATCAGACGATCTTGGAGGTCAATTCACAGGTCCATGACTCACTGGAGCTCCTTAGATGGGTAATTAAGCCGGCCTGCGTGGGTGGGACTCCACCTACGTGCCTATCTCTCACTCTCCATGCCTCATGTTTTGCAACTCTGTTAATCTGTCCGTGTAAGTGTGACTCAATCCATTTTGTGTCTCGTCCACTGTCCCTCTTTTGGGAGTGTTTTTGATGAATAGATCCCTGAGTGTCTGCCTTGAACTACTTCATTTTCCATCTGTATGTAAAACTATGTTCTATGATTTTTTTATGAATAAATACAGCACTCAAGGGGTGCTGGAGGATCTAAATTTTAAATCTTAATTGCTTTATTAACCACATTGAATTTCTCCTCCTTTTTCGTTTTGTAATTGTAAAAATGTAATTGAATTAAAGTTGCGTATTTCATTAGCTTTGATGAATGGGACCGACAAGGAAGCCCTTGCTTCTAAACCGGTCCCGGGAAAGGGTGGGTCACCTCCCCCTCCAGCCGTCCTTTTTCTCTTACGTGAAATTATGCGCTTATCGAATGTTTCCTTCAACAAATTGATTGTGGCGCGCGCTGTGTGGCATGTTGCGCCGTCTTGTTGAAACCACAGCTTTTTCACATTCATGCCATTCAATGGGGAACGAAAAAGTCAGTAATAATGGATCTTCAGCGCTCTCCATTGACTATAACGTCCTGCCGGCATCATTTTTGAAGAAACAACCGCTTCTTCAGTGCACACTGTACGATATCTCTACGAAGCGTATTATCAATTAGAGTATGCGTGGTGCGAAAACAATCATCGGTTATTGAAATTACTTGCTCTGATTAATGATTATGTCGACCGTAAAATTGACTTAGCGCACAGTAAGTTTCGTGAACTGAACCACGATTTTCGAAATAAATTTGCACAATTTGCAAGCGTTGTTCTGACGTATGTCTATTTATATTATAATGGCAAACCAAACTGAGCACAAATCAGCCGTCAGCTGTGAAATTGGCTCTCGCTGGAAAAAGTGTTGCCAATTCGAAAAACAAACCTCTAAAAAAGACACCCTTTAGAATGTTTGTATAATAGATATTTTATCAACTGTTAATAAAAACAAATTTGCGTCAAACAAGTTATGTATTCCAATAATTGAATACATTTAAAGCAGATAACAATCGGTTTTATCGATTGCTTTTGCTGGGTAGCGGCCACTTCGCGGTCAAGGTTGGCCACTGCACACCGCGAACATATGTTTCAATGTTTAAAAGTGCACCCTGACAATACATTATCCAATCAAATTATTTATTAATGTTGAAAATATAATTTATTATCAAAAAAAATGATCTACCAATGTTTAATATAACTTAACCAATTACAATAAACAAACATTCAATCAGACATATTATTATTTACGTTACTTAAAATACCCGTGATACACGTACCACCTGGCGACATTATAATTCCGGAGGATCTCGCTTCTCCGCCCAGCGGCGATAATTATTATTAAAATTTGTGTCTCGGATAAATTTCGCTATACAGCAAACGCTCGCAAATTATATTTCTCGCACCGGCGTCGTGTCGAATTTAACCCTTCCCAAGCCATGCGGTAACATAGGTCTACCGAGCCAATTAAATCGTATTTCTATAAATATGCACAATGTAAAACTTACATTTTACCTAGTCTTAAAGCGAATCATAATTTAAAAAATCATTTTTTAATTCAATGCCATATAAAATTGATGCGTTGCATACTATCTGCGTTAAAAATATCACTTGTACCACGTGAAAAAGTTCACACATTAATTTAAATGATGAGAGATAAAGATGAAGATCATGTTAGATGGCTCTTTTGACGAATGCGTTACAAGAATAATATTTGAGAATAAAATGAACGTATTTAATTATTAAATTTATCATTTCTAATTATATTTATAGCATTTTAAAGTCATTTAAGTTTGTAAAAGCGTTTTATTCCCATTTAAAGTGTTAAAAAAACTCAAATTGCTTGCAGTAACACGAGTTGATAGCATGGCTGCGTAGGATATTTTTAGCATGGGATGGTAAATGTTAAAGTATAAGTAAATCCTTTATACGCTTTTTAAGAGAAATCATTTATTTGAGAGGAACTTTTTACGACCAATACCCAAAACACAGTGATTTAACTATGGCTAGTTTCGTTTTTTTATTAATTATATCCTCTCTCTCGGTTTCCATAAACACTAATTTTAAAGGGAAGATTTAATGAGTTCATTGAACTAGCTGGTTAATATAAACATCAACCCTTGGTATCTCAAATAGGCTTAAATGTGAACGCGTTCGTTGACCTGAGTATTCTGAAACAATGGATCATATTGAGAATTTGTATGAAATTAACTTGAATTAATTGTATCTAATTAGATACGCCGTAAAATAAGAAGTGTAATAAAGTAGATAACTGTAATATAACATTCATACGTTTCGTATGCAAGTACAGTACATAGATTCATTGAAGTGAATGCGTGGGTGATGGTAAAGTATTTAATAAAATTAAGAATCATTTATATTTGGTTATAATCAATCATCTTTAGCCATCGTAGATTAAAGAAATCTACCCGTGGAGCCCTGCTTGCGCCTCACAGACATGGCTGCGTAAGCTCAAGGCTCATATCTTGATTCTACTCATTCGCCGCCTTGTTGGCATTTTTAATTCTACCAGAAAGCTGTACCCAGGACGATACCACGCAGCGGCCAAAACAAAATATGCCCTCATTGTCCCCGGCTGACTCACTATCGGAGCGAATCCCCAAATAAGTCTCCAGCAATCACGCATCATCCATGAACTGAAACTTGACATATTGTGATATGAAAGCCTCGACGATTGTACTTATGGATACCTGATGAGTGTTCTTGAGATATATGAATGGAAACAATATAAAAGTTCTTAGACATGATATAATATCATATTATCCTATTGAGCGGCATAATATAGCTATAATAATATCTTATTCAAGAAATAAAAGTGTTAACGTAGGTTATACGGATATTAATTGTTAGATACATAAAATTCTGAAAGTAATATTATTGTTGTTAAGAAAACACATTCTTATTATGAAATTGTAATTATTCAGAACAGAGGTCTGTGATATTTTAAATGACAATAAGAATGTGTTCTTCTAATAATAAAGTTTATCAATGTGTCCAAAATTTAATAAAAAAATAAATTGATAATTCTGGAGTCTGCTATCAGATTATTCAAAGGTATTTGAGATTCTGTAAAAATAAGGTAGATGGCTCTTTCAAATAATGGAACGATTAAATGTATTAATATCAAAATGGTGACATATAGGTTCGAAAATTAGTCGCTAAAAATATTGTCGCTGTAGCATAGTTGGATAATGCACCTTCCCCGGTTAGGAAAGAGACCCAGGTTCGAACCCCGGTAGCGCAACAACAATATTTTTCGATAAAATTGATTTTATATGTATATCTTTCTAATTAATATATTTAATTCATGTTGTATATGTTATTATTATCCAGATCTTTACATCTTTGTAATGTTTCGAAATTAACAATTATCTCTCAAATGTCAATATTTATATCGTCACGGCCGCAATATTGGTTCCAACAATATCAACAAAAGTAGGTATATTATTATACATATAATATATAATTGCAACCACAACATTTTTTTAAATACCGCAAACTGTTGATGGTATTTGAGAATAAGCATGAATTATAATTATAATATATATGTAATGTTTACAATAATATAAAAAAGTTATGATGTGTTAAATATCAAGTCCAATGGGTCCAAACCCTGGTCTATATTATAGCACATATAGTTTTTTTTTTTAAGAACATATTATTGTTGTGAAGTTGTCTGAGTGGCAACAAAATTATTTTTTCGATAAATGAATTTAATTTATATTAAAAATATCACATAACTGTGTTCTGAAAAACTACAACTTCACAATAAAAATGTGTTCTCCTTGGCAATATATACATAAGTTGTATTAATGTTACCAAAATTTTATAAAAAATAATTCATTAATTAATTCTAGCGTTTTCTATCGGATTTTACTCAAAGGTATTTGAGATTCCGTACATATAAAGTAGATTGCTTTCAAATAATAGAATGACAGATGTGTCAATTTGAAAGTGCTATATATAAGTTCGAAAAACAATCCCGGATGTGAAGGGTTCCTGGTTCGTATCCGGGTGGCAACCCGGATTCGATCCTGGATCTCTTCCAATCCGGAGAACATGCATTAACCAATTATGCTATAGCATACAGTATATTGACGACAAATTTTCGAACACTTACACTTTTTCAAATTGATACATCTATTGTTCCATTATTTGAAAGCCATCTACTTTATTTTTACGGAATCTCAAATAGCTTTGAGTAATCCGATAGGAAACGCCAGAATTAACAATTCATTTTTATTAAATTTTGCACACATTAATACAACTTAATGATTGAAAGAGTTCGAATCCCGGTAGCAACCACAATATTTTTCGATAAAATTGATTTTATATGTATATCTCTCTAATTAGTACATTTAAAATATCACAGACCTATGTTCTGAATAATTACAACTTCACAATAAGAATGTGTTCTTCTTAATAACTTCTCTTTAATATCTTTCTAATTGATGCATTTAATTTGTATCATAAAGTGTTAAATTATTAGAAAAGGAGTGAAAGAGTGATTAGAAGTAAACCTTGACAGGGATTATTATGAAATTGTTACGTCCATTTTGATAAGTTTACTTGAAGCTTTTTAAGATTTAAATAGCAAGTGGTGAATTGTACATGAGAAAATCAGAGAGAAAGTTTGATTAGTTGGTAAGAAAGCAGAACACTTCATTAACAATTAAGATTTCAAAGTGAATAAACAAACATTCAAATCTATATTATGTCACCATAGACCAACAACGGCTGCCAGCACTCCCACGAAGCACAAAGGCCTCCAGTACTCTTGAAAATATTGTTTTGAAGAAGAAGATATTTCAAGTATATCTGCATCTGACAGCGGATTTAGTCTCATGATTTGCGATATTCTATGTAAGGGATTCTCAACATTTCCAAGTAACCTCCACAAAAATAGTATGGCGTGATCAAGACGGTTTTGATTAGTGCTTAGTGCGCGACAAAGTTCAACCACTCTGCATTAATAGCTCCATTATTTTGATACTTCTGTATTACACTAGCGAGACCGCCACTGTGTTTTCATAGATATTTGTTATATTATGTGAAAAACCACACAGTCTATTTCTATTTTTTGCATTCAAACATCTTAATATTTGAAATATATGCTTTCTGTATCAAGTTTTGAAACGAGGGAAGCACATAATTTAAACCATTCTTCTCTTACGATACACTACTTTTGTTCATCGTTTATTGCGGCTTCTAACGGAACTACAAAATCTCGGTTATCTATTAAAACTATCTTGTTAAAGAAAACCATCCTTGGGTAGTTTTTTCAATCAAGAAAACCACTCAAATTATCTCAATCCCATTCAGTATGCTATATATAATCTGCTTTCCTACTAAATTAATTGACTAAATTTTAATTTTATTTTATACATTTCCAAAAATATTAGACTATTGTATCTACTACAAACGTGATCCACCCATGGGCAGATACAGTATAATAAATAAATTAATAATAATAAATGAAAAATAAATTAATGTAATCAACTGATTAAATGTATTAATTATAAAGATATACATATAAAATTAATTTTATCGAAAATGTTTTTGCGCTTCCGGGATTCGAACCTGGATCTCTATTTCCGATCCGGAGAAGTACACTATCAATTGTGTTATAGCGCCAGTATTTTTCATGACAAATTTTCGAACCTATATGTTACATTTTTTCAAATTAATACATCTGTCCTTCCATTATTTGAAAGCCATCTACATTGTTTTTACGGAATCTCAAATACCTTTGAGTAAACCGATAGCAGACACCAGAATTATTAATTTTAAAAAGTGTAACATATAGGTTCGAAAATTTCTCACGAAAGATACTGGCGCTGTAGCATATGTGGTAATGCACTTTCCCCGGATTGGAAATAGAAATCCAGGTTCGAATCCCGGTAGTACAAAAATAATATTTTTCGATAAAATTGATTTTATATGTATATCTTTATAATTAATACATTTAATTATTAGTATTTAAAACATCACAGATCTATATTCTGAATAATTATAACTTAACAATAAGAATGTGTTCTCCTTAATAAGTTATTATTACAATTTAACTTGTTTCATATAGAAATTTCTTTCCTAAAAATTGTATTATTCATATTTGAATTATATACTTCAAATTATCTTTTATTATACAAATCAATAACAGTAATATGTTGAGGGCTAACGCCTCCGTACTTGTTATCTAGAAACCATACAGCGAAGCTGAACGCACCCGGAAAGGCGGTACTTGCAACGCAACTCCTACCAACCATAAAGACCGAGTCACGAGCGACACTCTACCTATCGACGTCGCCCAAGCATCAGTTCCAGATGTACCTAGGATTAACATAACTTAAATAAATTCAATGTAAGTTGTATCTTTCCTTATAACCCACCGCCTGTCACATATTCACATCTACAAACATGTATTCATAAATTACAACATAAATACGAACGACATACAGCACTCCACGTTAAAAACGAACACGAGGGTATTTGCTTGAATATTGAGGCATCCATATCCTCACACAAATCACAACCTTTTCAAACCTCCTGATTTATAGTCAACTTATGCTCACACAATTTTATATAATTAATTACCTCCAACATTTGAAAAGCTTTAAAAATATATTGATAATACACAAGCACCTAGTTCAGCCAAGTTTACAAATTAAATATTAACTTTAAAACACTAAATTATCCTTAATATAGCTTTTGGGTGCATTTTAACACTGCTAATAAAAATAAATCGCAATTTAAAAACAGTAAACCTACATCTTAGTGATAAACCTTATGTTCTGTTCAAACTGACTTTCACAGCCATAGAAAATACGTATCTGAAACGATTCAGTTCACTACGACAATAACTCTTTCTAGATCCTTTTATCTAGGCAAAGATATAAGTACATAAATTTCTATGGATATATTCCTCACATAAACATTGTGAATATAAACGTGCTTTGAAAATAATTCATTATTAACATTACGTACAATACAAATAAAATTATACGGCATTGTTGTCCGAAGAGTAGATCTTTAAATCTCCAGCTAGGCTAATTATATGAAACGAGAGCTTTCGAATTCCGTTGACTTTAAAATTACCTCTCTGAGCTGTCAATGGTATTAAAACTTTTTACTCCGCGCTCGGGGTTAGGAAAACTTGACTACAGCGCTGGGGAGGTGGGGCCGAAATAATCATCTTTAAATAAGTTTCTCAGTTTTGCGAGATTCGGAATCTGGTGACAAGATAAACCCAAGTAAGAAGAATTTAAAACAATTTTATTGGTTTAGAAACTACCAGAGCTCATCCAAAATGTTTGCTCCATTGACAAGGCGAATGCTTAGAAAGATCCAAGGCTTTTGAGAATAAAATGGAGACATTTGTGGCTCATTGAAGAATAATAATTTATCATTCTTCGAATATACCTATTTATTTTTTATAAATATTCATTTATAATATTTTTAAGGAAAACATTATTATTGCGAAGTTGCAGTTTCTTCATAACATAGTTCTGTGGTATTTTAATACAAATTAAATGTATCAACTAGAATATTTTTTCGATAAATTGATTTTTTTCTGTATATCTCCTAGTTGATACATTTAATTTGAATTAATTTATAATGTATTTCAAAAGTGATAATTGGATGGTAATAATTTGGGCGACCCTCGAAGTTCAGTGATCAAAGCGCTGGCTTCTCATACCGGGGGTTTTAGGTTCGATTCCCGATAAGGTCACAATACATCGATGTCATTTTCTCAAGACTGAGTGTTTTTGTGATATATTTCGCTACAGTAAATGTGTCTCGTAACCTGTTGTAGCGTTAATAAATTAAAATTAAAATAACCTAATCTAACCATATTTTTTTTCAATGAATGTGTAATTTCATTTCGTGTTCATGTTAATATGTCAATATATCAATTAATATATCAATTTATTTTGGTAACATTAAATTAAAAATAATATAATAAAATGATAAAACGCTATTCAATGTTGCAGACACCCCAGACGCCTGTTGGAAGTTTCTAGACGAGGTTTCTATTATCAAGCAGGCATCTGCCGCGTTAATTACTCCCGGTGCATCATCGTTAGAGCAGCTGTCGCATATTATATATATACATACGTGCCTGCTAGATAATAGATAGCTTTTCCAGGCAGATGTAACTCCCCGACGTCGTTAACAAATCATTTTCGAAACACATTTAAAACCCAAACTATTTTATTATAATGTGTTATAATAATATAATAAATTAAATAAAACTTTTATAAACATACGATCGAATCATTTTCAAGGGATGATCCAGTTAAACATTTATTTATTCATATTATTATTGTAACGGGTGAGACAGGATTCTCAGACCTTTATCGACCGCTTCAGCCTAGAGCATGAGAAAAATGGGTTCTCACAGTCAGAATTACTTACTCACCTTTAAACAACAAAATGTATCTCCTTCACGTGTGGAATTTTTTCTAAAAATATTTTAATTATGCGGGTAGGTAGCAAAGACTTAAAATTGAAATAAATTTATTTTCACAAAATTAATATAATATTACAAAAAATAGAAAGGAATTAAATGAATGGACGACTTTCAGATGAGATTGTTAGACAATATACAACAATTTTTGAACACATTATGAACTAAATTCTTAGCCTAAAAAAACTAACCATCTTCAATGTTCAAAATTACTAGTTACATAATACATTTGATTTCACATTATTATTTTCCATCTTCATCCGTGGATGTTATAGAGACCATTCTCACACACAAAGCAGGGTACAGGTATACTGGTAAACTTTCTTCCAAGCCTTGAGGCAGAGCGGCCGATCATCTGAACTCGTCTGCCGCGGAAGTGTCTAAAAAAAACGGAACTCTCACCGCGCAAGCGCAAACTCTACGGATGTCAGACGTAAAATGTGGCACTCAAAAAAAAATACATGCGAGACTATCTGCGTAACGTTACACACTAAGTGCTTTCCTTAGGGCACAATCATAAAATAGTTATTTAAACATAAATCATTAAATATTTACGTGCAATGAAATCATACATATAATATACGTAGATTTTGAATTAAAGAATTCTGTAATCGTATATCATATTGATATTGGATATGAAAAAATCTACTCTTTGTAGGTTCCATTTTTTAACTTGGGTAGATAATTACTTCCCATGTGTATAATAATATTTTACTTCGATGTCAGAAGATATATAATATAACTACCGATTCTATATCAACTGAAAATATATTTTTATCTATCATCGATGAGCTTTAAAGTATCTAGTAAAGGAAAAACTGAATATTATGATTATTAGATGTAAATATTATACAAGCAAATAACCTAAATGCTTCATATGCAAAAAAAAAAATGTATATAAACTAATAAAAAATAATTCTTGGCATGTACATATATACGTACTTGTAAATGATGTAACAGGTAACCCAATCGGTAAGTACTTCCTGACTAGTATTATTTCATCAAAATGTCGGTGAGTTCATCGACACAATAATTAAACGTTCTGATGACAAGGGAGAGGTCAGTATTATCAGACTGCCTCACTCTGTTGTTGAAGGCAATCCAGACCTACAACAACTCGGTAAATTTCCGATACAGGGTTCAATGTGTTAAATAAGGGGTGTTAATTAGTTTCAGTTTAATTAATATAATTTTGACTTTATAGTTTTATAACTACACTTTAAGTAGACGTATTATTTAAAGAGCTGATATTATATTACAATATATGAATTACATTTTTTTAAATACCATAACACATGAGTTAGTTTATTATGTATTTGAAAGAAGGATCCCCAATTTTCGAGGCTATCAAAGAAAATGGAATGCGGCGTTGGCGTTGTAATCAGAAACTTTACAACTTATATGATAAGCAAAATGTTACAAAATTAGGTAGGCTAAGTCATATATAAAGTATGAATAATGTACAGCCCTCGAATAGCTGCTCAATATTAAAACTTAAAATGAAGTAGCAAGGCAATATAAGTAAAGACCTGTCCATTTTTGGCGTCAGCAATTGACGGAAAGCAGCCCCATGGTGGACTAATAGACATGTATTCTTGAGGAGGCCAGGACCCATACCAGATTGAAGAGTCAGGGATGATGATGATGGATAATAGTGTAGCGACACTGCTCGCGTCCCACAGACCTGGTTATCAAACCAGACACATTACAGCCATTCCTCGCCACCTAGTACCGCCCGCAAATCTAGACAACTAGTGATGAACTCAAAATCATGAACCGTGAGTCAATCACTGATATCTTTGAGTCGCACTCACTATCAGTGATTGAATATCAGGGAATATCGTGATTCGTGATACATATTTTTATATAATTTATATTTGGTTGTGAACGGTGATTCCGCGCATGTGCATACGAAACGAAAATATTAATGAATGAATGACATTAGAATTCATGATAAGCGCCATCTAGTAGATTCTGCCAAAACGTTTTACGCATTTGACCCGAAATGCTTAGAATTTGACCCGAAAAATAAACTCACTCTTTTTCAAGGGATTTTATTCTCTTTGTGGTTATATTAAATTAGATATATATTAATTATATATGCTAAAATATGTTTTTTTACGCAAATGAAATTTGGATAATATAAGTGAATACGCTTAATTAATATTATTTATTTCATGTATTGTGATATCGTACGGCACATGCGTATTAGTATGCAACTGATCTCAGTCACAGTTTTCAATCACTGATATTATCGAATACCAATCACAATCACACCAGTGAGTCAAGAGTAGCATTTTTCTCGTCACTAATCGCAACGCAACCGGTTCGAGAAGTCAGCTGAAGCGATCAATTTTCTCCTGGCCACCTTCTCGGATGCATTTCTCGGAACCACCTCCAGTGAGCTTCGCTAGTCACGAACTTTAATTTGCAATTTCACCTTCAAACGGTGTAAATTTGTTTGTGCATCATTAGACAATAAACGCCAACCGATTGTAAGTCCTGTTTCATTTCATAAACCTGATCTAGCCGCAACACTAACACCTATACTCACACGCACGCTTAGTAATATTAATATACACTGTTACATTCATATACACGCTTGAGAATCTGAGGATTGGGACCTTCAGATCATCTTAAACAGATCCTTCTAATATTCATAACATACAAACAGCAATCTTATATAAATAATATAATCCCCAAAATAGTAATTACTTAGTGTGAAAATTGATTTAATGACGGTGATGGAAAAAAGTGAATACCAAGAGTTTTTTGTGTTTTCCGTTTAATTCAAATTTTCAATTTTTTTTCCCAATCTAGCGTATCTTATCGTTCTCCGTAAGAATAATATTGAGAGTCTACATAATACAAAGCACTGTTATTACAATCTATCCTGTATTTAGTGAGTACATAAATCCAAAAGTCATGTATGAGTTTAGCAGAAGATAGTTATTTTAATCATTTTTTGTGTTTTTTTTCTATGTGAGCTTTATTATTTCCATAATTTCCTCCCCTACCGATCATTCATACAAATCATCTCAGGAATGGCCCAACACGTTAAAATGAATAACATTTATCTGTGACTGGCATGAATCTGCCCGAACAGCTGTTGCCGGCATATCATGTCTATAGAAACCCCGCTTTACCGCCGGGGGTTGGTCTAGTGATACGGGGGGTAGTACATTTTCTACCGAACCACAATTAGCGCTAACAGCCGGGCGCGCCGTGATTGCCTGCACCTGACTTTATAATGCGAACGCCATGACGTGGTATTAATTAGTACTCTGATCGCAATTGGTACACATAAGGCTGTATTAAATTTCCATATATTTAATATTCCTACAAACATATATAGATATAAAATATATAAAATCTAAATTTAGAAATATGGAGCATAAATTCTCTGAATTTGTAAATGATCCGACTAATAATTGATAATGCAGAGTTCTATGTTGCTTTAAAAACCATATTATTGTATATAATATAAACATAGTTTCATAATTTTTCTCTTAGAAAGTATTTAATTCATTTAACTTTTTTTTAATCCCTCACATAAAACCGGAACATTCCCATACCAGTTGAGTTTTTTTACCTCAAATTTATAAAAAAAGTGATATATCTGATGTCTCCAATTTTACATACTTAACATGACACTGATATAAGGAAAGTTATTTTACTCTGCGGCTTAACATTTTATCTGTTAGGTAGATCAAGTCTAACTAATGTTAACATCAGCACCCACGAGTTGAAATTATGAAAATTGTATATTTGAAAATAAAACACTTGTTTTTTTTATTCCACTGGTTTAATTTACTTGAGACGCATTTCACCTTGTAATGGCATTATTAATCTAACAATTTAATTCAACAACTTGCATTTAAATCTAATAGTGGAGGACGGCCATACAATTTTATTTGCAAGAGATTAAAAGGGACAACATTATTCATTAGAATTCCATCAAGTTTTTAAAGAATCTAATTAATTTTTATTAATTAATTTGTTTGCTAATAAATTGGACGAGTAGAATAAAAAAAACAGTGTTTTATTTTCGCATATTTATGTGATTATGGAGTTCTGAAAATTTACCTCGGAAACAGTCAATTTGAAAATTGTCTTCAGACTGACACTGCGTTCTCAATTGATATATTTCAGTAAGCCATTTGACAATCGTAAAATAAATACTGATTCATAAACAAAAAATCATAATTTTTACTATAAATGTTAAAAAATTAAACTGTGAAAATGATGGGTTAAAGATACTTCAAATCAATTCAAGACTTGTAGTAGTGACGTTCCGCAGGGCTCACATGTGGGACCATTTTCATTATAATTATTTATAATCTTTTCATTCATATTAGATTAAATAAAACACAATCACTTTGTACAATACCATGAATTTTATTAAACGCCAACCGATTTCACTTAGCTCAAGCTTCGTCAGGACGTATTTAAAACTAATAATAAATACAAAAAGAGTGCACTTATATATACATAAAAAGAGAGACAGAATACATTTACATTTAGACAAAACATCAAGGGAGAGGAAAATACAACGTTGATAGATATTAAATTGATTAAAAAGGAAATATACTTAATATGGGGCTAATGGATAAAGATTTTAGGTTATTAAAAATTCCACTACCACTATTCACTAACTTAAGGGTGTCTAAATTGTCCAACCGGAGGATAAACCTGCTTTTATGGAGGATATTGACTCTTATTGTGCTATCTTTTCTTCTGTCCGGTCTTTTGCCAACCATATATTTGAAAATATTATTCGTAGTTTTATATAAAGCGATTGTGTTTTATTTACTCTAATTATTTATTAAAAATATACTCGTAGCAACTGTATTTTAACGAGTCAATGTAGATTCTAATTTGCTGGTCCACGTCCTCGGTAATCTTACAACGAAACTTTTATCTCCGAGAGTCAGCAAAGATACGTATGTATTAGATGCATCAGGTTCTGTAGTAATAAATAACCATTATTTTTTATCTTAAAGAAATAGATATGCATACATGGAAAACGTGTCGCATCAATATTCTTCATATTTTCCCAGCTGAACGCTTGTGCTATGAAAATAGCGTTAACTTGCTGGTTTCCTCGAACACCCATTCGCTGAATCGCTAAACGAGTGTTTTAACCACAGGATCAACAAGCGCGAGTCATATTATAGCATCAACAACATTACTTTTAAAAATAATGTTCAAAAACCAAATTTCTCTTTGACGAAAAACTTACATTCCTTCCGCACATTAATAAATCTATGAAATGTCTCGATTTTGTGCTAAGAACGGTGAAGAATTTCAATTAATTTAAATCGCCTTGAATATAAATCGAAAATTTGGTCTGTATTCTATAAAGTTTATCAATTAAATATTAAAAGATTTGTAACAAATTTTAAATTATCTATAATCGTTGAACAATTCAATTATGATTTTTTATTGAGTTTTCTGAATTTAACTAACTCATCATGTTGAAGAACTTTAAGCGATTTAATAAATTTTATACAAAATCGTTAATGGCGAGCTAGACGTCCTTAATTTAACTGATTTAATTTCGTACCGTGTTCCTACTCAAAGTATGTCGTTGAAGCTATTTCGTGTAATCGATTCAGATACAAACTATTATATTATTTCACCAATACGAAAACTTCACAGGAAAATATACACATTTAATCTTTTCGATATTTCGATATTTGGCTCAATGCGTAAATATATTATAAGTACCTAATTATAATGTTTTTGATGAAAAAATAAGATATAATGATTAGGGTATTATAGCCAATCTATGTAATAATTAGAATTTAGTATTTTTGAATAGGTATTTGATGACAATATGCAGATGTTAAACTAAAAAATAAAAATATAGTAAAAAACTGTATTTTTAATTCAACTGTATGGATGGGTATTTATTTAATAAATAATATATTATTCTAAATGACAATATGGTAATTGATAAATGTTAAATACCTCTCAATACGGATTATTTTAGTCATAGTACGATTCAAAATAATATCATTTTTAATATGTAGGCTAATTAAAAAATTAAAACTATATTATTTGGTTTTGTGTAATATTTAAATATTAATTAGTCCATATTAAGTTTTATATTTTTATAATATTTCCATTAACTATCAGCAAAATTGTCGCTTTTCGGGAAGAATTATTAGTGAAAGAACATTTAATTTAACAAAACTTTAAAAAATACAAACACGTTCATCGCTTTCGTGTCTACGAACAATAATTCAATGGTTTTAAATTCATTAAATATTTGGTAATTACAACAAATAGTTCTTTAATCACGTGCCATAACAGATTGTCTTAACTGGTGGAATTTAACAAAGTTTAACATGAATTGATATAATTGTATGAAATAATTACATATCTTAAGATTCATTTTTAGTCAAACTCTTCAATTATAAATTTTAATGTCAAAAATCATGACTGTGACACACATAATTAAAACTTAAAGGTCAATACTTCAATTCCATGTCGTAAATTAAATATAGTAACGAAAGGGCGTATGAATTGATAAAAATCACTCCCCAACGGGCAATACTAATGGAGTTTTTTTCGCTAACGTTTCAATTAAAGTTTTCAAAAATGTGTGAATTTAGCTTAAGGCTGTGTGGATTTGGCCGCCTGCCAGGGCTGGTCCGAGGATATCTTGCGAGGCCGTGGCGCCAGGCTCACCCCCGTGCCCCCGGCCCGGCAGGGAAGGGTTGAGAAAGGGGAGAGTGAGTGTAATGAAGTGCTATGGCCAGATAAATTCATATTTATGGCAGCGGAATAGAAATGAGGCGGTTCGTGCTTATTTTCATAGTATTTTTCAATTAATGTAAAAGTAAACAATATCATCAGTGTAAACTGTAATAGTAGTCAGAGAGGATAGTCGCCACATCTATCTATCCACCACTTATTGCATATACATTTTTATTATAGCAAATTAAATGAACCACTTAGAAAAATACACAAAAAATATATATCGTCAAAACAGGCAGTTAGTTACCACCTATCTTTATCACTTATAACTCTATGCTAACGGTAGCAAACTCCATCGTAGCACGTGTTTTAAAGTAAAGAGTTTTTAGCAGTTTTCTGGGCTATTCTACCGTGTATCATCGACCTTTCTATAGGACTGTCAAAGTTGATCTCGCAATAGAAACCAATCAGAATAAAATTTTAGATTCAATTATATCGTAAGTTCTAATATTACTTACAACATACGTTATATTTTAGAACATTGTGTATGTTCAATGCACGGGGGAGAGGAAAAATAATGGACGCCACTCTATCACTTCTGCTGACACCAACTAGAATTTCGACTTGTGATAATATATACATATATACCTAACTTATCATTAGATTATATAACGTCATCTAATAAACATATATATAGTGATTGTTCTATGTTTATAACAAATCCATTGATTGCGGTCGTCGTGCGCGCGTGTGAACGTGCTATTATGTAATCCCCCTCCCCCTTACTATACTTCAGAGTATGACCTTTTTTCTGTATTGTCTACAACTCTTATCAGTTGACAAGAATTGTTGAAGTTGACGTTTTTGCTATAGAGTGCGTCAGACTGTTGAATAATTGACACTTGAGCGAGTTAGAGTTCACCTTGCTATTATGCATGGTGCATGTTGTCCTCACCTCGCGCTTATCAACGACGTGTGCGTTTGAGAAATTTCGTGCGTAATAATGAAATTATAAGACCAGCGAAGTCTATTGTTAATTTTACATCTTTCTTATAGTGTATGATACGGTGCTCAATTCGTGCTTATCAACAAAATGCGTTCATAGGATTTCGTGCAAAACAGCGAAATCTGGAGACCTGTAGCCACAGGGAGAGATGAAGCCTAGATAAGAGGAACACCACTGCATGTAATGTCCAATTGGCCTTTGAGTCCCTCTTTCTTTCCTGTTCCTGTACCAAATTCCTTCCATCCATTCGCATACTGCTTACCTATCTCTTGGATCCTTTGCACAGAGCACAGAAAATATATTAAAATTGTCTATAAGAATCTCTACTCAGAACGCAATTTTCAAAATGTATAAATTCCACAAGTCAATATTTATCAACGATTCCGATAGTCGTATGATAGATACATCGATAGACTACAACGCGGAATACCACAACTTGTGATGTTGGCACCAAGAAGTGCGCGGAAGCGAGGAATACTACTTCCGTTTCGCTGCCAAATGCAAGTAGCCAACCGGAAGTTGAAAACTTTCATGGAATTGTTCTCCCCTCGAACTGTGCATCCACCTCACGGTGCAATTTATTACTCTGCAGATATCCCTTGTAACATATAAACTTTAGATAGAGCTCTCAAACTGTGAGTACGCGGCCGGGTGTGAATTAAATTATGTTAAAACATTTAATAATTAGATGCACTGCTTTAAATTTGCAATGAGCACGATTATTTATTTAAATATCATTCTTACTGATTAAAAATTTGATTTCCTAGCGATACACATCTATTACTCAAGCAACACAAATTTTTCATAAAATACAATCAATTAATTTTATAACCACATTATTGATTTGCGAAGTTACAATTTCATAACATAGTTTTGTGATATTATTAATACTTATCAGTAAACTAGAAAGATATACAGAAAAAAATCTAAAAGTTTAAATCTAAAGTATTTAAACAGAATTTAAAATATGGAAGCATTATCATACAAAATTCTGGATGTACATTGTTAAAGTATATCCAGAATTATTAAATAAAAAATAAAGTTGGTGTTGTTAAGTACGACATTTTTTAATTTCAGCACTCGGGATATAATATAATTGCAAAATCAACCAAGATAAACAAATGCATGGCTACCTTCATTAATTTGTAACCCATAAATTAATACGACTATATATTAGATGCAGCAAACTTCCACAATATGAAAACCCTAGAATATCGAAGAACACGTGCTGACCAAATACTTATCTTTAGACTACTGCAAGGCCATGTTGACTATCCCAGCCTATTAGAATTAATATCTCTCCACATATCATCTATATCGACCCGGCAGTCCTCACTCTTCCATACTCCTAGAAGTAGAACATCTTACATACAAAATTCATTCATTCACCGGTCATGCAAATACGATGATGAGAAATTTACAGAAATTGACTTTTTAAACATTAGGCTTCCTACGTTTAAAGCGTTATTTTTATAAACTACCACAATCTCAATCTTGGCCAATCATTCAATCTATAAACACATCTTTCTCTCCCTTTACCACAACAATAGTTGCGACTTCCCGATCCTTTCTCCCACTTTTTTTCTTTTTATTTATCTTCTGCGCCTAAACATTTCTGTGGAATTTCATAAATAGTTTCTCATGTTAAATATGTATTATGTTAGTTATATTAAGTATATACTATCAAAATTCCTTAAAAAATAAAAATTAAAATAATAAAGGTATAAAATTTAATAAATCAATTATTTTAAGACGCTAGAACGTCTGCTTATGCGGTTATTCGTAGACTCTCCTTCAGAGATAAAATCAGGTGGCCGAAAAATTTCAGATGAAATAGTTTTGTATGAAATGGCTGAATCTGAACTGCGAGAGAGAACTGAGATATATATATATAACACTTGCGTTAGAGTTAAAATCCGACCGTTCAGGAATATTCAGGAATTTAGAATTAATTACGTTCCTGGGGTCACACTTCAGCTGTTTCGGCTGTAGGCCTCCAGTCTCATATTTTTCTAATCGGTTATCATTTTTTAAAATTTAGTTTTTAGCCAATATCCATTTCAACTTGATCATTCAGCGTTTAATCTCTTCTATAATACATTGGTTCTACAGCATTTTTTTTAATGTATGCCTATACACACTCACTACTCAGGAATGCAGAGCTAATTAGTAATAAGACGAATCTTGTTTTATATAAGGAATTTATTAGGGTATGGGTGGCTCGTTGGAGCTTCTTAGATGAATAGTCAGGCCGGCCTGCGTGGGTGGGGACTCCACCTATGCGCCTACCTCTCACTCTTTATGCCTCATCTCATGTTTTGTAACTCCGTTAATCTGTCCGTGTAAGTGTGACTCAATCCATTTTGTGTCTCGTCCACTGTCCATCTTTTGGGAGTATTTTTGATGAATGGATCCCTGAGTGTCTGCCTTGAACTACTTCATTTTCCATCTGAATGTAAAATTATGTTCTATGAATTTATATTATATGTTTTTTTTCTATGAAGGAACGCTGGAGGAACTAAATTTTTAATCTTGATTGCTAATAACCACATTGAATTTCTTCTCCTTTTTCGTTTTATAATTGTAAAAATGTAATTGAATTAAAGTATTTTTTGATTGGCTTTGATGAGTGGGGCCGACAAGGAAGCCCTAGCTTCTAAACCGGTCTCGGAAAAGAGTGCCCCCCCCCCCCACCCTTCCAGCCGCCTTTATAAAATAAAATGTACACACTCACTGAAAGAATTACTATTACCAGTCAATAAAAAAAAAACAATTTGTCAATGTAAACCAAAATGAAAAAATATTCCCTTCCAACAAACCTAAATAATGACATTATTTATTTTTAGACACACACATTTATTATTGTTATTTATTTATTATTGAGACGGCTTATTTATTATCCACCCCGCTGGAGGAAAAAATAAACCCTGCGCTTAAAAGCCTACACTCAAAGACTAGGCGAGCAATTAGCCTCCTTCCACGCGATCCCTTGTTAAGTGGGTAAACACACACTTCTACAATAGTTAAGGGACTGTTGCATTAAATATAGCGTTAAGGGAAACTTTTACTAGTCAAAAAGATGGATAAGAAAATATTCAAATTTATTGAATAAAATATTTTGTTTATCTATAAATGACCAAATATTTTTAATGATATACTAGCTGAAGTACATAGTGACACATAGTGACGAGGTCATTTAGGGGGATAGGGACAGAAATGTTCCTTTTATTTTGAACGTCAAGTGTGAAGTAACAAAATTCTGCTTTAAGGTGTAGGAAAGGAGGAAGAGGGTGATTTTTTAAATCTCATATAGATAGTGACCTTCATCTTGTTTTGAAGGTCAAGTGTGCAAAATTTCATCAACCTCGGAATAAAACTATAGATTTGTATAAAAAATAAAGAAACGAACAGGCACTCATCTTTATATATGTAGATTATATTATTTAAAACGTATGTTTAAATATTGGGTATAACACACCTAGTGCACAATATTTTAGGAATAGATATATATATACCTTATAAAAATATTAGTAAAAAATGAGATCAAGCAACACGTGCCTAATCTCAACAGTATTTAAAAAAAAATCGCAGTCACGCGCTTATTTCGAAAAAATGAAATATTTCAAAAGCGTTTCCGACCCCTCTGACCTACGTTTCGAAATCCATTACAGGGTCCATCATAAGAGCGATATAATAGCATCAGTTTTAAGTAATGGTTTGCAATACCGTGTCGAAACCATGGTGTCAATGTTGATGTTATGTTAAGTGCTGGCTTGCAATACCGTGTTGTGTCATGTCGGTGCCTCATCAATTGGCGGTCAATTTGACTAATTTTACCAGGAGGTTTTCAATTTTAGACTATCATTCCAATTAACGTTCACCATGTGTTTATACTTAGCAAAACGTGCGTGATGACACATGACAGAATAGCCCAGAAAACACCACACCGGAGTTTCTACACAGTCATAAAAATCTGGAAACATTTTTTTTTTAGTATCTTTTAACATTTTAAATCACAATTCTACATTTATATAATGTTTTAAAATGTCACAGCAGTATTTAAAACCAAAAATAAAGTTTTTTTCTATATTGTATAATTTAAAATGAATGAATGGAAATTTTTATTTATCAAAAATAATTATTTTCATTTCTCTGCCGCGACGCAAATTAAAGTCAATAAAACGTCTAAATTTACGATCGGCTGAGAAACAGTCTAATAAAAATTTTGAACCGCTTCCGCTCAGGCAATAAATTCTCTCTCACATCCGCTTTAATCATTGGCTGTCGACGGATGTCCAATTGATTGACTTGAAGAGAAGCCTGAGAGGATTCTGCAAATCCGCGCGCGACGTGTATCTTCGGTGTGCAATCTTACGTAAATAAACGGACATTAAAATCAATCAGGCAAATATAAATCATTTAAAACGTAGCTATAAGAAATAAACTCTAAATTTCGCCAGACCACAATTTCGTAAAAGAAAATGGTATTGAATAATTAAGGCCTTAGAATGGATAATTAAGAAAGTCAAGATATCAAAAAATCACTTTACACGAATTCCAATATAATGTGATCCGGATTCGGAAAACACATATTTGGCGCGTCTTGCGAATCGGCCGCGATCCGTGTTTTTGACACCTTTTCACGTCTAAATTACACCTATAACCTTTCCTTAATGCTCGTCTTCAGTTTGAATAGTGACCCTGACGTCAGCAGACATCAACGTGACCGATACTTATTCAAGCGCGACATCGCGATAGCATTCGTGATGTGGATTTATTCAGCTCCAGTGCATCAGCACTGTATTGTTTGTGATCCTGTGATTTGTGTGCACAGTGATGTTGGTTTTTTATATACCGCGGGTGAACTTGTGATATCGCCGGAGATCTGCCCATCCGCGTGCCGTTTGTGTGAATCTCGGCGGCGACTGCACGAGTGACGGAGGGGTCATACACAAGGTAAGGCGAGTAGTCCTTCCGAAATCCGGTTCCCCGAGATCACTGGTCCTTCGACTGGAATCCATATCCACCATCGACTCCTTATATCCAGGTTCGAAATATTTCTTCACAGTCACTAGAGTCGGGTTCTAGCCATTCCGCTGAAGATGAATTCTCATCGTCATCCGAATCGTGTCGTTTTTTCGATATTTTAATAAATATTGCAACAATAATAAAGGGAAACAAAACATTAGGCGAATCAGCACATAGTGGGAAAGATGCCTAACCCCATTATTTGAATTCCTTTAATATGAATCAAAAACAACGGTCGTTCATACTACACACAAACTATCAATTAAGTCAGCATGTACAGGGCGTTCACTCAATAAAACCACTTAAAAAATTATGACACAGATGTTGAAAATATTATAAAGCACATAAAAAATAGAGTACCTTACTGTTAAAAAAAATATATATATATTATACGCAACACGCTCTAACACGTTCATCATTGACAGTTCGCATAGGCAACATGGCGGGCTATATGGCAGCGCTACAACAATCGTAATCTTACGACAAACTGAAGAACTACAGCCAATTGAGCGTCTTCCCCCTTAGGCATCTTCTACTCAGTTACCTTAATATGAATTACAAAAATCAATTTAAGTTGATGTTATGAAATGCTTCCAAAATAATAATTAATAATTATTTATTACGACCAAACATAACACCTTTCGAATATAATTTTTTGTATATTTCGACGGCGAATAAATTCTTTTATTTGAAAAAAATACAATAAGGCACTTTTGTAACTTTATCTACTTTTATACTTGTTATTTCGACCATAATCCCATGCATCATTAACTATGATTTAAACGTAAGAACGGTTAATTTTTCTTGTAACTTTGTCGAGCCTGGTCAGGGTTTATTATCATCACGAAACATTTCGTAATTTCCTTCAAGGACTGCTTCATTCATTATTTTATTTTATTTTCTCTCACACGAAGGGAGGAAAATAAATGTAATTATATAATTATTCAAATATTACGAAGAAAATACGATGTCGGCTTTAATTAAAATTTGATTTATTTTCTTAATTCCTTTTATGAAGCCCTGTTAATAAATATCTCAAGCTTCATCCAAGAATCATATGACCTGATATACATAAACGTACATCAAATTTATTTTCATAATAAAGTGCATTATATTAAAAAAAAATCAATGTCGAGTGAAGCAGCTGTTTTTTAGATTAACCCGTGATGAATATATTTGCTAGTATCTGTGCCGTATTATCATAGTAGTCAGTGTATTATATTGTTATATTGACAGATAATAATGTGTGTTTTAATTTTTTCAAGCGTTTGTTTAAAGAAACTAAGGTAAATTTGACAATTTAATGTTATTGTCAGAAATGTATCCAAAGGCGGAATAATTAAATAACTTTTGCTTTACAGATATATTTCCGCTAAAAAAAAATCCATTTTTATTAGTGAAATATATTATTATATTATGTTATTATTATTTCAAAGCTTAAGTATATTTTTAATAAACTGCATAATAATAAAGCATTTAATGTTTCTGATTTTTACCACCAATTCAAATTTAATATAAAATCAATCAACATGAGTTAGTTGCAAACATATTTTTCAATCCAACACCTTTAAAACCTATTTAGTATATACTTTGGCATACATACATAATCGCGATTGAATAGACTGGCTTTGTTATATATATATAATGCACACGTAGAGGGAGGATTCAATTCAAGAGTCTTGTAAAAAGAAAAAAAACACTTTCGATATTATTATAGAAATATTTTTTTCATAATCTTAACATTATACTGAATTTTATTAAATATCCAATAAAAATTAATGTCCAACCCGGAAATCCCTTGATAATTGAATCCTGAATACGCCACAGTCCATCAATACCGTGCATCACATCTGAAGACCTAAGTCTCCCTACATACAACTACACAAAGCACTCATTATAAATTTGAAAGCTACCTGGGTGAGCTCTTTGACGTCAGTTACGGAACATAAAAGCAAAAAATTATTAATCATGCGAAAGACAAACTTTCAACCCCAAAGATTTAAAATACAGAGCCTGAATTCGTCACTGCAGTAGTGGGCAATTGTGAGTTCTTACATAACTTTGATAAATAATCAAGTAATCTTACAATTAGAAATATTTTAATATGTCCAGGAATACACAATTACTAGATTTTCACCTATAAAAGCACTGTTATTAAACAAATAATAGATATCTCATAGAGACGAAGCTATTTTGTATTATTTAATGGTAATATATGAAAGTATGGGTAATTACAGGGCTTACGACTAGAGCCTCCAATCCGAATATTCAAATATTCGAACCCCGAATATATTCGCCTGTTTTCAAGTATTCGTTATTCGAATACATTAAAAAGTATTCGCTCATATTTATATTATAAAATTTTTAATATTTTTCTAAACGAAACAAAGGTTTACGAACCCTGGAAGTCATATACAAGCATTCATTCATTCATTCAGGTATACGATTTTTTTCTCCAAAAGTATCGCTATCGGCTATATGGAAATCGGACATTAAAGATGTAAACGCCTTTGTCGGACATCTTTTGCATTTGCCTTTTTTTTAATTCTTCTGCTTATCTTTATAGTTTTATGACAACAAGCACTTATAATACATTGTTTTGTCAACGATGGAGTCGGCTTTCTATTATTCTTAAGTATTTAACTTTCGTAAACACTTGAGCCGACAAACAAAAAGTTATATACAAAATAATGAAAAAAAAAGTTGCACGTGGGGTGTGAGATATGAAGTAATATAAACATATCTAAAATTTTGTCAGTTATCGAGAGAATACTAACTCCTCTTTATCTCCACGATAAGTTCTAGTTCTGCATGTTATCAATCACGAATCTTACATTTTTGGAGAAACATTTGCCGGTAATAATTAGTCTATATGGATTTATTATCCTATTTACAGTTAATAACGTAATAAAAAATATTGAATTTTTGTACTTATAACTTATTATTATATATTTTTAAAAATTAAAATAAATAAATTCTCTACAATTATTGTGTTTTTTTTTAAATATATAGAATGTATTTATTTGTATTTATCATCCGAAGTAAATTATTCCTTTCTTAAAAAATTTACGAATATATTATGATTAATTATTCGATATTCGAATAGTTGGAATCACGAATATTTGGAGGCTCTACTTACGACCTGTCTTCAGCTGGCTTAAATGATCACTTTATACAAACATAACGTTCATCATTCTCACCCATTAATCAATCTCCATTTCAATCAAATTTTTTAATGTGTTTTGAAGGTGGAAACACTTCGCGTACCACTACACTATCGCCATCTATGGACTAAATTTGATATTAATTTTTCTGTGCAAGTCCTAAATGGGTGAAAATGGTGAACGTTATATTTATATAAAGTGATCACTCAAGCCAGCCGAAGACAGGTCGTAAGCCCCGTAATTACCCATACTTCCATATGTTTCCATTAAATAATTTAAAAAAACAGCTTCGTCACTATGGGATATCTATTATATGTTTAATCTTACAATTGATTTTAATTTAAATACTATTTTTAATAGGTGTTTAAAAATATCTTGCGGTCCAGCCAGTTGCTATAAACTGGTCTAATTTATCGTGCACCTAGGTTTGCGTGTAAAAGTTCGTCTATTTTTAAATAGCTGATTATAGACTCACTCAGTTTTCAGTACGGTCATAATGTAACGATAGTTTTTCCAAACTACAATAAAAATTTGAATTTCAGTAGCTAAATCAGTGTGCGGGCCGGGCTTTATTATTATGAAAACTCGTATTTTTTACGATTCGAGGAATGTTAAAAATACGCTTGTTTTTATCCATACATTTTATCTGTCCGCATTTCCGATAGCGGTTAAAACGTGTGTTCTCTTTTCAAAATATTTTTTGGCAAAAAGAGGCACTAAAAATATAATCTATTACGTTTAATGTATACTCATGTAAAAAAAAAAGATAAAAGGGAGCAAGAAAACAAATCAAATATAAATTATGCTGTGTATGAAGTATGCCGAGATGAATAACAATTATGTGTAGAGGGATAGGAATAAGGTAAAATGTAATGGATAATTTATATTTTATTATATTCAATTCTGCTAAATAATAAGACGAATATATTCATTTACAAAAGTCGTACAGAAATTGTATGACGGTGAAGTGTCGCAAACCTATAATTACATATATGTTAATTTTATTACATTTAGTTATTATTAACATTATCATCATAGGTTGGCTCCGGTATTATCGTACCAGAGCCATACCTGTACAATTTGACGTGAGACTCGTTACCACGTTCAATTCAGAAGGCAACCAAAAAGAAGCTATATAAATCAAACACCCCCAAATTTGTCAATATGCAACCTTAACCCGTTTCCCGCGGATGACTCAAATATGGGTCGCCGTGTTTTGCCCGCCGCTAATGCGTACATGCGAGCTGAAAAGCGGTGAAAATCGTACCAAATTTATTTGTAATCTTTATTCTACCGACATCTGATGATATTTGTCAAGGATTATTAGCCATCTTATAAACAAACACGAAATAATAAAAGTCCTCGTATCATCCAGTATCGCCCAGTTATTCAAATTCTCAAACTCAGTTTATGCGCGTAGAATGTAATCCGTTTCAAACTATAGAGATAATTTCAGTATTTGAAAACTTATAAATAGTGTGCATTAGTTTCAGAAATCAGCGTCTGTGCAGATCACTACTTCACTCTAATACGTATGACCACAAATGGCGCTTGTGTAGCGAAGGTGTAGGGCACTGCTATGATCTCTCAGGGATAATTTTGTAATTAAGATTCTGATTTCTGTATTTGTTTATATTCGTGAGGATACTTGAGAACCTTTGCTATCGATTTCTTAAAAGCAAATCATAAATTTGTTGCATTATCGTACTGTAAAATCGTAAATTATAATGCCACCAAATAGTGCCGCGTTTAAAATATGTCATGCCTATTAATGAACGCGATCAATGGACAAGTAATATGGAATCATTACGTCAGTCTACAAAGGTATTGTCAAAGATAAACAATTATTGTTAAGTAGATACCTATCTAAATGTGTCGATAAGTTGTATTTGCTTAACTTGCGTTTGCTGGAAAAATTATATAACACTGTCGTGACCGAACTATAAATATTAATGATAAAATTACATTTATTATTCTGCAATTATGTAAGAATTACGTCTGTCATAAATAATTTTACCCGATCGTCAGGGATCTTCGATTTAGTGATGGTTGAATCGTTTTTTAAACCGTTATTACAACTGTGATTTTAACAATGATTGATAATTGATTATATGTAATTCTTCAAGCAATTCTTGATATACTAGAAATTAAACCTTCAAGATGAAACTTAATTTACAAACATCGTCACAATTACAATCACAAAACGGTTTACCATCACTACTTTAATCCAAACGAAAGGTCATACAAAACAGAATTACCCCATATTAAAACAACATCACCATAAAACCACCCCGCAGATACAACCGCACTGCTTTTGCACCATATTTTACGATAGGGGGATGATCGGAAAGCGAGGTCATTTATTACATCATCTCTAACTCTCAAAAACGTTTCGCGTGTCATTTGTGAATTTTATTAGATGTTTATGTGTTTTATTGGATGTTGAACACGTGGAGAAAGGAGAATGATATAGGTAACATGAACCGACCCAAATTTGTAACAACATGCTTCCTAGGTGAACTTGTTTGTTGTTTTGGAATTTGTTGATTTGAACATGTTGATCTGGAGTTGGTTGATGTGAACATGTTCTTGGTTTCCTGGTGGAAGCCTCGCACCCATAGAAGTTTACCGTCCGTAAGCTCGATGGAGCGACGAAAGAAGGCGTGTATCTAACAGGAAAAACTAAGCCTGATGAACAGAAAGATTATTATATTTTTATTTATTTGCAATAAATCACTGATACTGCGCACATACATTACTCATACCTATGTGAACGGCGAATTAATTCCACCGTCATCTTCACCGCTACCAGCTGACCGACGACACATACGACACTAGGCCTCTGCCGACAGACGTGGGACTCTTTTATATACCTTATACCTCACAATATACGATTATACAAAACAATTTCGTTTCATTTCATTACTTACATCTATATCTACTTAAAACATGGATATCTCAAACGTTTTTAATTCGAATTTATCATTAATTCAAATTGTGAATTTCGTTTCAAAACAGTACAATAGAAACATGCATATTTCGAACTATTTTATTTTATTTTATTCAAAGTTAGCATCGACCAAATTCACTAGTATCAGTCAGCGTAACAATCCGCCGATCATCAAAAAAAATCGTGGAAATTTTGTCATTTTGGAAACACCGACAACGCACGATGTGTCATCGTATTTGACAGTTGAATGAAATACATTTTACAAAACATAATCCGTATATTTCGAAATATCATCTAAAATAATATAACACGAACGGCTGTACGGATATGGATCGTCAGTGACCGCCCATTATACATCTTCAGTATTGGGTAATGTATTAATATTTAGATTACCCAGTTACCACCAACACGTACGCGTTAGACATTTCATGTAAACGAATAATTATACTATAGACAAAATATTTTGTTGCTGTGTAAATATTTATATGGAATACCTACGTAATATTTTGAGGTGATTATTAATTGGACTACAATAACCGGTAAATCCAGTCATGTCTTACCTATTTTCGGTCTGTAATATAACAAAATGGTTCTTAATTAAAAATTATCCGATCCGTTACGAAATTATTTCAAACCTATAGATTCCCAAAAATATATAGAAAAGTATTTTTATTTTAAAACTAGGGGCCGTGTTACGTAGGCTGTTATTATTTATTTAATCATTTTGATTTCTTCAATATTAGCAAAATAACCTTGTGGCCACATATTATATAAATACATAATAAAATAAAATAAACTTTGTTTAAACTATACTATTTATTAATAAATCAACATGTTTCGATACCTATGGTATTTTCTCTAGGAAACAGTGTATAGTAAAATAAAAATAAAAACAAAACTTTTATCAAAACAACTATTTTGAAATCGCCGATCATCTTTTGGAAACAAACCATTCTTTTGACATTAAGAAGGGTTTAGATACTACACATACAAATACTAAAATTAAAAAAAAGTGTTAATAGCAAATTAAATATTATAAATAACTAAATCCATTTTGCAAAAAGTCACCTTTTCAATTTGTCTTCACAGAAATTCCTAATTAGTTACCCATCACGTATACGTTTATATAACTCCGATCTACAAGATATAGAGATCAAATTGATATCCCAAAACTAAAATATATAAATTACGGACTATCATAAATTTGTAACTGAAGTAAAAAAATTATGTACACAGACTAACTGAAAAATAAATTAACTCGTATATACTCCTTCTCTATACAGGAGTCTTACTCTCATAGAGAAGAAACAAATGTTAATATATATATATATATATATATCCACTGATTATTTAAATTGTATTATATTTTTAATATTAATAAATAATAATAATAGTTTTGTTTTATCTATGCTTGCATTTTTTATTTTAGTATTGTTTCCTGAAGAAGATACCATATGTAGATATCGAAACATATTTATTTATCAATAAATAGTGGTTTAAACAAAGTATTTTACCTTATTATGAATAATTTTGAGTTTTTTTTAAATATTCGAAACACATTCGAGAGTGTCTCAGGATTCTAATAATCATTGTAATTTATTTTATATTTTCAAATTGTATACATAGCTTGTTCGCATTAAATGTTAATATTATTTTTAAACTACCCCTACTATAAGGGGTAATATAGTTTTTTATCCTACTTAAATGGAGTATATTTATTATTTAATATAATAACTTTATTCCAGCACAAGAGGGCGGGATCCGCAACATTCGATTAGCGATATAAATTTGTTTTTATTTATTTTATTTTAATGAAATATATTATAAACAGGTCGTTAAATAGTCCTTATAGATAGTTTAACAAAGACATTTTAAACAATCTGAAAATAGAATAGATAAAAAACTAACATAAAGGTAAAACCTTGTTAAAGAACAAAAAATCTTAAATATACTTCGTGCAATGTGAAACGCATGGGTTCGGCGATAGCCGATTGATTGCTGCTATACCCTGCGGGCAGCTATTGTGGCCGTAGAGTATATATTTCAATTTAACTACATCTTACTACTAATGAAAATGTCGACATTTTTTTTTTGACGTATCGAAATAAGCCTGTGCCAAATTAGTAGTTTCATTTATAATGTAAATGTACTAGGCGGATTTATCCGGCGTTGACCGGAAAATAGTTCATTTCTACACTAGCATATTCAGGATATTATTTTTTGTGTAATGCTGATATAATTATTTTAGAGTAGCCGTGTGACGTAAAATGTAATGTCACCGTACAATACCGATATCTGCCGTATATAATAATGCATCTAATCAATTATTTCATTATTTTGAAGGATTACTATAGCGCGCTTCGTGATATAATTACTACTTAGTATCCATCCGATCCCATTTCTAAACAAGTTTACACGTTTCAACAAAATTCAAATAACAAATACAGGAATTTCCTGCAATAACTGACTATCCTCAATCGTATGAAAGTACTGTTTTTAATAAATTTTCGTTTAAATAGAAATTCCTTATTATACCTTTTTCTTTAACCATGCACTATACATTATACATATGTACACCTAGAGCTATTTTAAATTGATATGATTTTCGTTAAAATGTTATTAAAAACGTAATCATGAAGAATATATTGAAATAAAATAATATGGAGAGATAAAAAAAAATAATCTTAAGTGAAAATACGATATCTTTATCAGTGACATCTATTACACATTGCGCAAAGATTGTAAATGAATATTAATATTCGTAATTACTTTTTGCTAATGTAGCGGATTTGATATTTTTTCTTACATGACAACTATATATATAAGTGTATATATTCACTACAGCTTACATAATACTCACAATTAAAATTTTAAATAAATAATAAATATACATTTTAATACATATTTAATATTACTTATTATTAGCAAAATTTAAATTTTCGAGCACACTGGGCAATCTAAATGATCACTTTTGTTTGAGGCATCTCACGCTCGTTTGAGGCTGCTCACGGCTCTGTGTCGAGAATGGTGGGATTTGTTATTTTATCTCAGAGCATTTCTTCGCTAATGTAACAGTATTAATTAGATCCTTACTTAGTAGGTACGCAGTGCTCTCGCGAGCGGATCAATAGTGGGGACAGAATGACGCCGTGCGCCCACTTGAGGTACGGTTTTTCTCAAAAATAAACGGCGCGTGATGTTTTAAAATAAAATTGAAATATTGAATACATAAATAAAAATGTGTTCAGTAAATTTAAAACTTATTTATTTATGTTTTGTCATGTTCCAGTATCAATTAAAAAATCAAATTTTTCATATAATTAGAGTTGGCTATTTATAATATCCACAATAAAACTTTGTACTACACACACGTTGGATTATTTTCACTACTAGTTTCGAGAGGTGCAGTCCCTCTCATCATCAGGTGATAACTAAACTAAATACAGAATTGTAGTCTATTCGGGCAATGGGGCGAGACTTGAGAAGAGGGGGAAGGTTTTGGTCGTTAACGGAAATATGGTCAATAAAGGCAAAGTGTTAGGGAATGTTATGTTGTTAATTAGTTGCCCGAATAGACTACAATTCTGTATTTAGTTTAGTTATCACCTGATGATGAGAGGGACTGCACCTCTCGAAACTAGTAGTGAAAATAACCCAACGTGTGTGTAGTACAAAGTTTTATTGTGAATATTAAAATAATCATGTTACACCATAAAGTAATCGCCAAGATACTAAGTTCACCGATGAACAGAATTATATTTTATGTTTTCTTTCATTTTAATTTCTTTGATTGTTTGGTGTGTGTATGCCATAATAATTAATTATATATTCTCTATGTTTTCCCCCATATTTTGTGCGATGCAAAATGCTAAATATTTTTGATTTGTATTCATAATTCTTTTTTATAACTTTTAAGAAACCTGTGATTTGACTTACGTTCCATGTAACTTTATAATATAATTCTTTAATATTTATACTTCATTATTTATAAATCTATGTATTTTGTTATAAAACATATAATATATAGATTTCACCTATAGAATTTTAAAAATTAACCACCTTTTACATATGTATTTCTTAAACAAAGATTGCAAAGAGCAACATAGTGTTAGTATTAAAACAAATTACACCCGTTAACGTATGGAAATTTGCGTATTCTTATTTTATTATTCTGCGTGAGATTGATACATTTTCTAGGAAATTAATTCTGCTGTCATACGTTGGAATTTGTAAATTATACAATCATAAATGTAAAAGCAGTTTTATCTGAGCTTTTCAAAACACACTTATTTTGTTTCCGCTTCTTCGAAGTTTCTAATGACTAAAATTGTTTAATGTAAGTTAGTATTTACTCTCTAAAAAATACCGGACGAGAAAATAAAACTCTCTCAAACATAATACTCTCTGGAAAATACTCTTTGCCTTATACTTCACTAGTATACGCACATCGCTTTGATCGACTATTCAACGTCCTCGGATTCAATTTCGTACAAGGGATTATCCTTATAAAATAATCCCTAGAAGTAGCACGATATATCAGAGTTCGCCTATTTAGGTTACAATACCAATATATGTTTATAGTGCCATAAATAAAGGTAGATCGATTTCTAGCATGTAGAGTGACTTGGCACTACACATATTAATCGGAATGGTAGAGTTTTTTGTATTTTAATACATTAGAAAACAAGAATAATTTATTTTTAATATTTAAGTAATACTAAAACATTGTTGTTTATCTAATTTAATAAAATGTATACAATTAATTTTATATTTATTACACGAATGTGACATATATTAAAAACCAACTAGTTTCGGAAAAATCAGTGTAATAAAAACTAAAAGCAAACAATTTATATTCAAATTCTAGGATTATCTATTTTAGTTGGAAACAGTGATGGTTTTAAATTAAATCATTTATAATCATTAGAAATATGTAAAACATATCTTTCATCCTAATTTTCTGTTTATTTTATAATATAGACAGGTATGTACTAGATTTATTATTTTCGTTGCGTGAATTTTTAAGATTAGATTAGATTTTACGTATCGGTGTAATTTTTATTACCCTGATGAAGAAATGCCCTAGTGAATAAAATTCAAAAAGGATCGCTTATGTGGTTTGATCATATGAAACAAATAAATAAGGAGATATTAGTAAGAAAGATATACAAATACAAATTAAATTAATCAACTAGAAAGATATATACTCAAAAAATCTATCTATCGAAAAAATATTTAGTTGTTACCGGGATTTGAACCTGGACTTCTTCCCCGGATAGGAAGAGGTCCAGGTTTAAGTTGAGGTGTAAATTTTTTTGTATATCTTTCCAGTTGATTCATTTAATTTGTATTAAAATACTACATAACTATGTTCTGAAAATGCAACTTCACAACAAAAATACGTTCTCCTTAAGAAAGATATATGAAGCAAGTGTTGATGGCACTGGAAATAAAAAACTTCCGCGAAAGACTTGACACGACCAGGTGAACCAAATACTGGAAGATGGTTCTGTTAAAAGCCTAAATAATTGACGAGCTTGAATGAGAAGATGTATGAATGTGAATGAGGCGAGAATTGTATGTCAAGACAGAAGAGTGTGGCGCTCTATCCCCTCTGCCTCTCTCCGCGAGGAAACGGCGTGATGATAAGTTAGTTAGTTATACGAAGGAAATAAAAAATTCTAAACCGATTAGCTTGTATATTATATAAAACAAATTTATTTGAATACCATTTTACATTTTTCACTATTGAAAGTCCTCTCTGTATTACCTTAGACTTCAGACTAGTTAAGAAGACAGAAAAACATATTTTACATAAAACAAATTGTGGTATATTACTGTAATTTTTCACGTCCACCCTCAAAAAAGTCTACCTTGAATATAAAGTATTCATAAGAGCTACACTCACGTACACGTTGAAAACTTCGACATTGACGAAACACGATGAACCGATCCTAGACATCTTTGAAAGAAAAATTCGATTCAGGTAAAATGGTATCTAGAGACAAAGATATAATACAGAACATGTATGGGGATGATACTAATCTAGATAAATCAATTAAAATTGAACAACTACTCTGGTTGAGGTATATGTATCTTATGGAAGACTAGGAATCTGCAAATAAGTTCTGTTTAGTGTTGTGAAAAAAAGATGGTAGGCTATCATGGGGGTTGATGATATCGACAAATAAGGGGTGAATATTATGTTCCGGGCTGATTTCACATTATGTTTTGGCAGACATTTGTCAGTTTGCATTTGACAGTCGTAAAAAGTATTTGATTACAATTTATTACGGAGCATCTAACGTCTCAACAACATGCTAAAGTCATTAAAACTTTTTATCTAAATAGTAATGGCAAATCTGTAATCATGACCGCTATTACATGTTGAAAAACTTCTTGGTGGCCGAATTGAGTCAATTAGGCCTGCAACGCACGTGATTTTAACAGGACGATGCCACTTTACACACGGCCTGAGCTACATTTTTTTTTTATAAATTTTTCCCGGAAAAGTGGTGATATCGACAGGAGTTCTCAATCACCTGATTTGACGGCTGCCGACTATTTTCTGTGAAGTTACTTGAAAGGAAAAGTCTACACCAATAAGCCAACAACAATACCGATGATGCAGGACAATATTCGAAATGAAATTGCTGAAACGCGAAGTGTGCGAGAATGTTATGAAAAATATGGTTAAAAAAGCACGCATGTATTCCGCTGGCAGAGGCGGCCACCAGGCCAATGCAATATTTTATATAACATTTTAATACACCAAATAATTGATAAATAAAAACCAAAATCAAAAAATTGTGTTTCATTTCCTAGGTATTCAAAAACAACATCGGCCTGGAACATAATATTCGCCCTGTATGTAGAGAAATATTATTTAAGCTATTGTGAATGTACAGAAATATATGAATATGTATTCTGTAAGCATGATGTACATCCGACTGTTGTTGGCCGCGATCTTGTCGTTACCTGGCGACGGTTCTGAATATGTTTACGGCTGCTAGAAATTTGATTTCATGCACCGATATCTGCAGAGTGCTCGTCTCATCCACATTCACACATCATGCAAGCTTGTCGTTATTGAGGCTTACAGGACCGGACCATTTCCAATATCTGATTTACCTGGACATCTTCTATTTTTTATGCTATCAACACTCGCGCCATATATCTTTCTTACCAGTCTCTCCTCATTCATTCGTTCAACCTTACCAAACCACCTAAGCTGGAAGAGTGATGCTACAGACAAACGCTGGAGGTATCCAAAACTCACACTTGGTTGTAGTCGAATACTGACATTTCCCGTTATATATTTCAAATACAAGTTTTGGTTGCAGTAGATACTCGTGGATATATCCACCTGCTTTTTTCAGGTATGCTCGCAATATAAGAATCGTGGATAGACAATTTATAAGATAAGTAAGATTTCTCATTTACCATAGACAGAAGAAAAGATGACAACATGCGATTTCGCTAAAATATTATTTTTTTCTTACTCGTTATAAAGACAATTTACACTTAATTTCAAATTGAATATTTATTTACATACTGCTATTGAATATATAAAAGAGAAAATATCTATGTAATCTTAACCTAGAGATATTAAAAACACGTTCGTTTTTCCCTGCTCGCGTTTCACAGACCTAGCCAAGCAAGTACAATACAGCCATAATGACACTCCGCCGAAGCTGCCACATCCAGAAAGTCATAGATAATAGACGAGGAAGCGAAATATTATTATGGATTATTATCAAAAATTAATTAAATATTGTATAAATTCAGAGCCAAAACGTATAAGAAAAAAGTCTCAAAATATGACATTTTTATTACCTTCAGTACTTTATGATGTAAATTGTATACATTGAATATATATTTCTGAAGAAATGATTTCGAGGAATTAGGTAAATGATCCTGAACAAATGATACGAGACCCCTGTAGCTGTTTCTGTCGTCAGTCACGCGATTTTTCTAGAACACTTAACAACAAAGAAAAATGTATTATACTCGTATTATATGTGAAGCAAAATTAGTTCAGTGGCAATTTTTTTACAAATCTTCATTTATTTTATTTACTTTATTAAGACGTTTAGATGAGTACATAGAATGGAAATGTTACATATTTATTTATATTTAATAAAGTATATTCCTGATCAAATTATTATATAATAGCAAAATATTCACGGAAGGTTGAAATAAATTTCAATTCAATACTTAAATTATTACAACGCGCGCCTCATTTTATTTACGAAATGCTATTGGTGTTACTGTTTGAAATCAGAACTATCTACAGGCGCGGTCATTTCATACATGCTTTGGATGCTCCGCACCCCTTGTGTTCTAGAGTCAAAAAGCTTTTAACGTTTTGTTTCTAGTTGAAAACAGCACTGCTGCAAATAAATTCGTCCTTTAGAAACCAGTCTTAACACACACTACGAAACGGCGTGCGCACGGAACGAGTCGAAATACATATATATACATTCTCAACTTTCGAACTTATGAATCACGCAGATACCAGCAATAGTGGATTCTATCAGTCGTTCCGTATCCACAAAGTTTGAAAGTATTCGACATTCAGTTCTGCCTGTCATGGTCTTCGAATACTGTATACGCATTCGTCAACAGCATCCAACATACAAAAAACGACTTTAATGTTTATGGGTAAAATGCACAAAATAGCATACATATTATAAAACGAGCGGATTGTTTTAAGAAATTTGTTTGTGTGATAGTTTGGCTTGAATACTCGAAGCCGAATTATTGAAACATCTTTTGATTATTTGATTTTTCTGTCTTGAATCTTTATTTTTATAGTTTGTTTTACTTATTTTTAAATTTCTATTTGTGTGGCTGCTCGTGTGTTTTTTTTATTTTTTATAATACTAAACTTATTTTGTAAAAGTCCATAAGGGGGTTAATAAATTTCAGTTCGGATGAAGCTCAGAGCGTTCCGGATAGATCTGTGTATTTGTTATATTAATAATGTATATATATCGAAGGTAGAAATACCGAAAGAAATATTTCCTCTCGAATTTTGTGTTGATGTGTTGTGTGAATGTTGTAAAATTATATTTTTCAGCCCAATCCGTCCCGCATAATACAGCCGACATAAACATGATAAACAAAATAAATAAATAATACTTAGCTGAGGTTGTTCAGAGATGTGGAGCACCATTTGTCTCATCAAATAATAATCTGACAGAGAATATAAGGCGAGTTTGGGTGGAACATGGCTACCGACCACGGAAAATGGGACGACACACTTTGGAAGGGAGCTATAATGAAAGCGAACGTGCCATAAAAATGTAAGAGATGTCCCTCAGAACAACAGAAATTGTGTTCTTGTGTAGTGCTTATTTATCGTAATCATTACTATTATTTTTAAGGAGAACGCATTATTGTGAAGTTGTAATTTTTCAGAACGTAGTTCTGTGATATTTTTAATACAAATTAAATATATCATTTAGAAAGATGTACAGTGAATTGTGGTTACACGTCCTGCGGAATGGAATACGACAATTCCGGTCGTAAATCGGAATCACCGCAAGGCTTTGGAGTAAAGTAGGGAAACGTGGTACAGGATGAGGTCGGTGAGGAGATAGGGGGTCTAGGACTGCTCGGCTTATCTTATATGACGCCTCCGTATTCCCTGCATTCGCCGCCGATTATCACGCAACAAATGGCACGCAGATCGGCAGATCTCCGGTTCCAACTGAAAACGGCGATGATGTCACAAATTCACCCACGGCACAAACAAACAATATCACTGTGCACACAAATCACAGGATCACAAACAATACAGTGCTGGTGCACTGGAGCTGAAAGATCCACACCGCGATGCTATCGCAATGTTAAGATCGAACAAATATCGGTCAAGGTTACATTTCACACTGAAAAGACGAGCGTGAAGAAATGTATGAATGAGAATTTGGATGCGGAATGTGTCAATAACAGTGGTCGCGGCTGATTCGAAAAGATGAGCTAAAAGTCTATTTATGAATTCGGAACATACAGATAAAATCAATTTATCGAAAAAATATTTGTGCTGCCCGGACTCAAGCCAGAAACCCTTCCTATCCGGGAAAGTGCGTTGACCGATTACACCACGGCACCATAGTAAGATAACAACAATTATTCCAACTTATATGTTTCACTTTCTAATTGATACATCTGTCGTTCCATTATTTGAAAGCAATCTACTCTATATGTACGGAATACAAGTACGAAAAATTATCGTCATTAGACGTTCACTTCTTGACACTTTAAAGCATATAGACAACACACACAGAAAAGTCGTGCTCTGAGGTATAAAGTATAAAAGGGGGGACAGATAGGTAAAGTCAAACATAAAAGAGCGTCCACACACGCGCACAGTGACAGACCTGTCATAAATACCGAACTATTATAGGTGCTAACTGTTTCTAACCTCCGAGGGATGCTATGTTGGGGCTGCCGCGGTACCACGACCATTATCTATAGATTTGTTAAAATATGCATTATTATACACAATTATATTCAAAAGTGATCTTTCAATGTATCTAAAATTAAAAGCATATAATCAATACATACTTTATATGCTCACGTACTGAACGTACTAAACGTGGAATCTAAATAAAAAAAAGGTTAAAAAACTCATGACGCAAAGAAAGATGTGCGGAAAAGGAACGTGCGGATAAGAGAACAGACAAGAGTATTGAATATAATTGAATACGCCAAGAAAATAAAATGGCAATGGGCAGACCACATCGCTCGGAGGGCGGAGAGTCGTACAGAGTTGTACCAGAAGGTTATCAAGAGGTTGACAGGCTATCCTAAAACCCACTAGACTGATGAACTCATCAAACAATAGACAGAGAAAAGTTAGAGACACTTGGGAGGCTTTCATCCAGCACTTAAAAGAAAACGGCTGATAATGATGATGAAATTAATTTTGCCAGCCTCATTGGCATATGCTGAGCTGAAGCAAATGATATTTGTATTTAGGTGCTAATTTAAAAAATAAAATAAAAACAAATTATAACAGTAAAAATATTAATACGTAAACAATAACATTTTTGGATTTGAGTAATGTGAATTTAAATAAAAACATATTTATTTTTAGCCGTAAAAATATGAGGGCACATATCTTCAGAAAATTAAAAGTTCAGTATAATATAATTTATTGCATAATAACCTGAGCATGAGGGCAATGTCGATATCAGGTACAGACATGCTAACGAACGATAATTTAAAAGGGTAAAAACAAAAAAAATCTATCCGTCGAAACAACATATTATAAACATATTATAAAATCAATTTTATCCAGGTTCGAATCCCGGTGGCGCAACAACAATATTTTTCGATAAAATTGATTTTATATATATATGTCTTTCTAATTAATATATTTAATTCATATTTAAAATATCACAGACCTATGTTCCGAATAATTACAACTTCACAATAAGAATGTGTTCTCCTAACAATATTTAAATGTTTCGGGACGAATCCGGAACATTAAAAAAAATCCGTTTATTCTCCTGATTTATCTAATTTGTTCAATGAACTATGTTTTAAAATTGCAACTTTACAGTAAAAATGTATTTTCATCCTAAATATACAATTCATTTAATTGTGCATACAAATATTATTGCCGATATTTGGAATCGTTTATATGCGGTCGTCGCGTCGGTTGATGAAATCGAAATAGATAATCCGAAATATTTTATTATGTTTATAAGCATATTTCAAATATTATTCAGCCGGATTAAACCATCAGATTCTCTCGTACCTTGCATCTTTCTTCAATTTTGTTCCTCTCTACTATTTCTTTGGGTTCAATATTGTTATTTCTGCACAATTTCTCTCGCTTTTTCCTCCGTCACATTTAATATATTCTTCATATAACATTTTTCTCCACTGGCCGTATAATATGTTCGCGAAATACTTTATCTTATATATTAAATTTATTAAAATTTCTGAAAATTGCACAAGGTTGGTCCTTTCAGAGACAAATTATTAAATATGTTCGCAAACATCTATAGTAATTTCGATAATTTGAGAAACAAAATAACATTGTTTTTAAACAAATATCAGATATCTCATAGAGACAAAGCTATTTTTTTTATAATATTTTATGAAAAATATATGGAAGTATGGGGTAATTATAGGGCTTACCTGTTTTCGGCTGGCTTAAGTGATCACTTTATATCACCCCTATTATGATCACCCCTCGATCTCCATATGTAAGTTTTATATATGTTAGTATGTTAGCCAGCCGAAAAAAGGTCGTAAGCCCTGTAATTACCTTATACTTTCATATATTTTCCATTAAATATAATTTAAAAAATAGCTTTGTCTCTATGAGAAATGTGATATTTGTTTAACAACAGTGCCTTTGTAAGTAAAAATCTAGTAATTGTATGTTCTTGGACATGTTCAAATATTGCTAATATTATTATTTTTTGTTTGAATAAATATTGAAACTTACTAGTGCACGCAATCGTTCATATGTTCCTGTTTATTGAAACATCGGCGTACACCGATTGCTATTATTAGGCCCTGCGGACGGGCACGTACATCGTCGCTAGACTTGATTAAACTTTATATTATTAGAGCAATCTATTATATATATTGTCCCTTGCGTCCCCTGTACACGGGCCCGTGAAAAATTGTGATAGTGTAGTTATAAAAAGTTATTTCACATTTGATTAGATTTATTCACTTTCAAACATATATATGTCGAGCACTGTACGACATACCCACAAGAAATCACGTTGTATTTTCATAATTATTATTTTCATTGACTGAAAATTAACTCAGATATATTTATTATGTATATTAAAATATATTTTTCAAATCACACTGGTATATCATAAAATTAATGAGACAGTAATGTCTACCTTAATAAAATCAAATTTTGAAAGAAAATGACGGACCTGTTTAAATAATTATTAGCTAAATTATTACGAAGGCTGTCATTGTGTTATGTATGCCTGAGCGAATGACGTGATTTTATTAAAAATTTTCATTTCGTATCGGAAATTTTAATTTATATGTATCATCATATCATAAATTTCCAAATAAAATAGTAATTTGCTGAGATTCTTTTTCAGGAAATTACAGATTTATCTATAAAGATGGATTATTCGGACAAATTATTTATTACCGGTAGAATTTAAAAAAAAAATTGAGGCCGTACCGCAATGCGTAATACACCATCATGTTTTTATTCCTAGTTAATTTTGATATCATCTGATTAACCGAAATCAATCCCCTTCTAAACTAACCACAGACCAACTAAAAATATTTATTTTTATTTTGTAAATTGACACTGTTTTATTTCACTATATTTTTATGGTGCGATATAACGTTTTCGGGAAAATCTTTCCATTATCAATATTACAATTCAACTAAAATTAAAAATACTTCCAGACAGTAATATAACACCTCCACCACTGTTAACTCCAAACACACCATATATTACTATCTGAAAGTGTTTTTAATTTTAGTTGAATTATAATATGAAGATGTTCCCGAAAACGTTATATATCATTTAACACAATGAAAAGTGTAGTGGAATAAAACAGAATTTAACTCAATTTACAAAATATTTAAACTATATTATTTTTCGTTGTCAAACTCGTGATAGAGTCATCTTGATTGTAGTGATACTGTAGTTAAATATTTCCAGCGTTTTGTCTGTTCTTGTTCTAATCTACGCCAATTTTAATAGCTACCTGAAGCGACTTATTGTTTGAGAACTTCATCAGATCTATTCACCTTGCTGACAAACTTCCACGAAGGAGGGATCCCTCGAGTCTATCTGTATCTGCGTGCCTTGAAATGACTGAAATATTAAGTATGCTATCTGTAGTAGAACATGAACGTATTGATTTGTATAAAAGTATGTGATATTGAACTGTATATATATATATACGCTGCACTTTTAAGGCCCATGTTCAGTAAAGGAGACACGATGAGATAATCTCAGAATACCATATACCCACGCGTCAGTGGCGGTCGGTGACTTTTTGTAGAAAAGATGCTGGTTAATACGTTTATACCTACTATCAAATATACGAATCTATAGACTAGCCTACGAACAAGATGCAACTGCTGACAAAAATAGTCAGTCAAATTAGCTCTATGAATCTTTTACGCTGTTTTAACTCAATTTATAAAATAATCATGGAATTCCACAAAGTTTCACCAAAAATCTTATTTTTATCTATTACTTCGAATAATGTTTTTTTTTTGTCAAATGAAATGAACCATTTCAAAATCGATTACCGTTGAACTAATTCTCTAACGTACCTTTGTTCGATAAGAACATCACTTTATCTAATTTATGATTGAGAAGGCTTGATAAATTTTCAAACACTAACATTAGTTTGATATAATCTGTTTTGTTCGTTCTGTGTTCAGCGATATAATTACTTATAACCAGTTTGTTATATATAACAGGTGAACGAACTTCATTTCGAAGAAATATGAAAAAAGTGAACTCGGATTCAGATTTAATGGCTGCAAATTGTAGAGAATTTCTTCGTTATCGCAGGTACATAAAATGCTACTTATTAAAGTTACGTATTTTAAATGTTTTCCGGTTCATTCAACCAATAATTATTTTAAGCTTCAATCAAATATGGTAGATCACGCGTCACCATACTATTTATGCGTATTCATTTTCTGCAGGTTTGCTTTGGTGGGATTGCTTTATACCAGCAGAAAGGTAGGAAAATAAAAGCGTGTTTTTTATTTTTTTCAACTCTTTTTCATCTCAAAACAGTACGAAATCGTGGTCGATAGACGCTTATGATGAAATAGTACGTACGCTTTTTTTTAGTTATTCCAACGTTTTCATGGGTTTTTTCTGTGGTTTAGTTCTGTGAATTTTGAATTTTAAGAATTTGGCGCCAATATGGTGGGTATGATGCCCTTTCAGCTACGATTTTTCTGGGCAGCTAACAGGTTGGCAGGATACGGAAAAGTACATTTACTTCGTCTACCGTCCGCTTAAAAAAAGTCTAAAATTCGGCGCCACCATCGTCAATTTTTACGGATTTTTAACAAAATAAAATATATTAACAATTAAACAATCGGCAGATCTACTTCTAGTCCCTGCGAGCGTCTCACAAACCTTGCCATTTAATCAAGCATTATAAGCCGTAATGAAATAACATCCGAGACTTGCAAGACGTCCAGAAATTCATATAAACAGATGGAGATACATAATATTGTTATGGATATTTGTTGTCTCGCATAGTAAAGTAATCTGAAAAACATAATAATATTGAATCTATAACGATTGCGTAGTACAATGCGTGACCCTTTTTGGGTGCGCGCATATTTTACAAGTTCTACAATTTACATAATAAATTCAACGAAACGGACAAGCTTAAGGGATGACCTTACCGCATAATAAATATTTTGATATATTTTCCATTAAATGTAAAAAAAAAAAAACTTTGTCTCTACGAGATATCTGATATTTGTTTAATAACAGTGCCTTTGTAGATAAAAATCTAGTATATGTGTGTTCTTGGACATGTTCAAATATTGGTAGGATAATAAATCATCACATTTTACGGATAGTGGATAGATAATTGTGGTTTATTAATTTAATTAAAATTCAAACTGTAGTTTGATTATTATATATTATTATCTTACGAGAGACATTGACAAGATCAATATTTATATCGTGGTTTGTTTGTTTCAAAATGTTGCGATGTTTTTGAAAATTGTCCGATAATTTAACGTTAAAATTCGTTATACTCAGTAACTTAGTTATTCTATTATTATGATATGTTATAATGTGATAATGTTAGGTTTGGAACTCAAATATGAGTATCGTGTAATGTTGGTATAATTCACGCGGTTTAGAATAAATTGCACGGGATATGTAGATAGCAAGGCATAAAGCAAAGGGACTGCTGAACTGGTCAGCGTATGAAAACGTCCTGCGTCTCTGATTATCCCCGGTGGTGGCATCCAGCTCTGAGTTTCTGATCAGCCGGAACTCTCATTGCAACCGAGTGATAAATATCGTCCTATGTCTGCCACGATACTAAAAAATGATCCTACAAGCTAGTTTTGGATATAATTGAAGACAACGTATTTGAATTATGGATTTTTACTCTCTTCACGAGATAGATGTAGCAAAGTAGGTAATATACGCACACAAAAAATTAACAAAAACAACGTACTTATATCCATATTATAATTGCGTTTCGTATCCATTGTATTCGTTGCATCCTATGTTAGTGTATTTTCTCAAGAAATCCGCTAAATGGCAGTACACATTAGCAAAAATAATAATGCATATTACTATTCATTTACAATCTTCAATCTTTCCGCATTGTGCAATAGGTGTCAATGTTGTCTAAAGTTACTCTATAATTTTTATATTATAGTTCAAAATGGTTTTACACAAAATATCGTATTCACTTTAAATTTTAAGTTTTTTTTTTTACCTGTCCATATATTTGGTTTTTTTAAGTTCACTATATCTATCAATTTAATGTAACTCTAGCATGTATCATTTTACTTTTTGTACTATACAGTACATTTTTGAAGCAATATAATAAGGGATTTCCACATTGAAATTCAGATTCTACGGAAAGCCTGGCCGCACAGCGAGCACAACAGCCGCTCACAGGCTCATCAGCGATAGCCGATTACTTTTCTGCTACTCATTGTAAATACGTACCAGTAAAAGTGGGTGCATTGCTAACGCACATTATATATAATCTTATTGTAAACCATTCCATTGAATATTGTAAATTATAAAAGTCAATTATTTTTACTTCCCCAATTATATTAATAAAATAACAATTTCAACCGTTTTCTTGATGGCTCGGAATTAAATAACTATTACATAATTATTATTATTATTTACAAAATGTAATATAAACATTTTAAATTGAACTTATACAATTTTTTTTTTGTGGCGTTCTATCTCTCTATAATAGAAAGTGCTTATGTATACAAAGAGGATTGTTTATATTGTGTACATAATTATATTAATAGGATAAAAATATTTATTGAATAAAGCATACGTCAATTTATAATTTTAATATTCTTGGAAGAATTGGCCATCTGGCAACCGATCCAAATTGATCATTTCTGACTTCCAAACGTAAATGCTTCTCTTTGTAAATTCGATTTTTTTAAGTATATCCTATACTGTCGTGGGTTACGTGTGAAGCTATGAACTTTACATTTATATGACATATATATAATACATAAGGTATACATTATATTTTTAGGAGAACAAATTCATATTGTGAAGTTGTAATTATATAGAACATAGGTCTGTGATATCTTAAATACTAATTTAATATATTAATTATAAATATATACAAATAAAATCAATTCTGTCGAAAAATATTTGTTTTTGCGCTTTCAAATAATGGAATGACGATGTATTAATTTGAAAAAGTGTAACATATGGGTTCGAAAATTTATCATGAAAAATACTGGCGCTATAACACAAATGGTAGTGTGCTTCCCCGGATTGGAAATAGAGATCCAGGTTCGAACCCCGGTAGCACAAAAAAAATATTTTTCGACTAAATTGATTTTATATGTATATATTTATAATTAATACATTAAATTAGTATTTAAAACATTATATTTTTAACTATTTTTAGGTGATTTTTTCAACGTTACCTTTATGTTGGTTATTGCCTGTTTTATCTTTAGAATTAACTTTAATATGACTTTTTAGGACTATCCAAAAGCTATATGTTTATAATTTGAATCTATAAAATATAATAAAAATTATATATATTGGTTAGGTATCAGACGCGTTCGCTGCATACATGTTTTGGATGCTCCGCATCTCTTATGTTCTAGAGTCAAAACCTTTGTACTTTTTATTTCTAACCAAATACAGCACTGCTACAAATAAATTCGTCCTGTCCTTTAGAGATCAGTCATAACACATACTACACACGGAGCGAGTTTAAATACATATACATTCTCAACTTTCGAACATTTATGAATCACGTAAACATGCATATACAAGCAACAGTGGATTCTGTCATTCGTTCTGTATCCGAAAAGTTTGAAAGTATTCGACTTTCGGACACGCACATTCAGTTTCGCATGTCAAGGTCTTCGAATACTGTATGCGCATGCATTAACAGCATCCAACCTTATGGGCATAATGCACAGAATAGCATACATTATCACGAAGTGAGGGTATTGTTTTGAGTACGTTGTTTGCGTGACGCATTTTTGACAGTTTGGCTTGAATAATTGAAGCAGAATATTGAATATCTTTCGATTATCTATTTGATAGCAGGTGTAAACTTATTATCCAGCATCCCTTCCACAAAAGTCACCGACTATACCGAGATATGTATATAGATTTGTTATGATTTAGATAAATAAAACTCGGAAAATAACTAATCGAACATGTTTAGCACAATTACATATGTGAAAATAAAAAACCTTTTTTTTTATTCTACTCGTTTAATTTACTTGAGACGAGTTTCGCCTAGAATATATTTTTTGCTGTTTAATAATCTTTATTGGTACTCGCGTTTAAGCCTGTTCCTTCCACCGTCGACCGCCACAGACTAGTGATGGTAAATCACTATGTGATTGTAATTGTGGCGATGATTGGTAATTGATATTTAACGATGATTGCTAACTAAGATTTAACTATTGGAGGTTTACTTTCTAGTGTACCGAATTACGAATAATCAGTTACCAATCATTGTTACAGTCAACACAATCGCAGTCATAATAACGGTTAACAGACGCCATTGTCGCACCGTTATGTGATTATCTTCAAAAACGAGTTTAACGTAATGTGATGCCCTGCCACTGTGCCCATACATAAAACATAAAGAGTTACGTAATATAAACAAATACACATATTATTATGTAATTACGTGTATATTATTCAATATTAATTGTGTATGTATTTTGATTATATATATATTATATATTACAATAGAAACGAATGCGAGCAATTAATAGCGATTAGTTCAATCATAACAATACAATTGTTATTTTATTATGTATCTATCATCGTTGTAGCTAATTTTATTTTGTTTTTGTCTAATTTTCAAACAAATTAATAAATTTCAAAATGTCATACACAAAAGTATTTTGAATTAATTATTAATAATGTCTAACTACCAAGTTCCCGATATAAATATCACCAAAAGGATTTTAATTGACCGTTGCAGCTATTCTAAAGACTCGTTAAATTTAACGATGTCCTATAAAGATCCAATTTCACCGCAATGCTTCTTCCGACCTTTCTTTTAGTTGAAGTTTACTAGTCTGTGTGAAGAAAACTAGCTCCTTCCTTAATAAGACTTTACTGGTGCTGGAATAACAAACATGTCACTTTGTGTACATAACCCAATGACCGAAGTAGATGAATATGAAACTTCTCAACTCGTACAAAAATCTCCAATGAGATTATTGTACGTCTATGATCATCGATCAACATTGTAATTCGGGCTGTTTATGAAACATGATAGGTCATTTACCGTGAAAATTATTTATTAAAAATACCCTAAAACTCGAAAATATTAAAAGAATAATAACATTAACTGCAATAGTCATAGATAAATATAATATAAAAGAAATGAAGAAGAAGAAGAAGCAAAACATTATTCGAAAATCCATGTACAAATGCACGCACATACATCTACAAACAAACGAATACATGATGCACCATGTATGACATTTCCAGTGTGCCGCATTTTACGGAAAAAAATGACACTTGCAAGCCGTGCTTGCTACTGATTCCCACGTTATACCGTATTTAAAAACACATGTCCTAAGGTATAATATAACGGTATATTTATGCCACATCCGCCACACCTATACACAAGTTAGCATAAAATTTTCCTATTTAAGACGCCGTTAAATATTGTGTATCCAGTTCTCTTGAATAAATCCGACGTGAAATAAATTTGAGTTTTTGTTGAGGGAGTAGGTAGTGTAATCTTAATACATAACCTTCCCGTATCTCTACATCAGTCAGTTAAAATATCCAGAAGGTTGAAGAAATACAATATTTATTTTGTATACAATACTCATTAATCTTTATAAAAATAATTTTCATAATTTTGCATGCCATTTACAACAGATGTGTATATGTAAGCAATAGCACAAGTGTTTAGCTTAGTTTGATAGCAGTAAGCGTATTAATAATAACTCTATTAAAAAATATATATGCGAATATTACGACTAGCAGATTTATAATAACAAACTAATTCAGTTGCACATTTTTTGCATAATTACGTCCAAATGTCCTCTTTACACAATTAATGAAAAGATCAAGGACAAAATGCAATCCACGTTATTGTATAACCAATTGCTATTATTTACTAAACATAGTTATAATCGTATAATAAACATTAAGACATGAAATCAATATTTGTTTATAAACGAGTACGTTGTAAAAATATATGTATTCACTCATTTTGTAAAAAATATTTCTCATATACTTTTTATTTCTAACGAAGGCAAAGATTATTATATCTTCCTTCAAAAAATATATACTTTCTAGAAATGTAAAGACAAATGCAATGAGACTAAACATCAGCAGAATGAATTGGTCAAGCATTAGAATATAAATGCCAATTAGCATCTGATATAGAAAATAATTAAATACCCTTTCGAAAACACACCCAGACGTAATATATACCTAGCTATTTACGAAAGACGTCTTCCCTAATGCTTTTGATGTCTGCTCTATTTACATTGTAAATAGATTAATAGTATATTATATACTAACGATACTAGCATTTAGATTATCTAAATTATCATTTAACAAAATTTGTTCTAAACTTTAGTATCAGATCAGATAACATTTATGCTTTGCTACCTTCGGATTACGTAAACGCGATGTCTCGACTACATCAACCATTCTATAAATAATCTGGGAAATAGAAGGTGTGACAAAAATACTAAAGTTTATTTTAACCTATATCACTGACACGATTCTGAAGTGACGTCACGCAGAATGGGCCTTGGTTATTTGCCAAAAAAACCTGCCAAACGCACATATGTAGAATTTTTCGAACGTTTGCCAATACACTTCCAAATGTTCTAGGTCTGAGGCGAGAGATTCGTCACTGTCTTGTCGATGGTCGGCTTCCTAACGATAGCCTTTTAAAATTAATCACATTCCATATTTAAAAGATCTTTAAATACATGTTTGAAATTAAGTATTTTGAATGCAAATTTTATTGCAACGGGATACGTATTTTCAGATAATTTTAAATCTAATAATAAGATTTGATGTTTTAATGTCTTGTTCAAGACAGTTTATTAATATTATTATTATGATGCACGACAATTAAGTTCATCAAGAACAAGTTAATCATTTTTTCGATAGGAGGGGAAATGTAAATCGAGAATTTGTTCCCGAAGGACAAACCAATTGGGTGACAGAAACGTAAAACATTTTGAACGCTTAACAGCATACGATTTAGCAGATTTTTTTGTAAATATTGATAATATATCAAAATTTGTATAATCAATAAAATAAATATACATTAATTTAAATAAATATTAAAACATTTTTTTTTTTTTAGGAGAACACATTCTTATTGTGAAGTTGTCAACTTCACAATAAGAATGTGTTCTCCTAAAAATAATAAAGTTGTATCAATGTGTCCAAAATTTAATAAAAATGAATTAATAACTCTAGCGTCTGCTATCAGATTCACTCAAAGGTATTTGAGATTCTGTAAAAATAAGGTAGATGGCTCTGTCAAATGATGGAACGATTAAATGTATTGATATCAAAAAGGTAACATATAAGGTCGAAAAATTGTCGATAAAAATAGTGCCGCTGTAGCTTAGTTGGATAAAGCACCGCCCCTGGTTAGGGAAGAGATCCGGGTTCGAATCCCGGTAGCGCAACAACAATGTTTTTATTTTTCGATAATATTGATTTTGTATGTATATCTTTATAATTAATACATTTAATTCATATTTAAAACATTTTTTTTATTAGAACACATTCTTATTGTGAAGTTGTAATTATTCAGAACATAGGTCTGTGATAATAGATTAAATGTATTAATATAAAAAAGGTAACATATAGGTTCGAAAATTTGTCGCTAAAAATATTGTCACTGTAGCATAGTTGGATAATGCATCTTATCCGGTTAGGAAAGAGATCCAGGTTCGAATCCCGGTGTCATTGATGTGTCATGATGACAGTTAATCTAGCACAACCGGCTCCTAATTACCGTCTACCTCGGACGCTGGCCTATTTCGTTCTGCCGTGTACTTACCCAACGCCCCGCTGCAAAACGGCGGCGCTGCTTACGCGCGTACCTGACACAAAAGCATCAACCTCACGTATATATATAAAATTAATTTTATAGAAAAATATTATTGTTGCGTCACCGGGATTCGAACCTGGATCTCTTTCCAAACTGGCGAAGGTGCATTATTCAACTATGCTACAGCGACAATATTTTTTGCCACAAATTTTCGAACATATATGTATCCTTTTTGATATAAATACATTTAATCGTTCCATTATTTGAAAGAGCCATCTACCTTATCTTTACGGAATCTCAAATACCTTTAAGTAATCTGATAGCAGACGTCAGATGTGATTTTTTAAATATCTATTAAATGTATTATTCATATTTAAAATATCACAGACCGTCTGTTCTGAATAATTACAACTTCACAATAAGAATGTGTTCTCCTAATAAAATGATCTCGTTTATATTAATTTTAATAACATTTTTTAATCGTATTTTATATGCATGCATGTTAATTATTTGTATAAAGCAACAATATAATATATCGTTCTTCTGTATGTTACTCGTATAGAAATTTGAAAGATAACTGTCTATTTTTTTCGAAATTTTCGAATTAGGTAAATATGTGACCATTTTATTCTGAAGGCAAGCATCAAAACAATTTATAGTTTGTCATAAATTTCAAAATTAGAACATTAAAATGCTGTTGGAATATAAGGTAGGTAAGAATTTTAATTATTACATTTTTTCACTGAAATTCTAATTACACATGAAAATTTAAAAATAAATTTAAGAATTTCATGTTGCATAATTTTAATACTGCATGTAAATTAAAATGCGGCACAAACTTACGTAATTTTTTGGTAGTACTGTTAAACTACATTTCAGAAACAAAATTTAACATTCTTTTTACCTGAAATGTTTGCATTTTACATAAGTGAAAAATTCATTCATATTCCAGCGTTTGTGTGAAAATGTTTTCTAGATGAAAAAATACAGATTTCAAAAAATGATTTTTTTGTGTTATCTATTTTAAGTAAGGAATTTGTGTCTATGTCCATGTCCACTTGTCTATGTGACTGTTTAGTTTTCCGACCACGGATCACGATCCATGATCATGTTTCTCTCTGATGGCCATCGGACCGTAAAAAGGTTGCTACACGTGAAAACAGATCCAAAATATATCTAACATCTTCAGTATATAATGTTAATACCAAAAAGGATCGTTACATATTAGGTACCTACCTATATATATAATTTTACTGGTAGATAAATGTATCTCACAATTATTTATTGTAAAAAATATATTTATAGACATACAACACAATAATAGAATAATACAGGATGAGTCTAGACTCACTGGCTAATATGCATATTTTTATTAATTACATTTTAAACTTAATTAATGACAATTGAAACACGTGATGATACGTGATGCGAAATGAAGTTTACACGGTGCAGTCGGGTACAACAAATAAGTCATGGGGATCACGTGACCAAATAAATAAAAATTCCGATAATATCCCAGAATTCATGTACATGATGCATCTACCTACGAACGAACTAATACATGGTACACCGTACCATACCGCACACGTTTGTGTGTACGTGTCAAATCTCGCTGTCAGATCAACGTCATTTGAGTTTTTTTTTCTCTTTCTACCAATCTCAAATTGATGTCTGAATTTATCTTCAGATCAAAATGTCAACACGTATAGCAGGCGCGGTCGCTTCATAGATTTAAAAAACTTTGGACTTTTTGTTTCTAGCCGAAAATAGCACTGCTGCAAATAAATTCGTTTTGTTCAGATACACAAATACCGGCAATGGTGGATTCTACCACTCGTTCCGTATACACAAAGTTTTAAAGTATTCAACGTTCGCGAATGCGCATTCAGTTTCGCCTGTCAAGGTCTTTGAATACTATATACGCATTCGTTAACAGCATTCAACGTACAAAAAGCGATTTTAATACTATTACATATTACTAGTAATTTAATGCTACTACACATTATGAAGCGAGCGGATTGTTTTGAGAGATTTGTTTGTGTGACGCATTTTTGACAGTTTGGCTTGAATACTTGAAACCGAATTATTGAAACATTTAATATTCTTCAATTATTCATTTAATTCATTATTAAGTCTAAAAAAATTAAATCTCTAATTGATGTTACGGAGCGTAAAAGATTCATAGAGCTTATTTGACTGACTATTTTTGTCTGTAGTTGTATATTTGATAATAGGTATAAACGTATTGTCCAGCATCTTTTCTACAAAAAGTCACCGACCGCCACTGACGTGTGGGTATATGGTATTCTGAAATTATCTCATCGTGTCTCCTTTACTGAACATGGCCCTTAAAAGTGCGGCGTATATACTGATAATACTATGGGTAGAATAGAATAACAGTTCAATATCACATACTTTTATACATTACAATACGTTCATGTTCTACTACAGATAGCGTACTTAATATTTCGGTCATATCAAGGCACACAGACACAGATAAACTCGAGGGATCCCTCCTTTGTGAAAGTTTGTCAGGAAGGTGAATGAATAGATCTGATGAAGTTCTCAAACAATAAGTCGCTTCAGGTAGCTATTAAAATTGGCGTAGATTGGAACAAGAACAGACAAAACGCTGGAAATATTTAACTACAGTATCACCACAATCAAGATGACTCTATCACGAGTATGACAACGAAAAATAATATAGTTTTAATATTTTGTAAATTGAGTTAAACTCTGTTTTATTCCACAACACTTTTCATTGTGTTAAATGATATATAACGTTTTCGGGAACATCTTCCCATTATCAATATTGTTGATCAACTAAAATTAGAACCACTTTCAGACAGTAATATATGGTGTGTTTGAAGTTAACAGAGGTGGGAGTGGGAGTGGAGTTAAAATGGATAAGGGAGGGCATGTCTTGGGTGGTATTTGAATATTTATTATGTTTTTATTGTTATTTTTTTAATACATATTTCTAAATTTTCTAAAATGTCTAATTTTCATCCTTTGGCGCAACTATGTATGAGTCGTAAATTACTGTTATCAAATGAATGGCCCTCCATTCTTGCGTGCTCAGCCATTTTGGAGTTTAGACTGAAGCTTTTTATGGCTTTCTTGTGTTCTTCCAATCTTTTTCTTATTCTTCTTCCGCTTTACCCAATGTTAAATGCGTCACAATCCTTGCAACTCAACTTGTAGACTCCGCTTTTTTCTTCTTGTGGTATTTTAGATTTATTATTCGAGATATATTTTTTAATATTGTTTTTTGTACGGAAGGCAGAGTTAAAAATATAACTTTTAGTTTAAATAGTATAATATAAAACGATAACTACAATTTAAGTATATGAATAAAGTAGCGGTAGCGCAAAAACAGTATTTTTTGACGAAATTGATTTTATGTGTATATATTTATAATTAATACATTAAATTAGTATTTAAAACATCACAGACATATGTTCTGAATAATTACAACTTCACTTCTTCTTAATATGAATAAAGTAATACTTTCATCTCGATCTTCGATAATTTCTTTCCGTCGTTATCATTGTCACATACGTATTTAAATGCATTTTCACAGTTACTTAGTTAGTACTTAATATTACTCACTACCAAGGGCACGCATTCTATATATTCAAAAAATCTGTTCATTACTATAATTTCCGCGAAATAAATCTACATAAATTAAATATTTATTCGATATATTATGTATTAAGTATATAGGTTCACGTGTAAACAATTCCATCAGTTCTCGTATTATTGCATTGATTAAAAGCATCTAACGGAGGAATTTTAAAATGACAAATAAAGCTACGCATGTTTTTTCGGAAAATTTTCCCCAAACCTATACAAACTAATCGCAACTCTCGCGCCATGCTGTGCTCTGAATACGCGTCTTCGCTTAAACAGAAGTGTTGCCAAAGTGTTTGAAGCAAACTTAAATATTATTAATATATTTCAAGAATGAAAAAACTCACAAAAACATGCTTCTGAAACAGTATATTTCTTTCAGATGAATATACTACTTCTAGTGTTAACACCCTTTTTTTAAATAGAGAGGCGTACACAAAATACGTGTCACGTCAATATTCTTATTATTTTCAAACTAAACTAAATGCTTGTGCTATGAAAATAGTACAAACTTGATGGCCACCTGGAACGAGGCTTGCACCCCTGACCACTAGATTACTAAGCGAGTATCGTTACCACTAAACCACAAGCAAGTCAAACATTGCTTTTATAGCATCGACATTAGCAGCATAACATAAGTCCGTACCTACTGCGCGCCACTGCTTAACGTTTTAAAGATATAAATAATCATTTTTTCTTCTTCTTTTACACAGGCAATCCACCCTTTAAGAATGATTTGTGCCATTAATCAAGTTAAAACTTTATTTTATAGAAGTACAATAATATTATAGAATAGGAAATATTATATTACAGATTACCATTACCGTTCAAAAAAATTGATATTATATAGGTTAAATGTAGCGAGTTAAGAAAAAGAAGATGACACAAGTTAACCGTGAGTTGAAAATTTCCATTGACGAAATCACTGTAAAAAAACTGTGTCAAGGGTCTACTTTTCGGCACCACACTCACACATCAGGAAATCTATTAAGTTCAATCTGAATATATGTAAGGCTACCTGGCAATGCCCAATTCTCATTCTAGAGATATTTGATATTGTTCTCTTAGAGACTTTCCTTTGAGAGAACCAGGGAGTGCGGGGAATAGATCTTTGAATGATTTTAAGCCGATTACCTTTGTGATTATTTAGATCCTTCCATTGTGCAGCTTAGATAGAATTCTTTCTTTTTTTTCACCATACTAAGTCTATCATACATCGGGATATGAAATTGTTGGAGGGAAAACTCTGGAAAGAGTGGCTAGTTTATCAAATAATCTATTAGTAATGACGGAAAACTAACAATTATTTTATATTTTGATATCACAGAACGTTCTGAAAAAATGCAACATCACAATAAGAATGTGTTCTCCTTAAAAATACATAAATTATATGTTTTCAATATTTTATAAAAATGAATTATTAATTAACTCTGGTGTCTCAAATGTGTTTAAGATTTCGTAAATATAAAGAAGATGGCTTTCAAATAATGAAACGACTGATATATCAATTTGAAAGTACAACATATAAGTTCGAAAAATTGTCGTCAATGTTGGTATAGTGTAAATCGGTTAATGCATTTCCCCAGATAGAAAAAAAACCAGGTTCGTATCCCGGTAGCAATAAAAATATTTTTTCGATAAATTGATTTTATATGTATATCTTTCTAATTGATACATTTTATATGTATTTAAAAAAATATCACAGACCTATGTTCTGAAAAATTGCAACTTCACAATAAGAATGTGTTTTCCTTAAAAATTATTATAATCTTAATATATTCTAATAATCTAAGAAATACAATAGATAAATCATTTATTTTGTTTGGTGTCACAACCATACATTTGCATGACATCAGCTTCTTTCCTATTTTCTTCTTTGCGTGACTCATTATTTTCATATCTGCATCTTTTGCACGATGCTTTACGAAAGGAGTTTCCGAACACTTTAGCATTTTCATATATTTTAAGCTCGTAACTGAATACAGATTTCTTTTTGATTTTATTTTATTTTGTTTGATGCGATAATCGCACTGTCGATATATTTTTGTTTTATGTTGGAGTGTAATACAAATTTTATTATTACGAAATTATATACGTAGGAATACAAAATTCGGACTATCCAAATCACCTTAGTAATCCTATTTTCAATTAATTATTTAATCGTACGTATGCGTCTCTTATTTTTATAACCATCTTCAAGAATTCTTTTTCCAAGTATTTTTTATGAATTAAATACGCGATGGTTGCTACACATTATAAATATTGATACAAAAAAAATTCCGGCATTGACATGTTTTTTTTTAAATATCATTAATCATTTTTCCAGTACTGCCACTGATTTTCCAACCAAAATAACATTAAATCATTCAGGAAAAAAATTATTAATAAACGTTATCTACATTCTGAGGAAATAATGTTTTATTTAATTATTTAAAATAATAAAATAAATAGTTGTAGTTCCTCTGAAATCAAAAAACGATAGTTATCGAAAGCTTTTTTAATTAAAGTATTGATAAAACTAAACTGATTAACCAAACTATTATCATATGCAACGGCAGCATTTTCCAATACAAAAAACCTACCTGCTTATAGTTGGACTCACTGAAAGAGCGATTTTATCGTTTAATCACATAAATTCGGACATTGATATATTCTTAATAACAAAATTCAGCTAAAGGTTCAACTTTAATTTGTTGTGTAGACTTAACTCAAGGTGAGAAGGTCTTTACTACACCCTAAATATATATTATATATACAATAATTAAGTATGTAAAGGTCTTGTGAGTAACTTGAAGTGTTTTGTCCACAATATATAAGAAATAAAAAAAAATATGTATATCTTTCTAATTAATATATTTAATTCATATTTAAAATATCACAGACCTATGTTCTGAATAATTACAACTTCACAATAAGAATGTGTTCTCCTAATAATAAAGTTGTATCAATGTGTCCAAAATTTAATAAAAATGAATTGATAATTCTGGCGTCTGCTATCAATTTACTCAAAGGTATTTGAGATTCTGTAAAAATACTGTAGATGGCTCTTTCAAATAATGGAACGATTAAATGTATTAATATCAAAAAGGTAACATATGGGTTCGAAAATTGTCGCTAAAAATATTGTCGCTGTAGCATAGTTGGATAATGCACCTTCCCCGGTAAGAAAAGAGATCCATGTTCGAATACCGGTGGCGCAACAACAATATTTTTCGATATAATTGATTTTATATGTATATCTTTCTAATTAATATATTTAATTGATATTTAAAATTAAAATAATTTGTAATTAAACATTTTGAAAGCTTCAAAGAGAAATCTATTTATCGAAAAATTATTGTGATTACCGGGACTAAAATCCGGTAAATATATTGTCGATAGCGTAGTATAGAGCTATGATATCCAATATCGAATACTCCAATTTTCAACTACATACGTTTGTTAGGTGAGACATTATTTTTTTCCCGTTAAAAGTGACTTTTTATTTATATTTTTTCGCAAATTCCTTTGAGAAAATTTCCGCGTTACAGTCCCAGTGATGACTGGTAATCAGTGTATATTCTAAGTAATTTGTCTTAATTTATTTTAATTATTACGGAATTATATTATGAAAAATCGTAACTTCACAGATAAAATGTTATTCCGTTCATTAAATGTCAATACAGATTAATACATTTAAATCTTGTTACATCATCATCGTGAAATGTTGATAATAAAAATCAAATGAATCAACCAGAAAGATATACAGAAAAAATATTTAGTTGCTACCGGGATTCGAACCTGGACCTCTTCCTATCCGGAGAAACGTGTTAATCATTCCAATTCAACAACCGATTACAATTACGATAAATTTAGAACTAATATCTGTATATTTTTTCGTTTATTATTCCATTTTTAAAAGCAATCGTCTGTATTGAGTTAAATTTCTAATTCCTTGTAAAATTCATCTTGCGTCCCTATTAGTATTTTTATAGTGCGATGTTTTAAAAGTATGTACAACATTAACATGTTAATGTTTACATTGATTTATTATGTAACAACATAGTATATATATAGAACGAGTAAAACGATATTTTAGAGTTCGGTTTTCAACAATCTGGAAACTATCTGGCAGAAAAATGTTACATAATATATGATTACTAAGGGCTTTGGGATCCAACTCAATAGAGTTGAAAGGTTTGCTCCTTATCATTTGCCTACACAATGCCGTGTTTTTTCGTCACTGAATACTTGAAGAAATAAAAATGTAGAATCCCTTTTTTTGTTTAGTTCGTGTAAATAAAATTATGTACATTGATTAAATTTTTTTTTCCCTATATAAAGCTGAATTTCCACATTTTTTAAATAATGTTTTTTTAATTCAAATTTAAAAGTTGTATCCATTTCATTACAATACTTAATTATAGTTTTACATTACATGATAATCTGGCAATTAAATAGCACAAATATTTATTTTTTTGTAAAATAGGTATATAAAATAACAGTATTGTAAATCTTTTTTTACAATTATTGTCTCTACCTGTAACAGAATCGTATAGAGTTTCAAAATTTAAAAACAAACTTTTAAAAAGGCTTTGATGTTCTTATTTGAATTTTAAGTGATTTTGAATCTAAAAGAACAGCTTTAAAGTAGATAATTTTTTAAAAAGAGAACTTTAAATGTCAACCTTTTTTTTCCTGTTAAAAGAACCGAATAAGCATAAATTTGATTGCCCCAATTTAGGACAAGAAATTTACAATATATGCTTCGTTGAAGTGAAACGTCTTAGGGTGCACCAAGCAAGGTAAATCTTCAAAAACTAACCAATGAAACGTAATTATGTTACGGAAGTAACATCATACCTCCCACCCTATACTATATACACTGAACTCACGATACAGCGCTATACGTAAAAAAAATAATATACATCTACTTAAATTAAATTTTTATTGAAGACGTCGGAAGTAGGTGCCTACCTAAATTAAATACACTAAACTGTGACGTAAAAACGGAAAATATTATATTTACTGTTTCCGATGTAAGTTTATAGAACTCCATAATCACATATGTGAAAATATTATCATTGAATCAATCCTAAGTACGACTTCGGACGAAACCGTCCTAAGATCTGTTTTAAGCACAAGTTTGACTGTACAATTTAACGATAAAAACATAAGAATTTGAAAACACCACACAGTAATTTTCAGATTCATAGTTCATTCAATATTATTTATTGTATTGTACTTATCAGTTAGTTACAGTATTAATTTCTGTTCCAAACCTATTAAGATTGCATTGCTCGCAATCTTTCACGCCGATTTCATCCGCATTGAAGTGAAGCTCACGAGAGCATGAGAGGTGTTGGTATATTTGGATCTTAGGCTATTTAATTACTCGGTCGCTTCTTCCCGAGCTCCATTTACTCTGACTGATCTCTCCGGATTAATCAATTGCCCATTTCACCGTCCCATTGATGTGCAACTGTGTTTATCAGTGGTGACAGCAGAACACCGCTTGGCAGATAGGTGCTCTGACCCGATCCGGTCGCCAACTGGTGCCAGATACCAGAACATCTAAAGAAAATATAATGCAAATTAAATTAAATAACAGGATTCTATCCTGGACCTCTTCCTATCTTGGGAAACGTGTTAACCATTCCACCACATCCATTTTTAAAAGCAATCAACTTTATATTGCAACGAGAACACATTATTATTTTGGAAGAACATAGCTCTGTGATATTTGATACAAATTAAATGCATCAATTAGAAAGATATACATACAGATAAACTCAATTTAATGGAAAAATATTTTTACTGCCACCGGGATTTGAACCAAGATCTCTTCCTATCCGGGGAAGTGCGATAATCAATTAAACATCAGCATCGTAAATATACGATAAATTTTCATCCAAGTCCAAATTTACAATAACTATAAATATTCAAAAGTATTTTTTACGATAATCTATCTGTCATCCGGACTGCGTTAATGTAATAATCTTATTTATCCATGTATCACAAGAATTTTACAAATCCATCGAAATAAATATCTTACTGGTATAAAAGTGTGGCATTAACGAAACAATATTCTATTCTTCCGCAAAACTAATTCAACAGAATCCGCAATTAAGCGAACGGAGGCTGCAAATAATAGAATTATTTCGAATTGGCCCAAACAAAGGAAATAACAAATGGGACGAAAATATTCGCACGGAGAAAACAGGTATTTGGTGGTGAATAGAGAAGCCAACCGACACTATCGCTACGGGTGTTCCTTTCGTGTACTCTGCGAAAACAGTAAACCGGAAAAATTACGGAAACCTCCAGAAAGGGTGTTTCTACGTTATTTAAGATTCACGTAAAACAAACAAAAAAAATATATATATATTAAAGAGAACACATTCTTATTGTGCAGTTCAGAACATAGCTATGTGATATTTTAAACATGAATTAAATATATTAATTAGAAAGATATACAAATAAAATCAATTTTATCGAAAAATATTGTTGTTGCGCCACCGGGATTTGAACCTGAATCTCTTTCCTAACCGGGAAGGTGCATTATCCAACTATGCTATAGCGACAAATTTTCGAACCTAAATGTTACCTTTTTACCTTTAATCGTTCCATTATTTGAAAGAGCCATCTACCTTATTCTTACAGAATCTCAAATACCTTTGAGTAATCTGATAGCAGGCGCCAGAATTATCAATAAATTTTTGTTAAATTTTAAATACATTGATACAACTTTATTAACACATTGTTATTGTGAAGTTGTAATTATAGATCTGTGATATTTTAAATTTGAATAAAATATATTAATATATTTCATTTGTATATCTTTCTAATTAATACATTTAATTCATACCTTAAATAAAGTTTAAATTTTTAGATAGTGTTACAGCGCCATATCCACTAATCAGATTTTTATGAGATTTGTGAATCTTTGAGACAGGGATTGTGCTCCCAGATCTCAAGCTGATCTCTGTTTATCTAAACAATATTACAGAACACTTCAAAAGCACACAAATAGACAATAAATATAATATATAAAATATTATATAAAATTATTATAGTGTAACTCCCTCTCCAAGCACAAAAGCTAGTCTCTTTTTTTGAGAGATAAGCAAAAAAAAACTATGTAATTTTAATAATGTAAAATACTTAATTCATGTCATAAAAAAATTGTGAAAATGTCAAATAAATAAAAAATCTCCAGATCAAAATCTCAGCACGTGTACGCGGGAGATTTATCTTAACCAAATCTCTGAGATTTATCTCATTGTATTTTATTCCGTATTGTATTGTATTGCATTGAATAGTGAATTATATTATTTTGAGTGAAATTATAATACGTATAAAACAAATTTTTTCTGTATATAATAATCGACAGGATTTATTGCAAAAAAATCAACATAAATAGATGCTTCTTTGTATCATATAATTTTTTCTATTTTCTATTGAAAATTTTACTTAACATTTAGAGATCAGTAGCTCTAACACTGCTTTTCTACTAACTAAGGCAGTATTAGAGACGACAGCCCTGTTAAAAATTTGGACGTTAATTTAAGGAAGATTTATTTATCACATGTTTTCACATTTTTCTCTAGGTTCAATATTAAGTCATTTTTGAAGTTTTTGAACAGTCGCCATTCTAAAATAAGAAAACGGATGAGTTTGACTAACGAATTTATCTAATTTATTATATTTACCAGGTAATTTTTATTGTGTTATAGTGTCCACAAAATTAGTTGTGTCCCGTTATATATATAGGGATTTTAAACTTTTTAACATAAGGCGGTACCGAAGTCTTCAGGTTATGATCGAAGAAAGTGCATTAAAGTTTTCCGAAAGTTACATTGTGAGATGCAATTGATAGTATTACAATGAAAATCTACCTAATATGAAAAATTAAATCTGATTCTTAATTAATTTCATTGTGAAGTAACAATTTTAGAACACATGTAGTTATTTGGGTTCGCATCGTTCATATAATATTTTGTCGATAGATAGATTTTTTTTTTATATATTAATTATATTTCTAATTGATTAGTTTAATTAATTTTTAATTATTATTCTGTACAAAAAGTGAATATAACATAATGTAAAAAGATATATAAGTAAATTCTGAAGTTTTCAATGTTTTTTTTGATAATTCACGGAGTCCTCAATCGTAGTCCATAGTTGAAAGTAAGTGATACTTTTGAATTGAAACCTTGTGATATTACAGTTGAAAAAGTATTTAATTGTAGCGATATAATAAAAACTATTTTGAAATTACCGTTTAAATAATAAAAATCTCCGATTTACAATAAAATTAAACGTATTGATTGTTTTCCATGGTACCTTGAATCTTGAACGTTGCATTTCGTTCAATATTAGCGGAGCCGTCATAACAGACACGTTTTCTGGGCGTGCCGCAGTCGCCATGGCAACGTCTTTACCTCCCCCCTCCATTCCCCTTGGCAACATCAACTAAAGAAGGCCGGGTTCCCAATGACCTTAAACGCAATCGGAAAATATAAATCGATATCGGCACGCCAAACCTGTATAGTAGTTATACCAAGGTATTTGTTTAGTAAATTATTTGTCGAGAACTGTTTGGTCTCGTATTTCAGGGCGCCTTTATAATCTTTATGTTTGTATTGGTAGAGTAAAATAGTCACTGTTGTATCCTATTATGTTTGATATTTAATAACTTTTTAATGTTACGCCAGATAAAATAAATCACCTGTGTCGACAAATAAAATAAGCGACAACACACTTTTCATCAATCGCGCTACACAGTATGCATTTATCGCTCGCACGTCTGTGCCTCGGAGTGGCTGCGAGAGTAACGATCAAACGTTTCATCGACAATGTTGATCTCTTGGAATTGCTAATGGTACGTATGTACTGGATGCGTAATTCCAATCCTCGAGAAAAATACATGGGTTGATGATTCATAGATTGCTTCACCCTGAACTCTGAACTATCACTGTCTCTTTAGGCGCACTCGAGTCGAATCTCTGAGATAAATCTAGACCGTCGACATGAGCCATATCTAAAAAAAAATATCCTTCTTATTCGACAACGTTGAATTCACACGACATTGTCCTACGTACCACCCACGCTGCATATCCACTAGTGGGATATTACGCATCGATCTATTATGAGAAGTGGGATCTCTCACAACATGTCAAATTATTCAGAGGGCTAAGTCACCAGCTTGAATAGAAAATATGTTAAATACTAATTAAATGTATTGATTCGAAAAATATACATATAAAATTAATTTTATCGAAATATATTGTTATTGCGCTACAGGAAATCGAACCTGGACCTCTTTCCAAACTGGGAAAGGTGCATTATCCAACTATGCTACAGCGACAGTACTTTTGACAACAAATTTTCGAACCCATATGTTACACTTTTTCAAATTAATACATCTATCGTTTCATTATTTGAAAGCCATTTATTTTGTTTTTACTGAATCTCAAATATCTTTGAGTATACCGATAACAGACGCCAGAATGAACAATTCATTTTTATTAAATTTTGGACACATTGATACAACTTATATATTATTAAGGAGGACACATTCTTATTGTGAAGTTGTAATTATTCAGAACAAGATTTTTATATTCATATTTAAAATATCACAGCCCTATATTCTGAATAATTACAACTTCACAATAAGAATGTGTTCTCCTTAATAAGAAAATATGTGATTTAACCTTCATGGCGAACGTAAATAGATAATTGTAAAGGTGACCATATAACTGCATACAGAACTGTATGTAGTTATCTTATATGCAACACACACTTGAATCAATTGAAAATTATCTCTTGTAAGATTGGTTTTACGACACTTTTCTACGGGATGAAATATCAAAACCATTATCAAACTATAGTAAAAATATTGCTTCTTAAGTATTGCTATCGGAAACTATAATAAAGACAGTTGCCGTGTATGCAGTTGTCTTGTGTACACCTGACTTGTATCTAGTTGTCATGAAATCAATTGAAAATTGTTCATAGTTAATGCTGTAAATTCATAGTGAATTACCTACCCAATAGACAATAAATATTGACACAGAATTTCTAGATACTATGCAAATAAATTAATTATATCACGTTTATTTGAATACAATAATAATTAATTTTGAATAAAAATGTACATACAGGAAATACTGATTTAAACATAGATAATATCTTATTAGGAGAACAAATTCTTGTTGTGAAGTTGTAAAATATCACAGACCTATGTTGTGAATAATTACAACTTCACAATAAGAATCTGTTCTCATAATAATAAAGTTGTATCAATGTGTCCACAATTTAATAAAAATGAATTGATAATTCTGGCGTCTGCTATCAGATAACTTAAAAGTATTTGAGATTCCGTAAAAATAAGGTAGATGGCTCAGATGCACGTTTTACTCGTATTTCGGAATAGTAAAGAAAACATGATTGTCCCTGTCCCATGAAACTCGTTTTAAAGTTAGATAAATTGAAATTAATGGTTTATATTCATTATAATATAGATTATTTTACTTTGTTTTTAACCACTTAATGAGTTAAATTTAATACGCCAACAAATATCTAAACACCTACCACAAAACATTAGACCGGCATTTTATACAAATAATAATATAAGAAAATTACTCAAAAATTGCAAAGAAAAAGATGATATATTTAATTCCAGTGTTTATATGTAAACTTAGCTGTAAAGATTTTACTGCTTTCTATATTGAAAAAACAAGTTGACATTTTAACACAAGAGTCAAAGAATATTAAAGATATTAAAATAGTAATGGTTTTTCAGAATTTTCCAATCATTTATTAGAAAATGACAATACTTTTGATAAAAATTTAGTATTTGGGATTAAACAATTTAGAATCATTAGAAATAAATAAAGTATGTAAAATTAACCAAAATATTTTAAATAACAAATTAAATTAGTAAACAAGTAGGTACTAATCTAAAAAAAAAATCTAATAATTTTGTATCATTAAGTTAATTTCCACATCTTTTACAATAAAACATTAGAATAAATGACATATATGGTTTGGGTTAGTTAATTTGACATCCTGATGAAGAAAAACGTATTTTCCGAAACCGGTTGCTGTATTATGTATATACATTCAAAATTTGTCATATTTTAACCTGTGTAAATTATTCATCTTTTATCACTTTATTATGTAAAATTGTTGAATATTAAAGATTTCAAAAATCCTGGAACGTCTAGTAGCCTACACAGACATATGTAAATACGCTACTGTTATTCAGTATTAACTCCGTTTTAGAGCTAACAGTAAAAAATTGGAAAGAATCGTCGAAATCAGAAAAATCTGGTGAATAACATAATAAATTCCGTGACGTATTTTCATTCATATTGAAAAATATTTGTTGCGAGAGAATTTTATGTAGGTGCCGGTAAAAATCGTGTTAAGAATTTCATAATAATTCCTTTTAAAAATATTTGTATTAAATTTATTATTTACCTGACAACAGTAACGCCTTTAACATGTATTTGTAATATAAATTAGTGTTGCTTATTAATAAACAAAAGCAGATTCAGCTAGAATAAGTGGAACGAGATAAGTGAAAGAATTTTTCATATAAAAAATATAATATTTCCCCTACATTCTTCGAACCGGTTCACAAATTTTTGTATTTTAATTTAAGTACTGTTAAGTCAGAATTTTCTTCAATTGATACAATATGATTGTTAAACGGAGACATTGAGCGTTCGTGCAAATATGCTGTCACGGCGTTTCTACCGATGCAGTAAGGAGGTGAAAAGAACCCTGTTTAAATCGCTCTTCACCAGTATGCATATCTGCGAGCTCTGGTCGAAATATAAGCAAGTGACGTACAACAATTGATACAGAATACTGTTCAGATTGGCGCGTTATTGCAGAGCATCTACAATGTTTACCGAAGGCCGTATATATCGATCAGCACCAACTCTCTGGTGCAAGCGGCGCTCTCGTGGAAAGCTGGTTCCCTGAACAGAGAATGGCAACGCTTACAAAATAGCTATAGACACAATAATGGCCGTGACTGAAGTATTTATATTTATGTGTGAACTTTTTATTTATTGATATTTTCCTTAGTTTTCTTTTCATAACATTAATAATATTTCGTTACTTGAATGTATTATATAATATGTATAATCTTTATGGCGAAAAAAATAACCGATCACGCTGGAATAAATACATTATAATTTTTATTAAAAAATGTTACATTTTTGTTGTGTATTCTAACATACACAATAACAAAATATGCTAGTCAGAAGACATCATTGCAATAATCTTACCAACAACTGCCACTGTTGAAAATCCATTATTTTGATGTGTATGAACTTACCTGTAACAAAGAAAAACATGCATTAATATTTATTTTAAATTTATGATATATCCAATTCATTAAGATCTAAGAGTTTCCCATTTAATGTTATTACATGGCTTCAATTTAAATTTAACCAGTGTCATGAAGCTAATTTTTATCAAGTTGATATATTACCATTACACAAAAAAAAACATTTATTAATAACTAACTTTATTAAATTTTAATATTTTATTCCATCGTCATCACATTTATTTGTGTGGATAAAATAAATTATTTTTTGGTCTCGCATTATAACAACACTAAATAAAATTTATTCACCGAGTACACATTACTTAAGTCCAGAATGAAAGTGATCGAATTTTTTTATCGGACAACAGACATATTTACCTTTTATGATCTTGAATTTACAACTTGACAATCTTTTAATACGAAATCGAATCAATATATCTGTGAAGTCTACGGTAAAATATTTTACATTACATAATTATGTTGAATTATTCTACATAAAAATTTACAAATCCCAAATAGTCGTATTGAGATTGTCGAAATATGTAGCGCTTAATTCCAAAACCCCCTAAAACTACTTTATGTGTTTTTGAGTTATGGATGAAAGCGTATATTTTGAAAGCAAATTTACAAAATGTTTGTTTTTACATCAGCATTTAAAAAAAAAACAATTCTGTAATGTAATTTTTTTTTCTGTATATATCATTCTGGCAACCATACTGGATTTTAGATCACTTGATCATTAACAAGCGTTGTGATTGGCTGATATCATTTTAGGGGAAATAGAAACTTATACTCTCCTTTGGAATATTTTGGAACTAACCCTTATTTTGAACATGCAATATCAATGGATTTAAGTGGTTTTTGCGAGAAATAATGTGTTCTGCATGTAGCTGACTATAAAACTGCATATTTAACTCAAATTGTTTAAAATCCATTTTAGGGGGTTTTTGAATTAGGTGCTACATATGTGTCACCAGTATAAATGTTAGCGGTATGTTATAGCAATTATGTTGTTGGAAAGGAAAGTGTAGGATATATCTAAATGTAGCGGTGTATGTGATTATCGGGAATAGATGCCAGGGCCCAATACCTCCCAGCTGTCCACTATGTTCAGATGAGGAAGATATCATGGAATATGTGTGTGTGGATATGGCTAAAGTAGGTGACACCAATAAATAAGTAAGTCACAGTTAATATTGTTTATTGTAGATAGCTATACCTACAAATTGTTTAATCAAGATAGTGATACAATTACAGGTAAATAGATCCAGTAAGGATGTGAAACGTCTGCTGGTTGGCGGTGTGGTCAGGAAGCCGGCCGAGAGAGAAGTGACCGGTTATGACTGGCTCCCGGTGCAACTCCACTCGATGTATTATCATTTACCAACCAGGTAACAGTGAGGTGCATTCAGGGCATCCACAAAAATTGAGAACATTTTTAACCCACATTGTCAATTACACCCGTAATTTTATTTTTCATAATGGTTTTGTACTCCTGCAGATAGTGAAGAGGATGAAAAGCATTCCTTACATCAGTGGCGTGCAGTAGGTATAGATTTAGGTTATGCTGTTAACAATGATATTATCTAATCATATATTATATATGTTGTACATAAGATCATGAACTTTCGTTTAACCAACGTCTTTAGACAAAATGAATCCGTCAATTATACGACCCTATCATGTATTTATTAGTAATTTTAGAGTACTATTAATAATGTTTTTAAAGTTTAAGTTTCAACGTAAAATAATACCTTCTTACCAATATAAAAATCAATATAAAAAATGTATGGACGTTTTTAAGAATACTTTTTATGACCGAACACGATGCTTTTATTGCATGAAAATCCTTCACGTAATAATTAACGTTTAACGTAGGAAATAATTCAGCCAATTGTTTTTTGTTTTTTTCCAAATCAAAAACAAATTCATGCACCAAATGCATCTCAAATCAACACGTTAAAAACAATAAGATAGTAAAATTCGCGAATTAGTAAAAGAGGAAGTAGATACTCAATTATTTGCACGCAGTTGTAAGCCTTTCTAATGTTATTCTGTTAAAAAACAGCATAAGTAACGACTCCATATAAAACGGTTCAACCGAAAGAAATTTTCAATTCAGTAAATAACCAATTGTATGACTTGAGCAATTCACTAGCTTAAAAGTAGAAGATAATAATGTGAACAGCTATAATGCGTTGATTGTAGCTACTAGCGCTACGGCTGCAGCGATGGGATGTCGAGATAGTTTTTAGAAATAAGCTATTAATATTTCTATAGGTGCACAGATGGCATTAATTGTAATAAATCCGTAAATATTCACAGTCCATATTATAAATTATTTAATTTATATTTGTTTCCCAGAATTTTTAGTAATGCACAGCTTGTTTACTTGCACGCAATGCACGCCCCTGCCTTACATTTCAAAATCATCTGCAACATATGTATATTTATCTTTGGCTAAAAGTTTTCCAAGCACATGAAATAAAGTATTTGTGCCTTAAAAAAACTTCTCAAAAATTGTCTACATCATGCAGAACGAGTCGGAGAAAACACTGGTTTGAATTTTCTATAATAAAATTTGTTATATTACTTTCTTATTAGAAAATTAATTTATTCTATTTTACCCCATACTTCCATATATTTTCCATTAAATATAATAAAAAAATAGCTTTATCTCTATGTGATATCTGATATTTGTTTAAATTATACTTCCATCGAAAATGTATTTGGATACGATTTCACTAAAATGCCACTATATATATTTATTTTTTTCGTAGAAAGCAACCACTTTGTGGTTTGTCATATTAGAATAAATAAAATCACTTTGTATGAAACCACGAATTTTATTACACGTCTATATATATATAATATATGTGTGTGTGTATATTCTTTAAAAAGTTTTTAAAACTTTTAGATATACAACTTTTCAACTTGTGTTTGTATTCAATCAATAATTTAACATAATTTGTAAGTTGCCAGAATACGGGTACCTGTCTATGCGATGCAACCAGTCCTACTTAATAGCAAATATTAATTGAATTTTTTTTTTAATATTTGATTTATCAACACGGGTCAATGTTAACCTGTCGCAGGCGTTTTCCAACAACTGTCGGCAGGTTTTTAATCTATCATTCGCGACAATAGTTCCGGACGATCGAGCGGAAAAATCGACAATTCTCGCGGAAAATCGTCAAACAGTGAGGCGGTGCCGGCGAAGATGGATGGCGACAATTTAGAATATCAAAGAATGAATTATTATTCATTGTCGCGATGAATAATTGAAGGGCAGACGTGGCGGAGAGCGCGCGGCCCAAAAGTTCCATTTTTGTTATGCGACTAAAAAACGGTTAATATTTCGTATTGATTTTACAATATTTACTATAAAATGTGACCTTTTTAACATAATTTAACTGACATTATTTATGATAAATTGTGAGTTATGACGGCTAATCCTGTAGAATTATTTATATTTTGCCACATTGAAATTGAGTGTATTAAAATTAACTGCCGTATATTATTTTTATATTTTTTATCATACAACCGGCTATTGGATTTGATGTGTATAACGATTAGCTCAATTTAATAAATATTGGCATTTGATAATAATAATGGATAGTGATAACTGACTTAATAATTTTTAAGAAATTTTTGTTTTCGACATTAGCTTGACGGATCACAGACTCGATTGGAACGAAAATTTTAACGCTAAAAATATTATATGGTAAAAAATACGTTTTGTTTACACAAAGATTTAATTTTCGAAAAGTAAATACTTTTACTGTTAAATAAATGTGTAATAAACTATCGGATTTATGTTTCCATAAAAAATGTGTGTAGAATGCCTCTCGTCCCGCAACTAATGTTCCAAACCCATTTCCTATATGTACACTTTATTTACTGGTCTGTGAGACCGATTAATTAGAAAAAATCATGTTATATTACTGTTTTGAACAAAACATACTTTAAGTTTGTGTACTCTACTTTTTCGGTATTATGAGTTCAAAAAGATAAAGCCCGATTGGCGTCGCTTTGGCCAACACTGGACTATCTGTCTGTACATCTACCCCCTAGCTCCCCCCGTCTGCCATATCCTCGTCCAGTTTATTTTTTTGTATATACCCCCGAGGTCAGCGTGTACTGTCAGTGCGGGGTGCTCACCAAGTGGTTGAAAACAAAACACCAAACATCGAATAAGCACATCTTCAGAATTAACCTAAATATATCATAGGTTTAGAGTATTGTCTGTATAATATTATATGTCCACAATATTCCCTATATTAAACCTAGGGACAACAGCATTTATCAATGGCATTAAAGCATTAATTCATATTCTTAATGATTAAAAATTTATATTTTATTTTTATTTGCTATTGAAATATTTTTGTACGCTATGTATAAGTTGTGGTAAAATATTTTTATACGCTGTGTATAAGTTGTAATAAAATATTTTTGTACGCTTTAAATACGTTATAATAAAATATTTGTGTACGCTATGTATAAGTTGTAGTAAAATATTTTTATACGCTGTGTATAAGTTGTAATAAAATATTTGTGTGCGCTATATATAAACTGCTTTCGTACGCTGTTGGTATTGGATTACAGTATTACGTACCGTAAACACCAACTTATTTTATTTTAAGTTATTATTATAGTATCGATAAATACAGGGTGAATATTATGTTCCAGGCCGATTATGTTTGGCCGCCATTATTATTTTACAAATATTTGTCAGTTCGCATTTGGTAGTCGTAGATAATAGTTAATTACAATTTATTATAAAGTATTTAACATTTCAACAACGTGTTAACGTCATTAAAACATTAAAAAAAAAAAAAACTTTTTGAAAAAATCACCACAAAGCTCATTTCGACTTGGCGGGTTTTATTAATAAACAAAACAGACACTATGGGAGTACTGAAAATCGTAAATTGATATACTAACGACCTTTACATCCGCGAAGAATTACTGTATGGAGCGCCATGTGGGCTATTCACGATGCAAGAGGCAATGCTGGGTCGATTTGGGACTGCAATACACGTGGTTTCAACTAGTGATCGACTCACTAGTGTGATTGTGATTGATATTCGATAATATCAGTGATTGAAAACTGTGACTGTGATCACAGTTTCATTACTAACACAATACTAATACAATACACGTAATAAATAATGAAACATTATTTTGAGCGTATTTAATTATACTATTCTAACTTTATTTAGGTAAAAAATAGATTCTAGCATGTATAATTAATATATATCTTATTTAATATCGCCACAAAGAGAATGAAAACTCTTAAAAAAGTGAGTTTATTTTTTGGGTCAATTTCTCAGCATTTCGGGTCAAATGCGTATAACGTTTTGATAGAATCTACTAGATATCGCTTATTATGAACTATAACGTCATTTTTTCATGAATATTTTCATTTCATTAGCACATGCGCCTAATCATAAATCAATAAATAAATAATCACGAATCACAATATTCCCAGATATCCAATCACTGATAGTGAGTGTGACTCAAATATATCAGTGATTGACTCACGATTCGTAATTTTGAGCTCATCACTAGTTTCAACAGGACGGTTCCACCTCACACACAGCCCGAGCTACGCTTGAAATTTTGATAAATTAAACAACAGCGGCCTGGAACATAATGTTCACTCAGTATCAGTTGTACGTATATGTCGTATTGAACAATTGGCATGATGAACGATAACTTATGTTAATACTTATTATATATCTAATCATCATAAGACAATAATTAATTTTCAAACCTCTACTAGATAATATAATTTACATTAAATATACGTTCGTTAAAAAGGCAGAACTTTTGCATTAAAATAATATTCAAAATAAACATGCTGGCTGTTTTCCATTTGGATACTTCAAACATCTAAAGTCGGTAAAACCATAGACAAACTTATTTTCCGGCATAGATACCAACCTCTTGGCACTAAACCAGAAGAAGTACAGTCATAAAATAACAATCCTCTTTTCTACAACTGGCCCCAGATAAGAAGTCCCCTTCCGGCGGAATGGCAAGTACCGGTAGTTATTCCGGATATACTAATAAACAAAAGAACACGGAAAATGCTCAAGAATCAGAGTTTATTGTCTATGCAAATAATAAATAATTAAATCTTTTTTGATGAATACTGTTTAACCCTTTCTATCCCGAATTATTAATTTTATGTGCCTAGCAACTATTTATTTTTATTGTAGTATTTTTCAAACATGAAATAAGCTAATTATGATGGAAAAATAAAAAAATAATAATCTATATATTTAAATATTATTAATTATAATTTGTGATAGGCGAATCTTTAAGATATGGTGCGTACACGGGGACTATAAAAGACGAGAGTGGTCTGCAAAGATTTCATGGAAGCAAAATTCACATTTCATAGATTATCTCGAGTTGAAAATCTCTTCCGTGGACATGAGCCATTATAATTGCTGATTTCCTTTTTTCTATAATATCTAATCACAATTCACAAACATATACCTTATTTAAATATTTAAATACACTTATAAGATGTATTGTTCTACACAATATAATTTTTTTCCCTCCATCCTTTATTTGAATTCCTCTTTCAAGTTCGTCAAATACGTATGCGATACTCAAACTTTAAGCCGTTACTTTTATTAGCGGAAGAACAGATTTGCTTAGATTAATGGTCTATACATTTCATAAAGAATTCTTTACATAACTTACAAAGAGAATTGAGATCGTAAAAAATATCACTCAAAGATAAAGAAAATATAGATGCTGTATGATTTAAATCATGTCTCCTAACCCATATAACTTTTTTTTAAATGCCTAAATAATCCTCAGAGTAAAATGTTTTTCTGTGACACCCTGTAGACCTTATCATATTCGAGGGGATGTTACCCTAGGAAACTATAATAACATCATAACGATCGTGGTTTATTTTGTCATATTAAAACTGTATTTGATTACGCACTTGGATGCCAACCATATTACATGACATTATTAATCAGGAATTTTGAAAGTCACACGCAAAACTTAAGGCCAACAACGTTTTTACAAACATGTATTAAACGCAATTAATTAAAATTTTAATTGGGTGTTTTTGGCCAATTTTGATAATTTAAAAAAAAAAAAAAACATAAAATAATCTGTAGTTTCTAGGTAAACGCGATATTCGTCATATTGTTTGATACATATTTTAAATTATTATTATTTTATTGATAAAAATTGTTAAAAACTTACCCAAGAAAAAAGGTTATGAAAAAGAGTGATAAAAACAAATTAAATTATTTGACTGCGTATAATTTAAATCAACACATTTATTTGAATGTAAACGCGACGAATGTTCTCAGATTTCAAAAAATATTTTCTCAGCAGTACAATACAGTTTATGGTTTTACATCAATATATTTTTTTAATTTGGACTAAGGACACGCTAAGTCAAGCCAATACTGCTTGATTGAATTCGTTCAATTGAAAGTTTGCAATAGAACTCGAATTAATACAAAACTTTAAAGGATATCGCGAGAACAGCAGTCGGAAGAGGAAATATCATAAACGCATGAAGCGGACAAAACTCAACAAACTGTTCTATAAAGCAGCAAAACTGCTGAGAAAATAGAGACGCCACTTCAACTGTAGTGAACTGATGAAAGACGAAGCAATAAAACTGCCGGAGAGACGAATGAACGTCAAAATCAGATCGCCTATGAATTTAAAATTCAAGAGCTACTAGATAAACTTAAAGGACAAATCATTAAATTATGACCCTGAATTGGAAAGTTCAAACTTTTCCCTGGTTTGATTTCATTGCCAGTCATTGAAGAGCACTCCGTTGCCAATCCAGAAGCAAAAACCAAAAATGTTGCGTAAGGCCAGTGTTAAAATCATACGATTACTTGATTTATTAAGTTTTTTCTTTCTTGAGAGCAATATTTTTTTTCAGCATTATTAAACTAATGAATACAATGAGATATTAAATTAATAAATACAAGAATCAAAAACGGGCCAAGTAGGGTAGTAAAGCTAGTATTATATAAAAACTATAAATCACTATTTTATATGGGTAGTATGTGTTTAAAAATAAATCTAATTTAATAGCTGATATTTCAAGGAAAATGTAAAATAACAGATTAAAATAAGCGCTACGAAAAATCGTTTTCAGAATACCGATTGGGGAATTCAAATAAGAAATATTAGTTTTTTTTTGCCTTCTCTCCTATTTAGAGGCAGCCGCTAAGCTCCGCAAATTGGATCCCAAAGCTTTGAATGAGGATAAAATAATGTAATATTTAATAATTACCTGATACATAATATATTTATTTGTTATTATTAGCGTGGATCCAAAAATATTATATGGATACTAATTATAACTGAATACAATGTTAGGAGAACACATTCTTATTGTGAAGTTGTAATTATTCAGAACAGACGGTCTGTGATATTTTGAATATGAATTAAATATATTAATTAGAAAAATATACATATAAAATCAATTCTTTCGAAAAATATTGTTGTCGCGCCACCGGGATTCGAACCTGGATCTCTATCCTAACCGAGTAATGTGTTCTTCTAATTATAAATCTGTATCAATGTGTCCAAAATTTAATAAAAATGAATTGATAATTCTGGCGTCTGCTATCAGATTACTCAAAGGTATTTGAGATTCTGTAAAAATAAGTAAAAGGCTCTTTCAAATAATGGAACGATTAAATGTATTGATATCAAAAAGGTAACATATAAGTTCGAAAATTTGTCGCTAAATATATTGTCGCTGTAGCATAGTTGGATAATGTACCTTCGCCGGTTGGGAAAGAGATCCAGGTTCGAGTCCCGGTGGCGCAACAACAATATTTTTTGATAGAATTGATTTTACATGTATATCTTTCTAATTAATATATTTAATTCATATTTAGAATACAATGTTAGCTATAATATTTGAAGCAATGACTTTATGGTTAGGAATTTTTATAATTGTTGAGGTAAATAACTTAATATTTGCCCATAAATGGACATGGGCATCCATCGTCAGTTGATAACAAAAATAGTTGTAGAACGCTTCAGTTGAGAGCTTGCACTAAAGTAAGGCGTCAGTTGTCCAACAGTTCAGGACCATTTAAAACTACTAGAAAAATCAAAAAACTCAACCGATTGGTGCCACACGAACATAACAAAAACCAAACCAAAATTTGTTCTATACTATGGACACGTGTCGAACTACAAAACATTATCTCATCAACCATACTCATCTCGCCAACAGATTATAACTTGATTAAGTATTGCACAACAACTAAACAAAATTTCAAAATTTTATCAACTCACTTAATCTTAGCAAAAATGTATCAATTCTTACAGTGCTTATTTTGATTAATAAAGATAATTTTTAACAGAGAAAAATGTATTTAAATTCAAAGGTCACAAATCGTAATTATTTTCCTACCAACCTGCTCCGTTCCATGTTCATAGAATAGCACGCTTAAAGAGCCCTTCGGTGGATACATTATTGTTCTTAAAGTTCTAAAGACGTTGGTCAGTTAAATGTCCGATGCATATAAAATATAATAGACATTGTTATATTAATGACCCAATGGAAACTATGAGTATAAACTGACCTATGGAGTTGGATAAATAAACCGACAATATATATAAATAGTAAGACGAAAAACTTTATTTAAACCATTATTAATTAATAAATCAACATATTTCGATATCTACGTTTATATTTAATTTATAATATTTTAAATTAATAGACAATTTTTTAAACAAAAAGTGTAAGAAAAAGTTTTTCAGATCATATGTTTACTATACATCTTCTATGCATGCCACTATTACGATATAAATAATCAAGAATTTATAAAAAAAATAATAACCATTTTTAAATAACTTCAAAATTGACTCCGCGTAAATATTAATATTACGCGCAATTTCATCATACAATTCCGTTTAAAATCGCGCGTACACAGGAAATACATTCTAAAAATAGATTATTCAAGGGCACACGTGCTGTTCCAACAAAACCAGGATGAGCGCGTCACGAGTTTCTGCTGTATAGAAATTATTGCCTAATCTTTCATTTTTTTAAAGGTGTTCTGTAGTTCTCGTTTTTCCCTCTCTCTAAATTTGCTGAACGCCGTTGCTAAGATGGCTATATAAGCGACCCCCACTTAGTCTCTCCAGCAGAAAAAAATAAAAATCAACATCTAGATGACCCAGAGGCGCGCGTCCGAGAGATCATCGGTTCACGATCTTGTTCGGTGCTTTCTTGTGAAATGTATCAGCCGCGGTAAAACCATCTATCTCGAGAATAATTTTTAACAGTTGTAATATTCTTAACTATGTGAGATAATAATTTACTCGGCATGTCACAGTGAACTTTCCAAAATCTCAAAGTGGTGACCTCGACCTATCGCGTTTGTAATATACAAAACCTTATAGGAATTCTGCCGTATTAAATTATCGAAAAATTCGCACTCATTTGAACAGATTTGACGTCTCTTTGTGAACACCGCCGTAATACTTGGATCCTAGGTACATTTTCTACTACTTTCTCCATCGCCTAACTTCTTCGAAAGACCTCGCATTCACCAAGACGTCATCCCCTATGCCTTCCATCAGCCTCATCCAGGAAGATCGCCTCTGCCCACCTAACAACTCCAGGCTGGGCGTGTCATTAGATGCGCCGTCACCATGTTCCTCATTTAAAACTAAGGTACCTTGCGCCCTCCAGTGTTCCATAAATTTAAATTCTGAACATTCCCGCTCTCGCCGAAAGTGATCCCTCCAGTTTTCTCCGTTTGAAACTCAACTGACAATGTAAAGTTATCCTCGACCACCACACAGATTATAATAACCTCGAATTACTCTATCAAACTTTGTTTGTCTTGTAATACATTTCATTTCTATCGTAAATCTTGGTTGTGTATAAATATTTGTCACTTTACTTTTCCATAACATTTTATTATTAAGATTATTCATATACTGGAGCACTTTCCGACAAGCAAGTTCTGATCAAACTTGCCCACATAATAAAACCATATCCGACCAGCTCTAGATAAATAAACATCTCGTTCCGTTATTTCTTGATAAGACAAGCCACAATTTATTAAAATAATTAGACTCGGTCGAGTATGATCTTAATATCCATTCGGTGTCTCCGCAGTATCCATATACAGAATTAATCTTGTATAAATCAGTCATCGATTATGAGAAGTTAGAAAAAAGTTATTACTCTGTCTAGATACATTATAATTTGTCAAGTGTGATGTGACGGCCTCAATACCGCACACGCAGAAGCACCAAGTCTTTCTATTGTATTTTATATATTACGATATGTGATCTTCCCATGTAAACCTTTTATCTTATTTTTCGCCACCACAACATTTCACTTTTATATTGTCTTTGTTTTGTTCATAACTTTTTAACTGAATATATGTCATTTCGTACTAAATGTACATAAACCTTTTATTTCGATACCCTGACGAAAGAGAAGTGTTCTATCCGCAGAGCTGGCATCTATCAACTACCAACCTTCAACTTCAAAGGTAGGTCTTGGTGGTTAATAACATACATTGTATATATTTTAAAACACAACTAAAAAAGTTTTCGTTACAGTGATCTCCTTTCCACTGCAATCAGTCTACTTTCGTTCCTCTTCTGCCAGATTCAGGCCTCACTTCCATACATCAGTGTCGGTACCAGGACTCCATTGTGCACCTCTAGTCTTGCCTCGGTTGGCAAAGTCCCGTTAGGTATAATTCCATTCAAAACGCCGTTCACTTTATTTCCTGCAGTCACCCTCCTTTCGATATCATTCTCAGCCTTTCCGCTTCTATCAAACATACTTCCCAAATACACAAACTCATTTACTTGTTCCAACCATTCATTACCTCAAGTATTTTTCACGGTGTCTTGCTTTCCTCCTTCTCGAATACCATCACTTTCGACTTGTTAACATTCATCATGAGGTTGCTTTCCTTGCATACATCGTACATTCTACTCACTTGACTCTGTAGTTCTTGTTCATTATTTGCCATTAGTACTGCAACAACTAATTAAAAAATTATATATTAAATAACAAGGATAAAGTTGATATTTTTTAAAAATCTGGGGTCTACAAATTAATGTTTAATGATTGCAATCATTTTTATATAAATACAACTTACAGAAATTTTGATATTAAAATTAAGGAGCATTTAAGATGCCTAAATAGCAATGAATTCGTCAATCACCTTTTAAAAACACATCATTATTTTGACATTAACAAGAGTATAGAAATTATACATACAAATACTAGTGGTTTACAGTTGATAAACTTTAAATTTTAGAAATATGAAAAAGTGTTAATAGCAAGCTAAATATTATAAATAACCAAATTCTTTTTGCAAATAGTCACCTTTTAAATTTGTTTTCACAGTAATTCCTAATCAGTTACCCACCACTTATACTTTAATAGTTTTGTTTTTATCTATATTTATATTTTTAAATTTTAGTATTCATTGTTTCCTGAAGAAGTTACCATAAGTATCAAAACATATCGATTTATCAATAAATAGTGGTTTAAACAAAGTTTTTCGTCTTATTATTAATATAATATGTGGCCCCAAAGTAATTTTGCTAACATAGAAGAGGAGACAATAAATAATTTACTTCATATTTTAAATAATAAATCATATTGTAGAAGCTTTTAAAGAACATAACCATTTTTTTCATAAATCCAATTTACATTTACGTTGGCTTTAAAAGAAGAAAACTTCATTATTTCTTCATCTAAGACTGTGTGTTCGTTAGTGAAAGAATTTTTTTCTTCAGGTATTCTCCCTTTATTATCTTTTCACGCCTCGCCCGCTTTATATCCGCGAAATAAAGGAACGAGTTCCGGGTAAAGGATACAGAATTTGTATATCCTTGTAATTTTCATTCAGCGCAGATCTTCACTTCAGAGATGTTCTGCTTCAACAACAACCTCTCAAAAATTATGACTTCAGAGTATCATAAATGTAAAATGAACATTTTGTAATTTTATTTTGGTGAAAGTTTTCAACTTTTCGCAAAATGACTATTCATGTTTACTCAAATATCTGTTCATGCTGTTTGAATGATAATTTATTAGATATTAGAATAACATTATTTAAATTAAATATATATAAAAGCCCCCGTCTTTCTTTGTTATAGATAGATTTGAAAGGAAACAAATACATTAAATTATTCTCTTTTAAACATTCAACGGATGAACAAAATATTAAGTTGAATTTATGATCTGTCACGTTCTTATGTCAATTTCGGTGAGGTACATTTTTCGATAAAAAACCAAATTTAAAATTTGAATTTACAACTTCATATTATTATTATTATATTTGAACTGAAATTGTTTTTTTTTCGTGTGAAATTGTATTTGTATATGTAATTTGTAACTAACACGACTAACTAACAACACACAGTTCTCGCCTCATCCACATTCATACATCTTCTCATACAAGCTCGCCGATTATTGAGGCTTCTGACAGAACCATCCTCCACTATTTCTGGTGCCATCAACACTTGCGTGATATATCTTCCTTACCGAATATTTTAATAATATAAACTATTAAGTTTAGCATGTATGATAGTATTTAACACTGAATAATCGTGGAAGTTCAAGCTTCTTTTACTCATCCTAAAGGTTTGTTTTGTATTGTGCATTTAAAATCATTATAAAATAATCAAATAATTTTTAATCAACTATTTGGCCTATTGTACGTTACTTACAATTTTGCCCAAAAACTTTTCGATTAATGTCTGACCATCGGGTATTAGGACGTGTAAAATGCTAATTTAAAAATCACCTTAAGATTTTTACTATTAGGAGAACACATTCTTATTGTGAAGTTGTAATTATTCACAGACCTATGTTCTTAATAAAGTTAATAATAAAGTTATATCAATGTGTAATAAAAATGAATTGATAATTCTGGCGTCTGCTATCAGATTACTCAAAGTTATTTGAGATTCTGTAAGAATAAGGTAGACGGCTCTTTCAAATAATGGAACGATTAAATGTATTGATATCAAAAAGGTAACATATAGGTTCGAAAATTTGTCGCTAAAAATATTGTCGCTGTAGCATAGTTGGATAATGTACCTTCGCCGGTTAGGAAAGAGATCCAGGTTCGAGTCCCAGTGGCGCAACAACAATATTTTTCGATAGAATTGATTTTATATGTATATCTTTCTAATTAATATATTTAATTCATATTTAAGCTATTTACGACTAAAACTATTGTTTTTCGATTCCCAAAATTCTTTGCTACTTAATACTGCTATTGTTACGTCACACTATTAAAGTTCAGAATACTTCATAACAAAGGTCGACCCTACTAGCTATTCAAGCTATTTCTATATAAAATTAACCAGGAATCTAGACCATGAATATTGCTTAATTAAAAATAAAATATATTTTAATAAATATTCATACCTATGATGTACATTAGAGTTGTTGGGTGGGGATGAAAGTGCCGCGGGAAGAAAGTTCAATTGTAAATATCTCATAAACATAGCATATAAACACCACGTGATGTGGTGATATCGCCTCTGCCTCGCTTCGCACTTCGTCAGTCGAATAAATTTGCTAGTCGGAGTTGTACGCGTCTGTACTTTGTTTTCACGGTTGGCGAGTTTAATTTCAAAATTGCACAAATTTTGGTTTTGTGACTACATTTTTTTCTACCGTGTATGACAAGTAAGTCGTTCTATTCACTTATAATTTTAAAGTACATTTTTAGCCATATCTGTCTTTGTTTTATAATTTGATATTTGTTTCGATATTTCGGTATGGGGTTAAAAATGCCGCGGTGGCATTTTCTACTCCACTCTCGCTACTATTTGTACAACATGTGTACACTCACATTTGTTTCTTCTTATTTGCAGAATGAGGACGTACAAGAGAAAAACCGAGCGGGGGATGACTTCCATCAGCGTTATGAAACAAGCTGCTGATTTGGTGATGAGGGAAAATAAATCTTTGAGTACTGTTTCTAAACAATTCGATATTTGTAGAAGAGAAGTGAAGAGATTCATAAGTCGCTTATCAGAAAATTCTGAGACAGCAGCACATGGGTATAGATTAGCACGCTGAGATTTTTAGGACAGCGAATAAAAGATTTTGGTACTGGTGGTACTCTTTACCCCTATACCTGGAACTTTTAGCCCCACGAGTGAGGTTAAAAGTTCCATCTGACTAAACTGATTGATTTTTAAACAAAAAGAAAACTACTCAATGCCATTCAATTATTTTTGGTATATTAAATGAGTCTGAAATATATTCTCTTGAACACATAAAGTATTATATAACATAAAGACTCTATAATCACGTTATCCTGTCATTTGTAAAAAGTGACACTTTCATCCCCACCCTACCCTACCTATTAAATATATATTATTTAATATCTGCGTAAAAAACATATTTATTGTTTTATTAAAACTAATAAAAACTTATTCATTAATAATATGGTAATAGTTTTTAAATTAAATTGAGTTTACATATATCGCACACCTAAATCAAAACTAAGACAACTCAAAAAAACTAAAATTTTGTGTTATTACTCTATCATTTACGCAACTAATTTAGCCCCAGTTCTCGAATAATGTCATTTTAGGATACATCTATGGCCTAAAATATTATTTAGTTTCATAACTTTAGTAACAAAAAATTGAGAAAAATGTTTTTATTTTTTTATTTACTGAAAAATGACTTTTTGAGTTGTCTTAGTTTTGGTCTAGGTATGCGATACGATGAATACAACAACACATACATGTATAAAAATTATAAAACACAACCAATTTAAAAAATTAAAATAATTCAAAAATAACAATTAATAAAGAAACGCATCGGAAGACAATTAAGTACGTATTTAGCTAAAGTCAACTGAAGTTCTCTAATAAGGTTTTTCAAATAATTCCATCCCACTCTTTTCTTTCACAATGACATGAATTTTTTTTATCACATTTTACAATGAAACATAATCCCCTGTTCGAACAAACCGACAAAACCTTTTCCTTAAAAATTTTTTGTTAGTAGTTAATATCTGAGGGATAATTTCTCCTTAATGTAAATCTTTATGACTGACCATATAAACAAGGGAAACTTTTTTTTTTTATATGTATATACTTACACATGCACCGCTCATCGCTGGGTCACTACCTGCTGTATGACAATGGTCACATGGGATTAACTTATTAATTAAGAAATTAATCAAGAAAAATTAGAATCTCGAGTCTCGGGTTATTTTTTTTAAGTCCTGGGACTTGAGACAGCAAAAAACCATGGAGTTCCAGGGATTTTATTCCCGGGATGTCTTGACACAGAATCCCTACTCATCAACTAATATTTAAATTTCAGCTTTCAGTAAACTTCAACTAACTACAGTATGTAATGTAAGTGCTGTAAATAAACCTTAAAGATAGCCAATTCGCCGGGGAAGCCTATTATATGCGGCGATAAGCTGTCACTAGCGGGGGAAGCACTCTAGAATGAGGTTACAACCCTGACACATTATCTAAATATACACGTTACACAATTTGATCAAATGTATTTTTTAAATCAGCACTTTGGCGTTATTCATTAAGCCTTCCATTCATACTTACATTAGACTTACCGTACAGTAAAAAAATATTTCAAAACGCACACTTCGTAATTTAGACGTGACAAAATTTTAAAACTTGTCAGAAAATCGTTTAGGCGGAAAATTAATTGCTAGAATCTGAATATTTGTGAGAGTGGCCAAATTGCAGCTGGTAAATTTCTTATAGAAATAGTGTAATAAAAGATTTCAACATGTCTTGGTCGTTTAGATTATTTAAAAAAAAAATCAGAAGATGGCAAAACTAAAAATAAAAATTGTCTCAAATAATCTATATCCCAGGTCAACAAGCAACTTACGCTTATAACTGGATAAGTACATAAAAAATAACGAATTAAGGAAAAACTTTTAAATTAAGAAAACTATGTAACTGTAAAAAAAAAATTCAAAATAAAATACCAAGCCGCCACTATGAATTAAACCTGGGACCTTTATATCGCCGAAAGGCTGCTCTCCCTGCTAAGCTTTGCCAGTATTATTAGTTTCATCAGATTTATTCTACACATCACACGAATGACACATCACACGAATGACACATCACACGAATGACACATCACACGAATGACACATCACACGAATGACGCATCACACGAATGACACATCACACTATTGACACATCTCACAAATCATCTTTTTAAAATGCAATATTTCAACATAACCTATTGACTTCCATTTTTTCAATTTACATTTAAATATTTAAAAGCTCTATAATACAATATTCATAGTTATAGTTATTTCATACAAGTTCGTATAATATATTTTATATGCAAGTATTAATTTACATTTCCGATATACCACTCACAATAATTCTATTGTAATAAATCATATTATGAAATATCTTCATCGTCCATTTTAACAGCAAAATAGTCCCAACTATTAAAAAGCCTCCGTTATCAAAGCCGTCTATAATAACATATAATCCTTTCGATATTTCGGGTAGTGTGATGTATATAATTAAACATCCTTCATCTCTGTGGCTCGCTGAGACGAGGACCCTCAAATAATACCACGTCTGGTTAGAACAATTAAAGTTTTCAACCACTTTAGGAACAATGCGATATTATTCCATTTATTTCGAATTAAGTTTGAGGTAAAAACTTATTTGTGGTCATTTGTGGTCAGAATGGAGTTATCTCTAAAAGCTTTCTTTTTTCGTGATTTTTTTTTTTATAATTGTATGGATTACATTTTTAACGTGTTTTAACGTAGATCTTAAATCTGTTTTACGTCCCTTGTTATATTTCAACGAGCAGGTATAATAAGAAACACGACTGCCAAGGCACTATGCTGAAACAGAACAACCCGCTAGATCCTTGAGACTGAGATCTATTATATATTAGACGGTAGCGACCGAAAGCATGCCTTATATACTTGTAAATAAAATATCATAAGTATGTAACTGCAGTGTACATTTTTTTAGTAACATATGTATGCAAAATCTAGAATAAGGTGGCACTGTAGCGAAAGTGTATTTTGTCCTGAAAGTGTCGAAAGGCTTTTTTACCCCGCCAATTTATATATTACAAAGAAATTCATACGATGTTTCAGCTGGAAAATATATTAATAACGTACTTGCAAAAGTAGATTACTCGGTCTAGCTGCATATAGAGTATTAGTTGTGGAAATGTCGTAGACTAAAATTTTTATAATTGGAAAAATATCTAGAAATTTGAATCGCAAAACTTTTAAGGAAATCTATATCAATACAAATTAGTCAAATAAATTTAGAAAGATATACTCTATATATTTTACCAACCAGTTCAAGTAGTGACTCTTTTTAAGGGCATAATAAAATTAATCCTATCAAGGATCACAGTGTAGTATAATAATTAATACGTGTATCTAACCATAAAGTTGCAGATTCAAATAATAAAATAACTTATCATTGAATAATTTTTAATTTAATTGCAATTTGAGCATAATATTTAAAAGTCAAACAATATCCCGAGATGCACCGTTTGAATTCGTTCTGTCTAAACGACTATAAAACTTATTTCCTATGAAACTATTCACACTTTTATCAATTAATTGTTAAGTATTATGGAGTTAGCGGATGATGATAAAATATTAATATTAATTAATTAAAAAATAAATCAAAAGAGAACTGTGAATTTAATTCTAAATTTTCCAAGAATTTCATTGTTTATATAATGTAAATTGTTAATCCTTTTCAATAATCAATATTACGCTCAGATTCAAATTACTGCGTTGATAAATTGAAATGAATTATTACTCTATAATAATGTTAAATTATTTAATTAATATGTTAATTTCAAAACGCTTTTCTAAAATATTGATTATGTAATCAACGTATCGCAGGCGAGGGTTTATATTTTTTTACAAACACATTTTATACAAGTTTATTTTTAAATTGAACTGTTTTGATAAATAAATAAAAGTGAACTCTAGGATTATATTTTTGAACCCTCAAGGCGAATGAGATATTTTGTATACAATTTTATGTTGCTTACATACACAACCTTAAGAGCTTACAGATAGGCTGTATCGCCTTTGGCTGTTAACCCTGACTTCCGGCAGACTCGGTAAAACCCTTTGCACAGACACGACGGTTGCGAGGCTTCCTCTTACCACATCAATATTAGAAAATGGTCCCATTCTTACAGCAATGTTCGAAGTATGTTAGTACATGTTAGCTTTGGCAAATATAGGTATCTTTATGTGCCATTTCGAAAGGAATTATATAAAAGACTCTTGTAAAATGTGATGAAATATTGTATCTGCCTCTTCAACCTTTTATAAAGTCATTTTCATTAGCAAAATAATAATAAATATTGAAATAAAATAAATATATTTTAATGAAAACCCATTTACGTTGTGATGTTGCAATTTCAGAAAATATTTTTGTGGTATTTTAAATATAAAATTGATTGCCTTTAAAAAATGAATAATAGATGAATCAATTATAAAAATATACAGAATATAAGTTCCAAATTTGTTGTAAACGTAATCGGTTGATGTAGTGGAATGGTAACATGTTTCCTCAGATATGAAAAGGTCCATGATGGAATTTCGGTAGCAACCAAATATTAATTCGATAAATAGATTTTTTCCGTCTATCTTTCCAATTGATTTATTTAATTTGAATTGATAATAAATATACTCATATATGTACATAAATCTCTTATCTCTTAAAAAAAAACTATTTTGTATCACTTCACATTTTTCAATATATTTTCATTTCTAAGAAAAATTCTAATAAATTTCTAATATTATCATTTATTACATTTAAATATATGTATGTACCAACTATACATGTTTGAAAACTATTCTCTGGAAAATAATATTTCATCTCTTTACGAGGAAAGTGATTCAACCTACAACCTAACAATCTTAGTTATCTTTCCTTCTATTTTTCACCATCACACCGTTTCATTGCAGAGAGGATGAAGCGCCACACTCTTCTGTCCTAACATACAACTCTCGCATCATTCAAATTCATACAACTTCTCTCAAAACTCGAGTAGTGCTAATAAAAATCAAGAAGAGTTATAACATTGTTTTATTTATACCCATCCACTCATAATTGAATTGTTACAATCTTATTAAATAAACAAGTATTTTAAACTCGTCCTGGGACGTTCTTTACGTATCACCATTTTTGGACTGAATCTTTATCATAATTATTAAATACCACAATACCATAATAATTAATAACTAAAATCATTTTAAATTTACCGTTTTATTAGTACTTTCTCGACGCAGTCTGTTTAAAATGGCATTACTTTGTCAAGTTCTCTATTTTTGCCGTCTTTATCTGTAAGCTGAACCGGATTGTATTCCATATTAATGAAACACCACAAATACACTTTAACAAATATGTAACGAAAGAAACGTCAGGAAGAATATGTTGGCCTTTTATCATTGAAAACCGTTCGTTATAAAATAATAATTACCTAAACTATATACAATATTTTGTTATTAATTCATTTAAATCAACCAACGTACAGAAACGTTGCAATGTTCCAATTATCAAATATCTGACAATAAACTTTGTTTTACTATTTTTTTTAAATGTAGGCACCTCTCAAACGAAAAGTGATACGTACATATTTTAAAAGAATTTGACACTTGAATGAATTTATGAACAAAAAGATATTATATCTTAATAATTAATATTGTTTTATTCTTTGTACTGTGCTATCGGAACAATTTTTATTTTGCAATATACAATTAATCTCATTTCACGAATTCGATTAACAACCAATCTCATGCAGACAAGTAAATCCCTGCCGATCAGGGGTGGGTCAGGGTGCAATTCACGCTCTCGGGGGAAATTTCCCAGGTTCACATGGTAAGAATATATAAGCAAGCACCCACTCAGTCACCGAACCAATCAACAGCTTACTTCATCTCAGTCATACATACAATAAAAACACAATACTATATTGATCTACGAAGCCCGCTAATTTCATTCGTCCATTGTTGAATACGATGTAATTTCTTATAATCTACAATCTCAATATTTACACATTTCTTCGCAAAACATTTTTGAACCCCTGAAATTTTGCCTATAAGCCACATTGTATTTCAAGTAATAAAGTATGGAGTCGAGTCTCTTTGTTTTTGACAAGATACAACAAACAAAACAACGCAAATGAAAGATCTCTCTAGAGCTACTCTGGAAAATAAAACAAAAACAAAATTGTTCCAGATTGCCAGACTGCCGAAATTGGCCCAACTTTTCCGAAACAGAAATTCAAGTCAAACAAATTTCAAAATCCTTTTTCTGCACTGTACGTAAAAAAATATGTAAACACCATTTTATTCAAGATTCTAATGCGCGTATTACCTTCTAGTGAGAATTTAAAGATCCCCCAAATTATTAAATAAATGTATTAATTAGAAAGATATACACATAAAATCAATTTTATCGAAAAATATTGTTATCGCTACCGGGATTCGAACCTGGAGGATCTCTTTCCAATCCGGGAAAGGCGCATTAACCCACTATGTTGCAGCAGACAGTACTTTTGACGACAAATTTTCGAACTACATTAATTTACATTACACTTTTCAAATAAATACATTTATTGTTCCATTATTTGAAAGCCATTTACTTAATACCATCTACTTAATGCCATCTACTACATAATGGAACGATTAAATGTATTAATATCAAAAAGGTAACATATAGGTTCGAAAATTTGTCGCTATAGCATAGTTGGATAATGCACCTTCCCCGGTTAGGAAAGAGATCCAGGTTCGAATCCCGGTGGCGCAACAACAATATTTTTCGATAAAATTGATTTTATATGTATATCTTTCTAATTAATATATTTAATTCATATTTAAAATATATTATTTATATATTCACTTATTCATTATGATATTTAATATTTTACGCATTATACGAGCCACTACATTAAAAAAAATACTTATATTTTATTTTAATACATCTCTCAAGGCGAAATCACCTGCAAAAGAACAGCTTTCAGTAAGGCAATGTAAAAACTGAATTAATTTTATCATTTCGTCGGTCTCACCTCATTCATTTCTCGTACTATTCTTTCTTTCATATAATATTTTACTACGCGTCATAAATCACCATTGTATCGTACATAAAGCAATAAATATTCCATGTCATTTACGAAAACGCCATCAAAAGACGGATTGAATACGGTCCCAAGACGCGACAGACTGTTTCATTTCATCCAATGGAATGAGTTTAAATAAGGTGGGTGGAAACTGGGTCTCATAGCGGCAGTGTACTCAGTTGCCACTCGGATGATCGTGGGAATTAAATTAACGTGCGGGATGGAAAATGGAAGGAAACGTTTCGAAAACCGGCAGCACGTGTGTACTGGGTGTTCTCAGATCTTTTCTGAAATCTGGGTACGGTATATATTCCCTTAATATTATCTACGGTGCTTTCGTGCCGGAAAAATGAGCAAAAATAACGATGCCATATTGCCATTCTAATTTTTTAGGTAAACTAAAAACGAGCTCTCGGTTATTTTTGTAAAACAAGTTATGTCAAATGGTGCCATCATGACGTAAGTACATTGCTTTTTAATGTTTGCAGACCTCTCTACATGTGTATGCAAAATGTATAGAATATATTGATATTGATGATATTAAAATCACATGAGTAGCAGTGGCGCTCGGTGACTTTTTGTAGAAAGGATTCTGGATAATAACTTTATACCTACTATTAAATATACAAATCTATAGACCAGTCCACGAACAAGATGTAACTACTGACAAAAATAGTCTTGCGAAATTAGCTCTATAAATCAACATCAATTACGGATCCAATTTTTTAAATTTAAATAATCGAAGACATTTAATGTTAGAATAATTCGGCTTCAAGTATTCAATCCAAACTGTCGAAAATGCGTCACACAAACAAATTTCTCCAAACAATCCGCTCGCTTCGTAATATGTATGCTATTCTGTGCATTATAACAATTAGCATTAAAGTCACTTTTTTAGTCAGTTTCGGGTGCTGTTGACGAATACATATACAGTATTCGAAGACCTTAACAGGCAGAACTGAATGTCGAATATTTTCAATCTTTGTGGATACGGAACGAAGAATGTAATCCACTGTAGCTGGTATCTATGTATTTACGCTATTCATAGACGTTCGAAAGTTGAGAATGTATATGTATTTCTTCTCGCTCCGTGTCGTGTAGTGTGTCTCTAAAGAACAGTGCGAATTTACTTGCAGCAGTGCTGTTTTCGAATATAAACAAAAAGTACAAAACTTTTTGACTCTAAAACACAAGTGATACGGAGCATCCAATGTATGACGCGACCGCGCTTGGTGTGTAGGTCTGAATTAAAATGAAACGTGTCGTTTTAAAAAAAATGTAACAAATTAGTCATAATCTAATTGAATCTCTGATCTTTCTACCATATCTTTACTGCGTTTTTTTACTTGTTTCTCATATCTACTTATTTTAATGTATTTTTACCTTTCATCTTCCATGTCTTTAGTCTGTACCTAAATTTTAACGTAGTTACTTTTATTTATTTTCAACTTATCTCACTTTTGTTTATTCTCTCTTTACTATTTAATTTGTTTTAATTAGTCCTTCTCTTTTACTTCTGCACATATCGTTTACAGGAATATTAAAAATTAATTAATTAGTTAATTAAAAATTCACGCTTTTATTTCTTTAATAATACGTACTTCACAAAGCCTTTTTAATATTAGGTTTATATTCATTTAAAAAATATATTAATAATATATAAAAAAACAATTAATTATTTTTTTAATTACAAATTAAATGTATTAATTAGAAAAATATACATACAAAATCAAATTTATCGTAAATATTCTTGCTGCTACCGGGATTCGAACATCTCTTCCAATTCAGAGAATGTGCATTAACCGATTATGCTATACCAACACACTGCATTGACGACAAATTTTCGAACTTATATGTTACATTTTTTAAATTGATACATCTATCTTTTAATTATTTGAAAGCCAACTTTTTTATTTTTACGGAATCTCAAATACCTTTGAGAACTTGCTTTCATCTTCGATTAGTAGTACCTACTCGTAGTAATTTAGTGGAATATTTATTTAAAAAAATTATTGCGATATACATAACACAGAAAATACGATGTCAACTTACACGAACATCATGCATAGTTAATTGAACAATCTCGGTGTAATATACCTACGCTTTTTAAATTCACTAAAAATAATAAATTGAATTAAATTAGTATAAAGGATCAAGTAACACTTATTTAAGTCACAATTTAAAAAAAAATAAAAACACACAATTTGTTAACTCGCTGATTTCTGAAATTAGTTACAATAGATAGTTTCAAGGAGAAAAGTGCCAGCACATACGATGACGTCATAAAAAAATCTTAGCACTTTGATTGTAGTGATTGAAAAATAGTAAATAAAAATATCACTATTTATACTATTAAATTAATGTTACCGTGTTGCCGGCAATACACCTGATTCACTTAATACTATGCTGCTGTTTGCGCGCTTTTATACTTCGATAGGTAGGCCTGGTATAAAATTTTAAATATGTGTATTATTTTTGTGTGGATTTAAAAACAGAAAACAAAAGCGAAGCTACTACTGAAAAGAGACAGTTTTTCGGTTCGGACGGACATATTTACGGCGGCGATATAAAAACATTTTGTATTATACATTTTCGGATTATCGGTTGTGAGAAAATTTTCGGTGGCTGGCCAGCAGAGTTAAGGACCACCAGACTACAAGGAAAGCGACATCGGCGTCTACCAGCCCAGGTTCACAAAGGTTGGTGTATTTTGGATGTGCATAGATTGAATTACTGTATTCAACATTATCTATAAAAAACTCAGTACTAGCTATCAAAGTATTTACGGCTACAGCGGCCAGATACTTTTTAGCCACGAAATAAATCGAAATCCTTACCACAGAGAAGTTATTATTATTCCAAAGTACGCCAAAATACTGCTAAGACCAGAGAAAAATTAATTATATTATATTATATTAACGAAAGAGATGAAACGATATCTATCGAAGAAAATAGAAAATTATTGTTACAAAAAGCTCCGAAGCAGAAAAAATGTATTTTTTTCACATTTTAGACCATATGACTATAAAATAAGAAACACAGGCAATTATGCTTCCTTTACGAATTAAATTATTTTACCTACATAGGTCCGGTAACTGAATATCAAGATACATTTTCATGGTAGAAACTTCTCCGAAAGCGCTCGTCTCATTGTCTTACTGAACCTATGAAAAAAAAACTTGGAACAATGCCTAAATCTACGTCTCAAGTTGTGATTTGTGGTAAATTATGTTAAAAAAACACTTAACAAAAATAGTCATGACTGTTACTGAAAAAAGTACTGCGTTACCATGCGCCGGCAAATAAATACATAAATCTAAAATTATTATTTTTTAACTATTCATGATTTTTTAAAACTGTTTACAAAACAAAACTGCAAAACTATTTCCAGACTAAACTCGTTGTTAGCAAGCAATAAATAAATGTTTTTCTCGAAATTATTTTCCATAGTATAATATAAGGTAGGTATATATCATCATACAAGTTCCGCAGCCAGTATAAGGAAGAGGATGAATCGGCATTTATGATTGCTCTGGTGTCCTCGACCCAGTGAGGAAACTGCGGAATGTTATGAGTTTCCTTCGAAGTGGATTTAATGTCGCATAATATTAAAATGCTCACATAAAAGAAATAAATAATTTTATTAAATATTTTCGCTAAACGTATTACGCACCTTGAGAATAGATATCATATGAGTTAAAGTAGTAAAATCATATTTTTGTGGATCATGTACTTAAATAGATTTCAACACATTTTTTTATTTTTTTAATACATTTATTTATTAATCTGTTATAAGCGCAATGATACAATACAATTTTACTTTTCTAAAAAGCGTACATTTATACATTTTCGGTACATTTTGTTACAAATGCAGGAGACCTTGAAACCAATGAAACATTAAAATGTGTATATATATTAACATATATATTATATATGGAACTGACATCTCTTCAAAGTTAGATCGCTTTTTTTGTAAAAGTGCCGACGTTTCGTCACGGTAATACATGGCATTTTGATTGGCATCCTTGTTTTCTTTTGTTGTTGGTATGATTTGTTTATGTAGTGTGAAGGTGACCGGAGAATCTCAGTCAAACCACGGTCGGAGCGACAATTGTAGTCGAAACTCTGCCAGATAAGGACCTTTTAATCGGCTCCGGTATTTAATTGTTAGAAATAATTCATTGAGATCGAGTCGACACATCCAGACCCAAAATATATCAATGTGAATATGTGTACGTGTATGTGTGTATGAACTTACACAAAGTAAAAATCTGTTTGCTCTGAAAAAAAAAAACAGATGTACATCTAAAATATCTACATGTTACGAGACAATAGAATTTCAATATAATGCGGTTGATAAAAAAGGCAACATTTTCATACATTTATTTTAGATAGAGTGAAACAAAACACCGAAGTAAAACTGTATTCGCAGTATTCAATATTCATAAGGGTACCTACCCCTCGGGGGAATCTTTTTTACAACTTCTTTACGGAATATCAATAAGACATTGTTACGAGAAAGTCCGCTTCAAGGGCCAGGCGTGTAGTGTTGTGTCAACTTACATTGGTCAATAACATTGCAATATAGACCCAGAGAGAAAGCTCGCAATGTCAATATTTGATAGAGAAGTATGGTTAAAGACAACGTTGCAATCAATTTATTCGTTATTGTAGATACATATATTTAAAAAAGCCACCATTAAAAGGTTAAAAGGTTAAAGGCTTTTGAGATGTGGCTGTACAGACTATTTATTAATACATTACTTCAATGAGGTGGTGCCAAGACGCATGAATAAGTAAAAAAAAAAAACTATCAAATGATGGAACGCTGAATACTTTGGACATGTTCTCCGTAATGAGAAATGCTAACTTTTATAATTCATGGATGGGAAGACAGAAGAGAAAAGAAGAAGAAGAAAAAGACAGCAGAAGCGTACGTAAAAAATATATTACCTCGGCAGCGTAAGTAAGCTTAAAAATATAATCTCACTTAACAAATTAAATATGAAAATATTACGTTACGTAATCTGTTATAATATAGCACACCGTCGCTATCGCTATTGTAAGTGTCCTTTAAAGTAGTCTTTAAAAATACCAAAGTACTTTTAAAGAAACTCGATATTACAGTACAGATTAGTAAACAATTAATATTAATGTTCATTTACTATCTTTCCGCATTATGAAATAGATGTCATCCATGTCTATTTTTTTGTTAAACTGCTGTGAATAATTCTTAGATATAATTTCTCGATAATTTTTACATTGCAATTCAAAATGGTTTTACACATTTTATATTCATTTGAGATTTTAAGATAATTATTTTAGCGAGTTCATATTATTTCATTTCTTTATGTTCACCATCATTCTCATTAAATTACAGCGATTCAGATGGGGGGTCCAGAGGATGCTGGAAGCGTGCATCCCAAAAAGAACGCTTATGGAAACTATGTAGAAAGAGAAGAGTGGCGTAAAGAAGAATACAGTAGGGCTGCTACAGATTCCGAACTGGAAGATAGTCACCAAAACTCGGAGTATGTAGAGACGAAAAATCCAGAAGGGCGAGGCTTGATATGAGCTGCAGGGCAATTAAAGAAGAAGACAAATATTACGTACGTATTTTACTACATAGTAAATGTAGTAAAAAAATCACATGAGAAATGTGAAACAATTGATTTGTTTCAATGATTAATTGTCATGATTCTATTTCACAGCGTGCCTTTCGAACAATGTTGAGAAAGCTTCGAATGAAAGTAATAAAATTGTAAAGTTAATAAAATTTGTATCGATTCTATTTCAACGTTAGAAATGCCACGTAAACAAAAACGGAACCTTCGAAACATCACGTCCCACGTTCTGTGCTTTGATCCGAGGATTTTTCAATCCATCAATCGGAAACAAACAGAACCGGAGAATACAATCGACCCGATTGTCGGAATCTCAGCAAATGCAAACAACGTCTGAAGCAATGGAAAATATTTACAGGGTTTTATAATATTATATATATAAAATGCATACGACACGCAATTAATAAAACGAGTATCATTTAAAATTCAATAAAGTCGCGAAGATAAAATGTGAAAAGTCAAGCGAATGAATCATTTCACTATTATAACGGTCTACGTTTAATTAAAACTTTAAAATATACGATTTTTTCTCATAACCATTCATTTACAAATTGTTATACTAACGCTCGCTTTTAAATTACATTTAATATTTTTAATTAAAACTGTTTCAACGTGATTTCTTGTATCTATATTTATTTTAAACTTTTTAAAATTACTATTATAGCTTACACAAAGGGCTAAATATTTAAAAAAAATGTATTTTCTCTTTTGCTGTAAATAATTATGTTTCTTATATTTAGTGGTAGACAGAATATTGTTTGGTTACGTGTATTTAACATTTAATAAATAATTAATATTTTTGTAAGTGTTTCCAGAATAAATGTAAATTAATTTGATTTGCTGGTTGAATAAATATATTTTGTTTTTCATGAGAACACTTTATTATTTGTGTTTTTTTTTCAGAACATACTAGTTCTGCGGTATTTTAATACAAATTAAATGCATCAATTAGAAATATATCCATACAGAAAAATTTAATTTATCGAAAAAATATTTTAGCTGCCACTACGTCAGCCTCGTAAATAGACGACAAATTTTGGTCTCCAATCAATTCAGGAAATGTGCGTTTTATTCGCATAATTAAATTTTTTATTATTATTCTTATTCCGTTACCATAACATATATATAAGCTATTAATACACTCTTTATACCAATAAAATCCTGAACATGCTAGCATACTCAACCCCTACCGTCGACAGTTATACACTCAGCCCTGCGGGCAACATTGCCACCTCTTTAGTACTTCGAGGCCTGCGTGGTTGATGAATTCAATGTAAATTTTAGCGAAGTTTAGCATTGAATAAGTATCAAATAGAAAATTAAAATTAGATTTATAATGAAAATCCATAAATAATTTTCAAATGTAACCTTTATATTATAGTTTAAAAATGAACCTGTTTCGAATTCTTATCATTTGCAAACTTATCCCAATCGTATCGTATCGCTCAGATATATCAAAATCACGTGATTAAAACAGATAGTTGTATAATATGCCAGTATCAATAATTTTTTCATAAAATAATCATAATATTTCTTATAAATGACTATCTACTTAAAAATTACGACTAAAATCAGAATATTTTATAAAAAACGATTATATTAATCGTGTAATCATATTGATTACATTATCAAACTGTCCATTACAAAATGAAAGTTTTTGGAGTGGTAATGGTTAAATCGTTATTTAAGCCGTTATTGTAACTGTAATTGTGTTCGATTTTAACGATAATTGATAACTGATTATTAATAATTCTTTGAGTTATGACTGGTACACTATAAAGTACTCGTAAACCACCAATAATAGTTAAATCTTAGTTACCAATCATTGTTAAAACATATTTACTGATCATCGTAACAATTACAGTCATATTTATAACGGTTTACTAACATTATTTTATAATCCACAGTCTATATAACGAGTCTCGATTGCATCTTTACGGAGTAAGTTTTTTTTTTTGATTATGGTGATCAAATAATCAAATTCTGCTGTAATTAAATTATCTAATTCCTAAATTAAATCTAAGTCTAAATTGTGTTATCCTGATATTAATTTAAAAAAGAACCTATTTAAAACATAAAATTCATCGACGCCCCATTAAATAATTCACCTTCAAAATTATGCATAAAATTGTTATTATTTACAGTTACCAGTTGCCTGCAGAGAGAACATATTCCAATCTGATGCATTTCGCCGATAGGTAATTTTTAGTGTCCATACCCTGGAAATTTTAATTTATTGAAATTGGATAACGAATTCAGTTTTTGGTTTCTGTTTTTGATTTTTTTATATTTTTTAGTTAATTAATTGGTGCATGATACAATTAATAATCCGAATCAATGTTATTTCCGATTGAAAATGTTATTATATCTTTCAATTCTTACATTTTTTACTGTTTGGATGTTTGTAACAAGTAGACAACTTTGTATATTTGGGAAGTAACGAAAAGACTGAGAACGATATCGAAAGGAGGATAATTGCAGGAAACAAAATGAACGGCGCTTTGAATGGAATTATAGCTAATGGAACTTGTCAACTAGCGGTACCGACACTGATGTATGGAAGTGGGAACCTTGAGCTGACTGAAGAGGAATGAAGGCAGTGGAAATAAGATCACTTGGGCGTATGTGTGGTAGATCTATTTATGACAGAGTAAAGAATGAAGAAACAAGTAAAAATGTAAAACTGATCTTAATATAGTGTGTAAGATTAAGAAAGGATACTAAGGTGGTTTGGTCAAATGGAACGGATGAATGAGAAGAGAATGGTAAGGAATATATATGACGCAAGTGTTGATGGCCTCAGAAATAGAGGACGTCCACGAAAGACTTGGCACAAGCAAGTAAACCAGATGATCTTGTTAGAAACCTTAATAATCGTAGAGCTTGTATGAGAAGATGTATGAATGGGGATGTGGCAAGAATTGTATGTCAGGACCGAAGTGTGTGGCACTCTATTCTCTCTGCCTACCTCCGCGGAGAAACGGCGTGATGGTAAGTCAGTAAGTTGATTTTCTTGGAGAACTATCTTTTAATTTTAAAATAATTATAATCATATTAAAGATTCGTAACGTATAAATTACTACATATCTATATATACTCATATACTATATTTTCAACAGTATGTATTGTATATCAATGAACTAGACGAAATAAAATATCGATTAAGAAAAATTGATAGGCTTCTAAGTTGGTAAGAATTATATCCACTCTATTCTATTATTAACCAAATTCACAAAAAAAAAAGAATACCAAAATTGAGTTTTAAGCCATCCATTAAACTCTGACAGCCAGCCGCTAGCCATCATCAATCTTATCTTTCGCCGCTTTTATACAAGACTTTTTTAGGTACCAAGATTATTAAAAAATTATTGCTAACAATACAACATTTTGATACTTAAAAACATTCGCGCGGTGAGCGACCCTTGGTAACAGGTAAACTAGTAATAAAATTTAAATACTCTGCGTACATTCAAAGTTCAAAAATATTTTAATTATACCGTACGCTATCTCGCAATTGTGTATCGGCAGAGTAAAATAAATTGAATTAAAAAATCAATCAATAAATTAATTTTATATCTCCTGAATGACATGCTATTTAAGCATTAGCCGTATTTAATCACCGTGTATAAATTGTATTCACTAAGTCATATTTTTTTAATGAAATAAAAAATGTGATAAAATGTGTAACGAAGTATTATAATTAAGCATTTAGTGAATGTGAAATTGCTAAAACATGTTAAAATAATGGTGATAGATCATTATTCACTCGAAAGCGTTATGTGATGTAACAATGATTTAACTAACATTTTCTCTCAGAAATATTTTGTTTTTTGTTTATGAATTTATTAAAATATCTACGTGTTAATTTCTCTGTTTAATGTGTGTGTTCGAATTTTGAAAATTAAAAAATCTACGTTTCTTTAAGATGACGAACATTATTGCCCATTATTATGAAAGTAGTCCAAGTCAAGAAATTGAAAATAATGAGTTTATTAATAATTTCGCGTCACGTTATTTTAAATTAATATAATATGACGCAAATTGTAACAATTGTGAAAAATTTGAAGCATTACGTTCAGTGTTGGTATTGTTACTACGTTCAACGGTATTCCGCTAGTGTTTATTTTGTTAATAGAACATAGCATTTCAACCTAAAATAGTTTATTTCCTTATAAGAAACATGCAACATTTATATGTCGAAATAAATTATAAATCTAGTAGACTAAATAATTTTTAAAACATTGTGTTGTATAATATAGTTTTTTTTTAATCAATTCAAACGCCAACCTTTAAACATCTTCAAACGAAAGAACTTAGACCACTTTCATAATAATGGGCACATATATTTATCGATGCAAAAAAAATCGTATAAGAACGTTATCAAATATATATTGTACATAAAGGAATGACTAGTTTTATATTAACCACAATTCGGTCAGCATATAGCGATGTAGCAGCTACTTTGTATAATCGAAGTCTTAAACAACGGTACAATTAAGAGCTAAGTTATCACTTTTTATGTAAAAAACATACTTTTGGAGAAATGAGCGAGAATTAATAATTTCAGCCCACGTCCAGTAATAATCATATTAAAGTGAGTTTTACAGTATGGCTGTTATTTCGGTCTTATTTCTGAAGATGGTACGTGCCGTCGTCGAGCTGAAACATCAGGGTGACAATTCCTTAAGAGACCGTAGCGTTAGCAAGAAACTTAATTTTTAGCAATATTTGAATATGTCTAAGAACACTCAATTACTGAATTTTTACCTACAAAGGCACTGTTATTTATCAAATATCAGATATCTCATAAAGAAAAAGCTATTTTTCTTATTATAATTAATGGAAAATATATGTAAGTAAGGGGTAATTACAGGGCTTACTATATGTCTTCGTCTGACCATTAAATATAATAAAAAAATAGCTTTGTCTATATGAGATATCTGATATTTGGTTAACTTATTTTTTAAGTAAATATCAGATATCTCACAGAGACGAAGCTATTACCCTTTTGAACTGACCAGAAACAGCTAACAAACTAACTTACCATCACGCCGTTTTCCCGTGGGAGTATACAGAGAGGATAGAGCACCACACTTTTCTGTCCTGACACACAATTCTCGCCTCAACGACATTCATACATCTTTTCATACAAGCTCGCTGATTATTGTGGCTCTTAACAGAGCCATTCTCCAGTATCTGGTTTACCTGGTCGTACCAAGTCTTCCGCGGACGTCCTCTATTTCTGGTACCATCAACACTTGCGTTATATATCTTCCTTACCATTCTCTCTTCATTCATCCTTTCTATATGACCAAACAACCTTAGTGATCCTTTCTTAATCTTACTCACTATACTAAGGTCAGCTTTACAATCTTTCCTTATTTTTTCATTCTTTACTCTATCATAAATGGATCTGCCACACATAAGCCTAAGCGATCTCATTTCCACTGCATTTAGTTAACTTTCATTCCTCTTCTGCCAGCTCCAGGCCTTACTTCCACACATCAGTGTCGGTATCAGGACTCCATTGTGTACCGCTAGTTTTGCCTCAGTTGACGTTTTACCATTAGCTATAAATCCATTCAATGCGCCGTTCACTTTGTTAATCACCCTCCTATCGATATCTTTTTCAGTCTTTCCGTTTCTATCAAACATACTTCCCAAATACACAAATTCAGACCAGAAATATATATACGGTAACAGTAAATATTATTATAGGTACTGATAGTACTATAGGTACTTTTATTTTCATAATAAACGCGTGTCAAGTTCCTGAAATTTTGCTACCCGAATTTTGGTATCCCGTGTATGTACAAACATTTTGTTTGAGTACCAACCTACCAGGGTACGTACTTGCCAATATTAGAACGTGTAAAGGAATGGAGGAAACCTCGATAGCGGAGTAATGTAGAGCCATGATCTCAGTTGTACCACCTGTATCGGATCAATTCATTTATTCCCTTCGAAACTCGGCCGTGATAAAGTAGGGTCGGCCTCTGTTCATATCATGTACACGCGTGTTCATACGTGAATGGCAGCACTTATGCTGAACATAACATGTGAATCCTTTAGACACAGGATATTAGGTAACCGTGTATGAACGAGTATGTATAAATTTCCGAGCGAAATATTTTATTTTTAGAACATCGAATGAAAATTGCCTTTTGTTTTTTTTTTAAATTTGTTACAAATTTTACATTGTGGTTTTTATTCATTTTAATATAAATTATTGAAAAGTTTAATTTGACATCCTAATGAAAGAAACCGATTGATGTAATAAATAATTAATATTACAATATTACTTTGTTAATATTAGTAGCATTGATTTATACGAAAAAATACTGACTACTTTTACACATATATAGGTAGTCTAGCAAAGTAGCCAGGACAATGTTTTATATATCAGAGGTGAACATCAACTCCATCCCATATAGTAAACTAATTATAATAATTAATGTATTATAGGTATTATTGTATGTTCACTTTCTTTTTTTTTTGTTATTTTGAAATTTTGAAATTTTTTATTATATACGAGTTACTTGAGTATTTTACTAAAATAGAATCACATATTTTTTTTAATCGCTTACGTCTCCAAAAAAGAGACTAGCTCTTGTGCTTGGAGAGGGACTTACACTATAATAATTTATATAAAGTTAGAAGTTCCGCATTTGTTATCTATAACATTATTTATTATCTAATTGTGTGCTTCTGAAGTGTTAATTTATTTTCTTTTTTAGTTCTTTTATATCCTTTATCGCTTTAATTTGTGTAGGCAGGCCATTGAAGTTTTTTTATCCTCTAAGTATATGAAATTTTTCTGATAGTGTTTTGTGTTACATTTAGAGATTTTTAAATCTTAATGATGTACTTGTTTCAAGTGTTACATCTGATATAAATATAAGTCTAAAAAAACTATAATTAATCATTACCTATATATACGTAACACTAAAATTTGGTGAGTAACTAAATCTATGGAACAAAAATTAACACCCTGCCGTGAATATTTGGAGGTTAGGCGGGTGTGAAAAATGGCGTAAATCTGAACGGAACAAGCTTTATCTTGACGTTCTTTATCCAGACTTTCAAACTTAGTTGATTGAGATGGACTGGTCTTGTCCAACATACGGAGGTAAGCCTTCCCATAAAACCACTCCTGTTCAATAATATAGCAGGAAGATAAGATGAATTGTGACAACTCGGATACTAGGATAATACAAATAATGAACTAGAGATAAACAGAAACGAAGACATGTACCAATCGAGGAAACCATCGTCTACCCCGGCCAGTTCAATTTTTTAAACACTAATATTGTATTTCAATTACTTTTTTTATTAAAATATCACTTACTTTTGTAATAAAATATCTAAACACAAGTTACTGCTATTAATAATTAATTTACTAAGAAAACAATAATACAAGTAAATACAATATCCTAATTGATTTTTTCAAAAAGCTATATATCAATGATATTTATGTAATATCTTCTGATGTCATTCAAACTAGATTATAAGGTTAAAATTCTTTATCGTTTCATTGTTAATTATATTTTGGAGACCCAACATCCATAATTGTGGATGTATATAAATTAAACAATGTTATAACTCTACTTGAGTTTGTTAGCACTACCCGAGTTTTGAAAGAAACAGTAACTCTCGTCGACAGGTGAAGTGTTAAACTATTTTTGTGTAGTTAGTTTAATACGTCGGTAAGAGGTATAGCATTATTTTATTTATATCCATCAATTATGATGAAAGTCTGCAAAGTTAACGAAAAGTTTAGAAAATTTAATTGATTAAAAAAATTGTTTTGAATCTGAACCGTTCGAGAAATTGTCTTCCTACTGCGAATTTCTGCATATGTGAAAAATGAGGTCAGATATGCGCGGCATTCTTTCGGTTGTGAATACAGTATTATTACAGATTACCAGAGGATGGCGTCATGTAAATCAACAAGACCCCAGAAATGTAAAACTGGATACAAACGTATCCTATGTCACTATCTAGTAGAGTAAAAATTTTCATTATTTATGTTTAACGATTTGAATTTTCTGTAGAACGCCGACTTGTAATAAATGAAAGCGACGAAAATATTTTTTTTTAAATATTCTTATCGGGTAACAGTCAAAACATTAAAATAATTCTCGCCATTTGAATGTTGGCCACGCAAGCATATTTCATATAAAACAATCCTACATCTACGATCGTCTGACACTTTGTTACTTGAATGGGTAAGAAAAAATATTCGGAAGCTGAGTTTATGTATCTTCTATGTGTTCAGTAATAATGTGACTACAAACTACACTGTATATTAATAATATTTATACAATTACCGGATTTTTACCTACAAAGGCACTGTTATTAAAAAATATATATCAGATATCTCATGGAGACGAAGCTATTTTTATTATATTTAATGGAAGATATATAGAAATACGGGGTTATTACAGGGCTTACGCCTTATTTCTATATATCTTCCATTAAATATAATAAAAATTTCTTCGTCTCTATGAGATATCTGATATTTATTTAATTAACAGTGCCTTTGTAGGTAAAATAATATATTGGTCAAAATATATAAAAATTGAAAAATATTGATTGTTCAGGCGTATTCTAGTATAATGTGTTAAACAAACATTTAACAGATAAAGAATATTGCTTTAAATAATTTTATGATATACATGCTGTTTCAAGTAAAAAATAATTTTGGTCCATAGATGGCGATGGTGTGGTAGTACTCGAAGCGAGTCCACGTACTAATATATATACAACTTTCAAAAATTTGAATAATATAGAGATTGAGGGGATAATTGGTGAACGTTATATACATGTAAAGTGATCACTTAAGCCAGCCGAAGACAGGTCGTAAAGCCTGTAATTACCACATATTATTATTATATTATATAATAAAAATATCTTCGTGATATATCTGATATTTATTTAATAACACTGAACATATTTGAAAATGTGATTTTTCTTGTCATTTACACGTTCCGCTAATAATACGCGTCTGTTTATAAGTTGCATCCAACTGCTGTGCGAATCCGCGGTGCTGCGTGAAACCCCAAACCGTTATTACGTTTACAACACAGTTTGCCGTCGCTATTTGTGAATCGCATACGGGATTTGCATATTTTTCGTTCAAACGATGCGACGGCGGTGTCGACAAGTCTGGCGGCGCCGCCCGCAGCCAGGCGGCGGATCAGAATCAGGTATGCATATCGGAATCGAGAATGCGGGTGGCGCATCCCTATTATGCACACAACACAGGTATTACGGTATAAACGACTTGGCACCGGCTGCACGGAGAATCGTCTTAACGTCTTATTACATAACGAATCGATTTATTTATTATCTACCAGCATACACACACGAAATATAATAAAAATAAAGTGTAGAAAAAAAACTAACACCCTTATATAGAAATTAAATATCGTACTGAGCAAGCCCGAGCTGCATTCTTTCGTATGAAGAAAGTGTCGTGTGGCCATGACTTACATGGTACATATTGATAAGGATATTATCATCCCGGAGAGGCAATGGAATGCATCCGGAGAGATTATTTTAACTTGACCTGCATGACGAAGCGCAACGCTCTGTTTTGAGTATCGTAGTTAATTTCTGTAATTGTATATAAGCCGTAACGGGTATTTCAACCTGGTCATTCTAAGTCTAGTTATATCACACCTCACGCGTGTGTATTATTGTAATATTTCTCAATAAATACAAGTGTGGAATCGAAGCATTGAGAAGAAGATGAAAACATCCTGCAATCGTCCTCCAACTGTCTACAAAACTGTATGATCCACTCTTGAGTGTAACAGTACGATGCTACGTGATACGGAATGGATACGCGGACTATTACACGCTAGAAGTATTTATGAATCTACAGGCATTTATAAAAATAAGTCAGGTTGATTGGGTCACTAATGACAATGTGTTCATTAAGATGCTAAAGTAAAATAAATCCATAAAACAATAAAAAACTAAAAATCACAATTTTTGCCGTACCATGAGACATCCAGAAAAATAATAGATCTTGCATCTCATCATTAGAGTCACATCCTGTATCTAATTCGGGAAGTCCACAGTCTAATTATTTTGAGCTGCTGTAAATAAAATATGATCGCTAACGTTTGTTGAGTGAAGCGGAAAAAGAAGAAGCTCACCGAGGTAAGAAAAATAGCATTTGAAGGGAAGTTGCTGAAATATCCTGAATTTATAAACATTTTAGATTACTCATTTGTAAATAATTCATCTAATTGGACGAATGTATCAAGGATATTAAAAGGACTAGAGATACAACAAAAAGAAGAAAACAACACGACTCACTAATTGTAGTTTTTTATTCTGATCTATTCGTAAAATGTCACTGCTTTCACTTTAATTGATAATTTAGATGTAAATAAGTGGAATTATAATAGTTAATAATTAAATGTTTTCTGCACACTTTAATTGAGACAAAGAAAATTTCCACAATTCCTTGACCCTTGAACTTATTCACTGTCATCGTTTGTTCCTTTCATAACTGCTGACTTGTTGCCTGACCTATTACCTACCTATTGCTGAATCACCGGCACATGGCAGCGTAAATGACTCAATACTTAACTTTAATTGCAGTGTTTCAGCTACTTTGAACAGTCATACTAATTGTGTTTCATTCATTTTATGATTGAACTATAATTTTTAAATCTAATCTGTATTATAATTATATTAGAACGTGTATTTAGAATAGTAATTTTGAAACTGCATCGAACGCAAAAGTTAAAGAATTCAATATGCATATTGTATGGGACATATATTTATTTGTGTAAATACATATTAATTTTGAACTAAAATAATATACTGTGCATTCCTCCCCATTCTCTTCCCCTCCCGGCACGCCGCCGATCAGTCGATTGGTGACCTTGAACCGGTGCGGTTATACGTTTACCTAATCGATTACAATATTATATTAATTTGAGATTTCGCGTCTATACAGTGTCGTAACTCGTCGTTGTCTTTAACCTAAAGAACCTAAGACGAAATAGTGAATTCAAATACAGTCCACATTTTGGAGGTGCCAGCAGAATCCGGATTGTGGTGAGTGCTAAAGTCTTTCCGTATCTGAATTCTTCCAGCATCTATGCTTATACGCAACACATAGTTATGTTTATTACACTAAACTAAAACCAGTTGAACGTTTCGCACCGGTCAAATTTTGATCACAGGATAACTTACAGTTTGAGAAAAGATTTTTTTAAATGGATCTTATTACTTAACTAGGTGAATATGATCTAAATATGGTACACTAGTCGCGTAACTACATACATAGGCTGACCATTCGACAGTCCCGTATTTTGGTCCTTTGTCCCGTATGCCCCGCGAAAAGTCCCGCATTACTACTGTACAACAACCTTAACACAAATGGTATGTAGGTGATAGAGAACTCGATGTTTCATATCATCGAAGTGCAGGTTCACACTTGCAGTCACCCCCACAAACAGTCAGAGTTAGCGATCTCCCATATAAAATAAAATGAGCATCTACATTCTAGTGGTATCACTGAAATATTATTGACTAGACTGATATAATGTGGATATATGAATGTATTTATTTTGCACGTCTATACGTGTTTATATGGACCGAGTTGTACGTGCCCGAGTTCCAAACCAACTTCCTTATCTACTTGCATTTCAAACACATGTCATCTCGTTACTTGTAAATGCAAATTCCATTTTGAGGTTATTTCTGTCGCGATTCTGAATAGTGGTGGGAATTTTCGTTTTGCTGTCGTTCCGTTCATTGAAATGAACTGTTCCTTCACAATAAAAATGAAAGATGTTTTTCATCATTTAAAAAACCTGTCGAAGAATGGGATGGATGCAGGAATGTGAGATACGATTCAGATATCGCCGTATCAATAACGTCTTGAGCAGAAGATATCTAGAAAGGTACATTATTTGTACTCAAAAAAAAAATATTTAATACGATGTCACACTTGGCTTTATCCCTCTCTTTATAGTTTGCCACCCTCCCGGCACTATAAAACTACTATAAAAAGATACTCCTAGTAATCATTTTACTGTGGTCTTAGAACCTTTCACCTAGCCAGGCATCGTGTGCGTGCATTTATAGACAAATATACGGATATCCAAAAATATGTATTTTATCTTAAGAATATCGTTTTAAATATGCCTATAGCGTATTTAGCGGAGAAAAAAACGATTAAAGTACGTATATATTTCTAGATATATAAAACCTACATGAACAGTATAAACATGCTATTATGGAAAAACTAATACAGAATCTATGGCATTTTACATTAGTAATAGTAATAATAATAATAATAAACCTTTCACATACTGTACTAGAATTGCTAAGGGTATGTTTGCACCTTTAATAAAGATATTATGAATTAAATCATAAAAATTTCATCATTCTCTTAGATTTAATGCTTTGATTTGAACTGGGACAATTTTCATACACTTAGAACAAAAATAGTCTCCGTTTCATTATGTATAGTGACCATTGACAGAAATATTATATATAACTACGATGAATCTATATTATCTTGATTCTCAAGGATTTCCTTAGATACATAAGTCTTTAAGTAAAATTCGATAATCACGCAACTTAATCAAAAGGCACTTAAACTATTAATTTATTGGTGTAATAAACATAAAAATTTCTTTGTGTTTTCTCGTATACTCAATGTAAGATACCTACTGGAGGCCTTCAATACGGTGATCTAGCGCGATATGCGTGTTTTTATGTAACCCTTACAAAAACAATTCTAAATTAACTACTGATGAGAGTTGTGTTAAAGAATAGTAATGGCCATAAATATGGAAGAATTAATTAATCTTAAAAAAAAATACGGCGTTAGAAATACAACAAGCAAAAAATTAAATCAATTTAAATTTCAAACATCTCACTGAACATTACATTAATTTAAATTGACGCACGTCTCTCAGAAGCTGTCAATTTTGTTGGTACTCTGTTATGCAGACTTTCAACCAGTCTAAATTTCCACGTTCATGTTCTTTAATGACAATAGTTTTGATTTTTCATATTTTTAACCTTGGCGATTGATTGCCGTAACAAGTGTCAAAAATGAGCAATATTTTTTTTTTTTTTTAAATTTAAAATCTTAAAAATTACATATCGACTATCATATTTCGTTTTATTTTCAAATTTGCCTACAAAAAAGCTTTAGATATATTGCCGAACTTCTAATTATATCTGATTTCACTGAGACACATTCACACGTATATAAAAATTCATTAATAAATAATTAATATTAGGGGTGTATATTACACACATAATAATAATTCCTCAACAATCACTTTTTTTTTAACTTCCTTATTACGAACTTACGTAAGCTCACTTTATAACATTCATTTTCACATAATTGAATTATTTTCCTTATTTCGTATTAATCAATAATATTATTAGGAGAACACATTCTTATTGTGAAGTTGTAATTATTCAGAACATAGGTCTGTGATATTTTAAATTCGCTGTAGCATAGTTGGATAATGCACATTCCCCGGTTAGGAAAGAGATCCAGGTTCGAATACCGATGGCGCAACAACAATATTTTTCGATAAAATTAATTTTATATGTATATCTTTCTAATTAATATATTTAATTCATATTTAAAAAATCAGTAATATTTTTACCTTATCTTTAAAATTTTCATATATCAATAATTATAATTGTTACTAGCAAGCTTAATTATTATAAATAACCAAATCTCATTTGCAAATAGTCGCCTTTTAAATTTATTTTCATCTTTTTATCTATGCTTATATTTTTTAAATTTCATTATACATCGTTTCCTGAAGAAGATGCCACAGCAATCGAAACATGTATAATAATCAATAAATAGTGGTTTAAACAAAGCATTTTGTCTAATTATTAATAAAAGAGGCCAAAAAGTAATTTTGCTAATAATGAAGAAGTTTCATATTTCAATTTACATACAAAAGTACTGGTATAAGCAGTCCTTGGACTAGAAAAGAGGCATTGAAAACAATTAATCCTACCTAGCATTATCGTAATTTTGTTATGGTAATTTAAAATAAAAATAAAACACTCATTATATTAATTAAAACGACCCGTAGAAGTATACAAAAATAATGGTATCGAAGTAAAGTGGCGGCCACCGCAACCTTGCCCATTCCCGTTGAAATGTTCCACGAGAAATAACGCGGCTTTTGTTTGTCACGTGATCGCGAGATTAGAGCGCCCCGCGGCGCGCCGCTCCCACATTATAAATAGCAAAGTACCTACCTAGTGCCTAACCTACGAGAAATACCTCTAGCATTCCCGGCCGGCGCAATATCGGGACTCTTTCCGCGTCAAAATAGCTGGCCGCCAAAGCTTTCATCCGTTAGCCGTTAAATAGCCCCCCCGCCCATTAGTCAAATTTAAAAATGTTAGATGGCGTTTGAATATTGTTATCTTTTTTTTCCTCCTAGTGGCGTTTGGCAGTTGATGGCAATATGTCGTTTAGAAACTTGAGAAATTGATGGAGAAAGAAGCGGTTCAAACTGACATATTTGATACGCAAGGTTAGTTATTTTATATATCTTTTTGTAGACTCTCCTTGCAGAGAATTTTAATTATAGAAGCGGTGTTTAAAATTGTTTGAAAGCGCGAATATTTCAGCGCTATAAGAATTATCGTTAATAATTTTAGCAGATTTATGTTAATATTTTAAAATACATCAATTTCACGCGGAAATTACACATAATATTATCAGTGGCGTGCAGTGGGTATAGATTTAGGTTATGTTGTACATAAGATTATGAACTTTCGTTTAACCAACGTCTTTAGACAAAATAAATCCGTCGTTTATAAGACCCTACCGTGTATTTATTAGTTATTTTAGAGTACTATTAATAGTGCTTTTAAAGTTTAAGTTTTAACGTGAAATAATACCTTCTTATTCATATAAAAAATGTAGAGACGTTTTTAAGAATACTTTCAACGACTGAACATGATTAATTTATTGTTTGAAAATCTTTCACGTGATAACTAAAGCAAATAATTATTTTTATTAAAGGTTACGTAAGACATAGTTCTGCTTTTTGATTTTTTTCATTTTGATTTTGATCAACCGAAAGGTATTTTCGATTCAGTAAATAGTTAATTATATGACTTGAGTAATACCCTAGCTTAAAAATAGAAGATAGTAATGTGAGCATTGTAGCTACGTCGACAAGAGCGCTTCGTCTACAACGGTGGGTTGTCATGGTAGTTTTTAGAACAAAGCAATTGAAGTTTCTACTGGTACGCAGATGGCACTAATTGTAATAAATCCGTAAATCATGTTCATATTAATCCATATTATAAATTATTTAATGTATATTTTTATCTAAAATTTTTAGTAATGCACAACTGTTTTGCTGGTATGCACTGCACGCCCCTGTTGTAGGTATGTTTTATTATACTTATTTATCTCCAAGTCGACAGAAATTGTACAGAAATACAAAATTGTATCGGTGAAGAATAAATATTTTCCGCAGTACACAGAATCTCGTTTGATTTATATGTGCCAATTAGTTAATTTTTTAAGTTTCGCAAAATTTCCGCCGTTTGAAACAGATTTTTTTTCCTTCGACCGCTTGAAACCGACTTCAAACCATAAGTACGTGGTGATTAGGACACGGTACTGAACACACCTAGTGGAGTGGTATCGGCCACCACTGGGACGTCGGCAACACGCAGTCCTGAAAGCAGCCAGCATAACTGACTGCGTCAGACCGCTCACCACTCACTTCTCTTCCACCTCCTGAGCCTACGATATCGTGCACTCCGTACCATATAACACCATGAAGATTCTACACGCGTAGTATAATAATAATTAAATACTATATAAATTCAGTATCATATGTATTACTAAAAGGTTTCAATTTATTTGTTTCGCCAATATCAATAATACCTACTTTACCCTCACAACAAACCAAGGTGAATACCGCGCGAATGGTAAACTGACTTGGACGGCTTACCATTCACATTCGATTCTGCCGATTAACACCATTACACACAAATCTTCAAGACCAAAAACGCTCAAGATGTCCGTTTTATTAATGCAAGACTGTTGCATGCTTCATGCAATAAATCATTGAAATAAGAAAAAGAAAATGAATTAACTTTTCAATAACTATGTGCGTTAATCATTTTCCAGATCAACGGCGATTCAACTCGCTGCGTTTACGTTTTGTGGGCAATATTTCTTTTTAACGTCAATTGCATAAAGTTTATACAAAATATGTCATATGTTTATATTCGGTTGTAAGTTGGACGGCGGCCAGCCGCTGCTAGAGTCATTGCACTTTTGAAGCCATCTCGCAAAACCGCTTGCATCAATATTACATTAATAATAATAGATTGAACTCGTATAAATATTACAACTAAGGCTTGCAAACGTGTCAACTGATCGTCAAGCATGCATTAGAATAATCAGTATGTTCGGCGTGTTAAATTATTGTCATCTGAAAATGTAAGAAATTTCACATAAGATGTAAAAATACGCTTACTCCTTGAATCTTCTCGTAATCATTTAAATACCACGTGATCCCGCTTTAATTAACAGTGATAACGAAATGTTTGTTACTGTTCTTGACTTTTACAACCACATTAATTAACTTTACGAGGCTAATTATATATAGTAATTTTATCTCAGCCAACTTATTCATCGTATCACTTAGATAGAGTTAATTACATGGAAAAAATATGAATGGAATGAAATCTTTAGATAAAAGCTGTTCTTATGTTAAAATTATGCTATTTTTACGCTATGATTAAAGATTCCAATAATTTCGAAACATGGATACAATCATATTATCGTAGAGAGCAAACAGTTGAATATAAGCTTGTTGGGCTAATGGTTAAGACGCTGGCCTAGTGATCTAGTCATCGAGGGTTCACGCCTTGTTCCAGAAGACCAACAAGTTAATCCTATTTTCATAGCACAGGCGTTTAGCACATTTTAAAAATAGATGTGACATGTATTCCGTGTACGCATCTCGAAAATCGTACCGCTATTATTGCTAATACTTTGTGACCTGGTTATAAAATTTTACTACTTTTATTTTACAGCGACCTCGAACACAAAATTTGATTTGTATAAAATAAATGTTATATAACCTTTACAAATACTTAATATTGTAAAATAGTTTAGCTTTAAATGCAAGTGAATAAAATTTGAATCTCAATCTATGTATTTTACGCATAGCAATCGTTGTGTCGTGTTTGGGCAGATCTGAATTATAAACGCCACAACGTAATATATTTTCTTGAGCATCGAATGGTATATTAAAAAACTATATCAAATAAATAAAAATACTATTAAATACAATTTCTAAGTGAGCTTCCGTGCAACGACACTATATATCATCCGGGGTGGCCGACGCTCCGTCTATCAACATGTGTAAAAACCAATATACAGTATGTTGTTGCAGGTGGAGTCTCAATTATATTTCACAATCCCATCCATCTCTCTTTAGAATGATTCAACTTTACAATATCATTTCTTACGAGACGTTGAACAAAGGCGATACTAATTTATTACCATAACTTCACTAGTCGGATAATTAATTCATAAGAAAAACAACGAACAATTCCTTGTATTTTTAAGAATACAAGGAGTAAATACAAAATTCCTTTGTTAACCACGAAATTACTGAATGTCTAATAAAATTAGAGTACCTACTGATGAAAGAGCGGTTCCGTCTTTCGTCTCCGAGGAAGTTTAAGTGACGAAAAGGAAAGTTCCTTGATTTTATCGTTACACTTTAAAAAGCAGTAGTAGCTTCAAGTAATCTGCTGTACAGGATATATTAGGTCGTCTAATAAGTCCTTGAGGTTTTTTTAAAATGCTTTTTTTCCGCTATTTTGTTTCTTGTAACAAAAATTGACCGTTTTTCTACTGTAAAACGTCAGTGTCGCTGTTTTCCTGTATCTTATAGTTTTTCTTAATTTTTGGGCTTAATTAATGAATAATTACAATAATCTTGTCAATGGTAATTTTCAACTCCCGGTTAACTTGTGTCATCTTCTTTCCCTTAACTCGCCACATTTAAGCTATATAATAGCGGATTTCTTGAACGTCAATGGTATTAACTTGTAACGCAATATTCCCTATTCTATAATATTATTGTACTGCTTTAACTTGTTTAATGGCACAAATCACTCTTAAAGGGTGGATTGCCTGTTTAAAAGAAGAATTAATGAAGTATCAAGTTGAGAAAAATTAACATTTTCTACAAATACTTATTTTCGTTTTTAACCAAATGTTCCGATGCTTCCAAACAGACAATCACAGTTTCAACCTCGCTCCGTCAGATTATCACCATTTTCGGTCGCACTCCAATCAAATGCGTGTCGTTACGTTCAACAACGACGATGACCTCGGAGGCTCTGATACCAGACCAGCCGATTTTTATAGAAAAGACATCGATAAACTGGTTGAAAGATGGGATGAGGTGAATGTTTTTTAAAATTTGATTTATAATAAATAATTAAACAAAACCGTAAAGACTTATTATACTACAACCCAATACATATTTAACTTTTTTCATTTTGTTTTTGATTTGATTGAATTAAAGAATGTGTTGTCCTTGTTCAGTCAATAAACAAAATAATAAAAACGGTGTTATGAACTCAAGATGAACGATGATGATGACTCACAAGCTCCAGTTGTTACTGCTTAGGATAAGCACTTGATACTGAATGGTAAAAGCGTAGTAATAGAGCCTGATGATTTAGTAACCTCCGTGATGCCTTCCGTCTTAGTGAACATGACTTAATTGCGTGATGATTGTATATAAGCTCCGAAGAAGAAATTTCCCTTCTGAAACGCTTCGTATATTCGCCGTTTGCAAAAAAATAAATACGGCAAAGAAATCACTTTGATTAATAAAATACTTTCACATTTTTCATTTCGTATCTTAATTAATATCTTAGAAAGGATCATAAATTCCCATTAACCTATTTGGAAAATTTCCAAAGAAATCCCCGCCCTATTTTTCCACTGTCCGTCCATTTTTTTTAAATTTGTGAATTTTAAAGAAAAGTTTGTATTTATTTTACTGAAGTGTCGGAAGTTATAGAATTAATGAAATATAAGTGGTTTCAATTTTACTTAATGCCATCTAATATAAATTCAAACAAAATAATTAGTGAGTAAGATGTTTAGTTTGTTTTATCGTCATTAATTATTTCAATTGCTATTGTTACTTCATAACAAATTATAAATATTTATTAATAAAACAGCTGATAATATTATATCCTTATTATAAATCTGATATTCTCTATCTATGGGTTCTGGAGATTTTGCATAACTTTGCTGAACTACATAATGTGAAGAATCCTTTTAAATTAATTCCCCACTTAGATCCTTATTATAAACATAATAGATACAATAAGTATGTAGAATTTTGAATGCCTTAAATTAAGTATTTCACTTTTGATGAAATAATAACAAAAAAATACAAATTATAAATGCAAGATATAAATATTTTATTAACATCGTAATATAGTGGTACAGTATTTAGAAACTTAAAAAAAAATATCGATTAGGTCAATAATGCTCTACGTGTCAAGAGTGTTAGGGAAGTATATAGATGAAACTCTTTTAGAGTTGCCCGAAAAAATAAAAATCACATAATTCATCAAACCGTGAGTATCGAAACTGAAAGAAGAAGATCACGAACAGCATGGACAGCTTCAGTTGGTCACGATCTTAAAGATTTGAACGTGACTAAGTATGCTGCCCAGTACAAAACAAAGTGGAGCCGAATGATTAGAGTAGCCGATCCCAGATGAAGGGGATAAGTCGAGGATAAGAAAAATAAGAAAGTCTTCAGGACCCCTATAATGTTCATGTAAAGCACTGTGAAAGGACGTACCCTTCCCCGGAAGCTGTTCGGTGCTCTCATATCAGATTCATGCAACAAAGCAACCCGATTTTGCGTTTACCCCATTCACTGTTTTTTTTCTTTTTTGCAATTGTACAGTAACGTGGTTCACTGTCACCGAGCGCATGGAATATCTTTATTTTAATGGCCCGTGTCCAAGAAAGAAATTTTCGACTCGAAACAATCTCTGAGACACGAATTTTGCTCTCAAGAGATATTTAGAGAACAACTCTCAATTTTCGTATTCACCGTATCTCAGAGATTAGCCGTCTCGCGCCTTACTTCACGCTTGTGTGTTAAGCATCAAATGTTCAATGATCGTCATTTGGGTGATTTTAAATCTCATCAGTAGTAGCTAGAGCGCAATAAATGTTTGTAATTTAACACCTTATATTAATTTTAATGTTTAATGACTCGTATCTAACATTTAATACAAGTTTATACACAATCAACAAAATGCAATAGAAAGTGTACGTATAGGAGAGAGGTATGGAACATTAGTTGCGGACGAGAGGTATTCTACATACATTCTTGGTGGGAACATAAATCCGATAGTTTTTAACACATTTATGCATCAGTAAAAGTATTAAATCTTCGAATATGAAATATTTGTGTAAACAAGGTGTGTTTTTTACAATAATGCATATTAAATTGTCAGCGATTAATTTTTTTTCCAATCGAGTCATATTTTAAAAAAAGTCGCAGAACTATTTGTCACGTGGGTGACTACAACACGAAAATATTGAAAATATTTGGTCGTCTGTGATAGAAACTAAAAAAGAACATTATCAAAACAAATGTTTTAACAAATGTCGTACTTAATAATCGATGTAATAATCTCGAGAGGAATTTGAATTCATAAGACACGCGCGCCACTGACTGCACGCCGTGCCAAGAAATGTGCCATAAATGCTGGCTCTTCCTAATGGCTGGTGATTTTTCCGGGTCGTCCTTTTTCCATTCAGCTCCGCAGACAGAGCGCCAGGTAGTTTTATTTCAGCGCCGAGCCGCTGTGAATCAGAGACACGGTCCAACATGCAACGTCATTAATTGATTCTTCACCCCACGCCAGTTTCCGCCTTCGCTGTTTCCAATCACACGATCGCTGTACAAACATTACGACATCCCGCAAAGTTATTTACTCTGTCGCTGTCGTACAGGGTGGCCAGAATTCAGCTGAGATTTATTTTATTTTTTAACATTTTTTCTGTTGTCTAAAATGCTAATGATAAATGAAATCATTATTTTCTTGCTCAATTGCACATATCCGACAATTTCACTAGTTTTCATATTTTCTTAGGTACATGTTGTGATGTTGGTAGCCTACGTGGCCGTCTAAATGGACAAATCAGAGACGAGAATTCGACTCTGGCGGATAGCTGAGCAAAACGTCACTTTGGTGGGAATGCTCGAAAATAGGCGCGTCGATGGAGCCGCGCTCCGGAGAAATATGACGGCGGAAGGTGGTGGAGATTAAGAGTAAGATCACCGCGATGGACCCAGAGATGGATGATCCTAGCCCACCCGCCGAGAGTCCCCGCTGCAACGAGCAAGGAGGTGGCATGCGAGCGATGGCCGATGGATGGGCGTTATGGACAAGACTGAGACGAGATGGTGTCCGGTCTATCTCCTGGAGCAAGAGATGAATCCTGGCATCGGCGTGTGGTGATTCGATTCCTCAGCTGCATCGGCACCCCACGGCCGCATTGGCTGATGCTAGCAATAGATAAACTCCGTAAATAGAAGAAATAAATAAAAGTGACTTCCTTCAGAGGAAAGTTGACCTGAAGAAGGAAGATCTTAAAAACATTTTACGTGCATCCAATGTCGGGATTAATTGTGTTTTGTGAATAAATGTGTCAAGTGAAAATCAGAATGATCGGTGGCGGCCCCTATGGCTTCTTATCCTCTAGGGCCCAAAGCCACTGAAACAGTAAATTCTAAACTAAACGTTCATAATTTTATAATAATAACATAAAATTCTGATATTTCAAAATTTTCGAGATAAACTTTGTGAAAATTCATTAATTGACTTTTAAAGAAAATAACTTTTAGAAAAATTAATTAATTAATCGAATAAAATACAATGTTATTTAATTTAATCAAAATTAGAACGTTTTCGACGCTTACTGCATCATCTTCAGTAATAAACTATTTTTTATGAAGTTTTAATTTTAATTAAAGTGATGTGTGAAGTAAACAACGTTGTGTTTTATTTTATTAATTAATCAATTTTTCCAAAGAATGATTTTTAATAATAATAATTAAATTCTGGATTCAAAAAAATTATATATGTACCAAAAAAATGTATGAAATGTCACTTCGACGCATTTTTTGCAAAGTTCAACAATAATCAATTATATTCACCTAGTCTTATTTCATTACATGCAATATTAATTATATTTAATAATTCTTAATTATATAATATTTTTACAGTTAATAATATTATATTATTCATAAAACACGTTTTATTCTGGTTATTCTGTAGATTATATTAAATTTGTAGGATTATTATACTTACATATTTTCTTTATGACTTTTTCATAGTTTCGACATAAAATATCATAATAAAATGCAAAGTAAACCCTCATTAATATTCAGAATTTTCCCCGGGGCGAGTTATTTAGCAAAGTACTAGGTGTGCATATATATTTATAAGTTTAAAGTAGTATATTATGTAATAACCATTCTATTTTAGGAAAATGGATACTTAAATCAAGGAAGTATTTAAGTTATGTACAGTATCTAAAATCGAAACAGACAGCCGAAGTAGTTTTCAAAACATCAAATAATGGTGTAACAAAGATACTCTATTTTCTGGGATTTTGTGTCTGGCGTATAACATGTTGGGTTGTTTACATAATAAATATGTCACCATTAAAATTTATCACCTCTAAAAATATTCCCGCTGTCTGTCTTTTATGTTTCTATGTGTAAAGTTTTTCGAAAATTGTGGAACAATAGTAATCATGTCAAAATCGATATTTCGTCTTATGGATCTTTATTTTCGAAATCCTGCTGTAGGCTGCACTGAAATACAGAAAGAGATAAAATGAACAAATTAAGTTGATTATAAAAGTTTGACGTTTAAATATGTTTTCCGTCATATTCTATAATATACATAATATTATAATAATTATTTGTTTTATTATATATATATATATATATATAAAAGATTACTTGGTAATATAAAATATGTATATAACACTTTTATAAATTTTTAAAATAAAATCACACTTTATTTGTACACTTTAAGTTACGATTTTTCAGAACACAGCTCAATTATAAATAAAACGAATTTAGACAATCTTTTAAACAACAATATTTCTCAAAAACTTTTGACTCAACCCTCCAGTTAATTTTTTTACAGAAAATATTAACAAAACTAACTATATTAATTTTTAATAAAATTACATTTTAATTATGCCGCTTTCATTGGGAAAAAATAGATGTCTCAATTAGCAAAATAATTTAAATAAAATTTTGCGACATCTGTATAGGACATCAAATCACTTTACGTCAGCAATAAGTCTTGTTCATGACTATGTTTTTTCTATAGATGGATATTTTTCTGTATACCTTTTGTGATTTATCTAAATTTGTTTGGAATTTATTTATACCCGATTATACATTTTTTAATAAAAATTCATATAAATCTTTGAATATCACCTACGCAAATTTCACTCGTGCATATATATAATGTAATATGTATATGTACCTTGGTATACATCTACAATATATGGATTGTTTATAAATAACTAAGATTTTTTCCATTTTAAAATGTTATCTCTCAATATTTGATGACTGCCCGCAATAATATATTATAGTATTCAAATATGCGGCCAATCATTTAATAAATATGTTAAACAATAATAATTATGCAAATCAGAATGTCATCAAAAAAATATATATGTAAATATGATGAAAACATTATTTAAACTTGAAACTTATTTTCATAGTAATCATAATTTATAATATAATTTTTCGATAGTAATCATAATTTATAATATAATATTTCCATAGTAATCATAATTCATAATATAATCTTTTTTATTTGCATACGCACATGTGGAATGGTGTCAATTCGAGAATAGGCCTCCCCAGCCGCACTCAGACTCACAATCGATAAACCATAGCAGACGTTATCCCAGTAACTAGGCACCCACCGCCGAAGAAGATATAATTTAAGAAAAAAAATTCTCTAATACATTAATACATACGTAGAAAATATATACAACTACAACTCCCGTCAAGTTACGATCGCAAATTTGTTAGTACAAAGATTTAAAAAATTCTTCGACAAATGTTAGCTGGTATTCAATATTATTTAACATGTATCCAACCGAGAATCTATGCCTAGATAAAATGTCTACTGTTAATATAAACATTTTTTTTAACTCTTCCCAAACCATGCTGTAACACAGGTCTACCATCATAATTAAACCTGTGATATTTCTGTATATACATGCAACATAAAATTGAAATTTAAGATAATCCTAAAGAAAATATTAGCGATTAGGAATGACTAGTGAAAAACCAATTATGAAAAGGGAATCGTACAAAAACTTTTTTTTTTTCAATTTAATCCGTTGTAAAATTAATACGTTCGTAAAAATACTATTTGTGATATGAAAGACAGAGATCACTCACTATTTTCACAGTGAAAAGAACAACAAACATACAAATATAATTATATCTTTCTCACTAATTAAATGAAGAGAGATAAGAAGGAAGGACACATTTTATACGACTTAATGAATGTTCCAAATTATGTTATTAATCATTTTTTCAAAATTGAATGCTCAATATTTAATGTAAATTCGTGCCATTAAAGCCATTTAAGCTAATAAAAACATTTTTTCTAACTGTTATTTACGGTAACACGAGTTAACAGTATGGCTGCGTTCGGGTATTTTATGTCATGGTATGGTAAAGGTTAAATGCTGCTTACATTATTTTGCAATAGATTATGTATACTAATCGACTCTCTTATTTACCTAACATTGACTTTTTGTATTTAAACGATTCTGTTACAATGATTGTATGTTCAATACAAAGATTGTATTGTATTTTCAACGAAATAAACGCCACTTAGTAGCGATGAAATTTAAAAATATCTTACAAACTAACGATAATGGTACCATTGGCGCCGATCGCCTCTAATTAGCGGAACATTCGATTCGATTTATCTAAAGTCATGCCCACATCCCTTTACCCATCGCCGATAGTTTCATTTAGATTCCCTAACTGAATTATTTTTAATAGAGGAATTGGTAATCATTTGTTTTCCAAAATTCAAAAAAAATTACATACTATCTAGACCATGGGTGGGCAACCTTTTCAGCAGCTGGGCCAGATTTTAAAAATGAGATTTTCTACCGGGCCGTACGACAAAATTTATTTTATTATTCAAAGCAAACGACGGCGTTGCGAGCTTGCCACAGAGTGGTTTGGGTGGCGGTCGCACGACGCATCCCGCCCCGCATTCACGCTCGCGGCTATCCACGCAAAAGTGGCGTGCGCGCTTTTTGAAATCACCTTAACGTTGTGATTGTTTGTTAATACGAATATACCATAGAAGAAATTGTCACGATAGTTGAATCAATGTACTGAGATACTTCCTTATATGAGATATGATACGAACTATGCACGTTGGAATGTTTTTTTGATGGTTTTATGTACACTAAAAGAAAAAAATGTGTGCATATGCTCCGCGGGCCACAAGTAGACACTCGGCGGGCCGCGGGTTGGCCACCCGTGATCTAGACTATTCAGGAACCAATCTATCGGCGAAAATTCACATTTGTTTCTGAATCTTATATAAAAAGCCTCGCGTTGAGCGATATACAACTTGCTCATCGATTGTCTCGTTAGTATTTTTATTCAGCTTTAAGTGATAAAAGGCATCAAAAACGATAAATATACTATCAAATAAACGAACTAGAGAAGTTTTCAAATTACCGCGATGAGAGCTTAAGAACTGACATTACTATAAAATCCGCATCTGATGTGTATACATTATACTTTTATACATATATACGATTGAAGCTAGCATGAGTGAATCGTTCTGTAAAAATATCTCATTATGAGAAATGTTAATAAACATATGTTTTCATTGGCGCCTGTGTACGATTGTACTGTGCATACAGGTGGTAGGTGTAAACAAAATTATGTTTCTGTATATTAGACTACAATATATCATATTTAGTATTCTATTAAATTTAGATATCGGCTATAACTCAAGTTAATATTAATGTGTAATAATACTAATATTATTATATACTCGTACATACTACACAATTGTGATAGTAAACATTGTTATGAGAAACTCATTATCTATAAAGTTACATCAAAGACATTCTACGCATTTTATTAAATAACTAGCTATTTTAACAGTTGCTGTGAAAACACTTGAGCTACGAATGTTAAAACGGAATTAAAAACTATGGACAAACGTGGAACCTTCTAAACGATTTATTAACAATTGTCAAAGATAATATGGTATAAATTAAGCATATTGGAAGAGTTCAGCTCGAGTTACGAACAATAAAATTCTGATCGGCTGCGATATTTTTTAAAGATTCACTTTAATTATCTCAAATAAAAGTTTTGTCAAAAATAATTTAATTAATGAAAAACTTAATTAAAATAAAATAATAATAATAAAATGGAACTCTATTACTTTTAATGAAATCAGTCAATAGGTGTGGTGCACTTCGTGAGAAAAATTAATATACAAAGTCGTATTAATTATTATTAAAAATCATAGGTAAAACGAGTTTATACGTTGGCACGGTCAAATCGGTGCATCAGTCAACGATGTACTAAATTTCGAGAATTTCAATGCTAAAAATATATAAAAATTATATTTTACTTAAAAAATGTATTCCTATTACCCAAAATCGGTATCTAGTAAAATTATTTAAAAATAATGTGAAAATAAAATATTTATGTACTTATATATATTTTTTAATACTTAAAAAAAATCTACAACGCACACATTATTTTTACTAAAACTAGTTTCATGAGTATTCCCTCTCAACAGACGGAAATAATAACTAAATTAAATACAGCCGGATAAGGACCTATTCAGGCATAATGACGGGGTGTAAAAGTTGGGGGAGTGGGGTCTTTATTGGGAATATTGAAAATAGAGGTGAAATATGATTTAAAAATAATACTGTGTGAAGTTGTAGTTTTTTTTAAATTAAAATAAACACGTTGTACTGTGTAAGTAACTACCACGCTAATTAATGAGATAACCTATATTTTGTACAAAAAATCCACCTTTTTTTACATTAAAATAAAACAGCGCATTTCATGTCTCAGATACATGTATCATACCACCCCTGCATAAAATATGATTATTTTTTTTCCGGTTCGAAAAAAATATTCGTAAATTCAACGTAGTACGTATAAAAATCTTTCTGACACAGAACCGAACCTCGGTCTCTTGCGTGATAAGCGGATGTGCTAACCATAGCAATGCCGACAAATACGAATAAGACGTGAAAACGCATGTTAACAAATCTCTTTATTAATATTAGCTTGTTATAATGTGCACCAGGGGTGAAATTATTTTCAAAATTGTATTTAATACCAGAATTTAAATTAAATTTTAAAAATGATTAAACATAATAGATCCAAAATATACATCAATGCATTATTAAATACTGATACAAAAAAAATCTGTGTTATAACGTATATGACAATTTTACACTATTCCTTTAGAGAGCAGAACGCTTAGCATGCGCGATATCTCGGTAAATAAAAAATATTTTTATTAAAAAATTTTTTGGCGAGAGTAGACAATGAAGCACAAGGTGAATGTGAGAAAATATATAAATGTTGACAATTTTTTTTTTTCACTGAATAGATAATCTATGAAACATTCAATATTGAAAAACATTTCCATATTTACGATTAAAAAATACCCAATCATTATTCTTAACAAAGCTTACGAGACATATTATTCAAACACAATTTATATTAAATACATCAACTAGAAATATATACATATAAAATCAATTTTATCTAAAAACTACACTTTTCAAATTAACACATCTATCTTTCCATTATTACAAAGCCATCTAGTTTATTTTTACTGAATCTCAAATACCTTTGAGTAGTCTGATAGGAGACGCCAGAATTAATGCACCTTCTCCCGGATTGGAAAGAGATCCAGGTTCGAATCCCGGTAGCAACAACAATAATTTTCGATATAATTGATTTTATATGTATACCTTTCTAATTAATACATTTAATTAGTATTTAAACTATCACAGACCTATGTACTGAATAATTACAACATCACAATATTTATGTGTTCAGCATATAGTAACAATTTATATTGTCTCGTTTCTTGTAAGGTAGTTTATTCAGTTCACCGAAGAACCGCGTCAAATGTCAAATCCCAACTAAAGCGATCTAGCGAAACAAAATGGCTCGCCTTGCATGAATTGTACCAAAGAGCGAGTCCGTCTCATCTGCACGGACATTTCAGAGTTGTTTTGCTGACTGTCGTTGGAGCAGCTTTGATGTTAATGGCGCTGTTTTACTAGATAGAGAAAAGTTTTTACTGCAGACAAGTATTTCGTCCAGATTTCAAATAAACATTTTCAAATGGCGGGTTTAAATTGGATTACGCGATCATAAAATGGATTATCTCTCGCATTCTTGTATCAGTGAAGTAAGTTCAGAGATAAGATTAACGTAAAATATAATTTGCGTATAACAAATAATGGAGGCGACTAAAACATTTAAAAATTGAAAAGTCTACACGCATGATATATTTATTTCTTGTCTAGCGAAAAGATGCTAGTGACTAAGAAGATATAATTCGTTTCAACACTACAAGATTTTTCTAGAAAGACAAGCTTGGTCCAATCACAATTATACATATACGTATCAAATAAATAAGTTGTTGGCGCAAGTCGAATACTCATTCCTTGTCCTCTTTCGTCCATCCAATAATCTATACCTATCCCGCTCTGGCCGATTACCTTGCATTTCGCCGCCGAGGATCACTCTCCAATTGTGCTTCGATCGCGAAGCATTAAGTACTTGTGCTTTCTTCTGCCGCCATAAACTCACGCCGTGCGTATCGCTTGGACCGCGCAGAGGAAGTGAATTTCAAATTTCGGAAGTGCAGTCATAGATATCTCGGTTCGGCATAATATACGTGCTCGTCAACCGGAGGTGCAGTCGACGCCCAACCCAGGACTTCAAAGCAAGGTAGGCCATATCCATTTGCCCTAGTTTTCTTCAGACTTCCATTTCGGGTTGCGTCAAATACTTAAAGTTATTCTAGATTACAGTCCACGAGACCTTATCCCACCATAAGTAAATAAATAAATATAATTAAGACTTGGAGTTAGTTTGATTTTCCATAGCATAAACGCAATATATTAGTTTTATTTATTAAATATTCAGAATACCATGGTGATACATTGGAACGTTTTTTGTTTAATGTTGAATTTTTTTAATTTGGAGAATTATATCGAAACATTTTTTATTATGCTATTATATTTATATTTTTTGCATTATTCTTATTCAGTTCTATGACATAAAAGTAAGCGTTTGATTTATCAATACACGTTCACAATATTTTGAGATTAGATGAGATGTTTGAGATTCACGCACTCCAGTTGGTACCACCCGGGATAAACCGGTGTAAAGATGCAAAGAAGCCCAGTGGCAGATTAAATAATTTGCCATGATGCGTTTTCGTCTCCGTGCTTTAGGTTTTTTCTTCAAATATCAGTAACATAATGCCTTTATTATTTTATTTTAACCTTTACCATACCGTGATATAAAATACTCGAACGCAGCCATGCTGTCAACTCGTGTTACCGTAAATAACAGTTAGAAAAAATGTTTTTATTAGCTTAAATGGCTTTAATGGCACGAATTTACTCTAAATATTGAGCATTCGATTTTGAAAAAAATATTAATAACATAATTTAAAGAATTCATTAAGTCCTATACAATGTGTCCTTCCGTCTTATCTCTCTTCATTTAATTAGTGAGAAAGAGACAATTATATTTGTTGTTCTTTTCACTGTGAAAATGCGAAACTGTCTTTCATATCACAAATGGTATTTTTACGAACGTATTAATTTTACAACGGATTGAATTGAAAAAATAATGTTTTTGTACGATTCCCTTTTCATAATTGTTTTTCACTAGTTATTCCTAAGCGCTAATATTTTCATAAGGATTATCTAAAATATGAATTTTATGTTGCACATATTTACCGACATATTACAGGTTTAATTATGATGGTAGACTTGTGTTACTGCATGGTTTGGGAAGGGTTAAGTAATAAATTTCCTCTTGTAAACAAGTATCTACAGTTTTCAATTCATTTGAGTGAGTAAAAAATATGCGCGAAACGTCAAAATAAAAATATCCAGTTTCTTTGTTCGTGTATATTATCGCCACGTTACCATGGATGGTCTGTAAAAGTAGCGTAATAATATTTGAGAAAATAATAATAAAGAAAATAGAATTCTTGTATTTTATCAAAATGTTATTTTGTAACAAATTTAAAAGCAAAAACCTAATGAAAGTGCTCGACAATGTTTCGACACGGTATGTAACGCACTTACTTGATTTTTTTAAAGCGCAGCAGACACGCACTGTTGCCAACTGTCCGATCATAACATCGGAAGATGAAGCCGTTTGGCTTTCATCACGATATGGAACATGAAAAGTTCAAACAATTCATGTTTCCCCAATATCCTTTAATGATATACATAGATTTATATGTTTCAGAGAGACTATGTCTAATCTCATTATCACTTTGTTGAAAATCTAATAACTATATTTGTTATTAACACTAATTAAACTCAAAGTTTAATATCTGTGAGAACTGTCACTTTAGACATGCGTGTGTGTCAGGAGACTGAGTAAATGAGTGGTGGGGGACAATGATTATAAGGGGCCGTCTCTGGGGGAACGGGTGGGTCTCTTTCCATCGCCACTTCTCCATAATTACTAGTCTATCTCTGAATTATATAATTATAAATTACCGTAAATACTTCTTATAACAAACGTGTAATTGCTACACAGAGTTATTATTACAAGGAACTGAACCCAAGTAACTCGACAGTAAAGAGAAGATAGAACACCGAGGGAATCTTGTGGTACTACGAAAGTTAGCATAATGTCGTTAAAAAGAAATTAATACACAATCAATTTCAAACAAATGAAACATTTGGTGTTAATTTAGTTTTGGTAAACTATGCCCGGAAATTATGTAGTATTGTGTAAAGTATGTAATTTTGTAAAATTGGTATAAAAAGTTAATTTTTTATAGATGATCACAGAATCGTTTTAGTTAAAGCGATTTAAGAACAAATTCATGTGCTAAAAAAAAATTCTATGCAATTTAAATTAAAATAGGCTTAAAATCACCTTCATATAAAAATGTGTATATATTTTTGATGAAATCACATCTTTGTTATGAAGTTGCAATTTTCTTATTAATCTTTTAAATAGGCAATTCACCCTTCAAGAGTGATTTGTGCTATTAATCGAGTTAAAACTTCATTTTATAGAAAAAAGTATACAATAATATTATAGAATAGGAAATATTATATTACAAGTCAATATCACTGTCGTTCAAAATTTTGCTATTATATAGATTAAATGTGGCGGGTTAAGGGAAAGAAGATGACACAAGTTAACCGGGAGTTGAAAATTACCACTGACGAGATTACTGTAAAAGGAACTGTGATCCGCAATGGTAAAATATATATGGTCACTCCTCGGCACCACACTAACACATTGGAGAATCTATTAAGTTCAATCTGAATAAATGTGAGGCTACCTGGCAATACCCAATTCCCGTTCTAGAAATATTTGTTATTGTTCTTTTGGATACCCTTATGATTATTTGAATCCATCCATTTTGCAGTCCAGATAGAATTCGTGCGTTTTTTTACCATATTAAGTATGTCATACATCGAGATATGGAATTAATAAGGGAAAACTTGGCTAGTTTATCAGCACATTCATTTCTAAGTTGCAATTTTAGAATATAGTTATTTTATGGCACGCGCCCACGATAATCTCTCAATGAGATTTCGGTCTCTGAGATTCGCTAAAGGTATACTAAATGTGTTATTCTAATCCGCATCCACTGGGGTTATGATTCATTCGTAAGTCGCTTCGCGGTGAAATACATACCGTCATTTATGCGTTCTAGAATCAAATCTCTGAAAGAAAACTCATCTGTGCATACGGGCCATTATAATTATAGACCGGTATAGATCAGGTCTTCTTATGGTGGTCGTTAACCTTTACCATACCATGACATAAAATACCCAAACGCTGTCAACTCGTGTTACAATACAATTATGAATATAAATATTGAGAATTCAATTTTGAAAAAATGATTAATAACATAATTTAAAGAATTCAGTAAGTTGTATATAATGTGTCCTTCCTTCTTATCTCTCTTCATTTAATTAGTGAGAAAAAAACAATTATATTTGTATGTTTGTTATTCTTGTCACTGTGAAAATAGTGTGTGATTTTTGTTTTTCGTATCACAAATTGTATTTTTACCAACATATTAACTTTGCAACGGATTGAATGGAAAAAAATAATTATTTTTGTACGATTCCCTTTCATAAATGGTTTTTCACTAGTCATTCCTAAGCGCTAATATTTTCTTCAGGATTATCTAAAAAATTAATTTTATGTTGTATGTATTTACCGAAATATTATAGGTTTAATTATGATGGTAGACCTGTGTTACATCATAGTTTGGAAAGGGTTAAACTCGATAGTATCCTGTAAGCGAGTTTTGAGACAGTCTCCATCCATCAGAAACGTATCATAATGCTTATAAGTTTTATTGTTTTTAAATTATTGTAGGCTCTTCGTATAATGTATCTGAAATGTTACTTTTTATAACAATTTGGAATAGCTTCCCAAAACGTACTTTGAATAACATCCTGATGTCAGGCACGATCGATCAACGAATTACAAAGCTACATTAAATTAACCGATAGACACGTCCGTTCTTTGTTTTCGAAGTGAATATTTTTAAATCAAAATTAATGAACCTGATCAAATATCTGAATAGGTCATTTTTAAATGAATCCCTACATCCTGAAAATATAGAGTGTCCGCAATAATCAGAGTTCATCCGGAAATAAAGTAATTTGTAAAATAAATATTTGTTATAGGAATATGATCTCACGTAGGGGAATCCATTTGGCTCAAGGGGAGAATTCTCCCTATTTTCCCTCTTCCCTAGCAGTACTAATTATTTTATCATATATATTCGAGATATTGATGTAGTTAAATACAAAGTAGATATTTCTTCAGGAAAGTTTGTACTGAAAAAACATAAATTTATTTATTTAATAGCAATACTTGACTTAATAAATACACAAAACATAGCTATTGAGAATCAATATTAAAATAATCCTCACCATTTGTATGTCGGTCACACTTGATCTTTGTTTAATGACAATGTTTTTATAAACCGTTCGTATATGTCAAGTAAAATAATTCTACAATTGTCTGGCACATTCTCACTTTAATGGATATGAAAAAATGTTGATAGTCGAATATCTTGACGTTCGATTTTTACAAATGAATCAACTTAGTTTTGTGTATCCAACTTAAGTAGGTAGCTTTTTTTCTTGTTATTACAGACAAATATTTTTAGTTTTATTAATTAGACGCGACGTCTTCAAAGGCACTATCAAAAAGTTAATATGGCCCAACCCTCATATTAATTTAGAATATTTTCTTGGAAAATTAGAATGCCTGTAACCTCATCCCTAGAACAAGGCTGTAAAGAAATTTTTTTTTGATAAACTTAGAAAGCTTTGGTTCACAGAATAATAAATTACCATATAAGGAATATACTTCTGTTCGAGTCCCTGTATTTTTGTACTGAACTCCGAATTATTATGAATCTTTGTTGCCAAAAAAAATTTATAAATATATATACAGCTGATTTTGGTTAACTAGGTCACCGATTATTTGAGCCAAATTATCGGGGTAACCGCTTTAAACCTAAAGAACAAAATCCAAATCAAGGATATAACAGTAATTTACATCGCTTATTTCGGACACCATTCCGTTTAACTGGATAGTAAATTCAAAATCAAAATAGGTAGTTGTATGATACAATTGCAAAATATAAGTACTAGAATAAAATTGTAAACAGTTTAATGTGTATTCTTTACAAAACGTAGTGAATAACAATACTTGAAACGTGTTTTTAAAATGATGTAAGACTCTAATCGCCAAGGATTCCTACGTAGATATCTTTAGATATTGTGAATTTAACGTAAACCACTGCACATATGTATGCTCAGTAACCACTGCATATTTGCGTATTGTTGTCACAATTTTAGTTTATACACATGTACATTATTTTTATTTTGGAAATTATAATAATGTTTTGTTCCGCTTATTCTTTATTTTTGCATATTTGGGCCAGCCGCTTAATAATTTTCTATATACTCGTATATATATATAAATTACGAGTCTCAATAAAAAATAAAAGTAGTTTACATAACATACATATAGTTTAAAGTTGTAAATTTATAAAGTTACCGTGGCGTAATGTGTAATCTAAAACGCGTTCTGCCGGCAATAAAAGTTCCTAAAATAAACTTTATTTTTATTGATATTTTCTGTGTATCTTTGTAATTCATGTAATTTGTTTTCAATTATATATATTCATATGATGTTTATTCTCGGACACAATGTATGAAATTGAATTTCCCGAGGAAATGAGCGATTTGTCTCGCTTTGTTTATTGACTGAGCTCGCGATGTTTGTAAAAACTGACTGTAAAAATTGAAGCGAATTGAAAGACGAATTCAACTAATCCTCTCCTCACGCATATTGTTGTGGGCCGATCCGTTAGGTAAACAAATTTTTGATTTCAGGAAATGGGGAAAACATAAACAGTGCCAACATTGCAAACGCGCGCTTCTTGACGTGCGTGTACAACGATGTATATTGATTTGAACAAATATTTGTGGAAATGCAGAAAATGTAATATGTATAGTCATACATTCAAAACATGATTTATTGCATTTCATTAACCAAATCAATAAACCAGCATATTTTATATTGAATCAGATATAATTTCGATAAATACTTATGTATCAACTACCTATGTTTGTTCACAATTCTAAAAAATAGAACAATATATCACCGGAGTATTCTAAAATAATGTATATTACAATATTTAAACATTTTTATGTATAATACGCAGGTACTATGAAAGTAAAAATTATTATTTATTTGTGATAAAATTATTTGTCCAGTCCTGCCAATGATACTTTTATATTATTGTCGGAGATTGATCCTTGACACATTATGTATTAACATAACATGAATTAGAAACCGTTTCAGATATGACTTATATTCATTCATTTTGTATGGATATTTGATGTGATATAGGCAACATGCTTGTATCTTCTGTCTTCTTATTTTCCATACATGACGTATGAAATTGTATTACGTCTTCTTTTTTTTAAATAAAATTAATTAAAAATAAAACTAATCACTGAAGAATTTCGTGACCAGTATACAATAATATTTTTTAACCTTATGTTTAAGATAATTTGTATGGATATTATAATAAAAATATTCATTCTATCACTGAGTTTGTCATCTTTTAAATAGGCTACCACTGTACTTGTGCAATTCAGATATTTTTACCATAATATATGTTAACTCTTAATTAATATATGTTAACTCTTGTTATACATACCGAAACTGTACATAATAAACCATTATTTTATTGTGATATTTTTATATCTTTAATGTAAATATTTTTTTCCTGTGAAATTGCTCTGTGATATTTTTAATACTAATTAAATTAATGAATTAGACAGGTACACATAAAAAACCAATCAATCTAAAAATTATTTAGTTACTTTTGGGATACGAACCCGAAACTTTCCATATACAGAGAAACGCTTATGTTTCTTTCTAATTGATTAATTTAATTTGTATTATACATTTATATTATTTACCTGATTATTTTTAATAATAAATATAAGAAAACAAATGTTTTCTGTATAAGGAAAATAATTAGTTAATATATTTTAATAATTGAGAATTATTATGGTAAAATTTAATTTGATGTCTTTTTAATTTTGTTACCTATCATTGGTTTGTTTTCAAATAAAATATGTAATAAATACACAAAATATAATCCATAATAGAACGTGGATTAAATAAAATCCTCAAAATTCTTCCACATCAACAATGCAGTTCCGGTGAATATCAAATTGGGTGCATTTTATTACCCGTGTGGGTTGGTATTCTATTTAAACTGCAGTGCAGATGTACGTCGCGGCAGAGCGGTCGTTATATGGACCATAATAAATTATCTCACTGGATAAATGAAGGAAATGATTTATCGCTTTTTGCGCTTGTCTTTTGTTAACACCACGACCATGTTCGATAAGCAAGCACGCCTAATACGCGGCAATCAGTTTCAAAACCTAAATAATAAATATACACACCAAAATGAAAAATTCTAACATTATTTATAGAAACAAATCCGATAGTTTATGACACATTTATATTATTTTTTTTTTTTAAAAGTCGTTGAGCTATTTGATTGCGTAAATGGTACCAAAGTGATCACGTGAGCGACACCAAAATAAAATATTGAAACATGGAATTTCCATTAGTTCATGTATATTAATATCAGCTTTACATTATATCCTTATTTCTTCATTCTTTATTCTTTTATAAAGAGATTTGTCACATATACGCCTAAGTGATCTCATTTCCACTGCATTCAGTCTACTTTTGTTCCTCTTCTGCCAGCTCTAGGCCTCACTACAATACCTCAGTGTCGGTACCAGGACTTCATTGTGCACCGCTAGTCTTGCCTCGATTGACAAATTCCCATTAGCTATAATTCCATTCAAAGCGCTGTTCACTTCATTCCCCGCAGTCACCCTCATTTCGATATCATTCTCAGCCTTTCCATTTCTATCAAACGTACTTCCCAAATACACAAACTCATCTACTTGTTCCAAACATTCATTACCTACATATACCATCACTTTCGACTTGTTGACATTCATAATAAGATCGCTTTCCATGCATACATCGTACATTCTACTCACTAGCCTCTGTAGTTCTTAGTCACTGCTGGTTTTACCAGTCTGTATGGTTGTAACATATTAATTAACAATATTTCCTCGATAGACAACCATCTAAATTATGGATCGAACATTTTCTAGAAGTTTCTCAATATTCCATTTCTCCGCAGAGTTATTTATTTTGTTATACTTAGTCAACAGTCGCGCTCACCGGGCTAAGTATTACATCATTGATCCCGTTATGTATTTCAAGGGGCAGTTCATTGACATACTGGCTCACTTACCTTGAAAATAGATTTAAACAGTTACCCAGCCAAAATATTTTAATAAATTTTAAATTAAACATGTCGGAGATTTATATCACCCGCGCATAAGTACGATTATACCGTAACTTTTAAAGCAACACCTTGACAATGGCACGTGTTACCGTGCCGAAACGTTGACCGAGGTTTCCTCAAGGACACCGTCTATACTATCTAACCTAGAAGAGATATATAAATGTACAGTTATATTCGTTTTAGCGATGTTTGAAAAAGCAACCTAAACTGGTTTTCATTGTTTGATAAAAAAAACTAATCCAATCCATCAAATATATGTTAGCAGGGGCGTGCAGTGCATACAAGAAATAAGCTGTGCATTACTAAAACTTCTGGGAAACAAATATAAATTAAATAATTACATTAACATAAACGGAAACATTATTTTACAATTAGCGCTCTCTGTATACCAGTAGAGACTTTAATTACTTTATTCTAAAAACTACCACAAAAACTCACCGCTGTACCCATGGCGCTCTTGTGTATTTGCCGTATCGAGCTATTCACATTACTCTGTTCTATCTTTAAGCTAGTGAATTACTTAAGTCATATAATTGGGTATTTACTGAATTAAAAATTCCTTTCGATTGATTCGTTTTGTATGGAGTCGTTACTTATGCTGTCTTTTAACAAAATAATATTAGAAAAGCTTACAACTGAGTGCAAGTCATTGAAGTGTCTATTTCTTCTTTTACTAATTCGCGGATTTTACAATCTTACTGTTTAACGTGTTGATTTCATGATTTTTCTTCAAATTTGGTGCATTGGTCGATTTTTGATTTGGGAAAAACAAAAAGCAATTGGCAGAACTATTTCCTACGTTTAATAAAAATAATTATTTCTTTTAGTTATAACTTGAAGAATTTTCAAACAATAAATTATTCATGTTCAGTCATATAAAGTGTTTTTAAAAACGTTCATATATTTTTATATGGGTAAGAAGGTATTATTTTACGTTAAAACCTAAACTTTGAAAACATTATTAATAGTACTCTAAAATTACAAATAAATACATGGTCGAGTCGTATAAACGACGGATTTATTTTGTCTAAAGACGTTGGTTAAATGAAAGTACATATACATACGTATATTATATATGATTCTATAATATCATTGGTAACAGCATAACCTAAATCTATATCTACTGCACGCCACTGTATGTTAGCCTATACGTATTGAAGTTAATGAATAAAAAACTAAACTATGAAAATACGTACACATTATATGTACAAGTAGAGCGTACGCTGTAAACGTCACCGAATAAAGTCAATATAATAATTAACTTGATAGCAATCGGACAAACCTTTCGCAAAAACTCCATCAATCAAGTTCACGCCAACAAAAATACCTGAATAGTTTATGTCAAAACATTAAAAATACCGTAAACTTGCATATCATGCACTGACGCAGGTCTTCCGCTCGTTATGTAACATCGAATCTCGCCGTAAAACGAACAAAGCGACCAACAATGGTACCAGATTTCAGCTCGTAGACCTTGGCGTGACCGAACTCAGTGGCGAATGTACATTAGTTCATTCGCTTTATTCAAGTCTCAGTGGAATTATAAAACTGATGTGATCTGAATAATGATATTGCGCCTATTTATCGTATGTCGTCGCTAGAGGAGGCATTAGTGGTCGGTCTTTAACTACAATACTAAATCTGAATGTTTAAATAGACTGTTCCAGACTCTAATTAGGTTAATCTCATTGACCATCAAATTTTTTAAATTAAATTTAGTAAATTTTAATGTATACATTTATTTTATTTCATATATGGTAGATACACACATACAATTTACATACATTGGTTTTTAAAGAACATTTAGGGCGTGCTTTCATTTTTTCAGTTTGAAATTCAATACAGCTTCAAGATGAGGCTAATAGTTAAATGCTTATAGGTATCAGAGAAATAATTAATGACATTGTTTGTTACGTAAACCATGAGAGAGAGAGAGAGGTTTGAATAGAAAAATACGACAATAAAATCGTTGATTTTCTCGCATTCGATACAAGTGTCAAAAATAACTCGTATATGGAGTCTTTTCCACGTTTTTTCATATTAATATATGGAATGAAATAAATATGTGTGTTGTGATTTAAATTAACCCATCGAAAATTAAATAAATTATCGAAGTACCCTGAAATCAGACAAAATACTCACATATATTTAGATGGTCACATAAATCAATGTTCTAAATTTAAAATTATTATGTCAGACACATTTTTGTGGTTTTGTTTAATCTTATCGATTTAAAACACCACGTTGCCGTATTGTGAGTTGTTTGTTTCAATCCTTGCATAGTATTTATGAAACAACACCTAGTGTTTAAAACACAACAGTGATATATATAAACGAAACATTAACGATATATATATATATATATATATATATATATATTTTATTAATTTGTACATTATTTTATTTAATACATTTTATCAAGCATAATGTTAGATTTTATTCTACTCTAATCTAATGTTACCACGTATTTAACAGCAAACATCACCTGTGATCGTATTGCCAGAATTGTTTCCATAGAATACCAGCTATTTAACATATTCTACGTTAAAAATTGTTAATTAACATAAATACTACTATGAATCACATGTGATTAAAATTCAACTTGAAAATCTTAGGATTAAACAAAAGAACAAATAAGATTTTTTTCATTGATTTTGATTTTCTTTAGCCAAAATAGAAACTCGTAAATACAATACCATGTCACATAAATTTTATAATTATTTTCAAACTAAGCTAAACGCTTCTGTTATAAAAATAGATCATTTTTGGTTGTCTGGTGGAACGAGTCTCGATCCCCCGTCCACTCTATTACTAGGCGAGTGTCTTACAATTAGACCAAAAAGCACCTCAAGATAAACAAATTTTAAGTTTTGTGTGATTAGATTCTGGTTAAAGAAAAAAAATTATAACAAAAGTTGAACATATTTTATATTTTTATATATACAAATGGTTATTTTTAGTAACATTCCGCATTAAAATGAAATTTTTTTATTTTTTTTATTAAATAATTTAGAGTTGTAGTTTGGTTTTTTTAAGAATGCTGTGCATATTTTGCTTTGATTTTTCAGAGGATTCAAATCGTCATTGACACATAAACTACATATAGGTAGCTACTCTTTAAAGAAAAAATTAAGTAATCCTACCTTGTTTCACAGTATTTTTCTGTAAAATAGATCGACTTTGGCGTTTACCCGAAGTTATTTAAATAATTATATTCCAGAGATCAAAAAAAATGAATTATTAAATGACGTCTACCTCATTTAACATATTTCAATCGATAAAATTATAATTGCAAACTAATTATAAAATAGTTAATAGATCGCGGTCAAGTCATTTTAAAATTGTAAACTTGAATCAAGTTAATAAGCAATGTAAGGCTCGCACAAGGTTCGCGTGCCAGGCTTCACTGACCCGCTGAAAATCGTTTCAAAACTCGACCATTTTATCGATTTGGATAAGGGAGCTCCCAACTAATTATGGTTGTCAGGATAGTTGTAGATAAGTATTGGCGTGGCTACGCTTTGTGGCATTTTTAGAAAATGACAACTGACTCTCAGACATTCGTGTATTTTAAAAATAATTTTAATATTCGTTTTGACCTGCATACTAGAAAATTGGTATGCTTTTATTATAAGAAAAATTAAGTTATTTTTTTAACTTTCATAAAAAATATATATACATATAAGGTTACTTAATCATTTGGACTGATATGTAATATATGACCAATATGTAATAAGATTTTTATTTTAGGTAAAATTAAATTTGATATTTTTAATACGGCTTTTGGCCGGATTTGTTATTAATACAAAAATACATAGCAATTCAATTAAATAAAAAGATTTAAAATCAGAAATATAAATTTAAAACGTTGAGAATAATTAATTAATTAAATATATAAAAGCTCTTTTTAAAGTTACACAATTTAAAGTTAGATAATAACTTATTTCACAGTTTTCCTTAGCTAACGTATTAGTCTCCTACCGGTATACTATTGTCGATTTTTTAGAGCTAATTGTTAAAAATCTAAAATATCTTAGGACTTTGAATGTAAATATAGTAAATCTAAAAGATTTTTTTTTAAATTAAATGAAGGTACCAAATAACGACGTCAGTAAGTAATAATAATTAAATACATGTTACTTAAAAAAAATCTTACATTACATTTTCATTTATATATTTAAGTATTACAATTTATTTTGTGCCTAATAAATAAATTACTAAACGTACTTCATATAGGTACTAACGAATCGCGCAGGGCGTCGCCCGGAATCCAGATTTAGATATAGTTTAAAAAAGGGGGTTAAGGGATGGTGAGAGAGGAGTGCGAAAATTGAAAAGCATAATCATTTCAAGAATGTAATGAGAAATTGGATAGAAAAACTATGATCGAGCATACATCCAAAGAATGGTCACCCCTCATGATACATGTCAAAGTAGTATGTATACGAGTGTAGGTATAAAAAAAATCACTATCCAGTCGTCAAATCTGATGACAGTTGATTGCCTAAATATGTTTATATGTTTCCCACCAGGTGACAACAGATTGTCTATATTTATGAACTGTTACGGATTCTTAACACCGTTTCAATTCATTTGAATTTTAAACCAATCCAATAAATATGTAATATAACTTTCCATTTCCTAAATTTTTAATTAAATCAAAAAAATGTATCGAATTTTTTTGTTGTTTTAATTAATTTGTTAATAATTTAAATTGTCTATTTTTCAGTTTATATGTAATAATTTATTTATAAACTAGCATCTACAATTAACAGTTTTAAATATTTGCTTCGGTACAAGCATAGCCCAGCATAAATAAAATAAAATATTAATTATACATTTGCCTTCAAATTGTTATTTTTAATATTTTACAAGAAGCAGTGTGCACATTTTTCAATTATTCGCCCATTTCAAGAACGTTCAAAAAGTTCACAAAAAAGCTTTAAGTTTTCGCGCTGAACATAAGCGGACCCGCGCGCCTCAATGGCCCGCGTCCATAGCAACCAATACACAATCAATATACTGGAATCCAAAGTCGGAATATTTCAGAATTTTCCACCAAACAATGCCTTATCGATAATTTCTAAGACGAGTTGAACTATTTCATCCCTCAGTGGGGAAAGTCAATACGCCACGCTCTGGGGATATTTTTCCTTGAGATTTAGATTGAAAAATATAGAGTTATTTCGTCATTAAATAGAAAAATCCACGAAGAACCCCTCAACAATTTATCTGGATATTTTGAAAAAAAATTTCCTCTATACATTTTATTGAGTTATTTATAATGCTTACTATGAAAATATTAATTAAATGAAACATTTAGAAAAATATACAGAACAAATTTATTTATCGAAAAAGATTTATTTGCCACCGGCATTCGAACCTGGACCTTAACGCGTTTCCCGCGAATAAGAGAAGATCCAGTTTCAAATCCCGTAAATATTTTTTCGATAAATAGATTTACCCCGTATAATTTTCTAGTTGATTAAATTAATGTATATTAAAAATAGCACAAAACTATATTCTGAAATTGCAACTTCATAATAAAAATGAGTTTTTCTAAAAAATATTATAAAATATTTATTAACGAATGAATATTCCTTAATGGCGAATAAACAATCATAAAATTCCGTAAAGTGTGAGCAATAGTGATCTCATACATTTTTGTGTGAAAAAAGTAATAGTGTGGTGTATCTTAATAACGAAGATAAAAAATATTGTGTTAATATTATAATATGAAAACTAGGGATAATAAAGTAATTCATTATACAATCAATTACAGAATAACAAATTTTATATATTATTTTGTTTTAAATGTACACGATATGAATAAAATCCTCCAAAGAAAAAATATTTTTATAAATTAAACTACTTTCTAAACTCATGTGCAAAGCTTAATCATATGTAATCTTAATCTGTTTATAGATACTCATTATTAGGAATGTTGGAATAATATATTTAACTACCTCTGTAGCTGTATATAAACAAATTCTCAAAAACACAAACGAAACAGACTAAAGTCTATAAAACATTTTCGAAACTTATTTCATTACTTTAATTCTTCATATATATGTATTTTGCCGCACAGTAATTTTGTATAACGTTTACTAAATGACAAACCAGAAAATGAATTATGTATCTTCTATTTCTTTATTTATCCTTGAGAATAGGCATACAATAACATTATTAATTTATATCACATTAGTACATTTTTTTACGCGATTCTCGTTTTTAATAGCTGCTGTGTATGTAATTCTTTCAAAGTTATTTACATTTAATAGTGACAGGATTTACAATAATCGTCCGCAACTTTTCGCATCACTCACGCGCGCCTCGCGGGCTTGCGTGACTGTAATAAATTTTCTTCAGATCCACTTCCTCATCATACGATATCAAATTTTTCGCTCATCACAACCTTGCAAGTTTTCTTTTATTTTCGCTTTTATGTGTATTGTATTTTTATAACATTCATATTGTTTCTATACATCCTTTGTCATTTCCTAAATTACTTAGAACACAAACAGTTTCAGAAATTAATAAGCCTTATTAATTTTCATTACTAATAAATATTTAATTCTCATAAATTAACATTTGTATAGACAAGGTGAGCAACCTACTTCGGTTTTTATCGTGTTTGTCGTATATCGTTGGTCCAAAATATTATTATTATTAAAAAGTTATGTAATACAATTACATGGATATATATTTAATAAAAGTATTGCAAAATCTATGTATTATTAAGAAGAACACATTCTTATTGTGAAATTGTAATTATTCAAAACAAAGGTATGTGATATTTTAATTTCTAATTTATAAAGATATCCATGTAAAATCATTTTTTTTCTAAAATATTGTTGTTGCGCTACCGGGATTCAAACCTGGATCTCTTTTCCAATCCGAGGAAGGTACATTACCAACTATGCTACAGCGACAGTATTTTTGAAGATAAATTTTCGAACCTATATGTTACACTTTTTCAAATGAATATATATATCGTCGTCAAAAATACTATCGCTATAGCATAGTACGTAATACACCTTCCCCAGATTGGAAAAGAGATCCAGGTTCGAATCCCGGTAGCGTAACAACAATATATTTTTATAAAATTGTTTTTATATGTATATCTTTATAATTAATACATTTAGTTAGTATTTAAAATGTATTTACTTAATAAAATCAAGTAACTAGGTATCAGACATATTTAGTGTCATAGATTATAAGAACTAATTTCAATTTACATTGGGATTATTGTATGGATAATATCAGGTGATTTCTAATAATATTCTAGTATTGCTACAAACTTACAAAATTTATTGCATGGAACGTAAATGGGAAAACGCTGGGACCTCTTATAGCTGTGAAACTTTAAAAAACAATGATATTGCCCAGGCCAGATAACTATATACGAATAACACTTAATAATAATAGTTAATTTGTTAATATTAAGTGTTTTAGTATTTGAGAAAATTTAATATATTATTAAAACAACATTACTATTGAAATACATATAAATACAAATAATAGATTAAAATTGTAATAATAAGTACTCGTAACAATAAACTTATTATTCTTCTTTTAAATAGGCTATCCACCCTTGAAGAGTGGTTTGTGCCATTAATCAAGGTAAAACTTTATTTTATAGAAAATATTATAGAATAGGAAATATTATATTACAAGTCAATACCATTATCGATCAAAAAAATTGCTATTATATATATTAAATGAGGCGAATTAAGGGAAAGAAGATGATATAAGTTAACCGGGAGTTGAAAATTACCATTGATGAGATTACTGTAAAAAAAACTGTAATCCGCAATGGACAGGCAAAAAAGATATGGTCAAAAGTTACCTCCTTATATGTTTTTTTTACCATATTAAGTCTGTCATACATCAGGATATGGAATTGCTGAGGGAAAACTCTGGAAAGAGTGGCCTCCTTGGCCAGTTTATCAGCACATTCATTTCCATAAATTCCCTTATGTGCAGAAATCCAAACGAATGACACCTGTTTATTGTTTCTGTCCAAATTAAATAGACATCTGATGGAACAGATTATCTCATTATCTAGCCAAACTTTCATATTAGCAGAGAAGGATTCAAGAGCTTTATCGGATAACAATATAATATGACTTCCCACTTTACCTTTTTTCGCCGACTAGAAAAAAGCTATCGATTTATTAAAATAGAATGCAGTTTTCGATAGATGGTTCAACATATAATTATTTTCTTGGACATACTTAAATATTATTAACATAATATAAAATAATATAGTAGTTTATAAGGTAATATAATATTAGTAGAAGAAGATAAAAACTGTTGTGATAAATGGAGAGCATGACGTGTTTGTGGGTAAAATGATAGGTTAAATATTTACTGTTTCAGAGATAAGGTTGTAGAACTTCATAATATTTCACTATATTGTATAGCCGTCTCCCATTATAGTTATAAATACAAGTTGTTGAGTCAAATTGTTAGATTTCTCTTGCAAGGCGAAACGCGTCTTGAGTAAATTAAACGAGTAGAATTTAAAAAACAAGTGTTTATTTCACACACATGTGATTGGTTAAAATTGAAAGTGTAGGCGTTCATAAAAAAAAACTCTTTTAACGTTTTGCTAATTTATTTAACTTTGTTTAATGCATAATGAAGACGCCAGATTAAAGAACCATAACTCTTAAGTGCTGCGAACTAAGGACACAAATAGCAATCTATAACTTTCAATATTTTGATACTCTTATAATGATAGATCCATTAGTTGGCAGTAAAGTCAAAGTTTTTTTTAAATAAGTACATGGCTAATATAGAAAAAGAAAGTATCTGAAACATTGTAAATTTCATAATTTCGTTTCAAGATTCCAAGCTAACTCTCGGCATTTCTGTAACCCTGAAACTTTCAGATTTTCATTAAATTGAAGGAATCAATTCAACAATTGTTCAAGTGATCATGATGAAATATTTAACGATAGTCTTCGCAAATTTACTCCCTTATTCATTTGAAAACATTTCAGGGACGTATTCCTAACAGATATTGATTTTCAGAATATACAAGATTAATACTAATAAGTATTCTGTATTATGAGATGCTTATTTTTCCTAAATCTTTAGTAGATTGTTCATTATGTCACTCTGATTAATTTCAAATATATTGTTTGAATCTTGTATTTATATTTTACTTAATCTTTAAAAATATTTTTAAATTAGTAAATTGATATTATTTAAATTATGTACTGAAAATATTATATATAAATTCTCCTTACGTGAAAGAAAAAGAAACCGCTCTGAAATTTGACGAAAATTCGAACAAATAATCTTAGAATTATTAATTAACTTCGTCTGACTGAACGTTTGAAAGATTCACACGAAACACATATTTCACTACTTCATCGCTAGTATATGAAAAAAATAGACTTTTTTTTCAAATGTTATTGTGGTCCATGCATAAAGCCTAGTTAATGAATTGTTGAAGTATTATATTATTTCATTGAAAATTAAATAAGTGTTATCTATCAAAGTGGCATCAAGTGAAATATATTCAAGGACTTAAAAATATTTGTGAAATGGGCAGAAAAAAGATTTTTTATGATTAGATGTTGGATTTTAAGACATATTTTTAAAAAAAATTAGAAAAAATTAAATTTGGTATGGTATGGAAATAATTTACGAGTTTCTAAATTTGCCCACCTATGAATAAAATGCATTGAACGATTGACGGCGTATCCATATGAAGTCAATCTATTTTAAATACCTACCTATTTGCATTAGACTTTTTTTAAATTATTTTTTTGTCATTATTTATGTGCATTACTATTTATTATATTTTTTATAATTATCCTCATCAATCTGGTATAGTTTACAATTTTTAGGCAGTCGAAATAAAATGAATTAATTACTGTAATTGGATAATTATACGCGTTTTATATAAATATCTAAATCTAACTTGTTGTTCCATGGGATTCAGCACCCTTGACCGCTCCGAACCGTGGATAGCCGACATTATCAGCTCCATCCCACACCCAATATCTCACTGCCGTTGACGGCATCAACAGGCGAACTGACGTAACCATCCGATGACTCCTCGCAACTCGTCGCCCGCGCCACTTAAAGATGTTTAACGAAATGATGGGGAGAGGAATACGGAAGGCGGAAGACGAAAAGCGGATAACAGAACACATCGTAATGCCTCTGATATCACCGCAATGATAATAATCTATTCAACAAGGAGAAATACATAATAACATAGTTATTAGGTTGATTTTTAAACAATTATATTGTAACACAACCAAAAACGAAAATAAACTCAAAACATATTATGTACAATTATCATTCAAGGGCGTAGTCACCGTAATCGTGGACTGACCGATGTTGAAGTTCTCAGCCAATGTCCTAGTGGCGCAACTTTTGCCCTCTTTCACGGCCAAGAGCATGGTCATCAAAATTCGAAGATCGACCCTTTTCTGACTTGTCGTCTAAGCTGGCATCACCAGTTTTAAAGCGAACAAACCACTCTCGGCATGCTCTTATAATAATCGTTCCTTCGCCGAAAAGATCGTTGAGTTCACGAAATGATTCGGCAACTTTCCGTCCTTTCTCTAAATAGCACAGCATAATTTGGCGTATATGTGGATGATTTTCTAATTTCCAAACCCTATTAAACAATGATATTATTACAAATATCAATTAAACATCAAATTCAAAAAACAATCGTCGCGAATAAACGGCGAATAATTTATTATTTATATTATTTATTTTACTAATACTTTTTTTAATTTACCAACTTTCTACATACACTCCCGCGCGTCTCAAAAATATTTCAAAAAATAATTTTAAACAAAACCAAATTTCGAATCTGTCACAATAAGTTTAATTGCCCGTATACACTGATAAAACTTTTAAACCTCGAGACAATCTCTAATATTCAAATTTCGCTCCGATGAGATTTTTTAGTAGGCGTAGTTCCTGTGTGCGCGCCATGTTTCAGAGATCCAACATCTCGCGCCTCAATTCACGCTCGTCGTATGTGAAGCATCAAATATCATTTGTCAGTTGGGTGATTTTGAATCTCCCCAGAAACACTTAAAATGGAATAAATATCGTTCAAGGGGCCTCTTTTAATACCAATCTTGTGGGCTTTTTAATTATTCATATCAAAAGTTATACACTAGACTAAATTTTTTTTTTAAATAACTAAGCTAATATAAAATTAATAGACTGAATTTTATGTATAGGAACTAACACAATACACACACTAATTACAAAGCCGTGACCATTAAATTCATTTTCAGCGTGCCAGAAAAATTCCTAGTTACAGAAAATTCATATTTATACCAAATATATTTTCTTATGAGTCCAAATCCAAGGTTTCATCGACAAATATGTATTCGTGAAATTAACAAAATGTTATAAATAATTGAGTTATAAATCGTTTAATTTGCTTATCATTGTTAAATTTTATGATTGTTTTAAAATGTTTTGAATTCTTAAAAAAAATCTATTTAAATACCTAAGTGAATAAAAAATATATGAATTAAACATTAAATATATTTTCAAACATAATAAACAGAAGGATTATACTAGTATACAACCACGAAAGTAAAATACATCATATTTCTTATAACAAGTATTTTCAACATTCCTCTCGTAAAAAATGTATCAATGCGAGAGACTTAAGAATTTCTGCAAAAATTTTTGCGATGGAGAATTTCATGACGGCACTGCAGACATGTTATTGCAGCATCGCGTGCCTGTACACACATATGCACGCATACTTAATACATATGAATAGCTCCCTATCTTCTTAAATATAGGGTGTTCAAAAACTATAACATTTTTTTTTTAATTACTTCTTTAGATACAAATTAAATAAATAATTTATTTGTATAGCTAATTTTCAGGGATAATCTAATGAATTTTATATATACGATCAAGTTTTATTTCTTTAAAGATATTAAATACCTAGTATCCACTATGTGCCATGTCACTTTATAATATATTTGACATCAAATTTTCAAATAATATTTCTTTGACCAAATTGCTCTTAACTTTTTAGATGCCATTAGCGCGTTAACACGCTAAACTTTGTATATCGCGCCAAGCTATAAGCGTGTTAACACATACTTAAAGTTATTTTAAAATTTAAATTTAAAATTTAAAGATTAAAGTCATATTTTTAATCATTTTGCCATCTGTGGACGACAGGTTCAAGCTTTTGATAAATAAGTCAAGACCATTAAAGTTTAGTCTTACCCTACGTGGTGTCATCCATTTCAAATAGAGTTAGCAGTAAAAAAGTTAATGGTCATCATGAAATAAAGGAAACATTCCTAAAGATACACCACCGTTACTGGCATAATATATTTACAGATGATTATCCAAATTATATTTTAAAATAATTGTATAAAGTTTTAAAAAACATAATTAAAAAACCGATAATTCAATTTGCTCCCAAATCCCAAAGAGTATCACCGTATTTATAAAAAAACTTTAACATACATAAACAAATATTAACAATTCATAAAATAAATGAATGAAATGAACTACAATTGTTGATGTAAGTCGAGTACCTACTTCCTGTACAATTTATGCTTCCAATATAAACCTACCCTAATATATACCTGTCCCGCTGTGGTCAACTAATTACTAAGCGAGTTCGCCGACGGGTGAACAGATTGCCTTCTGACAATGAACTCTCAAGACCCGTGTTCTTTTTTTACCGTCCGAATGTAGCGCCGTGCGTAACGCTAGGATCATGAAGAGGTGGTGTTCTAAACAGCTCCGGAAGTGCAGTGATATCTCGGTTCTTCACTAAAAAACGTACAAGCCAATTGGAGGTGAAAATGACGTCCAATTCAGGATCGAGATCAAGGTAGGCCAGATCCATTTGCCAATATTCCTCTCTTCGCATTGCGTCAACTAATAGTCCACGGGATCTTATCCCACCAACAATAATAATAATATAATTAAATGACATCTATTAGAAATAAATTACAATTTCATATTATAATTTTTATTTGTGTTGTGCACCCTTGACTTGACTACTTTGCTAGACTCTCGTATGTATTAGAGTAGCCATAAAAGTGATGAGTAAGTGTGACTGTGATTGTGTTTTCGGTGTTTTATAATATTATGATGATGACTGGTAACTGTTCAACTCATCGAATTACGAATAATCAGTTGTTATCAATCAACGTTACATTCGATCACCAATCACAGTCATAATCACAATCTATCTCATCACTAATCTACATATATGAAGTAGTTAAAGTAGAAACAAGAGTGAACTCTTAAATAAGACAAATTTGTCCATATTTACTAGTGAGTAAAGACAAAATATAGATATGAAGAAACGATTGAAGAACAACTAAATTATTTTACTAGCATAAATTATTATTAGATAACCAAGTATGCCGTAAATTTTCGTAGATTTCACCATTTTATTTGACAAGTTGCACGCGACATAGTCACATGCACAAAAGCGCAACCGGCGAGTCAGCGAAGAATAAAGCAACAAATAAGATAACCTCACAACAGGTTATTCAACAGTCATCTGTCAAGACGAGGGAAAGCACTTGCCGAGTACGCCCAGTGGCGCAAACTTGCTATCTATATATGTTACCGTAGTTACACGTTCAGTGAGCTATTCCAATGACGTTATGCATTCGTTAGCGATTGGCCGTATTTTGTCTTTTGTAAGTTTTATCGGTAAACTTAATGAATTTTCAGTTCTTATTAGTGATGGTAAACCGTTACGTGACTGTGATTGTGTCGATGATTGGTAACTGAGATTTAACGATGATTGGTAACTAAGGTTTAACGGTTGGGGGCTTACTTTCTAGTGTACCAGTGAAGAATTACGTTAATCAGTTATCAATTACCGTTACAATCGAATAGTCAAGATAATGATTTTATCATCACTAGTTTTTATAAACTCTCTACAATTGTTCGAGATAACATTTATATACGCGCGTATGTACATTATTTATTTATACATAGGTTAGTTTGATTTTGATAATCTCTGCACGTTTTAATTCATTAATTTAACGGAAGGACATGCACTCCATCTCAATGATTCGTTTGAATCGTGGACTCTTAAGTACAAGGATAGGAATACAGATTATTGTTTTCAAGATATGTTATTGTATACACGTGCTGTACATACTATGAATAGTACACATCAATGATGGACTTTCTTCAAAGCTATCATCTCTTATGAGAAGAGAACAAACATGAAAAAGCTTGTTCAAGATGTGTTACGTTCTCACGTTGGGTCAAGTGGAAAAATCAATTTTTTGATGACAGCCCTCAAATCTACTGTAAATTTGAAGAATATGAAGTTTAGTAAACAGGGCGAGAGTTCAATAAAATCTCGATCTTCAGTCATCGTGTCCAGGTGGATACCCCAGCGGAAGCATCATAGAGGCAGGCCAAGGAAGAGGTGGGCTGACTGTTTGGAAGAGGACTGGAGCAGGATGAGAGAATCTGGGAACTGGACAAAAATGGCCAAAGATAGAAGTCGGCGGAGACCACTTGTGGAGGAGGTCAAATTCCATCCTGGGATGTAGTGCCGTGGAAGAAGAAGAAGTAGATTAAAATTGATTTTAATATTCATGAGAGATTGCGGAATTGGAAATTGTTGATTGTTTTGAATAATATGAAACTCTAATTTAAGTACCTAAGTTCAAGATATATATTATTTTATATAAATATAGGTGTAAATATAAAACTAATTTTGCATGTTAGTCCTTGGACTGTTCTGGAAGATGCGGGAATACCATATATTTAAACTCCAAAGTAAATATTGATTTTATACTACTCTCATAATTCAGGGCATATGCGAGCATGTACCAACGTAGTTTTACGAAAGTTTTTTTGCAAATACTATATTCCTACATATTTTAAAGGAAAGGCAGTAGATAGCAAATCACCAAGAAAAGTTGAGGAAACAACTTATTTTCCGACTTTTATTCTCAAATCTTCTGAATATAAAGTTGTCCCAATTAGAAAATGTGTTTTAGTAATAATATGTTATATCTAGAAAAAATAAAATGTACCGTAAAATTAGGTGTGTTAGGCATTCTGACGTAAACGGTAGTATTTGTTCTCAGAGTAAACAAAGAATTATTTTTCCCTAGGTTCATAGTTAGGTTGCCGAACCAAATTTAGAAATGTAATATCATATTCATTGTACTTTTGCTTCTAGGAAAATTTCGATGAAAATGCTACCTCCCGCAGAAGACTGCATTACGCAACTTTAGGACATATTGTTTCTAAATGGCGATTATTTAAAAAGTTTAAATATAAGTAACTCTGTTAATACAGGTACTAGAGAAGGATTTTAATGACACACTAACGAACACAGATAAAATCTACCTGATTTTTGTGAGCATTACCGCAAGGTATTTTTCATAATTTTATTATAGCGATATTAGAAGTATTGTTCTACATTATCAATTACTATTTATTAAGAACCAAAAAAAATGATGTTTGCATTACCTACTTTAACGGAAAAACATTTTCTACTATACTACATAAAAACAACAAATATTATAGATAAGGCAACGAATAAAGTCCTCAATTTTCTGACAATGCCCTTAGCAACAATGTTATTGGATTAAATGTAAACATTATTTGTAAAAACACGATCAATAATTATAAAACTTTGTTTTTTTTTTATTTGCGAATTACTTTATCTCGATTTATTACAATGAGTGGATACATAATATTTTAGCATCAATATTCTGGAAGGCGATAAAGGTTGATATATAATACATCAGTTAAATTTATCTGCTCTCCGTATAAAATGCAAAAGACATGCTGACGGTTTACAGAAATTACGGGTTCTCTTGCAGGTTTATTATAATCATAATCTATTCTATAATTTTAAATGTTAATATATTCATAATCTTTTTTAATGTAGGTACATAAATTATATATATTCTACGTGTGTTTATCAACAATCATCATATTTAATTTTAAAAATTAGCTAACGCTTTCGAAATAAGGTACTCGAAATATCAAACGCATGTTAATTTTTAAGAACACATTTTTGTTGCTGATGCATTTTCGTAACATGTTTCTGTGGTATTTTAATACAAATTAAATTAATCAACTAGAAAAATAGACAATAAATAAATCTATTTACGAGGGCCAAGTAAAAAATAAGGTTCCTTACGCTGTACACTCGCCACGCGAGATGCTAGGCGAAATCCGGCAACACCGCCTTGATTGTTGGTCCCTTAACTACATCCCCACTACCGGGAGCAAACGCTGCGACGCTCAGTAAAGGCCTGACAGCCATCCGCTATGGAACCCGCCATCGCCGTTACCGCCAGGTGTGAAATCCGTTCGGTGATTCGAAGAAGCTTAAACCTGTTGAAATTCATCGACAGTTGGAAGAAGTTTATGGCACAGCTTGCATCAGCGTCCAACACGTCCGCAAATGGTGCAGGGAGTTCTCCGAAGGACGCACAGACGTCCACGACGAGCAAAGGAGTGGGAGGCCATCGGTGTCGGACGAAGTCGTGGCGAAGATTGAGCGCATTCTCCTCGAAGATCGGAGAGTAACGCTTCGGGAGCTTGCTGTCCAGGTTCCTGAGGTTTGTGAAAAAACCATCGACAACATTTTGACCGATAAACTTGGTTATGCACCACGACAACGCTCGCCCGCATGTCTCTCGACAGACCACCGCCCTACTGGACAAATTCGGCTGGAAATTGCTTGACCATGCCCCTACAGCCCTGATCTTGCTCCCAGCGACTTCCACTTGTTTCCGAAATTGAAGCAACACTTGGGTGGACAACGCTTCAATACAGATGAAGAGGTGAAAGAAGCGGTCACCAAGTTCATCGGCGGCCTAGCGGCGGAATTCTTCGAAGCGGGTTTTCAGAAGTGGATAACTCGTCAGGAAAAATGCATAGAAAAATCAGGAGACTATGTAGAAAAATAGAATAAAGTACAAGCTTTCAGATGGTTTACTTATTTATTGCAATAAAAAATACCTTATACCTGAAAAAAATGTAGGAACCTGATTTTTTACTTGCCCCTCGTATCAAAAAAACATTATATTATTATTCGACAAATAGATGTTTTCCATATATCTTTCTAGTTGATTAATTTAATTTGTACAAAGCTAATTGTATAAGTTTTTTAAAAATGACTAACAACATGTTTTTGCAGCAAATATAAAAATATTTTGTATACGTTAATAATATTTATAAATTATAGTTTGACTTGTTTTTTATTAAAATGAAAAATAGCATATAGGCATTTCAGGCGTTTTGTAAAAAGTTAAAATTAAATTTTTCAATTTTATTTTTCATTAAAATATTTTAGACATACCCTGTTTTCAGGCTGCTGAATAAAATATGACTGTCGCCTTCGCTTACAGGGAAAACGTAAAAAAATAGGTCCTCTGTATTATATCACACCATGAAAAGGTGCATTAGACAAAGTAATGCAAACTTTAGGCAGACGAAATTATACCATGGCAACCCCCTCAAGACTCTGGGAGACTTCCTCACTCATAAATCTACACACTGCATAGCATTAATATAAAAAATGTTGATTATTTTCAGCTTTTAAATACATTTAACAGATTTTTGTTTTTTTAAAATAGATATGCGTACATAAAACATACAATATATCAATATTTATATGATGCATACTTTGAAATAAACTTCTCGTGAGATGGTCTTCGTCTAATTTTATACTCGGATGTAATTAATAGTTATTTTGTGCATGGTAACGAGAATTGAACTCACTAATTCATAATTATTAGGCAGTCGTTATCCTAGTAGTCGAAGAGTTTTTGTGTATTTATGTAATTGTGTATTTATGTAATTTAATTGCAACGCTTATCGTTCCTTGAAACGTTTAATGATTTATTTTAAACATTTGAGTTCTCTTTACTAATATTATATTATCGTAAGATGAAGGTAAAATCTTCCATCAGATGACAGTACTATTTCTCCCCCCCCCCCCTTTCGCAATTTCATCATCCCTCACCTCCCTACCATCTCCTCCCCTCCCGCGGACATTTATCAGATTATATAACATTCCATTGTGAATTTTAATTGTAATTTATAATTTTTGTTGAAATTAAATTTAAACCATGGAAAAATATGTATTTTGATGAAAAAATCCCAATCTACACTGAAATCATAAAATTCCCATTCACAATTTTCTTCTTTCTGGCGTCCATCCTGAGGATGAAATCTATATCATGAAAATGAGTTCGGCTGTGTGAGAAAAGTTAATAGATCAGTTTAGTTATTTTAGATAAAGAAATTTTTTTTTCTAGATTTATTTATTTATTATTTATGTAGGTATTTAATATATTATACAAACCTTTAAATACATTAACGAATTATTTTTTTTCCATTTATAAATTTAAAGTAATTTAGTAAGTATTTTTTTATATTCTATTTCTAATATGTCAAGAACAAAGATTTATTATAGTCATTATTAAACTTAGTAGTTGAAAACAGCGCCGCAATTTTTTATTTGAATCAAAGTGAGGTTAGAATAAATTTGTTTATGACTCAAACAAAATATCCAGAATTGAATAAATTTGATAAATAAATTATCTAGTAAGAAATATTGTAATGTTATTTCGCTGGAAACCGGAATTACGCATGTACAGACCGAAACGCTACATCCGGAGAACGTTGCCTTGCTGCCGGAAGAGAAGCTGATTTAATAAGTCATGGTTTATCCAGAACACGGCCTCCATTTGGATTATTTTCAGATTGAGGATAACTGACCCTTAAGATAAACAAAAAACTTTTGCATTAATAATATATTGGATTTGTATAAAAATAGGTGAAACAGGGTCTCAGATGTTAACCAACAGTTTTATCGGAGAACATGAGAAGTATGGGTCCCCAACACCAGTATTATTCACTCACCTTTAAACAACAAAATTTCTCTCCTTCACTTGTTGAAAAATAAAATAATAAATTAAACGAATATTGTGAATATGAAAATGAGAATAGATATATTGTAATTTACAAATATTGAAAGAAACATGACATTAAGGAAAATCATTTAATGAAAATAATAAGCATTCAAAAATTAAAAAATGACACATTTAAATAATGTTTTTTACATTTAAATTACCCATCATCTATGAATTTAAATAGAATAGCAACATTCAAAATGTATAAATATATAATTAACATAAGTAACATCAAATTTCTAATGTTTGTATAAGGGAATGATCTAAACAAACCGCATCATTGAACATATCAATAATAACTGCGTTGAACGATGTTATATAAGGAAAGATAAAATATTTCTATATTAATGCAAAATTCACTCCTTAAACTCAACAAGTCCACATGTCGTATGTCATTATTATTGTCTACATTTCACAAAACTGAGAAACGATAACTCTAGTTTCCTGAATTAATTCCATCTGGGCTTGGTATTGAAGTAGAAATTGTGGTAGTGGAATCCACATCTAAATTATATTATGTAATCATACGCCATCCGTGATGAATGACAAATTCACAAAAATACTCCATCAAAATCATTTCCATCATAAGAAGATCTCATCATAAAATTAATGACATTTCCAAGAATACCTCCATCATAACAGACGCTATCGATTGTCAAAAATATAGGGAAACTGCCCATTCCTAGAACAAAGAATTTCACAATGCAGATTAGGCACGAATATTTTCCACATAGGTGCAATCGAACTTATATTTTTATTGTATTTACCCTTATACAATGCTGGATGATCCAGGATTCTATATTTTTTTATAACAGTACAACGCGCACAACCGTCCCCGATCACCTGTCTTACTTGCTCAATATGGAAACATCTTACACCACGCTACGATATTATTGGTCAAAGGATCTGTGATACCATAGTATAAAAAAATATGGCCCGCATTCATAATAAATTAGTGATCTTACTTTCGTAACGTCACAATGTTTACGTACATACATATATGTACATATGCGCATACTGTACATAACGATGTGTATATTAATTCAGCGTGACAAATACAAAAAATGTTATTATACATTTTTAAAAGTTTTATAAGCAACCTGAAATTATTAACTGAATAGAATTACACCGCAAACATATATTTAAAGTTCTCAATGATTTTTTGTACAATTTTTCAACACCCCCAATATTATGTTTATACATTCCCTATTCACTCACTATTTATAAGTGATGGTTAACCGTTACGTGACTGATTGTGTCGACGATTGGTCACTGAGATTTAACGATGATTGATAATTGAGATTTAACTGTCGGAGGCTTACTTTCTAGTGTACCAATCACTGCTCAAATAATTACGTTAATCAGTTATCAATCATCGTTATAATCGAACACAATCATAGTTAAAAGAACAGTTAAAATAACGGTTTAAAAAACGATTTTTATTTATTTAATCTACTATCGATATATAGATATACAGGTCTAATGGCTCGTATCTACGGAATGAGATACGATAAGATGTATCTCAAAGATATTTAATTGAAACGAATCTCAGTACTGTATGCACGTAATGAGATTTTGATCTAGATATAATCTCAGAGATTCCACAACGTTCGATTTAACATCAAGACTACGTCTTAAACAAAAAATATTTATGAACACCTATAACTAATTAACTTAACTAAATTCTGAAAGTTAAATAAGCAGATGCATTTATTTCTGCTGGGATATTTTAAATTTACTGTTACATTATTATATTTCACAATAACACTTCCAACTCATTACTATAAATGCAAAAGTATATTTTTGTTAACAAACTTTGAAATATTTATTTAATTCAATGTTTATCAATTATGAAGAAAAGGATAAAGTGGATGGTTTGGTACTATGTGATTTATATTATATTTCACCCCCCCCACCCCCCCCCCCCCTCCCTTTTATTCCACCCATATAATTTTCCAAACTTTGAACCAGATGGCGCCCTCGAAATGAAGTAAAAATAAAATAATATTTTGTACGTGAGTGTCCATATCTAGTGTAATTAATTTATCGTTAAAATTAAACAGTTTTATTATTTTTAATATTAACTTTCAAACGAGATTTAAAAAACAGCCTTGAAATTTACAGATGTCACAATTACAATTGTCATAGTCACAATTAGATTACAAATGCGAAAGTATTTGAGATATGGGTCCACAGAAGGATGCTCAAAAACAAGATGGATAGAGTTACTAATGAAAATGTAATGGTTCGGATAAATTAAGAAAAATGAGACGTCCAGAGAAGTATCAGATGTTATATTTCATAATGCAAGGAAAGTCGTATAATTGCTGTAATTCGGGTCTCTGAAGAATTGTCATGGCTGAAGAACCTAAGGAAACGGTTTGGCCAGTCCACCGTAAAGCTTTTCCATGCCGCAGATGATAGCCAACATGACAACCAATGTCTATTAAATGGACAAGGCACGAGAAGAAGAAAAATAGTCGGAATTTGAAATGTTTTATTAGAATCTGAAGGGTGAGGAAACATACTTATTAGGAGAACACATTCTTATTGTGAAGTTGTAATTATTCAGAACAAAGGTTTGTGATATTTTAAATATGAATTAAATATACTAATTAGAATGATATACATATAAAATCAATGTTATCGAAAAATATTGTTGTTGCGCCCCCGGGATTTGAACCTGGATCTCTTTCCTAACCGGGGAAGGTGCATTATCCAACTATGCTACAGCGACAATATTTTTAGCGACAATTTTCGAACCTATATGTTACCTTTTTGATATTAATACATTTAATCGTTCCATTATTTGAAAGAGCCATCTACCTTATTTTTACAGAATCTCAAATACCTTTGAGTAATCTGATAGCAGACACCAGAATTATCAATTCTTTTTTATTAAATTTTGGACACATTGATACAACTTTATTACAACTGTAGCATAGTTGGATAATGCACCTTCCCCGGTTAGGAAAGAGATCCAGGTTCGAATCCCGGTGGCGCAACAATATTTTTTGATAAAAATTGATTTTATATGTATATCTTTCTAATAAATATATTTAATTCATAATAAATTTAATATTTTCTGCACCCTGGCGCTTCCAATAAATAGTGTCTTAATAATCATTAAACAATCTTAATAATTCTATATTAATCATAACAAAACAAGCTTTATTTAAAAATGTATCTCTGCAATGGTGTAGATAAGTGACATAACATATTTTCTCTAAACTCGAAAATATGCGTTCACTTTCGAAGCAAAATTATTTATATATACTACCTCATAAATTTGGATCGCTTCGCGTAAACCGCTTATGCTAACAGAAATTTGGTTAAATTGATGTATTAGCGTAAAATATTTGACACCAAAAAATAGTCATAGCTGCCAATTATTTTGACAAAATACATTTGTACATTACAGTGACAAAATCGTTTAATATCTTTATAAATATTGTATATATATACGATGTGTAAATTAAGGACTAAATATTAATTGAATGTGTTGATAAATCTACGTAATGTGATGATTGAACAAAATGTTTGAAAAAGTTAATTGTATCTAAGAAAAATTGTCGTATCATCATTGCCTCCGTAAAAACCACTGTTCCAGACAACGAGGTAGGAGAAAGAACATTAAGAATAATTGACTGGCTTATATAGTCCAGTGATAACAGAAATTGGGAGCTAGAATCACATTTTTGGCCAGTGGCCACCCATTTTATATAATTATATTTATAAGAAGAATACATTATTATTCTGAAGTTGCAGTTTTATTAAGAACATAGTTCTGTGGTATTTTAATACAAATCAAATGTATCCATTCGAAAAAGCTGAAGCACACAAGTTCGACAATACATAACTGAAATATTTTTTCGATAAGCTGATTTTTACTGTATTCCTTTCTAGTTCATTTCGTTTGAAGCATTATATTTTATTCATTTCTATCGTTTGTTAGATGTTAATACATGTGTTGCACGCATTGAAGGTTGTAAGTTGTTGGTAAATATAGATTTATTACAAAAAAATGCGGTATAATATAAAAATCTCCCAGGTCTCCCGCATGACTGACGGGCATGGTTATCACTGAGTTGCCTAAGGATATGAATGAGATTTATATGAAGTATACGAGTGAAAATAAATGTTTACAATCACCTTAAACTCTTTAATACTTATGTACTTAAGTAATTATTAAATAAAATTTAATATTTGTATTAAAATTTAATGTTATGAATATTCTAATCATGATATAAATCAATGCATAAAATTCTAAAGTAATAAAAAATCAGCTATATATACTTATATACAAATTTGATACCACAGTCTAAGGGGGTAATAGCATGATGGTAGAGCACTCGCTTAACATGCGATACTCAAAATCTTTTAAATTTCAAAAAATATTGGAGGCGCCTGATCCCGGGAAAGAATGAAAATAAAACACAAGATAAAAGTGAGAGTATGTAAAAAAATTTTAACGAGCTATTTTTAACATATTTTTCATGACAAATTTTACTGGAGTACCCGTTGAATAAACATAATATTGTATATTTAAAAAAATTAGCAATACATGTAGGTTAATTGTATTACAATAGAAAAAGTCCCGGACTCCAATCCATTATTTTTGATTATATTATATCATATTTGGCCTGATTTACTTCGATTGTATCCTGTTTTATAGTATTGCTTGGTTTGAAAGCAGTTTTAATGTATTTTTATTAATGTTATGACGACAATATTATACAGAAGAATGCTGTAATTGAATAATTTACTAATTAAAGACGTCGATCAAGGCAATGCAGGTATGAAGTCCGCGTGCAGCCAGCAGCACGATTCCAAACACGCGAGAAATCATATGTACGAAGTTATGTACGTATTACATCTAACTTGAACGCATGAAACATCCATCACACGAGCTATGTACATATATAGGATTGTCCAATAAATGTGATAGAATTTCAAATAATAATAGTAACCATGTTTATTAAAATTTTGACATCTGTCATTGTTATTTGAATGCAGTATAGTCTGCCATATTACCGTGGAGCGTTTCACATTGAAACAACGTCTACAAGTTATTAAAACGTATTATCAAAATCAGCTGACTTAACAAACCTAACGTGGATATAATCATCAATTAGAACAAGCCATTGAACGAATTGTGAAAAGGTTTAAAACAATTATTCTTTACATGATGTGAGGAAACCGGTAAAATAAAATAAATTCCCGGAGTGAAGCTAATATTGCCGCTGTAAATGAAAGTGTAAGGGATGATCCAAAGTTATCGATTTCTCGACGTTCACAACATTTCGACTTATCATATAGCACAATATGGCGTATTTTGCGTAAATATCAGGGCCTACACATCCATGAAATATCAAGCTAGTGTGAGACCAACAAAAATTGAACAATTAACAAAAACAACATAACTCGTGGATGGATACAAATGAAAGAATGTTGTAACTCTACTTAAGTTTATTAGCACTACTCGAGTTTCGAGAGAAACAGTAACTCTCATCGACAGGTGAAGTATTGAACTAACTATACACAAGTATAGAAGACAACGCTTAGGTGATAGACATACAAGTATGAAATTAGGTACTGACAGATGAAGAGGGAGGGGGCGGAGTTACTGGTGGAAGGTGGGGGGGTGGTTGTACCAGGAATATTGAGAGGAGAGAAGATGAGTTAGAAAATGTAATACTGTTTAACAAATTAATACCCGAGATTCAATTGATTTTTATTTCTAAACTTTCAAAATTATTCATTTTATTACGCGTGATGATAGAGAAGTTTAATGGTGCACAAATGAATGAAAGGAATGATTATTATCCATGACGTGGTTCGCGAATTCCGAAAAATTGTTACTAGTTAAACAACGACGATGCTCTTTTAATCTAATGTCGAGTAGAACTAATAAACTCAAGTGGACATTGTTTTATTTATATCCATCCATTATAATAAAACTCTATAAAAATTTAACGCCGATTCTATCAATAATATAACATAACTCGTGTTATTGGTGAAATTGCACCAAATTTATATAAAATAGTGGCTGAAAATTGAATCCGAATAATGCATTGCATCAAACATAGTCGTGGTGCACATTTCAATGAATTTATATTGCATTGTAAATGGCATCGAATAATCTTTCAAATAAATGAAAAATCATACTTGGTTTTCTAATTTTAATTCCATTTTAATGTTCTTGTTGGATAACCCTGTATTTTGTAACAACTTGTTCGCATTACACATTCATCACACGGCATATGCACGTACTACGAGTATATCCCACTTGTACGAATTACACATTCATCACACAGCATATGCACGTACTACGAGTATATCCCAATTGTACGAATTACACATTCATCACACAGCATATGCACGTATTACGAATATATTAAACATGTACATCCATCACTTCTTTTCCTCTCCACTACCTAGCTTGAATGTCAGCGAGCTTTAAGGACGCCGACTTGTATTATTTTTATATCAACAACTGAGCTAACGCGAGGCGCTGCAACTAAATCTAAACGGGAACTTATCTACATTCACCGTCGGCTGTCAACGAGAGTAAACTAGCGGCGTCTATTTTTGAAGACAAGTATTCTGAAGTGGCCCTCATTAAAATAGCTCGCAAGGAGCAAACGAGCGAGCGCCACTGGATTGCTCCAAAAATAGTTAAGGATGTAATATTACGCCTGGTATGAACATACCAGCCCGGTATGTACAATATTAATAATATAATTTAAATAGTGTATAAATTGTAATACCAGAAATGCAGTGCAGAGAAACTATGTACAACCATACCGTACTTTACAGAAGAGATGCGCTCCTGAAAAGTTGCTCGTAAATCAAAATATAGGATTAAAATGATTATTTTTTTAAATTTGAGAAAAGTCACTTTCAATTATTAGGATTCGCCTTTTCCCCTTTGTTTGAATATATATATATACAAAATTTGGAATAGATAACATTCAATATAATATAATACAAATTTATATCGGGAGAGACGGTGAGATGCCCAGGAGAAGAAGGAAGGGCGTCCACGTCCAGGGTTACGCAGGGTCCTAAAGAGTATCTTTCAACTTACAAAATTTGGTTTAAGGTCAAAGGGTGTATGATTTTACAGAGAGCAGACGTACAGACATTCTGTTTTATATATAACGATTTTAAGTTGTGTGATGGAACCGACAGTCGCTTTTTTATTACGAAACTTGTTGGCAGTCCACGCATTGTTTGAGTTACACTCGACGATCGTGCGGTCCATCCAGCATCTCGTGGCGAAGTTCTGGGGTACGCTTCCAACATCGTGATGAGCAGAATCTGCGATAATGACGATTACGTAAGAGATATGTATCCGGAGTATACGTGACTAGCTCACCAACAGGAGTAGGCAGACTGGATAGAACGTTACAATCTTCCATACTGGCATATCATTCTTATACACGTGTACATTTTTATACATCTGCTCATGCACACTAGTCGATTGTTGAAGCTACTAACAGGACCGTCCTCCAATATTTGGTTTATCTGATCAAACTTTTCGCAGACACTCGTTGTTCTTGGAAGCTTCAACACTCGCCTCAAATATTTTCTTTCCGCGCGCTCAAACCATCTCAGATGTCTTTTCTTAATTATCTTATAAAACATTTTACAGATGAAAAATATTGCTTTAAGATATTTAAAAAAAAATCAGAATCAAAAAAGGAATAATGAATTATCAAATTTGCTCCATAGATGATGATGGTGTAGTGGTACTCGAAGCGAGTCCACATACTAACATATATACAATTATCAAAAATTTGATAAATGTGGAGATTAAGGGGTGAGAATTGGTGAGGATTATATATATATATATATAAAGTGATCACTTAAGCCAGCCGAATTACCCAATACTTTCATATTCAAATATTGCTAAGATGTACTTTCGTTTCTAATTTATTTAATCTTCATTCTATCATACATTGATTTTCCATATGCGTTTGAACGACTACATTCAGTATATTATCATTTTTCTTTAACCAATTCCAGTCTCCACTTCCGTATTGGTACCAGTATTCCTTCGGATGACTTCTTCCTGTTAACGGTAATTGCTATTAGGGCCTGTATATATTCCGCAGTCACCGTTCTTTCGATTTTTTTCTTAATCGTTCCATCACTAACAAACTTTCTTCCGAAACACATTCATTAACTTGTTCTAAGCATTCATTATTTACTTTTATATCACATTTCATCACCATCCTAGCTACCAGATACTACAATTCTTGCATATATGTATAGATAGGATATAATCAAAATGCCTATTCTCGTTCCTACTTCAAATTTCTTAGCCACGCTGACAATAAGCAGAATACGCCGTTCAATTTGACACCTTTTGTAATATCAAACCATGATGTACATGGCCCAATAATTGTTACACGAACAGTACTTCTCTCATACCTTCATTATAAATTCACTCTTTATACAAATATCGGATATGGTAATCAAAAATCTAAAAGTCTAAAAGTTTAAAAAAGTGCCGCGTGCTATATAGAAAAATTAAAATTAATTAATATTAATATTTACGTAATTTTAAAATCTTTTTCAGTTAAAATAAAAAATAATAATTTAAACATAAGTTACAAGAAAATAATTGAAATATTTTCTAATGATGAAATAAAAACAGATTTTTATGGTCACATACCAGATGCCAACTTTTTTTGTGTCTAGTACATAATTTGTATTTTTAACAAAATAAAACCATCAATTATATTCATCTGATAATTCACGTGGCTATTTTGATTTAATAAAAGTCGACATAATTATTATTCATCCATAGAATATTTTTCACAGGGTGAAAGAAAAAATTGTGAAAATAACTTTTTGGTCAGCTTCACTATTTTGTTAATTTGGTTTTATTATTATTCGAAACGTGTTAATAAATAAAAATTTAATTTAAAGATACACACAAAAATCACAACAAAAATACGAGCTAACAACAATTGGTGAACTAGTTTTTTCGGGAGTATTACACATAATTTTATTTTTTTAACTTCATAGACCTTTTGAAAGCAGCCGTTGGCGTATCAAGGCCGCTAAACATATTACTCCGTCTCCTGTAGTCTTCAGACTCGATTTTCTTTAATAGTGTCTCGTAAATTAGCCACCTACCCGGCAAGGATTGTGCAAAGTAATTGGCTAGGGTCCAAAATCGCGCAAGAACTGTACAAGAGAATCAAAGTCAAGCCAAGAGTGCGCTCCGACGATTCATTATCACAGCCATTACTTATTAACTTCATATTCGGTCAATTAAGTAAAGAGAAAACCATTAGGTTTGTAATTGGTTTTAATAACGCCATTTTTTTCGCTCGAAGGACTAAGAAGGTTGTGTGTGCGGAGGAAGAGTACAAAGTAGGATACTAAAAGGTATGGGACAAATAAATTTAATGGCTCTTTAGTGTAGTTAAAATGCTAATTAGAAATAAAGGATAAAAGAAAATAATTGAAAAAAGCCTGGTAACAATAGAAACACAGGTAACATTAACGAGGAATGAATTTTATTAAAAATAATATGAAAATAAAAATGTTTACAAATCTTATAAGTGAACTAAACGTTGAAGAAAGAAATATCAAAGTAAAAATGTATCCATAATAGACTAAAAAAAAACATTTGATTCATCGAATATTTAGAAGAAAATTCCTACATCCCGTATTTTTCATTAAATTTTTCCAGATTTATTGAATTTTATACGTATTTAACAGATTTTATTAATTTTCTGTCGATTTTATCTTGAAAAGTACTAATTAAATTTATTTAAAGTGAACAGTATTTTATCAAATTAATTTAAGTATTGAAAATATTTTAGTAAAATGAAAGTATAACCCACTTATGGATCTATTGACAACACATTTTTGAATATAATAAAATTGAATATAAAACGTACATTTTGACCCTCGGAATAATCGCTCTTATCCTTGTCACGTAACTTCACAGTCTCCCAGAAGAGTTGAAAGAATAAAATAGAAATTAAATATTTATTAGACTAAGACATATCGCGTGCCGCACCTCTGACGCGACATCTTGTTTGGGACTGTTGTTAATACTCCTGGTATAGGGCCGTATACGTGAATTCTTGGTTACTCTGTAAATATTGGTACAGCAGGAAAACAATGAAGTTGTTGAATATTCCCATACAACGGCATCTAGAGCTGAATGATTCTGTTTAGGGCCTCGGGTGTTGCTTTGTGGACTTTGGATGGATACAATTGGTATTCATCAATAATATGGTTCATTGTTTATAAAATAAGTGTTCTAAATATGAGCTATCACTATTAGGTTCCTATTTGTTAATTTTTTATCTTAAAAATTATACCTGAACATTAATTGGAACACATCTTTAGGTTTTTTAAGAAAAGAAAAAAATGTGGTCTAAATATGGGCTAGTACTTAATTGATAAGATTTTACTTATTTTATGATATATACATATTAGTACATATTGATTGAAAGTGTTATTACTGAAATACACAAGAATTTATTTTTATTTTTATTAAAATCATATATGTACACGTCTTTTTCGACAATATAGACAATCTAACACTGAAAACATTGAACCCAACGGCACATTGTAGCCCATATTTAGACCAACCGCCATGATAACTTTTAATGACAAAAAATAATATTTCGAAATAAAATAAACCTCAATACGTTTCAAAAGAATATTGTTTATTAATTACTTTGAAAACGCGTTTTAATTTTGAGTTTCAACCTCTTCAAAAGTTTAGACAGCGCGATTGTCACCACATAAAGTATTTCTCAACACTGTACACGCAAGCGTCGGTTTATCAGTCTGTCTCGCTCTTGGCTATTAGATATCTTCATGAGAGCGAGTTTTAAGTGTTCTACACTAGATGTTCCACAAAAAAACTATTTTTCGTGATAGAGTACTATCGCCGTACTGTGATAAAAATCTACGATGAATTTTACCCCCTTTCACTTCTCGTTGTCCCTCCTTGGTGAAAACTGCTAGCGGAATGGACATATTTACATTGTAATAGCCGTAAGGCAAATGACGCGATCATGATCAAATTTCGCTCACGTTGCCGCAGTCGCACAAACTCTAAGCACGTATGCGCAGACAACCTTGAAGGTGTGTTATGGCGAACCTGTAGATACTTTTTGACTCGTCCTCATACATGAAAGTATAAAATAATACATAAGAAGATAATTACATACAGAAACTTATTAAATTATAAATAAATATTTTGCACCAATATATACAAACATGATTTCAAGAAAAGGTGTCATGTAAAAGCTTTTTATAACTTTTCGTATTCTTCAGAGCCACTTTTCAGGGAATTTCAGGTTTTGGATATAAGACAAATATATACGCTGAATACACTAATTAGCTTTCATAGGAAAATAAGCGCTCCATCTGTGAGGACTGAAAGATATTATCCCACAAGAGCAAATAATCTTAAAATAGTTCCAAGAATGTAAACTACTTTTGATCAAAGATATTCACCTTTCAAGCTCTCAGAATATACAATCAAATTAGAACTTTAACTGATGACTTTAGCTTTTAAAGGAGATGTTTCAAATTGGTTGTTGAAATTAGGAAGAGCAGATACTGAGAGTAAACTGTTTTGTATAATGAAATAATTCTAATAACTACATTTTGTGTGTTTTGATCTTGCATATATGTGCTTACATTCTACATATTGTATTGCACACTGGTATTTTTTTTTCTCTCTTTCTATATATATATTTTATATATTCACGTTTATTTATATTGTATGTTACATATTCTATTTATATGATTGTGTTTTGCTTTCAATATGTTTTGGTTTTGTGAAATGTAATTTGCCCTAAAACAAGCTTGCCTAGTTGGGCAATGCATTTTAAAATATATGTAACTAACTGTCTTTTTTTTGTATCTGTACAAACGTTATATATGTCTAAATAAATATTTTTAAAAAATAATAATAATAACTTAGTAATGAATTGAATAAAATGTTCAACTCATATACAATCAGATTAATGAACGCAATATTACTGTAGTAGGCATCTAGTCTGAATATGTTATGCTTCCTTAATGATCCAGTACTTCTGTGACACTTTACTATACAGATTAGTGACTTTCTAGGGAGAAGAGCCAAATATTAAATTAATTAATTAAGTCTTGGGTTACTTATAAAAATAGAAATTATGGGCTTTAGTAGCTACTCATAAAACAAGAAAAGCTAAATTATTAAACACTAATAAAACCCTTTTTGAGATTTGTAAAGTTTACTTTGTCAGAACAGTGATCTTACATAGCTTTCGAAAGCTTTGCTAAATCTGTCAAGTTGTTTAATTTTAGGCATTTTACATTTGTAAATTATCGTCGGTTAATTTGCCTCTTAACTTATTTTTTATTTGATTCATGGAAGAGAATGTTTGTTCTCATAAATAGGTGAGCCAAAAATTGTGAGAATGGAAAATGCTAGTTCTTTTTTTGTGTCATATGTTGCAGGCAAACTGTTTGGGACATATAATTACTTATTTATTCTTGAACGTAAATAATGTACTGTCCCTTTCCCCCTCCCCTCCCTCTCCACACCCGGCTCGCCACGCACCAGTCGAAAGGCGACCTTGAAACGGTGCGAATTACCACAAATTATTGTGAATCGGAGTATAGTATTAAATTAGACGTCGCGTCTAATACAGTGCATTCTAAAGAACTAGGACCCCTGTACGAAGATAGTGATAAATATAAATTTACAGTCCACCTTGGAGGTGTCAGAAGAACTGGATTGTGGTAAGTGCAAACCTCCTTCCGATTATCCTGTTTTTTCCGGCATCTATGCTTTTACGCAACACAAACTATGTATCAAATATGATTGTATATGAAAATATGAGTTGAAGAGTCATAAATATTTATGAAAAGAACCGCATGTGGTACGCGAGCCGCTATCTGCCGACCCCTGGGCCAGACCATTAACAATCTTGTACATAAACATCGGATCAGCAATATTGCGCTCCATATTGAGACATTTTGTATACAACATAATAAGGACATCAGATTGAAGGCCATACTCTAATACGATGCGAACTAAGGACATAAATAGCAATCTATAACTTTGAATATTTCTAAATGCAGTAGTAATAATAGTCATGAGATCAGAATTATGAACGAGAAGGCAAAATAGATCAAAGTAACGTTGGGATGACGAAATTCCAATATGCAAATAATTTAAGTACTTAACTCAACAAGTTACATAAATTATATTAAAACAAAACACCACGTTGGAAGATAATTCAAAACTGTGAATTGCAGTCGTCTAATGAAAACTTTTGGATAAATAATCAATTTAAGATAAAAGTTTTGAGCCGACATGGCTTAATTGCTTTTGGCTTCTAATATTTGCGCGATGTTTTCTGCCTGCTTGTTGACGACACGATACGGAGAAGTTACAATTTTGATTAAATTCTACCGAAAAACTTTGTCCTGTTACTCCTCATCAGCTGCCAACACGCTAAAAGTATTCGTCTCTAACCGACAAACAGTTGATGCTTAAGAGATAATGTACATTACTCTTCGTGAATAAAATATAGTGTAGCAAAATTGAAAACTAAACTCTAACGCCAAACCTCAAACGTAATATTAATAACAGCATTCGGAGATGGTTGAAAATATATTACGCATAAGTATTTCCGCGTGGCATTATGAACTAGATTAATATGCAATCTTTTTTTTTCTTCTTTGAGTACTATCTATTCCGAAGGGACCTAACTTATCCAGGAACCGAGATATCATGGGAGTTGTGCACTCTCGCTTCGATTCCACTCAGCAAAGCAGCGCTGTTCCGTTAGTTAAATTATACCTTGTGGCTTTTCTTCACAGTTTAAACTTTTCTGTTACTATCTATCTTACTAGTACTATCCATTATGGATAGCACTTTAATAGCTATTCGGACATAGCTAGGCTTCAGATTTAAATGGCTTTTTTTTAAATAGAGGTACATCAATATTCTAACTATTTTAAAACTAAGCTAAACACTTGTGCTAATGATAATGAACGATGCTCGAACCCTCGACCGCTAGATCACTAGGCGAGTATCCATTAATCGTCTGGTCGAACTATTATCTAAGACTTTTAAGTCATAAGAGTCTCCTTCTGCTAGAACTTCGTCGATCACTGATTTCTCATTTTATGACATGACTCATTAGATTGTTATTCTTCATTATTTTTAGTACGGTTCATTTCAAGTGTTCTCTTTAGCTTTGTAGAGAGTCGAAACAAGGATCCAGAAAAATAAAAGGAAGGAATAAGCTCAACGCAGTCATATACTGCATATACCATGGAGTGCGAAATGAACGAATGTCTCCTTCTATAAGCAGAAAAATAATTATTTCATACTTTAGGCATGTCGATTAAAATAAGAAGTAGAGATGACCTTGAGAAATTGGCGAGAAGTCGATCTCAATCAAGAAGTATGTACAGGGACTGAAGGCGATTGGTCGATCTCCAATAAGATAGACAGACTAAGTCTAAGTAAAGTCTAAGACTAAGTAAACAAGGCCCAAAATCGCGATGAGTGGAGACAAGCAAGTAATGCTGTAGATGCAGAATACAAGACCATGATGCTCAGTCATGAACCGATAGGAGTGGATGAGTATGAGATGATTATTTAGAACACAGGTCTGTGATATTTTAAATACTAATTAAATGTATCGATCTAACAATCTATTTTTATGTAATATTTAAACTATTATATTGAATTGTTATATTAAAAATATACTGTTATATTTCAATTAAATAAATTATTATTTTTATGTAAAATCCCACAAGGGCGTTGATTGAAATAAATAAATAATTTTTCAATAAAATTTTACATAGTGATTATAATAAACTTATAGGTCGATAATTTTAGCAATGCTATTATTTTTACGGGTTTTTTTATTGATGAATTTTAGCTATTTTCCAGGCCGTTGGATAATAATACCCGAGCGATAAGCACCCATTAAATATTTTTCCGAAACATATTAATGTTTTGAAAGGTAAGCGTTTGATTATAGTGTTTTCTATCGAATCAAGTACCGGAGCTTACCTATTTTATAACGAAAATTTTTACGAAGAGCGTGTGAGACTATATTTTGTGTCGGTTTATAAATAAAATTTTGAGTTAATATCTGCAATTCCAGGATGGTTTCAACAGTTACTGAAATATTTAAAAAAAAAATCGTACTATTAAATGACAAACTAATAAATTAAATACGTTAACTGACGTTTCATGTTTTTAATAAATAAATCATTAGCGATCAATTGTAGAATCAGTGAACTTTAAAATCGACGAATTACGGGTCGGTAAATTTTCCATTCGAAAAATTTACCGGTCGGTGTATTGTTGTATATTTTTCTAGAACTGGCTTCATTTCTTACTCATAAATATCATAAATCCAACTTATTTTTAGACTCCGTCTGTACACTCACATTTCGAATGGTTCAACCTTTTTGACACCGCTTTAGTCTGGGGTCCAACTTTGCGCACCATATAGAAAGACTGAAATAATATAAGGCTGTACAATTGACCTTTAAGCAGAAAATATATTAAAATGTAATGATATTTATTTATAAAATCCTCACTAACAAAATATCTAAATATATATGCAAATTAACATGAACACGAACATTATACAAGAGGAAAGGAGAGATTGAGACTAAGGCTAAATCTCAGAAATAGATGATGTACAGTGCGATGAAGATTTTTAATGAAATGCCATGAAACATAAGAAAGGGGAAGAAAATATATAGATTCAAAATGAAACTAAAAAAATATGTGAAAGTTAAATTGTAGTAAAAATAAATGATCTTGATCTTGTATAAACAGAGTGACCCAAAAGTAACAATACCATTTAAAATTCAAATAACTTTGTACAATTATTATTTTTTTTTAATTTGATTTCATCATTAATTATGGAGAAATTCACGACTGAGCAACGTGTTAAAATAATCGAAATCTATATACAAAACAAATGATCAATAGTGCTAACGCAAAGAGCCTACACTCGTCATTTTGGGGTCAGAAAATCACAACTATACTTCGTTTATTCCGTCGGTTTCAAATTCAGGGGTCTGTGAGTGATGTAACAGGTGCTGGGAGGCCACGTTCAGGGAGGTCACAGGACAACATTCAGCGTGTACGCCGAAGCATTGAAGAAGAGCCTTCAATGTCAACTCGAAGTCAGTCTCAGCAGTTGTAGATGTCCCGAACCTCGCTCCAGAGGATACAATGGATGCTGCATGTTTATCCGTATAAGATACAGTTAGTGCAGGAACTGAAGCCAGCAGATTAAAACAACTTTTTGAGAGAAGGATAATTTAAATAATAAGGACACGCTCACCTGACTTAACTACTCCAGACTTTTTCCTGTGGAAGTATTTGAAAGATAAAGTATACCGTAACAGTCCTTGAACCATTCAGCAATTGAAGGCTGTAACAGGTGATGATTCACGCCTTAGAAATAGCGCATCAGTGTGAAGAGCAAAATGGTGGTTATTTAAAGGATATAATTTTCAAAACTAAATAAAATTTATTTTCAAGAAGTGTGTTTTCTGTTAATGAAAGAATAAAAGTGAATTATTTAGAAATAAAATAGGTATTCCATTTTAAAATGGTGTTGTGAATTTTGGACTACCCTGTATTAGAGCATATATAAAAATGCTTGTATACTGTATGCGCTATATTAAGAATAAATAAATTTAATTCAAAGTACTACATCAAGGTCGTGATTACAAAAAGCCTTTTTTATTTGAAAGATCTTGCTCTCTTAGCGCATTAGTTTATTCTTAATATCTCACTTAAGATGGCGGGGTATACGCTCAATTTGGAAAAGCTATTTAAGATGTTTATCTATTTTAATTTAGGCACCCATAAAGAGATAACAACAATGGCGATCAAAACATATAAGTCAGAGATCACCGATTGCGATTGTGAGCCTTACGAATAATAAGTTACCAACGTAGACATGACACTCCAAAATACATCCTATTATATAATTGCTCTACGTTGCATCCTCCATCACGTTAGTGTTTTTGCCAGTAAGAAAAATATCAATGTAGCGAATATGTCAAACGTGTATATATATATATTTTTTTTCTAACAATACTTTGTACTACACACACGTTGAGTTATTTTCACCAATATAATGATAACTAAACTAAATACAGTATTGAAGTCTATTCGGGCAATGGGGTGAGGCTTGAGAAGAGGAGGGAGGTTTCGGACGTTAACGGAAATATAGACAATAAAAGCGAAGTGTTAGGGAATGTTATGTTGTTAATTAGCGTTTTCTCCGAATTTAAATTCCTTTTGTATTTCAACGGTATTCAAATTGTTCATTATTAATCTTTTATAAGGTACCGAGTGAAGAAGTTTTAGTCTATAACTATCGAAAGAGTGATGTTTTTAATATATCTTTTATATATTCAATAACAGTACGAAAATATATATTCAATTTGAAATGAAGTGAACATTGACTGCATTACGAGTAAGAAAAAATATATATTAGCGAAATCATATGAACTTTTCCGACTGGCTGGTTATATTTACCACCTTTCATCTTGCATAGTCAATCATCTGTCAAATATATGTCCGGAATGTCTATGTTTGTTCAATAATCATTTATTGTAAACATGATCTCAGTTTTTTCAAGAATTTAATATTATAATGTAATAATATAAGTGGAATAACGTAGAATAATGAATTAGACAATGTATAATTTAAAGTTGATACGCAATAACACCGTTTGTATAATTTCATGTAAAGCAATATAATATAATAAGAAATTTGAGTCATCTACTTCTAACGCCAAGTGAAAGGTTTTCGAACTACGTTGATGACGTAAAGTTGTTGGTACCCCAGCCCCTTTGTTAATATACAGTGTGCGCCTGTCTATATACAGAGTTCGTTTACCGACCAATTCTTTTTACGACCAGGTCGGTGGAACGGGACCTAATCGTTAAGTGAGCACTGACTGTACAAGAATTCTTCAGCATAAGTAAAAAGTACTCTCAGCAGAATGTTGGGCCATTAAAGAGGCCTTGGACATCTGCGTACTCCGGAACGTAGATAAGACTGTTATATTTTCCGACTCGCAAGCAGCTCTTGAATCTCTCTCTGCTAATATGAAAGTTTGGCTGGACATTGAGATAATCTGTTTCAGCAGAAGATGTTTATTTAATTTGTAAGCAATAATAAACAGGTGTCATTCGTTTAGATTTCTGCATATAAGAGAATTCATGGAAATGAATGTGCTGATAAACTGACCAAGGAGGCCACTTTTTTCGGAGTTTTCCTCCATCAATTCCATATTCCGATGTATAACAGACTCAATATGGTAAAAAAACGTACGAATTCTATCTGGACTGCACAATGGATGGATCCAAATAATCATAAAGGTAATCGGCATAAAATAATTCAAAGATCTATTTCCCGCAACCCCTGGTTCTCCAAAAGGAAATTATTCAAGAGAACAATATCAAATATCTACAGAATAATTATTGGGCATTGCCAGGTAGCTTCACATTTATTCATATTGAACTTAATAGATTCCCCAATATTGACTTGTAATGTAATATTTCCTGTTCTATAATAAGTTGTACTTTTTTATATAAAATAAAGTTTTAACTTGATTAATCGTGGTGGATTGCCTATTTAAAAGTAGAAGAAGAAGAAGTAAAAGTAGAATTTACATATTACACAACAACTTTGCCGCAATGTATTAAAGTGTCATTTGACACTCGAGAACAGTCAAAATACAACCTATTTAAAATTCACAATATTTTTAAGAATGTGATCGCTATCTTAGTACGTATACTAAAATAGACCTTAACGTCCAAATAATACATGTTTTAGATATTTAGAAACACACCACCATCTGTCAAATATACATATTTACATCGTTATGTTGACAACATTGGTTCCAACATTATTAAATCAGTTACAATCAATGAAAAAAACATGACTGTTATACATGTACCACAAACGGTGGACGCTATTCGATTATCCGCATATTTATATCTCGATACATAGAATACTTAACAAATGACGTAAGGTAAAATAGTGATCGATCATACCGATCTGTTGTTAGATCATACACCTTACAAACATCGTTACAATGTTACGAAAAGCGATCAATAGACTAGCTATTATCGCTCTCGCATAGTGCGCCGACCTCTGTTATTATTCGACTCTAGCGGAAGCAATATCTGGTGTACAAAAGGTAATCAGACTGACAATTGCGAAAAAAAAATGCCAATAATAATAATATCTGCCGATAGTAATATTTTACAAGTGCTTAGAGAAATAAGACATCCCGACAAGTAATGCTTGACTTAATGGAAATAACCGAAAAGGTTTTTGGCTAGTTGGGTAATTTCATACTTTTTAAATGTACTAATATAATGTTAAATCAAGAATTCAAGCAGTAGAGACGATACATCTACGAGGAATGATAAGTTTCATAGAAATTTTACTAGCAAGACCAGGAATGTTCCTGATTTTGGTAGTAAAATCTCAGCCTAACTGAATAAAATATGCGTTGATTCTTAGAATTTCCTTCACGAAGAAGAGCATTTGGGTGCTTAAATCACACATGCGCCTAGGTAATAAGAAGTACTAGTAGCAGAAGATGGAGATGTATGGAGAAACCTGGTGTCAATTATAAGATCCCAATTTATTAAGATTCACTTTACACAACTGGTTTTTCACTAATCAGTTCTAAGCATAAACATTTTCCTTATAATTAACTTAAATATGATTTTTATGTTGCATATATTAACCGAAACATTATAGTTTTAACCCTTCCCTAGCCACGCAGTAACATAGGTCTACCGAGCCATTTTCTATAATTATGCACAATGTAAAACTTACATTTTACTTACTCCTAAAATAATCATTTGCGCTTAGAAATGACTAATGGTAAACCAATTATGTAAACGAATCATAATAAAAAATTAAAAAATTGAATTCAATACTATATACGCATGCTATCTGCGTTAAAAATACCACGTAAAAAAGATCACACATTAATTTAAATGAAGAGAGATAAAAATAAAGATCATGTTAGATGAGTCTTTTGACGAATGCGTTATAAGAATAATGTTTGAGAATAAAATGAACGTATTAAATTATTATATTTATTATTTCTTATTATATTAATAGTAACTATGACATTAACTATTTCAAAGTCATTTTCTCATTTAAAATGCTTACAAAACTCAAATTTCTTGCTGTAACACGAGTCGACAGCATGGCTGCGTGGGGTATTTTTAGCATGGTATGGTAAAGGTTAATTGGGGCGGTAGACCTGCGTTACGAGCATGGTTTTGGAAGGGTTAAAATGAAAAAGTAAGTTCAGTACCAGGCCGAACGATATCGCAGGCATTAAATGTATTATTATGGCCGCTAGCATTATCCGTGATTATAATCACTCGGCGACATTTTTCGCTGAGCTGCTTCGCGGCGATAATGAATACACGGGAAACTAACTATTGATTCAAGTTTTTCATTAAAATACAGGTTTTCGTAATCAAACGTGCTAACATAAATACAGTGGCTTGATATCACACGACCGTGAATGTTTAACGATACGAAAAACTATAAACATTTATACGGTCGGTGAAAGTACATTATGTATTAAATTAATTTATGTTATATTTGTAAATTAAAAATATTTAACGACTGAGTGGTAATAAGTGGTGAAATTATATAATCAGTGGCGTGCAGTAGACACAGTGTTAGGTTATGCTGTTACTTACGATGCTAACTAAATATACAGGTAGGTATCAAAAATATGCAAAAAAAAAAAAAATTTGAGAATAATTCTATCAATTTTAATTTAGTATACAATTGTAAATTTACTACATTAAAAATGGCAAGTTCTTTTATTGCTCGGTACTCTGCTTTTGATTTGGTTTAAAATATTTTCTACGATTTAAAATGTTTCATTAACAATGTTCAAAAACAGTTATTTAAATAACTAGCTTTTCAAATTAGCATAGCTGAAACTCAATACAAAAATAACTGTATTTTGACATTTAATTAATATCCTAAAAATATATAAATTCGCCCGCTTGACAGATGATAAATTACAACCTACTAATTTTATCTACGCAAACACCGAAATATGGAATCATACACTAAGAACACAAAACGTTTAGCCTGTCGAGTAAAGCAAATACTTAGAAATGTCATTCTACGAATTTTTCAGTAAGGATTTTTCCTTTTCAAAAACAGGAGCCTTAAGCACAAATTATTTGAAAAATGCAGAAAATCTGAAAAATGACGACATAGATTTAGTAAAAATATTTAGTTCAGTAGAGTTATTATAAGGATTGAAAAACAAGTTAGGTTCATTCAAAACCTAAATGCTAGTAAATCGCGGAGCAAAATGAACATGAAGTTGTTACAAATGGTTCGCAAATAACTCACGGCTACATAAGTCGTCGTTACGTCATAGACAAGGTTACGCTAATCCGGGTAATAACGGCTAGAATTTTATAGGGTATTTTAATTGTATAAAGAATATTTTATTTTATTTCCTAGATTTTTTAGTAATGCACAGCTTTTTTGCTTGTATGCAGTGCACGCTCTTGTATATAATATAAGACAAGTATAATATCAAATACAAATGTATTACATATTACATAAAAAGAGAAGAAGAATAAAAGTTTTCACATTGCTGGAAGATATATATATATAAAGTATTGTATACCTAGGTTGCTATATTAATGAAATATGGGATCATTCCGTTGAAATCAAATGCTGCAATGAGCAGGTACGTGCAACCTTTATCCGCATTAAAAAAATATTCTGCAGTCATGATGTCAACCTTAGATTACGAATGAGATTGGTCAGATGTTCTCGATTTTATATTATGGAATGGAAGCATGAACACTTACCAAGGAAATGATAAAGCGACTTGAAGCATCTGAGATGTTAATCTAGAGAATAATGCTCAAAATAAGCTAGATTACGAATAAATATGTTATGGTTGGGATGAATTAAGAAAAATAAGTATTTTAGAAAATAAAAAATCGTAAATTTCAATATATCGGACATGTGAAGTACGAGATCTTACACCTTATGATGCAGGGAAATATTACTGGATAAAGAGAACATCACTGAGAACTGTAGAACCTGAGGCGATGGTTTGGCCAGTCTGCTGAAGAATTTTTCCGGGCCGCATTAAGCAAAGTGATTATAGCCAACGTCCATTGAACCAATAACCACAAGAAGAAGAAGAAGTAGAAAAAGAAAATAAAATAACAAATTAACAGTGTATTAATGTGAAAACATTAAAACTAACTACAGGATAAAATGCTACACTATTCTGTCTTGGCACACATTTCTTACCTCTTTCACTTCCATACATCTTCTTATACACGCTTCTCGGTTATTCTATTCAGGCTTTTGACAGGATTATTTTTCAATATTTTGTTTATCTGATCATACCAAGTCTTTTGCAGACGTTCTCTGTTCCTATTGCCTTCAACACGTGCCTCATATAATTTATTTAGCATCCTCTCCTCGCTCATACGTTCCACATGACCAAGCTTGATTCTTCCGACTACGCTACAAATAATCGTTCCTAATTATTAGTCAATTATTACAAATAAATATCTGTTGCAATGAAAACATGTTAGCTGCAAAAATATATTTCAATTCCTCATGTAAATTGCTTAACACGTTTTGTCATCTTAATTTTGCTGAACGCACAATTACGAACGTTACATTTACACGAAAGCAAAGGCGTGGCTCAGCGTAGAATATTAGTATTTTAAGAGCAAAACTATATTTGCGGTCGACTCTATCTACCGACCTTGGCAATCCGTGTCACATTTGGTGAGCATATCTTTACATATATTAATAGGTATTTATATAAGGTCAGTACCATTCTTGTGTTATGGTAATTCCATCCGTATTCACGATGCAAATATTAATGATATAATATGTTGATTTCTGCGCTCCGTAGACTTTATGATAAATAATTAATTATGTAAGCTTTACAAATCAAGGTTAACTATGATGATATGGTTTATTTCTTTACAACTGTTTCACACTTAATTATGCTTTGAATGTTCGTTTAATAGAGTTTTAGAGTTTTCCAGTATATTATTATTTCATAAAATAAATATCTGATATCTCACAGAGACGAAGCTATTTTATTATATTTTAAAGGAATGATATATAGAAATATGGGGGGTAATTACAAGGCTTACGGCCTGTATTCGGCTGGCTTAAGTGATCACTTTATATATATCCTCAATATCCATATTTATAACATTTTTGAAAATTCTATATATGCTATTACATGGAGTCGCTTCGAGTACCACTACAACATCGCCATCTATCGACCAATTTTGATAATTCATTTTTTCCTTGAAACAGAATGTTATATGTGAACTCAAAGAGAATCTGATATTTGTTGAAAATTATTTAAAGCAATATTCTTTATCTGTAAAATGTGGTCTTGAACATACTCAAACATTATTATTTCCGCTGTATTTAAACCTTCATTTTTCCATTGTAATTACAACATTTTTCTAGCATGCATATAAACGTTCCGGTCACCCCACCTTAGTATTTTTTTTAAATTTCATGAATATTAATGTTAATTTTCAAAGAAAACAAACACGCTGTGGCTTGACTTTAAAATGAAATAATAATAAATATTTTGTTTTAAATCACCTTATTATATACATACATTAATGTTTCCTAGTTTCGGTTAAACCCAACCTTCTTAATGATAATATAGTATATAAATCTGTATATAATAAAGCGGTTTAAAATAAAATATTATATTATTATTTAGTATTGATATAGCTTCATATATGTTATAATATAGGTATATATATTTTTAAATTATATGTGTGAAGATACAGCATTTAACAATGACAATAATATTAAGATTTTATAATCGCGATTATAACAGAGAATTTAAAATATCCGCTTTCTAGCTAGAAACAGATGTTTAAATGCTTCTAAATGATTACAAAGTTTAAACATCTACAGTGAGCAGCTAAAGTATATAAAACAATAATTAGACCAGTGATCACTTGGGGTCGAAACATTGTGTCTAATTCAAAATAAATCAGCAGTTTGGACTTAAAATACGAATACAAATGTATGGACATACACTAAAAAATGGAAATGATTCAAAATAAAACACGGAATCAAAAATTAAAGACCGCAATGGGCAGACCATGGAAGAGGTGTGAAAGGTTCGAGAACGGGAGAAAAAAGACCAGGAAAAGGAGTTGATGGAGAATAATTATGAAGAAGCCCAAATCCTGGACTGTATCATCGCAAAAGAAGAAAAATATGATAATTATATTGGGTGAAAATAATACTATAAACAATGTACTTATTTGAACTGTAATTTCATTAATTTATGCGAAATTAAATAAAAGTCGTTCGCAACACGATTTTAAAACATTTATTATACAATACAAATATTATATTCAGCACAAATATAAATACGTAGTTGATTAATGGAAATCAAAGTAAAGTAATAGTACAAAAAAATTTCAACTCAGCGTTGACCCTATATCTTTGTTAACTCTCACTAAAATGTTGTTATCTAAAGTATTGCGATTCAATTATGTAATTGCTCTTTCAATAGGGGTAGAAATAATCTGACTAGTATTGTGCACGAGTGCAGAATTCTTCAACACTCCCGAGAATCAGTCTAAAGAAGGCACATTTGAGGGATTACAAATATTGGGATATGTGCGGGTACGAGTGTATGGCCGGAGCAGGTTAGAGAACTGTACAGTTGACCGTTGACATTAGTTTAATGAGCAGTTTACAGAAATGCAGAGAAATTAGACCGTACAATAAAGATTTGTGCGAGTAGCTAACAGAGACTGTTCTCGATACTTGTGATCGGGAATATGTCGGAGAGCGGAGTGAAACTAACGAGTTGCTTCTTTAGTTGCGGGCGCATGTTATTGTGACGTCAGTACCGGGTATGTTTTTGCAGCTGTTTATTATAATAATAAAAATAAAAGAGAGAGAGCAAATTTGGTATAAGAGGCTGCGCGGTATCGCCTTATCACCGTGTGCGGAGCGTTATCGAACAGCTTCCTTTGTAGCATTAAAAAAAAATCCAACCAGGCGGCGTAAGAGTAGGACTGAAATAAAAGTCTTGAGCTTATTAAATCGGTCCTGGTAATGTAATGGGTCCGCTCTCATTGTTGGAAGCGCTGATTTTACGCACAGGTAAATGTGAGATGCGTTCAGGGTGCATCGGCGGTAATGATGGCTGTGGAAGCGATAGACCTCCACACATATTTACTTTCTAGCAAAGCATACCCAAGATGAAGTCAGAGAGGTGAAGCCAAGCCGATAAATAAATAAAATACTGGTCAACAATAATTTCTCCTGGATGCATAATACTGAAGTAATCTAATGTACGCTATTCCGACTTGCTTGATAAGAACCACCCGTGTATGATGATCAATTTCACGGAGAATACAATCGCCTAGTGAATTGACTTGCTAGTAATACGGTCATGTTACTCTTGAATATTTTCTCGCTCGCAAACTGCGCACGGCATAATAAACATGAAAATTACGAAAACATTAATTTTTTCAATTGAAAAATAAACCGTGCATAAATAATTATTAGTGGATAAAAACATACCATAAAGGATTCAAACTTACGAGAATATAGAAAGACAATGACATCAAACAAACAACTAAAATTATGTTGGCATTATTTGAACACACAATTACTGGATTTTTACCTACAAAGGCACTTTTATTAACTAAATAACAGATATATCATAGAGACGAAGCTATTTTTTTTATATTTAATGAAAAATATATGGAAGTATGGGTGAATTACAGGACTTACGACCTGTCTTCGGCTGGCTTAAGTGAAATGTATTTAAGTGTGTAGTATAATGTGTTACAAACATTTTACAGATAAAGAATATTGCTTTAAATAATTTCAAAAAAATCAGATTCTCATTGTGATGGCACATATGCTGTTTCAGGAAAAATGAATAATCATATTTGGTCCATACATGGCGATGGTGTAGTGGTACTCGAAGCGAGTCCACATATTAACATATATACCACTTTCAAAAAATTTATAGATATGGAGATTGATGGGTGAAAATGGTGAAAGTTATATTTATATAAAGCGAAGACAGGTCGTAAGCCCTGTAATTACCCCATACTTTCATATATTTTCCATTAAATATAATATAGAAAGACCTGGAAGAGTGCCACCGCGGTGCATAGATGCGTCGCATCTAGTTGAAGAAACCCTTGAGTCAGCTGTGAGAACGACCCAGGACCAACATTTGTGACGTAGACTATAACGAGCCGAGTCTCATCTAATTGAGGCCACTGTTACGAAGAGGAAAAAAAGAATAAAGGATGGTCCAAATAAAGAAACAAAACCATTTTACATTGAAATAATTATACAACGCATTTTTTAACATAAAAAATTTATAAAATTTCTAACGTAAAATTATTAATAATATAATATATATTTTATAGTTGGTGTTTTGAAAGGTTAAATCATATTCACTCATTTATCGAACTAGTGCGGTGTTGCCATGTTGTTGCCACTAATTATGACATAACTTCACTAAGCTAACATAATTAGGGAATTTAATACTTCAAAGGATTGAAGGGAGAATTTCCATTATTCATATTAATCAACTCAAATTGACTCCACCCAAAAAATATTTAATTATATTCTTATTTATAAACTTAACCCACAACAATGCACCAATTCCAAAAAACTAAAAATTGTTCGCTTATAGATTAGCTTCACTTGAAATCTCATACATAAATTAAATATATTAATTAGAAAGATATGCATATAAAATCAATTCAAAAAATATTGTTGTTGCGCCACCGGGATTCGAACCTGGATCTCTTTCCTAACCGGGTAAGGTGCATTATCTAACTATGCCACAGCGACAATATTTTTAGCGACAATTTTCAAACCTATATGTTACCTTTTTGATATTAATACATTTAATCGTTCCATTATTTGAAAGAGCCATCTACCTTATTTTTACAGAATCTCAAATACCTTTGAGTAAGCTGATAGCAGACGCCAGAATTATCAATTAACATTTATTAAATTTTGGATACATTGATACAACTATATTATTATCTCCTAATCATATATAAATGTTTATTTTCTCTCTCCGAAAAAGAGGTTCTTAATAATTCTACATATTTATAGAAAAATATTGTAAACGGAAAGGACACTGTATTTTATACAATTTTCTAAACACGATCGATATTGTGACCGCATTTTCTTAAAATATTCCGAATTGACAATATTTTTTTGATAAAATTCTTATGTTTTATGGGCATTTTTATGAATGAAATAAAGTGAGATATCCATAATATTTTTGCCGAAAAAATATCAAAGATCGGGGCCATGTATCAGATGGCAGATGACAGATGACAGATGACAGACGCATTCGCCGACTATTGTCACGATCTATCAAACGTTCAATACAATACCGATCGCCAACTTTTACAATATCGACATCCCTTACAGTTTAAATTAAATTAGTGTTGGTATTGTGGGAGAATGTTTGCGTGGGTTCTGAGAACGGTGGTTTACTTGAATGATTCAAATACTAATTAAATGTATTAATTAGAATAATTAAGATGGGATTCGAACCTGGATCTCTTTCCAATCCTATCGGACTACTCAAAGTTATTTGAAATTCCGTAAAAATAAAGTAGACGGCTTTCAAATAATGGAACGATAGATATGTTAATTTGAAAAGTGTAACATATGTTTGAAAATGTGTCATCAAAAGTACTGTATGTTGTAGCATAGTCGGTTAATGTAGCTTCCTCGGATTGGAAAGAGATCCAGATTCGAATCCCGGTAGCAACAACAATATTTTTCGATAAAATTTATTTTAAATGTATATCTTTCTAATTAATACATTTAATTAGTATTTAAAATATCACAGAGTTATATTCTGAATAATTACAATTTCACAATAAGAATGTGTTCTCTTTAATAATGAATGATTTAGTTTCGATGGTATGTAGTATGCGGATAAAATTGTAATTTATTGTTTCGCTCATACTACCATTGAAACGATGAACACGGTTCTCTTCAAAAAATGTAGTTGGCCGCTGTGGACAGCCGATCTTGCTTTCGATTAGCTAATAGGCATGCACTAGACAGGGATTTATATTACGCTGCTAACATCGATGCTGTAAAAGTGCAATGGGTTGCATTATCACTTAAGGTTATATTCATCTGAAAGAAATACACTTTTTCGAAAACACGCATTCATAAAAAGTTTACCTGTGTAGGGATGGTTAATTTCCATTCTTGAAAAATATATTCATGGGAAATTCTTCAAGTTATTATGTAAAATATTATAAACATCTTGTAATATAAAATAATACTACGTTGAAAGTGTATTAAAACGCATATGTTTCAGCTAAATACACATTTTCTCTGTTTTGCAATACTTATGTTTAAGCGAAAACATATATTCAGAACATCGCACGACGCAAGACACATAAGTTTCGCGTTTAGTTGGTATTCATTTGGGACAGATTTTGCGAAAAATTGTGTGAAACGCATGCACAGCTTCATTTGTCATTCTAAATTCTTCCACTAGATGGATCTAGTTAAAACTCTAACATACAAACTGTGAATTATTTACAAGTGAACCTACATTATAGGTATATTAAATTAATATGTAAATTGTATGTATTTCGCAAAAATTATAGTCATTTTATATAGCTATTTTGATTGTGTGGAGTGCACGCCCCTGGCAAATAGGTTTACCTAGAAGAAACTACTTCTAATAAATAAATTTGTTTTGACAGCAAAAATTTATTATACTACTCAGTGAATGACCTAAATTCTTCAACCTTTAACCTTTTTGGGTACAAATCAGGCGTTTGAAATATATATAAAATAACTTTTAATCAGAATTGAAAATAACCAATGCTTACAAAATAATGAGATATAACGGATAAAGTTAAAGACAAACTGTCAAGTACAGTCAAACAAACTGTCAATTTGTCGAGTAAGTTGACGAACTGTCAAATGCTCAACCATATATATAGTTTGGTTTAGAAGGAATGCGTAAGTACTACTAACAAATCAATACAATGTAACAAATATTTTTTACATACAAAAGTTTATTCAGGGAAATCTGTCACGAAAACTGCATTAGAAATAGCGCGTTATAAAATGTTGTAATATTTTTGTTGTGTTCTCACTTTAATCTTGTGCTTAATTATCACCCTTACTGGCCAAAACCTTTTTAAAATCAACAAGATTTTGGGAGCGCCGAGTATTGATAACGGTATCTCTCACACGCTGAGCTAGCATCTTAGCTATTCTTCCATTAAACGGTGGTGTCAAATTGTAGTATAAGTAGAAAATGCTTCTTTTTTTTAAATTTAAGACATTTATTTATGTAACACTATTCATGATAACACTATTTTTTACATTATTTAATGGTTACCCCTGATGGTATAAATACAACTCCGGCGCCAAATTGTCATTTTTTTAAATGAATACTTGGTTATCTACGTACCACGTACTATTGATGGTTAAATCGTTATTTAAACCGTTATTGTGACTGTGATTGTATTCGATTGTAACGATGATTGGTAATTGATTATTGGTATATTAGAAACTAAACCTCCAACAATCGAATCTCAGTTACCAATCATGGCCACAATCATAGTCACGTAACAGTTTACCATCATGACTAGATACGCAAGTATAGAATATAGAAGTGCTTGTTTGTCTCTCACTTACCTAGTGATTTGTGGTCGGGGGTTTGAGTCTCATCCCGGGAGACCACCAAGTTACTGCTATTTCCGTAGCACAAATTCTTAGCTTAATTTTAAAATATTAATATTGACGTGACATGTACGCATCTCTATTTTTAATACAACAAAATAAAGAATGAATAAAACACCCAATATAATAAAATATTGTGATGTATCTAAATTGATGCTGGGTAGAGAGGAGGAGGGGACCAAGTAATCATTCATTATTTTTGACAATGTATGGTTTATATGCTATTGACGGTAATATATTGAGTGTACCCGTAAAGACCCCATAACTTTATAAGTGAACACATCTGTGGTCTCATAATAACTTTCGAAGATACAAAAATACCTAGTATATTTTAGAAATCAAAACTTTAGAAGTTTTAATCTATATAATAAAATACTCGGAAAAAAAACATTTTAAATTCGCCCTGTACTATTATGAAATAAAACAGCTGTGACATTAAAATGCCACTTTCAATAATAATTAATCTTTTTTGCGTTTTTTATGAAAATGTATTTTTTTATGATTAATTTATATTAGAAGTTGTTCACTAGATAAGACTTTTTTAAACTATTACTTATATAGGACCTTTACACTAATTTACAACTAAAAAACGCCATTAAATTCATTTTCCGCGTTCCACAAAATTGCCTAAATGTGGATTTTTTTTTTACTTAAACGAAATATGTTTTCTTATAATCTTGAAACCAAGATTACGGAGACAAATTTGAGCTAAAACAAATTAATATAGTTTTATATAATCAAGTTATATATTAGTTTTAGTGAAAACAAATGGTTTTAATAAAATCTTGTATTTACTCACATGCTTTGTGGCTTCAGCTATTATTTAAAGTCAATATTTGTATCAAAAATATAATCATTTATTACTTAATACTATTATATCGATCCCATCAATGTGTATTTTATGTTTTTTTTTTGCTTCAATCCAATAGTCCCGTCCCGAGCAGCATGATAGATGTCAAGTTCCCACTCTCGCAATTTTCGTTAACAATGTCTAAAATATACGTTTTTACGCATATTTTAGCCACAGTAAGAACTGGTGTCCAACATGCGTTACAAATTTCGTATATTTTATGATTTTTCACTGATTCAAGGGAAAACGACGTTTCCTTGAATAAAGTAAACATTTTATGTACGTTATGTTGTATGTAAGTCGCAATTGAATATTCCATATATATGTATGTAACACCGTTATCTTTTAAACATAACAAATACTACGTAATTATGAAACAAACAGCTCACAAAACGGCAACGTAGTGTTTTAAATCGATACTATCGATACAAAATCACCAAATGCATCTGACATGATAATTTTTAATGTAAAATATTGTGTTGTGTCAATATGTAGGTACCTTGAGTGATTTAAAAATATTTTCATATATATAAACTAGGTATGAAGGTACTTACTTCAATATATTATTTAATTTTCGATGGATTAATTCAAATGCAATACATATTTATGTTTACTTCCGATATTCTTTCTAAATGCCTTAATTATTTTCTAACTCAAAGATACAAAAATTTCAGGGTAGCAATTTATTATACCATTTTAAAATAACTATTTTCCTTCTAAATTTATTCGAGTGTTTTGGGTAATATTTGTTTCGAGGAGCTTACGAGATTGTCTAAAAAAATGTGTGGATTAGGAAACAGCTAATGTTAGGGGAAGAATTCGTCAGCCCCACAGCACGACGTGGTATATATATGTATATTCTATACATAGATATTGTATAAAACTCGCTGACTAGGTTTTTTTTTACATCACATGGGGGGGGGGCAATCAATCCTTCCCGCAAAGGAAGAGACCCTAATTTAAATCCCGAAATAACTAAAATATTTTTTCAATAAATTAAGTTTATCTGTATGCATATTTTTCTAATTGATGCATTTAATTCTATCGCAGAACTATGTTCTTAATGTGTTATTTTTAAGAATAAATTGTATTTGTCAGAATTTTTCCTGAAAATCTTTTATACATATTTGGGTGTTAAGTTATATGAATGGTTGGTGTAGATACTTATTGTGACAGAGGTAGACAAGGAAGAATACAGAGATAGAACAGAGACAATACAGAAGTTAAGCGTGTTAAAGTAGAGAAGCTAGTCGCCGGCGCTTGGTCAGGCCGGGCGAGACTGAGCGATCGGGCCAGACCTACTACTACCGGACTGGCGGCAGCTGGCAGCACTATCGCTAGCGTCGACGCCGACTGGAAACGGCGTAAGTTTGAACCGATGTCCCCTACACATATTATATGTCGTACACATTGAATAAAAATTATTATTTTTTATGAAACATTTCTTACATAAATATTCTTAAATACCTTAAATTTAAATAATTAATTTTCAGTCAGGTACTTTTTGAAATCTTTTTATTTTTACTGTTTCCGATGTAAGTTTGTAGAACTCCATAATCACATATGTGAAAATAAAACTTTTTATTTTATTTGTTTATTTAATTTACTCGAGACGCATTTCGCCTTGTAAGAGCATTATCAATCTAACAATTTAACTCAACAACTCGTATCTATAGTGACGGATAGCTATACAATTTTATTTGTATGAGATGAAAAGGGACAACATTATTCAAATCCTTATATTTCGAACACTGGTTCTATTATTCTACTCGTTTAATTTACTTGAGATGCGTTTCGCCTTGTAAGGGCATTATCAATCTAACAGTTTAACTCAACAACTTTCATTTATATCTATAGTATGGGACAGCTATTCAATTGTATTTGCATGAGATGAAAAGGGACAACATTATTACGATCTGTTCGGCGAAGGAAAGATTTGCGAAAGAGCATGCCGGAAGTGGTTTGTTCAGGAATTCAGGAAAGGGTCGATCTTTAGATTTTGATGACCAGACCCTTCTGGCGGCTGTGGAAGAGGACGAAAATTGCACAACTTCACCATCTGACCTGACCTGACCTTCAATATCTATCAGTCCACAATTACGGTGACTACGCCTCCGAATGATAATTGTCCATAATATGCTTTGAGTTTTATTACATTTTTGGTTATGTTACAATATATATAAAATATTTAAAACGGCGGATAATTACGCATCAACCTAATAGTATAAAAAAATTATAGAAAAGATTTGTCCAAAACAATTTTCAAGATATGTATAAATAATGTTTTAATTTTACCTGGAATTACGTATAATGTATAATACGTACTGAGACACATCCAATGTTATTATTCGATAAACCGTCGGTAGCAGTCGGTTTAAGAGAATTAGTCGGATAAAAATGTCGACAGAGGCTAGGCAACCTTACAACAGCTGACCGCGAGCTGAGGATTCCTCCTCGCGGCTGGTGCCGTGCACGTGGATTAGGGGCTCATGATTACATCACGCGTGTACTTCATGAAAACCTTCGCTACAAACAATGTTTAGATTAAAAACCTTTAATGATAAATATACTTCAATGAAAAACCTTAACATATCTATGTTTTGCAAGTAAGTCACAATTCTCTGGTGCTACTGCGCTTAAAGCATCTTCTTTCGTTACTCGTAGACTGTATACTATATCATTATCAAAAAATATTCACCGATACAGCACCGATATTGGCATTTTTTTATAAGTCGAGCCTTTATTATTTATATAGTATTATTTTTAATACAAATTAAATGTATTAATTAGAAAAATATACATATAAAATTAATTCTATCGAAAAATATTGTTAATGCTAACGGGATTTGAACCTGGATCTATACCAATCCAGAGAACGTGAAATATACCTTTGAGAAATCCGATAGGAAATTTTAAATAATTTAAAATTGATTTTATATACACATCTTTTTAATTAATACATTACATTTGTATTAAAAATATCACAGACCTATGTTCTGAATAACTACAACTGCATAATAAGAATGTATTCTCCTTAATAATGAGTATTATTTGTTAAATAGAACATAGTTTCAAATACTAATTAAATGTATTAATTATAAAGATATACATATATAAAATCAATTTTATCGAAAAATATTGTTGTTGCGCTACCGGGATTCGAACCTGGATCTCTTTTCTTAATCCGGGAAAGGTGCATTACCAAATATGCTACAGCGTCAGTATCTTTCGTGACAAATTTTCGAACCTATATGTTACACTTTTTTCAGATTAATACACCTGTCGTTCCATTATTTGAAAGCCATAATAAACTTAAACGAAATAACATTTTGAGATTCCGTAAAAACAATGTAGATGGCTTTCAAATAACTCTTCTAAAAAAATAAATGTAATAAATATAACGCAATGGGGTTCAAAAAAATTCTAACTAAAATTTTTATTTCCACCAAATGCCATTAATTTTTGATCAAATGATAACATTAAATTCGTTATTTTAACAAGTACACAACTCATAAAAAATACTTCAGCGACAAATTAGTTTCAGAAATGTGCTCCAAAAACTTATTTCATCGCGATAGTAAGCTACAGCTTTCAAAATTGAGAAAAACCCGATCGCTTAAGACGCTCTTCACAAAACTGATAAGAAATTCAACATTTAGTATGAACTTTTAAAAAATTAATTTTTAGAAAAATTAATTAATTAATAAAATAAAACACAACGTTGTTTATTTCACACTACACTTTAAATAAAATTAAAACGCTTACTGCATCATCTTCGGTAATAAATTAAAAAATAGTTTATGACTGAAGATGACGCAGTAAACGTCGAAAACGTTTTGATTTTTAATTTAAGTGTAGTGTGAAGTAAACAACGTTTTGTTTTATTATATTACTTTTTTTTTCTTAAAGTTAATTACAATGGACTTCTACAAAGTTAACCATAAAAAAATATATATTTAGAAATATTATTTCGTATGAGATTAATTTCTTAAAGGGGTCACTACCGAGGACCATTTACGTTGAAAAGTAAGACCCATTTTCTCAACAACCGATATTCCGATTTCAATTAAATTTTGCACACTTCTAATTTAGTATTAAATAAGTTAATTTAACTAAGGGTTTAAAAAAATTAATTCAAATATAAGCTGTAGCAGCTTTCAAATTTTGATATGTTTTTCCTGTTTGATAAAAGGCGGTAATTGAACAGCTGATTTGTTTGACATTTTCTTAGTCAGGAATGCATCAGTGAGGTCATGGACTTTTAAAAAAAATGCCTTAATATCTTTTATGGTTTCCAAAATAATGGGACTAATGCATAAAAAAGAAAACTTTTCAGGAGAGCCGTAAAACTAAAAAGTACCACTGTTTGGGGGATAGTGATTCCAAGGGGCTTTCGAAAGTAATCAAACAAAAACCTTATGGAGATGAACTTTTGGTTCAGAAGTTAGAGCGCATAGAGCACATCCAGAAGAGAATAGGCTCTAGGTTGAGAAAATTGTAAACATCCTACACTTCATAAAAAACTCGATGTGGCGATTAAAATTTCAAGCAATTTTATTTATCGTGGATTGAATTTTCATGAACAAAAAAAGTTTAGAATAATATAATAAAAAAAAAATTAAAAAGATTTTTTTTTCATTTTTCTCAGTAGTGACCCCCTTAAGGCTAATTTAATTATTATTTTCTCAAATTTACGGTACGTGTACTCAGTGGCGTAACTACTAGAATATGATGCGTCGGGACCTAAGCTGGATAGGTGCCCAAAATGTTTAGATACATTTGCGAGTATCGATATTTTTCGCAGCGCTAATCTGGATTAATATTTAAAAATTGATTTTTTTAAATTTAAACTCGCATTTATTATAAAAAAACACGCGAATTATTCGAATATTATCGATACATACAATGATACTCCGCTAATATATCGGAGAAGAGATCAAACCATCACCACAAAAAAAAAATTGCTGTAAATATAGAAATTATAAATATGAATTAAATATATTAATTAGAAATATGTACATGCCCGGTGGCGCAACAATAGTATTTTTCGATAAAATTCGATTTTATATGTATATCTTTCTAATTAATATATTTAATTCATATTTAAAACATCACAGACTTATGTTCTGAATGGTTACAACTTCACAATAAGAATGTGTCCTCCTAATAAAGAAATTATATTTTTCAGTTGGGAGTACAACTAACTTGTAGGAAACAAGACCTTACTATTTAATGGATAAGCCGCGTAGTAATAATATTTGTATATCTAATTTACAATAAATATTGAGATGATTCTTCCGTTTTGCCATTTTTCTCCAATTATTTTGGATACACCACTGCGTGTATCACTTGCAAATGAAAATCATTGACTTACTTACTTAACATCGCTCTGTTTCTCCGCGAGGGTAGGCAGAGAGGATAGAGCGCCACACTCCTCTGTCCTGATACACAATTCTCGCCTCATCCACATTCATACAACTTCTCATACAAGCTTGCCGATTGTTGAGGCTTCCAACAGAATCATCTTCCATTATCTGGTTTACCTGATCATGCCAAGTCTTTCGCGGACGTACTCTATTTGTGGTGCCATCAATACTTGCGTCATATATCTTTCTTACCATTCTCTCCTCATTCATGTTTAACTCAAGTCAAACTCATTTAAATGTTATTAATATACGTTTAGAATTAGCATCAGACTGGATATAACATATATAATATACTTTACAAGAACGGTAATAGAACACTTCTCTTCTAGACATGAGATTTCTCTTTTCGGGGATAAATATAGTTTCAAATTCAAACTTATTTAATCTTTTCTTATAAAAAAAAATTCAATTTGATGAAAGAAAAATATAAATATATTGTATAATATAATATGGTACATTGGGTGTGTCAAAAATGCGTATTAAAATAATTATTAAATGATTGTAATGTAATAGTAAAGGAAGAGGTTTGTATTGATTTTTGTACATTATACATGCTACAGTATATTTATTACCTCACAATAAAATGCGAACCCTAAAACTGTATAAAATATATTTCATTATATATGTATTGTCAAAAATTTGTAAAGTCATTTATTATATTCGAGAAGAAGAAAAAACAAAATGTACAACTTTCTTGTGATTACGCTGTATTCCTAGAACGAGAAAGATGACGAGGCAATCAGGGGATAAGCGGTACCCGAAATAACACGAAAGTCGGTCAGAAAAGGCATCGAAGCACAAACAGAGAAAATAAAGGATTCGATTGATAAACCCTTAAGTCCGGCGAAGTAAAACGCTTTATTTCATATTTGTAATAATAGAAGCAGAATCATAATAAAACCAAATATTTTTATGTAAAACGAATTTAGTGTTTAAAAAAATGACAAATTCCGGCCTAACCTAGTGGTAAAATTTAATTAAAACACTTTTTTGCTATATTTAAATATGTCTAAGAACACACTGGTTTTTCACCTACAGAAGCACTGTTATTAAACAAATAATAGATATCTAAATTGAGAGATATGGAAGTATGGCTAATTACAGGGCTTACGACTTGTTTTCGGCTAGCTTAAGTGATCACTTTATATAAATGTAACGTTCACCATTCTCACCCATTAATCAATCTCCATATCTATTAAATGTTTGTAAGTTATATACGTGTTAATATGTGAAAACATTTGGAGTACAGCTACACTATCGCTATCTATGGACTAAATTTGATAATCATTTACCTGAAACAGCATAGATGTCACAATGAGAATTAGTCCTGTAATTACCCATATCTCCATATATTTCCATTAAAAAACAATAAAAAATAACTTCATCTCTATGAGATATCTATTATTTGTTTATTTGTACCTTTGTTTGTAAAAATCCAGTAATCGTGTGTTCTTGGACATATTCAAATATTGCTAAAACACTTTTTAACTTTTTTCCACTGTCACTGGTTTCAGCCTATCATGGCCATCTTCAGACTGACACGTTTTTCTCTTAAGCTAGGTTATCAAGATTAAGAGAAAAATGTACCAGTCCGAAAATGGCTGTGACAGGCTGAAACCAGTAAAGGTCATAAAATAATAAATAATGGAAAAAAAAGTTTTTAAAAAGTTTTAACTAAATCATTAAAATAGAATTCCACCACGACTTAACAGTTGCAAAATTAGAAATAAGAATAATAAGAACAGTAAGCAATTCTATGACGACGCGGCTGATAGGTAATCAAAGTAATTTAAAAAGGTAAGGGTACCTTGTTTATTATCAGATGTCGGCCTAGTCGATATAAATTTGAGTCATAAAATCATAAACAGTGTACAATTCGATGACAATATGGCGGCCGATACATAATTTTCCGGAAAAAAAATTATGTTGAGCATTTTATATTAAGTATTTTTTTTATATTTAACCGATAGATAATCCGAGTAATTGAAAATGATAAGGGTGGTGGTGGATAAAGGGTAGCAATGTTTATTATCAAATGTCGGCGTAGCCAATAGAAATTTGAGTCATAAACAGTAAATAATTTAGTGACAATATGGTGGCCGGTACATTATCATGCGAAATCTTTTTATGTTAAGCATTTATTTATTTCACGTTTTGAAAGATAACAAATCTATGAAATCGCATAATTTTGTTGGAGCCGGAATATTTCATCGTGCTAACCGATTTTTCATGTTAGACTATTTTCACTGTAATTGAAAATCGTTTGTTCCATTGACTCGCGGTTTACATTCCCGGCTGTACCGAGCGCGAGACGGCGACCCGGATACGAATCGATTTTCATTTTCTTTCGCTATTTTTGCGGCTTCTTTTAACATCAAAATTACCGCGACCGAACGCGAAAACGTCCCTAAAACACGTAGCGATCGGCTATTACGTAAGAGTGATGTGACGGTTTACACCAAGTACTTTACTTCACTTGACATCGCAGTACCTACGGTCCGAAATTGTAACCTTGCTTTAAACGAGCCTTTTAAACGTGAAAATAAGAATTAAACACAAATAATAAATTCGACAGATCATTTGAAATGTTAATATTAATGAAACATTTTTTTAAATTTAAAACATATGCAGTTGAATAAAAAACCAACGATGAGTCAGGTGTGAACATTAAGACAAAAGTTTACGAACACAAACACAGCTAAACAGTAAACCCGACTATATACCGTTGTTTTAAATATTTATTGAAATTAGATAAACGGTTAATTTCATATATATGTATATAATATATACGTACGTACTGACATTCAACCATTATCACAAAGGATACATGTAATACTAATCTAACTAACATTTTGGGCTAATTTGAGTTATTGCGTGAGAAGGGTTCCAAATGCATTATTCTTTATTTCTTCCATACACACTAACGCTATTTAATAGATGTTAAAGGTAATAATAACAAGAACTGAAAGTTCCAACTGCATCAGTTATTTATTTCAATTTATGGTTCATTATTGTAAATTTACAATTTTTTATTTATTTTTAATTTCCCTCATCTCACAGTGGTCATTGATAATACTGAAAATAAATTAATACCTTAAAACTGATCATATTTGCATACTCAAAACAAAATATACATGAATATTGTCTCAAAACAGTGTCAGTGTCAAATGGAACCTTGTTATTCTGAGGAGTCGATATAATAAAGAAGCTGAACACATTTATTAAACTAAAATTATAATACAAAATATTTAATGTAGTTTTTTATATAAATAACTTAATTTACATTCCAATAGTAAAGAAATAAGAATTTAGAACTTGAGTCATGTTTTCATAAAATATTACTTGTAAAAATGAATAAGGGTTATGAGTTAGTAAATTTAAGAGAACTGTTTAAATTAAAACACATTTTATTGTATTTTTGAAATTAGTTAGGTACTAAATTAATTTTTTAAATAATTGTTATTTTTGAAAAATAGATTCTGGTAAAGAAACAATAATATATGTATTTAGTTAGTATTGACATCCTGAAGAAGAAACTTGTATTTTTCGAAACCGGTAGATGTATTTAAACTCAATAAGTGGTTAATGAAATAAAGTTATAAAATAAAAATAATTAAGTTGCAATTTCAGAACATAGTTTTATTAATATTGAAACTAATTAAAATTATCAATTAAAAAAATATACAGAATAAATCTAGTTATATATCGTAAAAATATTTGGTGACCATCGGGATGCATTTAAAAAATTATTAATAGATGTATTATTTATAAAGACTAGAATATAAGTTTTAAATTTTTCAGAAACGTAAATGTTTAAGGTGACGAGATTAAAATGTTGCCGCATTTCACATAAATTCTAAATATTTTATCTATTCGATTTTTTTTTTTTTAAATTAAACTCTTCATTTTCGTAGTATATTTAAAAAATATATATTGATGATGTTAAATATATATTATATTATGTAATAGTATATAATAAGTGGGTAGTGCGAGTAAATAGTTTTTTAAATAAGTAAAAAAAAATATCGCCGATTATATAATTATTATTTTCCTTGGAAATTCCCATCCGTTTCGCAATAACCTTTCTACGTCACGTCGTGCAATATTTGAATTTCATTCTGCCGCAGACACTCCTAACAAATTATTAAAAATTATCTAACAGTTACGCCGACTGCATGTCTCACTTTTCTCATTAAAGATGGGTGACCATGTGTGTCGGTACTTTTATCTCAAACGAATGAATATGAATTGGGCCAAGCCACGGTATTGATTCAAATATTCAGGATCACCTTCAGTTTTTCACATAACATATAAAATTGGTAAATTAGCTCACCAAACGAATTTCGAAGCAGGCAAATTGTTCTAACGCGAAAATAATGTTTAATTTTCTATATTTGACATATTCTTACTGAATTTCAAGATATAACAATAATTAACACTTAAAATGGTCTAAATACTATCGTATAATAATTATGTTTCAATGTCGCAGAGACATTGAAATAATGAATCAATTCATCATACTATAGGACATAGTTGTGATCGACAAACTGCAGAATTTAATGAAATAATTATACAATATTTTAACCACAAAATCGGCAATGTTTAGATGCACTCGGAAGAGAAAATTAATTTTATAAAATAAATAATAATTATAGTCTTACTTTGAAACAGGTTTATCAGCACATTCATTTCCGTGAGTTCTCTTACGTGCAGGAATCCAAACAAATGACACTTGTTTAAAAGCTTTATCAGTATACGCCTAAATTTTAAACAAGTAGCATTGTGAACAAAATAAGGATTTATAATTATTTTGGACTGGTTGGCTAAATAAATATCACGGTTGTAAAATAACATAATTTTATAAAAGTAACTAGATACTAACGCAGCTGTTGGATGACCAAGATAATGAATCCTTACACAACTTTCAAACATATTAAATAAATAATAATTCATAACTTATTAATATTCATAACTATTTTTATTTAGACTCACGCACGACACTGAGAATCGTGCTTTAAATTTGTAAATATTACCTCTCATCTCTCCCCAGCCATATAATCAATATTTTTATTTTTATTTAATAGTTTTATCATTTGTGCCGCATGTGAAAATGTTCAATACATACATGCATCCATTTACTAACTAGTTTTTTTTTGCAAATTTATTATATTTCTAAGAATTTAAATACAGTATTATAAACACCGAGTCCCCGAAGATAGCAATATCATGTTGTCTTTTAATCGAAGGAGGAATTAGGACTTCATTGGTTAGCTACCTCGATGTAGCACAGTCAAGAACCTTAGAAACGGCAATGTATTTGTATGCTTCGTTTTCAGTATTATCGTAAAATGAGAGCGGTGACTTACGTCACTTCTTCCATTAGCATGAAGTAATGTTAACAAAATTAACTATACATTATCTCTGAAACAAAACAGGAAGTCAGTATATCAGCGGAATGTGTTTTTCTCCCAATTTAGATAAATATCAATAGAAATACTATTTATTGCAGGCGGCTATTCAAAAACTTAGTTTATATTAATCTTAAAGAAAAAAGGGATAACGTTACTCACATTTCATTTCGTGTTTTATCAGATCCAAAAAAAAAAATTACAAATTGTAATACCGTTCATATTTAAAAGAGAAAAATTTAAAAACATACACACACGAAATCTATTTTTTTGTAATATTTAGAATATTATTAATTATCCTTTTAACCAAACTAACGAAAGATAACACTGAAATTAATATTAAAATTCACAACAAAGCATGCACACAAGAAGATTGTGACCAATGTTCATCAATTGAAAAAATACTGCATCAAGTATCTAAGAATCATAATGAAAAGAACATATTATCACATACAAATCTGAAAATAATATATTACGCATTTGTAGTCACATTGTATTTACAATACGGTATTATTGGATGGAGAGGAACATATAAAATTTCAAAATTACTCAAAAAATGATGATAAAAATTATTCTAAAAAAAATTACTATCTAAGTACCCAACTCTTCACAGATTTCAAAGTACCTAAAATAATAGACATATACAAAAAAAAATCAATTATCCAAATTTTTTAAATTAAAAATAAATATTAGAAGCGAATTTCGATCAACAAGATTTAGAAATATTCCAAAACTAAAATATACCGAAACCCAAAATCACTATATTTATTAATTCAGCAAATTTTTTAACATAAATTATACACTCTCGTATATACTCCTATATACACGAGTCCTACTCTCATAGAGAAGAAATAAATGTTAAAAGAAATATATATATATATATCCTACTGATTATTTAAAAAATGTATTATATCTTCTAATGTTAAAATCAATAAAAATAAAAATTTGAAATGTCTCAGAGAATCCCAAATAGTAAGAAGTTCCTTGAAAGTAAAAGTGTCTCATAGTCTGTCATGAACAAGTGCTCTACTTATTCAGTCAGATTTCTTTTGACCTTTGAAGACATTTAAATGTTCATAAATGACAGTGTCACAATTTTAAATGGCAAATAGCTGTTTATAAAAAGAGAACCTTTACACGGTAATACGACTATAATGGTTATTTTTATAATGAGATATACATATATATTGTGACGTTCGAATTTGCGTGCCGGGATCTTGGTAGTCTACTTTGCCCACTTATGATGATTGACTGTCTAAATGGACGAATCAGAGACGAGAATCTGACTGTGACGGGCAGCGGAGCGAGACGCGACTTTGGGTGGAAACGCTCAAAAACTGGGCAGCGGGTCGATAGAGACGCGCTCCGAAGGAATATGGCGGCGATAGATGACATAGATTAAGAGTGGGATCATCGCGGTGGACTCAGAGATATATGGGCCTAGTCCACCCGCGGATTGAGAAGAGACCCCGCTGCAACGAGCAAGGAGGCGAGCGATGACAGATCGATGGGCATTATAGACAAGGCTGAGACGGGATATATCTCCAGGAGCAATAGACGAATCCTGACGCGGGCACCCCACGGCCGCGTTGACTAATGTCGGCAAATAGATGAACACCCCCTATTTAGATAAAATAAATAAAAGTGACCTCGCTCAGAGAAAAGTTGATCTGAAGAAAAAATATCTAAAGAAAATTTTAAGTGCATCCAATGTGTAATGTAAATGGCTTCCTATCCTCTAGGCACCGTAACAATATATATACAGATAATATAAAAATTTGAAGTACCTACATATTAATTAACAACTTAATCGTATTAGAAAACATTTCTACTAAAAAAACAGAGTTCAAGAAATATTCTCATCATTCATTATGTTTTGATATAATTAACGGCGTGCGTACACTATCTCAGCAGGACATCTTTTATCATCTTCGCAGGGGATCCTTTCATCAATTCTACTTAAACCTACGTACTTATAAATCATTGAAAGAAGTCCTTAAATACGTTACGAATTACTTATAATTGTGGTGGACTGTGGACATTGATCCACCAACCTTTTGACATATCGACGTTAATTTAGATTATTTGTTCATACGATAAAACCTTCACACACAATGGCGTATGTTCATTCAACCACCTATCATCGGAATACCGTGAAAAATACACAGCACGCTCAACGTTCGTCCGAATGGTATTTGAGCGCCAGACTACATTCTGGATAGTTGGCTCGTTACGTAACAATGTTATGTTTTTGTTTATCACAGCCGCGACTCGGTTCTCGTTTAAAAGCTTAAAATTGGCAGAAGTCCGTACAAACCACACCGCACTATTATTATCACATCATTACGTACACACACACACACATGTGCACTGAGTATCGATCGATACATCGAATAATACTGCACCACTTATTTATTAAAGAAGCGGGATCTTGCTCCGATGTCTCCGTGTGCATGTATTTCAAGTTATTGATTGGTTTTGAACCAATTTAAAACTGGTAATGTTTCCGTTCGCCGGCTGTTGCGATGTGTTAACTATTTTGTAACATTTACGTAAATACGCATTTGTGTGACTGTTTTTCGTTCCGTGCAGACTTACAATTTATTTAATGATTGTTTTCTTAGTTTGATTTGCTAGTTTTTTTTAATAGATCTCGCTCCTGGACCTGCTACGTGAAAAAAATATGAATATAGTTTTAGACTTGATCCACCGGAATAGTAATTATTCTGCCAAAGTGTGTTTTATCGTGGATAATGATCCGAATCACATGAAATTGTACATTTCGATTTATTCTGCGTACCCTTGAGCGCCCTCGCTGTTATTTACGTAAGTTGTTTAACAAATTGTAATATGTGCAACTGACTGACAGCAACATGCCCGCCATGACACACGGATGACGATGGCGGTCCGATGTACATTCGGTGTACGGTGTACGCGACGCGTTACGCAATAGCCGATGACGAAAAAAACTTAGACAGCCGCAATATCTTTATTGTGGCTGCGAACGAAGAAGATGTCATCGGCCTGGTCTCGGCGTGACGCTGGGTGCTATAAATACGGATGCGGCGGCCATGTCGGACTATTCGCGAATTTTATAAAGAATGCCGCCATCTTGTCACGTGAATGGCGCGCGAAATTTAGTGGGCAAAGGTATTTGAATCGAGAATGCTGCTTCGCGCTTTAACAAAACTTTATTAAATTCGAAACTGGCTCTTCACGGGGTTTTCAATATTATTTCGTGAGTTATATTTGAAAATAATTTTTCTGCATCGTCGGCGGGTAGTGCGGATCCTTATTATTGGAAATAAAATTATTTTATGGCATTATTACCACACTATATTGCATATCGAATCTAATAAATATGATTGTATTTTTAGTGTTTAAAACCCCATAATACGACGTCGTTTAAGTACAGGTTTTTTTTTCTGAATTAGATCTACTATTAGATACTACAAAGGTTAAAAAAAAATAGTCTTAACTTTGAAAAATATCGTTATTAACAGGGATTCTATTCTAAAATAAGAGGCAATGTTTCAATTCTAATATACCTTCAGTACAAAAAAGTCACATAATATATACATATTTCAATAGACATAGACACTCTCTCCAATGAAATGAAACGTGCGACACAAAGAAAGATATTTGGGCTTTATATACAAAATATAGACATATATATATAATGTACATATAAGAGAATATTGTATTCATCGCATGATGGACCATGCAAACGTCGGCCAGAAAGTTTAGATATACACGGCAGATTAGCCCAGAAAGCTGTACACAGAAGAATATTTTGTTGATTTTATGACTAGAATAATATGAAAATCCACCTGTAAATTTTTCTTTATTCTGTACTTTAAATTAATAATTATTTTATTTGTCATTAGTAATTCAATATTTTCACAATTATTTATTTATTTATATAAAACACAATTAAAATCATAACAAAACATCCCTCCCGCATACATAATTTCTTAATAAATGATAAAACGAATGTTGACAAACAAGATATAAGATATAGATGTCGTTTATATCACGCGACAGTGTGCGGTTTATTATTTATTTTGATATTGTATTTTTGTAGCTTTTTTAAATATGTTGGGGTTACGAAAAATTATTGATATAAAAATAATGCCAAATGATGAATGCGATTTATCCCCGATTCAGAAGGAAAATAAATTAATAAATCCGGTCAAAGATTATGAGAGGCAAATAAATACTCTTTAACTTAGAAATAATAATAAAAGTAGATTACAAATAATTTTATATATTAATTACATATTGAATTAGGCAGGAGTGGGGAGATATGTACGGGGGATGATCTTATTTTCCTCTGGATTATATAGTGTAAATAAGAAAAATTTGGAAAAGATAACATTTAATATAATATGCGCCAATATTAGAGGATGAGGATGACATCACGAGAGGGAGGATAATGTGCATGTGTTTTGTGCAGGATCATAAACAGTAACTATGCATTTGGCCTAGATCAGTTAAGAAGTAGGAGAGTGTAAAATGGTAATGAGAATGAGTGTACAGAGAACAGACAGACAGACATATGTAAATTTTATTTTATATGCATACTCGTATACAGGGTGTAACAAACCTAGTTCACAAAATGTTTTGGGTGGATGGATACCTGACTATATTTCGAGTTGAAAGGAATATGTATAAATTCTGCACTATTAAGGAAAATATCATTTTATAAAATTATTACAAAAATTGTGTTAAGCTTGAAGTCTACGTACTTCAGAATAAATATTTGCGAAATTGTTCAATTATGAATCCATATGTTTGATTCAACAAAAAATAGTCTAGCCGCTCGATATTCGATGACCTTTAATTTTTTGTATTCAATATATAATTTGTAATCAATTAAATATTTCAATTAATCGAAATAATCGTATTATTACATTTTTTTTTAAATTGCTTTTATATCTGACATGGTTGAGATTATCACATATCCCTTGAACATTTTTGACTCGTAAATTAGTCAGGTATTCATCCAAAAAATATTGTGGACTAGGTCTATTACTTCCTGTGTTTAGATAGTAGATGATGATGAGATAGATAGATTATATATAATCCATTTTCATTATGTTGGATACGAAAATTATTATACGTAAATTTCAGGTACACTGCGAATCATATATTAGATAGGTTTTAAATTAGAACATAGATAATATTTCTACCCAATATTTTTTTTTTTTAATTGAAGCAAAACAATCTAATATGTCGGATTCTGCCATATTAATTCAATGTCGATAGTATTTCAAATTCAATTTAATTAAGTATTAAGCGATCTTTAAGCTCTTTTGCTTGATAAATTACATTTTCCGAAAATTTCAAAATTATTTCGAAAATAGTCAAATAATGTAACAAATTCCTTCAACTTTTGTTTCAAAAGTTGAGCCTTCATTTAAATCATCAAGTCTTGCGCAATTTTCAATTTCCGAGAAAATTTTGGCGTCGAGTTACAATTTGGCATATTTTCTATAAAATATATGAGCTTTGTAATTAATTACATTTATGTCAGATTGAAAACGTAAAGTGGCTGTTGGACACCTCGGCAAGGCCAAAAAGTTAAAAATAAATTATCTTGATAATATTAATTTTTTAATTAAAATGCGGATTCGTAATGTGGGCAGACTATGTATCGTTGCACGCATTCAAATAAATTTGATAATAATAAATTAACACTTACGCACCTGCATTTGTTCTTTCATTTTCAACGTCGTGGTAACCTTTCTTTTTTTTTGTATCTTATTTATTTTTGTATTCATCTGTTGACTCACCACACACAATATTAGAGACAATCACATAGTGTGGCCATCTTGTAGTGAGTGGTTGAAATGTTCAAAACGATACATCAACCCGCCGTGAGATATGATTCGTGATTCGTTTCTTGAATGCACGAAACATGAAACCAGCTGGCATTCATCGCTAAGTGTGTCCTGTTTTGTCCTGATTTGGCGCCAAGTGATTTCCATATTTTCCTTCATCCTCGGTGGCTAGCGTATTGATGACGGAGTACAGACAGGATTTTCATCCCAGACGACGTCGTTCTATAACGAAGGTATACAAAAATTGATGCTCCGTTATGACAAGTGCCTTATTAATGGTGACGACTATGTTGAGAAGCAGTTTAAGATATATAGCATCCGAAGAAAGTAAAATGTTGTAAATATGTGTTTCTTGAAAAAAAAATTCCGGTACTTATTTAAAAAACGCGCCTATAAACAACTGAAGTTGAACATAATGCTTAAAAATACAAAGATGCTGGAACTCAAATCATGAGAGCACCAATTTCGAATGCATCTATATTTCATCTGGTTCATGAAAACATCATATTTCATCATTTGTGCGAATTAAGTAAATATGGACTGTAATTATGTACGCGCGAACATTGTTTCATCTAATTGCTTTTGAAACATTAAAAATACCGTTAAAAGGGTGCCGGAACACCATTCCACCGCGTTACATGACACAAAAGCACCGGGTGTATATATAAAACTTAGATAAAACCAGTGCTTCCCAACGTATCACAAATCTATATTCTTAAAGATGAAGCAAAATGAATGATGTATTTGAAAGAAGGATACTCAGGAGAATTATCAAAGCTGTCAATGAAAATAACACGTGGCGAAGGCGTTATAATCAGGAACTGCACGACCTATACGATGAGCTTAAAGTAACAAAATTCTTATTCCATTGCCATGTTCAACAACTTGCCGACCATCATGAGTAAAATGCTAGTTCTACATTTACAATGTAATATGGAAACTTGGCGGTTTTGGTTTAAATCTGAGCAACGGTATTCGACCTACAAGTATGTTTGAATGTGGAATACTAGATCTCTAGGTCAGTGAACTTGCACATGTACTCTAGAGCGTTATAAAACACGTTGCGATAACGGTTTAACTGTTTAGATGGTACCTAATACCTGAGTTATTTGGTGGTCTCAGGTTATCGTACCACGGTGTATTAATAATGCTGTGTGAGCGAACACATGCATAATTTATGTTCCATAAACCAGAAATGATGGATCCATTTGTGAATAACTTTTCGAAAAAGACTTGGCCAGTCGCGATGGAGTCCGGCCAGCCGGCGTGCGTGAGCACTGATCCGGGGGTTTAGCCGTATCTCGGATATATGTATATACATATTAAAAATAGTCTGTATTTTAACGACATTGTAGTGAAGAGAATTTTTAATGCCAACGTCCTTAGAAGCTACTCGGAATTATTCTGTAAAATATTAAAATCGAAATATAAATCCAGCACGTATTTTTATTCGTATTATTTATCAACAGGTCGTTAGTCTGACAGATAGTCTGACATTAATATACAATGTAAAAATATTTTAAGGCAATCAAAGGAATAATGTGTTACAGCCAAAAACCAGCAAATAAATAGACATGAACAAACGCAAATTCCTTGTTCGAAAATTTTCATTTTGGTGGCACCCACGTGATTGCGGAATCGAAGAGCTCCGCGACTTTTTTTAAATATATGTCTCTATTGGAACGAAAATTTAAACACTGGCAATATAATATGCATTCATGTAAAAAATACGTCTTGTTTACACAAAGATTTAATTTTCGAAGAGTAAATACTTTTACTGTTACATAAATGTGTCATAATCTGTCGAGTTTATGTTTCGTTGGATAAATGTGTGTAAAATGCCCCTCGTACCGCAAATAATGTTCCAAATCACTATCCTATATATACACTTCATATTTACTAGTCTATGGTTAGAGCAATACCTTTTTTTATGGATATTTAGAAAACTATAAACACTGGAGAAAATAAAAGTAAATATCGACAATTAAGGAGAATAAGCAATATATTAAAAACTACTGCACAGAAATACACAAGTACGTGGGTTTCAAGGTCAACAATATGTTATCTAACATACCTAGATACATCATATACATATGTCATAACGTATCATACGTAGGGGAATTTGAAAAAAGCAACAATTCATTGGAGTGAAGTATGATTAAATTGATATATTACCTTTTTGTTCTGAAGATACTATTAATGCAAGTCTAGTACCTACTCCCTGTGCATTTGTCCTTCCAATATAAACCTTAATGTCCCACTCTTTCCAACCAACGACAATGGATTTCGCCGACAGGGGAACAGATCTGTGTTCTTTTTTTGCCGTCCGAAAGCAGCGCCGTGCGTAACACTCGGACAACGAAGAAGCTGTGTTCTCAACAGTTCCGGAAGTGCAGTGATATCTCGGTTCTTCACAAAAAACGTGCTAGTCAACTGGAGGTGAAAAAACGACGTCCAATCCAGGATCAAGTTCAAGGTAGGTCAGATCATTTTGCTAATATTCCTCTCTTGAATCCCATTCGGATTGAATCAACTAATCATTATTATAATCGATACAGTCCTCGGGATCTTATCCCACCAGATACATTTTTCAAATAGAAAGCAAACAACTTCATTTTTGTTGCTTAATTTTGAAAATTTGAACTCTATAATGCTGCTGTACTGTAAGTAGGTAATTATTTTACTTATTCAATTTTTTAAAGAAACCATCTTACAAATGTATGTCTTTAGCGCCCGTCTTAGGACGGGTATTAAACGATAGTGAAAATAAAGATATTACTTATATTATATATACATTGTTTCCAAAGATTCTAATATTGCCCTCTTTAATAAATTGATGTAGAATATACAGGGAATACAGAAAAATATTTTAACATCAGTCGTGTTTAATTTCTTCCTTTTCTGTGACTTTCACATTACTTTTTTCCTTTATTTTTTTTCTTTTATTCATGTATGAATATTATACAGCCTCTCTTTGTATCTTGGACACCCACTTTACATTAAAATATTTCTTTAGCATATTTTTACTGTTTTAGAACATTGTACAAAACGACTAGACTCGCGTTCCGATTACAATTTTTAACTTCATTTTTTTTAAAGATGCGTACACGAAATGCATATAGCATTAATATTTTTATTATTTTCAAACTAAGTACAAGTTAAGTGCTCGTGCTATAAAAATAGAAGTAACTTAGTAGTCATTTAATCTAGTCTTACCGCTAAATCAAACAAGCACGAAGAATTTAAGCAAATGTAAGTTGTCTATATACTAAGTAAAAATTATTTGAAAACTTCGTTGAATTTTTTTGGATTGCTTGTATTTCACATGTAGCGGGTGTTTTCTATGAATTAAGTAATGACATTGAAATGAATCGTTTAGATTTTATGTGATGACTTTCGAATTATCACAAGATTCCCTTGGGGTTCTATCCTCTGCTTACTGTCAAAGTACTTGGGCTCCAATTCCTTGTAATATAAAACTTAATATGTCCGGGTAACAATATTTAGTTTATTACAACCAGTATTACAATAATTATAAATTATACACTTCGATGATAGACTAGTTATTCTAGAGAAGCTGCCCCACCACTCATCTACTCACTTTTATGATACACACACACACACACACATAGACATACATTTACAATGTGACAGTTCTCACATTTTAAAATAATGAAAATTGTTAATATGATTATTGTTAATAATAATTTTTAAAAAAGTGAAAATATAATAAGTATGTTATATGAGCGTACTAGTTGCGAAGTCAGCAATCTAGATTACTTATTTTTTGTGACTTGTAATGTAATTATCTTCTTATATAGATTTTACATATTGTATTAATTTATTAATAATCAAACTAAGCTGTTTTTAATGTAAATTGTTCATTCAAAATCAGGGTTAGTCGCAAAATCAATTGCTGAAGCCCGCCGCCATTTATATTAGTATTCTACCAATAGCAGTCTTCGCTACTGTGAAATTTAAATGACGGTCAGTATGGGAACTTGCTTGTTTTTTGAATAATGTGTTCAAAAGAAGAAATACATAAATAAATAAATATATTGTTCTGTTTTTCTCCGAATAAAAAAATACGGAGGTTGCTGAGTTTGCAACTAGTACCTCATATGCACCTACTTGTATACGTTTGCCTTTCATTTGACTAGTGGTTCGACCCATGTTCCCGAACCAGTTTAGTGTAATATAATAATTGAGATAAAATCTCTCTTCTACTGTTATGGCGACTTTCAATTCGTGGATGCTTTGACTCAATCGACTATAAATTTAATAATATCAAAATTAAAGTAACGCACGTTGGGTTTATATAAATTCAATTCTACTGCACAGAGCCCTACGATCGTAATTCGTGATTTATTAAAATGGTTTTAAGGAAAAAATCAATACAATTATTGATTATTTGGCTGTGCGCCAAGATGTGTATAAATTTGACATTCCACAACAGACTCGTTAAGTTAGGTTAGGGTTGGGCTAAGGTTGGGTTAAGGTTAAGTAGTGTAGTATCTAAAAAATCCATCAATCGTGTGAACTGTCCGATAAGACCGAAAAATTACGTCCGTAATGTTACAAAAATTCTAATACAATTTTAAGAAATGACATTTTACACTTGAATAGTTAGGTTAAAAATATAATTCAAACGACATATGATACAATTTATTATTATAACATGAATAGAAATTAATAATTTATTATACAGGGTGAATATTATGTTCCAGGTCGATGTTGTTTTTAAATAACTACAAAATAAAACTTTTTTTTTAAATTTTGTTTTTATTTATCAATTATTTAATTTATTACAATTAGGTATAAAATATGATATTGGCCAAGTAGTTGCCTCTGGCAGCGGCACAAATGCATGCTCTATATTTTTCATAACATTCTCACACACTTCGCGTGTTATTTCTGCAAATTTATTTCGAATATTGTCCTGTAGCATCGAAATTGTTGTTGACTTGTTGGCATATACCTTTCCTTTCAAGTACCTCACAGAAAATAGTCGGGAGCCGTCAAATCAGGTGATCGATATCATCACTAGCTCGGGCTGTGTATGAGGTAGCACCGTTCTGTTGAAATCACATGTGTTTCAGGCCCAATCGACCCAATTCGGTCACCAATAAGTTTTCCATCATGTAACATCATCATTAATAGTTACAGCAATACCATTATTATTTACATCAAATATTTTAATGACTTCAACACGTTGTTGAGGCGTTAGATGCTGCATAATAAATTGTAATCAACTACGCTTTACGACAAACCAAAATAGCGACTTAACAATATCAGCATGGAACATAATATTCATCTGTAAAATCGTTAATGATATAATAAATAATTTTTTATCAACTATGTTTTAAAAATTGTTTCAAAAACTTGTGTTGTATAGAATAAATTATTATTAATTTAAAAAAAAAAAAATTATCAACCACATCGATCAGTTTCGATAAAACTCTATTCATCAGAAAGGTAAAGTAGTTGGAAACCAGGCGACGCGCGACGTCTTAGTAATCAACATGTACATTACAAAGTTACTTAATTAAATAACTAAATATATATTATCTTAGTTACCAACTACATAGCAATATGTTTTTATTTTCTAATAAAAAATATATTTTATTGTAAAGATTCAATATTAGAACATAATTCATTAATGACATTTAAAACAATTTAAAAGAATCAATTAAAATTATACACAGAAAAAATATTTAGTTACCACCGGGATTTGAACCCGAAACTTTTCGTAATCATAGATGGTCACAACATAGCAAAATTTTTCTAAATATCTTTCGAATTGATTCATCTAATTTGTTTTAATTATACACAATCATATTTTCTGAAACATATTTAAATATCAATAATTTAATCTCTAGGAATATTTAAGAACATTACAACATAATTGTTACTACGTTATTTTTGTGAACCCACCCACGAAAATAAACCTATTGGTGACTAAAAACACACAGGTGTTTGAAAACTAAATTAAATTGAATTTTCTACCAAGAAAGCTGGCTGCATAAGGTTCACACCTGGAGCGAAAAATTGTTTCACATGCTCAATATAATGTAAAACGTTTCACATATAAAGTACATATATAAATAGGTATATAATAAGAATAAGCCAGTGACGATAAATATCCTCTATACTATTCTAAGAGTAAAACTATGTATATTTGTAGTACTATGGTACTATATATAAACTATTATTGTACATCACACAGGCAGTATATAGCCGTATCACATAGTTACATGAACTATTTAACATTTAGATATACACGATGTAAAAAATTGTCAAACATACAGAAATATGTTATAATGTATAGAATCATTATGTCTATATAATCGTTGATTATTTTCGTAGATTTTAATACTTGTTCGCACGTCATTACGCAATTCGTTGAAATATACAATTAGATATATTTTTATTTTACAAAAAAATTTCTTCCAAAAACAAATTTATGATTTAGAAATGACATTTAAATATGACAAACTTATCAGCACAAAGTAATTTTGTCGAAAAAAAAAATACAAAAATATACGTCATCCCCAGCGATTCTAGAAAACTAAGGGTAAAACTAAAAAAATTATACCACATTGATGTAGAATTAAACATTTGTATATGTAAATAAGTACCTACTAATTTCATTAGTGTCGAGACAATTTTGTATAAATTTAATTTAAATTGTGCTAATTTATTTTTATCACTATGTTTTTAAAAATACAATTGAATTAAAAAAACAGACTGGTATTCTAATAAATCACAAGTGTTTTCAAATACGACAAATTTAATTATGAAAAGAAAATATGTGTAACAACAAATTGTTAAATTTTCGATGAAAATTTCACTTCTATCTTAAGCGTTGCAAAGCCCAAAATCCTTGCCCACGCCATAATGTCATGACTCCATAACGTGACGTGTCAGAAGGCTGGCGTCTCATATGATCATCAAGGATTATCTTATCACAAAACAACAGAAAATTGTGGTTTGATCTATCGTTACACTATCCAATAAATGCCAAAGTCTAATTATTTTTCATATTAATCCAAAGAATTATTATTTTAATAAAAATACAATTTTAGAAATATCGATAATAAAATATTTATTGTAAATATATTATTTTTGAATACTCTCTTCTCAAGAGCACGTTCGAATTTCTCGTTTAAAATATAAAATAAAATACTGGGATGGCATCGTCACACGATGTAGGTAAATCGAATAAGGGTTGCTTTGCTACGACACAATTCTTGTGGGAATTGCGACTTTTTATGTTTCTTGGGTTACAAGACTCTTACGTTTTTAATGCATTATTTTTTATCATCTAATAAAAGAGTTCATAAAAACCTAAAATAATGTTTTTATTATAAAATTTCACGTTTTCTAACATATATTTTTTATAATAATTTTAAAGTTTATCATTAAATTACTTATTTTACTTTTTTATTACGAAATTAAAAAATTTTGTTTGTAAACAATTGATACCTACCAAAAATGTGCAGTTTTTTTCACGTTGCTAAAAATTATTTAACCACAGATAAAATGTAGTCACCGTTGTACCGTTATATATAATAGATCTTTTGTATAACTCAATAACCTATATAACTAACTATAATAAAGAGTGTCTAGCGGCAAAGTTTCAAGTTTAATATTAAATTTAAAAAAAACTACAATGTCATTCTCATATTTTATTTATACAAAATGGAGTTTAAAGATGCAGATTTTGCGTTTTATAAACAATATATACAATTCTCTCAAAACACTCTTGCAATCGGACTTTAAAATTTGCGAACACGCGAGAGCAAAACGTTGGTTCAATTGCAGCAACTTCACTTTGGATATTTTCTTGTAGAGTCTGAATTGTTCGAGGATTGTTGCTGTAAACTCTCGACTTAAGGATTCCCACCAAAAAAATCGCACGATGTAAGGTCCAGTGACCAAGATGCCTCGGGTATGTCTCCATATTCGCTGATTAATTTATTAGTAAAAAGTCCCCTCAGCTTGTGTGGAGTGGCCCCGTCTTGCTGAAATTGTGTTATGTTGTTAAATCTGGGAAACAGCTGCAGTTGCGGTAACAAAAACTCGTCGATCATTAGGTAATACACGTCAGCAGTGACTGTCTCTCGCTGGTTAAAAAAATAAAGGCCATTTATCCCTCGAGCAGAAATTGCACACCGTTTTTGGACAATGCAAACGTTTTTGATGGCGTTCCCTTGGATTGTCGGGTCACCAGTATCACATGTTCTGTTTATTAACATAGCCATCGATATGAAAATGTGCCTCGTCAGTAAACAATATGTTTCCAAGTAACGTAAACGTAAATAATAGTAAATCTCGTTGAGAAACTGCACGATTTACAGTTTGTATTGGTGAAACTGTAGTTTCTTTTTCAAAATAACGTGTACTGTTGATTTTTTATTCCAGTAAAGACTGCAATCTTCCTTATCAATTTACGCGGATTGCGCATAATTTCATGTCGAACTTGAGCCACGTGTTCTGACGTCGCTGCTGACATTGATGGTCCCGGAAGAGTTTGGTTAACCATTATCCTTTCTTGTCTGAACTTTTGAACCCAACAGCAGATAAGATGCGTGCTCGGCCCATCACTTACTCGTCGAATATTAAAGTAAGTACAAGAAGCGCAACGCGCACGAACCAATGAATCCCCGCACTTTAAATATTACTCAACCGCGAACGCGCGGTGCGCTCCCGACCAGTGACTTATTGCGAATGCCAAATCAGCAAATCGCGTGCGTCGAACAATACCCCTCCCACTTACTTTACCCTGATGGTTTACGAGCAATTAAAATTTAATCTTGAAATTTTTCCGCTGGACATCTATCATTGCATTATTTGAAAGTCATCTATCTACTTTGTTTTTACGGAATCTCAAATACCTTTGAGTAAACCGATAAAACAAAAACAAAGTAGATGACTTTCAAATAATGGAACGATAGATGTATTAATTTGAAAAGTGTAACACATAGGTTCGAAAATTTGTCGTCAATGTACTGTGTACTGTAGCATAATCGGTTAATGCACGTTCCCCGGATTGGAAGAGATCCAGGTTCGAATCCCGATAGCAACATCAATATTTTTCGATAAAATTTATTTTATATATATCTTTCTAGTTAATACATTTAATTTGTATTAAACCTATGTTCTGAATAATTACAACTTCATAATAAGAATGTGTTCCCCCCTTAATAACTATTTTCCATTAGAACCCAAATCGAAAATTAATCGCGTATGCGACATACAAATAATAAATAATACCTATCAAAGTGTATAATGAAGAAAATAATTTAATTAATCATTCCGTCATTTCTAAATCCAAATGATACATGAATATTAAGTACAACCAAACCGAAAATATGGCCAAAAAATTAATGAAAAAGTCGTGACAGCATTTATTCGCAGACTTGTCAAGCTGTAAAAAATCAAAAACCCTTAAAATAATAATCGATTTACGATCGTGAAATGAGAACGACCCGGTGATGTTTTAACATTCAAATTAATGAGAGCAGCTATAAAAATGACCGTGACCTTACAGCAACCTCAGCAATGGGTGTTCGGGGCCGGAGTCGGTCCACGAGTCGTGAGTCACCGTTGAACTTGACATTCTTCGCCAGCATTAATGAGGACAGGAAATCTAATTCATATTTCGCGAACATTAAAAGACACTTATTCTTTTCCGCAATAGGGCGATAAAAATGTTTTATTAATGTATTGTATTGCACAACTCGCAATATTATATAATAACAGTCATTTCCAATATTCGGAATACGTAATAACAGTCATTTACAATATTCGGAATACGTAATAACAGTCATTTCCGACGTCGCGCATCGGCTGCATAACGCAAAAGAAATGAAAGATAATTTTTTGCAACTGCTAAACTACGTACAGGAATGGATATAATAATTTAATTATAACTCGATACATATCAACGAGAAAGTAGTACCACAATGAAATTTGTTAAAAAATATATTTCTTGTTCAAAATATTTTATTATCTTTATTATTTCATTTTTTAATCTTTACTTACATTCAATATTTTTAATCTGTGTTCTGCTTTATTATTTTTCATGTTATTATTTCTGAATTCCGTTTTTTTCACTCTGTATGACAAGTAGCTAAAATAACTGAACAATATATATATATAAATAAGAGTGTATGTTGGTTTGTTTGTTTTTTATACAAATCTCCAGTTTTATTTCGAGCTTGATGAAATTTTGCAAACTTGACCTTCAAAACAAGAGGAAGGTCACTATTTACATGAGGTTTATAAAAACTACCCCCCATCTCCCTTTTCTACCCCTTAAAGCAAAATTTTGGTACTTATTGGTGAAATTTTGCACACCTGACGTTCAAAATAAGAAAAAAATTACTATTTACATCTGATTTCGAAAAAAAAACTACCTCCATCCTCCTAAATGAAATTGATTTACTCTGCGTAAGGCCCGGACAACGCCGGGTACTTCAGTTAGTATAATATAAAACAGAAAAAATATTAATAAAATAATTTCACTTAATGTATTTATCTCTGACAGTATGATAATTAGTTTCGTTTTATTTTATCGTATGGATCAGTTAGTGTATGTCTGTCCTGACGAAGAGACGGTAATTTCGAGACGATATGAACGGAATAAAAATGTTTTCGTCGTGATTCTGCAGTTTTTTTGTATTTAATTTAACCATAAATCAGATGGAAAATAGACTCTTCAGTGGTAAGCGTATACGACATACTTCGTTTTTGTTGAATATATAATATTTTATTTCTTAAACTGTCTTATTATTCTACGCATTCATTTAAATATCTTTTTATTTTATAAAATAAGCCAAGCAGGCATGAAAAAGGTGAATTATTCTAATAAATACTTTTATTGATAAGATAATAATTACGATCTGCATCCCGAATGCATGTCGGGAATATATAATATGCAACAAATGTTAGTAAGGTATGTCATACAAGAATTAAAGGATTAGACGTATTATGAAGTCATCAAGAATTCAATCACTGAAGTATCATGGTTAAAAAAAAAATGTATTTAAATAAATAACGCCCGGAAAGTGAGTTAACTATTTTACGTATATATTATAAGGCGTTATTGAAAAACACTGAAAGCTTTTCAGGACATCGCATCGTGTTGAAAAATTAAAATAAATTACTTATCAAATTGAAAACTAACTAAATAATCAAAATACTGCCTCATTACGGTTGATACGATTATGTATGTATTGATTCAAACATTTTATATACTTATTCACACGCAATTGTTTCGCTGATTCATTATTATAACACTTTCCTCGACTCGCCTCAAAAGTCTCATTAATGATAGTGCAGATTTGAGAGCGGAGCGAGCTGACATTCGCTGACTGTTGTATTTTACACGCAGACAAATGAAACGTGCCGACCTTTAACACCAAATCTCCGAGACGAGAGATCAAAGTATAAGATGAAATGTTGCTGTCGAAACTCGCCTAAAGGACAGAACAAAATCAGCGCTGAGCGTGCAGCCGCTCAATGTAACAACAAGATTCATCCATTTAGATTTCGTGGTGTTTTTTTTTTCTGAGTCATTTTGCAATGGATCGATTCTTATTGCGGTCACCTTTTTAGACCACATTTCAATGGCCTTCATCAAGAATGAATTTTCAGATGAGTTTCTATCATCGTCGTGGTTCGCTGCGAGATATCTGCGACTAAATTATGTTTCTTTCCGCACAGTAACTACCCGGCATATGAATGAGACTCCCCTAACCAGTTTTTGCATCAAATAAGTTTAAAAAATAATGCATTTTTTAAGTAAACTAATATCCATTACAGTTGGGAAAAGGGAACCAACTTTTCCATGTAAAGTTAACTTAAAATTATTTTAAATGTGAATTAAATATATTAATTAGAAAGATATACATATTAAATCAATTTTATCGAAAAATATTGTTGTTGCGCCACCGGGATTCGAACCTGGATCTTTTTTCTAACCGAGGAAGGTGTATTATCCAACTATGCTACTGCGACAATTTTCAAACTTATATGTTACCTTTCTGATATTAATACATTTAATCATTCCATTATTTGAAAGAGCCATCTACCTTATTTTTACAGAATCTCAAATACCTTTGAGTAAACTGATAGCAGACGCCAGAATTATCAATTCATTTTTATTAATAAATTATTTGATGTTAAAGATATTGTTTATAATATTCAAGTATTTAACGAATTGATAAACATATTTTTACATAGCTTTGATTTACAGTATTTTGTTTGAAAAGTATTTAAATATGTGAAACAATAGAATTTTTTATAACCATTTCGAAATAAATTATAAAGGCCGTAATTAAATATTTAATGGTGAAGAGTGTAATTATATTTATTATTGGTTATGAAAATACTTACGGCAATTTAAAAAATAGAGTCAAAATACTAATGAAAATCTGCTGAGGAAAAAAACTTACTCGACTTCATTGTTTTCGAATACGAGCTCCCCTTTTAAGGCTTCGTACTGGTTCCCCTGCTTGGCTGTGCCGTCCTCCGTCCAGTAGGGCACGACCACCCTTCCTCTCGCTCCCGAGTACCGCACCACTTTCAACTCGTACGTCCCCGCCGACTCCACCAGCTCGTGATCCCTCTCGGCGAAGGCGAACACTCCTCCGTGGTCATCATCCAGTATCATCACCGTCGCCAGGCTGGGAGAGGTCAGGGACACAGGCCCCCTCGCGTCCGTCAGCCTGATATAGAAGTGCTCATCTTCCTCGAATACGTCGTCGTCAATCACTTCCAGAGTGAAGCGCTTTTCGATGTCTCCTTTTTCGAAAAACAGCGTTCCCTTCTTGCCGATGTAGTCGCTGCCATCCTCGGCGGTACCGTCTTCGGTGTGGAAGTCCACGCTGCATGGCTCCTCGTTGTCTCCAGTGCGCACAACTCGCACCTCAAACTCGCCACAGTTCTCCATGACGGTATAATGTCCCGGTTCGAAGAATATTTTGCTGCCGCCCGTTTCCGCAAGTTCTTCGTCTATATCTTGCCTTTGTAATTCTGCCTTGACTTCGCTCAGGTCGCTCTGGGCTCGTTCTGAAATCTTTCTCAGTATATTTCCACTTCCCATCATTTTTCTAGTAGCCTGTACTCGGTAAAAAGCGCGAGACTTCGGTCCCTTATTCAAAACCATTTCGTGAGCCATGCATTCGATGGATTCCAGGTCATTCTGGGGGTACTGCTTTCTCAAGTCTTTGAGGGTATTAATGTATTCTCTTCTGGATTCTTCAAATTCCCTAACCTCATCAGACATTTCGCCGTCTTCGAGGCACTTGAGACCATCGTCTTTTAATTCCATCTCCACGGAGCTGTCTCCACCTTCCACTTGAACGATGACGCCTCGCTTGTTCATGCGATATTTCTTATGCAGGTATTTATATAAGAACAGACGGCGATCCGCGATCCACGCGGTCAGGACCGTCGCCGGGAAGAACAGGAAAGTGAGGAGGCCTTCCCAAAGCTCCAACTCGCCCGGGGAAAACACGGCCAAAATCAAGTACATCCACACATAAGCAAATACGGACCACGTCGCTGTCACAAAAAATACCCTTAAATGTTTGATCTTGCGGTGCTCTCCATTGGGGATGACGAGAACGCATATCGCAATAATGACGAAGAGGTTGTACGCCGCCGACCCCACGATAGTACCTGGACCCAAGTCTCCGGCCTTGAAGTTTTTAGCGACTATTTCGATGATCGACAGTAAAATTTCCGGCGCACTGGATCCCAAGGCCATCAGAGTAAGATTGGCGACTGTTTCGTTCCAGACCCTCACCACTACGATTTGGACGTCACCATTTTTCTTCTTTACTCGAACTTCTTTCTCTTGGGACGTGATCACTTCGATCGCTGCCATGAACCGATCAGAAACAATGGACACACCTATGAAAAGGTACAACATGATGAAAAAATAGACAAGACCTCTCAGCACTTGGTCTCCCGTGGTGATATTATCCTGCGGCATCCACATGGGCACGACGAGACCGTTCACGCACACCCGATCCTTGTTTTTCGGAGTAGTGTTATTGTCCTTAGGACCGCTCAGGGTCGGGTCCCCGCCCGCCTCGGGCCCGGCCGTGGAGCTCTGCGCCAGGGCCGGAGCGGCGAGGCAAAGCACGATGCACAGTCTTCCGATGGAATTCATTGTAAATTAGTTTGTTCTTTTATTTAACTACAAACTTGGATACAAATTTATCGAATATTATTTTTATCTTTCACGAAGTCCGATTATCGTAAGAAGCATCCCGCTCGCGGTCGTCTGCTGACTATCATCGTCGCTGCTCAGCCGGCGGAAGGCGGACGACGGGCGACGGGCGACGTCACCGATTCAGCTCGCTCCGATGCTGTACTGATCACTGATCACTGATCACCGCCGAGTCATCTGGAGAGCGGCAATGTCGGCGGGGGCGCGGAGCCGGAACCGGTGAGTCGAGAAGGTCAATAATTAGCGACGCGAGGACATCCTATCGGGAAAATCACCAGTAGCACATTTACACCGAGCACTCTTAAACTAAAACCGAGTTTGGAAGAGTAACGTGACATTCAAAACACTCACAAGCGACGAAGACAACTCGACAGACACGCACTCGCGACACACACAGAACAAAACATAGACAGGTCAACTTTAACGTCGGATCAGTCACCGATCGCGCGGGGGAAACCGGTTGGAAGAGTCCGCTCGCCGCGCCGGAGGCTCTGGGAGGACTGGGGCCGACAGTGGCGAGGGGTCTCCTGGAGTCCTGTCAGCTCGGGCCTGGAGCCGCTCATCGGAAGGAGCGCGGACGGTCGCGGTGCACCGCGGACAGGGGATCTATTCCTAGCGCGGAGCTTTCCCTACGGCGGTCATCTCGTGCTAATAAAGTTTAGCTGACGCCGCGGACGAGCTTTGGCGCGAAATGCACACAGATCGCGGGGGCGGGGAGGAAGGGGGATAACTGAAAACTTGGCGCGACAGAAAGATATCACCGACAGATGCAGCAACGGCCCGAGACTTCGCGGGGATTATTTCTCAGGACCGAGCGAGCGCTGTCAAATAATTCGCGCCAACTACGCGAGACGGAAGTTGCGTCGCAACGTATTCCGCATGTTTTCGCGCGCTTTTATCTGCTCGCTGGAAGTGAGATAGCGCACGTCCGGCCCGCCGCTGTGTTCAGAGCGGTGTGCAGTGGCGCGCACTTCACGCCTGTCTGACGAACCCCAACCTCTCCCCCGACACACAGTCGCGAGGCGCGCCGGCGCACTCGCTCGGGGTTGCTTAATTTCGCGACGATTTTCCGATATGCTAGACAGTTGGACAATCGTGGGTCTGCTCCAATTTGCGGGCGCCTTCTCTATTATTTGGGCAAAGTATTTAACATAAAAATTATAAATATTTACTTAAATTAGTACGTCCTAGGTATTAAAAATATTCGAAATATTTCTAAAAAAAATTTTAAATCTTTGAAATATTTTTTTGTATATATGCAGATAGAAAAACATTATGATTATTAATCTCAATTTATTAAGTGAAGTTAGTATTAAGCCAATTTTCCATTTATGACAGAGTAAAGATTGAAGAAATTATAAAATTATTAGCTAAGATTTATAAAGAATCGCTTAAGTGGATTAGTCATGTGGAAAGAATGAATGATGAGAGAACAGTAAGAAAGATATATGACACAAGTTTTGATGGCACCAGAAATAGAGGACGTCCGCGGAAAACTTGGCACGACCAGGTAAACCAGATAGTGGAAGATGGTCCAGTTAGAAGCTTCAATAATCGAAGAACTTGTATGAGGAGATGTATTATTGTGGACGAGTAGTACAAGAGTATGGCGCAATATCCTCTCTGTCTACCCCAGTGAAAAAACGGCGTGTTAGTAAGTTAGTTATTTAAAAAATATGTATACTATGCGTATGGTACGAGTTAGCACGCCTCAATTCACTCAATAATAATGCTAATTAAAACAATTTAATTAATTCAGGCACGTAAATAATATCTACATTATATATCATATTTTTTATTTAATATTTACTGAATGAATTCGTTTTCAAATGCATAAATAAAGTATCTACGTAAAATTACTTTAAAGTAAAAAATTATTTACACTTTCTTGTTATTATGTAATGCAGTGTTCCGACTAGTTTGATCTCTCTGTCTCTTTTCTGTAAGTGGACTCGATGCAGCACAATAACAAAAGTTGGTATTTTTTCGTGAATTGTCGGCGGACAATAAAACGCACCAATTCCCAGACGCAGCGTTATCTGCCTCCCACGGCAAAACGTTTTATTCCGTAAATGTTCAATCATGGCCCACGTAATAACAGCACGCAGCTGACTGGTCCATTACACAGAGCGTTTATAAAGTCCCTGTCTATATCAGTAAAAAATAAAATACGGCTGCACTAATAAAAATATTAATAAAATCACACCCAATCTCTTTTATATTCAATACAAAAATTATTTTTCACATATGTGAGAGTTGTGATGAATCAGATGTTGTTTCAGCACGACAATCTGGTGTTTCAATTTTCTGCTGAATGCGACAAAATCAGTTATTCCAGTCGTCACTCAATCGTCTGCTGAATGCTATGAAATCAAAAAACACAGAAACGTTGCGAAGCTGAAAAATTCACTTCATGAAAATGATGTAACAGCCTATTTTAATAACAGCAATATTTTAAAATGTCCAAGAACACACAATTACTGGATTTTCATCTACAAAGGCACTGTTATTAAACAAGTAATAGATATCTCATAGAAACGAAGCTATTTTTATTATATTTAATGGAAAAATATTAACATATACAACTTACAAAAAATGCATATATTTGATTAACGGGTGAGAATGGTGAACGTTATATTTGTATACAGTGATCACTTAAGCCACCCGAAGACAGGTTGCAAGTCCTGTAATTACCCATACTACCATATTTTTCCATTAAATATATTATATGTTATTTGTTTATTTTAATATCATCCACAAAACATATGTAAATCGTAGCTGTACCACCACATAAAAGTGAAATAAAACAATAATATTGTCAGCTGATAATGACTGCCAGCAAGACTGTGGCCCCACCGGCACCTGTCGAACATGACTGCTCGGCAGTGAGATTATTTTACCAGCACATTTACTTTAACTACCCTTTGATATTCGAATATTTTCTAAAGTATTCAAATAAATCGTATTTTTTTAGTAAATCGCAGATTTACCATAAACTGTTTATTTATTGTAGTTTTAAAAATAACAACGCATTGAACGTTTCGTATTTTAAAATTGTTCTTGATTTTGTTTTGTAGTTGAAAATACCCGCTCAGTAGCGGTTGGCGTTGGTTTAACTGTTAAAAATGTTTTAAATAGTAGGTCTAACGTTTCTGTCCTTTTTTTGAAATTGTCTAAATATTTAAAATCTTTTTTTTAGATTATTTCAACAAACATTTGTAGTTTCCACGAGAGATAATATGGTGCTTCTTAATTCAGTCTGATGAACTCTTCGAACGAGAATCGTTTAATATGCCATCTTTAGAAGTTAGTACAAATACTATTCGAATAGCTGCACAAATATTCGAGTATCGAATAATAGAAAAAGGCCAAATATATTCGAATATCGGATATTCAAATATTCGGGTTGGAATCTCTACTTACGTCGGTAATATTCACTGAAGAGGTACGTGAATCACTCCATTGCGTCGAATATGAAAATATAACTCTTAGAATAAATAGTACGTCTCTTGTTTTTTAATGTAGTACTTCCTGTAAATTCAGATTCTATATACTAAATATACTATCATACCTTTCGACAACTTTACCTTAAACCACCTGTCCCACATTTGATTCTACAGATACACGTAGTTGTATAAATTATAAATAATATTTCTAAATATTATAGTAAGTAATTGGGTGTACCGAGGTCTTTTGAAACCTTGTTTGTTCATTTTTTTAAGTCTATAACTTCAACCTTTACTATAATTTCATTTTTAAAAAAAAAGGGACGAACTTTATGAATATCCCGTACAATGAATCATGACATAACCTCGGTATTAAATACAAATATATTACAATATGTCGTACTCCGAGACAACCTGTTGATAACCTTGTTCGTCATATTTTTATTTTTAACGTATAGGTATTCATTTAATGACGTCACGGCGACAAAATTAGCCGAAAAATAAATTATTGTATTTTTATGTAAATTCAATCAGCTGACGATTTTAATAGCGGACGTTCCCTTTTTCGTGTTAGGCGTTGAAATTAGTGAAATATTTATGAAGTTTGTAGATTTTACCTACATTTAATACCGTTTATGCGAAATAGACACTAAAATATAATAATTGTTTTTATATTAATGAAATTTATGAAGGTGTTGTTAGTAGAAATGTATTAATTGAGCGGTACTTTGTCAATTTCACGCTCATCTTGGAACAACTAGTTTCATAGTAGGTACATGATGCAGTATTAGTAGATGGGCCATCGTAAGATCTCTTTATTTCTAGCCGGGATGTAGTAATATAAATCTGTTGGTTTTACGTAGACGGCTTTAATCTTTTTAAGATATAGAAACAAAATATTTCGGGATATGAACCCGGAACTTTTCCCTATAGACGAAACACTTTTCCATTTCGTCATTTTAGACAACTTAACATACGTGTATTCTGTAGTATTTTTAATAATCAGTACACATATTATTCAATTATTAAAAATATATTTCTATTATAACATTGCCCTTGGTATCAGTGCATCTATTGAATCCATTACATCATTTGTAAGTGTCATCAATTTTCTTTAGAAATCCGCTAGATGGTAGTAAAAATTAACAAAAAGTAATAATGAATATTATATGTAAGAAATATAAATATATTATATATGTAAAATAAACTGTCTTTTTTTTAGCTGTACAATACTTATATATTATGTGTGTCTAAAAATAAATAATATTAAATATTAACATTAATTGAAATATTTTTGCGCATTATACAATAGATGTCACTGATGTCTAATATTTGTCAAAAAGTGCTGTGAATCTCTTGGAATCATATAATCATTTTACAAATATTTTGTTTTTTCTTACTGGAAATAAAGACAAAGTACATTACATGGTGCATTGTTAAAGCAATATAAAAAGGGACCGCATTGAAATATAAATTTCACAGAAACGCTGCCTGCGTAGGGGTTAGTAGTAATCAATCGGCGAAAGCCGATTGTTTCTCTGCTAGTAATAATTATTACAATAAACGAAAAAAAATCACAGAAATTAAATGTCAATTTATAAACTGTACACCCCTGACTGCATTATTATTACCGTCATTAAAACTGAGCCATAAAAATTAAAAACTATAAAACGTTGGTCCTTAATGAAAGACCAGTGCGCTGCGACGATAAATTTGTTACTTGTAACATTTGAAGAAAACAACAAAAACGTGATTTCGCTGAATAAAACATTATTACCTACTTTCTACTATGTGGGGTAGCCAAGAAGAGAAGAAGGGTTACTGCATCCAATAAATATATGGTAGAAGTTATTTTAAAACCTCTCCTATTCAATCAAAAATAATTTAATTATAGTACATACTTTAAATATTAAAATATTTTTTTAATAATAAAATTAAATTTTGAAATATCATTGACAAAAAAAAAAGTGGATATTTATTAATGAAAACATATTTTATTATGATGTTGCAGCAATATAATATAGTTGTATGATATTAAAAACAAATTATACTAATTTAATATAAAAAGATACACAGAAAAAATCTATACATCGAAAAAATATTTAAGAATAGATTCCGGGTTCGTATCCGGGTGGTTAACAATTTTTTTTTTTTAGTAATCGTTTTTTATGTATATATATCTTTCTTATTCATCTTTATTGATTAATTGATTTAAATAACAAAAAGTATTCCTTGTTTAGATTATTTAACTACTTAACATAATTGAAATAGAAAAAATCTGATATTGAACCAATATCTAGTTAATTTTTGTAATAAAAAATTATGCATAGCATTTAGGATCGTAATTATAAACCCATTTTGGTATTATCTTTTATTTAAGAATAATATAAGTAGTCAATAGATCTTGGGATTTACCATACATTACCATCTAGACCCAGGCCATCCGTGATAAAATAAATTTTATGTTATGGATATTATACGAAACTAAATTTATGCATACCTAAATGTAAAATATTCACAGAATGATTTAGAAACATTACAATACTCAAATGTATTATTAAATATATTAAGTAGAAAGATATACATATAAAATCAAAAATATTGTTGTTGCGTCACCGGGATTCGAACCTGGATCTCTTTCCAAACCGGGTAAGGTGCATTATCCAACTATGTTACAGCGACAATATTTTTAGCGACAAATTTTCGAACCTATGTTCTGAATAATTACAACTTCACAATAAGAATGTATTATTTCTTATTGTTGAACAATTATTCAATTAATCTATTTTAAATATAACAACAAGATATTTATTTGCTCATATAATAAAAATTATACGTTGAATTTAATTCTTCAAATAAGAAAATTTTTATATTTCTTAAGCTTTGTTTAATATTTTACTTGACTAGCGAGTAAAAGGTAATTATTGCACGTCATTTATTGATTTATATAAAAATAATGAATTACAATATCCCAGAAGTAATACTTTAAGAATTCAGAACCCTAAATTAGTAGTGAGGTTTGCATTTGTAAAACACATTATGTAAAAAACATTATGTTTTGAGGCTAAAAAACATTCACCTATAAACATTTTTATTATGTTTAAAATGTTAGCATTTGATTAAAGTGCTAGTGGGCTTACATTTTCTTTTACGTTTGCTATCTGAAGGCTTTGTATCTCTTATTAATTCTTATATTTAAGATTCACGAGTCACCCCTTGCATCAATATTCCATACCTTTTATTAACTCTACATCCACTAATTAAAATAAATTACCTGACTTCGGAATTTTGTAAAATCAATCTATGACACAAAGAGATCTTCAAAAATGTATGTTTTCATTTAAAATGTACACCATTAACCATATTAAAAAAATTCGTGAATTTTTGGTAAAATGTAACTAACATCTCCGTGCTAATTTTAAGGGTAGGCAGGGGGCACTCACGTCTTATATGTTTTTATTTTCTTCATCACCCATTCTTGTCTGTTCCACATGCCTAAACCATCTTAACGGCCTTATCTTTAACGACCTTGTGACGAAAGTAAATTAGTAACATATATTGATTATACTTAATAAATCAAACAAAATACAAATGTTCAGATCCTTAAAAGTAATATAAATTAAAGTGTAGAAGACAGAGACCTTAAATTCAATATAAATATATTGATAAAAGAAGAAACACGAACACCCAGAACGTTAAAATAAATGGTTTGTGAACAGAGAGGAAAACTATACGTTGAAAAAATTAAGGATTTAAAGATTTGAGGTGCCGAAAGACGCTTAAGATTTATTGTTAGTATGTGGAGGATTTCTAAATTCTGTTAAGTCTAATAAATCTTTTCAAAATTTTTATAAAAGATAACAAATTATTTAATTATTTTTTGTACTGTCCATTATTGCTACGAAAATATCATTTTTAACAAATGCAGAAATATTATAATTCTATAAATAAAGTACAATAAAAGAATAGCTGATAGTTGTACAATATTTAAACATAAATTTGTTATTGTTCGTTTCGAAGGCCTCTTTAATGATTATCAGTCAATTTTATCATTTTGGGTGATAAATAAAATTAACATTAGATTAAAATATTCACTTTAAATTATATTCATGTTTAAGTGACCGATGCCGAAGGTGAAATAAAAAAATATGTAGCAAATACTCAAAGACAAAATATTTTAATTGTTTTAATAAATTAAATTTTTTAAATAAATATTAAATTGATAAAATTAGTCGAGCTTTGTTAACGTACTAAAAAATACTTATGTGGCATTTAACATTTATTATTAAAATTTCGAAAAAAAATATTAATCAATCAATTCTGTAAGTGGTACTCCGGGACAGAAAGGTGTGGTGTTCCATCTCTCCGCCTCCTTGCGGGGGAAAAGTGATTACAAAATGTACTTCAGAACATCGCAAAGTATCGAATAAAAACTAATGTTATCAGAATGAATGGACGTAACAATCGATACATCAGACTCATAAAAAAGTTGCAGAATTTATCAGTTTTCAACATTTTTTTATATTATCCACTGGTGAATAAAATGAATGTGAAACCTAGCAGCGGAAATAATTATATTGCTCAACTAGAAAGATAACCGTAGCTTATCTATCAACAAACAAACCTTCAAAAGATTACCTATATATTGACGTGACAAATATAATTAATTGAAGGTTTCGCGAATCCATGTATTGAACGATCCTTAAAAAATTAAAACAGGCAAATAAGAAAATATAACTATTTAATGTAATTCTGAACAACGTGCTTTTACAAAACAAGATGGCGAGTCAAATTATATTGAAATCAATACTATTTTATTTCTACATTATTTTAATTTAATCCTTCATATTCAGGATGTCCATTTTTATATCGAGACGTTGCAAAGTTGCAAAAATCACAATTATTCGAATAACTTCTAAACCGTTGAATTTCAGATGACCCAATTTGATGCTCAACGGGTTGCTAGTGATGTGCTCTAACCGTAGACTATTGTCTTTGGGACGCCTGTTTAATAAATAGCCTTTATGTCCCTCTGTAACTTCGTTCGTCCGTACCCACGTCCACGCGTTCCGCATATCAACGAAACCTTACAACAATAATATTTCAATAAATTAATTTTACTATGAATCTGTCATAATAATTTTGAATGTGAAACATAGTCGACACAGGGAAATTGAATGTGTTTGGGTTTTTAACTAATTACCTACCGCAAATTTTAGCTATCCAAATAAAATAAAAAAAAGAAGAAAATATGTATAATTTACAGAGAAGTTGATAAACAAAAATATATATGAGCAAATAATTTTGCTGTATTTTTGTTGATTTTTAAGATAAATTAAGGTTATTTCTAGTCACACAAGATTCACTAAATTAATTGTCGTTGAAATATTTTCACCTATGAAACTCTCATTTAGAATTCAATTGATATATTTTGCTAATCAAACCGTTTTATACAGAAACAGTTTAAATTAAACAAATGACGGTGACAGCTGCATACAAGCTTGTACAGCGATTCTCTTGAAACTTCGAGGGCTTGTCTGTTCTTCAAGTCAACACGTGTTGCTCACATGAGAAGCATTTTATTTTAAACATTGTCTGTCTCAAAATTTTCCTCATTTTCAAAGAGCTTTCAAGAGCTTCACAGCCTCGGGTAATTCCACGATTTCACAGGCCGGTTAAAGTAAAAGTTTTGAAAGGAAAATTAACATAATTAAGAACAAATTTAAATAAAATTATAGAGCTTTATTTAATTTCATAGATAAGGCAACGCGTATCAAAGTTGACAAAATTATATGAATGCATTTAGTATTAAACAAATATCAGATATCTCATTAAGACAAAGCTATTTTTTATTATATTTAATGGAAAATATATGAAAGTATGGGGTAAATACAGGGCTTACAACCTATCTTCGGCTGGTTTAAGTGATCACTTTATATATATATATGTATATAACGTTCACCAATTCTCACCCCTCAATTTCCACATTTATCAAATTTTTTGAAAGTTGTATGTATGTTAGTATGTGGACTCGCTTCGAGTACCACTACACCATCGCCATCGATGGACCAGGCGAAGACAGGTCGTAAGCCCTGTAATTACCCCATACTTTCATATATTTTCGATTAAATATAACAAAAAATAGCTGTCTCTATGAGATATCTGATATTTGTTTAATAACAGTGCCTTTGTAAGTAAAAATCCAGTAATTGTGTGTTCTTGGACATATTTAAATATTGCATTTAGTATTCTAAATTTATCTTTATTAATAATCTAAATTTACTTTTGCTGTGGTCACCCCTATTAACCTTCAAAAGAGTAGATCTTCTAGAACCTTAATCCGATAAATTCAATTGATAAATTAATTGAATACCCGACCCTCCATTCATCTTTCATTTCGTTGTCTATTATTATTATTATTATTATTATTCCATCCCAAGTAAATACATTTGGTTTGAGAACAGAGATGAGATATTAGATTTATGAATGGGTCGTTTTTGACCTCTTTAACATTGTTCTCTTGACGACAAAGGCAATTTATTCTGCATTCAATTTTTTGAATACACATATTCCTCTAAATTCATTGAACGCACGTTTTTAAAATGTATTTAAAATATCTTCCATTATCTTCTAAATATAAAAAGTCTTCCATTATCTTCTCAGAATTTCAAATCATTCGACAGTTTATTTATATGTACGGGTAACCCCCGTTGATCGCGGGGGATACGTCATGGACATGGTCGCGTTAAGCGAAATTTCGCGATCAACGAGGGATTTAAAAAAATCATTTTAAAATTCTATAAAACACTTAATCAATATATTGAACATTATTAATAATAATTAAAATGTCATACATAAAATAATTCTTTTATTTTGTTCCGCGTAGCAAAAAAAAAAACAATTCGTTACAACCAAACTTTACAGCACTCACTCGCTCTTTATCTTCACCGTTTTCTTCTAATATCTGCAGGCAATGATTTTAAAAAGAAAGGGCATCTTCAATGATTTTGACATTTAACTTTCGTGAGAGAACAGGTTCCGAGACGTCATTTTTCTTGGGACATAGTATGGCAGTTCATTTCCTGGATTCTTTTGGCCGACTGATTAATCACATTTCAAAAATTACGAAGGGATAACTAATATGTATGAAGTCAATTCAATCAGTGTGCGTTTGACACTTCAGCTGAGATTACACTTAAGGATAGACCCAAATGATGCACTGACTCAACCGTACCAGGCACCGGCGTACCGGCGTTCTTTTTTTTCACCCACGCTTGTAATTTTACATATATGCACATGTATGTGATGTGAGTAAGCGAGAAAGAAAGATAGCACGCACGTGCATCCACTCATTATGATGATTCTTGGCGTATATCAAAGTCAGACAAATGCCGAGACAAAAAAATAATAATAATAAAACGATCGCGATATAACGAATCCGCACTCGCCGGGGTCGCGTTGAACGGGGGTTATCTGTACTCTGGTATCGCTGGAATATTTTAACATAAATGTACATCATAAATGATAAATTTTAAATACAAATTAAAACTGGATATAAAAATCTGTATCCATCTGGTTTACTACAACGAAAATCTCATTGATTTTTTATATATGTCCAGAATCAAAAACAGACATGTCCACTTTACCTGTTCTCGAATAAAATGTATAAAACCATTGTACAACTATCACATTTAGGATCATATTGAACATGTCTAGTAACCACAGGTCACGAGACCAAATACTGTCGTCTTATTGGCTGAAAACATGTTTGTTTGGGTTTGAATTAATTGTCTAACGGACATATTCGTTTTTATACGATTATTCAGCAATATTTATCTAATTTCGATAGGCTAGTAGTCTTGTAGACATTAATTTGCTTTATAATTATACATACTAAACTCAAAAACCATAAAAACTGGACATGTCTAGATTTGATTCTATACCTCACATATACAATATATAATATTCTTATAAAGAAGAACACATTATTATAGTGAAGTTGTAATTATTCAGAACATAGGTATGTGTTGTTTTAAATACTAATTAAGTATTAATCAAAATTTCACAGACCTATATTCTGAATAATTACAACTTCACAATGAGAATGTGTTCTTCTTAATGGTGAATTTAAAATTAAACACCCAACTTGCTCTGAAATAATGATGGAGTATGTGATGAAATAACATAAGAGCGCTTTGATACAGATAAACTCTCTAAGGTATTTAATTATATAACCGTACAAAAAATGCCTTGATGTAAGAGGACGCATTTAATTTAGGTACAAATATTTTTTCTTACATTATTTTATTTATTTATTTATTTAGAACTGTTGATATGAATACAAATAAAATGTACGAGTTATATATATGTATATATACATTCAACAACAATAGAGTTATTCACCCCCAAATAAGGATGATATTGAGTTATGGGGGTGGCTATCGACAATTATATAAAAACGCGATCAAGATCTTAGTTATTCAAACATTATCATAGTATCATATCATATTTACATATTTGTACACATTTAAATACATTGCCCAACTAGGCAAGCCTGTTTTAGGGCAAATTGATAAACTAATATAAATATTTTTTTAAAAGTTAATAAAAAAGAGAGAAGAAAAATATATAAATAATAATGATAAAATAATAATAGTAATACCAATAATGTAAGCAGATATAAGGTGGATGGAAATATACAAGATCAAAACGCACAAAAGTAGTTGTACAAAATATTTCATTATATAAAAAAGTTGACTCTCTGTATCTGCTCTTCCTAATTGCAACAACCAATTTGAAATATCTCTTTTAAAAGTTCTAATATCAGTTAAATTTCTAATTTTAATTATAAGAGAGCATTTTATATTAAATTTTTGTGTGACATTTTCTGTTTACGATTTTATATTACACTACACATATGTACATACATTAAATATTATGCACATTTCATTTAGAAATGAAGAAAACGTTATCTGCCATTCTGCCTCAAATTATTTACCAGTTGCATCGGTAAACACAAAATATTATGTAGGGGCAGCGATCCAAATCGCCTGGATTGTGGACGCAGGCTGCAGTAAAGGGCGACCGTCTCAGCCTGGCCCGATCGCTCGCCGACGATACATGGGTCTGATACCAAACACCGCCGACTCGCTCCTCTACCCTTCATGACTGAATAAACTAAATAAATTTTATTTAGAGGCCTTATTGTAATAAAACCTAAAAACTACCCTTGTATTCATCGACTGAAGAAATTGAAAGATTTATGTGAATTTAATAACTAGCCACGACCCTGACACCTGACATACTAAAGTGTTTAGTTTGTGACGAACGTAATATTACAGCATTTTTTACGATACGAAAATACGTGTATTCGTTAATGTACTACTATAATCCGTGGTATTTGTTTAGTCTTTACGTCGCATTAAGGAAATTCTAAATAAAAAAATTAAAATAAACTGTTTACACACATTTAAAAAATGTTTTTATAAGAATATTTTATTATAGATAAACACAATCCCCCAATATTTTAATCTCACTAGCTTATTTTAACATTAAATTTATATATTAGTTATACAGGATATATTTAATAAAACGTTCGAATATAAGTTTAAAATTTGAAGCAATTAAGGTACAAATATTTTTTCTTACATCTCAATAACAAAGCATTTTATAGTCAATTTTTATGTGACATTTTTTGTTTAGTATTTTATGTTATACCCGTGATATAACATTCATAGCAATATGATTGAGGCTGAAGACGATATCGCTTATACAAACGAACTACAACCACTGCAATCTGATTAAGGATGACGACGATATCGCTTGTACAAACAAACTACAATATTCTCGTAATAGTACCGATAGTGTGTCTAAATCGATATTCGATTAGAATTTACAGCGAATTTGTTGACAACTTACATGACGTACCATTAAAACTATATTTACGGAATTCTAGCTAACAGTAACGATAGTAAAATATTATTAGAACCTCGATATAACGGACAAAATATCGTTAAAATATTGTTAAAAACATAATTGTAATGTTATACATGTTTAAATCCAAGTGTCACCGCTTGTAAACAACGTTCTGCGCATGACAATCACATTATACCTTTCGCACTCAAATTCGAGTCCTAATACCGTTATAGAAGTTATCACTGCAGATGTTTTTGTTGTTTAAATATGACTGACTCGTGACTGTGTCGGAAGGTTTTGTTGCTGTTAGACTGAAGCTCCTGACATCTTCAAGTCTCACGCGTGTTGTTTGTATGTCGCTGTGTAGGGTCTCTGTTGTTGTAACTAGGGCGAGATCTGTTTCGTTTATCGATGTGATGAATTATACAGTTAAATACGCGATGAACTCTAGAGTGGCTCGCTCGAGGACGGTCTGCGGAGAAGTGATCGCTAGCTGCTTGGGCAGTGTCCGTCTTAGGTGCATATTGTTCTATTGTGTTTTCTGATTGGTCGCTTTGGTTTAGATCCAACATGGTTGATAACGTCGCCGCTGATTCACATAGCTTCACAGCAATTTAATTTGTATACTCGAAGTGAATGGATGCTTTTATTACTCCATTCAATAAGTTACAATTTTTAAGTATATTAAAACACTCAATCTTAATCCTACCCTTAAAATATGGACACACGAAATATAATTAATTTAACGTTGAATCAAAAACTAGAGGTCATACACAAGTTGAGTCTGGAGTGTTTTTGTCTCATATATGTATCTCGTGTTTGTTTATTTATTTCTATTTGATAGCAGAAATTTTTTCTGTGAAATCAAGTTTTCATAACTACCTCATCATTATTTAAAATTACAAAATATTTTTAATCCGTTTATGGAAATTTCACTGGTCTTGTATTGTGCCATTTATTTTCTTAATAATAAAAAAACGCATTCGGAAAACCTACCTTCATATAACGGACTTTCAGCTTTAACGGACACTCCGCTCACCCGCATTTGTCCGTTATATCGATATGTTACTGTATTATAAAACGATAAATAATATAGAAAATTGTATGGTATATTTATGAAGTCTATTTTACTCTTAAGCGTCTCAAACCATATTCGGGAGTATAACATAAAACAACAAAAGATGGAAGTAAAATTATAAACATAAAAAATAATATTAAATGTAATAATTAGAAAGATATACATATATAATCAATTTTATCTAAAAATATTGCTGTTGCTACTGGGAATCGAACCTGGATCTCTTCCTATCCGGGAAACATGCATAACTATACCAACACAGTGCAATGACGACAAATTTTCGAGCTTATATGTTACACTTTTTCAAATTGATACATCTAACTATGAAACAAATTCTGATATAATCACTTGTAGGAAATTTCCATCCACGTAATCCTACAATTGGCCGAGCACGAAACAAATGCGTGCGAGGCGCATCGTGCATCGCATGCCGCGCAGCCATGTGGGAATGAGGCAGTCACACGCTGGCCAGAGAGCGGCTCGCAGCTCGTGATGCTTACGCACACAACGCGTATTTCATATTTCATATCACTGTTTTATCAAAATAACACAGGTATATTAATTTGCGAGGTGTTATCCGTGCAAAAGCCGTCTCAACCCAAATTAAAATCGGAGCCAGTCTTATCTGAGTATTTAGTGCCTGGTCAGTGAAGTTAATTCGCGAGATATGTGTCTCTATTACAAAAGGGAACTATGGGTCGCGAGCGACACCAGCTAATGACTTCTCGCGTAACTGTAGAAGCTGATCATATCATAAAGGCGATCATATCATTATAACACTCGCAGCTGTATTGAGGAGTCAGCTGACGCTCCGACTCCTCTAACATAACGCGTTAAGGTAGTGTGTATTCCGTGTTATGGTTTAGTATCAAATGTGCTAACCATCGCGTCTCACCTATGGAACAAATATTACATAACATCTCTTATTTATTGTCAACCGTTTCCGGTTATGATTCCTTTATGTAAGCACATGTTTTTAGGCTCCCGTTAAGATATTTAAGTTACAAGTAATGATAGTATGTAAATTTATTAGTTATATTTGTTTTTAGTGTTGTTGGCCCAGTGTACGCACTCGAATGTAAATACAAAATGGCGGGCTTCTGAAACCCATTAACTACTGTAGCCATGTTACTATTGTATCAATAAACATCGCCCACGAGGCTCGTAATTTACAACTTCATTATTTTATTTGAGTTCATCCTTTTGGTGATCTTGGGAGCGATAACAACATCATGTTATACCGCGAACTAATTTATGCCGTCAGCATCTCACCCTGCCAAGATTGTTGAGTAGCACCGCCATTTTGAGCGCATCTCGTCCTCGAGGTAAGTCACCGAAGAAGAGGAAGTAAAATTTTTTGAATCAATCTATTGTTTCATTATTTGAAAGCCATCTTCTTTAATTTTAGGGAATCTCAAATACCTTCGAGTAATACGATAGGAAACGCCAGAATTAATAATTCATTTTTATTAAATTTTGGACACATTGATATAAGGAGAGCACATTCTTAGTGTGAAGTTGTAATTATTCCTGATAGAAAGAGATCCAGGTTCGAATCCCAGTAGTGACAACTATATTTTAAGATAAATTTTATTTTATATGTATATCTTTCTAATTAATACATTTAATTAGTATTTTTTTTAATATCATAGATTTATGTTCTGAATAATTACAATTTCACAATAAGAATATGTTATCCTTAATAATAAAATAATATTATTTAGAATACATTCACGGAACAGATCCTATAAAACCATCATCTCCGAAGGTGTTTCCATGAAGTTGATTTCGTAGAATGTATATACTTACTCAACTCTATTAGCTTTGATTTAAACCTACCGCAGTAAATTGTTTCATACAATTCATTGTACAAGGGTTTGTATACTTAGGGTGTGTGCGCTTGATAGAAACGGAAAGGACGAGTAAGTTACCGAAGGGAGAGTGACCGTAGGGAATAAAGCGAATGGTGCTTTGATTCGTTTCGATGTCATTTCCAAAAGAAAATCGATCGATACAAGATACGCTGTGCACAACGACAAGGGTTCTAAAACCATCACCGATGTATGAAGGTAACTCTATCTAAGCTAGAACGCTCCAGTGTAAATAAACAAGATAAATAAATAGGATTTAATATTTTAGGAGAACACATTCTTATTGTGAAGTTGTAATTATTCAGAACAAACGGTCTGTGATATTTTAAATATGAATTAAATATATTAATTATAAAGATATACATATAAAATCAATTTTATCGAAAAATATTGTTGTTGCGCCACCGGGATTCGAACCTGGATCTCTTTCCTAACCGGGGAAGGTGCTTTATCCAACTAAGCTACAGATGGCTCTGTCAAATGATGGAACGATTAAATGTATTAATATCAAAAAGATAACATATAGGGTCGAAAATTGTCGCTAAAAATAATGTCGCTGTAGCTTAGTTGGATAAAGCACCTTCTCCGGTTAGGAAAGAGATCCAGGTTCGAATCCCGGTGGCGCAACAACAATATTTATCGATAAAATTGATTTTATATGTATATCTTTATAATTAATATATTTAATTCATATTTAAAAAGGATTTAATATAATCATTTAGATGATTTGGATGTTATGGGTACAAGAAATGATGTTAACATTTACCATATCGTGATATAAAATACACGCACGCGGCCATGCTGTCAACTCGTGTCACCGTAAAAAATACGAGTCGATTCCGCTTAATTAGGACACATCGGAACCAGGAAGTTTGGCCCGATTAGGCGGCTTCCCCAATTAAACGAACCGAACTTAAAATTAAATGACGAGTATTTTTATTTAAATACGTAGGGCTCGCTTCATCGCCTTCCTGCATAAAATAACGCTGTAACCCGGCTATATTTTTTTTTCTCCGGGTTAATTACTGGCACAGTTGGATATTAATCATCAACGTCTTCTTCATCAATTTTTGATGTTTCGATTTAATGCTTCAACAATTGCATCCCCATATATCCCCCGCGCGCATGTACCTGTATAACGAAACTTTTCAGACAAAGCCTTGACAATGGCACGTGTTAATTAACATGTAAACGTTTTAATTTTATATATACATATGTTGGTGTATGAGGCAGACGATTGTTTTTTTTATTAAATTAATTCACAATTTGCATTTGTTTATAATACATAACATAAGCTTTTATAAAGTTTTTTTTATGTATTTAATTTTGTATATTACCACTCAACTAGCCCTAGGGCACATTCCCGAGTGTCAGATGTGCTGAAATAAAAACAATATCTTTACAAATAAATATTATTCACGTTTTATTTGCGATTTTTCTTTGATCAATAATCAAATTAAAAATGTCACTTGAAAATATACATAGTAGATACTAATTTGTTTCGAAAATAATGATACCAGAACATGAACCTGCAACCTTCTTATTACCGGTAGAGGACTTTCCCAACTGAGCTACGTAAGTCTGGCAATTGAGCGATGGCAACCCAGTTTTTTCAAAAGAATATATTGTCGTTTCATTTTTTCAAGTAATATATTTAATTTATTTAAAAACAGGTTGAAATAATCATTTATAATCTATTAACGCTTCAAAATATACACGAGTAATCTTTAAAATGGTTTTATTTTCCTGTAAAACATATCTACCGAATGGATACCATTAGATTTAAAATAAAATAATTTATCGTTCGCCGTATCTTTCATTTATGATGCTACGAGGAGACATCAGATACCATTTGATGAGCACGTTTGATTGATTAAAATCAGTAATGTATGCAGTAAATCATATATTTAAAATCTCGTATTGTTATGCTAATCACATTATTTAATCTTTTGCGCAAATTTCTGTACAACATGCGTCAATGTTGACACAAAGACGTCAGTTGGCTCTTGCTGTGCGCAAACGAATAGATTCTAGATAATGCCTAATCTTATTGATAGTGCAAATCCAGAAAGATTAACTTGAATAGAGGTGGAGTCTACTCCATCCCACATAATAAACATATTACCATGTTATATAGTATAATATATTCATCTCTGTTATAACAAAAATATGTATGTCAATAAATTTCGTAGATTGTTATCATTTTGAAAAATTAAAATTATTTCCATTATGATGATGAAAACACGTTCATATCTTTCTAATTAATGTATCTAATTTGTTTTAAAATTTATTTCGTTACTTTTTTTCTTATTTAAAGATTTAAGTCGTATAATAAAGAACACACAAACTAGTAATTTAGGTAGTCTGTGAGAGAACACGATAAACATCCAAATCTATGGGAATTTCTGATTCATCATATTTTTATATTGTCAGTTCATAAACTTGACTCGATAAATGGAAAAAAAATTGCAAGAATTTTGCAGAAGTATAAGAGAGGTTCCAGCGGATAATAAACCTCTTGACCGCTAAATTTTTACACAAATAAACTTAGATATTTTATTTAAGTTACATTTATTAAATTTTAACAATGAATTTAAAAAAAAATCCTTATGTATTTTAATTAATAAATAATTATCATTCATAATACTAATCATCGCTTCAGCAACACAATCTGGATAATGGATCTTACTGAAAATTCTGATACTTTATATATTTCTACAATTGCGCAAGAACTAAATTATAATATTATTGACTATTCATTAAAACTTCTGTAAAAATATTAATTGATACATTTAAGTTCATTCCTAGCTTACGGTACTTTTGTGTATTGAAGCTAACTAACGCGCTCCAGATGCGGCGTGTTAGTATTGTTCTGTTTTTTTAAATACCGTGTCGAAGACGGGTTGTATTAGTGTATATGTGTCTCATGATAATATCTTGATGAAGACTTTACGTGTAAGTTCCGTCTATTGCAAGTCCTAGTATTCCTACTTCCTAATCGTTCCCTCAAGACTGAGGATCGCGATCTCTACGCATATGTTATAACATCATTCAATACAATGATGTTACATGAAGACATAAATTATTTTATAAATCTCAATAAATAGATTAGGAGTATATATAAAATAAAATGTAGACTTCTTCTTCTTCTACGGCTTTACATCCGAAGGTGCGATTTGGCCTCCTCCACAAGTGCTCCCTGGCCATTCTTCTCCAGTTCCCAGACACTCTCATCTTGCTCCAGTCCTCTTTCACTCATTGGCCAGCATCTAGGTCGCTTCCACTGAGGTATCCATTTTGTCATGGTATTTGGTGTTCTGTCAATTTTTCAAAATATCACAGTCTTTGAAACCTACAGAATCTTACAATTTATTTAATTTTCAAGCTCATTATTAATTTTTATTTTGTAAGATCCATTTTCTAGTGTAGGTCTATGAATTTTTTTTATATTTTGCACTTAAAAACTGTTCATTTGTTTACTTCGATTTGAGTTAGGTAACGGGTCTGAGTACATGTGTGTGTATGGAGAGGTAGGTCCGTCAGGCGAAAATGTATAATACTTTTAAAATTAGCAATATTAACATTGTGGTTAAAATTCATATATTTATTTATTACCTTTGTTTTATTAACCATCTCATGTCAGTTATGACATCCTGAAGAAAAAAATGGTATTTGTCGAAACCGGTAGATGTATTTAAACTCAATTAAGTGATTAATAAAACAAAAATAAAAAATAAAAAAATAAAATGTATAAAAATAGCGAACCGTAAATGGCTCCTTCTCTCCTCCTCTTCCAAACGCACATAGTTCTAAGAGCAATTTGTAATCTATACAGGTGATCGGAATAAATACTAAATGATTAAGGAAAACATATTCTTATTGTGAAGTTGTAATTATTGATTGACCTCAATCCACTATGTTGGTATTGCATAATCGGATAATGCAATTTGTAATCTATACTTGTGTGATCGGAATAAATACTAAATTATTAAGGAGAACACATTCTTATTGTGAGTTGTAACTATCGATTGACGTCAATCCGCTGTGTTGGTATAGTATAATCGGATAATGCACGTTCCCCGAATTGAAAGAGAGCCAGGTTCGAATCCCGGTAGCAACAGCAATATTTTTTGATAAAATTGGTTTTATATGTATATCTTTCTAATTAATACGTTCAATTTGTATTTAAAATACTAAGCTATTACAATCTCTACCGAGTGTTATTCGGGTCACCACTCCAACCTATATTCTTCGAGGAAGAGATATATCAATATCAACTGGCGCAGCCAAATAGTCGCTGGCGCCGCAAGATATAACAAATGGCGCAGCCGAATTATAGCTGGCGCCTCAAGTTATAAGATTAAATTGAATTAAATAGTGAATTAAAAAAGATAACATATATAATAGATACATAAAGTAACTATTCAATAGAAATAAAAATTAAAGTAAGACACCAGAGAGGAAGGCACCGAACATCACGTGATCCTGGCACACTATTCTAGCCCGTGCACTTTTATACCTCTTCTCGCGCACACTTTTCTTTATTGAAGCTTAAAAGACGAATGTTATCTGGTATATGTAGCGCCCAATTCCAAAACCTTCTAAAACGAATAATTTGAGTTAAATGTGCAACTTTGTAGATTTTTTGGTCAGCTACGCGCAAAATCCATTGATATTGCATGTTCAAATTCAAATCAATGATATTTTTCGAAACCGGTAGAACAAAGTTAACAAATAAAAATAATGGATTTTAACGACAAAGTTAATTTTAAAAATATAAAAGTAATCAATTAAGTTGTGCAAGTAAATTGTACGTAAAGGAGATTTGAAGAAACTCAAAAGAAACTGAATGATTTTGTTTATTTTGCGCGCAAAATTTCGGTTGATCGATCCGCGAAACTGCGCAATCAATGGCGGTGTCGAAGGGGGGGCAAACAAAGGAATGCTCAAAGAAAGTGGGAAATAATTTTCAATGGGGGCGATCTGTTTCTGCCGAGTTGCCTATTTGCCGAGTTTCGCGAATTGTCGATCATTGTCGCCATTGTCTCGCGCGCCGCCCGGACGGAGATGCCTTTATGCAAAACCGATTAACAGCGGAAAGCGAGCGTGTGAAAATTGTTTAATGGCCCTCTGCTGAATATTTCTGAAACACTCCGTGATGCCTTCCGATGATTAAGCCAGATTTTTTAAAAGCGATTAAGTCGCATTTTTTGCACGCGGCAGCTAATTAGAAAATCCATTTGGGAAACGAGAATCGTTACAAGAGTCGAGTGAATTGAAGCGTCGGGATAGTGATATCGAGATTTAACTAAATTAAATTGTTTTGTATGTAAGTGGTGGAAGACTATATGTATAATAGACATATATCTCATAGAGACGAAACTATTTTATTATATTTTAAAGGAATGATATATAGAAATATGGGGGGCTTACGACCTGTCTTCGGCTGGCTGATCACTTTATTTATATATATATAGTACGAGTATACGAGTACCACTACACCATCGCCATCTATGGATCAAATTTGATAATACATTTTTCCTTGAAACAGCATATATTATATGTCAACTCAATGAGAATCTGATTTTGTTGATTTTGTGTGTTCTTGGACATATTAAAATATTCCTAGAATATATAATAAGATTGATTTTTTTGCAAAATACAAGACAATAAAATTCATTCATTCAGTACCTGCTGCAAAAAAATATTGGAGAATAATATTGAAAAAAAAATAGATATACTCGAAAAAATGCTAAAATACCTTATCAAAATCATTAATTAGTTGAACAAAATTAAACTAAGTAAACATGTGCAAACAAAGTTATAGTAAAAAGGGAATTATTGGTATTGTTTATGTATATACTAATGTATGTAATAAATTAAAAATACATAGATAAATTTCAATTAAAAATACTTACAGTTATTAATATTACGGCTTGTGTATATACGTGTACTACGAACTATTTAGTGACCAGTTCTAAATTGTCAGATTCATTTTTTTAACTTTTCTTATGCTGAAATAGGTCACATATTTACAAAATATATGTCAAATATGCGGATACATGGGTACTAAAAAATTACAACCTTGTTAATTAATGGCGTAGTTTATTTATTTGTGTACTACAAAAAAAAAAATTACACTTCACCCCAATGCAATGTATCAGTTTCCTTTTAAATTTCCCTGCACGTGACACACAGAAGCGCATTAGGATATTATATATAAGATACACATCTTTTTTAAAAGCATGACATTGCATCACAAGTTTCTAAAACTATGGTTAATGAGTCTAAAGCGAAAATCCCCACGACCTTCGTAAGACGAGGTCCTGCAGGGGTATTATAGATGCGGTCATATGGTCGTGCCTTAAGAATATTCGTGTGCTCAGTGCTCTCGTCAAAAGTTAACTGTGCCAACACACCGTTACAAAACTTTACTAAACTATATAAGTAATGCTGGCTTGATCTCATGGCTGCATCTCGTTCCACGAAGTTTGAAGTTTTTGATAATTTTTAACTTGAATATTTGACCTACCTTGATTTTCTACACCTCTTTTATTTTAATCTAATTAAATACATCGATTAGCAATTAATTAGTGTCATAAATACGATAAGATTTCACGTTTAAAAAAAATCTTAATAGTTTTACGTATTAACCTATTTGATGTTAGTAAAGAATTTCATCAGATAATATTATACACATCACATATAACAGAGCTTAATTGCTTTTTAAAAATACCACACATTATCAAATTCAAGAGTTAAAGTGACTGACTATATTTCCATACTTCATCACAATCAATAGATAATGTAGAAAGTTTCTTCAATATTTGCAAAATTACTTTTGTGGCCTCATTTTATATTAATAATTATACAAAATACTTTATTTAAACCACAATTTATAAATTATTCTACATGTTTCGATACCTATGGTATCATATTCAGGAAACAATGTAAACTGAAATTAAAAAATACAAGCATAGATAAAAACAAAAATCTTTTGAAAACAAACCATTATTTTGATATTAATAAGGGTATAGAAATTATGCATACAAATACTAGGGGTTTACAGTTAGATAAATTAGAAATTTTATAAATAAGAAAAAGTGTTAATAGCAAGCTTAATATTATAAATAATCAAATCCTCTTTGCAAATGGTCACCTTTTAAATTTGTTTTCATATTAGTTCTTACTTATTCACCATTTTATATTTTTTATTTTTTTATTTCAGTATACATTGTTTCGTGAAGATGATACCATAGGTATCGAAACATATAGAATAATTAATAAATTGTGGTTTAAACAAAGTATATTGTATAATTATTAATGTAGAAAGTATTACCAATAATGTTGAATTGAGACCAGACTTATTCCGGTGACACCTAAGACTTAAGATAGATTACTTCATAATCTATTTTTAGCAGCAGAACTCGAACATTTCAAATTGTCATAAAGGCATCCAAACAATCAGCAAAACCAAAAACAAAATTATATATTTAGTATTATTATATTACATGGCGGTGCAACACGATTACGTTAATTATTCAATAAATTAAACTTTCTACTACACACACGTGTTATTTCATCACTACTATCTACTATTTACTATCTTCCAGAAGGGCAGTCCCTCTCATCAACTAAATATAGTTTCGTATCGACCTATTTGGGTGAATTAATGGGGCGTGGAAGAGGGGAGGGAGGTTTCGGTCGTTAATGGAAATATTAACAGTAAGGACGAAATATTAGGGAACCTGATATTATTCATTAATGTTTTCTCCGACATATATTATTTTTGTTTTAACGAATTCTAAATTATTCGTTATTAATTATTTATATGGTACCGAATGGAGAAGTTTTGGTTTATGGTTATTGAAAGAATGGTTAGGTTATAAATTCCGAAAAGTTATTATTTCTTAGGTAATGGCAAATTTCGTATATTCTCGTATTCAAGTTTCTCACAGATTGTCGCAAGTAATTCCACTTTTTTTTTCAATACACTAATTTAATTTTTGAGTTGAGAAGAAAATATAAAATAGTTTAATAATTATGTATTTGGATTCAATTTTAGACTGTCAATGGACCATGGAGTAAACGTTGTTCCGAAACCGATTTGCGTTAAATAATAAAAATTCAAGTTGTTATGTACAAATATATTTTTAATTAATTATCATTGCGACTGTATTACGTAGATCTAATAAGTATATATATATAAAACATTATATTAGTCACGGTATAAACACATTTGTCATGTGTAAGCCATTGGTGAAGCAACATTAAAAGCTGCTCCAAAAATCGCCTATCTAATAATGTCAATATTGTAAATATTTTTCTGAACTTTTTCTATATTGGTCAACAAAATATTTCATTCAAGCGTTATTTAAAATTGGTTTTTATTGTTCGATTAAACTATAAAATATCGAGGATTCAAATAATTTCCGATGTGTGCTAGATTTGATGACGTGTGTACCTTTTACAAAGAGTTTATTTAACTTTCACATTAATAAATCTGTCGCTGCGATTTTTTTCTTAAAATAAATTAACAAATAATCATACTGAAAAATTGTGTATCCTTTTACTGTAGTTTTTGCTTTACCGTCGTTAATTCAATATTCAATATATGGCCATTATAAATTATGATTGTAATTGATCGACTCTAGTATAGATTTGAAAAAAAATAAAACACTGATAAAACTACTTACTCGATTTCATTATTCTCGAATACGAGATCTCCCTTTATGGACTCGTACTGGCTCCCCTGCTTGGCCGTGCCGTCCTCCGTCCAGTAGGGCACAATGACCCTTCCTCTCGCTCCAGAGTACCGCACCACCTTCAGCTCGTACATCCCCACCGACTCCACCAGCTCGTGATCCCTCTCGGCGAAGGCGAACACTCCACCGTGGTCATCATCCAGTATCATGGCCGTAGCCAGACTCGGAGAGCCCAAGGTCACAGGTCCTCTCACGTTTAATAATCGTATATAGAAATGCTCATCTTCTTCGAATACGTCGTCGTCGATCACCTCGAGAGTGAAACGTTTATCGATCTCTCCCTTTTCGAAAACGAGCGTGCCTTTCTTGCCGATATAGTCGCTGCCATCCTCGGCAGTTCCGTCTTCTGTTTGGAAGTCCACGCTGCAGGGTTTCTCAGTATCCCCAGTTCGCACAACGCATACCTCAAACTCGCCACAGTTCTCCATGACGGTATAATGACCTGGTTCGAAGAATACTTTGCTTCCGTCTGTTTCGACTTCTTCTTCTTCTACATCTTGTTGCTGCAGTTCTGCCTTTACTTCGCTCAGATCGCTTTGTGCGCGTTCCGAAATCTTCCTCGATATATTCCCGCTTCCCATCATTTTTCTAGTAGCTTGCACTCTATAAAAAGCGCGAGACTTGGGACCTTTATTCAAAACCATTTCATGAGCCATGCCTTCGATGGTTTCTAAATCGTGTTGGGGATACTGCTTTCTCAATTCTCTGAGCGTAACGATGTAATCTTTTCTGGTCTCTTCGAATTCTTTAATCTCGTCAGACTCTCCTTCTCCCGAGCGCTTGATTCCGTTACTCATCAGCTCGATTTCTTCTCCCTTTTCCGTTTGAATGAGAACACCTCGCCTACTCATACGATATTCTTTGCTGAGATACTTGTAGACGAGAAGACGGCGGTCGGCGATCCAGGCAGTCATGACCGTCGCGGGAAAGAACATGAAGGTGAGCAGGCCTTCCCAAATTTCCAATTCTCCCGGAGAAAACACGGCCAAAATTAAGTACATCCACACATAAGCGAACACGGACCACGTGGCCGTCACAAAGAAAACTCGCAAATGTTTAATTTTGCGATGCTGTCCTTTAGGGATGACGATGACACATATCGCAATGATTACGAAAAGATTGTACGCCGCAGAGCCCACGATGGTGCCGGGACCCAAGTCTCCAGCCTTGAAGTCCTTGGCGATGATTTCGATAATCGACAGAAGAATTTCCGGAGCGCTGGATCCCAAGGCCATCAGAGTGAGGTTGGCGATGGTCTCGTTCCAGACTCGCACTACTACGATCTGAACGTCACCACCTTTTTTCTTCACTCGAACTTCCCTCTCTTGGGACGTGATCACTTCGATCGCCGCCATGAAGCGGTCAGATACAATGGATACACCCAAGAATAAGTACAGCATGACCAAAAAATATACGAAGCCTCGCATTCCTCGAACTGCCGAACTGATATTATCCTGCGGCATCCACATGTCTATAATGAGACCGTTCTCACACACCCTATCCTCGTTCCCTCCGCTTTTCGGGGCTGTATAATTAGCATTGGCCGTCGAAACAGTACTATTAGCGTCATCAAATAAGACAGTACTGGTAGCGTCATCAATCGGCGTAGTGGAAAAGGCATCATCGATCGGGGTAGTATCGTCAACGTTATCGTTCGGGGTGGGTTCAGTCAGCGCCGCGGCCCCGCTCGCCTCCGGCCCGGGCGAGGGGCCCTGCGCTACAGCCGCGGCCGCCAGGCAGAGCGCGAGGCACAATCCACTGACGTAATTCATTTTACTAATTTATTTATAAAATATTCGCTTATTAAATCACAATTAATCGAGTATTATGTTGCGTTCATCGCGCGATACTTTCCGCACCCGAAACCGCGAACGATCGTTCGGAGGCGATCATTTTCGATTCTGTTAAAAGTTGAAAAAAAAACACTCGAAGAATTTCATACACTGGCACACTTTGAACATCAACCGGTCGGATACGATAGCGAGAGGAGAAAAGCACAAGAATAAATTACACTCGCCGACGAAAACACGTCGGAAGGAACAACACCGAACATTCGCGGAAGCGTGCCGATCGCGCTGGGGAAGCCGGTCGAGAGGTCCGCACTCGCCGCGCCGAAGACTGTGGTGGGACTGGCGCGGTTTCCGCAATACCACCAATATCTGTGATATCCAAAGATAACCCTGCGACTGGTGTAAAGCCGTTCCGTTCCGCCTTATCAGATCACGGCGTGCGCGCCTCCACGCCCGGCTATTCCTGGCGCGGAGCTTCCCCGCGCGGCACTCGTCCTGGTCTGCGGCCGCCGGGCGCCGGGCTCCGCGCCGGGCTCCGCGCCGCGACTCTCGCCCGACACGCGGATAGTCGTCCGCGATAGCGGGACGCGCGTGCCGCAGCTGTCAGCCCGGCTCTGGACCTTGAAATACTTCAGCAGGGGCGCTTGTCGCGTCTAGTCCTCCCCTTACAATGCTCACGGCTGTTGTATTCAATTCGCATACACCTAGGTGTGTAACACTTCATTACATACCAATATTATCGGTTAAAAAATATGTTATTATTATAATACTTGAATATTTTTTTAAATCATTTACTTAACTCTTAACATTCACTTCATTATGAAACATGGAACGCCGCAACAACATAATTAAAATGATTGAATTAAAATACTTTTAACTTTATTCCATTATTTATTGTTTTTTTGTCCATTACCGGTTTCAATTTGTCACAGATATCTTCAGAACGGTACATTTTTCTCTTAAGCTAGAGTATTTATACAATTTCAATACAGCTTAAGAGAAAAATGTACCAGTCTCAATACGGTCGTGACAGGATGAAACCCGTAATTGTCAAAAATAATAAGATAATTGAAACATTTTATAAAAACGAATCGTCCGTTGTAAATACACAAAAGCACATCGTATTTTTTTGGTTTAAATCATTTACCTTCAAAGTGCACAGTACAGTACAACGTGTAATTAAAAATTTCGAAAAGGGGTATACAATATAAAATTTTCAAAATTAAGTCTTGCACAGCACATACGTCACTAAACAGTGGTGCTGTAAGATAAAATGTTAATGATGATATATCGTTTTTCTTTTAAAAAAATTATCGAAACGTTGACAGCAAATGTGGTTGCAACAACGTGGTGACTAGAGACTCCAACTATTCAACATCATCAGCTATTCGAATATCGAACAGTAAAACTAAAAATATTCGAATTGTTTCTATAGTATGACAACAGTATGAAATTAATTTTGAATATTTCAAATAAATCGTATAAGTACATCAAAATTTATGAGAAAACGAGCTAATTTAAAATAAACTGTTTATTCATTGTAGTTTTAAAAATAACAACGCATTGAAAGTTTCGTATTTTAAATTTGTTCTTAATTTTGTTTTCATCATCGATGCAGTTGAAAATACCCCTGGCTTAACTGTTAAAAGTGTTTTAAATAGTAGGTCTGACGTTTCTGTCCTTTTTTTTTAAATTATCCAAATATCTCAATTTTTTTTTAGATTTTTTGTAGTTTCTACGAGAGATAAAATGGTGCTTCTTAATTCAGTCTGCAATTCGGACGTTGATGAACTCTTCGAAAAAACAACAGGTATCTCTTCCACGTCCGAATCAGAATCCTGAGAATTGTTTAATATTCCATCCTTAGACATCAGTACGAATTGCTACACTATCGAGTAATAGAAAAAGTCCGAATATATTCGAATATTCGGGTTGGAACCTCTAATGGTGACACTTCGCACACAGCTCGCGATACCATGCATTTGGTGATACTTATTGGCCTCCTCATTCATCTAATTTAACAACGCCTCATTTTTTTTTGAGGCTACACAAGGAGAAGAGTCTACGGTAATAAGTCAACAACAATCAACAGTTGAAAGGCAACATTCGTCAAGAAATCGAACTATTTTTTCCGAAAGTATGTATAGTAAAATATTATGAAAAGTGCGATTGAACGAGCTCATATTTTTGCAGCGTCAATAGTTAAGTAGATGATCTATAAATAAAAAATTATATTAAATCATTTGATTTAAAATGTTGTACGTGCTGCACTGTACCTTACAGTAAAAAGATTTTTAATTTTTTTAAATTATACAATATGAACAAGATTTTTTTCCCAAATATTTAAACATTAAAGAATTGCAGTTTCTAGGTGAAATTAAATTCATTCTTTACAACCTACCTTTACAATATTTTTTACATTTTAATCTCGCATTTATAAACTATATAACATCATCAATTATACAACATAAAAATGTTTGAAATAATAAAAAGTAAACAATACAACACCTGACAGAAATGTATTCTCAATTTAGTACACAAAGACTGAAAATCAAAATACCATTTTCTACAAGAAAAGACTGGATGTAACTGGAAACATTTTTGGATCCGACGGGAATCTAACCCTGGATTTAGAAACTAGCATTCTAGGCCGTCTATACGTCTGAACCGTCCATGATAATAACATAAATATATATATCCAAGGTTAGAGGAATTAATTTCAAACACAACGTTTATCTTTTCCGACAATAGGACACAAATAAAAATGTAATCACATAATATTTTATATAGTTTCATGTCTAATAGAAAATCTGAAAACACCCATTAAATTAGAAACTAGTCGTAATTTATGTAAATAATGTTCTATAATTAAATTTGAAAGTTGTTTAAGTTTGGTCTATAATAATATAATGTGAAATTTAAAAACAAAATCATATTTTATAAAAAAATGTTGAGAAATTGTTCAGATTAGAACTTGGGAATAAGAAAAGTGTTAAATACATACATAATCACTTAATTATTTTGAAGACCTTTAAGCCATTTATATTAGCTGCTAATTTATTTTATTTTGATTGTTGGTTGTATTCCTAATTTGGACATATTAAAAATAACAAACTAACAAATATATAGACATGAACTAACGGAAATTCATTGAATTTTTGCATTTTTGTCACACACGTGATCAATTTGGTAGCACTTACGCAATCAAATAGTTCCGCGACTTTTTTTAAATATATGACTCGATTGAAACGAAAATTTAAACATTGACAATTTAATATACATTAATGTAAAAAATACGTCTTGTTTACACAAAGATTTAATTTTCGAAGAGTAAATACTTTTACTGTTGCATAAATGTGTCATAAGCTATCGGATTTATGTTTCCACAAATAATGATTGTAGAATGCCCCTCGTCCCGCAACTAATGTTCCAAACCACTTTCCAATATGTACACTTTATGTCATGACTATTCATTTACTGGTCTGTGGTTGGGTTAAATTTTTATTATGTCCTATTTAAAAATATTAAATAAAACAGTTTTTTTTATACGAGGAAGATAAATTTAAAACAGGAGAATCTTTAAAGTAATCACTAGCCTTTATTTTTATTATTATCTTTTGAGTTGTATAGGACAAGTTCCTCTCCAACCTAGTATTTCGTATTGTAATATTGATTCAACCAATGCACGGTATATCATTTTAAGATTTTGCAAATTACAATATTGTCTAAGGACATAGTAATAGAATAAAAACTTGCGTAATTTATTATTTAAGAGGGGTTATATGTTCTTTGAAGTTAAAATATTATCTAGAACTATTCTTAAATATGTATACTTGGTTGTTCAATGTATATTGGTTTTACAGTTACATTGACAAATCGTGTTCGTTACAAAATCACAAATAGATTAGTATCATGTAACAAGGTTGCCACAACTTAACTTGGAAACTTTCCGCTAGACATGCAGTCTTCAGCGGTTGAGATGAAGATCCTCACGTCTCGCATCCAGCCAGCCTCCAGAACAAATATACGAGATCGAACGACGAAGCGCATAATAGAAACGTCACTTTGATTCAGCTTAGCTTAGTGAGTTGGATGAGCTAGTAAAGAAGGAAATGCATTCATTTTTTTATATGGAGTGATGTACCTCCTCGTACACGTAGAGAAGATGTCAAAATTGCGTTTTGTGCACGGAATGTGAAATAATGACTTGTATTACATACTGTTTCCCTAATTTCTGTTTCCATTGCTGGCACTGCTCAATGGGAGTCACTGCCTTCCGAGTTGGCAAGAAATATTATCTGGAGATATTAGTGACTTACTTCATTCAAATAAAGAGTCCTCGGGGTGACCATTAATAAAGAAGGTATTGTAAGTAAAGTTACAGGTAAAAGTACATTTATGCAATGTATATATAATGCTAGGAAAATATTATATATTATATATATATTGTATCTTTTTATTCTTATATATGTGCTGCGGCGACGTATTTCGTCTCCCTAACCTAACAATAGCTAGCCCATTACCTTCATTTTAATTTAATTTTTATATTATTTTTAATATAATTTATCAATTTTATTAAAATATATTATATAAAAATGTATTTTAAACATTAAATTTATCTCATTAATACATTATCTAAAAGACTTTCCGCAATATATAAATATGTAATATAATCTCTAGGAATAGTTCACATTGCTTAAGCAATATATTACAAGAGAAAAAATAATCTATGTTTCATACATTAACTAAATGTTGTCTTTAATATATTGACATTTAGTGTTCGACCGAATGTCAGTTTTTGGCCGAAGCCGAAGCCAAAGTTTCAAGCGTACTTAAAAATCTTAGAACACCGACTAGAAAGTATACATAACAATGCAAATTCTATACAGTTACTTAGTTTTCTGTGTTCATAATAATTGTAAATATAATATATCCATTAAATAATAAACTTAATTTTATTTCATTCGTAACAGTTCGTGCGTTTTCGGCACTTTTCGGCGACTAAATACAAAGCTTCGGCTTCGATCAAACCTTCGGCAGATTTGAGCCGAAGCCGAATGTGCAGTCGAAGGTGTATTTTTTGGCGAACTTTATTGAAATTGTACATTTTACTTTAATTATATACATTGTGTGACGCTTATGTCAATTAATTCCATTAACCGGTATCTCAATTGAATTTTGATGTTCAAACATCACCATGGCTGAAATTAAAACAAACTAAAAATAAACTTATTATTAACAATTAATATTAATAATGGCAACGCCGCGTCAAGAGTTCGTGCACAGCGATACATTGTTATTCCACTACAAAATTAAGTAAAATGACGTACACGCATTGGCATTCATTAATTAATTAAAAGAAAAAGAAAATAAAATAAACAAAATATGATGCTATGTTCAAGATCACTTCGCTCATGTATGATGGGATGAGAAACATTATCTGCACAATCAGGTTGGTAGCGCTCGCGCGTACGTGTGCGGTTTGGTTTTACAAAAACACTAAACCTTTGCGCACTGTATCGTAAAAACAAAGTTTAAAAAAGTTTACGACAGACATTGTCGTTCAACTAACGTAAACCGACGGATTCGACAGCGCCGAACGACTTGCGGAATCTGAACTAAACCACGATTGTACATCAGGTGCGCGGTTCGAGTCCAACAGAAACATTGCCTTACGGCTGTTAAATTTTATTCGTTTTGACATATCAAATATTAATGTGGGTACTATCGCGCCTCTGCCGGGGTAACAAGAATATGTATAAACTCATTGATTGGGAGCACAACCCAACCAAAAATACAACATTATTACAATTAAATAATCATAGCGTACCTCTGTGGATCAAAGGTGAAGAAGGATTGATTCAAAATGCAATTAATAAAGCATTTTTTAAAAATTAATTAGTCAAATTAAAATTAATAACAAATGAAAGTTATGAGAAAACTAAACATGATTATTTTCAATATTTTCATTTTTTTACATTATAAAAATAATATTAAATAAATACTTTAAATATGAATTACATATATTAATTAGAAAGATATACATTTTATCGAAAAATATTGCTGTTGCGCCACCGGGATTCGAACCTGAATCTCTTTCCTAACCGGGTAAGTTGCATTATCCAACTATGCTACAGCGACAATATTTTTAGCCACAATTTTCAAACCTATATGTTACCTTTTTGATATTAATACATTTAATCGTTCCATTATTTGAAAGAGCCATCTACCTTATTTTAAAACCTTATACCTTATATAAAATATCACAGACCTATGTTCTGAATAATTACAACTTCACAATAAAAATGTGTTCTCCTAACAAATAAATACGTTATCTTCGAAAAGATTTATTTGTACACAAAAAATAATCATAAATAAAGTTATGAAAAATTCAAAATATATATATAAACTTAAAAAAAGTATATTAAAATAAAATAAAAATATTAAAATTAACATTACATTTTCATGGAGTTTTCTAGTTATCTCCCCGCCACTGACCACCGACTCAGTTTACACTGTTATTTTTAGTTCTCGTTCTAATTCAGTTAATTCATTATTTACACACTCGCTTAATTCATTCATGTTTATACTATAATTCATTATAATTCAGTAGTACACATTAGTGGATTAGATTAACTTGGGTTAGGTTATAATATATTTCTTAAACAGTTTCAAAATGTATTGAAAATTCAATAAAAGGGTAATTTTTATCTAGTGTAATTGTATATATATATATATCAATCAAAATCTAGCAAATAGTGGCTACATAATACAATAGATTTTTATTTACAAAAGAAAAAATGAGAATAAATGTTGTCATACTGCAATATGTTGTGACGTTTGAATTTACGCGGCAAGCCACTGCTACCTGTTCAATCGACATGAGCCTACGTAGTGATTGACTGGGGATAGACGAATGGCGGACGTCGGTTCGGACGGTGGCGAGCGCGAGAACTTCGTGACGGAAGGGCTCGGAGAGTTTTGGCTGCCGGCCGGAGGAAAAATAGCGTGGACGAAAATATGGGACTAAGTGACATGAGTCGCGGTGGATTCAAGAGATGTGTAGGTCTTGAATCCACCAGCGGAATGGGAGGAGATACTCCGCTGGGACTAGCTGCGAGCGAGTGATGGCTAATGGACGAGCTCAACCCGCGCAAGATGGCGACTTTGAAATCTCTCAGTGACGAAGGATCAAATTTTGAGTACGGACGTGTGACAATCCATGACCGCAGCTGCCACATTACCCCGTGATAGCCATAGAATCATTCTAGCAAATCACAACCTCGTCTCTAGCCAGAATTTGCGTCAATTTCATAACAAATAGTGTCCTCACCCGAAGGAAAGTCATACGTCAGAATGAAGAAGATAAAGGACTCAAATCGTGCAATTATAATATCGAGAACTTGATATGGAATTCGCAATAAATAATGTGTTCAACTAATGTTTTTCTACATGATACTACTTCCATCCATCCGAGCCACCGCATCGTAACAATGTATATATTTTGATTACATTGATGTGGGAACTCTGCACCTGTAAGTACTGCAGATAAATTTCTACAAGACGTTTAGGGCAATTTGATACATTTCGAAAATTAATAATTCTGTGTAGGAAAGCCGCGTGTATCAAAACTGTTCAATTTACTAAAGTAGTTCACTTAATGCATTAATGATGAATTGTAATTCATTGATTTAATTTGAAGCTAGCGAAATCTTCAGATTTACTCAAATGTTTTTTGCATGAATATCATTATTATTTAAAATATAAAACATTAAAGATTAACAACAGGTCATTAATGAACCTTAATAGTCCTATAATGACTTTAAGATACAATGTAAAATATTTTAACGCAATACAATAAAATATCAAAACTAGTGCGAGGGTTCCAAGATCATTGAAGTATGATCACGTGACCTGTGACAGTTCTTAAACATACTACTGACTAGAGATTCCAACCTGAATATTCGGCATTTTAATACTATTCGATACTCGAATATTTGTGCAGCTATTCGAATAGTATCCTCCTCATTTCTAAGGATGGAATATTAAACAATTCTCAGGATTCTGATTCGGACGTAGAAGTGATACCCATTGCTTGTTCGAAGAGTTCATCGATGTCCGAATTGTAGACTGAATTAAGAAGCAATATTTTATCTCTCGTAGAAAATGTTTGTTCAAATAATCTAAAAAAAGATTTTAAATATTTGGAAAATTTCAAAAAAATGACAGAAACGTTAGACCTACTGTTTAAAACACTTTTAACAGTGAAGCCAACGTCAACCGCTACTGAGCGGGTATTTTCAACTACAGCGACGATAAAAATAAAATTAAGAACAAATTTAAAAAACGAAACGTTCAATGCCTTGTTATATTTAAGACTACAATAAATAAACAAAATTTATGGTAAATTAGCTCGTTTTCTTATAAATTTTAATATACTTACGTATAATACGATTTATTTAAAATATTCAAAATTAATTTTATGCTGTTGTCCTATTTTATAAACTATTCGAATAGTTGATGATGTCGAATAGTTGAAATCTGTACTATTGACGCTATATTGTAAGATATAGAACAATACACGCGATTGTGTGTACCACAGGGATGATTTGAAAAGCCACTAAAAGTATTACACCCCTACTTCAGATGTATACATCCGTGCCTTCGTTTTAGCTAATTAGTTTAGAAGTGTACCACGGTATGAATGTCGGTCGGCCTGTTTACGACGCGGGATTGGCTTTGAGCGGCGCCGCGGCTGAGGCCTGATGCGATTACATCTTCCGAGGGTCGGAGGGAGGGGGGCGCCGGGACGCCACCGACGGCCGCGCGAATTAACACGTGGGCGTGACGTAATCAAACGCCATCATTCCTGCCTCCCGACCCTTATATTCTTTGTTATAAGCAAACGAGGTAAAGGTGGTGTCATCATAAATGGAAAACACCTCACGATTTTTGTACTCAGAAACTGTTGATAATTTACTTACGTAAAATAATAAAAACATTCTACCCACAATCAAAACGACGAAAACAGGTCGTAAGCCCTGTAATTACCCATACTTCCATATTTTTCCATATACTGTAATATAAATAACTTCGTCTCTATGAGATATCTATACAAATATTTGTGTGACGCGAGTGTTGATGGTACCAGAAATAAAGGAAGTCCGCGGAAAACTTTGGATGATCAGGTAAACTAAATACTGTTAAGTAGTGTAGAAGCCTCAACAATAAATAAGAATATGTGCGAATACGACTTGTCAGGACAGAAAAGTGTGGCGCTCTATCCTCTCTAACTATCCTTATAGAACGTTAATTAGAATTTTAGTAGACAAAAATTGAATGTTTTACGTTAGTTTTTAAAGTAAAGTAGTTTTATGTAATAGTAACACTAAATGTTTTCTTCTTTTTCTTCTTTTATACACCCAATCCACCCTTCAAGAGTGATTTGTGCCATCGATCAAGTTAAATAAAGATAAGTTTTACGAAAAAAGTATAATTATATTATAGAATAAGAAATTTTACAAGTCAATACCATTATCGTTCAAAAATGTTGATGTTATATAGATTAAATGTGGCGAGTTGCGAAAAAAATATGACACAAGTTATCCGAGAGTTGAAAATTACCATTGACGTGATCACTGTAAAATAAAACTGTGATCCGCAATAGACAAGCAATAAGGATATGACCAAGGGTCTCCTCCGCGGCACCACACTCACACATCGGGAAATCTACTAAGTTCAATCTGAATAAATGTGAGACTACCTGGCGTTGCCCAATTCTCATTCTACAAATATCTGATATTATTCTCTTGAAGACTTTCCTTTTGGAGAACCAGAAAGTGCGGGGAATAGATCTTTGAATTATTTTAAGCCGATTACCTCTGTGATTATTCAGATATTCCATTATGCAATTCAGATTGAATTCGTACGTTTTTTCACCATATTAAGTCTGTCATACATCGGGATATAAAATTGATATTAAATGTATAATTCCAATAACAGTAACATTCAACTATATACTATTATGTAACAGTATATATAGCAAAACATTGTAGGACAAACAACACTGTACGCATATAACCTCGGAAAATTTTATGGGTCAAATAGACATAAAATAATACAATAAACCTCTTACTGAACTAGAACACACAATATACCTAGGACTTGTCATGGACAGATACCTCAAATAGACTATACATAGAGACAATATAATTGCATATGGGAAAATAAAACACTTGTTTTTTTATTCTACTCGTTTAATTTACTTGAGACGTGTTTCGCCTTGTTAGGTTATAGTTATAAATACAAGTTGTTGAGTTAAATTGTTAAATTGATAATGCCCTTACAAGACGAAACTCGTCTCAAGTAAATTGAACGAGTAGAATAAAAAAACATTTGTTTTACTTTCACATATGATTATGGAGTTATACAAACTTACCTCGGAAACAGTAATTACAATGTAATTGAATCAGTGATCAAACTGGGTTACTTTTTCTACCAAATACACATCATAAAATATACAAATTCTAAAGTATGAGGCATATGTTAAGATAAAATACAATACATGATATTTTTCTGGGGAAATAAATGAGTAAATACTTTAAATGTTTTAGAATTTGATCGAACAACTTATATAAAAAATTCAATTTTCCAAATTTTCAAAATTAAAAATCAATTTAACTTTAGAAGAGAATTCCGGTCTACAAGATTTAGAGACCAAATTGATATTTCAAAACTAAAATATACCGCAACCCAAAATCACTATATTAATAAAGGCATCAAATTTTTTAACAATCTTCTTATCACAATTAGAATAATTATAAACTACTTTCAATTTGTATCTGAAGTAAAAAAAATATATACACAGACTAACTGAAACATAAATTAACTCGTACATACTCCTTCTCTATATACGAGTCTTACTATCATAGAGAAGAAATAAATGTTAAATGAAATATTATCCTACTGATAATTCTTAAATGTACTCGTATTATATTTTCTAATATTAAAATAAAAAAATTAGAATATATCAACGAATATAGTTACAACACTATATATTAACTTAATATCAAGAAAGCGAAGAAACAAAGCTTGAAAAACACATACGTGATTAAATTTCGTTGACCTTGAAATCCACGCACTTCTGTAATAATACATGGAGTAGTTTTAAACTGTTAATTCTACTTAATTGTCAGTTTGTAATATAATAATACTTACTTTAATTTTTCAGTCCTTTTCATTTATTTACTACAAAAAAGTATTTTCTGTAACATGTTTTCCCCCTAATTTTCTTAAAAGGTTTTTATTTTACATTGCGGCTTAATGTCATACTAAAATTATCTATCCGGGCCATTAACGACCTGTTGATAATAAGTCGATTTAATACAAGTTAATTTTATAAGAGAGTGAAACCAAAAATAATCATTTTTTTAAGTTTAATGATGAAAGTGTTATTTATAATAGAATCCTATTTTTTTTAAATATTAATTATGGTAACTTGATGTACTTTTGAAGGGAATCGACTCATGTTAGTGTGTAGGAATCGCTAATGCTGGAGTTTATCGCGGAGAATGATGAACAAGCGGTCCTGTCGAAAAGAGACAATAGCGGACGCTCGCGTAGGAGTGAACTAATATTAATACAATTTTCATGGGGCGTACAGAATTGTGTTCACTTCACTAATCTAAAATAAAATAAAAATTACACTTCTATCTCAGGCTCTGCAATTCGGTATGGGTTACTTTTGTCAATTGCTGACGCCAAAAATGGAGAAGTCTTCACTTATATGTTCTTACCACTTCATTTTGTATACCTGTTCATTGTTTCCCTTTAAGTTTATTATTGAGCAGTCATTTCAAGAATTGTACATCTTTCATGTGCAATACATAGCGTAGCCATCGAAGGCTCCCTAATTTTACGAATTTTGTAACATTTGCCTCATCACACAAACGTATGTGTATTATTTACAATTTTTTTTTCTAATTATGATACAAAATTTATGGTAGGCACAATAAAAAATTTTGTCGTACTGCGCTTCTCTTGAAAATACTTGCGTCGAGAAGTGGAGTGTATATCAATAAAAAATATCGTTTACAACACGTGTTAAATATAATATAATAAAAATAATAACATTAACGATATAAATAATATTTTAATTTAAGTTTAGGGGTGCATGTTTCTATTTTTTAAAATTGGCAAAATTAACTTTGTGGTAAAAATTCATTATTTTTATTTATAACTTTGTTTTATAAACCACTTATTGAGTAAAATTCATCTACCGGATGTCAATAACAGTCATGTTAATAACAGGATGTCAGTTATTGACATCCTGAAGAAGAAAATGATATTTTTGGAAACCGGCAGATGTATTTTTACTCAATAAGTGGTTAATAAAACAAAGTTAAAAATAAAAAGTACATGTTTCTTTGTAATTTCACTTTGAGGTGTTTTTAATAAGATTTTATAGTTCTTTAGTGTCATTAATTTGCCTAATATTTTCAGGTAAGCTGTTAAATATTTTTTCTCTAGGTGTGTATACAGTGATATGTTGATTTTAGAGTATGAAAATATAAATTTAAATCTAGTACGATTTTCAGTAATAAATTGACATTTGTGTTTTTCTTTTAATATTTGAAGAATAGAATTTCTTTTAAATAGATCACAAGATGTTGGAACTTCAAATTCTTCGAAAATAAACTAATATATATAACACTTATGTCAAAAATTATTAATGAGTTGGCGTAATTCAATTTCAAAAAGAAGCAATTTATCATTGAAAATGTCAAAGTTATTTGAGGATTTTATGAAAATGTTATATATTACAGTTTGACATAGACTATGGTATTAAACGGTTAATAATTAATTAGTATAAAATAAATTATTTATACGCGTTATTAGTTTATATATAATATATTTTATATACTCCAGTACCTAAGTAAAGTGAGAAACGAGTGGCTAATACTATTTTATAAGGACGACATAGATCTTCAATTCGATAAAGGAAGGATTCTATGATAATGCTCAGTTTCTGTGTATTTTTCTTATATTATTAGTAAATAAATAAAATAACACAAGCACTTTATATTTTTTAAAGCGAGAAAAGAATATCTAGTCTGTTCTGAAGCGGTTTTGTCTTTTGTACAAAATTACGTCAATTATTTCCAATATTTCTGTGCAAGATCGGGAAAATATGCCGTTCTATCCCTTGACGATTTATACGGACGTATTACTCGTAAGCTGGGCATGCCTTAATTTTTACGAACCTGCCTGCCTTTCATGTGCCAAGGACAGTATTCAGGATACGACCTTGGTTTTTCTGCTCCTAAAGGATTGATATTTACCGGCAAAATAGCTTTTTTGCTATGCTTTTCTCCACTTTTTAAACACGATTCACAAGTACGTTTTATTTAAATCAATCGATATTCAATCTTTTGAAATAAGTTAAGAGTGAAGAATATATATATTATTTATTTATTTATTCTTAATATAGTACATACAAAAGAAAAAAATATACAGGTGTAACAGATCTAGTCTACAATATTGTATGTACAAAATAACGGCACTGACGCAAAATCTATATACCATTGCTTAACGCCATCTTTCGAACAACGCCTGTCAAAATTTCAGACAGATTTATCGAGTAGTTTTGTTTTGATAGCTCCTGAAAAGTGGGCAAGTTTATGTTTGTTTGCAATCATAGAAAAATAACAATATCGGTCAGTGATTCAAATTCTTTTTTGGGATACGAAAAAATCAAAGTGAAGTTGCATGCCGTTTATAAGGATCATGCAGCTTCGACAACTACCATCAGATATTGATTTAATGAATTCAAGCGTGGCCGAACATCCGTTTTTAATGAAAAGCGCCCAGACCGTCCGATTGAGATGACTACGAGAATGTGGTCAACTAAATCCATGATATGGTGTTAGCAGACCGCGAAGATTAGAGAAATTGTTGACATTGTAAACAATACATCCTAGTAGAGGAACGAAAGTAGACTGAATGTAGTAGAAATAAGATCGCTTAGGCGTATATGTGGCAGATCCATTTATGACAGAGTAAAGAATGAAGAAATAAGGAAAGAATGTAAAACTGATCTTAGTATAGTAAGATTTAGAAAGGATCACTAAGGTCATTTGGTCATATGGAAGGGATGAATGGGGAGAGAATGGTAAGGAAGATATATGATGAAAGTGAAGACCAGAAATAGAGGATGTCAACAGAAGACTTGGCACGACCGGGTAAACCAGATACTGGAGAATGGTCAATAATCGTCGAGCTTGTATGAGAAGATGTATGAATGTGGATGAGGCGAGAATTGTGCGTCAGAATAGAAGAGTGTGGCGTTCTATCCTCTCTGCCTACACCAACGGAGAAACGACCTGATGGTTAGTTAGCTTTTTTCCAGATTTGGCAAAATGCGATTTATTTTTCCATATATGTATGTAATAAACAAATAAATTTTATCGAAAAATATTGTTGTTGCTACCGGGATTCGAACCTGGATCGCTTCCAATCCGGAGAATTTGCATTAACCGATTATGCTATACCAACACAGTGGATTGACAACAAATTTTCGAACTTATATGTTACACTTTTAAAATTAATACATCTATCGTTCCATTATATGAAAGCCATCTTCTCTATTTTTACGGAATTTTTACAGCGGGGAAAAGGGGGGAGGGGGAGAAGGGAGGCACAGAGCACCAGTTCATTCAAGGTATAATAATTAGTATAATTACCAATAACTTTTACTATGTTATACAAAATTAGCACGGGCCAGTCTATACAAGGTTTGTCCCGGGTGGTATAGATTGAAGCGCTCAATGCGCCATTATCTCAATTCGTACTTCTGTGAACCAATTTTAAAGGTCAAAAGCTGTACTTTTGTCTTACTTATATAATAGTCTTAAAAGCTTTTTATTCAATCTGAATCCAATTTGAGATAAAAATCAAAATATAAATTGCGAAAACGCAAATAAACTACAAAACCCGCGCCGTTTTCAAGTTTAAATTACTCTAAGAACGAAAAAAAGTTAGTTTAAAGGTTTTTACTAACGAGTTTTCATTTCCAAACTGTTTTTTGTAAAGAATTGATTATATATCAAGGGATAGGATTATGCAATGAATATATAAACAATATGTAATTATTCAGAACATAGGTCGGTGATGTTTTTAATACTAATTTAATGTATTAATTATAAATATATACATACAAAATCAATTTTGTCAAAAAATATTGTTTTTGCGCTACCGGGATTCGAACCTGGATCTCTATTTCCAATCCGGGGAAGTACACTACCAATTGTGTTATAACGCCAGTATTTTTCATGACAAATTTTCGAATCTATGTTACACTTTTTCAAATTAATACATCTATCGTTCCATTATTTTTGAAAGTCATCTACATTATTTTTACGGATTACAATTACAACTTCACAATAAGAATGTGTTCTCCTTAATAATATAAGTTGTGTCAATGTGTTCAAAATTTAATAAAAATGATTTGATAATTCTGACGTCTGCAGTCGGTTTACTCAAAGGTGTAATGTAACAAAGTATTAAACAAATAATTACCTACCTAAGCTGAAATCAACATTGAATAAACCATTATTATTAAAATAGAAATTTAATGAATCAGAAAGCTATACAGAAAAAATCTATCTATCGAAAAATTAATTGGTCGCCACTGACATACGTATGTATATTCTGCAGTCGTTTTTAAAATTGATACATCTATTATTCTAATTTCAAAAGCAAAAGCAATATTTATCTAAAGGATAAATATATACTGCGGTATTTCGCTGTAACCTTGTGGTAATTCAGTCAAAATATAATTAAAAACAATTCACTTTGTTTAAACACCACTTTATTTTTACAAGTATCTTGTACACCCTGAAAAAGGAACGGTGGTTTCGAAACTGGTTGGTATTAGTAAAACTAAAGTGGTGTTTAAACAAAGGATAAATATGTGATTATTTATTAAGGAGAACATATTCTTATTGCGAAGTTGTAATTATTCAGAATATAGGTCTGTGATGTTTTTAATACAAATTAAGTTTATTAATTAGAAAGATATACATATAAAATAAATTTTATCGAAAATTATTGTTGTTGCTACCGGGATTTGAACCTGGATCTCTTCCAATCTGAGGAACGGGCATTAACCGATTATGCTATACCAACACATTGAATTTATGACAATTTTTCGAACCTATATGTTACACATTTCAAATTAATACATCTATCGATCCATTATTTGAAAGCCATCTTCTCTATTTTTACGGAATCTCAAATACCTTTGAGTAATCTGGACAAATGATAAACATATGGTTACCACTGGAATACGAACCCGGAACTTTCTCTCGCAAAGAGAATGCATTACTGTTACGTACGCCTTGTTAAACGCAGCTTCAGTATTTAGTTTTCTTGAAATTCAGTTGCCTTCGTGTAAGAAGTGGCTAACTCATGGACACGTAGCGCTGACAAATAGGTAATATACTTACTTATATGTATAATTATGTACCGCATTAGATTTGTATGGAGGTCAAAACGCGATATATCTAAAGGTAATCTCAACGTATAATAATGTATTGACATACTTAGATAAGACATATCAATAAAGATAATCAAGTAGATAAGATAACTGTATAATTTATACAAAATAACTGCTTCTCGGGGCATTAATGGAGATAAAAATGGGGGATATCAAAAAAACTTTTTTTTTACTTAAAAAATATTTTAGTGTATAGTGTTCGTCTAAAATATCTATATGTAGAATATCGTGTAGAAGATAAATAAAAAATATATACAAAAAGTTATTTAATGTTTAAATGGTACAGAGTTTTGACCCACACTGTAGTATAAAGCATTACAAATTCTATTTAAGCTTTATAAGAGTAATTATTTCTTTGTTTAAAAAAAGGCATTGACATTACAATATTACAGTGCACATAAAGCGTTAGAGAGAAAATATTTAAGAAAAAATGTTATTAAATTACTAATATTATATTTTAAAATATATAATAGTAGACATTCTAAAAATCAAAATTAAATACGCAATACGACAAAACGTGACAATTTAATTAATTCAAGATTTTGATGACCATTTTCTGTCACTCAGGAAAGTAATATTCCCGCAGCGCGTCAAACGATGTTCACCCTCTGTTAATAATTAGCTCAAACGAAATGTTGAATGGGAAAAAATATTTTTTATAAGAAGCTTCTTGTCAATACTGTTGGTATCAAGCTCCCGAAATGACGAATAAGTCAACTATAAACTTAATAATATAATATAATAAAGGATAGGTACCAGAAAATAATTTAACAATAATATACAACAAAAACACATATGTGAAAATAAAACACTCGTTTAATTTATTTGATAAGCATTTCGCCTTGCAAGGGCATTATCGATCTAACAATTTTAACTCAAAAATTTGTATTGTACAGCTATACAATTTATTTACGTGAGATGAAAAGAGACATTATTTATTTGAATTCTGAGGATTTCCATACATTTTGAATTTGATTATTCTAAGCATTCAGTTACAACACTAGTGGTATTTTATGTCATGGGTAATTTGTAGAAAAGAATAGCTATATAATTTTACAATTTAAATAAACGATACGGCAAAAGATACATTTTTGGAATTCCAGAATTTATACAATGTTTGCATGATTTTAGGAAATATTTATGTTCAACAAGAATGCCGAATTGGTGACCTTGTACCACATCCTTATTTTAATAAATTATAGAGAATTCGATGATTTGATTCTACTGAAACCTTATTTTTTTCTGTTATAGATATACCACAAAACTCACAGGAAGAGGCATACAACAGTGTGTGTATATCGGACATCACACGAAGGCAGTGAATGGCGGCTCTTTGCTTACCCAGAACCGTTCTATGAACGTTTTATTTTATATTAATATACAGAGTAAGCATATATAAACTATAGAATACGTAAAATTAAAATATTCAAATGATTGAACAGACACAAGAACACAGTGATGAACTAAGAAACACAAAATATATATTAATAAGAAGTGTGGCGCCGTCAGGCAGTGATAGGATAAAGCTAGCAGTCCCACAAAGAAAAAACGTGTGAAAAAATACAAGAATAGTCGATATAATATAATACTCCAAGAAAATAAAATGGCAAAATCGCTCGGAGGACGGACAGTCTTTGGACAAACAAACATCAAGTAGTATCATGCGGTGGAGCAAAATATACACTCGGCGACATCTAGCGACCATCGCTAGAAATATTCATATTTGGTTTCGATTATTATATCAACTTTTCAACCTTGACTATTTGGTGATCTTGAATGAATCTATCAGTTCGATGTTACGCTTCAATAGCCAATTTTAATTTAATATTTTTTTATATATAACTACATCAAGCAGAAACTTCGTGGTTAGACATTTTTATCAATTAAATAAATGTAGTTTTGATTTTCCTGCCCTGTTTTTTATATAAAACTTCTTTTTAGCCACGGTGTGCTGATTTCAATCAGTCTTCAAGGCCACCGTCTAATGTTTTTGAAATAAAAATTATATCATAATTAATACACCTTTAAATGTTTTATAGAAAGACTGCTTTTGTTTAAAAAATTCACTACAATTACACCGTTATAACCTTGTGAAATATTTCAAATTTAATTAAATTATTTTTTCTTTAGACCTTAAATCATGAAGCAAAAAGAGAATATTTGTATTTAAGTATCCAAAGATGCTCGTTACTCTGTGATTTAAAACAACTTTAAAAAATGCATGTAATTTTTTGTGTTCTGTATTTCAACACATTGAAATTTTCATAAATATGTCTCATAAGACATTCATCTCTTTTTAACTCTCTCTGTGTTCGTTTATATCTTTACTAAAAAAATAAATAATAATAATAACATAAAAGTGAAAATATCAGGAACAACAGTTTATGTAAAGACAAGATGTTTAGACAGATCATAGTTAAAAAAAGGTTTGTATCATATTTCATGTAGATATAGCCTTTCATTTCATTTTTAGGTTGTGAAGAAATAGGTATGTCTGAATAAAAATAATAAATACTCGTATTATTTTATATTTAGACTGGTTTCATAGTAATCATGGCTATGAATTCGTTCTATCTTATTTGCCTGTCAATTTACATGAGTTCTTCATACATTCTGAGAATCGTATATTATATTTAGGAGAACACATTCTTATTGTGAAGTTGTAATTATTCAGAACATAGGTCTGTGATATTTTAAATATGAATTAAATATATTAATTATAAAGATATACATATAAAATCAATTTTATCGAAAAATATTGTTGTTGCGCCACCGGGATTCGAACCTGGATCTCTTTCCTAACCGGGGAAGGTGCTTTATCCAACTAAGCTATAGCGACAATATTTTTAGCGACAATTTTCGACCCTATATGTAGCTTAGTTGGATAAAGCACCTTCCCCGGTTAGGAAAGAGATCCAGATTCGAATCCCGGTGGCGCAACAACAATATTTTTCGATAAAATTGATTTTATATGTATATCTTTATAATTAATATATTTAATTCATATTTCGTATATTATATGTATATTTATATGAACTGTCATTTGAGATGTCATGAGTGAAAAAAAGTGAACAAAGACTGAAAGAAAGAAGGAAATAAAAAAATGTCCATTGAATAGATTTTTAAAATCATACAGATATTTTATCGTTTATTGAATTGGTATTATTTATAAACGTATATATACGTTTATTTATTGTTATATACGAGTCGTATTATATTTTCCCACTACAATGGTGCAGGTTGGGATTGAGAATACAATAAATGATGTTGGCCATCATCATTTTTTATCACACCTAAAAGGTTTTCTGTTATAATGTTGCACATTAAAATGACAGCAGTTCTCGAGAATCTGAAACGCCACGTTAATTGTAAATAAAATTCTCGCAGAGTCATTTTGTTTCTAAAACATTGTGTCGTTGTTCTCCTGCGTATTTTCGAACGTTCAAGTGTCTTAACGTGATCATTTGTTATATTAAAACTAGCTATATCAGAGATTTATGAGCGGATATTATGATTTTAATGATTTTTTAATTCTACAAACATTTATGCTTACACCTGTTTTAAATCAATCAAACAATTAAGCAAGCGAGGTTCAAATATACGAAAATAAATTCTTAATTGTTCAAGATTTTTCTTAGAACCATTTTATTTGTTTAACGTTTTAAAAAAAACGTGAGAGGCCCCCGCTTCTCGTGAAAATTGAAGTGAAATATTCCGCTGGTGGTTATGCGGTGCGGGGACAATATCATCTGCGAATACGAAAAGAGGAAATAAGCAACCGATGGTGAACACGCCGTTATCGAGGTTGACGTAGATTTAGAGAATACATAACACTGATAAATTAAGGCGGTACGTTTGATTCGTTAGCGATGATGAAAAATGAAATAAAAAAACAAGTGTACCTTTTATGAATCTGTTTAAATTCGGTGTTTTTTTTTTTTAATTCTTATCTCGTAGGAGTAAAATAGTTTAATTTATTGTTGAATACAATTTATTTTATCCAAATCGGACCACAAACAGCGAGATGAAATAATCCGCCGTCACTCTATCGGACGAATATGCGATAGGGCTTGCAATTTACCGTCAAATTGCAATTACCGGTAAACGATAAATAATTCTTCTCATTACCGGTTATATACCGGCAAATGAAATAAAAATAGACGTAGATTAGATGATTAAAGTATAACTGTATGAGGCTACCTTTACTAAAAACGGTATCCTAGATTAAAACCTAAATAATTTCAAATAAATTTCAGGTAAAAAATGTCATATAAATACATACATATGTATATGATGTCTTTTTTGTTTTTGCTGAGATATGGTAATGGGAGACCAGATAATCACTTATGTATATGCCACATCGAGCTTGGATAATTTGAATTACGACTGTATAATATTTGGTATACCTGTTTAGTTTATCCATTAACTTATTGATGTATGTAAAACATGCATTAGGTGTATGAATACATACTTTATATACACCTAATATAAATTCGTAATTAAAATAAAATAATACTACAACTGAATGTTTTTAACGAATTTATTAAAAAAATATTTATTTTTTAGGTATAATAATTTTTCAGAATTAAAATATGTTCTCATGAATCATATCAATACTTTCATCTTTTAAACATGACCTGAATTTTGTACATATTTGTCCCGCAGATGAAAACGCTCGTTCTGATTCAATACTTGTTGGTCGGCAAGTCATCAGACTTTGAAATGCAATGTTTAAATATTTACCTCGATTTTTGTAGAGTTCCCAATATGACATTTCTCTCTAAATAACAGTGAAATAATTACCTTCTTTGGCGGTTCCTCGTTGCGAAGACGACGTTTACCACGGTTTATCTGTTATGAGGCACGGATTTTCTAAGGGACGGATCATCTTCATTTTACTTTTTCTTTCTCCTCCATCCGCATGTTTTCCCGGCTCAATAAATTTATTGACGTCATTCAAGGTTGATGTCACTTCTGTTCACATATTACATATATATTAGCTGCCGACCGTTTCCAGAGTCTCGCTGTCTCATGCAGTATTTATTGTGTCGACAGTTAATCTGACACCCTGAATGTCACTTTATCTTTCAAAAATGGATCATCTTAATGCGTATTCTTGCTAACTCAGCCTCACCAGGGTTGTTAAAAAAAAAACAGAACTTATGGTGGAAATATGAGGAAGAAAGGAAGGCACTTACTTTTCATCTGCCGGATGCTGGTTCATTGATAGATTCTTCTCCACCACTAGTACAAGCGTCGCGGGGTGTCTACAATGTTAACACTCGCAAAAAGGATTATTTTGTATGTATATAAGCGGGATTAAAGTAAGACTAATTATAAGCGTTAGCGGAGTAAATCGGAGTGAAGCGACGGTAGTTATCCGTACAAAAGTTCCAATCACACTTGAATCACTGCATCATCTTCTTTCTTCCTTGTGCTTAAGTATAAGTGAGGGAAAAAAAGGGAAGGAGATATGCAGGTTAAAATTTGGTAAACCGCGAATAGAATGTATGCATGAGGCAATAAGTCAAACGCCAAAAAACTTGAAAGAATTCAATTAATTTTAAATGGCACTAACATTGCCACCTGCGTGGTCGCGTATTTACCTTCAGAGATCTTTGAATACTTCCTTAGCCCTCTCTGTCTTCTATTTCCATGAGATAGCTGCTCAAACAACTTGTTTGGGAAGATATCCAAACATATGTAGCGATCTACCCATCGTAGTTGGGGCTTCAGGATCGTAGTTTCGACTCTGGTAATGTTTACCTCTTGCAAAACTCGAGTTTGTTCTGCGCTCTACCGGTGCGATTGGTGAGAGGTGTGACGCCACTACCGTTACAAGATTTTGTTTAAATTGTCTGTTATCGATGATTTACACCTCCCGGTACGCCGTAACATATTTCACATTAAAAATACGAGTCTAACGTTTGAACTCCACAAATTTGACAGAGAAATACTGCATCATCATGTATCGAAACTGATAGATATAGTCGACCGTTGAGCGCTTCCAATTTGCACTATTTTATTGACATGACATTACCGAAGCGTAACCAAAATATCATTGTTCAGCGCATTTTATAATTGGACATTCTCTGGCAAAGGCCTCGTCATTCGATTATTCGAAAAGGATTATCAGCAGTCTCCGCTTTTCCAATTATTCATATTCGACATTTTTTAATGGGCAAACGTATAATATAAAATTAATTAACATAACTCAAGAATCTAATAATAAGTCAAGGGGTTTAAAATGAAAAAAACCTGGCTCGGACAAAAATATATGAAGAAAATTTAATTCATATTAATTTAGAATATTCCACTCGAAAATTTGATTAAAAATATTCAATTATTAATTTACTCCAAAGATTATTTTTGAAGTTAACTTCTATAAGTTATCTCTATCACTTATCTATCTAATAATACTATCTTATAAGTTATTGCTATCACCAAAAAAATTCTGTGAGACAGATGCCTGCATACATAATTAGGATTTTTTCTTCTATAATAATTAAAAATCTAATCAATTACAATAAAAATATTTTGCTGAGTGCACTTTTACATTTATTTATAATATAACATTTTACATCATTTGTACCAACATATATACATATATATACATTTTTCATTTATGTTTGTTACATGTGTCACACGTCACTTCTTTTTTTAATCTGTACTTTTTTTTTCATATGTAAATGTTTTTGATTCTACTGGATTTAAGGGGTAATCTCGAGATATTCATGTGATGTTATGGTATATTGCATGTGTTTTGTATTTTAATGTATTTTTTTTATGTTAGCAAGCCAATCAATTCAGCAAGCAAATAATCTTTTGGATAAATTATAATTTTGGATATCTTTATAAACAATAAAAAATTAATTAACAATATTAAAAGAAAGTATAACCAACCGAAAAAATTGCCATTAAGGTTCCCTTTCAAAAATAATTCATATTTTCGTCTTTATTATTCATTTATATCAGAAGTTATCCACTAGATTTGAATTGTTTTAAACTATTATTTAGATGAGACCTTTACACTAATGTAAAACTAATAAACTGAATGTTATTTGCCATAATTAAGAAAATACAAGCATTATAAGAAAGACCACGACCATTAGCTTAATTTTCCGCGTGCCACAAAATTGCCATAATATGGAAAATTATTGCAAATACGAAATATAAAATGATAAAAATTAATAGTTATAAACATATTATCAATTTATAACGTTTTAAAAACACTTTATATTAGAGAAAATAAATTATTTTGAATAATACATTGTATTTACTTACATGCTTTGAGGCTTCAGCAACTATTTAAAATCACAATAATCTCTTACTGAATAATATTTATATCGATCCTATTAATGTGTGTTTTTTCATATCACATCGCACGAGTTGAAAAGTTAGTGTAAAGGTCATATCCAAGTAATAGTTTAAAAAAAAAAGTCTAATGAATAATAAAAACCCACATTTTCGTAAAAAAAACGCAAAAACATGAAGCATTAAGAATATAATTTTGAAAGCGTCAATGACACTTAACACATTATTTATTTGTTTTTAAATCAATAAAACACGTACTATATTTTATTTTCATTAGCTCGCGCAGATCACTGAACCGTTTCAGTGATCTTAAATAAATGCAACGTGAATATTTTAAGTCATCCAGAAAATATTATAGAATCCTTAAGAATAAAAATATATATATATATTATCATACAATTTGTATACAATAATTAATTTTTTCACATTTTCGTGCATTCCTCATATCTGTTAACGAGCTTTAATGTTTCGCTGTTGTAGTCGTCCGCTGTCAGTTCATTTAACTAGTTAAATGCCCAAAACTGCTCAGCTTCGTGAGAAGATTTGGATGGAGGGTTTCGATCGACCGCCGTACGGTCCGGACCTTGCTCCGAGCGATTTTCACCTTTTTCCTAAGCTTAAAGAGTTATTATGTGAAAAAGGTTTTAGCGGTGATGACAAATCGCAGCTTGCGGTCAACAATTGCGGACTGGCGGTGTACGACTACAACAGCACTTAAAACTCGTGAACAGATATAATAGATCCTTAAATGTTGGAAATGATTATGTGAGAAGATAAATTCAGGTACTGTGTGTTTAAAAATATATAAAATGGTATAATAATTTATTTCTTTATTTTTTTCAAGTTTTTACATTCTGGATTACCTCGTACGTAATATATAGTTTATTATGTATACATGATCCGCGCCTATTATTATACGTGTTTGCAATCTGTAAATTAATCATTTGTCCTCCGCAGGCGCTTTGCTAATTGTTAATATACATACCTACATATTAATTATAATGTTATATAAGATAGATTATATTGTTTTATAAACTATCTCAATTGAAGATCTCTTGTTCTAAATACGGTCAGGTGTCAATCGCTTGGACAAGACACCTTCACGTCCTGCGCCATCTCGGTGTCTCTCTCTCGCCTGAGGAACTCTTCGTACGTTCCATGGGTCATCTTTCACGATTACCAAAACGAATTATGTTAGATAAAATTCGATAAATAAAATTTCAGTAATAAATTAAGAAATTATCAATGTTATTATTTATATTTCCTTAAATAAAATAACAATCACCTTGTATGAGACCACGAAATTTATTATACGTCAACCAGTAAATATAGTGTTGATGGATATATCCATCAATACTGTATTTTCCCCTCCCTTAATGTTCCGTCTATCTGTATATGTATACTGTCTCTCTCTCTTTCGCATATAATTTTATATTCTGTCTCCCTTGATGTTCTTTTAAACTATATATGTATTCTGTCTCTCTCTCTCTTTCACATGCAATTTTATATTCTATGTTTTATTATAATCTAATTTTATATTATGTATTCTATCTCTCTATTTATGTATATATAAGTGCATTCTTTTTGAATTTATGATTAGTTTTAAATACGTCCTGATGAAGCTTGAGATAAGCGAAACCGGTTGACGTATAATAAATTTCGTGGTTTCATATAAAGTGATTGTTATTTTATTGAATCTAATATGTCAAACCACAAAGTGATTGCTTTCTACGAAAATATTTATATTTCCTCTTGAAACAATGTTCCAAACTTGATAATTACCAGAGGTATGCACTGCATATAAGCAAAAAAGTGGTGATTTTGGGAAATAAATATAAATTAGACAATCTTTATCTTAAATACGTATCTTTGATATAAGTTTTTGACCACTATCATAATGAAACATTTTAAATATCCGTTGTCAGTAAAAGAAATCACGGATAATATTTTTAGCGAAATCGAAAGCAGAGAACAGTATGGAAGAACAAAAGAACTAGCCTTTTTTGAAGTAATGAATATACAATTATTTTCGAAATTTAAATTGATAAAATTGATCTAAAAATTTTAATAATTCTCACTTTTTTTTCTCGTCAGTAATAGCATAACCTAAGTTTGTGTCTACTGCACGCCACTGACAATTACTAAATGATAAAATAAAACAATTATTACGTAACAAAATAAAATTTATTTTAAAAAAGAAAATTATATTTACACAGAAAAACGTTGTGCATGATTGATCTATTTACAAATGAATAATGTGATAGACAGACATAACATTTTTGAATTGATGTATTATCCAAGAAATATACCACGAATATCAATTCAAACGTTGATTATTACGATTACAAAGAATTACGCATATCATATTAATCTTCAACCAACCGTTAACACGCTGACAGCTTTCGTACATTTAAACGCTCGAACCGATACTACGAATACTCGAACATTAAAGAATACAGATTCCAATCCTAATCGAATTTGAAAATATTGATTGCCAAGTTTTGATTACGAAAGTGTGGTATCATATTAATTTCTTTCAAGGCAGACAGGGTGGTGGATATTTATGTATGAAACACTCTTGAAATAAAAATAACGACGAGACAATTAGTTATTTTCAAAATATGACTATAATAAAACAAAAGAAAAAGAAAAAAAAAGAAGAGTCCGTGACTCTTATTTAAAGTCTAATGATTCAAATATTGCTGTGCTGAGTAACAAAGTGAAGTGAAAAAATAAAGCACCCTTCGGTTTGTCAAATAGACGGGGTTCTTCATGAGGTCATGTTTCGGATACTGATAAAAAAAATAATTTAAAAACTCCACACATAACATTCCAACAATGCGTGACACCTTATATGCAGTTTCTTCATAAATTTGCAATCGCCCCACGCATACATTTTGATCAGTAGATTCTCTTTTATTAAAAGTTTTCCGGATATTATTTGTACAGCTTGTACACAACATACCTACGTACGTTACACATGATTATTTAGAAAAAGTTAAATAAAATAAAGAAAACCGTATGTTTGCGTCCCGTCGCACGCACAGATAATTTGTTTTTATTTCTTATTCTTTTAATGTAATTTTTGGTCTTTGTCGTTCCGAGTTTATGTTCTAAATGTTCATACATTTGAATGCGATGTATTCTATCCGTATCTATGTTTATTTGCTATACACACGCAAGTCAATATGTTATATCTTGCAATGCCTCGTCTTTTGGTTTAGTTTGTTTGTTTAAAAAATGAAGTAAATTCACAGACCACCAAATAAATCAGTAAAATCCTTGTCCCAAAATGTTCACTTTGGTGGCGCACACACATGATCAAAAAGTTCCGTGATTTTTTTTTAAATATGACTCGATTGGAACGAAAATTTAAACGCTGACAACATAATAAACAAAATACATCATGTTTTAAACAAAGATTTAATTTTTGAAGAGTACTTTTACTATTGCATAAATGTGTCATAATGTATCGGATTTATGTTTCGTTGGATATATGTATATAGAATGCCCCTCGCTCCGCAAATAATGTTCGAAACTCCTCTCTTATATATACACTTCATATCATGTCTACTCATTTACTAAGCTATGAGTAAATTATTATTTATGGAGTAATTTGTTAAAAATGCATAATATATTGAAATATATTTTTCGTGAATACAAAAATCCCCAAATGTCATGAATACAATTAATAATAATTAAAGTATTTATGTGATCATCAACAACCAACGTTTGAACCTCAATACAAATCTTAGGCAATTAAAAAATAAAAAAAGGATATGTTTCGTCGATAGCATCAGTTTTAAAAGGAAGGCAGGATGATCTCATATATACGAGGTAAGTATGTATTAATACAGACGCAATTATCGTCAGCAATAAATATTAGGGATACCAAAAAGTACTCGGTTATTTAGCACTTCATGATTTTTTTTTGTCCCAGGAACATTACTTTCTTAATTTGCTGTTTGCATGCTTACCAGCGACAATCTGGTGCAAGAATGGATCATTTTTTTCCGATTAATAAAATATTGATGATAGAATAAACACAGTTTATCTTTTCTAATATTATTAACGTGTTCTTGGATAGTCGATCTCGAGATATTGAGCTTATCCAGTCGCATCGACACATTTATCTGGCTTGCTTTTCGGCCACGAACAATTATCAGGAAGGTAAAAATCATCAGATTCAATATTATTAAACCAACCCAAAATATACACCACTGGACATACCAACGATGTTTATTGAAAATAAGTAAATTTTATAAAAAAGTAATAATAATAATAATTTTATAAATAATTGAAAATACTCTAGATGTGGCGAAATTTGAATGATTGAGACCTCTAATATATTTATTATCCGGTGTGTTCACTTCTGTATTAGTTGACCTAACACAATTTATCGCAATACAAAAACCGCCTATAATTTTATCAGTACATTTTATCTTACATTGACAAGTAAAAAAAAAATGGTATAAGCATAAGAAAATTTCGTAATACATAATTCGAATAATTTTCATAATACAAAATTTGCATAAGGAATAATTCGCGACGAAAGTATAGACACTACTGCATCCATATATTCAATAGTCCTCGTTGTTATGTTGTCACTCACGCGAGAAATACCCCCCGATGCGGTTTCGACGATCGAATGTGCAGATGTTGCACGTGACAAGATGCAAGAGTGACGTCATCATCAAGTCCTGTCGAGGTTCTTGACCAGGGAGCTAGCCGGCCCCTGCAGCACCTTCCGGGAGAGCCGCATCAGCCCCGAGACGGGGTCCCTGCCGAAGAACTTCACCCGGATCTCGTCACCCAGATTTAGTCCGAGCGCTGAAGGATGCGCCACCTGTAATAAAATGTAAAATTATCAATGGTCGGATATAAAAAGGACAGTTCAAAACAAGCTATGGTGTGCCTGCCATACTGGTTGATGATACAAACAAAGATATATCCTCTACAAATAAATATATATATATATATTATTATATATTATATATTTATATGATTTATTTGTAGAGGATTTATATATTATTCTATATATTAAAGCAAACACATTATTATTGTAAAGTTGCAGTTTTTTTCAGAACATACTTCTATGGTATTTTAATAAAAATTAAATGAATCAATTAGAAAGATATACAGTAAAATTCAATTTATCGAAAAAATATATTGATATACATTTAATTTGTATTAATTCAATAAATAAAATATATTCCAGAGATGAAAATATATTAAATATAAAAAATATCTTGGCGTGGACAACTTGGTAATGATACATTACGTACATGTCTGATTGATCTATTGCATTGTTTCAATTGGTTAAGTTAGTTCACATTGTGACAGATCACTTTCCTTTTATGTTATTAAATTATTATACCGATTGGTAGCCGATTACTCTCTTCAAGTCTAGACAGAAATTTTGAAATGGTTTCAGCAGAAAAATAATTATATTCATCGAGTTAAAATGATGTACAGTTCTCTGACGAGATATTAAATATTTTAGATACACTGTAATAAATTGCGGTTGAACCAAAACAAACTAGAATTAGTGTCATACTATACACTCGGTTACTGCGGTCGACCGTTAATGTGACCGATTGTGTTATTGATATTCGATTATAACAATGATCGGTAACTATGATTTAACCATTAAAGGTTCCGTTTCTAGAGTATCAGTGATTACTCGTCGAATGGACAGTTAACAATCATCGTTTCAAATACTAATTTAATGTATTAATTATAAATATAAACATATAAAATCAATTTTGTCGAAAAATATTGTTTTTGCGCTACCGGGATTCGAATCCGGATCTCTATTTCCAATCCGGGGAAGTACACTACCAATTGTGTTATAGCGCCAGTATTTTTCATGACAAATTTTCGAACCTATATGTTACACTTTTTCAAATGAATACATCTGTCGTTCCATTATTTTTGAAAGCCATCTACATTGTTTTTACGGAATCACAAATACCTTTGAGTAAACCGACTGCAGACGCCAGAATTATCAATTCATTTTTATTAAATTTTGGACACATTGATACAACTTATATTATTAAGGAGAACATATTCTTATTGTGAAGTTGTAAGTTGTAAGTTGTTCACAATAAGAATGTGTTCTCCTTACAACTTCACCATTTCAATCGAACACAAATCTCAAATTCCATTTATTCTCGCATACTTACTTACGGTTTCCTCTTCCTCCTGTTCAGTTTTCCACTACCCACTATCCCTCCCTGTCCTTACCTCTTTCTTCACACATCTCATCATCCCATCTATTCACCCACGTCACACTTTCATTCAGTTATCGTTAAAAAAATTAGTAGGTAAAATTAATCTCATACTAATTTGAAACGGCGACATTCTCAATAGTAAAGTAGGCATTATTAAAAATAGTTTATGAAATTGACATTACATATTATGTAGGTCTAAAATGAAATATCGCGTCGCTATGTGTTTAATAAAAGTCAAAGGCGTCATACGCCAGTCGACAAATTTTATAGTGTAGGTACATACATAATATACGTAATATTTAGAGTTTTTATTTTCAACTTTATTTGATTTTTTATCACAAAACTCGAGAGTCCTATATGAGAACGGAAATGCTCTGACTTTGCGAATATAAATATCGATTATATGAAAATTATATAATAGAATTTTAAATTGACTGAACTATACTAAAATTTGTTTTATAAGAATATGCTTGTGTAGTTAGTTAGACAGGTAAAATTTAAGTTTTTAAGAACTATCGAACAAACTTTCATCTGCAAGTAAACGTAAAAATACTACGTAAAAATATAAAATAAATATTGATCTACGTACCCATACATAAAGTGGCACTGAAATTTCCTTTCGTAAATTTATTATAGCGGATAAATTATAAGATTACATACAATTTTACCAATTTCATACAAAAATAACAACAAATATAACGTGAAATAATTGTTTTCATTTGAAAACGGTAGGCATCGGTGAAAATCTTCTTTCTGTTTTACATATAGATTGAATTCTCTCCAAAATGATATCCAAACGTATTCCGCGGAGCGCATAAATTGTAAGGGTGGGCCAGTCACGAGATACCGTCAACAAAACGACATCGAGAGCCATTAAGATAGCAATTTTAGGGGAATACTTAAAACAAACCCGAGTACTTATTGCAGATATTCAATAGAACCTGGGAGGCAGCATAATGTAGCGATTGACTATAATATTAATACAAAATAAATGTATTTATTACAAAATAACAAAAATAATAAATAATAAATGACAAAATAAATGTATTTATTACATATAAAATCAATTTATCGAACAAATATTGTTGTTACCGGGATTCCAACCTGGATCTCTTCCTATCCGGGAATATGCATTAACCGATAATGCTACACCGACACAGTAAATTGTCGACAAATTTTCGATCTTACATGTTGCACTTTCAAATTGATACATCTGTCGTTCCATTATTTGAATACTATCTTCTTTATATTTACAGAATTTCTAACATCTTTGAGTAAAATCAGATAGGAGACGTCAGAATTAATTGATAATTTATAATCATATATATAGTCCTGTGTGACACATAATTACATTATTTTATAGATATTTGTCACAAACTAGGGGGTCATTGTACACACATTTATCCAACGAAACATAAATCCGATAGATTATGACACATTTATGCAACAGTAAAAGTATTTACTATTTGAAAATTTAATTTTTGTGTAAACAAGGCGTATTTTTTATATTAATGCATATTATATTGTCAGCGTTTAAATTTTCGTTCTAATCTACTCATTTTTTTTTTTTTAAAGTCGGGGAGCTATTTAATTGCGTAAGTGGTACCAAAGTGATCACGTAGGTGACACCAAAATTAAAATATTGGGACAAGGAATTTGCGTTAGTTGATGTTTATATATTTGGTGGTCTGTGATTAGCGTCAATATTAATTAGATCAGTATTGTTTAGCGACAACAAAAAAGACTTAATAAATAAAATGTAAGGCAGAAAAAACGACTCGTTTCTTTAAAAGTTTATATTTAAAGATGTGTGAAAGATGCAAAAGATGAAAAAACCAAGAATTTTTTTTTTATACATAAAAAAATCACCAAAATTAAAATAGTACATTTTAAAGTTACAGTAGATAAGAAAGACGAATGTTTCATAATCTTTTCCCTCGGGGGTCATTATAAGATCGCGCCGCTCAAAACTTTAAAATTGCTGTTCGAAAAAAATACTTCTATATTGTGGCTATATTTTTTTTTCCCGCTATTATAATACAAATTAAATCTATCAATTACAATTAAATACTCTGAAAAAGTTCAACGTATATCTACACATAAAAAAATAAGAGCTATGGGATGATTAGAATCTAAGCACCATTGATTTATGGTAAAACAATAAGAATCCCAATACTAAGATGCAATACGTCAATACTAATCGAAGACTAGGTGTCTAACAGGGTGATTGACTATAACTATTAATTGTTGCATACATTTTGTATTAAAGGGCTAAATTTATGTAATGTTAATAGACTGACTAAGTGAGTTAGTAATATATATGAAACGTGCACAATGGTAAATGATAAGAACTATAGAATTAAATCTTTAAAAATCAAAATAACGTTTAATACTAATTGACATTTCCTCGTTTTTTAACATAATTTAGGTATTTAATAACTAATATAAAACTAATAAACTGAATATTATTTATAATAACTAAGACAACATAGGCATTAATTAAAAGACCGTGACCATTAAATTAGTTTTCAACCAAAAAATACATATACAGAACATGTTTTTTTTTGTCCAATGCGAAGTTTACGAAAGATAAATCTGTATTTATGAAACTTAACAAAATGTTAAAAATATGAATCATTAAATTTGCACGATATAATTTTTTTAATGTTTTTAAAATGCTTCGTATTCATAATATAAATAATCGATTTTAATAAATATATTGCATTTACTTACACGCTTTATGGCTTCAATTACTATTTAGAATTAAGTTTCAATTCATCCAAAAACAAAGTAATTTCTTACTAAATAATATTTTGTTAAATAAAAATCAAATGTATTAATTAGAAAGATGCACATATAAAATCAATTTTATCGAAACCGGGATTCCAACCCGGGAAACGAACATTGACGACAAATTTTCGAAATTATATGTTACACTTTTAAATTAATACATCTATCGTTCTTTATTTTTACGGAATCTCTAACACTTTTGAGTAATCCAATAAGAGACGCCGGATTAGAAGAGATCCAGGTTCGAATCCCGGTAGCAATAACAATATTTTTGATAAAATTGATTTTTAATGTGTATCTATTTAATTAGTATTAGTATTTTTTATTAGTATTTTTTTTAAATATTCTCCTTATACGTCGATCCAATTAATGTGTATTACTGTGTACTGTTTTTTTGCGTCATTTCGCCGACCAAAAAGTCGGCATGCATCTATTATGTGCTAAACAAATAACTTTACACGAGTAAATTCAACAGACAACGAATGACACATAATTTATATTTCCCTAAGACCCTAATAACAATATATTTGTAAAGAGGTTCGTTAACAATTTTCAGCGGTCTCTTCTATTGTACCGCGTAATTCCTGTAATACGCTAACAAATCCATTGAGAACAACTGCGGACACGTGTAACCAAATATCCCATAATACGCTGTGACGATGAGTGACGGCACAATCCGCTCATTAACTTAGGGCGGGAACTCCATCACCGCGGCTTGCCTCATCGCGGCAGGAAATTGTTCATAATTGTCGGTTCACATTTTTACAAGGCTATAATATACAATAATTTCGTACACACCCACCCGCGAGCGAAGTGTGCAATTCAAATCAAAATCATTTTTACAAAAAAAAAGCGATGTACACTAATTTCGATACCCACCACGTCAAATTATGTAATAAAATGAATGAATCAGTCTCACAAATACAATGTTAGTAAAATATCATCTTTTGTATTAAAAATTATAAGTCCACTTTTTTTATATTATGAGAGTACTAGTTGCAATCTCAGCAACCTCCATATTTTTTTATTTGGGGTAAAACGTGAGAAACTGAATCATATTAGACTTCCCCATCTTTTATCTGGATATGTATTGGATTTGTGAAGTGTAATTGCCAATATGATAAAATTTGACGTATTCGCCAAAGTAGCGAATATGTTGAACGTGATTTTAACATCTCTAAATTAAGATTACTTAAATGTTTTCTCTTTTATATATTCAATAACAGTGCGTAAATATATATTCAATTTGAAATAAAGTGTACATTGTCTTTATTACGAGTAAGAAAAAACATTGCATTAGCGAAATCGTACGAATTTTTACGACCGACAAGTATATTGACCATCTGTCATCTCAGGTGCGCGTCACACTTTCTTTTATTATCTATGGTTGCACGATCAAGTGCGACGCGAGATGGCCATACAATAAAGATATATGTGAAAATAAAACACTTGTTTTTTGATTCTACTCGTTTAATTTACTTGAGACGCGTTTCGCCTTGTAAAGGCATTGTCAACATTATGCCCTTAAAAGGCGTTACGCGGCCCGTGGTGATCTCATGCACAATGCAATATAATAAAGGATTTCCGCATTGAAATATAGATTATATGGAAACACTGACCGCGCAACGGTCACCACTTGCCTAGCAGCAAGCTTTTCTGCTACTATTTTTTAAATATTTCCCTATAATCTGGTTTAAAATACAAAATAAATAGAACACTTGCATCTAAAAAACAAGTTATTTTCAATATTGGGGGCCATTTAAATTTCAAAATAGCGAAGACTATTAATTGAATTCTAATATAGACATAATATAGACAGCGGGTAAAATCGACCGATTTGCAACTAACACCAATTTTGAACGACCAATTTACATCAAAAAGAACTAAGTTTTATTGTTAATAAACGAACACAATGTGTAAAAACTATATGAGAAGACAACTGCAATAAAAAAAATAGAAGAAAAAATGGAGGTTGCGAAGTCAGCAACCTCCATATTCTTCCAATATGGAATTTCGTAATGTAAGGAACATCTATATTGGATGCCCGTGTAACGTTTTGCCCACCATTTCAAATGGAAAAACATGTCTCTTCACGTAAGATACTAAATTCAGACATCATAACATGACAAGTTCGCGAGCTTTCTATTTATTATCTGTCTACATCTGTATCTGAAAAGATGACATTTTATCGCGATTCAATAATTTATATTGCTCGCAACATTGTTATATAACTGAAATGTTTTTAATATGTTTAAACTTATTAAAATGAAATATATTAAACTAAAAAAACATGTTAATTAGTATCGTTATTATTACGTAAAATAGAAATAACATGATAACAATGAAATCACAGAGAATTAATAATTGTAATAACTGGTGCGATAAGACCCCGTGGACTGTACCGATTAAAATTATGTTTTAGTTGACGCAACCCGAATTGGATTTAGAAAGAAATAATGGCAGATGGATCTGGCCTACCTTGACCTAAGTCCAGGGTTAGACGTCAATTTTCACCTCCACTCGACTCGCACTTTTGTTGTGAAGAATGTAGATCTCACTGCACTTCCGGATGCTGCAGAACACCGCTTCTTTTTTGTGGTCCGGATGTTACGCACGGCGTTACTCTCGACCATTAAAATAAACGAAATGCAATCTGTTCCCACGTCGGCGACATCCCTATGTGATTAGTTGGCCAGAGCGGGAAAGGTATATTAAAATTTATGGGAAAGACGGAATGCACGTCCAATATTCAGCTTTGGTCAACAATAACCAAAATTTATTTTTTAAATATCAACTTCAATTTAATTTCAAAATAATTTGCTTTGTATGGCGGAATAACAGTATACATTTGCTTTAATTAATTCCGTCATGAATTAATTAATCATGCTTTAATTAATTTCGCCCTGAAAATGGACTCTGCAATGGGATCTAAAACCTCAGCCAGAGAGGCCGGAGATGCACGGTAGAGTAGTTCAGAAATCTCAAAGAGAAAAAACCGTTTGTAGTTAACTCCAATGCAACACATCAGTTTCATTTCAAAATTAACTATAATACAAATAATACGATAATTCACACAGACGGAGGCTTATAATATTACCAATTAGATTGTTGGTCTAGTGATCTAGTGGTCGGGGGTTCGCGCCTGCATCTCTATTTAAAAAAAAAAATACATTACAGTCTACCTACCCCTGCCTACTAAGGTGCGTATCAAGATGGATAGTATATTTTTTAAAACAGCAAATATCACAGACCACCAAATAAATAGACATGAACTAACGCAAACTTCTTATCCCAAAATGTTTATTTTGGTGACACCCACGTGATCACTTTGGTGCCACTCATCAAATCAAAAAGCTCCGCAACTTTTTTTAAAAATATGACTTGATTGGAACAAAAGTTTAAACGCTGGCAATATAATAAGCATTCATGTAAAAAATACGTCTTGTTTACACAAAGATTTAATTTTTACTGTTACATAAATGTATCATAATCTATCGGATTTATGTTTCGTTGGATAAATGTTTGTAGAATGCTCCTCGTTCCGCAAATAATGTTCCAAACCTCTCTCCTATATACAGGGATATGTGCCTAATCTCAACCATGTCAGAGAATAAGCATTTCAAAAAAATCCTATATATGTGATTATGTCGATTAATTGAAATATTTTATTGATTCCAAATGACATATTAAATACAAAAAATTAAAGGTAATCAAATTTCGAGCGGCTAGATTATTTTTTGTTAAATGATTTAGGGCTTGAAGCAAAGATATCGATTAATAATGGAACAATTTCGCAAATATTTATTTCTAAGTACGGACTAGTAATTTAATCAGGTGTCCCATAAAATATTGTGGACTAGGTTTGTTACACTCTGTATACACTTCATATTGTGTATATTCATTTACTAATCAGTGACAAATATGTATAAAACAAATTAATAATGTGTCACACAGGATTTGTGCTTTATATCATCTTCAACATTGTATTGTTAAACTATAAATTAAATATTTATATAGCTATTTAGCGCCATCCAAATTGTAAACATAATATAAAATTATAGTTCGCTGCCAATTTCATAGTTTAAATCAATTTTCAATGAAGTCAGTGCCTACGTAGATTCCCTCAATATGTTGCCATTTTTAATAGCTTTAAAGCAATTTGATGACTGAACCAAACAAAACAAAAGTACACGATCGCTGTCATCCAGTTTTGTCCGTTTATGGAAATGACGACTAATTCTAGAACAAATCGGCGGATGCGCTTAGTAATTTATACCGTTATGCAGTCAGAATCCAGTCGTGAGTACCTACTGTTTATGATCTAATGGCACAGATGATGTTATTTGTCGGTTCATGGTGTGACGCAAGTTTGGGAGCGGTAGAGATATTAACAATCGGCGATGACATTAACAAAATTCATATTTATTGAAAAAATAAATATAGGAAAAAAAACCGCAATACTCGTAATATGTTATCAGTTTGAATTAAACATTTTTTTATCTGAGTTTCAATCTAATTATTATTATCTATTGACCATATATTTTGCTTTTCTTCGAGATTTTTATCTAAATATATCAAATCAAATAAATTATCGTATTCAATTTACGTGGGTCGCGTTATTCTTAGCCACGCGTGGTATTGTACATGATCTTAAACCAATTCCTTGAAATATATAAAATATCACAGAAAACAACGCATTCGTATTTAATTTTTTTTAAATCAAGTGTGCAGCCAAAAATTCTAAACTTTAAACGTGTACATAGTTGAATAATTTCTATATTAAAACTGTTGTTACATTTGTAATCAAAGAAATTAATAAAAAATAATATCTAATATCAAAATAAAGGTAAAAATTCATTTATACATAATATCCCAATGTCTTTCTGGGTGAAAATAAATTGATAAATTACGTTGGAGTGTAGCGTCAATTCCCTTTGAAATACGTGCATTATGTGGTACTTTTTTTAAATAGAAAAAAAAACATACATAATTCATTTCTACTGCCAGAAATTTATAAAATTTAATAACTGTTATCCTGTAGGTAGGTAATTATTTAAATTTTGTTCTATGTCATTCGTCTTTCGCGGCCCTAACTAGGACGAGATTTACACATTAATTAAAAATAATGTCCAAATTTCGACACTACGTACATAATTACTTAACAACAAAATACATGATACTATGAATGAGATAGAGTAATGAGTACTCTTGCGATTTTGATTTATCATCTTTTTAAACAAATAATATTTTCGCGATTTTTTTAAGCAAATAATATTACAGCAATATTTGAATATGTCCAAGAACACACAATTACTGGATTTTCACCTACAGAGGCTTGTTATTAAATAAATAATAGATATCCCATAGAGACGAAACTATTTTTTATTATATTTAATGGAAAGATATGGAAGTATGAGTAATAACAGGGCTTACGACCTGTCTTCGGCTGACTTAAGTGATCACTTTATACAAATGTACAAACCCATACTTCCATATCTTTCCATTAAATATAATAAAAATAGATTCGTCTCTATGAGATTGAAATATCTATTATTTGTTAAATAATATTTTCGCTATTTTTTTAAACATATAATATTTTCGCAATATTAACCATCTAAAAGGTTATTTATTTATATACGTAATTTAATCATTAACGACAATCAGATATATAATATTTTTAAATCTCACGCTATTGTAATTTGGGAAAAACAATTAATAAAACGCATACATACGTATCTCAGACACACGCATCATATAAAAATTACTCGGGCAGTCGAAGATCACAAACAAATATCTTATATAGCAAAACGACACAGAGTAAAACAAAGCTGGCTTATGAATAAAAGATATTTCTAAATACGCGAAAGATAGAGATAACATTTGACCAAAGGTTAAACCCTTTCGAGTGAGTGTAGGGCTGCTCAGAATGCATTTGTCACAGTGAGGATCAGACTTGAGCGGTAGTTAAGTCAAATAAAGACAATTTCAGCCAAGTTCCGGAGAGAATACGGTCCGGCGACTACAAATATCCGCACCGACCCAGAAAGCCACTAAACCGATAAATTGTGCCGAGCGGACCGACTGCCGGAGGGTTGCCAGATCACTGGGGCAGTGGAAAAAGAGGGAGGTTGGAACACTTGACATTTTTGCACACTAGTACTAGAATAAGCCATTTCGGAGAAAGTCCAATAAGAAACAATAAGAACAGAGAGCGATACATTTCGAACTCGATAAACATCTACTTTTACATGGACGCTGGACATTTCAACAGCTATAAGTATACAGTATGAACTTCATCAGCATTGCTTTTCTTTGGTTTTAGTGTAGGACCAAGTTTTCTCTTTCTTTCTGTAAAGATTTCTGATCAGATTGCTTCTAGCACGAAAAAGTCGTGAGAAACTGCCGCTTGTCGTGAAAGATTGAGTGAAATATCCCGCTGGTGGATACGCGGCGCGGAAAGCGAGTATTACAATGTCATCTATACCTACGAATAGGAAAAAAAGAAACCACCAGTTTGTGGTGATCTCGACATGATTAGGTTGATATCGATTAAAACTGAGAAAGGGAAAAGTAAAGAAAACTAGTGTATGTTTTATGAAATTGAATTTTTTTTTTAAGGAGAACACATTCTAATTGTGAAGTTGCAATTTTTCAGAACATAGGTCTGTGATATTTTTAATACAAATTAAATGTATTAATTAGAAATATATACATATAAAATCAATTTATCGAAAATATACTGTGCTACCGGGATTCGAACCTGGATCCGGGGAAATGCATTAACCGATTATGCTACACCAACACTGTGAGTTGACGACAAATATGTGTTTTATGTTGCACTTTCATATGTATATCTTTCTAATTAATACATTTTATCCGTATAAAGTTGTATTATTTCAGATTTTTTAAAATTTATTAGACTTTATTGACATACATGTTTTTGTTGTAACAGAGGTGAATATATAATAATATAACATGATAAACATAAGATACAATTATAATGCAATTAAGTATAGACTCGTAGTTTATTGTGTGGTATGGAGTAAATTCCACCTCTGATATATGCAGCATTGTCATGGCTACTTTGCTAGACTGCCGTCTGTGTTAAAGTAGCCAGTTTTTTCGTACTGTTGTAGTGTTATTTAATTCAAGAAAGATAAAGATTCGACAGGAATAAAAAAAAATGTAGTAAGATGATGTTAGAATTTGGATAGCGATGCTTCTGATTGATCTCTACCCAATTGAATCATATATTGGGTCCATATTTGTGTAATCTTATTAGAAGTGAACGATTTCCAGTTGGTGCTGAGTGTGTTGTACAGTTTCGGAGCTAAGAACATGTAGAATCTTTGATAAAATGTCGTTGCTCTCGGAATTGGCAAATAGATGTTTGTTGTTTGTCTTTTGTTGTGTCCATGATTTATTGCTTGGTTTGAGTTGTTGTTAGCATGGAAATATTGAACGAGTCTCAACATATAGATTTGTCTTATGTCTAAGGCGGTTATGACTAGGACGTTAAGTATCTCGTCGAGTAGTTAACAAATAAACCAATAATAAGACTGCCGGTTAGTAATGATCGCAAAACTTGGTGCCAGACCTAAATAAAAGAAAATCAATTAACAGTTTTTGAATGTGAATGAAAAAACAATTTATGGAACTATACTAAAAAACGTAAATTACAATATAAAAATGTACTACGAGCTCGGAAATGTAATCGAACAAGAAACAATTATAATATTATGTGCTGGCTGCGATGGGCTGGCCATATTGAAAGAATGCCAGATGACAGAACACCAAAGATTAGGACCGAGTGGATATCCCAACAAATGCGATCTAGAGGCAGACCAAGGGAGAAATGGGCTGACTGTGTGAAAGAGGACTGGAAGTAAAAGTCCAGGAACTAGGCAAAAATGATAAGGATCAAGTAGAGATCAGTTGTAGAGATAAACAAATCCTATCCAGAAATGTAGTTCCGTGAAAGAAGAAGAAGTCGTAGACAAATGAATTAAATGCATTTTATTTTATCCTTTGACCTTAACCCATTCCCCGCGGGTGACTCGTGTACGAGTCGCGCCTTACATGCCCACAGCGCGGGTGATTCAAATATGAGTCGTCGTGTTTCGCCCGCCGCTAATGCGTACATACGCGCTGAGGAGCGGTGAAAATCGTACCACAATTATTTGGAATCTTTATCATACCGACATCTGTCGATATTTGTCAAATAAATATTAGCTATCTTATAAACAAACATGAAATAATAAAAGTCCTCGTATCATCCAATATCGCAAATTTTCAAATTCAGTTAGTGCGTGTAGAATGTACTTCGTTTCCAACTATAGAGTTAAATTTAATGTCAGTATTTAAAAACTTGTGAATAGTGTGCATTAGTCTCAGAAATCAGCGCCCGCGCAAATCACTACTTCACTCTAGTACGTATGAATATCACCACACATGGCACTAGTAAATGGTGTATGGCACCGTTGTGTTCTCTCATAGATAATTTTGTTTACGTTATTTTGTAATTATAATTCTGATTTCTGTATTTGTTTATGTTCGTGAGGATACTTGAGAACCTTCGCTATCGATTTCTTAAAAAAAAATCGTAAATTTATTGCATTATCGTAGTGTAAAGTCGTAAATTATAATTACGCCAAAGAGTGCCGCGTGTGAAAGATGTCATGCGTATTTATGAACGCGATCAATGGGTTAAATCTTTGACTATTACAATCGCAGTCTCTCCCATGGACGAATGTGCGATTTATTACATTACATTTATTACATTTGCAATGTGCAGTACTGAAAGGTGTTATGTCATTCCGTAACAAGATATCGTTTTGTTTGCCATTTTTCGACGTTTGGTGTCTACAGTACCTCAAAAATGTATCTTAAGTTAACCAATTCCTTCATCGTCTTGTATTACAATGTAAAATAAAATATATAACCTACATTTAAAATATACTAAAAGATTTTACATTTGGTGCGAACAAATCATGCATGTCCGAAAACGTTACAGAAAACAGCAATACGTGTACATATGTAAGAACTCCCAAAAAGTACATAAATAATTTGATGTTATTATTGGAAGCCTAAGGAATACAGGCATCTGTTGAAATCTGTAACGTGTTTTAAAAAAAATACGATCAACCAAGAATAAAAGTTGAGAATTTTTCAACTGATTACTGTCTTGTAAAAAATTATTTTCTCCCTCACAGCAATTAAAATGTTCAATCTAGATATCTATAAGAAAATTCCGATTGACGTTCAGCCGTTTACGGGTTGATTTGTCACATTCGATTTCATCAATCGAATTCTCGCTCTCCCCCGATTTCCACAACATATTTGAATCAATCTGTATTAACTCTGTATGTACTAAATGCTGCATCATTTTGCAATGGTTGAATTCACTCATGTATATGATATGTAACATAACAAATTGTTGTCAGAAAAGAAAATGTAAAAGTGAATTATTATATGTACATACAAATATATTTATTATTATTGTGTTATATTTATCATATTTCCAATATGTTTTGGAAATATCCATTGAAGCGATGTGACGGGTTGGATTCCCGTCGGAATGAAAAATATTAAGGTATTGTCGGCGGTAAATCTGACGCATTTTGACGCAGGTTTCAGTACGCGTTATTTATTACGTCTGAGCTCTAACTAAAATAGCTCATAAGCCACGGTTGTGAACAAAAAAAAACAACAATTCATCGGCTTGCGTTCGAAAAAATTACCCGCATTCCCTTGCGTCATCTGTTCTACGTCACGATTCTAAATTAAGGCACTTAAGCCATTACACTTAAGTAAATTTAAATTTTAGAATAAATTATTAGTAATTTTCATGGCAAAGCCGCATTATTATACACTGTTAAACCGAATTTATCTTAGATAACTTACACCGAAATTTGTCATCCGAAGCAAGACTAGCTGCATAATCGATTTATGATGTCAACGCTAATATATCTAGGTTGCATGAGAAGACGTATGAAAGTGAACGAGACAAGACTAGTATGTGTCATTCTGACGCACTGTTAATCCCTGCGAAGAAAAGGCGTAATGCTAGTTAGGTAGTTACAATGTCGCCCGTAAGAATCGGATGATGTCGCACTAAAAATGCAGATGATGTCACCCAAAAGGGGGCAGATGACTCTATGCGCAAAACACCAGATGACGTCAACCAAAAAGGGGCAAATAGTGTAACACGTAAAGAAGCAGATGATATCACCCTTGAAAGGGTAGATGACGTTTCACATAAAGAAACTGATGATATCATCTATTATGTACATAACAATGACTGTATTTCCTTGTTACAGATGAAAGTTTTTTCAATCTTCATATAATTTTAACTGACTGATACTGTTTGTAGAGAGATGCGTGAACTTTAAGTTTTACGATTTCAGGATGTACACTGTCAATAAAAACTAAGTAGGTTTATAGTAGATTTATTCCAGAGAACGGCTCCTAAAATATTCACCGTATATATTCCTTATATAGGCAGATCCAGGGCTTACGATACGTTTACTTATGTGACATAAATAGACCATTATACCATACTTAAGAACACGTATTTTTATGTACAGTATAACGTGGGAATTTGATAGTAAGAAACAGCATACCCACAGGTGTTCTTTTTTAGCCGTTAAATAGTCGTTTAGCTGTCTAGCCGTCTCAGAAATCGATGATGTACAGTGCGATGAAGATCTTCAATGAAATGCCAGATAATATAAAAAAAGAGGAGAAACTACATATATTCAAAATGAAACCAAGCTAAATTCTAAAATTCAAGATAAATTTTAGTATGCTCTATTTTAAGAATAAATTATTAATTTTTTTTTAAATACGTCACATAACGTGGTGTGGAGGATTATCGCCTCCACAATCTGCATGCGCCCTGCAAATACCTGCGTACAAAACAAGATACTCATCAACCTTAAAATCACACCGGTGTCAATACAACGCACCGCAGCAGTCCAGGGAGCCGGCTCTAGCGCGTCACTTCTCTCGCAGCAGCCTTCCAGACGAGTACATTAACCATAGCATCACGTTGTTGACTTTTTACCGCTTATACTAGTACCTGTAACTGTATTTTAAACATTAATCTACTGTAAGTAGTTATTTCTTATTCCACCTGCTCTGGCCACTCCGCGTTATATTTCAAACGAACATGCGAGTGAATGGGGCATTCCTCACACTAAAGCACCTCCTTCTGATCTATCAACATTTTGACAAATACAAATAAGCATTAACATCACACAACTTTGTTCCCCCACAACGATTTATACAGCGTGAATATTATATTAATTTTGTTTGACCGCCATTTTGGTTTAGCAGACATTTGTCAGTTCGCGTTTGGTAGTCCGCAGTGCAAAAAATTACTTTGTTCAATATTACACACTCAAGGGCTAACCAGTAGGTCGGGATACAAACGACAACAATCACTTAAAATCCAATTAACTGTAACGCGACCTGCGGATGTGAGAAGGTCGTTTAATTTTCAAGTGTGTGTTCAGGCAATCAATCAATAATAAATTTATACAGTACTTTGTATTTAACCCCATGTTTCACACGAACACTTAAACCAATCTTCATCTTCTTCTTTAAAATAGGCAATCCACCCTTCAAGAGTGATGTGTGCCATTCATCGAGTTAAAACTTAATTTTATAGTATAGGAAATATTATATTACAAGTCAATATCACTGTCGTTCAAAATGTTGCTATTATATAGATTAAATGTGGCGAGTTAAGGGAAAGAAGATGACCCAAGTTAACCGGGAGTTGAAAATTACCATTGACGAGATTACTGTAAAAAAAAAAGGGTTTCCTCCTCGGTACCACACTCACACATTGGGGAATCACTTAAGTTCAATCTGAATAAATGTGAGGCTACCTGGCAATGTCCAATTCTCATTCTAGAGATATTTGACATTGTTTTTTTTGGATACTTTCCTTTCGGAGAACCAGAGAGTGCGGGGAATAGATATTTGAATTATTTTAAGCCGATTACTCTTATGATTATTTGTATCCTTCCATTGTGCAGTCCAAATAGAATTCGAACGTTTTTTTTACCATATTAAGTCTGTCATACATCGGGATGTGGAATTGATGAGAGAAAACTCCGGAAAGAATGGCCTCCTTGGCCAGTTTATCAGCACATTCATTTCAATGAATTCCCTTATGTGACATAAACCAATCGATTTCATATTTTATGCAGCCATGTAATAAAATATTTTTTTAATTAATTTTGTAATATTTTATAAAAATTTAATTTTCGAAACAAAGGGCAAAAATTATTTATTTTTTATTTTAGATTTTTATCATCCTGATTAAGAAAAAAAAATTCGAAATCGTTTGGTTCATATATAAAACTCACAAACGATTGTATAATTTAATTAAAAATGACTAACCTCAATGTTTTCGCAGTGAATATTAAAAATATTATCAATCAATATGCTAAAAATTCTTCTAATATCAACATGTTTACAAAAATGTATGGTGACCGTCATCCTCCAAAGTAGCACTAAAAATGAAACAACAGTCGGGTCTAACAATTTTAAATAATAATTATATACCATTTAAAAAGTAACAATTCTTTAAAAAGAATTTTCCAAATGAAACACGCGATTGTATTTTTATCTCCGTTCAGCCATACAACTCTGAACATTTCCGGTCCCCGTTTCCCTCCCGCTCCACTCCAATTTAGGTAATTAACCGAAACTATAAATAAAAGGTCCATTCCAATCATTTTAAGGACACGCAAAACGTTTAGGGGCGCGTGTATAGATGAAACTTTGCTCTAGCGTTTCGGACATCTGGTGATAAAAAAGATCGGTACGCGCCCTTGAGTTGATATTTCTACAGTTGGTCATTCTAATTTGCGTACAGAATATAACTCCGTGGCTGTCTTACGACTGTACTTTACGCGACATTTAAAACATGTCTAATTAATATGTAATAAGGGGCTGTCGTTGTAGACTTTTATTGACTCGTGAGGATCGTAATTGCGTTGTCGAGTCACTCGGACGAGTGGCCGAATGTTTTGTGCATGGTGAGGACTGAAGGCCCCAAATCTCTTCTAGTCTCACGCGTGTTGGTGCATGTCGCAGTGTACATGAAAGTGCGTGGTGATTATTTATGCTGTGTCTAGAGCAAGGTATTTAAATAAAACAGAACTTACAAAAGTTGGCGTTTATTACGGGTTATTGGTCGGTGCGTTTCGGCACTATATGGCTGTCAGGTGATTTCTCACGCGACTGTGTCTCTGAGGCACGAGCAAGACCACCGCACGTGTACACGCCCCCTTATGGCGATGAGACTTTGATATCTCGTTTCGAAGATTTTGTGTTAATGGTCGGTATGCATCAGTTGGTTATTCTATTCTTCGTAGAAAATACAATGACAACGAATGGCAGCTCGTTCCGCGCTCAGCTCCGCACAGTCCTTTTCGCGAGTTTCGATACGAGTCTCTGAGACTAATCTCATCCGTGTACATGGGCTATTAGAATGGGACTATTCCATGTGATTGAATAAAGCAGCAAGCCCGGTGGAAAAGGTGTTTATATACCTCTCGAGATAGCAACTTGCATCAAATAGCAGCATTACATATTATCATTTTCATATCTGGTGTAAATATGATAACGAAAAGTATCCATCAATCATAACAATATGTGAAGGTTGCCATAGTTTAATCAGTAAATCATTCCACTTTCAATAAAAAAAAATTTGGTTCAAGTTCCATTAGCAACTATATTTTATCTTTATTTCTTAATAATCCTAATTTGTTTTCATAACAAAATGTATTAATTTTCTTCACTCGTCTTCAAACAATATTTTATTAAATATACGTAGCATACTCGTATATAAATATTTCAATACTACATTTAAAAAATAAATAATATAAACTTTAATAAATTAGGGCCGCTCACAGACTACCAAATATATAGACATGAACTAACGCAAATTCCTAGTTTGAATATTTGCATTTTGATATCAGCCACGTGATCACTTTGGTACCAATTACGCAATCAAATAGCTCCATGACTTTTTTTAAATATATGACTCGATTGGAATGAAAATTTAAACGCTGACAATATAATATCTATTATAGTGTAAAAAGTACGTCTTGTTTAGAGTAAGATTTAATTTTACTTTTACTGATGCATAAATGTGTCATAAACTATCGGATTTATGTTTACACTAATAATGTGTGTAGAATGCCCCTCGACCCGCAACTAATGTTCTAAACCCCTCTACTACATGTACACTGTATTTCATGTCTATTCATTTACTTGCCTGTGATGCTATTGCTGATTCTTGAATATTTCTCCAGTAAAATTGATCTGAGAATGAACCTCAACAAAACTATAGTAATGTTCAGCCATGACTCAAATGCATTTATTAGAGGAATAGTACTGGAGAATGTTAACAAATATTTATACCTAGGATAAGTATTGAACTTGGGTAAATGGAACAAAACCATTGAACGAAGTTATTGGGATGGGCAGTTTTTGGGAAGAATTCAATATAATATTTATGTTTCGTTGGATACGTGTGTGTAGAATGCCCCTCATGTGTACACTTTATTTCATGTCTATTCATTTACAAGTCTGTATTCCAAACATAAAAGGTATATCGTATTTAAACGGTAAGTTAACCACGGCTAGTAACCTCACCGATCAACCTAAAAGAAGAGCTGTTATTACACTTTTTAGATAAAATCTCCCAAGAGAAAGTCGATAAGTATTCACCGAAAATAAAGTAAAGTAAGGTAAGGTACATGCAAACTCCACATAGCGTGCTGGAAGCAGTTAAGAAATGAGAGCAATCTAGCTAATGTTCATTGAACCGATTTACTTGGGCACAACCGATCATTATTTCAATTCCTCAGTGTTCGACCTTTCATCTGGTGGTAAGCGGGTCGCGTGGTCACGACGCGCGCCCGCAGCGACGGGAATTCGATATTTCCTTCGCAAATGGCAAATCACTGTTATTTCATAACACCGGCGATGTTACTTGTACATTTTAAATGAGTCACACTATTATTTAAAATAGTTTTGTATATTTTTTGTGTCCCCTGTTCTCTTCAATATCTATTGAAAATATATATTGAGGAAGACACCGGATGGATGAGAAGGGGTGTTGTTTTCAACAGGCGGCACAAAAACCTTCGATTACGAACGCAACCAGCGAAGGCGCAGAACTTATCCACAAGATTTAAAAAGCTTGATATAAACATGGCTTATGATTATACATAAGCAAGACATAAATTATACTCGAAAACTAATGTTCTTAATGATTAGCTATTAGATTAGTAATAATTTAAATTGACATACATTTTTTATACATCTGAACTGAACATAAAACGATATAATATATACACTTATTAATTTATTAAGGATAACACATTCTTATTGAGAAGTTGTATTATTCAGAACACAGGTCTGTGATATTTTAAATACTAATTAAACGAATCAATTAGTAAGATATACATATAAAATCAATATTATCGAAAAATATTGTCGTTGTTCTAACGGGATTCGAACCTGGATCTCTTTCCAAACCGGGGAAGGTGCATCATCCAACTATGCTACAGTGACAGTACTTTTGACGACAAATTTTCGAACCCATATGCTACACTTTTTCAAATAAATACATCTATAATTTGTCATCAAAAATACTGTCGCTGTAGCATAGTTGGATAATGCACCTTCCCAGGTTTGGAAAGAGATCCAAGTTCAAATCCCGGTAGCGCAACAACAATATTTTTCGATAAAATTGATTTTTATATGTATATCTTTCTAATTAATACATTTCATTAGTATTTAACCTATTAATTTACTGTGTGGAATGCAGTAGTTATCCACCTCTGATATATAAAGCATTGTCCTGGCTACTTTGCTAGACTACCGTGTGTGTTAAAGTAAATTTGTTTAATTAAAATTAGAAAGAAAGAGTAAGACTCGACAGACATATATAAAAATATAGAAACAATAAAAAAATGTAGTGAATATATTACAAATCTAAAGTATATTGTATTGTGATTAAGTTGGAATATTGGACAGCGATGCTGCTGACTGATTTCTACCCAACTGAATCATATATTGAGTCCATATTTACGTAATTTTTTTTTAAATTTTATATATCTGATATGATATTTACACGGTATCTCTCATCTCATGAAATTTAGGGTGCGAATCCAAGGTCCGAAGCAGATTTGATCCGCTATGTTGAAACTGCGTAAAGTTTAAAAAGACCGTTCCATCTCAAAAAACCGAGTGATTAAAGCCATTGCTCTGTGTGAAGTTAAAACATGGACTCTGAAAAATGAAAAAAAGTAATATTATTTGAGGTGTAGTATTGTATACCATAGACTACGAGTCTTTATGTTTTTCATGAACTCTGCACTGAAAAAAGGCTCTTGGCACAGGAAAAAAAGGAAAATGAAGAAATTGGAGAGGTCAATATTCAATAAAATGGACGTATCAAGTTTGAGATATGACCAGTCTCCCCGCACTAAAAATGGTTCAGGATCGCGAAGAGTGGAAGGCAAGCCGTTCTCACTATAGAAGCAGACTACGATACTCAATCATGAGCACATTGGCTGGGAAAGGGGTTTGTTAAACGCGATGTGTATACTGAATATTCTTACTATTTTCAAACTAATGTGCTATAGGACCAACTTGGTGATCTCCCGAGACAAGAATTAAAAATCAATTTAAAAATAAAGACAAAATAGTCAAATATGTATAGTACAGTAATCTACAATTTATAAGAAGGAAATTTCATTATTTTATTATTAAATCTTTTTAATTAACTAATGTCAGTAAATACACAAAGACGAATATACGACTATTTTTAGGTAGGCTATACGTTAAGGCATAGATCACAATCATCATTTAACTTTCTGTGATTAGGTGCGAACGGCGCGCAACATATCAAGAGAGTAATTTATGTTTATCTATAACTCGCGAAGTTAAATAGGGTGCCACGATTTGTGCGAACCTTGAAATAGGGGAATACTTACTTTGGAGGGGGGGGGGGTTGGGGGAGATAACAGGCTAAACCATTATATTAACTGTGATTGTGAGATTTGTGCTCGATTGTAATAATTATTGGTAATTGATTACTCGTAATTCGGCGGGCAATCACAGATACACTAAAAACTAAACATCTAACAGCATCAATTACTAATCACATTTAAATCTATTACCAATCACAATCATAATAACGGATTAGCTCATCACTGGTACCTACACAGTTTTTGAAGTTTTTTCACAGTCGAACACAAATGCTATGTTATAGATGTTGATTTGGTTACATCAGTTTTTAATTAGTCGTGTATTAATATTAGTCTAGATTAAGAAAAACATGTTGCTTTATAATCCAAATAATTTCAATAGCATATTTACATAAAACATAAGCAAAAAAAATATGACAAATTATTTGTGAAAACACTATTTTACGAGAGACTCAATAAATTTGTGTTTTTTTTTCGCACAATGAGAAAGGCAAGCTTTGTATCCAGTCACTAAACATTTCGGTAGGTACTAAATTGTGATCTTGAATCAGGCAAAACTACATTCAACTCTGACCAATGGCGTGGTTGTTACTGTTACACGGGCAGTACCACGAGACCGCAGCGGAACATTAATATTGGGTTGAGCTAGGTTAGACTGTGCTTCCAGCGTGTGTGTTTTTTTTCTATTTTTCAGGAATAATAATAACGTGCTCGTTGGTCATTTGGTTAAGTCACTCGCCTAGTGATCCAGTGTTCGGGGGTCGAGCCTCAGGAGACCAGCAATATTGATTAATTCGATAGTGCAATTTTATCAATCAACCTAAAAGATGGTTTTATTTACGAAAGGCTCTCGAGAAAAAAGTATAATTTGTATAAATAGAACAAAACGAGAGATTTCTATGTCACGTTAACACACAAAGTAGAGCAGAATAATTATTGTGGACATTACATATTTAATTAATGGCTGGTGATTTACCTACCAACCAATAATTATGAATAATGAGCCATGGAAATTCAATATGTAATTGGACAGTTTTCTCGCACGCGATACTTACCTAAAATAGTTGAAATTTTGATCATGTTTCTAAAATACTTTTCTAAATTTGGGTCAAAAAATTTCATATTGTATGTGGAAAATTAACAGTTTCATCATTTTATCAAAATTATTTCTTGAATGTTTTTTTTTTTTACTGATTTCAACAAATATTTCAGAAACGAAAAAACCGAAGGAGGGGAGGGTATTATATTTTCCCATCAACTTTATTTATGTGTTGTAAATACTGTACAATATTCAGAAAATTTTAATCCCTTTTATCAGCACAATTAAATGTATCACTTATAGATACTATTAAATAGAGTATATTCAATAACTACATAGATGAGCGTCCAAATTCCAATCACAAGTTCATGGCAGTTATGCCAAGGGCAAGTTTAGGAATCACAGAAATCTAAAAAAAGGTACTTACTCAGTATAAACACTTTTATTCGAATTACATCATACAGAACATATACGTAAATTATATTATCAGAACATAAATCAATTACACTAAATTATATTTTCAAATACATCATGAAATAGGCGTCCAGTGCGAACAATTTACGGTTGTCTAGATCGGTCGGATGGCTAATTCGCAATGTTTGTTGGAAAGATAGAGACGTAGGGATTGCAAATTTTGACGAAATAAAGAAATTCGAAATTCGAATATAAAAAATTTCGGAATTGGGTCGGGAACAGCTTATTTAAGATAATAAATTTATTATTATTTATGGTATAAAAAAAATATATTTTTCTAATTAAAAACAAACTGTTTTTTCTTGATGATTAATTTTAATGGAAGACCAGATATATACGTCAACATAACAAATTCACCTTATAACACTTTCACATGCACTGTGGTCATTTGCTAATAATATGAGTTTAAGAAGTCCCGTGTTTATACGTTATATTATCTGGACTACCCATGGTCCCAATCAGTCCGGTTAATCGATGTTTTACTGTATATGTCAAATAACGGCAATAAATTAAAACTGCTCCAATTTACCCTGTCAAAAAATATCGATAATTTAACAGAAAACCAAGGAAGAACAACACACTATACATCGCACTCGACAAAACAAATCTCAATACTGATCCGCCAGTTTTCGGATATCTCTTTGATGCAACCAATTTCGTTTTTTTCTATCGGATTAGCGTCTTTTATATGTTTAGGTGCCAGCCGAGTGCATCGAATCCTTTCATGAAGGCGTTATTTCTCTACATCACGTTCTAGGAACGATCCCTTAGGAACACCCTCGTTTTGCGATTAGGTACTTATTGTATAGCCGTTAATCTATGATCGTAACAATATTTTGTTTTTATATATTTAGAATTCGTAATTCTAAATTATATTTCCCTATAGAGACCTTTAGCGGAATAAATACTAGTGAAATAAATATGCCACAAATGATTCTGTCTCACCTAATTAATTGACATGGCAGTTCACTTTGTGGTGCAACATGATTTTTTTAATTTTTCACCAAACTAAACATTATACGCACGTTGAGTTATTTAGTCACTGCAATCATTTCGAGAGTCACAGTCCCTCTCATCATCTATCTCACCTAACATATCGTCGTCCATCTTTCAAAGAAGCGTATCTCGAAAATGTTGACTTTACAGCGGACGATAAATTTTTCACTGTTGAAAAATGATTAAAAAAATAATCTTACCGATTTCTACGGATATGTTTTGATTTAAAGATAGCGATAAGTAATATTTATGGAATAAATACACGTCACACTGTCATTTGTAAGAATGACACATCGAAATAAGAGTGGTTACGACAAAATGTTTTTATGTAATATTACATCATTAGAATAAAATTCAGATACACCTGTTTGAATGAATTATGGGCATGCGTTTGGGTAATGTAATCGCAATTTTAACAAAAATACAGAATTTATCATTTTTGAAAAATGTACGATGATATATACATTAAATATACCTCTCTCATATGTAAAAACTATATGATAATGCTCTTACAAGGCGAAACATGGTGAAAATTTTATTTTTTAAATTGCGTCTTATTCCCATCATTTGTATTCATCTCAAGGTCGTTATAACGTTCATGTGTACCCGATCTTGATTAAGCGGTCATAGAAGAAAATTGAGATATCCTCCACCAGAAATAATATAATGAAACCATTAATCCACCCCCCCGTAGACTTTAAACTCTAACCTCCCAAAATGTGATACCGATCCAAGCATGGCGATCGGGCCGATCGTCCTGCTCGGTGGCGAGATCGAGGGTAAGGGGCAAATGGGTTAGTGGGCCAATGGGACGCGGTGGGCACTGGGCTCTAGGTGTCGGACGGAAAGAGTGAGGCGGGCCGAAGCGAACAACGATCGGTACTCATCGGACATTAATCAGCCGTTGCGATAATAATTATTCATTCACACTTCAGGCATTAAAAATCGTGTCAGATAATTTCAAATGAATTATGGTCACCGTAATTATTGTTTTTTTTACAATGTCGTATTAATGCAGGTTCGGATCACGGACGTGGGAATGGGTGGAAAATATAATTAATAATGGATTAATGTGTATGCAAATTAATTACTCAAAATGGCACTCATATGCACCACCGTGCGAAAAATTGACTGACACAAAAAAAAACAAAAATTGAAAATATTCAACAAACCAAAAACAAGTAGTATTAGAATGTCCAATAAGTTCGTGCGGTTTTAAAAATATATCGTGACATTACAAATTAGGGTCACGTTCGAAATTGCCCCGTCACTTGTTTTATTGCCAAGCACCTCGAAATCACAAATAATTGCCCTTAAATCCGTTTTCAAGGTTATAAAAACGGTCACCGTTTATGGTTCTTAAATCATCGAGCAAAGCTGTCAGATTTGCGCGGTGGATTGCTACGACCGGCGTTTCTAACATGTAACCGTGAACGATCCGACATAACCAAAGGGTAAATATTTTTATGTTATTCAATCACTAGTGCATAATTTACTGTAAATTTATTGATCTAATCTGATAGGCACGGACCGGAGTGATGCCATCTAATGGAGCATCTTGTTGTCGCCTGCCTGCGACGCGGAACGTCGAACTCGCACCCATCCCAGCGAAATGAGGATTCGTTAATGTGGATTGTATCTTTAATTTATTTCCTTTGTTCGTGTTTCTTTTATGATTAGATGCCATTTTTATAATGAACAATACCGTTTTATTTATCACTTCCATATAAATTTTTTCCAGTTCAGGATGAAGGCAGAATGTGACAAAATAAGGTGGGTTTTTGAAGTGAAGAACCCAGGTATCCACTCCCACAATACATATCGTCTAAAAATTTCTGACAGCATTCTGGTAGTTTTTCGATTACAAAAGTTAATCCTTTTTACTGCCGTAAACAAAGAGCTATTGTTTTGACTGAACTTACAAAGTATCCACTAACAAACTTCTAGACTTTTCCAATTGAATTGAACTATCTGTAATGAACACGTGACGTGGTTTACTAATTCCCGTGTTGTGTGACGGTTGTCTTCTTGAAGAAGACCTTCTAAAAAGCTCTTAGGCTAAAATAATCGACCATTTCTGAGCTATTTTTCTGCGACATATTTATGTCCGTGGATTGCATTAATGCTACTACCGAATTAATTATAAATAACAATGAAAAAGTAAACAAACGATTGTTGAAATATAAAGCACGATCTACAAAATGGTATACGATACTAGTGACAGATAATAGCATCCATGTCGGTCCCTCATGACTGAGTATCACTCCCCGCCCTCTTGACTATGCTCCTCTTAGGACTGTCACCAGAGAAGTACCTGTTGCCTTTACCATTCGGTCGCTCCAAAGGGTGGGTGATCTGATCTTCCTCTTCGTCTTCGTTCTTCGACGTGACCCACCGCAACAAGCTATCTTCCCTTCTCGCAAGATGCCCAAAAAAAATTGCGAATTCGTCTCAGGCAAACGGTTTAGAGTCTATCCCTGATGTTCGGTACCTGCAGAATGGGTCGTGCGTCTCGTGTGCGCAACATGCGTCAGATTTGTGACAAATTAAGAAAAGAAAAAATCAGTCAAAACGTTGCATTTTTGGAACATAGTTCTTTGATAATTAAAACTAATTGAATGAATTACTTATGAGATTAAACAGAAAAATTTTGTGTCCCGGTGGAACAAACTATATATTTTTAGAAATTATTAATTTAGATTTTTTCTGTTTATCCTTGTGATTTATCTCATTTATTTTAATTCAATTTTCCCCACGCCACTCGGTAGCAAACTGTGCTTAGTTGAGTAACGATCGTAAAAGAAATTCTAAATGTATCTATTTTTGTGTAACACTAAATTAATGTACTATTTTCATTACATAAGTATTATATATTTGGATATCATTGGCAGTGTCAAAAGCGTAAATGGTTAATGGGCAAAGAACATTCTTGAAACCTCCACAAAATAAAAAACGACGCCCGTTGGGTAGACAAAATTATCGGAGCAGTGGGAGTGGCACGGAGAAGACCAAAAAAAGTGGCAGTCATGGGGACAGCAGTGACCTTTATTATATATTTATAATTTTGTATATCATTGTATGTCAATTTAGTACGACAATTCTGATTGACAAAATATATTTTTAAATATAACATTTTGTCAATCGTCAAGTTGTAAAATATTAAAATAATTTTAATTTTCTCCAAATTGTAAATCTGCAATTCTAACAAATATTCTAATCGTGTAATCGATAAAAACAAATAAAATAAAAATATGATCTTGTTTTATTTGCTAAAAATTATATCCGGAATTTTTTTTATTTTTCAATCTTGAATTAAATTAAATATAATATGAATAGACAATGAAATTTGTTTAACAAATAACTAAAAGCTATTTCATTTTTTAAATCAACAAGATTTCGGAAATTCATAATTGGTAGTTATTGATTCATAAAATAAACAATTAATAAACAACCTACATATATAATTTCCTTATGTCCATCAATTCGTCCGTGTAGCTTAGCAACATAAAAAAAATTCATCGACAGCTGACCGCAATGGCAACAAAAAAAAACACGATCTGCTATTCCATTACGGCAAACAATATAAATTATTTTGCTAATTTATTTTCGTTGATTTTTTTAAATAATTTGTGGTTGTAAACAATTTTAATTTCCTGTCATTATTGGTGAGTTTTCCAGTATTATATTAAACAATAAATGCGATAATTATTTTTTTATGATAATAAATATAATTCAAAAACATTAGTTTTCTACCCAGAATCAATTCAACCCAAAATACTAACTATTAGGTTGTAACCACATGAAGTTGCCGATTTTCAGCCAGTCTAAAATCGATCGCGATTGAGAGTTCCGTGAAGTATTTTATCAATTCGGCTATTTGTAATTGACAAAGGTACTGTGCCCTTCAATTGTCTTTGAATGTGAAGTTATTTTTGCTATTGTGTATTTTTTTACGCTCTTAAATAGAATAATGTCACCTCAAGAATTGAGAGTCATATTTTTGTACGAATTCATGTTGGGACACAATGCAGCTGAGGCAGGTAGAAATATCAACAAGGCGTTTGGAGAAGGGTCTGCTAGCCAAAGAATAATATGACAATGCTTTGAAAAATTTCATTTCGGTAATATTGACCAACCAACCAACTGGTCTGAGCATATCAATAAACTTCGCGTTAAATTAAGAAAACTGTCATTTTTCTTCAGATGTCTTAGGAATGTTCTAGAGAAACGTATGCTGAGAACAATATACATCGCTCTCTGCCAATCTCTTCTTAGCTACGCGATCTTGGGTTGGGGTGGAGTTGGGAAAACTGCCCTTAACCAATTAGTAATCACACAAAAATCCATTCTCAGAATCATCTACAGAAAACCATATAGGTTTCCCTCTGACTCACTGTTTAAGGAATGTCAGCTTCTTGATATTCGACAACTCTATCTAATAAAGCTGATCCTTTATTTTCATTCCAACAAAGAGCTTCATCAACATCCATCTTATAATTATGATACGAGAGCAAAAAAGAATAGGATCACCGTGAAGCCTAAAATGAAAACAAGCTTTGCTCAATCCCTCCATATGTTTCTAGCACCCAAAGCCTATAACATTTTGCCGAGCAGTATAAAACAATTTTCGATGGACAAACTCAAACATCATCTCAGGAGCTGGTTATTGGGTGTTGGCAGAAAGGAAACTGACCAACGATTCACGGAAATAATCACATTTCTATATATTAATTTTTCTGTTTTGCATAGTGTTTCAATCATGGGATAGCGAGAGTATTTTACTTATTAATTATGTTATTAGAATTATTTTTAAACCCTGTTTACCTCATTTCTAATACTGTTGGTTTAGATAAAAAAAATATATTTAACATATTAATAATAATAGTGGTTCTCATATTTGTATAACAGACAACGGATGAACCTGTCTCCTTTAGTACAGACTTCGGTCTAGTTAAGGAGACGGTGAACATCTCTTACATTGTGAAGTTTGTTCGCCTTTTTTGTATATTAATAAGTATAAATATATTTATATATATATATCCATACTTCTCAATAAAAAAAATATATTAATCTCGAAAATGAGCCTCGAAGAAGACCAGGGAGTATTGTAAACAAAAAACAGTTAAAAACAATAGTGGAAGCTAATCCACAGACGGCAACTCAAGCGCTCGCGTGTGATCTAGGAGTTTGCGTTATGACTTGCCACCTCGCTGCGATAGAAAAAGTGGGTATCCAACAAATTGGCAGAAATTCAGAAACATAAGATGTGTATTTAGAGGAACTGTTCATTATTCCTGTATGAAAGTCGGCAAATCAATTACAGCCACATTCACATTGACATGAAATTAAAATAATGAAAATTAAAAATTATAACCAAAACAGTAAACAAATATGGACCAATTATTCTGCATTTCAACGCTCGACCGCATGCATCGCAGATCACTAGCGCAAATAATTAGGGGGTTAGAAAAATGTATATTATATACGCAGTCCAAAAATGAAGATCGTTGAGAGAGCATAGAAGCGGGTGGAACTTATTTTGATTAAATGTATTTTTTATTAACACATTTTTTTATTTTCACTTACAAGTTTGGCAATTTTATATGGTATAGGCTAATACTCAGGGGCGTGCAGTGCATACAAGCAAAAAAGCTGTACATTACGAAAAATTCTGGGAAACAAATATAAATTAAATAATTGTATTAACATAAACGGAAAACTTATTTTACAATTAACGCCATCTGTATACCAGTAGAGACTTTAATTGCTTAGTTCTAAAAACTATCACGACAACTCACCGCTGTACCCATGGCGCTCTCGTGTATTCGCCGCATCGAGCTATTCACATTACTCTGTACTGTCTTTAAGCTCGAGTCATATAATTGATTATTTACTGAATTGAAATTTATTTTCGGTTGATCCGTTATGGAGTCGTTACCTGTGCTGTTTTTTAATAGAATAACATTAGAAAGGCGTGCAAATCATTAAAGTGTCTACTTCCTCTTTTATTACTAATTCGCGAATTTTACTATCTTACTGTTTTTAACGTGTTGATTTCATGATTGTTCTTTAAATTTGGTGCATGGATTGGTTTTTGATTTGGGAAAAACGAAAAGCAATTGGCAGAACTATTTCCTACGTTAACTTTTAATAGAAATAATTATTTCCTTTACTTATTACGTGAAGGATTTTCAAGCAATAAATTAATCATGTTGTCATAGAAAGTGTTCTTAAAAATGTCCGTACATTTTTTTACACGAGTAGGAAGGTATTATTTTACTTTAAAACTTAAACTTTTAAAACACTATTAATAGTACTCTAAAATTACAAATAAATACACGGTAGGGTCGTATAAACGACGGATTAAACGTTGGTTAAACGAAAGTACATATATTGTATTACATTATGATTATTAAGGAGAACACATTCTTATTGTGAAGTTGTAATTATTCAGAACAGACGGTCTGTGATATGTTTTAAACACTAATTAAATATATTAATTAGAATTTGTTGTTGTTGCTACCGTTAATTTGTATTTTTTTATATCTATGTTCTGCATAATTACAATTTCACAGTAAGAATTCTCCTTAATAATAATATTATAAATATAATAGGTGTGTGATGTTTTAAATACTAATTTAATCCCGGTAGCGTAAAAACAATATTTTTCGACAAAATTGATTTTATATGTATATATTTATAATTAATAAATTAAATTAGTATTTAAAACATATGATTGTATAATTTCATTGGTAACGGCATAACCTTAATCTATACCTACTGCACGCCACTGCTAATATACTATTAGACACAGATCGAATATTATAATGATTTTATAGGCCAGCAAGCTAGCTGAGTACTTTAAATGAGAGTTGTTTTTTTTTCATAAGTTTATATTTTTGCAGTAGAGACGACAATGTAGATATACATGTTTTAGTATTCAGGACAGAGCGCCCGATATGTCTGTAACTGAGCCCATAAAAAAAAAGAAACAGCGTGACGAGGGTTGGGAGTCGGGAGACGATCTCACGACGGGCGAAAGATATTAGAAGAGAAACAGAGGCACCCAAGCCAGACAAGATGGCTCATACATTATGGATTAAATGCAGATATGGACTTTGTCAACTGTAAAATGAAAAAATACTCGACGAGCCGTTGCGCTGTCTCGTGTGCACAAAATTCTTGGAAAATTTTTGTAATAATATAATTAATAATTCTAGTTTATTGGAATAACAATTATAATCAATAAATTCGTAAAAAGTCAAAAAAAAAATTGTTTTTACTTTAAATTCGTAGTCGTTTTCAATTATGATGAATACTTCATTACACCCTTCGAGATGTCGCACTACCCACCCGCTTCATAATAAAAATTTGACCTAGAATAAAAATATATATTATTATTATTATTACAAATGGTTCCAATTTTATATTTTTTGGCATGCGCCATCTGTGAAAATTTATATAATAATTTTCAATTACATTTCCATTTACGGAGTGCGGGCGAATTTCTTATAATATATGATCCTTATACGGGAATTAATGAAGTAGAGGATTTCACATATCTCGGAGAGAGTTCAAAGGAAGCAGAGCCAACAACAATTGTCTACCATATTTACGGATTCACATAAATGATGTTTACATTAATATTTTGACAGATTACGCCACGTATCCTTAAAAGAATTTTGAATAGTTTATGTTATTTAAACAATATTTTAAATTTATATTCTAGAAATTATCAGCACTTTGAACAGAAATCTAATTAAGCAGCAGAAAGACCCTAACCCTTATTGTATCTATCGCTTTTAATTGTTTGTAATCATATTAAAATACCAGTAATAAACAAACGTCTGAAATTCAAGAGTAACGGAAAAATGTAACTGTAATACAAATATCAAAAAAATTAATAACTGAAAAAAGGTATTAGAAAAACAGTGTTATTTTTTTGTATTTAATTATAAAGTTAAAACATAGCATTTAAAATAATATATAGTCCTTCGCCGAGAAGGGCCAATGAATACTATAATAAAAATGTTTTATTTTATTGTTTATGTGTTTGTTTTAAACAATTTGGTTTGATATTTTCACAATTATATTATAGTAGACGACGAAAGAAAATTAAACTCGTTACAAAATTTAAAACCAAACTGTTATAACCGAAATGATGGGTGACGCCGCAATTTATCTTCACGCCTGCCACTTATTTTACCGAATTAACTTTAGTGACAGAGGTTGAAGAAGCGAGGCGGAACGGTAGCTGATGAGCCAGTGTGATTTCAGATACTAGTTGGGAATGATGCAATTTTTTCATTACAAATCGGTTTTACTTGGAAAATAAATAAAATATTAGGTTAATAAAGTATAAGGTGATCCAAAACATATCTTATTAGTAAGATAATTAAAAGCTAGTAGCTTTAGGCTTGATGAGCGATAGTGCAGTAGATTCAATATGCTAACAGATCAGAGCAAGATTATATACTGGCTGCATACTATCATAAATTATAACACAATTGGTAGTGTACTTCCCCGGATTGTAAATAGAGATCCAGGTTCGAATCCCAGTAGCGCAAAAACAATATTTTTCGACAAAATTGATTTTATATGAATATATTTATAATTAATACATTAAATTAGTATTTAAAACATCACAGACCTATGTTCTGAATAATTACAACTTCACAATAAGAATGTGTTCTCCTTAATAATATAAGTTGTATCAATGTGTCCAAAATTTAATAAAAATGAATTGATAATTCTAGCATCTGCAATCGGTTTACACAAAGGTATTTGTGATTCCGTAAAAACAATGTAGATGGCTTTCAAATAATGGAACGACAGATGTATTAATTTGAAAAAGTGTAACATATAGGTTCGAAAATTTGTCATGAAAAATACTGGCGCTATAATACAATTGGTAGTGTACTTCCCCGGATTGGAAATAGAGATCCAGGTTCGAATCCCGGTAGCGCAAAAACAATATTTTTCGACAAAATTGATTTTATACGTATATATTTATAATTAATACATTCAATTAGTATTTATAAATTAGGATATTTACCCAGAGTAGCTCAATTTATAATGAACTTATACCTAAATGGGTTCAGAAATTTTAGGAAACGTATTTATTTATGGTGTAAGATAGTGCACATTTTTTTAAAAAATCCGCACACTTACCTTATACATTTGTATGCAATTCTCTATAAACAGAACCATAAAAAATCCCAACTTTATAAATGGTGAGAAATTTCCAAAGACTGAAAACTGAATACAAAACGACATTTTTGTTGATTTATTCCTGTCAGGAAATGCAGACATCGAGACTGGAATTTTAACATCGCGATCAGCACTTTCACAACAGACCTAAACACCGAATTCTAAGAAGCAACGTGAACAATCATTTGATTAATAAATTCAAAGGTTTATTCAGTCTAATGAAGATTAAATCAGCGGTTGCGAACGGGACAAAATATATAATCAACATCGACGTACGCCGCGACATTTTAAGTCATTTACGCACGGCGAAATTCCACCCGAACGGCGTAAAGGAATCTGGAGATTTGTACCGAGCGAGGGGATGAAATTACTTCAGATTTTTCTTTCGTATCTTACGGCTGCAAACTTAAGCAATAAATAATCTGAAAATGATTAACGACAGATATTGGTTTCTCATTAAATATCAAGATTTGTTAGTGGTTCTCTCGCACTTCGTCGAAGGTTCTACTTATAAGCTACTTCGTACGTCATACATTTTCCAAACGAAGAATTTACCAGTCGAAGTAGTTGATTTACGGTATTTTAAGCGGAGTCAGAGTAGGAGTCGGTCTGTAAGGTAAAGTCGGACTCGGTGTCGCTCATAGACCACCAAATAAATAAACATGAATTCCTTGTCTCTAAATTTTTATTTTGGTGGCACCCACGCAATCAAAGAGCTCCGTGACTTTTTTTTTTAAATATGTCTCGATTGGAACGAAAATTTAACCGCAGATAATATAATATGCGTTCATGTAAAAAATACGTCTTGTTTACACAAAGGTTTAATTTTCGAAGAGTAAATACTTTTATTGTTGCATAAATATGTCATAATCTATCGGATTTATGTTTCGTTAGATATATGTGTGCAGAATGCCCCTCGCCACGCAAATAATGTTCCAAACCCCTACCCTATATATATATATATACACTTCAAATCGTGTTTATTAATTTACTAGTCTATGGAGTGGATAGATTTTTAAACAACCCCACACCCCTGGGTAACCACTGAAATTATATCCATTATTTCAGAATACTATAATAAGTACATGGGATTTATTAACGCTGAGGCGAATTACACACTTCACTGATTCCAGAGGCACTTGAATAATACACCTATTGTATTGTCCCACAATAACATCATAAACCACATGGGTGTAATAAAGTATGCTCTGTGCTATTCTGCCATGGGCTAATTTGTGTCGTGACCGACATTTTGACCTACATTTCAATGACTGTCCCACCAGAGTCCCTTAAGTATTTTTTTAAACAAATGTATTATTGGGATTAAATTAAATCATTACCAAATTAAACTCTGAACCCCTGGCACCATATTACAAAAAAAAAATGGATATCAAAAATACTTATGAGATACCAAATTTAGTAAATCTTCACCAAAAATAGCACTGAATTAAAACGGGGTTACAGAATTCCAGGTGATAACGCATTGGAATGTGAAAATTACGACAACCCTGGGAAACGTCGATGAGTACAAGAAACAACATTTTAGCGAATGAGAAGTAGAATTACCATAGGATAAGACAGATAGGCTGAATGGCACTTGCAATTGAAGTATCTTAGAGATTACGTTTGTAAACATTTAGTTAGGTTAGGTTAGAACACAAAGGCGCCTTGTTACTTGGCACCACTGGGTTTCCTGGTTTATAATAAAGTACATGTCTGTGTGTGAGTGTTACCGCCCTTTTTTCGGAGAGCCAAGAAGACGGCAACCGACAGGCGTCATTCAATTGTATCCCGTGCTTCGACCAGTCCAATGGTTCAAATAAACCACCAGTGCGCGCTTCGGTCGGTCTAAATCTAAAGAAGACAACCCAGCTAAAAGAACAACAACATCGGACCAGACGGCAAAATTAAAAAGGTTAGTGCAGTTCATATATCATATGGAAACCTGGGAACCAGCTATCGAAGGAATTTACACAAACAATCTAGTTAACACTTTAATATGGTCTATAATTTGGTGATCATTTACTATTTTTGGAAAACAAAAGTATTTTATTGTATGCATGTTTTCATTAAATACGGCAAACAGTTAAACACAAGCTTTTATTATTTATATATATGATTTATAACCTTGGAATCCTCAATTTATTAATAGAACCCGATCGGGTTCAAAAGTATCGTAAAGGAGTGGTACTCTTAAATGAAAGGATTTCTCATGAAAAGTTGAATAGTGAACAAACTTATGAACATTACCATTTATATATTGAGTAATACTATTTTATAATGAAGGCATATAATACACAATATAGCAATAATAAAGTAAATACTAATTAATTATATTAATTAGAAAGATATACATATAAAATCAATTTTATCTAAAAATATTGTTGCGCTACCGGGATTCGCACCTGGATCTCTTTCCAAACCAGGGAAGATGCATTATCCAACTATCCTACAGCGGCAGTACTTTTGACGATAAATTTTCGAACCTATATATTACACTTTTCAAAATTAATATATCTATCGTCCCATTATTTGAAAGCCATCTATTTTGTTTTTACGGAATCTCAAATACTTTTGAATAAACCGATAGCAGACGCCAGAATTAACAATTCATTTTAATTAAATTTTGAACACATTGATACAATTTACATATTATTAAAAATAACACATCTTTATTGTGAAGTTGTAATTATTCAGAACATAGGTCTGTGATGTTTTAAATACTAATTAAATGTTGTATTAATTAGAAAGATATACATATAAAATCAATTTTATAGAAAAATAATTCGAACCTGGATCTCTTTCCAATCCGGGGAAGGTGCATTATCCAACTATGCTACAGCAGACAGTACATTTCTCGTCAAATTTATATTAATATTTTTCGATAAAATTGATTACATATGTATATGTTTCTAATTAATACATTTAATTAGTATTTAAAATATCACAGACCGTTTGTTCTTAATAATTTCAACTTCACGATAAGAATGTGTTCCCTTTAATAATAATAAGGTATATATAATAAAATAGTAATTATAAAAAGCCCAAAAGCAAACATTTTAAATTTATTAATCTATTACTATTATCTAAATGGATTTTTCTCCACTGACAACAATAATTTTCATATGACAACATTTATAAAAATATTGCCATTAATTTCCCGTACGTACTCAAATGCCATCAAACATAACGCGATAACCATCTGTCTGCTGAAGCCGCCCTTCGTAAAAACCATTCGAGAATTGCGAAAATTACAGTCCATAAATAAATCTATATCACGTGCAACAAAAATAATAGAACCAACATATGACGGTGTCACTTAAGGGGGTTACGATTGCGGATTTTATCACCGGTTTGATGCGCTTTGTTAATGTTTACGATGTTGCGAATCCACTGATAATACTTGTCACACGGCGAGTTTGAGTAACTATGTGATTTCCCGAATGTGGACTTATGACCACCGGTTGTAACATCATTCTTTTATTCGAAGATATAATACATTTTTTAAATAATCAGTGAGATATACATTTCTTTTAACATTTATTTCTTCTCTATGAGAGTAAGACTCGTGTATAGAGAAGGAGTATACACGAGAGTGTATAATTTAGTTGTTAGTTAGTCTGTGTACATATTTTTTGACTTCAGATACAAATTTATAGTAGTCTGTAATTTTTCCAATTGTGATAGGGAGATTGTTAAAAAATTTGATGCCTTGATAAATATAGTGATTTTGGGTTTCAGTATATTTTAGTTTTGGAATATTTCTAAATCTTGTATATTGGAATTCGCTTCTAATATTTAATTTATTTAAAATTATAAAATTTTGATTATTGAAATTGTATTGTATATGTCTATTATTTTTGGTACTTTGAAATCTGTGAAGAGTACTCGAGGGTAGTCTTTTTTTTAGAATTATTTTTATCATCATTTTTTGAGTGATTTCTAATTATGATATTGAAGTTTTATATGCTCCTCCCCATCCAATCATCTCTCGCAAAAGACAATATTAAAGTCATTGGCGTAGCATAAAGCAATTAGCTTCAATAACTACCAAATAATTATAGTAACAAAATGTACGATTTAACAAGATTTTAAGATAAATATTTTGATCCATAAAAAGAATTGATCGTGCATTACAATAATAAAAAATTAACATTAAATAAATATATCTTTGTTCAATAAAAATACCTAACCTAACATAAGCTAAGCTTACTAAACTTTTATTATTTTATTGCACAAATAATTCCTTTTAAAGAACAAATATTTGTTTTAATGTACATATTAATACTTCCCGTAACAAAATATATTTATTCTAAAGAAAATTACAATACTTAATTGAAACCACCCCTGCAACAAAACTGTATGTCGTTTTTGGGCAGATCTGCGTTATGAATGTTGTATATCTTCTAGGGCATCGAATGTTAAACAACAATAAAAAATAATTAATAATACTATTACACTTGTAAAAACCGATGTAAAGTGTTATTGCAGAGGGGGTTCTCAATTACTGACGTATTGGGATTCAAAATTATTGAAGCCAAATAAGCACGCAGCATGTAACTGTGAATTAGCGGAAAAAACTGTTACATTATATTAAAAGCATCTAGGATAAACTTACAATAATTATTGAGCTATAACTTCGAAGCGTAGAATCATCTTTCAGTTTAGTTATTTTGACAGATAGATAATCTATGAAAAGTTGTGTATACTTCATATGGTTGAATTATAATAATACCTAAGTGACAGCATGAAACTACCTACTGATTTGACACAAAGAAACGCTACTTTGGTATTTTTTACCGAATGCATCCGTAAAACAATATGATTGATTTTCATCATTATTGCTGATCCTGAAATTAATTAATTTAAGTGTTAATTCCTTGTGTTTCTTTTCTAATATGTCTCATTTTATGACTTGTAACTAGATGCTTCAAGCGCTTTTTAAAAATTTATTGTGTAATCGTCTTCTTCTTTCCATCTAGAAGTGATATTGTAAACACTGGTGGTGTATTGTATTTTTCTTTTGTCCTTTAATATATAATTGTTTTTTTTTTATATTAGTACTTTGTTAAGCTTTCCTTATTTTGCTAAAAAAAAAAAACATTTTCTTTATAATGTGCATCGCAGTGTGACATATATCATTACACTTTGATTTCTCTTAATTAGACTTGTATGGTGTACTATGTAAATTACCATAGTAATTATTATGCAAATGTAATTATAGTATAATCTATTTTCAATTTGATTAAATTAAGATGCTTAGAGAGAGTAGGTTTTGGCGACGGGTGGAGCAGCAGGAGCAGATACTGACTCGAGAGAATTGATAGAGAGCGTGATTATCTCAACAGAGATGTATCTGCGGCATTTAACTGTATGTTGTGACAGGGAGTTCGCGTTACTCTTAGTTCGCTCGAGGGTTACGTTAACAATCGTGAGGCGATGAGCATTCTACGATCAGCTACTAGGAGACGATATCACGAGTCTCTGACAACTCAGCCATACACGTGAGAATGAGACAATCGCGCGAGAACGCAGTGCATAATGTAAACTTGAGCGTATCAGCTCTTGATAAAAGATTTGTGCCATATATATGTCTTCATATAGGACAACTATGCTCGACTTTTAAAATGAGCACTTGATAATTATTTTAGACGCCACTTGGCGCGCGAGAACTCAGAAATTTGACTGTATGTGTATCTAAAAAGTCTTGATTGAAGTAACAGAATTGACAACCCTCGCAACATATCTTGCCGAGCTGCAACCGACACGATTTCATCACAAGAGCGCGTACAGAGATCTCTATCTTGCACAAACGAGAGACACAGCATCACGATCGAGTTACACTGAGCGTCTGTCGTGTGCAGCGGCAGGTCTGACACACGATGGGTGGGGGGGCATGATAGCGAGAAGTGATCTAGCCGGACGTGTACCATACTTTCCACTACGACTCCTGGCGAGGGTTCTCTCTTATACACTGTGCTCGATATTTACAGTTCGTCACACTATCCATTCGAATGAGAGAGCACTATCCAATCACCGAGTTCACCATATTCGTCTCACATGTCCGCACTCGCATGTTCTCATACATCTGAAGAGATATACATGCACATTCAGAGGTCCCTTTCTAGGCTGGTCTCATACGTATTGCACGGCGCGAGCAAGATGCGGATATCACCAACATGAACGACCATGGAGCTCATTATAACGACATGGCGATTGTACAGCATAGAAAAGAGATCTTAGTTCGTGGCGCTGCTTCACAATATCACGCACTACATGAAATGATTATCAATTCTCCCGGAATTCTACGAGGCATAGAATCCAGTTTGATGAGGCACACTTAATTTCCATTCAGATGATGGGGGAGGTTGGGGGGAGGGGGGGGGGGGACAATTCGGTCCATTTGATGAGGCACTTTATTGACCAAGGATGTTTGGATGTAGTGGTGCGATGGTGGGGCGGGAGGGGGGAGTAAAAGGTGGTGGGGGGTGGCGGGGCAGAGGGGGGATGGTGCGGGAGTGTGGCTGTGTGCGCCTGATGCGATGAGATCGGGGCGATGGTATTTCCTGTATTGAGTGAGTTTGAGAATGGGTGGGCGCGAGGTGGCGGCGGAGTTCTCAGTGCACACACATAGTCAACAGCTGATGTGACTGCATGACTGTAGACTCGAGCAGGAGATAGGAGTTTAGTATATTACTGGCGTGGACAAGGACGCACAGAATTTACGTGACGAAGCTTCAGGTTCAACATCTCTAGTGTGTTGAGTGTGCGCGGAACATATATGCTCAGAATTAGGAGTGATTGATACACCGAGTGGACTATTGAGAGTGTTCAAGGCTGGAATAGAGAGAGGGCACGGGAAGTTGATACAAACAAGGGAGAGATCTAGTAACAATCTGATTGGCACTGGGCGACACACACACACACACACACATATTGGACACATGGTATATGGTGACACGGGCACTATCTGGTGTGCGTGAGAGTGTGTCGATGCGTGTGTAGTACTCATCGACATTGTGAGTACTGACGTGATGGCAGTGTGTGCACGATCGTGATGTGACACGACTTGATGATCATGGACTCACAGACACATGGAGGAGATATTGAAGGATGTGAGAGGCACAGATAGGTGGTATGTGCAAGTAGCTCTGGTATCTGTTCATGTCAGCTGCGGCACACAGTGAAATAGAGAGAGTGATGGGGGAGCGTATGTCTGAGTACACAAGAATTGTGATTGACTTTTAATATCTAGTATAATATATCCTATCATATGGAAGTGAAATAGCACACTGGACATATTTGTGATCTGATGACATCTATGGGACATTAGGGGGGATAGAGATGTTCACATTTGCACACACTGACGACTTTAGGTGGAGGAAGAGGTGTTTAGATATGTATTGAGTAGTTGAGATGTGGTGGTGTGAAGTTTTAGGGGGTTAGTGAGTGGATGTTTATGAGGTATTAAGTGGGGAATGTGGAGAGGGTGGGGTACGTTGTTACATTATATGGGAATAGTGAGGGGGACATGGAATAGGTGTGTTGTGGGTTGGCGGAATGCGAACAGGACAAGGTGTGATACAGTATGTCAGGGTGGTTCAGGGAGGAGATGTATGTCATAAGTGGAAATGTATCTCTGGGGGTGTAGTAGGATAGTGAGTTATAGACAGTAGAGTACATGGGGTCTGGTGAGTTTATTGGTGGAGAGATGGTGGATATAGGTTGAGTACTGGGTAGATACGATGAGAGAGTGGGAGTGGGGGATGAGTTGTTAATGTGGATGTCTGGATCTAGGGATATTGAGGACATGGGTAGGGTGGGGTATATAGAGATTAGTTATACTTGGGTTGGTTGAGATGGGGGTGGGATTATTGGGAGTTGTGGTAGTTGGGTGAGAATGTTGGGGACTGACTGATGGAGTGTCAGGAGTGAGGATGATGATGAGTGTGAGATGCTGAGTTAGGATCTCTCTCTATTTTTGTAATTGTTCTAAGTAGGTGGGGTTATGGTGATGATGGAGTTCAAGTGTTGTGTGTTAGGTAGGAGTCATAAGAATGTCAGATTGTATGATCTTTAAGTTGGAGACATGGGATCTAGAGCGTGTAGGTGGTAGGGTAGGAGGGTGGGTGGTAGGGCACACTTATACATTGAAGTGAGGAGGTGTCTGGTGGTAGTTCGGGGTGGAGGATGGGATAATGATTGAGACTGACAAGTTGCAAGTAGATAGACTAATAGGTGATGACTGATTATGTGAGGTTATGTGCTGGTGTAGGGAGACACTCATTAGGTAGTGTGATTAAATGAGGGGATTGGAACTTGTAGAGTATGAGAGACACGGTGATAGTATTACGAAGTGAGGATAGATTTAGACAATGATGGTGGGTGAGTAGATGTAGTGTAAGAGAGAGTGTGGGTGGTTGTACTCACTAGATATTTAGGGACAATGGATTGAGTGCGAGTGTGTAGGTTAGAGAGTGAGGATCAGTGTGGTCTTGTTAGTGCGTCTAGAATGTTGTGAGGGTAGTAAGTAACTGTGTGGCGCTGTGGACAGTTGTCAGGATAATGGAGGTGGGAGACTGTGACACACAGGACGTAGCTGGGCTCCGGAGATAGTACAACTGTAGTGGTGGTGACGTCATAGGTCGATAGCACTGGAGAGTGAACAATGGACTGTATATGACACTATTGGGATGTAGGATGAGGATGTGTAGTAACAGAATCTGCACGATGGAGATTGCGTGGTCAGTGCGAGTGGAGTATGCCAGGCACATTGTTATCTCTATAGGAGAGGATCTAGTATTTAGTTTGGATAGGTGAGTAGGGCGAGGTACGCGAGATGACACACAGATGATATATTGGTGTATATATATTTGGTTGTTTTGTAGGTTTTGTATTTTTATTGTTTAGGTTTTGTGTGTTTTTGTTGGGTGGGAGTTAGTTATTGTTTTTGGTGTATTAATGTTTTTGTGGGATTTGGTGGATGGGATTGATACAATGGTTTTAGCATTAGAATGCGATTTTGTTGCATATACGTGGATGGGTAGGGGAGGGAACCAGTATTGGTATATATATGAAATGTTGAGTATATCTATGGATAGAGTTGAACAGTGAATAGTGAGGTAGAGGCATCAGATGGGTAGTAAGTGGACATGGGAAGTGGGTGGTGGTGGTGTAAGGGTAGGGAGTAGGAGTAGTGAGGTAAGGGATCACTTGACTCGAGTTAGCAGTGGAGGGTATCACCTGATATTAGTGCAGTGTAGAACATCACTTATGTAGTGGTATCAATTGTGAGGGTGGTGAGACAAAGGGAGTATTATTGGACGCGTGGATGAGTCTGTCAGCAATATGATGGAGTGGTGTATCGAGAACGACGTCAGGAGTGATGGAGGTAAGATGAGACAGACATTGAGAGGAGTGTGCTGAGGGGTGTGTGAGAGGGATGCACAGCTGTTTGGAGTGTGGGATGGTCTCTGGCACAGACAGGACTATATCATGAGAGACGTTATGCACGTACATGGTACAGTTGATCAGATGGATAGGGTGCAGTAGGTAGTAGGCTGGACAGGGAGTGGTGAGATCGTGGACACAGTACGTGACATGAGGGGCGCGATGAGGATATGGGACACAGACTTGTGATTGGGTGTATGGAGAGGTGGATAGTGTGAACAAGGAGGGGATAGTACACACAGACATTGGACTAGAAGATGAGGTGTGTATTGGAACTGAGAGTGGCACAAGGGCGTTGTGGAGGTTGGTATACGATGGTGAGTATGAACACTATGACACGTTGGATAGATATCTTGGCAATGCAGTGTGTGCGGTGGTGTCAGGCAGGTGTATCAGACTGATGGGAATGGACTAGACACTGGCATTGTTGATGGTGTGGACTCAAGTGTCTTGTTGTACTACAGTTGTTTTGGAAGAGAGGTTGCACACAGACATGGGAGTCTGTATGGGTGGAGTGACAGTGGATAGACTCGGGAAGGTCAGTATTGATGGAAAGGAGTGATGAGCAGGTCTAGTATGGGGTGGAGGTGTTATGTAAGAGGGTGTGAGATGGATATAGAGACAGACTTCGTAGTAGGTTGCATGTGACACAACATGCATAGTGTGTTTTGGAGGTTGGAATCATCAGAGATGGCTGTAGCGGTGAGACTTATGTTGTATGGAGGGATGTGTTGATAGTGGTTTTTAGTAGGTGTAACAGAGGAGCACATGGGTAGACATTGTATAGACACATATAGATGACACTAAGGGATATGAGAAGGATAGTATATCTCTCTGTGGAGGGCAGAGTAACATCTGTGGAACAGGACTTTTAGAAACAACGAAGATGTGATGACATGATAGGCAGTAGTGGACTTGTAGTGCAGCAGTATACAGGTTTTTAAGGAGAATGTGGTCTTACACCGTAGGTGTGTGATACAGGCATGTATGAGAGCTAGGATAATATCAGAGTGTAGGTGTTAGACAAGAGGGGGTTAGTGGAGCAGATAGAGAAGTGGGGGATAGGTTGGGGATGAGAGACACAGTATAGTCATTAGTTAGGAGCACACATATGGTCACACACACCTTGTGAGGAAGAGGAAGTGGTGGGTACAAGAGTATAGGACACTTAGGATCATGAGTCATGTGTGGTGTATATGGTCAGATATGGAACTGGACTGTGTAAGTTAGATACATGGGGAGATGGACACATGGACATATGAGTTCAGATATGGGACGTGAGAGTGTGGACATATGAGTATTGGATAGAGCTATCTATAGCGTGAGTGATTTAGAGGCACAGATCTTATCTGTGTATCTGTGACACATGCATTAGAGGTGATAGGGAATTATACGTATATATCAAGTGAGAATGTTGGGGAGCCTGTGGTGGACACTTATCTTAGAGAACACAATAAGATCTGATGTGGTGTGATACAATGGACACACACACATCTGGACAGTATATGATGAGATTGTGATGTGCGTGAGTGCGACAAGAGGACATATTGGATGAGTCCAGGTAGTTGGTTGGAGAGAGGTCATGGGGGATATGGAGGTGTTTTTTGTGTTGCATGGGAGGGTGATGTGGAGAGTGGGACATCGGGATATATGAGCGTACAGTGCGATAGGAGTATCTTGAAAGAGGCGTTACAGTTGAGAGTTGGGGGAGGGGGTGAACTGTATCTAGTAGGGAGGGATGTTCAATGGAGAGAGGGTAGAGTTCTGTGGACAGTAGTATGACATGTTGCGTGAGTGAGAACATCTGAGAGATTGTGGTCAAACACAACATAGATATTGTGAGGGGGAGTGGACAGTGTGTTGATTAATAGTGGGTTGTGTGAGGGTAATAGTGGATCTGGACAGCGAGTGAGAGAGCACATAGAGATGTTAGGGTGTTGTCCATTATGTGAGAGGGATGTTGATACTGTGGTCATATTTAGAGAGGAGTTCTTGTCTATCTGTTGTTGGTCATGATGAGGATATTGGGACTCTGTGTCTATGGAGAGAGAGGGGATAGTAGTTCTAGTCCATGTGTTGTGTAGGGGTGGGAGTTAGATAGGGGCACATGTTTGACTGAGGAGGGGGACAATGATTACAATGGAGGTGGATGGTGGTGAGCGAGGTAGAGAGAGTGGACATAGTGGCGCTAATGATTATGTATTGGACATGGGGGGTGGACACATGAGACAGGATGGAATGACTAGAGTATGGTGGTGAGAGAGTGGATGAGTATCAACGATGGTAGAGTGATGTGGAGCGGGATTAGAGTCTGGATGGAGACTGTAGGAGTGGGTAGTAGCAGAATGAGTAACGTGGACAATGAGAGACTGTGGAGAGACGGGCACTATGGACAGTCAATGGTATTGATGGAGTATCTGGACACACAAAGGCGAAGTATTGTAGTATAGGTAGACACAGTGATGGTGTGACTGTATGTGGGGTGTGACATGTGATTGCTGATTTTATGGAAGTATTTAAGATGACAGATAAAAAGTGATGTGGTGATGTTGGAACAAGTAGGATGCTATTGATGATGTAATGTTGGGATGGGAGTATTGAGTGATAGAATGGAGAGGTGGAGACATTGCACGAGATGGGAACCAATTGTTGTGGATGTAAATGGGGTTGTATGAATGGAGTTGAAGAGTTCGTAACACAGGAACGGGAGTGACAGGTGATGAATGGAGCAGTTGAGGAAGGATCAGATTGAACACTTGAACACACATGTGGATAGAGGTATGGTATGTATAAGTGTGTATGGCATGACTTGACTATATGCGTCTTGTGGTAGTGTAAGGGATGTGCGCTAGGGGTTGGAAAATTAGGACGTGCATACACACACGGGACGACATGGTGGGTCACAGAGATGTAGGGAGACATGATGAGAATCAGGTGTAGTCAGGGCAGGACTGGACTACGCAGTTCACAGCAGCACATGGACACATATAAGTCACGTATATGGCGGAATGGAGGGGTATGGACGAGTGACTAGGGTGCACATTGTGGAGACGTGTGCCAGAGTTCTATCTTATGGGGTTTGGGGTTTGATTGAGTGGGAGTAGACGTGGGGGGAATCATGGGGGATATTGAGGTATGGATGAGGCGGGGGGCATGATGTATAGTGGATTGTGTGTTATATGGAATTGGATTACTACTCTATCTATCTGTATGGAGGTCAGGAGGTAGTGACGGGAAGGGTGAGAAGATGACATTGGAAGGATGGAACTGGAAGTTAGGACATCTGTTTGATGTTGGGACACAGTGTTCTTCTCTCTATCTGATCTATCTAGGTATAGTTATAGATCTCTTCTATGACACGATGTATGAGTATGGATTACGCGTGCTGATTGTGTGACACTGGATTGTATGCAAAGTAGAGTAGGGAGTTAGGACGGATTATCGATACATAGTGTTGACTGAACTTGAGATCAGTCACATGTGACACATGTTGGGTGTTGTAGGCAAGTCTGATATGTGGGAGATGGGAGAGAGGTGGCAATGTGGAGTGTTAACTATTTGGGAGGATATCTGTATGGAGAAATGTGATGTATCAGATGGGTAATTGGGTGGATACATGTGTGTAGAGGTGGTGGACAAGGGGGAGGATATTGAGGGGTGTGGAGGGCACAGGTGATATTGGTAAAGGACGAGGGGAGGAGGTGATATGACATGGTACTCACTTTGGGGGCAGATTAGAGGAGGATGTAGAGACTAGAGGTCAGTGTGGTCATATTGACACTTAGAGGGTACGACTACATGGGGGTGTGGGGGCTCTGGTTTATTATTGTGGTGAAGAGGTGGGGTGGTGTTATTTTGTTATATGTGTGTGTGGAATGAGGAGGATGATGTGTTTGTGTGTATGAGTGTGGGATGTGGTACTGGGTGTGTGTAGAGACACTATGATATATTTTGACAAGTGACAGACAGTTCATATGAGATCAGTGTAGTGGACAGTGATTCTAGTGGTTGACTGGAGAGCAGGATATTGTGAGTGGGATCATGTGGTGTATGAGGTTGGCTATGGACGTTGGAGGAGAGGGGATATCACAAATGGAGTGGACACTACAGGGAGGTTTTACGCGATGTGCTGGAGTGATAGAATGTGACGTAGAGGCGATAAGAATATGTGTGTGTATGAGTGGTAAGTCGGGAGTCTGTGAGTGTTATGGAATAGGTGGGGAGGTTGACACAACTGACACATGTTCATGACAATGTGAGATACTACTATACATGGGGATCGGTTTATCGAGATTTGGTGGAATAGACCAGAGATATATGTGGGGGACAAGTGACACTGGCTGTGTACAATGCAGGCTTGTAGTTGGTATAAGTAGATGGGTGGGTGAGTTGGTGGTGTGAGCGAGAGATTAGGACGACTTAGGATATGTGTGTTCAATGGGGTTGGAGGGTGGGTACGGTAGAGTGAGATATGTTGCAATGGGTGAATGGATGATGGTGTTTGTACTACGTAGGAAGATGGACTGTATGTAGATCAACGTGAGGGGTTTTCACACTCATGTGGAGTGTGATGGATGCTCACACAGGAGCGAGGGGTTTCATACGATGGAATGAGTATAGTACACGAGTATGCATTGGATGGTGACTTGAATCAGTCTAGATGACATGGACATTGGTACTGTGGAGTGCACAATCACACACAAGATTGTGGATGGAACTGAGAAAGGTTGTTATGTGTGTACACGAGAGATGAGGTTTTATCACATGGGGAGGGGTTGGTGGTTGAGTACTACATTGGGTTGAAATAGAGGAGACATGTGATTTAACACGTGAGGTAGTAGGTTGCGACACAATAAGTAAAGGGGAGGGGGGGGTGGTGGTATAACAACAGTTTTGAATAAGTGACTACTGTGTTTATGGTTGGTGTAGGTGAGAGTGGGGGGAGGGGGGTGAGTCATGGGGGTGGAGGGTATGAATGTGCGAGAGTGTGGAGGGACGGGAGTAGTGTTTGGTGGGTGATCAGACTGGTATAGGAGATGGACTGACTAGATACGTGCAGGTATGGACATGAATGTGGTACTGGTGGAATGGAGGTGATGGTACGATTAGAATTGGAACTATATCATGGGTGGTGAGCACAAGAGGCCATGGGATCAATAGTGATGAGGGTGGGGTGTGAGCACGTGATAGTAGTTGTGGTGACGGAGTGTGGGATGAGGGAGACACTGGATGTGGGAGGAGGGGAGGTTGGTGGGATGGGAGACAGGGTGGTGTGGGATTTTTGATTGGTGGGGGAGTGGGGTAAATTGGATGTGGTGGGGGGTTGTGGGGTATGAGTGGTGGGGATGGTGGTGTGTGTTGGGATATGGGGTTGGAAGGCGGTTATGGGTATGGTGGGTGTGGGGTTGTGGGGTGGTGGAGGGGGGGATAGGGGGGGGGTGGAGGGGTTTGGTTTGGTGGGGGGTGGGGGTGAGAGGGGTCTAGGTGGTGTAAGTGTGAGGGGGAGGTGTGTTGGTGGTAGGTGATGTGGGGATGGTTGGGGGAGGGTATTGTGTGGTTGGGAGATTTAGATGGGGGGAAGGTGGGTGGGTGTATGATGGAATTGAGGAGGGGGATTGATTGGTAGTATTATGTGTGTGTGTGGGGGGGAAATGGTGTTTTGGAGTTTTATTTTGGGTTTTTGTGGTTGGAGGATTGGTGGGAAGTGGGAAGTTGAGGGGGTTTATAGGGGGGGATGGTTTGGAGAGTGGGGTGGATGGTTGGGTTGTGGGGGGGGGGGGGGGAATGAGGGGGGGTTGGGGGAGAGAGTTTAGGGTTTAATGAGTGTTATGTTTATTGGTTTTGGTGAGGGAATGGAAAGGTTATAGAGGAGGATATAATAGAGAAAGGGATGGATGTGGGGGTGGTGGAGAAAGATTTGTGGGTTTGGAGGTATAGGGGTGGAGGATGAGAAGAAGGGGAGGCTGGCGGAAATGTCGGGCGCGACAAAAGAAAACTTCAAAGGCACGAATGAATATAAAAGAATGATCTAGAAGCAAATACGAACACGTTTAATAAATAAGTAATGTCGTTTTCGTACATATATACTGAAGCGAACCAATCGAATACATACTATTCATATTTTTAATATTTGCAATTAATGTTCGTTTTAAATTTCATAAATTCTAAAGATAAAGATGATAAATTTAAAAAATAATTTAATAATAGGGGTCGATAAGTCAAAGATCATTTAAGATGTAAATGTTAAATAGAATTTCCCAATCATTTACTAGAAAATTATCATAGTTTCGATAAAAATTTGTGATTGTTTGTATTACATATAACCAATGTTGGTGTTAAATTGAATAATTTAAAATCATTAGAAATAAATAAAGCGTGTAAAATTAACCAAAATATTATAAATAATCAACTAAACATAACCACAAATCGTATTCTGAAAAATGTTCTTAAAAAAGATTTCTAATAATTTTGCATCAAAGTCAATTTTCACAATTGTGGTCAGGTACTAGATTTACTTTTAAATATTTTTTTTCAAACAGACTTTGTTTAAAAACATTAGAATATGATAATTATATTTTTGGTTAGTTAATTTAAAATCCAAAAGAAAGAAATGATTGTTTCCGAAACTGGTTGGTGAAATAATTCATATTTAAGTCGTTAAAAAAACTAATTTAAAACTAAAATGTATACGATTAAAAATATTTAAATTAACTTTTAATAAGATCAGTGTACAGTGTCGTCGTGACATCACACTAAAAAAAAACTATAAATTTAACTTCATAAATCTGTAAATTGTAAGAAAAATTTTTTAGGAAAGGGATGAAGTATCTGCGTTTAAATTGCGCTTTTTGTTTTTATTAATAAACATATTTTCTATTTACAAACTAATGCGATTCTACTAAAAAACGTGTTGCATGTCTCAGCCACACGAACCACACTACCAGTGCACACGCTGCACTACCGACGAATACGAAAATGACCTGAAAATATATATTTTTATTTATTTGACATTTTTACAATTTTTTTATAACATGAATTAAGTATTTTACATTATTAAAATTACTTTTTTTTTCGCTTACCTTTCCAAAAAAGAGACTAGCTCTTGTGCTTGGAGAGAAAGTTACACTATAATAATTTTATACATTTTATTTATTGTCTATTTGTGTGCTTCTGAAGTGTTCTATAATAGTGTTTATTTTCTAATTATGTGTTTCTGAAGTGTTCATTTAATTTATTTCTAAACTCTTTTATATATTTTATTATTATATTTATACATTTTATATATTTTATTTGTATAAGGAGACTATTGAAATTTGTTATCCCTAAGTATATAAAATTTTGCTAATAAAGTTTGGTGTTACATTTAGGGATTTTAAAGTTATTTTTAAACCTTAATGATGTGCTTGTTTCAAATTTTACAATGTTATTTTCTTTAATGAATTGATTAATTGAGATTCTTTTGTAAATGTTTTCTATTTTGGGAACTGGGAATTTTACAAAAAGCGTTTGTGTTGAAAAAGTTGATCTTTGTTTTAAAATTACTTTGATGATTGTTCTCTGTATTATTTATACCGAGTTCATTATATTATTGTATTCATTATATATGTACAAGCTGATTATTAATAATAATTAAATTTGTTACAAAATACGACAGGTGTAATATTAGAATTTGATGTTAAGAAAGTATTAATAATAAAGTACCTATATCAAAATACAAATCATTGTGTTCGGTATTTATGACAGATCCACAGATCGCCGATGACCGTGCGCATGTGGATGTTCTATTAGGTTTACTATACCTATCTGCCCCCTCCTCCCCCCCTCCATTTACCCAATACATCAGATACGACTTTTCTGTGTGTGTTATTTATGACTTTGAACCGTCAAGAAGAAAAGAACGTCCTACTGTATGCTCGCTACACTGATTTAGTATTTGGTTTCTCGCAGTGCGTGCCGAAACACCTACTATGTGTTGCAGTGCTTCGTGCGAATCCTGTTTCCTGAAGTTCAAGAGAACTATGACTACAGCAGAGAAAATCCAGGCAAGTCGTGCTTTCTGATTGGTCCTTGACCCTTTATTGTTCTTTCTCTATATCAAATTCCTATCACCCTTCCTACATCCCGTTGCCCCGCCCCTTGTGTAAACACAACGCATTCAATTTTAACACAAAATTAATATGACAATTTGTCATCACAGTCTACTACAGGCGTAGCTGCGATGATTGAGCACTAGTTTAGCACGTGAGTGGTAGCGGGATCGATCTCGGCGCCCGCGAAATCTCTTTGATTTCAAAATCAACAGCAGCAGAAGCAATAACAACAAAACACCGAATACTAAAATATCTCTACTTTATTACAGTAAGTAAATGAAGAGTCTAAATATTGATTTTAATGGTGGTACGTAGGAAGATATTGATAAAAAATATATATATAATTCGGTGTTTATTTTGATTACCTTGGTGATCGACTTTGTTGATCGTAATCATCACGAGTCAAGTTCTGGCCACATATTATTATTTTTATCGACACGAAGAACAGATAAAAGCTCGCATATAAATAAGTAACCTTGAAGAAGTCTAAGACGCCAGACGCCTCGTATAAGAAATCGTTGAATAAAAAAAAAATACTTGCGAGGGTGAAATCACGTTTCAAGAGATAGGAGTGAGAAGGGATGGACAGACGTGAAAGGTCCACGGAACTTCTTTCGGAAGGTGCTCTATATTTTAAAAGAACTAGACAATGTTATGTACATCGAATACATACATACATAACATATATAATGGAAATACTTATCGGTAAGAATTGGATATAAAATTTATAAAAATGATGATATATTATGATAGATATGTTTTTTAGGTCTTAACTTATTTTCAGTATTATCAATGACCACTGTGAAATAAGGGAAATTAAAAATAAATAAAAACATTGTAAATTAACAATAATGATCCATAAATTGAAATAAATAACCGATGCACTTGAAACTTTCAGCTATTGCTATTTCCTTTAATATCCGTTAAATAGAGTTGGTGTGTACGGAAGAAATAAAGAATAATGCATTTGGAACCCATTTCACGCAATAACTCAAATAAACCCAAAATGTTAGTTGGAACTTTGTTATTCTAAGGGGTCGATAAGTCAAAGAGCATTTAAGATGTAAATGTAAATAGAATTTTCCAATCATTTATTAGAAAATTATCATAGTTTCGAAAAAAATTGTGATTGTCTGTCTGTATTACATATAAACAATATTGATCTTAAAATGAATAATTTAGAATCATTAGAAATAAATAAAGCGTGTAAAATTAACCAAAATATTATAAATATAACTATGAGCAATAATAAAATGCGAAATTTCGATCTCTTTTTACATTTACTAGATCTGATTTCGGGATCTTTGCGCCCACGCGTATCCTCGACATTCTTACATTAACAAAATTAATCATTACATTCCTCTCGTCTTTAATGCCAATAAAAAAAAACATAACGTAGCGTTTATTTCTATCAAAGCAATACGTAATTTATGGTCGATTCATAATAGTGAACGGTACTATTATGACTTAACCATAGAAAATATACAATGATTTTCATAAATAAACTACAAACATACAAATTATTATAAGTTTATCCTAGATATTAATGAACCGAAAATATTTTATATTTCTGTATATCTTCTTTGGGCATCGAAAGGTGTAATAAACAAGCATTAAATAAATAAAACACTATTACACACAATTTTTAGGTGGTCTTAGCACATATAATTTTTGTTTTAAATTAACTTTACATGCACGATCCGATCCAAAGAAAACTAAGAGCAAAACCTTTTAAACTTTTCAGTGCCAAAAATGAATACCAAATTTTGATTGAAATTGAACTTTCTTGTTTTGTGCACCGCGTATATTTAATAAATTGCCACTAAACCTTAAAGAGTCTAAAGCGATTAACGATTTTAAACCAAAAATAACAAAGTGGTTGCTTGATGTGGGTAGAAAGCAACATGAAACTAATCTGTCATTTGTGCTAACCTAAGTACCTACACATTTTTGTCTCCAACTATATTATATACAAAAATCTTTTTATAACTTCTGATTGTACTTTTTTTACATAACATTTTATAACTTTCCCCACATTATAATTACTTACCTTACATTATAACGATTATACCTTAACAATTACAACGTTTAAAAACTAAAGTAATAACCATTATTTTCATATGTATTATTTATGCTACAAAAATAAATAAACATATAAAGTATATATCGTCCAATATGGCCGATTCTCCATCTATCTATCAAAATTTATAAAAACTAATACTTCAGCGAAGAGTCATTGGTATAATACTTATAGGTACTTATATATTATAATTTTCGTAAGAATAAAAATATTATGTTAGGTAGTACCTCTTCCCTTTTTTGGTAACAAATTATGTTTTCAATATTAAAATATTTATATATTTAAATAGATTTTATGAAAAAATCGTCCAGCCGTGTAGTCAACATTAGCTGCGAAGCGGCTACTATATCTACTACCTAGTAACCGCAATTTCGAAGAAGAGCGTGCTCGCCATTGCGAACTTTATGAATGTAAAATTAAAACAAACATAAAAATTACGAAAAAAAAATTAACCTTACCTAGATATAAAATCTTTTTTTATTTTTTAACATAAAAAATACATATTTGTATCTAGAAGACAGTAAAAATAACAGCAGAATACTTTTAATTTTTACATAAAAAAGGATCACCATTAGAATCAAACAGAAAGTCATGTTTTTTTTTTAAGTTTTTAATGATTGAGGGAAGAATCTATTTGCGTTTGAAAATATGGTTTTAAAATGTTTTAATGACCTCAGCATGCACGTGGTTGCACGCCATCGTGGATTATTTAAACTAAAAACAAATAAAAACGTATATTTAACAACCATTTCCATTCAAACGGCTTTCTATGGGAGAAAGAGGTTTTTTGTCAGTTTCATTGGCGAATAACCAGTTATATTAAATAAAAAAATTCCTAATACTAAAACGCTAAACTTAGACTAATATTAATATACAAATGTTGATCGATGACTACACTATCATAGATTAAAAAAAATTACATGAATACTTACTCCTAATGTTTAATCTCCGTAATAGTCAATCATTTAATGAAAATGTTCTCGGGTTTACACGACCGTAGCGTTTTCTGAGCTATTCAGCCTCGCGTCTCCAACGTCCCAGCTTTCATGCAATGAGCAACCCAGATGAGTCAATCGTTTCACTCGTTTCATTTGTTTCCATTTTGCATGAATTTGTTTATTATATATTTTGTTTTTCCTTATTACCAAAAATCTGGTATTTTTCGTATATAAATTTAGTCTATGATGAGCTGGACATAGTACTGAACGCACCTGGCGGAGCAGCATCAAGCCGAGACACTACTCACCAGTCGTTCCTGAGCCGAACAACTGCATTTAGCTCCGACATCTGTATTAGCATTCCACCGCATAAATATTATCCGCGTAATACTATTAATCATTGTAAAATATAACACAATAATTCTTTCTCGTGTAAATACGAGTTTGTTTCAATCTACTACACTACTATGTGAAAACCTTTCTCTCTTCTATGAAAGCAAACCAAGGTGAATATCAAAATATACGAACGCGAATGATAAGCCGACTTGGGGGAGTATAATCATCCCGGTAGCAACTAAAATAAGTGTTCGATAGATTTTTTCTGTATAACTTATCTAGTTTCATTTAATTAAAAATAGCACAGAACTATGTTCTGAAATTACAAATTAACAACAAAAATATGTTCTCCTTAAAAAAATTACTTCTGATCACATCCATTCAAACCCTGCACGCGCCCCACAGACATGGCCGTGTAAGGACTCACTTGACAACCGTATAGAGCCGAAACCAACTGACCAATAAGCAGATGCCAATACGAGTACTGGGAACTAGCCGACCACTTCTCCGCAGACCGTTCTTTCGTCAACATCTCAAGTGAGCCACTCCAATCTTCAACTTCATAAGCGCAATTAACTGCACACTCGTCGTACTACCATTGTAAATCGTTTCGCAATAAACGCCAACTTTTGTAAGTTCTCTTTTATTTAAATACCTTGCTCTAGACACAGCATAAACAATCACAATACACTGCGACATGCACCAACACGCGTGAGACTAGAAGAGAGTTAGAGACTTCAGTCTCACCATGCTCAAAACCTTCTGATACGATCTTACGATCACACAATTAAGATACAGTAAACAAACAAAAACCCTACAATATTAATAACCTCTATAAATCCATGTCTTTCGCTGGCTACTATCATAAGGTTTAGTTTAATGTAGTAGATATCTACTACATTTATCTAAAATATATATTTTAGATAAATATTTATATAAAAGAAAAAATAAATACAAAACAATGATTACACAAAAGCAAAATAATTTAGCGGATAAGCATTTGCCCTTTACTACAACTTGATGAAGTGGAAGAATTCCATAGGTAGAAGGCATGAAAGGTGAGGTTGATTCTTTTAAACCGAAAACATCTTAAGTATTTTTATGTAAGACATTTGCCAAAGCAGCCTGAGGAGGAGAACGGAGGCGTTTCGGGACAATGATGAACGAGCCCCGCCCCCCTCCGCCTTTCCCAACCCGCCACCCGTCGTGAAAATACGCCATGAAAACAACTTTCCCGGTGCTTTAAAAAAATATTTATTACAGCAAAATATTCAACCCTCTGCTGGGTTTGTCACAACCTTTAAATAATAATAGAGCCACTCGCCTTCTCATTTATTTGTTGAATTTAATATCCTCATCAACCGTTTTACAGAAGCACAATAAACTCTGATGAATACGAAAAAAAAAATTAATTCTAAAAACACACGCTCTATGACAAATTTTTTATTAACACATATTATCCGGATATTAATCACAATATATTATCCGGATAGGAAAAGTTCCAGGTTCGTATCCCGGTAGCATTCAAAATATTTTTTCTGTAAGTACATCTTTTTTTAATTGATTTGTTTTGTATTAAAAAATAAACTACTCATGTTCTGAAATTGCAAATTCACAACGAAAATGTGGTTTCAATAAAAAAAAAATAATAATTTAATGTATATCTTTATAATTAATACTGTTAATTAGTAAATAAAAAATAGGTGACGGAAAAACCAACATGGATTACATACATCGTGAAATACGTCTTAAGATTTCCCCAGTTACGGCGTCACGTGACAGACGCACGTACATGGACTTTTATTATATAAATCACTGATGATGATAGAGAATTACCCGTTACCACCCTTGTAAATAGATCACATTAAAAAATACATGAACTCTTAAGTACGTCTTCAATGTACACCTCGTAATGTGAAGGTCTAAGAAACACTATTTGTAACAATTACACGTTTATTACAGTAAGATACAATTTAGTTACAAGGTATATCAATAGTACAAGTCAAACGATAAAGTCGATAAACACGCAGAGACAGAGCGCGCGCCTGCTGCCCGTCGCTCTTTATAACCCCGCATACACGCCCCGGCGGTGCGGCATTCACACACACAACTATACAATCTCAAGGAAATCACATTTTATTTGTAGTTTTTTGTGCAATTCTGAATGCGTATCTGACCTTTCTGGCCGACCCATTGCAGGGTCCATCATCAGAGCTGTCGTCGCTGATGGCATCAGCGATAACAGCCCAATAATCAAGTGCGAAAGTTACACGAAACAATACGAAAATAAAGTGACATATTCTTCATATTTACTTACACTGGCTTTAAAGACCCTTCAGACCCATGACCTAATGTATGACACACTTGTACCTAACCACCACCTCTCTCCAGATATCTCGGTCATGAGCAGCGTTCATCCAGCAGGGGATTGGCAGTGGCATCGTGATTCGCTATATTATCCGCTTTCTACGTTCTTAAGCTTCTCAGGAGCCGCGTTCCCGTCGGAATTCCGTCAAAAACGAAGAACAGAGACGTGTTTTGAATTCTTCGCACCTGACAACGGGTCCTGCCCATCTCGGCTTTAGAAAAACTGTAATGTTCGTCTGCTTGAATTCACCATTGGTAAATAAATTAAGGGTAGTAAAAATAAAAATACAAACTAATACCAACCACACAGTGAGAATGATTCCCAAGAGGAGTATGAAATCGATGAAATACAGTGGAAGTCGGTTATAACGCGTGTTTGCGGGAGGCGTATCTGACCCGCGGTATAAAAGTTTTTAAATTTTAATTTTTAAATATAAACAAAAATCAATTCTGTTTACATAATTTATAAATTATAACAATTCTTCTAAAATAAATATTTAAAATTAATGAACATAATATATTAAACACTTAAATTAGGAATAATCTCTGTTAACTATCATATACATTTAGAAACGAAAATTGTATAATAATACAGACTACCAAATATATAGAAATGAACTAACGTATATTTCTTGTCCCAAAATTTTCATTTTGGTGGCACCCAAGTCATCACTTTGGTGCCACTCACGCAATCAAAGAGCTCCGCGACTTTTTTAAAATATGACTCGATTGGAATGAAAATTTAAACGCTGACAATATAATATGCAATAATGTCAAAAATACGCCATGTTTACAAAAATATTTAATTTTCGAAGAGTAAATACTTTTACTGTTGCATAAATGTTTTTGATACTCAGCCATGCTGTGTTAAACCTAATTTTTATTTTATTTTCTGTCTTGAACCTTAATTTTTATTGTTTATCCGAATTCGCGTTATAACCGGCTACTACTGTACTTCCATCCCTTTTACACTTACATTGGTTAACATTTGATTCGCGACTGAGAAGTTGCAAATACGAAATTGATTGAATTTTTATTAAATTTTGTATTCAGAATTGTGCTCGGCATTTAATTTGTTTTCAATATAATAAAAATGACCTGTTTTTGTAAAACAATATTATTTTACCGTGTTTAATCATTGTGGAGTAAAACATGAACAAATTTAAATTGAATGTAAAACTAACCTTAGCGTAGCGAACAAGATTAAAGTAGGGTCTCTTGTGTAGATTAAAGTAGCGGTTATGTGGAACTAATGAATGAGGAGAGAATGGTAAGAAAGGTATAATGTTGATGACATTCATTAGAAGATGTATGAATATGTATGAGGGCAGAGTTATGAGGCTTTCGATTATTATAATACTTATACCCGTGGGAAAACAGCATAGTAAATAAATTCTATTATTATTTATTTATTTAGACATATATAACATTTGTACAGCTGAAAATTTTCAAGTGCATTGTCCAACTAGGCAAACCTGTTTTAGGGTAAATTGGTAAACAAATACATTTTACAAAACCAAAACTCATTGAAGGCAAAACATAACAAAATTGAATACGTAACATACAAGGCAAAGTAAACGTGAAAATATATATTTTTTAAATATATATATATAAAAAAGAGAAAAAAATACCAATGTGCAATACAATATGTAATGTAAGCACATATAAAGTAAATGGAAATATGCAAGATCAAAACACACAAAAGTAATTATAAGAATTATTTAATTTTATAAAAAAGTTTACTCTCAGTATCTGCTCTTCCTAATTTCAACAACCAATTTGAAACATCCTTTTTAAAAGCCTTAATGTCAATTAAAGTTCTAATTTTATTTCCAATTTGATTGTATATTCTGGGAGCTTGAAAGGTGAATAATCTTTAACCAGAAGTAGTTTTCATTCATGGAATTATTTTAAGCTTATTTGCTCTTGTGGGATAATATCTTTCAGTCCTCACAGATGGAGCGCTAATTTTCGTACGAAAGCTAATTAGTATATTCAGCACATATAATTGTCTTATATCCAAAACCTAAAATTCTCAAAAAATTGGCTCTGAAGGATACGAAAAGTCAATGTTCTCTCTAATTTTTGAAACCGGGTGTGCGCATAAAAAATCTTCTGTGCAATTTTAAGGATCAATATTTGTGCGTTGGGAAAAATACAAAAAAAAACATTACCATACCAGTAATATAAGGCTACTTGGTAGGGCCTGGATTGACCACATTACTATTGTACCAAGGCGCATAAATAAGTTGAGAACACTGATAACTATCAAGAAAATCAGTCACATTCTTCGCGATGAAAAATATTAATAACAACCAATCAATCACCTTTTGGAAACAAAACATTATTTTGATATTAACAAGGGTTTAAAAATTATACATACAAATACTAAGGGTTTACAATTAGATAAATTAGAAATTTTAGAAAAAAGAAAAAGTGTTAATAGCAAGCTAAATATTATAAATAACCAAATCCTCTTTGCAAATAGTCACCTTTTGAATTTGTTTTCATATTATTCCTTACTAATTGACCACTTTTTATTTATTTTTTTATCTATGCTCGTATTTTTTGATTTCAGTATACATTATTTAATAATCAATAAATACTGATTTAAACAAAGTATTTTGTCTAATTATTAATATAAATATGGTATTTTACAACTAATTATCAGTAGAAGATAGAAGGCAGCAGAGCCGTAGGTAGAAAGAGATTATCTTGGCTGAGTAACCTCATAAAGTGGTTCAATGTATAAAATGTTGGTGATCTTATACAGGATAAATCAATATACTTCGATAGAAGGCGGCACATGAATAAGTTTTGTTAAAAATTGTGTGCGCGCTATATTTTTTTGTGTGCGCTATGATACCGAATCGTGTGCGCGCGCACTCCCGCACTCCTTCAAGGGAACATTGGTGGTAAGTTACATTAATTATTGCGCGTTAATAATAAGATTATTTTGAAATATAATTAAGATAAAAAAATTTACAGGAACATATTAGGGCGACTTTCCACTTAAGCTAGGTCTGATCTAGAGGAACCGGATCACATTTTTAAATATTGTCTACAACAGTACGGGTTTACAAAATATAGTATATATAATTGAATACAGGTTGCATAAAAAACTTACACATGTAGTATAATAGTACAGCAATAATTAACTATCCTTCAACAATTTGTCCTCGTTGTTTCTCGAATAACGCGGGTGATGGAATTGACTTTATATTGGATTCTAAATTGTTATAAAGTTTGATATCATTATATTTATATGGCAGTGGCGTGCAGTAAGTATAGACTTAAGTTATGCTGTTACCATGATATATGACTCAAAGAACAATCATGAAAACAACACGTTTAGTAAGGTAGTCAAATTAGCGAATTAGTAAATGAGGAAGTAGATGCTTCGATCAACTCTCAGCCAAGTTCAAAACCTTTCAAATGTCATTTTGTTAGGAAACAGCATATGCAAAGACTCCGTACAACATGGATCAGCTGGCCCATTTCTGAATCTGCCGAGTAGAATTTTCAAAACAATTAGCAGGTAGCGATTGTATGGCTTGAATAGAATGATAAATTGAAACAGTGACTAGCGATTGTAGTAGAATGAATGAATAATAACCTAGTAAAGGATTACAGCGCTCCGGTGGCGTCGCGCGGTAGCATCCAGAACTACGCAACTAATGATTCTACTGATACACCGTAGGCGCAAGTGTAATTATAACATACGGATTATTTTGTTTATATTTGTTTCCCAAAAATTTTAGCAATGCACAGCTTTTTGCTTGTATGCAGTGCACGTCCATGCTATACGGTAATCTAATTATATATATATGCGGTAAACGCGTTGTGCGCAGTAGCAATGATAAATTAAATGACAATTGATTGAAAAATTTTCTAATAAGTTGCCAATGTAATTCAATAACAATTCATTAATCATAATTTTTACATTCGACATACGCTGTGAGATGTGTGGATCGACAGTGATTAATGACATTATCATAATATAAATTGTAATAATTATCGTACCATTAAATCATAATTAAAGGGATGTGCTCATAGCATGCATTATTTGTCCAGCCTGACTACCCATCAGACCCGGCTGGCGGGGGATGATTGTATAATCAGAGCAGCCTTCACAATAATTGATCATGTGTCGAGGATCTGTTAACAGAGCTGCGTGCTCTGCGCCTGTGTTGACCAGTGACGTCCAGTGTCGTGAACAAACCTGAACCTCTATAAACGCATAGAAAATTATCATCCAAAATATTTAATGCAACTCATATGATGCACATCTAGATATATCCCTATGGTTGGGACATATATATATATTTGTAAATACGTATTTATTTTGAACGAAAATAATGCACTGTGCCTTCTCCCCCATTCCTTTCCCCTCCCAACACGCCGCCGATCAGTCGATTGGCGACCTTGAACTTGTGCGGTATACGTAAATCGAAAGAATTACAATAATATACATTTGAGACTTCGCGTCTACACAATGTCGGAACTCGTCGTCGTAGTCTAAAGGAACCTAAGACGACATAGTGAATTAAAATACAGTCCACATTTTGGAGGTGCCAGCAGAATCTGGATTGTAGTGAGTGCCAAACTCCTTCCGTATCCTGAATTCTTCCGGCATCTATGCTTATACGCAACACCCTATATACAAGTTGTACGGAATAATGAATACGACAGCGAAAATATTCGACAGACCTACGTGTAATGTTTTAATGGGAAATATGTGAGATATCAAATTATTCTTGTGCGCCGAACCACAATTCACGGTCCATATAAAACGAAAACAATTTTCAGTTGTGGAATTAAATTAGTACAATACCAGTATGTGAAGCGAATGTTGAAATTAGTAAAAAAAAATAGTAACTTTTTAGTAACGCCCGTGGTTAAAATCGTTTGCTGGTTGTTCGAACGTCAAATTTACTATTGTCAAAGCATAGATGGAGATGTCTATAGATGTGACAAATAATCATGAAATATGCTTTATTTAATGCATTATCTATGGATTTTTTGTGGTGGTGAGATTTTTTCATATAATATGTAATAATGTACATTAAACAGCGAGAGCATCATCGGACGAACTCTCATCACTAAAATAGCGGGATATTTAATGATTAACTGTCGTATACTGCAACATACAAAGTATCAATGTGTCAGACGACTTTTGGAACAGCTGCGAAAAGTCCGCCGTATTGAAGCATCGATTTTCGTTTTCACTATCGGATATCGCAGTGTAAAATGAGTTCACTGCGGGATGTACTTTAGAGAAGTAAATATTTTTTTACTATAGTGAAAAGTTGTCACTGATCACAAAAAAAAACACGTTAAATTCTTACGGTAACATGAATAGACAGCATGGCTGCTAACGATTGTTCTTTATAATATCACGGTGTGGTAAAAATATTTCATAAGATAGAATGCAGGCGGCACCAAGCTTTGCGTATCTACACCAGATAGATACCTAATTTAATAACCTGATTACCTAATACCAGATTGAAGTATATTCAAATTGAACACTTTATTTACATTTATTTCTTATGTATGTGTTATTCGAATACGCGGCTGAGACGGTTACTTAACGCAATGAATCAACAATTAATTGTCTCACCCACGAAATGAGTGAAAAGCCGCCCCAATGGTCGTCTCATGATAATAGTTAATTATTGTACGACATTAAAGAAGTAACCAAGAATGTGTATCTCTTCTATTAGATGGTAATGGGCCAGGGCCGTAATGGGGGACCTTGTGTGTATTATCCAAGAAGGTATATTTTAATCTAATTATATAATTACACTTCGTCGCATCCTCGACCACTGTTAGTGTCCATTTACAGTAAAAAAAAAAAAAAATACCAAAGTAGCGATATATCGAACGTGTTTTTAATATCTCTAGATTAAGATTACTTAAACGTTGGATTTTTTATATATATTCAATAACGGTACGCAAAAAAAAAAGATGTACGTCAGAACAAAAAATTGTGACGTTCTATCCTCACTGCCAACCTGCGAGGAAACGGTGTAATGATAAGTTACGTTCAATTGGTGAAATGTTTAATTTTGTAATTTTTTAAACGTTGCCATACATTTTTAAGCGCCAGCCGCCACTGCCCGTGACCCCTTTAAATAAATCGTCACAAAGAATCATAATTTTATATCACGTACGGGATTTTTTAAATTAATTTTAGGTCGGCGTGATAATAAAAATTCATTTGGTGCAATAATTCTTATTAATGTGATGGAATTGTGCTTCTACGGTTTACGCTTTGACATTCACCGTAATAATATCTAAATTATTATCATTTCTATAAAAATGCCAAGGCCATTTCTAAAATACATCACTTAAGAACATTCGCAGAAATTATTTTTAAAATATGCACTAAAATCGATGGATCGATCGATTCATTGCAATTTTTACGCCCAGAGAAAAAATAATTTGTTCAATTCTAGTAAAAATAAATACCTCCACATTTATGCAGAATTAGTGAATGCAATCCCAAGCCAAAATTCCAATCCCGGGATTCATCATTGATGATCCCGGAATTAGAAAATGCTAATTTTCTCATTAATCATATATTTATGAAAAAGGCCAAAGGAACAAACACAATTAATGAAAATAAACCTTTTAAAAAAATAATAATACAAGGTTTTTAAATACAAATTAAATGTATTAATTAGAAAGATATATATATATAATAAATTTTATCGAAAAATATCAATATAAATTTGTCGACAAAGGTACTGTCTGCTGTAGCATAATTGGATAATGCACCTTCGCCGGATTGGAAAGAGATCCAGGTTCGAACCCCGGTAGCAACAAAATAAATTGATTATATATGTATATCTTCCAAATTAATACATTTAATTAGTATTTAAAATATCACAGACCTATGTTCTGAATAATTACAACTTCACAATAAGAATGTGTTCTCTTTAATAATAATACAAATAGCTACTTTAATGTTAATTTTTTTTATTATTATAAATAATATACCCAAAATAATAGCAAAACATCAAGTGTTTCATCATTTAGCCTTGATCTATGTTAGTATCTTTAAATTAATACAAAATATTAATACAAACTAAATTAAACAACTAGAAAGAATCTTTTCCTGTCCGGGGAAATGCGTTATCCAATTTCGCTATATCAACCAATTACGTTTTCAAAATAATTTCAATTTGTATTCTGTAGTTCTTTATTATTGATACATCTATTATTACATTTTTAAAAGCAATCAACATTATATTGGGATGAATCCCAAATACATTTTTTGAATATATTTTCGATAAATAGATTTTTTCTGTATAAATTTCTAGTCGATTCATTAAATTTGTATTTAAAATACCACAGAGCTATATTCTGAAAATACAACATCACAATAAAAATGTGTTATCTTTAAAAACAAAATATTAACCCCGGGATATTGTAAACTGGGCCGGGATCCCGGGATTGGTTTCCCAATTTCAGAATGAATGCCTTAAGAATTTTATTTTCAATATTTTATTTTATATTTATGTGTGTGGAAAACTCCCTGCAATCTGAAAACCTGTCAGTTGCGAAGTTGCCACGATAAAACCCACCCACAAGCTTATATCTCTAATAAGTATTGCCGCTGGACAATGTGACAAGAATATAACGTTACGTTAAGCTGTGTAACCTACAAACCGTACTAGTGTGTCTGTGGCTCGCAGTCAGCGCCGGAAGACTATATAAATCTTCAGGAACAGCAGCTGAGTGCACAAAGTTCATCCTCTCCCCCTCCCCCCCCCCTTCCCATCCCGCCCACCAACCGCCGACCGTGCACCACATACCCCGCGCCACGCGCGCACAGTTCAGGAAGAACGAGGACAGTTTTTAAACACAGCGAGACATTGACATCTGTCGATAAAAATTGGAATATATCCGAAAAAAAATCAATTTCATACTGTCGTATTCAGCTTATAACTTTGCGGTAATTCATTATAAATAGAATTGAAAACAATTCAACAAAGGAAGAGGTTTGTATTAATTTTTGTACATTATACATACTACAATATATTTATTACCTCATATAAAATAAAAAAACGCGAACCCTAAAACTGTACGAAATATATTTCGTTACATGTACATTTATTACCAAAAATTTGTAAAAGTCATTTATTATATATGAGAAGAAAAAAAAACAAAATGTACAATTTTCTTGTGATTACGCTGTATTCCTAGAACTAGAAAGATGACGAGGCAATCGGGGGATAAGGAGTACCCGAAATAACACAAGACTCGGTTAGAAAAGGCATCGAAGCACAAACAGAGAAAATAAAGGATTCGATTGATAAAACCCATAAGTCCAGCGAAGTAAAACGCTTTATTCCATATTTATAAAAACAGAAACAGAATCGTAATAAAACCATGGGGATCTATATATTTTTATGTAAAACGAATTTGGTGTTTCGGCCTAGTCAATAGAATGATAAAATTTAATTAAAACACTTTTTAGTAATATTTGAATATGTCCAAGAACACACAATTACTGGACTTTCACCTACAGAGGCACTGTTATTAAACAAATAATAGATATATCATAGAGACGAAGCTATTTTTTATTATATTTTAATGAAAATATACGGAAGTATGGGTAATTACAGGGCTTACGACCTGTCTTCGGCTGGCTTAAGTGATCACTTTATACAAATATAACATTCATCATTCTCACCAATCTCCATATGTATCAAATTTTTAGAAGTTTTACTTCCAAAAATTTGATACATATGGAGATTGATTATTAGTATTTTGTACACCCTTAAGAAGGAACGGTGGTTCCGAAACCGGTTGGTGTTAGTAAAAAAAAAATTGTGTTTAAACAAAGTGAATTGTTTTTAAATATATTTTCATTTATTTTAATTGACCAATATATTTGACATGGGATAGGGGTAGGCTTTGAAGATTTATGATGCATTTTGCTGTCAACAGTCGTCCACAAACGGCAGAATGACTTCAAATATAAGATATACACAATTCCGAATCAAAAAATAAGCGCAATCACGTTTATGAGGCCTTAGGGCCGGTTGTGTGATCAGTAATAAATTTTTGTTATGGTAACTTTTCACTAACGCCCGTAGTAAGAATCCATTGCGGGCTGTTGGTACATTAAATTTACTACTGTCAAAGATGGTCAAAGAAAATCTCGTCTCTCAGTGTGGCAAGGCGAATAATCATGAAATTTTCTGCTTTATCTGAAGTTTTATTCGTCTCTGCGTTCGAGACCTGTCACTTCGGCGGCGATTTTTTTTCAGATTAAGTGCTAATGTATATTAAACAACGAGATCACCATCGGACGAACTCTCATCACTGAAATAGCGGAATATTTAATGATGTTATCAATGTTTATTTCCCACCACTAATTCAACACAACTGCAGACACGCCCCTGACCGACGGTTAATTTCAGTTAATATTTTATTTTATGGATCAGTTAGTGTGCTTCCGTTCTAACGAAGCTACAGTGGTATGGAAACCAGTCGACGTTAAATAAATCATAGGGGTTTATACAAAGTTTATATGTATTAATAAATAATTATGTTTAACCACAAAGTTTTCATTTCTTTATATGTTTATAGGGTAAACGTTAAAACTACAAAAAAAAATCAGTTGTAATATAATAGTATTAGTATATATTTAAAAATATTTATTGTGCGTAATATAAACAGATTTATATAATTAATATGTAAACAAAAGATTTCTAAATTTATAGGAGGTTTATCTTTTATGTCCAATTAAACGACAAAACAATAAATTAACCATAAAAATAAATGGTATGTGTTACTAATTTACAGACAGTATTCTGGCCAAATTTCTCGTTCCATAAAAATTAGCATAACTGTCTTACATGAGCGCAGTATAAAACATACACAAATGTTAACTATATTTCATTTTTGTACAGAGCATAAAATTTACAGAGGGGGCGTTTATGTTGTCTCTGCGCGGAAGGGCGGATGGGTTGGCAGCGGGGGGGGCGGAGGCTGTAAATCCGCTCGCTACGGTAACATGTAAGCAGGTTACAGTTTATACAGGCGCGGTGAAGAAAGGAACAATACGTCATAAAGAAGCGTGCGTAATCTTCGCCGGCTTAACGGCGGATCAAAAGGCGCTACAATCAAAGAGATTGTTCAAATTGTTGGAATATTTTCGCCGGAAAAACTCGCAAACATATTCGCAAGTCGTAAAATAATGTCGGGATTATTTTTTTTAAGATGCAATAATACACGTCGTGTTATTGCACTTAAAATGACGTCATTTGTCATTCACAATTTGAGCATGAAATATAGATTACGTGCTCGTGGCAGATGTAAAGACTTCAGCCGCACCTAGACCCACACGTAGCGACGCCCCACATTCATAAGAAATAAATAAAGAAAAAAAAATCATTTATTCGGTCCCAGTCTAATTCTAATAGGCGGCATCTAAATAATATTATTAATGCGCATTGATTTGTGATATACACAATACAAAATTTATTATTAAGGAGAACACTGTGAGGTTGTAATTATTCAGAGCATAGGTCTGTAATATTTTAAATACTAATTAAACGTATTAATTAGAAAGATATACATATAAAATCAATATATGTTTGAAAATTTGTCGTCAATGCACTGTGTTGATGTAGCATAATCGGTTAATGCAATTTCCCCGGTTAGGAAGAGATCCAGGTTAGAATCCCGGTAGCAACAACAATATTTTTCGATAAAATTGATTTTATATGTATATCTTTCTAATTCAAACATTTAATTTGTATTTAATAAAAGTATATTTTAAATGGGTTTTTAATTCAGGCATTATTTAACATGATGTTCACTCTTACGCCTATGTATAAATAAATAAATGAGAAGGCCCCGGTCCCGCATTAATCTCGGCCTTTATTATTTATTTTATTTTATTATTTATTTAATAAAATTTCAGTGGGCTGTTTGTATAAAGTTAAAGCTACGTTATTAATGTTAATATTTCCTAGTTATTGTCAACATTAACTGAACGTAGTTAGCGGGGCGCAGCCAGGCACAGAAAACTCGAACCGAGATAAAAGTAAACAAATAATAGATATCTCATGGAGACGAAGCTATTTTTTTTATAATATTTAATGAAAATATATGGATGTATAAAGGAGATTTATTAATGGGTGTGAATGGTGCACGTTATATTTGTATAAAGTGATCACTCAAGGTAGTCGAAGACAGGTCGTAAGCCCTGTAATTACCCATCCTTCCATATATTTCCATTAAATATAATAAAAAATAGCTTCGTCTCTATGATATAACTATTACTTGTTTAATAACAGTGCCTTTGTAGGTGAAAATCCAGTAATCGTGTGTTCTTGGGCATATTCAAATATTGAGATAAAAGTATTTTTTCGTGAAAAGTGTGAATAATCAAATCTACACAACAACTTGAATGTTTGTTATCGTTAATATTATAAATTATTATTAATTAGGATTTATAAATACGTTTTAGATATTCTGGTATTTTTTTAGATTTTAAAATGAGGCTTTCACGATCAACAATATTTTCAGAGGGCGATTATTATGATTTTTAGTGTATGAAAGCGGTCTGGCTGTTTTTTTGACAGAATCGACTTTATTGCGTCTGATAAAAACAATATGTCATTTTTTCAAAAAATTGCGGAGTGCTGTTTACTGCATAATCACGTCGTCAAAGCACGAAAAAAATATTAGTTAAATATTTTACATCAAATCGTAAAATAATATTTTTGGACTTTAGCAAAGGCAAAAGAAGAAGCAAAAACGGATGTATTTCAAAGAAGGATCCTCAGGAAAATTTTCAGAGCTTTTAAAGAAAATGGAGTTTGGCGTAGGCATTGTAACCAAGAACTTGACGACCTGCATGATGAACCGAAAGTCATAAAATTAGGAAGGCTTCTATGGCTAGACCATGTATCCAATGCCGGGTTGTAAAACCGGGAATTATAATGATAAATATATTTTAGTAATTTTAAACAAACTTTTTCCATTCTATTTCTACTACAGTGGAGACCGGATTTCGAGTTTTTAAAGGAACCAAAATTTTCTTGAAACGATCTATCCAGCCATTAGGCATTGAACCCTTCAACGTTTAATCGGTTGCGATGCGATAGGGTCTTTTCACCAATTATTTGACCGCTGACTGGGAGATTGCTGGACCGAACACTGACAAACCACTCTTTAAGAATTTGCTCAATTTATTCATACTTCGAAGTTCTTATTATTAGTTTGGTGAACCTGCGTTATTATTAGTTTGGTGCATTTAATTTTTGTCAAAATTTTAATAAATTTTAGACGTAAATTGGGGGAAAGATAAACGTAAAACAGGGTTTTAAATATACTAAAATGACGCAGGACTGCAGAAATAACACGCAAACAGAGAGAAAATGTGAATTCCAGGCATGTAAAATCGGTGTTACTATCATTGTCCCAGTATCACATTTCTTAGATTAGTGCGCAACAGGGTTACAACATAACACGATATTGTAATACAATTTTCACAAGTACACAAGATAACATCGTGAAATATATTATATATTGGTTCACCTAACAAATAGCTTACCAAGTAATTAGCGCGAGATGTTTCGAATTAAATTTTCACGGGACTAGATTAAGATGTGCAGTCAGCTTGTTAAGCCGGAAAACGATAAAGGGAGAGCAAAACGCGAATAATAAAGATGCTAGAACAACTTTTATGCTACAACGTAATTATTGTACTCTGTTCACTAGCGCAATTAACAACACTGTAAAACAAAGTACAAAAGCACGATAATACACATTGTTTTATAATTCACAACCTCCGGGCTTATTATAAGGGAGCAAACAAAAGCTTAGCTAGCTTAAGGAAATATCAAGGTAGTGCCTGTACAGAACATCTCACCAGCGTATTACACTATTTCTTCAAGATTCAGATTCAACAACCAAACCTGTAACTGATAGTTTTATCACAATTTTCAACCACTCGTTATTAGTTTATGGCGATATAATTTCCACTATTTAATAAATATATTACATACAATTATTAATTAAACAAATGTGTATGAAATAATAAATAATAATATTGGATAATTCGTATAGCGCCGTTTTCGTAAAAACTTTCACCTCAATGGCGCTTTACACATCAGCTGTTTATAGTCCTAAATTATCTTTGTTTTTAAAATTAAAAATTGTTATTTTCATATATGGAAATGATTTTTTGAAAAGGTGCGTTTTTAGCTTCTTAAATAAAGTCTCCGGTACACTGTTTCTTATGACGGAGGGCAAAGAGTTCCACGCTTTTGGACCTGCCACCGCAAATGCCCGTTCACTCAATTTAAACTCTTGGCAACGTTTAGTCGGTTCTACAACCCTTCCTGTAGCTGAAGTAGAGGCTGACCTGAGAGTTTGACGTTTACCATTCAAATTGTCTGGGATACAAAGTTCTTGAAGATACAGAGGCGCCATGTTGTGTCGCCTCGTACATCAACCAGCACAATTTAAATTCAACTTTTCAGGGAATCGGAGCCAATGTAGCTGATGTAAAAAAAAATGTTATATGAGAGAATTTGGAACTCCATATATTATCCGTGCAGCCGCATTTAGAATATATTGTAATCTATCCAGCTGAAACATTGGCAGGTCAGCATAGATGCTATTATAATAGTCCACAAATGCATTTATAAACAGACGGGCTGCCTCAAGAGGAAGATGTCTCCGAATACTTTTAATCGGTCTCAGTTGATAGAAGCATGCACTGACAGTTTTACTGATTTGTGTATTCATTTGAAAGATCTGAATCAATATGTGCACGCCCAACAACCTGACTGCAGACTTAGCGTTCGCAGACGAATAATATAATAACTACACTTTTATTTTTGTATAAAATTGGTAAGGGTAGTTATTAAAAAATCTACACGCCAGATCGATATTATTTAATAGTTTATTTGTAGAAATAAAAAGCGACGTAAGAATAAGTTCATTTCAAGCATGCAATCATAGCTAAAGGTGAGGATTTTGAAAAATGGCCTAATTTAATTTTGAAAAGGAAAAATGTATACATATATGTACACTAGCTGAAAATCAATCGCCGATTGCTTGCTGCTAGGCTTTACGGGTAGCTATAGTGGCCGCTACGAGACTAATCCCTTATTATATATTTTTTTTATTAGAAGATATAATGAGATAAAATACATTTTTAAACATAATCAGTAATTATATATTTCTTTTTACATTTTTTTCTTCTCTGTGAGTGTCGAGACTCGTGTCTGCTAATCTGTGTGCAAATTTTTTGATTTCAGATACAAATTTATAATAATCTGTAATTTTTCTAATTGTGAGGGGGAGATTATTAAAAAATTTGATGCCTCGATAGATATAGTGATTTTGGGTTGTGGTATATTTAAGTTTTGGAATATCAATTTCGTCTCTAAATACTTTTAACAATACACCATGTAGTGTACTTTGTCTTTATTTCCAATAAGAATTTAAAAATATTAGTATTAGGAGAACACATTCTTATTGTGAAGTTGCAATTATTCAGAACATAGTTCTGTGATATTTTAAATGTGAATTAAATATATCCATTAGAAAGATATACATATAAAATCAATTTTATCGGAATTCCAACTTGGTTTGGAAAGAGATCCAGGTTCGAATCCCGGTGGTGCAACAACAATATTTTTCGATAAAATTGATTTTATATGTATATCTTTCTAATTAATATATTTAATTCATATTTAAAATATCACAGACCTATGTCCTGAATAATTATAACCTCACAATAAGAATATGTTCTCCTAATAATAAAGTTGTATCAATGTGTCCAAAATTTAATAAAAATGAATTGATAATTCTGGCGTCTGCTATCAGTTTACTCAAAGGTATTTGAGATTCTGTAAAAATAAGGTAGATGGCTCTGTCAAATAATGGAACGATTAAATGTATTAATATCAAAAAGGTAACATATAGATTCGAAAATTTGTCGCTAAAAATATTGTCGCTGTAGCATAGTTGAATAATGCACCTTCCCCGGTTAGGAAAGAGATCCAGGTTCGAATCCCGGTGGTGCAACAACAATATTTTTCGATAAAATTGATTTTATATGTATATCTTTCTAATGAATATATTTAATTCATATTTAAAATATTAGTAAAATGATACATGCTATATAAATACCAAAAATTACGTTAATTATTTTTTTTTTGTAAAACCGTTTTGAACTGCAATGCTAAATTAATCGAGTAATCATATCCAGTAATTATTCATAGCTGTTTTTGACAAATATTAGACTGCGGACAGATATTTTCGTAGTATAATATAAATACACTGAACATATAAAAAATAAAACAACCCCTCTACGGCCGAGCGCCGAATATATTATATATGTCGCAAAAACTTTCGCAGCCAGCGACATATTAATCCATACCGACGTACGTTATTTATCTGCTTTGAACAGCGACACCTACCGAAGATTTTATTCAGTAACATCTAAAGCACAATGCGAACAGATTGCAAATGAATATTAGTATTAATTATATTTTTTTACAAATCTGTACTCCCATCTAGCTGATTTCCTTACCAAAACTGACAATGACACTGTAGGGGACAGCGATTCAAATTCACCGCCGGCACCGACACCAGCGACATTTGCATTCAATACCTAGCCGGCGGCAAAGTGCTGCCGCCACAGTCTAGCACGATCGCTCACCGACGACACATCTTCCGTTCCGCTGCCCCGCCACGGCGCTCGAGGCCGGCGGGGCCGACACCAAACACCGCCGACTCGCTTATCTATATTTCATTTTCACGCGCATACCTTCTGTACTCTCTGTTACAATAAACGTCTCTACACCAACCGCGTGTTTCTATTCCATTCACACCACCTTCCCCCTCAACACTAATAATAGATGCACACGTTAGCGCAATTATAATATATATATTGTTAACATTTAAAATTGTTTGAATGTTTAATAATAGTTCGTAATTCTTAGTGCCAGGATTTATTAGCCACGTTGTTATGGATATCTTGTTAATTTAACTTTGTCTTTTCAAGCCATTTCACAGAAACGTTACGAGGAATTTAATTTTCAGGCAATTTATTTGTCATTTTTGTGTAAATCAAAGCATGTTATTCAAGCGAAAGAGTTGGTTTCTGTTATGCGGAAATACACGAACCGCCGTGACAAATTATTATAATAGAATTATTCCATTTTTAACATATTTATTAAATATACAGAAGCAACAATAATTTACATTCATATTTACAATCACTGTTTGCGCAAGTCGAATACTCATTCCCTATCCTCTTTCGTCCATCCAATCATCTATACCTGTCCCGCTCTGTCCGATTACCCTGCATTTCGCCGCCGGGGACCACTCTCCGATTATGCTTCGACCACGAAGCATTAAGTTTTTTTGTGCTTCTTCCTGCCGCCCTACACTCACGCCGTGCGTATCGCTTGGACCGCGCAGAGGAAGTGAATCCTTTTCGGAAGTGCCGTCATAGAGATATCGGTTCGGCATAATATACGTGCTCGTCAAACGGAGGTGCAATCGACGCCCAACCCAGGACTTCAAAGCAAGGTAGGCCATATCCATTTGCCCTTATGTTCCTTCAGACTTCCATTTCGGGTTGCGTCAAATACTTAAAACCATTCTAGATTTACAGTCCACGAGACCTTCTCCCAGCAATCACACTAATAGAATCCCGTATCTACTATTCGGCGCCGACATACCACTCTTGCCACTCTATATGTATGTCTTTTCACATATTCGACGCTTTGCAATCCTCGCCTCATTCATACGTTACAAAAGCCGAAACCACATTAGCAACCCTTTCTTGATTCTATCGTATACAGGTTTTTCACATAAGTGACCGCATTTTCACAGCAGTATCCTTTCACTCTTCCGTTGCTAATTCCAAGCTCTATACATTATAGTCGGCACCAAAACTGCATTACGCTAGCCTTGTTTCAGATTACAAATTGTCATAGGCAATAACTGCATGCAGAGTACTATTCACATTCCTTTCGACATCTTTCTTAAGCTTACCGAATATGTATTCACATTCACTTATTTTTCGAATTCTCCCTCCTATTTCTAATTCCTTCAGCTCCTTCATACAGTTGTCCATGTATACTATTTATTTATTTTTTGTAGCATAAATAGTACATATGAAAAATAAAGGTAATTACTTTACTAGACGTGGTTTGTTCTAAAGCAATTACCTGTATAGTTTTTAAAAGTTTTAATTGTTTAGAGGTAAGTAAGTATAATGTTAAATAAGTTATGTGAAAAAGTACAATCTGAAGTTATAGAATATTATTAAAAAAAGTTATAAAAATATTATTGTCTGTAATATACAATAGTTGGAGACAAAAATGTGTAGGTAATTAGGTTAGCACAAATGACAAATTAGATTCATTTTATTTTTTACCCACATCAAGCAACCACTTTGTTATTTTTGGTTTGAAGCCGTTAATCACTTTAGACCCTTTAAGGTCTAGTGGGAATTTGTTAAATATTCGCGAAGCACAAAATAAGAAAGTTCGTTGAGCGAATTTGGTATTAAATTTTGGCACTGAAAAGTATCCTAAGGCTTTGCATAATGTTAACGTTGATATGATAACATTACATAACCCAGTTAGAAACCTTTTGTTACATCAAATCATGACATGAATGACCCATTAATTATTAAAGAGAACACATTCTTATTGTGAAGTTGTAATTATTCAGAACAGACGGTCTGCGATGTTTTAAATACTAATTAAATTCTTACATATCCACTACTTACCTAATAAAGGGACGCAACTATAAATAACTTTCCTTTTATCATTATATTACATGTTTCTCGCAGAGCAAGAGTGGCATAAAGAAATATTTGATTCGTTGCCATGAACTTTTCTGCCGTATGGCACAATGAAAAATCTGATGCATTCTGAATTCTCGCAAAGGCTCTTTTTTTATATTAAAATGCTACCGTATCGCGTACCAAGCGAACTCAACAGGCTAATAATAGCTTTTCAGTTTCCGCACTATCTATACAAGATCGTATGAAGTGCCTTCGTATAAAAATAATCACAACTATTCTCCAATTATTGGCTATAAAAATGTGTCGGTGAGTCAATGGAGCCACGGAGCGGTGACATTGCCCACAGCCTTAACAATTCACATGTTTCAATGCTTTCTTTCCAGTGAACATTTCGAAAGGTTCCATGAATTATCTTTGTTTCTTAGAAAAAATTAATCCATATATATAAATAATAAGCTTCGTTTAAAATATTTATTGATACACAAATAATGTAACATAGAAACTACTATAAAAATTTGCAATGATTGCAATCATTTTTATATAATTAAAACTTGCAAAAATGTCGATAATTAGAATTAATTAACTTGAGATGTCTAAATAGCAACAACTATTCTGAATTCTCCAATCATCTTTTGGAAACAAACCATTATTTTTATATTAACAAGGGTTTAAAATTTTTACATACAAATACTAAGGGTTTACAGTTAGATAAATTTGAAATTTTAGAAATAAAAAAAAATGTTAATAGCAAATTAAATATTATAAATAACCAAATCCTTTTTGCATACACTAACCTTTTAAATTTATGTTCACAGTAGTTTCTGATTAGTTACACACCACTTATACTTTTATGGTTTTGTTTTTATCTATGCTTGTATTTTTTAATTTTAGTATACATTGTATCCAGAAGAAGACATGTAAACAAAATGTTTTATTTTATTATTTATATAATATTGCAAATATTGAAGAAGTCATAAATAATAATAATATTAGATAATTTGTATAGCACCATTTTCGTAAAAACTTTCACCTCAAGAGCGCTTTACACATAAACTGTTTATAGTTCATATCTTTAATTTTAAAATTATAAATTGTTATTTTCACTTATGGAAATGATTTTTTGAAAAGGTACGTTTTTAGTTTATTCTTAAATAAAGTCTTTTGGGTCTGCCATCGCAAATGCCCGTTAACTAAATTTAGACTTCTGGCAACGCTTGGTCGGTTCTACAACCCTTCTTGCGGCTATAGTAGAAGATGATCTGAGAGTTTGACGTCTACCATTCAAACTGTCTGGGATACAAAGCTCTTGAAGATACAGATGCGCCAAGTCATCTATATTTATTTCGTCTATATTTATTAACGTCTCTCCTACATGTAATAAGTAATCTAATTTTCTAAATTACCGAGATAATATGATTTCGGAAGAATCATTAAAAAATAATTAGCAATTAATTGAATCCTAAAATAATAAAATATAAAAATTAAGCGCTTTCATGTGAGCGTATTGATTGCCCATAAAACAGACAATTATTGAATGAAAGAAGTTGAAGTGTAGTGAAGTGAGTTATTGAAAGAAAGAAGAAGAAATTATTGAATGAATGAAGAATTAAGAAAATCGAGTCCCAGAATAATTCAACAGACAGACCTTCAAAAGTGGATTGATTAGTTGGCTTTTGTTACCCCTTATTTTCGATACTCCTGGTCTTTTAAAGATTGGATTGACCGTTCACGCCCGTGAGCTCCACCCCCATCGTCCCACGGGCCGAGCTCCCCAACGCGGGGTGGGTCTCTTATGCGGATTCACATTGACCTGTGACCCTTCAGAAATGAATAATTTGGCGTGTCATCACAAATACACGGATTTCCTTTCTACTCGCAAAGTTTATGAAACACACCCACGAAAATGTGTAAGGAATATAGTATATTTTAGTCGAGAGGTCTCCGACCCGCACAGCGGGCTGTGGTGTGGTCGTGACCCAACAGTATAACACCTGGTAAACCCTAGATCCAACCGGAAGGGGTGTGTCAGGCTAATGATATTGCAAACTAAGGTGTGCTCTTGAATGTAAAGAAAATTGGATTCTTTACATATTTATAGTAAATAAGAAATGCCGAAGTCGCTTAGATCCATTTTCTTTATATAGAGTTTCTTTATACGTTGATTCTATCGTATTTTTAATAAAAACACATTTTTGTTGTATGAAAGAATGTTGGAGGAAGATGCAGAACGACACAATACTAAAGAAACCACTCACCAACTGAAGCCCCGCCTCTCTCTCCACAATCCGTTATGTAATCCCTCAACGATGCTGAAAGATGATCACTTTTAAGACACTCGAATTGAAGAAAGGTACCGTCGGCCACTTTGCATAGATTTCTAGGGGTAGTTTTAGTTGTTTTCAGTAAGGCGACCAAATTAACAATGAAGTGCGCGCGCTAGTTGGCGAGCAAGTAGGTAACCAAGCATTTAGAACAGAAGTTGTAATTGCGGAACATAGTTTGGTGGTATTTATAATACAAATTAAATTAATCAATCAGAAAGATATAACTACAGAAAAAATCTATCTGATCTTTATGACAGATTCATGGATCGCGGTCGTCGTGCGCGCGTGTGAACACATATCTTTTTTTTCTCTAAAAAATATAATTGTCCTCTTACTTAATTTGTTTTCTCCTCCCTTATACCTAGAATACAACCTTTTTACTGTGTGTATTGTGTTGTTTATGACACTATGACTATGAATAAGTTAACTAGTTAACGCCCTACTGTGATGTTTTCGCTATATAAATGCGTCGAACTGTTGAAACTTGAGCTTACTAGACCGTTGTATTTTACGTTTTGTTTCCGCTATTGTGCATACAAAACTATGTTTCATCTTTTGATTGTGTGGTGCAGATAGTGCTCACTTCATGCGTATCAGCAAAGTGTGTGTTCTTAAAGTCAGACCACCTGTGGCCAAGGCGAAATTAGAAATTCAGACAAAGGAGGGTCAACACTAGTAGGTAGGTCGTGTTCTTCCCGGTGTCTGGTTTGTCCTTTAGCCCCCTGTTCATGTTTCAAATTTCTCCGTCCGTCCTACATCCCATTACCTATCCCTTGCGCCAACATTTCTGTACAAACTTTATCCATTGAAAAAATAATTTTGGTTGCTATCCCGGTAGCGGTAGATAGTATAATAAACAAAACAATAGCAAATACTAATTAAATGTATTAATTAGAAAGATATACATTTAATTAATATCACAGACCGTCTTTTCTGAATAATTACAACTTCACAATAAGAATGTGTTCTTCTTAACAAAATAATAGCATATTGACAATCCTTAAAACTGGATTCAAAATATTATTTTATTTTAAAGAACAGAAAGTGGCACCCTAAATGAAAGTGGGCGCCTTACAGTTTGTAAACCACTGCCCCGGTGTGTCCTAAAAATAATTTAACCAAACGGAAGAAACCAGTAAAGCATGGGTCAAATTATTCTACCGCAGATATGTACAGCCAAGTTTACAATTGACCTTCAAATCTAACCACGAGACCCACGCGCCAGAGAGGATGAAGATTGAATGAGAATGTTAACTCCAATCAGATTCGGATCTTTCGAACATTTCGGCGAATTAATAAATTATTGAGATTATTTAGCTTTTAGTGGTTATGTAAAGCCCCAATTTTTAATTAAAATGTTCAGATATCTGGCAATTTGGGGTAAAATAACGCAGCATTTACCTCAAGAGCGGCTGTAATACGCACATTTAATGGTACGGAAAAATATTCAATATGTTAATATTAATGCCAAAATCAAGATTAAAACGGACGAAATTCGCGGAAACTCCGGATTTCGTAAGCGGTGTTCCGTATTCACGGACAATGAAACACAATTCTAGTAAAATGCTGGCACGATTCGGGGAAATCATTATTCAAGGGAAAGCCTTATTTTGGGGGGTGACGTAGTATATGACCAGTTGCACCCGACGCGCAACATGCCCAACTGTAAAAAAAAAAATGTACTATAGGCACTTAAGTGTTTTGTAATCCATATCTGACGCTATGACGCAGCAAAGATTTTAAACAACTAATATATAATCTATAATTTTTCGCATTTAAACGTTTAGATTTCCTTTTTGATGCCGACCAGTGTCCTAATATTGCCCAGGAGACTAATATCACTAAAGGTTATATTCAACTGAAAGAAATTCATTTCAAGTTATTATATGAAGGGTTAAAAATATTTTACAATATAACATAACACCACATTTAAAATATATTTGGGCGCTGTTTTGCAATACATCTATTCAAGCAGAGACGTGTATTTAGAATACCGCGCGGCACGAGCGACACGTTTAGTTTGGAGCAAAATTTGCGAAAAATCATGCCAAACACATGTGCAGCTTTATTCATCATTTATAAATTCTTCCGCTAGATGCTTCTAGCTAAAAATTAACACGCGAACTATGAATTATTTGTACATACTTACACACTTAGACCTACATAATTAATACATAATATATTAAATAAATACGTAATTTAAATTTATTTTGCAGAAATTATGGTTATGTATAGATTTTTATATTGTACGCAATCAAAGGCAGAAAAATAAAGATAATTTTCACCAATTAATTCCAAAATAACTACGTTAAAAATTTCTGAAAAATAAATCGTAAACGCAACATTTTGTTTGTTAATCAACATAATAAATCAAATACGATTTTTATGGTTCTATATTTAATTTTTCCAAATAATTGGACGATCGTTTCGGCAGTCTATGCCATTATCAACTGATGTCTAGACAGCCGAAACGATTTCCCAATTATTTGAAAAAATTAAATATAGAATCATAAAAATCGTGTTTGATTAATTGTGTTGATTAACAATGGCGTTCAATAAAATGAATACCGTCTGTATTCAAAACAAAAAAGAATAATATTTTGTATCATCTTTCATTGGGCAATGCAACGAGTTCATCGAGTCGTGGCTTTTTTTATGACAGCGGAAAACTTTCCGAGCAAAATTTATTTGCTCATTTGAAAGTTTCTCCCGGCTGCGCTATGCGACCTATTCTGGGGGCAGTAGGAGGCGAGGGAGATTGTCAGGGGGCCACTCACCTATAGACGAATATTTGCATTTTTACGACGAACCTTGGAATGAGACTTTTCCATTATATACTTGGGCCAGAGCATCACCAACGCGATGAAGGCGTGAATAAAAAATGCTTATTAAGAGTATTTTATAATAATTTAACGTGTTTACATTGTTTCATTTTTACATTGTACAAATTAATTCTGAGATATGTGTATATTTTCATTACTGCCTTACTAACTTAACTGCTCACGGGTACCATGTGCCTTCACGTTTTATACATATAATTATATTTAGAATCACGTTGATGAATATACTGTATGGAATTAATCTATAATTAATAATCTACAAATAGGAATAATTGTTTCCTCGCTGCTGCGTAAAAGCATAGATGCCGGAAGAAAACGGGATATTCGGAAGGAGGTTTGCACGCACCACAATCCAGTTCTTCAGACACCTCCAAGGTGGACTGGAAACTTATCACTCTCTTCGTCTAGAGCCCTTTAGAATGCACTGTATAAACGCGACCTCTCAATTGAATTCTATTCTTCGATTCAAGAATTACCGCACCGTTTCAAGGTCGCCTTTGGACTAGTGGCGGCGTGCCGGGTGAGGAGAGGGAGGGGATGGGGAAGGCACAGTACATTATTTTCGTTCAAGAATAATTAACAAATATATATATGTCCGTATACAAAAAATAATTAAACATTATAAAAGAAATGTGCGTTATAAATTATAGATGTCTATATTTCACTCTGAATTAGTTAAATAGTTTTAAGAGAAAATCATGTCACGAGCAATTAAACCTAAAATCTATAATATTTTTGTACCAATAGCTGCATTACTAATGAAGGAACTTTACAAATATTCCTACAGCCTTGTCTCATTAGCTAGACCCCATCCCATCTAATGAGACAGTATATTCACCAACACTAAATATTTGGCGTACATTAAAAATAGAGTAGAATATGAATATGTAACATGTATTCTAAAATGCTTACGTTTTTAGACAAATCAACAAAATTGTAAGAATTTATTTGTAAAAATATATGCAAAATATTGATGTGCATTAAAAAAGAATCCTGGGATAAGTAGCTGTGAAGATGTTTATTATTCATACAAATCTTGTTTCGAAATCTTAAAGCGCGCCCTTTTCAAAACTATTTCATCTCTTCGCATTTTTTCCCAAAATGTTGGTTTTTGATATTCATTTACATCAATAGTTATACACTAGGTTATACTTTTTTAAAACTATTACAAAGATATGATCTTTACACTAATGTGAAACAAATAAAGTGAATACTATTTGCCATAATTAAGACAATATAAGCATAATAAGAAAGATCGCGACCATTAAAATCAGTTTCCGTGTGCCACAAAATTGCGTTAATATGTAAAATTCTTGCATATACGAAATATATTATTATTAAATATATTGAAGCCAAGATTACGGAGACAAATCTGGACGTACAAATTAAAAAATGTTTATCTAATTAAACTAACTAATAGATAAGCCAATTGTCAGATTTGCCTTTTTAAAAACGCTTTAAATTTCTATAAACAGCCAATTTTTACCAATATACTGTATTTACTCACATTCACATGCTTTGAGGTATCAACTATTATTTAAATCTAAGTTTTGTATCAATAACGCAATTCTTTTTCAATTTTAAATTTAAATTCAATTTCTTATTATTTATATTTAGTTGTGAACCTTGATTCGACGCATGTGCATGTAAAACGAAAATATTTACGAAGGAATGACGTTATAATTTGTGATAAGCATCATCTAGTAGATTCTGCCAAAACGTTTTACGAACATGTTCTGAAAAATAAATTCACATTTTTTAAAAGGGTTTCATTCTCTTTGTGACGATATTAATTTAGATATAGATTTTCACGCAAATGAAGTTTGAATATTATATTAAATTAAAAAATTAAAATTATATATTTTTGTATGTTCATTTATTTGTGTACTGCGATATCGTGCGGCGTGATCACAGTCACAGTTTTCAATCACTGATATTATCGAATATCAATCACAATCACACCGGTGAGTCCAGAGTAGCATTTGTTCCCATCACTAATATCTCTACACATACAATTCACATACTTATAATGATTAGATACATACTCGTACGTATGTGTTCGAAAATGTAACACTTCGTTATTATTGTTCGAGCAATCAATTATAATCTAGGACGGATTCGATCACTCGAACACACCGCACCCCCTCCAGAATCCCAAATTCTGCGCGCAAACCCATCTACAAATTAATCCGACCCGCACCCCTCTATAGAAAACGATGATCGGTTTTCAAGACTACTCTCGCGCGCACACCCGGCGCACAGTCAGCCAAATTGCACGCCAAATAATAGTCCGCTTATGGATCGCAACCGTGGAGATGAATGTACAATTCCAGCTCTGGGTGTCAGAATCCCGCATACGCGACGTGGCGGGCAAGAATGGAATTTTGTAAAACGGCGTAATGTTGGTAGCGCGAGCGAGCTGCTTGCGGTTTTACATATTTGTATTCTTCGCATTTGTTTAAGCAGGCCGTGGTGTGGGCTGTCGTCTATCTCACATTCCAAACCTCGCCGTGATATTGGATTAAAATGTTTTTATTATTTAAAAAAAAAAAAATTGTGATCGCAAAATTATAAAATTTAATAATATTTGTGTGGAAAAGAATATCGTCACTAGAGACTCCAACTATTCGAATATCGAACAGTAATGACAACAGTATGAAATTAATTTTTCATATTTCAAATAAATCGTATTATACGTAAGTACATCAAAATTGAAAAAAAACGAGCTAATTTACCATAAACTGTTTAATTATTGTAGTTTTAAAAATAACAACGCATTGAACGTTTCGTATTTTAAATTTGTTTTTTTGTTGAAAATATGTACCCGCTCAGTAGCGGTTGACGTTGGCTTAACTGTTAAAAGTGTTATAAACAGTAAATCTAACGTTGCTGTTCTTTTTTTTGAAATCGTCTAAATATCAAAAATATTTTTTTAGATTATTTGAACAAACATTTGTAGTTTCTACGAGGGATTGCTTTAGGAGTGCTTTCTTAATTCAGTCTGCAATTCGAACAAGCAACAGGTATCACTTCTACGTCCGAATCAGAATCCTGAGAATTGTTTAATATTCCATCGTTAGAAATGAGTAGGAATACTATTCGAATAGCTGCACAAATATTCGAGTATCGAATAGTAGAAAAAATACGAATATATTCGAATATTCGGATTGGAATGTCTAATTGTTAAAATATTGTGAACTAGGTCTATTGTTATGTTTTGGAGATCTAAGAACCTTATTTATTTTCGTATTTAAATTCTAATTACAGTTTAAATAGTGGTATTTTTACTTACGCTTTAAGTTCATGAATTTGTTGTACATGGAAAGTAAATTAGATGGAAACGAAAAGGTAAGAAAAGATTTCGAAAGGACCAAAGATTTTACGATGATGATTTTAAAAACGATAATTTTTAAAGGAAAGTCATCACCTAGGCCGTGCCAGTGACGGATTTATAGAATCGCGCAAATCGAAATTGAGCCCTCGAATCACTGAGAAAAGGGAAGTAAAACCAGTAAGCGAAAAGAAAGAATTAAAAAATAAGGTCTACAAACACTGTTTCAACTCCAAAAATTCTAAAAGATTCAATTGTGCTCGGCTACCATGAGTATGTATCGGTTATCTATGTCGGGTCCCCAGATTGTTATTATTGATAGTTTAACCCCTCAAATATTATCTTTATATCTGTGTTGCTGTTCGCTTTTATATCCGGATAGCAGCGTATATCCACCCCAGAGCGGATCATAATCCGGTGCCAACAATGGTGTATGGAAAATACGTCTGGGACTAATACAAAAGAGGGAAAGAAAAAAAACACTACGCGAAAACCACGAAATGTTCAAAAATCAATTTGAGACAGAGTGAAGAATGAACAAATTGATTGTGTCACATTTTTTGTACGTGAACATAATTTTAAAAAGAGTCGCTTGGGTCAAATGGTTCGGTCAAATGAGATGACACGACAGGGTGAGGAGAGGGCGGTAACAAAAATATACGACGCGAATATCGAAGGCGGCAGGAATACCAGATAACGCAGATGTTAGACGATGCATGCATGAGAAGAATTGTGAACGATGCGCGAGTTGTACGAGTCGTGTGGCATTCTATACTCAAGGCACACCGCCATGGCAAGATTTTCATATTTTCCCCAGATATATTTGCATGATCAGAATCGGGCATTTCAAAATTGGTTTTCTTATTCAGTCGGAATTTGTGTACGTATATTTGTTCGTTGTACACGCGGTATGTCCAGACGCGGTCGCATGACGATAAATTATCCTGAAAATCTTGCTTCCTCAAAGCCACTCTGGATATGGATCACAATGATAGATGAAAAAAGTCACTTTGAGTGATTGGCCGAATGAACTCCTGACCCATCTTTCATCATCAGTGACAATCCGGTGTGAGAATGGCTCATTCTTTACATTGTTCGGAGAATTGATGAAATGGCCAAATCCACATTTTATTTATATATACGAGGGCTCTCTGAAAAATTTCCGACCTCAACATGAAGATGGAAGCACTCGTTAACAAATGTTGAGAAACATTTTGCACATGCTTTGATGAGTACTCACCAAAATTTGCTTAACCATCGTTTGAGTGAGTCGATGTGAGTATTTTTGAGAAAATTGAAAAAATCGAGTATCGAGCTGTCATTAAGTATTTGTTTTTGAAAGGCAATACGCCTACACAAATTACAGACGAGTTGGACGCTGTGTACGGGGACTCTGCACCATCATTTACCATGGTGAAAGATTGGGCAGCTGAATTTAAACGTGGCCGTTACCAGCTTGGGTGACGATGAACGTTCGGGACGGCCAAAAACTGCAACCACTGATGATAACATCGCTCAAGTTCACCAAATGGTGCTGGACGACCGTCGAATTAAGGTTAGAGAGATAGCAGAGGCTATGAACATGTCCAAAAAACGTGTTTGTCACATATTGAATCAAGATTTAGGCATGAGAAAGCTGGCCGCACGTTGGGTGCCGCGTTTGCTCACTCCGGACCAAAAACGTGTTCGAATGATTTCCAACGCTCTGTTGGCGCAGTTTAGGCGCAATAAATCAGAGTTTTGGCGCCGATTAATTACTAGAGATGAAACATGGATACACCATAATACTCCAGAAACAAAAACACAGTCAAAACAGTGGACTGCGAAGGGAGAATTGCCTCCAAAAAAGGCAAAGGCTGTTCCTTCGGCTGGGAAAGTAATGGCGACTGTTTTCTGGGATAGCCATGGAGTTGTTTTAATCGATTATCTTGAAAAAGGAAAAACCATTACAGGAGCATACTATGCATCATTACTTGACAGGCTGAAGGCAGAAATTGCGGAATAACGGCCACATTTGCAGGGAAAAAAAATTGTTTCACCAAGACAATGCGCCGTCTCACACCTCAGCGGTTGCCCCGGCGAAAATCTACGAATTACGGTTTGAATTGCTTGACCACCCTCCTTACTCACCAGATCTAGCCCCAAGAGACTTTTTTTGTTCCCTAAGCTAAAAGTTGCACTCGGTAGACAGAGATTTTCGTCAAATGAGGAGATCATCACCTTCGTAAATAACTCATTTGCAGAGAAAGTATTATTTAGACGGGTTAAAGGGATGAGAGGATCGCTGGGAGAAGTGTATATGGTAGACTTACAAAGGAGATTATATAGAAAATAAAAATAAATTTGAAGAAAAAATATCTAGTTTCTTTGTTAGGTTGGAAACTTTTCAAAAAAACATTGTGTTTTATTTCCTAGTTATTCAAAAATAACATCGGCTTGGAACATAATATTCACCCGTTATGAATACTGTTAAATAATTATGAGACCTGCCAAAGCAGCAAGGTTTATAACCCCTGCGAGAGCCGTGCGAGGGGGGTAGTTAAAGTTTACTTGTATATTTGTCACGTGTTTATATAATATAAATTCAAAATGGCGACCAGTAATGCGAAATGAGCGCACGTCGAGTGAAACTGAAGTGCGTTCACATCAAGTGTCACTTTGGGTTACAGCGGCCGGGGGTTGTGGTCCTGGTCGCACATTCCTGAAGCTTCCAGGGTTGCCGATGTAGGGTGCTTTAAATGTGAAACGTCTTCACTCGCGCACATCCCTAATTTTAGAAAAGTGGCAGCATTGATGTCGGCGAGATGGAAATAACTGCGTTAATACAAACTCGACTACGACAGCGTGTGCGTGTGTACTGACTAGCCGGGCCATCTCATTATGTTTCATAGATCATTGGTGGGAAAAATTATCGAATTCAACGATCATGTGCAGCCTTTTAATGATGCAAGAATTTATTTTTCAGACTTAAAAATTTTTGTGGGATTTTAGGTAGCACATATTTTATCGTATATTCCTGAAATTGTGGGCTGTTTGATAATACTATTTGTCAATGTAACTGTAAAACCATTATATTGTGTTTTTCGAATTGGTAACACTTTTTTCATTTATGTTCAGTTTGGTTTGCCATTTCACCATGAATAGACTTAAGCCAAAACAACGCTAGCAAATTGTGCAAATTTATTTCGTAAATCATGGTTCAATCTGATCAATTTCCTAATATTTAAATAAATACTTATTATTTTATTAAAGAGAACACATTATTATTGTAATTATTCAGAACATAGGTATTAAATATATTAATTAGAAAGATATACATATAAAATTAATTTTATCAAAAATATTTTTACTTCTAACGGGATTCGAACCTGGATCTATTTCCAATCCGGGGAAGGTGCATTAACCAACTAGACAGTACTTTTGACGACAAATTTTCGAACCCATAAGTTACACTTTTCAAATTAATACCTCTATCGTTCCATTATTTGAAAGCCATCTACTTTGTTTTTACGGAATCTCAAATACCTTTGAGTAATCCGATAGCAGACGCCAGAAATAACAATTCATTTTTATTAAATTTTGGACGCATTGATACAACTTATATATTATTAACGAGAACACATTCTTACTGTGAAGTTGTAATTATTCAGAACATAGGTCTATGATATTTTAAATACTAAATAAATGTAGTAATTAGAAAGATATACATATAAAATCTTTTTTTTTCGAAAAATATTGTTGTTGCTACCGGGATTCAAACCTGGATCACTTTCCAATCCGGGGAAGGTGCATTAACCTATGTTCTGAATAATTACAACTTCACAATAAGAATGTGTTCTGTTTAATAATACATTTACGTACTATTATTGAATATATAAAAGAGAAAACATTTAACTAATCTTAACCTTACTTTAAAAACACGTTCGGCGACTCACAGACCTGGCCGTTTAATCAAGCATTATACAGCCATAATGACACTACTTCCTAGAAGTCCTAGGTACCAGAATGCCACAGAAATAGACGGAATTATTATGGAACGGTACAAAGTCTTGATTCTTTAAAAATTAAGTAACCTGCATGTCAATAAACGATATTGAATCGTTAAAAAAAATATAAAGCTAATATTATAGAAATTGTATAAGCCAAAACATTTTAATTAAATACATTAAACGTATAACGAAGAGGTTATGTATGACAAACAAAATAAATTGTAATTAACAATGTCGGTTCATTTTGAAACGATTAAAGAACAATTAAGAATGGTAATAAAGTGTATCGAGAAAGATCTACGATACGATGAAAGTAATGGGCATCAAATGCAAAGAAGAAGAGAAATCCGAATACTGGAGAATGACATAACTAATGAGAAGATGTTAAGGAGTAAGAGGAATTAATTAATCAAGTTTGGCATTCCACACACTTGTCATTTTGCCTAAAGCCACGCCCGCAACGTTGTAACATTAACTTAATAAATAAAATTATATTTTATATACAGGGTGTAACAGACCTAGTCCAGAATATGTTATAGGTGGATAACTGAATAAATTACTAGGCGAAAATGTTCAAGGAGTATGTACATATTCTGCCCCATTACGGAAAATCAACGTTGCGAAATTGATCCATTATTATTCTGTATTTGCTTCAGGCCCTAAATCATCTAACGAAAAGGGGTACGATTTAAATAAATACTTTGTTCTATAAAACGAATTATTTGTGCATTACAATAATAAAAAATGAACATTAAATAAATATATCTTTATAAATAAAATAATAATAATAATTTATAGATAAAACACTTTATTTAAACCACTATTTATTGATTTACATATTTGGCTTCATCTGAAGTGGTTCCTTAGTGGCAAGCGTTTTGATGACGTTGGTGAACTCAAAGAGACAGAGTACAGACATGGTTTTCATCCCAGGCGGCGTCGTTCTATGATGAAGGTATACAAAAATTGGTGCCCCATTATAACGAGTGCCTTAATAATAGTGGCGACTATGTTGAGAAGTAGTTTAAGGTGTGTAGCGTCCGAATAAAATAAAGTGTTGTAAAAATTGTGTTATATTTCTTTAAAAAGAAATTCCGGTACTTAAAAAACGCACCTCGTATAAAACGTCTAGACCATATATATATTCACATATACAAAAATTGAAAACAAAAACTATAATTTTTGCCTAGACCATATTACATAATGGTATAAACCAATTAATAATCTTGATAAAACCCCATACATTAAATACAAAAAAAAATACTGTACATTTCTCCATAAGTTAAATAATATATGTGATAACTAGATTCAAAACACTTCATTAATAAAATAAACAATATTAAATGAGATGATATTTACGTAATCTACAATGCAATTCAGTAAACAATATAAAATAAAATAAATAATACAAGAAAACATACAAAAATGTTCAATAAAATTCATAAAAAAATGGATAACCGATAATGAGTATACGAGATAAAATGTTTAAACAAACAATAAAACTACTATTTAATATTAACCTAATAAATAGATATAAATTTAAAAAAACCTTTAGTATCAAAACTAAATACACAATAAAATGTAATTAATATTTAATTAAAATATATAAATAACGTATTGACAATTTATTTATACTGTGTGATTATGAATGATGCACGTGAGATCATGATTGCGAGATTAGAAGGAATAGGTCATCGGATCCCGCGGAACGATGATCTATTAAGAAATTAAAGGAATCTCAGACATTTCCGGGGATTTTTAAGGCGTGGGTCTTCCGCTGGGGGTTGCTGGGATGGACGAAGTCGGGAAGAGCAGTGGCTAGAGAGAACTAACGGAACATTCTACTGGCTCTCCCTCGCACCTCTTGCGACCTGCACAGGATGAATTTCTGCCGGACTGTGACCGAGTTCTGCGACTGCAACACATAAATGTGATGTCCACCCTCCCCATTTGGGATGTATGATTTCTATAGCTTCTCTCTGGCTGCCTTCTGAATTCAATTTGATAACGAGTTTCACGTCAAATTGTACGGCTCTGGTACGATGATACCAGAGCCAACCTATGATGGTATTAAGATGTTAATAACTGAATGTAATAAAAAGAAGTAATATTGACGAATCGAAACGATTCAGGATAGAGTGTATTTTTATTATTTATTTATTTATTCTAAAGTTCTCAATTAATCAATCTATATTTTTCTCTGTGCTGTTAGATTTTGCTGATGTTTAGTATAAATGCCTAAGCCACCCCCATAATTCAAGATCATTCTTACTTAGGGGTGCATAGTACGCTTAAAAAATTGTTATAAAATTGTGTTTCGTGTATGGAAATAAACATTATCTAGGTACGAGTATTATCTAGTTCTTCCATGAGACAAACATTAAGCGCCGTCGAAATCATTTCTAAAAACAATCCACTTTTAATGCACGCACTCGTTAGGAAAGATAAATCTTTTTAATCTGAATGTAGTCGGAAAAAAAACACAGCATCAAATGAATTAAGTAAGAGGAAGAGGCAATTAGAATAATTAAAAGGAAACTCCTCTGAATTTCCCGCCTAGGAATGGTCGCCTTTAAGCTTTAAAAAAAGTCATAAAAAGCGAGACGGACTGAAAATATTTTACAGTAAAACGAATCGTAAACGGATGTTATTATTTACTTTCATGGGTAAATATTGTCAACACAAAATAAAATTTTCCAATATTATAATTACAATAATATATTAGTATTACTATTATATTCCAAAAGATACGGAGGCATTTTATTATATGTAATTATGTATTTACATTATCCTTTAATGGATACGGTGACAACTCCACAAGATAACAACAGCCTGTCTCACAAATGACTATTGATTACTATAATTTACATTACGGTTAAGCTGGTGATTAAATATACGAAAATGGTAAATAAAAGTATTTCATATTTGAGACATAAATTTCAACCATTTAAAGTTTAATAGATAAAATTTTGACGATAAATATTTTTGTTAGATATCATAATTTTGATGTAGACATTTTTTTATTTATTTTATATTATACAGAGCATTAACAATTTAATTATACAACAGATATGTTAGAATAAATGAGGTATATAAAAAATATGGTCGTTAAACATTTTAAAAGTGCTCATCGCATGCGTTGGTCCTGCGGCCTATACTCCTATACGCAGCCCCCATCTGGGGCCACGCGGCTCCCACAAACATGAAAAAACTGAAAACCTTCCAGAATATGTGCATTCGGCTATCACTGGATGCACCCAAATGGGTAAGGCTTACTCAACTTCATCAAGAATCGGCCATTCTCCCCGTAATGGAGTGCATCACACAAATCTCCAAACGTTTCTACGATGGACTCGAGAAGCACCCAAATCCGACCATCAATTCGTTAGCTAAACACGACTTGAACGTACCGTCGCGATATAAACGTCCAAATTCCGTCCTCCCAGAGGATTAATCTCACAGCGCCAGCTAGCAGTTTCCTGCAACCTGATCAATAAAGCAGCTTGTTACTAAATGTTATAATTCTAATAATAAAATTTCTCAGGCCTCAAAGGCATACTACCGATGGTGGGGCAAGGGGTTCGTTGAACCCGGTACCCCGTAAGACATGCGAACAATGACAATCAGGCCTATTCTCAAAATTGCAATATTGAAATGAAGGTGATTGTTACACCAACCCTCAAAAATAGTGTTATATTTGAATGAGAGAGAGGGAGAGAGAGTGAGGGAGTGAGGGAGATAAACGTACCATAATCTGTCAAAACTATCTGTCTATTTTTGAGGGTTGGTGTAACAATCACCTTCATTTCAATATTGGAATTTTGAGAATAGGCCTGAATGACATCGCATGCGTTTACAATAATTAAGACGTAAATATTAAACGATTATACAAAATTATTGCCACAGTAAACGCCTATACAGGTAAATATTATGTTCCAGGCCGAAGTTGTTTTTGAATAACTAGGAAATGAATCACATTTTTTAAATTTGATTATTATTTATCGATTATTTGGTTCATTACAATTATGTATGGGAATATGACATCGGTCAGATGGCCGCCTCTGGCATCGGCACAAATGCGTGCTTTCTTAACCATATTTTTCATAACATTCTTGCACACTTCGCGTGTTAATACAGTAATTGAACGTACATATGCAGAAAAGATCCAATTCACTTTGAATCTTTTTAGAATTTATTTAAAAAATCGATTGCGAATATATATCTCATTTATGTGTACGCAAAAAATATCCAGTCTGTAAAAAAATTCCCTCGGTAGTTATCTCGTTCTTAAATAATGGCATATTTCAAAACTTGTTTTTTACATTTTGCAGAAAGAGTCTAGTAATAATTGGTCTTGATTCTATTTGAAAATATTTCTTGACAACGAATCATCGCTATGTCCATTTTTGTTAAGGGAATTGGATGACTTTTCGAGCTGTAAAACGGTTGGCAACAGCGCGGCGGCTATTTGCTGATGTTTATTTATTTATTTTTTATTTATTTAATTTAGCGAAAATACAATGGCAAAATGAATTTAATTTTTAAATAGATGGTTACATGCATACATATGGTTACATACATACATGGTTTTTCTTTCGCTTACCTCTCCAAAAAAGAAACCAGCTCTTGTGCTTGGAGAGGGAGTTACACTAAATAATTTTATATAATACCTTACATATTCTATTCATTGTCCATTTGTGTGCTTCTGAAGTATTCTGTAATATTGTTTATTGTCCAATTATGTGTTTTTGAAGTGTTCATTTAGTTTCTTTTTAAACTCTTTTATATCCTTTATTTCTTTAATTTGTGTAGGGGGGCTATTGAATTTTTTTATCCCTAAATATATATAGAATTTTGCTGATAGTGTTTGGTGTTACATTTAGGGATTTTAAAGTTATTTTTAAACCTTAATGATGTGCTTGTTTCAAATTTTCTAGTGTTATTTTCTTTAATTAATTGATTAATTGAGGTCTGAGGTTTATATATATATATATATATAAGCACGGTGATAGTGTTACAAATAATTACTAAATATCATTAAAAAATGGAAGGAAGATCTAGGCAAATTGTAAACATGGCCTTAAAGAAAATAGTAATCGACGGATAACCAGTATCAAAACGAAGACAGCTGTTCTTCATTTTTCGATTATTTTAATAACAATTTTGAATAAGTGATGAATAATACTTATTTTATAATTGTTACTTATTATTTAGACCTTTGAACTAATATTTATAAATAATTAAGTAGTGTAGGATTCAAATTACTTTCATGGATGTTTTGTTGTACATACATGTTTTGTATTAAAGTCATCACTGAAAAACTATTCTGACAATAATAAGTAATTATGTATTGTGATATCCAAATTTCTCATCAATAATGTCAGTCAAAATTGATATATTAATTATTGCAGAACACCCACCAATCTCACCATGAAAATCTTTGGATTCTACAAGTCTAAATACAAGTCTAAATACTTACGCTACCCCGATTTATGCGAACTCAGAGTTACGCGGTTCGTTTGGCGACACTGCCGCCCGTTATATTCAGTGTTTCTCTTACTGTGATTGCTAGAAACTGATATCGCTCATGTGGTAGAGGAAGTTGTTAATCTTGGCAGGCAATTAGATTTGGAAGTCAATGCTAACGATGTCAACGAGCTGTCGGATTCACTTAGTCAGGAGCTAACAATCGATGAGCTCATAGAGATGCGTAAGCAAAACGACAATGAAGACACTTCAGACCCAATTCCACCAGAAAAGCACATGACAATTGCAAGCTTGACAGAAGGTCTCACCTCAGTGAAAAATGGCTTAAAAATTTTAGAAAACATAGACTCCAACGAAGAACGCGTTATAACTACAATGCAAGGAATAAAAAAATTATTATCGTAGCAACGATGAAAACCTGTGTGAAAAAAAGAAGGCATTGTGTCGTCAGACGAATTTGTTAGATTTTATGAAGCCATCGACATCGAAATGACTTTTTTACGTAAATCGTTTATTTTTTTTAATATTTTGTATTAATGTGTATAAAGAACTGCAATTTTATTAAATATTTTTCTTCTAAACTAGTGCTTTTTTCAATTAAACAAAATTGTATGTATTTATATGCAAAGTTGTACCCCGACTTACGCGAATTCGAGTTAAGCGATTTTCGTCGGTCCCACCTATCGCGTAACTTCGGGGTATTTTAACATTGAATGAAGATTGTTGGCTATCTGGTGAAGATGAAAAAAATACACCATCTACAAAAAGTTTGTGTCCCAGTTGTATGTTAATAAAATTTCGCTTATAAAGTGTTACCAATTATGCTTATTTTTTGTCCAGATTTAGAGTAGCATTCTTTCTTATCACTAGATTACAGTACTATTTACTCTTTTTGGCACAAAAAATAAAGTATAATATGAAGCGCGTTGCAAACTTGAAAGCGAAACAGTTGTTTACGCGACAAATCTCATTCGGAAGAAAATCAATAAACCCATTCGGTCTCGAGTAAACAAATAAATCAAACTTTTTATTTGGGCATTCAAAATGTTAGTCTGGCAGGCTAGCAAGATTCCTGTCATGTTCCTCGATATTTACCCTACTTAATTCGATGAAGTGTAAATTGTGAGATTTATTTATGCGCTCCGTAACACACCATTTTTTTGATGTGTATATCACTGTATAATATAGTCAACTGATGGTGAATCATTCATCTGCATACTCAGGAACGACGATAAGGCTATTATATTTTCCGACTCGGAAGCAGCTCTTGAATCCCTCTCTGCTAATATAAAAGTTTGGCCAGACAATGAGTGTGGCCGACGAAAGTCGCCGCTCACCAAAAAAGGGTGTGGAGGGATGGGTTAGATAAAAAAAAAATTATCTACATTTTTCGTTCTACAATTTATTGAGACAGACTTTACGGAAGCCAAGCCCGTTGTGAATAATTTGATGGACAGAACCATGACGGATGTTCAAATACGACACTACTACCTCACCGATGGTAACTCGCCTATTCCCTCGAACCATCTCTCGAACGTGCTGAATCATGTCGTCCGCGGTGGAGGTCGACAGGTGTTCTGTTCCACTTCGTGCGTCATACTCGTCCGGCCACTTTTAAACTTCTCGATCCACAAAAAAAAAACACTTTTATTTGGCAAATGCAAATGCAAGGCAAATGACGCGATCGGGATCAAATTTCGCACACGTGACCGCAGTCGTACCAACTCTAAGCACGCATGCGAAGAAATCAGTATGACAATCTTGAAGGTGTAGTAGTAAAGTGTCTATGACGAAAGTGTAGATAATTTTTGAGTCGCCCTCGTTTGTACATGGAAAAGTAAAGTAGTAAGTTAGTGAAGTATATAGATAATGTGAGTGTTTTGCACTTAAGTACTATCAATAAGTCATTAGAAGTAATATTAGCGGTGCAGTATGTTTTTCTGGCTCAAAAAAACTATTCAAAAATTCTATTAAATAAATAACAATATAAATCTACCAGGCAGACAGGGATGTTTACCATTATATTATTGAATAATCAAGCGAAACGTGAAATCACCATTTACAAATATCTTAAGCTACTTATCAATACTGGCTTGTTACAAAGTTCAACATGGGTAACTATTTTTATTAAATTTGATTTAATGTTACTTACAATGGCGCCGTTTCTCCGCGGGGTAGGCAGAAAGAATAGAGTGCCTAACTCTTCTGTTCTGACACACAATTCTCGCCTCATCCACATTCATACATCTTCTCATACAAGATTGACGACTATTGAGGCTTCTAACAAGACCATCCTCCAGTATCTGGTTTACCTGGTCGTGCCAAGTCTACCGCGGACGTCCTCTACTTCTGGTGCCATCAACACTTGCGTCATATATTTTTCTTACCATTCTCTCCTCATTCATCCGTTCCATATGACCAAACCACCTAAGTGATCCTTTCTTAATCTTACTCACTATACTAAGATCAACTTTACATTCTTTCCTTATTTCTTCATTCTTTACTCTGTCATAAACGGATCTGCCACATATACGCCTAAGGGATCTCATCTCCACTGCATTCAGTCTACTTTAGTTCACATCCATATATCAGTGTCGGTACCAAGACTCCATTGTGAACCGCTAGTCTTGCCTCAGTTGACAAATTCCCATTAGCTGATTATATTATAAGAATATATATTTTAAATAATAAAGCATATCAAATATTTTAATGAATGCTTTAAATTCTATTGCATACCATCGGTATGACTATTTTGCACCACAGTCCACTCACTAGAGGAGTAGCTAATATGGCTGAGCAGTGGCTTAGCACAGTAGCGATAATCGACGTTTACAAAATTCTTTTTTTTATACAAAAAGATTTTGAAAGCGCCTAGGATCGATAAGATAGGATAAACCTTTATTTTCATACATATTTTTTACATCAAAGATGAACAATACACACTAATATAAATACACTTATTACAACTACATTCCTATTAAGTTTCTGATAGATACAGCCTTGTCCTGGCTACTTTGCTAGACTACCGTCTGTGTAAGAGTAGCCAGATTTTTTCGTGCTGTTAACGTGTTATTAAATTGATAGAGATAAATAAAAAGTATTATAAATACGTTGCAAATCTAGACCAGTAAGTTAGACCTATTTTCATAGTACAAGCGTTTAGCTTAGTTTGAAAATAGTAAGAATATTGATGTGACATATATTCCGTGTACACATTTCTATTTAATATATATATGTGTTGAATATAGTTATTTTGAATTTAGGAATGTTAGACAGCGTTACTTCCGACTGATCTTGACCCAATTGGATCATACATTGAGTCCATATATGAGTTATTTTTTATAAGTGAACAATTTCTAATTAGTGTTAAGTGTGTTGTTCAGTTTCAGATTTAAAACATATAGAAACTTTGCTTAGATGACTTGTTGCTCTCGAACGGTTGTATGTGTGATGGACACCATTCAGGCCTAATGCTCAAAAATGCAATATATGAAATGAAAGGTGTGTTTATACCAAACCCTCAAAATAGTGTTATAAATTTGAAAGAGAGAGAGGGAGAGAGAGTAGGAGATAAACCGTTACCATAATCAGTCAAAACCCTAATTCCCCCCTGTCTATTTTTGAGGGTTGGTGTAACAATCACCTTCATTTCAATATTGCAATTTTGAGAATAGGCCTGATTGTCTTGTGTCGTGTTGTGTTATTGCTGGGTGAGTATTATTATGTGAATGGAAATATTGAACAAGTCTCAACTTATATAAATCTGTTTTTAAGGAGAACACATTTTTATTATGAAGTTGCAACTATTCAGAACATAGGTCTCTGATATTTTTAATACAAATTAAATGTATAATATAAATTAGAAAGATATAAAATCAATTTAGCGAAAAAATATTTTTGTTGCCACCGGGATTCAAACCTGGATCTATCGGATTTTACTCAAAGATGTTAGAGATTCCGTAAATATAAAAAAGATGGCTTTCAAATAATGGAACGATAGATGTATCAATTTGAAAGTGCAACATATAAGGTAACAACAAAAATATTTTTTTGATAAATTGATTTTATATGTACATCATTCTAATTTATACATTTAATTTGTCTTACATCTAGAACCTTACTTAGTACTCTTTAAAAATGAGATCAGATTGATACCTAAAAAGTCGACCATTTATAACCCTAAGAATTGCCTTTTGTGCTCTTTTAGCCAACTCCAATACTGTTTTTGCAATCCATTGAAATAAAACACAAGGTAAAAAAATAGTATATGAAATTGTTACATTTCACTTAGGGATCCAATGAATAAACATATTCTATATTCAAAATTTTGACAAATTTTCCTTAACCCTTCCCAAACCATGCAGTAACACGGGTCTACCGTCATAATTAAACCTGTAATATTTCGGTTCATTATTCATTCATTATTCATTCATAATTCATATTTTAGATAGTCCTAAAGAAAATATTAGCGCTCAGGAATGACTAATGAAAAACCAATTATGGAAAGGGAATCGTACAAAAACAATTATTTTTTCCATTCAATCCGTTGTAAAATTAATACGTTGGTAAAAATACAATTTGTGATATGAAAGACAGAGATCACACACTATTTTCACAGTGAAAAGAACAACAAACATACAAATATAATTATCTCTTTCTTACTAATTAATTGAAGAGAAATAAGAAGGAAGAACACATTGTATAGGATTTAATGAATGCTCTAAATTATGTTATTAATCATTTTTTCAAAATTGAATGATCAATATTTAGAGTAAAATCGTGCCATTAAAGTCATTTAACCTAATAAAAACATTTTTTCTAACAGTTATTTACGGTAACACGAGTTGACAGCACGGCTGCGTTCGGGTATTTTATATCATGGTATGGTAAAGGTTAAATTCGCTTGTTTTGTTAAAAATATAAAAAAATTCTTTCGAAACATTCTTTCGATTTGAAAATATTATATATATATTGTATTGAAAAATTAATGATGAAAATATATACAATATATTTAATACATACAGTACGCGAGACGATTAAAACAATATGAATGTGTCATTCATTACCTGTCACCGGATATTTAGGCAGCGGCACGGTGGGGAATAGATTGGTTCAAACCAGACGAGCTGTGTCGATCGTATTGGGCCGCGTCAGTCACCAGTCACCAGTCACCACTCCCCGGGTGGCGACTGAAGCGTGACATGTGACTGATAGATCAATTACGTCCAAATTTGTCCAAGACACCCTTTTGTCACAAGAGATTATCGAATGGCTCCTCTTATTCGACTAGACTCCGAGTGTACATTAAACGAGCACGTTATATACGTCGTTGTCGTTCCGCCTTCGGTTTCGGTAGAGTTTCAAAATTATTCACTACACATTGAATGATTGACTTGCCCGGCACGCGATGAACACCAAAAAAATCTCGCAACTTTTTTTCTCGTATTCACAATTGAATTGAACGATTATTTAGATAAAATGTTTTATCTAAGTTCAACACGTTGTTAAGGCGTTAGACGCTCCATAATAAATTGTAATCGACAACTCTCCACGAATACCAAATGCGAACTGACAAATGTCCGCCAAACAAAATCGGCCTAGAACGACAAATAATAATGACAATGCTGTAACCATTATTGGTGGATCGCTATTGTCACATGTTGGAAAACTTCATGGTGGCCGAATTAGGTCAATTGAGCCTGTAACACGTGCGGTTTCAATAGGACGGTGCCACCTCACACGCAGCCCGAGATACGCTTGAAACTTTGCGAGAAATTTTTCCCGGCCGCATAATGTCGAAAAGTGGTGATATCGACTGGCTTCCTCGATCACCTGATTTGACGGCTCCCGACTATTTTATGTGAGGTTACATGAAAGCAAAGATCTACGACAATAAGCTAACAATAATTCCGATGCTACAGGACAATATTCGAAATGAAATTGCTGAAATAACACGCGAAGTGTGCGAGAATGTTATGAAAAATATGGTTAAAAGAGCGCACATTTATGCCGCTGCCAGAGGCGGCCATCTAGCCGATGTCATATTTCATACATAATTGTAATAAACCAATTAAAACCAAATTTAAAATTTGCGCTTCGTTTCCTAGCATAATATTCACCTGTACATACATATGAATATATATTTAATTTCTAAACGTACTGCATTTTGTATAACATTCCCGGGAAAGAATTGAAAATTAAAATTCAAAGTTGAAAAGCAAACAACACTGCAACACAAGCAAACAGTCTGCTCGCTGGTAGTGTGACCATGGGAAGCTTCCCCACGAAGGAGCCAGGAGTTAGCGGTTCTCGGCGGATTGATGCGGAGTTGTCCCGGTGCGTGCAGCACATCTAAAGCTTCGTCCGCACTGCTGGGGTGCGATATTTATATATTCCAACCTTAAGTACGAAGTCGTCAACGTCAATACACGGGCGGTAATGTTCCCTAATTATCCCCGATAGGCGTAAAATCTGGTAGGTTGAGTAGAAAAAATAGGGTAAAAATAAATTTAATATCGAAATGCCTATACGATATGTGGCTGTCGTCAGCAAAATATAATAGATGTAATATTATTGATTTCAAATTCATCGATTGGTAAAATGTTATGGATATGTTTGTTCTTCTTACAGGCAGCAATTATAAATATAATAAACAAAATAACAATAAATAATAAAAACTAAAAAAAAAAAAAAAGCGAAAAAATTCCTGCTTTACGTTATCATGCATTTCAATTTGTTTTATAATTACTGAGAACCATTTGTTTCAAAACAAGATATATTGTTTTATAGATTTTTTGTAAATTTCATTAACAATTTCTAAATTGAAATCCTTTATTTGTAACTAAGCTTATTTTTTTGTAAATATAGTACAATTTTGATTATAAAACCCTTGGACCGATGCATGTCGGCTCTGGAAAATTCGAGAAAAATACCCTGATCCGATATAACAGCTTTTTAGAAAGTCAGATTTAAAACCTAAAATCTACTATGTTTTAATCCAGGAAATAAATAATAAAACGGTAAAATAAAAAAACAATAATACTATTAATAAAATGGCAAAATAAAGAACAAATTATTTATTATTTTCATTTGTTAACTTTGTTTTATTAACCACTTATTGAGTTTAAATACATCTACCGGTTTCGAAAAATACCATTTTCTTTTTCAGGATGTCAATACTAATCAAAATATGTTATTGTTTCTTTACCAGATTCAATTTTTAAAACACAACAATTATTTAAAAAATAAATTTAGTACCAAACTCAAATTGTTACTTAATACAAATTTACTCGAATAATTTTTAGGAAAATATTTTAGAATGGGAATTGTAGTTAAATTTAGTTGGTTGTTTATATTATTTTGATTAGTTTTACATGCTTTATTTATCTCCAACGATTCCAAATTATTTAATTTATGACCAACACCGTTTACATGCAAAATTGACAATCCCAATTTAAATTTAAAACAAAGTTAACAGATAAAAATAATGAATTTTAACCACAAAGTTAATTTTGCTAATTTCAAAAGAACAAATTATTTAAAATATGAATTAAATATATTAATTAGAAAGATATACATATAAAATCAATTTTATCGAAAATATTGTTGTTGCGCCATCGGGATTCGAACCTGGATCTCTTTCCAAACCAGGTTCGAATCCCGATAAAATTGATTTTATATGTATATCTTTCTAATTAATATATTTAATTAATATTTAAAATATCACAGACCGTCTGTTCTGAATAATTACAACTTCACAATAAGAATGTATTCTCCTAACAAATTATTTAATTTTCTTACTCTTATTTTATAATTTAATTATTAATCACACAATTGTTGTACTTATGAATTAGGATTTATTTACAAACAATAAAAAGTAATTTATGTAAATATTAGTTGAAAATTGGTTTACATTTATATTTTAACAAAATGTCTAATAAAATTTGTTTTTTTTTTTTTTCAATTTTTGTAGCATTTTTAAATATGTTAGGAATAAAAATACTGTTCAAAATAATACAACAAAATTACAATACACCTTTTTTAATAAAAAGGTTACGTCAATTAGACAAATCACTTAAAAAAATCTGATATTTTTTATGGTTATTAACAATTCAAAGGGTACGAAAAGGTCAAATAACCATCCAATATTACTAATGAATGAATTATATGTTTTTTTTACTCCTGTGCGAGTACCGAGTTTTAAAATAAAAACGTTTATGACGATTATATATTATATAATATCAATGCATACGAGAATATTAAAAATGGATCAGTTTAATGAACATCATTGATTGATTTGGCAGTTACTTCATAATGCAACATTTGAACATGAAAAATATATCATTTTTATATTGACTTTGTACTACACACACACAATTTTTAAGTTAACATCACTACTAGTTTCGGGAAGAGCAGTCCATCTCAACTACAGGTGTAAATTGAACAAAATTAAATAGAATTGGCTACGGGGGCCGTAAAGGTCGGAGTGGCTTTATTGTATCTTGGAAACGTCGATAATAGCGATCTTTAATTCGCGAATTAAAGAACATCGACGCTGTCTGAAAAATAATAATTTTTTCCGAATTCGCTAACCATATTTTTGAAACTAACCATTCTTTCGACAGCCACGATCTAAAATTATTGCACTCGGTACCATATAGGGGAATAATAATTAATAATCTTGAAATGATAGAAATCCAGAAAAAATTTTATTCGGTAAAAACATTAATGAATAATATCACATCTTCAAATACGTTACCGCTATTATCGATGTTTCTAAGAAATAATAAAGCCACTCCCGCCCTTACGGCCCCCATAGCCAACTGTATTTAATTTATTTCAATTTACACCTATATATGGGTAAAGACAGCTCTTCCCGAAACTAATTGTGTGTGTGTAGTATAAAGTCAATATAAAAATTATCAATTTAATGAATATTATGTAAGTAAACTATGATTTATAATACCTAATATATTTTTAAAGAGCTATATATTCAACAATATCGCCAAAATACTAAATTGTATAATATACGAAAAATATAATTTACGCTACACTTACTTCCACGAATACCTACGATTTATTCGAGCGTAAACGTGCTACACGTCTGGTGTACTGCAGCGGTAAACCACTAACAAGACGTAGCTCGAGTCTAGCGAAAATGGCCCTTATGACAATGCGCTCGTATGGAATCACAGGTTATGTTCACGTGTCGAGAAATAAATGTTGGAAACAAAAGCGATAAAAATTCACCCACAAGATGTCATAAAAATCTGTCGCATATAAAAAAAACGAACAAAATTATAATATAGTACGCACATGTAATGTAAAATGTAAAGGATTTTATAAATCGTAAGCCTCATACAATGCTTAAATACACTTTGGATAGATCTAAATTATGAATTGTTAAAAAAATTATTAATTCTAATAATGAATCATTATATTAAGGGCTGCTCTCATGTTTCCAGTTTGAAATTCGAAAAATTCTACGCGAATTACATATGCTTTCAAGATGAGGCTAATATTTAAATAGCAATATTTAAATATGTCCAAGAACACACAAACACCAACAAAGGCACTGTTATTCAACAAATAATAGATATCTTATAGAGACAAAGCTATTTTTCATTATATTAAATGAAAAGATATGTAAGTATAGGTAATTACGGAGCTAATGACCTGTCTTCAGCAAAATAATTAACATTAACACAAAACTTTTAAAATCCAAACAATACTACATCCTTAGGAGAATCACAAACTCACCCTGGTTTGTCAGAAACACAATCATTCACAGAGACTCAAACATACCTTCAATCAAGCAACACATACACGATATATCATCTAAATAATATTCTAAATTAATTTCCATCTCAAACCCTTCCATAAACTCCCTCGGCCTGTATGATCCCCATTATCTTCGTCCCATTTCACTTATTTACCCTGTTCTCGACTGTATTGAACATAATTTATAAAAAGTTTTAAAAATATTCACTAAAAATATTAAAAATACAAAATCAAACAAACAAAAAAAAGAAATAACAAAATATTATATAAAAAACTTTACCCATTTTTGCAACTACCATATCCATATTCCCCGTCGAGAGGGTCCCCACAAAAAAAATCTTACGCCATTGTTGTCACCTCGTATGTCGGAGACACGAGGGCTCAGCCCTTATCCCTCCCCTCTTTGACAATCGAATCAGAGATATATTTGCTTAATTATTGTAGAATATAAAATTCGTACATGCTCGTATTTGATCGTGCAAACTAAAAAAAAAAAAAAAAACCAACGTCATTCTGTTATATTGCATGACCGACATAATATCACGTACTGGATAAAGCATCACCACATACGCAATAATTATTTTCAGTTAAAAGCGGCGTAATGTTTACCATTCTAATGATCTCGGCGGGTGGGTGAATTCGCTTGTTTAAATGCACGCAGGCCGACTAAACCAGACCGCGGGAACAATGCAATTGGGCGCCGCTACTGTTAAAACAGGGCCACCTAATGGTGGGTGGCATACCCGTCACATGACGGTATAGAAAGTCGATAAAATTTACCAAACTAGTAACAAAACCTTTGTATATAAAATAGAAGCTCACGCGCATCGTCGAATTTTTGGCACACCTACATATTATTAAGGAGAACATATTCTTATTGTGAAATTGTAATTATTCTGAACATGGTCTGTGATATCTTTTAAAATACTAATTAAATGTATTAATTAGAAATTGTTGTTGCTACCGGGATTCGAATCTGGATCTCTTTCCAATCCGGAGAAGGTGCATTATCCAACTATGCTACAGCAGATAGTACCTTTGTAGACAAATTTTCGAACCCATGTTACATTTTTCAAATTAATATATCTACCGTTCCATTATTTGAAAACCATCTACTTTGTTTTTACGGAATCTCAAATATCTTTGAATAAACCGATAGCAGACGCACCTTCCCCGGATTGGAAAGAGATCCAGGTTCAAATCCTGATAGCAACAACAATATATTTTTTGATAAAATTGATTATACATTTACAAATATCTATCTAATTAATACGTTTAATTAGTATTTTAAAAAATACGTATATATATATATATATATATATATATATATATTTATATTTTGCTTTATGCGGACATCTTCATATTAAATTATCATTTTTAAGATTTTCACGGACGTCATATAATATAATTTCTTAAGTTATTTTGCCGTGTGAAGTTGTATTGTCATTAGCTTTATTGTGATTATCGATACATGGCAGAATAACCCAGAAGAAATACATATTTTCGATGATACTTTTAAGTTACATATACGACTTCCGAACCGGGTGCCCGCGTGTTTTAAAAATAACCAAGAACCAGATAATTTTCGACGGGTACCCGTTCGTTTAATTTTTATTTTTCCCAATTAAACATCTTTTGTCACACTATATTATTATTTTCGTGATGTTCAGGTATGAAAGTATAGAAAACGTTTCTGATTTCATTTCCGCTTTTAACCGTTTCAACTCGTGAGTCCACCCTCAGTAGACATTACAAACCCGACCTACAACTCGCTAATCTATTGTGAGTAACCAATGTACACTGTTCATTTAAACGCGATATTTACCTAAAATAGACGAGGATGTCGGTTACTGAATAACACACACTTATAGAGGAAGAATTTGACATCAATCCAATTCGGAAAAATTAATCATTTTATTTCTTTTTTGGAAATAATTACACTATTAATTACGATATGTTAGCAACTAATACGAATTGTGTTTATTTAAATGAATATGTAGATTTTCAAACGGTCTGTAGTTTCCCGTCGGCGATACAACAATAGACTTTGGTAATAAAGGGATTAAGTATTCCGGCAACCATGAAATTTTTCGGAATGGGCTCTAACTCTATTTATTTTTAATGTTAATAATGCCGAAATGGGGAATTTCAGCAATTATACAAGCTTTTAGAGGGAATCGTGTGCTTCAATCCCTTTGCCAGCGATATCCAATAAAGATTGTTAATATTGCAAATATTCCACATATATAGATATTTTTGTATGTATGATACTTCATTCAACAACTGATTTAAAAAAAAAACTAAAGTAGTCACTGCATAAACATTAAATCAGGTATTTTATTATCATTTCAATTAATTAATGTTTTTGTTATATTTCACTATATCTACATATTAATATATTTTTATTTATTTTAAATCCACAGTAACATTGAGCTCGAAGAAATCTAACATCTAAAGTTTTTTCGTACATTGGCTCAGAAACAGCCAAATGTACCACTCGTTCTACAATTCTTGATGAAGATGAGGCTACCGAATCAAATCCGGCGAAAAAGATTATTTATTTATTTATATTTATATTTTTTAAGGAGAACACATTATTATTGTGAAGTGGCAATTTTCCCGGTAGCAACAAAACAATTTATTCTATAATATTTTATTTGTATATCTTTCTTATTGATACATTTAATTTGTATTGAAGTGTGTAGCCTATGTATGATGGGTTTTCTATCCGAGCAATATTGCAATAATTTGCGATTAAAGGATATATTAATCATCATTGGTTTGAAATGCTGAAAAGTCAGTAAACTATTAAGTGTACGGTTATAGAAATTAGTAATTAAAAAAAAATAAACTGTAAAATTGAAAGAGACTAGGGTTAGATTTTGTATTACTGTAGAAGAATGGTCGAACGTTGCTCGACTCTAAACTTGAATTTAAATTAGGTTTAGCATATACATATTAAACATACCAGCAATGCTCACGTTTTAAAACAATTAGTATCAAATAAATTACGCGAATTTGGTCTTAATTTAGACACAGTCGAACAGAAATTGTGAATGTTTTAAAATAGGTGTACGAGATGCGATTTTACAGAAATAAGTTTGACGTTAAAATTATATTGTAAAACACGGCGCAATTCTAGAATACCGATGTTAGAGAGATTTTTTAAAATTAAATAATGCATTCGAATGGCCCTCGTTGATAAAGGTCGCGAAAGATAGGTTATTACGATTGATATTATCCACAAGACAACGATTATATAGAAATCATCTAAAATAATTAAGAAAAAGACGTTACAAATGTGAAAATAAAGCACTTGGTTTTTTATTCTACTCGTTTAAAATTTATTTGAGACGCGTTTCGGAATTCTTGTTCCAATGTTGTCCCTTTTCATATCATGTAAATAAATTGTATAGCTGTCCCCCATTATAGTTATAAATACAAATTGTTGAGTTGAAATTGTTCGATTGATAATGCCCTTACGAGGCGAAACACGTCTCAAATAAATTAAACGAGTAGTTTAAAAAAAACAAGTGTTTTATTTTCACATATGTGATTATGGAGTTCTACAAACTTACTTCGGACACAGTAAAAAAAATAAAAAAGACTAGAATTGCAAAATAGAATTATGTAGATTAGGAATATTGTAAAACCGAAAGAAACTGATTCGCAAAAACATTTTAAACATATTGAATCTACAGGGAAACGAAGTTTAATTTTAGAAAAAAATTCAATTCGTTAATGTCGATTCAATCAACTTCAACAGCATGCGAACGAGAATATTCAGCTGCTAACAATTTTTCATCGAAAATGAGAAGTTCTATGAAATATGCAACATCAGATTCATTAATATTTTTAGGAAAAAAATAACGTTTTTATTCAATTTCGCTTTGCAATTTAAAAAAATTTATATCGTTTGTAATGTAGTATATGTAATAAAATAAAATAAGTAAAATAAAAAGCATTTGTACGTGTTTTCTGTCTATTATTATCCTCTTTTTGTTTAAACCATATGACTATTCTATTCGAACTATTTATAATTATTTAATACAATAATATTGTAATGCAATACTGAAATCAAACATATTAGTTTATATTGTACATATTTAATATGAATCTAAACTCTGAATCAGTATAATTATAATAGTGGAAAAAAATTTCCCAGAACCGGAACCGAACCGGGTACCCGGTTCTTTCATGAAAAATTCCCGAGAATCGTGTAATGAATTTGGCCGGATATTTGAATGCCTTAATTACTTATTATTGTAAAACAGTTTTCTATTGTGAAAATGCTATGATATGTAATAATTAATCATGCTTTAACTGTGTATTTAATAAACTCTGATTATATTCAGTTGAAACGTTCTAACCTAAATATTTTATGAATTCTTGAAAAATTGATGCGAGGTTAAATTAATTATTACAATTTGATCGGGGCCTGTTAATATTAAGGGTAGAGAATAAAAAAAATTAAAAATCAATTTAAACTCCAACATTTTATTTAATCATAATTAATGTTATATGATATAATATCCAACAATTGAGACAACCTTCTCCCACCTTTATAATATATTTTTAAACCATTTCGACAAAAATCAGAAGACTATACCGATTTTGCGTTGGACCAGATAATTATTTAGATTTGACTTAGACTTGATTTAATAGTTAACCTTCCTACGTATACCCCTTTGAGAGCCACTATTTTTGCAACCTCGGTAAAGTACATAGCCTACTTTACATCCCCTAGTCACAAGATATGTGGTAATTGTGAAACTACATCTGACAAACATTCAATATATTCCCGAAAACATCACAAATATGTTTTGCTGCAATCGTCACTGTTCACTTTTTTTTATACGATATTAGTTTTCGCAATTTAATTTCGTACAAATATTGCATGAAATATACAATTTCGGTAGAATTGTTTAGCTCGCACAAATTGCACCACACAAAAAAAAAAAAAAAATTTGAAAGCAGTACGACACATGTCTGAGCAATAGAAAACAAAATACGTGCAAACAGAAAGATAACCAAAACACAGCAGATGGTCAGAAAGATGTATTATATAATAAAAAACAACATTTGTTAGCCGATAGGTACCCCACCCCTCATATATATTACAATTAGGTTGATGCATAATTATCCGCCGTTTAGTTTTTTGTACTTGACAATTTTGTCATAATATAATTAATTTTAATGCGGTTAGGAAATTAAAATGCGCATCGAAAACCATACACATATACGCCACATTATGCTATACCACTTCGAGAAAGGGTGGAAAGCTGCCGAGTCATTTAGCAATCTCGACGATCTTTTCGGCGATGGAACGATTAGCGAAAGGGCATACCGAGAGTGGTTCGCTCGCTTCAAAGCTGGTGACACCAGCTTAGACGACAAATCAGAAAAGGGCCAATCTTCAGATTTTGATGACCGATGAGGACGAAAGTTGCGCCACTAGGACACTGGCTGAGAACTTCAACATCGATCAGTCCACGATTACGGTGACTACGCCCCCGAATGATAAATGTACATAATATGTTATGAGTTTGTTTTCGTTTTTGGTTATGTTACAATATAATACAGTATAATTTATGTTACAATATAATTTTTTAAAAACAGCCAATATATATGCATCATCCTAACACTAAATATTACAATAAAATGTTTATACATTTCAGTAAAAAATATTTCTTAAAAGAATACATGAAACGACCGGCCAGGTCATGCGTGTAACACTAGGAAATGTTACCGTACTGACTTTTTAACCCTTTCGGGACAGTGCCTTTTCCTCGAAAGAATAGTTGGCCTCGAATAGTGCCGGACATAAAAATACGGCATCTAGTGTTCGGCAAACAATTAAAATTACTGCCGTTAAAACGTTGGCAAGAAAATGTGACTATTAAATACGGCAAAACGGCCGAACGGTTTATGACTGGTTAACGTTTTCTCGAATTACCCAAAGTGACGATGGCGGTTCGAACGTGACGTTATTGTTTTTCAAAAAATATTACATAACTTGAAAAGATAAAATTATCATTATTTTTTTTAATGTCACTTTACGCAGCCTGTATTTCGTTGCCCATTGCTCGGACTGGTTGTGGTTCTCGGAGTCGTCCCGATACTGTAGCCGCCTTCGCAATCTTTCTATATTCGTCTGCTGCCTACAAAGTTACGTTATTTGATACGTCTATCTTATAACTGTAGGGGATATATTGCCTTTAATATTTCTTCAAACCATTTTCACCTCGTCAAAACGACAATACAGCAAAAATGTGTTCTTAAAAATATATAAGTTGTATCAAAGTTTATTCAAATTTAATAAAATAGATTAATTAATTAATCTTCTAGCGTGATTTATTCAAAGATATTTGAGATTCAACGCAATATAAATTTGTTTTCTTTTAAAAATAGAATAATAAATTAATCAATTGTAAAAATATACAGACATAAGTGGTAAATTTATCGTAGTCGTAATGGGATAGTTTAACACGTTTACCCGGTCCAGGTTCGAATACCGGAAGCATCTAAATATTTTTTCGATAAATAGATTGTTTCTGTATCTTTCTAGTTGATTAATTAAATTTATATTATATTATATATATGGAAAAGGTATATACGAGGAACACAACATAAATTAAAACATTAATTGATATATCTACTAAATTTGAATCTAAACAATAATTAAAATCAAAGGGTATAGACAAAAATTAATTATACTTCCATCGTTAACTATTAATTTTGAAAATGATGAAAGAGGACGTAATATCTACGAAACTATGATAAAATGGGTGGATAACTCAAACAACATGTAGTCAGATTTAATATTAAGTTTTAATGTACGTACAAATGAGAATTTACGCTTAAAATTTTAAAGCCAGAATAGTATTTGACTTAAACGTAAGGAAAAACATTTTAAATATGGGAAATTGTGGAATGTTCTAGTTCTAGACCGCGGGCATGACGCGAAAGGTTGGCACATAAGACCGGGAGTTTGAAAATTCCAACACTGTTTAAAACGCGATGTTTTCGGCAGTCCGACAGCCTTTTGATGGCACAACCTTTTATCAAGAATGGGATCGTTTCCAAACATTATCAGTTCCCATCTCGCCGGGTCTAACACAACCTAACAGGCCTAAACAAACTGCGTTATCGAAAAAAAAAATCTAATAGAGTTACACGACAAAATGTAAACTGTCGTTAACTTTTCTAAAACCGTTTAGTAAATTGGAACCAACGCTGAAAGGTTCAAATTCGACATTGAAGTATTATAAAATTTGCACCGAAAAACGTAATTATTCATCGTAGATATCGATTATTTTTCAGTAAAGCGTTGGGGCTAACTAATTCAGTTCCAGGTGAGTGAAAAATATAAATAATTTTTTAACAAAAAAATCGATAGTATCTTTTGCTAATTTTGAAAAGAACACTCACATAAAAAATGTTTTCACATCTCAAGCATTTTTTTTATAGAATAAAAAGCATTGTGAAAACAAAAAACTAATGTCAGATGTCTGAACAGAACCGGTGTCTCTTCTAAGGCAGATAGCACACTTTGTAGACGGTTTCCCTAAGGACCTTAAGGATTAGGATTAAAAAATAAAAATAATAGAGATGCGTACACGGAATACGTGTCACATCAATATTCTTACTATTTTCAAACTAAGCTAAACGCTTGTGCTATGAAAATAGGACTAACTTGCATGGGGAATATAAATCCCCCACGCGCAAGTACGATTGTACCATAACTTTTGAGGAAAAGATTTGTCAAGATTTGCCCCAAAAGCCGCCACATCGACCTAAAGTTCCTCAAAAAAACCATCTATAGAAAGCGTGACCTAACCTAGAAGAGACACCAGTTAACAACATATATGCCCATTATTATGAAAGTGGTCTAAGTCATGTTTCTTTCGTTTCGAGATATTTAAAGATTTGCGTTTGAATTGATTAAAAAACATTTTTATATTACACAACACAATATTTCAAAACTTATTTATTTCGACATATAAATATTGCATGTAGCTTATAATGAAATAAAAAATTTAAGATTGAAATGACTTACTCTATTATCAAAATAAACACTAGCTGAATATAGCGTAGAACGTTGTAACAATACACTGAAAATAACGCTTCAAATTTTTCACAATTGTTACAATTTGCATCATATTATATTAATTTAAAACAACGTGACGCGAAATAATTGATAAACTCATTTTATTAAATTTCTTGACATAGACTACTTTCATTATAATGGGCACATATATGTATATCATTATCAACCTCAGCAGTAAAAAAATCACACTAAATATCAAAGAACTAATAGCACATTATTAAAAAATAAAAGGTATGGTATTATAATAATACTGAACAATTTTGTCAATCACCACACGAGCACACCGCTCACGAGTTTATTCGTTAAACAAATACTTTGATGGGCGCGCATTTAATAGAGGCAGTCCTAGTGGTAGGGGTTGGGGGTTGGGGGTTGGACCTTCCGGAGATGGATAAGTTCTACGTATACACAAACAATGGGTTAATGTGTAGGAGCGATGGAGAAGGAGACCCTGGAGATATATATTTCGAGTAATTAGTTTTCCAAGCACTACTTCATATTAGGCACATCCAAGTTGGTGAACCCTCTTACTGGCCTCCCGGAGGGTACCGCCCTAAGGGACATCGGATAAACAGCACCGGGAAAGCCATCCACTGACCGCCGAGTATAAAGGCTGCATTGAAGAAATACACATATCCGAGGCAATACATGCTTTTAAAATGTTGGGTATATTTTTTGTCACGACCTTCTCTAATGAAATCTTGGACCACAAGAACCTAATATTTATTTATTATACATACATATACAGGCGGCCCTCGACTTTCGCACTTAATTGGTTCCTGAAATGTGTGCGAAAGTTGAAATGGAATGTATTATCAGTTATGTATTCATTTATCAATCACACACATATACATAATAAAATAACAATGTGTATTAGGACACGAGAATCTTCTTTATGAAATTGTCGAAAGATTGTTGGATGCCACCCTTTTATTTCTTTTCCTGATAAGACAGTTCTATAACATGTCGTGTCTCTATCGATTGTCATACGTACTTGAGATATACGCTTCGTATTGGGATCACATTCATCCATGATAGCCAAAAAATTATCATGATGCATGAAGGCTTCATGCATATTTTTGATTGTCAAAGTCTTGACGATGTCAGCCTCTTCTCCGCCATCACTTTCTATTTCATTTGCTTCTTGTTCAATTAGGTCGACAAAGGCTCTGAATGAGATTCGATTAATTCATCAACATCTTCGTTATTGACGTCCATAGTTAGTTAGCGTGGAAATAGCGAATTGTGCGAAAGTCGAGGGCCACCTGTGTACGTGCTCACGCGTTCTACAGATAGCTCAAAATCGTATTAACTGTTCTTCGAATGCAGAAAAAATCTAAAGTACATTTACATTTGAAATAAATATTAATATTACAAAACAAGAACTTGTTAGTCAAGTGTTTAAGATTCTGATCTGATTCTGACCTAGTCTCCAGGAGACCAGCAAATTAGTCCTGTTTTCATAGCACAAACGTTTAGTTTAGTTTGAAAATAGTAATAATATTGATATGTCATGTATTCCGTGTGCGCATCTCTATTTTTTTCATAACAAAAAATAAGAAAAACAATTATAAACTAGCTGATACACCCAGCGTTGCACGGGTAGAAAATTTTAACTTTAAGAACCATTTAAAAATTTCACAATCATCTAAAACAATATATTTTTAATAAACTCCCCTCATCAGCATGTCTACATCAATTCCCCCCTGCCTAAGGGCCGGTTGTGTGATCAGTAGTAACTTTTTACGATGGTAGCTTTTTAATATACTAAGTTTATACTAACGCCCGTAATAAAAATCCTTTGCGGGTTGTTGATACATCAAATTTACTACTGTCAAAGCATAGATGTCTATAGGCGTGACAAATAATCATGAAATATGCTTAATTTTATGCATTATTTTTTCGCCTAGGCATTCGAAATCTGTCACTTCGATGGTGAAATTATTTCGTATTATATATTAAACAACGAGATCATCATCGGACGAACTCTCATCACTAAAATAGCGGGATATTGAATGATTAATTGTTGTCGTGTACTGCAACTTTCAAAGTATCAATGTGTCATATGACTTTTGGAACAGCTGCGAAAAGTCCGCCGTATTTAACTATCGATTCTTGTTTTTACTATCGGATATCGCAGAGTAAAATGAGTTTACTGCGGGATGTACTTTCGAGAAGGAAATATTTTTTTACTAACGATCAAACAACCCGTTTTTGCAATTTTTTTTACAATAGTGAAAAGTTACTATTACTGATCACACGACCGGCTCTACTCGAATTTCTAATCGAGTTTCTTTCAATTAATCCACAATTTTCATATGTTTTGGCTCAAATAAATTATTACTAATATAATGTATTCAAAAATATACTTGTACACGAGTTACACCTGGGTGTGACATGACATCATTGTCTGAAACAATTTTTATTTTACTTTTAGTCACCCCACCAGCCCTCGGGGTAATTATACTGAAATATGTAAGAGTGCATACGCAGATACAAATAAATTGTCGTGTTCCAAATTAAAATACAATAATATATCCACATTTCAAGTGTGAGAAAAGTGACCTTAGAACGTCTTCTTGACTCTTGCGCTAGGCGGGTATTTACGTTAAAGGGAGACGAAAAATAATCAGGCTCGAATCCATGGCGTCAAACAAAAAAGTGTAGAAACAGAAACCTTCGAAATAGGTGATGAAAATATCAGGAGAAACAAAAAAAAAATGGGAGAAAAAAAATCTTATTCATAGGGGAATGTGAGGCAGATGATTTCGGAGGTAGATTGTCACATTGTTATTTTATAAGCGACATGTGCGTTTCATTACAGGTTTATTACTTTTGGCACTTGTATACCGAGAAGTTTTACGGATTTAGTCGAATCATAACAAATATTTGTAAAAAAAAAAAATAACAATCACTTTGTATGAAACCACGAATATATAGAACTCTATACATTAATAATTTAGCTTCCCTTTGCGTGAATAATCTTCCTACTAATGTCAGGCCAGCGTTCTACACAAACGACTTAGGAAAAATTTTAATAAACTCAAAAGATAAAGATAACAAATTAAGCCACCCGGGAATATATTAATTAACTTGTAATAACTGTCAATATTCGTGTCATGGAACATCTTAAATGTTTAAACAATAATGGTTTCTCAGAATTTGCCAACCATATTATTGAAAAAGACCATTCTTTTAATAATACCACGGGGGTCAATATCTTCCATAAAAACGGGTTTGGCCTCCGGTTGAAGCCCTCGAAATAAAAAAGGCAATAAATAGTGGTGCGCCAATTCTTAATAATCAAATTAATCTATCCATTAGCCCCATATTAAGTATGTTTCCTTTAAAAATCAATGTAATATCCATCAGCACTGTATTTTTCCCTCCCTTAGTGTTCCGTCTATCTGTATATGTATTCTGTCTCTCTCTTTCAGATGTAATTTTATATTTTATTTCCCTCTTTATGTATATATAAGTGCACTCTTTTTGAATTTATGATCAGTTTTTTAAATACGTCCTGATAAAGCTTGAGATAGGCGAAACCGGTTGACGTATAATAAATTTCATGTTTTCATACAAAGTTATTTTATTTAATATAATATGTCAAACAACAAAGTGATTGCTTTTTACGAAATATTTTTATCATGAAATTTAAAATAAAATAATCATATTTTTTTTTAATGCGCAGACTAATATTTGTTTATTATTGAAAGGATCGAATCATGACGCCTTTTTATTAAAATACTTATCATGATTATTGTTATCGTCACTACGTGTCGAGGGTTGTCTACTTTTTATTGAAAACATGCGTTTCATGTTTCAAAGAATAAAACAACACCTAAACACGAATACATTCGTACATATATAATATTCATCGTACGTAAAATACAACGTTTGTATTTGAAAAGAATCTTTTAGAAATTAATGAAAGCTAAAACTCGTTTGTCCCGTTGACTCATAGACCTAATACAGTCCGCTAATTTAGTGCGAAATATTAATACAATATTTTAAATCATTATCACATCTAAATGATGTGTAAAGTTATTTTAATTTGAATAATAACTATGGTTAAATCGGGAGTTGAAGTGACGAATTTTACTAAATTTATCTAGCAATCTATTGAGTGAAACTGATATGGGAGCATCATCTCCTAAAACAGTATTGGGGAAGCGGTGAAGCCATTCGGTTCTGAAAACATTGGACGTAGTCGCGTAGCTGGCCGTACAGCCTAGCAACAAGATATAACAGAAAGCTGCAATTGCCTGTCGCCGATTGCATTACATTATAGTTGAATATGTTATATTTGATATTCTTTTGTAACTTGCTCATCCCGAATATACCCATACTTCACGCTTCCTAACCTTGGTTAAAATGGTCAGAAAATTTCTACAAAGGATTTAAGTTATCACATTGCAACATGTGACGTATGACAAAAATAAAATATTTATAGTGTACAAAAATATAATTTAAATTTCATGAATATTGTTATTTTTCTACCCCGCCTTCCCCCGCGACCTAGCCTAACCTGCGCGACGGTGGGATGGCGCGAGTCGAGGGAAAATTCCATCAATCAAAGATACGCTGCCTAGTCACATATCTGGCGGCTTTCCCGCCAGTTTTTGCACCCTCTTCACCGCCCTTTTGCCTATTTCCCACCCCGACGTCTCATCGCATTCTCGTTTCTTCGTTTGCCGAAAAATTCGTTTCCGCTCGGAACACCTTGCGAGCGGGGCGAATTATTCAAATCAGACCGAAATGTTTGATTGAGCCGCTTGATATTAAATTGATCGAGCGTACGAAACGGGAGAACGGGCGCGGTGGAAATATGCTCAACTGTTTCAATCGCACGTCACGCCTTCCACAAAAACCGAACAATGGTATATAATATATTAAATTCTTCCAGTGAAAAACGTACATTTTTAAATACATTCATAAAAAAATAGATTTTTTTTAACTAACTTACCAACACGTCGCGGCGGTAGACAGAGACGATAAACACAATTCTCGCTTTATCCACATTCATACATCTTCTCATGCAAGCTTGTCGATTGTTGAGGCTTCTAACAGGACCATCCTTCAGGTTTCGGTTTACCTGGTCGTGCCAAGTCTTCCACGGACATCCTCCATTTCTGGTGCCGTCGACACTTGCATAATATACCATTATTATCATTATCTCCTCAAGTGATCTCATTTTCACTGCTTCAGTCTACTTTCATTATTCTTCTTCTACCTTACATCAGTGTTGGTACCAGTACTGCATTATACACCGCTAGTCTTGCCTCAGATGACAAGTTCACATTAGAAATTATTACATTCAAAGCGCGATTCACTTTGTTCCCTGCAGTCACCCTCATTTCGATATCTCTCTCAATCTTTCCATTTCTATCGAACAAACCACTCTTTTAATAGTCATAGACTAAAACTTCTCCATTCGGTACCTTATAAAGGATTAATAATGAACAATTTGGAAACCGTTGAAATACGAAAGAATTTAAATTCGGAAAAAACACTAATTAACATAACATTACCTAACACTTCGCTTTACTGTCCATATTCCCGTTAACGACCGAAACGTCCCTCCTCTTCTCAAGCCCGAATCTACTATAATACTGTATTTAGTTTGGTTATCAACTGATGATGAGAGGGATTGCACCTCTCGAAACTAGTAATAAAAATAACCCAACGCATGTGTAGTACAAAGATTTGAAACATAAAATAATCTCTTTATTATTGATTCAATTTTTTTTTATTAGAAGAAAAATCAGATATAATACATTTTTTATATAATACATAATCAGATAGGTATCTTTTTTTTTTTACTTTTATTACTCCTCTTTGGGAGTCGGAGACTCATGTATAGAGAAAGAGTATAGTATAGATGAAAAATTTTATGTATCTGCTAGGTGTCTATATACATGTTTTTGGTTTCAGATACAAATGTATAATAAATCTGTTATTTTTCTGATTGTAAGAGGGAGATTATTAAAGAAATAAAAAAGATAAATAAAGTGGTTTTGAGTTGCAGTATATTTAAGTTTTGGAGTGTCAATTGAATCTCGGAAATCGCTTCTAATATTTAATTTGTTTTTAATATTTAAAATTTGGATAATTTAATTTTTTGTATATATAAATATCTATTATTTGGTCTTTTTTTAGAATTATTTGTATCATCATTTTTTGAGTAATTTCTAATAGTGATATTGAAGTTTTGTATGACTAAACAATAGCGTAATATATTATTTTTAGATTTGTAGGTGATAAGATGTTTCTAAGTCTTAAAAATATGTAGGCAGTTTTCCTTATTTTGTCTGTAAGATTAATAATAAGCTATGTCCATTTGAGTTTGTTATCTATTATGATTCCTATATACTTGATACAGTATTTTTCTTCAATTGATGAACATTGGTTACAAGAGTCTCCTTGAGTAAAGGCATTGGTGTAAATTTTAGTATTGATTTGAGTGTTATGTTTCTGTTGAATATCAAATCGGAGAAAGTATGTTTTATCAGTATTAATTGATAGTAGGTTTTCATCCGTCCACTTTTTTATGGTATTAACAACCTTATTTGCGGATATATTAGTGTCAGTCATTTTTTCGTTAATTATTAGTACTGTATCGTCCGCATCAGATATTATTTTACCATGTATATTTACCAGTGGTTTTAGATATGCTATTGTGAACATTTATTATTACTTTTGTACACAAGACAACAATAATTTATACAGATCAGTGAACAAATACATATGACTAATGTAAATGCGATGGATGCCACCGGGGCAGGCACAATCTAAGAGCGGCAGACTAAGAAGAGAGCACTCCCTCTAGGGCGACAAGACAAAACAAAACGAAAATCATAGAGGTCGAATCGCAGCTCAAAACATCACCGCTGGCAGAAGTCATCCAGGTAGCAACGCACCGGTAAGTTCGACTGGAAAACCAATCAGACCCCTACCGCAGCTGGTCTTCTCAGGACTTCCCACCTGAACACCCGCACCCTAATGAAGACCCGCTACAGCAACAGAATAATAATCTGAATGTGTGTAGTTATATATGTGTGCACCTGTCCTGTGTGCAGTTATCATGAAATCGTTATGTATCGCCGTGTACATCGGCCAGAGTAACTCAAAGCTACCCTTACAGAGAAACTGGTACACACGTAAAGGAAAGATGTAAAGGTCTAGTAATGTTGTTTTAATTCCCAACTTGTTTTCGACAAATATTATTATATACTAGTTTGTCTTTATGCGGCACCTACCACATATTATTTCCTCCCAACACCTACATAATATAACCATTAAGTTATTATCAATTTTGAAACAATCGCTTTAGTTTCGAGTAGGGTACGGGTAGTTTCAGCCCCTGCCGCGGGCACAAACCGGTACAGTGGCCAAGGCGGGCGGCATACTAACCCGAGATTAGGGCAGTAGATAAAAAGCTCATAAAGACAGGAATATCTAATATGATGCCACCCGATTATTCACTGTTCAGCAGGTGCAGAAAACAAAGTGTCTTCGTTCAAAACTAGCAGAAAATGTCAAAATTTAATGTAAAACGTCATATCTAAGATAAGTGTAAATACTCGTACGTCCTCGAGCCCACTTAGGACACTAGAATAATATACATCACATCGGGCTCAAGAGCCAATTTCATATTAGGTGGATGCGTTCCGTTTTGATTATAAAACATTTAATAAGTAAAAAAAAAAACTTGTAACATTCTCAGAAATTTAAAAAATTTAATATTAATGCGATGGTGTTGTAGGTAGGCGTAGAAACATTGCACCCAAAAAAGTTAAGTTAGGGTTTTTAAGGGATTATCCATTTTGAAATCCTGTCAAATATCGGATGTCCACTGTCTACGGACAATTACGTTCACTCATTTTTTCTCAGTATGTATATTTCTCGACTGAGAATATACAATTTGAAAGTAAAGAGTATGAGGTTATGCTTGAAATCTGTGCGTGCGTGGGTTACTGTAGATCAGAAGGATAAGCTTATATATGTGAGCGGTGGGCGCCCCATTAATTGCCCATCACTCACATGTTCGTTTGAAAATTGCGGAGTGTATTGAATAAGTGTGTGGCCAGAGCAAGTTGAAAAAGCGAAACGCTATTTACGCTTAATACAATAGTCGTACAACAAAATGTCTATAATGCGTAATTTCCTAGAGATGTTATCTGAAATGCGGCTGCGAGAAGAATGTCGCGTACGACTTCTGGTCGCATGGTCACACGTCGGTAGCGGGAGTGTTTTTACAGTCGTTAGGAGTTCTAGTTTTACACGCCGGTAAATGCAAGGTGCGTTCAGGGGTCGTCGGCGATGATGATGACTGTGGACAGGCGCCGGCACTAGACTATTCGCCGCCACAGGCAAGATTGTTTTTTCCGCCATAGTAACTTAAGTGAAGATGCTGTGATGTAATGGCGGTATTTTGTTAGGCCGGCATTTTGAAACTTGCCCAAGGTCGGTTTTTTACCAAAAGACGTTCTGGACACTAGTGTCGACTAAAAATGACTACTTTATTGGCTAATAATTATAATGTTATTTATTAGATTTGCTTTCTTGGATTGTTTATACCTGGATTATTTTTATTACACATTATTATCGTTTTGCAACTAGGGGTTTTGTTTTTCAATTTTTATATATTTTTCGGCTGCCCCATTAATTTGGCCGCCACGGGCAGGCGCCTGCTCCGCCTACGCGTAACGCCGGCGCTGACTATGGAAGCAATCTAAAGGAGACTTCCACAAGTTCTTTTGTCATGTATGCATTATGTAAATAATGGTGTCGAACGGGCAGGCATAAATTTATTTAGTGATTCAAATCTCATATTTTCTGAAGGTTTCATAAAACACAATTCTGCCAACCGTCGGCAATTCTCCAGAACGGATGTCCCGCGATCGGAAGTAATGAATTTCATTTCATTAATGTGGTTCATAATCGAGAATTACCGGAAATAAAAAAGGATTACCCACATTCTGTAATACAAGAAAAACCAACCAAGCAGTAGCTAATCTAGTATTAATCCATTTATCTTTGTTACTCAGACGTACGATATCCGGCCTTAACGTCGAGGAAAGATATAGGTAAATATTTTGATACTATTGTTTAAAACCCGTCCTAGGATGGGCGCGGAAGACGCGGAAGACATAATACAGAAACGTCGCTTACACAATTAAATTCTTGGCAAAATATATATGTATTCGCGGATATGATGCCTTATTGCTTCTACGTTGATGATCGTCTAGACCTTATCGTTAATATGAGCATCATTTTTTTTAAAGATATCACCTTGTCATCTTTAGTGTCATAGTCAAGAAATGTAAAGAAAAATAGTTTGACATATTAACTTTTTTTAGGAAAAAAATATGCATAATATCGTAGATAATTATTAAATATAATAAAATTACTTGCACACCTACATAATATTCGCATCATATATATTACTGTATTTCATTAGGTTAGGTTATATTATTTCATTAGGTTAGGTTATATATAATTATCCGACTTAATTGATTTCTTCTTCTTTTAAATAGGCAATCCACCTTTGAAGAGTGATTTGTGCCATTAATCAAGTTAAAACTTTATTTTATAGAATATGCAATATTATATGACAAGTCAATACCATTGTCGTTCAAATAATTTCCTATTATATAGATTAAATGTGGCGAGTTAAGGGAAAGAAGATGACACAAGGAGTTGAAAATTACCATTGACGCCGTTTAATTGACATTTATCATAATATAATCCTTTAATAGGGTTAGAAAATTATAAAAGCATCCAAACATACACCACACGATGCTGTACCACTTGAAGAAAGAGTGGAAAACTGCTGAGTCATTTCACGATCTCGACGAAACGAATTTCGGCGAAGGAACGATTAGCGAAAGAGCATGCCGAGAGTGGTTTATTCGCTTCAAAGCTGGTAACACCAGCTTAGACAACAAGCCGGGAAAGGGTCGATCCTCAGATTTTGATGACCAGGCCCTTTTGACGACTATGAAAGAAGACGAAAGTTGCACCACTAGGACACTGGCTGAGAACTCCACCATCGATCAGTCCCATAATTGATAATGCACTTGCAAGGCAAAACGCGTCTCAAATAAATTAAACGAGTAGAATAAAAAAACATTTTTTTTATTTTCACATGTGATTATGGAGTTCTACACACTTACCTCGGAAACAGTAAAAAGAGTTTGTTTTCGTTTTTGTTATGTTACAATATAATAATACAATATAATTAATGCTTATTATAATCACGCATCAACCTAATATTTACAATTTTCGAATTTATGACATTTGGAAATTGAAAAATATACCATTATAAAAAAGTCACATATCAATGGAAATTGACATTTCACTTCAATGTAATATGTCTATTTCAGTATAATGTAAATATAAGATTATAAAAATACATACATCAAAATATAATATTTTATGAAATTTGACAACGAAATAAAAATCACAAAATGCAATCACGATCTTCATTTAAAATCAAACGGTGAAATTTGAGCACAGAATTGTAGTCTGTATACTAATTAACAGATGTTAAAATAACAGCGAGGATTCCCGGATTTAACGAATTCTCCGCGAGATAAATTAGCTTAATCCGATGTGCACACGTATTGCAACGAGAATTATCAAAAACAGAAAATGATTCATTTTAATAAATGGAATGCTTATTTGCACATAAGAGAATTCAGGGAAATGAATGTGCTGATAAACTGGCCAAGAAGGCTACTCTTTCCGGAGTTTTTCCCTATCAATTCCGTATCCCGATGTATGACAGACTTAATATGGTAAAAAAACATACGAATTCTATCTGGTCTGCACAATGGATGGATCCAAACAATCACAAGGGTAATCGGCTTAAAATAATCCAAAGATCTATTCCCCGCACCCCTTGGTTCTCCAACAGGAAAGTCTCTAAAAGAACAGTAGCAAATATCTTTAGAATGAGAATTGGGCATTGCCAGGTGGCCTCACATTTGTTCAGAATGAACATAATAGACTCCCCAATGTGTGAGTGTGGTGCCGAGGAGGAAGCCCTTGACCATGTCTTTTTTGCCTGTCCATTGCGGATCACAGTTTTTTTTTTTACAATAATCTTGTCAATGGTAATTTCCAACTCCCGGTTAACTTGTGTCATCTTCTTTCCCTTAACTCGCCACATTTAAGCTATATAATAGCAAATTTCTTGAATGTCAATGGTATTAACTTGTAACGCAATATTCCCTATTCTATAATATTGTTGTACTGCTTTCTATGAAACAATGTTTAAACTTGTTTAATGGCACAAATCACTCTTGAAGGATGGATTGCCTGTTTGAAAGAAGAAGAAGAAGAATGCTTATTTACACATATTTTTCACACCCACTTATTGAAAAATATTTTAGATAATTTTTTCATTAAATTATCATCTAAAATTTTGAATTAATGAAATAAAGTCATATATATATAGGAGAGAGGTTTGCAACATTAGCTGCGGGACGAGGGGCATTTTACACACATTATTTGTCGTAACATAAATCCGATAGTTTATGACACATTTATGCAACAGTAAAAGTATTTACTCTTCAAAAATTAAATCTCTGTATAAACAAGACATATTTTATCATACGAGTATATCATAATATATTGTCAGCGTTTAAATTTTCGATCCAATCGAATCATATATTTTAAAAAAGTGGCGAACCTATTTGCAAAATGATCACGTGGGTGACACCAAAATGAAAATATTGAAACAAGTAATTTGCGTTAGTTCATGTCTGTATATTTGGTTGTGGTAATTTTAAACAAAACGTGCACTAATTGCGTTACAAGTTTAATAAACAGATATCTGCTTTTGATTAATTATCTCGGTAACAGCTTAAAACAAATTAAGTTACACAAAGCGAAATAATATTTTTATTGTTTTAGGCCATAAATAGGAGGTACTATTTCTATATAGTAGTTTCACATATACAAGCGTTTCACACAATAAATTATTCATTCTATTTCATGAAAAGAAAAACACTATTAGTTTTTATTTTAATTTATATAAATGGTATTTTTTTTAAACTGACAACTTGACATATTATTCCTGTGAAGTAATTGCTCATACTGCGATATAATTTAACTATAACATGTTGTGGAGAAGAACTTTTGAGTGATGAATATTTTTATTTAATAGTAAATAGTAAACTTGACGAATCGTCGTCGATTTGACTGATCTGATTTCGTACCGTGTTCCTAATCGAAGTACTAGTTCATTAGAGGTGTTTAATGTGAATGTTTCAAATACTAATTATTATATTAACTCACCGATAAAAAAAAATCTACAAGGTTAAGAACGAATTCAGTCTTGTCAATATTTTCTATAGTTAAATGTATGTGTAATTTCACACTGTATTTAAATAATAATATAATTGATAAAGGTATTAAAGCCGTTCTGCGTTTATTTATGTTTTTATTTTATTTTTTACTAGTAATTAGTATTTAATGTTTAGATATATACTAAAGTTATCTATATTAAACATAGTTAACTAAATTCAGAAAATGAGATTAAAATCAAAAAATGTATTGATAATTAGATTGTACTTATGTATGTTTGTTTTATAAATACTTTATGTGAATATTAGGTACGTATATATTTATTAATTAATGTATAAATGTAAAAACTCATAAATAAATTAATAAATACAATCGACTTTCTATCATCTAATGAAAGATACCTGCCCCAAAGCTAATAATGATATCCTATTGGATAGAAATAGGATACTATTTGTGTATACTTGTTACATGTACCCATATGCACATGTAAAATTTATCAAGCGTGAATACTAAACAAAGTGATGTTACAAGCGCTTTGCGTGTACATTTCATTTAATCAATCTATATAATCAATTGTCGAATTAACTATCACTAAAATATTAAATTTAACTTTATAGTATGTGGGGGGGGGGTATGTGTGATTATTTTTTTTAACTATCAAACCGAGTGGTAAAAAATATATTATATTCATAAACAATATATTTTTTTTTTTGGAAAAAAGGCCATCTATATCTTATATTTAAAATTGTCAATTTCCTTAAAAAGCGTTTAAATGAGACTCGAAAATTTTACCCTTCATCTTAGAAAAATTTCATAAAATATTAAAAAAACAACAAAAAATGTTTGATGTAGTTTTGCTTCGAACCTTTTATGACGTTCTGTAATGATAAATGTTGGCACACCAACGGCAATTGCCTACAAACTTAGCAGATAAGAAATCGGCTAGTTTTGTATTCTGCATTACTCTCAGTCATTAAAAGCATTCTTGAAAAATACGAACAAAACATGAATACGTCACATTTAACAGTGCTACCATAGATAAGGAAAGAAACCATAGAATGCGACGCGATATGACTATGAGACATAGATGAGATATCAGAATGCTTTTCTTATCTATGACAGGATGACAGATGCTTAATTTACTGGCAAATGACACTACATCCAAAACGTCCAGAAAGTCATAGAAATAGATGGAGAAACGCAATATTATCTACAAAATGGTTTCTTCAATACAGAGCAAGAAGTTCTGCTCATATAAATATATGTATAACAGATAAAACGGTAAATTCGCACAGACACCGTTCTGTTTATATATAATAATAATTGGTATCCCTCGGGTATCGTATGCCTTTACGTTTTATACATACAATTATATACGGAATCACATTTTCAAATAATCTTGTTACTATAAGTACCTTTCTGTATCGAAGTAGTCTATTTTAATAATTGGAAAAATTGTTTCATTACCGTCTACAAAAAAGGATCACAAGCACGTTATAAAGCAGATGTGCTTTATGAATCATAACTACCTGTAGTATTTAATTCTAAAATACTGAACAATGTGAAACTGTTATTAAGGAGAACACATTCTTATTGTGAAATTGTAATTATTCAGGACAGACGGTCTGTGATATTGTAAATACTAATTAAATAAATAAAGTAGATTGCTTTCAAATAATGGAACGATAGATGTATTCATTTGAAAAGTGTAACCGTGCTGTGGCATAGTTGGTTGTCGCACCTTCCCCGTATTGGAAAGAGATTCAGGTTCGAATCCTCTCTATTTCGCATATAATTGATATTCTGTCTCCCTTGATGTTCCATTTAACTATATATGTATTCCATCTCTCTCTTTCACGTGTAATTTTATATCATATCTCCCTCTTTATGTATATATAAGTGCACTCTTCTTGTATTTATGATCCCGATCATCAATTCGTTAGCAAAGCACGACTTGAACGCACCGTCGCGATATAAACGCCCAAACGCCGTCCTCTTAGAGGCATAATTCACTGCGCCAGCTAGCAGTTTCCGGCAACATGATTATTAATGCAGCTCGTTATTTAATTTGTTTTAATTCTAATAATAAAATTTATCAGGCCTCAAAGACATACTACCGATGGTAGGGCAAGGGGTTCGTCGGACCCGGTACCCTGTAAGACATGAAAACAATGACAATGTATTTATGATCAGTTTTAAATACGTCCTGATGAAGCTTGAGTTATGCGAAACCGGTCGCGACGTACAATAAATTTTGCGGTTTCATACAAAGTTATTGTTATTTTATTTAATACACTTTATAGTCACAACTTCACGATATCAAGGATACAACGAAGTTATTGACAAGAATTTATATAAAATATTTATATCGAATGGTACGGTTACGACTCAAACGATCAGAGTTAACAGAGGAGACTGCGCTTATAAAGTGGCACAAATGACATTATGTAAATCTTAGAACGTTAACGTTTGAAATATAGTTTTGTTGACCATTTAAACGTAACTCGCGATAATGATTATGTGTCAACTTACGATGTTTCAGATATACAAAGATTCCTACCTGATGATTCCTACTATGATGACATTTAATTAATAATTATTATTAGTGAACACAAATTAACCTGGCGATAAATGAGTGAAGCATTATACACCTAATTCTCAATTTACACAGTATATTGGTTATCGAAAAAACGGTGTAACAAAATAATTCAGTACGTATGAAAAAATTGAGGAATGTTTCCAGATGTGAAAATCAGACAAACAATAAAATGAAGAACGCGCGCTTCCTCAAATAGGAAGAGGTCCAGGTTCGAATCCCAGTAGCAAATAAATATTTTTTATTATTAAAGAGAACACATTCTTATTGTGATGTTGTAATTATACAGAACATAGGTCTGTGATATTTTAAATACAAATTAAATGTATCCATTAGAAAGATATACACATAAAATTAATTTTATCGAAAAATATTATTGTTGCGCTACCGGGATTCGAACCTGGATAGCTTTCCAATCCGGAGGAAGGTGCATTAACCGACTATGCTACAGCAGACAATACATTTGACAACAAATTTTCGAACCCATTTATATATATTTCATATTCATATTTATTTTAGATTTGTTATTTTACTTTTTTTTCTTCAATACCGTGTTATTTCAAAATTGTGTAAAAAAAAAACTATGTAAAACGAGAATTAGGTATTCTGTCAGTCGATGTGTAATTACCGAACTTGGTTCATTGAGCAGATCAATAAAACATAATTTATACAGAATAAAATTTTGCGAGAATCGTGTAGATGTCTTTAAGACTTCATATTATACATGTAAAGATGAAATTCTCATTTTTTTTTTAAATTTCCATAAGCTTGAATATATTCCCAACTCAGAACCTTCCCTCCCTTAATCCGGGTTGATGACGAGATAGAAGGCGTCGAAATTCGCAACTTATTTAAATGTTAAAATTGGTATCTCAGCAACCGGAGATGAGATCCGAATTCCCCACATCGGACGATTCGGTTAGGTCGAGGGCACCAGCTGTTCCCCGCCCACGTACTAAACCGCCCGGCGAATAAAACCGCCGCGCTGTACACAAACCGCCGCGAAGTTACGTGACGCTTTTACGCGAGACTATCGGCAAAAACACAAAGGAAAAATTTAAGAACTGTTTATATCTTTTTAATCATCTTGTCTAGATGTTAATACGGTTGATTAGGTTCGGACTCTGGCCTGAAAACAGTATAAATAAAAAAAAATACAGGCAGATTTAATATGAAATACTAATTAAATGTATTAATTAGAAAGATATGCATATAAAATCAATTTTATTGAAGAATATTGTTTTTGCTACCGGGATTCGAACCTGGATCTATTTCCAATCCATTTGTTTTTATATATATATATCTTTCTAATTAACACATTTAATTAGTATTTAAAATATCACAGACCTATATTTTGAATAATTACAACTTCACAATAAGAATGTGTTCCCCTTAATAAGATTATTAACCATATAATATTAAATTACCATAAATGAAGGGTGTGTGTTATCGCATTGTAGAAAATCCTGCCGCGTAACAATCCCACGTACCACATAGAAAATCCCATTAAAATATAAAATCCTTTCATGTAATTGAAACATTGCTGTCTTACATATCAACATTACAATGTGTTCACGCAGATGTCAGGAATTTCTTATACGTATCAAATCTTGACATGTAGAAAATATTATCACATACAAAAGAAAATAGCATCATGCAATCGACTACATTCTAGTGAGGAGAAAAAATGCTACTTTTGACTCACCGGTGTGATTGTGATCGATATTCGATAATATCAGTGATTGAAAACTGTGACTGTGATCACAGTTTTTAATCACTGTCACAGTTTCATTACTAATACGCGTGCGCCACACGATATCACAATACACGAAATAAATAAATAAAATAGAAACATAATTTTGATCGTATTTATTTATATTATTCAAACTTTATTTGCATTAAAAACATATATAAATAATATATATCTAATTTAGTATCATCACAAAGAAAATAAAAACCCTTAAAAATGTGAGTTTATTTTTCGGGTTAAATTCTCAGCATTTCAGGTCAAATGCGTAAAACGTTTTGGCAGAATTACGAATTATAACTTCATTCCTTCATGAATATTTCTATTTCATATGCACATGCGCCGAATCACGGCTCACAATAAAATATAAATAAAATTAAAAAATGAATCACGAATCACGATATTCCCAGATATTCAATCACTGGTAGTGAGTGTGACTCAAAGATATCAGTGATTGACTCGCGGTTCGTGATTTTGAGCTCATCACTACTAGATTCTGTCATGAAATGTAAATATTACGCATAAAATTTAGATAATCTCGTCGTATTATTAACAAATACCTGCAATTCAATGTGATCCGGTTATGATCAGGTATTTTTATTTTTAGTCTTAGGTGATTGATTGATCATGATATAATGTATTTCAGATAATGTATATTATTATATGTATTGTGACATTACAAATTAGGTTCACGTTCGAAATTCACTTGTTTTAATGCCAAAAACCTCTAAATCACAAATACCTGCCCATACGTTGGTATCGCAATCCGTTTTCAATGTTATAAAAACGGTCACCATCTATGGTTCTTTTTTCAAATCATCGAGCAGAGCTGTCAAAATTACGCGGTTCACCACCAACAACCAAAGGGTAAATATTTTTATGTTATTCAATCACTAATGCAGAATATACTATAATTTGTTAATCTATTCGTCTGGTGAATGAGATGTTTCTCTTGGATTATTTTCGCCTTGGTGTCATTAATTGCTCGGGCTATGTGATTATCTACAATTCCGCATACGAATCTGATGATAGGCCAAAGAGATGGGTTGCTCGGACGGGTATGGACCGCAGTGATACCGCCTAGTGGAACATCTTGTTGTCACCAGCCTGCATCGCAGAACGTCGAACTCGCGCCCAACCCGACGAAATTAGGATTTGTTAATGTGGACTGTATATTTATTTTATTTTCTTTGTTATAACGAATAACATCTTTTATTTATCACCTCCAGGTATTATTTATTTTCCCAGTTTAGAATGAAGCCAGAGTGTGACAAAATAAGGTGAGTGTGTGTTTCTGAGGTAAAGAACACAGGATCTTGTGTTCACCACTGACTAGCCAGTGAGAGGGTAGAACGTACAGTATACTAACTGATATGAGCGACTAAAAAAAATTTACTTCAAGAACCTTTGAGAATCATCTCCAAAAAAATAAACAATGCTTTTAAAACGCCTCATGTACGCCAACATTAAAAAAAAAAAATATATTGTACTTCATATGAACAATTACTTTTATTTTTTTGTTAATAAGTTTTACATGTTTTTTGGAATAGACTGTTACTCACACTAATCCAATTAAACTCTTAGGCAGAAACAGTTGTATGTAAAAAGTCTCGCATGTCACGTGAGGATCGGCCATTATAAATAAATCTATATTTACATACCATCAGCGAGGCGTGTCAGCCTGCCCATATTTACGGATGTATTGTTTCAGCCTAGCCAGGAAACAATCCAAAAAATAAGAAAAACGGAAGTTGGATCGCGTGATTGCTCGCTAACTTTATCAACAGGAAGGAGACGTCTTGACCCCTTCACCGGCGCTAGATGATTTAGAAAAATTAAACAGTCTATTGTTACCATACCAAGAGTATACCAAAATAAAACCATCAAAACTATTATTAACAAGAAGAAAATACAAATATCAATATATACATACTTATATAGCAAAATACCAAAAGACAACAACGAAAGAAAGCCACGGAGAAGAATAATGTATGTAGGATGTATAGATTTATTAAATTCCTGAAAAGATAAAAAATTTAACTCTGCCTTCTATATAAAAAACAAAATAAATAATAATAAATCAAAAACACCCCAAGAAGAAAAAAGCAGAGTCCACAAGTTGAATTGCAAGGATTGTGACGTATTTTATATTGGACAGAGCGGAAGAAGAATAAGAAAAAGATTGGAAGGAACACAAGAAAGCTATTAAAATAACTTGAGTAAACGAAATGGCTGAGCACGCAAGAATGGAAGGCCATTCATTTGATAATAGTCATTTACAACTTATAATAGTTGCGCCAAAGGACGAAAGATAGATATTCTAGAAAATTTTGAAATATTTAATAATAAAAAATAACAATAAAAACATAATAAATATTTAAATACCGCCCATTACATCCCCTCTCTTATCCATTTTAACTCCACCCTCCTCCCCTTCTTTAACTCCAAACACACCATATATTACTATCTTTAGTTGAACTATAATATTGATAATGGGAAGATGTTCCCGAAAATGTTATATCGTTTAACACAATGAAAAGTGTAGTGAAATAAAACAGTGTTTTGACTCAATTTAACATCTGTCATCCTGTCACCTCATCTATGTCTCATGGTCATATCGCGTCGCACTCTATGGTCAGTCTCGTGTCTATAATAGAACTGTCAAATTATCACAATATTAATGTTTATTATTTATTATTATTTTATATTGAATGTGAATAATAGCCGCTCGCAGGGCCGAGCACTAAGCAATCCATTGCTTATCTGCTAATATATATTAATATCTAGCATACGGATAAACAGCAGTTCAATGAAACCTTCCTTTAACGTAAGTAGGCAAGTATAGTAGACTGGGCGGACATGGGGTTTATCTAGGTTGCGTAAATTAAAAAATAAATATACAAGTTATATTAAGGTTTCCGCAAGCACTAGTGTATGGAACTGGCGTCTTTTCTGGATTAGATCGCATTTTTTGTAGATGGTTTCTAGGCCGGCGTGATTTTTTTTTTGAGGCAACGCCTTGTTAATGGCCGTTCGAAGCGAGAGCCAAAATGAAAGTGAGTTAAAATCTTATAGGTAGTCACACGGCAGGTTACTTATATTATATTAATTGATGTCGTGATTAACTGTATTTAATAGTAACGAAAGGTGACACGTAATTTAGTTATTTGGCTTTGTGCACGCCTAATTACCTTGCTAAGTGGTTCTTCGATTATTATATGGGAATTTTGTTGGTTTATTATTAATGATGGATTTTTTGGACGGATGTATTTTCATGAACGGCGTGTGCAATTTTTATGGAGTCGTTTCTACTGTTCATGTTATTTTTGTTTGAAAATTTCTATTGCTTCTCTATATATATTATTGACTACAAATGTTATAACTCTCACATAAAGTTGTTATAGTGTAACTCCCTCTCCAAGCACAAGAGCTAGTCTCATTTTTTGGAGAGGTAAGCGAAGAAAAACCATATAATTTGAATTATTTAATTCATGTTATAAAAAAATTGTAAGAATGTCAAATAAATAAAAAAAGTTTAAAAAAATACGGAATGACTCTAAGTTAAGGTTAGCTATGAAGTGTACATTATCGAAATTTACTGTATGACCCTCGGTCAGAACATGCTGCACTAATGATGACGTAATTTTTTTATATTTTTAACATCTACCCTGTATTCGGCTACCCGCGATGTAATCTTCCGATTTGAAAGGCCGATATATATTTTACCACATGAAGAGCAGAGAATTTTATACAGCACTAGGCCTGGAGCTTTATGCTGCTAATATCGATGGTGTAAAAGCGATGGGTATTATCATTAGAGGTTGTATTTATCATTCACTCTTTCAGAAGCATGTTTTTATGTCAGTATACCTATGTGAGTGGGCATTATTACTAGTATTCTCGGGAAGTTATTAACTAAAGGAGCTAAAATATTTTATAATACAAAATAATCCCACGTTTAAAGTGCATTAGAATGCACACAGTCAAGTCCGCTTCAAAGACACACTTGCGGTGTTTTGTAACACGTCTGTTAAAGCGAAGACGTGTAATCAGACCACCGCGCGGTGCGAGACTTGCGATCAGTTCGTATACGTCTGGGATAGATCTTGCGAAAAAACCCATGCGCAGCTTAATTTTTCAATTGAACTCAATATATAATATATAAAATAAATATTTAATTTACATTTATTTTGCAAAAATTATAGTTATGCACAGCTTTTTTAATTGTACAGAGTGCACGCCCCTGCTCCGTGTGATTTTACGAGACTGTTTCATTTATCAGTTGTTTCCTTAATACACGGCAGGAAAGCAACGGATGTGGGTGGGTAACTCAGGAGTTTTGGTATTTTTGAACGAAACGAAACGATTATCTATTGACCGGTATTCTAGCCGATAAGGCGGGAGAGTTGCAACACGAAGGTTGTACGTGCTTTCCTAAAACGAAACCAACAACCCTTTAAACGGCCCGCCATTAGGGGCCGTGATGGATCGAGCGAGGCGGCAACGTTCTTGAATAAAGAAGCGAGACGGTGATCTTAAGGGGACCACAGACGGAGATACGTGCACGGACACAGACACCGCAGCTTACGGCCATTTATTAGGCCATCGGAAAACAATGTGTTTCGTAGTCCCTAAAGAGAACTAATATACCACGTCGCCATAAATATGCATAAAATATGTTTTTCAGATTCGAAAAAAATATATTTTTGATGTTTGTAGCGTTTACTTTGTGGTTAGACATGATTTAAAATTGTATTATATCTATATTTAACTTCGTTTAAACCACTTTCAAACACAGGCTACAATTTCGTAAAACAAAACGGCATTGAAATTATACACATTAATAATAAAATATAAGTCCAATATAATTAATAACTACTTTAACCATACAAAAAATCATATTTTTAATATATTCCCTATTTCAATGTCCCCCTGTCAATCACCTCTCCCCAGTCTTACTAAGAATCCGCCTACACCCCGTAATGGATTAAATTTATGGAATAGTTCAGTTGTACGCCAGTAACAAACAACACTAATGTTAAAACAAAGTAAATACTAAATACAATCGAAAAATAGATAATTAAATATTCATAAATTTAAAAGGCAACGATCTCTCTTATTTTGTGCACCGTGAATATTTAATAAATTGGTACTAGATCTCAAAAGGTCAAAAGTTTTTTAATGAATTTAAACCAAAAATAACAAAGTGGTTGCTTGATGTGGGTAGAAAACATAATGAAAATAATTTGTCATTTGTGTTCTTCTAGATACCTGCACATTTTTGTCTCCAATTATATTATAGTCTTTTTTTATAACTTTTGATTTTACTTTAACAATATAAAACCTGTAGAAACTGTACAGGTAATTGCTTTTGAATAGACCACGTCTAGTAAAGCAATTACATTTATTTTAAATGTATTATTTCTATGCTAAAAATAAATAAATAAAAACACACCTTCAAGGTTGTCATAAAGCTTTCTGCGCATGCGTGCTTAGAGTTGGTACGACTTCGGTCACGTGTGCGAAATTTGATCCCAATAGCGTCCTAATTTGTCTTCGGGCTATTACAGTGTAAACATATACGCTCCGCTAGCAGTTTGCGCCAATGAGCAGTGATCCGATTTCTCCGGTCGGCGGGTATGAAAGAAGCTGAAATTCATCGTAGACTTTTATCATAATACGGCGAGAGGGCTTTATCACGGAAAAGTGTATTTTTGTGGATCGAGAAGTTTAAAAGTGGCCGGACGAATGTGACGCACGAAGAGGGAACAAGACACCCGTCTACCTCCATCACGGACGACAAGATTCAGCAAACTCGAGAGATGATTCTAGCGAATAGGCGAGTTACCATCGATGAGGCAGCGTCTTCTTTGAACATCGGTCATGGTTCTGCCCATCACGACGAGCTTGACTTCCGTAAAGTCTGTGTAAATAAATTGTAGAACGCGAAACATGTAGACAATTGTTGACTTGCCGTCGTATAAGAATATTGCTAAATTTTCTAACGCGCTATTTATATCGCACTATTTTGTCGACAAATATTACTAGGTTATCCCATCAGCTGAATAGACATATTCTATGTTAATAAAGTTTTAACAAAGCAAATAAAGCAGGAGTTTGTTCTCAAGATTGCGTCGTGCCCGTTATACCAAATTTAGAATTAAGAATAATCAGCCCTTACTTAGAGCGATCCTATGTATACAGAAGCACACGTTACATCAATTCTCTAAGGGTGTAATAAGGGCGTGCAGGGATGAAACTTTGTTCAATAAACTCGCGCAAAGGGCAGAACAGAATTGATGCGAAGCCTGAAATTCTATTGACAGAAATTATTTGTTAGAAATAAGTCCAAATTCAAGACCACCCCATTATCTTACACATGACAGTCCTATGATTGGTGTATAACATGTAGGGTTGATTTACTCCCGTCAGTGCAGAGGTCGAGCCTAAGGGTTTTGTATTCATACACAAGTTTGTTACCTCCTAATCACCAGTGTTATATTATATAATATGTATGTTTTTAAGTTTATTTATTATTAAGTTTATTTATATATTCGACGATAAAAAAAACAGTAATAGAGTTACGCACCCCCAAATAAGAAAGATCTTGAATTACGGGGGTGGCTTTCAACATTAATATAATGCAAGATCAATATAAACTAGATGTAAGAATTTGTTTACAACATCTATAATAATACAATATAAAAATTAGCAATATATAAAAATGTTGGGAAATTGATCAGATTATAAATATGGAAAGGTTGTCAAATGCATAGTTTAATAATTTTGAAGACCTGTAATGCATTTTATAACTTATTTTTTGTAAACATTTATATTTGCTGCTAATTTAATTGTTATTAGCAGTTGGTTGTACAGTTTAGGAGCAATGTATGACGCATGTCTCTGTACTATTCCTAATATAGACATTTGTAAAATAACATGTTCATTAGTTTTGCTCCTGGTCTTGATAAGTTATATGGTTGTCACATAAGGTTGGATTTACATAAATGTATTTTTGTGAATCGAGAAGTTTAAAAGTGGCCGGACGAGTGTGACGCACGAAGAGGGAACAAGACGCCCGTCAAAATGAAATAGTTATATATGTAGATAATTTAGTTATTAGCAACTAATGTTCCGAACCCCTCTCATATATGTACACTTCATTTCATGTGTATTCATTTACTGGTCTATGGAAATATATAAATTTAAAAATTCGACGTGTTAGTGGTCACATGGTTAACAAAGTGTAATGGTAAGCATTTTTTCGATAAGAAAATGTTTCGGGTTTGAGTCCAGGTGGTAACTATACCTAGTTTTTCCCATAGATAGATTTTTCATAGCGATTCATCTAATTTGTTTTAATTAACTATGTTGTAAAATTGCAACATCACAATAAAAATGTGTTTTCATAAGGGTGAATATTATGTCCCAGGCCGATTTTATTTGAAATTTTTCCCGTCCGCATAATGTCAAAAAGTGTCGATATCGGTTTGAAGGTTTCCGACTATTTTCTGTGGACGTACTTAAATGGAAGGGTCCACGCCAATAGGCCAACAATAATTCCGATGCTACAAGACAATATGAGAAATTAAATTGCTGAAATAAGACGCGAAGTGTGCGAGAATGTTATGAAAATATGGTTAAAAGAGCGCGCATTTGTGCCGCTGCCAAAAGCGGCCACTTGGTCGATGTTATATTCCATACATAATTGTAATAAACCAAATAATCGATAAATAATAACCAAATTTTTAAAAATTGTTTCATTTCCTAGTTATTCAAAAATAACATCGACCTGGAACATAAAATTCACCCTATAGTTTTAACATATTCTTCTTCGGCGGTCCCTCGTTACGAGTATAACGTCTGTACACCTATACAATGCCGTCGAGTTAAAACTAATTAGGTATGCGAAAATATGTACCTAATCAAACATCAGTATATTTTATTAATAATTTAATATGTGTGAAGCACAATTTTTTTTTATAATAAATTTATATGATTGCTATTCCTGCCACGAATGTATGAACATATAAATACGAGTCATATGTCGTTATTAGTACGGCAGATTTTGTACAGTTAATTAATTAATATTATAAGTACCATCACAGTGGCGCAGCCGAATTTGGATAATTATTTTACCTTCTCGGTACATACATCGAGAAGCAAGAAAAAAAAATTAAAAGGGACCAGGGAGAAAGCGGTGGACCGCAGCGGTGCTGATCGTTAGGGCAAGGACGAGAACGTCAGGACTGGACAGTCGGACTCGGGAAGGTAGTGGACTTCGGGGGCAGAGATTGATTAATGGGTGAGAATGGTGAACGTTATATCTGTATATAATGATCACTTAAGCCAGCCGAAAACAGGCCGTAAGTCCTGTAATTACCCATATTTCCATTAAAAATATAATAAAAAATAGCTTTTTTTTTATTGAGAAACATGGACATAAAATTTTTACATATTATTAATTATAAACACTCTTATACAAAAATACATTTATAATTATTAATATATAAAAAGTATAGAAAAAAAAGGCGAACAAGCTTCATAATGTAAGAGATGTTCACTGTCTTCTTAACTAGACCGAAGTCTGTACTAAAGAAGACAGGTTCATCAGTTATCTGTCATACAAATATGAAAACCATTATTGTTATTAATATATATGAAAAAAATATATCTAAACCAAAAATATTAGGAATTCTTAAAACATTATAAATAAGCAAAATACTCTCGCTATCCCATGATTGAAACACTATGCAAATTGAAAAATGAATATAAAGAAATTATGTTCTGTTCATGCGATCATTTCTATGAATCTTTGCTCAGTTTCCTTTCTGCCAACACCCAATAACCAACTCCCGAAATGGTGTTTGCGTTTGTCGTGAGATATATTTTATTTGTTTTATATTATTTTAGATATAAATACCAAGTATGTACCTAATAAAAGAAATCGCAAAAATAATGATAAACCAAATATGAAATAATAAATTTTACAAAATTTCTCCAGTATCGTAGACGAACGTAATTTCGAATTCATAGAGATGATTCAAGCGGCCAATTAGCAATCTTGCCATTTCTGACATTTAAAGCGATCAATGCGAAGAATGATTTGCCGAATAAAAAACATAAACGCGTGTATATATAAGAAAAAATAAATAACTGTGTCTATTTTCGTAATCACTCCATACTGTCGCGTGACGATGTTGTTTCCGCCGGAAAACCGGAACTAGCTGAAAGGCTCGACACAAGAATTATGATATAATACGGAAACATTTACATATTTTTTCGTTATACGGTTATGATCAACCATAACTTCTAAGTAAAACCAGCGATTTTTTTTATTGTACCAAGTAATTGGCACATTAAATGGTACTATTGGGGCCATCTGCCATTAGACACAAATGCTTCGCGCACCGCCAGTTGTACCCGAAATAATAGCCGTCCTCATTTAGCGCAGAGCGCACGAGAGGGTTGATACTTGTTGTTTAGGGGCACTTTTTAAAAGCACCCCCAAACCCTTCATTTTATTCTCCCCGAAGGAAAAGCGCCAGTTCCCAGGGGGTGTGTTTTATTTTATTAGCCCACTTATCTGCGACACTCAGGGAATAAAAAACACTCAACACCCCTCTAGAAGGAATAGGTAATATTTTATTGAAAACTCGAAGCCATGAAAACCCAACAGGCCAAAAAAGTAATACATCGACCCCTCCTACGCAAAGTATCGTAAGTAAAAAAAAATGACATTTTTAATCATTATAGTATTTCGCATATATTTTATTTGATACTTATTTAAAAATATACTGTATTCTACGATGTCGATACTAATAAACATAATTTTTTTTTTAAAATACAACTATTTAAAAATGTATGAATTACGAGCAAAATACTAAAATGATTAAAAATTTCATTTTTTTACTTACAATACTTTACGTAGGAGGGGTCGATATATTTGTATTTGATTTATAAATAATAACGACAATTAAACTTACGCAGATAAATAATTGAAATATTTAAAACGAAATGTCCACAAAGTCTCGGCCACGGTGAGAGATACCAAATAAAAATTACACATTAATTCTTCTTCGTATGCAAATAAAGAGAAAAAACACATATTTCTAAATAACCGAATGACATAAAACTAAAAAAAAAATAAACATACTACCTATTATATATCTAATGCATTTAAATGAAATTTTAAAACAAAACTGTCATTTCATTCCAAAATTAGATATTTTCATTACATACAAAAAATACGAAATTTGAAATTACACAGGCACTTTTTTTCAATAATCTTAACCAGATCAATCGGAATAGGGTTATGTTTGACATAAATAGCATTAGAATAAAGAAAATCCAGTAAAGTATACGCAATAAAAATACAAAATAGCACACAATCGAGCTTACATGACATATTGATTGATTGACGGCTTGTGGTAGTTTTATAACAGTAATATAATAATTTATTGTATTATATATTACATTTACGTACCAATATATCACGATTTAAATGTTTGAACGAAAAAAGATGTACCTACATATCGTAAATATCTAAATAATTTATTGACAAATTATATTCTGCGACTGAAATACGCGATATTTATTTTGTTTACCCATGTGACAAAATCATTATTTATTTATTATTTTCAGTGATTGTTAATACTTACCATTTGATTATTATCAATAATGGAATACTTAAAAAAAATTGGAATATTATTTAGTGCACGTATCATAAATTCTTAGCACATATCGTAAATTCTTAGCACATATCGTAAATTCTTTGCACATATCGTAAATTATTTGCGCATATCGTAAATTATTTATTAATTAACTCATTTGGTAGATGTACATTTTCCAAAACCATGATGCATTTAGGATTGCAAGTTTACACCTCCAAATCTCACTTTAATATGTTTTCCCTAGAGCGAGTAACTGCTTGAATAGAAAACCGTGTTACTAAACCACCCGCAAGGACTATTTTTCACCATAATGGAAGGGTTTAAATAGTACGGCACCCCTTGAGGTGTATAAATTTACTTAAAAACCTTCCAGAAAATCCGGTGCGATTAAGGGTCGCAAATTCTAGGTCCTAAATCCGTGAAGCTTGAAACATTAAGCCAAAACTTTAATGTTAAAATCGGGAATCGAACCCGGAATTTTCCCTTTCCGGGAGGATGAGTCACCAATTACACTTTGTTAACCATTTAATTAACTACCTAACTTTTGATTTTTTTTTAAATTCTAACTTTATTTCATACATATTACATAACAATTTTTATTTTTTATCAAACTGCATAGCAGTTTTACGGCAAGGATTACCCTTCAATTAAAATAATTAACATAGTAAATTAATGTTAAAGTACGTACAAAAAAGATAAAAATTTAAGTAATTTAGTGCGTAACATAGTAAAAGTAAACTAAAATTTTATCAGCAAAAATTTTTTTTTTAAATATAATACAATAGAGAAATCAAATAATTAAATAAGAATGTGTTTGACTTTATATTTGAGTGTGTTCACAGACGTCTCTTTATTTTTCGTAATGTTTAATATTTCAGTATCAGTATATTTAATATATCAGTATATGTCTTATAAGTTAGTTAGTTTAATAACTTACCATCACACCGTTTCCCCGCGAGGGTAGGCAGAGAGGATAGAGCGCCACACTCTTCTGTCGTGACACAATTCTCGCTTCATTCACATTCATACATCTTCTCATACAATCTCGCCGTTTATTGAGGCTTCTAACAGGACCATCCCCCAGTGTCCGGTTTACCTGGTCGTGACAAGTCTCCCGCGGACGTCCTCTATTTCTGGTGCTATCAACACTTGCGTCATATATCTTTCATACCATTCATCCGTTTCATTCCTTATTTTTATACCTTATATAACAAACGACTATACATAAGAGTTGTTATTTTATTTTCATGGAGTATATAATATCCCAATGTCTTGTGCGTCAAGAGCAGCAAAATTTAATAGGAAACTGATGTTGAAGTGAAGTTTAAATTTTTTTGAATTACATATACGAATTATGTGGATCAATAGATGTATTTTTTGTTCTGAAGACACGTTTTTTAAATAGGAAAAAAAAATTAATGCTGTTAGAAATTAAAGTTATAACATTGTAATGAGACTGTAGTGGAAATACATAATAATTAAAATAATTACATATTATCATAGAAACCGTCTTTTGTACATCTATCGCACCCGTTTAACACTAATTAGTAAATAAAACTGAAAAAAATATTTAATTTCAGCATTATCTCAATACCTATTCAAATGCAACTGAAAGAAATTGGAAACCCTATTCCCAGCATCCGCCGGTTTGCGTTTCAAGAAAAGATGGTGTCAATGAATTTGTCGACCGCCAGAACAAATAACGGCGGCAACCCTCGCGGACGAATAATTTATTTAATATTTATTTATTTAGGGCAATTTATGTCAGTAAATAGTGGTACGCCAATTCCTAATAATCAAGTTAATTTATCCATTAGCCCCACATTAGGTATGTTTCCTTTAAATTAATTTAATATCCATCAACACTGTATTTTCCCCTCCCTTAATGTTCCGTCTATCTGTATATGTATTTTGTCCCTCTCTTTCGCATATAATTTTATATTCTGTCTCCCTTTATGTTCTATTTAACTATATATATATATATATATATACATATATATATTTCTGTCTCTCTCTTTCAAATGTAATTTTATATTCTATCTCCCTCTTTATGTAAATATAATATAAGTGCACTCTTTTTGTATTTGCAAAGCTTTAGGATACTACGCAGTGCCAAAATTTAATACAAAATTCGCTCAACGTACTTTCTTATTTTGTGCTCCGAGAATATTTAATAAATTATCACTAGATCTTAAAGGGTTTAAAGTGATTAATGACTTCAAACCAAAAATAACAAAGTGGTTGCTTGAAGTGGGTGGAAAGCAAAATGAAACATTTGTCATTTATTCTAACCTAATTACCCACATATTCTTATCACAGACTATTGTATATTACTGAAAATAATATTTTCATAAGTTTTTTTCAATATCTTTCTATAACTTCTGATTATACTTTTTTTCACATAACTTTTTATAACTCACTAATTATACTTACTTGCCTCTTAACAATTACAACTTTTAAAAACTGTACAGGTAATTGCTTCAGAACAGACTACGTCTAGTAAAGCAATTACCTTTATTTTTCATATGTACTATTTATGCTACAAAAAAAAAAAAAATTAGCTCGAGATAAACGAAACGGGTTGACGTATAATAATAAATTTCCCGGTTTCACACTTTTATTTAAGAAAATATATTTTCTTTCAACACCTAACGGGCCGACACTTGCTGGGTGGCGAATCTGCGTAGAATATACCATTTTGAAGGAGCCATCATCACGTATATAAATGATGATATCGTGGCTGGGGTCCGTCTACCCGTTTTAGTCATCTGTCAAGATTAAAAAATGAACCGAGGATTATGACCCGAATATTTTAGAAATTTGAACCACCGCACTGGAAGATAGTACCCCATAATTATAATATTTAAGGGAACAATGCGAAATTTGTGCGCTGCGGAAGAAAATAAGAAATACATTTCATTACAAGTATAAGGCTGCTGGTAAAGTGATGTCAGTGTGTCTTGGAGCTCTATCGTAGGAATTCGTCGAGTTTTGTTTTGTTATGTGGACGCACAGACCAGTAAATGAACAGATATTAAATAAATTGTACATATAGGAGAGGGGTTCGGAACATTAATTGCAGGTCGAGGGGCATTCTACATACATTATTTGTTAAACACATAAATCTGATAGTTTATGACACATTTATGCAACAGTAAAAGTATTCAGTCTTCGAAAATTAAATCTTTATGTAAACAACATATAATAATAACATATAAATTTTCGTTTCAATCGAGTCATATATTTAAAAAAAGACACGGAGCTATTTTATTATTTATTATAAGTGGTACCAAAATGAAAATATTGAAACAAGAAATTTCCGTTGGCTCATGTCTATTTGGTGGTCTGTATGTGGATGATATATTCTTAGTTTGGCCCCATGGTTCAACCTTTCATCTCCGATGATGTAAACTGAGTTAAGATTGCCTCTAATTATGTGAATATCTCTGTAAATATACTAAATATAGAGTTCATATTTTAGGTATTCCTTCGTAATATATTTATGTATTGGATAAAATAATTACAACATATTAGTATTTACCATACGCAACAATAAAAAATGTTTTCTCGAAGAACCCGACGTAAATTTGTTAATACGTGTATGTGAACGTGAGGATTGGTGCGGACGGCGCAGTACGCGGGGCGCGAGGTGCCGGATGCCGATCGTAAGCGTGCGTCGGCCGGGTTAGACGTGTCTTATGCTGTCGTTCGTGATAATCAATGTTTTTATCATTTTTATCACTTTTACACAATAATTGATGTAAATATTCACTTATATATATATTTAATTATGAATATAAGTTTTAAATACTAATTTAATGTATTAATTATAAATATATACATATAAAATCAATTACTCGAACCTGAATCTCTATTTCCAATCCGGGGAATTAAATTAGTATTTAAAATATCACAGACCTATCTTCTGAATAATTACAACTTCACAATAATAATGTGTTCTCCTTAATAATTAATATAAGTAATAAATGTAAAATATTCATATTTATCCGACTTAAAAATTGCAAAAGTCTACATGTACACTGAGTTTACAGCACCGTAACGCGCGTTTATTTTTTTTAGCACTGTAAGGGAAAGGTTAACTAAAACTCCATGAATTTCTACAATTTATAAACAGGTTACATGCTAAAATCAAGTTAACTGCGGAGCTAGAACACAGCAAACAGCCTTGCTAGATGTCATACTAACGAAGAAACCTAGCGAGACATTAAGCTATTCAGTATTTCACGTTAACCAAAACACACTAATCGATACTGAACGCCATTTCTCATCACCATCCTGCGCACATCGCTTCCGTCGCAAACACCTTAGTCGAGAAAATATCGATGAAACTTAAAGACACTGTGAAACAGAGAATCCATCAGGAATAGCATTTATTCCGTATGTTAAAAGACACCACGGACAGAATTGGAAAAGTTCTAAAAAACAACAGAATCAAACCAATCTTCCATGCTGCACGATAAATCTCCCATACATTAATAAATATAAAAGATCATATTCCTTTGGAATCACATGATATTTATGAAATACCGTGCAAAACTTGCTCCCACACATTGACACAACCCGACACGCGGCGGAAAAGTACGTCCAACATGTGTTAACTGAAGATTTGACGACGCAAAAATATTGGTTCCATATATAGGGAAGCGATAGAAATCGAAAAAAGGCCGTACAGTCTCAATTCTCGAGATGATTCTCGACGACACCCCGTGGCCTGGAATCCGATTCTCGAAAAACGAAAACTCGTGACTCCAATAAAAGTATTAACCATTCCAGTTATCTCCCATACTAATACACATCAACATCACCGACACTTCATTCTCGGCTGAAAACTCTAGATGTTCAACCGGTAACACACTGTTCGCCCAGTACAAGCGGAAAAATTAATAATAAATAATATTGGATAATTTGTATAGCGCCGTTTTCGTAAAAACTTTCACCTCAATGGCGCTTTACACATCAGCTGTTTATAGTCCTAAATTATCTTAGTTTTTAAAATTAAAATATTTTATTTTCATATATGGAAATGATTTTTTGAAAAGGTGCGTTTTTAGCTTCTTAAATAAAGTCTCCGGTACACTGTTTCTTATGACGGAGGGCAAAGAGTTCCACGCTTTTGGACCTGCCACCGCAAATGCCCGTTCACTCAATTTAAACTCTTGGCAACGTTTGGTCGGTTCTACAACTCTTCCTGCGGCTGTAGTAGAGGCTGACGTGAGGTTTGACGTCTACCATTCAAATTGTCTGGAATACAAAGCTCTTGAAGATACAGAAGCGCCATGATATGTGTCGCCTTGAACATCAACCAGCACAATTTAAATTCATCTCTTTCTGGGAATCGGAGCCAATGTAGCTGATGTAAAAGGGATGTTATATGAGAGAATTTGGAAACTCCATATATTATGTAAGTACATTACAGGCCTCCAATTCATACCGATAGCCTTCGAAGATTACAGAGATTAATAGAAAAAAGGGCTAAGAAAAAAATAAAAAATAATAACGCACTTAATAAATCAACCCATAGATGTCGGTAGTCATTCGCAACTAACATATGAAGGAAGGTACAGAATTAGTTAAATAATGGGTTTACTTCGAACAAAAATTAACTCAACTGTGTGAGATTTATATCTCCTGCGAAAAAGTACTGTTGTGCCGTAACTTTTTGAGACAGCGCCTTAACAATGGCACGTGTTACCGTACCGAAGCGTTGGCCTAGGTTTCCTCAAGGAAACCATATAGAAAGAGCGCGATCTAACCCAGACAAGACGACATTTGCCTATATATATATATATGTGTGTGTGTGTGTTTTCGAAAATCAATCATTAAAATCTAAATGGTCGGAACTAACTGCCGAGTAAATGTGAGTGAGCAGGGCGGGCCGACGAAATGTCAAAAGGTATCGTCCGGTTGAAGTTAAAATGTATTATCGATGCGATGCATTTTCCGGCCAGAAAACTCGCGAGAAAATTTAAGAATATATAAATGAGTATGAACTCGTGACCGCAAATGGCCTGGCGTGATACAGAGTCACATCTGACATCGCTTGTTTGAGAAGTTTAGTATATTATTTATTTATTTACTTACTTTTTAAGGGACAACTACAGCGGTGAATCATCTTATGTAAGCCGTTCTCAAAATTAAAGCATCCACGTTAACGATTTTTTTTAGACACTCTGTATTATATCGACAGGTCCACTTGTCTTCGTATTTTAAAATTAATTTTCAAACTTAACAATATATTTTTTAAACGAAAAAAAGGTGGTGTCTTCCAATGATTTCAATTTCAATAGGCAAAGCCAGAAGAGTATAAACATTGAATAATAATAATTAATAGCGAATAATGAACAAGAATTACAGAGTCTAGTGAGTAGAATGTACGATGTATGCAAGGATAGCGACCTCATGGTGAATGTTAACAAGTCGAAAGTGATGGTATTCGAAAAAAACGAAAGCGAGACACCGTGCTAAATACTTGAGGTAATGAATATTTGGAACAAGTAGATGAGTTTGTGTATTTGGGAAGTATGTTTGATAGAAACGGAAAGGCTGAGAATGATATCGAAATGAGGGTGACTGCAGGGAATAAAGTGAACGATGCATTGAATGGAATTATCTTTAACGGGAATTTGTTAACCGATGCAAGACTAGCGGTGCACAATGGAGTGCTGGTACCGACACTTATGTATGGAAGTGAGGCCTGGAGCTGGCAGAAGAGGAACGAATTCAGACTGAATGCAGTGGAAATGAGATCACTTAGGTGTATATGTGGCAAATCTATTTATGACACAGTAAATAATGAAGAAATAAGGAAAGAATGTAAAGTTGATAGTATAGTGAGTAAGATTAAGAAAGGATCACTTAGGTGGTTTCGTCATATGGAACGGATGAATGAGGAGAGAATGGTAAGAAAGATATATGACGCAAGTATTGATAGCACCATAAATAGAGCACGTCCGCGGAAGACTCGACACGACCAGGTAAACCAGATAATGGAGGATGGTTATCTTAAAAGCTTCAACAATCGGCGAGCTTGTACGAGAAGATGTATGAATGTGGATGAGGTAAGAATCGTGTGTCAGGACAGAGGAGTGTGGCGCTCTATCATCTCTGCCTACCCCCGCGGCGAAACGGCGTGACGGTAAGTTAGTAAGTAGATAATATTTTCAGCCACACTTGCAAAATAAATTAAGTGTTTAAATTGATTTACATTATCTTTCAATGTAGTGATAATCACATTATAAAAAAAGAAACATTCTGTATTGTGTCATGTGTGATGACTACCGATGATTGCAATCTCTATAGGTAAGCCAGAAGAGTATAAACATTGAACATATTCACACATTAGAGAGTAGAAAAACATTAGCCCCGATTTAACGCAACGCAACCCCTACGATTTTTTTTGCGACTACATCTACACGAATCCCCCCAAAAATCCCAACTGCGAGTAGGCGGTGGGTAGGTCCTTCAGCTAAATTTAATTAATTAACAGTAATTTTCCGCAGCTATCTAATTAAGTGAACACGCGATTTTTTTATTTTGCCAAGTCACCCCCCGCCAGGGTGGAATCTCTGGGGACGGTTTAATAAAAAGATTACAAACGTGTTTAAAGATTTAACAAATATTGTGTTAATGATCTATATATTAGTATGACTTTAATCTTGATATATATATTTATAATTATTTGAATTGTCAAAATAGTCGACTATCTTCAAACAGATGAAGTCCTAGTTAAAGAGTCAACCTACCTATTATTATTATTATTATTTATACATAACCATAATAAGTTTTTAAATCAATTTTCTTATATTTACATTACACCAGCACAACTTAAAATCACGATCTATTTCATCTGTTTAAGATCCTGCACGGCAGAACAATTTCTGTGATCACAGCGGTACCTCAAATACAGCAAGTTTGTGTAGTAGACTCGGGGCAGTAAAATAATGTATCTTTCGTCCACATAATACAAACTATAAAATTGAACTGGCGGAATGGCGTCATCGAGCGAACACATCCCGGTTCGACACGTGTTCGCACTCATTTGGGCGCGCTTCTATTCAGTGTTTACTTTTTGATGCAAGCGAGCTGGCGCGTCACGAAAAGGAACTTCATTGCGTTCGAATTTTAAATAAAATCGTAAGTATGTAGATTAATTTTTCCCGACCTTTTTGCGAATATTAACAGCAATTTTTCATATCGGGACCAGTTTATTTTCCCGACAAAGGTTTTCCCCGGATAATCGAAAGTCCACACAGCATATGAAAGACGGCGAAACATAAATGTAAAAAAAATATGTTATAGTTAAATATTTTCGGAAGATTTCAATAATATCCGGCGAAACTAAATAATACTCTCGAATTGAGCTGTCATTTTCAGACATGTTTTTTTTTTTTCACGGCACGAAAACGAATAGTCGACAAAATAAAAATGTTCTTAGTAAATGTTGCCCGTGTCACGGGGTTGAAAAATAGCCGAGTCAGGTTGTCTGCCAAGTTACAAAACAAAACGCGATTATCCGCCCGCCCGTCTGCCCGTCCGTCCGCCGCAATAATCATACGGGTATTAGACCAGGATTGGATGTACAAAATGTTTTATTTCGATAAAGAGTTCCTCGGGGCTCAATTTCCGAAAAGCTAATCCAGAAACAAAACAATCAATTACGCCTTTAAAGCGGCCTCAACGCCGACTTTTTTTTCGATACAGACTTATCCAAGGATCAAACAAATAGATATAAAACCATCTAAAGAGTACCAATAACCCGTGTTACGAACGTGTTTAACCATTATCCAAAAATTCATATATTAGGTCATCCCATAAATAATGCGGTTTTTTCAATTACATACATGAACTAAAAGTCGGAGGGGGACAGGATAAACTACCTGCATCAGTTTCAAGCAGGTAGTAACTTATTGCTAGTGTTTTGTGTTTTGAAGAGCGTAGTTCGATTTATAATGGAAGAAACAAAGTGAATATTGATTCTGTATATAGGGATCAGACAACGTGGTTCCAGAAACTCCGAACCGGAAACTACAGCCTAGATCGACGAGGACGTCCCGCAAACCCTGGTGGAACAAAATCGCGTCGTAACTGTTAAGGAACTAGCGAACAAGTTTGAATTTGGTCATTCAACTATTCACGGGCGTGGCATCGGAAAAGTCAGCAAATTGGATCAATGGATTATTAGCTAACTTTCAGAGTCTAATAACGTGCAGAGAGTGAATGTATGCTCTTCTTTACTGCCACGTCTCAGAAATGAACCTTTTTTGGAAACGATGCCTCATCCACCATATTCGCCGGACATTGCCCCTTTCTGATTATCATTTATTCTGCAGTCTTCAAAATCATTTGGACGGAAAAAATATGAATTCTGTAGACGAGGTCAAAACAGTACTGGGGGAGTGTTTTTCGTCGCGGACAAGCGAATTTCGGAAAAGGGGCATTGCAAGTCTACCAGAAAGATGAAAGACCATTGAAAAAATGAAGGAGAGTATATTTTAGATTAAAAAAGAACATTGGTTATCTTAAATTAGAAAAATAAGAAGTATAAAAAAAACGTATTATTTATGGGATGACCCAATACATGGTGCATCTACCTACAAACGAATGCACCATGTACAAACTGTATATTATGTGAAATATACTTGCGCCCGAGTTCTTACGATGATATAACCCCTGTTCTTATATATGGTATAACGTCCTATGTATATATCGCGTCCGCCATATAAGAGTAAATAGCACGAAGGATGTAAATCTGCTTATATAAGACAAAGTTTTTGGTCAATTTTCTGGAATAAATTTACCGTATAACAACAACCTGAGTTTTATTGACCGAGTATATCCTGAATTTTCTGATACACAACTTTTTTGGAGATACAATGTGAAGTATTCAAATCTTTTTTGTAAAAACAACAGCAATATGTGCTTTCAATCAATTTTACTACGAAAGGGTCTATTCATCCTTAAAACATTTCCTTAAAAAATAATGTCTAAATATATTGTAATCATCACCAAAAAAATACAATGCCGGAACCCTCTTTAATCATTTTCGCAATACAATTATCTTTGGTACACCGAATATCGAAATATTTCTACATAAAAAGCATACATTTTGTTTATAAATTGATTACAAAAGGTAAACAGAAAATTTTACTTTTGATAAATTAATATTTTTGCATTGGTTATTAAATATAGCGTTTTCAAAAAAGTCAAAATTCACGTTCGGTCTCTTATATTGAAATATCCAAAAAAGTATATCTAATAAATGCTATGAACGTTTACATCTCACATTATTAAAGGGACAGGGGTTTTGAAAAAAGATATTTTATCTCAAATTAAATTTTAATTTGGACAACGACAAAGAGATGATTTTCTTCCAGTATAAGCGTAATTATAATAATACTTTTAATAATATGCTCGTAAAAATATAAAGACAGACATCAGAAACGTGACCAGCTTCCAGGGATGGATTGGAGAATAATGATTGGACCGTAAAATTTTCAAATCAAAAAATATTTTAAAAAAAAAATGATTGTCATCGCAAACATTGCAGACCAATTCAGCTAGTAAATAATAAAACGACAATTTATTTGCGATCCACCGCCCCACCGGGATTTCACCCGGTGTTAAACCCCTGGATCCGAACCTTGAATTTATTTTCCCACTGAAACCTATGGCTCTCGAGGAACGGCTTCCGGGCCCGACGGGGTCGTAACAAAAATCACAGCTCCAAAGAGTTTATGCCAAGCTTTGAAATTGGCTATAGACAGTGGAATAAAGTGGTGCTGCTCTACAGTTGGTACACATACGAACAGTACGGTTAGAAATTTAATTTACAAAATGATAATTTTTCGTAATTTTCTTGTGAAACTTTGTGAAAGGCCATTTTAAATTATATTTCAAATAAAAACACTGTTACAGTGTACACTTTAAAACAGTGTTTTAAACTGACGCATCATCTTCAGTAATGTTACTAATACTAAACTTAAGACTAAAGGACTACGTGCTACTTGGGTTGAGCATTGTAGTGATGAGTGGGATTGGAATTGGGTGGGTGTAAGGGCGTGATCAACAAGCGCAGGGAGGGGACGTAATAGAAGATGTTTGAATATTGATAACATTTTTGTTACAATTAATCGTTAAGTTTTCAAAAATATCTAGTGTTTTTATTTTAAATATAATAATATATGATACTTGTAAAAACAAAGTTGTTGTATAATTATATTTGCTAAATTGTACATTAAGTTAATTCATTACAATGGAAACGTTTTTATATTTTATTCAATTAATTTTTCAGGATTGTTGAACAGATTCAACGCAAGATGATTTTACAAAATTGTGAAAACAAAACTGATCCTTAAATTATCTTCAATTATTTAGGTATCATTAGATTTCCTTACGGTTATTCTTAATTAAATGCTGACCGCCTCGCTGATTAGATAAGGCTAGGTACGGGTTACAGGTACCGGTCCGAACAGAATTACGGAAACATTACTTTCGCCACACCGAAATAGTTTCAGAATGGTTTTTATTAATTAAAGATATACATTGACATTTAATAAAATATTTAAAAAATCAACTTTACCATTGCGTTGCCGGTATAATTTTAACACAAACCTCGAGCAAAACGGCATGTCACGTAATTGACAACAACAAAAAAAGTTTGTACCATGCAAAGACGCAGTACTCTGTTGTCAATCTCTAGATTAAAAAAATTCGCTAATACACTTTGATAAAACCATAAAAAGTGTTTTGATAGGAAAATTAGAAAACGAAGAAGAGAGAAAGATAAAAATGTAGATGCGTTACACGTTTATCTATCACCAGAACTTATAAATTTAAATATTGAGCTATTAATGGCTGAGAAAAGCTATAAAACAAATGTGATGGGAGACAAACCACTTTCCTGTAATGAATGAAGTTATTTGTAAATTCAAAGATACATTTGAAAATAAATGTATTGTATCATTCTGGACACATTTGTAATTCCGGTGTTGAAGCTGAATACTATTTAAACAAACTCACAGCCCGCCCGCTACACCGTGTAATATAACCTAACTTTACCTTGTTCAGAGTATTATCACGATATTCAACGGTATTCCGCTGGTGTTTATTTTGATAATAGAGTAAGGCATTTGAACCTTAATTTTTTTTATTTCCTACATGTATACAGAATACTGTTCGGATTGGCGCGGTATAGCAGCGCATCTACAATGTTTGCCGAAGGCCATATACATGGATTCGTTCCGCTTCTGAGACATCGAGTAGCTGGCGTAAAGCTGCGGCTGGAGCTCGGCACCAACTCTCTGTAGTTCAAGGGGCGCTCTCATGGAAAGCTAGTACCCTGACCAAATAATGGCAACGACTACAGAAATAATAATGGCCGTGACCGAAATGTAGTATCTTTATTTTGTTTACATTTATATATATGTGTGAACTTTTTATTTATTTATTTATATTTTTTTTCTTTTCGTAACTTAAATGTATTATATAATATATATTCTCTTTATGACCAATCGGGTATTCAGAAACGAATAAACGCATTATTATTATTATATGTCGAAATAAATTATAAATCTAGTAGACTAAATAAAATTTGCAGAAACATTATGTTGTGTAATATAAAAATATTTTTTAATCAATTCAAACGCAAACCTTTAAATATCTCGAAACGAAAGAAATATGACATAATAATGGGCACAATTATCTATAGCAAAAAAATGAACCAGCTCATCAATTCACCTATCGCTCAAAATTGTAATCAATCAGTTGAATAACAAACCCACAAATACACAAATTATGAAATAAAAGAAGCATATTTTATTCATGTTATATCAATATGAAGTTTGCAGTGAAACATCAAAAAATGGGCATAATAATGATTACATAAATACAAATTTAAAATATTTAACTTTCAACGCGATATTGTACTATTATTTATAACAAACGCCGCGTACCAGGTTTAGTTATAACAAGAGCAAACAAGCTTAAAATAATTCCAAGAATGAAAACTAGTTTTGGTCAAAGATTATTTACCTTTCAAGCTCCCAGAATATATAATCAAATTGAAAATAAAATTAGAAATTTAACTGACATTAAGACTTTTAAAAAGGATATTTCAAATTGGTTGTTGCAATTAGGAAGAGCAGATACAGAGAGTCAACTCTTTTATATAATGAAATAATTTGTATAACTACTTTTGTGCGTTTTGGTCTTGTATATTTACATCTACCTTATATCTACTTACATTATTGGTATTATTATTATTTTTTATTTTTTTTCTCTTCTTTAATTCATTTTTCATATTTATATATGCTATTGTTATCCGTATTTTCGATCTTACTGTGTTTTGCCTTCGATGAGTTTTGGTTTTATAAAATATATTAGTTTATCAATTTTCCCTAAAACAGGCTTGCCTAGATGGGCAATGTATTTAAATGTGTGTAAATATGATACCTTTTGAAAGAAAAATTCAGCAATTTAAAGAATGTATTTAAGCAAAGCCTATTTTATTGTATAGTAAGTATATTGTATTTGTATTGTGTATTTTCGAAACTATTTCAGAACTCTTTAATTATTGCTCGCCTTTGTTTTACACATACCCTAAAGAGTAACGATGTATGCAAAATGGTGTGCGGAAAATTGCTCGCCCACAATTGATTTTTTTTACATGAATATACATTAAGAAATACGTTTATTGAAAAACATATACATATATTTTCAATTATTATTCACAAACAATTGTGACTAAGAGACGCTCCTGGAAACACAGTCTTAAAACCATTTATCGCAGCTTGCTCAAAATCGATCATAATTGACTTTGGTGCTAAATTGGGTTCCACACGTTTTAGTTTGTCGGATATAATTTTGTGTATGCCTGTTCGAATTTTTTTTGATAAAAGCGCAAATACTGCCGAAATAGATTTATTATTTATAATTGCAAGGATTGTATACAATTGTAGGTTAGGTTAAGTTAAATTGTTGGCGAGCAATTGTGTGGCGAGCAACTTTCCTGGCGAGCAATTGCGTAATCACGCAAAATATGGTCCACACATTGTGAGACCCCCCCCCTTATTATAATTTTTAATGTTAAAACTCTTTTATGTTCTAAACATTATCAAAATAAAAGTATTACATTACATCGGTGAAAAACGAGAGAATAATCCTTCCATTCAAAATGTATTTAAAACAAAAATATTCTACATAGTTACGTGATTTCAAATCGCACTATTAATAATGTAGTACTGTATTTATAAAAATAAGTCTATAATGGAGAACAAACATTTTGAGAAAAGAAGCTTTAAATGATGAATCGTCATTCCAAGAATTTTGGATCAAAGCCTACGATCCCCCGAGGTAGGTGTTATAATCCCGACCAAACCCTCGCTTTATACTATAGTACAACAAATAATTTCGACCTTTCGAATTAATCCAAAGAAAACAAACGGCAGACCTTTTAGAAAACGAAAATTTCGAACGCTGTTTTTCGTTTGGGAAACTGATCAATATATTTAACCCGCAAAATGGGCGTTATGTAAGATAAAAGAAAAATTTAATAAAAAGATAATATCCCCATACCTACCCTTAAGGATATTATCATGGAATTGGATACGAAACCTTAAAAAAAAAACTAAATACCGCACTACGGTGGTGAAAAATTTTGAATCAGGTCAAAAAATATGTACGACTACTTTGTCCTAACACAAGTAATTTTAAAAAATTTAATGTAAGACATTATATCTTAATAAATTTTATAATGTTTACTCGTCTGTACGACATTTACATATGTAAGTAGGTATAGTGTGTATAAACATTAATAAAAAAACTTCTTCAATATTTGAAAAATTACTTTGTGGCAACATATATAAATAATAAGAAAAAAAAACTCTTCGTTTATTAACCATTCTCAATTTCTTAATCACCTTTTGGAAACAAACTATTTTTTTTGACATTAACAAAGAGTTTATTTTACTAGAGGTTTACAGTTAGATAAATTTGAAATTTAAGAAATAAGAAAAAATATTAATAGCAAATTAAATATTATAAATTTGTTTTCACAGTAGTTCCTAATCAGTTATACTTATATTTTTATAGTTTTGTTTTGTCTACGCTTAGACCACAGGTCTTGAAACGTGTTGATGTATCAATAAATAGTGGTTTTAAACAAAGTGTTTTTCTGATTATTCATAATAAATAAAAAACATCTATAATAATTAATTAATTTTATAATAATGTGCTATGTGTACACATCAGTAACAATCAATAAGACTGCCAGAACGATATATATAAAGAAAAAAAAATACATTACATTACAATTACATCATCCGTCCTATACTCACATACGCGAGCCCCATCAGGGGTTCGAGTAACACAAAAATTTTAGAATCCAAACATAACAACATCCTTAGGAGAACCACAAACTCACTCTGGTTTGTCAGAAACACAATCATTCACAAAGACTCAAACATACCCTCACTCACATGACACAAACGATTTATTGTATAAATTTTATTCTAAATTAATTTCCATCCCAAACCCTTCCATAAACTCCCTCGGCCTGTACGATCCCTCATCCGATCCCCCATCATCTTCGTCCCATTTCACTTATTTACCCTCTTCTTGACTCTATCGAACAAAGATTCTATAAAAACCAAAAACAAAAATATAAAAATTTGTAAAAAATTCAACAAAATATAGAAAAAAAGTATTATATAAAAAAACTTTACCCATTTTTGCTACTATTACAATTATATACAAAGTTAAAATAAAACAATTTCTCCATTTTCCTCGCAATAGGGTCCCCCCCAAAAAAATCTTACACCATTGTTGTTACCTCATATGTCGGAAACAAGAGGGCTCAGCCCTTGTCCCTCTCCCCTTTAATAATCGAATCAGAGAGACAGAGAGCTCCCTATAATTTGTTATGTCCAAAATCTATGATCAAGGGACAAAATTTTTTTAATATAACTAATGTCCAAGAATGTGTAATCGACAGTATTCCGGAATATCCCATAAATGAGACCGCTGCCTAAGTCAACACATGGAGATAACTTTGGAGGCGCCAGTTGCCATTAATGTACAGTTTTTTAAAAGTGCATTCCGGAAATTAAACTGTCACACCTAGTATAATATATATAAATTTCGCCTCACAGTGTGGCAAGATTAATAATCATGAAATATGCTATATTTTATGCTTCATTCACCCCTGCGTTCGAAATCTGTCACCTTTCTGGCGAAATTTTTTCGGTCTATGTGCTAATATATATTAAACAACGAGATCATCGTCGGACAAACTCTCATCACTAAAATATTCATTGGATGATTAATTGTCGTATACTGCAACTTTCAAAGTATCGCGGCCAACATTGGAACTACTGCTTGGCGATTTCTTCGTGCGCAATAATACATAACCAGGGTATTTATTTTATAAATTACGTACTTCCGTCACATTCTTTTACCACCTATAATTCGTAATTTGACAATGTATTATTTTTCTTATGTTATGACTTTTGAAACAGCTGCGAAGAGTCCGCCATATTTAACCAGAGTAAATTCGAAAGTAAAATTAGTTCATCATTGCACTTTTTACTAACGATCGAACAACCCCTTTTCGCATTTTTTTTCCTATGGTAAAAAGTTACCGCTGATCACACAACCGGCCCTTAGTGTCTGTATGCAAATATTATAAATATAACCATCTCACCGTTAACCCGCGGAGGTAGGCAGAAAGGATAGCGCGCCACACTCTTCTGTCCTGATGATCACGAAGGTCACTTTTTTTTTTCTTTTTGTCATTTACATTTTTTCTTCTTTCTTAAATTATTCAAAATTTACATTTGCTAATTTTCTGAACCAACTAAAAAATATGATTATTGATTAACAATTTAAAATCTGTGTTTCAGCACTGGCGAAGCCCAGTGAGGCAGATATTAAGGAACTAAACGTGCATACAGCATATTAAATAAATAAATACATCTGAAATTCTTGTTCAAAATACACAAACTCATCTACTTGTTCCGAATATTCATTAGCTAAAATATTTTCTCTGTAATAAGAAAGCTATTAGAAATATATAATAAGGTTTTTTCTAAAGATAATTCAACGAATTAACAAAATGATATACTTGAGGATGAATTTACCAAACACACATATAGGTATGTATTGTATACGGAGACTCCATTAGTCGTGAACTAGCTGCTGGTAGACCCGTTTTCCTTATCTCGGCTAAACCATAAAATTCAACTACTGGCCCAAGTATTCGCGAAATCGGTATTTTTGCGAGAACTCAATAAAGAAAAATGGCCATAAAAATAATCGTATCGGTTTCGCATAAAACGATTTAACTTAAACTTAGTAAAAATAGCTAATGTTAGCTGCAGTTAATTAAATGTATTAGAATGATTTTTAATATAAAAACTTATAGTGTACCGTGAATATAATAAATATAAATATTACATCTCAAATCGAAAATTACATATTACTATGGCGGATAGGTAACGCCATCTTTGGGCCGCACGGTGAACTTGGTTTAACCGGTAGCAGCGGGTAGCGAGCGGTTAAGAGAGGTCGCACACACTCGCGGAGTGGAGACAGGAGCTCGCGCTAGCCGACGTCTGACGGGAAGACCATTCTACTCTCGTGGTTCAAGCAGCCTAGCAGCATCTCGAGGGGTTTATTTAACTGTGTTGATTTGTACTTACTTGTATTGAATTTACAATCTACCTGACTTGTATTGTACAACCGGGAGCGACTTAATAAACATCGAGACAAGACCCAAGATATAGGTTATTTCTGTAATCCATTAATGAAGTTCGCTTAACCTAAATTCCTTCTGATATTTGGAGTCATAGTACTTAAAGTCAAAGTTAGTGATCAACTATTCGGTGTTACACTAATAGTATTCATACCACCAAATGAACAGCTATATTACTTTTATTTATTATGTATTGTAATTTCTAATGGTCGGGGGGGTCCGAGCCTCCTTCCACGAGGCCATCAAGTTAGTCATATTTTCATAGCATAAGCTGGTGGAAATATGAAGAAGAAAAGAAGCCACTTACTTTTCATCTGCCGGATTCATTTGTTAATTCCCCTCCACCATAAATACAAGTGTCACGGGATGTATACTAACACTCGCGAAAAGGATTATTATGTATAAGCGGGATTAAAGTAAGATTAATTATAAGCGTTAGCGGAGTGAAGCGACGGTAGTTATCCGTACAAAAGTTCCAAGCGCACTGAACTTGCTGCAATTGGAAAACTTTAATCACTGCGGAAAAAAGGGAAAGAGATACTCAGGTTAAAATTTGGTAAACCGCGAATTAAATATATGCATGAGGCAACAAGTCAAACGCCAAAAAACATAATAGAATTTAATTCATTTTAAACGGCGCTAACACAGGCGTTTAGCGTAGTTTGAAAATAGAAAGAATATAGATGTGGCACGTATTCCGTGTACGCATCTCTATTTTATTTTTTTTACTATATACTTATATTCAAGACAATGTGCAATTAATTTCAATTTATAATTATTATTTTTAAATTAATCAAGCAGCACACAATTCCAAAGTGTACGATGCCGAGCATACAGCATTATTAGATTCAATAATCTGGGCGTCATCATGCAAGAAAAGCATTTCAATTCAATTGTTCCACCAATCATTAATACCTATCTCAGCTTCACAGCAAACCAAGGTGATAACAATATCGCAACGAACACGAATGGTAAGCCAATTTGGAGGCGACTCACCATTAACTTTCACACCCTCCATAGTTCTACAAGTTCTAACACTGGGAAACAACTTCTCGCCGGAGGGGAGTACGAGGTATATTTTGTTTGGTAACAAGGTAATGAACCAGGTGAGGAGCGATATGGGAGAATTCGATCATAGAAAGGTCCTTGATGGATCACCTCTCACTGGCGAAGACCACCGAATCTGGTTAGAGAGGTCGGATACGCACGGCAGAATAGCCCAAAAAAAATCTACACAGTAGATTCTAAACCGGCCGTGAAAACATAAGAATATTTTAAATAATTTTATTTACTAATGAAACGAAATCCCAAGTGTTTGGGACTTATATTTATTATACCCCTCACCGTCACTTCCCCTCCCGCGCCGCTAGCGAGCTGAGTCGGTAGGCGACCTTGAATCAGAACGGTTACACGTTGTTATCGACCTTGAGTCAATGTGTCGACCTTCGGCGAAATAGTGATATTTCTAGTAGTTCCTGTGTTTCCGGCACCCAAGGTGAGATTCCACCACCAAATATACGAATTAATTTTTCAAACAGGTACTCATTTTGTTCAGGATAGAGAAAGGGCTATTATTATAGTACCATGAGAATATAATGAGAACTTGTCAATCGAGGCAAAACTAGCGTTACACAATGGAGTCCTGGTAGCGACACTGATGTATGGAAGTGAGACCTGAAGCTGAAAGTAGACTGAATGCAGTAAAAATAAGATCTCTTAAGCGTGTGAAGAATGAATAAATAAGGAGATAAAGGAGAATTAATAAATAACGGGTAAAATTTATTTTAGGATAATGATCACTTAAGTGGTTAGGTCATATGGAACGGATGAATGGTAAGAAAGATATATGACACAAATGCTAATGGCACCAGAAATAGTGGACGTCCGCGGAAGACTTGGCACGACCACTTGGTCCTGTTAGAAGCCTCAATAATCGACGAGCTTTAATGAATGTGGATGAAGCGAGATATGTCTGTCAGGACGGAAGAGTGCATGCCTACCCCTGCGGGAAAACGGCGTGATGGCAAGTTAGTTATGTAATAAATACTGTAAAGGAGACGTAAATCCTGCGCCGATAGGATCTAATGAACGAATTGCTCGATCTCCGGGTCGCGCGTCCCGCGGATTAGATTACGACGATTCCGGTCGTAAATCGGAATCGCCGCAGGGGCGGTGAAGGAAAGAAATGAGGGAACCTGGATATAAGAGATAAGGGTCGATGATGGAATAGGGATTCCAGTCAAAGGACCAGTGATCTCGGAGAACCGGAATTCGGAAGGACTGCTCGTCTTACCTTGTGTATGACGCCTCCGTTATCCCTGCAATCACCGCCGATATTACACAAACGGCACGCGGATAGGCAGATCTCCGCTTCCAATTGAAAATGGCGATATCACAACTTCGCCCGCGGCACAAAAACAAACAAACAATGCGCGATCAAACATAATAAATTAGAGTGCTGGTGCACTGGAGCTGACAAATCCACACCGCGAATGCTATCGCGATATCGCGATCGAACAAATATCGGTCACGTTGACGTCTGCTGACGTCAATGTCACAATTCGCACTAAAAAGACAAGTATTAAGGAATGGTCGAGGAATTTGGACGGGGAAAAGGTGTCAATAACACGGGTCGCGACCGATTCGCAAGACGCGCCAAAAATGTGTTTTACGAATCCGGAACAAATACCCAAAAAGGTTTTGATTTAAGTATAATAACAGTGGTTTGAAAAGGGTATTAAAAAACTTCGCCGATCTCCGAAAAAATGGGGCGAATTGTTACATTCGCAGGCTGTGGCCACCCTAGCGTGAAAAGACACAAACACCCGTATGATCACTTTTTGGTCGATAAGACGGCGTAATGGTAAGTTAGTTGATATACAAGAAAATTGTTTTTTTTTATATTTAACTTAGCAGTAGGTACTAGGAGTCATTGACATTGAGTCCTGGGTGCTAAGACCCCTTACTCCTCCATCTGTTGTAACAACCGATATTGGATTAGTTTGTGTTCAACAAAGGGGAGAAGAGAGAAGTTACTGCTGGCATGTGGCAGGGATCTGCTTTCTTGGGGCAGGGTTTTTAATAATCTAGTAGAACCATCTTTGGTCGCCTAAATCTAAATCGGAAGGGAGAAATTAATCGTATGTTGAGAGGGTATTAGTGGGGTTCGGGCGGTTTGGGAGTCCGGCATAAAAACGTTTTGCGAGATGTTTTATGTGATCCCTTATTAGGGGGATGCCTTAGTCGTGATGGATGAATGTAACTCTCGACCAGCTAGGCGCACCCAGGGCTAACCGGATGGCTTTACTTTGGAAAGTTTGCAGTCTTTTTATGTGACTTTTGGAGGTGTGACCCCAGACGGGGGGGCTGCATAGTTGAGAGTAGGCCTGAGAATGGCCTTGTACAGCAGGAGCTTGTTGTCAATGGACAGTTTACTATTTCTGCCCATAAGTGGCCAAAGATCTGAATTTATTTTGTACGCGAAGGCCCCCACGCGAGCTTGGTGTCCAGAGTCACACCAAGGTACTCGATGGACTTGGTCCAGGGAACCGAAGAGTGGCGGCGCTTTTCGAGGGGTCAATCTCGACCCGCCATTTTTTGCACCACTCTTCGAGTTTGGTGGCGATCGTTTGTACGCGTCAAATCGCTACTGTCGCGTTTTGAGATGTGGACAGAACTGCCGCATCGTCTGCGAACGATGGGGGGGTACTAGTAGTGTCGAAACGCTAAAATGTAACTAGTAAAACAATCAGTACAAATGTATTAAGAAATCTATCACCATTAAAAATAATGCCGATGAATAATTCGACACATGCATGACATTATTCCGCCGAAGCGCGCGCGCGCGCGTTAGCGAACTAATAAGAATGAACGGAGGTGGAGGAAAACATTCCAAGAACCGATAAATTATGAAAACAGCTTGACAAACATGGTGTGAGGTGGCCAATACGGCCTGCACGTGACGCGGGGCTGTTTTCTCCCTTCCTTTATTCCCGGGGTGAGATCAGTCGCCTCCGAATTTATATCAATCTAGACCGGACCAATATCCCTTTGTGTTCTTTTGTCCCAAAAATATTGTAGCGAAAGGGACGACATTATAAGTCGGCGCTTATGAAATCGGACACAATAAAGAGCCACACTCTTTGTGTTCCAGTACTAATATTAAAATTATATAAAATTATTTAGGTACATGTTTGTTTCTATGGAGGTTCACCCAGAATACGCTATTTACATACCGTGCCCTTGTAACAACAAGGTTTCATCTGATATTTACATCAAACTGATACATTGAGCTTCGAATTCATTTTTCAGCTTCTTTGGCGGAGCTCGGTTTATCCCCAGTGAGGAGAAATTTTTACAAAAATGAGGGAACCCACCGCTAACTCGGGACCGTTTATAAGCAAAAATCTCCTATATCGATCCTGCTCATTCACCGCCAGGTTGGCATTTTTTTATGCGAAACAGGTGACCGTGCAACGCAGCCCAGCGCACAAGCGTCCAAGCAACGACGCACGGCCGCCAACCAAAACATCCCTCATTAATATTTCAACATTTTCGTGATTAACTTTGTGGAAGTCTATTGTAAAAAAAAAAAATACTTTTTGAAAAAATGAATTAATTATTAAAATAAAACGTTTTCGACACTGTCACGGTGCGTCATCTTCAGTAATAAACTAAATAGACTCTCATCGTCTATATGGGAGAGGGGGGTTTCGGTGAAAAGTGAAAGTGATTGTGAATGTTAAGTACATTTTTAATATTAATATTAATCTCTATACTTTCTAGAAAATATAATGGAAATAATTAAACAATCAAATAATAAAATAAAACTTTAACCATCGTTCATCGGTTTTACACGCTCTCGCGGGAGTGTGCCGTATTTCGCAAGTCGCAAAACATGTCTGTCCCTAGCCACTCGTACGGCTTAATTATACCCGTACCACAACTTTTTAGAAACTTTTAACATCTACACAATAAACAAGATGTTTCGTCGATGTTAACCTTTACCATACCATGACATAAAATACCCGAACGCAGCCATGCTGTCAACTCGTGTTACCGTAAATAACAGTTAGAAAAAATGTTTTTATTAGCTCAAATGGCTTTAATGGCACGAACTTACACTAAATATTGAGCATTCAATTTTGAAAAAATGAATAATAACATAATTTTGAGCATTCATTAAGTCGTATACAATGTGTCCTTCCTTCTTATCTCTCTTCATTTAATTAGTGAGAAACAGACAATTATATTTGTATGTTTGTTGTTATTTTCACTGTGAAAATAGTGTGTAATCTCTGTCTTTTATATCACAAATTGTGTTTTTACCAACGTATTACAACGGATTAAATGGAAAAAATAATTGTTTTTGTACGATTCCCTTTTCATAATTGGTTTGTCACTAGTCATTCATAAGCACTAATATTTTCTTTAGGATTATCTAAAATATGAATTTTATGTTGCATGTATTTACCGCAATATTACAGGTTCGATTATGATGGTAGACCTGTGTTACAGCATGGTTTGGGAAGGGTTAACAAAATATTTCGAGATGATGTACCAAACAATGTTCAAATATACCGAAATGTACGAGAAAATGTTGTAGGAATATTAGGACAATAAGATGGCCGGTTGAGGGCGCACTTTCAAAAATGAATTCATATTTTCGCGTTTTTTACGAAAATGTGAGTTTTTATTATTCATTTATATCATAAGTTATACGCTAGAATTGAATTTTTTAAAAACTATTTACTTAGATAAGATCTTCATACTAATGTAAAACTAATAAACTTATTGTTATTTGCCATAATTAAGAAAATACATTTAAAAAAATAAGAAAGACCGCGACCATTTCATTTACTTTCAGCGTGCCACAAAATATAGAAAATTAATATAGAAAATTCGTATTAACTTATAATCTTGAAGCCAAGATTATGGAGACAAATCTGTATTAAACCAAATTAGCAAAATATTATAAATGAATAGAGTTTGCAATAAGAATGATTTTTCGTCGTTTTTAGAACACTTTGTGTTGGCGAAAATAAATTATTTTTAATAATTTATTATATTTACTTACATGCTTTGATGCTTCAGCTACTATTTATTTATTTATAACCGTCGTTCAGACAATACTTATTTGATCTCGTTTAAACACCCTTTAAATGTAAACCCCCATATCGGTGACCCCGGCGTGATTACGGTTAAGCACCCATCATTGCAATCCTTATATATATATAATATATGAAATAAAACTTATTAATAAAACAAAGATCAAATTAATCAACCTAACGTTATGATCAGCATGGTTTGATACCAAGAGGAATAAAATGTAAATATATTATACACCAAGTTCCAAACGGATCAGGGAACCACGAAGCTCAGCATTGAGGACACCATGGAGAAGAGAAGATAAAAGAGATCTCCATTCAATAGAAGAGATTCAATGTAAAAACAGGAACGTCTATGTATTGATTGGCTCATGAAAACTTCAGGCGCGGGAGCCCCGCGGGCCAGCCAATAATCGTGCGACATGGCGGAACTCTCCCGATATGGCCGCACGTCGCATGCACGATAAAAGCGATAAACAAACCGAAAATTTAACACCCTCTCACATTTTATGGCGATGCGGCGCGTTAGAGACAATAGCCGCAGGGTGGCGTCATAAAATTGGCCATTTCGATTTTCCCGCGCCCGAACGGAAGTTATCCGTGTCCACAACGCACATTTATTTACTGCCCAGACTACAGCATCATCCGTGGAAACGGGCGTGCCTCGAATAACGTCAACCCGGTTAACGACAACTCGCTACAGCGACCCCTAGCAACCGTGACGCGCCGTGATTACACAAAGCGAAAGGAATATTAAAAATTTTATAACTTTAATTTTACTTTTTTGTAACAATTAAAATTTTAAATAATCGCATATAAATAGAACCCCTGCTTTATGGCTAAGGCTTTCTGATTGTAAGCAAATTTAATCTATATAAATAATTATAATTACTTTAATTGCGCCTTATCTCATACGGATAAGAGTTTCAAATAATTGTTCGTAAACCATCAGGGTGAGGTAAGTGGGAGGGGTATTTTTCGACGCGCGTGATTTGCGGATTTGCCAGTCGCACTGAGTCACTGGTTGGGAGCGCACAGCGCGTTCGCGGTTGAGCAATATTTAAGGTGCGGTGATTCATTGGTTCGTGCGCATCGCGTTTTTTGTACTCACTTTAATATTCGACGAGTAACGCAACTTATTTGCTGTTGGGTTCAAAAGTTCAGACAAGGGACAATGGTTAACCAAATTCCTCCAGGACCATCGACATCAGCAGCGACGCCAGAACATGAGGCTCAAGTTCGACGTGAAATTATGCGCGATTCGCGTAAATCGATAAGGAAGATTGCAGCCTGTACTGGAATAAAAAAATCAACAGTGCACGTTATTTTGAAAAAGAAACTACAGTTTCACCCATACAAACTGCAAATCGTGCAGTTTCTCAACGAAAATGACAATTATTTACGTGAAACCTTAGCGAAAACGATTCTGGAACGTTTTGGAACAGCACGAACGCTTAGAAACATATTTTTTACTGACGAAGCACATTTTCATATCGATGGCTATGTTAATAAACTGAACGTGAGATACTGGTGCCCCGACAATCCAAGGGAACGCCATCAAAAACGTTTGCATTCCAAAAATGACAGTAAGGTGTGCAAAGACGAGGCCACTCCACACACAGATAGAGTTTCAATGGAAAATCTGAGGGGAATTTTACCCAATAAATTAATCAGCAAGTACGGAGACATACCCTGGCCACCGGACCTTACACCGTGCGACTTTTTTTGTGGGGATACCTTAAGTCGAGAGTTTACAGCAACAATTCTCGAACAATTCAGGCCCTACAAGAAAATATCCGCCGTGAAGTCGCTGCCATTGAACCAACGCTTTGCTCTCGCGTGTTCGCAAATTTAAGAGTCCGATTGCAAGTGTCTTGAGAGAAATGGACGGCATTTAGACAATATTGTTTATAAAACGTAAATTCCGCATCGTTAAACTCTATTTTGTATAAATAAAATATGAGGATAAGATTGAATTTTTTTTTTTAATATTAAACTTGAAAATTTTCCGCTGGACACCTATTATTAGTTTTTTTTTGTGTCTATGTGAAATACATTAGGATATAAGTGATTTGTCGCCGTTTCATTTTTCTATATCCCTTAATTTAATGTAAAATGTAAAATTTAATAGAAATTAATTACCAATTGTTGTGGCGTCTCCTATCGAATTACACAAAAGTGTTTGAGATTTCGTAAATTTCGTAATATAAAGAAGATGGCTTTCATATAATGAATGTGCAACATATAAGTTCGAAAAAAAGTCGTCAACTCTCTGTGTTGGTGTGGCGTAATCGGTTGATGCATTTCCCCGGATAGGAAGAGATCAGAGGTTCGAATCCCGGTAGCGATAACAATATACTTTCGAAATAATACATGTAATTTGTATTAAAAATATCACAGACCTGTGTTTTGTAAAATTGCAATTTCACAATAAGAATGTGTTCTCCTTAAAAAAAAAATATATATATATGCATCTGAAAAAAATTAAATTATTTCCTCTTCGTGTCCATAACTCGTAAACAAGATTGTAATCGGTTTCCGAAGTTACACGAGACATTTGTGGGCCTGTCCTCCATTTGTGTCGCCTTCAACATTCCCGACACGTAATTATCGGCTTTATAATTCACTTAATCACGTGCAAACTATCTAAAGTGACACAAGTGACGTTTTCTATTCGTGTCGACCCCCCCTTCTTGATCTGGCGAGTGGCCGCAGTCACACGGGCCTCTGTCTAACGTTGTCCGTCTGTTATAAATTGGTATTGATCGATCATTTTCAAATGTAATGTTTAGCGACAGCCAATGCCGGATTCTAATCAGTCGACATTCGTTTGCAAGAAGAAGAAAAAAAAAACAACCGGCAATGGAATACTATTAAGGACATTTTTATTGTGAAGTTGTAATTATTCAGAACAGACGGTCTGTGATATGTTTTAAATACTAATTAAATGTATTAATTAGAAAGATACACATATAAAATTTATTCTATCGAGAAATATTGTTATTGCTACTGGATCTCTTTCCAAACCGGGGAAGGTGCATTATCCAACTATGCTACGGCGACCAATTTTCGAACCTACATGTTACACTTTTCAAATCAATACATCTATTGTTTCATTATATGAAAGCCATCTACTATGCTTTTACGGAATCTCAAATACCTTTGAGTAAACAGATAGCAGACGCCAGAATTAACAGTTTGGAAAGAGATCCAGGATCGAATCCCGGTAGCGCAATAACAATATTTTTTCGATAAAATTGATTTTATATGTATATCTTTCTAACAAGTAATAAATGACATTTTCCTGTTATTTCCCCGCCACCGTTTATTGACTCAGTTTACACATTATCTTTTGTTCTCGTTCTAATGCGGATTATTTATAATCTATAAATTTATTTGAGGTCAGTTGTCCAAATGATGTTGTACCATTAACTCAAGTGTTCGACAGACTAAGAGACGACCATACAAAATAAAGGAGTTTTACAAGGGCAAATAAATTATTCTGCAGGTTGAGGGATGTTACTAAAACAGTGGCGTGCATACGAGCATACCCAATAGGAAAGATTCGAAGTAAAATTGTGAAAAATATTTTTTTTATTTCGTAACATTATTTTTACGGCATAAGCAAAAAAAAAAATGTTTATTGATGCAGTAAAAAATTTCACATCGGTAAGTTTTGAATCAACTGCAACACAAACGAAAAGGACGCGGACCGTTGGAAAGTTTGTCGATAAAAGAACGCGGCAACACTGAATTATGTAGCGCGGCGACGAAGAAAACGGACAAATGGGACCGCGTGATTAAGGGGTGAGCCCCCCCCCCCGGCCGGAGCGGGAGAAGAGAACGAAGCAATTGAATTTTAAAAATGGAGCGCTGTAAAGAGCGGCGACTGTTTTCATTGTAAATTTTGAACATTTGTATTGTGCGCTGTGGCGAAGGTTCAACGAATAGAAATACGTTTCCAAGCACCTTGGTATTTATTTATTACTAGCATTTAACCAGTCTTAAGACGCCATGGTCTGATAACATCAACAGATAACAGGCAGATCGTTGAGAAAAGCGAAATGTAGAAAGAAAAAGCTCAAAAAAAGATGCCTAAATTTGACACTCAACGTAAATCGGCAGGAGAAGAAATTGAAAAGGTAGTGATTTCGAACTAAAAATCCGGATCGATAGAATCTAAATGAACGAATTGTACAAACTTCGGGTCGCGCATCCCGCGGAATGGAATACGACAATTGGAATCATCGCAAGGTATGGGAGGAAAGTAGGGAAACCTTGTTACAGAATGAGGTCGGTGAGGGAATAGTCGAAGGAGCAGTGATCTCGGGAACCGGGATTCAGAAGGACCGCTCGCCTTACCTTGTATATGACGTCTCCGTAATCCCCGCAGTCGCCGCCGAGATCACACAATGGCACGCGGATGAGCCGATCTCCGATTCCAATTGAATACGGCGATGTCACAAGTTCACCCACTGCTCACAAACAATACATGATCAAAACACAATACAGTGCTGGTGCACTGGAGCTGAAATGTCCACACCGAGAATGCTATCGCGATGTCGAGATCGAACAAATATCGGTAAGTTGACGTCAAGGTCTCAATTCACGCTGACAAGACGAGCATGAGGAAATCTATGGATGGGAATTTGGATGCGGAATTGTATCAATAACAATGGTTGCAGCTGAATCGAAATAACGCGCCAAAAGTGTGTTTTACGAATTCGGAACGGGTAGATTGGATATAAAGATTGATGGATGCTGTTTGTGTGGGCGTATGGCAGATAAAGCAAAGTGCCCCAATAATCACCCATTCACTCACATTTACTAATTCTACACCCATACTTAGTTTTCTGCATTATGGTATTGATAATAATTGTAAATATATCCATTAAATAAATTCATTTTATTTTAAATACAAATTAAATGTATTAATTAGAAAGATATACATATAAAATCAATTTTATCGAAAAATAGTGTCGTTGCGCTACCGGGATTAGAACCTGGAGATCTTCCAATCCGGAGAACATGCATTATCCGATTATGCTATACCAACACAGTGGATTGACGACAAACTTTCTAACCTAACACTTTTACACTTTTAAAATTAATACATCTATCGTTCCATTATTTGAGTAAACCGATAGGAGACGCCAGAATTAACTTAAGATATTAAATTTAAGACACATTGATACAACTTACATATTATTAAGGAGAGCATATTCTTATTGTGTTCTCCTTGTTGTTTTTGTGGCTGTTAGGACCTCTGGTTTTACGCACCGATAAATGTGAGGTGCGTTCAGAGGTCGTCGACGGTAATGATAGACAGACCTCCAGAGGTATATAAAATAATTTTTAATGCACATATAAAGATAGGTGCTCGAAGGCTATTACCGAATGGGCGCCATCTATTGGAACCACTCAGGACGACCTTGAAGTAATGCATCGTGAGCGTCAATTTCGCAAAACGCATCAACGTGTGCATCGCTAATAATGAAAACCGCACATAAAATATCATGCATTTAAAAAAAACATATTACACTTAATGCCCACCCTGTATTGCGATGTATGAAAACAATATTTATTTATTTTCAAATTGGCAAATTAAACGTATACCCTCAAACATGATCCAAATTAAACAAAATAGTTACTAACAACCCATAAACAAAACAAATAAAATACGAAATTATTTTGGCAAACGTAATGTATACACACACGTTGAATTATTTTCCCTTCACAATATTATATTTATTTAATTAAAATCAAAATCGCTAACACAAACATTATCTAAAATACGAGAAATATTATTCTCTCGTGTTTAAATAAAACGAAATGTAAAGATATTATATCAGAAAGCAAATACAACCTTTCTTAATGACAAAATTCGATATAAATCACTTACGCGTCATTTATTTCGTATAGAAATCAACAGCGAAGCGAAAATAAGTCAACAGGATTGACAAAAATAAGTGAGGCATTTCTTACATATAGAATCTGCGCAAAAAATATTACAAAATTCGCTTTAACAGTCTTCAAATGGCACATTTGTTTTGCATTGAAGAAAGTAATATTATATTATAATACAAATTAAATGCGTCAATAAGATAGACATACAGATAAATCAATTTATAGATAAAATATTTTTGTTGCCACCCGGGCTTCGAACCAGGAACCATTCCTATTCGATCTATTATACAACGTCAACATTGTAAGTTAACGACAAATTTAATTAGCAATATTTTAATATGTCCAAGAACACACAATTACTGGATTTTCACCTACAGAGACACTGTTATTAAACAAGTAATACATATCTCATAGAGACGAAGCTATTTTTTATTATATAGATTGGAAAGATATGGATATATGGATAATTACAGGGCTTGCGACCTTTCTTCCGCTGGCTTAATTCACTGATCACTTTATACAAATATAACGTTCACCATTCTCACCCATTGATCAATCTCCATATCAAATTTTTGGAAGTTGTATATATGTTATTATGTGGAAACTACACTATCGCCATCTATGGACTAAATTTGATATTCATTTCCCCGAAACAGCATACATGTCACAGTGAGAATCTAATTATTTGATTGAAATTATTTTAAGCAATATTCTTTATCCGTAAAATATATATTTTTTGACACATTATACTAGAATATGTCTGAAAAATCAATTTTTCAATTTTTATATATTTTCTTATTTTTGACCATTATCAATATTTTAATGTCCAATAACACACAATTACTGGATTTTCACCTATAAATTTAATTAAATTAATAATATATAAGTTGTATTAATGTTTCCAAATTTAATATTAATTAATTCATTCATTTCATTCTGGTGTCTATCGGATTTTACTCAAAGGTGTTTCAAGATTTTCCGTAAATATAAAATAGATTGCTTTCAAATAATGGAATAACAGATATATCAATTTGAAAGTGCAACATGTTAGTTCGAAAATTTATTGTTAACTTACAATGTTGTCGCGGTGTAATAGGTCAGCGCGCTTCCCCGGATAGAAAGGTATCCTGGTTCGAGTCCGGGTGGCAACAAAAATATTTATTCAATAATTTGATTTTATCTGTATATCCATTTAATTTGTATTAAAATATCACAATGTTGTGAAAAACTGCAACCTCACAATAATAATGTGTTCTCCTTAATAAAATATAATATTAAATTGACACATAATTGTTACACTTTTAACTCAAGGTTTAAAATTGACTTACTAAATACATGTTTTTTGGTAAAAAGTTTAAAATTAATCAAATCTACGAGATTTATACCATAGTGTAACAGGCAAGAACGCCATGTTTTCGTTACGACGTATGTGAATATTTTTTATTCGAACTGGGTCAAGAATAGTTCTTCTACCTAATCCAACCATTTCATTACATGTTACCAGATTAACTGGAGAATATGTTGAATTGGTTACTGAATAAAATAATATTCACTTGTCTTTCTCGGATTACCATTAACGGTGCAAAAGAAATCTGAGATAAATCAAGACCAAACTCACTGTTTTTAAAGCTGTTTACGGGCCCACTTAAATATATGGTCACCAAATATAGAGATCAAAAATCCAGGCAGCAAAATGAGAGGGGAGAAATACCGTGACAAGGGAGACCCTTCTGTACATATAAAAAGATCTCAATTGGGGTGGCTTGGATGCATCTTGTGAATGACAGATGAACTATTACCAAGACATGTCTTCTTGGCATCTCTGGAAGAAAGGCGGCCATTGGCTCAGAGTTAATTAAAATAAATAAACTATGTGAAGATTGGGTCATCAAGTACTGAAATGATGAAAAACAGAAGAAGTGCCTTGTCAAACCTCTTAGAATAAAAGGATAAAAATTTAAATAGACGGACTTCCTTTTCTTCATTTATAAAACTAGACCACTTACCTTTCTCTGGTCCAGCTGCGTATTGTGCAGCAAGGCGGGAGGCATGGAGGGATACAGGGTGACCATGACCCCAATGTCCCGCAGCTCCACAATCTTGGCCGTGTATATGGCCCCAAACTCCAGCTGCGGTTCCCGCTCCTGCGACAACCACTGGGTGATCATTTCCTGTGCCTCGTCCATGGCTTGCTGGGACGGTGCGAACACACTGAATGTCGTTTCGTCCAATTGAGACACCTGGAAAATTCATTCATTAAAAAAAAAAATGTTAATAATTAGCCACTAAATTTTCGGGTCAAATTCTCAGCAAATATGCGTAAAACGTTTTGATAGAATCTACTAGACGGCGCTGATTCAACTGATAATCGATTTAAACGGCGGTTTCAGAAAATCAATAGAATTTTTAACAAAAAAAAATATTTGAATCACAATATTCCCAGATATTCAATCACTGATAGTGAGTGTGACCCAAAGATATCAGTGATTGACTCACGGTTCGTGATCTTGAGCTAATCACTAATTAAAATGTAATATGTATTTTCTTTATTTATAAAATTTATATTATATTAGATGATAAGTATATTCATACAACTGGCATTCGCATCAAATCAGTTTCAATATTTCGTTTTGGTTCTAGAGTATGGTGAGAGCAAGTATGTACATGTTCATTTAATAAACAAAAAAAAATTTGAGTTTTTTGCAAAACTCCAGGGCTCCGGAGAACGCCATTTGAGTAACGTTGGTCTAAAGATATTCCAAAGTACTTAATGTAGTTTAAAATTGTAAAAGATTAACATTTCTAGTGCATAGCAAAATGCTAGATGTTAATTCCATTCCTTTTTGGTGGAAAATTTGATTTTAAAACACTGAAATTTACAAGATTTATATAAGCTGCACATAATAAGTTATAAATTATTCGCTCTGGATCTATATTTGGCCTCGCTTCATCTGTCTATCATAGACCATAGACTACCTTTACCACAAACAGTACCAAATTTATAAACATGTCAACAATGATCTTCTCTTGTGAGATTCTGGTGTTTATTGGATACTAGCTAAAGTACCCTGGCATTGCCCGGGCTTTAGGCAGAGTGAAGAAGCTTCATTTAGTGGAATGGGGGTAGTTTTTTTGAAATCTCAGGTAGATAGAAATTTTCCTCTTATTTTGAACATTAAGTGTGCAAAATTTCATCAAGAAGTACCAAAATTCTACTTTAAGAGGTGGAAAAGGGGGATGAGGGTAGTTTTTTCTAAATCTCATGTAGACCATAACCTTCCTCTTATTTTGAAGGTCAAGTGTGCAAAATTTCATCAAGCTCGGAATAAAACTGTAGATTTGAATAAAAAATAAACAAACCAACATACACTCTTCTTTATATATATTATATAGATAGATATGTATAGACAAGGACAAAATTGACTTTTTGCATTTGTGTCACACAAAAAATTTGAAATATATTAATCTTAATTATCCAAATTGAAATCAAAACAAAAAATCTAAAAAAGTTTACAAACCTGAACACCGGTTTGGATTAACAACTTCTTCACATTACCACCTCCAACTCCCAAAAATCTTGACCTTTTGTGAGCTTCTACTTCTAATTTCTCTACAACTGGCATGTTATCCTTTAAAAGTTTCCTAAAAAAAATGTTTGTCTGTTTAGAATCTAAAAGTATTATAAAATAACATAACTGCTTAAATATTATTTACTTTTACAGAAGAATTTTGTAATTCGCAGCTATCATAAAATTAACTGTTTGAATGCTAATTATTTCAATAAATAACTTCATAAGCGCAGTCAAGGTCTATGAAGGGAATTATAAAAATAACATAGTATGTACATTACGTACTACCTACCTAGGTGTATTTAAGCATTCATTCATGGTCTCGATAATTTTAGATTTAGCGTCGCAACCTTTTTGGACTGCTTCCATTACAATTTTCAAAGGTAAGCCGGGAATTTTGATATCTGCTTGCAAGGCGCTTATCCCTTTTTTTGTTCCTGCTAATTTGAAGTCCATGTCACCCATATAATCCTCTATTCCCTAAGAAAAACATACAAACCTGTTATAATCTGATATATATATATTTTTTAAATGTATTGAGACCTAATCGACCCCTTCCTATGTTCTATTATATTATGTTCTATTGAACAAAATATATCAAATAAAAATTAATGCCACATAAAGATGTATCAAATACAGCAGACCCTTAATATTAATGTTGATATTCATCTTTTTTGAAATTTGTCATGTTTTTGTGTCAAAATTTTTGTTTGATATTCGTCCCACCTGTCACATGAGTAAGTCAGTCTCGGGACTGACTCGAAATTTCATCAACCGAGGAAAAGGAAGATGATGGCCCGTTTCAAACTGCAGAAATTAAAGAATGGCTGTCCACTCAGGACAAAATGCAGAATTTCGTAGAGAAATGGCACCCAAACATTGCTATAATTAATCAGTATATCAATTCATTTCATGATAATGTGGTTGGACACTTTTGGAAAATCAGGCCTACAGTACATTTACAGCATCACGACAAGTAAATCTCTATCATGACAATAAAGCATTAATAAGTAGTGATTAATACGTAATTAAAATGTATTTGTGATGATTTCCGAGATCGATTTTCGAGAATTTTTTTGTTAAAGAATAGATAGGCGCAATTTGGGACTGGGAACGGATTAAACCATTTTTAGTTAATTCCTATAGGAAAAATTCATTTGATATTCGTCCTTTTTGATATTCATCCTTCCCTCGGGAACGGATTAATGATGAATATTAAGGGTTTAAATACCTTAAAATACTATAAATTTAATACTAAAATTTAAATACCTGTAGTAGTACCTAGTAGTGTGGAACCTCGGGATGACAGCAAGTTTCAGTTATTAATCCAATGTGTCAGCTAAAATATTATTTTATATGTGTTAATCAAGAATTTGTATTTACCAATATATCAGTCAGTATTTTGTAATCCTCTATATGTTTGGTGTCATCCTTAGAATATTTAGCGATTAGTCCGATGGCAACACCAGCAGCAGCGGAAGATATAGGAACACCAGCATCCATCAGAGCGAGACTTCCACCACAAACGCTAGCCATTGAACTAGAACCTGGAAAGAACAAATAATGTACATGAATTATGTTAGTTTACAATCATTATTTAATTTAAAATTTACTATTAGTATTATTAAAATGCACAATTGTCAGCCGTAATTAATTATAAATTAGATTAATGCATAGATTTATAAATATTAAACCAGCAAATTTAATACTGATTAAACATGGACTAACATTGTTCCCGCGCCTTGTTACTCCGATTAGCACCACTGGATTTCCTGGTTGATAATATTGTGTATGTATGTATGTGGATTTTTATGACCTTTTTATGGGCAAATGCAAAATGGTAAACGACAGGTAGATCAATTACATCCCGTGCTTCTACCAATACAGAGGTCCAAATAAACCGATCGTCAGGAGTGCGCACTTCGGTCGGTCGAAATCTACCCAGTCAAAAGAACAACAACATCGGACCGGAAAATCACCACGTACAATAAAAAGGTTAGTGCACTGTTCATGTACCATATGTGCCCTTATCGTCAATCGGAAACCTGGGAACCAGCTGTCAAATGAAATTACAGCAACAAACAATTCAAACTTGATTTGAATTAAGAGTTTATAATGATGAAGATTTTTTATGAAAATTACGTAACTTGAACTATCCAATATTTTGTATTCCTTTCTTCTTATAGTTGTCATTATTTTCTTTCTCTAAGGCATACACTACCGATACATCATCCTACCGATTCTCAGTAAAAATACCTGTGGCTGTGATATAAGCAGCACAAATTAAATTTAAATATTGAGAATTTCAATAATCTAATTGGTAATCCCTTAGTAACAATTCAATGAATTCGCCCGTAACAACTAACCATTTGATTCCAAAACCTCAGAAGTAAGTCTGATTGTGAATGCGTAGTCTTTGGGTATAACTGGTATGAGCCCTTTCTCTGCTAGAGCCCCATGACCTGTCTCTCTACGACCAGCTGGTCCGCCGACTCTTCCGATCTCCTTAGTAGCAAAAGGAGGAAAGTCGTAATGTAGGAAGAAGTTCTTCTCTTTTATTCCACTGAAAACAACCGACAAATTAAGAAAAAAAAAAAATTAGATTTTTAAAACGGTTAAATAAAGTGCTTCAAATTTCAATACTCCTTTCATTTCCTATCCTTTGATAATTGTTCGCAAAATAAGTATACACTCGTGCTGCTAACAAAATTAAATTCAAAACCTATAAAGCATATAATATTTAATTTTGAATACTTCTTTGACAGTTCTTGAGTGATTATTGAGTAAGCCACAAGCACAATAATTAAATAAACCAAAATGTTGACTAAATTTTGCTACTCTGAAGTTACCGATTATTGTATCATTGATACCTTGTTAACATCGTGAGTGTATCCATTTTCAAGGCGCTCTCAGGTGAGTCCAATGTCACTGTACAGAACACCTGAGTCTGCCCTCGCTGGAAAAGTGAACTTCCGTGAAGTGGCTTATGTAAATCCACCTTTAATTAAAAATAATAACATTTACAAAATAAACACAAAGTGATAAGAATATTATATAATTTTAATATGATTTGAATTACCCAAATAATCAAAAGAGCAATATGTTTAGGGTGTGTATCTGTCACAATAGCGGGCCGTTATATGTACAACTAGTGTTAGAAAGATTGAGGTGAATATTGACTTAAAACTGTTTTACAACTAAATATTAAGCTACAGCAGAAAAGAAAAAATCAAAAAAAAACCCTGGCATGGATTATATAAAAGATATCCTAATATACAATCTCTTGAAATTGGATGTTGATGGATAATAATACTGTTCAAAGATTTTTGGTGAAACTTTGTGGAATTCCATGATTATTTTGTAAATTGAGTTGAAAGACTGTTTTATTCCACTATATTTTATTGCATTATACATTAGAACACTTTCGGAAATATTTACCATTATCAATAATTGTGCATACATTAATTTAACAATAATAATTTAGAATTTCTACATAGTTGCGCCAGAAATTTATAATAATAAACAACAAAATACCGCCCATTACATCCCCTCTCTTATCCATTTTTACTTCACCCACACCCCCACCTCCCTTAACTCCAAACGCACTCTTAATTACTGTTTTTAACTTTAGTTGAATTATATTATTATGAATGGGAAGATATTCCCTAAAACGTTCTAACGTTTAATACAATAAAATATAGTGGAATAAAAGTGTTTCAACTCAAATTACAAAATGATAATAACACATACTGATAACAATATTAATGACAATGTTTTAAAAAAATCTTTACTTTCAAGCGCCATTTAAACAAATACGTGGTAGTATTTCTTAATATGAGATGATATATGGAGAATGACTTTTTATATTTGATTGAGAAGTATTAATTGTGTATTAGTCAATATTTAAATGAGTGATAATTTTCCAGTACTGCATAGTATAGGATAAATATGAATGAAGATCTCCTCACCTGGCAAGCTATATTCCGAATTTGATCTAAAGTACGTCCATCGCATCTTATGTCCTGTTCTAGTATCATCTCCCTGAAGACCATTTTGCAAATATTGTTGAAGCAATCTGTTGTTGTAGCCCCATCGCTCTCCTCCACTCCAAAAGTTTCACGGATTTTAGCCACCACATCAGATCTGACATCATTAACGGCTAAATCCCGACTCAGCTTATCATGAGAGAAATCGCTGAAATGAATAATATAGAGTTCATTAAAATTTTGTATAATTTAAGAATGGTTTTACAAAAGTAAAACTCTCTAAAGAAATAAAATCACAATTACTATTTCATTTTGTAGATGTACTTGTAATATTATATGAAGACATATATAAACGTAACGTATTAGTCTGACTATAAGGCGAGGTTTTTATTTAAAAAGGCAATATGTAAATAGGGGGTCGCCTTATATTCGAGTCATAAACATAGTGGGGTAACAATAAATTCACTTCTAATGATTACCAAAATTATTAATAGCATTCAAAAAGTGGCATTTTCTGATAGTTTTTGAGGTGTTTTTTTGTACTGTGCTTTGTTTTGCATTGTTGCTACCTAAAATATTATGACTGACCATATTGAAAGACAAGGAGCTCGAAAAATCTGTCACTAATCTGTGTGAGTGGACTCTGCGGGCCTGGAATCAAATTTCCAATGAGATCATCATCAATGGATTTAAAAGATGTTGCATATTCAATAAAATGGACGGTACTGAAAATGATATTTCGTGGGAAAATATGATTGAGGATTCCGAAGAAGATAATATCACTGAAGATGAGACTGATGCTGAAGATAGCTACTGCAGTTAGACTTTTTTATTTCTTCTTTTCATGTTTAAATACATGCTTACTGATACATGATACTGGGTATTATAATACTTATAATGGTGAGGGAAATATTTTTTTTCTCCAAAATGCAGATTAAAAAATAGGGGTTGCCTTATAATCAGGGTCGCCTTATAGTCGGGGCAATACGGTAATTTAAAATTGCAGATGTTCTAAAATGTCGGAAAGAATTAAAATAACAAATATAATTCTGTAATACAATCATCATCATCACTATTGGCTCTACATCCCCTGATGGTCGTTGGCCGCCTCAAGAATTTTCCTCCATTGATCCTGTCTGAAGACATTGTCACTCCATTTTAGCTTTGGCCTTCCCAAGCTCTTGCACCCTATTGGTCTTATGTTCAGCAATGGCTTCGGTGATTGCCATTTGGTCATTCTCTTCACATGGCCCAATAACTGAAGTTGTCCTATCTTTATAAATATTGAGATGCTTATCTCTTATATAAAATATGGTGTGCCAAAGATACGCCTCAAAATTTTTCTTTCATAAACATTCAGTGCCTGCTCATTCTTCTTAACCAGTACCCACATCTCAGATGCATTACAGATGTAAATACTGGTCTAACAAGCATTTAGAACACTACAATTTTAGTGTTTCCAGACAACAATAATTTATAATACAATAAGCCCTCAATGTTACTAGATACAACAGATTAAGCAGATTCATTTATATTTACAGATTTGGAAATGAATGGTTGTAACATTAAATAAATAATATATTTTTAATAATTTAACCCCATTCCAGCCAGGAAAAAATAAAAGTGCGTATATGTTTGTATTTAGAGACTGAATCAAGGTCTCCGGTATATACAGACATATCAGATAAATAAATTACATCATGGCGGATATATCCAGCGCTGGCCGTGGTGGAAAGTTTTTTACGATGTATATATACGGTGCTGGGCCACAGAAGGCTTAAACATATAGAATTATTTCATTCTATTGATTAATTTAGTTATTATTGTTTCATAGATACCTGAATATTTCTCGAAGTCTCATGACAGAAAATGTTTTGACAGCTTCAACCAAATCTGGATTATCATCTTTTGCCTCTTCTAAAGGTCTTTTTGTTACACCATAAGCCTTCTGTAATTTCTCTATCGCTGTGATCACAGCTTGAGATTCCTTAGTTCCTGAAAAATTATATATATTTAAAATATGAATTAAATATATTAATTAGAAAGATATACATATAAAATCAATTTTATCGAAAAATATTGTTGTAGCGCCACCGGGATTTGAACCTGGATCTCTTTCCAAACTGGGGAAGGTGCATTATCCAACTATGCTATAGCGACGATCTTTTAGCAACAAATTTTCGAACCTATATGTTACCTTTTTGATATTAATACATTTAATCGTTCCATTATTTTGAAAGAGACATCTACCTTATTTTTACGGAATCTCAAATACCTTTGAGTAATCTGATAGCAGACGCCAGAATTATCAATTCATTTTTATTAAATTTTGGACACATTGATACAACTTTATTATTAGGAGAACACATTCTTATTGTGAAGTTGTAATTATTATACATATTGTACATATAAGACACAATAAGAATGTGTTCTCCTAAAGATATATATTTCAATGTATCTGTATTCATTGTACTTTAAAACATATAATGCAATCGTCAAGTGCGTAAAAACTTTATTGAAATGAAATTATAATTTATTAAGCATATTAATACCTTTTATGTCAAGTTTTTTCTAATTGAAAAAATGTAATTAAACTCAATCATTTCCTTTGGATACCATATTGCATTATGTAGATAAGATGTCAAATTACTATATTAGAGCAATTAAATCCAAATTTCGTGTTTTATTTTAACAGACAACGTTGTATAAATTTATAGAATTTACGAGATGTATTCTATACAACTGGTCCATAAAAGATAATATTAGCGCTTAAATAAAAAGGTGAAAATACAACACAACAAACAAAAACCATATGTGAATGGCTATATGCCAGCCTTTTTGTGATATATACAGGCTGGCCCCTAAAAGTGAGAACATTTCGTAAAATGTGATATAATTACATCAAAATTAGTTTTACTATATCAACAATAGCTTAAATAGTTTATTAATTTACTTACTTACCTATTTACCTATATTACATTCTATTTTGACAATTTCCAGTCGCCATTTTTGATTATTAATTTTCCCATTGTTTATATTTGGTTTTTTCAAAATGTTGCCCAGAATGACAAAAATCACTGCAGAAGACCGTATTCTGATCAAAAATTTACGAATTGAAAAACATTGGGGTGCTAGGAAAATGATCAAGAGTTTCAAAATAAATCCTGGAGTATAGCTAGACATCACAGCATAACTGGACATTACAGCTGGACGGAGCTCCATCTCACACAGCCAGAAATACAATCAACTTTCTCCGTCGTAAGAATGTTAATTTCATCGAGCCAGGCATGTGTCCAGCAAACAACCCAGATTTAAACCCAGTAGATTATGCAATATGGGGTGTTTTGATGATTTCTGATTAGCGAAATATTGTGCAAAAAAAATTACATTAAGAATTATAATGAATTAATATCATGTTTTGAAATAACACATGTGTTACGAGATGATCTCACTTTTTTTGGGCCATCCTGGATATTATAATACCTATTCATAATATTGTAGTGGAGAGAGCATGTTACTGGCCCCATCCACTTGACAATTTACACTTAAGACAAGCACATCATTATATTTCTGTCTCTCTTAGACTGATAAATAACATGATGTGTAAAAATGAGTCAAAATAATAATCTGATTGAAAAAACTCAGAGGCTAGGAGTATTAACAGTGTTATGCCGTGCACTCGTCTTTGTTTGTGCAGGGATGTGTAAAAAATGTATTTTTACCACCAATCTATTATTATACATGCACGTATTTTTATGACAATATGGAAAGGTAAAAAAAAATTATTTTATATTTAGGGAATCGAAGAACTCCAGTCAAAATGTGATGTTTTATGAGTTCACTAGTAGGTATTTTCGACTCTAACTATTATTTTTAATAGTATAAATATCTAGCGAGGACGTTCAATAATAACTGTAAGAGAATTTGTTTGAAAAATTATCAGCGGTTTATGAGATATGGCGAATTTGCGAAAATATATATTTTTTGCAAAACCATCATTTTTTACCCGCACTACGTCACCAGTTTGCACGGATATCACCTGACGGTAATGTAATAATTACGTCTATAAATGGTGAAAACAAAATTTTATTGTATTATATAGTATACTATATATGAAACATTGACAAAAAATTAATCATTTTATACATTATAAGTATGAAGCAGAAAAAAGTTTTAAAGCAAATAGAATTATTATTTACCCAACTTTATTGCTTTCAATAAATCTTGTTGTAGAATATTATCTGCATGGCCTTCTAACATTACCACCAAATTATGTTTCATAGCGGTGACAATCAAATTTAAGGAAGATTCTTGAAGTTCTTTTCTTGTTGGATTGATGATAAAATCGCTGCCTATTTGTCCTAATCTGTAAACATTTGTGTAATAAAAATCTAAAATTATTTCACAAATTAATTTACATAATAATTTCTAGAAGGAGCATATTTATGTCACATTGTTCTGTAAATCTTTGCAGATAATACACTTAATATTGAAGCTCCAAATTAGAAACTCAAAAGTTGAATTGGAATTTTGTGACATGTTTTAAAATGATACTTAATGAGCATTTGAGACAGTTAAAGTTATAAATTCTTGTATTTTTCTGTAGACGATAATAATTTTGTTTTTTGGTACTTGTTAATTATACAACGCAAAATATGAATACTATAACTATAATTAGGACAGTGTACAATAATAAAATGACTAAAAACTATTTGAAAGCGCATAATATGGTAGGGGAGAGAGTGACATATGTGAAAACAGTCACAAATTATCCCTTTCATAGCACAAGGGAGAAATAATATTATATAAGTATGATTATTACATTGCGTTTAGGTTCATTACGAACATTAGCTAAAACATTACATGTGATAACCATAATGTTACATTTATTTACTACAAACCTGACAGCCCCGACTGGACCATTCCAAGGAATATCTGATAAGCTGAGAGCAGCGCTTGCAGCATTGATGGCAACAATGTCAGGTGAATTCACCGAATCAACAGCCAACATATTGCACATTATTTGTGTCTCGCTGTTGAAGCCCGACGGAAACAGAGGTCTTAATGAACGATCAATAACTCTCGAAGTCAATATTTCCCTTTCGGATGGACCTGTAATATTAAAATAAAACTTTAATCAATCCAGAGTGATTATTAAATTAAGACTTTACAGAGCAGTGTAATCTTTACCTAGTTCCCTTTTTAAGAAATTTGTTGGAATCCGACCAGCGGCTGCAGATTTTTGGCGATAATCAACTGTAAGTGGTAGAAAGGAATTAGAAGATGCCTTCTTTTTTGAAACAGCCGTAACCATAACACTTGTGTCACCCAAAGTTGCAACGGCACATCCATCGGCAAATCGAGCATATTTTCCCGTAGATATCACCAGATTTCGTCTGTCAAAAGAATTTTATTAAATTAATCATTTTAAGAAGATAATATTATAACCTATAAATTTACGTAAACAAATAAAATTACCCGTTCGTAAAAGAAGCTTCAACTTCTGGGACATTCAATTTATTAGTATTACTTGAATAATTTCTATTACTATAAATATTTTTGAAGATCCTTCCATGTTTTATTCTATTTAGTAAATTTATCTCCGATATTGATAACCCCAAAAAAGCCGCCATCCTTCAAAAACTGGTGGAGCTCGGTGTTACCACATTGTTTTCTTTTTCTTTTTTACAAAATCGTGGTAAATCACCCAAATTAATAAATCTTTTTTTTTTTTTCCAATTCCTTAGAGTCTACGATACTCTGAGTACTCTACATGCGGCTAGACCGCCTAATCTACTACTACAAGTGCATCAGCGCTAATCACTTTGACACTTTTACTAACTACCTTATTATTATAAACATCATATGTGTTTTATATTAATACATGAATTGGAAGGGTAAAAAATTACTGATAAAAAACCCTCAATTAATAAATTATAAAATGGGACAACCTTATGTACCCATAAAAAATTCCATTACGATACTTATTGAGAACTAACTAGTCCTGAAGAATGGATGAGGTTTTTCCAAACTCCTCTTTTTGACAAACACTTTTCGCGTTCTTTTCATTGTGCTCGCTCATTGTTTATATTTAAAAACTGTGTAATGTAATGATTAAAAGCAATTTAATTGCGTAAACACTAATATAAATGAATTTATAATTTTACCAAAGAATATTTCCCTCATTGAGATATATTCGGAAAAAAGTTTTATAATTTTGAGAGGCGTTTTAAATGTTTTTTAATCTTAATATTGTTAACTCCACTTTTATCTCAATTAACTAGACCTACTTCTTATGCCTCTAACATCAGTTGTGACGCAAACGAATTAGATTCGATGCTATTAATTACGTAATAATATCGCGAACGCGTGAGGACTATTTTTGCTTTCACTAGCGGCGGTGGTCCATATGGCGAAGACCGTAGATGACGAAAAATAGGCTAGTTTGAAGTAAAATAAACCTTTTTTTGAAGGCATTGTTTTTAAGATTTATCTCACCCTCGGGTGAAATCGATCGTGGAAACGAGTCACCGAACCACCTATAAGTTGATAAATCACGTCTTGAAATGACACATGCAACTGAAAAGATCCATTAGCCGAGTAGCTAGCAATAACCATTAAATAAAAAAACAATGGCACCATCAAAAGTAATGATTGCCGAGTGAATTATCCTTAAGAAAATTGTAGCGATCGGAATTCAAATCCACCGCCATCTCAGTCGGCATCGACCGCTAGCGACAGCGTTGCCGGCTGCTGCTATACGCCGGGCTCGAGCATTCACCGCCAAGCAGTCTCTCCAGTTTCATAACGGCGGTCTTGCCGGCTCGCGCTCGCCGAGCAAGACCGCCAACTCGCTTTATTTCATTTCATGCACACATGCACCTTCAACATCTTCATTCACTGTATTCATTTCTATCTGTCTTCATTGTTTTTATCATACCGCCAATAAATACCCCTCCACACACCAATAACATTAATTTCATTTAACCACCGTCCTAAACCCCAAAAAATAAAACATTATGATGCGAAGTAGCTCGTTCGAGGGTAGAATACGAAAACGAAGAGTCGTCCGTTTTGTTAATTCCGGGCAGAGGCACATGTGACAACCATCACGAACGTAAAAAGAAAAAAATCCTGTTCCGAGAATCGCCTTCGTAGGCTAGCGAAGTTTCTCCGGGGACGTAAGCAGAGAATCACACTTGTTAATCTTCTGTTATATATCTTTCTTTCCATTTCTATCGCATTCAGTCTGCGTTCGTTACTTCTTTGCCAGCTTTGGTCTAAAACAACATAACAATGTCGGCGCCCCGTAAAAACAAGTTAATTCAAATAAACAGTAAGAATAGCATTAATATTATAGAGTAGTAAATAGGCAGGTTATCGTCGTAACAAAGATGTTTTAGATTCAAAATGTTTTACTTAACCATTAATAAATTAATATAATAGACGTAAGAATATGTAGAGAAAATTCAAGGGAGTGAATTTTATTGTGAATAAATTTATGGTTTTTAAGTGAATAAAATAATTAGATGAATATGTAAATAAAATTTCAATGAATGTCAATACGTAGAGATAAGTTTAATCATAATTAATTATATGGGGGGCGGTGTTCAAAATTAAGCCTAGAAAAGGGCGTGGCCTCTCAATATAAGGACGGCCAATGAAGCGACTCTTGGTCCTGAGGGTGGGACGTAATGGCGACCGTAAAATCATTTCCACACACACAGCTTTAAAAAGGCCGGACACCATTTTGGAAGAGCCCAGAAGAATCCGTCAGAATAGTCCTCCAAGGATAACCTATTAACTAGCTTCGGATCGTAGTTCGTCACTGAATTTGAAAGCAATCCGTCACTAAACTTTTTTTTTTAAGAATGATGGTGGGTGGGCCCGCCGCTTACTCAGAACCGTTTATAAACAAAAGCTCCTATATGGTTCGACTTATTCGCTGCCAGGTTGGCATTTTTAAAATGTTAATAGGCAACTGCGCGATTTAGTCTAGCACATAGTGATAAGACGGAACCGCACAGCCCGCCATCACAAAATTATCACTGAACTTGAAAGCAGTCCGCCACAGGAGTTGAGAGCGAGTCTACTAACCGGCCGTGTGAGAGAGTAGAACCAGCCCGAAGATCTGGAAATCAGTCACAAAAACTCGGCCATGAGAAGTCAGGATGGAAGTAAGTCAGCCTGTGAGGGAGCAAACTGGCCAAAACAGTCGCCAAGTCAGTCTGAAAGCAGTCACCCAGCCAGTCGTCGAGCCAGCCTGGAAGTAGTCGCCAAGTCAGTCTGGAAGTAATCGCCCTGCCAGTCGTTGAGCCAGCCTGGAAGCAGTTTCCAACGTCGCCACTTTGTTCGGCCGGACCCTTGTAAGAAGACTCCAGCGAAGCAATGCGAATTAATATAAGATAAAAATTAAATTGGGATTAAGTCAGCATAAAAATAAACACCTGCCCATGACATGTGTAGTGTAAGTATAATATATAAATAGATATTTGTCTTTTCGTGTTTATATCATTCACCTGTCCTTCCTTAGTGACCAGCGCCACCCGTAGGTTTAATTGCACTTCAGAGAGAGGCAACATAAGCCAGAGACCACTCTTTTCGTATAACAAATGCGCTTGTGTATATCACATTAAGCTACTAACATATTTATTATTTTTAATTCATTTAAAAATCAGTTCCTATTTAAAATTAATAGTTATTTTACTTCATCTCTAATCATATAAGTCTGTGGAACTGGAAACAACATTTGAATTTGTATAATTTATTTATGTTCTTTTTTTAGGTATTAAAAATAATTACAATCGTAAATTATGATTCTCGACGAATTCTTTTAAACTCTTCCACTGGTAACATTAAACCATTTGTCATTTTCATAGATAAGAAATATGTCATTTTATCTATGATGTCATTTGTGACCTTATCTATGTTTGTGACATATTCTTTTCTTTATCTATGATATTTAATATTTACTTCGTTAAAGTAAAAAGCGCTAAACTTTGGCTTGTTCATTTCGATTTTCGATCTGAAACCAGACTAAAAACCATTAACCTAATGCATTAAAATGACTTATGGAATTAGTAGATAAATGAGTGTATTTAATCCATCTTTTTAAAGATTAAAAGTTTTTTTAAGTCTTATTCTTAAAAAAATTACTAACAGTCATTTTATTTATAAAATGCCTAAAATTACTCAAAAATGCAGAGGATATGAAGTTTTTCAGAGGATGAATTATTTGTTTCAGGTAAGGATTATATTTTCGAATTTGATGAGATATATTGTGTATTTAGGAAATATGGGTAAATAGGATTGAGAAAGATGTCAAAAGGAGAGTGACCTTGAAAAATAAATAAATTGGTGCTCTGCATGAAGTTATTGCTAATAAGACTATCGTCTGGAGCTAGATTAGCAATGCTTAATAGAGTTCTGGTGCTATATAATAGGTGAAAGTGAAGTCAGGAGTTGTCAAAGCATAATAAGAGTAGTCTGAATTAATTTGTATACAGTAGAGTGAATAATAAAGGAGTGAACTAGATTTGTTTAGAGCCTTATCAGTAGAATTAAGAAAGGGTTGCAAATATAATTTAGATATTTACGGAAAGTATGAATGAAGAAGGGGTGGTAAAGAAATGTATATGAGGCGAGTGTCAATGATGCCAGCGAAAGCCACGATACAGACATTGGAGAACGGCCCTGTTAGAAGCTTCAAAAATTGATGAGCATGAAAGAATGTAATGAAACAAGAGTGATATGTCACGACAGAAAAGTATGTATAGCATTCTATCATTTCTGCCTACCTGAAACTCTTTTTTTTTTTCAAAGAAATAGCATGATGTAAGTTAAGTTATTCCAGAATTCAGAATGTCAAAACTTATTCACAAAAATGTTGTGGTTTCATTTATTTTATATTTCTTGTCTTACAATCATTTCAGTTTTATTTGGTTTTCTAAATATATTAAATGTAAAGAGTATACTTTAAATATATTTTGTGTTGGATTACAAGTTAATTATTTACTAGAAAATGCATCAAAATCTTTTGAAAACCGTGTACCAATATCAATTAATCTGTATATTGCTTCCATATAATCTTTGTACTTTGACTCTGTGTAAATTTTGTATACTGTCCTGGCTCCACGAGATAGTACTAGATATTATTAATAGAGAACATAACTAATGATATTAGTCAGCATTAGATATGCAAATAATATATGTTGAGACTATGATAATACTCACTATGTGTATTCTTGGGAGAGATAAAATATTCATATTAAAGATCTGATTTTTAAATATAATATTCACAAATGTACATTTAAATTCCTAATTCACAATTTGTATTATTTTCATAAGATGTTCTAGCTATTGATGTAATAAAAATATCTGCTTGCTCTTCCCCAAATAATGTTTTATCTTCTTTTTTTCAGATCCGTGAGCTCATGGCAGCTAATCCAATGATTTCGACATATTATGGAAACCTTATTGTCAATATAGCCAAAAAATCAGTGCTTAGAATGTAAGCCAGCTTATTTTAATAACTCCATATTTTGCAAAAAATATATAAAATATTATTTTAACAATTTGAGGTCTAATAATAATAATCAGATAATACATAATTGGTAACATCTGTGTTGAGTCTTTTGATGATGTACCTTACAATGAGATCCAAAGACCGATAGCAAAACAGCTCAAAAAACTCAATAGATAAGATTCTAAAGAATCATATAAATTTGAGGACATTTTTAGATAATCAGTATTTTAATATTTAATATAATTTATAATGTATGAATAATTTAAGCACAACTTTACAGGTTAACGAGCCGCACACTTGCGCATTCTCATAATGCACCATCTTGGTTCTATTTGCAAACTTTATAAATTACGCTTTTGTTTTCCAGAGATCCTAATTTAAAAAGACAAATTTGCAAAAGATGCAGGGGACCACTGTTACCGGGACAAACGGCCAAAGTTAATGTGAAAAGAAAAAAGAAGTCAACTGTAGTTTCATGGCAGTGTTTGCAGTGCAAGTTCATCAAGAACTATCCAGCTTCCTCAAACAAAACACTGTGGCTGGAAAAGCCAGAATCTTTAATTGAAAAACTTGACTACAGTATAACAAAATCGTATGAAAATTGCGAACAAAAAACACATACCTCAATAAACAATGAAATTAAAAACTCAATAAATAATGAGACTAAAACCTTAATAAACAATGAGACTATCACAACTGAAATGGAATCATTCAGTGGTGTTATGAAATAATATTTATGAATAATCATTTTCTTAATACAAGATGTTTATTTATTGAATTTTTAATAATTTCGTTAATCAATACCTACCACCTCCCTCTCCACCAGTTGCAGCTCGCAGAATTTGTCCTACTATAGAAATAAGGAATTTTTTTCATGCTTGATTGCTTCAAAATGTTTTTGGATTGGACCTCCCTACCAGGATTGCTGAATGGAATATTGGATGGTAAGAGAATTATTTTCAGAGTAAAAAATAATTTGACCAGTTTTCTAATGATGCGGTGGCGATTTATTTCGGATTGATACTAAGATAATGATTTTTATACCTAGTGATGAATTATATTAAATCATTATTATAACTGTGTAATTGGAATTCAATTGTAATGATGATTAGTACCTGAGATTCAACTGTTAGAGATTAAGTTTTTACTGCACCAATGATTGCTTGCCGAATTATGAATAAATAATTTTATTAGTCCTGTAAAAATTGCAAATTTCATAATATATTAGCTGCCCTGGCAAACAGCGCATTTGTCTTTATTTGGTGTACACCTTAATGACGGATGTTTTTAATTCTGTCTTTAATGTGTCAAAATTTCTACATTCAATTAAAGCAATCATAAAAACAAGGAAATTTGAACTTTCTAAATTAACCCATTGATCGTGTACATAAATACGCATGACATCTTTCACATGCGGCATTATAATTTACGACTACACTATGATAATGTAACAAATTTATGATTTGTTTTTAAGAAATCGATAGGAAATGTTCTCACATATCCTCATGAACATAAAGAAAACAAAAATCAGAACCATAATTACAAAATAATGTAAAAAAATTATCCACGAGAGAACACAACAGTGCCCTACACCATTGCTACACTAGCGCCATCTGTTGTGATATTCATACGTACTAGGGTGAAGTAGTGATCTGAGCAGGCGCTGATTTCTGGGACTAATGCACACTATTTACAAGTTTTTAAATACTGACATTAAATTTAACTTGACATAAGACTGAAATGCATTACATTCTACATGCATAAATTTGATTAACTAAGCGATACTGGATGATATTGAGGACTTTTTGTTTCGTGTTTGTTTATAAGATGGCTAATAATCCTTGACAAATGTCAGTAGGATAAAGATTCCAAATAATTTTGGTACGATTTTCACCGCTCCTCAGCACGTATATACGCACTAGTGGCGGGCGAAACACAGCAACTCATATTTGAATCACCTGCGCTGTGGGTCACCCGCAGGGAATGGGTTAATTATTCTTAAGTAAATACATATGTAAATAAAAAAGTGTCTTGTTTCAATGAACCGCACTAACCCAAAGTCGACCTGTGTCTCCCAGCATGGTGATCTTGAAACATTGCAAGACTAGCAGTTTCAAACTGCACAATCACTTATTCTCGGTAATAATGTGTACATATGTAGAATATTTTTTAAATAATAAACTTTTTAATAAACTATATTTTATTTGAAAAATAGAGTACACTGTCAACGATATATATGTACATTTACAACAAATTTCATATCACATATCCTCTCAGAATAAGGCACAATTTTCGATTGAAAAACAGTAAATGTAAATAATCTACTTAGGTATATAAATGTATATATTGCGTTCATAAATATTCATTAGCAAGAGTTTTTCACCACTTAAAAAAGATATAAAAATACTTACGATAAGCTCAATAAAATGGACTTTTTCTAGCTACCATTAGCAGTCATGTCAATATTATGTACTATGTATAAACATCTCATAAAAAAATCAAAAACATTATTATATAAATCTTAAATAAACAACAGATTTTCATTCAAAGAATGCTTTTCTTAAACATTTTGTTATTTCTATACGATTTTACTAAAAAAAAATAATTTATTGATTGAAGTATGAAAGAATAAGGGCCGGTTGTGTGATCAATGGTAAATTTTGACCATAGTAAATTTTCACTATAATATATAACTTTTCACCACCGCCTGTGGTAAAAAAACCTTTGTGAATTATTTGTACATTTAGTTTACTATTGTCAAAGTTAATCCTATCTAATAGTGTAGCAAGGATCTGCAAACTTTACCAAATTGTTTTATTTTAGATATTCACCGTTGGCAATATATACAATGTTATGCTTTATTAACCCCTGGGTTTGAAATGTCCCTTTGCTGGCAAAAAATCTTTGGTAATATAAATTAAACAGCGAGATCATCATCGGATGAACTCTCATCACTAAAATAGCGCAATATTAAAAGATTCATTATCGTATACTGCAATTTTCAAAGTAACAATGTGACAGATAACTTTTGAAACAGCTGTGAAGAATCCGCCATTTTTAACTAATGATCAACAGTTTTACCACCGGATATCGGAGAGTGAAATTAGTTTACTATTATGTACTTGAGTTTTTGCAATATTTTTTACTAAAGTAAAAATTTACCACTGATCGCACAACCGGGCCTAAGAAACGATACGCACGGTGAATCCTTGACTTTATTGTTCCTTGGTTGTTTTCCCAGCACGCGTCTATGCCTCAAAAAACCCAATACAAACCATGCAAAACTTTATTACACAACTTAATTGTTAACATTTACAGATATTCTGAATTTTTGTATAGGTTTATTTCTATAAATCATATATGTAAAGTGAGGACTTTTCAGTATAAAAAATTGTAATGAAAACTGATCAATTTGAGAAATTGGAGTACTTCTAAAAGATAAATCAAAGCTTCACTACATATCCAAATTATTTACATATACATATCTGACTAGTCAACTCATAACTTAATTACATTACTTATTTAAGTCGTTCAAGTTGAAATAGTGAGAATTGTAAAGCATTATCCAAAATCAGATACTTGATTAAAGCATTAACAATTTAGAGTCAGCCTGGCAAATATGAGACAGCACTGAGTCTTTTGCTGATATTTCAATGGACTCATTTACTAAAATATTGTTTTCACTATTTCCTATATGAACTACTAAAGTTTATTGGTTATTACAAGTGCATTAACAAAAAAAATTATGCCTTTAATTACCTAATTTTGGTGACAGCTGATAAATTCAATGTGGTAAATTAGTAAGTAACAATGACATTGAGAATTTAAATAACAAAATACATACTTCAGTTTTCCAACCACAATGCATTTTGTAATATAATACAAATTAAATTGATATATCATTTTTCTAATGTAATATTGTACAAAATAAATAATTTCTTACGAGTAATTTTTTTTCAATTTTAAATAATGGCATAAATATTCTAAGAGGCCCCTTCGTGTACATAGTTCGTAATTGTAAGTTTTCTACTAAATATGAATTTAACAGGCAAAAATCAATTTTGTGCATACTTTACAAAAATTTAGTTTTTTATATGGAAAAATATGAAAATATACTGGCGTGTTGCTTCACACAATACATACTATATTCTAATTATACACCTTTGAAGGATTTAAAATATTCGTTAAGTGGTCACATTTATATCATTGGAGAGCAAACTTTAATATTTTCAAAATTAATCACAATTTTAATAGGTAATCAAGTATCTTTTGGATTCACTTTTCACACATTTGAAAATTTCCACAAAACATTTTATTAATCAAGATATACATTTACATTGATTCTAATGGATCAATTTATGACAAAAAAAATTAACATTATGCTTATTACAGATATGTATTCGAAAAACAACAAAGTAGGATTCTAGCATAGTAACTCCTAATTTTCACTTAATATATAATATTTTGTTATTTTTATAATATGTTCAACACCTTGTTATTACATTTTATTCATAATTTATAGGCATTTTATTTTTCATTGGCAATCATTTTATAAACATGTAGAGTATAATGTTCACAATAATAAAAACATATGTGTTAAAAATTGAATTTAGCTACATTTGGCAACCAAGAGTCTGTGATGATTCTTAAAGCTAAGTTTGATTTAAACGGTAGACGTCTTAAAAAAACAATAAGGAACCGAGCTCATGAAGTTACTATTCGAATTAGTAACTTCTATACATCAAAAATATTACTAATTATGAATTTCTTTATTAGTTTCGAGTATATATCCCTATAAAATACATTACACATAGTCGTAATTTATACTTTTCTTAATTTATATGAATTGGCGAACTAAAAGCATAAAAGTAAAAAAATGTATAATTCATTACGTGATTAATTATGCAAAAAAAAAATGCAGAGAGCTTAAACAAAAGATAAATAAATAAATAAAAGGGAGTATATTTTTATATACTTATACAACATAAAATAGTACCTTAATTTGTTGTGATGTAAATCAGGATAGGTACAAGTAAAAATATATTCTATTCAATATTAGCCAACATCAGTACTTCCTGCATGGTGGGATAGACTTACGAGGCAAGAGTGATTAGTATCAATTATTATAAACTACACAGCTCGTTAATTCAGGAACCATCTGAAAATATTTAAAAAATGCTTGTTAAAAGTACTCTTCTCAACTCTTAAGCAGTGGCAGATTTATAATGCCTTAGCCCCGCTTTCCAGAGGTCCCCTGAATCACTGAGAAAATTGATGTAAAACCAAGAACAACAAAGAAAGCTAAAATTTAAAGAATAAATCCCAAGACACTGTTTTAAATCCAAAAATACTGGTCCATCAGCTAAAATATATATGAATATCTCAAGACGAGGGGCCCCCAAAACGTTCAGTGAGACAGCCTGCACCATAAATCTTCCCCTGCTTTTAAGTAATTCGTTTTCACAACCAACACAACCCAAAATAATGTTTTGTAACCGGAATTGCTTAAAATCCCCAACAAACAACAAAAATTATATGTTTTCTTAAATCCCAGTAATATAATAATTAATTAAGCTCCTAGACAAATATTAGATACGAAATACATACAAATTATATATAATAGACTTGCGATTATTCAGGGCAGTAGGGAAACCAGATAAAATAAGTTTGTTTTCCCTGAAGAAGTCAATAATTAATCAACCGTTATATCAAAAATTAACACTGAATCTAAGCCCAAATAATACCCTGCGAACATGCCACCGGAATTTCTATTACAATATAATTAGTTTTGCTAATTAAATTTTTTGATATAGTAGTAAAATGAAAAATACATACTAAGTAAATAATATTTCAAAATGTTGTTAAAAAATTCTAACTACTAACAAAAAGCTTAAATTAAAAAAGAAAAATTACTTGCAATTTGTTTCCACATCTACATATTTGTGTAAAAAAATATTATGAATATATTTTTCAATATATTTCAAAACAAAATTTATGTCTCGCAGGATTATCCACATTGTTTTTCAATTGATAGACCAATGCTGTTAAGTCAGTAAATAACATTAAACTAACCAATTTTACTGGCTCAATCCAAACAACTTGAGTGCGTTGTACGCAGTTGCTAATGCCACCTCCTCCGGTCCACGCCCCATAAAGGCAGCGATCATCTCAACTACCGCAGGTAACGAACATGGCTCGTTTCGTTGAAATGTACAATATCGTTGTAAAAATGTCATAGATCTGAAAAGCAACAATTGTTAATAATCCAATCAATGATTGTTTGAAGGAAAAGTCTATAATGTATATTTTTAATGTTTGTAACTTCGATGTTACGCATGATGCCCTAGATACCCGAGAAAGGTGAAAGCAAGGAGACAACTGGCACTAAATGTGCATATATTTACTTGTATACTACTGACTATTTCCACAACCACAGTACTTTTTAACCTTCTGAATTTTAAATTTATTATGGGAGACACCTGTAGGCCAACCATTTTTCCATAACATAAATTTAATAAAAATAAACACAATATGGTAGGAAAAAGTAAACACTTACCAAAGTTTATCCAAATTTATGATGAGGTTTTTTTCACAATACACTAAAAATATAATTTTGTGAAAAAACTGACGAATATCAAATATAATCGGAAACAAATTCAAGGAAAAAATTACGCCAACAAAAACAAAGTAAACTAAATTAGATTAGCGAAATCCCCTTTAGAAAAAAGTGCCTACCCTAGCGACCTCTGGCAGCTGTCAAATGAAGCACATTGACAAATTACAGATTTTACGAGATCAAATACGTAATGTGTTGAAAATCATGATTCTTCACGCACATTTAAGATCAAATAGTGCGTTTGTGCGTCCATCGCCTGTCACGACATGAAAAGTTTTGCGTGTTCATGGCTCCAAACTGGTTAAAGGTGAAATCAGATAGGCTGTAGTGGGCTGGATATGTAGGGAGAGTAGAGGACTCCCATAACATACATAAAGTTCTCTTACACAAACAGGATCAATACTGAAACGTAGATTGACATGTCAAGCCGGACCTGCAAGGAGAGTGCCCTACAGGGACGCAATGGTGATGTCAAAGAATGGATGGCGTTCTGTAGTGATTGCTGTCATAGATTTTCAAAGTCTCATGAATTAAAATGAGATATGAGAACCACTTTATGGTTAGACAATTATTTAATTAAACAAAGTTATTGTTTAAATTAATATCTGTAATACACTGTATGTTAAATATATTTAAATATTAAAAGTCAATAGGGCAGTGAAAAAATCACATCACTTTTTAAGAAACACACAAATGTAAAAAAAATATTGGTGGTTGCTTTGACTAAATGTACAAGCTGACCAATCTAAATTGGAAAGAAAATTGATATACAGTAAAACCGCGATATAACGAAACCCGATATAGCGAAAAATGACGTATATCGAAAAAAAAATCGAAATTTAGTCCCTAAAACCAATTTTTCATACAAAAATGCATTTATATAACGAAATCCCGTTAATATTTATAACAAAATCATTTTTGTCCCGTGCGAAAAAATGCCAATACATTTACGTAAATTTATAACGAAATAAAAAAATGTTAAAAGATGAAAATATTATTTCGCACTTACAAAGCCGCGCCGCTGCATCTGCCGCATGCGAACGGTTTAATGGCCTTTTCGGCGGTGCGCGGCGGTCTGCCGACAAGGTAGTAAAACAATTCAAACTTCTTCTTGGGTTCATAGTATCATATTTTGAAGTGGTTGCCGCCGTTACCGGTAAGTACCTTCGTAATTTATATACGACTCATTTTATAAAAATGCCGCGATTCAACTGTCAAATTTTTATTTTTGAATTATTTTTTATGTTTAATGCCCAAAACTATGTTTGAAGCGGCTCTACATTTAAACACAATTAAAATATTGTTTTGTGTTTGCAATATTCTGGAATTTACAAAAATATCTTCCAATTGGTGTTGAATAGGTTCTGTTCTTAATTTAATTTCTTTGATTATCTGTTATAATAACAAAACTACTAAAAATATGTAGGTATTCAGTTCCCTATGGCCTTCTTCCTCCTTTGTTTGCAGAATTTGCGATCTTTTTTGAAGCCGCGCAACATTTTTTTGCGACGGCGCGTAATATATAGTAGGATTTTTTAAATTTATTTCGTTATATGTGGGAATTCGTTATTACGAATTTTTATTTTTTGGGCCCTTGGATTTCGTTATATCGCGGTTTTACTGTAGTTAGGGCATCCTTAACATGTAGGGGCAGTTTTGAAGCTCTAGTGTTAGGGTACATAAAAGGAGAATCAGTCTCAACCAACAGTTTATCCAGAGGGATTTTGCCATCTGACAAAAGCATCCGCACTCCATTATCTGATTTATCCTTACATAAATACCCTGCAACAAAATATACCAATTTACATTGTTTTATTTTATGAAACCTCAATTCATCCAACTGCAGCAAATTCCGTTGAAGATACATATTTGAAATTTTTATTAAATAAATAAGAACATTAAAACGAGGGCATGCAAATTTACCGGAAAATGTCATTACCGGTAAATCAGTAAAACTCTGAATTCAATATCAGTTTACCGGTAATTATGAAGGTGTCAAAAAGTGAATATTATGGCATTATACAATTATGATATAAAACAAATAATTTTTAAATAAAAACAAATTGTTACATTTATATTATTTATTATATTTATTTTACGCAAAGATTACTTATACACAATGTTATCTATTAGACATAATTGATAAAATTACAGTGATGCAATGTTGAAAGTATAAATGTATAGTGCAACTGGACTTCATGAAATTTCACACTAAAAATTATTTGTCAGAAGACAGACTAGACGCCAAGGGATGAATAATAATTAATAAAGTACCGTAAGCATAACTAGTGATTTTTGCGATGGTTAGTCTCAGATTCCCAACGCACGTTCGCATATTTTATTACGCCGGAGAAAATTCCACAAAATTCCGAGAAAACAACCATATAACAAAACACACAAGCTTGCTTTCTGCAAATATCGTAGTTTAAAAATATTATTATATAAAAATACATTAAAAAGTGAAAAATAATTTCATGAAATTGCCGGTACTTAAAAATTTATTTATGGGTAATTCGTTAATGGAATTTAGACATATTTACAGGTAAATCGGTTTACCAAAAACCGCTAATTGAAACTAACCTGTAAGTCCCAAGGAATATCCTTCTTCTATATATCGGACACCCTGCTCGACAGAACCACAAAACGAATGAATAAAAACAGGAGGTAGACGGCTTTGAAATGATGACAAAATGTTTAATAAATCATCTTGAGCTTCTTTTTCATGGATGTACAATGGCTTATTAAGTTCACAGGCTAGCTCTATCTAGAATAAACAAAGAAAATGTAATTAAAGAGAGATATTGCTGATAAAAATAAAATTCACAATAGCTTTCTCATATGTCAACGATTACTAAGAACTATAGTAGTCTACCAAATATTTGGAAAATATTTCAGTTTCTGGAAATTGTTCAAACCTGGTACTGGTTATCAAATAAAATATAAAATTATAATAAAACAAAATTAATCTTAACATTTAGCTATGTATTTCTTTGAAACCTACAAAAAACATCACAAATATGAGAGAAATAATATTTTAATAATATAATCACGTCAAAAATACTGTTACACAGAAAAAAATATCTGAAAGCACTTTTATATGCAACTTATATTACTCATAACTATCAATTTCGAGAAAATCAAGCAAAACTGCCACACTTTAATGTCAGGCATTATTACTTTTTTTAAATATTTATTAATTACTTTCATCTAAAATAAAATCATTATGTATTTACTTAATTATTGTATTAATTTGAACACAAATATGTATTTTATTATGATAAAAAAAAACCATGGCAGGTTTTTCTTTCAGTTTGCTTTATACCGGGTTTTGCTCACCCTAACATTATATTTAACATTGCTAGCTAACAAAGCATATTTTGAAAAGAAAAACATTTTAAATAAAAATTATAATTCCAAATCCAATGATACATATAAGTCAAATTAAAAATTTAAAATGTGTTATAGTGGATGTATTGCAAAGAATTACAAGGTCGCAGCAGAGGACCATTTTAATTGATATAATAAGACACGTGTCAGTGATTTAACGATGTAATCATCAGCGTGGCGCCAAAAAACCTGTTGGATAAATATCAGGAAAACAAAGACTATTATTCTTAGTAAAACATCACTGCGGTGCCCTGTTACTGAGTAGGTAAAACAATTCATCACTGGCTGGAAATTAGAATTTATTAGATTTCTTCTAAAGTTCATTCTTTAAAAAAAAAAAAAAAATAGAGCTGCGCACAAAAATATGTCACATTAATATTCTACTACTTATGGGTTACAAAAATAAAATTATCTTGGTGATATCCCGGGATGAACCTCAAAACTCATTTATGGCAGGATCAAGAATACTAAATGATTTTAGAAAAATATAAAAAGTTACATGTAAATCTTTTGAATTGCTTTAAATCATGAATAGACAGTAATCAAAACAATTATTATGGATGTCTCTATGAAACAATCCTATTCACAGGGCGATATTTAATATAGTAAATATGTATACTAATCTTAACATAAAGCTCTTTTACCTGTTTGATAAAAACATCTCTTTGAACTGCAGGCTCTGAGAAATCTTTCCCATAATCCAATCCACATTCACCAATAGCCACACACTCGGGGGACACTGCTATACTCTTTAAGGATTGCCACAAGTCCTCCTCAATCATTGATTTGGCATCATGTGGGTGAACACCTTTAAAAACATAAAAAATGTTAATGTTATAATAATCTCAATCCTTTCTCAATTAGTACGCCATTACAGAATTAGTTACCACTGAATGAATAAATTCTAAAACAATTGTTTATACTGATATAATCATCCATATGGCTGTGCAACCATTACAACATGTCAACTTATTAGTGAAATATATGCATATACCTGCAGTGCAGTAGATCATTCCAGGATATATTCTTGTAAGACGCAAAGCTTCCTTACTATTTCTAACAGAAGTAGCAGCCACTAGAATTTTCTGGACACCTAAAATAAACAAATAAAAAAATACTATTTATAAATGTATGAAGTAAATAATATATTATACTAGGTACAAGGTATGATTGCACAATAAAACAAGTATTTTTTAAATATTGGATTGTAATTATTGGAGCATCTTAAGATAATACACGTCCACTAATTGATTTTCAACAGAAAAATAAATAATTTGACATGACAACTGACTTTTGTAACATCTTTTATTTCACTTACCTGAATCTTTTGCCCTTTGAATAACAGAATCAAGATCTCTGCTATATTTTTTATTTGTTAAATTCGCTCCAACATCCACAACAATTAAGTTATCGTAACAATGTTTCATGACATCAGAACTTTGCGTGGGTTGGGAATCCATTGTAAATATATGCGACTTACAGTACTAAAACGATAACTCAGCCGCCTGAGGGTTTGTTTATATGAGATATGACTATCGTAAAGTAAAATTAGCCGTCACCTCCTGATTTTGGAATAATGTAAATTTATTTACATTACAACATAACAAAAATAAAGTTCGTACGTCGATTCGTGGTTCGAAAATACCATAAAGCATAAAACATAATATGGCAAGATTGGAAGACCATGGCAAGACTTATAGAAGCAGCATAAACAATGAATAATTTAAATTCGGTGGGTAACTACTTACTGGATGACGTAAAGAAGGGCGCAGTAGAGGTAAAAGTATAAGTTATTTGACAAATGTACTTGAGTGTAGATATATTATTTTAAATAAAAAAGCATATACTGAATGAAAAATGACGAGTCTTACGATTTTTCTTTTGTACAATGCGATTGTTACATATATATTTATATATTTTTAAAACTTAATCAAAACTATTTATCACGATAATCTTACGTAAGATTCGAATAAAACGCCAGCACAATCTCGATTGATCGATTTCTTCTTCTTGTTATAAAATTGCTCAATAATTTAAATAAAACCATTAAGGGCAAGCTTTCATTTTTCCAGTTTGAAGTTTGAGAAATTTATATGATTTACATGTTTTCAAGATGACGCTAATAGTTAAATTATTTTAAGTATTAGATAAATAATTAATGACGTTATTTGTTACGTGAATCATGCAAGAGAGGAAGGTTTGAATAGAAAGAGACGACAATAAAATTGTTGATTTTCTCGCATTCGTTACAAGTTTTAAATATATGTCGGAAGTATTTTCCACTTTTTTTCGTATGGAATCATATGGAATGAAATTAAAATGTGTGTTGTCATTTGAATTAATCAATCGAAAATTAGATCATTTATTGGGTTCCTATTTCATATGTATTTAAATAAGTCTCTACATGTATTTAAATAATCGCTTAAATCAATATTCTAAATTAAAAATTATTATGACAGCTTCAATTTATTATTTTGTTTAATATTATCGATTAAAAACGTCACGTTGGCGTTTTGGTGATATGTCTGTTTCATAATTACATATTATTTATGAAACAGACAGTTTTGGTTTGAAATGCAACGGTGTTATATATAAACGAAATATTTAATTGCAACATATATAAAAATTGCGTACATAAAATGTTTACTTTGTTCAAGAAAACATTGTTTTCTCTTAAAAGCAGTAAAAAAATATATAATTTATGAAATTTGCTGCTAATGTTGTGAATAAATTCAATATTAATTTATACTGTGGGTAAAATATGCGTGAGAAAATATATTTTCGGTATTTTTAAACGAAAATAATGACAGCATGGATTCCACGACCGTCATGGCCGGATCGAGCGGCGTATTAAAAGCTCGATTGACAATTAAAATTATTGTATTTTTATGAGATTATTGTGTTTTTGATTTAAAACTTAGTTTTAAATAGTAGCTGAAGCCTCAACGCATGTGAGTAAATATAATATATTATTTTAAAACGTGTGTTTTCACTAAAACAAAGTATTTTAGAAACGTCGAAAATTGATCATATGACCTGCAAATTGAATAATTAATTTAACACTATTCATTTTTAACATTTTCTTAATTTGTCTCCGTAATCTTGGCTTCAAGATTATAAGAAAATATATTTAGTTTATGGAATAATTTACCATATTAACACAATATTGTAGCACGCGAAAAATGCGTCTAATGGTCGCGGTCTTTCTTATAATGTTTGTATTATCTTAATTATGGCAAATAACATTCAGTTTATTAGTTTTAAATTAGTATAAAAGTCCTATCTAAGTAATAGTTTTAAAAAAAGTCTAATATAGTGTATAACTTTTAATACATATAAATGAACAATAAAAACCCACGTTTTCGTAAAAAACACGAAAATTTGAATTAAGTGGGTTAAACTTAAAACTTTATTCCATTTAATAAATTTCTGGTTTTTCAAAAATATGCGAATTAATGAATACAATTTTTTATTTCTTGGAAAACATACTTAAGAATAATTTCAAAAATGAGGCCAATTACAAATTGTCTCTTCGAGAGATCTTGGGTTAGATGAAGTAATATCATTAATTTTAAGAAATCGAATCGTAATTTTATTAGACTTATGAACTTAGTACTGGAGTGTTGGAATCTATTTGAATTGGTATACGTTATTATAATTAAAATAAGTATAATATTTATGCCCGGAATTCATTTGAATCTGTTCATTCGCGAACAATTTATCTCTAAGGGCCGGTTTTGTGATCAGTAGTAACTTTTTACTATAGTAAAAAAAGATACTAAAGTAAAAAAAATTCGAATACGGGTTTGATCGTTAGTAAAATATATTTACCTCTCGAAAGGACATTCCGTAGTAAACTCATTTTACTCTATGATATCCGATAGTAAAAACGAGAATCGATAGTTAAATATGGCGGATTTTTCACAGCTGTTCCAAAAGTCATCTGACACATTGATACTTTGAAAGTTGCGGTATACGACAATTAGTCATTCAATATCCCGCTATTTTAGTGATGAGAGTTCGTCCGATGATGATCTCGTTACAGATCGTTACTCGTTACGATACATTATTACACACAATACGTATCTCGTTACGATATATTATTACACATAATACGAAAAAATGTCATCACCAAAGTAACTGATATCGAACGCCTGGGAGAAAAAATCCATAGATAATGCATAAAATAAAGAATATTTCATGATTATTTGTCACACCTATAGACATCTCCATCTATCCTTTGACAATAGTAAATTTGACGTTCGAAAAACCCGCAAACGATTTTAAACACGGACGTTAGTAAAAAGTTACTACTGATCACACAACCGGCCCTAACTCGTAATAACACAATGCATATCCTGTCAAATTCGCGACATCGAAAAAGAAATCAAAGGGTTCGGCGTGCTCTTACATGTTTTCTCCTCATTGAATTGTAGTATACCATTTGATTTAAATTTTATTACTACATTCATTTTTGCCCTCAAGCAAATAATAAACTAAAGATCGAAATGAGCCATTCAGTCACGTGAACTATATAGTTCGAAAGAAAGGGTCATTTAGTTTCAGTCTTTTAGTTGATACTGATCCACTGACACATCTAAGTGAACGGGTTTTACCTATGTTCAGAATGCACTAGAGCTGCTGCAGATTCCGAACTGAAAGACAGTGGTCGAGAACCAGAGCATGGAGACAAAAAGTTCAGGAGGCCAAGGCTCGATATAGGCTGCAGTATCACCAGACCAAGATGCTATTTACTGTTTATAATACTATATAACGTACTATATTGTGGACTTCAATACTAGTAGAGTATTGAAACCAATTATGAGCTTTTTTGTACAGGGAAAGATTGGAACCTTGCTGTGTTATGTTATGTATTTATAATATTTTAATTATTCAGGCCACGCATTTGATAAAAACAAGAGCGATGAAATTCAACGAATGCACGCAATATGGAAATTTTAGAAATGAAAAAATCAATGAAATATAAAAAATATCTCATTATTTAATATGTTCAACGTATTTATTTCTCTCAGGTTGAATTTACCACGGGGCTAAAGGCAGTGTCGTAACTAAAAAAATGTGCCCCAATGCAAAATGGAGAAAAGTGCCCCCGGATATAAATTGTATTATAAGAATATTAAATTCTACGCTATCACCTATTAAAAATGTTACGAGAACTAAACATCTCTTGAAATACTTTCGTAAGTATGCCTTCATAAAAACACATTTATAAAATACACACATTCATACGCACGTAAGTGAAATTTCATGAAAAAAAATCGAAAACACAACACAAAACAGAAACAAAATAGCTTAGTCGTAATTTCCATTTAGCGGGTATTTTGGTGTCTAATCTGACATTAGTAGCGTATAAATATATCGATAATTTTTTTAAGTGCTTTTGTAATACACGTTAGAAATATTTTTTTCTGTATATCTTTCTAATTGATTAATTTAATTTGTATTGAAATTACCACAGAACTATATTTTGAAAATGTGCTCTCCTTAAAAATATTTTTTATAATTCCATTTCATGCTGTGGTGAAAATTATTTATTCATATTAACTCTGGAAAAGGGTACCTCGTCAAAAGTGATGTAGAGTGCGGACCTTTTGGGCCCCTGTCTAACGTGGGCCCCAATGCACCGCATTGGCTGCATTAGCGTAGTTATGCCACTGCAATCAACGTTAATACTATATTGAATTAACGTTTGCGCATTCTAGCTTTTACAAAATCCTGTTAAACTTTAAGTTTGCATACCTACACAGAAATAAATAAATATTTGAGAAATTGACCCAATATTACTGTGTATCATTGTTTCAGGGTCTAAATTAATCGAAGATCGATAACATTTTATTTTTTTGTATTCAATATATAATTTGAATCAATTTAATATTTCAGTTAATCGAAATAATGGCATGACTACGACTTTTTAAAAATGCTTATAGGTATCTGACGCGGTTGAAATTAGGCACATGTGGCTTGAACATTTTGGACATATTTTTATCTAGTATCTACCCCTAAAATATTGTGCACTAGGATATAATAGATTTATTATTAGGTGAACACATTTTTATTGTGAAGTTTATCTATCGTTCCATTTGTTTTGTCGTCAAAAATAATGTCGCTGTTGTATAGTTAGATAATGCACCTTCCCCGGTTTGGAAAGGTTCGAATCCCGGTGGCGAAACAACAATATTTTTTGATAAAATTGATTTTATATGTATATCTTTCTAATTAATACATTTAATTAGTATTTATAATGAATTTAATTCGCTATAACTTCCGCAGTGTCTGATTTCAATAAGACTAGTAGATATTCCTGCTTAATTTTTTAAGTTCGTCAAATAACCTTATCGGCCATCTTGTTTCAAAGTGATGACTGTTTCAAAAAGTCGTTAATACTGGGGTCTAGAGAAAAAAAGTAATGGAACACGGTGTAATGTTACAGAATAGTGTCGAAAGTTATTATAGAACATTTTAGAATATCCTCTCCATTCGCATACATACGAAGTACCTAAATTTTGCGACCAGTGCAGGAATTTTTAATTTACTACGAATTACTATGTAATTGTTAAGTATTATTACTATGTAATTTTACATTTACTTGAACTAATCGTAAAAAAAAATTTGATTATGCCTGACTTCTGACTCTCCGTTGATTCTTTGAAAAGAGCAGCAATAAATGTATAAATATTTACGACATTGTCTCATAAAACAACACTAAAAACATAATTACTTATAAGTAGAATCAAGAAATCACATCTATTTGAATTTGTGTGTTTCTATGATTTTTATAATAATAATATACTAGCGGTCCATACCTGGCGTTGCTCAGGATTTCAATTTGCTTATAATTTTAAATATGAATTTAAGGGGGGGGCTTTATTTTACGCTGGTCCTATATATCTGTAGCGACCATAATTCAAATCTACCGCCATCTCAGTCGGCATCGACGCTAGCGACAGCGCTGCCGGCTGCTGCCACAAGTCTGGCTCAATTCACCGCCAGGGAGTCTCTCGAGTATCAGCGTTCCACAACGGCGGTCTTGCCGGCTCGCGCTTGCCGAGCAAGACCGCTAATTCATTTCATTTCACGCACACATGCACCTTCTACATTCTTCATTCATTCTTTAATTCTATCTGTATTCATTGTCATTGTCATAATAAACCTCAACACACATCAATCACATTTATTTCATTTAACCACCGTCCTAACCCCCAAATTTAATAACTATACGTGCAAAAATGTCCAGGGGAGTGGGTCGGGTTAACTATTTTTTCCTCAGGGTGCAACTGAACAAAATTTGGATGGTGTTCAATACGGATCTTAAAGAGCACCTACCTAAACAAAATTTGGAACCGGTCACATTTAACATTATAATATAATACACGTTTGTATCATTTGATTTGTTCTTATAATTTCAAATGTAAAAAATAAGTCATTATTTTAAATCATTAAAAAATGAAACAATGTACTTCACTTTATTATTGAAATAATTTTTATTAGATTTTGTTTTGTCATTACATCATACGGTATCCGGTCGATGTATCGGCTGCCGGAAACTATTCGCCTTCCGGTCAATGGCAACGATCTCAAACTCTAAATATTATAATAAATATTTGATAAAAAAAGCCCATCTCTGTCATGTTACGCTGTATAACCTCGGCGTAATCTTCCCAAAATAGAACAATTTCTTGGATTTCAAAGAATTCAACAAAACGTATATTTGAAAAGGGAAATCTTTTTGTACTGAGGAATTTTTTTCATTAATATAAATACCAAACATAATTAAGAATGTTCTCATATTTTCACAGCCGTAGAATTTTCTGGGCTTTTCTGCTATGTTTATCCGACCTCTCTGGCCGAGGTGTCGGATCCATTGAAGGGGCCATTATTAGACCTATTGTCGGATACACGTAGCAGAATAGCCCGGAAAATTATATAAATAAAATAATTAAATAATAATTTTAATTGAGGTTATAAAAATGTATTTATTAATACAAATTAAATGTATTAATTAGAAAGATGTACATACAAAATCAATTTTATCGAAAAATATTGTTGTTGCGCTAGCGAGATTCGAACCTGGATCTCTTCCCAAACTGGGGAAGGTGTATTATTCAACTATGCCACAGCGACAGTACTTTTGACGACAGATTTTCAAACCCATATGTTACACTTTTTCAAATGAATACATCTATCGTTCCATTATTTGTTCCATCTCTGTAGCATAGTTAGATAATGCACCTTCCCCGGTTTGGAAAGAGATCCAAGTTCGAATCCCGGTAGCGCAACAACAATATTTTTTCGATAAAATTTATTTTATATGTATATCTTTCTAATTAATACATTAAATTAGTATATAAAATATCACAGACCTATGTTCTGAATAATTACAACTTTACAATAAGAATGTGTTCTCCTAATAATATTTATTAATGTTGAAATATATATACTTCGTTATGTGGTAACGGGTAATTTACTTTCGTCATCAATAATTAATATTAACTAATACAACAAAAGCCCAGTAGTGTGTCTGTCATGTGACGTTGTACGTTGGGAAATCTTAAGGGGTATTTCACGACTTTACCGTCACATGTTTATTATGATTTTTCTATTTTTTCTTCTTCTATTGTTGTACCCCACAACTTGCCTGATCATCACGTCTTAGGACGAGTAAGGCACTAGTGAAGCGGTAAATCATCTTGTTGGAATTCGCATTCCATTTAACAAAATATTTCTTCAATATTACATTTTTCCCGTAGGCTGATTCAAACAATTAATTACCTATACATCTCATTCATAAATTAGATGTTATGTATTATGTATGACGTGACGCCATGTTATAACATATAATTTTGTAATTGATTAACCCATTGATCGCGTTCATAAATACGCACGACATCTTTCATGCGCGGCACCCATTGGCGACATTATAATTTACTACTTTACACTATGATAGTGCGACAAATTTATGGTTTGTTTTTAAGAAATCGATAGCAAAGGTTCTCAAGTATCCTCACCAACATAAACAAATACAGAAATCAGAACCATAATTACAAAACAACGTAAACAAAATTATCCATGAGAGAACGCAATAGTTGCCCTTCACCATCACTAGCGCCATTTATGGTGAGATTCATACGTACTAGAGTGAAGTAGTGATCTGGGCGCGCTATCTGGACTAATGCACACTATTCACAAGTTTTTAAATACTGACATTAAATTTAACTCTATAGTTTGAAACGCATTACATTCTATACGCGTGAATTGAGTTTGAGAAATTGAATAACTGACCGATACTGGATGATACGAGGACTTTTATTATTTCGTGTTTGTTTATAAGACGATTAATAATCCTTGACAAATATAGTCAGATGTCGGTAGAATAAAGATTCTAAGTAATTGTGGTACCTCAGCGCGTATTACGCATTGGCGGCGGGCGTAACACGGCGACTCGTATTTGAGTCACCCGCGATTCATATATGAGCCACCCGCGGGGAATGGGTTAATAAATTACTTATTTATCACCAGTTTGACTGTATACTTTACCGTCCTATCGTACTCGCTAGCAAGGATGTAACCACGCTAACGCCGCCAATGCGGTGCATGAGGGCCCAAAAAGTCCGCGGTGAATACATTTTGGATCAATATTTTGCCAGCACTTATGTGGGCTAATATTTATTAAAATTCGCCACAGCGAGAAATGAAAATACGACAAATTAAAAATGTTATCTATTCTTTTTACATGTCGGCTCAGGGACAAGACCATCGCCGCATAGGAATGCGAAGGATTTTTTTCAATTCCGAGTGCATGTAAAAGCGTAAAAACACACTTTTATTTTTTGTATTATAGGAGGTAAGAAATCAAATACTGTGTTTATTATTTAACAAATAAAACTACGTGTGGTGCAATCGCATCTTAGGTGCCAAAAAACTCAGAAACAGGAAAAGAGACTCGCCGAACTCCGCCTCTCCTGGGTCTCCCAATCACCTCAAGACATAGTGGACTGTATGGAATTATTTGGCCGAAGGTCGAACGCAATAGACTCGCGAAGTTTCCAAGATTGATAACAGCGTTTCGTCAGTTCTGATTCAGGGTCGCCGATCGACTGACGCTCGCTAGCGACGGAGAAAGAAGGGGAGGTGGGAGGTACAAGGCATTAGTTCGTTCAAAGTATAAGTTCCAAACGACGTGGTACTTAATTTTCTTATCCTTACATGGATATAATACATACACAGGGGACCCTTCTATTTTGCAATGGGGACCATTTTTTGTAGTTACGCCACTGCTTGCTAGTCATCTCAACTTATATCATAAAATATTGACGAATCATTTTTAATAAATATTATTTTAGTAGAATATATTATTGTTATTGTATAATAGTTTCACTTATCATGTGAAACACTATAAACCATTAATTGTCAACAAACGTTTTATCTTATCTTATCCTCTTCTATCTTAGTCAAATAAGCATTTACACGGTATACCGCAAATGCCACTCGGGATTAAAACATATACTATACTCTTCTCACCAGTGGCGTAACTAAGCCAATGCTATGCATTTGGGCCGCATTGGATAGGGGCCCGAAAAGTTTGCGCTCTACAAAATTTGATACAATAGTGTGCTAGCTGACGAAAATAGAATACCCGTATATTTATAGGGAATTTTTATGTTGAATATTGCCAGAGATATTAATGTTGTCCAAAGGTAAAACCGTCCAAAATTAGGGAACTTGCCCCTATGTATATACATATGTGTATATATCATTCTATTTTGCATTGGGGTCTAATTTTTGTAATTACGTCACTGTTTCTTCCTTAGTTTGATACGCATATACCATGTACAAGGTGTCATAAATACTGATTCCACACTCTTCACTAACTAACTTACCATAACGCCGTTTCTCCGCGGGGGTAGGCAGAGAGGATAGAGAGCCTCACTATTCTATTTTGTCCTGACACACAATTCTCACCTCGTCCACATTCATACATCTTCTCATACAAGCTCGCCAAATATTGAGGATTCTAACACGACCATCCTCCGGTATCTGGTTTACCTGGTCGTGCCAAGTCTTCCGCGGACGTCCTCTACTACCCTTTCTTACCATTCTCTCCTCATTCATCCGTTCCATATGACCCAACCACATAAGTGATCCTTCCTTAATCTTACTCACTATACTAAAATCAGCTTTACATTCTTTCCTTATTTCTTCATTGTTTACTTTTTCATAAATATATCTGCCACATATACGCCTAAGTGATCTCATTTCCACTGCATTCAGTCTATTTTCGTTCTTATTCTGCCAGCCCCAGGCCTCACTTCCATACATCGGTGTCGGTACCAGGACTCCATTGTGTACCGCTGGTCTTGCCTCGGTTTTGCAACTTTTAATTGCGTACTTCTCGGATACAGTAATAAAAAGCGTAACTTACTTTATACATATTCTTTAAAAACAGCATTTAGTTTGTGGAAATTTATAAGATGACAAAAATAAAATTTTATCCAAAAATATTATAGAATTTTTTTATTTTCGGAGATATTCTCATAAACGCTATTGCTCAATTAAATGTTTACCCAAAAACATTACAGAAAATTTAAATTTTTGGAGCGATTTTCATGACCACTCAATCGCCGATTTTCAAGGTTTAATTTTAAAATGTCATCTTACATTATAGTCTCTAAATATGATTTACAAATTTGTAGAATTACAATTGACTAATATGTAAATTACATTATCCCGTCCCCATGTAAAGCCATAAAAAAAATCGATGGACTTAAAATTTAATTGTGGGGGGAAAATATTATATTAAATTCGCTTTACACATGTTTTAATCGATTCCCAACCATGTGATATAATGCCATTATTAACACATGCATTCGATGCATCGATTCCCAACCATGTGATATAATGCCATTATTAACACATGCATTGCATGCGAATTCATTTAAAGACTTCAGTGTGCATCGCAGAACGAGTTCAACGCGGCAGAAATGATTTCGCCCTTGGATTAAGCCTACCGGTATAGCTTCAAGAGTGAACAAGACTTCAATGATTTGTCGTTCTTTAAACTCTGTAAACGTGCTTTTGGTTGTTTTTGTGGTTTGTGGCGCAGTCGACGAAAATTCGTGAGTTTTTAATAAACATTAGCGTAATATCATTGCACAAGACATAAACAGTGATTTGGATCTTCGTCAGCGCCACGAGAGTGTCTTAAAAAATACGTTTTGGTGCGTTTTTATAATTTAAATATAAATTAGAATAATAATTTAAAATGAAACAAAGATTTTGGTTTTTGTTTGTATTATGGACATTTCTTGTGGAGATTTGTTATTCTGCGAGAATCTTGGGAATATTCCCCACGGAAACCATGAGTCACTATGCCATGTACGGGACTATAATGAGGACTTTAGCAGAAAAAGGGCATCAAGTCACGATTGCAACTCATTTTCCGGAGGTAATACATTTTTTATTTTTTAATACACGCAGCCTATTTCTTCCATCGCGAATATATTTTTTCCTAGACATTTTCATTTTGAGATTTTGAGAACATTAAACAGTCTCATTTAACAAAAAAATATATTTCTTAGCGGCACGCGATGTGACCCGATGCTGCGTCTAATTTAGGCGAGAATTTGGCTCCCGACATCGATTAGCTCTGTACATCTATATATGTATAAGTTATTAGTTTAACTACGTTTTACTTCTACGATAATTCTGAAATTATAACGATGTATTCCGTATTATAATAATAATATGAATTCGAAAATGTTCTGTTCAATGTTGGAGTTAGTGAAGTTGTAATTATTCATAACAGACTGTCTGTGATATTTTAAATACTAATTAAATGTATTAATTAGAAAGATATATATATAAAATATATTTCTTTATTTATCGAATCCCGGTAGCAACAACATTTTTTTCGATAAAATTGATTTTATATGTATATATTTCTAATTAATACGTTTAATTTGTATTTAATATATATTCTAACCACAAATTACATATATAATAATTAATAGTTTAATTAACTGTCTTGTTAAAACTACCGTTTCCTAAAAAATTTCCCAATATTTTTGGATCATTCGGTCCATTTACGCATCATCTTTTTTAATTTGAATTTGAAAATATAAGAACATTTTGACGTATGATTTTAGTTAGTTTTTTTATCATCCTGATGAAGAGATCTTTTGAAACTGGTTGGTGAATATAAATAACTCGGTGGTTTCTAAAAATAAAGTTAATAAACTATTCATTATTTAAATGAACCACAACGTGTTCGCGTTAAATATTAAAAATACATATAAAATATGTTATATTATTCTTAATTGAATATAAATAATAATATCTAATTTGCTAATCTGGGATAGTGATTATGTTGTTGACAATTACAATTAAACCAGATCAGTGATAATTCATCTGGAAGATTGGTATTTCATGTTTATTTATTTCCATACATGTATGTACATATCTACGTTTATAGAAAAATTCTACGTATATTACCCCTATACTATAGTGTAATGTGACATGATATGATAATGTGGTGATAATATAGAACAACCTTTGTCCTGGGTTTCCTATAGGTGATGTTGAATACATTAATTAAATCTATGCAAATCCAAAATACGCCAACCTTTGTGAACCTGGGCTGGTAGACGCCGACGGTCGCTCTCCTTGCAGTCTTGTGGTTCTAAACTTTGTTAACCAGCCTCCGAAACTTTATCACAACCGATAATCCAAAAATATACAATACAACATGTTTTTATATCGCCGCCGTAAATATGTCCGTCCGAACCGAAAAAACTGTCTCTCACCAGAAGCAGCTTCGTTTTTTTTTTGCTGTTTTAAATCCACGCAAATATAATGCACATATTCAAAATTTATACCTGGCCTACCTATCGAAGTATAAAAGCGCGTAAACAACAATAATCAAACAACACTTCGGGTTAAACTGGGCCAGAGTAAATGGTGCATGTACACGGACGAAATTTGTCTCAGCGTCGACAAATCTCTGAGATAAGATAGTTACGAGATAATCTCATTCGTCTATACCCTCCATTATAGATTAAATAGAAAATTCTTGGTATTTCTCATTATGATCAAAACTATCGTTTTAATGGCTCCATGAATCGAACAAGAAATTGAAAACTTAATTATCAAATCCTAAATCAGAAATCTAAAATATATTAAAATGTAGATATGTACAATAATGTAACATATTTTTAATTCCAGTTTTCCTGTGAATTTGCATTTTCAGAACATAGTTCTGTGGTATTTTAATACAAATTAAATAATATATATCGAAAAAATATATGTAATATTAAATAATATAAAGGTGATTGCTTTTAAATATAAAGTAGTAGATGTATCAATTGGAAATATTACAGAAAATAAGTTAAAAGTTTGTCGGAAATATATTCAACAAATAATAGATATCTCATAAAGACGAAACTATTTTGTATTAATGGAAAAATATGGGTAATTACAGGGCTTACGACATGTCTTCGGCTGGCTTAAGTAATCACTTTACACAATGTAATGTTTATCATTCCGCCCAACCAATGTGGAAACACGTCGACTGGCCATCTATGGACTAAATTTGATATTCATTTTACCTGAAACAGCATATATGTCATAATGAGAATCTAATTATTTTTTTGAAATTATTTTAAAGCAATATTCTTTATCTGTAAAATGTTTTTAACACATTCAGGCCTATTCTTAAAATTGCAATATTGAAATGGAGGTGATTGTTACACCAACCCTCAAAAATAGTGTTATATTTGAATGAGAGAGAGGGAGAGAGAGTGAGGGAGAGAGGGTGAGAGAGTGAGGGAGTGAGGGAGTGAGGGAGTGAGGGAGATATACTACCATAATCTGTCAAAACTATCTGTCTATTTTTGAGGGTTGGTGTAACAATCACCTTCATTTCAATATTGCAATTTTGAGAATAGACCTGATGATACTAGAATACGCCCGAAAAATAAATATTTTTCTAATTTTTTATATTTTCTTATTTTGATCAGTATATTATTAGCAATATTTAAATATGTTTAAGAATATGGAAATGTATGCTATATCGGAGAACGCGCTTCACGAAAATGTCCAGGTTCGTATCTCGGTAGCAATTAAACGTGTTTACGATAGATAGATTTTTTTTTGATTTAATTTGTTTTAATATATTTTTGTTTAACTTTAATATTATAATTTTAACGGTATTTGTATTTATTGCAGAAATCAAAACGTGAAAATTTGGAAGTAATAAATTTGTCGGGTGTAAAAGAAGCTCCGATAGGAAACATCGAATATTACCGTAGGATGTCCTACCTGGACAATCTGTTCGATGTCATAAGATTCTCGCTGTTCAGTTGCGAGTGGATGCTCAAGGACCCCAAGATTCTGAACCTCATCAAGGAAAATACGTACGACTTATTTGTGGTTGAAGTGTTCGCAGCAGACTGCTTTCTTCCGATAGCGCACAAATTGGGGATACCGAGTATCGGTTTCATATCCAGCGTCCCCCTCCCTTGGGTAAATGATATGATGTCTCTCCCCGAGAATACTGCTTATATTCCCATATACTTCTTTCCCTTTACACAGAGAATGAACTTCTTTTCGAGACTCGTCAATACCGTCGTAACAATATACGCCAAGCTGCAGTACGAATTGATATCTAATCGGCGATCGCAAGAATTGGCTGAAAGCGCTTTGGGACCTTTGCCGCCTTTGCGAAGTCTGTCCAAAAATTTCAGCCTGATCTTGGTCAACAGCCACTTTAGTGTAAATCAAATAAGGCCGTGGATGCCGCAGATGATCGAAGTGGGAGGGTTACATATTCCGAAGAATTTGCCCCCTCTGCCGAAGGTGAGTAATGCTTTTTTTTTTAAATTTATAATTTGAAACAATTTCTCGACTACGAGATGCAGATGATCTCGGGACATGGGCATTTCATGAATAAACTCTTCGATTTAGAACTCTGCGTGATTGCGCTCGGGTGAGGCAGGCGCCGGAGCACATCCTCTGGGACTGTGTGATTATTAATGATGCACGTGAGATCATGATTGCGGGATTAGAAGGAATAGAAGTGAAAGAAATCTCGGACATTTCCGGGAATTTATTTAGGTGTGAGTCTCCCGCTGGGGTTGCTGGGATGGACGATACCTTCTGGATGACGAGCATTCTACTGGCTTTCCCTCGCACCTCTTGCGACCTGGACTGGGTGAATTTCTGCCGCACAGCCGTACACATAAATGTGACGTCTACCCTCCCTTTTTGGGGGCACACGATTTCTATAGTTTCTCTCTGGCTGCCCTCTGAATTTAATGTGATAACGAGTCTCACGTCAAAGTACAGGTATGGTTCTGGTACGATGATATCGGAGGCAACCTACGATGGTATTAAGATGTGAATAACTGAATGTAATAAGATAAAAAATGTTGACGAACCGAAACGAGAATAAACAACTCTCAAAACGATTCGGGATAGGGTGTAATAAATATTAAATATTAATTGGAAACAAGGTCTGAATTACGATATCACGTAGATATATTATAATTTAATTTATACAGATGTCGAAGAGGCAGTAGTCTAAATAGAGCCTACGGTTAGTGGACATCATTAGCAACCCCATTGAATCTCAAATAAGATTAGCCTAAATTCAACTGTTTAATAATAATAATATAATAATGTGTTTATTCCAGCGTGACCAGGTTTTTTTTTAACCCGATTCGCCATAAAGATAATACATATTATGTTGTACATTAAAGGTTATGAAATCAATATAATGCTATGAAAAAAGAAAACCAAAGAAAATATTAATAAATAAAAAAAATTAAAAATTAAAAAAAGTTAATAAAAAGTAAAAAGTTCACACATATATACACACAAAATATAAATATTACATATATAACTACTTCAGTCACGACCATTGTTGTATATGTAGCTATTTTGTAAGCGCTGCCATTCTCTGGTCAGGGAACCAGCTTTCCATGAGAGCGCCGCTTGCACCAGAGAGTTGGTGCTGAGCTCCAGCCGCAGCTTTACGCCAGCAACTCGATGTCTCAGAAGCGGAACGAACCCATGTATACGGCCTTCGGTAAACATTGTAGATGCGCTGCAATAACGCGCCAATCCGAACAGTATTCTGTATGAGTTGTTGTACTGAATTCGGAGACGGTTATACGTCACTTGCGCTTGTATTTCGACCAGAGCTCGCAGGTATACATGCTGGTGAAGAACGATTTAAACAGGATGCTCTTCACCTCCTTACTGCATCGGTAGTAACGCCGTGACAGCATATTTGCACGAACGCTCGACTGTTTCCTCTCCCGTTCTATATCATCATCGTCTTGTCTATCTTCATTGAATATATGGCCAAGGTATTTGACCTTATTTTGAACGCTCAATTTCATCCCATCCAGCCACACGGGTTTAGACACACGTTTAGAAGTTATACGAACATTTCTAATTTTTGTGTAATTTGCAAGTTGTCTTTCGAAAAATGAACGCTGTACGATAAATACTCAACTACCGTAATGAAATTTGGCACATGTATATTGTGGTAATGCAGTTATTACGGTTAATTAAAAATGCCATTTGAAATTTATTGCTGAAAATCACAAAAGATCAAACAACTTCTAATCCGTTGAACCTTGACCTTGACCGGTGTTCCTTAACGGCGGTCTTCGTTTAAACTACTGTCTGTATAATGTACTTAATTTTTTCTAGGACATTGAAGTGTTCATGAACGACTCCAAAGATGGTGTTGTGTTCTTCAGCTTGGGAACAATAATTCCTCCAAACACCATGTCTGATGTGTTGATAAATGACATCTATTCGACCTTGGGATCTCTCAAGCAGAATGTTTTGTGGAAAATAAATAGTTCATCTCTACCCCCCTTACCGCCAAACGTAAGAACGAGTACATGGTTCTCGCAACTCTCTATTCTCTGTAAGTATTATATTTTAATATAAATAAAAACTCATTTTTCGTTCCGTTTTAATTAACCTTAAAAAAATAATAACGATTTTTAATAATAATATTAAATGTTCAAAAGTACGTTGACGCTACAATATAGAACTTTTATATAACATTAGTAAGATGTCATAAATTAATTCAATTACTACCAATGTTTGAATATCTCAAAGAACACACAATTACTGGATTTTTGGCACTGTTATTAAACACATGTCAGATATCTCATTTAATGTAAAATATATATTAGTATGAGCTTCGGCTGACTTTAGTGATCACTTTATATATAATATATATATAACGTTCACCAATTCTCACCCCTTAGTCTCCACATTTATAAAAAAATTGAAAGTTGTATATATGTTAGTATGTGGACTCGCTTCGAATACCACTACACCATCGCCATCTATGGACCAAATTTGATAATTAATTTTTCCCTTTTTGATCACCCCATACGTTCGTATATTTTCCATTAAATATAATAAAAAAATAGCTTTGTCTCTATGAGATATTTAATATTTGTTTAATTTAATTTACCGTTTGAAATTAGATACACCTATATTATACGTATTTATTGTATTATTATGTTTTAATCTATAATTCATCATAAGTGCAACTATCTCTGTCAATTAAAAATATGATTGAGTACCTACGTTATCATAATTAGTATTTTATTATTAAAATGATAACGTCAGCCAGGGCTAAAGAGGGCAGACTCCGCAAATTGATACGAGCCCAAAAATAAATTCAAATAATTCATTAAAAAAAACCTACATCATTATATATTTGAATGAAATAAAAAGTGATTTTGCGAACAAAATGTTTTCATAAGTTGTTTTTTTAAAATGTGTGTTAGCTCAAGGTCCAATCAAGCTTAAATCTATAAATATATCCTTGACTTGGATGGTTTTATTTTTTGAAAAATTAAAGATTAATTTGTTTTTCAATTCTCATCATTTCTTTTGGTAAAATACGAAATTGAAAAATATTTGGCGTGGTTATGTTGCAACCATTCCATAAAACATTATCTGTATCATAATGATAAAATCATCGAGTTAAATCGATGTATGTATCACACCAGTTTCAATTCATGGGCCGTGTCCACGGAAGACATTTTTAGGAGATTTTACTCCCATGAGATGCTTTGGAGACAACTCTCGGCTTTTACCTTCACCGTATCTCAGAGAATCGCCGTTTCTTGACTTACTTTACCCTCATACATTAAACGTCAAATTTCATTGACGTCATGGGTGAATTTGAATCTCCCCAGTAGCAGTTAATAAAACACAATAAATGTTTTGTAATTTAATGAGATTTAATAATACATATTTCAACATAATTAGACTTTAGACTTTATTGACATACATGTTTTTGTTGTGACAGTGGTGAATATATTATAATATAACATGATACACATAAATTACAATTATATTGCAATTAAGTATTATATATGCTACATTGATATAAGCAGCATTGTCCTGGCTACATTGTTAGACGTCTGTGTTAATGTAGCCAGTTTTTTTTCGTGCCGTTGTGGTGTTATTTAATTCAAGAAAGATAAAGATTCGACGGGTATAAAAATAAAAATAGAGAGAAAAAAAAATGTAGTGAGATCGTTGTAGAACTGGTGAATTATTAGTGTAGACACTGTATAATGGTTACAATGGTCACAATGAAGATCAACACGCCAATCACAACTCTTTCATTTAAGCAGCGACTAACGACCAAAAATATTTAACATTATCACTAACATACTTAAAATACATTGGATACATCGCCTGACAGGAGGGCATTTTTGTGTCAGTACCACTTGCATGGAGGTAGTATTTATTTTGACTGTTCTTTGACTGTGATTGTGATCGATTGTGACGATGATCGGTAACTAATTAACACAATTCTGCGAGCAATGACTGGTACACTAGAAAGTAAGCCTCCGACAGTTAAACCTTAGTTACCAATCATCGTTAAATCTCAGTTACCAATCATCGACACGATCACAGTCACGTAACGGTTTACCGTCACTAATAAAGGGTGTCCAGCCGAAAATTTTCAAGTTTAATATTAAATTTTAAAAAGAACTACAATGTTATTCTCATATTTTATTTATACAAAATAGAATTTAACGATGCTAATTTAACGTTTTATATCACTCTTGCTATCGGACTCTTAAATTTGCGAACACGCGAAAGCAAAGCGTTGGTTCAATGGCAGCAACTTCACGGCGGATATTTTTCTTGTTGGGCCTTAATTGTTCGAAAACTCTCGACTTAAGGTATCTCCACAAAAAAAATGGCACTGTGTAGTGTCCGGTGACCGAGGTGCCCAGGGTATGTCTCCGTACTTGCTGATTAATTTATTGGGAAAAATCCCCCTCAGCTTTTCCATTGAAACTCTAGCTGTGTGTGTCTTGCTGAAATTGTGTTCTGTTTTTGAAACCGGGAAACAGCTGCAGTTGCGGTACCAAAAACTCGTCGATCATTCGGCAATACACGTCAGCAGTGACTGTCTCTCGCTGGTTAAAAAAATAAGGGTATATTATTCTCAAATAAGGGCTAATTATCCTCTGGCGGAAATTGCACACAATGATTTACGAGCAATTATAATTTAATCTTGAAATTTTTCCGCTGAACACCGAACTTCCGTAGAAACAAATATCCCGCCCTCGGTACTATTGTGTTACTATATTAATTTATATTGTTGTACTGATCACCCGTTGGAGGGTAATAAAATGCTACGTCATATCCATGCTGCTCTATGGTGTCGAGATCTGAAGGTTAAAAGAAGCCACCATTAAAAGGCTATTTTAAGATGTGGCTGTATCGACGTATTGTGCTAAATATCTCCAGGGTCGACCACATTAAAACCAATGAAGAGATTCTAAGATGCATGATTAAGTCAAAAGAACTAAAAACAACTATCAAATGAAGGAAAGCTGCATACATTATCTGCAATGAGAAATACTACCTCTTACAACTCATTATACAGGGGACGATAGAAGGCATTTTAAGCGTGGGAGGTTATCTTGGTTGCGTTACTTCAGAAATGCCGTAAACAGATACATCTTGCACAAGATAAATCAGCATACTGCAACTTGGTCGCCAATCTTCGACAAAAGACGGAACATGAAGAAGAAGTACATATTATAATATATACATCATGTGAGTGACTTATCCGAACTCCGTTAAATAATAGTATAATACCACAGATCAGTAAATGAATAGACATGAAATAAAGTATACATATAGAAGAGGGATTTGGAATATTAGTTGCGGGACGAAAACATTCTACGCACATTCTTTGCGGAAACATAAATCCGATAGTTTATGACACATTTATGCAACGATAAAAGTATTTACTCTTCGAAAATTATAAGTTTGTACGTATTTTTTACATTAATGCATGTTACAATATATTTTCAGCGTTTAAATTTTCATATATTTAAAAAAATTCGCGCAGCTATTTGATTGCTCAAGGAATTTGCGTTAGTTCATGTGTATATATTTGATAGTCTGTGTGTGATACGGAAAATTATTTAACGCAATATTTTATTATATTCGATCGATTGTCAAACATCATTTTACAATCGCCTTCATATAATAAAAAATAAAATGGCTGATAAAATTGTTAACTCGTCATAGAGCAACACCGTCAAATTCGCTCTTAAAAAATAACTTTTTTTTATTTGGGGATCGGGTGCAGTGGCGTAACTACAAAAATTGGGCCCCAATACAGAATGGTAAAAAGGACCCCCTAAATAAATATTGTATACCTATAAGATAATCCCACTTTCATAAAAAATACATACATCGATAACATTTTCACATGTTTTCGTAATATACGTGAGATACGATATTTTATATTTTATAATTTCATTTCTTACTGTGGATTTCTATAAACAAAGGAGGAAGGTAAAATTATCAATGCAAATGGATTGTAGGCACAAAATTGTCTAAATTGGGCCCCAGTGCAATGCATTGGCGGAGTTACGCCACCGATCGGGGGTGACCTTGTCCGCACTTACGTTTGAGGTAAAACGAGGAATCACTTCGTGTTAAATTATTAAATGCTTTAATTCCATTAATAGCCTACTTAATTACTTGGATAAGGTGAGAGTGCCCTTGCTGATAATGTGAAGCTAATGTCACAAAATCTACGTAACACGATTTGATGAAAAGTGAACAAAGGAAGAAGGAAACTTGTTGTTGCTGTGTTATTTTGCATAATAGGGTATGCATTTCATCGGCTTTCTCAGCAGAATGTTGAGCAATTAGAGAGGCCTTGGACATCTGCGTACTCCGGTACGTCGATAAAGCTGTTATATTCTCCGACTCGTAAGCAGATCTTGAATCCTAATCCTCTCTGCTAATTTAAAAGTTTGGCCAGACAATGAGACAATCTGTTCTATCAGAAGATGTATATTTAATTTGGACAGCAACAATAAACAGGTGTCATTCGTTTGGATTCCTGCACATAAGGGAATAGTTTTCCCTCATCAATTCCATGTCCCGATGTATGACAGACTTAATATGGTAAAAAAACGTACGAATTCTATCTGAACTGCACAATGGATGGATCCAAATAATCATAAGGGTAATCGGCTTAAAATAATTCAAAGATCTATTCCCTGCACCCCCTGGTTCGCCAAAAGGAAAGTCTCCAAGAGAACAATATCAAATATCTCTAAAATGAGAATTGGGCATTGCCAGGTAGCCTCACATTTATTCAGATTGAACTTAATATGTGTGAGTGTGGTGCCGAGGAGAAAACCCTTGACCATATCTTTTTTGCCTGTCCATTGCGGATCACAGGTATTTTTTACACTAATCTCGTCAATGGTAATTTTCAACTCCCGATTAACTTGTATCATCTTCAATTCCTTAACTCACCACATTTAATCTATACAATAGCAAAAGTTTTTGTACGACAATAGTATTGACTTGTAATATAATATTTAATACAATATTTTTCTATAAAATAAAGTTTTAACTTGATTAATGGCACAAATCACTCTTGAAAGGTGGATTGCCTATTCAAAGGAGATGGAGGTTATGCATGTAAGTCAATCTATAGACTTCGGGTGATAGACTTTGACTCGGTAAAAACAAACCAAACAAATAATAAGATATTATTTTAATACACAATAATTTAACCTCTAATAGTGTTGACCTCGTAATATTATTATTTCATGTCAAGGAATGTGTTACACGACGACATTACATGACGTCACTACATTATTTTATATCCGTTCTAAATGACTCGCACCGCTGGTCGCAGTTTCGACAGGCAGTGCTGGCAGACGTATTATTACTTCTCTGGACGGCCCACTACAGCTTCCAGATACACAACCACCTGCGAATACGGCGTATGACGGTTTCATTTCTCTCGGTGCTAAATTCTATATACATACACATATCTTTTATTAGAAGATATAATGAGATATAATACATTTTTTAAATAATCAGGTGGATATATACATATATAGTTTTTTTTGACATTTATTTCTTCTCCATGAGAGTAAGACTCGTGTATAGAAAAGGAGTACATACGTGAGTGTATAATTTATGTTAGATATTAATTAAATATATTAATTAGAAAGATATACATATAAAATCAATTTTATCGTAAAATATTGTTGTTGCGCCACCGGAATTCGAACCTGAAGGTGCATTATCCAACTATGCTACAGCGACAATTTTCGAACCTATATGTTACCTTTTTGATATTAATACATTTAATCGTTCCATTATTTGAAAGAGCCATCTAAATTATTTTTACAGAATCTCAAATACCTTTGAGTAATCTGATAGTAATCACAGACCGTCTGTTCTGAATAATTACAACTTCACAATAAGAATGTGTTCTCCTAATATAATTTATGTGTTTGTTAGTCTGTGTACATATTTTTTGACTTACGATACAAAATTATACTTCGCAGTCTGTAATTTTTCTAATTGTGATGGGGAGATTGTTAATGAATTTGTTGCCTATATGTCTATTATTTTTGGTACTTGAAATCTGTGAAGAGTTGGATACTTTTGAGTAGTCATTTTTTTAGAATCATTTTTATCATCATTTTTTGAGTGATTTCTAATTGTGATATTGAAGATTTATATGCTTCTCCCCATCAAATAATACTGTATTGCAAATCTGACTATACAAATGCGTAATATATTTTTTTCATATTTGTAAGTGATAAGATGTTTCCGAGTCTTATATATAGTATATATATATGTTTAATTTGAGGTTGCCGCGTGTACTGTATATGCAATTGACGTATCTTCTAGGTTAGATCACGCTCAGTTGTACCATAATTTTTTTAGGCAACGCCTTGACAATGGCACGTGTTACAGTGCCAAAATGTCTGTCTAGGTTTCCCCAAGGAATCCATACACAAAGAGCGTGATCTAACCCAGAAGAGACGCCAGCTGAATATATGTATACGAGTCCACAATGTTCAAGGAATATGTGCAAATTGTGCACTGTTATGAAAAATATTATTGTTTAAGTCGATGTAAGTATTTCGAAATAAATATTTACGAAATTTATCCATTATTAATTTGTATCTTTGCTGTATGGCCACTCGAAATTCAGTAACCTTAATTTTTTTGTATAAATCAGTAAAATATTTTAATTAATCGAAATAATCGCATCGGATCGAATCCCGGTAGCAATTAAATATGTTTTCTATTAATAGATTTTTTCTGTTGATTCATTTAATTTGTATTAAAATACCACAGGACTATACAATGAAAATGTAACATCACAACAAAAATATGTCGTCCTTAAAAGAAGTGCAGAATAATGAACATAATTTAATAATTAATTAATAAAGGAGGATGCATAAATGTTCTATTAAATGATAATTATCTTTTTATGTATATTTTATTTTATTTTATGTATAAATGGAGAGAAAAGTTACGCATACAAATAAGCTGTGTTCTCTTTTCTACATAATTTATTGATTACCTATGCAAAATTATTCAACATTCGATACTGCGTTTTTTAAAAAAAATACTCTACAAGGACAAAGTCCGGGCCGTATATAATTAAAATAATCACTACATTGTAAATACATCAAAAATGAAAAAATTAATATTTCAAAATGTGTACGTTGTATTCAAGGAAATCAAGAATCGTTTTACCGCTCAAATCATTGATCCAATATGGCGCGCATGAACCAATTAAAACTGTTTAAACTGTACAAGAACGTCATAAACATTTAATGATAAAACAAGAAATATCTGACGTGAAATGTTTTCTAAAACATTGAACATACGAATTATAAACAGTTTCACCAGGGGTGGGGTATCACTCGTGTATAATTATACGTAATAATTAATAAAGCGATCGAATTGAAACTGAAGTTCTTGTTGCCGTAAACACTTCGATAGCTAGTTCTGGGTTATCTATAGGTAATGTTGAATACGGTAATTCAATCTATGCAAATTCAAAATAAACAAACCATTGTGAAAGATCGAACGTCATTAATACATTAGTTAGAGTTTTTGTCTCTTTCTACCAATCTCAAACACTCCGGAGTTTATCTCCAAACACGTGTACGTGGTATTGAGACGTATCACAACTAAATCTCGGAGATAATCTCATCGCGTCTCCTTCCGTGTACACGGGCCATATGATTCATCTAAATTAAAATGTAAAAAATACTTAGGTCTAGATTTAATTTATAATACTTTTTTACAGTTTAAAAATAACACACACATACACACACGATAAGTAACTATTATTATACTATGATAAATTACTATTATATTACATAATGAGATATTATGTTATTGCTACGCGATGCGTGCACATACTGCGAATGTGTAAATTGAACCAAATTACATTTACATGTACCTACTGTGCTGACACGCATACCTGGCATGATGAAACGTTCTAAGGATACAGTAACGGGCTTGCTACTTTTGATTGAATGAAGATTTAATTAAGAGAATATTTTTGCGTTATTCTTTATCGACGTATGAAATTTCATATGCTCGGTCTGCAGCAACTCGATATACAGAAACGTGACAACACAATGTGCACTTTAGTCGCTACCGCACGCGATAAGCTGCTGGCACATATTGGTTCAACTGTGAGAACAGAGTCAGCTGCGGATGACATGTTAAAATTTTTTTTTAAACGATGGCAAAGAATTTGCATTGCAAAACTCAACTAATACACCTTCAAATTAAATGTCAAGAGCTATTTTAAACCTGGCACGTATGGGTTTGATCAATCAGAAGTATGTAGGTATCAACTCGAATCTATTGCGAAATACATAATCTTACAAACGTACACGCTAACACGTGGCGACAATGTCACGACACTCTCGGATAAACAAAAAAATATATAATTAATTGTTATTAAAAAATGTTATTATGATAATAAAAAACACATTCTTATTGTGAAGTTGTAATTATTCAGAACGTAGGTCTGTAATATTTTAAATACTAATTAAATGTATTAATTAGAAATATATATGCATGTAAAGTCAACTTTGTCGAAAAGTATTGTTGTTGCTACCACCGGGATTCGAACCTGGATCTCTTTCCAATCCGGGGAAGGTGCATTAACCGACTATGCTACAGCAGACAGTACTTGTGATGACAACTTTTGGAACCTATATGTTACACTTTTCAAATGAATACATGCATCGTTCGATTATTTGAAAGCCATCTACTTTATTTTTACGGAATCTCAAATACCTTTGAGTGAACCGATAGGAGACGCCAGAATTAACTTAAGATATTAAATTATGGACACATTGATACAACTTATATATTATTAAGGAGAACATATTCTTATTGTATTCTCCTTGTTGTTTTTGTGGCTGTTAGAGCTCTGGTTTCACGCACCGATAAATGTGAGTATACATATAAAATCAATTTTATCGAAAAATATTGTTGTTGCTACCGGAATTCGAACCTGAATCTCTTCCAATCAAACAAAGTGGATTTCTTTAAAATAATGGAACGATAGATGTATTAATTTGAAAATAATAACACGTTGGTTCGAAAATTTGACGTCAAAAGTACTGTCCGCCGTAGCATAGTCGGTTAATACACCTTCCCCGGATTAGAAAGAGATCCAGGTTCGAATCCCGTTAGCAACAACAATATTTTTTGATAAAATTGATTTTAAATGTATATCTTTCTAATTAATACATTTAATAAGTATTTGAAAGCATATGTTTAAGTATTTATTAAACATTTTAAATTATCCATCGATAATAATATTTTTAATTATTTAAACATTTTCAAAACATACAATTATTTTTAAATCAAAAATGTCTTACATTCACGCAACTATTAAATTTTCAATGTTATTTCTTTTCACATTAAATAAATAATATTTCTCAAATTATGGGTATGTGGTTTTATATACCGTGCTCTATACATAGTAGAATTGGATTGCCAGATTTTAGATATAGATGTTAAATTTTTACCGTGGTAACTTTTTTCTATTGTATCTTTTTACCATTGCCCGTGGTAAAAAACATTTTCCGAATGTTGGTACGTCAAATTCACTACTGTAAAAGATGATCAAAAACAATCTCGTTTCTCAGTATGGCAAGGCGAATAATCATAAAATGTGCTCTATTTTCTACTTTATCTGTGGCTTTATTCGCCCTTCCGTTCGAAACCTGTCACTTGGGTGGCGAATTTTTTACGAATTATGTGCTAATGTATATTAAACAACAAGATCATCATCGGATGAACACTCGTCACTAAAATAGAGGAATATTGAATTATTAATTATCGTATATTGCAACTTTTAAGGTATCAATGTGATAGTTGACTTTGAAACAGCTGTGTAGAGTCCGCCATATTTAACCAATGATTTTACGTTCCGATACTCGAGAGTAAAATTAATTAACCATTACATTTTTTTCCCAACGATCAAACTCGTTTTCGCAAAAAAAAATACTTTTAGTATTGTTCCGAATTCGTAAACACCCTTTTGATGCATATTTTCGATTCAGCCGCGACCATTGTTATTGAAACAATTCCGCATTCAAATTCCCATCAATACATTTTCTCATGCTCGTCTTGTCAGTGTGAAATGTGTTCTTGACACCTGCTGACGTCAACTTGACCGATATTTGTTCGATCTCGGCATCGCGATAGCATTCGCGGTGTGGACCTTTCAGCTCCAGTGCACCAGCACTGTATTTGGTGATATTGTGTTTTGATCACGTATTGTGTGTTGTGTGTGTGCCGTTGGTGAACTTGTGATATCGTCGGCTCATCCGCGTGCCATTTTGTGTGATCTTGGCGGCGACTGCAGGGATTACGGAAACGTCATACACAAATCCTTCCGAATCCCGATTACCGAAATCACTGGTCCTTAGGCTAGAACCATTATCAGCTCAACGATCACATCCTGTACCACGTTTCCCTACTTCTCTTCCCTACCTTGCGGTGATTTCGATGTACGACCGAAATTGCCGTATTCCATTTCGCGGGAAGCGCGACCCGGAGTTTGCGCAATTCATTTTGATCCTATCGATCCGGATTTACAGTTTTTAAATATTCCTAATATCAGCTGTATTTATTGCAGTGAAATTAACTAATATAATATTGATGCCTCTCTAAATAAAAAATGATTTGAGATTGTGCGTTAGGAGATGTGACGTTAAATTCTGTTTATTTATGTTTTCTCACAATTCATTGTCAACGCAAGTCGTCCTTTCCAAATGACGCAGCCACGGGATGGGAAGTCGATGTCAATGAAAACAGGTTTTAGACAGCATAAGCCAGGGGCCGACAAAATAACCAAATATGTTTATTTCAATGGTCTACCAAATTTTCAAAAATCATTATAATGAAATATAACGAAATTATATCGGACTAAGAACAGCTTTCAGTTATTTTTATATTCCACAGAAAGAGACACGATGAGATGATCTCAGAGATTTAGTTGATATGTACACGTGTTGAGATTTCGATTGATAAATCGTAATTATATACGACATCTACCGTCAAAGGCAAAGTAAAAAAGTAAAGCGACGATAAACTGTCTTATTAAATTACCGAGAGAAATTAATGATATTTCACCGCTTACTTTCGTATCTACATATTTGTAATTTTCCAGTTAAATAACTACTTACCTAATCATCGCGCCACTTCGTCCATAGTCTACTTCTAATAATTTATCTTCGCACTCGCTAATTAACCTAGTTAACCCTCAGCATACCGTGATAGAAAATAACGCAGGCATAATATCAACTTGTGTTACTGTAAGGAATGTGTAATCTTTGAAGCATTTGAAGTGAGAGAAAAGTGTCAATGGCGGTGAAATACGTGTTATCATACTTTTACTATAAATACTGATAGATATGATAATGTAACTTAGCATTCGTTGTATCGCACAGAATTGAGAGGTCGCAGTAGTGGCGCCATATAATTGATATGATAAGACATGTGTCAGTAATTTAAAGGTGTAATCATCCGCGTGGCGCCAAAAAACCCGTCGGATAGATTTCAGGAAAACAAAGACTAATATTTTTAGTAAAACGTGAATAAGTATTTGCAAATATAACCGTACATATTGTTATGCATCTGAAAAAAACAGGGTATTCTGCAGGTGGGAACATACCGATATTGAACATTTCTTTCCACCTCATAATCATCATCATCATCGCTGGTTGAGAGAAGCTGAGATCGGCGAACCACCCCCACCCTTGTCTACATTCTTGTTTCCTGTACGGAACATTCATTATATACCGTCTAACTGTGGCAAACATCGATTTTACCGAACGGTAAACCTGTGTTACTATATAGCTACGAAAGGGTTAAGTAAGACAGTCCGATTTTCGTGGCGGTTCATGTCTGATGTCTCCACCGTGCAGTTTTCACAGACCTTGTCAATCAATCAAAAATAGGAATCCATGGAGACCATCTTAGATCGAGCGGTGGTTATCGACGGTTTTAAATCAGATCTGGCGCGCATCTCCTGTGACGTTCCTTAACGGAGTTCACCGGGTTGGCCTTTACCGTTCATAATCTATATAAACGGCATATACACCCGCTTTCAATCTGACAACTTTCTATTTTACGCGGATGACACGAAGATCTAGACGACTGGCATAAAATATAAAGCTAAAAAAGAGGTTTACAAATAACATTGTCGAGATAAATCAACAACATTAATTTTACTCAAATAATAGACAACACTCGGTGGGAAAATAAAAGCGATGCAAAAGACCTCGGAATAATTCTCAAGAGTAAACTTCTTTTCGAGAATCACATCAACCAAATTACCTCCGATCGTGAAAACATTTCAAAAATCCATATTCCTTCAAAATATCGAACTACGCATTTGTTCGCAGTCACTTAGAGTACGCATCTCAAATATGGCATCCGCACCAGACATTGCGACATAAGAATAAATAAAAAACAGGTTGTCTCCGCCACCGAGATCTAATCTAATATTTAACTCTCACCTAGATGTAGCTAACTTTCACACGCCCTGGAATAATGAAAAGCATGTGCTGATCGAATACTACTGTTTCGTTTATTGCAAGGACATATTGATTGTCCCGGCCAATTAGAACTACATTCCATCCAGTATTTTTTCACATTCCTGAAGTGGAACTTGTTACGCACCAAAATTCGTCCACTCACTGAAAATATCATAATGATAATTGGACATAAATTGATTTGTTGACGTTTGTAGCGTTAACTTTGTGGTTAGACATAATTTAAAATTGTATTTGTACTTAACTTCGTTTAAACCAATGTGTTTTTTTTACGTCAACCGGTTTCGACACTAACGTTTTTATCATTACTTACTAAATTTATTTTTTAAATAATTATTGTTTTTTAAAAATAGATTAAAGAAACAACATATTTTGATTAATATTGACATCCTGAAGAATTAAATGGTATTTTTCGAAACTCAATAAGTGGTTAATAAAATAAAGTTAACAAATAAAAATAGTGTATTTATAGTTTAAGTTTTAACGTAAAATAATACCTTCTTAACCATATAAAAAATGTATGGACGTTTTTAAGAACACTTTATATGACTGAACATGATTCATTTAGTGTTTGAAAATGCTTTACGTAATAACTAAAGGAAATAATTATTTCTATTAAAGGTTGACGTAGGAAATCGTTCTGCCAATTGCTTTTTGTTTTTCCCAAATTAGAAAACCAATCCATGCACCAAATTTAAAGAACAATCATGAAATCAACACGTTAAAAACAGTAAGATAGTAAAATTCGCGAATTAGTAAAAGAGGAAGTAGACACTTCAATGATTTGCACACAGTTGTAAGCATTTCAAATGTTATTCTGTTAAAAAAACAGCATAGGTATTCCATACAAAACGGATCAACCGAAGGAAATTTTCAATTCAGTAAATAGCCAATTATACGACTCGATTAATTCACTAGCTTTAAGACAGAACAGATTAATGTGAACAGCTCGATGAGACAAATACACAAGAGAGGTGAGTTGTTGTGGTAGTTTTTAGAACTAAGAAATTAAACCCTCTACTGGTACACATATGGCGCTAATTGTAAAATAATATCTCTGTTTATATTAATCCAATTATTCAATTTATATTTGTTTCTCAGAATTTTTAGTAATGCACAGCTCTTTTTAGTTGTATGCACTGCAGGCCCCTGGTGTACACGTACCTTGAGCGACACTCAGAGATCAAAGTCTCATTATGAAATCATCGTATACACGAGCCATTATCAATTGTAATCTGAGAAGTGATTTAGCATGTTGAATATCATACGTACGTAGTAACATCGCAGCCGTCATATTTCTTTAAATATTAGAAACCAGTTTTAAAAATTATTATTATCCATATTAACGCTGTGAAAATTATCTATTGACACCGAGTGTCGTTTGCGCGTGATTTATATCCTTCAATTGGTAATCCTCGGCTTTATGTTGGTGGTATGCCTGTTTCTCTCTGTATTAACGGAGCGCTGATGTTTGTGACAGAAGTTATCCAACCGCCATCGGAATCGGTTCACTATTAATAACGCTCTAGGAAGTTTTCGATGAACACGCGAGGAAATTGTGGAGACCGGCCAAAAGAACATGCATTTGGAGTCAGCATCTGGGAGACCGGTCGACTGTCCAGATTATGGTTTTATGCTGGCTATTGGTTCTATGCTGGCTTTGGTTATGGCTATGGTATGCTGCTCCTGGATTAACTCTGCCGGTGGTGCCCAGAGCTTAATATTTCGTTTTAAGTTTTGTTTTGTCCTTTTCTCCGGAAGAAGGTGCTCGCTTTCACCCTCTCTCATATCCTCATCTAACCCCAGACTACAGATACTAGACCGTTACCTCTTTGGTAATTTATGAGTTATGCAATATTGCCCTCCAATAATCCTATGCTATGCTTGTTTGCCTGTATCTAGAAAAAAAACTATGTAGATGTTTTGAATTGTTTACACCCTTGCCTTGACCTAACCTAACCTATCCTGGCCTGATTTATCCCAACTTACATATTTGAATCTGCTTGCTGTTGGTATTTGTTGTATTTATTATTTTCTTGTGAATGGCATAGCGTTGTTGCCGTTATATATTAATAAGGTTGAAAAAAAGACAATGAGAACGTTTTGTTTTGGCAACCACTTTTGTGCGAGCGCTGTTGCATGACTGCCGATTTAGCAATAAAATTGCCAACCTAGCGGTGAAAGAGAGAGACCGAGATAGTAGAATGTAGTGGGTCCGCTCTCATTGTCCAAGTTAGTGATATGTCTTACTAGAGTGACACGGTCTCATTATCAATAGAAATCCCAGGACCAGAATTTGTCGCTATTTTAGAGCGTACACGTTTTGGGCTCCTGTCTAACGCGGAGCCTGATCCACTGCATTGGCGTAGTTACGTCATTGGACAATAACGACCGACGTTGGTATTATTTTCGCAGGTCATCCATCTACAAAGTTATTCATCAGCCACGGCGGCCTGCTGAGCCTGCAGGAGGCGGTGCACTGCGGCGTGCCCGTGCTGGGCGTGCCGCTGTTCGCTGACCAGAGCATGAACCTGGTCGGGCTGCGGGACAAGGGGGCCGCACTGGTGGTCAAGTACAACGACGTCAACAACGCCACGCTCTCGGAAGCGGTGCAACAATTGCTGTCTAATGAGAGGTACGTCCCACCACACCGACAGACTCAATAGCGAGCAGTGGCGTAACCATGCCAATACAGTGTATTGGGGATCATGTTAGAAAGGGGTCCATAAAGTGCGAGCCTTACAATTCAATATGAATCGAAATTTTTTGCGATACCTTTTACAACATCCACAACAAGATATGCAATATTTTGAGTATGTCCAAATCTTTGCAGGAACTAATTACTGGGACTTTATCCCCTGGGGCAGGGGTCGGCAATCTTTCTAGTGAGAAGAGCCGTATACTAAGTAAACAGAATCTTAGACATTTTCATAGAGCCACAACATAAATTTTCATTAAAGCTACATACATTTGAATGACGAAAAAAAACTAAATATAATCATGGTTTTTATTTAAAACTCAAATTCACAGTACATTTGTAGGCTACTTAAAAGAATGGAATATATTAAAGTTATAAGCTTCAGTAGCTCAATGTACTACTTATATATAGGTACTATAAAATAAGAAAACCTAAATAATTAAACACCTTTTGGGCTTTCTAAGGTTTACTAGTTAGAATGGTGACCTTGTATACTATGTCTGGCAAGTAACTTACATGTTTTCAATTTTATGCAGGATTGTAAATTATCTTTCTTATAGTTTCGTAACTTGCTTCTTATTTGATTCGTGGAAGAGAATGTTTGTTCGCATAAATCAAAGATTGTGAGAATGGCTGAGAATCTCATATGTTTCAAGAAAACTATTCTATTTATCAAATATGATTGTTAATGAAAATATGTGCTGGAATTGAAGAGTCTCAAATGCCTATGAAAAGAGCCGCATGTGACTCTTTGGTCTGCCGACCCCTGCCCTGGAGGATTATCATCAAGATATAGATGTCTTACAGAAACAAAGCTATTATTTTTACATGAGAAATATAGAGGTCTTGGGCATTGCAGAGCTTACGACCTGCCATCGGCTGGCTTAAGTGATCACTTTACTCAATGTAAAGTTCACCTATTTACCCATGCTACCGCATCAAAAACCGAAAAGCATCCATGATCATATAAAAGTGGACGAGGAAACAGTGGTATGCTAGGATTGAAGAATGTGTCGTTCTATAAGTTGAGAAATCAATCAAAATAATACATATTATATAAATTATAATAATAAATATCACTTGTATAGATTATAGTAATATCAGGTGTGTTAATTATAGATAATAGATTATACCGTCATTAAATGCTTTATATAATTATAGGTTATGTTGGTAAAGTGTGTAGCAAAATTGCCCATCTCTAAAAATATTTAAGAGACAATGAATTTTATTTGTGAAATAACATTCTTTCAGTTACCGCCAAAATTCGGCTCGGTTATCAAAAATTTTCCGAGACCGGCCGCAAGACCCGCTGGACACCGCCATCTATTGGGTGGAGTACGTAGCCAAGTACCGAGGCGCCGAGCACATGCGCTCTCCCGCGCAGGAGCTCGCGTGGTACCAGTACCTGCTGCTAGATGTCGCGCTCTTCCTCCTAGTCGCCATGTTCGCAACCATTTTCCTGGGTGTGTTGGCTTTACGGAAAATTATCGGATGCGTGAAGGAAATAACGGAAGAGAAAGAAATGACAGAGAAAAAGTGTAAATAATTCTAAATGACGTTTGAATCCGAAAAACGTAAGACATTTACTTAGTAGGCTGAAACTGAATTTAACATTATTATTGTCTTACTCTAGTGTAAAATAATACACATTATAATAGGTATTGACTTAATCCATGTAAACTATATACAAATCCATATAAATTATTTATAACTTCATTTTTAACCATTTTTATGAATTGAATTTAATTCAACCGATTTCGGAAAATACCATTTCCTTCATCAGTCATCGTCAAATAAACTGACTAAAACTATATTCCAAATTGTTCTAATGTTTTTTAATTAATTTAAAATATATATTTAAAAAATAAATCTAGTACTTAATGATAAAAAATTACTGTATATTTTTTTATGTGGTTATATTTATAATATGTAGGTTAATTTTACACGTTTACTTATTTCTAATAATTCTAAATTCTTCAATTTAAGACCAACATTGTTTATATGTAAAAAAGACAATCCCAATTTTTTATCAAAAGTGTGGTCATAATTAATTGGAGAATTAAAAAAAAAATCATTACTATTTAAACGTCTTAAATGTTTATGTTAAAATTTCAACCTCTTTTTCCAATATAGAAAACAGTATAATCTTCACTGCAATGTTTTTAAACACCTGAATTTATGAGTAATTTTCCTATCCTATATTATTATTTTTATAAAATGCAGGTCTAATGTTTGGCGGTATGTGTTTAGATATTTGATTCGAAAACGTATTTATGAATAAAATTCTATGCCAATGATCATTATTATAATAATGTTTTTATCTATAAGCTATATAAAAATGAACTTGTAATATATTTATTTATTTTATTTTTTTAAATCGTGTCTATCAATTCTGTAATTTGTGTATTAATTAAAATTAAAATAAATAAAAAGTACAATGTAAATTTTGCAATAAATATTAAAAATACATATATAAACATATCGTTGTTTTGTATCTAGAAATGAATATAAAAAAATACTATGTTTTTTTAAAGAGAAGTTTGAAGACAAATGAAAAATAATCTTAAAAACTCCGTTTTAACTATGCTAAATGAATTAATTTACAAACGTGTGTAATTGTGATTTGCCTGTAAATCGGGCAATAAATTAACAGTGACGATGTTTTTAATTCAACTATAAACAAATTATAGATCAGTAGCTAATAGTCAAACTTTTGAAAATAATTTATAAACAAATTACTTGGATGATTTAGATGTTGAATCAATCAATGCTAGTGTCAATCCACAAGGAGAGGGTTACGAAAAAGGATTGTAGGGGGAGAGGGGGAAATCAAAATCGGAGTATTGTTTACAAATTTTATCTGATTATTAACTATATTTGACTTAATTATAATTATATTTACATATTTTTAACTCATGGTCATATTCAAATAAATGATTTGAAAATTCCTAGTGAGTCAGCTATATATTCACTGTCTGACGTGTTTTGTACGCAAAAAAAAATAACGCATCCGATACCGACTTTTGACGACAAACCTATGAGATGAGAGATCAAAATTTCATCCGCGTAGATACATCATCACAGTCTCCCCCCTTCAAGAAATGGGATGTTGTTAAAGAAATTTACATGTATTAATGTTCCAGATTGCACAACTGGGTTTAATTCATTCATACATTTTTTCAAAATTATTTAAATATTTCACAACATTTTATTTTAACAAACAGTCGCCTATTGGTCAAAACAGACGTGCAATTTTTAGATATACATACTAATATAAATAAAACTATTTATTTCCGCAAGTCTTTAATATGTCAGTATGAGTAAAAAAGTATATTAATCAGCATTATTATTAAAAAAATATTTGCACTTTTGAAAGGAAATGTTTCGGACTTCTACGACAAAAAAATATTTTTTCTTAAAGCTCGTGAACATGGCTGAAACTTTTCTATGATTAAGATCAATTTGCGTCAGTCGGTCCTTTGCTCTGCGTGCAAAATACAACACTCGACTCTAATGGCAGTTAGCTCCGCGCTCAACTCTGTGCATACGCTAGATTCGAGACAACATTTTCATCCGTCTAAACGTACCTTTAGATCCAGTGCACTTGCCCTTGTATTCAGACAGGACCAACAACTTGCCGAGGTGTCCATTACACTTGATGTGTAATGCACACTGAAGACGACATCGGAAAAACCACTTAGTAATTTGATAGTTCATCAATCAACTATAATCAATAATTGGTATCACCGTTGCTTTCGTATTGTTTCGTATCAGGCAGTAGCGTCACGCCAATGCACTCGATGCGGTGCATTGGGGTCTACGAATATGCTAGATAGAGGTCCGAAAGGTCCGCCTTCTACAATACATTTTTTTATTTATTTATTAGACTTTATTAACATACACGTTTTTGTTGTAACAATGGTGAATATGCTATAATGTAAGATGATAAACATAAAATACAATTATATTGCAATTAAGTATATGCTCGTAGTTTATTGTGTGCGATGGAGTGGACTTCACCTCAGATATATGCAATATTGTCCTGGCTACTTTGCTAGACTGCCATCTGTGTTGAAGTAGCCAGTTTTTTCGTGCTATTGTGGTGTTATTTAATTCAAGAAAGATAAAGGTATAACAATAAAAGTAGAGAGAAAAAAAAATATAGTGAGATTGTTGTAGAACTGGTGAATTATTAGTGTAGACACTGTATAATAATTATGTTAGAATATTGGATAGCTTTGCTGATTTGATAAAATGTCGTTGTTGCTCTCGGAACTGGTGTTAAGATGTTCGTTATTTGTCTTGTGTCATATCCAAAATATGAATTTATTTGAAACCAGAACTACACTACAGAACTACACCAATACCGGGTGTAAAACATCAAGTGCATAACCGTATTGAAAATTGAAGTCAAAAATATTCAAGCCGCATGTGCGTAATTTCAGCCTTGTCAGTTACACAAGTATTTAAAAAAATATATTATTTGCGATTTTTCGATTAATTGAAATATTTTATTGATTTCAAATTATATATTGAATACAAAATATAAAACGTCATCGAACAAAGATATAGAATAATATAATAATTATTTCGAAGTACGTAGAATCAAAGGCTTAACATGATTTTGTAAAAATCTTATACAATTTGCAGAATTTGAACATTTTCAACTAGTAATTTAGTCAGGTGTTCTGCCCATAAAATATTGTGGACTTGGGTATGTTTATGTCCAAGAACACACAATTACTTAATTTTAACCTACAAGGGCACTGTTATTAAGTAAATATCGACTATCTCATAGAGACGAAGTCTTATTATTATATGGGAATATATTAAAGTATGGGTAATTACAGGGCTTACGACCTGTCTTCGGCTGGCTTAAGTGATCACTTTAAACAATATAACGTTCACCATTCTCACCCCCATCAATCTCCAAATCTATCAAATTTTTGAAAGTTGTATACATGTGGACTCGCTTTGAGTACCACTACACCATCGCCATCTGTGGACCAAATTTGATAGTTCATTTTTCCTTGAAACAGCATATATGTCAACTCAATGAGAACTGATTTTTTTTGTAAAGCTATTATATAATATATATTGTAAAATATTTTTAACACATTATACTATAGTGTAGTGGTTCTCGAAGCGAGTCCACATTAACATACATACAACTTTCAAAAAATTTATGAGTGTTTAGATTGATGGGGTGAGAATGGTGAACGTTACATTTATATAAAGTTATCACCTAAGCCAGCCGAATACAGGTCGTAAGCCCTGTAATTACCCCATACATCTATATATTTTTCATTAAAATATAATAAAATAGCTTGACCGGTACTAGGTGACGATGCCAGTATGTTGGACGAGTAATGTGAGTGGCTGAGTGTTCTACCTAGGGTCGGGGCCTTAGCGATTGACGACTTAAACTCAAAAATTTTAAAATCGAAAGTATGTTATTTAAATAAATAAAAACATGTTGCCACTCTACTTAATTAAACAATTACGCACTATTCGACTAAGTAAATAAAACATTTTATGTTGTTTATCTGAATCCAGAGTGGAGAAAGTAATGTATCACATGTCACATGATGATATATTTCAACGCTAACCTTGTTATGGTTGTTATTATCTTTGAGATTCTTTGGAGACAACTCTCGGGCTTCATAGTCCATCATCTAGGTATACACTAAATCTCAGAGATTCGCCGTTTCGCGCCTAACGCAATTCATACCTGTTCACGTCAAATATCAGTCCATTGATCATTGATTCCGTTCCGTTTCATTCGTCAGTTGGGTGAATTTTAATTTATTAGGAGAACACATTCTTATTATGAAGTTGTAATATATATTTAATAAAAATGAATTAATAATTCTGGTGTCTGCTATCAGATTATTCAAATATATTTGAGATTCGAACGATTAAATGTATTAATATCAAAAAAAGGTAACATGTAGGTTCGAAAATTTGTCGCTAAAAATATTGTCGCTGTAGCATAGTTGGATAATGCACCTTCCCCGGTTAGGAAAGAGATCCAGGTTTGAATCCCGGAGGCGCAACAATATTTTTCGATGAAATTGATTTTATGTGTACATCTTTCTAATTAATATATTTAACTCATATTTAGAATTTGAATTTAATCAACAGCAGAAAGCAGGAAAAACCCACCCTGTCCCGGAGCCGGTACAGAAGTTTGCATTCCCTTATCAGCTCCACTCATTAATGATAATTAATCGCGTTTTTAAGGTTTACTATGAATTAGGCTAATGAAATCCAATTTAATATTTATGGTAAGCTTAGCAATTTTGAAATTATGACTTTAATACTTCCTGCGTCCTTTAGGCGTATTTCTTTATTGTGATATAAGCATATATATCCACGCATACCAACATTTAGTTAATAAAGTAAAAATATATAGTATGACATCATATCCCGATTCATCAAAATCACACTTATTTTGTAAACAAAAAAAATGTTAATATAATATAAGTTTTCCTCTGCAGCAGTTAAAACGGGACAAATTTTTACAATTTAATACCTTATATATAGAATAAACAGTTATACGGTTCTAGGTGACGTTAAATCGAATGTCGTGTACACGTGCATTTCACCTGTTGTCTCTTTTAGTAATCCGAGCTGATCTCCAGATTAAAACCTCAACACGTGCACATGGTATAGAAATTCGTTTCGACTGAATTTCTGGGATACGGGTCATTAAACTCTGACATAAATGAACGTAATATAAAAAAAATCTTATACAAATCTTCAAATAATATTATGCATATATTTTTAATTTCCAACTTTTAGATTCTCATTTTCAAGTGTACGCACATTGCTTGAGGTCGTGAACTCAATTGAATTATCTCGTTCCAGCAAACTAGCTATTGGTGAGGAAAATATGAGACATGATAAACTAATTCTCGTAATGACCCGGATGATGTAGAGTTATTCAATTTATATGGGCCGAGGGCTCAGAATCGACCTGCACGTCTGGCCAACCCGTATATTAAAGAAATATTAAAACGAAACAAAAAAAACCTTATTATATTATGTAAAATTGAAAAGGTGAATAACGGATACAGACGTTTCAGGTCCGATTCCCAGTGAGATCACAATACGTCCAAGTGATTTTCTCAAGCTTGAGGGTTTTTGTGATTAGGCCTGTTGTAGCGTTAATAAATTAAAATAATAAATACAGTTTGTAATTGGACATTAACCTACCAATGAAAAAAAGAAAATAATAATTAGGTATTACTCTCTGAGAGTACTGATTATGTAAAGGCCTTCGATAGCTGGTTCCCAGGTTTCCGATTAACAATAAGCACACATATGATATATGAACTGTACTAACCTTTTATTTTTCCTGTCTTTCTGATCCGATGTTGTTGTTCTTTTAGCTGGGTTGTCTTCATTAGATTTTGACCGACCGAAGCGCCCACTGGTGGTTTATTTGGACCACTAGACTAGTCAAAATATGGGATGTAATCGAATGACGCCTGTCGATTACCGTATTCTTCGCTTTCCCTAAAAAAGGTGGCAATACACACATATACACATGTACATTATTATAAACCAGGAAATCCAGTGGTGCCAATCTAAGTAACAAGGCGCGTAAACAGTACAACTGCGTATGAGTTAAGCACAATACCAAAGTTTGTGAATTAAACTAACATTATTTCTATTGTCCGACGATTCTTTTTCTATGTAGAACTGATAGATTCACCTTAAATACCTTATCGGATATATGAGGCGAGTCTTGAAAGAAGGCAATGGGTACATTGGGACCTGGCATGTGAAAAAGAGTGGTGTGCCAGGACAGAAGAGTGTGGCATTCTATCCTCTCTGCCTCTCTGCGTGATGGTAATTAGTATTAGTAATATATACTCGGTTCTCAAATTAATAATTCTGTCGAATAAGGTATTTTATATGTCGGCAAGGCAGCGGTGTCAAACGAATTTTTCAACAACCGGTTCGTTATTTTTTGAAATAGAAAGATGATATCTATTCCGCTTTTGGTAGTCCGCACAATAGATACGCAGTCACCAGTGAATGGCGAGGATCTTGTATAGAAAAATGGGTAAAAAATATTATCAATCCAAATAAGCTTAAAATAGTTCCAAGAATGAAAACTACTTTTTGTCAAAGATTATTCACCTTTCAAGCTCACAGAATATACAATCAAATTGGAAATAAAATTAAAACTTGAACTAACATTAAGGTTTGAGAGTAACATGTTTTATATAATGTAATAATTCTTATAACTACTTTTGTGTTTTTTGATCTTGCATTTACCTTATATGTACTTGTATTGTACATTGGTATTTTTTTCTCTCTTATTTATACATATATTTTTTAATATTTTCACGTTTATTTGCCTTGTATGTTACATGTTCGATTTTTTTGTGTTTTGCCTTCAATGAGTTTTGACTTTGTAAAATGTATTTGCTAACCAATTTGCTCTAAAACAGGCGTGCCTAGTTGGGCAATGCATTTTAAAATGTATGTAAAATATATGTAACAAACTGTCTTTTTTTATCGCAGCTGTACAAATGTTATACAAGTCTAAATATATTTTTTTAAATCTTGACTACCCCTGCGGAAATGTTTGCTAAGTAAGTATGTGTGCTAGATAGTTTTTGTGGCATTCCAACCCAAATCAAAAAAAACCAGCATACAATGCCGGATGTGAACTTCGCTGGTTTCGGGTCTAAACATCTTACCCTTAACAATAAAAAAAAAATTTATGCACGAAAATAATGTTAAACCATAGTTCTACAAAAAAAAAAACTTACACAGATGTTGCCGTCACCGTGTCCAGACACGAACTGAGGTAAACATATGGTCTCAAAAATACGCGAATACTTTCGGGTCCCCCTAATATTTAGGTTTAGGAGAACACATTCTTATTGTGAAGTTGTAATTATTCAGAACATAGGTCTGTGATATTTTAAATATGAATTAAATATATTAATTATAAAGATATACATATAAAATCTATTCTATCATAAATATTTATTATTTAAAATATCACAGACCTATGTTCTGAATAATTACAACTTCACAATAAGAATGTGTTCTCCTAAATAATAAAGTTGTATCAATGTGTCCAAAATGTAATAAAAATGAATTGATAATTCTGGCGTCTGCTATCAGTTTACTCAAAGATATTTGAGATTCTGTAAAAATAAGGTAGATGGCTCTGTCAAATGATGGAACGATTAAATGTATTAATATCAAAAAGGTAACATATAGGGTCGAAAATTGTCGCTAAAAATAATGTCGCTGTAGCTTAGTTGGATAAAGCACCTTCCCCGGTTAGGAAAGAGATCCAGGTTCGAATCCCGGTGGCGCAACAACAATATTTTTCGATAAAATTGATTTTATATGTATATCTTTATAATTAATATATTTAATTCATATTTAAAATATTTAGGTACCAATTCAGTGAGTACATTTTTTTTTGCCGAGACTAGACCTCACTCTCACTCACTCACCTGGGTGTGCTCTTTGAGCCCTATTCAGGCGTGCGGCAGAAGGAGGGGTAAAAATATATACTCTTAAAATATCACAACCACGTTAAAATCAAATAGGTGATACTGGAATGTTGAAATTCTATTCGCAGCTCGTTACTTAGTCGGTGTTCTAATTATTGTAAGTAGTACACGTTTCTAGATACAATACAAATATCAATTGAGGACGCTCAAAAATCAACGATAATTACACAATCGGTATAAAATATAGCCTAGTTGTTGCGTTTTCAGAACATAGTTCAGTAGCATTTTAATGTATATTATTAAATTAATCGATTTTAAAGGTGTATAGAAAAAATATTTAATAATAATAATATAATGTAGTAATAAGTCATATAAATGAGATTGCTTTTTAAAATGAAATAATATAAAGTATTCGATTGCTATAGCGAAATGGTGAACACACTTCCCCGGATAAGAAGAAATCCATATCCGAATCCCGGTGACAACTAAACATTTTTTTGATGAATTGATTTTGTCTATGTTTCTTTCTAGTTGGTTAATTTAATTTGTATAAAATACCTACAGGGTGAATATTATGTTCCAAGCCGATTTTGTTTGGCTGCCATTTTGGATTGGTAAATATTTGTCAGTTCGCATTTAGTAATCGTAGAGAATAGTTAATTACAATGTATTATGGTGCATCTAACGTCTTAACAACGTGTTGAAGTTATTAAAACATTAAAACAAACACAAACTCGACTTTTGGAAAAAATCATCGTGAGTTACGTTGCTCATTTCGACTTGGCGGGTTTTACTAATAAACAAAACTGCCGTTATTGGCTCACTGAAACCTTCAATTGATACACCAACGACCTTTACACCCATGCAGAGTTACGTATGGTGCGCCATATGAGCCAACGAAATCACTGGGCCCTATTTCTTTCAGTATGCACGAGGTAATGCCGTAAAAACTTCAACAGAGCGGTGCCACCACGCGCAATCCAAGCTACGCTTGAAATTTTTGTGAATGGAACATAATACTCATGGTGTTTGCGCGCCTTTGTTCCTTCGATTGCATACCTGGGATCTATTATTGTTCTATTGGTCATTTATGTGTGTGAATATTGCCGCCTTTTCGGACCTTGAAGAGTGCGCTTAACGACAAGGAGCAATTGCATCCAGTACTTCATCCAATATTCGGTCTTAATATTCGGAGCGACGGGAAGTCTACCCGGAAAGAAGAACAACAACATCGGACCAGCAAAACACCATCAAAATCAGCGCGCTCAATCAAAAGGTTAGTAGCATATGTGTCCGTATTATCAACAGGAAGGCATTTACGGGAACACATGCTGTGTACAATTTGAGTTCTATGTTTTTTTTTTTGCCTGTTCCGTGTAGCTAGTGCGTCTCGTTAAGTTGGTTAAATAATCAAAAAAAGCCAGTTATCTGTTGATGTCCATAAAATTGAACCATTTTAAAAGATATCTATAATAAGATAAATGCAATCTTATCAATTGATACCGTTTATGAGATACGAAGGCAGACGCTTATTACATTTTACGAGTCGGTTTATTAAGTGGAATTGATGCAATCTGCAACTGCGGGGTTATTCTGAAACACACGGAGAGTGACATATCATTGAGTTTATTTATTTTATATTGAATGCTGTATAAAAACGTTGCATAATGTAAAAACAAAAATCCCTCACATCCATACAATATTGTATTAAACAAAATAACATTTTATGAAAACATTTCATTTATAAACGAAACATAAATAGAAAAACAGAAAAACTCGTCGCCATCATCATCATCATCATCGTTGGTAAAAGCCGGTTGGAACTGCCTAAATATAAAATAATATTTAGTTGCGAAAAGTAAAAGATGTGAAGTTATGCGATGGCGCCACGGCTCCGCTTCCTCGGGATTCCGCAACTTATTATTTTACATTTAGACATTTACAACCAGTCTTTATTTAAAATCATAAGTTTAATTTTTTTTAAATAACTAGATATATTTAAAATACAATTAAACTCCTCCATTGCTGGCTATTTCTAGGGATGATTTTCAATACCAGGTATTTAAAATGTCCGCGACTCCGACACTTTGCTGACTCCGTCCATCCAGCGAAGTTTGGGTCGCCCGACGTCTCATCATCCCTTAAATTTAATCAGTTGGTAATTTTAGGTGGTTCATAATGTCTCTATCTTAATCGTGGAATTTTGATAACATTTCCAACACTGAATTTTTAGAATATGTGGTACAGTTCATTACTATCGCGGTGTCTCCGTAGGCCTCCATCAATTAACTGATCCATAACCTTTCTTTCAAATGTCACTAAGGATACTTTTAGTCCAAATCATATGTACAGACCTTATTCGAGTTTTATTACAGTGGCTTTAATTTTTCTCTCAAATAAACCAGATCTCTGATACTTTTTCATCTGCAAGCAGCGTCTATTGGCAGTGTGGATTCTTTTTTTGAGAAAAAAACTAATAAACACAAATTAGTACGTTGTTTTTGACATTTACGTCATTCAGAAGTTATGAATTATCGTCGTCGCAGAAAAGAAGCAAAGTAAAACACACAAATTAATGAAGTTATATAAATAATAGATACTTATAAGTCAAGAGCGGAAATGCAGTACTGATTTACTTAAATCTAAATCTAATGGCCCGTGTCTGCGGAAGAGATTTCTCTCGGAGATTCAACTCGAAATGAAATAATATACGGTACAAACTTTAGCAAGAAGCGATTTATGAATCATTATGAAGCTTGCGTGCAGATTGGAATAACGCATCCAGTACCTACCAGGCGCAGTCGCTTCGTACATGCTTTGGATGCTCCGCATCCCTTGTGTTCTGGAGTCAAAAAGCTTTGTACTAGTCGAAAACAGCACTGCTGCAAATAAATTCGTCCTGTCCTTTAGATACCAATCATAACACGCACTACGACACGGCGCGCGCGCGGAGCGAGTCGAAATACATATACCCATATTCTCAATTTTCGAACATCTATGAATGGCGTAAATACACAGACAGCAACAGTGGATTCTATCATTCGTTCCGTATCCACAAAATTTGAAAGTGTTCTATTTTCGCGCATGCCGCCTGCCAAGGTCTTCGAATACTGTAAACGCATTCGTCAACAGCATCCAACGTGCTAAAAACGACTTTAATGCTTATGGGTATAATGCATAGAATAGCATACATATTACGAAACGAGCACATTGTTTTCAAGAATTTGTTTGTGTGACGCATTTTTGACAGTTTGGCTTGAATACTTGAAACATTGAATATCCTTCGACTATATGTTATATTTGTATATTTGACAAACTTATTATCCAGCACCCCTTATACAAATAGTCACCGACCGCCACTGGTACATACGTACCTTTAGTGACTCAAAAATCACAGACTCATTGCAAGATCATCGTGGGCATGGGCCATAAATAATATGATGAAGTCGCGGGTGAAACAAATTTATAATTTGTTTTGGAAAAATAACTTACATTTTCAGTTAATTAAAACAATTATTTTCCCTTAGAGATTGATTAATTATGAGATTATACATCAAATCTGTAACTTTGAATAAGCAATCACAATACATGCGTTGCTCCGTTTTCCCTATTTGTACCAGATATTTATCAGCTGCTGAAACTGCAGACCTGCCCAGTGAGCTCCATTGGCATGAGTCCAATACTTATTTTTGAAATACACAGTGGTGACGTTTCATTGAACACTTTAAATACATAGTCAGATATATGTTATTATACTACTGAGATACTGATTCTGAGAACTGACCTCTCACAAAATTAATAAACATCATAGACGTTTCTAAGCTTATAGAATGGAAGACAAAGATGTAGCCTAGATGTGTATGACTAAGTGCAGTATCTCATAAATCAGAGAATGTCTCGTAACATATCATTAGTTTTCATATCTTTATGATTCCAGCAATTCTTTATTCATTAGTAGTGTGTCATTTTTTACTCTAACCGTCCAGCTAATATTTAGCATACATTAATATACCCCTATTTCAAACACTTCAAGCTTATTCAACACTACTTCAATTAGGGTTCAACTTTGCATTATAAATATAGTGGGACTGAGAAAACATGATGACGTACCAATCTCACTCGAAATACCATCATGTTATATCCATACATGTCATGTTATCAGATCAAATGTATCACATTTTAAATTAATACAGCCCTGACTTTTGCTATTCTACATTTCATGTTTTAAAATAATGGAATTTTGTCTTTTTTGTATTTAATAATTTCATATATGTACATATGTCACCTATAATTATAATTATTAGTTTTGAAAATACACACCAACTCTATAATATTAAAAGTTTAAATTACGACACTAATTTACTTTAACCGTTTTTTTTCTTATATAATATTGTTTTATAAAAATATATTTTATTATATTTAATGCTTGACAATTTAAAATATGTACCAGCAGAAAATTTTCGTTTTTGTGCATTCAAATATTATCTTAATATTTATCTGCAAGAAGATTGCTCTTGTTTAAATAATATACTCTTAATATTGTTTTGATTGTTATTAACTTAATGTGTGTACGCTAAATGAAATAATGACCCAGCTGACACGCGTCTAGTAAGTCGCTTTATGAGGTCTATTATATTTTTAAGGTTATGTAAAAAATATCATTCAAATACATAATTAATTATTAGAAAATTTTTGACATGTTAAATTACACTGACTCTGCGAGCCACACCTACAAGTTTAGAGAAGTTATCGATCAAAACGTCATATGATTTGAAATGTGAGATGTTTATGACTGAAATATACACTTGATCGAGTTGACGGTACAGGAAATGTAATATGTTTTTCAGTGTGTGAACCCTTGTACATGCCGACATACACATATATGACCCATTCGTACATGTGGCCTCATAAGTTTACGATACGCCTTTCTGCGTATCGTAAACTTCGCCGCACTATCGAGAGGATTTAATTCGAGCGAGAGCACTGGAATTAGCTCCGAGACACGAATATGTAACACTATTTCAGTGTGGCGGCGTGTGACATAACGTAAGGAGAAACGAACGTTACATATAAATAAACAAAAAATTATTTCAGTACAATCAAAGTCGGAAGGAATAAGCCTCTTTTAAAAGGAGGGGTCGGAATGCTTCAGTGCTTCAGTCGGTGTGATAAACGATTGCTTTTCAGCTGCGTCACCATTGATCGTTCGCGTCGCGAATAAGTGCTCGGTAGCCGCGAGGAATTCACAATACATTGAACATTGATAAATATTATCGAAATGGTAAGTAAGCAATTATTATTTTATATCAAATAATTGTCTTCTTGTTAACCGAGTAGAAAACGCATCTGTCAATTTTACACGAACATATTCTAATAGAAGTGCGCCGCTAGACAGTATACCGAAGTAAATAGAAGTAGGTAGTTTATAATTACATAATAAATGTTTTTCGTTTGTTTATTGAATGTAAGTGTATTTATTGTATTGTATAATAAAGAAAAATGTGTCGGTATGTAATTTTCAATACAACATTTGATTCTAATAGTAACATACGATTCATATACCCGTTGAAATAATGTTTTGACAGTGAATTATTTACGGTGAGTGCGGAAGCTAGAACTCACGAGGGCACGCATATTATTCTAATATTAAATATCCGTGTGAACTTAGCTGAACTTTGTTATTGATTTCTAATAATAATAGATGTCACATTATTTTCACTTTTGTAAATAAAATGAGGCGCACGCTGTAATAACTTATTTATGTAATTGAAATAGTAGTATTATTAGGAGAACACATTCTTATTGTGAAGTTGTAATTATTCAGAACAGACGGTCTGTGATATTTTAAATACTAATTAAATGTTTTAATTAGAAAGATATACATGTAAAATCAATTTTATCGAAAAATATTGTTGCGCCACCGGGATTCGAACTTGGATCTTTCTTTCAATATTCTGGCGTGATAGATGTATTAATTTGAAAAATTTTCGAAAATTTGTCATCAAAAATAATGTCGCTGTTGCATAGTTGGATAATGCACCTTCCCCGGTTTGGAAAGAGATCCATGTTCGAATCCCGGTGGTGCAACAACAATATTTTTTGATAAAATTGATTTTATATGTATATCTTTATAATTAACACATTTAATTAGTATTTGAAATAGTAGTATTGCATAAATTAATAATAGTTAATATTTAATAGTTTTGACATTCCGCTGTCACTTGACGTGTCAGGGCGGTTTTGTTTTACTTAATGCTTGTTGAAAAAAAATGATATGAATGTTTTAACTCTAAAACCGTGCATGGCACGGTTAATCGTATAGTATATTAAATAGAAGGGATATTTATGGTCTGTTTTCAAACACAGGTATTATTAACCAATTGCAATATTCTTCCCGTACCCTGTGCTGATTCAGTTACAAAATTTCTCGTCTAGATGTTCGTTGTTTGTGGCTATTTTTCAATCAATTTTCTTTTCTAAAAGAGATTTATAAAAGAAACATGAAAAGTCAATTGCAGTAATTTTAACAGTAATAACATATTTCAGGTTTTATAAATTTCTAGAGGGTGGACAATGTTCTCTCTAATTTTTGGATCATGTGTTAAAAATTGTGTCATTTGTGCGCTGTGGGAGAAATAGAGAAAAACATTACCTTACCCGTAAGGCCGTTTATTTGAGTTTATATAATATATAAACAAAGTATGAATAAGACGTTACTGTTTTGTTAAAATTTGTGTATATATATTGGCTACAACCTTTATAATTGTGTGTTTTATAATTATAACACATTATTCAATTTGGAAGCTACTTGTGAACAATTTCTGATATGTTTTTCTTTTTTGATAATTGACTATATTTTAATTTTTAATTTAACCAAATGTTATGCAGACTGCGTTAACGGAAGATTAATTGATGCGACTACGCAAGAAATACTTTTTTTTTATAGTATATAAATACAAACTTTAAACTAATATTCGATATTACTTCATCATATTTTGATTTTTTTTTAATTCAAACCTGTTCTGGAATTATTCCCTAACATGGGACTTCGAAAATCGAAAAAATCAATAGGTCTTAATTAAAAAAATTAAGCCAATTGATTTTACGGAAACATTAGCCGTACTTTTGTTTCTGTAACTACCCACTGCTCACCAAATCTAATTTCGTTTAATTTAGTAACGAATCCCTACAAACTCAGCCGTATTCATTTAACTCATAAACTCATATTCAGCAAATAAAAATATATACGAATTTTAACTTTAAATTATCTGACGATTTTAAAACGATAAAAATTATCGCAACATTTTGAAACAGACAAAACACCATATAAATATCAATCTTTATCAAATTTCGTCAATATCATTCGTAAGTTAGATAATAATATATAATAATTGAACTACAGTTTTAATTTGTATTAAATTTATATACCACAACTCAAAATATTTAAATAAAATTTTCAGATTACTTAACTATGTGAAACAACAAAATATATTTCCTTTTGTTAAAAATCCGTAAAAATTGACGATGGTGGCGCCGAATTATAGCGGACGGTGGACGAAGTACTGCCGACTCTTAACTTACAGTAAACCGTTTTCTAGCTAGCGTTTCCAGTGAAATGGCTCATTGCATCACTAATGATCCTTCTCTCCGTGGAGGTGTGCAGTGCGGCCAGAATATTGGGGGTGTTCCCCACACATACCTCCAGCCACTACGCCATGTATGGAACCGTGATGCGGGCACTCGCCCAAAGAGGCCACCAGGTCACGGTGGCTAGTCACTTCCCAGAGGTAAGTCCATTCGCGTTATTATGATTTAGTATCTATTAAAAAACTCTAAAATTATAATAAATATAAATAAATTACTTAAATATATCTGTTTTGGTTCCATTTATCTAAATTTTGCCGAGAGGCACCTCTCCTATAAGTGTTCCGGGAAAGAATGATGCTTTCGGTTAGGGTTTTTTATCAGTAATTTTTTACCCTTCCAATTCATGTATTAATATAAAACACTTATGATGTTTATAATAATAAGGTAGTTTGTAAAAGTGTCAAAGCGATTAGCGCTGATGCACTTGTAGTAGTAGATTAGGCGGTCTAGCCGCATGTAGAGTACTCAGAGTATCGTAGACTCTAAGGAATTGGAAAAAAAAATTGATCCTTTCGGTTATTAAAGAAGTTAGATATGTAATTAACAAAATGTAAAAATTATTTCAGGTTAAGTACCCGTGTACTCATGTGCTATATATTTAGAAAAGTAAATGATAAACAAATCGAAATATGTATACACCAATTTAAAGTTTTTATTAAATTGAGGTATTTTATTAGATTTAGATCAATTCTTGATCAACTCTTTGACTTTTGTGTTTAATCTTTTAATACACGACGAGCTTCTTCACTAGCTTTTTATGATTTATTGTTGTCACTAATTCTGGTCATCTTCTTTCAAGTTCCATTAAATGATTAAGCGGATAACGGACATTCCGCTGTAAAAACTCGTCTGCTCAATTTTTAACCATTACGTATGACGGAACGGTCTTCGACAATTTGATATTAATCCTTTTTACAAAAATATCAAACTTACTAAATTCGTGAAGCTATTTAAAGTAAATGAAAATTTCAAGTGATGTCAGATGTTGCCAGTAGAAATAAGTTTCTAATTATCAATAACAATTATAAATTGAGATAGGCTGTTTTTTTTTCTGCATATTTTATTCATTTAATTTGTGTCTCTTCCCAACCAAGTTTTTATAGTTCTTTTTTTTATTAAGGATTTTTGATAATGTAAACGTAACACAACTAACATAATAAATATTTCATGTGATACTATTTATGAAAATACACAGAAATGTTTAGGTGCAGAAAATAAATAAAAAGAAAAATTGTTGCGGTAAAAGGAGAGCAAGATGTGTTTATATTTAGAATGATTTGCCAAAATTGAGATTGTGGTGGTTCACAAAAATAACTCTTTAGGCGTAGTAAGTAGTGATGGTAAAATCGTTATTTAAACCGTCATTTTAACTGTTATTGTGATTGTGATTGTGTTCGATTGTAACCATGATTGATAACTGATTAACGCAATACTTCGAGCAATGACTGTTACACTAGAAAATAAGACTTCGACAGTTAAATCTTAGTTACCAATCATCGACACAATCACAATCACGTAACGGTTTACTATCACAAGTAGTAAGGCTAATGTTGAAAAAGTCAATTTTTTCTGTTAATTTCTTATGGTATGACCAGTGAATGAATGAATTTTGTATGTAAGATGTTCTACTTCTGGGAATGTGGAAAAGTGCGGACTGCCGGATTTCCGTAGTTAGTGGGTATAAAAATAAAACACTTATCAGATAAATTCTGTAGAGTTTTCTGGGTTATTCTGCCTTGTCTCCGACCTCTAGGGCCGGCTTCATTGCATCTTCAGAACGAAAAGGTTGTAATACAAAATTCGTATTTCAAATTAAATATATGTATTAGTTTCCTTTCAAATTTGAAATAAATTGTTGGGCACAAAGCAGGATCTTTTTTTATATGCGATTATTATTTCAGAAAAACAAATCAATTAATATAACGGAAGTAAGTCTGTTGAACATCGTGGAAAATCCTTACATGTCCGTTGAAGACCTGCAGGCGATGTCGTACATAGAGAACATAATCGATGTGATGGACTTTACGTTATTTTGTTGTGAAAAGATAATCAACCATCCAAACATACTTCAGCTGCTGGAGTCGGACAAGTATGACATCTTTATAGTTGAAGTATTTGGCGCGGATTGCTTCCTTCCGATCGGATACAAACTGGGAATTCCAACTATCGGGATGATCTCCAGCGTTACCATGCCATGGGTCAGCGGAATGGTGGCGAACCCAGACAACCCTGCCTACACCCCGCTGTACTTCTTACCGTTCACACAAAAGATGAACTTCTTGGAAAGACTGGCGAACACAGTTCTGACAGTTTATTCCAAGTACAAGTACGAAACCCTGTCTAACTGGAAGGGCCAGGAGTTCGCTGAAAGTGTACTGGGACCGCTGCCCCCGCTGAGGGAAATAGCCAGGAATCACAGCCTGATATTAGCAAACAGTCACCACAGTGTCAACCAAGTGAGGTCGATGGTGCCGCAACTTGTCGAAGTTGGAGGGTTACATATTCCTAAAACTATTCCACCCTTACCGCAGGTAATTAAAACATTTCGTATTTATTATTTCGCATGTTTGCTAAACCGATATGCTGAACCAATTTTGGTAATCGCTCGTGTGTACTTACATAAGTATATCTCTTATGTATTATGATTTGAGGACTTTATGAAGTATTTAAAAAATTTAATTTTGAAACTGTTAATTCTTGATGGAATTACATTTTAATGATTTAATTAAAACACTTCTTATCTTTTTTTTACAATTTATTGTTTTTTGACCATTACCACTTTCAGACTCTACGCCATAACCAGTCTGAATATGGCCGTGACAGGTTAAAACCGGTAATGGTCAAAAAACAATAAATATGAAACATATTATCTGATATCTGAATTATTGATTTTATTATAAATATTCGGCACCAAACGGTTCAGGGGCGCGAACCAATGCGAACCAATGCTATGCCATTTTCTCAACAAAATAGTTTAAATAACTTTCAAGTGGCACTTTATGGTACTTACTTTTAACATCAAATTGTATTTTTCGTGTAATTTTAGTGAATTACAAATGTAAAGATGTGTTTTTTCTATAAATCAGTACTTAATCGAAGGTTATGAGTTCAGTGCGTACCCTTCATATATATTACATTCCTACTAGTTACATTATACTTTATCGTTTCAAAAATAGCTTTTAAGATCAGTAACAATAATGGAATTTTATAGTTATTACGAATGATATTAATTCTTTCAAAATGTATTTATGAGATCACCAGTGGTACTTTAATATATCTGATTACAGACGCAGAAATAAAATAAGGCTTCCGATAAAAAAAAAATGGCATCTTAACTTTATACTAACGCCCGTAGTAAAAATCCTTTGCGGGTTCTTGATACATTAAATTTACTGTTGTTTAATTCAAAGCATAGATGGAGATGTCTATAGGTGTGACAAATAATCATGAAATATGCTTTATTTTATGCATTATCCATAGATTTTATCGTCTAGGCGTTCGATATCTCAATATCGTGGTGAATTTTTTTTCGTATTATGTGTAATAGTGTATATTAATCAACGAGATCATCATCTGACGAACTCTCATCACTAAAATAGCGGGATATTGACTAATTAATTGTCGTGCATTGCAACTTTCAAAGTATCAATGTGTCGGATGACTTTTGAAACAGCTGTGAAAAGTCCGCCATATTTAACGATCGATTCTACTACTGATCACACAACCGGCTCTAAGTATTTTAGTTATTTTTTTATGTCATTTTTTAGGGATGGGTTCGTTGTTACTTTGACACATTGCACTTGACGAGAGAACTTACTATTTCATATACCTATATATTTTTTATTAATCGTAATTATGCTCTTATTATGCAGGGTATCTACCCTATATAGCCGAATTTATAACCACAAATTTATTACATACTTCAAACATTAAAAATATTGTTAGGTTAGGTTATGTATCGTATCTTGAATTATCAATATTTATTTATCTTATAATTATTTGTTTATCCTTTAGATAAGACTTATTATCTAAAAGATTAATAAATTGAATAAATTATATAAAATATCGTCTGAATTAAATAATAATTAAGTATTTTAAAACAATGATTATTTTTAAAAAATCTGCAAGATTCTGAATTATAATGGCAAGTGTCTTCTAAAATTTTAAATACAATAATCATATATATTGTTAAATATAAATTAAATATATTAATTAGAAAGATATACATATAAAATCAATTTTATCGAAAAATATTGTATTAAGTAATGATTTGAATGATTTGAGTTAGGTACTAAATTAGGTAAAAAAATTTTTTTTTTTTTTTAAATAGATTCTCGCAAAGAAACAATACTATATGTTTTAGTTAGTTATGACATCCTGAAGAAGAAAATGGTATTTTTTGAAACCGGTAGATGTATTTAAACTCAATTTAGTGGTTAATAAAACAAAGATAATAAATAAAAATATGAATTTTAACCACAAAGTTAATATTGCTAATTTTAAAAGTATAAAAATATTGTTGTTGCGCCACCAGGATTCGAACCTGGATCTCTTTCCTAACCGGGGAAGGTGCATTATCCAACTATGCTACAGCGACATTATTTTTAGCGACAATTTTCAACCCTATATGTTACCTTTTTGATATTAATACATTTAATCGTTCCATCATTTGAAAGAACCATCTACCTTATTTTTATTTATTTATTAGTATATCTTTCTAATTAATATATTTAATTCATATTTTAAATATTACAGACCGTCTGTTCTGAATAATTACAACTTCACAATAAGAATGTGTTCTCCTGATATATATTGTTGTATGAAGAATGTACCTTAAAATGTTTAAAACATCACAAGGGAAATATTAATATTAATTGCTTACTCAATTAATAGCCAATAATTTAGTTTATTCATTTTTCAACAGGACATAGAAGATTTTTTGAATAACTCATCGAACGGTGTTGTCCTGTTCAGCCTTGGAACATTTGTCCCAACAGAATCAATTTCAAAAGACAAGCTTGAAGGAATAATCGAGGTTTTGGGATCCTTGAAACAAAGAGTAATCTGGAAGATCAATGCGACTAACCTTCCGACACTTCCTTCGAATATTAAAACCAGCACATGGATACCGCAGCTGTCCACCCTTTGTAAGTATCATTAAAACTGTACCAGTTCCTTCAGTAACTGTCGTCGGGGTTAGGACGGTGGTTAAATGAAATAAATGTGATTGGCGTGTGTTGCGGTTTATTATGACAGTATGATATGACAAGAACAATAAAGACAGATAGAATGAAGAAATGGTGAATGAATGATGTAGGAAGTGCACGTGTCTTATGAAATGAAATGAATTGGCGGTCTTGCTCGGCGAGCGCGAGCCGGCAAGACCGCCGTTGTGAAAACGATGAATCTGGAGAGACTGCCTGGCGGTGAATGCTTGAGCCAGGCTTGTAGCAGCAGCCGGCAGCGCTGTCGCTAGCGTCGATGCCGACTGAGATGGCGATGGATTTGAATTATGATCGCTACAAATATACTAGGTACACAACGTATGTAGCTACATGTCCTTTAAATATACAGTATTTGATTATATCCCCAAAAAAAAGGTTAACTTCACAGACCTGTAAATGAATAGACATGAAATATAGTGTACATATGGGAGATGGATTTGGAACACTAGTTGCGGGACGAGGGGCATTCAACACACATTTGGTGGAAACATAAATCCGATAGTTTATGACACACTTATGCAACAGTAAAAGTATTCACTTTTTGTAAAATAAATCTCTGTGTAAACAAGACGTATTTTTTACAATAATGCATATTATATTGTCAGCGTTTAAATTTTCGTTCCAATCGAATCATAATTTTTTTAAAAGTCGCAGAGCTACTTGATTAAGTTAGTGGTACCAAAGTGATCACATGGGTGACACCGAAAACAAAATATTGGGACAGGAAATTTGTGTTAGTGCATGTCTACATATTTTGTGGTATGTGGTTAACTTTGTAAAATCAACAAATGTTTCAGCAGATCGTCATCTAAAATCCCCAAAAAAGTAGATTTGGTGTTTAAAACAATGAACTAATTCAATGCTTGTTCTTGATAAATGCACATATTTTTTAATTTCTAATAACAAATATGTTATAGAAGCAAGAAAAAACTTTTTTTTTAAATATTTATAATTGTGGTTATACATTTTAATATAAAATATTTATAACTGTATATTACATTAACGTAATAAATTTTTCTAAATTAATATTTCAAATACAATTAGTACAATTTGACATGGTTTTAGTTAGTTTATTTGACATCCTTATGAAGGAAAATGTATTTTCCGAAACCGGTTGGTGTATTAAATTTAACTCATAAAAGTGGTTAAAAACAATGTTAATTATAATTTATATAAAAAAACTAATTCATTGGTTAAGCAGTTTTTCTAAAAGGTTGTAAAACATTTTTCAGGTCATCCGTCGACGAAGTTATTCATCGGTCACGGTGGACTGCTGGGCGTGCAGGAAGCTACCTACTGTGGAGTGCCGATGCTGGGGGTGCCGATGTTTGCCGACCAGAACATGAACATTGCGGAAATTCAGGAAAAGGGATCCGCGATCCTCTTGAGATATGGTGACATCAATAAGGCCACATTCTCTGAAGCAGTAAACAGATTGCTCAACGATGAATCGTAAGCTTAAAATTTTTGCAAATGTCTGCTAGCATTCTGAAATAATAATAATTGTATATATCCTCATTCTGTCATAAATCAACTATTTTCATCCATTCATCATTCAATTTACTTTCTTCCCTATCAATTTAATATTTTAGCAATAATTGTGTATTCTTGGACATATTCAAAAATTGATAATATAATATTCCGGTCAAACTAAGAAAATATATAAAAAAATAAAATATATTGATTTTTCAGGCGTATTCTAGTATAATATATTAAAAACATTAAACAGATAAAGAACTTTGCTTTAATAATTTTTTTTTAAATAATCAGATTCTCATAGTGATGACATATAATATATGTCTTCATATATGTCATATGAAGCTCTTTAAAAATATATATATATATATATATAAATTTGGTCCATAGTTGGCGATGGTGTAGTGGTACTCGAAACGAGTCCACATACTAACATGTATACAACTTTAAAAAATTTGATAAATGTGGAGATTGAGAGGTGAGAAGGCCAGCCGAAGACAGGTCGTAAGCCCTGTAATTACCCCCATACTTCCATATATTTTCCATAAAATATAATAAAAAATAGCTTTGTCTATATGAGATATCTGATATTTGTTTAATATTTTACATCTCAAATTTTCATTCATTTTCTTTTCTACTATCTCTTTCAGTTTTTTACAGCACCGGTTTACTTTGCAATCTTTTACGAATGGATGGCATTAAAAATAATACACATTTATATCTGCGGGAGGGGGTTGGGGGGTGGTCGAAGGGTGATAAGAAGGGTAGGGTGTCTATATTTTGCGCGAGATCCTATAAAGCAACTATGCAAAAGTTTTGATCGGTCAAAGGGCGTAATATTGTAGGGGGATTGTAGGGAAGTAGTTTGGTTAGTAGTGTCAAATCCGTCATTTTGTTAATAGTGTTTAGACATTACAAATTTGATAAAAAAACTTTACGAAAAGTAAGTTTTTTTTACCTATTTTAATGAATCTTTACAGATTTTCTTATATCAGTCTGATGTACTGTACTAGTAAACCAGGAATTTGCCCATCTGATTCAATTGTTACATTTGTGTACATTAATTTCAAAGAAAAAATATTTTTTTAATTTCGAGTGCTTATCATACTTTTGGACAATCTACATTCATGCCTTTGGATGCGCCCAAAGGTACGAATACAGAGTTGAACCTACAGATAGCAGATAGATAGACAATCAGTTTTATACATGGGCATAGATAAGATAACAAAACATTTATTCTGCATTTGTCTTTAATGACCCGTATCCATGATGTTCTCTTATTGAGACTGATCTCTGAGAGACTGAATGTATCTTTCTATTCCGCGAGTAAAACAACGATTTATGAATCATCACCCATATGTTTAGCGGCCGGATTAGATTGACGCATCCAGTTTACCCGTACCTTTAGCGACTCTCAGAGATCAAAGTCTCATCGTGGACATGGGCCGTAACGAGGAAATGTAGTTGAAATACTTTATTTGTTGTAATTATTCAGAAAATAGGTCTGTGATGTTTTTTAAATACAGATTAAATCTATTAATTAGAAAGATATACATATGAAATCAATTTTATCGAAAAATATTGTTGTTGCTACAGGAATTCGAAGCTGGATCTCTTTCCAAATCGGGGAAGGTGCATTATCCAACTATGCTACAGCGACAGTACTTACGACAACAAATTTTCGAACCATATGTTACACTTTTCAAATTAATACATATATCGTTCCATTATTTGAAAGCCATATTTTTTATTTTTTACGGATTCTCAAATACCTTCGAGTAATATATTATAGTAGTATATTATTAAGGAGAACACATTCTTATTGTGAAGTAGTAATTATTCAAAACATAGGTATGTGATATTTTAAATATGAATTAAATGTATAAAGATAGGAAGAGATCCAGGTTCGAATCCCGGTAGCAACGATAATATTTTTCGATAAAATTGATTTTACATGTATATCTTTCTTAATTTGTATTAAAATATTTTGTGTTCATAAAATATTCCATTATTAAATTTTAATAATTTATAATTAAACATGTGATAATAACAAAAGTATATATATTTCTGCAATATTGATTTTCAAAGCCGGGATATATCGTATCGGCAGATACACAATTGATTGTTCGTCAAAACGCGATTGTACATTAAACCGTAAGAGAATTGTTTTCACTGGCATTTAGCGATTTAATAAATCATCCGATCCAATAAATAGCAAGTACAAAATTAGTATCTCGTCGCATATAATATATACATTTATAGCAGTTATTTATTAAATATCTATTATATGCACTTTACTTTACGGCTATGGACTGGTCTCTAACTCAACATTAGTGATGAGCACAAAGTCACGAACTGCGAGTCAATCACTGATATCTTTACGTCACATTCACTATCAGTGATTGAGTATTTGAAAACAATTCGTGAAATGATTTTTTTTAACTTTCCGACAAATGGCACTATTTAAATTTTTCACAAATTGAACCGCACAATTTATGAAGGAATTACGTCATAATCATAACCACCGCCATCTAGTAAATTCTGTTAAAAAGTTTTACGTGTGTTTGCTTGGAATACCGAAAAATACACTTATTTTTTATATAAAGTTTCCAATCTCTTCGTGGTGATATTTTAATTAGAATTGTATTTATTAATTATACTAGAATATATTTTTTAACACAAATTAAGTTTTAAAATTATCTACGCTTGGTCTTTTTTGTTTCTTTATTTATATCACGAATTGCGAAATCGTGTGGCGCATGGACATTAGTAATGAAATAGTGATCACAATCACAGTTTTCAATCACTGATATTATCGAATACCAATCACAATCACACCTGTGAATCAAGAATAGCATTTTTTCTCATCACTACTCAACATATTAGCGGGTCCTTACTATGTACATCGACAGTGTTTTTGCAATACTCGTGAGAATTGATTTTTTAAACTTTATACTTCCATTTCTTATTACTTTTAACGCTGAGAAAGGTATCGATCGCGATCTTCTTGGTCCCCCATCTAACGTAGGTCCCAATACATCGCATCGACTGCATTGGCATAGTTACGCCACTGGTAATACATAATATTATATGTGTAGAGTTTGAACCAAACCAGTATAATATTATATTACATATACCGAATAAAAGTAATAAACAATGTATATAAAAATAGATTTATATAATAATATATGTCATAAGTGAAATAAAAAAACAGATGGAATCAAAAGATTATCGTACCCATGCAGGTAATGAAACACTTCAATGATCATAATTTAGAAATAAAACCTTTTTCCCATCTGTTATACTTTAGAGTCTATATTTATCAAAAACTCTTGAAGTCTCAATAAATTAATCGGCCAGTACGGAAACATACCATAACATAACATGCAAGAAAATATCCGCCGTGAAGTTGCTGCCGTGCTCTCGCGTGTTCGCAAATTTAAGAGTCCGATTACAAGAGTGTCTTGAGAGAAATGGACAGCATTTAGACGATATTGTTTATAAAACGTAAAATCCGCATCGTTAAACTCCATTTTGTATAAATAAAATATGAGAATAACATTCTAGTTTTTTTTTTAAATTTAATTTTAAACTTGAAAATTTTCCGCTGGACACCTTTATAATTTTGATCAGACAGATGAAGGATTAAATGTAGATCAATCAATTTATTTTATCATCTTTAAATAAATCCTACAATTTAATACAATTTTTCAGGTATCAGAAGAATGCAAAATTCTTATCGCGAGTTTTCAAAGAACGTCCTCAACATCCCCTGGACACCGCCGTCTACTGGATAGAGTACGTGGCCCAGTTCGGCGGCGCCAGGCACCTGAGATCCGCGGCCTACGACCTGACTTGGTATCAGTACTACCTACTCGATGTGCTCCTGTTCCTAGCTGCGTCGAGCCTGCTCACTTTGTTTGTAATCTACTATGTCCTACGACTTTTGATGAAGACCATAAACAGTGTGATCAAACCAATTTCTAGTAAGGACTTAAAAAAACGAAATTAATTTTTTTAGAAAAAGTGTTAAAATCCGTGATTTTAGACAAACAAATAATGCAATATTTCTGAACTTTTAAATGCAAATTACACTGAACATATTATTATGTTAATATTATTATGATAGAAAATCGTCGTTATATATACATATATATATATATAACGATCATTCCTCTTCTCTCACCCCCAGCCACATTCACATTCCTCTTCTCTCACCTCCAGCCACATTCACATTCCTCTTCTCTCACCTCCAGCCACATCCACATCCGCTCATTTTGATAACGCAACTGTTATTTTCTTATTAGTGACTTATTTTAGTATTCTTTGGTATAACTCATAGTTCCTCTGTCGCCAAACTCGCCCATCGATCTTTGGCCACGAATTGTGTTACACGTGTGTCGCGTATCACGTGAGTCCAATTCATTTGATTGTTATTTTGAGAATGTTTGAATTGGGTATTTGTTTGCGTTAATTGGTTGAGTTAGGTTGTACTGTGTTAGATTCACTCTAATTTGTATGATTAACTTTTGTTTTCAACTTTAAAAAATTGGTTAACCTAATTTGAAGTTTAATATGGTTTACTGTACACAAGGGAACAACACGTGTTTGTTTTTCTGTTTTATTCATTTTGATGGCGCTGGCCGTGGCAACGAATGGCTGCAAAGCCGCCGCCTGTAGCCAAAGTTTTGTATACCTATCATCGTTTCAGTTAATGTTAATGAGTAAATGTATGCATTTACTGTTTACACATACTAATTTAATCAATAATTTAAAGTATCCCCAAGCAAATTTAATCATATACGTGAAGAAGCATATATTTTCACACTTGATTTAGTTAAAGTATTTATATGTGAACACATTTACTAACAAATGTGCACGCAAATACACACTGCAAAACAAAATGCAATACAAATAAATGCATTTGTGTAGAAAAGCAAGTTGTATGTAATTCAATGATTTATATTTTACTATATCTAAGTAAACGTTCGTAAATTGATTAGATAAAGAGTTCGTAAGATTGTATTTTCATTTTTTAAATGTAATAAACACAGTATATCTATCAAAAATTAAACTCGCAATATTAAACTTTTATTATACATATTTGGTATGCATTGCATTATCAAGTAAATTAATACATTTGGATATAGATTATTTAATCATTTACAATGAGTTATTTTAGTATACCTCAAATTAAAACCTTATACTGAAATAATTCATTGGTTAAAAACACAGTCAAATAATCTACACATATTTAAATTAATATAAACGATTAAAAATACGATTTAATTGATACTTTTATTAAAATCATAATTAAATGCATATATTGACTAGTAAGTGTGTGCTGCAAAATTTCACACTTTAATTATTTATAATATTCTACCTATACATGAGTAGGTAATGTAATTTTGCTGTGATAGTTTAGTTAAGATATTTTTATACATTTGATCGTACACGAATGGCTACTAAAGCGTGGTCAGATATATTTTAAAGATGGTAGAAAAAAAAATTCAAAATGGTAGACATATAAAAAATGGTTTTGCTAATGAGTTTAACCCATTTTCCCTTTTTTTCAAATATTGTCATAAATGTTTCTTACTCTGAATGTATTGTCGGAGATTGCTGTTAAATACTAACTATTTAATAAAGATTAAAATATTATTAGTATTTTAAGACCAATGTGATATTCGTCACTACAAATAGGTATAATTTTTAACTTTATATTATATAAAGAATAAGTAAATAAATTGTATTTTGTTGAACAATATGTCTATTCTTGTACGATCCTCAATTTATTTGGTGTGTATTTCTTTAGGTCAACTTAAAATAATTATTATCGTTAATATAATTTTCATTAATAATAATTGAGATATTTTTATTCTCTGGACTAGGTAAGCAAGCAAAAAACTAATTATCCGACTATTAATTGTAAGTATTAATGGAATACGCTTAGTTAAACACATAAAATAATAAGATCAATACTTACTTCAAAACTTCACTTGAAGAAGATTGTATGTCGAAATGAATGATATAAAAATGACCTATGGTTCACTCGGTTCAATCTCGAACGAGAAGGAAGATCGGAAATAATTATTTCTCTTCTGATTCTGTTCAGGGGATACCTACTCTGCAATATGAGAATAGAATATAGAAAATTATGATGGAAAGATTATTTGTGCTCTGGCACCACTTCCATCTCGAAAAAGGGCACATTGATGATATTTTTTATTAATCGATGTTCAGTCAAAAATGATTTTTTTTTGTTATTTCTGCTATATTTTAATTGTTCTCCAAGTAATGTGTTCCCGCCACGAATCCCGGACCAGGGGCGTACTCGGACCAAGGACTGCGTGTTGCAGGTTCTCTGTCCTGTGAATACCCGATGGTGATTACCCGGGAAACTCAACTACTTCCGAGAAATTTACATGGTAGTGAAGCATATCAGAAATGAGCTTTTGTAGTTTGTTAATGTGATGTCCTTGGATTGTATGGATGTGTGTGTGAGAGAGCCTCACCGCCGACGCGGAACGTGTTTATGTAGCACGCACCCTTTCCAGCGCTACCGTTCATCTCGTTACTAGTCGTATATCTTATATCACAATTGAAATAAATATATAATTATCACCAAGAGATTTCCCTTAGACCTTCAATAACTACAAAGTGTACAACTGATACGTACTATTACACAAGTACGTAACAGACAAAAAAATAATAAATAAATTCAGATTACCATGCTTTTTGAATTATTTCAAAATGTGTAACACCTTCGGAAATATTGGCGTTCAAAGTTGGTACTTGTTGAAAAACGCTCGGACGATATACACCGTGTGACGTCACATCTCTCGTACGTACCGGTCAGTACTAACGATATTAGTACAAGAGTGTGGAGTACCGACTCGGAAGATGTGACATCACACGATAAAACTGAATAACCGAACGTTTTTAACCCTTCCCAAACCATGCAGTAACACAGGTCTACCGTCATAATTAAACCTGTAATATTTCGGTAAATAATGCAACATAAAATTCATATTTTAAATAATCCTAAAGAAAATATTAGCGCTCAGGAATGACTAGTGAAAAACCAATTATGAAAAGAGAATCATACAAAAACAATTATTTTTTCCATTCAATCCGTTGTAAAATTAATACTTTGGTAAAAATACAATTTGTGATATGAAAGACAGCGATCACACACTATTTTCAGTCTCAAAAATAACAAACATACAAATATAATTATTTCTTTCTTACTAATTAAATGAAGAGAGATAAGAAGGAAGGACACATTGTATAGGATTCAATGAATACTCTAAATTGTGTTATTAATCATTTTTACAATATTGAATGCTCAATATTTAATTTTGCTCAATTTTTCTAACTGTTATTTACGGTAACACAAGTTGACAGCATGGCTGCTTTCGGCTATTTTATATCATGGTATGGTAAAGGTTAAAACACTCAACTTTGAACATGTGTAACTCTGCCATATTTCAAGATATTGAAAAAATTCTTTCAATATTGTAAATAGAATTTTTCGAAGAAATTCCTCATTATATTATTTGAATATTATAATTGACTACGAAGTTGAAATAGTTGAAGAAAAACTTCAAATAATATGTAAAGCATGATAACATTTATGGCACCGCACAGCATATTGACCCAGGCTATAAAGATTAGACAATTTTTTTCTCACAAATTTGAAGGAAGATTGTCAAATGTTTAATATTTTATACACAACACATGGCTAGAGCGAAGATAAAGCTCAGTACACAATTGGCAATAAATTGTTAATTCAATCGTGAAGCTGTGTTTTTTTTTTCAGGGTATTATTGCTCATTACTTACGGTAGATTTTGCAGAAATAATATAATTTTCTAGATTTTACAGTCGCAAGACAGTTACAGACAAATATTTTGACAATATACTGTTTGCAGTCACCCTAATTTTACATAGACTAACAACAAAACCATCGGGGATCGGGCCCCCATTTCTGACGCCAGGCCTGGTGGCAGGGAGAGCGACTCGGCTCGAGTGGAATTGGACGGTCACGTGACGAAGCGTGAGTATAGTCGCAGGACGAAGCGACCACTGGAGTGGAGACCGAGAAGCGTGGGTCGTCCTGAGACGAGACGGTCAGATGAGATAGTAGGGACGTGTTGAATGTGTTGCGGGAGATCGACGGAGACGCCTAGCGCTAGATGAGTATGAGTGGAAATGAAAAAATAGTCCTGTGTTCAACATTGGAGTATTAATGATAATGATGATTGGTTTATAGGGCTGGTAACAATTTAACGAAATATGGCTAATAAATTACGCGTTTCTACGTCGAGGGTCACCAGTTAGAGTGATTGTCAAGTCATCAATGTGAGGTAACTGATGTTTCTAAGTTGTGAATATCAGAAGGATTTGTTTAGGGTGAGTATGAGGACCCTAATCCTCCTCAGATCTCACGCGTGTATGTGAATGTCACAGTGTATATAAATGAGTGAGTATAGGTTTTGGTGTTGATGAAATGAAACAGGTATAATACAGATAGGTAGGCATTTATTGAAATGAATTTATGCAAGTTGAAAGTAAAATTGCACAATAAAGTTAGTGACTAGAGCTGTTCACCGGAGGTGGTTCTGAGAAGGCAGCCGGGGAAGAAATGATTGCTTCAGTTGGCTTTTCGAACCGGTTGCGTTGCGATGTATTGTCGTCTAGATTTTTGGTCGGTACTGGACGGACGGATTTGAATGGTTATAGCGCTCCTGACTAAACGATTAGGTTCTATGTGGCGCGTTCAGGACCTCTAGAGATTATTCATTTTTTTACCGCATTCTTACTCTATTGAACATATATTTCGAAGCTAAGACTTCGAATGTTGGGCAATTAAAGAGACCTTTGACATCTGTGAACTCCGGGACGTCGATAATGCTGTTATATTCTTTGACTCACAAGCAGCTCATGAATCCTTTTCTGCTAGCATGAAAGTTTGGCTAGATAACGGGATAATCTATTTCATCAGACGTTTCCTATTCAGTTTATACAGCAACAATATATACGTGTCATTCGCATGGATATCTGCACATAAGGGATTTTTTTTCCTCTTTCAAAGGTCAAGTACGATGAGAGCAAAATTTGTTATAGGCGGCTGCGGCTGCGCGGTATCGCTCTATCACTGTGGGCGGGGTGCTATCGAACGACCGTCTTTGTAGCATTTAAACCAGGCGGTGTAAGAGTAGGACCAAAATAGAAGCCTTGGGCATATTTAACGGTTATGAGAATGTAGTGGGTCCGCTCTCATTGCACATAAGATAATTCATGAAATAAATGTGCTTACAAACTGGCCAAAGAGACCCCCGCCCTCTTGAGTATGTTTCTATACTTTTCTCGGCATCCTGCAGATCTTAGGGCTGTCACCAGAGAAGTGCCTGTTGCCTTTTCCACTCGATCGATCCAACGGGTGGGGGATCTTCCTCTTTCTCGTCGTACTTCGACGTGGCCCACCACAACAGGCCTTTCCAAGCTACCTTTCCTTCAGTTCCTGCAGAATGGGGAGGCATTCGTTTTGCCCTCCACGGTATGTGCAACCCCCTCCCCCTTGCCTTCAAGGTCCATGATTCCACACCACAAAAAAATATAGAATTTGATCTAAATTTTTGAACTAGAATGGTATTGACTTTTGATATACTTATTTTATTTACTGTAAGTACTATAAAATGTAGATAACTTGAATAATGACACAAATCACTCATGAATAATGGATTACCTGAGTAAAATATTAAGAAGAAAAACATATATTTCATCTATATACACAAACATATTATTATATTTTATTTATATCATTAAATTGCTTACATGTGGAATCCGACCGAACATTTGTTTAGGCCAATTTCGGCCAATAAATCATGTTTCTGTTTATATTCGGTTCCGGCCGAAACTCAATCGCCACGAAATCAAATCTCGACATGTTTGATGTTTGAATTCTTTTTATCTTACCTTTTATATTCCTTATTTGATTTACTTTTTATATATGCTATACTGTACTTTTTAATACAATTGCTCTTTATTCAGTAATTTACTAAGGGATTATTGTAAATTGAGCTTTTTTCCTACATAACCTAAGCGTTGTAAATATTTGCATTTTTATTCGTATGGTTTGGAATATTGTGTACACATGTCATCAAAATATGTATATTAAATTAATATCATCATATTGTGTTGTTGTGAAAAAATCGGCTGATAAAATGTATCACATTACACACACGTATATAAGTATGTATAACATACAATTTTTAATAACTGACATCTTCACACCACTGAGTTAAGCGTAGAGATTTACGCTGTCGTTAATGTTTTCTTCTTATTTGCAAAAAGCCTAATTGTTTGTTCGAATATTTTTATTTATTTAAATACAACCAGTTCGATAAGTTTTGTTAAACCTTAATATTGTAATTTTAATGTATTTGTTTATTTCTTTAAAATGTATTATTATAGATATGTAAATAACTCAAAAGTGAATAAATCAGCAAAAATGTTTTTTATCGTCCGTGACGTTGATTCGCAATGATTAAATGCTGGAATGCAATTTAAATTCTTGTAAAGTGACTTGAAATAAATCATAAAAGTTAGTATTTTCATGTAAACGACTTTATATGCTACAATAAATGTATACCAAGATACATATACACCAGGGGTGTGCACTGCATACGAGCAAAACATATGTGCCTTATTAGTAAAAAAAAATATTGTTGTTGCTACCAGGATTCGAACCTGGATCTCTTTCCAATCCAGGGAAGGTGCTGTATTTACTTTATCATCTACTCCGTGCTGTATTTTTTACACTTCTCTGAAACGTATTAGATGCAAGTAAGTTACAAGTTAGTCAGGTATGTATATTATTATTCATTTTTACGATCTATAATTGTTTGCAAAATTAACACACCTTTCGATGATTTGATCCAGGCCGATGCTGAAATTTCTCGCAAAATTTCAACCGTTCTGGTGGCACCGTTCTGTTGGAACTACATGTGTTGCAGGCCCAATCGGCCCAATTCGGTCGCCAAGAAGTTTTCCAACTTGTGACAAATGGTTACAGCATTGCCTCTTGCATCCTGAAATAAATTGGGCCCAATGTTACCACAGTAACTCTGCGTGAGTGTGAAGATCGTTGGTGTATCAATTGAGGATTTTTAGTGCCCCAATAACGGCTGTTTTGTTTATTAACAAAACCCACCAAGTCAAAATGAGCCCAGTCGCTCATGGTAATTTTTTTCTAAAAGTCGAGGTCATCAATGTTGAGCTGCAAAACATGTGCACGTTGTTGAGACGTTAGATGCTTCACAATAAATTGTAATCGACTATTCTCTACGACTACCGAATGTGAACTGACAAATATTTGCCAAATCAAAATGGTGGTCAAACAAAATCGGCCTGGAACATAATATTCATCCTGTATGTTTATCTTGCATCCGTGTACATCATTTCAGAAACGATGCTAACTTGTGTAGTTCATCAATGAAATACTTGCCATCTGCCCATCTGCCTTACATTGCTAACATGGCCTCAGGGTTGTCTTCCTTAGTTAGATATATGCGTGCTTTGTGTAAAAAAAAATGTTGATAAGGAAAAATTTCACCTTGGGTGACCAATGACTGAACTATTATCACAAATAAAATGCTTACGCAGCCTCATGGTAACAGTGCACGTGCTGTACAGCTAAAAAATGTGTGCTTACGTATGAATAAACACATTTTACATGTTTATGTGATGGATTCATTTAACGTACATGTAAAATTAATTTCTTCAATATAAGCAAAATTACTTTGTGCCCACATATTATATAAATAATAAGATAAAGCATACATTAAGAGATGCCAAAATAGCAACAACTATTCTGAATTCTCCAATCAGTTTTTGAAAACAAACTATTATTTTGACATTAACAAGGGTTTAGAAATTATACATACTAATTAATACTACGGATTTACAGTTAGATAAATTTGAAATTTTAGAAATAAGAAAAATTGTTAATAGCAAACTAAATATTATAAATAACCAAATCCTTTTTTCAAATAGTCATCTTTTATTTGTTTGTCATTTGTTTTCACAGTAGCTCCTACTTAGTTACCCATCACTTATATTTTTATAGTTTTGTTTTTATGTATGCTTGTATTTTTAATTTTAGTATACCTTGTTTCCTGAAGAATAGGGCAGTTTACGAAACATGTTGATTTATCAATAAATTGTGGTTTAAACAAAATGTTTTATCTAATTATTTGTAAAATTATTTATTTAATCCATTATTTTATACGTTGGCGTATTATTAGCGTGACAAATGTGAAATAACGCGTTTGTTATCTGTCATGTGATACTTTTCGAAGATTAATCAAATTAATCTGCTAATAATTGTTAATAAATCACCACGAGATTCGTAATATAATTTATGATATTTTAAATCATAACGTTGGATGTTTTTCTATACACAAGGCCGACGTTCTAATTGAATAACTTTTTAAACCAAATATTTTTTAACTATTAACAATTCATTCTGGAACATATAGAACGCCGCAACGAGGTGTTACGATAATTACAATTATCAAAATGGATCGTCCAAAAAACAATACTTCGTGACTTTTTTGGTTTAAATAGTGTGTTTTTAAAATCCACACTACAGCGTGTAATCAAACATTTTAAACGGCACAATATTTTCCAAAGTCTAGCAGAGCACACGTGTTACTAAAGATTGGTGACGAATGAGAAAATGTTGGTTCAGGAAACTCAGACGTCGTGCTCAAAAAATCGCCAAAATGTACGATATCGTGTGATACTGAAAAACTTTTTTTTCACCTGAAATTCATCAACAAAGTCTAGAGCATGTATAGTTTCAACAGAATGTTGCCATATCGCACGTAAATGATGCAAATTATAAAATTGCGTGATAATGTCATTTCCTGGCAGCATAATATCAAAATTTGGTCGCCTTCATATTAATTGATATGTAGATCAATTAGCGATACCAGTAATATCAATTGTTTACCTCTTTTAACTGATATTTTTCATTGGGACTACGTAAAGGGAAGTTACAACAAGAATTCAACACCTGAAAGATCCAAAAGTACGCCAAAATGGGATTGAAAGGGCTTGTACAATATTTGTGCAGCGTCAAGAGGCGGTCAAGATAAATGATCTATAAATTTTTTTTTTTCATTTAAAAGATATTCTCGTAGAAAAAATTGAAACATGACAATACCACCGTAAAGTGATTTAAAAATAATAAGGTGATTTAAATTTCATATACGGGGTAATAATTATTTTAATTTTATTAAGATATTTTTCTTGGCGTTGGATACTAAAAGATGGTTGCGGTGTTCGGTTTGCGACGTTTCATTAACATGAAAGACGATCCAGTTCAGAAAGATAGAAAAAAGATGACAAAAATGACAAGCTCGATAAAGTTACGGCGTTAAACAAACTGCGGAGGAAAAATGTTGATAGAATGGTAAATCAGAACAAACGCAAACTAGACGTCCAACTGATGTTTTCTACCACGTCAACCGTCCTATGTACGTTTTTGACACCCGTCAAAAGAAGGGGTTTAATCACTGTTTATGTAAACGTCTTCTTCGATCGCTGGTTCCCAGGTTTCCGATTAATACTGAGTACACATATGATACATGAACTACACTAACCTGTTAACCTTGCTGTCTTTAGATTTCGGCTGGCTGAAACGCCCACTGGTAATTTTAGGACTGCTCGACTGGTCAAAGCACCGAAGGTAATGAGAATCACGCCTTCGTTACCGTCTTCTCAGATTCCGACAAAAGGCGGCAATACTCACGCACACATATGCACATTATTATCAACCAGGAAACCCAGTGGTGCCAACCGAAGTTATAAGGCGCGTATGTGCCGATTTAAATTCTCCTAGTCCAGAACAGTGATTTGAATTCTGAAAAATTTCTACATAAGTGTAGAATTATTAGCAGATATAAAACATCGTTGCAGAGAAATATCCGTTAGCCACTTTTGTCCTGTTTCTATTACACCTCCTAAACTGAATGAACAGTTGAATATTTAATGTAGGTAATTTATTACTAAAAGCTACGTCACGTATATGAAAAGCTCGTCAATGTGTCACGTATTCGAAAAACAGGTTTGCACCGATCAGTAATACATTTTTACCTTTACAGATCATCCATTGCTATCACAGTACGTTATCAAACTTCAAAAAACTAATCTTGCATTTTCGGCGGGTTCATTATGTAATAATGTAATTTGGTTACGAGTAGATAATTAAACGTTGGAATTATTCATGAGTACGTATATTTTGTGTGCGTTTAGTTCTAAATAAAATGTGGCGGTGTAGATTTGTATTGTTCCTGGCCCTTGCGATTTGGACAAATAGTGTGGCACCAGCCAGGATCTTGGCCGTGTTCCCTTCTGATGCCAAGAGTCACTACATCATGTACGGGACGGTGATGAGCGCCTTGGCTGACAGGGGTCATCAAGTTACCGTCGCTAGTCAATTCGTCGGGGTAATAAATCATTTTAATAAATAAACTTAGTTTCTGAATCATGCTAAATGAAAATATTGAAATTTGTACAATAATATCTGTACTAAATCGTTTTACAATATTTGCATTATTCTATTATACTGTTTACATAATTTTATAGAACGATTTGTCGGGGTCTTCAAAATACTGCTCCACAACCGCTAAGACATCATTGTTAGAGTAAAAAAATTCGAGATATTTAAGAGGTTAGAGAAGAGGGGAATATCCAATAATTCCATATCAGGCGAATAAGATGAATAACTCATCAGTTGGAAGCCGGTGACATACAATTAGGGTGATCAAATTTCCTGATGAGATTCCCTGAGATGATCGCGAGTAAAAAAACAACTAAATCAATTAAAATCAATTAAATTAGAGCAATTTCTATCGCTGTCATCCAGTTCTCGTCGTTTGGAAGTATTTTCGACATAAATGTTGTCGGAAGTCGATTGAATTTCCAACATTGATATTTTTTTAACCTTCTAGGTGCGTTTTAAATGCATTTTCTCCCCATCATGCCTGTTCGTGAAATATATATTCTGTTTTCGATATTTTACTGTGAACGCGTCTATCTTAGAGATACATTTTTTTATATTAATCACGGAATCGTATTTATTTTGTTTGTATACATTTTGATAGAGCATTCAGATAAAAAGAGATAATAAAAGATAATGCGGCGGTTATATGATATAACCGACTTACGATTAAGTTAATATTAGACATTATTACAAACTCGGCTTATCCCGGAGATATTATAGCAAAATCCGGAGCCCGGAGAGACAGCTCTAGAACCTTGAGACTTCGGATGAACTCCTGAGAGCTGGTCACTGTACGCGTAGCGCGGCCATTGCAACTAGAACTTTAATCCCGGAGATTTTTTTCGGTGCTGGCAATTTTCAATCCCGGGATCCCGGTGCCAGTACAGAGAATTAAAATATTTCAATTATTAGAAAAAATAAGACTTGGAACAGATATTTTATTTTTATTTTTCATAAAGTATTAACAAAATTCAAATATAAAAAGAACTGCAAAAAAAACAAAAATATAGTATAAAAAACATAATACAATTTTAAAAAACTCGTTCAATACTTTGAGGCTTAAAATGCGACCTCAATAAGATAGTATTTAAGGTTTCATCATTTGGTGATGATCATTTGGGGTTTGATTGTGATTGGCGTGTTGATGTTCATTGTGACAGAACGATAAAATGAGGAAGATAGATATTACGAATAGAATGAAGAAATGAAGAAGGTGCGCGTGAACTATGAAATGAAGCGAGTCGGCGGTCTCGCTCGGCGCGCGTGGGCCGGCAAAACCGCCGTTGCGGAGCAATGAAACAGGAGAGAGGTCGTCGGTGAGGAATCGGACCAGACCTGTAACTTTGAAATCTGATCCCATACAATCTAATTTTAGTTGTTATTTTCCCACATCTTCAAAAAATCCCGTTCGTATTCCACGTTAGCAGATGGTATTGATTTTAAATTCGCGTAGCATTTTTCTAGATTTACTCCACGTTGTTTCGAATTTGAAATTTTCCAGCTGCTTTTTAATAATTTTTGATATTATGCCTTTATTAAAATATTTTGGAGTAGATAATATCACCAGGCCAAAATTCCAAGATCTTTCTCAATTATGCGCACGGTACTGTCTAAAATGCGATAGTTGGAACAAGGTGGTGAATTAGCACAGTAATCCCGGTATTACGGTGGAACTAGAAAAGTCCTGGATCCAAGGATTGAAAACCCTAATTGCGACTACCCGTATGTGAGTCGGCGCGTTATCCTGGCGGAAGATGATGCCTTTTATTAATATTCCGAGTTTCTTCTCCTTGATTTCTCCATTCAATAGAGTTATAAAGCTAGCTTAGTTCTAGCTTGTTGATTATTTTGCCCTTGTCTGAGTGGTCTATCACGATAATACCCTTACAATTCCAGAAATCTGACGCCATCTGACTTGGCCTTCTTCAGAGATACTATGCCGCCACTATTTCGATTGTTATTTAGATTCTAATGGTAGTAGTGATGATAAAATCGTTATTTAAACTGTTATTTTAATCGTTATTGTGACTGTGATTGTTAATTGATTAACATAATTCTTTGAGCAATGACTGCTACACTAAAAAGTAAACCACCAACAGTTACCAATCATCGACACAATCACAGTCTCGTAATGGTTTACCATCACTAGTTGGTAGTACTGAATCATACCAAGAAATTATCGGAATTAACATCAAATAATCAAATACTCCAGTGAATTTCAATCACGAACACATATTTTTTTCAATGTCGGAATCCTTGATATCCACCGAGCAAAAAGTTAGATAATTTCAATTTTAGGACCTTTTAAGACTAAAATCTTTAGGACCTCTGCTATGTATATATGAGAACAAAATATGTCAAACACACTAAATTTAAATTTTTCAGCCTGCCTTCGTACATAATGAAAGGAATTTTTTTTCAGCTCAAGAAAAATGATAAAATGAAAGAAGTTTCTTTGGAAAACATCACAACATACATTTTACCGCCTATCGAAGGCGTCTTAAACTGGTCCAGCTTAGAAAATGCCAATATTGTTATAGACTACAGCGTAGATCAGTGCCAACATCAACTGAAGCACCAAAGTATAACGGACTTAGTAAAACCCGGTGAATATGATTTATTTATCACGGAAATATTTGGATCGGATTGCTTTCTCGCCATTGGACACAAGTTGGGAATACCAACTGTCGGAATGACATCCAGCACAACTCTTCCTTGGCTGAATGATATGGTGGCTAACCCTGAAAATCCATCGTACGTGCCCCTTTACTTTCTCCCATTCTCCAATAACATGAAATTCTTTCAGAGAGTTATCAACACGGTTGCAACTCTGTACTTTAAACTACATTACGAAATTAAATCCAACTGGATGTCTCAAAAGTTTGTCGAAGACGCTCTGGGACCTACACCTTCAGTGAGAGATCTGTCGAGAAACTATAGTCTGATATTAGTCAACTCTCATCTGAGCATTAGTGGATCTAGATCTTGGGTTCCGCAGACTGTAGAAGTTGGAGGACTACATATTCCTAAAAAGCTACCACCATTGCCAGAGGTAATTTTACATTGGTATTAATAATATGATATTCTGTTTTATATATAACACAATTATTAAAAATCAGAAAAAAGTGAGGAACAAAAAAATATACTTTTAAATACAAATTAAATGTATTAATTAGAAAGATATATATAATATATATATAAAATCAATTTTATCGAAAAATATTATTGTTGCTACCGTGATTCGAACCTGGATCTTTTCAAATCCGGGGAACTTGCATTAACCAATTACGCTACATCACACAGTACATTGAACCTATATATAGGTTCGAAAATTTATTGTCAATGTACCTAATAAATAAGGGTAAATATATTTAATAGTCAGGCCACTTGACATTATTTGTAGTCTAAGCTTTATTTTTATTTAACACATTTTAAATAAATTAATAAATTTCAAATAATTTGTTGTCCAAGATATTAACGAGATAGCGCTGACCAGCGATTGCGAAACACATTAGTTGAGTAATTCTAATCGGAATTTAAAGTAATATTTGGTTTAAACAGACCCTCATACAACTACAGAAAATATAACAGATTAATAAAACTTATTTTATTCCAGGATTTAAAAAAAATTCTCGATGAGTCAGAACACGGTGTGGTTTACTTCAATTATGGGACAAATCTTAACCTTGAGACATTACCAGAAGACATGCTGAAGGATATTATTGATGTTCTCGGATCTTTGAAGCAACAAGTGATTTGGAAGGTCAATACCGCACAATTACCTCCATTGCCTTCGAATATAAAAACTGGATTGTGGCTTCCTCAGTTACCAATACTTTGTAAGTATTCGTGAATACTTTATATTATAAACAAACAATATTATTCTTTTTTTTAATTACTTAATGTGAACTTGAAAACCTGACCAGAAAAAAATACACATTTTTAGTTTTGCACTGCACAATGGATTTTGAATTATAGTTAGACAATGTAATTGGAATGTTGTAAACAATACAAGAGAAAAACACTGCCAATCCAAATACAGTTTTCGATCTAGTGAGGTAAGCAAGGATCAGTTAAAATGCACATCTAATTAAAAATAATAAGTACTAATGGAAAATGTATAATCAATATATTGTACATAAAATATTAATTACTGTTTAATTGATGTCTTCAATAATATTTACACTTTAATTCAATATTCAATTAAAAAAACAGAAGTTTTTTTTTGTCCATATTAGCGATGGGAAATGTATCGACACTCAAATGTAAAATAATCAATACCATTAGTATTGTAGGGCACAGACCTAACGTGGGCCCCAATGCATCGCATTGGCTGCATTGCCGTAGTTACACCACCGAGTGTGGGTCCTAGCCTCATGCTACTACTAAATTAATAATAAATATTTGACAACATAACTAGTCAATATACATATTGAAAAATTTGAATAATTGCTCAATATTCAGATACAACTCTTTGTCATCGTCAGCGTAAACGATGTAGATAATCAATGATTTGTGAAACTATCATTTGCTCATAACTTCTTTAAAATTTAAATCTTGAAATACTCAAACATGCAATGTAAGACCATCAGTAAAAAATTTTTAATTTTCTAAAGTAATTTTAGTCACTATCCAAGGCCACCTTAATTTTAAAAAATTATTTTCGTAGAAGCCATAACTATAGCCATCTATATATATTTTTTTTATTTACACCCAATCCCGAATTGTTTTGAGAGTTGTTTACCCTCGTTTCGATTTGTCATAATTACATATATTTTTTTATTTATTTTATTACATTCAGTCATATCATCATAACACCATCATAGGTTGGCTCCAGTATCGTCGTACCAGAACCATACCTGTACAATATGAGAGATTTGTTTTCACATTAATTTCAAAAGGCAGCCAGAAAGAAACTATAGAAATCACACACCCCCAAAAGGGGAGGGTAGGCGTCACATTTATGTGTTTCAATCGCAGTCCGGCAGAAATTCACCCCGTCCAGGTCGCAAGAGTGCGAGGGAGAGACAATTGAATGCTCAGTTAGGTCTCTCTAGCCACTGCTCTTCCAGGTATCGCCCATCCCAACAACCCCCAGCGTGAGACCCACACCTTAATAAATGTCTGAGATTCCTTTCATTTCTTAATAGGTCATCGTTCCGGGGGATCCGATCACGTATTCCTTCTAATCCCGCAATCATGATCTCACGTGCATCATTCATAATCACACAGTCCCCGAGGATGTGCTCCAGCGTTTGCCTCACCTGAGCGCAAACACACCACGGTTCATGGATAAGTCCTAAGTCAAAGAGTTTACTCATGAAATGCCCATGACCCGAGATCATCTGCATCTCGTAGTGGTCCAGCGCCGGAGGACCACCTCCACCTTTTATTTTCACCTCCACGAAGGGGAGAAAGGTGTAAGTCCATCTGCCCTGCGTGGCAATGTCCCACCTTTCTTGCCACTTTCTCAATGTGACTATTCGCATTCGAGCAACCAGAGCCTGGAATCAGTCATCCGAGGGCTTGAGAGTCGTTCCAAAATGATCAACCTCCAGACCATTCTTCAGGGAACGGGGGGCCAAAAATTCCATTACTTCAAGATCAGCCGGGAGAACGCCAGCCAAAACTGGAAGTGCCATATTGGAGACGGTCCGATAGGCTCCCGTCATAGCCAGCAGGGGGATCTGCTGGCCTCGGATAAGCACCGTGGCGATAGAGATAATTCTGATTCTGTGCGCCATGCGATTCTGGCTATATTGTATTTTATACCATCTATATTGTATAAAATTTGTAGGTCATCCAGCCGTCAAAGTTTTTATTTCTCACGGAGGTTTATTGGGAGTTCAAGAAGCTATCAACTGCGGCATACCAATTTTGGGCACGTCAATATTTGCCGACCAGGGAATGAACTTGGCGCAACTCCAAGAAAGGGGAGCAGGAATTCTGCTGCCATTTTACGATATGAACAAGAGAACACTATCAGAAGCATTGAACATGTTGTTAAATGATGAGAGGTAATGAATATTTAGATCCGTAACACAATGGGTGTAATTTACTACTACAATGGCTATACAGCATCTTACCTTTCAGGAAAAACACTCTTTGAATTCACATTTTTAGTAAAGTAATGTTATCTTACGCATAATAAACAATATAAAGTAATTTAATCAAATATACTGTGATGATTGATTGACTTGATTTTTTAAGATGTTTTGTGAATCCCATAAGGATATAAATACATTTTTACAATAGCGAAATGCTTAACATTGCAAAATTACCTTGCGTTATTAATTTAACAAAATTATTAACAGTTGCACTTAGGATAGCACTTAAAAGAGCGCAGGAAAGTCTAAATTAAAATTTCTGTTCGTTTTGCTTATCAAACTAAAATATAAATCTCTTACATTAGCTTCTGTTTTTCTTCTTTTTTATTTTGTGTTTATTAATTGTAGATTTTGCATTTCTGTAGCATTGTGTGTGGTACCGATAAAAATTGCAAACTTTTACAACGGTTCCGGGAAAGAGTGGGTCCGTCCCTTCTAGTGCCCCTTTAACAAGTTGTACTTAGGAATAATTTTCTTATTTTGTGTCTACGGAACAAGAAACTATAACTCCTCCCTCTATAATCTATAAGAATTTGATATATACTTTGTACGTCTTCATTAGTATTGTCTGTCCATCTTCACCTCCATCAAGAGGCCATCGTGTGAGAACACTGCATGCCCTGCCCATTGATATGTAATCGTTTTCTGTATCCTCGGGAATATTCTAATATAAATATTAATTTAGTTATTAGCAATCCATTTTTTAAAAAGCCTATCTATTTGTAAAATAAATCAGATGTTATTATATTTCAGTTTCATTCAAAATGCCAGACACTATTCGAAGATATTTAGAGAGAGACCACAGCATCCATTGGACACTGCCATCTATTGGATAGAATACGTACTAAAATTTAATGGAGCAAGTCATCTCAGAAGTGCGGCACATAATCTCACTTGGTATCAACATTTGCTACTAGATGTAGCACTGTTTTTAATAATTTTAATACCGATAGTTATATTTTTAATATTTAAAATAATAAAAATATTTTATTTCCTAGGCAAAAATGTTGTGACCAAAGCAATAAGAAAACAATGTAACATTAAAAAAAAACAATAAATGAGAATGACTCATGATTTTATTTTACATTGATCAAAATAACAATGATGAATTGGAAGTTTTATTACCAAAAATAATGACCATAAATATACAAAATCAATATCTGAATAAAAATTAATACCCATATAAAAGGCATGCAGGTCAAAAATAAATAAACCATAAACAAACATTGTTTGGGACATATATTTATTCTTGAACGAAAATAGTGTACTGTGTCTTCCTCTCCCCTCGTCTCCTCACCCGGCACGCCGCCGCCAGCCGAACGGCGACTTTGAACCGGTACGGTAATTAATGAATCGAAGTATGGTATTAAATTGAGACGTCGCGTCTATTAAGTGCATTCTAAAGGACTAGGACCCTGAACGAAGATAGTGATAAATATAAGTTTACAGTCCACCTCGGAGGTGTCAGAAGAACTGGATTGTGGTGAGTGCAAACCTCCTTCCGAATATCTTGTTTCTTCCGGCATCTATGCTTTTACGCAACAAACATAATATTTAAGATACATCAAAATGATATTTGATTGAATATTAATGTGTATATTTGAATTAAAATAATACTATAATAATAATGCTACAAATAGATAATATTAATTTTGATTTATATTTGTGAAATTCCAAATATCCATAGATTAAATTAATTTATTCTACAAACCGCAAACACCCGATATATATTAAGAATGGGCAATATGCGCAAGTTTGTTTAAAATGTGCTGATGAATTCAACCGCTGATCTAGATTAATTAGAATAATTAATAATTAAAACTGAATTATTTGTGTTTTAGGTTTATCGTACGAAAAATAAAAAAAACAATATTAAGATCCAATTTATTTATTAAACTTTTATACCATTCCAAAACCTGCATTTAATTATCACATGGTTTTATTTAATCAAAATATTTGATATTACCATTAAATTAACTGGGTACTCCATAAAAACAAAGTCCTAAATTAGCTAAGACTATAAGACAGAAAATATTAAAAAGGGCTTATTTTTACAATCGACAGATCATAAAAAGTATTGCTGAAATCAAAAACTAATACCAAAAATTATACTTTATTGAAACAATAGCAGTCTTAAACGCTTGTTCTCCTTAGTAAAAACAATGTCTCTGGTAAACTTTAAATATATGAAAAAACTAATAAATGCTCGGTGGGATTTTATTCATTAAGTACTCAAACATTTTTGATTGTATAAATAGTCAAAATTTTATTTAACTGTATGCAAAGAAATGTGTATTAAAAAAGTAAATTCAAATTGAAAGATAAATATTTACGATTAATAATAAGAAGCACATTTTCTATAATACCATCATGATATTATGAATGGTGTATTTAAATCCTTACCAGTAAAAATAACATTAATTTTGAACCTCAGCACAATGCATAGTTTTAATTTACTAATTTATTAAAAACATTAAATAAAACCACTACAGCAATATTTATATAATCATGATTTAAAAAAACCTATTTGGATATGTAACTTTGACATACACTGTTGCACTAGTGCACACACACACACACACACACACATTTTACATAATTAAACGCAACGGTGAGACCAAAATTAAAGAGGTCCAGGGTATGTATGTACATAGATCAATTCAAAATAAAAAAAATTTACAGTCAATATTTTATGAAATATACACATTTCAATTCAAAATCATTTGTATATGAAAATTTGCTAATATCATGGGGATATAAATTTAGGTTTTTGTATTAAAATATCTGGATAACATTAATTACTCAGTTAAATCAAAACAATATATAAATTCAATCAAATAGATATTTTAAATACTAATTAAATGTATCAATTAATTTTATATACATATAAAATCAATTTTATCGAAAAAATATTGTTGTTGCTATCGGGATTCGAACCTGGATCGATGAACGATGAATTTGAAAAGTGTAACAGATAGATTCGAAAATTTGTCGTCAATGTACTATGTGCTGTAGCATAATCGGTCAATGCACGTTCCCCTAATTGGAAAGAGATCCAGGTTCGAATCCATGTAGCAACAATAAGATTTTTTGATAAAATTGATTGTATATGTTTCTAATTGATACATTTAATTTGTATTTAAAAAACCTATATTCTGAATATTTATAACTTCACAATAAGAATGTGTTCTCCTTAATAAAATAGATATTTCATAATTTGAGCACGTAAAATATATTCCTAATTATAGCCCATGTATTTTATATTTGTACTAACAATGAATTATAAGAACTTGTTTCAATTCTTCAACAATTTTTTCATTAAAAAAAAGAAGTTCAAATATTCCAATACAAAATGCAATAATGCCCAATTTACTAAATCACTAAATAATCACTTTTCAAAAATAAAATAATAATTGCTTCGCTGAAGACAATCAAGTTATGTGTTCAACGCACAATCTAAAGAAGTGACAACAGAATGAGATGCTCGTTTGGTGTAATTATAACACACTCGGGTGATTAAGCTGTCAGGGGGTACGAGATTCATCCCAGGAAACCACCAAGTTAGTCATATTATTGTAGCACATGCGTTTAACTTAGTTTTAAAATAGTAAAAAATACTAATGTGACATCCGTATAGAATTTTCTGGACTATTCTGCCGTGGGTCTCCGATTTTAATGTGCGATACTGCATCTTTGATGTGACATGTATTCTGTGTACATCTCTATTTAATATATTATTTTTGTATTAATGTCCCAGAAAATAACTGCGTACTTTTGGAGTGATATATATTTGGACCAGCCAAGCAAACGCCGTTGAAAGTTTGGTATGTCAGTAGATGTTTTCTTATTTTATTACAAAAATAAATTTTTGAAAATTATGCATTAAATAATGTCTGATGATTTAAAAAAAAACATGTGCAGAATCAAATGAAACAGTTAGAGAAGCACTTTTCAAGAATTATTGTTAATGAAATAAAGCAAACTGGGTGGTCTTTTCCAATAGTACAAATGTCACCTTAAATTTAAGATAATAGTGGCAGCTCAAAGCAAAACAATATTTCAATAAAGACAAAAAACAATACACAATATATGATTTGTTGTGAATTGTGAAATAAAAGAGTAGATATATGAAGATTAATTTCAGTGTTATTTTACCAGAATACAAAGATATAAAAATTAAAAAAATACATATTGAACTAAATGAGAAAAATAATTGGACGTTAAATTGGTCCAATAGGGTCAATGCCACTCTCCCCTAGCACCTTGAGTAGATTGGAGATCGCGTTTTACAGCTTATTATTTCTTGATAAAGCCCAGACTCATCACTCTTGTGTCAGTGATGGTGGCCACCCTGACAGCACTGGTGTCCGTGGGGCGCCACCGAGTGGGTTGAACGCGAAGGGCCCTGATTAGAAGGAGCTGGAGTCTGCACCGGACGATTCATCTTTGGATTGGGTTTGCTGAGGATCTCGTAAGGGACTTCCTCCTCATCGTCTGGATTAGTCTCGTCTATGGTGTATCTAGAAATGTGAATTTAAATTTTAATACACAAGTAAAGTAAAAATATAATAATTCATTAAAAATTTTAGCCATGCGGCTTAACCTTATATGAACAAGTGTTTGTTGATTGTTTTCTGTATTCATGACTGGCCAACCCTAAGTGACCAATGTCCCTTAAGAAATAATTAATAAGGATACCACACTTAAAGGGGGGCATCAACATACATGAAAAAAAGATAATACATTGTACCTATTTAACCTTTCACATACGGTGCTAAAATAATAACACGCGCTCTGGTGCTGTAAACTCAGTGTACATGAAGACATTTGCCATTTATAAGTGTGATAAATATTAATATTTTACATATATTACATTACATTATATCAATTATTGTGAAAAAGTGCTAATAATGAGAAAAACATTGACCATATGGAACGACAGCACAGAGACGCATAAGACACATTTAACTCGGCCAGCGTACGCTCTGCCACTAACTAAAGTGACGACCGGCATCTTGCACCCCGTGCACTACACCTTCCACACCTCTCCGCGCGTACACATAAATGTATATAATGACAAATTCAAGTCAGGCTCTTCGAGAAAACATGTTTTATTGTTGCGTATGGTAAATATTGTAATTATTTTATCCTATACATAAATATATTACGGAGGAATACCTAAAATGTGAACTCTGCATTTAGTATATTTATAGTGATATTCACATAGTAAGATGCAGTGTCAACTCAGTTTACATCACCGGAGAGGAAAGGTTAAAATGATTGTGTTTAGAATTTGGAATTTCACAGGTGTCTGGTATGAGTTCAAATCCAGTTCTCCGACTTAGATTAATGAAGGAATAAAAAATAAGGAAAAATTTCCTACCTCAAAGCCTTGAAGAAAGACACAGCTGATTTGTTATTGATTAGCACAGTGAGTATAACCTTGCGCATCTGGTTGGTGAAGGCAATCAGCTCCAGGGCGTGCAGTAAAAAACTACCCAGCCCTCGCCGGTGGGTCTTTGTTTCCAGCTGCAGTTCATAGCTGAAACAAAAAAAAAAGGAAAATTAAAAAATCTAAAATGTCTTACGGCAAATATCAATATAATACTTGTCTAAGGCAAGAAGCAGATAAAAATAATAAAACAACTTTATGTGTAGATACCTGACTAAATTATGAGTCGAAAATTTGAAACGGATATGTGCCCAATCTCAATCATGTCAGATATGTGCATTTAAAAAAAATCATAATTATGCGATTATTTCGATTAATTGAAATATTTTATTGATTCCAAATTATATATTAAATTCAAAAAATTAAAGGTCATCCAATTTCGAGCGGCTAGATGATTTAAGGCCTGAAGCAAAGATATAGAATAAAAATTGAACAATTTCGCAAATATTTATTTCGAAGTACGTAGACTAAACTGTAAAAATTTCAAACAATTATATTTTCCGTAATAGTGCAGAATTTGCACATATTCCTTGGACATTTTCGACTCGTAATTTAGTCAGGTATCCATCCATAAAATATTGTGAACAAGGCCTGTTACACCTGTATACATAAAGAGAGAGACAGAATATAAATTTACATGCGAAAGAGATATATATAATACATATACATTTAGACAAAACTTCAAGGGGCGTGGGGAGGGGAGGGGGAAGTACGATATTAATGGATATTAAATTGATTTAAAAAATAATACTTGTCAATCAAATTCAAACATACATAGGAACCTTCACTACATTCGGGGATACTCAAACAGTAACAACAAATAATACAGTTTTATATTATTACGTCTTGTGTAATGCAACTCTTTAATCATTTACCAGGTCAGTTGGATAGCCTCAGATAGCCTATCAATTATTATTGATATCTATGCGACACTGACATTTAAGAATAAAAAAACAGCATTTTACGTAAATGTATTTAATGCACAGAATACAAAGTACAATACAGATACAAATGACACACAAATTAATCGAAATAAACACCAGCGAAACCCAAAATATATAAGATAAGTCTTCAATTTGTTTAGTTTTTAACAGGGTATACTTTAGTGATGAGCTCAAAATCACGAACAGTGAGTCAATCACTGATATCTTGAGTCACACTCACTATCAGTGATTGAATATCTGGGAACATTGTTATTCGTGATTTTTTATTTATTGATTTATGATTCGGCGCCTATGCAATATTCATGAAAGAGTGACGTCACAATTCGTGATAAGCGCCATCTAGTAGATTTTGCCAAAAAGGTTTTACGCATTTGACCCGAAATGCTGAGAATTTTACCCGAAGAAAAAACTAATTTTTTAAGGATTTTTGTGACGATATTAAATAAGATATATATTAATTACACATGCTAGAATGTTTTTTACGTAAATTAAGTTTGGATAACATAAGTAAATACGCTCAAAATTGTGTTTTTTTTTTTTAAATTTATTTCGTGTATTGTGATAACGTGCGGCGCACGCGTATTAGTAATGAAACTGTGATCACAGTCACAGTTTCCAATCACTGATATTATCGAATATCAATCACAATCACGCCAGTGAGTCAAAGTAGCACTTTTTCCCATCACTAATACACTTAAAACTTACAATACATATAATTTAAAACATGTGTAATTTATGATGTTAATGTTGACTAATAATATAGAATATTGTACAAGTTGTAATAAAAATATATAGAATAATAAAAGTACAAAAATCAATAAATCCAAGCTTTTTTATATTTCAGTGACAAAATATGTTGGCAACATACTCGTCTAAGTCCGTAAATGTATAAATATTTTGCTTTTGTGACAAACACGGCAGAGTCCACCTCTTTCCAAAACAGAAACGGTAGTTTTGGAAAGAACGAATCAGAACGCCACAAATTCTTAAATTGAAAATGATAGCCGTAGTGTATTTTATACTCGCGAGAGACGCCGTCAAGTCAAGCCATTTACATCAAAATCGGCCGTGTCCAAATGTTATTGAAATAAAGCTGGCAGTGTCCAAATGTTATTGAAATAAAGCTGGCCGTGTCCAAATGTTATTGAAATAAAGCTGGCAGTGTCCAAATGTTATTGAAATAAAGCTGGCCGTGTCCAAATGTTATTGAAATAAAGCTGGCAGTGTCCAAATGTTATTGAAATAAAGCTGGCAGTGTCCAAATGTTATTGAAATAAAGCTGGCAGTGTCCAAATGTTATTGAAATAAAGCTGGCCGTGTCCAAATGTTATTGAAATAAAGCTGGCAGTGTCCAAATGTTATTGAAATAAAGCTGGCCGTGTCCAAATGTTATTGAAATAAAGCTGGCAGTGTCCAAATGTTATTGAAATAAAGCTGGCAGTGTCCAAATGTTATTGAAATAAAGCTGGCCGTGTCCAAATGTTATTGAAATAAAGCTGGCCGTGTCCAAATGTTATTGAAATAAAGCTGGCCGTGTCCAAATGTTATTGAAATAAAGCTGGCAGTGTCCAAATGTTATTGAAATAAAGCTGGCAGTGTCCAAATGTTATTGAAATAAAGCTGGCCGTGTCCAAATGTTATTGAAATAAAGCTGGCCGTGTCCAAATGTTATTGAAATAAAGCTGGCAGTGTCCAAATGTGGGAAACAAAAATGGAAGTATCCTTTACAAAAAAAGTATTTTTTAATTTTTTAATCACTTTTTAATATAAAACCGGTTCAAAATATTAATCTCAAAGCTTTTTTATTTGATAAACGTAATGTTTTGTATTAATTTAAAACGTTGTTTTTTCATGATTACCGACGATTGAAACACGTGTTTCTGCAGCTCTACCGGAATTACATAAACTAAGCAAGGTAAATCAGATACTGGAGAATTGTCCTGTTAGAAGCCTCAATAATCGGCGAGCACAAGACTGATAATTGAAAAGATGTATGAATGCGGATGAGGCGAGAACTGTGTGTCAGGGCAGAAAAGAGTATGGCGCGTATTATAAATTACACACGTTTTAAATTATATTTAATAATAATGCAACTACCATGTTAGACTGAACAACTTGATTTTGATATGTTGTGTGTTATTTGTATCGAAAGGGTGGATACCCACACCCCCCGCCCCAGCCAGCCACTTTCAATACCCTACCTATAAATGAATAGACTCATACGCAACACGTGTGATGTAATCATATTTACACGCGCGCCGAGCTTTCGTGAACGCGGCTGGTTCTACAGCGTGCGTTCGTTGTACACGTCGTACCGAGCGTCCGCAGAGAAAGGCGAACGGGTGATATCGCCCGACCGCCGCGGCGGAGAGAAGCGTCGCCGCCGACGGTACATTATCATTTCGTCCAATACGCAAAACTCTATTACCATTAAGATAATTGAACTGAAACACGCAGCGCGCAATCTGCAGAGTGAAACTGGAGAGCATTGGGTCACCGTTTCATGACACGACCTCTCATAAAATGCAGATAAACAATATCGCGTGTGTGTAAACTCAAGCGCTGATCGCAGTTCCCATTCTAAAATTCGTATAATGTATAGTGAGGCGGATGTCCCTATCAGCTCGGTCTGTCGCGGCGCGCGCGGACTTGGAGAACGTCCATTGTTTCATTTATCTATTTATTAATTACGTAACCAATAAGGGGTTATTCTTTTAACCTTTCAACTGCCGACTCTATTTGAAATGGAAAACACCACACATAGTGAGACTGATGCTTCGAGGGTCTCGACTTGTCTGTCGACAGCTGGGGCGTGTCGTTCATAGATGTCATACTGTCAGATTGAAGTTTGCAAGGTCCAAAAGTGCGTGTTAACGCGCTTATAGATTGGCGTGACATTCAAAGTTAAAATAATATAAATTATTTCGCGTGACCAAATAATTCGGTAACGAATTCGTCGCGAAAGAACGTCATGAAAATATAATTAGAATCGCGAATTCATTCATCTCGTCATAGAAAATTAAATTAAAAGTAATATTGACGAACAAAATAAATTAATTTAAATACAAAAGACTACGGTTAGAAGTTACTAAAAAGCGCGTATAGAAGTAAAAAGACAACAAACATATTCTTATGACCCGTCTCGGATGATTGGCAGGCACGCGACGTTCGATTTGACTGCGAGACTCGACACATGCGCACCGATGTCACCTGGAACCATAAATGCCGACAAATATTTTTTCTGAAAAGTTAGGCAAACAACAGTCGGGTGAAAAATGACCGAAATATCAACAGTCAATGGATTGACATTTGCTGATGTGAGGCGCGAGACAAGTGGCGATACTCGAATCTCTGATACACGGTGGATTATGAAAGGAGTGTTGCTCCAAAATATCTCACGGGAGTATATTGTCTCGAGATGAATTTGTGATATTGAAGATATTTTGACACGGGCCATTACGTTTCGAGATAAGATTCTTCCTTAAATCGAGCGTTCCTCCGTAGAGATTGTCGCTAAAAATCAAAGCTGTACCTACTTATTATATATATATATATATATGTAACGGATTTTGTTGATACGATAACTCCCGCAGTTCTAATCTGATTTCAATCAAACTTTTCTGAAAAGTTGATATGGTAGATATCTCAGCTAAGTTTTTTTACCTAGCCTGATCCGACATATTATTTAAAAATTGAGGCTGTGAAAAAATTCCTCAATGCCACGGTCCTAGAGAAAAATTAAAAACGTACTTTCCCACATGCACGAAATCCATTTGATTCTTTTTTATTTGATTTCAGTGCCGATGAATCGTCGTTTATTAGCAAAATAACTATCTTTCTAAGCTTGCGTCAATATAAACATTTTTTTTACATAATTAATACACCAGCAAATACAATATGTATTAAATATTATGTATATACAAGCCTGTTAACCGCTCTCTACCTCGCTAGGTGCATATAAAGTACCTGTTCTGAGATAGTTACCATTAGATTTAATTAATTATTTATTATCGTTTTTAATATTCCTGAAAACTGATATCGCACACCTAGATCAAAACTAAGACAACTCAAAAAGTAATTTTTCAATAGACAAAAAAATAAAAACATTTTTCTGCATTTATTGTTACTAATGTTATGAAACTAAATAACATTTTAGGTCATAAATGTATCCTAAAATGACACTATTTGAGAACTGGAGCTAAGTTAGTTACGTATATGACAGAGTATCCGAATACAATAACAACTTAATTCTTGTTTTTCAGAGTTGTCTTAGTTTTGATCTAGTGGTAAAAAAGTAAGGTAGGACTAATTTAAACAAATTAAATAGTAAAAAACATAAAAATCAAAAAGGAGACAAGTAGAGAAAAGCAACAAAGTAAAATATTTGATACAGACTAAAAAGATATGTAAGAAGTAAAAAACAAGAGTAATAAAGAACATTTAAGTAAGAGTATATTAAAGAAACGGGGTAAAAAGTAATAACAGGGTAAAATCAGGTCAGGTATTGTTTTAACAATGTCGTCTAACTTCTCAATGACGGGCTGGCTCGCCGAACCGGTCGCGAACCAGTTCGATAATGGGTGAGGTCATTAAGACTGCCCGCCCGCTCTGACTGTGCGCGAGCTGAGCGGGCAATAACAATTGTTATGATTTTACCGAACAAATGGTATGAAACATGTCCACATGGACATCCACTGACTGTCCGCAGTGTTGTGCAGCAGTTGATATAACCGACAAATTTAACATCGCCACTTCGCAACAGCCATCACAATCATAGCGTTAGAATGCTTGAGATATAACCGCAGATAAATAGCACGATACGCAAAAATATAAATTATGCACGAAACTAACATAATATTACATGTTACATTATATAGGGTGTTCAGCGGAAAAATTTCAAGATAAAATTATATTGTTCGACGCCCGTGATTTGCGGATTTGCCAGTCGCAATGAGTCACTGGTCGGGAGCGCACCGCGCGTTCGCGGTTGAGCAATATTTAAAGTGCGGTGATTCATTGGTTCGTGCGCGTCGCGCTTTTTGTACTCACTTTAATATTCGACAAGTAAGTGATGGACCGAGCACGCAACTTATCTGGTGTAGTGTTCAAAAGTTCAGACAAGAAGGGACGGAATGGTTAACCAGACTCATGCGGGACCATCAACGTCATGTGGCTCGAGATCAACGTGAAATTATACGCAATCCGCATAAATCGATAAGGAAGATTGCAACCTGTACTGGAATAAAAAAATCAACAGTGCACGTTATTTTGAAAAAGAAACTACAGTTTCACCCATAAAAACCCATGAAAATCGTGCAGTTTCTCAACGAAAATGACTATTTTTTACGTGAAACCTTAGCGAGAACGATGCTAGAACGTTTTGGAACAGCACGAACGCTTGGAAACATATTGTTCACAGACGAAGCACATTTTCACATCGATGGCTATGTTAATAAACAGAACATGAGATACTGGTGCCCCGACAACCCAAGGGAACGCCATCAAAAACGTTTGCATTGTCCAAAAACGACCAGAACACAATTTCAGCAAAACGGGGGTACTCCACACACAGCTAGAGTTTCAATGGCGAACCTGGGGGAATTTTTCCCAATAAATTAATCGGCAAGTACGGAGCACCCTGGGCACCTCGGTCACCGGACCGTAAGTCGATAATTGTATCTATTCACATATAAAGTTTCCATGTCCGAAGGAATATCTATGTTTTAATCAACTAAGACAGATTAAAAGTATTCGGAAACATCTTCCCTCTGAGGCAGCCTGTCTATTCATAACGTGGACATGAGCACGGATATTATACTCGTACAAGGAGTCCCTCCCGGTACGCTCTAAACAAAGTGACTCGAGTAAAGTCACGTCATACTCGCGAGCAGTTTTTCATCTCAAATGTTCAATGTTGAATTACATATTAATAATAATAAGGCAGAATTTTTTATTTAACAGTTCATTAAATATAAATATAACGTCTATCTTTTGTAGTAAAGACAACAATGTTAACAACCCATACAAGATTCCATTCACGACAAACTCCAGTAGACTGTACTTACATCTGTGCCTGCAATATTAACTCGACAAATTTGTCTCATCATAAAATTCCCATTTTTTACAATGTTGACACAAAACATACAATTTGCCATTCACCGGTATTATTTGTAATTTTTTATTATTTTAATATTAAAAAATATAATAGTAGGATATATATATATTTCTTTTAAGATTTATTTCTTCTCTGTGAGAGTAAGACTCGTGTATAGATAAGGAGAATATACGAGTTTCAGTTAGTTTGTGTACATATTTTTTTTACTTCAAATACAAATTTATAGTAGTCTAATTTTTCTAATTGTGATGGGGAGGTTGTTAAAAAATTTGATGTCTTGATAAATATAGTGATTTTGGGTTGCGCTATATTTTAGTTTTGAAATATCAATTTGGTCTCTAAATTTTATAGATCGGAATTCGCTTCTAAAATTAATTTTAATTTAATGAAGGCGATATCAGATTATAAATGATAGACGCAGTACACTGACAATATCGTTAAGACTACAGCGCGCAGCTCAGAGGGAACACTGACTGAGATTGCATTCAGGAAGAAAGCTAAATTTAATAAATCGGTGATGTACAGTGCGATGAAGATCTTCAATGAAATGCCAGATGATATAAGAAAGGGGGAGAAATTACATAGATTCAAAATGAAACTAAGCAAAATAAGTTGTAATAAAAAGTGTTCCATATTCGTAAGTATTATTTTATAAGTGAACACGTATACTTCCATAGTTGAATCAAAATTATTATTGTTAAATATAGTCACCTGTTTTGTTTTTGTTCCTACCCCTAAGCCCATTCCCAATTCAGTCTACACCTGGTCAGCTCGACTAATTCGTTTTTGTACGTGTGAAATTCGTCGAGATTGTGGCGTTCTTGCTGGATGATTCGTTGGATCCACTGGAATAACAGAATCGCCGATTCGAGCTGTTCAAGTTTCGGGATGAACTTCAGAATAAGCCAGGGAAGTCAAGCTGTCCTCCTTATCTCGTACGTCATCCTGGTCCGCTATCGAAGGAAACTTCATCCCTCATTTACAATTCTATATTCCATTCACCGACTACCCGTTCAGCCGTTTTCTTTTCCCATTCCGTCCCGTCCGATTCTATCATCACTCACCACATATCACATATATATATATATATATATATATATATATACTTATGTATGTACTATATTAAAAAAAAAAAACCTACTCAAACTCTGCGGAAATACATGGTACGGAATAACAATAGACAGAAAAGTGGGAGACACTTGAGGAAGCCTTCATCCAACAGTGTATACATAACGAAAACGTCTGATGATGATGAATCTTTTTACATAAATGATCGACTCGTAATCAATCCCGACGATGAGGGGAGTAATTGGAATTTGAGTCAGTTTAGTGAACTTGATCTTGACTTTAAATTAGTTCCAGATCCGGGTGGCACGTACGAAACAAGGATGCGATACCCGCGACAATTAATGAACTCATTACGACCAACTAGTCAAATTAAAAAAAAAAAAAAAAAAACACATCATATCTCATAAGTTCCGGCCCACCACGGCGCGAAGGAGATTTCTCCCGATCGATCAGGTATTTTATCAGCGCGCTTATCGCGAGTCAAATTACGCGGTCAAAAATCGTTTTGTCCCCCCGGAGACACCAGATTCCGAGAATTGTCGAGAGCCGCCGCAGCACGCGCGCTCCGTGTGACCGCATTACAGCCGTGACGACCAAATGTGCGTGCAGCGGTCACGAGAAGGTTTCCACGCCAACGGAACGTGATTACGATAGTACTCTCCATTTACAGGACTCGGACTCTTATTAATATGTAATTACACTACCATAATTGATCGGTGTAATGATTTTAATCTTTTCCGAGGCGAGAATAATTCTAATAATTTCGTAATCAATAATTAATGGCGGAAAATCAATAATTATTAAGATAAAAAGAGAGTAGCTAAATACCTGGCCCTTATGACAGTTGTATATCTTCGCTAATGAAACATTGGGGCTCACGTCGGATACGGACATAAAACATACAATATGAGCTAATTATAAAATTTTAAAAATCATTAATAGGAATTACAACATTTTAAAACATTATCGATTTATACAGTAGTACGTACCCCGCTAATGCAACGTATTAAGGACCAAACCGTGCCTGTAAAGCGCAAATCGCTAATATCACATATCATTCGTTACTGTGAACAATGCGGCGGTTAATATCCACCTCTCGAGTCCGGGGTTCGGTTCTCCGCCGGGGTGTTTTAAATTTGTATCTTATTAAGCTGAACTTACGAATATTTTTTCGAACCAGAAAAACACATTACACCACACACGTGTCCCATATAAGTGATGCGTATACGGAATATATTATGTCACAATAATATAATTAGAATTTTTCAAATTAAATTAACTTTACTTACAATAACTAGCAGAGTAGAATCATTAACGCATAGTGTACTTTGTATTTATTTCCATTATGAAAAAAAAAAAATACAGTTACAAAATCATATTTTCTGCGTTGAAAAATAGTTTCTATAAAAATCCTGATCGCATTTTTCCCAAAACATAAATAAAATCTCGATATAATTAAAATTATTCCACCTTTGTAAGTAACATTATTAGCTATCAAAACGAACAAAAATAACATCTATATGATGATGATGATGATGATGACGTAAGAATCGCGGATAGACAATAATAAATCAAAAAATGCAATTTTATCAGTATAACATTTTAGTAAAGATGGAATCGGATGAATGAGTTTCTCACTCAACCTAGAACACATTAAATTTTTTAGTTACGATGAATTATTCTCGCGCATATTGAAGTCCAGTAAGTCATAGATAAAAGATAGGAAAGCGCAATCATGAATGATATAATACGGCTTGAAAATAATGCCGCGTAATACATAAAATGGGTAGGTAATTTTTACCATTTAGGGCCGGTCGTGTGATCAGTAGTAACTTTTTACTAACGCCCGTAGTTAAAATCATTTGCGGGTTGTTGATATACCACATTTACTACTGTCAAAGCATAGGTGTGACAAATAATCATGAAATATGCTTTATTTTATGCATCACCTATGGATTTTTCGATATCTATCACTTCGGTGGTGAAATTTTTTCGTATTATGTGTAATAATGTATATTAAACAACGAGATCATCGTCGGACGAACTCTCATCTTTAAAATAGCGGGATTTTGATGTGTCGGATGACATTTGGAACAGTTGTAAAAAAAAGTCCGCCATATTTAACTATCGATTCTCGTTTTTACTATCGGATATCGCGGGTAAAATGACTACTACGGGATGTACTTTCGAGAAGTAAACATTTTTTTACTAACGATCAAATAACCCGTTTTCGCAACATTTTTTACTACAGTAAAAAGTTACTACTGATCACACAACCGGCCCATAGTGTATATATTGAAAACAGCCCTGTTCCCTCATTGACTGGGAATTTATCCTAATATAACAAAATACTGCCACTGAGACCTTTCATTTTAGATGTCACCCATAGCGTTGCAATTACTTGAGACAAAACGCCCATTCTCCTATATGTAAGAAAATTTGATATTATTGTTATGGTATAAGGAAATAAATGGGGAAAAGATGGTCTTACCTATCTCTAGGTTAATTTGTGATGCACTCGCAGAAGGTTCTAAGAATCATTGACACCGGATGTATACATTCATTCATCCTCTCCGACCAGTTAATGAGGGTAAAAAAGCTATTATTATAAATATTTAAACAAATACTACGCATTTACAAAAAAAAGTTACTGATTATCAAATTGTTTTTATGAATTGTAAGTGAGCGATGTATGTAGGTCACTGAAAATTATTAACCGTTTAAAACTAACACTGAGAGAAAGAAATAGAAATTGTCGCGTTCTTATCGTACGATAATAATTGGGTTATTATGTGTACGTATTACATGATATTAATTTTAATAAAAAGTGGAAATAATCAACTAAATATGTGAAGAAAAAAATGATGCATTACGAGAAAATATTAAATGGTTTCTCCCAGCGTGAAGGACTGTTATTTAAAAGAAAAACAATAATAAATGACGTAATTTAAGATAATTAGTATTATTTTATTTTTTTATTTCACTACAATTTAATCTTCTGTAGAATATGTCATTTGGACGTATCATTAAATTATTAGTGTGCAATAATTAATATGTATTATAATTATTATCATAACTGCATATTACATACAAATAAATATAAAGTTATACCTAATATGAAAATCCTTATTTCCCTATAAGTTGTATAAATAAGGAAAATATAACATTTGTATTATGGTTAACTATCAGGGTTTTCCTAATAATGATTACAATAATAAAGTATAATAAAGATAATAAATTAAACATTGGGATTAACGTCTACCGGTCAAGTTTGTAATTATTTGTACAAATTTAGTCGTTTCTGAAAAACCCAATATTTAAATAGGTAAATAAAAATGAATGCATAAATATTTAAATATCTACACCTCTGGTGTAGAATAACACATTATTTTTTAATCTGCTTAACCATACCAAATATTTATATTAGGAGAACACATTCTTATTGTGAAGTTGTAATTATTCAGAACATAGGTTTGTGATATTTTAAATATGAATTAAATATATTAATTAGAAAGATATACATATAAATATCACAGACCTATGTTTTGAATAATTACAACTTCACAATAATAATGTGTTCTCCTAATAATAATAATTTTGTATCAATGTGTCCAAAATTTAATAAAAATTCATTGATAATTCTGGCGTCTGCTATCAGATTACTCAAAGGTATTTGAGATTCCGTAAAAATAAGGTAGATGGCTCATTCAAATAATGGAACGATTAAATGTATTAATATCAAAAAGGTAACATATAGGTTCGAAAATTTCGTCGCTATAGCATAGTTGGATAATGCACCTTCCCCGGTTTGGAAAGAGATCCAGGTTCGAATCCCGGTGGCCCAACAACAATATTTTTCGATAAAATTGATTTTATATGTATATCTTTCTAATTAATATATTTAATTCATATTCAAATATTTCTGTTAATTTATTTCTATCAATTTTTCCACTTTTCTGATTCAATAACGGATACCAAAGATTTAGAATGTGTCTCTTGTATCTGATGGTAGATCACAGAATTAGCGCCTACGACACGGCACCAGATTGAAATCAAACTTACTTGTTACGCGAATTGCGGAATCGGAAGGAGTTTTTGTCATCGGCTAAGATTTATGACGATTATTATTAGATATTTAAGAGATTTATTTATATATCCAGTTTGTAATTAACGTTTTCAAATCTATATCTCATACTCTTTCAAGACGTTACTAAAAGTTAATATATGAAAAATATGTAATAAATATTAATGCATTGTATTATATTTACGTAAATGTTGCTAATATTTGAATAGAAGAGGGACAAGAATGAAATGGTTGATTTCACACATTCGAGACAGGTAGACGAAAAATACATATTTTTTATTTTAATTAGCTTCATTATAATATACGTGTCGCCGTTCGAATTAATCAATCATAAATGATACAACAGAAGATTATCCGAGGGGGAAAAAGTTATAAAAAATATTTGTGTAATCTTTTCAATCTCGTTGTTTAATGTATTAATCATATTAGAATCTACAAATATATATATATTTATTTTTTGACATGTTTGACATCAGTCAGACAGTGTGCAAGTACCTAATTATATCGATCAACTACATATTCTACATTCAAAATTATTGCGATACCCGTTTTCTGTTTTTGTTTAAATTTATTGTTTCATAATTACATGACATTGATGTCTTTTTACACATCAATGTCAAATATAACGCGATATTGAACTACGACAACATGACAGAATGACGTAAATAAAATTCTTAAGAAATTGGAAAACGTCGTTTTTAGTGATGAGAAAAAATGCTACTCTTGACTCGCACTGGTGTGATTGTGATTGATGTTCAATAGTATCAGTGATTGAAAACTGTGACTGTGATCACTATTTCATTAATAATACGCATGCACCGCACGATATCATAATACGTAATAAATAAAAAAAACATTATTTTGAGCGTATTTTCTTATATAATTCAAACGTCATTTAATTAATATATATCTAATTTAATTTAATATCATTACAAAGATGATGAAAACCCTTTAAAAAAATGTGAGTTTATTTTTCGGGTCAAATTCTCAGCATTTCGGGTCAAATGCGTAAAACGTTTTGGCAGAATCTACTAGATGTCGTTTATCAGGAATTATAACGTAATTTCTTCATGAATATTTTCGTTTTATATGTACATGCGCTAAATCACGGTTCCCAACCAAATATAAATACAATAAAAAAATTATTCACGATATTCCCAGATATTCAATCACTGATAGTGAGTGTGACTCAACAGTATCAGTGATTGACTCGCGGTTCGTGATTATGAGCTCATCACTACTCGTTTTCCGTTAGTACTGAAAATTTCCAAAATTTGAGGAAATGTATAATATCCATATTATAGGCAAAGTTCGCGTAAAAAGATATTTTATGCCCATTTTTCTACAAGAAATAGCGGAGCAACAAATGTCACGCCTAAACCGTGGTCACCCAAGATTTTAAATAAAATAAAATTAAATTTAAAAAAAACAATAAAATATATATATTTTTAGGATTAATAAAAACAATTTTACGACAATTGTTGTGTTCTGGATATACCACTTTGTTTTAAATAGTTGTTGAAACCCCAAGCGCGCAAATAAACACAATATATTAATTAAAATCGACTGTTTATACTAATACGATGCATTTAAAAATAAAAAACATATCTATTAACTCAATGCTTTGAACTAATGAGAAGAAACAGATTCTGTATTTGCTTCAATTATCCACAGCTATAAAGTTTTCTGGTGTACTGAAAACGAATTTAATCGTTTCTAAAAACCTCTTTATTTTCATAATTATTACAAACTACGCTTTAAATAATAGTAGTGTTAGTGTAGAGGTTATATAGGTTATAAAAAATATATATATTTCTTGAATCAGTACTGAAAGTATTCTATTAACCTTTATTTGTTATTTATGTACGAGGCGAATTTTTTAAGTACTGTTGCCTGATATTCCTGGTGTAGCGCTGCGGTTGCGATGTTGCGCATGCGCAATGGTCTCCTTCATCTGTTAACTCACCACATGCAACGTTAGAGACATTCACATAGTGTGGTCATCTTGTAATGAGTGGTTGAAAAATATTCAAGACAATAGATCAGCCCGCCGACCGTGAGATACGGTCCGTGATTCGTTTCTTGAATGCACGAAACATGAAACCAGCTGACATTCATCGCCAAGTATGTCCTGTTTCGTCCTGATTTGGTGCCAAGTGATTTCCATATTTTCCTTCATATGAAGCGGTTCCTTGGTGTTTTGGAAAATTCCGGTCGTTACGTACAAAGCATAGATGCCGGAAAAATTTCATGAATGAGTTTGGCACTCACCACAATCCGGATTCTGCTGGCATCTCCAAAGATGTGGACTGTATATTCTATCCACTATTTCCGACTGGTTCCGACACAGTATAGACGCGAAATCTCGATATTGTACAATATTGTAAACTGCACCGTACACGTATAATCATACTGGCTCAACGTTGCCATCGACTGGTCGGCGGCGAGGCCGTGAAGGGGGAAAAGGAAAGGACGGAAAACGAGTAGATAGGCGGGAAACTGCTGCAAGTGAGAGACTACAACAATAGTGATGGTAAACCGTTACGTGACTGTGATTGTGTCGATGATTGGTAACTGAGATTTAACGGTAAGATTTAACTGTCGGAGTGTACTAGTCATTGCTCGAAGAATTACATTAATCATTTACCAATTATCGTTACAATAAAACACAATCACAATAACAGTCAAAATAACGGTTTAAATAACGATTTTACCATCACTATACAACAATGCTTTGCACTTGCACTTTGTTATTGGATATGTGCATTTTACGAGGGAATTATAAATAGACAACCACAATGGAGCATTAATATCGATAGAAAGTAAAGGAAGTTAGAAATGTTAGACGAATGTTCATTAATACGGATATATTGGAAGACGACGATATTAGAAAATAATATAAAGCCGAACAAAGCGTAATAAGGTAATAAGAAAAAAGATTTGCTTAGATAAGTAACATGAACAAATAGAACAATTAAAAAAAATAAAGATTAAAAATATCAGGTCTCAAAAACCTACAATCATCTTGTGTAAAAAGATAGCAGAAGAAATGTGTCAGAACAGCCATTATCCTTTCTTTCTCTCTGCCCACCGCCGCGATCACGGACATTGTTTATATTTTGTCCAAACGTTAACTCCAGTCTAATCATACAATGTATGTATAAACATGGCGAATTCCGGCATAGTTCAATGACCTATTAATTTGAAATGATAACACCGATAATTGTGTGCGGTACTTAAAATGTTGCTTTATCAATCGAATAAAAGCGAATGTAAAGTTTATCGCTATCAATTACGTGCCGAATTCATTATTTATATCTATCAGCTACAAATGTTGCAGGTGTTGTGGTGTGGCGTAGAACTGTTCCAGATTACACACATTGAAAGATGATTTTGGCCGTGTAGCACTTGTATTATCCTGCTTCATGCGTTGTTCCGACTGAAACCATAACGTGCGTGTGCGTGTGCGCATGCACACTTTACTCCCTGCTCCCCCCGTACAGCAAGCAACACTGAATTGCCACTGTTGCAATACGTATATACATCGCATGATTTGGAATCATTTAATATAAAATAAATATGAATTAAATATATTAATTAGAAAAATATACATATAAAATCAATTTAATCGAAAAATATTATTGTTGCGCCACCGAGATTCGAACCTGGATCTCTTTCCTAACCGGGGAAGGTGCTTTATCCAACTAAGCTACAGCGACAATATTTTTAGCGACAATTTTCGACCCTATATGTTACCTTTTTGATATTAATATATTTAATCGTTCCATCATTTGACAGAGCCATCTACCTTATTTTTACAGAATCTCTAATACATTTGAGTAAACTGATAGCAGACGCCAGAATTATCAATTTATTTTTATTAAATTTTGGACACATTGACACAAAAAAAAAAACCATTTAATATAGGTATGTGTATAGGTAAAGTTAAACGAATCTTCGTTATCTCACCACCAAGCTGGCTAACTTGCCTCTAGGATCTGCCTTAGCGATCTTTAGTAACACGTGATGAAAATCATTACGTTCAGTGTTTGCCTTGCGAGATATTTAAACTAAAAAATAGAGATAAACATTAAGAAAAATAGAGATAAACATTAAGAAAAATAGAGATAAACATTAAGAAAAATAGAGATAAACATTAAGAAAAATAGAGATAAACATTAAGAAAAATAGAGATAAACACAATCAAAGTGATTCAACGAGAAACAAACTATTTTGTGGATCGAAAATTTCCTTCATCTGGAGCATTTGTTTTCTTTATCCGAAGATAATAAATATTTGGATAGATCTTCATTTACACAAAACGGTCCGACAGATTTGCCACATGCTAACTAAACGTGTACACATCGCCCGAGACTGGTTAGCGCGTTGGGTAGTATAGTCTGATCGCGGAGGAGAGTCAATATGTCACAGTTACGCTAATTGACCTTGAGACGACATTGACTAACTCAAACTAACTAACATGTCTGTCTTTGGTATAATTTTGGCGTATGTACGTCAAATATTTTGATCATTTGTTGCCAAAATTATCGCTAAACTAACGTACCTGAAATTTGTTGTCACGTTTGTAATTTGTTTAATTTTTTATTAAATAAAATAACAATCACTGTGTATGAAACAACGAAATTTATTATACGTCAACCGATTTCGCTTATATCAAGTTTCATCAGGACGTATTTAAAACTGATCATAAATATATATATATTGATACATACATAAAGAGGGAGACAGAATATAAAATTACATGTGAAAGAGAGAGACAATACATATACAGATAGACGGAACATTAAGGGATGGGAAAATACAGTGTTGATGGATTGGATGATTTTTGTTTAAATAAATATCACATTGTTATTATATTAGCAATGAAAGGAATAAAACAAGATGGTGCCGTACAATCAATTAAAAAATAAGAATAAAGTCACGAGTCATGAATTGGCATTTATTATTCATCATATTATTTCGATATTGGGTAAGTAGAAGACAAACGAAACTCTTCGTTGAGTTAAAGTGGGGTTAACTTTATCCAATGACATATATAAATAGATTAAAGTAACATTTCAAATTCAAACCCACTAACACGCGGGAGGACTTGCTCGATCAGCACGATCACATCTATACAAAGGACTCGTAGTATTCTTTTTTCATTTTAAAGTATGTATATACGTAAGTATTTAGACTAATAAACATATGAAATGTACATTAATCTTCGAATATCTTATATTATTAATGAAAACTACTTTTGGTCAAAGATTTATTCACCTTTCAAACTCCCAGAATATACAATCAAATTGGAAATAAAATTACAACTATAACTGACATTCAATTCAAGGTCTATTCTCAAAATTTCAATATTGAAATGATGGTGATTGTTACACCAACCCTCAAAAATTGACAGATAGTTTTGACAGATTATGGTACGTTTATCTCCCTCACTCTCTCTCCCTCTCTCTCATTCAAATATAACACTATTTTTGAGGGTTGGTGTAACAATCACCTTCATTTCAATATTGCAATTTTGAGAATAGGCCTGATTAAGGCTTTTAAATGGGATGTTTCAAATTGGTTGCTGAAATTAGGAAGAACAGATACTAAATAAACTGTTTTATATTATGAAATAATTCTAATAACTGCATTTTGTGTGTTTTGATCTAGCATATTTCCCTTTACCTTATGTGTGCTCTCATTCCTTTACATGCGCATTGGCATTTTTTCTCTTTTTTATATTTTCACGTATTCTATTTGATGGTGTTTTGCCTTCAATGAGCTATTTGGTTTGGTGAAATGTAATTTGCCCTAAAACAGGCTTGCCTAGTTGGGTAATGTATTTTAAAATGTGTGTAAAATATATGTAAATGTCTTTTTTTTGTAGCTATACAATGCTTATATATTATATGTGATTAAATAATTTTTAAAAATTAATAGAAACTGCACCATCAGAAATATTTTAACATATATAGGCACACCCAGATCAAAAGTAAGAATTTTGAGTTGTTATTGTATTCGGATACTCTTGTCATATACGCAACTAACTTAGCCCCAGTTCTCGAATAGACTTATTTTAGGATACATTTATTTCAAATATTATTTAGCTTCATAACATTAGTAACAAAAAATTTCTTTTTTTTAATTGTCTTAATTTTGATCTAGGTGTGCGATATATCGGGATTGTAAAAGTGACGAAACGATCAAACATAATTGTAGAAGATGCGTAATTGAGGAAAAATAGTGACAGTAACCTGGGTGAAAAAACTAAATATACCTATTATCACTCCCCCGGTGGCCCCATCAAAAGCAGCCGGCAACAGCCGTCTGCCCTCCGCTAGTAATAATATTGACTTTGTAGTTAGTTACAGTATTCAAGAGCATTCAAATTTTTGAAAAATATTCTTTTAAAATAGAGAGAAAAGGGGCAACAATGACACTTTTTTTATCGAAACTAGTCGTTATTTACTTTATTATATGAATTTGCCAACTTCAGAGTGAAAAATGCACCAAAAATTATTTAAAATATTATATATGTCCGATGTCAAATTTCAATTGCCGAAAATTTCATTACCACCACATTATTAAATTTAATAAGAAATAAATAAATAAAAATTTATTTGTCAACTATTCTGAAAAGATAGCTAGGACACACCACAGCTAATTCTATAAAATGTGTTAATCTCTCGCGTAAAATATATGGAGGGATCGTTTGCTCGCGGATTAGAATGACGCCTGTACACACGTACCTTTACAACCTCTCAGATCATTGAGAGATCATCGTGGACACGGGCTGTTACAATCAAGAATCCAGGCTGCCGAAATGAGAAATGAGTAGTAAAATAGCAACCTTATTGGAACGCCAGGATAAGAGAAACCTCTGGCACGGAGCCCCTACATCTACATTTAAAAATATCTCAATTAAGGTGGCTTGGACACGTCTTGCGAATGCCAGAGGAACACTACCAAGATGCATCTTCTCGGCAGGAAGGAAGGCGGCCCAAGGGTGTGGGAGGTGGGTCGCCCCAGACTGACCTGGGATAAACAGCAACAGACTACAAGACTGAAGACAGATAGATAGTACAGAAGCGGCCAAGACACGGGAAGATGGAAACATCTTACTGATACTTTGGAGTCCCGACCCTCCTAGGATAAGGAGACCGACAATGATGACGATGCAGTGAACATGAAAACATATCGCAGCCACATTTAAGTAATTTTTATTTTTAAATTAATCTTAAATATATTAATTAGAAAGATATACACATAAAATCAATTCTATCGAAAAATATTTTTACCATTTTGATATTAATACATTTAATCGTTCCATTATTTGGAAGAACAATATTATATAGGTTCGAAAATTTGTCGCTAAAAATATTGTCGCTGTAGCATAGTTAGATAATAGGTTAAGAAAGAGATCCCGGTGGCGCAACAACAATATGTTCCGATAGAATTGATTTTATATGTGTATCTTTCTAATTAATATATTTAATTAATATTTAATTAATATCACAGACCGTCTGTTCTGAATAATTACAACTTCACAATAATGTGTTCTCCTAATAAAATGAATCTAACTATGAAGATAGACAGATAGACTGATTTAACGGGAGATACAAGAATACGGGCGGTCTAATCAAACAAGTTGGTCACGTTTATATATAAATAATTATATTATTACAAATACAGAAAAGACAATGTTTAATATATTGTTTAATCGCCAACCTAAAGGCGGCTGAACAAACATATTAAATATTGATAGGTCATCGCAACGACAAACGACTACCGAGAATTGATGTTGATGGAATACCCCGCGCTCAGAAAATCATTTGTTCATTCAATCTAATGAACATAACATAATACTTATCAATTAATACTGTATACTACACTACAGGTGTTATCACTTGTATTCTCCGTTCCAAATTCGGGCCTACAAATTATTATTATATTAATACAAAAAATTATCAACTAAATCACCTCTGAACTAGAATCGATAATTAATTTAATAATGCCGCGTCTCTCGGAGATAGCTCACCAGCTACGACTTTCTGTCGTACGACAATTTTGTCGTAATGGCGAGGGCTGTGAAGATACAGTCATCAGTTGTGCGTGTTATATTCCGGCTTCCGGTTATCTACTTACTTTACGGCTTATCAAATTAGATACAATTTAATTTCATACCTACATATTTTTATTGAGTTCGTTTCTTTTTTTGAATAACATGTCAGGTCAACGAACCGCGTTTACATTTTAAGTCCACTTAAGATCCCAAGGGTTGGTGTTTATGTTAACCAAATAGTTCAATAAAACCCATAGTTTAGACTAGCCTAAACAATCTTCCCTTAAAACAAAGAATGTTTATATTAACCGAGAACAATCCATAATAATATTACACGTCCCCATCTATATCTACGACTTGCTGGATGTGGCGGCTTCGGTAATGTAATTTGAGGCTGTAAAGTGCTTTCTTAAACGGCCAGGTCTGTGAGACGCGTGCAGGGTAAAAACGAACGTGTTGTTAATATCTCTAGGATTACTTAAATGTTTTCTCTTTTATATATTCAATAACAGAACATAAATATATATTTAATTTGAAATGAGACATTACAAATACATTGTCTTAATTACGAGTAAGAAAAAACATGCATGACATTTGTCATATATTCTTATCTATACTATCTATGGTATATCATAGAATAAAGCACTATTAAAAAAATCCCTTAACCTTTATCATACCGTGATATAAAATACTCGTACGCAGCCATGCTGTCAACTCGTGTTACCGTAAGAAATTAGTTCTATTAGACTTTTAAATCTGAAAAATTGTTAATGCCATAAATATTGAGCATTAAATAGAAAAAAATATATAAGATTATAATTCGGAGCATTCATCAAGTCCTGTATGAGAGAGGTTGTATTGTACAATATAATATTTTAATTAGTGAGAGAGAGAGAGACATAATTATATTAGTTTTGTTTGTTATTATTTTCACTGTGTGATTTTTTGTCCAGCCATAAATGGTATTTTTGCCAACGTATTAATTTAACAACGGATTGAATTGAAGAATAATTATTTTTGTAGGATTCACCTTACATAATTGATTTTTCACTAATCATTTCTAAGCACAAATGGTTTACATCAAATTAACTAAAATAGCCATAGGTAGAGGATAACCGTGTTTTGGGTGTATTGACATAGAAAGTTTTTCTCAAATAAATTAATTAATTAACTGAAAAATGTACAAAGTGCAAGAAATATAATTTCCGCTCTGTCATATATTATAAGACACAACTGTCGTAAGACAGAAAATCGTGTGTATTTGGACATGTTTGGACAACAGATTTGGGGAGAAACGTCTTACAAATGAAAGTCCAAGGTTAATTATGTTACAATCAACCAAGTACTCGAGTTGCAGAAGCCTGATCATTTGAAACCAGAACAATTAACGTCTTTTGAATGTTAATGGTGTTATCAATTTATGTATATAATGGTTCATTTTGAGTGCCGGATCGATTTTCATTAGTAAATGTGATGTCAAGTGAACTGTCAACGGACTAAAAATTAAGTTACTTTTAAACTGGGTAAGTAAAAGTAAATCAAAAATTCTTACATGCTGAAAAATCAAATGTATACATTTATTCTTAATAGACATCATTTAATAGAATTTGTGCACCGCAAAAACATTTACTTAATTTTTTTTTTTTTCCAAAGTGACAATTTATAGGTATTCGCGCCGTGCGACGCGACGACATTCATTAAAATTAAACATTACTACATTATTTTACAATTTAACATCGTAAATCATATCAAACATAATTAAATTCTAGGCAATATTATTATTTATCTCTCGACCGTATTTTGAACTTGTATATTCTTCCACACGTTTATATAAATTATATTCTTTTAACAAAAAAAAACACATTATTTTAATTTTTTTATCCACACGTCCGAAAATATATGTCTCGGATTTATCTCACGATAAAACGTTGTGTCAATGACCTGAGTATTGGATTCATGCTGTGTGACCATAACAATCATTTGAATATCGAGCAAATTCCAAACCGTGAAAATTATCACCAGGCTTCTATCAATATTGTGCGAGTTGTACAGGTTGGGTTGAAAAAGGAAGACATCTGATTCTACATTATCGATCAAAAAAAAATATATACATTTTGTATTATTTTAAAAATTTATGGAATTACCGTAGGTATGTTCGTGAGTGGCCGCAAAATACTGGGAAGTATTTTGATAAACTATTATACAAAATATGATTTGAATTGGAATAAATTAAGACATTACGATAATTAAGTGTTAAGCTCATCTCATCCTCGTCATTGTCACACTTTTTAGTGCAGCCATTAAAAGAAATGTCAGAATGGCCTCGACACCCCCCCTTCCTCCCAAACCACACAACAACCACTAACAGGGCAGCAATAATATCCGGCTTTTACTAGGGCAATACATTTTTCTGCTAATTCTTAATAAATAATCTTCTACTAACGTTCGTTTGTATCTATGTAAATCAGAATGCACGCAACACGCAGTTCCATAAAATTCCGTTCCATTGTATTAGAGCCACTTGACATCGCTAATCGGCATTTGGCAGTGGAAACGTGATGCAGACAAACTTACATTTGTCTATTACTGGCGATGATGCAGTAAGCATCGAAAACGTTTTAATTTTTAATTAAAGTGTTTAAGTGTGAAGTAAACAAATGTGGTGTTTTATTTAAATAATTATGGACTTCCACAAAGTTAATCACGAAAATTTAGAAATATTACATTTTTTTGTTTTGGCGTGAGTTTGAGAACCAGTCACGCAGACCAATTTGTTGCTTGCAGTTTCCATTGTTAAAAAACTAAACTAACTAAAACAAAAAATATATACACAAGGTGTAACAAAACTAGTAACTAACAATATTTTATGGGTGGATACCTGACTAAATTACGAGCGGAAAATGTTCAAGGGATATGTGCAAATTTTGCACTGTTACGGAAAATATTATTGTTTGAAATTTTTACAAAATCTTGTTCAGCTTGATGTTTACGTACTTCGAAATAAATATTTGTAAAATTGTTCCATTATTAAACTATATCTTTGAATCTTAAATCACCTAATCATTTATATCTTTGAATCTTAAATCACCTAATCTTAAATCACCTAACAAAAAATAGTTAGCTGCTCAAAATTCGATGACTTTTAATTGTTTGTATTCGATATATAATTTTGAATTAATAAAATATTTCAATTAATCGAAATAATCGCATAATTCGAATTTATTTTTATGGTTTTATTTGACATGGTTGAGATTAGGCACATATCTTTGGAACATTTTCGGCTCGTAATTTAAAATATTGCGGACTAGGTCTGTTAAACCACGTATATTGTAAAAGTAGTGACATATAACCCATGAGTACCTTTTCGTCTGCCTTAATTGGTTAAGCTTAGGTGTACTGCGATAAACCACTTCCCTTTGATAATAAATTATGTTTTCAGCGTTGAAGATAAGTTTTTACTAATTATTAAATACATAAAACGCATGTTGCGGCCGGTGGAGCTGGTCATAATATAAACGTTTCATCAATTCTGAAAATACTGACCATGGCCGCGCAGCGACCACCATTGCCGCCCGCAAGGCCTAATAAAGCGATGTAAGCTTGTTTTCTACTAGTTTCTAATAAATGCACAAACACGTTTTTTTTACCCACTGGGTAATTTTAAATGTTGTATTTCTATAAATATTACAGAAAATCAATAAATTCCAATAAGGAAATGCTAATGCTAATGTTATGACGCGCTTACACAAATGGATATATCAATAGAATCCTATACAAATACAACCGATAAAGTATAATGAAATGATTTTCTTATAAAATCTGTAAAAGTTTAAAGGAGTGTGTGGGAGCAGGCACACGCCATGATCCGAAATGTGTATAGAACTTTGGCAAAACATATTTCAAAGAGAATAATGTACAATTATAAATATTCTATTAGTATAATATTATTGTGTTTAGCACTTTTTTTTAAAAACCTGTTGCTTTCTGAATACTTCTGATGCACCACGAATGTATACCCGTCTTCCAAAGAAAACGATACAACTCAAATAAAATATTTTTTTTTTTATTAGAAGATACATTTTAAAAATAATCAGTAAGATATACATATTTCTTTTAACATTTATTTCTTCGTGTATAGGGGAGTATATACGAGAGTGTATAATTTATGTGTCTGTTAGTTGTGTACATATTTTGACTTCAGATACAAATTTATAGAAGTCTGTAATTTTTCTAATTGTGATGGGGAGATTGTTAAAAAAAATTGATAAATATAATGGTTTTGGATTAAAATTATAATATTCTATACTAACGATTTCACTTTCACTATTTATTCCCTATTTTCACGAATTCGCCAAATCTTCCACTTCTGTTAAGTAGTTGTCATTCCAAAAATGTTCAAAAAATTAAATAAAAGTCACAGCAAATTTTTAAAGGATTTCATTCAATGTTATTGTGTCTTAGATTAATTTTATTTTATTATCGATAATTAAACGGCTTGTTTAGAAAAATTACAAAAACGATATTTATAAATTTTCATAAATTGTCGTGGGTCGTCAACGTGGAGTCAATAAACAAAAAACTCGAAATTTTAAATGACCAACCTACGGGACGGACAAATCGACTCCATCGATCAGTTCATCTTTATTTACCGTATTTGAGGACGTACGTTGAGGGTAGTTTTAATTATTTCTGATAAGTTTTGCCTTTACAAACCTATTGACAAAAAATTCGTTTTTGAGTAAAATGTGTTTGCAAATTTTACAGGTACTGTTATTTTTATGCAAGTAGCAATTAAATATTTCATTTATACATAACACTGTTGTCATTTAAACACTAGCTGTTTGTTTCATAAATACTATGCAAGGATGAAACAAACAGCTCGCAAAACGGCAACGTGATATTTTAAATCGATAATATTAAACAAAACCAGAAAATGCATCTGACATAATAATTTCATTTTTAGAACATTGATTTAAGCGACCATCTAAATTTGTCTTATATGAATTGGGTACGTCGATAAATTATTTAATTTTCAATGGATTAATTCAAATGACAACACACATTTTTATTTCATTCCATAATATTAATATGAAAAAACGTGGAAAAGACTAGATACGAGTTATTTTTAACAAATGCGAAAAAATCAACAATTTTATTGTCGTCTCTTTCAATTCAAGCCTTCCTTTCTCGCATGATTTACGTAACAAATAATGCCATTAATTATTTCTCTGATACTTATAACAATTGAAGTATTAGGCTCATCTTGAAAGCGTATGTATTCGCGTATAATTTCTCGAATTTCAAACTGGAAAAATTTAAACACACCCTTATTACTTTTCAGTCTAATTAAAATTTAGTTTTCTGTTTATTTTTAACTATCTAATCTATCCTCAATTTTGAAAAAAAAAATAGTTTTCCTCTCACCCGAAAACTTTACAATATGTAGGAAGTTTTTTGTATAATTAAACCTGAGCATATCCAAAGATTTTGACAGCATTCTTTCGACATTACTTTGTATAATACAATATAATGTCCATATATATTAAAACACATTTTCGTTTAAAAATTATTTTTATATATTCTTTTTATCCATAGCTACAATTCATTGATATTTATTTACCTTCAGTACTTCCATTAAAATCCAAAACGCTCACATCAGTGAAAATACAGCTCTTGTTCAAAGATATTTATTTCCCTACGTACATAACACCTCTACAAACATAGGTGTATATATATATGCGTATGACATGTTCTGCCGACCTAATTTTGCACGAAGCCATTCTTAAAACACCACCCCGAACAATATTACCCTCGGGGCAGAATTCAATCTCGCGCCTAACCCACCGTCTAGTCCAGTTCAATTTCGTGTCTCGAATTTCCCACCCTTCTAGTATTGTCCGAAGACCGATACAAAATACATTAATCGATTCAAATGAATTGAATATATAAATACGCACTAACGGCTACGGCCATTGAATTGTCGCGCAATTTTTGATATTTAGGGAATTTAAACGTACAACAAATCAAATATAATAATAGTATATTAAGTCAAATATATTATGGTGATTTCATTTATAGTATTCATTCATTCCTCATGATTTGGCACTATGGACCATCCAGGTCCGAGGCCGACTGCACAAAGATTCTCCAGGTATTCTGTGTTCAGGCAAGCAAATTTCCATTTTTGGACGTCAAAGGTAATCATTATTAAAAACTACCTTTATTCAATCTAGAATTATAATAATAAAAATCGTGGAACAGTGTTAGTGTAAATTATATCTAAAAATTGCAATAAAAGTTGAGATTGAATCAGAATACATTAAAAAACTATGTACATACTATCATTTATCCAACCGAAAATTCCTTAATTGACCCGTGAATATCAGCGCGAATGAACTTGGGTTTAGCCTGATGCAATATTTTTCACAGTTACATCATCAAAATAAAAAAGAAAAGTGACGTGCTACTCGAGTTTTCTTTTATTTTATGTGATATATATTTTTTTATATTTGTATTTTATAATTTGGTTCGTCATAATTAAGAATTATACCCTTGCTATTGAGTATTACAATAAATTACATTGTTCACCAAGTTACGTGCAGGTAAGTACGTGATGTAGATTCTAGTGATGATAAACCGTTACGTGACTGTGATTATGCTACTGATTGGTAACTGAGATTCAACGATGATTGGTAACTAACATTTAACTGTTGGCGGTTTACTTTTTAGTGTACCAGTCATTGTTTGAAGAATTAGGTTAAACAATTATAAATCATCGTTACAATCAAACACATTCACGGTTTAAATAACGATTTTACCATCAATAGACTAGAATCCAATCACGTTTGCCGGTAGGCTGTAATAAAAGTTATTCAGCTTCGCCGATTGCTTTTACTAGGTAGTGTAACGGTCGCATCTTGGCCAATGTTGACCTTTGCTCAGCCACGGCCGGTTTTTATTTTATTTTTTAATATTGGAAATATAATTTATCACAAAAAAGTAATCTAACACAGTACAACCTAACTAAACCAATAACAGACATAAATACATTTATTCTTAAGAAAATTACAATATAAGTATAGTACTGATGACTTATTTATTATGATCCATAATTATTTAAGCGAAATAAGTACGCACGAATTAGCAGAAAAATACATAAGTGGAGGGTGTAAAACTAAACTCTTCATCAGCCGCAAAAAAACGCCGGTACCGATCCCCAAGCCGACCCTTGCGCGCCACTTCTCTCGCGGCCGCCCTCCCGACAAAATCTCTAGCAAACACTCTTCGGTGTAGACTTCCTTTTGCATATTTGTCTATCCGTAATTGTTGTCCGAGCATCAATAAACGTCTGTCAACTATAAGTAATATTTATTGTTCAACATGGACCGGTCACACACGCGCACAGACACCGCGATCATATTCATAACAACATGTAAGTGCTGGGTGTGTAATATATGGAGGGGGGGGGACATAACCTAATTCATAATATTAATCGCATCCAAATGTAACCCTAAACATATATATATATATATTGTATTAAAACCATAAACTTGAATTAATGAGCTATAATTTAAAGCGTAAAATTGAAAATATTCTTCAGTCTTGCCATTTTGACGGATATTTGTAGTTTATCTATACTTCGAGAAGGAAAAAAAACGACAACGTCAAAATACTTGTAGGTAATGAATATTTGGAACAAGTAGATGGGTTTGTATATTTCGGAAGTATGTTTGGTAGAAACAGAAAGACAGAGAAAGATATCGAAAGGAGAGTGACTGCAGGGAATAAAGTTAACAACGCTTTGAAGGGAATTATAGCTAATGGGAACTTGTCAACCGAGGCAAGACTAGCGTTTCGCAATAGAGTCCTGGCACCGACACTGATGTATGGCAGAAGAAGAACGAACGTAGACTGAGTGCAGTGGAAATGAGATCACTTAGGCGTATATGTGGCAAATCCGTTTATAACAGAGTAAAGAATGAATAAATAAGGAAAGAATGTAAAGCTGATGTTAGTATAGTGAGTAAGATTAAGAAAGGATCACTTAGGTGGTTTGGTCATATGGAACGGATGAATGAAGAGAGAATAGTAAGAAAGATGTATTACGCAAAGTGTTGATGCCACCAGAAATAGAGGACGTCCGCGGAAGACTTGGCACAACCAGGTAAACCAGATACTGGAAGATGGTCCTGTTAGAAGCCACAATAACCGGCGAGCTTGTATGAGAAGATATATAAATGTGTATGAGGCGAGAATTGTGTCAAGATAGAAGAGTGTGGCGCTCTATCCTTTCTATGGTTCAGGTATAATAATATCTATAATACTTGGCAACAAAAAATTAACTATTGATTTAATTTATTAAAAACGCTACTTGTTGTTTTTCCTTACTGGCAATAAAGGCAATGTACACTATCGTATAATGAGAGAGATTATATACACTGAGCACCGTTAGAATCCGGACAAGAAAAAACGTATTGTAAAAAGTTGTTTATTTAAGCCAATATACAAAGATACCAAAAAATGTTGTTATATCTCATTTAAAGGATCCTTGCTGGGAACTTTAATTCTATATAGCCACCCTGCGCCTCTATTGCCTTTCGCGATCCCCGCCCTAAAGCGCGAGCACCCTATTTTCAACTGATCGCGGTTCATGGCCGTAAACTCTGCCTCGATAGGGTGCCTAGACTTGTTGGTTTGTCTCTCGACTACGCCCCACACTTGTTGTCTAGAGGGCTTAGGTCGGGACTGTTAGAAGACCAAAAGTCCTTCGGCCAAAACATATCAACGTTGAGCTAATTTTGGCTCGTGTGAGCGGGTGCTCCATCTTGTTGATAGATATTCGGTCTCCCAGAGGCCAGTCTCCATCCACGACTTTACCACTGTCCTCAGAACCTCTAAATAAACCTCCATCGTGACCGTTTCGACCTTCTGGAAGAAGTGCGGCGGCATGACATCACCCTCACTTGAGACGATACCCAGGACGTGAATATCGGCCGGAAACTTGGTCTTGCCCACCACAGGGACGTCCTTGAGGTTGTGGGCGTCCCATACACTCATATACAGTCGATCTTGGGTACCTGAAGAATTTAATAATTTCGGTGGGAGTTTTTCCGGCACGAAGGCTTTCTATAATCGCCGCCCATCTATCGTACTCCATGCTTGGGTTGACAGGCTCGGCCATTTTGAGGTTATGAAAGTCTTACAGACATATTTAGCAAACTTTAGCGCCAACTAGCGCCTAACCCAGAATTCAAATATAACGGGAACTTCAAATAAAATTTTGTCTGAATTTTAACGGCGCACCTGTATATAATATATATACTGTTATAAGAATATATATGATATTATAAAAAAATAATACGTCTTATTTCTGTTTATTATTATTTAATTCAGTATGATGAAATTATTATTTATCATTACATATATTCAATTTGTTAACAACAAAAAAAAACACATTAATAATATTGATCGGAACACAGTGAATGTTTCACCCTTTCAATGAAATACACAGATATAATATTCACCTTGTAATTCAAATTCAACAAATGAATGAAACAGTAAACACTCGGAATATAAACAACACAATATCTGAACTAAACAGTGAGATACGGCTACTCCAGCATCCCCGAGGCGCGTGGTCGTGAAACCCTGAGATTCTCAACGTGCGACCTAGATCGCCTGGCTAATCAATATTATATAATTTACCAAACTCTTGTGGTAGTCTTCCATCCTACATTTGTGCTCAGAATAATTTTCTTTTCTAGACTGTCTTACTGGTGGCATCTCACTTCTGGGAAGGATCAGAACATTCATTAGTACCGAGTCTTGTCAAATAGTATACAACACTTGTCATTAGCAATATTTGAATATGTCCAAGAACACTATTAAACAAATAACAGATATCTCATAGAGCGAAGCTATTTTTTATAAATGGAAAAATATGAAAGTATGGATATCTTTCACCAATTCTCACCCATCAATGAAATTTTTTAAAGTTATATATATGTTAATATGTGGACTCACTTCGAGTACCACTACACTATCGTCATATATGGACTAAATTTGATAATTAATTACCCTGAAACAGCATATATATCACATGTAATTTTGAAATTATTTAAAGCAATATTCTTTATCTGTAAAATGTTTTTAACACATTATATTATCAATTAAATATAATTTAAAAAAATAGCTTCGTCTCTATGAGATATCTATTATTTGTTTAACTCTGTTATTATTCCTCGCATCAATTGCTGCAGCAGCATTTTGTCTTTGGCTACTGAAGAAGAAATGGAACAATTGATAGTGTTGCAAAATAATTGCTTTAAGAATAATACACAGAAAAAATAGATGTATTCGAATCAGTGCAATGCTGAAAGATCTGAATATGATGACCTTTAAGCAGAAAATATATTTCAATGTAATATTTTTTATAAAATCCTCACTAAGAAAATATCGGCAGAATTCATATGCAAAATGGATGCAAAATCAACATGAGCACGAACATCATACAAGAGGAAAAGATAAACTGAGACTGTCATTCGAGACGAAGGCTAAATCTCAGAAATCGATGATGTATATATAGTGTGATGAAGATTTTTAATGAAATGCCAGAAAACATAAGAAAGAAGGGAAAATACAAAGATTAAAAATTAAACTAAGCAAATATGTGAAAGATAAGTTGTAGTAAAAAGTAACGATTTTGATCTTGTTTAAATTAGGAGTATATATAAAAATACTATATTAAGAATAAATAATGCGGCCGAAAAATTAGAAATCAATTAAGATTACCATTCAATCCTGTCTCAGCAAGATCGAATTGTGCGCGTAAAGACGCTTACAGCTTGGCACGACATGCAAAGTTTGACGTGTAAACTCGGTCATGGTATTTGAGGGGTAGTCAGTTTAACGAAATCCTGACTAAATCCCAATTAAACAAAACAACCCGACAAATCAGAAATGTTAAACCTATTTGTAAGTGTTAATTAAGGTCAGACCTCGGTAGACCCCTATTCATTGTGGCAGTACTAATTTTTACATGAAGTTGATGTGGTGATAGTGGCTCATATAAATTGTGTTTTCCACACAAAAAAATAGGTTTTAGCAAAATCCTGGTCGTGGCCGTCCGGTGCCCACCATTGACCGCGAAATACCCATTGGCTAGTAAAATCAAATGACGAAGCCGACTACATAAAGTCTACCACTCACATCAGTCTTGAGAGGGGGCATCTTCATTGAACTTAGTCAGTTTTCATGATTATTAAGACAATTCAGTAAGTCGCGTCATCGAACTTTCTAGATATATTAATTATTATTTGCATAAACAAGCTCTGCAATCTGTCGATAATTACCGAGTGGCCTATTTAAACTATTGATAAGAGACGGTTATCTATATTAGTCGAAATTAAGATCGCGGTACGCCGTATTGAAAATGTGATTAAATTTTGAATATGTCGAATTGTATTTTTTTATAAAATAAAGATGCGCACACGGAATACGCGTGTCACATCAATATCCTCACTATTTTCAAACTAAGCTAAACGCTTGTGCTAAAAAATAGGACTCGCGTCACCGGCCACCTGGAACAAGGTTCGAACCCCCCCCCCCCCCGACCACCAGATCACTAGACGAGTATCTTAACCACTAGACAACAAGCGCGCATTCATAAATTATTATTTAATATGAAACCACAGTTAATATACGAATGTTATATATTATATATTATTCTCGGTTATGTTAAATACGGCGGGTGGATACAGAGAAGAAATGAACAGTAAAGTATATTAATTTAAAATTAAGAAGTACATTTAAAAAAATTCAATTATACGAAGGATACTAGGAAAAAAAATACTCCCAACTGTCCACAGTTTAGATGGTGCCGGCCGTGAATGCTGTGTCCGTTGGCTACGTCAGTTCAATTTGTTTTTTTATTCCTGTCTCGAGATAAAAATGATATATTACGCAACACACTAAAATCAATATCAATGTTTTTACAATTTAATAAAATGGATAAACCGAGCGGTGCAATTATTAAAACAATAAATGAATTACAACATAATACTAAATGAAGCGAGTTTTATATAAGTGACATCTGTCAGCGAGAAGGACGTGTTTTAGATTGCAAGCAAAATGATTTGTGATATTTTTTGAAATTTAACTACCAAAAACAATATTCCGATGTGAAATCAGAGAAATCCTCGCTAACAATAATATCTCATTAAGATGAGATTAGTATTATAGAAACAAATAACATAATTTCACGCACTGCAATTAGCGTAAGTTTTAAATTTTACTAATATCTAACTGCTCTGCAAGGGTAAAATAAAATAAAAAGGTCACTCGCAACAATGTCTAAAAAAAGAAAAAACAGTTATTATTAATATGTATTGCATTTAACGAAAAACAATACGAACTCAAATGAGATATAAAATGGTTCTAAAATAAAATAATATATTTAATTTCTAACCCAAATACAAATGGTTGTGGGCCCGTCTCACTAGTGGAAGACCTGTCCCACTAACAATCGAGCCCATGCCCTCTAAACAACCCGAGTCGACGAATGTGCGCCGCATTAAAATAGTAGGTATATGTATACGGAAATCATTAAAATAATATAATACACTGTAAACTCACCAGTTATCCTTCGCGATGAGACTTTGGAACAGAAATTTGTAAATAGATTAATATCGTCCGGATCGATCGCATCCAGATAGCGCGCCAAGTGTCAATCACATTATTGGAGTCCGTCTGAAAACGCACTCGCGATCTTGTCTTGCATACGAGATAAAAGTATACATCAAATATTATGTTTATAGTAAATTTCATATTAAATAAACAAACAAATATATGACGAGAAATTTAGAAACCACTTTCAATTGACATAACTTTAATGGTACAAGATAAATTAGAAATTATGTATTTAAATAACACATTATTTTCTTTTCCGAGGAATGTGCCATCGTACGATGGACTGATAAAAATTATAAATGACTTATTTTGCGATAAATCGTCTTAACGCACGGGATACGACACTCGTGGAATCGTCGTCGTGGCATATCTCCTCTACGCTGCGTAGCGCGACAGATTCGCTAAGCGGGCATAAAAGTAAATCAAGAAACATCATGGATAAAGGATTTTTTTTTTAAATATTTAATAATGCACGAAACGTGCTGACGTAACAGTTTCCATGCTAAAAATATTAAATCTCACTATCTTCAAGAATAAAAGTAGTACGTACCTACACACACACACACACTCTACACACAGTCTGCGCGCTTGTGTGCGACATGAACGAAATGTCGATTTTCAGTACAGCCTTAAAGAGTACTCTGATTACTCGTTCCGAGGATCAAAGTATAAATCTACGATTGGAACAATATTCTTAGTTCAATAAAAACCTTAAATTGACACTAAAACTGCGCACTCGAATCTCACAGAATTATTCCTTAAGATTCAGTTAGGATAGTAGACTCTAATATAAAAATAGACTCGGTACGGGAGACAATTGGCGTATGTTTGTTAATGTGGTATTCTAGCGGGAAAATGGAATGTTGGACATATGTTTAATACAAAAAAGGTAGATAAAAATTGTAATTCGGCCACTAAAGCTATATAGACCGACCAGGAAACTGGCAAAAAAAAAACAATCTCGGTTACATCTGATTCCACCAGATAAATATTTTATAAATTGAGTCAAAACACTGTTTTATTCCACCATATTTTTTTATTGTGTTGAACGTTAGAACATTTTCGGGAACATCTTCCCATTATCAATATTATAATTCAACTAAAATTAAAAACACTTTCGGACAGTGACATACGTTCCCGAAAATGTTCTCAACGTTTAACGCAAGAAAAATAATATAGTGAAATAAAACAGTATTTTAACTCAATTCACGAAATAATCGTGGAATTGCACAAAGTTTCACCGAAAACCTTTGAACAGTTTATAAATAAATGATATCGGTAACGGCAAAATGGGTGAAAGGAATCGTCCAAGACCTGATAGACGGACGTTCGCAGCTGGCGGGTGCCGATTCCGAATGAACCAGGATAACAATGATTAAAACGTCGGCTGGGTTACATCACAAAAGGCACCCGGAGACGCGCCAATGACACGAAACCGAATATTTCGCCGCCGTGTATCGATAAGATGTGTGATTGAAGCTTTCTGATGACAGTTTCGATCCGGCCATAGTGGTGAGCGGAGCCGCGGCAGCAGGAAAGGGTCCACTGGCAGCTACCTCCTCCGCTCCTCCGCGGGCCCGCCCGTCCCTGAACCAGCTCTGACCCTGGGCGGCTTCAGCGCCCGCTGTACTCCGGAGTCCAATTCGGAAACCCGCATTCGAGACCTGAAAACTCGCGCGGGTGATACTGGTCACACGTGCAATCTCCTAGTGACACGCGAACTGACAAAATAAACATTGCTTGGAAATAATTAATAAATTCAAACTGAGAAGAATTAACATCAGTGGCAATAAAGAAACAGAGCGTGATACAAATAACTCATTAGAATCAGTGCCAATTCGAGTGTCATTAATTAACAAAGTTTTCAATTAAACAGTGTATCCAATATGTTGTCGAGAACGATGTTCCTGTCGTTCCTGGGGCTGTTGACTCTGGCGAGCTCAGCCCGGGCGGCGCGCATCCTGGGCATATTCCCCACCAACACGCAGAGCCACTACGTCATGTACGGCAGCCTCATGAGGGAGATGGCCGCCAGGGGACACCACGTCACGGTGGTCAACCACTTCCCGTCGGTAAGTCGATGAGTTTAACTAAAATCATCCAGATGCGCTTCAAATAAAGCGGGTCCATTTACAGATGATACGTATTTTCTTATATGTATTTTCTCACGCCACTTATCGTGACCGAGCGATGAACATTTCAGGAACACGTGATGAAACTGTTCATTCGAAGATAAGAAAGTCCCAACAAGCGTCAAAACTGTAAAGGGATTTTTTAATTCTGATTCTTGACGCGAGTCAGCAAAAAATTACATTAAGCAGACAAAATAGACACTAGACGAAAATAATAGTGCAATTTACTTTGTATAATATAACGGAATGTTTTTTAATTTGACCATAGTGCGCGGGCTTCATGATTAAATTTTCTTTATAAAAAAGTTAAACGAAAAATAAATTTCTAAAAAAAATAATGGTAATTTTTCGACGACAAATAAATTTAAACAAATACGCATTAAAAATAATATTATATATGTCTCGAGCTTTTCGTAGAAAATATTAATTGTGAAAATGTCTCAAGCTTTTCGTAGAAAATATTAATTTTGAAAATGTCTCGAGCTTTTCGTAGAAAATATTAATTTTGAAAATGTCTCGAGCTTTTCGTAGAAAATACTAATTTTGAAAATATCTCAAGTTTTTCGTAGAAAATATTAATTGTGAAAATGTCTCGAGCTTTTCGTAGAAAATATTGATTTTGAAAATGTCTCGAGCTTTTCGTAGAAACTATTAATTTTGAAAATGTCTCGAGATTCAACTGACTTTTGAAATACCGGAAAGTTTCATTTTCATTAAGATGAAAAATTATTTTTCTTATAGTAAAATAAAACCTAATTTTCTAATTGAAAAAATTGCTACAATTAAAATAATCCGAATTAAATCCAGTGTGTGAACTAAAAATGGAAAAAAAAAGTTTTTCACTAATTGTCTTCACATCAACGGCTTCTGACACTAAAAGTGAGTGATTGAGCATAATATAAACCGGCAGCGTCTGGAAATAAAATCGTGTAATTAGTTTTCTTGCTACTGAAGTAGATTAAAATTCTTGCGTTATCTTATTTTAGTCTAATTAATCTTCCATTTATTGAAGACTGCTCTAAATTACTATCTTCAATTTATTATTGTCAATTCTGTTTTATCCGGTATTTTAGTGATTCTCGTATAACTTTTACGACTTTCATATGTCATCATCAATTCTTTTTTTATATTCAGGTTATTTTGGTGACTCTATAACGGTCTAAACTAAATATGTTATTTTGAGAAGACTTTGTCATATATATAATAAATACCCCAACGGCATTCTTCAAAACGAAATGTCAATACTTATTATTACTCAATTCTGTTTTATTTTCCGATCATTTTTGCGACTATAGTAATTCATCAGCAACAATTCGGGCCATTTCTATTATACCCTATCGGGTAGAGGTTTACCCAACCTGACAATAATAATCGTGTTATCTATCGATAATGATATGGTGGATTAGGAGTTTCACCCCTAACCGCCCGACGCCGCTGTCTTTCCTCGCGTCTAGTAGCCGTGACAGCCTTGCCATATCATATTTATTATATTTAAATGATATAATGCATGCTGTCATTTGCTTTAGTTTTAAAGGTCTATTTGAACCTCGCCTTACACATTAATCATGTTTATCTCGAGACCGTTATTCCATTATGTGTATTCCGTTTGTTTGTTTTCAACGTACGTTGTTCCCACAACCGCCATTATAAATGACGTCTGCAATAATGTTATCCGACAAATTCTTAACTCTCTCTGTTGGTTATAATTAATCATATTAAAGGCCCCACTAAACACGAGGGTAAAGAGAGTGGACGTCACATGAAATCCTAAAACACACGACAAATAAAACATTAATATAATATATAAATTTCTTGCGAACAAAGATTGTAATTATTGCCTGGATTGCCTAATTGAAAAAATATAAATGAATAATTGTATTGTTTGTAACTGAAGTAAAATCAGGTACACTTGACTGTGGTCAGCAACTTATTCTCGATTCTTTCTGGTGCATCTTCGCGACTTTGCGATTATTATTTTCATCTGCAAGGTTAGGTTTTGTTTCGCGCAAAAAGCTTTTTTAAAATATTTTATTTGTAAATACGTTTCCTATTATTTTTTTTTCAATATATTCTTTTACGGTTGATCTCACACGGCCACGTGATTATTGTTTTTATCTGTATGCTAGTTTTCTTAATACAGCTAATTTTAATTGTGACACCATTTTAACCATTTTTTGTAATAGTAATAATTTTTTTAACGTTAAAAAAAAAGGTTACGAATATTATAAAACGAAAAGCGGAAAAAGGGCTACAGTTTGAACAAAATAAAAAGGTTATGAGCATTACAAAATATATCCATACAATATACTCCAGAGGAGCCATATGCTTCTTCAATTATCATCACAAACGTCTCTGCTGAAGTGTTGCCCTGGAGAATAAGCAGCCAATTCTCTAGTATCACAATAATTACAGCTTATGGGGTGCCGTTAAAAAAGACTGACCGAAAAACTCACCTGGGCTGTAATCTTAATAATAATTGAGAAATGAGCTAAAAAATCAATAAAGATTCGGAATCTGGAATATTTGGCCGAGTGAAGCGAAACTTGGTGGGTTGCCACGGCAAATATCATGTAAAATATAAGTAATATGTAATTTTATTTAACATGATATGTATTATTTCGGCAAATATCATGTAAAAAGGTGTTAAAAATTATTTTCTTTTATAATATTGAATATAAAAATGACACCAAAAATATCAAAAAAAAATAGTTAAGTTGTCGTGAGTATACTCCAATATTGTCTAGTTTATGTTGATATTCTTCGACTTATCTTATAAAACTCTAATACTTTTCTGTTTGTCCCGCGTTACATTTCATTAGAGAAGTCAATTTCCTTTGAAAGGTGAATATGGGACCTTTTTATACTGAAGGCACATTTTTCAAAATAATAAACAAATATGTATATTTATTATCAGTCACCGCAATGATACGAATATTGTATCGAACTATATTTTTGACGTTTCAAGACGTTGATTATTAAAAAGTGTTTTGTGGGGTTTCATTTGTGGGGTTTATTAATTATTAATACGGAAGATGATCAAATTTGGAAAAAGCTACGCTTAAACGACATCTTTGCGACGGGTTTTAAAGACTTTTGAAATGTTTACCGATAAAACCTTTTTTATCCCGGATTTACGAAACGAATATAATATTTTAATAAAAACGAATGAATTTATAAAGATTTCTAATATGAGCATAGAAATCAATATGAAAGGACAAAATAAATTAATCAATTAAAAAGATGTACAGAAAAATTTATATTGAATATTAGTATTAGGTTACCACTGTGATACGAAAATCACAAAATTATATTCTAAAATTGCTTAAATTTCACAATAAAAATTTATTTTCATTAAAAAATATGATTATAGCAGGTTTATTACTCGAGGTAAACTTTTTTTGTACACAATTATTATTGATAATGGGAAGAAAACATTCAAATATAAATTAATAAAATGCAATTATAAAACGACATTTGATAATCTCGAAAAAAGAAAAACACTTTGTTTAAATCACTATTTATTGATAAATCAACATATTTCAAGACCAATGGTATATATGTAGCTAATACTAAAATAAAAAATACAAGCATAGCCAAAAAAAAAAAAAAAACTATAAATATAAGTGATAGGTAAAAACAAATTTAAAAGGTAAGCATTTGCGAAAAGAATTTGGTTGTGTATAATATTTAATTTGCTATTAACACATCTTCTTATTTCTACAATTCAAATATTAATAGTAAATTAAAGATTATAAATGACCAAATTCTTTTTTCGAATAGTTACATTTTAAATTAGTTTTCACAGTAGTTCCTAATTAGTTACATTTATGGTTTTGTTTTTTTTTTGTCTATACTTGTATTTTTAATTTTAGTATAAGTTTACATTGTTTTCTAAAGACGGGACGACCATTGGTCTTGAAACATGTTGATTTGAATAGTGGTTTAAACAATGTGTTTTTTCTTATTATTTATAAAAAAAACTTATTAGTCACAAATATGTGTACATATTATAATTTATTTATTGCATCCTTTCAGACACAATCAAGTACCATATATGTGTATAGCGAAGTTCACGGGACCAAAGAAAATGTTTCGTTATATTGAATGCAAGGAAGATGGTGAAAGTTTTTCGGGGACAAATTGAAGATACGTTATAGTGGGAATTTCGATATTTCGGTATTCGTTACAAAGATATTTAACTGTACATTAAATATACACTGCACCGAGGTGGTGAGTTAGAAACGAAGATACCGATTGTGGAAATTATAATAACGCCAAGGAAAAAATATACGTACGATCATTTTTATTGTGCACATTTTGATACCGTTGATTTCAAATTTTTTTTTTCAGTTCTGCGATATTTTAATTATTAATATTAATTTATGATAATTATGTTAATTGTGATTATTATTATCCGATCGAGATCATTTGGAGGGCGAATTAAAATAAATACAATTTTAAAATGTCCGATGGGACGACTCGACTGCTGCGTAGATATATGTCAGCCGAGATCGATTTCGTAATTTTGGTTTGGTTCTATGATTTCTCAATGTCAAAGAAAATATAAAGAGCGCACTCGGGCCATTATCAACAGTAGATTAGATAAGTGATATAAAAAGTAATAAGAAAATATTCATTATTTTCTATTCCGACAAATTATTATCTGTGCGCAATAAAAAGCAAACGTTATTTATTAACTTTTATTTAAATCACCCGGATCCGTCAATTTGCTAAACAATTATGGTTTGATAAAAATAACACAATTTCGAATGTAATATGAAAAAAAAAATTTAAAAAGATTTCACAATAATTTTCACATTAAATTCTGATTATTACAAAATAGGTGGTTAGGGGGCGAGCGGGGTGGCATACTTTTGAGTCCTAGAGTGCAACTGAATAAAATTTTAAATGGATGACATTTAAAGAAATACACATTTACATCAGAGATAGGGGTGGAATGGCTAGGGGGAGGATGCCTATGTTTTGCGTAGGGTCCTAAAGAATAACTATGCAAAATTAGAATGCGATAGGTCAAATGGTGTAGGAATTTATAGAGAGCAGATTGACAAACATTTAGTGTTATTTTTTGGACACAGAATTAAAAAATACAATTCAAGAAAAATAAAATAATAAATGTTAATTTGGACAGATATTTATTAGGTGGCCGGATTATCGCACAAATAAAAACTGAGCACATCAGATTTTTGAATTAAAAATTCACATTTTTCCAAATAAAATTATTTAAGGATTAGGCTACGTTATTTTTTGAGTTATTACGTTTAATAGTACATTATCTTATCTTTCCAGTGTAATCAAACGTTCTGAAGAAGACACTCGGAAAGTATATTTTTTCAAATATAGAAAAGAACTCAAAGAAGATGGAATAGACTAATTCTTAAATAATTTTATTTTTAAAAATGTGAATTTTTTAATTCAAAAATCTGATATGCGCATTCGTTCATGTTCGCAGTTTAATCTTCCCCAATTTTCGTATGCGCGGTTTACGTGTGCGCAGTTTACGTGTGCGCAGTTTTCGAGTGCGCAGTTTACGTGTTCGCAGTTTTCGTGTGCGCAATAATCCCCGAACCATTTATAACACGATTGTTTGGCGACGGAACATCGTTAGACCGCCAGACAGCGTGGCGCGGCGCCGACGCTCGGTGTCCGGTGTTATTTTTCCCTGAAATATGACGTCCACAAAACTGGCGATTTCTAAATTAATTATGCTCTCCGTACAGTTGAGGACGTCATTACGTCGCCGTAGACGTCACGATCCCACGAAATCCCAACAGCGCACAAGTACTGCAAACAAGACAGCATTATAATGCAGTTATAGTTGTCGTGAATGTCCGAAATGTATAATTATCCTAATTATGGATCACGTTTCGATCACGCTCGCGCACGTGATGCGTAAATAAACAATAATTAAATTCTCATTATAGTCGTAACGAAAACGATTTGTTCAACGTGTTCCGTTTGTAATTGTATTTATATTTTGACTTTGTTTAAACCATCGTGTTATTAATTCAGATTCTTAAAGTTTATAAATAGATAACAGAACGAAGTGTTTGTATAAAGATGATTATTACAAATTATTTACAATATGTAAAATCTTACCAGTTGACAAAAAGGCAACATATTAGTATAATGTTAGAAGATATGATAATTAATGTAAATATGAATAGTGACCCTCACCATAGGTACTCTACTAGATCGTCTGGTCGAACCGTGAGAGTACCGATCGCGAACCAGAGAGTGTGTTGTGCCGCGAATATTTAATAAAATCAGTAGACAAAATTAAATTTAAATACAATTTTAAATTATGCCTAACCACAAAGTAAACGCTACAAACATCAACAATATGTTCCATTTGTGTTTCCAGAAAAAGCCGATACAGAACTTCGTGGACATCAGTCTGCACGGCACCCTTCCAGCCCTGTCCAACAACATATCGATCGATGTACCGCTGTCCATGTCTCCCATCGGCAACCACCTCGACATGATCAGCGACTGTCTGGAGTCGTGCGAGATAGGTCTCAATCACCCGGAAGTCTTGGAGCTACTGAATTCGACGGCCAAATTCGATCTCTTCGTCACGGAGATCTTCGGCTCAGAGTGTTTCCTGGCCGTCGCGCACAAAATGGGCATCCCCTCCGTGGGGGTGGTGTCCAGCGTCAACCTCCCTTGGGTCAACGACATGGTGGCCAACCCGGACAACCCGGCCTACGTCCCCCTCTACTTCTACCCGCTGACGCAGTGGATGAACTTCTACGAGAGACTGTACAACACCGTGATGACCGTGGTGATCAAGGTGTCCTACGAGGTCCTCGCCAACTGGCCGGCGCAGAAGTTGGTGGAGGACGTGATGGGACCGCTGCCGAGCATCTCGAGCATGGCGAGGAACTTCAGCATGATCCTGCTCAACAGTCACTTCAGTATAAACCAGGTCAGGCCCTGGGTGCCGCAGATAGTGGAGGTGGGAGGACTTCACATAAGAAAACCGGGAAAACTGCCCAAGGTAAGAAGAAATTACCTTAATGGCCTTCATTTTATTTTTATCACACAGATTTTATTCCCTATCCGATTTTCTTTTTCCTTTCCTCTCACCATCCGTTTCCTCTGGAATATTTTCTTCTTTATAACTTTTATCTCTCGTCTGTTTATATTGTAATTTTCAACTTTTTCTCTCACTTTTTTTCTGCATTAGAGGAGAAAGTATATTATAATTCTAACAAATTATCTTTATATTTAATAAGTCCCTTTTAAATTGTCCTCGCTGTTTAAAGTATACTTTAATTTCAGAGATAACTACATAATTTCAGAGATAACTACAAAAAAAATGTATTAATGCATATATAATAATATATATATATATACATATATCGACCTCTTGTACGTAAAATAGTAACTAAAAATATGTAATTTTTATTAGTTGTAATATTTCGCATGTTTTTTTACTTGTGTACCTAATGTGTTCAATATAAAACACTTTTTTCCACTATTGATGACCATTACCCGTTTCAGCCTGTCGCGGCCATCTTCAGACTGGTGCATTTTTCTCTTAAGCTAGGATATTTATACTATTCGATACAGGGGCGTTTTTCACTCTATATAATTATGAAGTTGGTACTAATTTTACTCTAAATATTGGGATTTTCCCTTATATGTTATTAAGTCATTAAATAATAAATAGTGGGGAAAAAGTTAAAAAAAAAATGGAATTCCACCATGAATTAACAGTAACAAAATTAGAAAAAAATAATAAAATATAACTAAAAACGCGTTTCGCCTTGTAAGGGCATTATCGATCTCCACCTTACAAAGAGAAACGCGTCTCAAGTAAATTAAACTAGTAAAAACAAAAAACAAGTGTTTTATTTTCACATATATGAAAATATACTTATTTTTAGTTAAAATACTTTACGTAAGAGGGGTCGAATATAATACAATTTTGTAACAGAACTGACTAAATTACCGGTTTAAAATGTTCAAGGAATATGTACAGATTCTGTACCGTTGCGAAAAATATTATTGTATGATGTTTTTGCAAAATCATATAAGTTTTAAGTCTACCTACTTTCATATAAATATTTACGGAATTGATCCATTATTATTTTATAGCTTCGCTTCAGGCCCTAAATCATCTAACAAAAAACAGTCCGACCCTTTGAAGTTCGACCAACCGATCAATAAAATATTTCAATTAATCGAAATAATCGCATAACAAATACGGCTTTTTTTATGCTTTTTATATCTCAGGCATGGTTGAAATTAAGAACGTGCATTTTAAATATGTAAGTGAAAGTGAAAGTGAAAGTGGTCCAAGTCATGTTTCTTACGTTTCGAGATGTTTAAAGGTTTGCGTTTGTGGTTGATTAAAAATTATTATTGTTTATTTAGTCTACTAAATTTATAATTTATTTCGACATATAAATGCTGCATATAACCGCTTAAAAGGAAATAAAAAATTTAAGGTTGAAATGTCTTACTCTAGTATCAAAATAAACACTAGCGGAATACCGTTGAACGTCGTAACAATACACTGGATGTAACGCTTCAAATTTTTCACAATTGTTACAATTTGCATCATATTATATTAGTTTAAAACAATGTGACGTGAAATAATTGATAAACTCTTTATTTTTCAATTTCTTACTAAGGACCACTTTCATAATAGCGGGCACATATTTATGGATCCATTTGTACATACCTAAGTAAATTATTAGGTACTCAAATTTGAGTACCTAATAATAATAAGAGATAAAAAATAAGTGAATTCATAATGTGATATAATAATGTTACATAAGATAATGATTACATTCAAATGTGAAGGGCATTTTCAGTTTTAAAAAAACATTCGACAAATAATAATAAATATAAGAGAGAAAACAATTTGTGATGACCCGTGAGTAATTGCTCTCTGATACTGAAATTCGAAAGAGTGGAGAGATAACTAATTTTATTAAAAAACATCTCAACGGAGTAGAAAAACAAGAAGATAAAAAAATGTGTCTTTTAATAAATACTGTCTTCATAAAATGATTATTATTTAACAATGCAATGTTTTTTATATTTGTAGGATATCCAGACATTCCTCGATGAATCCAAGGAAGGAGTAATATACTTCAGTTTTGGATCGATGCTCAAAATTGAGTCCATACCGTGGGAGAAACTGCAGCAGGTGATCAACGTACTGGGGAAACTTAAGCAGAGGGTTCTCTGGAAAGTGGATGAGGCGCATCTCCCCAAACTGCCACCAAACATCAAGACCGGATTGTGGATGCCGCAATTGGAAGTCTTATGTAATATATTTTTAATTTTTTGAAAATATAACTCCGTATCGAGAAACTACATCCCAGAAAACAAAAAGTGTACAGATCAAGATGCCTTTATTTTAAAAACCAGCGCCAATATCATTTCTTTAAAAAAATTATTTTCCTAAGCTTTGTCTGTTTTATATTTCATGTGCAGAATATGGGGTGACCCTTATGAAAATATTTGAGGAACTGATTCAACTAACCATCCTGATATTAGGCACTTCACGGATAAACCATTGCAAATAAACATATGTAAAAAGGAGGACAAAATAAATTTAATATAACAAAAAGCTTTTGATAAGTATATATATGATTTCTACTTTCAACAGGTCACCCTTCCACCAAAATATTCATCAGTCACGGTGGTCTGCTAGGTAGCCAGGAGGCCATTACGTGCGGAGTCCCAATACTAGGTGTGCCGCTGTTTGCGGACCAAGCCCTCAACCTGGCCGAACTGGAGAGGCGAGGAGTGGCAGAAGTGATCAAATACCACAATGTCAATCAAGATACTTTCACTGTAGCTCTAGATAAGCTCATCAATGATAAGAGGTAAAAATATTGCAATTTTTTACACTAAAAACACTCATTTTGCTTGCAAAATGAGAAAAGCTGAGATATCAATATTTCTGTTTTTAAATATACATTATTTAATACAATTATCAATGTAAAGAAGATATATTCCAAGACTATATCTTCTATACATTGTCAAGATTGTCATGATAATACTAATAATACCTAAGTACAAATCGGGGGAATAATTTTCAGTTGTGGAAGCGAAATAATATAATTTTGATTCACTTGCATATTTTTAAAACAAATAGATGTTTAGCTTAAGTTTAAGTTTACCTGACCCACATTGGGGATGACTGTGAAAGAGTGGAAATATATGGAGGGTATAAATATACTATACGCTGATTCAATAATAATAAATTCATTTTTTTAACTTTTTCTACTCCAAATTATTAAAAAGTGCCTAGCAACTGTATATTTTTTGTAGAATTCTTCAAACATAAAATAAACGTATCGGGACGGAAAATTTAAAAAAAATCTACGTACTTATATAAATATTATTAATTATAATTTGTGATATTTCTAAGTACTGTCAGACCTTACATGATGTATACAAAAAAATAAAAATATATAGCCTAGTACAAAAAATAAGAAAAAAAATCCTAAAATCATTAAAATAATTTTTTTTTTTAAAATTTGGTCAAATTAATAATCGCAAGGAATAAAGACACGTCAAACCTAACCTTGTAACGATGCGCAACTGACCAATTTCACCTGCTGTAGTGCTGACATAACAAAAATGTAATAACTAATGTTAGTAGTCTAAATAAATCTAGTAGACTATTATTTACGTAGACTTAGTAGTACCGTCAGAAAATTGACACCGCAGTAAGATATATGACTAGATAAAGTTGATGGTACTCTAAATTACCGTCAGGGTAGAAGGGTTAAATATACAAAACAACTACATACATCATTCCGGAGGTTTTCAAAACTATAATGGGTTCTTAAATTTTTTTTTCAGTTAAAAAAATGAATATTCCATAAAAAAAAATTAACAAAAAAGCACAAGATTCAAAAAAATAAACATATTTTTTTTTAAATAAATATAATTTTCAATTAGAAAATTTTCTAATATACACTGTACCCAACAAAGTCGTTCAAATTGCCTTTTAATATATGAAAAATATACCCACTGGCTCAACTTTTACTGGTGCAGCACGCGAAGCCGCTGCAATTAACAATTCATAAGTAATCAAAATAATTTTCAATTACCAATTGTCTTTTTTTGCAGTTACACAGAGAACATGCAAGAATTATCACAACTATTCACCGATAGACCGCAACATCCCATGGACACTGCCATCTATTGGTTAGAGTACGTAATTAAGTATAAAGGAGCTCGACACCTGCGGTCCGCGGCTCTGGACCTCACGTGGTATCAATACTTGCTGCTCGATGTAATATCATTTATACTAGTTTCAATAATAATCATAGCTTTAATATGCAAATTTCTTCTTAAGAAGGTCATGAATATAATCTCAGCTGATGATGAAAAAACGATTAACTTTTCTCATCAAAATGGAATTAATAATAATAATGTTGACCACAATGATAAACTTAAAACAAACGGCTATGCCGATACTAATGGATATACCAAAATGAATGGATATGCCAAAACTAATGGATATGCCAAAACTAATGGCTACGCCAAAACTAATGGATACACTAAAACAAATGGATATTATGATAAACCATACCAAAATGGAGGTTCTCAACTAATAACAAATAATAATCTAGGAAAAATATTTACCAAGATCGAACAGTTCTGTGAAACGGGACATCCTAAGTGGGAGTAGGCCGATTGCGCAACAGGAATCAAAATGTGTTCAATCCATGATTTTACTACGCAAAACATGACACCGGGTGTAGGTAAACTCGGTTACATTAGTACAATATTGTGCAGAAGAATATATTTAACGTCTCAGCGGCGTCGAGTATAGAAATAAGTATTTATGAAAAGAAGTATTTTATTGATTATTGAGGCAATCAATTTATTATTGCTTATAAGATGAAGCAATAGACTTTTTGTTACACAAGGCTTCCAGAACCACCATTCCATCAAATTAAAAACCCAAATGAAACATTTGAACCCAACAAATCCAGTATTAGCAAAAATCTTCAAGTAGACCAATTACATAATCTAATGTATTTGTGAATATTAGTAATCAATGGTAATATGACTCACCAGTAGAGAACTTCTTCACCATAATCCATGTCAAATCGGAAATGAGAGAAGCCGAGATTCTTCCCCGAGGGATCCGTAGCTATCAGGTACCAAGCTTCGTCTTCGGTCATCTCCAATCGCTTATTCTCCCCATTCCAACCCCAGGAGCACTGTTCATATCTGCGCAACAAGACCACTTTGTTAATTGTATAAGCTGTTAATGAGTTTACAATGTTTTCCGCAAATAATGCACAATTCATTCATTATACTTGTACTTAATAAGGTGCAAAATTGAAGAATTCAGAAGAAACCTAAAGATCTACATATTGTATCGATTGTAATATTAGCTGGCCCAGCAAGACGGGTGAAGTTGGCGGGGGCATTTTGTAGTCCTAAACATTTTCTGGAAGAATTGCAACACAACTTTGATAATTATTAACTATCCGTTGCCTAATTTTGTCCTCGGCCTAAGCAAACCCATGAAAAATGTGAATGACAAAATGGGAAAAAACAACCTAATAAAAAGTCGTACATATAAAGTATTGTATGTTGAATTTTAGCAATGTCTGTGTTGAACATTATCATTATAATTTACGGCACACCAGGACCGGGCCCTGTAATTTCACAATCTGTATGAATACATACATAGAATACTCAGTACATAACTTAATAAGCTCTTGTACCTTTATGTAAGTTATTGACTCAAAACCTAGTTAAGGACTATTTATGATTTTTTAAGATGTATTTTAAATATGAAAGTACATTGGATAAGAAATTTTGTAATAAAAAGTGATGATAAAAATGTTGTTTTTTAAACCATTATCAAAACCCCTAATGATCCTAACACAGTAAACTAACTAACTTACCATCATGCCGTTTCTCCAAGGGGGTAGGCAGAGAGGAAGAGCGCCGCACTCTTCTGTCCTGACACACAATTCTCGCCTCATTCATACATCTTCACATACAAGCTGGACGATTATTGAGGCTTCTAACAGGACCATCCTCCAGTACCTGGTTTACCTTGTCGTGCAAAGTTTTCCGCGGACGTCCTCTACTTCTGGTGACATCAACACTTGCATCATATATCTTTCTTACCATTCTCTCCTCATTCATCCGTTCCATATGATCAAACCACCTGAGTGATCCTTTCTTAATCTTACTCACTATACTAAGATCAGCTTTATATTCTTTCCTTATTTCTTCATTCTTTACTCTGTCATAAATGGATCTGCCACATATATGCCTAAGTGATCTCATTTCCACTGCATTCAGTCTACTTTTGTTCCTCTTCTGCCAGCTCCAGGCCTCACTTCCATACATCAGTGTCGGTACCAGGACTCCATTGTGAACTGCTAGTCTTGCCTCAGTTGACGAGTTCACATTAGCTATAATTCCTCCTCCTTTTGATATCTTTCTCTGTCTTTTCGTTTCTATCGAACATACTTCCCAAATACACAAACTCATCTACTTGTTCCAAACATTCATTACCTAGAAGTATTTCGCACAGTGTCTTGCTTTCCTCCTCGAATACCATCACTTTCAACTTGTTAACATTCATAATAAGGTCGCTTTCCTTGCATACATCGTACATGCTACTGTAATTCTTGTTCACTGTTCGCCATTAATACTGCATCATCGGTGTATAACAAACAGCATACAATCAAATGGCCCATTTTCATTCCTACATTAATATATTCCAGTTCTTTCACACAATTATCCATATACAAGTTGAACAGCCATAGAGACATTACACAACCCTGCTTGACACCTCTTTTCAGCCGCTCCTCTTTTCTTTCTTTCACACCAGCTTTGACTTTTTTCTTACAAACATTGTACAGATCTTTCTCTCAAGTATTCACCCCTATTTACTGTCAAAGGGTCTCAGATCTACGGGACAGATATTACGAATCTGTCTAGAGTCAACCACCACAAAATCAATCATCGACCTTTCATTTCCTCTCTCTCATGTGTACTTGATGGATTTCTTTGTGATCAAAAATGGTGTATGAAACAAAAAGGTTCCATTCTAGGCATACCTCAAGCAGACTATTTCCATTCCCAAACATGTTTTTGTCACTGTACACACCAATGGCTGACTCGAAACCATCTCTCAGAGTTCCCACCTATCCATTCAAATCGCCTGCAAAAATTATTCTGTTACACATTCATTATATCCTTTACATTTTTGTTCAAAATTCATCTTTCACTTCATCATTTTCTGAGTTTACGGGGGCATGACCTACGACTAAAAATACTCTTGTTATTTCAATTTTAAACCGGATCCACATTTATTTAAACACATTAATTTACATGTGAAATATGTATCTTTTTTAGAATATGTATTAAACATTTAAGTATGAAAAAATTAACTTTTTTCTATATTCCTGCATTCATGGCTAATTTCAATAGGTTCCTTCAAAAACGATAGATAGAGGTTTCAATGTAGTTCATTTTCCTGCAAGGCAAGATAAACATCAAAACAACTTGGGCACCCACTAGCCTGCCTCACGCCCTGAATCGTCTGATTTTTAAATAGATAAAACTATGGGTAATTTTTATTGTTCTTAATTATTCTTATACCTTAACATTTTCACTACAAATTCTAAAAATACTGCCATTTGTTGTGACCATAAACTAGTAAATGACTAGACATGATATGAAGTGTATATATAGGAGAGGGGTTTGGAACATTATTTGCGAAACGGGGGGCATTCTACATACATTTATCCAACGAAACATAAATCCGATAGATCATGACACATTTATGCAACAGAAAAAGAATTTCCTTTCGAAAATTAAATCTTTATGTAAACAAGACGTATTTTTTACATTAATTCATATTATATGGTCAGCGTTTAAATTTTCGTTCTGATTGAGTCATATTTTTTAAAAAAGTCGCGGAGCTCTTTGATTGTGGTCAGTGGCGCCCAAGTGATCACTGGGTAAAACCAAAATTAAAATTTTAGGATAAGGAATTTACGTTAATTCATATCTATTTATTTGGTAGTCTGCGGTTGAGAAAGAATTTAAAAGAATAAAAACAAATTTTAAAAATTAATGGCAGCGGACAGGTTAACACAAATAGCAAGACAAAATCCATGTCATCTCTTCAATTACTGTGAATTACCTGCCTTTTCAAATTTGGACATTAAATCCATTTATCAAGCAACATTTTAATACCTTAACTATATTTTTAATTACAGTATACCCTTGATTACATATGTACAAATTATTTACATATTATCGCAATTTGCAAGAACATGCTATTTTGTTCAGAATGCCATTGAGATACCAGAAATTCATTAAAGAAAAGAATTCACACCCTAACTGCATACATATTGCAAATGAAACAGAACTATTGTATTTCTTTGAAAAAGGACAGCTCTGAGGATTAGCCGAGTTCGAAGAGGTGCGTAAAAATATAGGCCAGGTAAAATATACACATTAAAAATACAACTTGAGTAAGAAAAAGTGTATTGGAGTACAGTAGATAAGGTTTTTCATACAATAGAATTTTAACTATACAAGAGGCTCTCTGGTACCACTGACAACCGGTACTCATGAAGGAAACAACCTGAAGGCCTCAAGAAAAACGTTGGTCAAGAAGTCGTGGGATGGTATCAGCGAGACCCTTCAAGGTCTGCAGAATCACCACCGCAACGAATAATAACGAATCTTATCCACTCTCTTGATAGGGGACAGCCATGTTATGAAGCCTATACCAATATGCAGACTAGCCTAAATCAGCTGAATGTGTATCTAATTGTTGAGGCAAACAAGGTTTATGACGAAGAGGATAGTGATTAATTATAATAACGTATAGTATCAATTTATTACACTTTGTAATGTAATTGTAATATTTTTTTATGAAATACATCTCTCTGTAATAAAACATTGAAACCGTATCTTTGTCATAGTTTATCTTATTATTTTTAACTCACAGAAACATGCTACATTACATTCACTCTCACTTAACCATTCATTAATATTCTATCATTTGAAAACAGAAGCCGGCTTCAAATAGTGGTCTGGCCTTGGACACGAAGTAAAATTTGAATTGAATTAATATTCGGGGAAATACTAGCGGTGAAAAAAACATCAGAAGAAAAGTAATATCCTAAATTATGTCCTATGTATTTGTTTTAAATAATAATTAACAATAAAAAAATTATAAAATGTATTTTTGGAAAGCTCAAGCTGAAATTTTCAAATGAACCATTGATCACGGCTCCAGAAATTGATACAGAAAATGTTGAAGCAACTGAAGAAAGAAGTGATTGCTCTTGATTCACAACTTGATTTAGATGTTGATGCTGAAGATGACATGGTGTTATTAGACTCCCATAACAAAGACCTCACACTGGATAATATTATAGAAATTCATAAGCAAAATGCTATTGAGAAAGATGAAGAGACTAAACAGGAATGTTAACCGAAGACTTATTAAACTGAGGAGCTAAGACCTGTCTGAAGGTTTTAAAAGAAGTTGATTCAAATAAAAGAGTTACAAAGAAATTTTACAGGAAAAAAAATCTTCCAGGCATCTTAAAATCGTCCTTTTACAATTATTACTGTATGTGTATTTTGTAATAAAATGTTATACTTCTACAATTAATGCATCTTTATTGTCAGAACGAAACTCAAACCGACTCTCAAGAACCAATTATGTCACCTTCGTATGGAATTGTTGGATCTTTTCTAGACTTTTGTCATTTTGTAGAATTTCGTACAATTGTCATTTCGACTTAGTTGTCAATTATAGAACCATCTGTGACATAACTTCAGGGTAATAATTTACTGTAGATATTTATTTTGGATTATCTGTGTTTTGCTTAGTATACCTCCCACCTATCAGAAACCAGTATAATAATCAAACATTTTCATTTGGATTAATTGTTAATTCAATTATCAGCTGCACTTTCAAAGATTGGGAAGGAATATTGCAAGAAACAGCTGTTCAGGAAATTATTAAATTAAAAAGAAACACATTGACAGCCATCACCGTTTGAGATTGTATCAGGCCTAGGCTTCTTTCACAACATTACACATGTATCTACTGCACATGTCTGCAGAACCATATTATCTATAATACTTTCCATCATAACTTGAGTTATGAACATTAATTTTCCGCGAAAATCGAAGTACGAGTTACTCCATAAACAAAATAAATTGACCAACACTTACGATTTTCTCATGTTTCTCTCAGTCAAGTCAATGACCCATTCTAATGTTTCACTATCAAGTTGACCAACTTTTTTACATGTCAATTCGGCGGTGAGACCATCGCGGTCAAACTTTCTGAATGCAGGAAACGGTTTCAGAGGATCTTCTAAGGCATTTGCCTTAGCTACTGCTGCCATAGACTGGGCAACCTTTTGCCGTTCCTCCTTTCGCGCCAATCGCTTTTCCTTCCCTTTATTAGTTGGAATCTTCCGCTAAAATAAATAACAACTCGTCGTAGTTACAAAGACTACATCTTTCATATTTAAGAAGTCTGCTTACAATAAATCCTATAAAAAGAGCGAAAATACGTGTAACACGGCGCTCCAAAAATAAACATAGTACTTACGCCCATTTTATCGATAGGGAAAAAACTTATTTATTATACTTGTGCGGCGTTCTTTTTATTTTCAATCTTTATGGCATCAAGAATCGACCAGAATTATGATTTTAATAAAACACCGTCAACCCAAACGGCGGCAATAAATTGGTTGTCAACTAAAATAATACCATAATTAAAAAAAAAAACTAGCGTAGGTACTAAAGTTTGTTGAGCACCTACTTTTATAGAAAGAGATGAGAAAGGATCATAGATAAGAAAAAAAAGGGATACCAAAACTTTCTTAAATGAATTTTTCCTCTAGAAATTTATTAGAACAGGAATATGTCGTGCTTCTTTCCTATGATTTTATAATGCTAAACAACTACTCTAACTAACTACGAATAACTCTAAATTACATGAAACAAAGATGTACACTAAATTTTTAGTTTCGGACATTTAGCTCTGGTATCTTTAAAAGGCATCAGGTAGGTGTTAATGGGTAAAATTAAATTAATACGTTATCTTACTAAATTTTTTAATAATCATTCTACATAATCCATGTTTTATTTACATTAGAGTACATTGTAATCATATAATTAAAATCTATAAAGCATAATCAATTATATTTATATTGGTCTAAATCTATAAAGCATTATTATTATTACCTTTTTAACTCATTAATGCGTTTGATAACAATTGCTTGAGGACAATATTGTTGGCTTTGCAATAGATATTAAATAAAACATAATGAAGATACAATACAAAATGTATGATGTAGAATTAAATTGTGAAGTTTCATAATCGCATAATAATATAAAATTTGGGCTTCAATCCAAATCCTTCTCTGAACTCTTTGTACAATTTCATCATAGAGAATTAAATGGAGTGGAACTTAACATAAATGGCACATACACAATATATTTATTACTCCATACCATACCATCATCGTTAAAAAAATATTCTAATGCGAAATATTACATACTCATTTTTTTTTAAAACTCACATTGTGATATTTCTCCAATTAAAAAATAAGAGTATAGGTGAGCTTTATCATCAATATCATGAAATGATATTATAGCAATTATTTTATTATTCATTTTACAAAAATTATTATTTTATTTACTTGAACCAGCAAGATTAAAAAAAAAATTATTTAAATTCTACAAATCAAATTAATTTTACATGAGAAATTTTATTGGAACTTAAAAATCATTCATCAGAGCATCCAGAACTATGTGTGATATACCACAATAGCGACTGCTACAATATTTATAGTAAGGCTCCCGGCACGGAAATGAAGGATTATTAACTTCTTTTAAAACTTCAAGTAAATTATGTTTCACAGTCCTCAATTCATCTGAAAGGTAATAACTGAAAATAAAATTAAAACCCAATTACATACTTATATCACTACATTATTTGTACATACTGACATTTTATTTTCCATACTATTTCATGTGTTGTTGAGAAACCAAAGTAATTTAAAATTGTATCTATATTTAACTTTGTCAAGACCGCTGAGAATTATTTATACATCAACCGGTTTTGATACTAACCTATCTTCTTCAGGACTGGCGTACAACTAAACTATTCCATAAAATTTAACAATATAATAACAATTTCTTCTCAAAATTTTCCAACCACCTTTTAGAGACAGGCAACAATTTTATAAAAAGAAACGGCGTTGAAATTTTACACGTTTATAATAAAGGTCTTAGATTAGTAACTTAGAAATTTTAGAAAGTCTAATATAATTAATTACCAATTAAACCTTAATAACAACCCGCTATTTAATATATTCCCATTTTATGTTAAGTTAAGTTTAAGTTAAGTTAGTATCGAAACCGGTTGACGTATAAATAATTCACAGTGGTCTAAACAAAGTTTAATATAGATTCAATTTTTAATTATGTCTAACCGCAAAGTGAACGTTACAAACATCAACAACAGAGAAATTTATTTTTAGGCATTGGAGTATAGGTGAAATAATTCAGCATTTGATTATTTAATTACTTAAATTATTCCGTCACTTAGTTGGGATTAAGTCGTTTGGTCTTATCAGTTAATGAGGTTAATCTACGTTCCACGAGACCAGCAAATGATTTCCATTTTTCATATAACCAAATTATAAAATTATTGATATCCTGTGTATATATCTATGTGTCTTCCAAAGAAAGCAACTTATTTTATACTGATAAACAGTAGGAATAACATGATTTTGATTTACAGATTTAATTAGTAACCAAATAATGATAAGAATTGTTCCATAAACATAAACATTTTTCAAATTATAATAAAGGAAACGGCACTTACCCACAATGAAAGCATAGTTTCATCCATAATTTATCACTGTATTGTTTCATGAGATGTAAAGATGTGAATACAGCCCCAGCAGCCATCATCGAAGGTAATGTTCGAACAAAACTGCTGTTGAGTAAAGCACAATCTAATAGGTAATGAGCGCACTGCGCTATGACCTACAATTAATCATGTTTTTAAAAGAAAATTAGATAATTCAATTTAGGTACGAATTTCATAATTATTATTTTAAGAATTAGGAGCTTTTTATTCAATCGATTGCATTTTCAATTATTATTAAATTTATCTACTGAAAAAATTTCAAAATAAAACTTACATTGGAATTTGAGAGCTCCAAATTCAAAACATAATAATGTATTAATGTACTTGAATCTATAGAATCAACATCGAATTTATTGGCCTGGAAAACTTTAAGTTCCATTTTTGAAAGTTCATCTGGTGTGTACGCACCTCCAGTCTGATTTACCATCCATGTTATCTAAAAATAAATATAATAATTTCATCTCAAACATTAAAATGGAGTTGTAAATTTTCAGGATCATTGGATAATATTGTCTCTTCTGGGCTATCATGGCAGAAAAGAAAACAATTTTAACATTTATTAAAAAAAAATTGCAACATCTTTGAAAATAAAAAAATCTTTTTACTGTTTCCGAGGTAAGTTTGTAGAACTCCATAATCACATATTTGAAAATAAAACACTTATTTTTTTATTCTACTTGTATAATTTACTTGAGACGCGCTTTGCCTTACAAGTGCATTATCAATCTAACAATTTAATTCAATAGCTTGTATTTATAACTATATTGGGGGACAGCTATACAATTTTATTTACGTGAGGTGAAAAGGGATAACATTTACATTATTCACAATGAATAACGTTGTCCCTTTTCACCTCATATAAATAAAATTGTATAGCTATAATACTATACAACAATAACTACAACTATACAACAATAGCACCCTCGCCAAACTAGCATTGATCTTTAACAGGTTTTTATACAAGGAATCAACAAATTTATCAACTATACATTTTTTTGCAGATTTTTCTATCCTTTAGGGTCATTTTCGATCATCCTTGAATATACACAACTGTACAAATAGGACTTTATGATTTTATTTTTTACAGATAATTGTGATTATCTTATCTTACGAAAACTTATCTTGTTGATACATACGTACTCCTGAAGTATTTGCTAGGCTATAATATCTAAATCAGTCTATTTAAATAAATACCTCTTTTTGATCTACAGTATGATATTTAAGGGATATCCAGAAGGACGCTAGAGCCACCAGCTGTAGTTCGTTTAAAGGTATATTAATAGAGTCTATTGTACGATCCATAATCCTTACTGCAGTATGTACTAATATATGTTCTGCTCTCATATATGTCTGAAAACATAACAAGAAAAATATTATTAGAAGACACTTCACGAACGGAAACATACTTAAAAGATATTTATATGTACATACCTGGCAACAGAACTTTGCTCTAAGAAAACTATATGCTTTGATGACTAATATGTATTCAAAAATAAAAATTAACTAACTACAAGACAGAAAAAAATATATCTGAAAAACGAATATTATATCTGTAGGCCGGTAAAAATTTGAATTAACAAAAGTACTCTTCTACATGCTATGAAACTGTAATTATTATTTAACAAAATAAAGATTTGTTTTGGTCAATATTAGAAGTAACTAGTATGGCCATTGGAATTTTCAAAAGACAAATGCGTATTCCTTCAATGTGTATGTAGTAATCGTCCATCATCATATTTAAAAAATTCTTTTACTTTTAAGATGCTGAGCTGTTACAACTGACACAAAAAATATTTACCACATTTTTTATTGTTTTATTGAATTTCTATTTTATTTTTCTATAGATACCTACCTGAAGTTTAATCAACCAATTTATTACAATTGATCTATTGAAGTCTGTTATGGTGAACTTCTTTAAAAATTCACTGGAAAGTTGATATCTCAATTCCTTTTGTAGGAGATGTTTTACAATGAATTTTAAATAGGTTGTTGAATAAAGTACTTGGTGAAATACAACATTTTCTTGGTTATCTAAATAAACAGCACCAGGTACTTTGTAAAAACCTGTGTCGTATTTACTTGTTTTTTGTTGTTTTTTATCAACATAATCAATAGGAGACAATATATTTCTATTAGCAGACAATGATTCTTGTGAGCCAGATGCAAAGATATGTTTTTTCTTGAATTTGGAAATTAATGTATTATAATATAAATTACTGTCTTTCAATGTTGTATTGCAAGATTCTGAATTTAAAAATGTTTTAATATTTTCATTATGTTTTGTTTTTGAAAGTATCACATTATTACGCCGAATCTTCTTAATATCTTTGAATTCCGGAAGCCCGTGAGTGTTTGCAGGTGTACATGTAAAATGATCACTTTTGGGAACCTTTAAAACCATGCACTCCAATTCCTTCTTTGAACTAATGTTTCTTAATTCTTTACTTGTGAGTTTTGAATTATCGTCCGATAAATTATCGTTTTCATCAAAAAACAAACTTTCATCAAAGTGACTGAAACTGTCGACAAAAGAATCATCTATTAACAGAATATCATAATTCCTTTCTGCTGTCACATGTTTGAAGTCTGGTTCTTCACATGTTTGTGTATTTTCAGGAATTTTATAAATATTCAATCTTTTAAGTGATAGTGGTAATGAATCCTTGGTAATGGTACAAAATTTTGGACAACTACTAACATGAGAAGTGACATTTTCAACAGAATAAGATTCTAGCAATTTAATATTTTCAGGGCTTTGGGAATGCTTTAAGTTCTCTTTAACAATCCATGATTTAAAATCTTCTTTGTCATTTTTCACGTGTTCATTTCTATATTCAGAATTTCTCTGAGATTTTTGTAAAGGTATATTAATATCTTGTAATGGAATTCTTTTAAGTATTTTATTTTCCATATTACTTTCTTGTTTATTATTTTTAATAATATCCTCATCTTTTCTACGAATTTTATTGTTCAATACTTTACCACTGGTGATATTTCCTTTTCTTGTTAAATTTGAACCTTTCTCTTTTATTAAAATATTTTCTTTATCAGAACTATTACATTTTATTTTTTTCATGTTTGATGGCACTTTTTATTTATTTGTTATATTTTTTGATTATATTTTCAATGTACAATATCATATGAATACAGATATCACAAAAAATCATTTATAAAGTTAGTATACCACTAAGAATATCAAAATATTTGAAAATAAATATTTCTCAATAAAAATATGTAACAATAATTTCATAGATAGTATTTTTGCAACAAACACATAATTACCTTAATGGTAAAAAAAAACTTTTATTATATTCAATGTGTGAAAAATTTGTGAATGAAATAAATTGCATTTTTAAATCTCAATGATTTTCTAATTGTGATAATTCTTGCAAAGTATAATTATCCTCCCTATATTTAAAAAAATAAGCCGTTCACAATTTTTTGAATTCATGTACAAAAATAATTTTTGTATGGTTCTACTTCTTCTCATGATTTAAAAATACCTTTTTCAATATATTTTTGACTAAATTTCAATGAAAATGATAAAAAATTGGTATACATATATTATTAAAACATCTTAACCTGGCAATTCGACATATTTATTCTAGCTCTAAGACACTCATCAAATGACCAAGTGGTCGGGCCAGTGGCGTAACTACACCAATGCAGCCAATGCTGTGCATTGGGCTCCCCGTCAGATAGGGGACCAAAAAGTCCGTGCCCTGTTATACTTTTGCGAGTATCGATACATTTCGCAGTGCTATACATGGACTTAAAATATTCAAAATCCATTAGAGCAAGAAAAATTATTTCTCACATGTATTACGAAAATACATGTTGTTTGGGCATATATTTATTTGATGTATAAATATTAATTGAACGAAAATAATGCACTGTGCCTTTTCCCCCCCCCTTCCCTTCCCCACCCAGCATCGCCGCCGATCAGTCGATTGGCGACCTTGAGCCAGTGCGCTTATACCAATCTCGAGACCTTTAACAAAATAATGAATTCAAATATACAGTCCACATCTTTGGAGATGCCAGCAGAATCCGGATTGTGGTGAATGCCAAATCCCTCCATATCCTGAATTCTCCCAGCATCTATGCATTATACGCAACATATGTATGTATTGATGAATACAGTTTTCTTCTTCGTTCTTCGCTCTTCTTCCTCCGCTGGGCAGGGGGGTTCTAAGGGACAGACCTTCCTCCTTTTTTCCCTCTTTTTTTGGTTATACACAGGTGTATTTTTCAGCCTGATATAAACAGGTGTATTTTTCATATGAGAGAGGCGGCCTCCAGCTTATGTTGCCTCTCTCTAGCGTGCAATCAAACCCACAGGTGACGCTGGTAACTGAGAAGCGATAAGTGAATAATATAAACTATTAACTTACTAACTTAATCCTAATTTAAATTTTATCTTATATTAATTTGTGTTGCTTCGTTGGAGTCTCTTTCCAGGGTCCGATCTTCGACCGGGCGAAGTGGCGCCGCTACCGACTGCGTCCAAACTGACTTGGCGACTGCTTTAGTCAATTTACTCCCTCACAGGCTAACTCACTTCTGTTCTGACTTCTAATGGCTGATCTCCAGACCTTCAGACTTGTTCAACTCTCTCACATGGGCGGTAAATGGATCAACTCTTAACTCCTGTGGCGGACTGCTTTCAAGTTCAGTGACGGACAGCCTTGTAAGGGAAATTCTTATAAATTTCTGGAGTGATGAGAATTATACTGCCTTGTAAAAATGGCATCCAGCTTTTTTAAAGCTGTGTGTATGGGAGTGGTGCTATGATCGCCATTCGATCCCACCCTCAGGATCAACAATCACTCCATTGGCCTCATTTAATCACATATCGTTTAGTTATAGGGGTTTTTATGTGGTGTGATCATTTATTACGTAACTTTACATACATTATATTCATCTTATTACATTATTATTTAATTGATACATGAATTTATTTATAATAATATTCGTACCTTTGAATTTTCTCTACATATTTACGTTTATTAAATTGTTTTATTTATAACTAAGTAAAACATACTTATTCTAAAATACCTCTTCTACAACGATAACCTGCCCATTTGTTACTATATAATATTAATGCTTGATCTTGCTTGCTTTGCATTTACAAGGCGCCGATATTGATGAACTGTTTTTAGCTTGGAGCTGGCAGAAAAGGAACGAACGCAGACTGAATGCGGAGGAAACGGGAAGAAGAATATATGACACAAGATTGACATGTTTAGTGTGACTCTCTATCATATTTGTCTACTCCTGCAGAGAAACATCGCTAGTTTAACAGAACGATTCTCGAAACGCGATTCTTTCTTTTTACTTTCGTGATGATCGTCTCAAGTGCCTCCACCAGAATTTAACAAAAGGGACGATCCTTTGTTTTGCATTCCACCCTTGACCGAGCTACCTAATTTCACGATGCTTTTCTTACGCAACGCTTGACTCGAAAGCCATTACTCCTAGGTCGCGCTATTGTTTCTGTTTATTGCCTCTACCCGGGCTAATGGGCACTTTCGGTTGCATATGTCAATATGTCATTTCAGGCCGTGATTTATCGATGTAATTGGTGATTCGGCGATCCGTTCTCACGATCGATTTCATCCATAGGCGAGATATATACGGGGTGGCCCAAAAAATGTGAGAACATTTCGTAAAATGATAAATAATTACATCAAAATTAGTTATGTCAACAATAGCTTAAATTGTTTACTAATTTACATACTTACCTATTACCTGTATTACGTTTTATTTCGACAATTTCCAGTCGCCATCTTTGATTATTAATTTTCCCATTGTTTATATTTGGGTTTTTCAAATTGTTGCCCAGAATGACAAAAATCACTGCAGAAGACCATATTCTGATCAAAAATTTGCAAATTGAAAAACGTTGGGGTGCTAGAAAAATGATCAAAAAGTTTCAAAATAAAGCCTGGAGTATAGCTAGACATTACAGTATAACTGGACATTATAGCAGGATGGAACTCCATCTCACACAGCCAGAAATACAATCAACATTCTTTGTCGTAAGAATGTTAATTTCATCGAGCCAGGCATGTGGCCATCGAACAGCCCAGATTTAAACCCACTAATTATGCAATATGGGGTGTTTTGATGATTTCTGATTAGATAAATATTGTGCAAAAAAATTACATTAAGAATTATAATTAATTATATTATGTTTTGAAATAACTTATGTGTTACGAGATGTTCTCACTTTTTTGGGCCATCCTGTATATTAGGAACAATGCTTTCATGTAAATGTTTATTTTACTTCGAATTAGCGTGCTTTTTGTCAAAATCTACGGTCTTCACCATCTGGACCACAGTGGCAGGTGAAAACAAAATGGCCCTCACGCGTTCGCAATATTATTAATAGGATCGAATCTGGTTCGTTTGCGTCCTAATCGATATTGAGGGCATAACAATTCCTCTTCCGTTCGCATGTTTAGTTTGTATACAGTAGTATTCCGTTAATAATATGTTAGGAACCAGACAATCGCCGCAAAGTGTAGCAAGTTTTTTTTCATTTGCAAGTGCACACATTACTAAAAGCACACTTTTGATTTTTTTCTTCATGAAAATGTTAATATTACAGGAAATAATTTTGTTCTTACTATGTAAATAAAAAAACCGCGCAGTAAGTAATATTTTTATGTCGTGTGAACAATATGTACAGAAAGGGGCCTTTTTTCCATTTCCCCTTGGGGTACAATTTTTCAAATTATACCACTTGGGTCAGGGGTTAAAGTTTCATCCCAGGATATCAGCAAGTCAATCATATTTTCTTAACACAAGCGGTTAACTTAGTTTGAAAATAATAATAAAATCTCGTTGTGATGTGTATTCCATCGTTCCGTACACACCTCTTTATTAAAAAAAGGTGTATCAAGTAACTTTTAAGATAAAAATACTAAATTAAAATGATTTAAATATTCTATTCTCATAAACTAACCATAGCGACTTTCAACTATCATGAAGGAGAAAACTGAAGGAACGCAACCGAGCGTTTTCCAAATATGAAGGAAAGAGATTTTTTAAGCGGGTATGCATATACTGAATTTTTAATAAATATTTTTTCAGAACGAAATCAAAATTATATGAAACAATAATAAATCTTTTAAAAATTATAATTTAATAAACACGATTTTTATCTAATTTTGTTATTTTTTCATATAAAGGTAGGAACCATGGCATGACGATCTATTTATGTGAAAACTGTCTATGAACAGTCGCACCTCTCCTTATTTCTTACCTTTCTTGCTATTTGTCTTTGCGCGAAACAAATGGCGATTTCTCGCGGCCGTCAAATGTATTTATAAGCATAATGGCTGATGATTCCTGGTTGTTGCGAGAAGACGGCTATTTGAACATCGATACCAGTACTTCCAGTATTATTTACCATCCAAATTTGAATGTTATATTGCTATCTACTGAATCTGGTGAAGTGCATGTATTGGACGTCAACTCCGGAGTCATTCTTCAGTCAAGTTCTTTATCAGGTGGGATTCAAGGTTATAAGTCGCGACAGCCTTAAATATTACCTTTAATCTTAATACCCATCCCATAAATAATTAATTAGATATGAGACTCTTTCATTACATTCGAATTTATACCCCTTCTAATGATTTCGTACATGCTCTTTCATAATGTTTTTGTTTTGTGTTCATTTTTTACTAGAATTCGTATGGATAAAAGTTTGCAACGTAGTTAAATTGTATTTTGTATATAACATATAATTTTTATTACCATCTAAAGATTTTAACTATGGTTGCCTTATATTAATTAAATATGTGTTCTCTTCAAATTTATTTATTGTACGTAAATGATTACGCATTGACAAAACTCCGCAAAAAGATTATTGTGTTCTAATTCACATTTCATGTTTATTCGTTATATATGGATTTAAATAATCAATTAACACATTGTGAAATCTTTGTCTCAGATGTTACAAGTTTTATAAGATAATTTCCCTAGAAAATTGTTGTATTCTAAACTTACAAGTGGAACTTGCTATTGATTTATTTAATATTCATAGTTGACACCTTTAAAAATGACAACATATTCGATTAATTTTAGATATTACACATATGCATAATAATTACATGTATATATATGTATATAAAACATTCTAGTTAGTCACACTGCAATCATAGTGTACAAAGGATACCTATTGTGTAATAAATAATATTTATCTGATAATATTTTAACATATAAACTTGAGTTGTGTCTATATCACATCTTTTTTTTTTTATAACATTTGAAGTTAATTGTGAATTTCAGGAATTATATTTTTCTAAAATCATTGCTGGTTTTTGATTAAAGAAAATTATTAAGGGTGTACTTTCATTCTTTCCAATTTAAAATTATAGAAATTCTATGTGAATTACATACTCTTTCAAGACGGGTCTAATAGTTAAACTTCTTGTGTTCTTGCTTAAGTGTCATCTAAATACTAAAGGATATTATTTTTACGTAAATCTTGCTAGAGAGGAAAGTTATAATAAAAAGAGATGACAATAAAATTGTTGATTTTATCACATTCGAGACAAGTGTCAAAAATTACTCATATCTAGAGTCTTTTCCACATGTTTTCATATTAATATATGGAATGAAATAAAATGTATTGTCATCTGAATTAATCCATTGAAAATTAAATAATTTATTGAAGAACGTAGTTCATAAGTAGTAGTACCAACTGGAAATCGTTCAACTCCAATAAGATTACACAAATATGGACCCAACATATGATCCAATCAGATGGAGATCAATCAGAAGCATGGCTATCCAACATTATAACATAATCATTATACAGTGCCTACACTAATAATTCACTACAACACTCCCGCTTCATTTTTTTATTCTATATATATATATGTGTATATATATTTTTTATCTCTATTTTTATTCCTGTCGAATTTTCGTGTCGAAATCTTTATTGAATTAAATAACACCACAACTGCACAAAAAAAAACTGGCTACTTTAACACAGACTTCAGTCTAGCAAAGTAGCCAGGACAGCGCTGTATATATCAGAGGTGGAGTCTACTCCATCCCACACAATAAACTACGAGTATATATTTTTACCATGTTATATTATAATATATTCACCTCTGTTACAACAAAAATATGTATGTCAATAAAGTCTAAATAAAATAAAAAAATATATATATGAAAATATTTTGAAATCAGTCAAAGTACCTACATATATTAGGATGGTCACTTAAATCAATGTACTAAATTTAAAATTATTATGTCAGATTCATTTTGTTTAATATTATCGATTTAAAACGCCACATTGCCATTTTGTAAGCTGTTTGTTTCATAATCATGTAGTTCTTTGCTATGTTTAAAAGACAACAGTGTTACATATATACAGAATATACAATTACGACTTGCATACAATAAAATGTTTAATTTGTTCAAAAAAATGTTGTCTTCCCTTAAAATCATTAAAAAACATTTAATTTATGAAATTTGCAACTAATGTTGTGCATAAGTGCATTAATTCATATTGTGGATAAAATATATGTGAAAACATATATTTTTGGCATTTTTTAACAAAAATTACGAGCGTGCGAATTTTACATCATGCAGCTCGAGACCAGCGGAATGAAGTAAAAAAAAACAATAATAAATAAATATATTAATTAGAAAGATATACATATAAAATCAATTTTATCGAAAAATATTGTTGTTGCGCCACCGGGATTCGAGCCTGGATCTCTTTCCTAACCGGGGAAGGTGCATTATCCAACTATGCTACAGCGACAATTTTCGAACCTATATGTTACCTTTTTGATATTAATACATTTAATCGTTCCATTATTTGAAAGGTGCATTATCCAGCTATGGATAATGCACCTTTCAAATAATTAACCTTTCCCCGGTTAGGAAGAGATCCAGGTTCGAATCCCGGTGGCGCAACAACAATATTTTTCGATAAAATTGATTTTATATGTATATCTTTCTAATTAATATATTTAATTCATATTTAAAATATTACAGACCTATGTTCTGAATAATTACAACTTCACAATAAGAATGTGTTCTCCTAATAATAATAAATACATTAATAGGATTGTTATAAATATTATTTACTAATAAATGATTGTGTTTTTGATATAAAACTTGATTTTAAATAGAAGTTGAAGCCTCAAAGCATGTAAATAAATATAATATATTATTTTAAATCGTTTGCTTTCACTTAAACAAAGTATTTTAATAATGTCAAAAATTTATAATATGTCTTGCAAATTTAAGGTGTTTATTATAACTATTAATTTTTAACATTTTGTTAATTTGTCTCAGTTCGGATTTGTCTCCATGATCTTGGCTTCAAGATTATAAGAAAATATTTTTCGTATATGCAAGAATTTTTCATATTAGGGCAATTTTGTGACACAAAGAAAATTAATTTAATGGTCACCGTCTTTCTTATAATGCTTGTATTGTCATAATTATGGCAATTAATATTCAGTTTATTAGTTTTAAATTAGTGTAAAGGATCTATCTATGTAAAAGTTAAAAAAAAGTCTTGTCTATTGCATAACTTCTGATACAAATTAATAATAAAAACACACATTTTCGTAAAAAAATGTGAAAATATTAATTATTATTGAAAAGGAAGCCTTAAAGGCTACTTTAATTGCCATTAACACAGCATTATTGTTCATTTTTAATTGAAATTGTCCGCATAATTATAAAATCATTTTTAAACGATAAAGATTTTTTATGAAAAATTAACATGTTTATTGATTTGACTACTTAATATAATTAATTTATAAAGAGTTTTGGAACTCCCAATATACTTTAACCAATTATTGTTATTAGTTGAATAGTTCAATAATGCTCAGAGCCTTAAGGTACTATTTGCGGTTAAATTATTCACAGTTAATTTTTCATCCCACTTGAAGCAGACCACTAAGTAGTAGTAAAAAGTTACTACTGATTACACAACCGGCCCTAATAATTTTTTAAAGAGAGGTAAGAAAAAAAACATGTACTGGGCGTGCGGTCTAACGTTGAAGTTTTGGCTATCTGATTCAGGGGTTACTGTTTCCGATGTTGCAATTTAAAAGTTTTTCAGATGTAATAAATTGATTGCATTTATTGTAATAATAATGTTGCTGTGATTATAAGTTTAAGTTAAAACTTGTACATTTAAATTAATTCATATTTCGTTACATTCAATTAATAGATTGTTTATTGCTAACAGGAAGTATGATTCAGATTGTGTAATATGTAGGGATTTTTTTGTTATTATATACTTTTAACACTATTAAAAATACATCACGTGAGTAGGGGAAAATTATTTCAAAATGGATATTAGAATGTTAATTTATATTAAGTATTAATATGTCAAATAAGGTTATTATTTTATTGATATTAATTCAGTCTTTATAATGAATGTTTGAAATTTGAGGTTAACTTTTAGCATTAAGATATTGAATAGTTTGAAAATTAAGTATTGATTAAGTTAATTAAACAGGTGTATAAGATAAAATATCATATAAAACAGTGCTGTTCAACTTTAGTTTACCCTAAGGCTGCATTAAAGTTCACCTGAAGCCTCACCTGGAACAATTCACACAGTGATGATTTAAAAATATTTTTAGTCTTTTAACTGTACTAAGCGCTTCTAATACTAGCAGGGGCGTGCACTGCATACAAGCATAATAGCTGTGCATTACTAAAAATTCTGGGAAACAAAATAAATTAAATAATACATATGTTATAATTACACTAGAGCCCACCGTGTATCAGTAGAATCATTAGTTGCTCTAGTTCTGGAAGCTACCGTGCGACGCCACCGGAGCGCTGTAGTCCTCTACTGGGTTATTATTCATTTATTGCTACTTCAATTGCTAGCCACTGTTTTAATCTATCGTTCTATTCAAGCCATACAATTCCTACCTACTGAATTGAAAATTCCACTTGGCAGAGTCAGAAATGGATCTCTGATTCATGTTGTATGGAGTCGTTATATATGTTGTTTCATAACCAAATGGTATTTGAATGGTTTTGAACTTGGCTTAGAGCTGATCTAAGCATCTACTTTCTCATTTACTAATTTGCAAATTTGACTACCTTACTAAACATGTTTTCATGATTGTTCTTTGCGTTCGAGGCTAATGCATTTTTATTGTGATGGATTCAATTTGCTTAAAGACATCGGATAAACAAATGTTCATAAACTTATGTACAATGTAGCTTTTAGTATATTATATAGTATTATATAATATCATGGTAACAGCATAACCTAAATCTTTACCTACTGCACGCCACTGAATACTAGTATAGACCAGGGGTGAGTAATTTGCGAACTAACAAGTCAGCTATACTAAATTAAAGATACAGTCCCCAATCAATCTATCTAGTTTGCGAATGGGATTTTGGGACCGATTTGATCTTGACGTATACGAAATGGCATGTCCCAAGGTCACATATGAATTATATATTGGTGGTGTAGTAGGTACAATAAGGTATTTGTTTTATTGTGGTGGGATGTCTGTCGTTATCATTATTTGAGAGGGTAATAAAATTATAAGTTATTTGAAAAATAAACTACTAAAAACGATTTTGAGTATAGATATGTGAAGAATGAGGAGTCTTAGGATATTTCTTTTGTTGGTATTTTTGTACATGTGTTTTATTTTATTATTTAAAAACTCAACCAAAATTAATTAATACAATAGTCTCACCTAACATTCTACCTAAATAATATACCAGCATGCTATACAATGGCTGATTTCTTCTTGTCAAGGAATTTCTCTAAAATTAAAAATCTCCTTGAGTTGGTAAAATTTCTCAAATGTTATATAACATTTCTTAAGTGGCTGGTTTTTGATAAATTTGCGTTACATATTTATTTACAAATGACAAAATAATATCAAAAGTGAGGCCAGTTACAAATTGTCTCTCGGAATAAGGTGTTCGGGTAGCTGAAGTAGTATTATTAGTTTTAAGAATTAATATTATTGTATTATCGGATCATTTGTTAATTGTAATTTGTAGGACTGGAATGTTGAAAACTAATTATGTTGCAATATGTAATTATAACAAAAATCTTTGGAAAAACTAGCCCGCACTCGTATTTCAAGTATAATCTTTATGCCCTAGATTTGTTTGCACACATTCATTCAGGAATAACTTATCTCTAACTCGTAATATTACCACCACGTATATTCTGTAAAATAAGTGCATCACAAAAAAAAACAAAGGGTTCAGTGCAATTTTTTTTATCTATGGATCCTTTTGATGAAATGATTTTAATTCCTTATTTGATTTGTAGCTCGAGGGATGGATAAACTAAATAAGTCATTGAGTCGCGTGAATTATACGAATGAGTCTTTCAGACACGGTCTTTTTGATGATACAGATCCACTGATATTGTCCGAGTGAACGGGTTTTACCCACGTCTAGTATAGACACTAGCGGCGCAAGTAGAAACAAGTTTTTTCTTCACGTGCAAAATTGTAAAGGGCAAGCAAACAGATGGGCCTCATAAAATCGTATGGTATAAATATATAAAAATCTCTTTGGTTGTCAATATAATTATTCTACTGTCAATCCTGTAGGCATATCCCAGTCAAAAGTGAACATTTTAAATTATATTAGACAAAAGTGTCTAGAATATAAATAATCACCCAATAAATATGTATACACTATTAGTGATGGTAAATCTTTACATGACTGTGATTTTGTCGACGATTGGTAACTGAGATTGAACGATGATTGGTAATTAAGATTTAACTGTCGGAGGCCCACTTTCTAGTGTACCAGTCATTGCTCGAAGAATTACGTTAATCATTTATCAATCATTTTACAATCAAACACAATCACAGTCACAATAATAGTTAAAATAATGATTTTACCACATATGTAGAAAAGGAGAAAATAAATTAGATACAAGTTTCTTTTTTGTCTTCCAATTACTTGAGATTGTTTTTTTTTTTTTCTATAAATAATAATATATTTGTCAATACGGTCGGTCAGCAACAGCTGTGTCGTTTAAGTGTAAAATGTTCACTTTGTTTTAAATTTATTGTTTTTTTAAGTTTTATCCTTTATTTCCGTGCACTTCTTAAGCAATGGATCATAATGGTAATTTTTGTATTTTTTAGGTGAAGGCAATGGACCAATAGGAATACAATACCTACCAGGATCTGACAGAATAGTGTTTTGGGATGGCAATGGATTAGGAGTGCGCTCGGATTATAATGGAGTACTTCTACTTCACACTGTTTTACAACAAACGCTCAAACCATCTAATCCCGACCAAGTGGTCAAAGTAGAGTTATTCCTTTCCGAGGTATGTCGTGTAAAGATGATAGTTTTTGCATACTAAAATTTCTTTAAATTATATTTTGAAAATAGTTAATAGAAATAATTATAATTTAGAATATTTAAAAAAAGTATACACGAGTATATATTTTCCCTATACATATTCCAATATTGCTATTTTTCCCCTTTAATATGTATTATCTCATTCGTGGTACCTACCCCGAAGTGTAGAAAAATGATACCTATATTATATAAGTTATTAATTAATTATTTCCCAATTTTTTATGTTTATGTATATCAAATAGTATTTAATTAAATAATAAATATTCAAACAATCTCCTAGAAATAGTTATATCGTCAATCAAGTGCATTCATTGTAGGTTTTCATGGCTGTCAGATGATAATAGAGGTTATTTTGTCATCAGTAGGTTTTTCTCATAGCCGACATTTCAATGGCCATCATCAGGGCTAATGTGATAATAAATTAAGTTATAAGTTGTAACCTGATAGTACTATGTCGCCAACATTCATTAATTTCCATTTCTTTCATGTATTCATTAATTAATTGTTGATCAATTTGTAATAATTACGTATTCGCACAGCAACAACTGCAAATAGTGCTTTAACACTCTCCGGCACTGGTCATACGACCGAGTATCATTCTTGCTTGAAGTCATCGTCCCTCTTAATATTAAATAAATATTTATAACTCAGGGTTTTCTTTATAATTTGCGCATGATGACTTTTGAGTTTACCTTGCGGCAATCGTTTAAATGAAAATAAATTATCAGAGTTTAACAAATACCGGTGCAGATTTTTCCTTATTGAGTTTGCAAGTTCTTTTATGTTTACTCAATTTCTTATTAATGTTATGAACAATTTAGTTTATAAACTCCATCCGTCTCCGCGGTTCACAATTTTTCGCTATTCTCGAGAGATCAGTAAATTAGGGGTGATCCCAAACACACCATTTGATATGTCAATAATGGATTCACACTATTCCACATGAAAGAGAAACTGAGATTATTTCGGAGTGGGATATAAATATTGTATATTTATTTTGTCGACAATGTCAAATTATCATACTGTCATAAGATAATCCTAAAAGACTAAGTATTTATTCTTAGAAAAACAAATTTCTATGTATGATTTTTCAAATTTCTAGATGTACATTTAAAAAATGCACATGTTTACTGACATCTCATAATAAAAAGTTAATAATAATTATGTTGGATAATTTCTATAGCATCATTTTTGTAAATAATTTCACCTCATTATAAATACGTTTAACATAAATTTAGGTTTTACATATGTTTTCACAAATTTTTACTATCCTTTTTGCTACTAATTTTTATTAATTATTTATCAACACCTATTTGGGATTTTACCATAATATATTATTCATTTAATGTATACGTCAGTGGTGTGCAATCAGTACATTGATATAAGCTGTATGTAAATATAAATTTTGGGAAATAAAGTGAAATTAAATATTTATCTGACAGAATATTATTATAATACATCAAAATCTGAATAAAATGATAATAATTGTTATAAGAATATTATCAGATATATATTTTATTTCAAACTATTTTGCAGAAATTCTACCTAAGCACTGCTTATTTCAAAGTACAGTAAAAGCTCTTTAATACGAAATTGAGGGGACCAAAATTAAAAAAAAAAAAACAATTTTCGAATCGGGAAAGTAGAATCTCATAGAAAGTTTTCAAAACATCAACATATTTTCTAAACATTTATAATAGGTGTACTACAAATATATAATTTTCTCAAAACATTTTGAAAAACATGAATTTGCTCAATGTTGCATTCATTTTTGTCAAAGTCCCCCACCTCTATTTCGTCAACTTGATTTTTGGCTCATATATGTTGAACCTTGAATTAAATCTGTGGAACCAACCATCGGAGGCTCCAAAATCATTAACCCCTAATGATCGTCCCTTCTCAATGAGAATTGGACCAGAAATTGGAATATTGACGACATGAATTTGAGAAAAAAAATTCTAACAGCAGCACTTCGCATTTTGCCGGACGAATGCACCGACGAGTGAAATTTTCCTTCAACTTATAATATGATTCTTCAATTTTGGCACGATTTTTCAAAATTATTGAAACAATCGAGTTGACGATACCATATTTTTTCACGATATTTCCTTTTCATTCTTTCTTTTCACTTTTCAAAAGATGACAGAATATTTTGGCAGGATTTCCATCTTAGTGGTTCGCTGGTCGTTTGGGAATATATTTACGGTTATACAGATGGTCGAACCTATATGATTGATCAATCCCCACAGGGATTAGGGGCCGGGCATTGCGGAGTCAGCGCAAATACTTGCAAATGTTCAGATTTATAATGACTACATGTTAAAAAAATTAATTAGTAAATTATTTAATGTTATGGAATATTGAGTTTTTCGAGCTGTAGGTAGAATTTTGTATGAAAATTCATTTGAGGAGGATAAAATATGATAAAATTTTCAAATTATAATAAATTTCGAAATAAGTTGTTTGTGTTAACAAGCTTTTACTGTACTGACATTACGTCGTTGTATACATATGTTGAATATACACACCCATAGTCATTTAATTATCAAGACAGTTTTATATCACATTTTAGATTTTTCTTCAATTTAATTTCATCATTATAATACTTGATTCTTATCCTGTGATATTCACATACATTGTTTTTTTCCAAGGCCGTTCTTCTGTATCAATGTCTCCAAAGCATTGAATTGATATCTGTGGAATGTTCTGGAGAAGTTGTTAAAGCCTTGGGTGAAGCTATTGAACAAGCAAACGACCAACCAAAGAAAGGGATTAAAGCGCAAAAAGTGAGTATTTTGTGATAATTTTTGAGATAGTGATAAAAATAATTGTTACATTACGCAGTTTTGTGTATTTATTATTTAAACATTAGAGAAAATAATAATTTTTATTCATTTTGTGTAAATTAAGGATTAAATTATGACTACATATTTTCTAGTGGAGTACAATTTGCCTGGAACTACCGCATCTTTCATTGAAACTAGTGGCGAGCAACATGGTGTCGGAGCTGAAACGACATAACCGCCATGTACCAGCACTGGCTATCGCCTCGGCTCTCAACCAACGGATATCCGACCTGATGCCCGGTTCTGTGGGAAGCTCCAAGCAAGATGCCAATGATCGGGGTCTCATGTTTTCTGAGGCTGCCCGCAGGGAAACCTTCAAAAGGTGGCCCCACATGGATTATAAGTAAGTCATTATTATTTATATTACATTGTAATAATGAAAGAAGTCGTAGAAACAATAAATGATCGTAAATGAGTCAGAAATATTGTAAATAATTTTGATTTCTAAGATTTTAATCTCTTTATGTAACGTATTTAGGCTGCGGTACTGTATTGTCCTTTATACCGTCTGTGCGCGGTAATAATTTTACAGATCCCCTGGATGTTCGGTGTGATGTCGGTAATAGAAATAAGATTCCAACATCAAGCTATTTAACAATTTATTACTACAATACGCCGTACAACAATATAATACAGTAAAACCGCGATATAACGAAACCCGATATAGCGAAAAATGACGTATATCGAAAAAAAAATCGAAATTTAGTCCCTAAAACCAATTTTTCATACAAAAATGCATTTATATAACGAAATCCCGTTAATATTTATAACAAAATCATTTTTGTCCCGTACGAAAAAATGCCAATACATTTACGTAAATTTATAACGAAATAAAAAAATGTTAAAATATGAAAATATTATTTCGCACTTACAAAGCCGCGCCGCTGCATCTGCCGTATGCGAACGGTTTAATGGCCTTTTCGGCGGTGCGCGGCGGTCTGCCGACAAGGTAGTAAAACAATTCAAACTTCTTCTTGGGTTCATAGTATCATATTTTGAAGTGGTTGCCGCCGTTACCGGTAAGTACCTTCGTAATTTATATACGACTCATTTTATAAAAATGCCGCGATTCAACTGTCAAATTTTTATTTTTGAATTATTTTTTATGTTTCATGCCCAAAACTATGTTTGAAGCGGCTCTACATTTAAACACAATTAAAATATTGTTTTGTGTTTGCAATATTCTGGAATTTACAAAAATATCTTCCAATTGGTGTTGAATAGGTTCTGTTCTTAATTTAATTCCTTTGATTATCCATTTGCTTATCTGTTTTAATAACAAAACTACTAAAAATATGTAGGTATTCAGTTCCCTATGGCCTTCTTCCTCCTTTGTTTGCAGAATTTGCGATCTTTTTTGAAGCCGCGCAACATTTTTTTGCGACGGCGCGTAACATATAGTAGGATTTTTTTTATTTATTTCGTTATATGTGGGAATTCGTTATTACGAATTTTTATTTTTTGGGCCCTTGGATTTCGTTATATCGCGGTTTTACTGTATATACATAACAAGATATGTTCTCTTGAGAACCGAGGAGTATTGAAAGAGAGCACAACTGCGCTTTCAGCGTCTTGTAATGCTTCCCGGCTTCCCACTCCGTGCGCCCACTTGGCACTGGTCAGCCTTCTCACACACTCTCACATCTGTCACCAAGCTGCCACACACACATATAAACAACAACAGATGTCAAGTATCTCACACTTTACTTTGTACTCACAGCAAGTCGTGTTTTGTGTATATTATGGATTGTGAGGCGAATGAATGTCTCAGGAACTCTGTACTGAAGAAAGGTTCTTCACAAAATGTAGAATTCTTGATACTTTGACTTTATTTTTCTTTCTTCCCTTCTCAGGGTCCATGTTCCAACATCGTACAGAGGTTTTGATAATTCTAACTATTCAGATTTTTATGTTTCTTGATGTGGAGCGGTTTTTCAGCTTCAACATAATTTGACCATACGAATTCTCATTCAAACCTCAGCATCGTGTTATTTCATTTTTTTAAATGAGCACTGGCAGATAAATAAAATTACTGAACTCTTTGTATATTTCAATATGTTATCTTGTTTAGATGGGCACTACCATCGCAAATGGCCCAGGCCGGTTTCTACCACCAACCGTCATCCAGTGGAGATGACCGCGCCATGTGCTTCACCTGCTTTGTATGCCTTGTTTGTTGGGAGCGGACTGACGAACCATGGAGTGAACATGAGCGACACTCTCCCAACTGTCCACTCGTCAAAGGAGAATACACGCACAATGTGCCGCTCTCGGTTAGTAATGTCGCAATACACACCGCTATAAACAATTGAAACTTCAACTTAATAAAAATTTGTTTAATAAAATGTACTATTTTTCCAGGTCACTTATGCAACAAGCCCGGCAATATCACATCCTGCAATATCAATAGTTTCTAGAGGCAACTCGGGAGACGTTTTCTTAACAGGCACCAGAGATGGAAAAGTATCGATTTGGAATATAGATGGCAAACTCAAACTACAGCAAGACTTCACTATATCTTTTGATGAACCTTTATTACAAAATAAGTTTTATGGACCATATTCGAGTGTAAGAAATGCTTGGGATGAAGATTTGGAAAAAGAAAACGGTGATTATTTTTTGGTGTATAAAATTTTGTTGCTTTAATAATGATATACGGAAGAAAATATACATTAATTGTGAGTGCAGTTTGCAATCATAGAATATGTTGTATTCTGTACATATCTAAACAATTCATGATTACTAATTATTTAAAAAAATATATATTAATAATAATTTCTTATTTTTGTAGGTCTCGAGTTACATTTGTCATCTTTAGCAATAGTAGGAAGATGTCAAAATAAAGATCAGCCTTGTTCAAAGAGTTCACTCACAGCTAGCCAGCAGAGTGAGGGACAGTGTCGTGTGCGTCCCACCATCGTATGTGGAATTAATATCAGCTGTGCGGAAAGTCCCGGCAAGACCACTTCTAACATCTGGGGTGACACCGAGGACTCTGCTAGTGTCATCACCACCAAGGCTGTGGTTCATTCCAGCGAGGCGGTTAAGGCCATGAACGATCATAACCAAGCCAAAAGTAATAGTAGTGTGAGAAATAGTTCCTACCTTTTAGTTTACGACTTTCAGGGAAAGTGCGCTCAAACCGTTTCTCCTCTCACAAATGGAAATGGTTGCGTTAGCCTCAAGAACACTAGTGGTAAATCAGGCGGAAGTAAAAAATGTGCCGGAGTTGCAAATCCCAATTGCCGAAGTGGAGACCCTAACATATACGATGACATATACCTTTCCAAGTATATGTGCTTAGAGGATGAACCGGAACTATCTCCGGAAGTGGCATTTGTCACCGGTTTAAATGAACAAGTTACTGTTATAGATTTTAAAAGTTTAGTCGGCTCTTCCAGTAAGGATCTGGTAGGTCAAGTCAACGAAATGAATCCAAAGAATTCTTTAAAGTCTATGAATGGAAATAACAGTTTACCAAAATCTATAGAATTCATTTCGACTGTGAACATTCCCACCAACATGCAACATCCCATTGCGATCCACCCCGCCAGTGATATTGAACCTGGTTTTGATTCATACACCTTGGAATCCAGCAAAAAAATGAGCATCCATAATAATATTGTACCTAAATATTGTCCGTATGAAGGTACTTCAGAAATCGATTTCAAAAAAATTACTGATGAATTAGATGCTGCAAACGATAAAGAAAACGATACACTGAATTATCACAATCATTTGCCCTTTTTGGGAATATCTGATATTCTGTACGAATACAAAGATAGCGGAATCAAAATGAAAGTGCCGTATAGCAAACCTTCTACGACGAAAAGTACCAATGCAAAGAGCACATCTAATGAGTCACCAGAGAGTGAAATACTGGCTCTAGAGGACAGTCCGCCGCCGGCATGTACCGCTGTACAGTGTATATCCCTCCCTACCCCCCTCTCCACGCGCCCTGACCTCACCATCACGCATGTGGTGCCCACTAATGACGGAGATCATTTACTCGTCGTTCTCTCTAGTAAATCCAGTTCTAGTTGTGTGGACAAAAACTCTTTCCTAGTTAATGGTTTTGATGATAGAATGGATATAGAAGAAATGGACCTAGAAAGTGACCCACTAACAATGAAGATTGGTGATGAAGTGATTTGTGATGTTAATACACCAACGTCGTACTTAGTTTTATATTCTTTGAAATTTGATTCGATTGTAACATTGATAAATGAAATTCCATTATGTGTAAAAGAAATTCCTTGCGGAGAAACACCCCTGGAAGTCTGTTTATTACCAAATCTTGAAGGCAATATTCCAGGTATCGGCTTAGCTGCAACTATAGGTCATGATGGAGCCTTGAGGTTGTTGGAGTTGTCCACTTTAGAATCTATTGCAGAAGCAAAAGTGGAATCTTCTAAATTCATTTCTGTCGCATTCTGCTCAAGTTTGGAAAAGCTGTGTGCATGCACAGAGAAAGGCGCTATGTATTTTTATGCAGTGAGGGATAGTGAAGGTGACTCCACTGAAGAGTTTGATGAAGAAGATGCTCAATCAGAAAATTGGCTAAATCAACAAGCTACTCAGGGAACTATCGAAGATCAAGCGCAACCTCCTGTAAATCACTCCAATTTAATCGCCCAAAAGTCTTTGATAGATCGTGAAGTCCTAGATAATCTGGTTCAGTTGGCAGGAGTCGGCAAGGGTGACAATATTGTGGCTTACAGCGCTGTGGTCCCCAGCTGTTGGTGTGAATTATTACCCGCACAGAGACCTCGATCGGAAAATCAAAATTTAAGTAGGACTTGGAGATTACAAAATACTGCCTCCACGTGGGATGAGCATGTATTAGAATTAACTCTTCCGTGGAGTTTATCCATTGCACATGTAGAACTCAGATTTACTCTTCATTCTCCTTGTCCAACACCGCCCAATATTCAAGTTACTCTTTTAAAGCAGCATTTACATGGAATAGGACATAGAAAGGAATCTTCTAAATGCTTTTCTAGAATTGATGATCAAATCAATTTTAATTTAATAGACTCCGAACACAAAGGACCGGTAGAAAATCCCGTTAGAAGTACGGAATACCTTCGAGCTCATAATGCTGAAATATTAGCCGGACCCCTTTCATTGGCCCAAGGATTGGATCTTACCCAACAATCTGGAACCTTAACTCTGACCAGTCCGCGCTTGTTTAAAGCTAGAGGTAGAACTTTACTTCTACATATTAAAACTCTTTTTGATCCTTCAAAAGAAATGCACCAGGGAAAAATATCTTCCTCAAAGAAAAGCAAAACTTCAGAGAATTCTGACCAACTGTTCACCCTCCCTGGCTCAACGGTGGAACGATTTGCGATGCCAACAAACAACAAGAAAGTAGAATTTTATATCGGTTGTGACTGGTTACATGAAATATCAATCACCGTGCGGAGCAACAAACACACAGATATTCCGCTAGAAAGAGTACAACGAATCGCAATGTTGGAATCCAATGGCTTTTTAGAAAATCTTCTAGGCACGGCTTCGAATAATTCCGATAAATACGCTCAATCTTTAGCCCTCGATTTGCTCATTTGGATTGTTTCAATACGACTAGCGAGGTACAGGACTGCCAAACCAGAAGCCCCAGTAGATGGTGAATTTGAAATGAACATGAATGATGATTCGTCTACTTCGGATAGAACAAAAAATCCATTTTGCTCCAGAACTGATTCAGAGAACCAGCAATTCGAGTGTGTTAAGATAGTTCAACAGAATGTTTCAGCCCTCGTAAAAAATTGCATTTTGCTGTCAAAAAGAAGTATTGCTAAAAAGTGTATCAAGCTGATATTAATATGTAGCGAGTAAGTATACATTTTCTTATCTCAAACAAATTGATAAAAGGGATGCGGCTTTTTTATTATTTTTCATTTCGAATTATGTATTGATTTATGACGCAAGGATCTGAAAATTATTTTGAATTACAAATTATTGAGGTTTTGAAATTAACGGGATTAATCAAAATAAATGACAAATTTAGATCTTCAAGTGTTTGATAAATTTTGAATTATGACAAATTTTTAATTAATGTGGTTTTACTGTAATACAGTAAAACCGCGATATAACGAAATCCAAGGGCCCAAAAAATAAAAATTCGTAATAACGAATTCCCACATATAACGAAATAAATTTAAAAAATCCTACTATATATTACGCGCCGTCGCAAAAAAATGTTGCGCGGCTTCAAAAAAGATCGCAAATTCTGCAAACAAAGGAGGAAGAAGGCCGTAGGGAACTGAATACCTACATATTTTTAGTAGTTTTGTTATTATAACAGATAATCAAAGAAATTAAATTAAGAAAAGAACCTATTTAACACCAATTGGAAGATATTTTTGTAAATTCCAGAATATTGCAAACACAAAACAATATTTTAATTGTGTTTAAATGTAGAGCCGCTTCAAACATAGTTTTGGGCATGAAACATAAAGAATAATTCAAAAATAAAAATTTGACAGTTGAATCGCGGCATTTTTATAAAATGAGTCGTATATAAATTACGAAGGTACTTACCGGTAACGGCGGCAACCACTTCAAAATATGATACTGTGAACCCAAGAAGTTTGAATTGTTTTACTACCAAGGTAGTAAACTAGGTACTACAAGTCGGCAGACCGCCGCGCGCCGCCGAAAAGGCCATAAAACCGTTCGCATGCGGCAGATGCAGCGGCGCGGCTTTGTAAGTGCGAAATAATATTTTTATCTTTTAACATTTTTTTATTTCGTTATAAATTTACGTAAATATATTGGCATTTTTTCGTACGGGACAAAAATGATTTTGTTATAAATATTAACGGGATTTCGTTATATAAATGCATTTTTGTATGAAAAATTGGTTTTAGGGACTAAATTTCGATTTTTTTTTCGATATACGTCATTTTTCGCTATATCGGGGTTCGTTATATCGCGGTTTTACTGTATGTATTTGTTATTTCTAAAACTAGTGTTTGAGATTATTGATCACTTCAACCAAGACCTTTTTTGTTAATACATACAAAATTATTGTACATTTATTAATTTTAATCTTTACTACTTGTGAAGGTCTTTTTATTATAAACATTCAGTATTTCTCACTTTTGTAATTTTTTAAATTTATTTTGAGATATTTTTCATAAACAAGTTTATGGGTTATACTTTGATATTACTATAACTCAATTTTGCCAAAAAACCTTTATTATTAAACATAGATTATTACTAATTTAGTGCAACATTCTCAACATACAAATCTTATTTTCATTTTTAGAGGAGCAAAAAATCTAGATGAGGAAACATCTTCACAATTAGAGTTAGCGATATTGGAGAGCGTGACGTTATGCCTTCCATTGGTCGGTGCCGTGAGGTCAGCTGGATCCCTGAGATGGTTCACGCAACTTGCCATGCGTGCGGCCCCTCTCGACACGGACATGCGATTTGCAAACATCTGCGTGCAGCTCTTGAGAGACATCGCCTCTATCATGCGTGACTTGGCTAATCCGTATCATCTAATTTTAAGATCAAGGTAAGGTGGCATCCATTTAGTAAACACAGATGACTTTATTTACGCACTTTCCTGAGGTTATGGCGTAAGTTGAATGTGATTTTTTGACAAAAGGTTTTGATTAATATTTTTATAATGATATAAATATAATTGCTTTATGCACTCTATATTGAATGACTTGTTTTTATTTTAGATTTGGATTATACGGTCTTCCAATGGAATCAACTATATTTGATGTAGAGCCGCCCGTGTTGGGAAAGTCCTCCTCCATACCGTTAACTTACGCCAGTATCGTGGCCGGGGACACAGGTGGTGCCAGCAGTAGCAATTCTCATCAAGAAATTGATCTCAGAGATTTATATAACTATACAGGTAAACCTGCACAATTATTTTAGTTCCCCTTTTAATTGTATAAATATGTACATATTTACAAAAAAAAAAAAAGTTGATTGAAAAAGCAATACACATAATGTAGGTTGGCATTAGTAAGTATAATAAACACCCTCTTATCTGGTACTCAAATTACCGGAACTTCAAGCAATCAGCATTTATCGGATCCATTGCATCCTACGCATATCCTATGTTAGTGTCATTACCAGTGAGAAAAAATACCAAAGTAGCGAGTATGTCGAACATATTTTTAATATCTTTTGGTTAAAATTACTTAAATGTTTTCTTTTATATATATAGTAAAATACATTAATCTTTTTTAGTATATTGAAAATAAGTGAGAAAACAATGTGAATTAACATTGTATGTCGTGAATCGGTATAGGTGCGGGTATTACCCATTTATGATAAACTTTGAATACGAGAAAAATAGATCAAAAAATTCATACGATTGGGTCCAAAAATAACTTTGAATAATGATATTCAATTAATAGGTACAATTTAGTATAAAAATTTTCCATAGGGACCACATTCTACTTCAAAACTTCGACTTACGATGAATTTCGAATAAACGGGATTTTACTGTGTATTTAGTAAATATAAGATATAAAAGAGAAAACATTTAAGTAAAACAGTACATAAATACATATTCAATTTAAAAAGTAGTGTACATTGTCAAAAAATAAAGTAGCAAAATTGTATGAATTTCTCTGACAAGTGTATTGACCATCTGTCATTGAATTTGAGATTCAAGGAAGTAAGGTCTTCGGTGGGTGTCACTATAGCAAAAATACAAGACGTGTTGGATAAACAAATGATGTGATAGATTAATACGTCGCTGGGGCATAGCAGGGTTGTTTTCTTTTTTATATATTTAATGCATTACAGTACAAAAATATTTGTCCGCGGTCCAATGTTTGTTAAAAAATGCTGTGAATAATTCTTAGATATGATTACTCAATCATTTTAGCATTACAGTACACAAAATATTGTATTCACTTGAGATTTTAAGTTCACTATATTCTTTATGTCTGTGCTTTTAATAACATTTAGAGTTTTTTTACTGACATTTTCTTACTGGAATAAAAACAAAGTACACTACATGGTGCATTATTAAAAGAATTTTATAAGGGATTTCCGCATTGAAATATAGATATTTCAGAAATTCTGGCTGGGCAGCAGCCATAATAGTTGCCTGCAGGGCCTAGCAGCAAGCAATCTACTGCTTTTCTACTAGTTTTTATATAAGTTTAGTGTAAAGTCTTCAAAAATTTAAAAAGTAAAAATAATTTTATTTTCATTATGTATTCAGTTTATATCTTATGTATTAGTTAATAAAAGTTTATATTTTGCACTAATTTCTTCTGCATTTTTGTTAAACCTTTCTCACACATCTAACTATCTGTAGGCAAGAGTAGCGCCGGTTGGTGGTGGCACGAGCGCGGCGGGGGCAGCGGTGGTGTGGCGGGGCTCGGGGAAGTAATGGCCCTCAGGGTCTCTTGCCACTCAGCCTCCGATGGTACGCAGCTGGAGAGCGCACCTCACCAGGGAGTCTCCACACCTGCTGTGGATCATTCACAGGTGCGTAAAATCACTTTATAAACTCTACATTGTCACATTGGATGATCAATTCCCTATTTTTAAAATAACCTTCAGCCAACACTGTTAAAGTTAGTGCATGCTACTTTTATGTATTTACTTCAATCGGAGTCATTAATCGATAATTAATTGGCTGGCATGATTGTGATAATGATTTCTCCCTTTTCTACATTCCTGTAGCCTTTCTTATTCTTTTCTCCGACATAGCATCTAAATACAATAGATTGTGTCTTGACAACATTATGATTATTTGTAAAATGGTATTTCCATAAAGGAACCTTAATAATCATTTATAATGTGTTTCTAAGAGAATTTAAGTTCTGATGAGTAGTCATTAGTGTAATTAATTTTTCAGGAAACCACGCAATTTAGAATACACAAATATTATATTAATTTCTTATGTATATATATATATATATGTAGCTGGGAAAATTATTCCTACCTTAGGAAGAATTAATTTCTGGTCTACTTTTTGATCTTATTGAAATGGAGACTAATGCTAAAGAACAATGCGGAATCAGTGTTGAGCAATTCATTTACACAGTGTGTAGGCATTTTGTATGGAGAATTTTATCCATAGACACGCATTATTACCTTAAAATAAAAGATTTTCCATTTTATTACAAATTGCCTTTCTCGCTTGTTGTGCTCAGTGGGACATTCAAATCCAATGTGACATTACCATTGCTGACTCAGTCATAGTTGATGCCAATTGATTGATTGAATTGCCGTGGTGATAAACATGTTCAGAAGCCATGTAGTCAATACTTAGTAGCCAAGGTAGCACTGACAAAGGTGTGTTGCCCTTGAAACTCACTGTGTGTTTATATGACTTATTTTACCACCTCATTGATTGTGGTGTCAACAAAAGATTTGTGATTTAGATTTAATTTGAAGCACAATGCATCCGAAGTCGCAAAAAACATTAATATTTGATTCTAAAGGAGTATCGGTGAATAACTCTAAATGGGCAGCATAATGCCAAGTATCATGGAGGCGGAAATTTGAGGAGTCCAAAACTCGATTTGGACTGTAATTCCATTGAAATAGTAATATTGAGTCAGTTAACCGGCCCTGGATAATTTTGATTGAATTTCGCCTTCATCCTGATCCAAAATCCCACCGAGCTGACAATGTCATCAACTGTTTTTGGGTACAAACCCCCATGGGCAACTGGTGCCATAAATGATTCACTTTTCATCCCCCGTAACAATGCGCTCTGAAAATGAAAATTGTTTTTTTTCCACATCTTGAGAAAGCCTTCGCCTTTTTTGTGTGCTTTATGAGTTTGAAGTTTTCAACATTTTATGTGTGTGAACACCAAAACAAGGTTAACAATGGATGTTTTAAGTCTAGCAAAAAAAATTAACAAAAATCACACCAGAAGTTCTTTTGTTATGCATTTTGTGTTGAACGGCACGCTTTAATAGCACTACCGATACAATATGCTCTGAAAATGTTCTAAAATACTCTTATACACACGTTTATTTGTAGTATTGTAATATCAACTAACATTGTTTCCCTTAGTAAATTGTCCTCTACTAATCCTCTTAATCCTCTGATAATTTTAGTTTTGGGACCTGATGGGGCCGAAAGAATTTACCGATTACCTCCGTGCCTCCGCGGAAACGGATGCAATGAAAAATATAGCCTCAGAAATGAACCAAAATGACAATTCAGAATGCCCCTTGATGGAATGTGAGTCCGCTTGGCCCCAGTCAGACCGTGCCGAGAGGCCAGAAGATGCCGGCGGTTCTCCGTTTCATTATAAAGATGGCTCAAAGGTTCCAAACATTATTATTTGGAAATACATTTATTTAGATATTTTATTTATTTCATTAGCAAAAATTAAAATACATTAAAAAATAACATTTCTAGTCATAATACAACATTACTGTTCTCTCTTATTTTTATTTTCTTTCTCCCTTATATTATTTTTATTTTATCTCTGTGGTGGCCACCATCACTTCTAATTAGGTGCTTGTTTACCCAGACCATAGCTAAGATCCTTCTATGTGTTGCGTGATTTAACGTGCACAACCTTACCAAATTCTCAACCACTTTTTACTTAATCTTGCCGTTTCAAAGGACAATTAAAATAAATGCCACTTAAATCCACCAGCAAAGTTTCTTCAAATTGTTAGTTCGTGGAAGCCTTTCTCGGTCCTCTCATTCGCAAGCTGAATTATATTGGTCCCTCTTCCAATGATTTGCCACAGAAGGCGAGCACTGTTATTATGACATTTCTAATTTCTACTACGCACTCTTTTGTGACCTTAGTGATGGCATTCTCTAAGCGATTCAGATTTTACCTGCCCCAATATAGTGGGTTTTAATGTTTAAATGTCCATCTACCAAAAATATCATTTTGACTTAATAGAGATCATCATATTAACTAAAAATCCACAATAAAATTATTCGTGAAGTATATTTTTATAATCAATCAATCTCGCAGTAATATCTTCCTTCATATCATTATGATTGATGTTTCATTTAATTCACTTATTTATCACCATATTGTGAACACAACAAATATAAGTATTCAAGTCATTCGTAACATGAATTTATAACAAAAAATATTTATATATTCAGTAAAGTAATAGAAATATAATGCATAAAAATAGAAATTTAAAATTTTAACCAAATTACACATGTTGTAGCACAGAAATAGATCAGCTAAGTGTTAAATCTAGTATACGAAAATGTCAGTATACGAAACTATGCAGTTCGTTAATGTGTTGTATATACTTGGATTACAAGTGACTCACTGAATAACATGTGCAACAACCTATTGACTTATAAAATTGTCATTTGTCAATACATATTTTCACTATTTGGTCATTCATCCAGGAGCTACGGCTGCCTGCGTGAGTAAGTATTGTTTTGTTCACACTTGCCAATCGTACACATCTTTCTGTGCCCTCTTCATATTCTTCTTACCCTGCCCTGAAGAAAGACAAGTTCTCACTCAAAATCAATGCAACCTAATATTTATTTTTCACCTAATTAATAAAATACAGCCGGTTGTGTCATCAGTAGTAACTATTTACTATAGTAAAAAAAGTTTGTGAAAATGGGTTGTTTGATCGTTAGTAAAAAAATATTTACTTCTCAAAAGTACATTCTGTAGTAAACTCATTTTACTCTGCGATATCCAATAGTAAAACCGAGAATTGACTTTTCACAGCTATTCCAAAAGTCATCCGACACATTAATACTTTTACTTTGAAAGTTGCAGTATGAGTTGCAATTAATCATTCAATATCCCACTATTTAAATGATGAGAGTTCGTCCGGTGATGATCTCGTTTAATATACATTATTACACATAATACAAAAAAATGTCACCACCAAAGTGATAGATATCTTTCGCCTAGGCGAAAAAATCCATAGAATATGCAGAAAATAAGCATATATCATGATCATTTGTCACCTTATAGACATCTCCATCTATGATTTGACAATAGTAAATTTAACATTCAAACAACTCGCAAACGATTTTAACCACGGGTGTTAGTAAAAAATTACTAATGAACACACAAGCGGTCCTTAATGTTTAAGAGTTTATTATTTACGTTTCTTTCATTTGTACCAAAAAATATTGTACTATAAGGAATTTTAAATCAATTTAAGTTTGTCCAATTAGACACCTCCAAAGTATTGTCCGACATAGCTTATTTCCCATATTTTAAGAAGTAGTCTGACATCGCCTAATTAATATTCATTGCAATCAGGGAATATTGAGAATTGAAATATTGATGTATTATAATTACAATATTTATATTGGTTTAATTTTTATTTTATTGCATTCTTCAGCATGCCTCCACACTTTTTTTTTTAAGTATATTTTTTAATACAGTAAAACCTCGTTATTGCGAAATCCAAGGGTCCAAAAAATAAAAATTCGTAATAACGAATTCCCACATAAATAAAAAATAATAATTCCTAATATATTAATATTCCGCGCGCGCCGTATAAATAAATGTAGCGCGGCTTTAAAAAGTTTGTTAGTTCCGCAAATAAGACACCCATTAACAGTTTAATATGGAATATATAACATAATAAGACATTCTGCAAACAACGAAAGATTTTCTGTATAAAGAAAACTGAATCTATTTAGTTTTGCTGTTTCAACAGATAAGCAAATGGATAATAATTAAGATATCAAATTAAAAACATTTTACGAAACAATATAAGATAACCTAAAATTCGGCAATATTTTTAGAAATTCTTAAATGTCATGCAAATATTAAACAACATAAAATTTTAAATGTGTTTAATTGTAGAGCCGAATTTTTTTTTCCGTTATATATTTACGTATATATATATATATCAGTATTTTTTCATATTGGACAAAGAAAAATTCGTTATACATATTAACGAAACTTCGTTGTATAAATTATTTTTTGTATGAAAAATTGATTGTTAGGAATTAATTTTGATATACATCTTTTTTCAGTATAGCGGGGTTCGTTTTAACGAGGTTTTACTTGTATACAGTTTCTAAATGGTTTGTTACCTTTAACCAGGACTATCTCAATTTTATGTTGTGGAAGAAAAATATCACATTTCGTTTCTTCTTTGTCATTTAGTATCATAATTGTAAATATAATTTTTTTTATTCAAAACCGTGTTAAATTTACTTTGAAGTAATTGTTTTTATTATTTTTGGTGCATTATATTATATATTGTACATAATATATTTATGAATCATTTTTTAATTCCACAGTGCGCTAATGGGAATGGTTCTATACCGTGGCAGCAGCTGGTGCAACAGCCCCCTCAGCAAGTTCTTGTGATTAAGCGGATGCATTCCGGTGCGAGACATTTTGTCGTCTTAGACTTTGGACATCCTGTCAAACTTACGGACTTGGTAAGTTATCAAATTTGTATAATTTTTGGTATATGAATTCATTAATCCAATTGTATCTTAAATCTTATATTTTATCTAATTTATTAAGTAATGCAATCTGAAAACAAATCCAACAATTCGTCACACTCGGCGTCAACTTCTTAACTAATTTTTGTAGTCATGTGTTTTGAATGCTGATTTGCTATTGGTCAGTTTTATTATTGAGCCATTTGGAAGTAATTTACTCAATTATGGAGGGTTATGACACTAAACATAAACTTGTTTTTGTTTTTCTATTACTTATATTATTATCTGTCATAAGCATTTGGGCCAATCGCAAGTATTACTTATAAAGGGGTTTGGAAGTAAATGACTCATTTCATTCCAGATCATTCCAGCCTGTCCAGAATTAGTAACTTTAAGCGTTCACATATGGCTAGTTAGTGAAGATCAAGATAGCACAAGACTTGTGATGGCGCCGGATATTTCTGCCAAGAATCTCATCATGACAGACATTCAACCCCCGCCATTGTGTAGATATTTAAAGGTTACTTTTTTAATATTTATTTTAATTGAATTTGGTTTTACTTATGACCATATCACAAACATTTTTGAATTATTATTTTCAAATGATTATATAGCTGAACCTCATCAATTTAGACCTATTTATCTTGAAATTCAGCATATTTTGAAATTATTCATAAATTTCTGAACCCAGATTATCAATTTCATAACAAAAATAACTTTGTTATTAATTAATTGGTAAACCCCGGTAAATCTTAATTAAAAATAACTATTTGTGTCGTAAACATGATACATAATTTGAAAATTATATAATATATTGACTGGGAACACAAGCCACAGGGTATTTAGGAATTTGTGAGCATTTTTTGCACCTATTCTCGTGCCATCTCGCTCCTACCGGAATGAAGCATGGACGGGGTGAGGTGAGGAGCCTAGGCGAGAGTGGACTGCTGGTATAAAATCATGGTTCCACTGAAATTAAAGTAAGTAGGCTATATTTGTTGTTTTGTACTATCTTCATATGTTTAATATATTGCTAATGATGTTTCAGATAACAACTATTGGTAGATATAACATGTCGACGACTAGGTGTAAAATACCTTTGGGCTGGTTCTACGGAGAAGTGGCCGACTCAGTCTCCACTTGTGAACAACCCCATATTAACACTCTCACTGCATTACATCAGGATCTAACTTGCAGATTTAGGTATTTTATTTTTTGTTTGTTGATAATACATAAAATAAATAAAAATTCTAATGCTTTTTATTTAAAATATTATTTTAGAAATCTGATTTGAGCTGGTACTTGATTGATTTTTTTTATGTTCATGAATTTTAATGCCAGCGACATATTTTGTTAGAGAACTTCATTTTTTTAACTCCATTTAGAGTCATCTAAAAAAATCAATCTTGATATTTCCAAACTGTATGGGGGTTTGTCATGGAACTATTCATATAAAAAATAAGTTATAGATACAATAAAAACGTTTGTTTGTCTGTAAAACCCATATTGTCCTCATTCTCAGTAGAATTACAATGATATTTTTACAGAAAAATCTGTGAAGATCATCTGAAGATGAACCTCCTTTTTTCTTACTGCTGTACTAGATGTTTAAAATTGTTTTTGGCGTCTAATTCAAAGTTGATCAATTTTATTTTAATTAAATTCAATTTATATCAGAATATATACTCAAATCCAAATTTAGTGCTACGCTTTGTCTTTTTTAATTTTTAAGTTGCATGTATATAAAATGTCTATTGTTTTTCTGTTATTATTTATCGGGTACAGTGAGGCTAACGTTGTGAATAATAATGTAATGTTTTAACAATTTCAAAGACTATGATCATGGCCGCACTGCGGTGACAACATTGCTAACCGCAGGGCCTAGTTATAACAATCGGCATAAGGCAATTAATTTCTGGTAGTTTTAAATAACTTTTTTTCAAAATGAGAAAATATTATACATAGTTAGAAGATGAGTATTAACCTTACCTTGCAAATAAATATGTGTAAAGTTTTTTTAAAAAAAAAAGATTGGTTCTTTTTATTATTTCATTGAAATGGTTCAATCGGTTCATTGGTTCAAAAGTAAAGTGTTTAAAAATTTCAATAATTTTCTAACATCTTCAACAGATTGGCCGTTGGAAAATTGACAGATTCATTGGACCCATACCTCGACATGTCAGGAGGGAATGCAGCCCATATGACTGCTTATCTAGATCAGCAGAATGACACAGACCCCAGAGTGCGATCAGCATATCAAGTAAAACACTGCTCATATTTTTATGTGAAACTACCGATATCAGTTAATATTACGATGAGCTTGTCTAAGTCACGGAACATTGAAGTATTCGCATACAATATAAAGTTTGACTATCACTAAGCCATAGAATACGATCTTTCTCCGAGTTGTACATGAGTATATAGGAATAAGTAATCCAAATTTATCATTGTCAGTTGATGTTTAATTTAGAATAACTATTTAATTCACAGGAATGCTTGGAGCTCCAACAGCAGATGAACACTGTAGAAAGAATAACAGAGAAGTTCAGGGCGAATTCTAATAGTAATTCTGATGACGCAGAAAACACAATATTTGAAGATTTACAAAAACATCCACCGGCTGCATTGTTGAGACAGGCATCCACAGATAAGCTGAGAACTATTGCCGAAGAGATTACAGATATTCTTCTCTATATCTGTTTTGAATGTGATAATAATCTTGTCAAGGTATGTATTATTTACATGATATGTATACTTTTTATATATAAAAAAATCTAAATTAATTCCATACAAACACGAATATATATAATGATATTTCATTAATATGTATAACGAAATTTGGCATAATTTCCACATTGTCCAAGGTTGATTTTATTGCCGATTGCCAAAATAGGTTGAATGACACTCTTCCCACGCTCTGAAGCGTACACGTGTTCACGCCTCTAAAAACTAATCGTATCTAGACAAGCTGGAGAAAGTAAAATTAAGAAAACTTTAACCTCCGAAAATCACGATTGGCACGTTACACTTAGATATGTCCACTTTGAACGCCTACAATTCTGCACATTATTATCTTCAATTTTCACTTTTCATCTTATCATTTATCATCGTCAACTTACATCACTTTTTACATTATAACTGAACATTTACATAGATTCCAATGAATGGTAATATTGTGTATGACATTTTCATAATTTTGTTTATTTAACGATTGTTTTAATGTTTGTTTACTGGCATTTATATGTACAGTAAAATTCCGTTTATTCGAAGTTGAAGGAACCGAAAATCAGGAAAAAGTTTGAATAACGACTTACGGTAATGAAAATAAAAATTTCAAAAATTCAATTTTTTTTACATAACTTTTTTAATTACAACTCAAAGTAATTATATATACTTATATCCATACATTTTAAAATAATGAACAAGTTGTCAAAATACAGCATAAAAAAATCAATAAAAATAAATAGTATTTAACCTTATTTTCACATGGTCACATGGATTGTTTCCACTTAATAATGATTACCACACAAATTTAAGCAAATAACTTATTTAAAAAAACAAGATTATAATAGAATATTTTTTCGCGCCATTTCTAATGACATAATTTTTGAACTTATTAACATAATCATTTCTCCGCTGTATTGAAGTTAGCAAAAAAGGTTCCCAGTGCTTACAAAACTTTGTTTTGCGGTGGCCGCAGCGGCTTTTCGCACTCGCCTGTGACATCTTGTTTTTATCTTCTTCATTCGCCGCTTCCTTACTCCTTTTATTCTGTCATCATGTTTAATATTGTCGACAATGTTATTAATGGAGTCACGTATTTTTCTGTTAATTTTGTTTAGGATAATATTTTATGTCAATCTCTTATATTACTTAATTTGATTTTTTAGCCACTGTTGGCATTGTGTACAAATTTTGCATTGGAGCTATTTTCAATAACATAGAATTATCAATCAAAATCATTAAAATGTTTTATTTAAATTTAATGAAATATGGAAAAGTCTGAGGAACACAAACCACACATTCGCAAATTTCAAAATGTCTAACAAAAAAATATTAGAGTAATATAAATAATTGCATTTACATAATAATTATCAAGATGCGAAAAGATCTGAGAAACGCCAACCACGTATTCTTCAAAATGCCCTGACACTAAACTTAAATAGAAAGAGAAATGTCTGTATTAAAATGAATACAAATTAAATAATTTATAAAACACGGAAAAGTCTGAGAAACTCAATCGCATACTAGCATTTGTACAACAAAATATACAAACGCTATGTAAACAAAAATAATTATGGTAATAATATGGAACAGAAGATTGGCAAGCACTGACATTCGCAGACTGGGTAAATTACTTTACCTATAAGGGCGCAAAGATAATATTTGCTATCTTTTTCTAACGTAAAAAAAACGAGTGGGAAAAAAACATGCAAACTAAGTTAATGCATCGCGGTAAGAAAAATAAAGATTTAATAATTGAGGATGCGCAAGATATATTTGTCATCTTCTTTTAGTATACTGAAAATGAACGAGAAATCAAACAATGCGAACCTTACACGTTGTGTTTATCGGTATAGGGGCAGGTACTACCCATTTTGATGAACTTTGACGGGCACATCGCATAGCGCATGTGTGCGTTCTTTTATCAGTCAGTTGCCAACCGTTTCTTATTAATTTGTAATGTGTATTTTCCAAGTTACGGACATTTTAAAAAAAAAATCGAATTATGTGAAAAATAGATTGACAAATTCATCTGATAGGGTCCAAAAATAACTTTAAATAACGATATTCGATTTATAAGTACAATTTAGTATGAAAACTTTCCAGAGTGACCACATTCTGCTCCAAAACTTCGACTTACGGCGAATTTCGAATATATGTGATTTTACTGTACATACTAGCATTCCGTAATTTATTCTTTAATGTATATTTTTAAATATTTGATGGAACTCTAAAATGACTTACAATTAAAAAAATAGGAAGACAGGACGCGTTTGATCAATGTGAAACTCTCAATGCTTATAGCGGCTTCACAATTGAACACAATTAAAATTTAATATTGTTTTATATTTGCGTGACATTTCAGAATTTTCAAAAATATCGCTGAATTTTGAGTTATCTTATATTGTTTCATAAAATGTTTTAAAATTAATATCCATTTGCTTATCTGTTGAAGTAAAAAAACTAAAGGGATTATTCAGAGTTTTCTATATACGGAAAATCCTCCTTTGTTTGCAGAATGTCTTATTATATTAAATTGATAATGGGTGTCTTGTTTGCAGAACTTACAAACTTTTTTATAGCTGCGCTACATTTTTTACGGCTACGACGCAGTATATATATTAGGAAATAGTTTTTTTTTTTATTTCGCTATGTGTGAAATTCGTTATTATGAATTTTTATTTTTTGATCCTTTGATTTCACAATAAAGAGGTTTTACTGTATTTTGTAATGTATGTATTGTGTAATTATATGTGTAAAATACCATAAAAAATTAATTGCATTGATATCCTTTTTCAAAATTGTTACTTTTTACTGTGTACTTGATGACACCTGCTTTGAATGTCATTATATTAAAATATTTTTACTATAGTTTGACAAAAAATACTCACTATGGAATTATGTAATCAATAAGTGTTAAAAATAAAATGTTTTTACCCTCATCATCACCTGCATAGTATAATTTTATTTTAGATTTTATTTTTTGAAAAAGTTTTGTGCCAGAATAAAACTTAATTTGTTCTCTTTTGTCTAATATTTCATATGTGCATATTGTTTCAGCGTCCCCTTGTTAGTGTCAGCATGTCTGCGTGTGCCCTGATGGTTCGCTGGTTGGTGGTGGTAGGAGGCAACGCAGGCCCTCGGCTACAGGCCGCCTTGGCTTCCGTGTTGGCACGCCTGTGCTGCACACAGCCTTGGTGGGGTTCCTTCCTCGCTGACACTACTGCTCACCTGTACAGTCCTGACAACACACTTATCTTCCCGCAGGACAGGTAACTATACCCACTTTGAATTTGGAAGTGTATTTTGCTGGATCATTTTCTGTGGAGCATTACAACAGAGTTGAACAAATTTGTTGCGGAGACTGTCGAAGTTCTTGGCGCTTTTCCGTTATATTGTGCCGGGATTTAAACTCACATTATCACATCTTCAATAGAAATTTAAATCTCTTTTGTTTTTATCTCCTTTTTGTAGTACTGTGTGTGGAACTGATAAAAGAAGTCGAAACTTCTACAATGGTTCCGGGAAAATATGGGTCCCCCCTCTAGCGCCTCTTTATTAAATACTTTGACGTGCTCAGTCTTCCACTCCTCTAGCTCAAGGGAGCGAGTCATTCAATATTAACATTTCTTTTACTGTTTCTTATTTAAATAATAGAATTTGTGTTTATTATTCTCTTAATAACAGTTATGATGATGTGACTTAATTAAAAAAGTACTAATTCACATATTTTAAGACTTCAGACTGTGGAAAATTTCTACATTTTGCTACAAGATTCTATAATTGGTATTATTTACAATGAAACCCTCTTAATATGTTTTTCAAGTGATCAGCCAATTAAAACATCTCAAGAGAAAAATCATTATTAACCATTACTTTTCCAGTTTTATATTTGAGGTGTCTATTCGTGTTACATACTCGACCACTACACTGACAGTAATTTATTAACAATATCAACTGATTCCGGACCGGGATCCTATTCACCAAATAGCACACATTTGAATAACTGAAGTGGCCAGAAATATGTAATAACGAATAGACCCGAATAGAATTTCTTATTGTGTAAATAAATTAAAAATTTGATAAGGACTAAACGCTCACAATTTTTCCAGGGTATTGATTCTGCTGGTATACATGGGCCGCAAGAGCCTATGGCGTGGTGGTGTGGTGGAGTGCGTGTCACGGCTGGTATCACGACTGTTGCCAGCTCCTTTACCCCCCTCAGGTCCTGCTTCTCCCCCTCCGCCGCCAGTGTGGCAACAAGCAGACCTGTCCCTTCTAGCTTGGCTCTTAATCTATCTGGCCGCGTTATTAGATACTGCACAGCCTAAAGACGCATGTGAGTACAAATATAATTTTCAAAGAATTTCAGTTCACAAAACTAGTGGGAACACGAGTATGAATGGGTGCATCTGACCATTCTTCTAAATGTGGCAAAATACAAAAAGATTAGTAAATTATCAGTACATTGTGTGTGGAAATCAGGCTGCATGTTGTGTTGCAGCTTCCAACGCATGGTCCCGCTGGGACTTTTTGTCAGGCTGCAATGGTTCCGGGGCATCCGCTACAGCTGGACCGGGCGGCGCTGCTGGAGCGGGACGTGCCGGTGGGCCTGCTGCGCGACTTCATCGGCGCAAGTTGCACAAGCGCCTCTTCCACCATCGTCTCGAGGAGTTGGAGGCGGTGCGCAAAGCCTTCCAGGTGCAGGTTCGTAACCCTTCCCCACTAATCGAGCTAAATCTACAATAGATGAAAATTGGCGTCACTCCTAAGACCCTAGATTAGCTAATACTCTTAGGTGCCAAAATATTCTATTACAAAATTTCATATTTAGATGTTTTCCCTGTTTATCCGGCTTATTCACTATAAAGCCACATTTTGGAATATGTGTCTTATTATGTTGGAGGTGAATGTGAAAAATGTATATAGAAGTCCCTGATGGCTCATCACAATCACAGCAAAATTGACAATGTGCATAAGTTGCGTATTATCAATTTTGAATTTTTTAATTTCGCATTTCAATTGTCTTCAATTTATATTAAGTAAACACGTATTGATTTAATACTAGAGGGTTCTGATTTATTTTGAATTATGAGTTACTTGGTTTTTCAATTAACAAAGTTATTTTTAGTATGAAATTAATAATTGTAGATTGTGAAATTAAAGAGATTTACATCTACCGTATTTCTTGTTATGTAAGTTTCTTTTTGCTTATCCAATGATATTAATTGTAGTTTTACATAATATAGAATATTATTTAAAATATGCAATTGAATATTATTAGTCATTCCATGTGAAATCACCTACATGTGGTTGCTTGAACATTTCAGATATTTTTGATTTTTATTTTATTAGCTTAAAACAATTTTTATTTTATTTTTTTCTGCCACCATCTTGGATCTAGCCTCAATTTTCTTGGCAGCGACAGGCTAAATCGGGGCTATATCAGTATACGTATCCTTGGGGAAAAAAAATATTTTTTATCTGGTCACCCATTTGAGAGACCTTGAAATCAGTAAAAATGAAATATTTTTAAACTTTGATGCCATAAAAGGTAGGAAGGGTTCCTAACCCAAACTTTAATTATTCATAACTGGGAACTCTACTAGCCATAGTTATAACAAAAAAATTCCACTTTGTGGTTCCAACCCCCCGTCACCTTAAAAAGTCATAAAAACTGGTGGTTTTGCTTCCAAATTTGGCATATTTCAAGGTCATTTAAGTCATAGTTTATATATAATTTTCTATCATTTCTGTAACCCTATTGTGTCTGCTTTATGTTAGTGAAAACCAGAATCTTATATGGAAGAACAATATATTTTTTTCAAACCCTCTGCAAAGCCCTGTTTTTGCCTGTCGCTGCGATGAAAATTGAGCCTAGATCTAGGATGGTGACAGATAAAAATAAAATAAAAATTGTTTTGAGCTTCACACTCATTGAGTTACCTAAGGAAAAAAATAAAAACAAAATGAAATGGTCAAGCAACCATTTATTTTTAAATTAGGGACCAAAAAATAAAAATTATTACATATAGCGAAATAAAATAAATCCTAATATATATTCCGTGCACGGCGTAGAAATAAATGTAGCGTGGCTTTAAAAGTTTGTGAGTTCCGCAAACAAAACACCCATTGTCAGTTTAATATCGGATATATAACATAATAAGGCATTCTGCAAACAAAGGAGGATTTTCTGTATATAGAAAACTCTGAATAATCTATTCATTTTTGTTATTTCAATAGATAAGCAAATGGATAATAATTAAGAAATTAAATTAAAAACATTTTACAAAACAATATAAGATAATCTAAAATTCGGCAATATTTTTGGAAATTCTAAAATGTCATACAAATATTAAACAACATTAAATTTTAACTGGGTTTAATTGTAGAGCCGCTACAAGCATCGACAACAAATCAAAACAATTGACAAACATGACCATAAACGGCCAAAATATATTTTGATATATTTTCATTGTAGCAAAAAAAAAATTGTTTATATATTTGCGTAAATGTATCTATTTTTTCATACGGGACAAAAATAATTTTGTTATTTGTGCGTATTAACGAAATTTATTATAGGGAATTAATTTTGAAAATAATTTCGATATACATCATTTTTCAGTATAGCGGGGTTCGTTTTAACATATTACTCATTACTATTAGTACATACTAGTACTCACAAATAACTATCAACTTAATGGAACACACGTCACACTAATATTTTATTACAGTAAAACTATTTTGCATTTTTCAAGGAACTGGCAAAAAATATTATTGGGGGGGAGGGGAATGAAATTCACACACTTGCTTTTTTGAGATTTAAAATTTGAAGAACATTAATTATATTCTATCTCTAATATTATTTTATCTCATTTCTATTTAAATATAATCTTATATTCATTTTTTTAATTAACAGGACATAGTCCAAGTTAAGCTTATATTAAATTATATTTAAAATTTATTAATCAAAATATGTATATAAAATAAATAATATTCATGCTGTTGTGAAATAATTTATTATATTTTGGCATCAATCATTATTCATCAATCATCTTGTACACATGAAGCATTATTATATATGGGCTTGAGCTATTGCTTATTGAATTTTGTAACTATTGAATTAGTCATTTTTAATTAGACATTAGTATTTCGCATGTATTTGATACATTTTTAGGTGACAGTAATTTATATAATTAAATGCAATACATATTTTTTTTTTAAATGTATCAAATATAATTGAACAATTAAAAATGACAATATTTTCCATTAGTGTTGATCCCTCTTGTTTAGTATGAGTACAGTATATTTACTCATTTTATCAAAAGTAATAAAGTCACTGGTTTAATATTTTTGACTGTTAATTTAATCGCTTGATTGCAGAATAATTGATTATAAATAATGAAATTATAAATTGTATTGAAAGAGGCAAGGAAGAAAAAATTGAGACATGGTACGATTTGTTGCTTAGTAGTTATTTAGTGCAAATATGTTTTTTAAGATCTTATTGAGATTGAAATGACTAGAACCATGTTTGTTGGCAGGCACTTTCTGCACTGTCGAGTCAAGCGGCGAGCCTGACCCTGCAGCATGCGGCTAGTGACCTGACTCACGCCATCAAAACTCAAGAAAATATTTTCAAAACAACACTCAAGCAACATTGGGTTAAGGTATCTATCTCACTTTTTATATTCCTTGCACATTTCAATATTCTTAATATTTTTTGAGAAAAATTTATATTGTGTATATGTATGTATTTATTCTACTAAATCCTTTCTTCATTTCCCTTTTGTATTATATGTACTTATTTCATATTATACGTACCAATTAATTTTATCCTAAATATATGGCTTGCTTATTTTACAAATAATTTAATTATTGTTGTGTTTTCTAATAATTAAAGATAATATATTTTCAATTAGCAAGACTACCCATCAGTCTTAAATATTTCAGGCTGGTAAATTTGTAAAATGTAACTGGACCTCTCCAGTTTAAATACTATTCTTTTCACCGTACGCTGTACAATTCTATGATCGCAAATATCTATTTATACAAATACTTCAAATTCCAGCGATTTGAAGATTTCATCCAGAACCGCATATCTGTCTTGAATAAGCGGGTATCAAGCGGCGGGAGCGGGGGTTCCAGCCGCGGTGGGGGCGCTGGTGGCTCAGGGGCAGGGGTGGGGCGAGATGAACCTACTCAGGGAGCAGAACCACGCCTTCCTCCCATCCTGCCTCAAGCTCTGGCGCTCCAGCTCTCTAGAGGACTCATCTCGCTCATACTATCCATGGACTTCACTTGTAACACAGATCTGCTGCTGCTCGCATGCAAGGTATATTATCTTACCATTTGATGTGCCTACTGCATACTGCCTATGTCACAGTGAATGTATAACCAGTGAAGTTATATTTTCACTAGTATAAATATAATGTAATATAAGCCAGTTAAAATGTATCAAATAATTGTTCTATAATTTCACTGCTCAGTATCAGTGAAACTACATGTGTTTCCAAATGGACGATGCGTATACATCTGGCATCGAGACATATTAACCTTAACTGTTTTTGAAAATTAGTTATGTAATTATTATATAATTATTATTGTTTCTATTATGCTAGTTTTAAAACATTAATTTGAAAGCATATCGGTATGGTCCATGTATTGGTACAAAAAATAAAAGTACTATTTATGTTCTGATAACTAAACGATAAAATAATTTGGATTCAATACATTTTTCATAATTTAATCAACATAAATACGTATTTTAAACGAAAACTGAACATTTCACAACTGTCAAATTGACAGTTTAGAGCAGCATATCATTTCACTAGCGCCTATCAGTTCAATTATATTTTGGCTAGTAAAATGTATATCTTTTGGTGAAAATATATTCAGATATGATTTCACTAAAATGCCAATGAAAATATAATTTTACTGGTAATACACATTCACTGTAACATATATATAGTTTCTTCAAAACCCAAATAAGCTGTCAGTTTAACAATTGCAAATTTTGTGAGAAAATATTGTATTTCTGAGGGAAAAAATCAATTACTAAATATACAAGCGTCTTAAAAAAATGTTTACACACTTTGAAAATTTTTTTTTTTTTTTAAGTTATGTTTTGTAATCCAAATCGAAAGAAAATAAATGAAGAATTTTTTTAAGTTATCTTAATTGTTCAAACTGTTCAAATTCTATTGATTACTCAAGTCCATGAATGTCAAGTTGTATTTGGGCGCTCTAACTCAATAGTTGCCTTTAATTGTCAGTTTTGCGTCATAAACCTTTGACATAACTCCATAAAAAAAAGTCTAATGGTGTGAGGTCTGTTTATGGTGAGTGGATTATTTTTTTTGCCTTTACCCATCTATATGTCGCGTGGTAAAAAATGTTTGCGGGTTGTTCGTATGTCAAATTTACTCCTATCAAAGTCAAACCCACCTAATTGTGTGGCAAGGCGAATAATCATCAAATATTTGCAATTTTGACCAAAATTGATTTATTTTAAATATTCACCATTGGCAATTCATACCATTTTATGCTTTATCTATGGCTTTATTCACCCCTGCATTTGAAATCTGTCACTTTGCTCACGAAAAATCTTTAGTAATATAAATTAAACAGCAAGATCATAAAATAGTGGGATATTGAATAATTCATTGTCGTATACTGCAACTTTCAAAGTGACATATTAATTTTGGAACAGCGTCGAGACATTGAGAGCTCTAGGAACATCTATCAAAGAAAATTATGGCCGGCAGATAAATTTTATTTCTATTTTTCAGGTTGTAGGTCGACTAAGTGGTGTGTGTGGGGGCCTTCCCAATGTGGTAAGAGAACACGAAGTTGTGGGGCTCCTGAGAGCAGCCTGCTCCCCTGCACCCTGGCACCAGCACACGATACTCACTCTTCTCCAGGTAAGATATTTTGAAATTTCTTAAAATCATATTTATACATTGCGCATTCGTAGAGTAGAAATGTATGAAATGGACAGACTGTCTGTGTATTTTGTCTTAACTGATTTTTCACATGTTGTGTTGGACGATTTCCATTGTATTCTAGATATAAGACATTTGTGATTTTGCAGGATCTAGTGGAATATGACAGAACAGGTTGGCGAGGCCCCGTGTTGCCCCCTTCCATTCTTCCCCTTATCCAAACAGAAGCGCCAGATGGCACCATACAATGGCACACAGCGCAGAATATTCCCATATCATTCGCCCATGATCTAGGAAGTGAGCCGGTTGATTCGGAGATGATTGCGTCACCCACAAATAAAGAAGATAGTGCAGGTTTGAATTAGAAATTAAATGGTTTTTCTGATATATTTCAAAATATTATTTATTTTACTCATTTTTTTTTTATCTTTCTTCACACAATATGTTCGTAAAATAAAATTATGTCTTTTTTATTAATTGACTTTTCCTTTTTAATAATAATATGTGTTTTGTTTTGCAGCATCTGGAAGTGCAGAACTGTTGCCATCACTTATTGAATCGGACGATTCAGATATGGAAGAATTTTTAGATGAGATATCAGAAAGGCGCTCCTCATCATTGAAGAAGAATATTCCTAAGCCTCCAATGAATACAAACAATGGGTAAAAATTAGTTATTTTTTTGTTGGTATGACAAATGTAATAGGAACTTAGCAAAAGGATACTTAATAGATGCAAAGTGACTTGTATATATGTACATACTGTGTGAATATTAAGATACAGCATGTTTTCAATTAATCTTCATATGGTCAGGTATATTTAATTTTTTTACTTTTACCGAGTGTCTTTTTTTATTTTTTTAAACAATAAATCATTAATGCACTTAAAATTACATAATTTACCATTTCAGTACTTCCATCGCTGTAGACGCTCGCCTTGAATTGGGTATTGAATTGTCGGGAGAAGTTCTCGTGCGCAGGCTCGCTCTTCTAGGCGGGGGCTCTTTGGCTGCTGCCGTTCACATGCCTGCGCCTCCTCCCTCTGCTCAAGCGGCCAACCAGAGCGTCCCTACTGGCCCTTCCATCCCCGATAGTTCAACCGAGACTCCGCCCACTAAGGATCTCACAGCCATGCTGAAGCAATCTTTCCATCTGCTATTCACGGAACTTGATCAACAGGTTAGTTTTAACTAAAATAATATGTAACTGACTTTTACCTCTTTGTATTGCTAATGTACAATATTTGTCATCTTTTGCTAATAAATATATTTCTTTTGAGACATGGTTACACGGACTTTTCTCTAGAGTCTGTATTCCCGATAATAAACATGATCTACAGAATAACACTGATATGTATTGGTGAGTTTGCAAGATAGCTTCATACATAACCCTAATAAGACAGAATTTATTGAATCTCTTTGGAGAAAATATCTGATAGATTCATATCTTATGAATATCAAAAGTAATAATATTTATCCTTCAAATAATTAATTAAAAACAACATTTACCAAAATTGTGTTGCGATATATGCAACACATGAATAAAAAAAATTTGAATTACTTGAAACCCTGTTAATTCAAAATTCAAGGGACCAAAAAAATCTTATTGCTTGGAACTGATCGAGTCAATCGAATTAATAAATTCGGAATTCGCGAAAACATAGTGAAATTAATAAATAAAAAGTGAATAAATGCGCTAAAATGTTCTTTGGTTTTAAAAAAGATTTAAAAAAAACTAATTATGTTACGTAAAAATGTATTGATTTGTTGTGCGAGGGTTCAAATAAAAAAATATTTCAAACTATGAATTAACAGGATTAATCAACTGTAAAATTGATAATTTGTGTCTTACATTTGAAAAATTTTGAATTGACAGGATTTTACTGTAAATCAGTTCTTTGAAAACTATAAATCTTTTTTGAATAAATAATAATTTTATATTATACTTTAAAACTATCAACACTTTTTAAACTACTTAATATAATTTGATTCAGTCGAGTGTTAAATAATTTTAATTAAAAAATTTATTTCTTTGATAAATATGTTACTTTGAAGATTTGTGTTATTATTTTGTCAGGATGACAGCAGTTACCTAGAGCGAGTTCTTCAGCTGTGGATTACTCTTAACGGTTGCAGCTGGGGAGTGTCTAACACAACACCTCCAGCGGACTGCGTCCTCACACCCAAGATTAAGTTATCCATGCAGTCTGTTGTGTCTCTCATACATGCACTAAACCAGTGAGTACTCTATTGAATTTTTATCTCAATCTCTTAATTTTTACATATACAGACAAATAAAGATACAAACGAAACAAAACATGAGACATTTGTCTTTCAAACCAAATCATTATTAGATGGACTAAATTTTTAAATTAAAATATGTTTTATAAAGCACTGAATTGATTTGTCATTTTCGCTTTTTAAATTAAATCATCAAATTGAATTTCAATTTTAATCTGCTAATTTTCCATCCCTAATTATCATGTGTTTTGTAGAACAATATGAAATGTGTTTCTGTATATTTGACCTTTTGTTTTTTATTGTATTTTTAGACAGACTAACATTTCCCTGAGATGTTGGGTGCTAGCTTTTCAGTGTCTATCGTGGGTTGCAAACTCTCCGATGGTAAGTTTTATAATGTTTATTTCAATGATATTATTCTTTTAATAATCGTACAATGTGACTTATTTTAATATTTGTTTTAGGAAAATGCAATCCCAGACGTTATGGCCGGTGTGGTGATCGAAGGCACTCAATTTAGTGAAATGCTTGTCAAGTTTTTGTCTTCAAATCTCTCGAGTGACATGTCATCGGCCGGCGGAGAAAAGTCTTGTGTAAGTTTTAATCAAATAAGTTAGTTATATGTTTAAAATTATTATTATTATAACTAGAAGTATACACCATATATTTCTACATGTGTAAGTCTATTTCACACTCATGCTCCTTTTTTCCAAAGTAAATGTCCTTTGGGACTAACATGATATTTCACTAATTTGAATTTGTTTTCTTTTCACTTATCATGTTACATTACAATGTTTTTTTATTTAAAACTTCAAAAATGTTTTAAATTAATATGGCCGTACAACATGAGTAAATGGATAATTATACTTATTTAATATCACTATCATAATATTATATAAATTATATTATATGTGTATAAACTGTTTTCAATTTATTTATATTTCATCAAAATATTCTAGGTTGGTCCGGTGGCTTGTGCGATGCTTTCCTGTTTGCTGGGCCGTATAGTGTCACGGGCGCCTGTCGTGGGGCGGACTGCTCTGATTGGCTGTGTCCGCGCCCTGGCAGGGGCCAACGGTGCGCTGCGGACTAGCACAGGACCAGTCGATGCGCAGAGAGAACTGTTACGAGTGGCGCACTCTCACGTCTACTCTTACAGCAACGAGCATCTTGAAGATGCCTTGAGTATAGTGGAGAGCATAGGTAATCTATGATTCAGTTAATAATATTTTCACTACTACACTAAAAGTTTTCAAAGTACAGTAGACTCTAGATTATCCGGAGTCACATTAATCAGGTTGCGAGTAATTGAGGCAGTAAAAATTCAGAATTTAAAAAAATAACACTGAAAAATAATTATTCATTCAGCTTCATAATATGTACTAGAAATTTAAACTGGTAAAATTGATATTTTATAGAAAACAAAATTCGCAAAATTGCAAACCGCAAATCCTGGTATATATATAATATATATATATGTATATGTTTGAAAATGTTCTCAGTTTTTCACGACCGTTCAGAATCTTTTATTTAGACTTTTCTAAGCTCTTCTACCATGTGTATCCAACTTATCTGACTGACATTTTTGATCCCATTGCAAGGTCCATCATCAGTGACGCAGGTGGATGGAAATAATGTCATTATTATAATAGTGATCTTTTTTAAATACTATTTTTCTCTACAAATTGTCAAAAAATTAATTTTGCAGGAGTAATAGCACAATCTACATGCGGTACATCCGGTGTGGACTCTTATGGTATAGGCGAGTCTGTATCCGGGACCGGCTCCTCCAGCGATTCTAGCGGGGGTGCCAGCTTGGGTGGAATGCTGGCCGAGGCTCTAAGCGGATCGGACAACGCCCGGCCAGCTAGGCCACCCGATCGTCGTGAGCTGGTGGTGGCATTGATAGGGTTCGCCAGAGCTCTGCTGGCAATGCCGTTGCACTCGGAACAACATGTGGTAAAATATTTATTTGTGTTTAAGTCAAAGCGTTGTATAAATATCTCATACGTTTGATATTGATATAACAAATCAACTAAGTAATCATAGCCAGCCGGCAAAACATTTTATTTTATGCGAAGCTTTGTCTAAAATAGGTTAGCTGTGGATAGATCACTTCACAATTATAATATTTAAACAAATATACTAATTAAATATAGTGCACATAATATAATGTACGTCGGTGATGATATATTTATTATTTAGCTTTGTTAAATATTTGAGAATGGTTTTTCAGCCAGACCCCATGGAACAGGTGACGGAGCAAACGACAGATGAAAGCCAAACAGATGAGAGCAAGGCCTCCCAACAAACTACATCCGATGGGGCCAATGTTTCTGCATCTACTAGCAATGCTATCCCCTGCTTGGCTGATAGAGGTACGTTATATTTACTGCCTCGAAATAGCTATGTTGTTTACAGATGTTCTGGGTGGTTCATATAGGTCCAGCCAATGAAATATTTTCTTAGCTGAATGAATTTTTGTATTTAAAATTTTAATATATCAAAAAAGATTGCACTTTCTTAATTGTATGTCTTGACAAGTGCATTTAACATACATTTCTTAAATTACTATTTTTAGAATTGTATACCACAAACCATTCTTATATATATATATATATATATAAATAATAATAATAGTAATACCTATAATGTAAGCAGATATAAGGTGAATGGAAATATACAAGATCAAAACGCACAAAAGTAGTTGTACAAATTATTTCATTATATAAAAGATTTTACTCTCTGTATCTGCTCTTCCTAATTGCAACAACCAATTTGAAATATCCCATTTAAAAGTCCTAATATCAGTTAAATTTCTAATTTTATTTTTAATTTGATTATATATTCTGGGAGCTTGAAAGGTAAATAATCTTTGACCAAAACTAGTTTTCATTCTTGGAACTATTTTAAGCTTGTTTGCTCATGGGATATTACATCATGGGTTTTGATAGCATTACATTTATATGCCGTAGGATCAATGAAAAGATCATATTTTTAAATATTTTCTATCTTGTTTCACACTTGCTTTAATGTTCTAAATTTATTTTATATGATGTGAACAGAACTATTTTTTTGTTCAGCATTATTCTCCTGCATTTGTCGACAAGGGAGAAAAATTTGAAGAGCGTTCTCTGAAAAAAACATTGATTGTTTATTAATTTGTAATTTACAATACAAACTTTAAATACACTTAAAATACAAGAATACTTACTTTAAATTATCATTCATTGTTTCAAACGGTTTCAGGTACGAAAACACAACGTTAGATCTACTGTCAAATGAAGCATTTTGTATGTGTTACCATAAGCAAAATTACTCGCCTAAGATTTTATGTAGCCTATGTAATTGCCACACTCCATAACTATAATCTGAGTTGACGCAATCCGATTCTGTCATAAAATTTGAATCCCGATTAAAATGTACTTTCTGGTTCTATAATCCAACTTGATGCAACCGGCCCTAAAACTGTAGTTCTCTAGTGATTGATTATGTAGTGGTTGGGCCTAATTGTATTAAGCTGTATTTTTGAAAAAGCCTCTAGTTTTTACATTGTTTTTTGTGTATAAATGTACTCCTAACAAAATTTTAAATATTGAGTGTTTAATTTTTTAATTATTAGTTTATTTATATTTTTATCATATTCTTTCAGTATTGCAACTTTATCCAACGATGAAAAGAATTTTCAAAACATTATCGACCTGCTCAGCACCTAATATAGCACTTCTAACAAATTATGGTAACTATTTATTACATCAATAAAATATGCTGTTTTCCTTCATAAAACTATCAAAATGCTCAATTTACCAGTTTGTACAATATCATGTTTGTAATAATTTTTTTACTTCTTATTTTAGCTATTAATGCGGATCATGTGGATAATCTGTCTGTAGGTGATGCCCTATTTAAATTTGTGTCAGCGCTGGCAGATTCCACTACACATCCGAGACTAATGTTGATTCCGTTGCTTGATTTTATCGGTAAGTGACATAATATTTTTTAGTTTCAGCATAAAGTTCCTATTTCTGTAACTGAAATAAATTGTGACATTCGCATCAATACTTTGCTGCCGTGTGTTTTTACTTACAGTTCAATATACTTTAATGTGATCAGACTTTATTTTCATTTTACTAAATTTTTAATAAAAAATAATAATAATTGAACCACCCCGTTGAATTTTTATTTCAGGAAATGAACGAGGCAGTTTATCAGAAGCCCTTGTTTCGTTGCTCCTGCGATACCTGGAGAACAGTTCCGCCCTCCAATGCTGGGTGGGGCTGGGCGGATGCGAGGCACTGTGCGCTCGCCTGGTGGGTGCCCAGCGCTCGGCCCCTGGCCCTCGTGCTGGACTGGTGGCTGCGTTACACACCCACCTCCGACGCCCGCTTCAGCCACCCACTCTGGCAGACAAGCAACCTGCAGCCGATCTACCCGAGGGTCTCATCAACTATGCTCCACTCAGTGAGTAGCTAACGTTCCTTTCCAAAACCTTAGTATGCCTGAAGGTTGTTGTTTCAAATTGAGTTTATATCTACCTAATTGATGTGCAATACAAATTTTGTTAACACTGTAAAAATTGTTTAATTTTTCCCGCAAACTTTACTTAACATGTAGAACAATTATCACCAGGCACCATCAGCTCCAGCAACCCCAGCACTCAATCGGCGGAGGCCCTCCTGGGCGGAGGAGCGAGTGGAACAGCTTTGGGTCCGGGTGGGACAGCGGGAGGTGGAGGAGGTGGTGGAGCACACCGTCGCACACGTTCAGCCGCCTGGTCGCACCACTTCTGTCGTGCCGAAGGCTCTGTAGACCTTGCTGTAAGACTACCCCACGCTGTACTGTTGCATGAAGTGCAACTACAGCCACACCTCACAACACTCTCCAGTAAGTTTATACATTTTTAAAACCTCCAAAATAATTTCCCGAATCTATATAATGTTGTCCGTTTTGTTGAATATTGTTGTTATTACAATTAATTTGTATATGTTAAATAATAATAATGTGTTTATTCCAGCGTGATCAGGTGTTTTTTTTTTTAACCCGATTCCCATTGAAATAATACATTTTATGTTATACATTAAAGTTTTGAAATAAATATAATGCTATGAAAAAGAAAAAGAAAATCAAGGAAATACTAATAAATAAAAAGTAAAAGTAAAGCTGTTTATATGATAATTTTGAGCATTGTTTTTATTTTTGCCTTATCTCTCAATAAAGCAAAAATCATTAGAAACTTGATTTTATAAAGCTAGAAATGCTTGAACAAATTAATTTGTGACTTTATTATTGATGAATGATAATGAAATTATTTTTCATTTCAGCTTGCCCGAGTGCTGTAAGTTTGGAGGTATGCGCCCAGGGCTGCGTGATGACCCCTTTAGGGCCCCCACAGCCCACGGCTGGCATGACCTACATCAGGCTCAAGCTGGTCCAGCCGCAGGTCGTGAACACCGTTCTGGTAAGAATATACATTTGTATAATGCACCTTGCATTGCGATAATTGTATTTAGGATATTTTATGTTTCTTCTCAATTGCAACACTTAATTTGTCAATAATACATTTTTGACTGCCTGAATGCCAATTTAGAGCTAAAAGTCAATTTATCAAGTTTATGAAGGTTTTTCGCAAACAAATGTTGCTTCTATTACTTTTTATTGTGATAGATTTGTTCAATTTAATTCTAGTAATTTAAAAAAATTAAGATTTAAAGAAAAACGTACCTAATGGATTATTTACAAGATGGGGAAGCGCAATATTATTATAGATCACATTCAATTCATTAGTTTTAAATTTTTGTAAAGGTCCTATTTATGTAAGTCTAATTTAATGTATAACTTCTGATATAAATGAATAATAAAAACCCAAATTTTTGTAAAAAATTCGAAAATATGAATTATTATTGGAAGGGAAGCCATAAAACAATAACTCTACATCTGTAAGCAATAACTACATTTGTAGTAATTGAGGGCCGTAAAAGTCATCTGACACATTGATACTTTGAAAGTTGCACAACTAATCATTCAATATCCTGCTATTTTAGTGATGAGAGTTCGTTTGACGATGATCTCATTGTTTAATATGCATTATCCATAATAAGAAAAAATTTCACCATCAAAGTGACAGATATCGAACGCCTAGGTGAAAAAATCCATAGATAATGCATAAAATAAAGCATATTTCATGATTATTTGTCGCGCCTATAGACATCAACAACCCGCAAAGGATTTTTACTACGGGTGTTAGCAAAAATTTACTATAGTAAAAAGTTACCACTGATGACGCAACCGGCCCTAAGACACATGTACATACTAGCAAAAGTCGGTGATAGGCATGGCCCATGGCTACGACTATGGTAGTAGCTGTGGTACCAGCAGATATTATTATGTATAATGTTTATAAATTAAAGTAATCGTAAATTTTGATTTTGATTACTTTGTATAATTTTAAAATGTATTGGATTTTTCTAATGAAAAATCTATTGCTTCGCAACCAGTGTGAATGATAAAAATAATTCCAATGTTTTTAACATGTGTATTTCTATTTTTCCCATTTGAAACTAATTCTCCCTCTTTCAGATTCGATTATACAGACCAAGAGACAGTTCAAATATGGGTTTACTGAATATACGAATTTTGGGGACTGCAGCGTTTGCTTCGCCCACATCACCAGAAAGGTTCGATGAAAAGATGGCTGGTACTAGGTGTGTTCAATTTGTTTTTAGTTTAGGTGAACATTTAATTAAATAATCAAACTAATGTTACATTATTAGTCATTGAGTAAGTCTTACCACTAGAAAGAAACATGCGCTTCATTTATGTTTGTGTCTGCGTAGAGTATCAGGAAATAATCATCACAAGTCAGTCAAGACATCTCGAGTATTTTAAATATTAAACACGTCCACACTTCCTATCTTGTAGTTTGTAAGACTTGGTTAGATTGAGTAAACCTTTATTTAAATATTACAAACTCTTCAATTCTAGAGTCCTCTTTCTTCCTATCTTAAATCATCAATCATTCTCTAGAGAATTCTATAATTAATATTATCTCAATATTTTACGTCTATTGTTTGATTTTAGTGTGGGCTGGGCACGTGTGCTAGTGTCGTGCGTCCTCGGCAGTGCTGAAGCCCGATCCAGGGCTGCCCGCTCGCCAGGATTGGCGGAAGCAGCTGCAGGGCTCCTGTTGGGTGGGGCTGCACCCCCTTCCGTCACGGGACCCTTATTACGGGCTTTGGGGGCCGAGCCTCCCGCCGCCTTACACGTGCTGGACCTTGTGCTGCGCAATGCTCACATACCTGCTCATCATGGTACGCTCAAAATACAGACATTTTAATTTTCCTCAATCTAAAAATAATGCCTGTCTTGACACAAAATTTCTCTAGTGAGACGGGCACAGTCCAAACAGATTTTTACATTGTATTATATAGTTACAAATAAATAAAAATTTAAATTAAATTAAATTTTAATTTTAGTTCTTTATTACCTTAAGTCTATGATAGTTTTAATATATGTGTGGCCAGTTACATTGTACAATATATTTCTGCATGTGTTATCCGCTTTTACAAATTAGATTTTTGTTATTAATCACTGTTGAATATTTAGATTTACAAATATTGTATTTACAAAGTTATCATTCTTTTTTTCTTACAGGATATCAATATTCGTCACAGTTATCGGTGAACACAAATTCGGCCATAGATGCAGCGTGTGATCTCCTGTACCAATTATGCACGCTCCAAAATGAACTCTCATCACAACGGATCAAACGTTACATCGATTGGCTGAAGGACTGCGGTGAATCGGCCATCTCACACGCGGAACAGAGAAGTTCAGACACCAACTTCATGACTGCCAACTTTACATACAATACCAAATATCTGAGCAGTGTGTACATACAATGCTTATCTTCAGTGCTCTGGTCTGCGAAAGAACAACAAGTGCAATATGAACTGGAGCCATTAATTACAATACAATTGTTTGATACGGTTTACAAGTGGATAGGAATTTTACCAAAGGATGCGGCCATTAAAAAAGCGCTTGATGCAGGTTTGTTTTTATCAAATTTGCTTACCATCATGCATTTACCGCTAACATACCACTCCTGCTTTGTTTACTTTCATTCATTTTCATGCGATCTCATCAATTTTAAGCATCTGTTGGGTCTTCTTCCAATACAGTAAAAACTTGTTAATTCGAAAATTCAAAGTAACAAAAAAAATGTAATAATGAAAAACCCTATTGATTCAAAATTGAAGAAATCAAAAAAAAATATTGCGTAGAACCAACTTAGTCAATTAATTTCTTTTAAGTCGAACTTGGTTATAACAAATACGAAGGGACCAGCTAAATTTGCTCATTATAACCGTTACTCGTTATTACAAAAAATATTTAATATTTAATCAAATTAAAAGCATGTCAAACACATATGAAAAATCGAATACCTATAATTATATGAACAAAAACATTTTAAAGTAAATTACTACATTCAATCACATTATATCTTAACAAAATTTAAAATACTGCTCTGTTTTAAAGTTTAAAACTTACTACATATTACTTCTTCGCACACAAAATAAACACCCATTGTTTTTTTCTAAGAATTCACAAACCTGAAAAGAATCGCAAACCTGAAAGGAACCTCATCGCCGGCAGACGCTGCTTTCGATTTTATGACTTCTCAATAATTAGGGTTTTTAGACCGTATAGTGTACACTCGTTAACAATATTTTTGTTTGTTATAACAGTAAAGCGATTTCAGTATAACAGTGAAGAGTTGTATGAAAACAGGGCTGAATCAAAATAATAATAAGTATTTCCTCATTATAACCGTGCCCGACTGTATATATATTTTCCCATATTCCGAGAAAACATCTCGAAAACGCTGTATTAGAAGGGTAATTAATGCAAAACATTTATACAGGTCGAGGCGAGAGCTTCTAGTATCGATCATATTTGAAAATTAGCGGCGTACGGAGACTAATAAAATCGATCTATTCATATAATCTATTTGACAACTATCAGCGTGCATATCGATCTGTTTGACAATTATTGGCTTGCGGCAGCGGGGACCGGGACATAAAAAAATATTGATTTATAATGAAAGTGTCCTAAAATTATCTCACACTATGAATTACCGAGGTTTTCAAAATCATGGGATTAATCAACTATAAAAATGACATTTTAGGTATTATGTATTATAAAAATTTCGAATTATATTGAATTTACAATAAGCGGGGTTCGAATTATCAAAGTTTTGCTGTATCTGGAATTCTGAATTTATTGTATGGAGATAATGTTGTTTAAATAAAATAGAAGACCAAAAAAATTATTCATAGTTTCTTTCAACATAGTACAATATCATTATTATCCCATTACCGGTTGTCATTGTAATTTTTATTTTTCAGTAATGTGTTCAATATGCTACATAAGACCTGAACTCTTCACAATGATGCTGGAGAAGATGGGCGTGCTCACACTGGATACAAGATCATCGTCATTCAGCTCCGTCAACGTGGAAGCCTCAATATCAGATGACAGGTATAAATTATACTTAATTTTAAAACACACTTTTAATATTGTTTCTGTCAATATTGTCTTGTTAAATTGATTAATAGCTTGATAAATTGAAGATAATCATTAAAGGAAAAGTTAAGTGGTGTATTTTATTTAAAACTAGCTGACCCGGCGAACTTCGTACCAGCTCAGAATCAATAAATGTTATGTTAACTTATTAGCTGAATTAAATTCAGTTTTTTATTAAGTTAAATGAATACTCCAAATTTGATAACTTCACAAAGAGAAGATTCGTCACGGTTTGCGGCACTTCACAGAAATCGCACCACACCATAAACCAATCAAAATACACAGTTCCCGCCATTAGACATAAATCTCAGGTGTGATTGGACCATAAGGGAATAGCCGTGGCGTGCAGATCGCATACCGCCGCGAACTTTCTCAAAGTGAACATCCTCAAAGGCAACTTACTGTTTGAAAATCACTATCGAAATAGCTATTTGTGCACCTAGCTGGTAATCGGCTCGATTATTGCTGGAAGATTTCACGCATCTCCAGGGATAAATAGAATTCCACACCAGAATGATTGATTGGAATGAAAACTGAATGAAAATTGGTGATAACTCGAAAAAATGCTGATAAATCGCGGCGCACGTCTGCACAGCTAGCTCAATGGTATGCAATGAGAGGACCGCGCAACTGAATCAACTGTCAAAGGATAATGCACACAACGCCATCTACTGGCATTACCGGAACCAGCATATAATGCCATGTTCATTTTTGTCCGTGTTTTGTTTCTGTCATGTATCAGAGATGGCGTTGAAAACGGATTTAAATTTTTTGTGATTTTGTTACTTTTCCAATGTGCGAGGAAGCTTCTCGAGCCGAGACAAACAAAAATATATATCGAAATCAGTCAATCAGTTCTCGAGATATCATCAAAAAAGCCGTTCCATACAAAATGTATGAGAACATGAATTTTTTCTGATGTTTTAATACTTATTCTGCTATTCGGGGCAAAGACAAATCCAACAAATCAAAGATCATAAAAATCCAGCCGTTCTTGAGTTATAAATGGTGTAACTAACCCGACTTTGTTTTATATATTTAGATGTATTAATGCTTAATTTATTATACTCGTTACAGTAAAATCCCGTTTATTCGAAATTTTGAAGCTGAATGTGGTCCCTCTAGATAATTCTCATACTAAATTGTACCTATAAATCGAACATATTTTTGGACCCTATCAAATGAATTTGTTGATCTATTTGTATTTTTTTTTTGTCAAATAATTGTCTGTAATCTGGAAAATACGCATTACAAATTAACAATAAAAGATTAGCAGCTGGCTAGCTGTACACATCCTACGGCGTGCCTGTTCAAAGTTCATTCAAATTTCAGTAAATGGGTAGTACCTGCCCTTATACTGATTCACGATGAACAAAGTTTGCATTGTTTTCTTACTCATTTTCAGTATACTTTTCAAATCTTTATCTTCCTTACTATGACACATCAACATAGCTTGTATGTTTTTTTTCTCACTCCTTTTCCTTTACATTAGAAAAAGAAAACGAATATGTACTGTAAACATACTGTGTTTCCTGCTAGGATAGGTCTCGCGTAATAGGAAATGAAATATGACAAAAGATGTCACATATGAGTCGGACATTATTTTATTATCTTGCGTTAAGTTTATTTCTTTTTACAAAGTGTAATTTTTTATTTGTCTTAGAAAACGTACTGTTTCCTGCTGAAGAAAGCATATTTACCCTTACTGAATCTCATTTACAGCGCATTTTCGGAGAAATTATTGAAGGCTGGGCGAGGCCGCAACATTAGCAGGTCCGAACTTTATGCAAAAATACATTATTTTATCCGTAATTTAAATTTTTAATTATAAATATCACAATAAAAAAATTTGTTTTGTTTATTTATAATATTTTGTGCCGATGTAAAAAGCATAAAAAGTTTTAAAAAATCTGCTGGATAAACTTTTTAAAATTTAATTCAGTTGTCAGTACATATTTAAACGCTCTTCTTTGTTTATTGATTTTGTCAATTCTTTTTCAAATAGGTACATATTTTGTTATACCATGGGAAAAGGGTATTTAAAAAAAAGCACTAATTGTCAGTCGCAAAACACGTTAGTTTTTTTATTTGTCAAGAAATGCGGCTAAACTTCAAAATAATAACAGAGATTTTTGCAAAAAGTATGTTTTTTGGTAGAGTTGTTTGCCCTCATTTCAAAAAAGAAAAAATGGTCGAGTCAAAATATTTTTAAAAGCTATTATACTTTAAAGATTCGAAGTTTTTGACAGCAAAAATCACCCTTGGGTCGTAATACGCAATGATGAATATGGTAACTTCTAGAAAAAGTTGCCTTGCCATTGTACCATTCGAATAGCAACCGTATTCGCCATTGCGAATTTGTTTCTACCGGAAAACATGTTTTTTTTTGTAAAAATCCGAGAAGTTACGCATGTATTCTCAATATACGCCAGAAATGCTAATCGAAACTCACAATGAAACGGGGTATGGTATATCCGAAAACGGAACATTATCGGATTTCGAACTCATTATATTTTTATTTTTTTTAAATAATTTCATGTACTAAATCTAACTAATAACAAAACGAAAAAAATTATTGATTAGTTGCGTATTTTTTTTGTATATATAATATTGTACAATATATATTCATGCAATTAAAAAGTGTTGATGAAACAATACGATATTTTAAATTTCCGAAACATACTGAAGGTTCAGTTTAATGCAGAATAGTGTACAATTAGAGATTACTATTGTATTGTATTTAACATAGAATTGGATTATTTTAGTCAATGCATTATTTTGTTCTTTATTAGGATTAGCTTGTCATATAACGACCAATCTAAACTATTCTAAGAATTGGGTTTTTCGACCAGGAATGTTTGCGTATTTAAAGTTAAATATGAATAAAAATAAAACAAGATTTTAGTATTACCAATGCGGCCCTTGTATTGCGAGGATTATCTGCACTTGCAAAAAATAATTTACGGCGGCGGTGGAAATTCCTTTTTTCCTTGAAGCAAGGCAGTAAATTATATTGGCCTATTCAAATATGACCATTTTTGTCAGTGGATAGATCTCTTATGATGGGGCAAAACCCTAATTTTATTGCACCCATTGAAAGAATACCACTTTAATTTTTAGAAATGTAGAAACAAAATTTCTTCTGCCGAAAAACGTTTTACGGTGAGTCGGGGTAAGTGAGACATGCAAATCATCGACATAAACTTTGAACTGTTCTCAAACTTCATAAGATTATGGTATTAATTGTCCATCGATCTTCAATACCCTGGTCTAACCGGTCACAAATGACGTTGAATCCGCACTGTCATTATTTTCCGAAAATATGTGTTTTCACGCATATTTTATCCACTATATGAATTAATTTTGAACTTATTCACAACATCAGTAGGAAACTTCATAAATTATATGTCTTTTTTTATTAATTTTAAGGAAAAATAACGTTTTCTTGAACAAAGTGAACATTTTATGTACGTTATTTTTATGTAAGTCGGAATTAAATATTTCGTTTATATATAACACTGTTGCATTTTAAACACTACTTGTCTGGGTAATAAATAGTATGTAATTATGAAACAGACATCACCAAAACGGCAACGGGGCGTTTTAAATCGATAATATTAAACAAAATAATAAATCGAAGTTGTCATAAAATTTTTAAATTTAGAACATTGATTTAAGCGACTATCTAAATATATCTAGGTACTTTGTTTGATTTCAAAACATATTCATATATATGAATTAGGTACTTTAATACATTATTTAATTTTCGATGGATTAATTCAAATGACAACACTCATTCCATAATATTAATATGAAAGTACGCGCCCTTAATAGGATGTATATAAATATTATTTAATAAGAAATTATTGTGTTTTTGTTACAAAACTTAGTTTTAAATAAATAGTAGTTGATAACCCAAAGCATGTGAGTATATAAATACAACATATTAGTTCAAATTACCTTTTTTATATAAATTCAAAGCGTTTTTAAAACGAAAAAATCGACAATGCAAACTTAACGGTTTGTTTTACTCTATTAATTCTTAATATTTTCTTAATTTGTTAAATGCTGATTTATCTCTGAAATTTTGTCTTTAAGAATATATAAGAAAATATATTTCGTATATGATTTTTCATATTAAGACAATTTTGTTGCACGCTGAAAATGCGTTTAATTGATGTGTATATTTTTATTTTATTTTAACATACCCATATTTTTAAAAAATTATTTTCATTATGACAATAATAAACAATTTACTGCCAGGATTATCTTCACAGAAGACAATAAATGTGTCAATTACATTTTTCCTTTTATAATGTTGTTGATTGCATTTCGTATAAAAAGGATGTATATTTTGTTCTTGTTTTTTTTTTATTCTGTTTATAGCATATATATTTATGTGCAAAAATAATAAATTGAATTCAGAGAATTGAAAATGTTTAAAATCACTGTCACAAACCGGCAGCAGGTAGCCTGACGACGTACCGACGGTTCAGTGGATGTTTGTATTTGGTATGTGTGGGACGTACATTGGTGAGAAAATATACATACATTAATCGTAATATTTTTATAAAAACTTAAATTTTCTAGCAGAAAGTTTTCGGCACATCGTGGCCATTTCATTAAATCATATTTAAAATGAAATATCGGTAAAAAAAACCGAAGTGAGTCTAAAAAGATCCACCACCACCGGACGTGTTTTTGTTTTAACCCACCGGGTAGTAAGGGCTGACGCATTGCACGTGCTAATTGCGCACTTTTAAAATAGCAGAACTTTCCAAAAGAAAGTTCTTGTTGGTTACATTTTGATTCCAGCCGGTACGGACGGGGTGTTATCAGGATTTACAAGGATCTATTTACAATACATACTTATCTATTTGTAAGTATGTAATCAAAGTGAATTCAGTGAGTGCTTCGTTATAGTCCATATTGACCATTGGCGCGAACGGCATTTCATGCGTGTTGTTAGTGCTATATCATAAGTCCGATTTGTGATGTGAAGTGCTAATATATATAGTGATGGTAAACCGTTACGTGACTGATTGTGTGATGGTAAACCGTTACGTGACTGAGATTTAACGATGATTTGACTGTCGGAGACTTACTTTCTAGTGTACCAATCATTGCTCGAAGAATTGCATTAATTAGTTATCAATCATCGTTACAAAATCATAAACACAATAACAGTTAAAATAACGCTTTAAATAACGATTTTACCATCACTAAATATATATATATTCGTTTACAGTTATTTTTTAAAACTTTTTGAATTTTTTTCATTTACAAAATGGCGAAGGGTGACTTTTTCGCTAATGGAGATATTGCCGACTTTTTAGACATTCCCGATATGCTCGTTACTACCGCAGTCTGATTATGAGAACGAGGCAATAAGTTGAAAAGTATCTGGAACGTTCCAATTTGATTAAATTGTCAAGTTAGATTTTGACGTACGTTCGCGATATTTCTCGTTTTTGATGTCAAGTAATTCAAGTGAATAAGATATTATTTTTTAGTTATTGGTTAAAATTAAAATACAGGTATTTTTCCTATAAATACAGTGAGTGCGCCGTTAGGCTGTATTGGCGATTGTTAGTGCTATATAAGTGCGATGTGTAATGTGTACGTTAAACACAATAATATTAATAAAATCTGATGTCCTTCCAAAAACAAATATAAAATAAATAATAATTTCCTAAATGTTATGGCCTGACAACACTATAAACTTTTATTTTTTTCCTTTTTTTCATCTCAATACCTTACTAAATCGCGGTCGATGGACGCTTATGATGAAATAGAAGCTCCATTTTTATTTAATTATACAAACTTTTTGTTTTTTTCGTTAAAATAATTTTCGGAAAAAGCTGGATTTTGAATTTTAAGAATTTTGGCGCCAATTGGTGGTTAATGCTGTTTCACCGACGACTTTTTTTGGGCCGCTAACAGGTTAAGATAAAAATATTATTTCGCAAGTTGTCATCATGCGAACAGCCGACGGAGAATAACCCACAGTAGGGAAAACCCCGCCGCCGCCGTTAAACCATAAAGTTGCCCAATCTGCAGAGTGAAGTCTACTAAACTCAAGTCCTGGGCCGCTTTGAATGCCTTTATTATAATAAATCTTCGTTATTTTGTCTCATTTTTTTACATTATAACGTCATTCCAGTGATACTATTGTGTACGAAATTTTCAATTGTTTTGTGTATTGATAATTGTGTTCGTTCTAAACTATCTGGAAATTGCTCTTCAAAATTATTTTATGAAACCCTAAAATTACTCCAGGGTGTGATAAATACAGCGAATCCTTAAGTATAGCACAAAAAAAAATGAAGGACATCGGTAGTAAATGGAGGTTAGGTGAATTACGTATCGGGAAAGCCAGCACCACCGGTGGATGCATTTTCTCACTTGGCTGCATTGGCTCGATAGATAGTAATAAATAATATGTGATTAATTAAGAAACAGATGTTTTACTGCACTTTCTTCGCACGTGAGGCTGCGGCATAAATATCTACGACTCATTTTATAAAAAATGTGTCAGATTCGTTAGGGACATTTTTAGTTTGTTTACAGAACGCCTTATTTTGTTATCAATTATCACCAGCATCTTATTTGTATCGCGCAGAATTGCGATGTCGCAGCAGAGGCGCCAATTAATTAATATGATACGACACGTGTCGGTAATTTAAAATGTATAATCATCGGTGTGGCGCCGAAGAGTCAGACCATAATTCTTAATAAAAACGTCACAGCGGCGGCGTGTCGCTATGTTGTATTTGCAAATATGGTGGGAAAATATTATAATATGATTGTATGTATTGTATCAGAATTAATACATGGTATTCTGCAGGCGGGGGAAGTCATTCTCGATTGTGTCGTGTCGCCATAGTGTACGGATATTGAACATCTTTTGTGTTTCGTTTCTTTCGACCTCATAATCATCATCATCATCGCCGGTTGAGAGAAGCTGAGATCGGCGAACTACCCCCACCCTTGTCAACATTCTTGTTTCCTGTATGGAACATTATTCATGTCATTATTTACGATATTTATTAAAACTACTTTTTTTCTCAATATAATGAGAATTCCTTACAAAATTTTATTTTTTGTCCCTTGGATTGGTCCCTGCAATAACTGTTACAACGGGGTTTTACTGTACGTCTAGATGTGAATATAATATATAAAGTTAGATTTTAGACCTATGCCGTGGACTTTCATTTTCTAAATAATGTAAGTACACTTTTTTTTTTCATCCTACAGAAAAGATCTGGAAGCCATGACCAGCATGACTGACGACACTAAAGTATGCCGAGTCCCAAGTCACCAAAGCCTGAAACCCACATCTCTTGAAGAGTTGGTGCTTACTCCGGCTCAATTGATGACTATTGCTGCAGCATGCATGTCTCCAGATGCTATTAAGACACTTATGAAGTCTGATCTTCCTCTCAATGTAGCTGAAGCCATTAAACGTGAGTCACTAAGATTTTTTTTTTTTAAATTTTAATTACCAAGGATAATTATTTATTCATATATTAAAATTTATATTGTTCTCAAATGGACAAAATATAATAATTACTTAAATAACTTGTTAATTGGTTTTTTAGTTTTTCTTTTATTTTTTGATCTTGATAAAATATTTTACAAAGTATGTATGTTTTTTCTGTTAATATTTGTTTCACCTTGTATGATTTCATAATGATTAATAAAATACAAGGATGTGTCAGATAAATAAAGATCTGGTCTATATATTTTTTGTCCCTTTAATGTAGATATCTGCTTTGCGTTTTGTGTGCTGATTTCGAAAATGTCATTATATTGTTTGTAGCATGTCAGGTTTTGGAGAGATTTGAATTTTTGTGTAGTAATATATTATAATATTGAGAAAAAAATAATATTAACAGTGCATTCCTGTTTTGTATCATTTGCACTTGTAACACCCCAATGTGTCAAATCTGTCATTTTTAATTGCGTATTTTAGAGTGAGCATCGTGTTTGAACATGTTTCTGTGAAAAATTACCTAAAATTTGGATTTAAAAATGCCTCCAACTTGTAGAAATAGTGCTAACTCATTTCGTTAAACATGCGGTGAATTTATATTTTATATCAGATTCACCTAATATAAAGAGGCATATTCCGGACAATAATTGTAATTCCTTTTATTAACTTTAATATTTCGATGTTTTTCAGAATTTTGCCTTCAACAGTGTCAAGCAGACAAAAGCAGCAGCAGCAGTAGTAGTGACTCGTCGCTAACTGATTCTGACAAGGCCAACACGAGGGAATCATTCTCTAGACTTTATCAAAATGCAGAAAGTGGTAATTGAAAAATGTTTTGAATTATTGCACAATTTGGTATACAGATAGATGTTAACCTCGTAAAAGCGTTTTAAATTATTTAAATATGTACATTAAAAACAAAATAATTATTTAAGGTACTCTATACTCACATTATGCTTTCGCTATTTTCTTTGTTGAACATTAACTTTTTGAGGCATTTTGTTATTACCCCTAGTTTGTTTATTGAATTATTTTAAATAACTAATTTCTACCAATTCTAATAACAATAGGCAAATCAAAATGATAAAGAGAACTTTGAAAATTACATTATTAAATGTAAAATCTTAATGTTTTTTTTTTAAATCTCACATTTTTATTTTGAAGGAGGCCTCGTGTCACTCGAAATGATGCCGATGTTAGTGGAGTGGCTGTCCTGCCTGTGTATGGATGCTGAGCTGAAGAACTGGTTAGGAGGACCTCAGGGATCATGTTTTTGGAGCCCATTACTGTTGATGCTATGTCTTCCGCAATCTAATTCTAGGTAACATTTTATTCATTTACTTAAATGAATACATTACTAGTAAATAACTTTAAAAAAAATTACTTTTAGAAAAATTAATTAAATAATAAAATAAAACACAACGTTGTTTACTTCACACTATACTTTAATTAAAATTAAAATGTTTTCAATGCTTACTGCATGATCTTCACTAATAAAAGTTTGTTATTACTGAAGATGATGAAGATTTTAATTAAGGTGTGTGAAATAAACAATGTTGTGTTTTATTTTATTAATTTTTTTTTTTTAAATTAATTACAATGGACTTCCACAAAGTTAATCATGAAAATTTTGAAATATTGCATTACTTGTAATTAACACGTTTGTTTGATTTGCTCAATGCTTGGAGATTTGATCCTCATCCCAGAAGCGGTTAGCCTAGTTTGAATATTGATTTTTCCATTTATCACTAATAGTACCACCCCGACATAATTAAAAAAAATTCTAACACAACATCCAAAATGTCAATTTTACAGTTGATTAACCCCGGTGCTTCGAAGTGAGATAATTTTGGGACCCTTGCACTATAATCAATATCTTTTTACGTCATATGATTTGTATGTATTTTTGATTTATAAAAAATTTACATTGCATGCTACTTTTTGCCCATGCCTGCCTTTATTGAGCCTATTTTGTGTGCTTTGTGGTATTTTCCGACACACCGCGTGTCTGAGCCCGCTCGTACGGGACCTCCTTTATGTCTCGGTCCCCGCCGCCACTAATTGTTAAATAGATCGATATTAATAAGATAACCAGCTAGTACAGAAATTCGAATTACTGATTTGAACTTGTTAAATATTATACAGATGTAATGACATTCTTATTTGAGTTTTGTTTATATTACGAAGTGTCAAGATGGTTGTCTTCTTACTTGTTCATAACTGTAGTATAAATTAATTTTTGTTTCTCGAAGATAGCCCGTCATGTTTGTCTTCCATCATCATCTTTGATGTTCTGAATATTATTAAAAAATAAACATTAATATTTGAAATCAAATCAAATCTATGAATGATTTTACAGAATATGGCCAAGAAATGAATTTTACACCCAATTGGAAGAGAAAACCATAAGATTCTTTGGATCTGTTATGACGTGCCACCTCCCTAACCAACAACTTTTTGCCACAACACTCTATCATGTCATCAGCTCACATCCTGATACTTCACCAGGTAAGTTCTCACTTCATTGTGTAAAATACAGTGGACCAAAAGTCACTTTGCCATTTGAAAATTAAATACCTATTTGTATTTTTTTTTTATTTATCTTTTATTTGATGTTCTGAAGTTCAGCATGAAGATTTTTTTTACTAACGCATAAAAAATAATATCTTGTAAATGACTCCCATTTTCATCGTTCTTGCTCTTTCAATGACGCTCTCCATATCGCTCAGATTTCTCCATGAATATTGTTCTAAACTTATTGACAAACACTTGATATTTTCTCTTGCGCACAAAAAAATCTGAAAATCCGTAATATCTGTCGGAATTTTGTTTTTTGTTTAATTTTGGCTGAGCAGGATCTTGTTACTGGATATGCCAAACCTAGGCCAACATTACCGTAAATGTTTCTACACTGCACCTGTAATGTCATACTAGGATTATCTACCAAAGAATCATTACATGTGAAATCATGGTTGTTTTTCCATTTTAGATATTTTTTATTTTTTTTACCTTTTGTAACCCCCACGAGTGTGAAACTCAAAACTCAATTTTTATTTTATTTTCATCTGCCACTATATTGGATCTGAGTTCAATTTGCTTTGCTGCGACAGGCAAAAACGGGGCTTTGCAGAGGTTTTGAAAAAAGAATTGTTCTCTCTTAAAAAATTCTGGTTTTCACTAACATAAAGAAGACAGAATAGGGTTATAGAAATGATCAAAAATTATATATAAACCATGACTTATATGACCTTGTAATATGCCAAATTTGGAAGCATAATCACCAGTGTTGATGACTTTTTAAGGTGACTAGGGGTTGGAACCACAAGATGGAATTTTTTGATTATAACTATAGTTAGTAGAGTTCCTAAAGCTTCAAAATGTTCCATTTTTTGCTGATTTCAAGGTCAAATATCTCAAATGGGGGACCAGATAAACATTTAAGTATTTGTGCAAAAATATGTATGGTGGTACTTAAAACCTGTAAATTTCATTTTGTGGTTCAAACTGGTTTAGAAGTTACAATTTCCATATGACTAACTTACAAATGTGCAAAAAAATTGAGCCTTGATCCAAGATGGTGGTAGATAGAAATAAAATAAAAATTGTTTTGAGCCACACATTGATAGGGATAAAAAATATTTGAAATGGTCAAACACCCACACCTAAGTGTATTCATATGGAATGACCCCAGAGTCATTAACGACCCATTGATAATCTGTATGTGAAAAAATACTTTTTAAATTAAAAAACACTGGTTTTGAAGGAGAACTTCTTTTTTAGAAAATGATGCGCATATCTGGGTAAGAACAATGAATGGTGTGGTGATATTCAAAGTAAACATCAGCACGCAATTTTGCCATCATCTTAGCTCACTATGTACATGTATATATTTTGTGGAGATATCAATTTTTTTTATTGAAAACTTATTATAAATATATAAAAGATTGATGTAGTGTATTTTTAATTTGTAAATGTGTTAATGCCAATAAAATGCTTTCCCATTCCATAGGCATAGGTGCCCCTATCGGAGGCTTCACCCGTGGCTTGCTGCTCCGCCTGGTATTGCGCGGCGAGCGTGTGAGCGTCGGCGTGCGCGGGGCAGCCGGCAAACCCGCCCCGCTGGCTAAATGCCCGTTGGCGCCCGCCCCGCCAGCATTGTCTGCCCATCCCGCACTCAGAGGGCGAATGCTTATAGCACTGCCACATCACACACGACTAGCAGATTTAGTCACGCAGCATCTCAGCTTTGGTTAGTTTATTCGTTTTATTAATACAGTTATTCTTAACACCAAACCATCTTTTTAACTTTTATCATATTGCTTCGTGACATTATTAAAATGTTGATTACGTTAATCTAATGATTTATGAAGGAAATATTTTTTAACACGAGCCTCGTTCCAGGTGGCTATCAAGTCCCATTTTCATAGCATGCGTTTAACTTATCTTGAAAATAGTAAGAATATTGATACGACATGTATTTAGTTTACGTATCTCCATTTAAAAAAAAAATACCATGTTGGCCTAAATGTAGCTTGATGTTTTCTAACATCAGAAATTTGAAAAATATATATATTCATGTTGTATTTGAGGCCTGAAGAATTACATATTCACTCCTCATTCAGGATTGTGTCCTCTTCCTTTACTCCTCCCAGAATGCTAGGCGATTCGTTGAATGATCGGTCGCCTGCTGTCATTTTCGATTCGCGGTTATTGTCACATTTTTACGTAAGAAAACAATGAAATAACAAAAATATAAATCTCTATCGCACTGCATGTGCAAGAAAAATGCGAAGGATTCTAGAATAATAGCTAGAGAAAAGTTAAAGATGAGTTAAAGATGTATATCATCAATTTGCAATGTGGAAATGCATTGAAATAAGATGATCTTGAATATTTCGATATTATCAATTTCGGAATTCAATTACTTAATGGAATTTTCGAATTATATGATTTAAAAATAAAGATGCAGGGGATCTTATGCAAATCCCAGGACTTTAATTTGTAATAATATGAACATTGTGAATAAATCAGTTCACAGAAATAACAAAATGAACCTTGCGGTGAACAATGTTTTAATTTTCCTCTCTAGGGGGCAGCGTGTGGTCGAGCGGAGACACAGTTACAGGCAAGAAGGCGAGTTCAGTAGCGCGGGGTGCCACCGCTGACTCCGCTGGACAAGAGGCGGCTGATCCTTGGGGCCTAACCGTAGCAGCTGCCAACACCGCTAAGGACAAACGCAGCAAGGATGTGCGGAACTTATGCGCCAAGCAGGCCATGCTCAGCAAGAAAAAGGGCAAGAAGGAGGACCAGCCCAGTGGTTCCACGTCCAATGCAAACAGCTCACAAGGTTTGATATACAGTAGATCCTTTTCTGCGGAAAGAGCTAAATATGAAATAAAGGAAAGTCTAAATTAAGTTTAATCATACTTTCATATCGTGCCCTTAGAACATCAAGGTATCATCTGACATTTACATCAAACTGAGATCAATTTAGCTTTTAACATACATACATCGTATTCCTTTAAAAAAGTAATTAGTTTTCTTATACGTTTAGCAGGGGTGTGCAGTGCATACAAGCAAATAATTTGGATTAACATAAACGGAAACATTATTTTACAATTAGCGCCATCTATGTACCAGTAGAGACTTTAATTGCTTAGTTCTAAAAACTACCACGAAATCTCACCCCTGTAGCCATGGCACTCATGTGCATTCGCCGCATTGTAACTATTCACATTACCATGTTCTATCTTTAAGCTAGTGAATTATTCAAGTCATATAATTGGCCCTTATTTTTTTAACCAGCGAGAAATAGTCACTGATGATGTGTATTGCCGAATGATCAACGAGTTTTTGGTACCGCAACTGCAACCGTTTCCCGGGTTCAACAACAGAACACAATTTCAGCAAGACAGGGCCACTCCACCCACATACAGCTAGAGAATGGAGAAGCTGAGGGGAATTTTTCCCAATAAATTAATCAATACGACACGTATCAATTTTTTACATCGGCATGAGGAAGTCGCGTTCTCGTTTGTTTTGCAGTCATATACGACGAGTGTAGGATTTTGATGTGGTGATGTTCTTCCGTTAATATAAAAGCATACAAATTTTAATTTTTTTGTGTTAAGTGATAGGAGATTTGTATGGAATCATTTTTTTCACCTTGTCCAACCCTTTCTGTGCACGAGTATTGACCTCTTTCCGAGGCTTGCCCCCAAAATGATATTCTGGTTTACAAGTTCCTTATTTTTTTTTTTGTTACCTTCTGGTTTTTTTATATCAATAATGTCAGATATTTTTCATCATTGGGCTTAATTAAGTAGATTGGATTTAATAAATTCTGGATTATTGTGTGCATTGGCCTTATCATTAATTATCAATATAGCTGGCAGCATTCAGTTCAATTTGTTCACTGCAATAACAAAATATCAATTTGTTAACTGCATTGTTGAATTAACTATGATCCTGATGAGAAGTTATTTTCCTGATTTCAGATTCATGGACTTTACACGGTGTGAAAGTGTATGTTGATGGCTTGGAAGGACCTGTCTCATTAAATACGACACTCGGAACACTGTGCGCTGTCACTGAACATAAATTTGGACCTAGTCTCAATTTGACCGCTGTTCCTCAATCAAGCAATGGTAATACAGTTTCATTCAATATGTTGATGGTTATTTCATCAATTTTGGTGATTGCAACCAGCCACCATCACAGTCACATTATTCAGCCAACCCCTGAATGCCAACATTAATGGCTTTTTTCATTTGTTCTGTAGATGGTTGGTCCGAGAACTCCATGGAGGGAGTGACTTGTCGTCCACCCTTGCTGGGAGTGTTTGCAGCGGCAGGTGGGCTGGCGCTACTTGCGCGCCATCTACCCCCCGTGTGCCCCACCCCACCTGCACCGCCACCACCACCTCCACCATCCACATCCAACAATGCAGACACCGATTGGGTAAAACTAGACGAAATATACGAGGTGAATATGCCTATATCAATAGAATAATGAAATTAATACTCTTCAGCAATGAGGTGTCTGAATTAGTTGTACAAAAATTGCATTCTCACGTGCAGAAGATATTAACCATTCATAATAACAAAATAATATCTGTCATCTGTGTTATGCATATAATATATCTATGAGGTATGTTTCTTTAAATAGAAATTGATCCCCTCAATTATCACGTAAACTAGCAAACCTCGGTAAAATTTCAGGATGTTGGCGAAGCAAGTGGCAACACGGCAAGTGATGAAGCGAGCAATTCAGTACCGACCCACTCGCTAGTAGCTCTGGGACTGCTATTGAGACTGCCAGGGTATGCCGAAGCACTACTCAAGGAGGGACACAGGGCGGTACACCTGCTGAGGTTATTGCTCGGTGTCACTGATGATGGAGAAGGCAGTAAGTATACTGTTTGCCACTTAATACATATTCAGCTGAGGTTTGAAAGCATTAATTAAAATTATTACCCATTAAACTCAAGCTGATTTAATTATCACAAATATTATTTTCTTTCTGTCATTTAAATTATTTGTAGGTTCATAATGGGAAAGTACCGCGTTCCTCTATTCTACGAAGACTTATTTTCGTAACAACATAATCTATAAACTTATGTAACACAATAATTGAAACAAGGTTTATTTCATTAGTTCTTTTGCTTTTCTCGTCATTTGACTTTTTCTAAAACTGTATTAAAAAATTCCAGAAGACATCATGTGCGTGTGCGGCCCCGGACTAGGCACGCTGGCCTTTCGAGTGCTGGTGTCCTTGCTGGATGGTTCTCCGCTGCACACTGATGATGGTCAATTATTGCGCGGAACCCTTCTGCGCTCGGGCAGCATGAGACTTTTGCTCGCTTGTCTGGCCGTCTTCACTCACCAGCAGCCTGACTCCCCACCGCAGGAGGTGATACCTCACAATTTAATACATTGTAGTGCATTTACAAATTATGGAAAAAAATACTCTTTAAATATGTATGAACTCGTGCAGATAAAAAATCAACAATGAAATCTCTTTTTTTTTTCCGTGTAATCCAAAAAAAATATGAATACATTTGATTTTAAAAATGATTCCAATAAGTTTAGTGAAGTAACAAAGCAGATTTAGATTGTTTGTGAATTGTTTCAGGCCAACAACGCTAATGGATCATCGTCCAAGGCCAAGGCAGAAGAAAAAAGCAAACTTTACTGGGCCAAAGGAACAGGATTCGGTACCGGCTCAACTCAGCAATCATGGAATGTGGAACAATCCCTAATGAGACAAAAGACTGAAGAGGAACATGTGACGGTTTTATTGCAGGTATTATTCAATTCTATTGTCCATTTGGGATATCTTTTTATTTTTTTGTACCTTGATGTTTTAAATAGTATTGTTCATGATAATGGCTTATGAAAAGCTTACATGTTATGTTTATTATGTGTGAATTATTATTATTTTTTTTAAATTCTTAACATAGTGCATACATAAGTCCACTCCTATATATGCTCTAATATAAACAAAATTAAAGTGTTTTCTTTTACTAAAATTTATCTTTTACATATTTGGTCAGTTTCATTTTAAATCTATTAAATTTCTTCTCCTTTCTTATGTCTTCTGGCATTTTTAAAAAATTTCATCGCACTATACATCATCGATTTCTGAGATTTGGCCTTCTACCTGAATGGCAGTCTCAGTCTAATAATAATAATTATGTAATCTTTTTGTCTCAATTCTTGATAATAATAATTAGCTAATAATAATAATAAGTAATCTTTTTGTCTCAATTCCTCCAGAACTTGGATTTCTGATTGATAAATATGTGAGGATTCTTCATGTCATGACTCCTAATGTTGGTCAAATTAAATAAAAAATTTAAAATTATTTTTACATTACTACTTAACATATTACTTTGACCTTCAGGTTATAGCATCGTATATCCAACCCGGAGAGCAGTGGGGTCGTAGGCAGTCAGATGGCTCAGAGGCGAGCTCCTCGGATACTGGGGTTGGCCCGTCAACCAGCACCGCACCACAGCAGCAGGCCCCTGCACTCCCAGCCGAGTTCACCCAGATGCTGCAGCGCAGTGCCCTATTACCTGCTATTTCCTCATACCTAAGGAATGACTCAGGTGTGATACATCATCGCATTAAGTAGTATAGGTGCATTGACAAAATCCTATTTGAAACTAAAGGAGTGTATTAGATTTTAAATCTTGTTTGATTATCTGATTTACTTACACATTTGAAAAAAGCCTGGCAGGTTTAAATATATAAAATGAAGTCAACATTACGACATGTTTCGATCCATTATAATTGTATTTGAGAATTTTAATATCAGAGGCCTGAAATATTTAACATTTGTTATGTAACCTTCTAGTACTGGATATGTCCCGCCACATCCCCCTATATCTGGCTGTGATGCGAGTGGTGCGAGCTGTCATGTCCTCTGGGGCTCTGTGGGGCCCCGGGCCCCCGCTTCCTGCGCTGCAGGCCATCCCCCCCCTGCTGCATCAGATGAGTCGCACAGTCGACACCTACGCTACTAAACTCAAGTGAGATATGCTTTATGTTACAAGAGTTGTTGAATTGAAGTTATGTTTAAAAAGTATATTAAAATCCTGTTGATATGAAATTTAACATAATTAGACATTTTTAAAAACTTCAGGACCCAAATTATCAATTTCATAGTTGATCTAACCCTGGTACAGTAAAACCGCGATATAACGAAATCCAAGGGCCCAAAAAATAAAAATTCGTAATAACGAATTCCCACATATAACGAAATAAATAAAAAAAATCCTACTATATGTTACGCGCCGTCGCAAAAAAATGTTGCGCGGCTTCAAAAAAGATCGCACATTCTGCAAACAACGGAGGAAGAAGGCCATAGGAAACTGAATACCTACATATTTTTAGTAGTTTTGTTATTAAAACAGATAAGCAAATGGATAATCAAAGGAATTAAATTAAGAACAGAACCTATTCAACACCAATTGGAAGATATTTTTGTAAATTCCAGAATACTGCAAACACAAAACAATATTTTAATTGTGTTTAAATGTAGAGCCGCTTCAAACATAGTTTTGGGCATGAAACATAAAAAATAATTCAAAAATAAAAATTTGACAGTTGAATCGCGGCATTTTTATAAAATGAGTCGTATATAAATTACGAAGGTACTTACCGGTAACGGCGGCAACCACTTCACAATATGATACTATGACCCCAAGAAGAAGTTTGAATTGTTTTACTACCTTGTCGGCAGACCGCCGCGCACCGCCGAAAAGGCCATTAAACCGTTCGCATACGGCAGATGCAGGGGCGCAGCTTTGTAAGTGCGAAATAATATTTTTTATTTCGTTATAAATTTACGTAAATGTATTGGCATTTTTTCGTACGAGACAAAACTGATTTTGTTATAAATATTAACGGGATTTCGTTATATAAATGCATTTTTGTATGAAAAATTGGTTTTAGGGACTAAATTTTGATTTTTTTTTCGATATATGTCATTTTTCGCTATATCGGGTTTCGTTATATCGCGGTTTTACTGTAATTGGATTTCAAAATAATTTCCATACCCTTGTACCATAAATTAATACATTTTTGCAGTACATCACGTGATTCAAAGCTATAATTATAAATTAACAACTTTATCTTCTTCCTGTTAAGGGGCAACTTTCATTTTTCTAGTTTGAATTTCGAGATATTTTTGCATTTTGCATACCCTTTCAAGATGAGACTAATAGTTAATTCTTTTACAAGAAATAAATAAAAAAAATCCTACTATATATTACGCGCCGTCGCAAAAAAATGTTGCGCGGCTTCAAAAAAGATCGCAAATTCTGCAAACAATGGAGGAAGAAGGCCATAGGGAACTGAATACCTACATATTTTTAGTAGTTTTGTTATTAAAACAGATAAGCAAATGGATAATCAAAGGAATTAAATTAAGAACAGAACCTATTCAACACCAATTGGAAGATATTTTTGTAAATTCCAGAATATTGCAAACACAAAACAATATTTTAATTGTGTTTAAATGTAGAGCCGCTTCAAACATAGTTTTGGGCATGAAACATAAAAAATAATTCAAAAATAAAAATTTGACAATTGAATCGCGGCATTTTTATAAAATGAGTCGTATATAAATTACGAAGGTACTTACCAGTAACGGCGGCAACCACTTCAAAATATGATACTATGAACCCAAGAAGAAGTTTGAATTGTTTTACTACCTTGTCGGCAGACCGCCGCGCACCGCCGAAAAGGCCGTGCGCGGCGTTTCCGTTCGCATACGGCAGATGCAGCGGCGCGGCTTTGTAAGTGCGAAATAATATTTTCATATTTTAAATTTTTTTTATTTCGTTATAAATTTACGTAAATGTATTGGAATTTTTTGTACGGGACAAAAATGATTTTGTTATAAATATTAACGGGATTTCGTTATATAAATGCATTTTTGTATGAAAAATTGGTTTTAGGGACTAAATTTCGATTTTTTTTTCGATATACGTCATTTTTCGCTATATCGGGTTTCGTTATATCGCGGTTTTACTGTATCAAGTAAACATAAAAGTGCATTATTTTTTACGTAAATATTGCTAGAGTGAAAGGTATCAATAGAAAAAGACAAGTACACAATTGTTGGTTCTCTTAAATTCCAAGCTATCAGAAAATAGCCATTTATTCAGCATTCATAATACATATGTGTTGCCATTTGAAATTATCAAGCGAAAATGAAAGTATAAATAAAGTTCTCACCTAAGAATTGTTATGTTTATACTATGAAGAATTATTATGTTTATGATAAAAATCATTGTTTGTGTCGATAAACATATGATACTACAACTTTGCCCTGATTTATAAGGAAAAAATTGATGTAAATTCATACTGATAAATAATGTCGATAACTTTTGAAGCAGCTGTATTTGTGAAGAGAAAACTATTTATGCCAATATTATATTATATAATATTCATGCTCCGGTTGTAATAAAAAAAACTTTTTTTTTTAAATATTTATTATTTTAATACATTACATATATATTTAATATTAAAATATAAATGAAAATATGACAAGTATTATTATTCACTGTTAAATAATTAGTTGCTCATCGAGCATATTATCGTTCTTCAGAATTTTGTTGTTTTTTTCTTTACACGTATTCAAAACAAAATTTGATCCACACATATTACACTTTAAACTGAATTTAGAAATAAAACTTTATGTTCTTTCAATATTCGTTCATGTGCACCCAAACATCGATTTGTGGGAGTAAATTTGATTAATTTGAGAAAAGAATTGGTGTATGTCGACCACTCTTTTGCCATCCAATTTAGGAAGTTCACACGAGTCCACACATTCAGTGCTCAGTTCGGGAACATCCTGAAAATAATTTATAATATTATTATTGAATTATGTTATTAAGGGTTTGATCAATAATAATTACTTAATAATATAAGATCCCACCATTAGATATGTAAACCATGTCTATTAACATAGCATACTCCACCATATAGTTGCAATCTTTTGTCCACAAACAAGAAAATATATTGAGTAATGTTGAATGGGAAACGCCCATAACTAAATCCATTTAAATTAAACATATCCAATAATATTTTACAGCGCAAGATTCGTTATCATGATAATATGTAAAGAGATAAAATCAACAGACTGTACATAAAAATTATGTACTTACAATGCTCGTTGAAGGAAATGTCAATGGATACTTTTTGACCTAAGGCATCTTGAGTCACAGGAGGCAGTAATTTCAGAACAATAATGTTTCACGCTTCGAATATTTCACGGCAACATTGCGTAAATACAACATTGTCAGTTTCTAAAACGTTACGAATGATGACATGAAGTTTGACATATGTTTAATATTTAAATGTCAAAATTATAATCTGTTTTCATATAAAAACAGCTCAAAACCATATAATTTACAAAAATAAGCGATTGGTATTGAGAATAAGTATAATATTCTTTCATATTGTAGTAAAAATTTGTATTAAAATGTGTTTTATAGGCAAATTTCATTAAAATCTATCGGAGTGCAGATTTCACGACTGCCGTGGGCGTGTCGAACGGCATACTAACGCTGTGAGAGCTAATTAATAATATCGTATTTCATAAGACTGAAAATATATTATTTAAAAAATTATTATTGTGTTTCTGATATTAAACCTAGTTTTAAATTGTAGTTGAAGCCTCAAAGCATGTGAGTAAATATAATATATTATTTAAAAACATATGTTTTTACTAAAACTAAAGTATTTTAAAAACATTAAAAATTGATCAAATGCACTGCAAACTGAATAGTTTATAACTCTATTCATTTTAAACATTTTGCTAATTTGGTTTTCTACAGATTTGTCTCCGTAATCTTGACTTCAAGATTAAAAGAAAATATATTTGTTTATGCATTAATTTAGCGTATTAACTCAATTTCATAGCACGCAGTAAATGCATCTAATGGTCACGGTCTTTCTTATAATGTCTGTATCATCTTAATTATGGCAAATAACATTCAGTTTATCGGTTTTATATTAATGTAAAGGTCCAATCTAAGTAGTAGTTTAACAAAAAGTCAAATCTATTGAATAACTTCTGATATAAATGAATAATAAAAACCCACATTTTCATAAAAAATGCGAAAATTTGAATTATTATGCCCAGAACTGCCCAGAAAAATCGTAGGTGAAACAGCATCATGCCACCATATTGGCGCCAAAATTCACAGGCTAGCTTTTACGAAAAAATCATGAAAACATTGGTATAACTAAAAAAAATACCATAAACATCCATCGACCGCAATTTCGTACGGTTTTGAGATGAAAAAAAGGAAAAAATTAAAGTTGATAGTGTTGTCAGGCTATAACAGTTAGAACTTATTATTTATTTTATATTTGTTTTTTGGAAGGACGTCAGATTTTATTAATATTGTTATTGTTTATTGAGATGCTTTAAACAAAAATATATTAGCACTTTACGTCACAACTACGTACACATTACATATTGCACTTATATAGCACTAACAACACGCATAAAATGATGCCGCCAGCCGCGGAAATGGCCAATGTGTTTACTCACTGTATTTATTTATTGTAAAATGCTTGTATATTAATTTTAAGTATTTAAAAATTAAAAACTAAAAAATAATATCTTATTCGCTTGAATTACTTGGCAACAAAAATGAAAAATATTGTGATCGTACGTCAAAATCTAGCTGACAATTGACTCAAATTGGAATTTTCAGATACTTTCCAACTTATTGCATCCTTCTCATCATTGAACTCTGCGGTAGTAACGAGCATATCGGGAATGTCTAAAAAGTCAGTAGTCTCCACTAACGAAATAAGTCACCCTCCGCCATTTTGTAAATTAAAAATAAAAGCAATAAAAAAGTTTTCAAAAATTTGATAACTTTAAAAATATCAGCACTTTGACGTCGACATGTGTGTTAAATTTTTTAATTTAATAAAATTGCGATCTGGCAACGCAAAGTAAGCGCCAACTATCAATTTTGTATGGTGGAAAAATGACGGTTTTTACACTCGATTTCAGGCATAATTCGTTGTGTTCTTGAGTTGAAACAGATTTCTATGGGGCGCCGTACAATATCACTACTGGAAATAATAATTTGGTTAAAGATCCGATCCGCGGAGCCGGTGATATCATACGTTATTTGATGGTCATTTGCGGTGAGAAATAAATGCCATGGAATATCACTTGGTTGTCCGCTGTACTCAGGATAGTCAACTTAAAGTTCTCTGTCGGAAACTTGCGACGTGGGCGGCCAAGGAGTTAAATGTATCTTGAAAGTAGAAATATTGGTCCCCCACTTTTACATTTTGTGTTCTACTATTACAGGTAATGAATACATCACTTATTATTGTTTTATTGTGTTGCAGAATGAATAAGAAAACAATTTATGGAAAATCTAGCTACAGCCATAGGTTTGGGACCACAACCACTGATGGTGGAGAGGATGACGAGGGTTTGGCCATGCTTATACCCGATATTCAGGTATGCATCTGTCAACATAAAATACTGCTTCTTGCAGCTGTGGTCCTCTTGTGAAACCATTTAGGATAAAATAATAATGAATTAATATTTCATTTGTGTTACCATAATTTTAACTTTTATTGATTTGTTTACGCTGTTTTGACAACTTGTTTGTCATTTTAAAGTATGTGGATATAAGTGTACGTAATTACTTTGAGTTGTAATGAAAAAAGTAAGTATATTAAACAAAATAGAATTTTTAACATTTTCATTATCTTAAGTCGTTATTCAAACTTATTTTGATTTTCGGTCCCATCAACTTCGAATTAACGGGATTTTACTGTATACAGAAGGAAAAAAACATATTGTCGGTGTCGAGTAATCTGACAATAAAATAATCGTCTTAGACCAAGGACGATTCCAAAATTTGTACTGATTCCGATTCCTGTTTTTTGTCTTGTATATAATTAAAACTTATGTTCATTATTAATTTTAATTTGTTATTTTTACATTGTGTCAGTAAAAAAATTGTAATCGTCCCATCATTAGTAAAAGCCATGCGCGTTTAACCGCAGTGAATGCTAAGCCTTAAACATAAAATAAGTCCTATTTTTTGGGTGTTTATGCATATTTCACATTGTACAACATTGTAACCAAACTGTGTTATAAAAACAGGCGACATCGGCATTGGTGCAGGCCCGACTAGGACTCAGTGAAGAGGGCACGGCCCTGATGCCACCCATGCCCCGTGCACCTTCAGCTGCCACACGGGAAGCTAGATACCTGGAAGTCATGAGAAGACTGCAGTTTGGTATGTCAGATAAATGTTTCAGAACAAGAGTTTTACATGTATTAAAAGTTTCATCCAGAGCAAATTTTTAAATCTTTTTTTTTATTCCATGTATTTTTGTTGGTAGTATATTTTTTCTTATAAAATATTCTTAGATTAATTGTTCAATTTTTGACTTCTAGGTTTGTAATGTTGTGTAACGCATCTATTAAAATTGGTCGGATGCTTCCCTTTGTAGTTATGCATTTAAACCTTTTAAGTTATGGTTTAGATTTACAAAATCTATTTAATATTATTAGTCTGGCAAAAGTTTCAAAAATTGACCGTTTTTGTTAGATATCTTTACTATAATAAAAGTTCGTCGTCTCTTATCATCATGTTATGTTAACCTATATCAAAGAAAAGAAAAAATATTTTTTTTTATATGTGAAAATACTTTGTATAAATAATGTTATAAAGAATGTTCTTATATTTTCATGGCCATGATTGGATTTATCTGGGCCCTTTTGCTAATATGTAATAATAAAGGCTAGAACCATGTTTAATTAAACAATAAATTTCACACATTAATTGCAGAAACATTTGAGATGATATCCGAGTGTCCCGACAATGGCTACAAGTTCACGGTAGCCTATCACTTTGAGGGCACGGTGCGTGCGGCTGGGGAACGGTCGCATCCAGCACGCATGAAGCGCCTGGCCCAGGAAGCAGTCACTCTGTCCACCTCGCTGCCGCTCTCCTACAGCAGCTCTGTGTTTGTCAGGACGGACCAAGACAGACTCGATGTCATGAAGGTGTGGCATCCGTAATGGTTTCTGAAATTCTAACAATTTCATACCCTTTTTATAATTAAATAGCAATTTGTAAACAGCCCAAAATAGTGAAAAATGAGGTGAAGGTAGCTGAAACAGGCGAGTCACATTGTGAGAAGTGGTAAATGAAATGGGCGAATACAGTGAAGAAAGATGCAAAAGAAAAATATTTGTGCAGTCGGTTTTACCTGGAAGTCCTGTTGTGCCAAATAATAATGACGAATTTCTTTGTTGTCTATATGAAATTTACTTTATTCTTTAATATAGGTGTTGCTTTCTGTGTTATATATTACATATTTACATACAGGAGATAATCAAATAACATTTTGCAATAATTAGCTTATTTGCCAATTCTAATCTAATGTAGGGAAATGAATTGGGGAGTTATTGTGCAAATAATGAAAACAGACTGAATCCAGTAAGAATGAGATTTATGAATCTGGACCATGAAAACAATATTCAGGCAATATTATTGATAAAATTGAGAATATATTTTAAATGAAATCATTAATTAAATTTTAGAGCCTTACATTTAAAAGTCCCGGATCTCATCATCAAATGACATCATATATAATTATAGATATACTTGTCGTATGTATCATTGAGAAATAATTGTGATAAATTAACTTAATTTAATGTTAATTAATTAACTAGGTTCTGATCACTGGCCCATCAGACACGCCTTATGCCAATGGTTGCTTCGAGCTGGATGTGTACTTTCCGGTGGACTATCCTAACACTCCGATGCTCATCAACCTGGAGACCACGGGCCGGCATTCGGTGCGTTTCAACCCCAACCTCTACCTGGACGGGAAGGTGTGCCTATCGGTACTCAACACTTGGCACGGGCGGCCCGAGGAGCAGTGGAACGCTCAGACCTCCAGCTTCCTGCAGGTCTTTTATATTTATCTATTCACAATAATAATAAGCAGCAGTATGGGCATCATTGAAATTGAAAATAAGTGCACTACGTGTTAAGGAGACCATGGAACTTATATATAATCAGAATTCATACATATTTAGAATCAATTCCTTGGAAATCATAATTCGGATGATTTCATTTCAGATACTATTTTTGATATTTTAAATTTATGTCTAGCTAAAACATTCTTGGAAACATTTCACCATTGCAGTTCAGCCATTTAAAAATATAAGTTAACCAGCCCCAGTTAACTCAATGTTTAAAATATCAACTCTGGAAACCTGTCGCGATTTAGGATGACTTCCATGGTACCCACTGGGTGGATATATTATGAGAGGTTAGCAGTGAATGTTTAAATCAAATTGTTTAGTGAAAGAGAGGGCTGGTAATTATTAATGCGGTAAAATTTGGTTGATTCAGGCACTAAAAGTTACGTAATACTATAAAATAGATGGAAAAATTGTATTTTTACGTACTTTTTGACAGTGTTATATTTACATCAGAATATTTACACTACACCATAGATAATAAAGACGCTGCGCCACGTGACAGCGTGTGTAGATGTCGGTAATTTTGTGTTGCCAGATTTCTTCTTTATCCAAATGACAGGATTTTCAGTTATATTATACATATAATAATATATCAACGACAAACGAATTGCACATACTAGTTACGCATTTTTAAAATACCAGAACTTTCCAAAAGTAAAGTACTTGTCAGTACATGAAACAATGGCAATAAAATATTTAACACGATACCGGCGGATACTACCCATTTAGATGGACTTTGACATTTGACAAGCGCATTGTGTAATGCATGTGTATTTTACAGATTACAGACATTTACCAAAAATTCAAATCACACGAAAAATAGATTGAAAAATTCATCTGATAGAGTCCAAAAATAGCTTTGAATAACGATATTCAATTTATTAGTACAATTTAGTATGAAAACTCACCAGAGAGACCACATTCTGCTCCAAAACTTCTGAGTTGCGTCAAATTTCGAATAAACAGAATTTTACTCTAGTGCAACAAATTATCTAGTATGAATTACCGGGGTTAATCAACTATAACATTAACATTTTGGGTATTGTGTGTTAGAAAAATTACAAATACATCAAATTTCCTATAAACAGGGTTAGAATTATCGTTTTTTTACTGTACTGTATTATGGAAAAGAAAATGTGTTTATTTCTCTAAAGGGCTTTTTTAAGAATGTTTACTCTTATTATATCTCAATTATTGTACAATAAAATCCCGTTTATTCGAAGTTGAGGTGACCGAAAATCAAGAAAAATGTTTGAATAACGATTTACGATGATGAAAATAAAAATTTCAAAAATTCGATTTTTTTTTTCATATGTACAGTAAAACCGCGATATAACGAAATCCAAGGGCCCAAAAAATAAAAATTCGTAATAACGAATTCCCACATATAACGAAATAAATAAAAAAAATCCTACTATATGTTACGCGCCGTCGCAAAAAAATGTTGCGCGGCTTCAAAAAAGATCGCAAATTCTGCAAACAACGGAGGAAGAAGGCCATAGGGAACTGAATACCTACATATTTTTAGTAGTTTTGTTATTAAAACAGATAAGCAAATGGATAACAGAACCTATTCAACACCAATTGGAAGATATTTTTGTAAATTCCAGAATATTGCAAACACAAAACAATATTTTAATTGTGTTTAAATGTAGAGCCGATTCAAACATAGTTTTGGGCATGAAACATAAAAAATAATTCAAAAATAAAAATTTGACAGTTGAATCGCGGCATTTTTATAAAATGAGTCGTATATAAATTACGAAGGTACTTGCCGGTAACGGCGGCAACCACTTCAAAATATGATACTATGAACCCAAGAAGAAGTTTGAATTGTTTTACTACCTTGTCGGCAGACCGCCGCGCACCGCCGAAAAGGCCATAAAACCGTTCGCATACGGCAGATGCAGCGGCGCGGCTTTGTAAGTGCGAAATAATATTTTCATCTTTTAAAATTTTTTTATTTCGTTATAAATTTACGTAAATGTATTGGCATTTTTTCGTACGGGACAAAAATGATTTTGTTATAAATATTAACGGGATTTCGTTATATAAATGCATTTTTGTATGAAAAATTGGTTTTAGGGACTAAATTTCGATTTTTTTTTCGATATACGTCATTTTTCGCTATATCGGGTTTCGTTATATCGCGGTTTTACTGTACTAACTTTTTTCATTACAACTCAAAGTAATTATATATACTTATGTACACACATTTTAAAATAACAAACAGGTTGTCAAAATACAGCATAAACAAATCACAATATTATTTTTAAAAACTCAATTATAATGGACTATCTTTTCGCCCCATTTCTGATAACGAACGACATAATTGTCAAACTTGTCAGTACCGCCATTTCTCCGCTGAAGTTATCGACAAAAGTTTCCAGCGCTTTTAAAACATTTGTTTTGTATTGGTCGTGGCGACATTTGGCACTCGCCTTTCACCGTTAAAGTTCTTTCTGTCATGTTTAATATTGTCGACAACCTCATTAATGGGGTCGCGTATAATAGTGTTTTTTTTAAAAATAATATTGGGATTTGTTTACACTGTATTTTGACAACTTGTTTGTTAATTTTAAATGTGTGGATATAGGTGTATATAATTACTTCAAGTTGCTATGAAAAAAGTTAGTATGTAAAAAAGAATCAAATTTTTGAAATTTTTATATTCATTATCCTAAATCGTTATTCAAACTTTTTTCTTGATTTTCGGTCCCCTCAACTTCAAATAAACGGGATTTTACTGTATATTGAAATAAGCAACAAAAGTTTCTAGCGTTTTTAAAACTTAGTTTTATGGTGGTCGCGGTGATATTACGCACTCACTTGTGACGTTTTGTTATTTATCTTCTTCAATCTTCGCTTCCTTACTCCTTTTTCCTCCATGACATTTCTAGCCTTTCAATTCTAAAGTTCTACCTATCATCATATTTAATATTGTCGACAACGTCATTAATGGGGCCGTTAGCAACTGTTAACGTTATATACGAGTTTTACATTTGTGCTATTGTCGAGATCATAAAATTCAAAATTCATCGGTCAGCTACCAACTTTTTCTTGTAAATTTATAATGCATATTTTGCAGATTACAGACATTTGACAAAAAATATCGAATTAGGTGAAAAATAAATCGACAAATTCATCTGATAGGGTCCAAAAATAGCTTTGAATAATGATATTCGATTTAAAAGTACAATTTAGTATGAAAACTTTCCAAAGGGACCACATTCTGCTCTAAAACCTCGAATTATGGCTAATTTCGAATAAACTTAATTTTACTGTATAGAATACTTGAGATATAGTAACTAGAAAGTGCTTTTAAATGGTATAGCCATGTGTAAAAATTAGTTACGTCACTTTCTTCACATCGTCAAGTGTGTGTTCCTCCAGCCCCCTCACAACATGTTGCTTTATTAAAGTTATATCATTATTTTTAGGTATTGGTTTCCATCCAGAGTCTAATATTAGTTCCCGAGCCGTACTTCAATGAACCGGGCTTCGAGCGGAGTCGGGGCACTCCTGGCGGGACCCACCACAGCCTGGAGTACAACTCCAACATTTATCAGGCCTGCGTCCGCTGGGCCATGCTGGAGCAGCTGAAGAATCCTACTTCGTGCTTCCAGCAGGTATATATCACATTTGTTAAAGATTAATTTCATTATTTTTTTGTTTATCTAATTTCTTTACTTTCTCGCCTAGCCAATTGCGCCTTCCAAAATACAGACAAAAAAAAACACATAAATTGTAACACTTTTGATGTATAAAAATTTGTGATAAAAGGTAAAAACAATATGTTTATGACTGTTTAATATATAAATTATTTCTCAACATTTTCGAATTATGTGATCATAAGGTATTGATTTATTTACAGAATTATTTGATATTACAATATTTTTCATGGATTTTCAAATTAAGAAATGATTTTGAGTGATAGGTTTTCAAATATGTATTTTAATTATTTTGATTTAATAATTCTAAACTTATAATGCACTCTCTAAAAAAAATTTCTTGCTCACTTTTTTATAACATTGAATTTCAAGTACTTGTGGTAATAAAATGTGAAATTGTCCCAGTAAAATGTAAAATTAAGATGTAATAACCAACACAAAAATATTTAGTTATGGAAATAATTTCTCTTTGGCCTTTACGTGATCAATCAACAAGATGTATGGTCTTTATTTGGAGACATTTTGAGATTCAGTGTACTTAAGATATTATTTCTCTATTGCAAGACAGCTTACATATACAGTCAGACCTCGGTTTACACTTCTCTGGGGAACAGCAAAAAACGGTGTAGAAGTGAGGAAATGAAAAATGTATTAAAAAATTGTTTTTTGTTGCGACATTTTAAGAGCAAATTATGAAGGTTTTAATTAACATAGTAAAAACAATGTAAATCATATAAACAAAATGAAAATCCATTTAACAATCAAAACTGATAAAAGAGCATCGAAAAACTTTAAAAAACAATGCATAACACGTTAAAAATCAACTTCGAAACGTCAATTGTCACAGCGAAAATCGCGGTAGCGCGCGGCACAGAAGACAGTGAAGCGAAAACTATACTGGTGGTCGTTCCGCTGTTTGGCAAAAATACAACTCCGAAACCCCCAAAAATATTACCGTCACAGAAATTAATTCCTGTGTCACGGCGTCAGTGTACCAGACGAATGACTAACAGTTAAAAGGAGTAATTTTCGTACAAAAAGGGTCATCTATCTTCATTATTAGCATATGTACTCACTCGAGTCAGAAGTAAACATGACAATGATGAATGTACATATCTGGTTTTGTAAAGCTGACATGTTGAAAATTCAAAATTCGTGTAGAGTTGAGTTTTTGAAAGAAAAAAGTGTAATAAAAATCAATTAATGTAGAGTTGGCATGTTGAATTTTCGAAATGTACCGGCGTAAGTCCAAGGAAATGTAAAATTTTATCAGCGTAATTTGCGAGAAATATTTGTATGGGAATGTATGAAGATGAAACAGAACTTCGACTTTTCGGTGTAAATAGTAGGATAACGTAAAACCGAGGTTTCACTGTATATGTATGTATATACAGTAAAACTCTGTTAATTCGTAACACACAGGACCGAAATTAAAAATTTCGAATAATGAGAACAATTTTTTTGAAGACAACATTAGAAAGGTACTTTAAAAAATGCATCAATTTACATGTCTGCATTTTTGTGCGCGCCGTCACTGTCAACATTGTGATTTTCATACTGAAAAACATGGCGACTGTCTAATTATTTCAGTTTTTTATGAGTCAAATTTTCTCCTGAATAATGAAGATGTGTGACAACGTGGCGAGTCCAATATTAAAAACAGGCTTAAACGATTCACCAATGCTTCCCGCGATTTTACAAGTTAGAACTCGGAGGGGTATTCGGAATTAAAATTTTCCTGCTGATTTTATCTTTGACATAAATTTTTTGTTGATTTTTATTAAAATAGGTTCCAAATTTTCAAATGCTCAAGGATTTACACAAATACAAGATGTTCGTGCCACTTTAGAAAACGAAACACAATTTTTTTTTTATTATAAAATAGGTTGTGTATTTAAATACATAGGTTTCAGTTTCTTTATTACATTAAACAAATCGCAACATTTCATAAACAAAAAACCGGATATAAAATCAATAGAACCACACACAATTAATTAATAAATTACAAGATTCAATGAAAATCGTTCAAATTATTTTAATTAGAGGTTTACAAGGGTGAGTAGAAATATATAATTGCAATGCGCCGACAATCATTTTCAAAATAACAACAAATCTATAAAACGCACTGCAGAATTTGGTGTACATGAATATGTATTACTCAGTTTGGCTGCAGTCTTGCAAGCTCTCACGTCAATCTGTTGCGATAAGGAACAGCGCTGGGTGGAGCTTGCTACAGATGTTTACGAAGGGATGTTGAATGCATAGTCACGCATGTTTGGATTTAAAAACACGTGAATATGCGAATTACGTGAACAAATTATTTACTTTAGGTATAAAAATGCATTTGAACTATGAATAATAAGGTTTTACGAATTATTGGAAGAAATTAGTATGAAATGTTATTTTCGGGGTTAAATTTTTTGAAAAAAGTGCAAATTATGTGAAAATACAAAATACGGGTACACAAATTAACAGTTTTACTGTATTTGTGAACTGTTCAGGTCAAGTAAATGGTTAGTGGAATTAATTTTATTTAAATTTATTAAATGTTGTAAACAATTGTGTTAACAGGTGATACAGACTCACTTTTGGCTTAAACGGGATGAAATTTGCTCGGTGATAGAAGGATGGATTGCGGAACTTGAGATGCAATCTGGTGACAAAAGAACACAAAGAAATATTTGTTTAAATGCTATAGCACTAAAGGTACATATTTTTCATTATTATAACAAAATTGTTCGGTTAATTAATTAATTGTTGTTTTTTTTGTAATAAGTTATTTTTTTAGCATTTGGCAGTGATCCACATCCATTGAAATATAAGAATGAAGATGAAACATTAGAAAACCATTCACCTTGCATTTTCATGAAATAGGAGCAAATAATAAAAACCACAGCCGTGTTCCATATACAGTGGAACTTTGGGTTTCAAACTTAATCTCTTCCAGAAAGCTGTTTGAAAACCAAATCAATTTTTCCCATAAGAAATAATGTAGATTGGAATAATCCACTCCAGACCTCCAAAAGTACACAGCGTGGCAACACAACTAACTGCACTTTACCTGAACTGAGGAGAGCTCGGGTTCTCAAGTTTTAATTCCCCACTTGCATTCCCACACAATTATGTATTTTAATAATTTTGAGTTGCATTAAGTTTAGAATTAATAATGTTCCAAACTTAGAATGCACCAAAATGGATGAATATAAATAAAACAATGTTTAACTCTAAGTACCTAATTACTTGTATGTCTACTACCTAAACCTTGTCTTCTATATTTGTGTATTTAGTTTAATACTTCGCCTGTTGATGGGAGTTACTGTTTTATTTATATCCATCAATTTTGATGATAAAACTCTACAAAACTAACGCCGATTCTAACAATAATATTAGAATGCACCTTTTGAAAAAATTTGCTTGCTCGCGATTATTGTTATGACATTTTTTCTGTAAATTTTATTTAAAGTTAGCCCGCCCTTTGTTGGCTTGTGTCCTGGCAATGACTTCTCCTGAGTGATATAACACGCCTGTCTCATTGCAGTTGAACACTTGTTGGGAAATAAAACACTCAACCTCTACATAAATACATACTTATCTGCTTAGAACTGGCAGTCTGCCGATGCCTCACACATTATATATATGGCACTTCTCTTTAAAATTTTCGAAACATCCTCTTGAAAGCATCACTACTCACTGTCCATTTTTCATTTATCCAAATCGATAACAATTTTTTACCTCTTCAATTATCTGTTATCTTTGTTTCGTAAGCATTTTCAATATCAGCCCCTTTGATTTTTGTTCTTGAATATGTTTTAGATCGTAGACTACTGAACTGAGTAGCAAGATCAGACACAAACACCACTGTCATACCTTATTGAGATCTTTTTCTGCCTCTATCATAGTTCTAACAACTTTACTTTTTGGCTTGCTATTATCACTGACCTTCTCTGACCCCACAGTTAATTTAATAAAGCTATTTTATTTTAAATGGCATGTTTGAGAACAACCCAGACGTTTTTTCTCAATCAATTTGTTCAAGATGAAAGTGTATATATATTTTGCATATCAAACATATTTATATTATGCACAATACAATGAAATGTTAATTTCAGATTATGTCAAATCCACATTTTCATATGAAATAATGATCGTCTTTCAGCGCCACTACAGCAATCTCCGCGAGGAGTTAGCCAAACTACCAGTGCCGCCCGGCCTGGAGGAGTTGGAAACTCCCTTTAGCGCCGCTCCCTCCCCCACCGCGCCGCCCTCGCAGCCCCCCCAAGACATGGACCAAGACATGGAGAAACTGGTCTCGCAGGTGTGCGAGTGAGCGCGCCAGACTATTGTGATGGAACGCTTGTACAATCCGCTGGCAAGAATGCATTTACTTCGCAGTCAAATATGTCATTCTTTTCCCCTGTATTTATATAGTGCTTAGAATTAAATTATTGCGGTAAAAATAACCAATTTTGTTACAAATTCACAACATTATACGACTGTCGCTTTTTAACAACTGTCCTTTGATTTCTGTTGAATTATTTATATTATATGATTGTGTGATATTTTTGTAAAACTGTTACTTTTTTTTACTTTCAAATTATTTATCACATTTACTGTATGTAGCACGTGTAATGTTTATATTATTTTTATTCGGAACGGTACGGTGGGATCTGGGTTCCAATGAACTGGTGAAGTTTTTACACTGTTGTTGTTTGTTTGAGTGTTTCGAACATTAGTTTGTTACTGTAAGCAAACAAACAAAAATGTGAATGGAAACATACTTGGAGAACGCTAAATTCTAATATTTTATATATTGATTAGAATGATTATTTAATAAACACCCAATGTCTATTTATCGTGAACATTATTACAATTTTCTTACAAAAATTTGTATTTACTCTGTGAATAAAGCAAGAAATGCGCCCATTATTTTAAGAATTGATTGTGCATACTTCGATTTAGATTTAAATCAAGCGTGCATAAAATAATTTGTGAAAACTTACCTAAATTATCTGTTCATGTATCAGGTAATTGTAAATAAATTTATGTATGGAAACCAGTGTGTTGTTTAATTCTATTATAATACTAATTTTAATGTTTTATACATATGAAAGGGTTTTATAAATGTATGAAAGGGCATTTCTCACCTTTCAGAGACGATCATATTAATTCAACAATTAGTGATGTTTTAAAACCACTTTTATTGGCAAATGATCATAAAAATAAAATCCAGAAAGCCTTCATACAAAAAAGTCACGTGACAAGGCTTATGGCAGAATTTTCAAAATAAATAATTTATAAATTCATTAAAAAGGAGGCTTTTGGTTAGAAAAATTACTTGAACTGAAGAAACTGAACCCAAATCCAATTGGTTGGTAACTATGCTAAGTACCTAGCCCTGCATATAGCCTAGGTCACTCCATGCAGGGCACACAAAAAATTAGGTATGACAATAGTAAGAAGTATAATTTATAAAAAAAAAAATTGGTTGAATAAATATATTTATGTATTTTGCAAACATAAAATGCACACTCGCAACATTTTTCATATCTCGTTCTTATGACATGAGGTAGTGGAGACATTTTTTTTAAATTCTTCAAAAAATCTCATTTACAAAACTAAGAAAAATTTTCCGTTATCTTGAAATATGGCAGAGATACGGATGTTCAAAGTTGCATGTTTTAAAAATGATTGGTTTATACCACATCTCGTCCGGCACTGTCGGAGCCGGAGACAATAAACATTATCTCAACTGTTGACTAGAAAATATGTTTTGCGTATTCAAGATGTTTAAATCTCACCAATCTACAAAAACTAAAATTATTTTTTTAATCAGCGGGACAAATTTGTGTGCGTGTCATAGGTTAGTCATCACTAATTTAAGTGATTTGGTCGTATGGAACAGATGAATAAGAGAATAGTAAGAAAGATATATGACGCAAGTATTGATGGCACCAGAAATAGTGGACGTCCGTAGAAGACGGCACGACCAGGTAAACCAAATACTGGAAGATGGCCCTGTTAGAAGCCATAATAATTACTGAGCTTGTATGAGAAGATCTGTGAATGAGGCAAGATTGTGTGTCAAGACAAAAAAGTATGGCTCTGGCATAAGTTTGTTAAATTATAACAAACTAAGTGCAATATAAAAAAAATTTAAAAATCACAAATTTCAAAAATAAATGTCAAAACACGTAATTGAGCTATACATGCTAAAAAGGAGAATATAAAAATAACTACGAATTACAAATAATTCAAAAGAATAAGTAATATAAACGATTTATTCATACTTTTCAAATGTCAGAATATCAAGTCATAAATAAAATATTCCAGAAGAGGATCAAAGATATTATTATGGACCGGGGATGGCTGTCTAGGTAGTAGTGTTGCTAGAATTCACATAAGATCGTAGTACGACATTCTCCATTCAAGGCTGTGCAACTTTGTCTACGTAAGGTATGTATTATTGTGAAAAATATTCCATTGTAAATTTAGACGCTTCTCAGATTTTTTAAATCATGTGACATAAAAATGATGGGTTCAGGTCTATTTAGAATTACAAATTTTTTACTGAATTTTTGGATTGATTTTTAATATATTATATACTTCACACATAATACCTCGCGTAGTCTGACTTCAGTCAGTTTCATTCATTAATTTCATTTTAAAACAAACAAAATGTTAATTTAATTTGATTTTTCTTTTATATAGTTGAGTTTCCTTTGAAAGGTTTATTTTATGCAGTTTTAAAATTATGTAATACGATACCTATGTATAGAATTAACAACTATCAAAAATTATTGGAATGGTTGAAACTTTGTCAGAGCATATTATGGAAGGTGATCCCAATATTAAATGCAACCTTACAATTTGCTGAACAATGCAATTAGTAGCTATGTATGAAGATAAAACCCCAAAGAAAAAAATATGCACACATCGACATATTGCAATTATTAGAGAATAAAAAAAAATTAATTATGAAAAACACATTTTATAAATAAAATGTATTTTTTTCTAATAAAGACATTTGAATTTATTTTATTAATTAAATATGGAGAAATTTCTTTTATTGTACATATTATTTTTTGTACGTATTTAGTTCCTCGATTGGTCCGGTTTCAAACAGTCCGGAATATTAGCGGAACCGGTTACCCAGACTATGCGAGGTATTACTGTATTTAACCAAATTAATGAGGTTCTCCACCTAGAATGAATTTCTCAAAGAATTTTGTTTGCTCGGTGATGTCGTTTGTTTTTAAATATTGTTTTCATAGAGTTCCAAGTAAGGTGAAAGACCCAATACCTGGCACCTTAAGGGAAAAAAAAATTAATTAGTTAAACCTTCCATGATGACTAAAATGGATATTCATTTTATCCAATGAACAAACAATACATTTCTGAAGGCTGGTGTAATAAAAATGTTTTATTTTTATTAAATAAAAAATGTTGTTTATGACACCGATACCTGGCGTACATGGAACTAATAACTGGCAGTCACAAAATATTCATTGTTTCAACAACAAAACAGGTGTACTGATTAATAATAATTATACCAAGATACATCAGTATCAATACCGAGTATAGACATAAATGAGATATGTGCTGCATCAGAATTTACCTGCAAAATTTCAAAACAAAGTGACTAACTTGTAGATGCGTTAGTGAAGAGTATCTATTCAATCATCACTATTTTCAAATTCAGATTCTAAAGTGGATGGAACTTTTTCTTTTTTACGCTCACCAATTTGCTTTGACAGACTAGGCCAGAATAAATAGTTTTTAAAATGAAACTTATTTTCTGCCGATGTAGAGGTTTGAGATGTTAGGATGTTTCTTTCTAAACTTTCGACCATCAACTCATTTTCTATTGGAACTGGTACGTATACATTTTCATCTATCAAAATCCCTCAATTTCATTTGACACAAAATTTTTTGTTATATCCTTTTTAATGTTGTCAAAAATAAAGTGTTGTATTTTCAACATATCTACCCCAGTCATTTCACAGGACAGGACAGTTTCAAAGTATGTGTTGGCATTCTTGATTCTACTCATTTCAAAAGGTCTTTCAGTGTATCTTGACTGCATCTAATCCAATGATTAGTGATAGGGAGGCTGATTCTCAAAATTAATTTTGGGCCCATCAAATGAAAAAGCTACTGTACTAGCACATTTTGTTATTTAGTAGCAAGATTCGTAGTTGGTCCTTTCCTACATACTTCATACTTAGGGTATTTGCCTAAAATTTTACATTGAATTATAAAACGTGGAACATTCAACATTTTACTTACTTTTGATTAGAACATCCCCCTTTTTACAACTTCTAATGACTTTCTCGTGTCTTCTGATTCACAGTTCTTTTTACCCGGGGAGCCATTCCACTAATAAAAATAAAACATGTTTGTAACAATGCAAGCTCCAGCATAAGCAATATTGCGATATCCAATACCTGTCAAATCAAGTAAATGGCACCCTATGCCAGTTACTGGTAAATATGTGTTGATTGAAGTAAAGCATAAAAGGAAGCAAGAGTAAATCACAAGAACAAATTATCCATGAATACTTAGCAAAAAGTAAAAGACCAATACCTGGCAGGGGTGCCACTAAAACACAATTACTCTTTTACAAAACTGCTGCCCTATTGAATTTACTACTTAGACTATGTTAACACACTAACGGTGGGAAGGGTATTAATACCCGTTCACACGACTAACGTTAACTGCGGGAATGTTATTAATACCTTTTAAGTCAAGTTTTTTCTAATTGAAAAAATGTAATTAAACTCGATCATTTAATTTGGATATCATATTGCATCGTGTAGATAAGATGTCAAATCACTATAAATCAAATTTGCATTATTTCAACAGAATACATCGCGAAAATGTACAGAATTTACAAGATGTATTCTGTACAACTGGCCCATAAAAGATAATATTAGCACTTAAATAAAAAGGGGAAAATACAACACAACACACAAAAACCATACGTGAATGGCTATAAGCCATCATTTTTGTGATATATGTATGTATTATAATACCTATTCATAATATTAGAGTGGAGAGAGCATGTTACTGGCACTTGACAATTTACACAAGCATGTTACACACCAAGGTTAGGAGTAGTTAACGTTAACGGTGCAGCGCGCTCATATTTGTTTGTGCAGGGATGTGTAAAAAATGTATTTTACCGCCAATCTATTATATACATGCACGTTAATATTAAACCTTTATTTTATATTTAAGAAATCGAAGAACTCCACTTGAAATGTGATGTTTTATGAGTTCACTAATAGGTATTTTTGACTATAACTATTGTTTTTAATAGTATAGATATCTAGCGAGAACGTCCAATAATAACTGTAAGAAAATTTGATTCACAAATATTCAGCACTTTATGAGATATGGCGAATTTGCAAAAATAAAAATTTCTTGCAAAACCCTAATTTTTTATACGCATTGCGCCACCAGTTTGCGTGGAGATCATCCGACAGAAATGTGTTAACTTGTGATGTAATATGGTGCCACAAGGTCCAATTTACAAATTAAGAGTGTTATGAAACAAATTGTAATATGGAGGCTTATTAGACGGTTTTTATAGACGTGCTGCCATGTATTGGGTCCTTCACCTTACATAGTTGTAGTAACAATAGTAGCATAATAGTAATATTTATTCAAATCACAAAACTACTCGTGAAAATATTACGCAAACTATTACGCAATATTACGCAAACAAACAAATTTTCCTGAGGCAAAATATACAATGATGATCATCAGACATTTTCAGTACACATAATGGATGAAACAAGGACCGTTAATAAAAATTCTTTCAAATCATTTAATGAGCAAAGTTTTTATTACTATTTTTAGGACCATAGTATAAAATCTCATACATTACAGCAGTAAGGACTGGTAAGCCAACACAGACTATATTAGTTCAGATGTTCACAGTACGGATTATAAACAATAAAGTCTGTCTTAGTCGGATTTACTAATAAAACAGACTCCAAATGAAATGATAACACATTCCAACCATTGCATGGATCTTATCCACAGGTCTGTTGGACTTTTCCAATGAAAAAACAAATTTGACCTATATAAACAATTATTGTTAATTTCTCTGGCTTTTTCATAAAATATTTTACATACAGAACGCATTAATAAAATTATTGTATCTAAATCAAAATTTATAAGATTATTCAACAATTCAAAAACAAAACAATAATTTAGATTTCAGTAACATGTCAGTCGACTAAGTCGATCCTTTCAAAATGTCTATCTCTCTCGAAGAGGTGGGACGTGTCAGGGGCATCGGGCGGAGGCAGGCCGGGGCGTGCCCAGGTGTACACACCCCCGTCCTGACAGGCCGTCAGCAGGCAGTCCTGGCGGAACAGCAGCGCGGTGAGGCGTTCATGGGCCACCTTCTTGCACACTAGGGGCTCCAGCACGGGGCACTCCTCCAGACGGGGGCATGCGGGAGTCCCAATGAGCCTCATGGGGTCACACGAGCCACGAGCTCCGCACCAGCTGCCCGTGACAGTGCTTTTCATACGCATTGCCACCGAATTTGATATGGAATTATTTTTGCTATCAGTTGTAGAATTACCACTTTTAGAAGTGAGACTAAAATTACGACGATGATTATTGTCTTTGCGTTCACCGAAGGAAAATCCAGTAAGTCGTTGTGTAACAGAACTGAGTGTACCAGCTTCACTCTGCGGGGGGCTCCGTCCACTGACGGTGATGTTCACTGTTGCCACACTGTTTGTCTTGTTCACCTTACTGACAACCTTGGGATCGTGTCCATTTGATCCCGGATTTTCTAAGCTTAATTTACTGCCCACCGTTGAATGGCCGGGTCGACCGCAACTTCCGGTTTCACCCAGTTTAAGTCCTATTTTATTACTCTTCAAACACTTTGTGAGAGGTTTTCCTAAGGCCCCATTAGGTGAAGATGGGTGGGGATTGGAAGCTAAATGAGCCGAAACTCTGCTCTTCGGTGGTCTTAAAATATCTTCGGTGATATCCCAAAGGCAGAGTTGCGTATCTTGGGATACGCTTCCTAATCTGTAACAGACACCCGGTCGATCAATCTTTCCAGGGCGCACTTCGTCGTCAGAACCGGCTGCTTCATCGGACTCGAAAATACAAGACGTGTATGGGTCGAATGCTACGACCGAGACCCACGATCGGTGGCCGTGTCCTCTCGCCACTACCCTGCTTTCATTGAAGGACCAAATGGTAACCAAGTCATCTTCACCTCCCACCACTACGTACCTCCCATCGGGTGACCAGCACACACATAAAAAACCACCAAAGTAAGATCTCGCATGTCCAATGAGTTCCATAGTATCATAATGAAACACTCTCAAGAATCCATCTTGGGAGGCCACGGCTAAATGTGCACCACACGGAGAGAAGGCAAATTCGTTGATACAACACCCTTCAGAGCCAATGACCCACCGGTAGAGTGGGTTCCTCGTGGACTTAGTCTTGCAGGTGTGTATGGCGTATCCTTCGCCTTGTTTGAAGGGCTGGTAGTGTGGAGCTGCCGGGCCGCAGCCCAACTCCTCATTATACACGTAGAGCTGCCCTGAAGCGTGCGCCGCCACAAACAGGTTGCAAGAACCGGGGACCCATCTGATGCATGTCACTCTAGTTTTGTCAATCAGCCTCTGAAAAGTTGCACATATCTCATATAGACAGCAATTTAAACATGTTTAAAAAATAATTCTCTACCTGTTTAAATATTTCATTAAGTACTCAATTGGTTTTGATTCCATGGTTAGAGTTAAGATATTATTGAATAAATTTGTCATACAATTCACGCAACACGCCAAATAATTTGAATTAATAGAAAAATTTAAAACAAACCACTTATGAAATTTATTTTATTTTATTTCAATTTATTGTTGCTATATTTGAAAACAGTAAATCATAATTATGTTTATTTTATTTTTTTATTACATGTCTATGTAGTAAAAAAAAACACGTCTCGATGAAAATTTTAATTAAAACTGTTCATTATAAGTTGAAAACCCCTGATTTTGAGAATTAATACTACTTTTTGAATAAATTAAAAACATTGGTGGAAAATTTTCCTTTAAATGACAACCGCTGCACAATGAATACAAATCAAGTTACAGCCTCAGGTTCATTATTAGCAATTAAGTGGATGATAACTTACTTCCTCGTTGTAGAGTTTACTAATCTCCTTCTTAATTGGATCTAATATTTGAATTTGACCCGTAGAAAAACCTATTAACAATGAAACACTGTCATGTGTTGGCGTAACTGAATTAAAATCGTGACATGTGGGATTAGTGCCTTTATATATTTTCTTATCCACCGGATTCTTTAGATCGGCCGCCTGCAAAAACAAAGCAATATATGTAGGAATTGGCAAATTAAATGTAAAATCATATTAACACTACACCTACAGTACAAAATAAACACCATTTGACATATAATACAACTACGATCAAATCTGAGAGAATTACTGTTGAATTATTTAATGACTCCATTGAACATTTGAATCTTTCAAAATTGTGTAAATAACAAACATACTGCTACAGGTCAAAACATGGACGGCAATAGGGGCGATTCGATGATCCGAAAGCATTGACAAAATATTCAAAGTTATAAATATCACGCATACTGTCCAAAAGTTGTGCATGTGTCCAATCCTGTATAATCAGGGATTTAAATTTGCTTTGGCATAAAATCTTCAGTTTTTATTGATGCTTGAAATTTAAAGGTGAATTCTCTTGTTTTTAATTTAATTTTTTGCCTATTTAAACCATGTTAAACATCCAGAAGATCCATTAAAATCACCCTGCATTTTAATACATACACAAATAAAAATAAACTGTGGCACCCCTGACCACGCTGCGATCTATTGTACACAAGACAATGACAACTTACTGGATGCAACTAATCCTTATAAAACACCTAAAAAATAAATGCTTCGTGCTCAACTCAAAAACACGTGTTTAGTTATGTTTAGTTCATTTATGAACAATGTTGAACATTAAAAAAAAAAGTCCAATGATTTTTGAAAATAAGTCCCCGTTAATCCATATCCTGGTTGATACGATCCCGAATAATTGGGAGTCTACTGTATAATATGACGTATCTTTATTTTTTAGAGTCAAAAAATAATCTTTATAACATTATGAATTTATGAAAAAAGTTTATTGCGTTAGTTTGGCATTTGTAAAATGAGTATTAAAAATTCAGAACTTATTATTTTCTATTACATCTTTATAAAACATTTTCTTAATTTCTAAACCTAAAATGCCTAAATGCTTCTCTGTAGGTTTATAAATGTTTTTACTATACATAAAATTTATATTTAATAAACAAAACTACTATTTAATCAACCTAATTGTGGGTTACGCTATAGTGGCACTGGTCACCCCAATTTAAATATGTAGACGATTGGAGATAAGTAATTATCTTTTGTTATTATGGAAATATCTCAGTCTTGACAAAAATAACAGCATCCTCTCAAACATGCTTGTCGAATGTTGAGACTTTTAACAAGACGCTTCAGTATCTGGTTTACCTGGTTGTGTCAGGTCTTTTGCAGACACCTTTACGTCTGGCGTCTTACACTTGCATCTTTTTTGTCATCTTTTCCTTGCTTATTTGTTCCACATGACCAAACCTGTTTTGATCATATTCCCTGCGCTAAGATCAGCTTTACATTCACTCCTAATATATTAATTATTTACTATGTATAACATATATATAAGTTGCACACATTAAACATGCAAATCAAGCTCAAATTGATAAAAGTTAGGTTAGTGATTGCATGGTACTACATTCAATACAAATCCTCGTGTTCACCAAATCAAACTCACGACAAACGTTTATTAGAAACAAAAACTTTGAACAAACTTTAGATATAAAAAAATTATTGTAAAAATAAATTATCTATTGCTCAAAGAACACACATCATTGACTTTATTGATTCTAATTAATTTCGACAAATTTCTTTAAATATAAATACTTATCATGATAAATGTTGCGGTGCAATGAGTATTGTAGGAATAAATAGCTGGACTCACCTTTTTTACACCTTTGTAAACATAAACATACAACTCTTTTCCATAATTGAAACAAATCCTGTCGTCGCTAACGGAGCTGTCGGCGGTGGGGGAGCTAGGCGGCAGGGTGACCAGGGACACGCGCACCTGTGAGGAGCCCTGCGTGTTGGTGTAGCCAACTCTATTAGGACGGGAGTATTCCGATAACGTCATCAGCCTATAGGTACCTTCCCTCGTAATAAATTGAGTTTTCAAATCGTCCTTCCCACCAGTATCTGCTTGCACAGCCATTTTCTCTTACGAAATAGCGCTTTCCTGTTGAAATTCATGGGAGTATGCACACTTCACAAATGCATTCAAAAACAGTAACACTTTTTTGATTTTAAAAAACTTTGCGTCGTAAAAATGTTATTTAAAGCTAATAATAATTTACGCATATTCACATAAAACTTTCAGAAAAATAATTTGCTATAACTAATGACGAGCGTGCCAGAATTGATTAAAAGGTGCAATTTAGACCGCCCTATAATCCGTAATTTTTGACAATCTAGCAATAGCAAGCATCCTGTCGTATCTTATTTGTCAAGAATCGCTGTTTCGGTCATAGACAATAGAACTTGTCAATAACATTATAACACTTTTGTAATCTGGGGTATCTTTGAACACAGTACAATACTTCGCAGCGCAATATTTCGAGCATAAAATAAAGATTTCGAAACAAAGAAAAGAATCGTTTCTCTAAAGTTTATACGCCAAAATATATGTGAGTCGCTGTTTATATATTTATTTAAGTAGTTTTTTTGAGTCAACTCATTTCCGAAATAAAATACAGGTGTAATATAAGAAATTCAAGTCTAAATCACGTGATGCTTATCTATTATTCATCTTAACCATGATTGTATTCATTCTTGGACGCACGCAGTTTTTTTCACACATTTACATCAGTCATCGCATTTCAACTGTATATAATTTGATATAATTCTTTCCGAGTTATCATTAGGCCTGATGATGTCAGCCAAAACGTCGTCAATTTATTTTTGATGAATAAATACTTAAATGTCGCCACTGCAATACCACTGTGGCTTGTTAATCGCGATTCCTCTAATAGTTTCTATTACAAAATATTCCGTATAGTTTTACAAAGTTATTGATCCAAACGAGTATCTTTTCACGGCTGGAAAACCTTCTGAAAAGATCTAGGGCTGAAGAAAATTAAAAATAAATAAATAATTCGCCCACCATTCACAAGAATTCTGTTTGTATTCCACTAGCTATAAGACACGAGTCATCATTTTAAAATTAACTTCAAACTCCATAGTAATGACCAGCTACCAAAGTTATCAATTGTTTTGTAGACTGATGCTCTTAATGATTGTCTTGATTAGACTGTTGGCAGACAATTTCCCCACTACATGTATTTCAATGGAAAGTACTCTGAATTATGCCATTTATGGTAGGAAACCCATGCCCAGCATCCATAGACAGTTGATATCAATCCATAGATAAGATATCAATCCCATAAGAACTTTTAAAAAAAAAAAAAATTCTAAAATGCAAGGTGTTCATTTAAAAAAATATAGAGTTGCATATATGGAATACACGGCATATCAAATACTCTTACTATTTTCAAACCAATCTAAATGTTTATACTATGAAAATAGGACTAACTTACTGATCTTCTGGAACGATGGTTGACCCCCAACCACTTGAACACTAAGAGTTTCCTACCACATTTGAGTGACTGCTTTGTTATGTGATGATTTGCTGACTTTTTGTTTCCTCCTTGTAATTTAAATATTTTAATTTTCAAATAAACAATTCACTTCAAACAGTCCCCCTCCCACACCAACCCACCCCATAGGTGACACGGACCTCGCCCTGACACACGGCATAACCTTTGTGAAAATAAAGTTTATTTAAACTAGTATGCTTCCTATTCAAAGTAGTACAAAAATAAAATACCTAGACCTCTAGAATATGCTTAGAATAAAAAATCTAAACAGAAATATATAATTATATGGATTACATACAAATGCCAAAAATGAAAACGGGGTACGGCGTATACGTAACAACCACAAATTAGATGCAGAATTTAGTGAACCCAACATTGTTCAAGTTATCAACATAGCACGGCTAAGGTGGGCTAGTTGCATTCAACGAATGGACTCTGAACAACCCGCGAAGAAAGTGTTTGATGCAAAACCTACTGACTGAAGGAGTGTTGGAAGACCAAGCTTCGGTTGTTGAATGGCATTACCCAAGACAGTGGAAAACAAATTGGAGTGGTAAAACTTACTTAAGGAGGCCAGGACCCACACTGGGCTGTTGCACCATTAATGATGAGATACAAATTCCAAATTCTATTTCTTAATTTACAAAAGAGTCATTTTGCCATACACATCTTTAATTAAAATACTAATTATGTACAGAATATACTGAATTTCATCATTTTCGTATTCTTTCTCAAGTGCTGGTTTTTTCAATCTTTTATATATATATATATTAACTGACTGATAATGCTTTGTAGAGACATGCGTGATGTATTCAAGAGAATTGGTTACAAAATGTTTACCAGTATCTTATATAGGCAGATTGCCTGCCTACGTGCTATTTACTCATGTTCTTTATGTGGTAGGTGTGACATAAATAGGCCATTATACTACACCTGCAGACATGTGTTCTTAGATACAATGTAATGTGGGAATTCGCTCGCGAGTAGAGTTTGCAAGTGTTCTTTTTTAGCTGTTAATGCGCCATATACATGAATTCTCCGATTATATTGTTATTCACATTCGTAACAATGACTATATTTAGCACATCCGCAGAGCATAATATTTAATGACAGTAAATAAAAAGATTTTGTGAAACTAATAGCGCTGTATGGATAGAAAAGGATAGAGCCTTATGGAGAAATATGAAAAGGCTATTAAATATTTGTAAACAAAATTCTCCATAGAATACTTGGGTCAATTATTTATTATTGACGTATCATAGATTTTAAAACAGTCTAAAATAGAGACAGTTAGAGATGCGAGAACTCAAGGACTTTCCAATATGTCTTTGACTACTGTTGTCCAAGAATGAAACGAACCGATACAATGAAGAAAGATAGATTTTGCAGAATTCTAGCTGGAAAGGTTTGGCTCGATGCATTATGATTCTCCAGGAAGGCATGCCTCAGGAATGTTTGTGCCACCAGCATTGGACATAGATGGTCCACAGCGCTAAACAACAAAGAAATAAATGTTTAAAAATACAAAATGAGAATTGTGTGATAAGCGAATCGGGCACATGAAACATGAACACATATTTCCATTTTGAACTGTGTATTCTTCAGGAACAGGTTACTAAATCTATTTGTACATACATAATCTTAATATATATATGTATATTCTTTGTAACAACTAGTAGTAATATTATAACAATTATATCTGGTGGAGCATCTTAGAATACTCTTTTTCATGTGTTTTCATATGACCCTTTAACGTACATTTCTGAGTAAAGGCTTTATCACAAATAGAACACACGTGAGGCCTGACGTTGTTATGTATTTTCATGTGCTCAGATAAAGTGTACTTTCTGGGATAAGACTTGAAGCAAACTTCGCATTGAAACTTTCTCTCTCCCGTGTGCAGCATCATGTGTTCCTTTAATCGGGAGCTTCCAAAAAAAGCTTTCCCGCATTCTGTACATATATGATTTCTCTCCTGAAGGTGATGTTTGCGAACATGAGCAGACCGATGATGCGATAGGCTGAAAGTTTTAGTGCAAGAACTGCATTTATATCTTCTTCTTTTCACATCATGCGCTTCTGACAAATGGCGCAGTCGTAAGCTGAATGTAACAAATCTTTCCGAACAATACGGACATGCGTATATATCTGTTTCTCCATTATGTGTTTTTATATGCCTAAGCATACTATTTTGTTTAAGCTTCTTATTGCAAATTTTACATGCAATTTTTTCTTCAATATGACTTCTTAGATGATTCTTCAATCCGTTTGATGTTAAAAATGGTTTACCGCAGAGATCACAGACATAATTAGGAAAATGTGTCGCCATATGAGATACAAGTTCCCTATGTATAGGGAATGTTTCAATACAAATTTCACAAGTAACAGCTGTTTTCTCTAGTATAAATTGTTTTGGTTCATCTTGTAATTTGTTTTTCTTTAAAAATCCTTTTGAATCATCATTAACAATTGCATGACTATTCTTCAGTTTTCTTCGTGTAAGCTTTAACCTTGTTTTACTTTTACTGACCGCCTTCTTTTTTATTTTATTAAACTTTTGCGTATTAGAGCTTGCCTCAAATCTTTTGTGTACCAAGAATTCTTCTCTTATAAGGTCTTCAGGTTCTGTGTTTTTGTCAGTGTCAGCATTCCATGAACATTCGTCACTTTGTATATCTTTTTCTTGTTTTAGGTATGAATCTAAAATAAACATTATGTATTAAAAAATATGATACAGAACACTAAATTTGACCTTCTCAAAAATTATTTGTACAAAAAATTAAAGTGACCTTGTTCCCTTCTATTATTTGAAGTGGTACAGATATATCAAAAAGATATTATCAATTATTACTTAATCAATATTTTCAAACATATTTTTTTGTTTCACAATCTTTAAACTAAATTATTCTTAATTAACTAAATATTACAACTTGAATCAAATTTACAAAGCATTAATACTAAATTCATTATTTCAAAATAGAAAAAGAAAGAAAACACAATTTTAGCTTAAAAAATACTGCCGTCGGGTATTAATAACTTCATATACGCTCGGTCTTTATCAGGTCGGCTCGGGAGCTCTAGGTTCTGAGTCTGTTACTACTATAATATTATATTGTGAAGTTATACATTCTTTATTATTAGAAATAATCTGTCATCAAATGACAGAAAAATAATAGTTTTTATAATCTTAATTTATATCAAAAATACGATAGCAAAATAATTAAAATATTTAAATCGATATGCTCATGTTTTTGTTTATCAATTAATCTAAATATTACACATTATTTCTTTTATACATTTTGATAGTTAAAAAATATGCAAGTAGGTATTTGCATACTTTAATAGTCCTGATGTCGATTATTGACATTCCACATTCAAAATTATTGCGACAGATTCAAACTCTGCCATTGTTTAAAATTATTTATTGAAATATTGCTGTTTAATAATTTCATTAATTTGCAACATACATTCACAGGAATTTGTAGGATCGCATAGGAACCAAGACATATAGATAAAATTATACATGTATATTATACTATTATGATTAATATTTGATGATGAACTCTCTATTTTTTTAAGAATTTAGACCATGGGGCAAAATAATAAAATTTATACTGCGAAGACAACTTGTGTTAATTTTAATGCAAGTAAATTTACATTATTATAATTCAGATTGAATAAATAGTTTTAAATTCTGATAGATGTTATAAAAATTGGATCAAACATGAAAAAATAAATTAATATACATATTATCAACTTACCTTGTAGAGTATCATCTTCAACGATACCTCGTTCATAAATAGTGTTTTTCAATTTTAATTGTACCTCTTCTATTTGAATCCGAAATGCATAACTGTCTTTCAATTTTGAAACGCACGGTTCGCAAATCAAGAACAAGACATCATTGCTTTCCATACCACTTATAATCTATAAAAATTTAGAGACAGGACAGAGATTAAAAAAAAATAATTTAAAAATACATTAACTTTTTTTACATTATTGCCGAGGTGACGTCATTATGTATGATCATATTTAAGTTATATTTTTAAATAAATTAATAAAACGTTATCTAATATAATTTTCATTAACTTTTAAACTATATTTATATATTAAAAATATTAACTTAAATGTAGTATCTTTAAAGCATTTTAAAAATATTTATATACAAGGTTTGATCAAAAAATTTGCAGAATTTTCATTCTTCTCAAAAAATCTTTATTAATTTATCAATATTAATTTTGTCCCCATCATATATAATACACTTGTGCCAGCGCTTTATCCAATCTTGGCGCGCAATTATCAGTACGGCATTTAGCTCCTTCAGCGATTCTGTCTGTATTTACTCGATGTTGGCAAAACGTAGTCCTTTCATTTTAAGGAATAGGAAGTTGCAGGAGGTCATCTCTGGCAAATACAGAGACTGAAACATCACAACGGTGTTGTTTATTGCCAGAAACGATTGGCATGAGTTGTTTCACCACAAATTTGGGTGTTTTCTCCGGATTGCTTCACACAAACAGTGTAGTACTTCCAAATACTACTCCTTATTGACCATACAACCTGGTGGCAAGAACTCATGGTACACTATGCTGTTAAAATCAAAGAAAACAATGAGGCATTCTCATTTGATCAAACTCGACAAGCTTTTTTCGGTCTTGGCTCTTCAGAACGCTTCCATTTGGACGATTGGGCCTTAGTTTCGACATCATATCTGTTCGTCCATGTTTCATCACCAGTTATGACTCATTTGAGCAGTTCTGGATCGTCGTTGACTTCATTCAGCAACTCCCGAGCAATGTCCATTTGACACTGCTTTTGGTAAAAATTCAACAATTTCAGAACAAATTTTGCTGTCGCATGTCTTATGCCCAAAACATTAGAAAAAACTTCTTGGCATGAGCCAAAACTATCAGCAACCTCTCTGATAGTGATTTGGCGATTGTCCATAATCATTTTCTTCACTTTTACGACATTATTATCGGTTACATTATTATGCTAGGACTTCCAAGGCGCTCGTCATCTTCAACGCCTGTCTGCGTGGCCCTCTTGGAAACATTTGTACCACTTGTAAATACTTGTTTTATTCATTCATTCAACCAATTGCTAATTATAACTTTGACCCCATTGTCTACTATGGTAACAGTTTTAGAGGACAATACAATAGTGACTCGGTAGTTAAAATCGCTTCCAGTATCTCAATAAATTTGATATTTATGAACATGTAATTAAAACAGTTAATTATTTCATTTGCATATAGGGTCATCAATATTAAAAATAGATAATAATATGAAGGAGAATTTCGGTGGTTTAAAAACCAAAGGAGCATGGGGGATATGGGAGTGTTTGGGTTTTTCATTCAAGAAAATATGTTAGCTTCAGAAATAAAGTGTGATCTGTTTGGAAATATTGGTTTGTTTTATATCCAAAATGTTGAAATTCTTACCTCAATAGAAAAACATAATTTAAGCATTTCGGCGTAAAATTCGCCATCATTACATTCGTAAGTCTGCAACATGCTCCTCAGATTGTTTTCTGATAAACAACATTGACAAAATCCTTCTAAACATTCATTTTTAATGTTAGATATATTTTCAGAATTACGTAAAACTAGGCTACTCATCATGTGCGAGTTATCTTTAATTGAAAAAATAACAATTCGATTTTGGTTTAATGTCAAATTCGAGTAACGCACCAACTTTCATCTATGGTCACAAATGTCAAATTTTTGGTTTTAAAAATGTTGCAAGTGTTCATTATCAAGGTAAGTACTTACGGTAATTAACTATTTCGCTTTGGAAGTCGAGGTATGGTCGAAGTACAGTGGTAGACATATTTTTTTTACAACTTTCCTCGATATGTATTTTTAAATTATTAGTATTCCCCAATTAACATTAAATCAACATAAAATTTATATATACGTTTGATCAGTATTTTTAACCGGACTCACCAACACCTATTTCTCAATATAGGTTCTAGGTTATTACGTTAAATTACTTTTTGTTACATCAGTCCTTACCTGAAATATCAACTATTAGCACCCGGAAGAAACTCTCATTATATGACTGTTTTGAAAATATATAATTCCACCTATCTCTTTATTCCGCCTTCAAATTAGCAGTGCGTCGTTTGCGAACGAGCTGGTTCAACGAATAACTGGCTTACTGGCGGATCAGTCAAAAATTGACCCGTGGACCGACAGCCGGCATGGATTGCTCTGTAATTTATGAAAGTTGACACTTGAAAACGATCCCAGATAAAATTGTTAGGACAACGCATCGCAGAGTTACCTTGTCAAGGTGTTCGGTTATAAAACAAACCATTTTTAAAAGTGAATTATTATCAAAATATTTGTTTCAATTACGTCAAGTAAATTAAGTAACGTTTTTTAAAAATAATGATGTCACTAAACGACTGAAATGTCTAGGACAAAAAATAATATTACTGTATCTAGTTAATATAATCTTCCAAAGCATTTTTATTATTAAGAATGTTAATTTTTGATTAATACAGATTTTCTTCATTTTTTTTTAAAAATATTAATCTTAAATGTTAATGAACCGGCTTAAATTGAACTGGTTTAATTTGGACGATTGAGCGGGTGAACCGGCTCAGTTAACTGAGCCATATCGCCCATGCCTACATCAAATCATACTTTCTAGCGGCAAGACATTTGATTAGTGATCAAATGGCAGAAAGTTTAATCAAAGTATTAAGTTAGTCTTATTTTAAACGATAAAGATAATAATCAAGAAAATCAATCTGAAAGTATACCATTGCAAGTCTACAGTGATGTCACAAAATGCAATAATTTTGTGCCTATAAACGACAGCCCATCGTTTTCAGGACCCCCCCAATTGCAATCATGAGCAATGTTCCCTCTAATTTTCATGGTGTGCTTAAAAATCTTTTGTAAAATTTTAAGGATCAATTTGTGTGCTGGGGGAGAAAGTAAGAAAAACATTACCATAGATATAAGGCATATAAGGTTACTAGCAGGGCCTGGGTTGACCACATTACTAATGAAAATGTATTAAGATGTATAAATAGGTCAAGATGTCTAATAAGAACTATCAAGGAAAGCTGCATACTTCAAACACATTCTCCACAATGAAAAATGTGACATTTGAAAACTCATTATGGAGAGGAAGACAGAAGGCTTAGGTAGAAAGGGATTATCTTGGCTGTGTAACCTTAGAAAATGATTTAATTTTTAAAATATTGGTGATCTTATACAGGATAAATCAACATACAACATGGTCGCCAAAATTGTATGCGTGCTATATTATTTCGTGATGCTAAATCGTGCGAAAACCCGCACACCTTAGGGGGAACATTGCTCATGAGATGTCTTACAGTACTCAATAGCAGCACAGTTTGTGATAGTACTAAGTATCCTTAATAATATTGTACTTCGTCACTATCGCTATTGTAAGTGTCCTTTAAAGTAATCTTTAAAAATACCAAAGTAGTCTTAAAAACATCTACTAAATGGCAATACAGATTAGCAAATAATGAATATTAATGTTTATTTACAAACTTTCTGCATTATGCAATAGATGTCATCCATGTCAAATATTTGTTAAAACTGTTATGAATAATTCTTAGTCTCGAGAATCTACCTCAGACTAATCTAGTACATATCTACAAGTGTACTTCTCTCTCCAAATCGTGTTTCAACAACTACTCAGCTAATATAGAGCAAACCTTACCGTACAATATAATTTTTTTTGGAAATAGTCAAATTCGCTTAGGAAAAATGATTCAGGAATACCAAATTCAATGTACCTCAATAACATTGTAGGAAACGTTAGTGAAACAGTAAACGTGTTCGCTGATTTTTTTAAAAGTGTTTATGTCGGTGACTCCGTGTCTGATGATTGTGTACCGAGTTTTGAGGTTGCTGATCTGATTAATATATCAGATGTTCATATAAATCATTAACACATATTAAACTGGATCGAGATAAAAGTGCTGGCCCTGATAGGATACCACCTTTATTCTTAATAAATTGTGTTGAGCATCTCACCTATTCATTATATCTTTTATTTAACTTATCATTAGATACAGGCTGTTATCCTGTTGTCTGGAAAAGTAGCTTTTTGATGCCGATTTTTAAAAAGGGTGAAAAAAGCGACATCAACAATTATAGACCTATCTGTATACAATCTTCAATACTGAAACTCTTTGAAAAACTTTTATTGAATAAGATGATGTCCCTGATTAAACCATTAATCGCATTGTTCCAACATGGTTTTCTCTCAGGAAGGTCAACTGCTACTAACTTATTATTGTATGAAAATTACATAACCAAAGAGCTAGGAAAGGGATACCAAGTAGATTAAATTTATACCGATTTATCTAAAGCATTTGACAAGGTATCATATTATATCTTGATAGTTAAACTCCAGAGGTTGGGTATTCATAGAAATTTATTGCAGTGGTTTGGTGACTATCTTTCAACAGGAGACTTTCGGTAAAGATTAACTCCTTATTATCTGAGGAATTCATTGCTTTGAGTGGTGTTCACAGGGTTCCCATCTTGGACCTATATTGTTTATTCTTTTTATTAATGATATTGTTTATATTAATGACAATGTTTTTGATGATGTACAAATTTAAATTTTTGCTGACAACTTGAAGACATTCAAATCAGTGAATAGTGTGCCTGATTGTTGTTGACGATTGATCAATGTTGACTTTGAATCAGTTAGGGAGATCAATGATCTGTGTGTAATATTTGACAGTAAATTATCATTCATTCCCCACATTGATTCGATAACTAATAAAGGTCTTAAAATGTTGGGATTTGTTTTGCGGACTGCAAAAAACATTTCAGACCTGCACACTTATAAAGTTCTCTACACTTCTCTGGTCAGACCCCAGGTAGAATATAATTCAGTCATATGGTCTCCACACTTCATTGTACATTCGGCGGCGGCTGAAAGAATCCAGAGAAAGTTTCTAAGATTTATTAATTTTAAATTAAATATACGCTCTGAGGCTATCAATTATGATTATCTCCTTGGCCGTCTGTAATTTTTTAAATTATCAGTGAGACGTACAATTACCGATCTTATATTTATATAGAGGATCAGGACCAGATTGTTAGTCAGCTTGACTTTCACGCACCATTGAGGTCACCGAGACACAATTCATTGTTCTATTACAGTGGTAATGTAAGAACTCATCCATTAGCTAACTCCGCAGTCCCCAGAATGCTTTCTTTGGGGAATGAATATGCGGAGGTAGTCAATATTTTTGCTGTAAATTTAACTCTTTTATAGGACTTCATTATTACAATTTTTTGTGTCTCAACTTAATGGTGACGGATAGATTGCTTTACTTCACATTTTGTGTTTATTTTTAATTTTGATTGTGAAAGGACATGCTGACATTATCTAAATTTTTTTCTTCGTGTATTGCACTTCTGATGAAATTTTCTGTTATTTTACGAATTATGTTAATGCCTGAATAGGGTGTGTATAATAATAAATAAATATCTATTATTTAACTCCAGCAATGTTCCCAATTGTGATATACGGCCGCTACAGCATGTGGCGACTCGGGTACCGCGCGCGGCCTCACCACTTTGATACTCGTCCCCGGAGATGAACAGTCGTATTTTGAAATAAATCTTGTATATCCGCATTTATATCATATAAATCCTACTTAATCCTAAGCACCACACTAATAAAGACTTTTGTGTATTGAATCTAACGAATTTACAAACTTCTATGCAGTGACTTATTTTGTCAACAATGGTCTTTAAAAGATTAACAGGGACGGTATTCGTAAAGTTATCTAAGGTTCTTGGATTTTCAGTTCATTAAGAACCAGTTTATAGCAGGTTATTTTCTCTACCTCTGCTCAGAATTCACCCCACAGGAGACAAGTATCCAGCTTGACATGATATGAAACAAAAACAATTAAAATCCACAAAAAAATTCCTTACGGCACTGGCTGCAAGAATATGGTCATATATTTTTTTTAAAAGTTTTATCGAAATCTGATAAGAACTACAGGAGGTATAGTATTCACAAAATCCATTATGTCCCGTGTATAGATAAAACTTTTTAACAGTGGGTAGTTTTAAAGTTTTCTAACCTGGTGGGAAGAAAGTATATTGAAATTTTCCAGATGTATCATCAGACTCTGAATCAAGTTGCAGTAAGTAGTATTTACATTAAAATCTACTTAAAAATTGGGCAATCATTTTACTAATATATAATAATAGAACGGAAACTACAGGTGCTATTCAAAACAATTCTTATATACATTTCACAAACTATTTGTCTTGTGGGTACGGTAAACATAGGGGTCCATCCATATGAAATGATCCAGTACAGTTGCTTGACCATTTTTAAAAAAATCTCATATTTTTGTGCAATAACTTGTTGGTAGTTCCAAGTGACCAATATTTTAATTTTATTATTTTTTTTATTATTATTTATTATATTTGTTTTACGGGGCGTAGCATATTTTCCGATGTAAAGGGTTTGCGGAAACTGAAATATCTCAACTCCCATTTGTCCTATCAACATGGCGTTAAAATCAATTTGTTTAGAAAGAAACGGGTTATAAGATTGATTTAACACATTTTCACCTACATACATTTCCACAGTGTGAAATTTCAACCTTAACTTTAGCTTTAGTTTTAAAAAAAGTCCTATCTTCACGGGGATGTTTTTGCAGGAAGGGTTAGAGTTTATACGAGGGGCAAGTAAAAAATAAGGTTCCTACATTTTTTTCAGGTATAAGGTATTTTTTATTGCAATAAATAAGTAAACCATCTGAAAGCTTGTACTTTATTCTAGTTGTCTACATTGGCTCCTGATTTTTTCTATCATTTTTCCTGACGAGTTATCCACTTCTGAAACCCCTTCGAATAATCCGCGCTAGGCCGCCGATGAAACTTGAGTGACCGCTTCCTTTCACCTCTTCATCGGTATTGAAGCGTTGGTCCACAAGGTTGCTTCAATTTCGGAAACAAGTGAAGTCGCTGGGAGCAAGATCAGGCTTAGGGGGCATGGTCAAGACAATTTCCGCCGAATTTGTCCAGTAGGGCGTGGTCTGTCGAGAGACCATGCGGGCGAGCGTTGTCGTTGCTGCCTAACGCCCTTGGTCAGCCTTCCCTCCGGCATTTTGATGGCACTTTTGAGTTTTGTCCAGTGTCCGCAGTACTTCCGATTGATGGTGGTTCCCTTTAGCATAAACTCGGTCAGCAAGACGACCTTTTCGTCCCAAAACACGTAGACCATCACTTCCTGCGGCAAGCGTCTGCGTAAACTTTTTCGGCCTAGGCGATTCAGGATGCGCCATTTTTTGAACTGTTCTTTTTGTTGTCTGGAGTGACGAATGACACCCGTTTCATCTCCCTAATAATGGAGTCAGAATTCTTCGGTATTCTCGCGCATTCTCGAAGAAACCCCTAGGCACACTTGACACGATTGTCTTTGTGGTTTCTGAAGCATGTGGACCACCCGCGCACAACCTTGCGATAACCAAGTTTCTCGTCCCAAAAATGTTTCGATGGTTTTGTAACAAACCTCAGGAACCTGGACAGCAAGCCTCCCAAGCGGTACTCTCCGATCTCGAGGAAATGCGCTCAATCTTGCACGCTTCGTCCGACACCGATGGCCTCCCACTCCTTTGCTCGTCGTGGACGTCTGTGCGTCCTTCGGAGAACTCCCTGCACCATTTGCGGACGTGTTGGACGCTGATGCAAGCTGTGCCATAAACTTCTTCCAACTGTCGATGAATTTCAACAGGTTTAAGCTTCTTCGCGTTTAAAAATCGAATCACCGAACGGATTTCACACCTGGCGTAACGCGATGCGGGCCATAGCGGATGGCTGTCAGGCCTTTACTGAGCGTCGCAGCGTTTGCTCCCGGTAGTGGGGATGTAGTTAAGGGACCAACAATCAAGGCGGTGTTGCCGGATTTCGCCTAGCATCTCGCGTGGCGAGTGTACAGCGTAAGGAACCTTATTTTTTACTTGGCCCTCGTATATCAAAAGTTTTTTTACAAAGAGGTGGGATAGTTCCCATTTTGCACTTTCTTATCAGTTCCTCACAACAAATGCTACTTCAACCGCGAAAGTTAATATGAAAAAGAATGAACAATTAGCAAAGATCGAAAAGTGACTATTTAAAACTTCTAGCGTCCTTTATTCTTAACATTATTTAGATAAAATTTACAATAACTCAGCATACATAAGTAGGTATATAAATACAAAATAATAGAAATAATAAGCACATGACAAGAACATGAATAAATAATAAAGTGAGAAAGAGATGACAAGACAGTCGCATAGTAAGTCAACCATCTCTCTCTTTTGAGATGAGGTACGTACATGGATATACATATATAACAAAAGAGATAACAAACAGGCAATAAAATAATAAGTATGAGAGAGAGGGACGACGATACAGTTGTGCAACAGACAGATACAACACCGACCAATCATCAGCAAGTTGATTTGTGTAAACCTCTTGCTATTTTATACATTTGAATTTGTGCGCTAGCGCCACAACAGCCTGTTTAATCAACCTACGACACAAGCGGTGATTGGCTGTCGAAAAGGACGAGATCAGGGATGAGAATCCGGCTTTGGCGGACAGCGAAGCAACATGTCACTTTTGGAGAGACGCTGTACTTTGTTAGACGTTCCACTGTACATCGTAAGCTTTTGGAACCAGTGTTTACATATTCAGGAATTATGTAATAAATACTAAATTAAATATTTAAACAGATTGGAAATTTTGTTTTTAATTATACATATATATCATTACATACTTATTATTAATGGTCTTCAGTATTTCTAATCTATTTACACAGTTACTTCCCATTGCAAATTTATTCAAATTTACATAAAAATTTATGGTTTTAAGGAATTTCACTAAGTTAACAGCTCCAACATTAATAGCGTGTAAGGACTGCAATGAATATTTGCTTTTGTTTCTATATGAAATTTTATAACTAGTACTAATTATGTAATACTACATTAATATTTTAAAATCCTGGAGGATTCCAGTTTGTGTCATGTTTAACATCAATCATCTCGTAGCAGACTATAGTATCACCAGGTTTGACTTCAATTGAACTATCAGATAATTTTAAACCGCACTCTATATCTTTCTTCACGCTATCCACTTCATTCTTCAATTGTCTCATTGAATCCAGTTTACCTAAAAATAACAGAAATATATAAGTAACTTAAATACACTGTGTATTTGCTTTCTATTAAATGATTTATTTCTTCTGTCCTAAAGAATTGATAGGAAAGAGCTTGTTTTTCGGCTCATTTAGTAGACTTTAATTTAATTGGGGCAGCTGCTCAATTAGGCCAAAGTAATCTAGACCTGATGTGCCCAAAATTAAAGGATTTTAACAGTGAAAACGTATTGAAATAAACATAATAATTATTTAACATGCGGTACTAATTAAGAAAATCCATAAAAAATAATTGGATACAAAGTATGTTTAGATAAAAGAAGAAGAAGGGTTGGGAGGTTGCAACTAACGTTGCGGTCAAGGGAGAGCAACATGAGTTTTTATAGGTATAGTGAATGGTCAATGTTTAGATTGTAGTGGTTCATAAGAAGAACCCTTTGAGCTTAGTAAGGCTAATGTTGAACAAATCAATTTTTGTAAATTTCTCATTATGGTATTTGCATGACCGGTGAGTGAATGAATTTTGTATGTAGGATGTTCTACTTCTGGGAATGTGGATGGGAACGGATTGCCGGGTTGATCTAGATGGCACATGGAGAGATATTAACTCCAATTGGCTGGGACAATCAATGTGGCCTTGCAGTAGTTTGAAGAGAAGTATTAGGTCAGCACGTGTTCGTCGATGTTCTAGGGTCTTCATGTTGTGGAAGTTTGCTGCATCTAAATAGGAGCCGAATGAGATCTAACATTCAGATGTCGAATAAACCTATTTTGTATTTGTTCTAATCTCGCAATATATGTAATCTGCCATGGGTTACAGATTTGAGAAGCGTACTCTAAGTGACTACGAACGAATGCGTAATACAGTATTTTGAATATGAATGACGTAATATAGTATTTTGAAATAAATACTACCTTCGAAAATGCATTCTTCCTCCCTCATTAGACGATACAATAAATTTTTCTTCAGCATTCCACGTACACACCGACTCCCGGCAACATAGCTTTTTTTTCTGCCTTCATTAATCATAAAACTTTGTAAAACATTTGCTTCTCCTGTAACCAACAAAATAATAATTACATTAATATATGTATTGTATAGATTGTACAATATATAATTCTTTAACCATTCCCTAGCCATGTCTACCGATCCCAATAAGCATATAATATTTATTTACGTACATAAATATATGTACACACAATATAAAATTAATGTTTTAGGGGATCCTAAAAAAACATTTTCATGTTTTGTTTTATTGTTTTTCACGAAGGGAAGTTCGAACCAAAGCCTGGCATCATAAAAACAAAAGCGAAGTGTTTAGATGAAGCTTTTATTTACATATATAAGTCCCTAACTCTATATTGTTAATGCCTTATTATTTTAAACAATAATTTTCTATCCCATCCAAACAAAATACATACAATGGAACCTCTATATTCATCATTAATCCGTTCTTGAGGCATGATAGAAAAACGATATCAGGCATGATAGAACCACCTTTTCCCAAAACAAATAATTGAAATTCAATTAATTCGTTCCCAGCTCTGAAAATAGCACACAAATGAATAAATTTTATGTCAAAACTTTAGCTTTATTGTACTGAGGAGACATGATGGTAGAAGCGGAAGAGAAGGAAAGTTACAAATATTTAGAAGGATTAAATTTAAACATCAGGTGACTCTAATTCTGGTGATGATTCAGTAGCACTCGATTTAACAAAGAACTTGCACAATGTTGCCTGTTTCTGTCTGTTTTTTAAAACCTTCATGAAGTAGTCAATCACATTACCATTAAATCCATTTATGTTTGGTTGACTATGGCAACATTTGGGTGCTATTTTTCGACCATATTCTGCATTTTGGCTCAGTTAGACAGCATTGCTGGGCGGTGGAAGTGACAAATATATAAAATATTAACGAATATGGAAACATTTGTTTGTTATCAAAATATGACGAATATCGAACTGGACGAATATAGAGATTCCACTGTACTGAAATGAGAGATCATAATATCACGTGGTGTCGTCTGCGATTTATAGCTGTTGTTCACAATCGGTTACTTTTATTCCTCTTTAACACTAACATTTTTATATTTAGTGTGTTTCTAGAGACGGTGTGTTTGTTATTTATTATAAACTTTTCATTGAACAAAATTAGGCATTGTTTTCTCAAATTTGTTCACCAATCCCGTTTATTCACGAATTTTTCAATTGCAAGCACAGTGGAAGTCGGTTATAATGCAGGTTTGCGGGGGGCGTATCTAACCCGCGATATATGATAACCGCGGTATTAACGAATTATCTAAAATTATGATTTTTTCGATGAAAAACAATGTATTTTTAAATTTGCTTTATAAAATATAAATAAAAATCAATTCTCTTCACATAACTCATAAATTATAACAATTCTATCAAAATAGATATTTATATTTAATGAACATAACAAATTAAACATTTAAATTAGAAAAAATTTCTATTATCATAGACTATATTTTACAAGCGACCGTCTACGATAATAAATTAATTTAGTAAAAGTTACATTCTTTATTTCTTTTAAGATCTATTTTAATTTACCTTGCCGTGCTTGTATGTGTTTTTTATGATGGGCACCTTAAAATAAAAATGGCAAAAAAAGGCCCGCGGTATATCCAAATACGCGTTATAACCGGCTTCTACTGTAGTAGGTTTTGAGAATTAAATTTTTGTATTGGTCCTTTGACTGTTAATGTTTTACTGTATAAGCAATCTACGTATAGATTTCATAAAATTAATAAAATAAAGTAATACATACCGACCACGTGCGCTTCCTGTGAAATAGGAATTCGAATGTTGAGCTCATTTTTAATATCATCGACCATCTTGTATATAATGTTATGCGCCTTTAGCGATACATTCTTTTGTTTTATCAGTTGTTCAATGTTCTTGGGACACTCAACATTAAATGCATAAACGATTCCATTAAACGCCTCAGCCATTTCAACATCAGTCTCATTAATATTTCCAACACCGTAATGAACAATGTCCAATTTGCAATTTTCATGATCATCATATGTGTCCAGGACATCAAGTATGGCTTCCACAGAACCATCCACATCACCTGATAAAATAAAAATATTTATAATCTGATTGTTTAAATTTTATTTTTTTGATTCTACTTGTTTTAATACCTGAGACGCGTTTCACCTTGCAAGAGCATTATTAATCTAACAATTTAACTCAACAACAAAAACAAAAAAGAAAAGGGACAACATTATTCATTGGAATTCTGAGGATTTCTATACATTTTAAATGCTTCTGATTGTTTTAAGTAATCATTCAGTTTCAACACTAATGGTATTTTTATTTTCACATATGTGATTATGGAGGTCTACAAACATAAATATGATTTAAGAAGTTTAATTTATTGCTCTATCTTGATACTGCATTGCTGTATCTGCCATTTTAAAGAATTCTATCGCAATTTGAAAGCTACACTTAATAGGCGATGTTCCTTTTAAGGTGCATTGCAAAATTGCACAAAATTTTTTATGCAAATACCGTGATCCAAAATTAGAGGGAGCATTGTTAATAGGTACTAATAATAATTAAATACGCTCTTACTTTTAAAATTATTATGTAGTTAAGGGTTACACATTAAAATATAATTCTTTATAGTTTTTAAAATTGTAATCCATAGATAAAAATATTATAGTCAAAGTGACATCTGGGAGGTGAAACACCCCTAAGAAAAGATAATTTCTAATAAATCAATAAAACAAAAGAAACCCTTATTCTGTAAAGCAATTGTTCTGTTGTGTCTATACCTCTACAGCATTTTTAATGTCCAAGGGCCAGAAAAATATGTCTGAAATGAGTCTTCCATTTATTTAGTTTTTCAACAATAAAAAATATAAATCAGTTGATGCATTAAGATACCTTTGACGACAATATGAAGAGCTATCTCAGTAGATTCTGTGTACAATTTTTGTCTGGGTCCAACAGGCCTTACTCTGAATCTACCCATGAGCCGCTTTTTCTCCAACATCGCTCTGTATACAGTCTGGTGCTCCGCTTCCTTCACACTGATTACTTTCTGGTCTTGCTCCTGTTTGTCATGCATGTTGCGGGTTTGACGAAAGCGTATCACTTCATTAGCCCTCCTCTAAAAAAACAAAAATAACATTACACTGGAACGCATTCGAGCCATCAATATTTTGTGTGGCTAAAGTGAAGACTCGTCAAGTTTGCAACATGAAAAAACTAAGAAATCTAAATTTTAAAACATAAATTATCTAACTAACTAACTTAACTTACCATCACGCAGTTTCACCACGGGGGTAGGCAGAGCGCCACACTCTTCTGTACTGACACACAGTTCTCGCCTCATCCACATTCATACATCTTCTCATGCAAGCTCGTTGACTGAGGCTTCTAACAGAACTTCCAGTATCTTGTTTATTTGGTCGTGCCAAGTCTTCCGTGGATGTCCTATATTTCTGGTGCCATCAACATTTGCATCATATATCTTTCTTACTACTCTCTCCTCATTTATCCGTTTCATATAATTTATTCTGTCATAAATGGATTAGCCGCATTGTCACGTTCGACTCGGGCTGACCGGGCATTCTATACATGCCATGGATCGAACACCAAGTCCCCAGCTTCACATCGGCTCTTACAAGCTACACGGGTTCTTATCTGGTGAAGTCCATGGGAGTCTCCTTCGCCTGTAGGAGAGGTTGGATACACAATAATAATCAATTTGATTCATTTTACAAACAATATTTGAACATAAATAAGTCACCCACATTTCTCATGACATTCAATAATTATGCGTCATTGTTCTCATGATCCACTCCGCTTTCTTCTGCAAACACCTTTTTCTTCTTTCTTCATTGTGCAGACCAGGTTACCTACTGCGTGGATCACCACTAGGAGCTCCGAAACATGCTGCCATCTCACCAATGTGGCCAAGGACGCCTGGCCTCTCTAGCCATGGCCCTTAGCATGCTCGTCCTCCCATCCTCCGCTTTTTCTTCCGCATCTTCTCAAAAAATTCTCTTTCACCATCTCTCTTGGCCTCATGCTCTGATTAGCCAATGTGCTGATCCCTCATTGGTGGCTGAACTGTGACAGGTCACGCACACTGTGATATTATATATCGTTTGGTGGGTCCCAAGTGTGCATCTTATAACATCACAACGTATATGCCTAAGTTTTACTTTTGTTCCTCTTTTGTCAGCTCCATCAGTGTCAGTACGAGGACTCCATTGTGTACTGCTAGTCATGCCGCAATTGATAGGTTCCCATTAGATATTATTCCATTCAAAGCGCCATTCACTGCAGTCACCCTTGTATCGATATTTTTGTCAGCCTTTTTGTTTCCATCAAACATACTTCCCAAATACACAAGCTCACCTACTTGTAATACTGAACATATTAGAGAGTTTGTGAATTTTGTTAACTTTTTTTGTAGCATTACTTTTTGTTTGTTTGATTTTTCTTAGATGCCTGCAAATTTGCAACTCTTCCCTCAACATGTCAAGAAACGTTTTTGTATCTGTTAGGACTTCATTACAACTTTCTTTCCAAGTCTACACTTCATCATCATCATCATCCTTTTCTTGAGGAATACAAGGTCCTACATGTTGGTTCTTACACACTTTGTACTAATTCATTGTTTGTAATTTTTTGTACCTGGGTTCAATAATTCATTTAAAACTAATAAGCTGAATGTTATTTGCCATATTAAGACAATACAAGCATTATAAGAAAGACCGTGACCATTAGATGCATTTTCCGCATGCTACAATATTGTGTTAATATGGTAAATTATTGCATAAACAAAATATTTTTTCATAATCTTGAAGCCAAGATTACAAAAACAAATCTCAATTGAGACAAATTAACAAAATGTTAAAAATTAATAGTGTTATAATCTATTCAATTTGCAGGATATATTATTAATTTTTAACATTTTTAAAATACTTTGTTTGGTGAAAACATACGTTATATATTATATTATATTTACTCACATAAATAATAAATTACTCACTTAAATAATATACACATACTTTGAGGTAATAAGACACTCAATAAATGATTTAATTTTTGATTGATTAATTCAAATGACAACACACATTTTTATTTCATTCCATATATTAATATGAAAAACTTGGATGAGGCCATGATAAGGCTCTAGACACGAGTTATGTTTGACACTTGTATTCAATGCGAGAAAATCAACAATTTTATTGTCGTCTCTTTCGATGCAACAAATAACGTCATTAATTATTTATTTGATACTTGTAAGAAAACTCGCCCTTAATCATTCATTAATATTGTTGGTAAATTGATCTTATGTAAAATATAGATTTTATAATAGTTCCAAGTCCTTGCTTTATCATTAAAAATTTGGAAAAAATATTTTCCAGGATTACAAAAAAAATTGTATTATAGAGGACCACGATTAATCCAACTTTCGGATAATTAAGATCCAGAAAATACATTGACATTTTACTGTATATTTACATGATGGAGTATGGTCAGTATAATAATATGCTCGCAGAATAAGCTCACCTCTGATTCTACTTCAATCATCTCATCCCCTGCCGAGGGCAGTTCTCTCCAGCCGAGCAGCTGCACAGGGGTGGCAGGGGATGCCTCAGCCACGGGGGCTCCAGCCTCCGAAAACATTGTGCGCGCCTTGGCCCAGCCTAATCCCGCCACCAAGATGGAGCCACGTCGCAGAGTGCCCCGTTGAACTATGACTGTCGCCAATTTGCTAACAAAAACAAAACACAGTTATATGAGAGATATTTTTCCTTTTTATGTAAAATGAAAAATGTTGAAAAGTAATATTTTCAATAATACAAATATACATTCTATTTTGGTACTGTGACATTTCAAAGATACGGGATTTTAATTTTCACTAATGGCTGGTTGTGTGATCAGTGGGTAAAGTAAAAAAAATTGCAAAAACGAGTTACTTGATCGTTGGTAAAAAAATATTTACTTCTCTAAAGTACATCCTGTAGTAAACTGATTTTACTCTCCTATATCCGATAGTAAAAGCGAGAATCAATGGTTAAATATAGCGGACTCTTCACAGCTGTTTTAAAAGTCATCTGTCACATTGATACTTTGAAAGTTGTAGTATATGACAATTAATCATTCAATATCCCGGTATTTTAGTGATGAGAGTTTGTCCAATGATTTTGGTTGTTTAATATAAACTAGCACTTAATCTGACAAAATTTTACCACCAAAGTTACAGATCTCAAACGCAGGGGCGAATATAGCCACAGATAAAGCAGAAAATAGAGCACATTTCATGATTATTCGCCTTGCCACACTAAGAGGCGAAATTGTTCTTGACAGTAATAATAGTACAAGCGTTTAGCTTAGTTTGAAAATAGTAAGAATATTGATGTGACATATATTCCGTGTAAGCATCTCTATTTAAAAAAAAAAAGATTTTTACTACGGGCATTAGTAAAAAGTTACCATGGTAAAAAGTTACTACTGATCATTTTTACGGTAAAATACACTTCTGTGATAAGAAAGAAAGCTTACCCTCTTGATGGATCCGTCTGAGCCTCCACTACGACCCCTTCCACGGGGCCAGTGGGGTCTGCCTTGAGGTCCATCAGCTGGGCCTGCAAAACTATGGCTTCCACAAGATTGTCTAGATTAGTTCCCTTCAGTGCCGACACCGGTACAGCTTGCACATCCCCACCCAAGTCTTCAACCAAAATTCCGTGTTGGGCTAACATTTGTTTTGTGGCATCCTACAAGAATTACAATGTCGTTATTCAGATAAAAGGCAAGGTGGTAAAATGCTACCAATCATAATCAAGCACTAATTGTAAGAGATTATCATTGGTACTTATAACGATAAAAAAATATTTAGGTACATTTTATTTACAGAGAATTTTATGTACTTTAAAATTAAGATTGAAAATAGCTTTAAAAAGTTTTGATTTTATAAATAATTTAAAGACAAGGAGTTTTAACATGTTTACCTACAATGTCTGCTCCTGGTTTATCAATTTTGTTGATGGCGACGATGATGGGAACTGCAAAGAAGTTAATATTTTGTTGAAAACAATATGTACATGTATCATAATGATGTTGTTAAAACATATAATTCTGTTAACATAAAGAAACTGCTAGAAAAGATGGATAATGCTTTGTAGTGATTGGGGTCTTGGACTATAGAGAAAAATAGACGGAAAAAAAAGATGTACATTAAATGTATAGCAATTTTGTCATGTTCATTAAGCAATCAATAAACTAAATTAAATCACATACTTGGGTATGTAAATATGAAATCAGAATTTTTGTATAGAAAATACACGTTTATTGTATGAAAATGAAACAAAATATTTTGTTTTCATATTTACATATCTGGTAAACCTCTATTACAAAGAACTATTTCAAATAAAGTTATTTTTACAAAAATAACCAGTATGTCTAATCATATAGTCCAAGTTTTTGATTATCTGATGTAGGCTCAGTCCACATTAGCTCAGATACTCGGGGTTCTACTGTTATAAACATACTGTATAGGAAAAACAGTAAGAATAATAATTTTTTTTAAGAGGACAGCTAAAAGGGGAGGGTCCCACCCTTACCCAGGACCGGTTTAGAAGCTAGGGCTCTCTTGTCGATCCCACTCATCAAACCTAATATAATTACGCGACTTTAATGGAATATATTGTTCAGTATAGAAAAATCCAAAAAAAATTTGGGATATTAACAATTTAGCAAAAGTTAAAAAATTTGACCTTCCAGCATCCCTTAAGTGCTGTCTTTATTCATATAAACCTTATAAACATAAATCCATACAAAAACATAGTTATATTTGATTGATGACATAACAAAAATAAATAAAAACCATAAATATCATATTACATAAAACCAAGGAGAAAAGAAAAAAATATGTATATATATATATATATATATACCTAGTAATATATTGTAACATTGGAAGCAAGAGCCTATGGCATATTAGTACACAGGCAACATTTATTTTGAAGAATGGCAAGACTGGTTAATCAGGGTAGCGAATGAGGTGGGGGCATTTTTAAAGATGGCGGCCATACTGTTTCCGCGAGGATCAATGGTCAGATATTTTTGCTACCGACTAAAAAAAGGGCAGTATATTAAAATGTTAGAGGTCAGTGTCTAACTATAATACTGTATGGATGAGTTCACATCAAACTGTAATAGTGTGGCGGGAGAAAATATTCTGACCAATCCACAACGCGATCATTTTTTCTGTTGCAGGAATTGTAATTCCCTTATTACTATGGTCATTGGTGTAGCTATAATTTTGGACAGTGTGCCGAGGACAATGGCGTCAGTTGGTTCATCGTGCATACGATGAAGAGGAAATTTTTTATAGCCGGCAATATATGTCAATAAATAAGATCCAGCATAAGACAGAGAGGTACAAATATAAGAGTCAAACAAACACAACTATGAAGAGGCAATTTTTTATAGCTGGCAATGTATGTCAATAGGTAAGATCCAGCATAAGACAGAGGTACAAATATAAGAGTCAAACAAACATGACTATGAAGAGGCAAATTTTATAGCTGGCAATATATGTCAATAGGTAAAATCCAGCATTAGACAGAGAGGTACTAATATAAGAGTCAAACAAACACTTAGATGGAAAATAAATACATTAATGTTTAGTGATTTTAAGAGAGGTACCTTGAGCTTCCTTGGCCATTCTTATAGATTCTATTGTTTGTTCCATGACTCCATCATCAGCTGCCACCACAAGGATGACCATATCCGTGGCATTGGCTCCCCTCGCTCTCATAGCACTGAAAGCTGCATGGCCAGGTGTATCCAGAAATGTCACAAGTTCACCACTCGTCAGCTTGACTATAAACCAATATTAATATAAATAAGATATTCTGTAACGGATATACTGACTCTTTTCAATACAGGTGGACCTCGCTTATACAACGGGTTATATCTCAGACTACTTCTGGAAAATAAATATCACCGTAAAGCAAATCACAGGCCACTTTTTATTTGCCAGGATATGTAACTATAATATATTAAGTGTGTATAAATCTATGTCTAAAAAACTGACGCATAAGTAAAAATAAATAAACCTTAGAATAATTTTCGCAATTTGCTTGTTAAACTTCCTTAAAATAAGATAACAATGAAGTTAGTTTTGTTGCCTCGCGCATCCTTTCATGAAGGGTTTTGTCTATAGCATATAGTTTGGTACACGTAGATGGCTGAATAGTCTGAAGAGATTTGTTTCCACAAAGACATTTAGTGCTCTCAAATTGCTTCTCAGTACTGATTTGAAGACACGCGGAGGCTAGGCGATGAACGGGATTCTTGCACCCTTGAGCGTCTTCCATACTAAAGGTGGTGCCCGGTACTCCTACCATATCTTTTGAAAACTCTCCAAACAACCCCCCTCCAGAACTGACTGTTCTACCTAGTGTCTTCTTCCTCTTCAGTTATGATCTCTAGAGGGCTTGTGGTCTGCCTTCCGTTTAGACCTTTTATTGGAGGTCCGATTTCTGTGCCTTGTCTTGGACGGAAAGAGCTTGCGAACCTGACGGTATTATACCTAGATCACTGAAGATCTGCTAGGTGCCTTGAGCACCTGAGAAGTCAAAGTTTGGGCAAGGTTTCATTACCACACTCTAGTAGGTTCCAGTGTTATAGAAAATATATTTCAAAGCATATATTTCAGTAGAATTTATAAACAAAATTTATGCAAATCAACATGAGTACGAACATCATACAAGAGGAAAAGATATACTGAGAATACTATTCAGGAAGAAGGCTAAATCTCAGAAATTGATGATGTACAGTGCGATGAAGATCTTCAATGAAATGCCAGATGATATAAGAAAGGGGGAGAAACTACATGGATTCAAAATGAAACTAAACAAATATATAAATTTTAGTAGAAAAAAGGAACATTTTGATCATGTTTATATAAGAGCATATATTTATTTACATATCGACCCATCCTACGTAAAGTATTGTAAGTAAAAAAATATCATTTTTAATCATTCTAGTATGTTGCACTATTTGATACATTTTTAAATGGCTGTAATTTTTTTTAAATCTGCCACGTAAATAAGTATCAAATACACGCAAAATACTAGAATGATTAAAAATGTCATTTTTAACTTACAATACTTTATGTAGGAGAGGTCGATATATATGCATTATATTAAGAATAAATAGATACGGGAGCCACGTTGCCTCTCAATAACATTTGACCCAAGTGTTCAACACATGGGTCAAATGTCACTCGGTACTTGGGCTGAGGATTGTGTCTTTCTTTTCGAATATCCCGGAACGCTAAGCACTTTGTTGAATGTTCGGTCGCCTGCCGCCATTTTCAATTTGCGGTTATTATCACATTGTTACAGAAGAAAACAATAAAATAACAAAAATATAAATCTCTGTTGCACTGCAATAATTAATGACTTAATTTTAAAAGAAATACACAAAGGACTCTAGGATAATAGCTAAAGAAAAGTATAAGTTAAAGCTGGAGCGTGTTTTGAGCGCGTCTAATCGCAGTGAAAAAAACGGCATCATATGAAAAAATACCGTTACGACTTGACTGGGAAGAAAATCCAGCAGGGAGAAAATATGTCGCAAGTAGGGAATCTTTGGGTAGGAGCGGGCGTCTAAGAGCAGAAACAGCAGGCTGTTTCTCTCCTAATAGATTCCAGGCATCGATACGGAATACAAAATATCAAATAAATAAATAAATATTATTGATGCCTGAAAATGCTCCTATGTGCTGAGTGATGCCACCAAATTCTTGATCTACGACACTGGTGTTTCGCAGGGAGTCCAATAATGTTGTCTTGCCGTGGTCTACGTGCCCCATTACCGTGACTACCGGAGGTCTCGGTCTGAGTTGTTCTTCAGGTGCAGGAGGGTTTCGCGTAACATCTTTGTCTTCCTAAAACATTGTAATTTGTACAAAAGTCTATAAACATCAACACCATTGCATTGATCATAGTAATATCTTGAAAAAAAAAATTAATGATGGCCATTGATTACCAATGTGTGTTTAAAAGTAATGTAAATATTTGATCCGAGACCATTGTGCAGTTTACTATAAAGGAAAAGAAAAAAGTAATTATACCTTTTCTGTTGTCTCCATACTATCAGGTTTCGCCACCAATCTAAACCTATGTCCAGATATTTTAACAACATCTTTTACAACTTGCGGATTGTCAATAACAGATGATCCTTTGGTGTAGCTAACAGAATTATCAACAAATACCATGCACTCAAGTACGTGATCTAGAAAACAATAAAAAATACAATCACATTAATAAATGGAAAACGTCGTACAATCAGGTCTGATTACAATTGTAAAAGAAAATTCTGTTAAAGTGTAATCCTGACAAACCCTTTCAATGCTAAACAATTTTGCAATTTGCAATTTTTTTTTATTCGTTAAAAATACAAGAAACTTACAACGAATTATAACATTTACGTAATGAAAGATAAAATAAGTTTTACAGTTTATTTGTATTTGTTGTTTGTGTACGCTTAGTTTGTTCGTCACTTCTTTTTTAAATCTATAATGTTCAATTATCTTGTCTGTGGTCGAATTGCATAATTTTAATCCTTTACAAATGAGTCATTTCATTATTAGCGATAGGATAAATATATTCCCTACACTATTGAAAATTTAAAACATTTATGAATAGAATGATCACCTAAAGGGACAAACTAAATAAACTTACCAATATCCTTCCCAAGGGCATTAGCCAACTCCAAAACTGTTATATTCCTCCATATATCTATGACTTGTGAAGTAGATTTGGACTTTGGAGAATATCGTATAACTCTTCTTCCTAGGTTTTCCACAGCCTTAAAAAATATATTATGTCATAAACAGGCAAGGTATGATTATAATCCATACTTTAAACAAAATATTGAGACATTTACCCTTTCTTCTTCAGTTTTCCTCTTTTTGAACAAAATGTGTGAAGAATGAAAATTCTGACAGAGAACGCAATTATTAATACTCGCCAATGGAACATTTCTATATTTTTGATAGACCGAAACATCCCTTAGAACAGATGTTACTCTGAAATAAACAGCACGGTAAATAACCTCAAATATATTTGCATTTATTTCTTGATAATGTATAAAAACATTGAGTAATATCAAAAACAACGAAAGAAATCCCGTAATATACTACTACTAACAAGCTTTTACAATAGTTAAATATATTCATATTACCTAAAAATGAATCGTCCTCTTATGACAGATGCCATTTTGAGCTTTTATGGTTGATATATATATGTTCTACACTTGCCTTGGATTGTTGTGGGAAAATGATTTCAACAATACATTACAGTACGGGGTTTGTTGTTAATGTTATGCTATCACTCGGTACTGGGATATATTATCAATATATTCATAATCCAGCAGGATGTGGTCAATTGAATCTGTATTTTTTGATTTGTCTTTTAGTTTTTAAGAAACAAAAGTATTTGGGAATGAGGCAGTCCTCGCTTTTGAAACTTCTTTTGACAAACCCTTTTGCAAAAAATGTCAAATAATACTTAGATAACCAACGTATTTGGTGAGACGATCACGCCAAATTCAATAGCAATGATTTAAATAATTCGAATAATGGTCGCGGATATTTGAGAGCCACATGATCCGGGCGAAGAGTCACCAGGAGTTAAATTAGTCTCGAAAGTCGGAAGACGTCGCAGAACAGTCACCAGGAGTTGGAAACCGGTATCGCAAGTTGAAAGGCGTCGCGAGAACGGTCACCAGGTTTTAGCCATCAATTGCTGGAAGTGGCAAAGAGTCACCAGGAGTTGAAACTTGGTCTCGAAAGTCGGAAGGCGTCGCGAGAACGGTCACCAGGTATTAGCCATCGGTCTCGAAAGTCGAATTGACAATCCGTCCAGCCAGCAACCAGCCAGACTCCGGGTCAATTCTGGAGCAGCCGGATGCTGACGACGACACTTCGTCAGTCAGAAACCAGGTCATTGGAAGAAGGCCCCCAAAAGAACATCGCGGAGTAATTTAAGGTAGATTAATTAGTCTAAGTTAGTCGTGAGAATGTACACCTGCCCATTCATGTATAGTAGTAAATAAATAATTGATCTGTGTGTTCCGTGTTCTCTATATTTTCACCTGTCTCATTCTCATAACAGTAGTGTAATAAAGATGTGATACCTGGAAATAATCGCGGAGCGAAATAAAATGATTTAGAGCCTATTAATCTTCATACTACTAACCCCCCCACATTAACTGGTTCCACTAAGTCGAGTCAGAATTCAGATTGTTAATTATCAAGATTTTACGTAATTTCAGCCTTCTTAGCCCTTCAGAGACGAGAATATTATTTTAACAATAAATAAGGTTTTAAATAACATTTTTTATTGGTAAATGATCATATGATCACACTGGTCCTTACAGACCACGATAGTAAAGGTGTGTTTTATTGGGTGGTAGGAAAAGTCATGACTCATTTTTTATATGTTTTTCAATGTAATTTATTTATATAAAGAACAAAGATCAATTCCTAATATATTTCCCATTTTATTCGATACCTCTTGCTATCTTTCAGTGAGCTTTATCAGTGAAAAACTGAACAAGGTGCTGACTTACGGCCTCATCGGAATTTAACATTATACTACACACGGAGTTTTGAAGAGCGCAAAACGAATGGAAGTCTGACGATGCAAGGTCAGGCAAGTATGGTGGGTATGGTAAAACATTCCATCCAAGCTCCTACAATTTTTGACGGGGAATCAAACTTGTGTGTGGTTTCGCGTTGTTGTGATGAAACACCACTCTTTTACGATTAACGAGTTCTGGATGATGGATTTGTTCAAACTGTCCAATTGTTGACAATACACATTCGAATTGATTGTTTGGTGACTTGGTAGGAGCTCAAAAATACACCTTTAAAATCCCACCATACTGAGAGTATAATTTTCCTCTGATGAATCTTTGCTTTCGATGTCCTTTGAGGCGAACTATCACATCAGGACCAAAACCATTTGCGAACCACATTGTTGTAAACAAAGTTATTTATCACTTCAAAAAAGGATCATTTTAGAATGCGAAATTACCCAAAACAATATTTTGTTCAAGGATACAAAAGCACTTAGCCGAAGTAAGGGACGGACAGTTATAAAAACTCTGTATTGTTAGACGCAGTGAGGGTACAGCAATAAAGAGATGCGGCGAACGTGACTAGAGTCACGTAGGTAAATGCACCTTGAGGGATGCATCACCATAGGCGGCCAGTCTTCTAATATTCTCCGCCGAGATAAGTGGCTCCACCTAAGACGAGATTTTATTTTCAATCAGAAAATAAAATAAAAGTATCAAGCAAGCGCTTTATACATTGTAATTCCGGGGAAAATTTAAACTGTGCGCCTCGAGTTTAAGCTTAGACTGTGATGTTCTCTGCGATTAATAGTAAATGTGAAAGTATCAAAAAGGGTCCCGTTGGATCTATAAAAAGTTGATAAATGTAATCGGTGTAGCGAGAACAAACTGTCGCTATAGCATAAGAATATCGCGTCCAGAGTCCCGGTTTGCCTGGATAATCTCCTGATATCCTGGATAGTCTTGTCATCAACTACAAGCCTGAACTCCGTCACCCTACGCTGACACCACAAGGAGCTGACCACACTTCACGTCCAGGATCCAGGATCATCCTGAGAGGTAATCTCTTACGTGAAGGACCTGCATAATCTACATCAGACAAGCGTCAACATAGGCAATTTGGTAGAGAAATTAATGCTGACATGATGAACACAAATATTTAATAATAATTTTATTGTATTTATTTTGAATAGCATTATTTATAAGTATTAAAGTAAATTGCTTATTTTCCACTTTTAACACAGGCAAGTATCTTAAAATATAGATTATAAATTTTCTTATATAAAAATATTCTTTTATTTCATAACCATTTGACTTGTCAATATTTAAAAAAGAACTAGTTAGGCTAGATGCCTCCCCCCTGAACATGAAGCCGAGGCAGAAAGAAGAAATTACCTAACAATCGTTTTCCTCACGTTTAATGAGCATATCGCATATCGCCATCAAATGAACTTCTTTGAGTTTATGAAGAACCCAAATATCAAGTTTGTTTACGTATCCCAACTTCTTCGGATGGTCATGAACGCTTGAATGATGGATGTTCAATGTTTCTACAATCTCTCGTGTCATATAATATGGGTTTGATTTGATTAATGCTTTAATTTTGTCATCATTAACCTTGGTGGACACTGTTGAAATTGAGTCCGGAGTAAGACAGAGTGATGCACTTGGTCTTTAATCTGGTGATGGAGGCAATATTTTAGGGTTGGCGTGTTATTGTAGAACATCTACAATGTTTGCCGAAGGCCGTGTGCATGGATTAGTTCCGTTTCTGAGATATCAAATTGTTGATGTAAAACTGCAGCCGGAGCTCAGCACCAACTCGCTAGTGTAAGCGGTGCTCTTATGGAAAGCTGGCTCCCTGGCAGAAAAATGGCATCGATTGCAGAGAAGCTACAGATATAATAAGTAACAGAAATTTATTACCTAGGTTTTTTTTCATTTTTCCATTTTTTTTCCTGTTCTTATTTAAACAAAAATATATTTTTTTTAGCTTATATGTATTATTTATATGGCGTATCGGGTCTTGCGCATACAATCCGACCACGTTGGAACAAACATTATTATTATTAGGTTGTACCACAAGAAGTTGCCGATTTTCGGTCAGTTTAAAATTGATCGCGATTGAGAAAGGTTCTGTACAGTATTTTACCCATTCAGCTATTTGTAATTGACAATGATACTGTGCCCTTCAATTACCTTGGAATATAAAGTTATTTTTGCTATGATGTCACCTAAAGAATTGAGCCATATTTTTGTATGAATTCAAGTTGGGACACAATACAGGTAGAAATATCAACAAGACGTTTGGAGAAGGTTCTGCTAGCCAGAGAACAATACAATTAATCAGAGTTTCAATATTGTTTTAGATATGTTTACGCATCTTTTGAATTTGTCAACATTTGGCTCACAAACGGATAACATTGATTTACTTAACAATTACCACTTCATCTCTATAGACAATTTTGAAAAGAAATGTAATCAATTGCTTACTTGAACATTAAACGGAATATGTTGCAACGACTGGCCAAAAAAGGGAAGGGAAATCAGAAATCAACACTATCCAAAATTCTTGTTTAGCAACGAGATGTTAATTTGTGACTTTTCTTTTTTATAGTATTTCAATATTGATCACATCTCTAGTGATGCCTAACTGGTATCTTTTCAGTGTTGTTTGTTATCCCGGTGATCCACCACAGCAGTGACAGAGTTCGCAATGTCAGTTAAGATGGATTTAGATTGCAGATCCTTCCTTTCAGAAAAGGCGGAACCACGGTGAAAAAAAGGATGGGGCGGGGGACTAACAGAACAAATATTAATTGAAAAATGCAAAAGTAAATATTATCTTTCTAATGTTTAATTTTAATACACTTTCTGATTTACTCATTTAAAACAAGAAATTAAAAGACAATAAAAAATACAACATTGATTTGTTCCCAACCTGATATAACTCTTTAAATTTTTTTTCATACTTAACTAGCCTTGTAAAAAAAATTATCAAGTCAGTACCTATAATAGCAAAAAAAAATTCTTTCAGTTTGATAAGTAAGTTTATATGAATAGGAAAAATATATTTTTTCCTTTACTGACTTAATCAAAATAAAGGTGCAAGTACGTAGGTTTGCAAGAATATTAAAAATAACTTGAACCAATAAAAAATACATTCCACATGGATAAATGTTGTCTTTAAAAATTATTTAATATATTGTTACATTTATACAAAACATCTGTGTGCAATCCCTTTTAATCAATAATAATATTTACAAAAATAAATTACAATAATAAATTTTATAAAAATAGTTTTATTGCATTTTTCACCATATATTACACAACTGTACAAAAACTATTGTAACTGTTAATCCGCTGTTGCTTTATAAATATTTAAAAGATTTACGCCTCCGTAATACAAGATTTAAACATAATTTGAATATAATTTGATACTTATTGATAGTAATTTACATAAGAAATAACAATTTAAAATAAAAACATAGTCACCTTAAAGCATATATCAAAACCTAACTCAAACAGTACAATATTCTCTTAGAATTTTTTGATGATAAATATAATTTTGTAAAAGTTGATCAAAATAAATGGGAATCAAATTCATGTTGAATTACCTAATAATACAATTATCTTTATCAAATAATACACTATGAATAAAATAAATCAGTCACTTCTTTGGGGAGCGGCCACACTGATAGTGATCTATCCTTACAACCAGCTATGATCTGTAATGTAAATAGATTATGTAATACATAACGGGATTAAGCTGTCACATAAAAATCTTTGGCTATCACTGTTACAGCCAATAATCACACAAACCGTAAATAATTTGTCATCCATTTTTCAAAAAGACGTATCTCGTTTTTTGTTAAAATTAAGTTATGACTGGGGTTACACTGCCCATAATCCATTCAAACAGGCATATCTGATTTTTTTAAATATTTGCAAATTGAACTTTGTGGTTTATTATGTACATTTTTTTACAGATTATTTAACTTTGAATTGAATTATAAATACAATTAAACAAATAGCACTTAATAACGGGTACAATACAGAACTAATAAACACGATTTAAAAAAATAAATTAAAATAATATATTACTAGTCAATTTTTATACAGTTCACAGATAAAACATAATAATAATGATTATTGGCGTTGGATTTTATTTACAAATAAATTTTCTAATCAAATATCTAAATACCTACCACTAAACATTAGACCGGCATTTTATACAAATAACAAAATAGGATAGGAAAATAACTCATAAATTCCAAAGACAAAGATGATAAATTGAATACTTCCGGTGTTTATAAACTTAGCTGTAAAGATTGTACTGCTTTCTATATTGGTAAAACAGGTTGAAGTTTTAACATGAGAGTCAAAAAGCATTTAAGATGTTTAAATAGTAATGGTTTTTCAGAATTTTCCAATCATTTATTAGAAAATGATTACACTTTTGATAAAAATTTAGGATTGTCTGTTTTACATATAAATAATATTGGTCTTAAATTGAATAATTTAGTATCATTAGAAATAAAAAAAGCATGTAAAATTAACCAAAATATTATAAATAATCAACTATATTTAACTATTTTAAAAAACTTTCTAATAATTTTGTATTAAGTAAATTTCCACATCTTTCATCATCGTAACAATTTAAGTTAAGTACTAGATTTATTTTTAATATACTTTTTTTAAGTGAATTTGAAAACATAAGTATTTTCTCAGAGTATCCGAATATTTGTGTATTTTTTCACAAAATTAGCAAATTTTTTTTCATCATTTGAATTTCAAATTAACCAAGTATTTATTTGTAGACGAATTTGAATAGATACCACAAAAACCACATTCTCATTTCAAATAAAATTATTTTTGCATCACTCATTAAAAAATAAGATTTCTCTGATGTCTGAATGATCCTGGATTTGGAGATAAAATCTCAAAATCACTATATAATATTATAGAATATGGCCGAGTAAAGGTAACATAGCTCCTTGGAAAACCTAAGTCTCATTATGAGACTTAGGTTTATATTTGTCAGTAAAGATCAGTATGTATCAGTTACATCATTCTCTCCGTGCATAAAATACAATAAGCAACTAATGAGTTTGCTTCGCGCTCTACTCTGTACTATCCTTAACACGATTTTTAAGACATGTTTCAGCAGTGTGCATGCGCCGTAGCAGCAATTAGTGAAAGCTGATTGCTCTCTGTTAATTATGAATAAAAAAATAATTACATGGAAACGGAATAAAAATTGGCTTGCAAATATATAGTATTAAAAAATTGATACTAAAAAAATCATCTCTTAAAAGCCAACTGAATTGTATTATTCATATCTATGAATGATACGATAATAAAAATAACAAAGCTACATAAAAAAGTCTTATAATTTTCATACATACTAAAAAGTTACAAGGGATATTTCGCGACTTATGTAACATTTTGTGTTACACCTATTTTTTATGCTTTTCTGAGTTTAAGCACCGGTTGTTTTAAATATTTTGGAGGTGGATAAAATTTAATTAGCGATAACTGAAAGAAGTACAGGGAATCAAAGAAAATGAATGATAAAAGATCTATGCAAACGATGGCAGAATTAAGTAGTTCATATAAGAAAACACTACAAAAATGTAATTCTAATAATGTTTAAAAATGCATACAGAAAAAACCCACCTTGTTTTTAACAATAACCATAGCTAATAACATTTTGCCTGGTCCAGGTATGCGAGCGACCGGTGTGTTGCAGTCATTTCTATTAAAAACATATATCATTCCATCGTAACAGCCAGTGAACAAGAGCCCTCTGTACATCTGCAGGCAGACTGCCCCTCGACCCCCCTTGTGAAAACCAACTAGATCACCAGTCTGTCATTTAAAAAAAGAAAAAGTCATTTTAATTTTGGAGGGAATTTGAAAATAATCATTGATAAGATTACGAGAATTATGTTCGAGTCTTTACTTTGAATGTTTCAAACAATACTAGTTACAAAAAAGTCTAGTGTTAATACTTTTTGGAATCTGAAAATACAACTGTACTTAACTTTAATTAAAGAAATAAACTCAAAAGAACTAAATATAACAGTTTTATGGTGTACATCGTACACGGATGAGACTTTGATTTGAGATTTGTTGGTAAAAGTCAGTATGTATTAGTTATGTTATACTACTCTGCGTACAAAACACAATAAACAAATAAATCTTAGCAATATTTGAATATGTCCAAGAACACACAATTACTGGAGTTTCACCTACGAAGGCACTGTTATTAAACAAATTATAGATATCTCATAGAAATGAAGCTATTTTTATTATATTTAATGGAAAGATATGAAAGTATGGGTAATTATAGGGCTTACAACCTGTCTTCGGCTGGCTTAAGTGATCACTTTATACAAAATATAAAGTGATCAAGGGTATCAAAAACGCATACGAACTGCGAATAATCAGATTTTACGAATTATCAGTAGAAATTAGTATGAAATGTTATTTTCGAGGAATTTTTTTTGAAAAAAGTGCGAATTCCGTAAAAATATGAAATATAGGGTTATTAACGGAGTTTTACTGTACATACATACATACAAATAAACTCAATTTATCGAAAAAAATATAGGACAGGATAGGAAGAGATCCTGGTTCCGGTGGCAGCTGAGATTGCATTTCATTTGTATTAAATGAATCTTAGTTTGCTCCGCAATCAACCTATACTCAAGCAACTCTGGACAAGCCTCGGAGTCAAGTTTCTGAGGCAAATCTCATCTGTGTATATGCACAATTATAGAGAAGAATTAAACTTTTTCCTTCAATATTTTTGATGAAAAATCAAAAAATGCTCAGTTTTGTTATGTATATATCTGTAAGATTGGCAACTAAACTCTAAAATATATCAAGTATTGAAACATTTCTAAAAAAATTACTTGATTTAGATATTTCAAAATGTCATTAACTCAGCATTTAGAAAATGTAAATATAAATTTAATTTATAGCAGATTTAGATGACATTACAAAGGGTGTCAAGCAGGGTTGTGTAATGTCTCCATGGCTGTTCAACTTGTATATGGATAAATGTGTGAAAGAACTGGAATATATGAATGTAGGAGCAAAAATGGGCGATTTGATTGTATGCTATTTATTGTACACCGATGATGCAGTACTAATGGCGAATAATGAACAAGAACTACAGAATCTGGTGAGTAGAATGTACGATGTATGCAAGGAAAATGACCTCATGATGAATGTAACAAGTCGAAAGTGATGGTATTCAAGAAGGAGGAAAGCAAGACACTGTGCAAAATACTTGTAGGTAATGAATGTTTGGAATAAGTAGATGAGTTTGTATTTTTGGGAAGTATGTTTGATAGAAAAGGAAAGGCTGAGAATGATATCGAAAGGAGGGTGACTGCAGGAAATAAAGTGAACGGCGCTTTGAATGGAATAATATCTAATGGGAATTTGTCAACCGAGGCAAGACTAGCGGTGCACAATGGAATCCTGGTACCGACACTGATGTATAGAAGTGAGGCCTGGAGCTGGCAGAAAAGGAACGAAAGTAGACTGAATGCAGCGGAAATGAGATCACTTAGGTGTATTTGTGGCAAATCTATTTATGACAGAGTAAAGAATGAAGAAATAAGGAAAGAATGTAAAGCTGATGTTAGTATAGTGAGTAAGATTAAGAAATGATCACTTAGGTGGTTTGGTCATATGGAACGGATGAATGAGGAGAGAATAGTAAGAAAGATATATGACGCAAGTGTTGATGGAACTAGAAATAGAGGATGTCCGCGGAAGACTTGGCACGACCAGGTAAACCAGATAATGGAGGATGGTTCTGTTAGAACCCTCAACAATCGGCGAGATTGTATGAGAAGATGTATGAATGTGGATGAGGCGAAAATTGTGTGTCAGGACAGAAGAGTGTGGCACTCTATCCCTCTGCCTATCCCCGCGGAAAACGGCGTGATGGTAAGTAAGTAGATGGGCACACTAACCACAAAATCGAAAACCTGCACGTCTGTACCGCTGGTACCGCAGTAGACCTTTCCCGAATCAAATAGGAGGCTGTACACTGTATTATTCGGGCCGTGAAAACTTCTCAAGAGAAGACCTGTGCTGGCATCCTTTACCGTCACTTCCTGTGAACGTGAAGCTATTAACAGGACTTTCCTCGGACCTTCCTTGATGGCGTGCAATGCGAGGATGGAGGTGTCCGAAAATTTCAGAGAGCTATCCGGCACAAGGGTTCCCGTCTGTAAGAAAAATTATACAATAAATAGATATAAAGTATTTTTGCAATACAAATACATTTTCAAATATACAGTACGCGTTAGGTTAAGAAATGCTTACATCTATAATATCAGCAATCACGGCCATATTGTTCCCGAACATAAATATTAGTGATCATATTTCTTCAATAATTGCTATTCATTTACAATATTGGCGGGAGGAGTACTAAGCATTTTAAATTGATCTAATCTAATTTTAAAAATATTAATTATGAAATACCTCAATATCAAATTGTACAACAAAGCCAGCCTGTGTTCCAATATACAGAGTCTTCCATTCTTGAAACATGCTTTGTATTGGACTGCCAATATTAATATCCACCTGAATTTTTTCACCAGTCTAGAAAAAAACAATTGTGGTATTTTTGTAAACTTTCAATGTCCAGAATGAATAAAATATTTAGATTATCCTTGTTATTAGATCACCTATGAGAGACAGAAGATAATAATGTCAAGAAAGTATTGATTTTCTGTCTGCTACAGATCATCATCTCTTGCAGGTTTTTGTGATGTCATCTTTCACAACAATGTGAGGAAGTCTCACATCAATTTTTTAGAATCATAATTTTTTTAAATCGCAAGCAACTTTCTATTTAACCAAAGATATTTTTTGACATTTCAACCGATTTCAAAGCTCTTTCTCACTACTTTGTAAAGTAAAAAATAATAAAGCCCCAATAGAAAGATATTTTATATTAATTGTTTAAAATATTTAATCATAAAGTTAATGCTTTAAATTTTGAAGATTAAAGATTTCAGAGTTTTCTGATGAACATTTTGCTTTGATGTTATTACAGCCGAACGAAGATGATATGAATAAAATAAATATATATATTTGGAATTTCCGAAACAAATTGAAGATTCAGATAATGCAGAACAGCGCACAATTATGATAACATGATTATAGAATGTCAATGCACTATATTGTTCTGTGAAAGAATACGCTTGTTATAAAATGACCTGTAATCAAAGCTATTCTAGGAATTGGGTTTGTCTGCCACCAAAGCAATTAAGAATGTTTATGAAAATAAAATGAAGTATGTATATTAGTATTACTAATGCATTGAGGATTATCAGTTATGCAAAAAATAATTTACATTGTCCATTCCTTGTTTTGTTGAAGTAAGGCAGTAACTTTTATTGGCATATTCACATATGACTGTTTTTGTCAGTGGATAGATTTTTTATGATAGATGGGGCAAAACTCATTTAAGGAGGGTGGCTAATTTTATTGCATCCATTGAATGAAACTACTTCCATTTTAGGGATGTCAAATAAAATTTAATATATTATAAAGGTTTACAAGGATAAATTGAGTTCTGTTGTCAATATTTTAAATATAAATTTTACTATCGTGTTTTACTCAAAGGTATTTGAGATTCTCTGTAATATGAAGTGGATTGCTTTTAAAAATGGAATAACAAATGTATCAATTTGAATGTGCAGCATATAGGTTCAAAAATTTGTGGTTAATTTACTATGTTGACATGGCGTAATAGTCAGCGCATTTCCCCAGATAAGAAAAGTTCCTGTTTCAAATCCCGGTGGCAACAAAATATTTTTTTGATAAATTGGTTTTATCTGTATATCTTTCTAATTGATACATTTTAAATTTATATTAAAATACCACAGAACTATGTTTGTTCTAAAGAACTGTAACTTCACACAATAATGTGTTCTCTTTAAAAATATTTTAACTACCTAAGTAAAGGTGTCCAGCAGAAAATTTTAAAGTTTAATATTAAATAAAATAAAAAACTACAATATTATTCTCATATTTTATTTATACAAAATGGAGTTTAATAATGAGGATTTTATGTTTTATAAACAATATCATATAAATGCCGTCCATTTCTCTCAAGACGCTCTTGCAATCAGACTCTTAAATTTGCAAACACGTGAGAGCAAAGCATTGGTTCAATGGCAGCAAGTTGCGTGCTCGCCCTATCACTTACTCGTCAAATATTAAAGTGAGTACAAAAAGCGCGACGCGCACAAACCAATGAATCACTGCACTTTAAATATTGCTCGACCGCGAACGCGCGGTGCACTCCCGACCAGTGACTCATTACGACTGGTAAATCCGCAAATCACGCGTGTCGAACAATACCCCTCACTACTTACCTCACCCTGATGGTTTACGAACAATTACAATTTAATCTTGAAATTTTTCCGCTGGACATCCTAAGCAGGAAATTGAATTAAGTGGAAGTATAAATATAATTTCACTAACTCAGCCAGTTAAAATGTATCAAACAATTGATTTACAATTTCACTGCTCAATATTAATGAAACTGCATTTATTCAAAACAGACGATCCGGTATATACCGCTCATGGATAGGTACACGCCACGCATGCATTAGTGTCATTGATGCTGGAACATTTTAACCTTAGCTGGTGATGTTTCGCCCTATAACTACGTTTTAAAAATTGGTGTAAAAAACATTTTGCAAGCTGTACATGACGGAAATGGAAGCGGACATTGCAATAAAAGAAAGATTACCTCAAAATTAAAACACCGTAAAATGGAATCAAGAGACCCAGTATAAACGTGAGATGGTGTTTTGTTTGGTTTAATTGTCAAACAAGTTACAGCCAGTTGGGAGACCGCCATCGTCTGTAGTAATTTTCCCTGAAGTCCGCAGTAATAATAAACATTTCCATCAAGGGATGCAGCCAGAAAATTGTCACCAACACACTAAAAATTAATTATCATTAAAACAATTCCTTTAAGCATCCACTACCATACAAAAAAAACATTATTTTTGAACATAGAAGTGCATTTTAAAAATATATTGATACTATTTTTGAGACACTAATTATTTCAAAAATATTTTAATCCTCTCAACAGGTCCCTGGATAAGATCTTCAGTAGAAAATGAATTTCATACATTACAGTTAATAGTATGCTCATGTTTTACGTATTATTTTGTCACTCCTCGATGTAGAATATTATTAGAGGATGAGCAAAGTGGCTATTGTAATCCTCAGAAAAAAAACTGTTATTAACAATGAAAGCCCAGAGATGTCGGTGATTTTCAACTAGTAAAATACTTACTTAACTAGTGAGCTAGGATGAACCCCTCAAGTATGTACATACATAATACTACTGTAATTACATATTTTTTACAATAAATAATGTGATGGTAATTCATTCATATTTTGTTTTATAGACTAAGAATGTATAATTGACACATTATAAATAGGTTTCCAAAATGTTGATTTATGCACAAAAAGAAAAAACTACTGTAATTACTTAATTCAATGATGATTAATTTATTGCAGCACCATTAAGAAAATAATAATTAGTCTGTATACATAGCATAACATCTCAATTTTATAATTTACCTTTAATGCCGTTATGGAATCCTTGTGGCACGTAAAATTTATGGTATCATAATTTTCTACTTCTTGACTCTTCTGATCAAAATTATTTTTAACTGCAACAGAAACGGTCGCTTCGTCATTGGAGCCGATTCCTTCCAATAAATTTTTTTCTGAAAAAATCTCCCGATCTTCGAGCAGCGACACATTTTCAAACAACTTGGAGTCCCACTGATCTATAATATTGAAGGAGTCATTTACTTCCATGTTTCCAATTATGCCGGGAACGTCAGGATCGCAAAAGTCATCAAACTGCACAGCGTCAAGCTGCTCTAAAGATATACAATCGTCATCATTGCCATATTCCTTTGTTGCAAACAATGTTTCGTCGTGCATCATTGTCGTATTGTATTTCTCCTCAAATGAAGGTGTATTTCTTTCAATTTCATCAGAATTTACATTTATTTTTTCACCTTTTGCAGTTGGAACAATTTTGTTGGCATCCAAACGTTCTAAATAAACTCTGCAATCCACCAAATCATACTTCACATTCTCATCAGAGGGATCTTCGGCACTCTGCGGTGTTTCCTCTACTTTGTTTGCGTCAAAGTCACATTCGGCAGTTTCGTTTGCTGGTTGTGATACTTTGCCACCTTTTTGCGGATTACTGATTTCAAAATCACATTCGTCGTCCGTGTCATTTAACTGCGAAATTAAATTAAACAGGGGACTCGATTTTGTTCGAGACTGAGAGCCAGAACTTGATGACCTTTTTTTACGAATTTTTATAGGAGGTATAGTAAGAGGTATTGCGGTAATGCTACTTTTTAAAATTATCTTATCACAGTCAGTTTTTTCTAATTTACTACTATTATTACAACTTTTTAATGTTCTATCTTTTTTATTCAATTCCGATTTCTTTCTTTGCTTATTTACATTAGATTTGACATCCACACTGTTTTTGTGATCACTGTTATTATCAATGTCACTTTTAATAACAACTTCTTCGGAAACAACGAGATTGCAATCAAGCGTTACCGGGCAACCCGTCAAGTCTATATACTTAGTTTCACTATTTACATCTAACGTTTCATAAGTATTACTTTCCTCCGGACGATCGTTGTTGCACACGTCCACGCCCGCTTTCACTAGATCACTTTTAGCATTATTTATATCTTTCCCGGGGACAATATTGCTCGCACTACAATTACTATAAGCTGTTTCACAATTGTCATTGCTATGTTTCTTAATGCTGTGCTTAGTTCTATCACATTTTAGAGGAATAGGTTTACTTTTTGATTTCGGTACACTGCTCGAAACTATTTTATTTTTCTGTTCGATACTATTGCTTTTATGTTTGTTATTAGATTCTTTGCTTTTATGATGATCACTTTGGGATGAACTTTTTTTATAGTGATTGCTGTGACCGTCTGCAGCTGGTAATCTTTCTTTCGATGTACGTTGTTTGGATATTTTCGATTTATCTATAGGCTTACTGTGATGTTGAGTTTTCTTTTGAGATTCGTTTTTGCTTTTCTGAAAATTCAATTTGTCCAAATATTTATTTTTGGGAATTTGGATGGAAGACAGGCCCGTCCTGGTGATACTTTCGTTTGAATGATTAGTCTCAGAACTCGCAGACGGTACTTCGAGCATATTATAAAGTTTAAGCTTTTCTTGCATTAAATGCTGAATATCATTATCAATTTGTCGCATTCTTTCTAAGACTTCTTCTGGTTTACAGGGATGATCACCTTTCTTTTTTTCTACGGGTTTCATTAATTTTAATGTATTCAAACTCTCCTTATCGTTGAGTTCACTAATGGTCTCTTTTTTGATAACTGTTACATCTTTAGTTTGGGTCTCCTTATGACAAAAGTTATCAATTTTATTCAATTCAGAAGAATGGACAACAGCTGGGAGTCCTTCTATCTTGAGTGTTTGACAAGAACGATCTCTTAAATTAAGCTTTACACATTGGGTCCCTTTTGATTTAGAAAATATTAATGATTCGTAAACTTGAGAAGATGCATCACAATTTTTAAGACGATGCTGTGAACCTTGAGATTTAGTGGCTACCTGATTACATTCAGTCTGAGAACTGACGGAGATGAGTACAGGGGGGAATGTACAAGATGATAAAGTTTCTACCGAGTCAATGGCCACGTCATAATAACTCGCTGCAGGGATTTGTTCTGGTTGAGTATTGTGAATTTGTTCACTGGGAAATATGTCTTTCCGAACGCATATATTATATTCGATTAGGTCACTTTTTTTGGTTGGACATTCATTTAAACTGGAATCACTTATCTTTCTCTTGCGTAAATTATTTTCCTTATCCTTCAATTCAGAATTTGTCGAGATCTCCATTAAAGGGATGATACTGATTTCTGGTTGGGGAGGCGAAATTAGTATAGAAGCATTTTCATCTACAAAATCATTTGTAGAATTTTCATCTGAAGCATTTTCCGCAGTATTAACATACAATGAACCGTTTGTAACATTAGAAGTAGTACTCGCCTGATCTGACAAGATCCCGTCTATCGGAAAAGATTTAAGTTCCACATTTTCTTCAGATGTCAAACGTTGATTTTCAAATTCGTGGATCCAAACATCCGAGGAAACATTTGATGTATGATTGTCTTCAATTACATTTGTTCCAACTTGCTTGCATGAAGGATGACTGGATTTGTGACTTGCGTTAGAATGTTTTTGTTCAAAGTGATCACTGCTCGGTACGTCATCCGATACGAATTGCAAGATTTTATCAGTTGGATGTTTTCGCCTAGAATATTTATTAGAATAATTATTTACATTTTTAATTTTTGAACTTGAATATCTTTCTTGCATTTCGGCATTTCTGTAAACATTGTTAGCTATTTCTTTTTGAGAATCTTCACTATTAAATCTTTCAGGAATATAGGTGTCTTCTATCGTTTCTGTGTTATTCTGTTTCCAATTCGTATAATAATCCGGACAATACGCGTCATTTTCTAGCGAGACATTATTTGCATACTTTTTACTAATATTATTATCATTTTGAATATCTACACTAGTAGTGGGAAAAGTATAAAAATGTTCTCCAGCTGATTCCTTATAAATATAAGGATTAATTTGTACACTTCCTTGTCCATATGTAGAATCAGAAATATCACTGAAATAATGTGGAAAATCTGCAGCATTAGAGTAAACATCTTCTGTAACAGAATCTTGCATGGCGTTAGCTAAACTTCTCACAGACATTTCTTCATTTAAGGTCCCCATAAGATCTTCCTGTAAGACTTTGCTCAGCTCGGCGATGACTTGAGGTTCCATATTAGATAACTCGACAGAGGCGTCAGTATCCAGCATGGTCCCTAAGTGACCCATGAACGCATCCTGAACAATCTGTTTACCCTGTATCGAGTCTGCGTTTGTTGCGTAATGTCTGAGAGATTTTTCTGCAATACTGCGCAGCTCGTGGCTGATGGAATTTCTCGTTTCTTTTATTAAACTATTCAGGGCGAAATCATACTTAGTGGACGATTTTGGCTGACTCAACATATCTCTCAACGTGTCTTTATCCATTTTAAATAATTGCTTAAGAATCTTACGTCGCATTATCTCAGACTTCTTCTGATAACTATTGGTCGGTGACTGTTGACAATTTATCGGTTTGACCGCTTTAATAATATTTGTTTCTTTTCTATCCATCTTTTTAACAGATATCAGTTTAATAGGCACTTTAGTATGTTCTATCCGTCGCTTCTCCGATGCTTTAACAGTTGTACTTTCATCTGGAATATCTAATACGGGTTCGCAAATAAAATCAGTGTTGGTTTCGCTGACCTTACGCTCCCTTAATTTTTGTTTAACTGTATTAATTGTTTCGTGTAAATTGTCGCAGGGTAAACCAAATGTTTGATTTTGTTTAGGTTTTTCTTTCTCCTGGTAATGTACAGAGTCCTGAGGGGCGGGGAGGAGGCCACTAGGGTAAGGAGGAGCCCAGGAGAAGCGATTAGGAGGCCCGGGAACAGCGTGTGGAGGAGCAAGATGGTTGGCAATGACTCTGCTATCGGAACCCCCATTGCGGGGAGCAAAATGCTGAGGTGCTGGAAAAGGAGGGTTCCATAAGGGAACTCTCGGTCTGTAGCTGCCATCAGGTCGCCAGTGTCGAGGAGCTGGTGGTCTGCAAAATTTTTCAGACATTATCTACGAGTTTTAATCTAAACTGAAAAATTAAAGCAAATGTAAGATTTGTGAATAATATTACTTCTTTTGAAACGGACTTTAAAACTTTTGACGGTAAAAGGTACCATAACAGGTAGGTTCTGACAGTATCATTAAGGAGTCAAAGGAGAAATCAGCATAATCATGTCTCGGACCAATAGATTGATGCATGTAAAAAGCTCACTGAAATAAATATTATTATAGTGATTTTAACTACTGTCACATTTTGCCCCACTGTTGCCCATTGTAGATAGGCATATCATGCATCAATGTATCACATACTTGGTTTAGCCTTTTAGCTATTATTTTTTATTAAATTATCAACATTAATTTTGTCTCGACCAACAAGTCTGTCCTCTAGTTCATTGTTCAAGAATTTAGACTTAATTCATATTGTATAGATAAATAAATTGAAAACATGGTTTAAAATAAAAACCGAAGACCCAAGAAATAATCTCATTTTAGATTCCTATTTTATCTATCACACTTTAAAAAGTATGAAAATTTTAGTAAACAGGGAAATTGGAGGAAAAAAATAATTTTGATAGCAGCAATGTATAAAATATTTCTTAATTTAAAATTATTTCATAACCAGCAAAATAAATGTACTTTGCATTTATTCAAGCTAGTGGTTCCTCTATAAAATCTCTAATTAAACATAACCATATAAAACAAAGAGTCAATGCAGAAAAAATATACATTTTAAGGTTGTCATCAAATTCTGAAATCATATGTTCTGGATTCAGATTTTGGGCCTATTTTATACAAGATTACATATATTACACATTAGCTATGGATATCACTAGACTGATAAACATGGCTATGACAAAAGATATAATTTAAATGAACAAAATATTGTTTTATTTAGTACTTGTTCTGCGAGATAAACTAAAAAAACCCTGAGTAACTCAACTTATGTTAACTTAAATTAAAAGTTTTTTAGAAATCTTAATGAAGTGATATCTGGTTAATTAAAAGCAAATTTAAATATTTCAAGTAATACACAATATGATGTATTCACTAATCTCCACTGCAATAAATAGAGATCGTATGATAATAATAATAAAGCAAAAAAACAGATTTTGTTTTTATTTTGTAATGCATAATTAAGACATCGAACAGTCATTCTGACATTAATATGAAGTAAATAGAGTTATAAACAAACCTTGAATTAAAACCATGATAATTCGTACGACGATTTCCTCGAGAAAAGCGCGTATTGTGATTAACCCAATTTTCGGGGCCCTTATCCCACTGGTTTTCATATGCCCCACGACGCATTTTTTAACTAATTAATATATGTTCATGACCTTTAAGGCAGTATTTGATGATTACAACACATTTTGCAATTTTCAACGGTCATTTATTTATAATATTACAAAGTCTCACTGAAAACGGGTGAAATTTTTGATAATAATTGTGTTATTGCACTCCACGAAATATTTTGACAAAAAGTATTTCTATCATAGATATACATTCTTCATTCTATGACCATAGATAAGAGAGAAATCTATGACTTTAACTACTTTAACAATGTTACCCATAATGTTACCATAAAATCGTGCCAACGGATTATATAGTTTAATAAAAATTTAACAAAAATTATTTTATAACTTTGTTTTTAACCACTTGTGCCCCGACGAGGGATGTGCGGTGCTATCATATAATTAGATGTAAATAAATATATATTTTGTAAGTACTATTTCGTTCTACCTATCACGCACAGATAACCGTTATTAGGGACCACATGGCAAAAGTCATATATTCTTAATAGACCTGGCCTGGCATTCCAGAGGAAACGGGTAATCTTCTTTTGTCAAAAAATGCATTGCCCCTAAGAGATTTCTCGTAATTAATATTATTAGTCGTGAACGGGCATTGGCCACCCTACAATACTCGATATATTACGTTCAAAGTGACATATACAATGACCAGTAAAAACACGTAAACAGGAAAGGGTCGGTTTCTTTTCTTTAGTCGTAAGGTTACATTGTTCCTAGAAGTCTCTTACCTAATGACGGGATAATTTCTCAAGGCCCACATACGCTAAATGATATATCACATCGAGTGATATATGGTATTGACCAGGTCATGTAGCGGGCATTGCCATTTAATAAATGAGGAGAGCGCGAAATACAATAGTAGGAATGTAATTACATTGGTTCGTTGGATCGCCAAAAAACACATATCCCGGTCGCCATATTAGGAAACGGTTCTAAGAACAGCGCATTTGCAAATAAATGCGTGTGGAATTAAACGAATTAAATTACGATAAAATTATATATATAATAATGAATGAGCAGGTTAGGTAAATTAATGTAATAGTTGAAAGTATGTGTGAATTTTGCTCTGAATCAATTGTAATAATCTTTATATCTACAATAAAACATAAAATTTTGATAGACAATATAATTAATATGACAATAATTGATTAGTGTGTATAGAGATAAGTTTAAGCACAAGAAAGTATGTGTATATCGAACAATGTTAAGTTGAGAGATTATTATAGTAAAATAGACAAACAAATTCTTTTTTTTTTTTTAAATGAAAAGCTAAAAACAACTTTTTATATAAATAATGTTTTTAAATACTTTCAAGAAATATAAGAATGGTGTTGAATGCTCAAAAATAAACAGCTATTGTGTTCATGAAATATGTCTTTGTTATCTAAACCACTGACGTTCCAAGAAGTTTTATTCGAATTTTTATCTCTCATAATTTTTTTACACCCGTTAATGATTAATGATTACTATTGTTAATCGTTGTGGCACATTAAAATTACACATTAATTTAAAAATAAAAATAAAACATGCTACAAGACATTCGGTTTTGTTATATTTTATGGCCATGTTTCAAAAAATATGATGTCCTCATATATGTACGTATAATAAAACTAATAAATCCATCTGACTAACGACAACTATGATTTCCATTAGGATTTTGCCAAAACCCAATGATAATTTTAAAATCCACATATTTTACATTCATCTACGTGCGAATGCTGGGATACATTTTTCTTTATTCACTGCGTCTTTTCATGGTCTTGGTCTTTTCGACGGCTGGTCATATTTTCAACCGCTTTCATAGATAAGAGAGTATACCTTATCTATGCTGTATACCAGCTGTATACTATAGATCTGTATACTGACATCTCTATAAACTCTCTCATCTATGCCACTGTCAAATATTTTTTATAACCTAGAATTATGACATCAATTATCCTTTTCACGGATTTCAGTGTTGTTTTATTTTAAATTAAAAATGTCAAAATAATTTTAATCCACAGATATGACTTCTCAGTATAAACACTTTTTAAAATTGTTGGAAAAGTGGCCTCTAGATCCTACGAAAAAAGGCAGGTTAGTGAAATTTCAATACCAGTTATTTAATGAAGCTTTACTTTGAATGAATATAAATATTTACTTGAAGTTACATGCAGGGATTTTTGTTAAAAAATGTATCTTTCCGATTCATATTTTGTAATTATGTCTTAACTAAGAAAATAATTTGTTAAAGCTCTAATGCATTTACGTTGTTAGGAGAGTCGGTTACACGCAGAATGTTCGGAATATCGCAGACCCAGAAAAATAAAATGAAATTATGTTTTGTAAAATGATTTTTTTTTGATAGGTGGGCGGTGTATTTATTACTATTGGTATATGGGAAGTGCTTACTTAATTCAAGTGATTACTTTTACAACTTTCATGTGTTGAATAAGTGCCGAAATAATTAAAAACAAAAAAATATCATAATAGTTTTATAATATTTTTTAAATACACACACGGAATACATGTCATATCAATATTCTTACTATTTTCAAACTAAGCTAAACGTTTGTACAATGAAAATAGGACTCACTTGCTGGACTCCCTATGCGAGGCGCTAACACCTTGACCACTAGATCACTAGGCCAGCATCTTAACCACTAGACCAACAAGCTACTATTTAATATTTGATGCAAAAACTTGTGGGAGCGGTGATTTTAAACCACCGCCATCATCGCCGTTACCAGCTGACCGATAATACAGGCAACAACTGGGCCCGAAGGCAAGGCTCTTGTCAATAGGAGACGCGGCCAGTCTCGCCCTGTTACTTTACCCGACACGAGTCCAAATCCGTTGCGCTCTGATTTAATCGCACCGATTCATTTCGCTACCTCTTTATATACACAACCATAAAAACAACTCTTGTTTTATTTCACCACCTGCTTTCACTGGTAAGCCTGCCATTGACTCATGAAAATCACTGGTGGAAACGTGCGCCGGACGGTTTTTTTTTCCTTAACCTCGGTGTATTTCAGAGTACCCATAGAGACATTCACTACACTAGGGTCCAGAAGACAGAACGAGGCGCCTAACGATATGTTCCGACTTCTTGACCCACTTTGGTGTATTAGTAGATGTCAAAAATCGGCGGCTGGTAAACCAGACAACCTACCTCTCTACTCTTGGCGAAACAAGTATCAGAGGGGGCTCTTTGGTTAAGACGGTTATAGGTACATCCATTTTTCACACACTCCTGTAAAAATTTCCCAATTTGACACGCCCAGATGGGCCCATGAAGAAGCTATAACACTTGACTGTGCACCATATCAAGAGTACTCCTGGGCCGTCAGTCGCTGAGCGTTCCAGGTGTCTGGCTTCAGAGAGACTCTTGGCAGCTAATAAAGAATTAAGACACTAGTATACATACATATAGGAATTTGCACATTTGCTCCGGGATAGGGATATTTTTTCGACAATTAATCTGGTCTGTACATATAACCAAATCCAGGCAGCCCAAGAGGACATCCCCAAAACAGTCATTACCATCCCATTCGGATTAATAATCCGACTATAAGCCGATCATGTTTGTCTTCAGGCATAAAGCTAAAAAATTCTCGCTGAGACAGTTCACACATTTCGACTGGCATCCAACTCACGACTGATATCCTCTACGTTGCAGGGAAAGATAACATTTCCAAAGACACACTGTTCAGAGTGGAAACCATAGAGGCTCTTCTGAACTACGTGGCAATAGCCAAAGACCAACAGGCCAATGAAGAAATGCACGCACCTATAGAAGGAATCTGAACTTCTGCTGAAATTGGTCCAGATGCCAGGAACAGATTTAACCATCTCTGTAATGTTTCAACGGCAAGAGCATGACCATTCATTTCGAAACAGCACCATCAGGTCATTTTTAACTCAGTCCACGGACCGGCCCATCTGGGAGCCCGAGTAACGACCAAAATAGCCATCCAATAGTATGTGTGGCTATCGATCAGAGCCGACTGCAAAAGTTGGGTCCGAAGTTGTCCCCCAATGCCAGAAACAAATCACCACATTTTTGCGTTCCTCGGAACCTTCCAGCTACCATCAGCTTTATTCGCCTACGTCCACATAGATATTGTGGTATTATCTGTATCAGACAAGTACAGATACTGCCTCACATTCGTGGATCCCTTTACAAGTTGGCCGGAATAATAATTTCCAATAGAGGATCAAGAGACGGAGACGATGGCACGGACTTTCTACAAAGGTTGGATAACCTGGTTCGAAGCCCAGCTCAGAATTACATCAGATCAAGGTAAGCAATTCGAGTCACACCTGTTCAGGCAACTCGACTGTCTGGTAGGGACAATGGCCTACCAGTCTGGTGGATGGCATAATGTCACGGTGGAGCAATTCCACCAGCAACTGAAAGCAATGGAATGCCACCAAAACATGAAATGGAACAAAACCTTGAATACCATCCTGATGAGCGTCAAATTCGTACATGGTAAACCGTACAGTCTACCAGTTGAATTCCTCAAGGTGCGACACGGAGGAGACAAAGATACCAAAGACTTCGTAAAAGTCTTGAGGCTGTAGTCCAACGAACTGTGCCCGATGATTGATTGACGACGAGGCCTTGACCGGTTGTGGCTGCAAATACCGAACCTAGAATAGAATTTACTAACAGAGTAAAACGTGATCCGGAAGGTGAGTCCAAAAAGTCTTTCCTGGAAAAATCGAATTTGTGATGCTTCTTCGAACACATTGACTTGATTGACGATTGACATTCATTGTCGAATAATGCTACTTTTGCAGAATTTCGTTTTGGCGGGTGTTGACATTTTTCACTAGCAATTCGACACATGCGCATGCCACTATTCGTTTATCTTTCTCTAATCGCCGACTGACATTTTTTATTTCACCAATTGCATCATTAGTCACTGTAAACAATGTGGGAAATCCGACATTATGCATTATCACCCTGGACCACAAAACGATTGCATCACCCGGTGTCATAGCTGGGCGCCGCAACTTTAAAAAATATAAATGTGTATTTACAATATGAATAACCTAATGATAGGTACATGTACCAATGCATATTATTCTAGTGCATAGACATTAACGTTCAGTAATTAATCACAATAGTGTAATAGTATGTGGTTTAATAATAATGCTCATCTCAAATGGAGTCACCATACACAACACATTACAAATAAAACTTCTAAAAATGGCATACTATGCAATTTGTCAATCAGTCATAGAGCATGGAATAATTGCTTGGGGAGGAGCGACTATGACTGCAATTAATCCAATAATAGCAGGTCGGAAACTATTTTAAAAGTTATCCTCAAAACCCTAATCATCACGAGCACTGACAATTTTTTTTTTGTTTTTGATATACAACAAATATACACTAATACTACTGTAAACTACATAATATATGAACACAGGCATATTTTAAAGCAACTTAAAATTTAATTACCATACACACAAATAAATATAACCTGCAAGCCCCAAGAGCACATAAAACATGTGGCCAAAGGAATTATGAATATTTTGGAGGATGTCAAATAAACTAACTAAAACGATATATCAAATGGTTCTAATGTTTTTAAATTCGAATTTAGAAAAAAATAAATTAAAATCAAAAAATAGATCTAGTACCTAACTGAAATTGTTACGATGATGAAAGATGTGGAAATTGAAGTATTTATCCAAAATTCCGGTTGTGTATTAAATTAACTCATAAAAGCGGTTAAAAACAAAGTAATAAATAATCTTTTTATTTTTTATAAAACTATATATTTTAAAAATTATTCTAGTACCTGACAGTGTAAAATTAGTATGATGAAATATTTGGCCTTAATGAATTGGTGTTATATTCATTGGAAACATTTTAAGGATACGACCGGTGGTTAAATTTATTATAATTGGCTATTTATGATAGTTGTTGCGTAATGGCATAGATGCCGGAAGAAACAGGATTCGGAAGGAAGTTCCACTCACCACAATCCGTTCTCCTGGCACCTCCAATGTGGACTGTAATTTAGGTTTTGACACTATCTCCATTCAGGATCTTGAATGATTCAGATTGCAATAGATAGTCACGTAGACACACTTCTCACTCTATTTTACACTGCGAAATCTTTTGTAACCGTACCGGTTCAGGGTCGCTGATTGACTGGCCCGAGGGCAGGTGAGGAAGGGGGGGGAGGTGGAAGGCACAGTACAACATCCTCGCTCAAGCACAAATATGTCCCAAACAATAGTATAGTTATTTTTTCACGCTTTACATATTTCTAACAATTCTAAAATGTCCCTACGGTGAGCGGCATGCAGCCAGTACTTCAAAATAAGCTGTAGTTAATTTGAATTTCTGTGAAATAATTTGAAATAAAATGTGTTTCTCATAATATTCCTATCACAATTATTATCATATTATTCAAATTTTAATATATCGTAATATTCTGTCAGATAAATATTTAATTTTTCTACATTTCTCAAAATATAAAGTAAGGTCCGGGGAATGTCTACTATCGGATTACTCAAAGGTATTTGGGATTCCGTAAAAATAAAGTAGATGGCTTTCAAATAATGGAACGATAGATGTATCAATTTAAAAAGTGTTACATATAGGTTCGAAAATTTGTTGTCGATGCACTGTGTGCTATAGCATAATCGGTTAATGCACGTTTCCCGGTTTGGAAGAGATCCAGGTTTAAATCCCGGTAGTAACAATAATATTTTTCGATAAAATAGATTTTATACTCGTATGTATATCTTTCTAATTAATACATTTAATTAGTATTTAAAATATCACAGACCTATGTTCTGAATAATTACAACTTCACAATAAGAATGTGTCCTCTTTAAAAATAATCTTTCACAAAGTATAAAAAATATCTGTTTTACTTGTAATAAATTATGCCAGTATTTTATGCTAAAACTATAAACATTTCAATGTTGAAATAATGGTCTTAGGAGTCGTCAGTCTACATTTCTGTTTATAATTTCATGTATTGATTCTGTAACAAAACCACTTTAGTTATAAAAGTTATGTCGCTTTTTCAAATAATAGAACAATTGTGTGCATAATATTTTATAGTAACTTATTTTTTCAGGGACGTCGGTCAGCACATAAGGGAGTGTATTAAGGTTGCATTTAATACAGAGAAAGGGTTCACAAGTGATGTGAAAAATTGTGAAAGACAGTATACATCATTGAACAGATTGGTCAACAACCACTACAGTAATTTGTATAAACGTGAACATACATACACAGCTACCGGTTTAACTGCTCAAGAGTGTAATTTGATTCTATCATCAGAATTTTTGGAATATCTACAACTCGAAGACAAAGGTTTATTTTACAAAATTTTACCCAACCAAAATAAAAAAAATGATTAAGTTTCAATATTTCTCGAGAAATGTTAAATCATTTCTTATATTACAATACCTTAAGAATACTAAATGTACATATTCAACAAGTTTGCCAGAGATAAATGTTAAAAAGAGACCTCACACTCCTGTTCTTTTAAACCAAGTATTAAAGTATCTCAAACCCGAGGATGAACACACAATAATAGATATGACCTTTGGCTCTGGAGGGCATACACAAGCTATTCTAGAGACAGCTAAAGGATGTAGAGTGATCGCTTTAGATCGAGATCCAGTTGGATATGATTATGCGGTCAACATGCAACAGTTGTATCCGGGAAGACTTATTCCCCTGCTAGGAAAATTCTCAGAACTGCCTTCATTAATGAAACAATTAAAATTGGGTCAAAATTCAGTTGATGGCATTCTATTTGATTTAGGTTGCTCATCAATGCAGTTCAATACTCCCTCTCGAGGATTTGCCGTAAGCTCTAATGGACCGTTAGATATGCGAATGGATTATCAGAGATACCCCGATCAACCATGCGCTAAGGACATACTCGCTAGAGCTAATGAAGAAGATCTTGCAAGAATATTTAAAATTTATGGAGAAGAAAAGCACTACAAAAAAATTGCGAGTGCCATAGTTCAATCTAGATATTTATTTAGAAAATTAGAAACCACTCAAGAGCTAGGGGATCTCGTTACATCAATTTGTGGAGACGAAGTTAGAGTTGATAAACTAAAACGGCCCACTCACACAGCTACAAAAGTTTTTCAAGCTTTGAGAATTTTTGTGAATAATGAGTTAAATGAAATTAATTACGGAATGCAGATAGCCCAGAAGTATTTAAAAATTGGTGGCCGTCTTGTAACTCTTTCTTTCCATTCTCTCGAAGATACGATAATCAAAAGACATGTTCTTGGTAATTTGGTAGATAATGTTGCAAATCCTCTTCCGCTGAAATATACCAATCATTCCTTGATATATAACAAGGAAGTAATCAGTTGTTTAATGGAAAGCTGCTGGGAGTCATTGATCAAACATGTCATCACTCCATCTTTGGCCGAAATCGATGAAAATCCTAGAAGTAGATCTGCCAAGTTGAGAGCTGCAGTGAAGATCAAATAGTTCAGATATACATTATGTAGATAGATATTACCTCTGTTAGGAATTCATCACAATGATCGCTAATTGAATAATACTTTTTATGGCATCTAAACAGAAAATCAAGGGGAATTTATTTCATAAAAAGCTAAATACTAAACAAAGGTATGGGCATATCAGTGCTCCCAATTTTATTTAAATAGTGTAAAGTTAAAATAGTTATGCCTAATAATATATATAAAATTCCACTTCATAAAACACTTTTGTCTGAACTAAATATAGCTTTTTTAAGTCATTGTGTTATACATACAATGTATAAAAAGCAATATAAGAGAGGTGTTGCACTCTTGCTATATATTTTATCTGTATTTGTTTCAGTTACTTCCATAAATTGAATTTTGAGATGTGTGATTTTGTGATGCCATCAAAGAGCATATTATTTATGTGCCAATAAAGATGAATTGAAAAAATACACCTCTTTTGATTCACATATTTTTCACAAAATTTTGTGTCAACTGTTTAACCCCCTCTTCTCTCCCCTTAGCCTATTAGGAGCCTCTGTCAACTCTGATGTTCAATTTGACCCAAGAATTGGTATTTGGTAGTAAATTGCAACAACCAACATGCCTCTAAACCAACTCCTTGTATGTATGATTATTGCTAGGGCAGAATCATTTTTAAAATACTTTTGCTCTTATCCACGAGAACATGTGACGACATGTTATGTTTGTGTCAAAATTTCCAGATGTAAATCAATGCACAATGTAGAAATGAGACAGCTATTAGATAGAACTCTGAATCGCACGTGACGTAAAAGTATAAAAAGAAATAATCAAGAAAGGTCTTATTTTGACTGTATGAAGTGGATATACACAGTGGAACCTTGATTTGATTTACATTATTAGCAATCTGTGTTTCAGTTTCATACAATTTGGTACTAAAATTTACAACACAATCCCAATTTATGCATTTTCTACAGATTAAATGTCATACTGAAGTAAAATCGCAATTTTATATTATCCTTCAGTTGCATTTTCTATTTCCATTATATCGGCAATGCTGAAACCACGCAGGATACATACTGTGAAATTACAGTCAAACTTTAGAGTTAATTAATTAAGTTAGTTAATTTTGAATTAATTTTTATTATATTTGTACTTAACTACTGGATGAAAGTATTGTTTTTTGACCATCTGTTGTGTTTTGGTTGTTGATTTGTTTTATTTTCAATTGGTCAGAACACCTTCCAAATGAAATTTCTTTTATTGATTTTGAAATGGAGATATTTGTATTGAATAAATATTTAATGAAAAATGAGATATTATACAAATATCATTAAAATAAAACAAAGCAAAATACATTTTTGACATTTACAGGTGTGCATTGTTCTAAAAAAATAAACTAAGATATTTTATCTGTAACATATTATGTATTATATTTTCACGCTTTTATCATGTTATTTTTTATTGTGGTAAGTATTAATAGATACATCAGATAATTCATTCATTCATTCAAAAGATCTAGGGATTTATTGACATGCTCACCTTATAATTTTGATTTTTATTGTGTTATTAGCCTCTCTCCAGCTTGTTTTATATTCTCTCACTCGACTAGGATCAGAAGAAGAAAAATGCCTACCATTATATTCATATTATTTTCCAGCAGCATAATGCTGGATTTCGCATTAGCGAGGCATATCATTGAGGCAAGCAGTCAGAGCGTGCCATCTATTACATATGATATGTACGCAATGATTGAACTGATTGTGTGATATGGGTGTCTAAGGTTGCTGGTATAATACTGTATACGTATCTCAAAAAATGGGTATTTTGAACATTTGCAAATAAATATATTATGTATTTTGTTATGCAAACAGTTTATTCTGTTTTCTTACAAGTACATTGTTCTCTAATCTAAGATTACAATTTTTCAATTTGTTCGTTCTTGGCTATTTAATATTTTAATATACAACATTGTATAGATATTTTTATGTAATATCTTATGCAGAAATAGTTTCAACCAGGCAGATGCTGTGTGGAAAGATTAAGAATGAACCAGAACAGACAGATCATTTTTTAAAAGAGTCCTTCGATTTCTCCTGTTGTAGTATTAAGGTCAATATCAAAGATGCTGGGTCTAGTTGGGAGTCCAGGCATTTTGGATATTTCTCCGACCATTGGTACCACAAAACCTGCCCCAGCAGATACAAAAACATTGTTGATTATCAGAGTAAATCCTTTGGGAGCACCTTTTATTGCTGCCTCACCCGTTAGGGATAGGGGTGTTTTTGCCATACACACGGGTAATTTGTCATATCCCTAAAATGTTAAAGACACATTATTACAGAGATTGCCAAATGTAGTAGTTTTATTTGAAACTATAAATGCAGTAATATCTTCAATACAATATTGTTATTCATATTCTCAACACAATTGTAAGACTGCAAATCTGCAATTTGACATGTTTTCAAGAACTTCAGAGCAATGTTCCCTCTAATTTTGGATCGCGGTGTGCGCATAATTTTTTTTGTGCAATTTTAAGGAGTATAAGGCTACTGGTAGGGTCCGGGTTACTTACATTACTAATGAAGATGTATTAAGACGCATGCATAAGTCAAGAGAACTGATAACAACTATTGAGGAAAGCTACATACTCTGGTCACATTCTTCACAATGAAAAATGTGATCTTTTATATGTCATTATGCGGGGGAAGATAGAAATCAGCAGAGGCGTAGGTAGAAAGGAATTATCGGTGTAACCTCAGAAAGTGGTTTAATGTCTAAAATGATCTTATATCAACACGCTGCAATATGGTCACCAACCTTCGATAGAAGGCGACACATAAAGGAGTCTTGATAAAACTTATATATTTTTTTGTGTGCGGTATGATGCCAAACCATGAGTTCATCATCCGCACACCTTGCTTCTGAGATAATTTGATCTAAAATTATTTATGTATAACCTGCAATTATTTATCACTAACAATATACACCAGTGTCACCCGGGTGTAAACTTCCTCCTTCTTCCCAATTGGGCCCCAATTTAAAAATCAAATAAAACATTGTTTATAATGTTATTACGATTAATTAATTTTAGAATAAGAATTTGACGCAGCGACATAGCTGCACATACTTATTTAACGCAGCGACATAGCTGCACATACTTATTTGACGCAGCGACATAGCTGCACATACTTAATCTCATTGAAATGTAGAATTAGTAAGATAAACAATATAAACATAAAAATACCTCTGAAATGTTATCTTTTTACGATAATATTATTTTTATTAGAGCGTAGGTTAGGTATAAAAGTTTAAAAATATTATTAAACCCGGCCTAAAAAAATCATATATACCTGATTGGAATATTCCTTCAGTTTTTGGATGACTGCTTGTGTGAATTCAACATTGCCTGCTCCGTACATGTTAGAAGCGATGCATTTGATTTTTTCCTCAATGGATAGATTTAATGGATATAGCAATTTGAAACTGGGAGGTTGGTTGCAAGCATTCACTACAGCATCAGCTAATTCCAGAGCCCCTGCTCCACCGGAACTCCAGTGATCACACAGCACAGCCCGATATGCTCCATTACTTTGAGCGAATGATTTCACCAATTCAATCTCTGCATTTGAATCATTTCTGTAAAAAAATGTACACTAATATGTCTGGTTGAAAGGTATAATTAGTGAATCAAAATTTAAATCAGAAGTTATAAAGAAATTTGGTTGAAAGTGTGGAAGCCCACGCGCATTGTCCAGATGCGTCTCTTCGTTCCTTTATTTCTCAGTATTATGCCATCCCGTGCGAACAAAGGGAGAACGTTCGAGAGAAGCTAAGCCACGCCGCTCGACATACGTACATGACACACATGCACTAGAGGAAAGACTCTGCGTCAACCGGATCACGGACACTCATCACGACTTGGTCCTTCAAATAATCTTGCATCATTTCTTATTCTGTCATTTATGTATTTGTATCGTTTCTTGCTTTCGGTGGCTTCTCCCTGGTGAGAATAAACAAATGTACCAGTGAGGTATTCGATTCCCTTTCACCGGCTGAATATTCTATTTTAAATAAAATATAAATATGATTAATTCTGTGTACAGTAAAATCCCATTTATTCGATGTTGAGGGGACCGAAAATCAAGAAAAAAGTTTGAATAACGATTTACGATAATGAAAATAAAAATTTCAAAAATTTGTTTTTTTTTTACATAGGTAGTAACTTTTTTCATTACAACTCGAAGTAATTATATATACCTATGTACACACATTTTAAAATAACAAACAAGTTGTCAAAATACAGCGTAAACAAATTACAACATTATTTTAAAAAACCCGATTAACTATCTATCTTTTCGCGCCTTTTTTAATAACGACATAATTGTCGAATTTGTCAATACTGTCATTTCTCTGATGTATTGAAGTTAGCAACAAAAGTTTCCAGCGCTTTTAAAACTTTGTTTTGTGGTGTTCGCGGCGGCATTTTTTCTCCTTTTCCCTCCATGACATTTCTAGCCATTCAACGCTAAAGTTCTATCTGTCATCATGTTTAATATTGTCGACAACATCATTAATGGGATTGTGTATTCTTCTGTTAATTTTATTTTGGATAATATTTTTTAACAATCTCTTGATTTTTTTTGATTTTTTAGCAACTGTTGGCATTTTGTACGAGTTTCGCATTTATGCTATTTTCGAGATTATAAAATTATCAGTCAAAATCATAAAAATGTTTTAATTTAAATTTAATGAAATACGGAAAAGTCTGAGGAACGCAAACCACGCATTCATGAATTTCAAAATATCTGACACATAAATATTAGAGAAATACAAATGATTGTCTTTACATTTAAAACAATGGCAATAAAACAAGATATGAGAAAATCTGAGAAACGCCAACCACACATTCTTCAAAATGCCTTGACACTAAACTTAAATAGAAAAAGAAATGGCTGTATTAAAATGAGTACAAATTAAATAATTTATAAAACACGGAAAAGTCTGAGGAATTCAATCACATACTAGCATTTATACAACAAAATATATAAACGCTACGTAAACAAAAATAATGATGGTATTAATACAGAACAGAAGATTGGCAGGCACTGACATTTGCAGAAACTGGGAGAATTATGTTACCTATAAAGACGCAAAAATAATATTTGATATCTTTTTCTAATGTAAAGAAAACGAGTAAGAAGAAAAAGCATGCACATTAATGTGTCATGGTAAGGAAGATAACGATTTAAAAATCATGAAATATATCGACAAACACGTCTGATAGGGTCTAAAAATAGCTTCAAATAACGATATTTGATTTATAAGTACAATTTAGTATGATAACTTTCCAGAAGGACCACATTCTGCTCCGAAACTTTGACTTGTGGCGAATTTTTAATAAATGGGATTTTTCTGTATACATACATATAATTTTTATTTTTGTGTTTATAACTCATGTAAAAATACAAAGATAAATTTAACATGTAAGCTCCAAATTAGAATAGAAATACATAATTTTTAATGTTTGTTTGTACTTACAAATGTTTATTTATTGCCACCACAACGGGAACATGATGAGCTCTACCATTATCTATATGTTGTTTTAGATTGCAGAGTCCCTTTTCCAAAAGTGTTAAGTTCTGCTGAACGTAGTCAGCATGGAGAGGTGCTCCAGGGGTAACAGGTGGTCCACCACCATGCATTTTTAGAGCCCTCACCGTACAGACCAAAACTACACAATTCGGGACACTTCCACTGGCACGACATTTGATGTTGAAGAATTTTTCCATACCTGTAATAAAAAAGTACAATTATTGCAATAGAATTTTAGAGTGAATTAAAACTAGTATAAAATGTTATCCACAGATATTGGAGGCAATCACCACAATATATTACATTATAAATGTTTACATATAAGTATAGAACCACAAGAGACACCATATTATGTAACTTAATCACCTATTACAATTGCAGTGTGGAAGAAGAGAAAATAATAAGGAATACAATCTTGCAATTAAGCTTTTATTAACAAATATAACAAGGCCATAATCAAGCATAAATAATAATGAAATTGCAATTTGGACAGCCGAACGGAGGAACTTAAGATGATATAAAATGCTTTCGGTATAATAGAAATATGTATACAGTAATATCCCGAAGTTATGCAATAAGTGGGACGGATGAAAAACGTGTGTCGAATTTGCGTAAGTTAGGGTAAAATATTTATACATTTTATTTAATCGGGATCAAGGAATTACAAAACCACCAGTTTCAAAGAAAAATATTTAATAAGCTTGTGGATCTTTAAACATTATACAAAATATTTAAAAAAAAAAAGAGTTACGTAAAAAGTTTTCAAAATAAAAAAATTAACAAACCAATATCAGATCCAAATCCAGCTTCTGTGGCGACGTAGCCATCCTCCTTTACAAGTTTCAAAGCTAGTTTGTCTGCCAAAATAGAGGAACACCCATGAGCAATATTTGCAAACGGTCCTGTGTGTACCATAACAGGAGTCCCTTCTAGGGTTTGCATTAGTGTCGGTTCAACGGCATCTTTCAGTAGGACCATCAGGGCTCCAGTCACACCCTAAAAATAGATCATTCAAATGTATTAATACGAGGAGATTTTTAATTAATTGTGTTTTTATGAGGCCTTTTAATCATAATTAAAATAATGGAGCAGGAACAAAAATGTTTCTTGACATTTTGTGCATTCAATTGCATTAACTAAAATCTGCTCCTTTCCTTGAATATTAATAATTTTTATAAGCCTTCTTATTCAACACACATCCATATTATCCAAAAACGTAAGACTACTGTAAAATATAATATTTATATAAAATAATAAGATATTTAACTATTGTAAGTACAGTCGATTCCAGTTAATTGGGCTTATTTGGGCCAAATCTCAAGGTACAGAAACCAAACCAAGGAACTAACAGTAATTTACATCACTTAATTGGGACAGTAAATTTAAGATCTTAATATATATTATACACAAAACTTCAATGTTTACTGTTGGGTCGGTGTGGTGGCGCACCGGTCGCCTAATGACCTACCTATCGTACTGTATTCAGTTACCGCTGCACTGTCTCACAAATGAAGTCATTAAATCAAAAATTAGATGAAGACGATGATGATGAAGATTCACCTGCGCTTATGACTAACCAGGAGGCAAAAAAATGTATAGCCGGGTTATTGCATTATTTTATACAGGAAGGCAATGAAGGGAGTCCTACATCAGTGCTGAATACCTGTGCTAATTTTGTACAAGTGCAAACTTACAAAAGTAAAAGATGCTTTCCTATAGAATTAAATTGTATGTACCTACCTAATTATTATTATTTTTTGTTTTTTTTATTATTTATATGTTTGTTCAAAAATTTATTAATACATAATGTATATTTAAAGAAAAATATTCATTGTTTAATTTTACTCGTTTCGGTTAATTGAGGCAGTCGCTTAATTGGGTCAAATGTCTTGGTCCCAATGTGTGGAATTAAGTGGAATCGACTGTATACAATGAAATTTAGTTCATTTAATACATACCAGATCATCGGCAATTACTGGTTTTCCTTTTGTATCAAAGGCAACCACCATCGATGCTAATCTTCGTTTTACATCTTCCAAATCATTTGCCAATGCTAATATTGCCATGATTTCACTAGCTACCGATATGTCAAAAGATGTTTCTCTTATGAAACCCTTTTCTGTTGGAGATTGTCCAATAGTGATCTTCCTTAAATATCGATCATTTATATCCATAACTAGACAACATTGAAAATACAAAGTTAGAATAATATTTTTACCCAAATGCAGAACAATGTGTATTTTAATATTATTTTTGAGATGGTGTCAAGAAATCAGAACAATCATTAATATTTCATCTTCTCATATATAATACAAATTAAATTAATCAACTAGAAAGACATTTATTGAAAAAATATTTAGTTGCTACGGGGATTGGTTAACATGTTTCCGCGGATAGAAAGAGGTCCATGTCTGAAACCTGGTAGCAACTAAATATTTTTTCGATAAATTTTTTTTTTTTTCTGTATATCTTTCTAGTTGATTAATTTGAAAATGCAACTTCACAATTCTCATGTATATTTTATTGGATATGAGGGAGGGTGTGGGGGGGGAGATACTAGAACTAGTGATGGTTTAAGGGTTCTAGTAGTTTTCTACCTGAGCAATGCCAATGTAAATAAATAACACCTTTGATAATAGTAATGTGCCATTTCTGAAATATTCATAAAAATATATTACATCAAATATAATTTTACCTCTGTTCCATGTCACTTTAGTTGGGTCAATATTTAGTCTTGCAAAAGCTGTTATTTCTTCTGCAGTTAAAGAATCTGGATCAATTTTTTGAATTCCGAGGCGCTGCAGTCTCCTGAGTTGAATCGTGGAAAACTCCCTTCTCCCTTTGATTTTAGGTACCAGTCTATCGTACAAAGCTTGATCTTTTTGAGTGAGCTCGTGGAACATCCTCGCATCAAGTTGGGCTGCCAATAAATTGTTGGCTGCGGTGACAGCGTGGATATCTCCCGTCAGATGAAGATTAAAATCTTCCATTGGTATAACCTGAGTTGTTTAAAATGTTAACATTTAAAAGATGGATATTAGAAAATTTATTATTTCACACAATAATAGGAATGACAGAAGAAACTATGGGCATGCGTACAATTTACGTATTCTATGCAAACGCAAAACAGACCTCAAAATCCAGCCTTTAGTTAACTTAATGTTTTTTGTTTATATATTAAGTAGCTCTTGGTTTATGACAGTTTAATTTACACCGATTCATAATAACGCTGGTTAGTTTATGACTATGACCGGGAGTGAAATAATAACATTAAAAGGAGCATAATGGTAGTCGTTGGACCTTATTCTGAAATTCTTTAAGAATAAAGAAAGAGAAAATTAGGACAACTAACTCTGTACACTTTTTTCAAAAAGATGATGACAATAGTTTTATTTATGCAATTTATTCATTGAACTGGGCATTGATTGTTAAGCTATAAAAAAATGACTATTTTTAGTGTTCTGGAAATTATAATATGTAATTAGAATCATTTTACAGACAAGAAAGGGAATCCCGGCAAAAGTCAAGGGCTACTTGTATGTAGACAAGATAATGATAACTTCACAAAATGAGAAGTTTTTAGCCAACTCCGTATCTGAAATGCTAAATAAATCAATGTTAGTTTAATTAGTCTTATTACCTGTGAATATCCGCCTCCTGCAGCTCCACCCTTCACCCCAAACGTCGGTCCCTGAGAAGGTTGTCTCATGCAAGCAAATGAGTTTTTTCCCTTATGGGCTGAAAGAGCTTGTACTAACCCTATCAATGTTGTACTCTTTCCTTCTCCCAGAGGGGTGGGTGTTACGCTGTAAAATGAATTGTAAATAATTATATAAAATAGTGTCTCGTCCAGGGATGAAATGACGCCCCAAGATGTATGAAAAAAAAAACAAATACACACGGGGATCTTTAAAAATTTTCCCAGTAGTTGGGTATATTTTATGTTGAGTTTTCTGGGCAATTAATGTTGTGTATTCCCAATCTATCTGACCGTCGTCGTATAGGGTCCCATTAGGGACAGTGTCCTTAACCAAGAAATTACAATGGGTTACAGTGAGGTATTTATACAAACACTTTTGCAACTATCTTATGATAAGTATTAAATAAGTCTAATGAGAGTAATTTAGATATTATAAATATTAAAATACAACTTTAAAAATTAAAAAAATAATAATTCCTTGGATTGAACAAGAATGAAGACATTTTAGACAATTCATTAATAAATGTAATATGTACATAATAAATAAAAAATAGAACAATGCATGCATGCTCCATACAAAATTGAAAAGAAATATGTCCACTTGAAAGCTTTTAGAAGATTCCGCTTCTGCAGCGCTGTTCTGAAGTATAATAATAATAATTTTGGTTACTATGGTGCGTAATATGTATTGTGATTTATGTGATGAAGTGGCTGTGATAGTAGTAATGAAGTATACATTTTGCTATGCAGTTGATTAAAAATTATAATTTAAAAGTAAGATAACATGATTTAAAATTAATAAACTCACTAACATATAAACTCGTGAGATGAAATATCTTTTTTGACAGATAAATTGTTTGTGAAGGTTGACCATTAGTGCAGATTTTATAATTACATACTAATTTTCTTTTTGACATGATTAGTAGTTTTATTGGATTTAATTTAGTAAATGAATTATCTTTTTACTAAGCTAACCATTTTTTTAATTGTAAAACTAAATTCTCATTTTCAGTACACAAAATTATTGAAATATAAATGTGAAAATGGTGACTAATCCCCTCCACCTGACTTGGTTCACAAATAAATCATGATTGCACTGTTTTCCATTTTTCAAGCCAAAGATAAAATGTTTCAAGCTTATCTATAAACAATATTATTGAAATAATAATAATACTACTATTTATTCAGAAGGAACATTCATAATGTAGGGGTGCTTGTGGGTAATAGTGACATCTGAAAAAGAAGGTACTTACCCAGCGACGACAATATATTTCCCCTCTTTAGAAGACTTGAGCCTGTCCAAAACTGCCAGTGAGACCTTAGCTTTTTTGTTTCCATATTGAGAAATTTCACAAGGAAAAATGCCAATTTCAACAGCTAGCTGAAGAATGTCCTTCGGATGGTGTGAATGAGCAATTGTGATATCACTAAAAAAACATATTATTATAAACATTTTTATCATCTAATGATTTTGTTGGATAATTGTGTGAAAGAACTGGAATGTATGAATGTAGGACCTAAAATTGGTGATTTGATTGTATGCCGATGATGCAGTATTAATGGCGAATAATGAACAAGAATTACAAAGTCTAGTGAGTAGAATGTACGAAGTATGCAAGGAAAGCGATTTAATTATGAGTGTGAAAAAGTCGAAAGTGATGATATTCAAGAAGAAGGAAAGCATGACACTGTGCAAAATACTTGTAGGTAATGAATGTTTGAAACAAGTAGATGAGTTTGTGTATTTGGGAAGTATGTTTGATAGAAACAGAAAGGCTGAGATAGATATCAAAAGGAGAGTGACTCCAGGGAATAAAATGAATGGCGCTTTGAATGCAATTATATCTAATGGAAACTTGTCAACCGAGGCAAGAATAGCGGTGCACAATGTAGTAAGGCCTGGAGCTAGCAGAAGAGGAATTAAAGTAGACTGAATGCAGTGGAAATGAGATCACTTAGGCGTATTTGTGGCAAATCTATTTATGACAGAGTAAAGAATGTAAAGCTGATGTTAGTATAGTGAGTAAGATTAAGAAAGGATCACTTAGGTGGTTTGGTTAAATGGAACGGATGAATGAGGAGAGTATGGTAAGAAAGATATATGATGCAAGTGTTGATGGCACCAGAAATAGAGGATGTCCGCAGAGATTTGGACGACCAGGTAAACCAGATACTGGAGGATAATCCTGTTAGTAGCCTCAATAATCGGCAAGCTTGTATGAGAAGATGTATGAATGTGGATGAGGTGAGAATTGTGTATTAGGAGTGTGGCACTCTATCCTCTCTGCCTACCCCGAAAAGGCGTGATGGTAAGTTAGCTAATTCCAAATATTCTTTCAATCGTCATTCTCTTTTTTGGCAAAAAAGATTTTAAAAAATCACTCGTATGATTTTTGCAATTATGTATTAAAAAATATATTAAAAGTTTCTTTTTTCTGCGAAGATCCCGAAATTATTAATAAAATGGTGTATTTATACCATTGACAACAGAAAACTAAGTTTATTTAAATGTAGCAATAATAGTACATGCACTCGTCAATTGGTTCATAAATAAAAAAATACTAGCTATCCTTTTAATAGATACTTATGTGTCTCTCTCAATTTCTTATGTGTACTGATCTGGTCACATGAAAAGAAAAATTATTATTCCTGCATTCAGCAGAATGAACACATTAAAGTCTTACCTAGGCACCGGTCTTAAAAGATTTAAGGGGAGTTTACTGAGATCCCATTGTTTCCTTAACAATTCGTCGGCTGATCGCTTTGCACTAAGAACTGTGTTCGACATTAGCATTGCAACCGTCATGGGTCCCACACCCCCGGGAACTGGGGTTATGTAGCTTGCAACTTCTTTAGCTTCAGAGAATACGACATCACCTACTAACCGTTGACCGGACTTCTTTGTTGCATCTAAAACATACAATTTTATAAATAAAAGTGGTATTTAATAAGTAAAAAATTAAACAAATAATTAATCAAATGAAAATTATGTAAAGTCTGTGGTTTTTAATAATTATCTGATTGTATTTGTGCTTATGTTCGTACACTGTATGATCATAACTGTATTATTATTTTGAGTATGTCCATATCTTTGTAGGAGCCAATTACTGGATTTTATTTTTAATTTCTATTTAGATGTCCCACAAAGACAAAGTTATTATTTATATGGGAAAGTAAGTATGGAAGTCTTGGGCATTACAGGGCTTACGACCTGTCATTGGATGGCTTAAGTGATCACTTTACACAATGTAACGTTCACCAATTCTACCCATGCTGGATGGATGTCTGTCTGGATGATCTGGCTGATTCTATCTGTAATGCCCAAGACTTCCACTCTGTAGTTCATTTTAAAAATTAACAGTTTATTAAATTTGTTTTTAAAAATATTGCAAGTTCTATTAAATACATATGTTTGCAATTGGCTAGCCATACACGGATCTAGGGTTTTTTGAGAAACCCACAGAGCTGGTCTATGCGTTAGTGGGGAAAACGGCTATGAGGCTGCGGTCTGCTGGTTTCAGATCTGCGCGCCAGTCCCGACATCTCAATACACATTTGAATACCCGTCCGAAGGCTGCTCATTCCTTTCTATTTCGGTTGTGTTTCGGGATCAGGATGAGCTGCAAGATGATGTCTTATGGCCAAGCATCTCTTAATGATTGTGTCATTAAAATTAATTTAAGAGTTTGGTTTTGGTTCACTGTTTAACTCTATACTTGTGCTTATTTTCCTAACTTTGTATCTTTAATCACTTCTGTACAAACTCTTTTTGGGACCAGGAAGGGTCCAATTAACTGAAGCGAGTTTAAAATTAAATAATGAATATTTTTCTTTAAATAAGTAGGGCTCCCTTCATTGTTGTCCTGCATAAAATAACGCTGTAACCCGGCTATAATTTTTTTTTCTCCTGGTTACTTACAGGCACAGTTGGATATTAATCATCAACGTCTTCTTCATCTAATTTTTAATGTTTTGATTTAATGCTTCAACAATTCCATCCTCATTCTTTACGTCACGGCGTTTCTTCCGATGCAGTGACGTATAACCGTCTCCGAATTCAGTACAGCAACTCATACAGAATACTGTTTGGACTGGCGCGTTATTGCAGTGCATCTACAATGTTTACCGAAGGCCGTATACATGGATTCGTTCCGCTTCTGAGACATCAAGTTGCGGGCGTAAAGATGCGGCTGGAGCTCAGCACCAACTCTTTGGTGCAAGCGGCGCTCTCATGGAAAGCTGGTTCCCTGACCAGAGAATGGCAACGCTTACAGAATAGCTACATATACAACAATGGCCGTGACTAAAGTAGTTATATATGTAATATTTATATTTTGGGTATATATATGTGTGGACTTTTTTTATTTATTTATTAATATTTTAATTGGTTTTCTTTTTCTTTTTCATAGCATTATATTTATTTCATAACTTTAATGTATAACATAATATGTATTATCTCTATGATGAATCGGGTTAAAACAAAAAGACCTGATCACACTGGACACATTATTATTATTATTTATTTTTATCGTAACATGGTAAATTGTTATGCATTGTCGAAAACTCTTGATAATTAACAATATAACTGTTCTCATTTCCCTCATGCTAAAAATTTCAGAAATATCTAAAGGTAAGATTTTATATGGTGTTGGTTTTTATAGCTCGCCAACTGTCAGCGACAAACTGTATTGCTTGCAAAAGGGAAATTTTTGCACTAACTCTCTGGCTTTTATGGAACTTATTAATAAAATTTAAACTTATGTATTGTAATCTTAAATTTACTGTCCCAATTACGCGGAATGTCGTCCCAATTAAGCGATGTAAACTACTACTAGTTCCTTGGTTTGGTTTCCGTTCCTTAAAATAAAATAAAATAAGCGGAATCGACTGTATATACTCGTTGAAAAATTCTACATTTTAATAAAACCCACTTTTATGTAGTTATCCTTCAGAAATTTGTAAATGATTTGGTATGTTTCTGGTACATATAGCGTATCCCAGTGTCTGTGCTGCGATCCCAGTTGAAAATTTCAAATCTTCATAACACCGTCCAGTAGAAAAAGAAGCAAAAGAAGTAAGTAGAAGTAGAAAAAGAAAAAGAAGTGGCCCCTGTAACGGTTAAAACTCACTGACTGGCGCGCACACGTTGTCAAGACTGTCACATATGCATGACAGTCCTGAATTTATCTGTGGATCCAAGAAATCAGACAGCACGATCTGCCTGTTAGTGGGCAATAATAGGCCTCCGTCCGACAGGCCAGATCTGTCAAAAATATTTGCTTATCTGATTAGCAGATCTAGTCTGTCGAAAAATCCGCTTGTGTGTGGCTAGCTATTGATAGGATACTACATATATATATATATATTATTTTTTTAATATCTTATCTTTAGATATTACAGTTAAAATGTTTCAAGAATGTAGATTTATCAAAAATATTTACCTGGAATGGCATTTATTCCACAATCAATAACAACAGCCCCAGGTTTAATCCACGATGCTTTTACCATCTCTGCCCTGCCAATAGCAACCACAAGAATATCAGCTCTTCTTGCCTGATAAAACACAAGAAATATCCAGATAATTAAAAATTTTGTTACTAATTTGAAAAAGAAATTAAATGTGTAACTAATTCGAAGTAGAAATTAAATCATACAATATGTAAACAACATACAAAAAAATAAAAAACTGAAACTAATATCCTCCTAGGAGTTGGAGGAATTCATTCTTTAGAAATTAAATTATTTTGATAAATATATATATATTCATCATCTGGAATAGAAAATTTAGAACATACACAAAATTCGAAAAAATTAATCTTTTCGCATTTTTAGCGAAAATGTGGGCATTTAGTATTAATTTATATCAGAAATTATACACTAGATTAGGTTTAAAAAAAAATAATAACTCAAATAAAACTCATGTAATAATATGAAACTAATAAACTGAATATTATTTTTAATAATTAAGACAGTATAGGCATTAATTGAAAAACCGCGACGATTCAATTTGTTTTCAGTGTGCCAGAAAAACTTCTAAGTATGGAAAATTTGTACATATACAGAATATGTTTTTTTATGGGTCCAAAGCCAAGGTTTGATAAATTTGTATTTATGAAATTATTAAAATGATAAATATTATAGAGTTATAAATTTGATGACATTTTTTTTTGATGGTTTTAAAATGTTTCATATTTATAATACATAAAAAAAAAGATTTAAACAAATGTATTTACTTTGACACTTTAGAGCTTTAATTATTATTTAAAACCAAGTTTTGTATCAAAGATACAATAATTTCTTACTAAAATATATTTTTATCCGTCCTATTAATGTGTTTTTAACTGGGTTTTTTTTGCCGACTCGAGTTGGTAAAATGACAAAAAAAAAACAGTAAAAAATATAAAATACTAGGTCTATTAATAAAAAATAAATAAAATGTAGTAGTGTTGGCAAATACAAAAAATGTCAGAATAATCCAATGAATTAGCGATTCAGAAATACCAAAATATAGGATCTTCAACTCATAGGTTAGGTTACAGCTTTGCAATATTTATTGATACAAAAAGACTTTTCATTCATGAACAAAACTGAATAGAATAATTTTGTATCAATATTGGTGTTGAATTTCTTTGCAACTGCCACACATTGCATCATCAGTCAGCATAATACACGATGCATAAAATTACAGTGTGAAAAGAGGACTCATGATTTTAATCTGTTATCACAATTTTGAATTACTGAAGTTCTATTAAACATAAGTCTATTTTAATCAACATACTTGTTGTTCAAGATCTACAGTCTTGGAATGACAAATAGTAACTGTTGCGTGCTCCCATTTGAGTAGTTCAGCAACTGGCGTTCCAACTATTTTGCTGCGGCCAATAACAACAGCATTTGCTCCAGATATTGTTATGCCAGCTTTTTTAATGAGCTGAATGCAACCATTTGGAGTGCAGGGTATAAAACCTGTCATATTTCCAATTGCAACTTTTCCTTCGTTCACAACGTTCAATCTGTAATAGCAAATAAATGTGTAATATTGTATATTTATAATAAACTGATAAATCTCTTTGTAAATAAATCTTAAACACAAGAATATTATGTTTCAGGAGTGGATTGTTTTTTTGTTAAGATGTTTATAAATTAGCAGGTAACACAATAAGAAGTAAAAAAAAATAACAAAGAGAGATACCATTAATAAAACATTAGACAATCTGAATTTTAAAAGTTATCTCAATCAATGATTATGATTTTTTGTAAAATTATGTATGCAGGTCTAGCATATTTTGAAAATTCATGATTTTAATATTTAGTCCCCTATATAAAAAATGATCTTATTGTTGAGATTATAATTACAAAAAAAATTAAATAAATCCCTACCCATTGCACCACAAATGTTTTCAATAGCAAAAACTTTGTCATGTCTAAGTTGAAACTCATAAAATATAATATGGCATAACTGGGATTCTTTTAGTTTCTGTGCAATGTCAATTTAGGGTTGAAAATAAATCTTAAAAGCACTGCCGACATGACCACCAATGCAAAACACAGAAACAATAAAATATCTTTAGTTTTCAAAAAAGCAATGATTTAAGAGACAACCTGAATTATACTGTTATAATAATAAATAACAATAATCAAAGAAATTGTTAAAAATAAATATTCATCAATAATATGCTAATCTTTAATCATTTCAAATATGTGCATGAACAAAATTATCTGCCAATATTTTAGATCTGCATAGAGTGGTTCATGCAAAGCATCAAACTCTCCCATCTTAAATACTGATACTCAAGTATGCCAATGAAAATTTGAATGTAAATGGATTCCCAATGGAATGCAATCAATAAGAAAAATAAATACAATTAGGTTATTAATGATTTTTAATAGAAACAGAGTTTAATCAACAAAGTGTACAAATATTAACTGAAGATTCAACATACCCATCTACATCTTTATGAGAAGCAACTGTATCAGTGATCAATTGGGAGTTGATAGGGTTATCACTATCAAGCGGCATTTGGACTATTATTCCGTGAACATTTGGATCATTGTTCAAAGTATTCAGTTTTATAAGAAGCTACAACAAAAATACATACATAAAGAACGTAGTTAATTTTTTGAAACTTGAACACTAGCACCTGTTTCTAGATGTATGAAATATGTGGGATGAATAAATATTTTTTCTATTCGAGACCTCTTTGGATTATTGCTATTAAAGAAAAACAAATGTTGCACTGCTTTTCCACCACTGACATGGTTAAAATATTATTTTAATGTATTTCTGTTAATTTTAGATAAAAAATAGATAAATTTGTTTGTTGTCAAATATGTACTATTTATTTTTAATGAAACTTAACCATATTCAACAACACAATAGGCAGAATGTAACAAATTTTACATAAAGATTGAGTACCTGATTATCATTATATAAAAGAGTTTTTGTCATATTACATAATATAAAATATTATAAGTCTTATAGTAACAGAGTAACTAAACTAATGTAACCAATGGACAAAATTTGTGATATTAATATCTTATATGGCTGATATGGATTAATATTATTTTAAATGCACCATAGCAAGAAATGGAATTACAAAATTTTAAAAACAATTTCTCATGTATTTTCATAATGTGAAAACATTGTGAAATTGCTAAAAAGTGTATATGATATATGTATTCTTTATTAGTATTGAGTATTTGAGACATATATTTATTTGTGTATAAATATATTAATTATTGAACGAAAATAATGCACTGTGCCATACCGCCGAGCAGTCAATTGGCAACCTTGAACCAGTACGGTTACAACGTGTACGGAACAGTTAATACTGTTACACAATCTCGAGACTTATACGTCTATACTTTGTGGAAAATAGCGAGTGAGAAATATATAGTCCACATTTTGGAGGTGCCAGCAGAATCCGGACTGGCGGTGAGTGCCTATTCCTTCCTGTCCTGAGATACTTCCGACATCTATGCTTGTACGCAACACTAAGGAAGTTGAAAAAATTGATACTCAAAACTGACAGATGACTTTGTAAGTGCTAAAATGAGACCAAAAATGTGATAAATAAATTAGAAAAATTAAAATCCATAAAACTGGTTTTTATTTTCCACTGTAACTTTTTTGCAAAAGTGTGAAGATTATAGGAGACGAGGATAATTATGTTTTACTTTTTTCTAATTTAATGAATAAAACAACAAAGTGCAATACTTTTATTTCTTATATACATATTATTTAGTACATCCCCAATATATATGTATAGGAGGCCCTTTTTTCCATTCAGCATTGTGGCCCAGTTTTTTTTAGTTACGTCAGTCATACAGATTTTTAACACAAAAATTAATAAAAATACTTTACCTCCGCTTCGGTGACTGATTTAGGTAGTTTGACGAGTTGAGCCTTCATGCCGATTTCTTCAGCTGCTTTTAATTTCATCCTAATATAAACATTTGAATCTTCACGCCCTCCCACTTGAACAATTGCAAGTCCGGGTTGAAATCCAGGGAGATTTTTTTTAAGTGTAGACACTTCATTTTGAAGGGAAGCTTGAAATTGTCTTTTAAATAAAATACATATATATTAGTGTATCGCTTATAAATATATTGAAATGTGAAAAATGTTCTTGATAGCCAAAGCCCAAAGCTAATTGCTCAACTTTTATAAAATGTAGATAATCAAATGTATATATTTTCTAATGTTTTATGAATTGCCAACATCTACACACAATTAAAAGTTTCATTGAGGTTAAAATTTAACATACCAACATGAGATGTGTAAGTAAAATTTTTTAAATAAAATGTTTCCAGAAAGTTCTTTTGGATTTATTAATTATTAAGATTTTACTTACTTGGCTAATTCAGTTCCTGACAATATGTTGCCTCTGGTGGAGATATTCATTGTTTTTACTGTTTCTATTGTGTGAAGTAACAAAATAATTAACTTATCAATTTTACAAACAAACACTAGACAGCCGTCTACAACGGTTCTATAGCAAAGACTAAGAGTTTGGACACCAATGCAGAAAAATAAATGAGATAATTATAATCTTTGTTTATTGGGGGTCAACAAAAGGTTTCCAACACCAGTGTGTGTGTGATATGTCATTAATAATATTATGTACTATTATTGTAAATTATAATAGTATGTACTTAATATTGTGGAAAACAAATAATGATAAACTCCTTTACTTTTGTAATTGTGTATTGTTTTATATTATTTTCATTTAAATTTAAATTAGATTTAATTGCTATTTCAATTTAATTAATTTTTCGCGGTGAGAATAATCTATACATTCTTGTGATACACGTACATGGATGAGATGTATCTCGAAGGTTTTATAAAGAACATTCATTGTATTTTGAACGCAGAACAAAATGACCAACTGATGTACAGACCGTTACTGCTAAATCTCCGAGATGAGAGATCAAAATTTATAGATTTGTATATAAAGGTCAATATATGTCAGTTGCGTTATTTTACCCTACAAATATAACAGACAGTGAGTCATAACTTGCTCTGCACTCAACTCTGTACTGTTCAATAAGTGCATTCGAGACAAGTTTCGTCCGTGTATATGTGCCATTAGTTAGAATGTTCATTCTCTCAAGTACTTTAAGCACTGATTGCAAAAATTCTAGAAAACATTGAAAAAAACAGCATTTTACTCCGTATGTTATAAACTCTGTTACATATTCTACAATATATAGTGTATATAACTGCAGTAAAATTCGTCATTTCGAGCAACTTCGTAATATATGGAGAAAGAGAAAATATACTCAGTTTGTTTCAAGGATCTGGTCCCAGGTCTAAAATAATGCATAATGAATAAACAATGTTTGAAAGAATTTAATATTATGACTGAAGAGTAAACATCGTTAACATTATCACATACATAAAAACGAGATAAAAAAAAATGGGTGTTTTTTATTTATTTTTCTATAAATAAATGATAGCTAATGTACACAATGTATCACCTTATAATATGCTAAAAATTTACAAAAGATACATTTTACAATATTGTTAAAATTAATGCAGGTATATTGACTTATTCTAGTACATTGACTGGAAAAAATGCTACAATGAACATTGAGAGAAAGTAATTCCTTAAGATTCCAGAAATTATTGTAATATTTAATAAATGATTTTTGACACCAATATAAATTGCTCTATCAAAAATAATTAATTTTACTGCTGGTCACATTCTTTTGTATGACCACTGACTTTTGGCAAAAGGGTGTAAACCTCTTTTTCAAAATATTATAGAAGATAAAAAAATATTAACCAAATACCAAAATGCTTCCAAATAAGTTCCATCACAACAATTAATTATCTTAAGCTTAATAATTTTATAAAGATAAAAATAAAATAAAAACATCACCTTTAAAAATTGAATGAACCAAATATTTATGTAACGTGAAACATCGATAAAACATTTTTCCACATAATTTTTTCAACTAATTAGAAATGGTCAAGCTACTAAAAATAGAATAATAAATTATCAATAACCAGTGAATGATTAAATATATTTGGCACGATGGATGGCATGTTGTGCTGCCCTCTTATCAAGGGTTATGGGGTCGAATGCTGTTGATAGCTTAAGGGTATGCGCAAACACCATTATCTTTGAAAGTCTATATGAATAGTTTGATCTTTATTATCACCAATGTTCATTTATTAGAAAACAAATGGTACAAAATATTTTCTACTTACATATGAGTTATAAACGGATTATTGATATATAGACCAACATATACATTATTCCACAAGCATATTCAAAATAATATAACTTAATATGCATCAGTATTATAATACATACGTACTAACATGTCAACAACGCATGTAATAGAAATTGTGTTCTGGAGGGCAAACTTATTTGTTTGTTTGAAGGAAATCCCTAAGGGTCCTATCCAATCCCGGAATCGTTTTGAAAATTGTTTACTTTCACTTCGATTCCACTTGACAAAGCAACGCGTGCAATATTTTACAAAGTTTTTAAAGCTTTTTTGGAATATATTTCAAAGTTAGAACAGTTAGTTACTAAAACCTTGTGACTTTCCTTCATAGTTAACTTTTTTCAGTCATTAACTGATATAGGTTGGCTACAGTATCATCGTACCAAAGCCATATCTGTATAATTTGTATCAATTTGACACGAGACTCAAAAAGTTCGAGATTTCTTTAATTTCTTAATAGGTCATCGTTCTGGGGATTCAATGACCTATTCCTTCTAATTCCGCAATCACAATCTCACGTGCATCATTCATAATCACAGTCTCAGAGGATGTGCTCCGGCGTCTGCTTCACCCGAGCACAAACACACCACGGTTCATGGACAAGTTCCAAGTCGAAGAGTTTTCTCATGCCCATGCCCCGAGATCATCTGCATCTTGTAGTGATCCAGCGCCGATATTTGTTTGTTTCTGCATCAAAACACTATTAATCTATTACCTTGTCCTGATGAGATAAAATTATTGTCGAGAACTAAGTATTCAAATTAAGATGCTGCATGAAAATAAAATTAATGCAACTCTTTGAAGTCAATCCGCAATTTGACTGATGATTAGATCATAATATAAACTGAACATTTGGTAAATGAAGAATTTTAAAAAAATTATCTAAAATATTAAAAAAAAAACAAACTTATCAATGAAGACTTAATAAATCAATAACGCTGATTTACAACAATGCAATCTAAAATAAAGATATCAAATCATATATACAATGAATTGAACTTAACAATCATTACCATATAACAACGTACACTAGTTTATAATTCCGATATTCCTTCTGCATGCAATATCATATTAGTGCTTCATTTACTTTGCAACAATTTGCCAATTTGTTTGTTCAATTCACATAATAATCTTACTGAAGCTGTATTTTGTTACGTCTGTGCCTTTTGTGCAAAGCAATTTTTTCTTCCTGTGCTCTGTTTTATCAAAACGAATTATCTTAATAGAGTGCAACGCCTTTTACTAATTCTAACTAAAAGGTTTTTTCATGGTGTATTCCAACGTTATTTAGTCGTTTGTATAGTGACAACAAATAATCAACGCAACCTGTCAAGCGAGGGTTGAATATTATTTATATTGAATCTTTAGGTTGATTACAATAACCAACATATTGAAATATTAAAAGTTGAAATATATTTCTTTGTAAATATATAAGAGTTTGGAGTTAGGCGATTTGTAATGCTAGTTATTTAGATATCTATTTTCCAAAAGGGAAATTGTAGAATATTATTAGGTAAAGTGAAAAGAAATATTGTTTTTTTTGTATTGTTTTGAAGTCAGTTTGCATTTGACTGCAACCGAGTAAGTACATCGGCATTGTTATTATTTTGTAGCTATGTACATTCTCTTACTGTTTTCACCTCATTTTTTCATTTTCACCCATAGTAAAAATGTTGAGGCCGGAGTTGCAGTTGCGATGTATTTCGTTGTTTTTATTTAACAAGGGATTAAAACCCAAAGAATCTACTGAGAGCATTAGTGAAACTTACTGAGGTACTTTGAACATTCGATAATGCCAACATTGGTTTAAACAATTCAAAAACGGTGATAGGAATCTAAAAAATAAACCGAAATCACGAAAATTTAAAAAAATCGATGTCGACGTGTTAAACTCGGAATCAGATCTGCGCAAAACCATCAAGGAATTATCAGAAGAGATTGGCTGTCCTTGTTCAAGGGAAAAAAAATCATTTGAAAAAGCTTGGGTAAAATCATAGGCCAGGAGTTTGGGTTCCATAGTCTATCGTCGTCGGCCTTGGATCAACGTGTGACAATTTTTTCTTCACTGCAGGTATGAAGAAACTGATCCATTTCTGAGATGAATTATTACCGGTTTATTATTATTACCAAAACCTCGACCACCATTGACCTTAAAAAGGTTCTTTATATGTCTGGTGGGATATTTCAAGTGCTATTCATTATTAAAAGCCAGTCAGGCCATCACGGCTGAATTTTATTGTACTCAATTGGAGAGATTAAAGATGATAATATTAAAAAAACAATAGGTCTTAGTTAATAATCAACAGCGGAAAGGAACTGGATCTGGAACTTTTACCACAACCGCCTTATTCTTCTGACAGCACCGCCGAATTATCATTTATTCCGGTCTGTGGAACATTCGCTTTGAAAAGAAAATTTCAATTCAATAGATGATGTGAAAAACATCTAGATTCCTTTTTTGAATCAAAACTGCAAGAATTTTACAAAAGAGGCATTGAATAATTACGCAAATTGTGACAAAATATAAATAATAATGGAATTTTTTCTTACTACAATAAAAAACATTTATTTTCGCTTTACCTAATATTTTAATCAGAATTGAAAGCAGAGAACATTAATGAATTCACAATCATTTTCTAAATGTTAAATAGATGGAACTATTCTCAAAATTAGAATAATTTTTCTCACTTTTTTTTTATAGTATACCTACTTTTATAGTGCTAATTCTGTTATTATATTGAATTGGAGATAATTTAATATACACTACCGACCATAAGTATTTACCCACTTAGATAAAACCTTTTAAATTTAACAAAACCAAACTGAAATACATTATAACCGTCAGTTAAAGATAAACTTTTAACTGTGATAGGTGGTGGACCAAGGCTGGTTTCGAGGTCACGATTGAAGAAAGTGCATCAAAATTTTCCAAAAATTGCATTTTGAGACCCGCAATATTTCTGTTTAAAATAATTTCATAGTAAAATGGCAAATGGTTTACTTACTCATCCAATCTGAATTGTTCAATAAGTTGTTGAAAAAGAGAGGCCAGTCGGGGGCCCGATCTCGTACCACTTTAAGCACTGATAATGATTTATTTTATTTACTTTTAATTATTAATTTTGGGTACTACAAAACAAAGGGTAAAAGAAATAATAAAACAGCTGTTATTATAATAATTAAATGCCACATTTTTATTCACTTACTATTAAAAGAAAACATATTTTAATGTTACAAAATCAACATTTAACTTTTGGTTATATCTTACCACAAATATCACAAAATTGAATAACACATCAAATTCTTAAAAATATAATATGATCTCCATAGACCAATCTTACTCCATAGACCAATCTTATTCCATAGACCAATCTTACTTCATCACAGTCAAGAAACAAGTGTGTACTAAACGCACAATACACATCAATATCAAAATTGATTCAACACAATTTTGTCAAAACAGTAAAACATCAATTTTGTTACTATTATCAACATCATGTGTGCAAAACCTTTTACATGCATACACCTGAAAAGGTATGGTAAGATGGCAACACCAATTTGAAAAATAAGAAAGATTGCATCATTTCGTGTCACAAAGTCGCATGGTAATTGTAGAATGTTGCTGCTGGTGCCGCTAAATGGATGCAATTGTCGGTTATGACACAATTATAGATTACATAAGCGGATGTCAGGTTGTAATGTAAGTAAAAATAATTAATAGGTAACACACCCGTCCACTAGCATCCAATCATTGAAATCATAGTTAAGTCTACTTTACCACATTACAAAATATTTAATTTTGAAATTCTTTTATCACTCTTTCACTACATACATCAGTTTCAAAATAACATTTGCCCTAAAATATTAAGAAATTTACATTACAATGTAAATACGGAACGATAATTCAATTTACGATATTAAATATATAATTAATATAATTATATCGTAATATAATTATATTAATTAATTCCATAAGATTAAAAAATTTCAACATACATTGTGTGAATAAAAATAGTAGAATACAAATATTTTGTTACACTGAAAATAATGTCTAAGGATTATTTTAAACAATAAAGTGTGTGATTACTCATCACTGACAACCGGCAAGTCTCTCTCTCTCTCCTTGTGTAGTCTGGAGTTAAGGTGAAGGCGCATACTGGCCAGCGGGAGTGAGTCGGTTTGACAAAGGGCACACTCAACCTTCTGATTGCTCGGACCGCAATAACGCACCCTAGAAAACCACAGTGGAACATGAGACACTTTAGCAACAATTTAATTCCCGGAATGGCAAACAGTCGCCCGTGACATAATTGTTTGAACTAATACAAGTATACATTTCAAGCTTCTTAGCTGGAGCCAGTTGTTAGTTAGCTATTGGGAAGGTCGCTCACTGTGAGAAACTTTCTGACATAAGGTGATTACCTAAATAGATCATCCCACCTGTTGGCACCCTTCATGATGAACATAATAAAGTCATAAAGTATCTTAAATTTTAGACATAGTAATACATAAAACAAAACTTGTTTTACCTCTTGCACATGGCTTGGATCTTCTGGTTGGCGATAGCCATTTTTCTCAGCTCCTCTGGCTCCAGTTTGCGCAGTATGAGTCCATTATGAGGGGGGAAAATGGCGCGGTCTCCGTGGTAGTTGGGGGCTTCGGCTTCTATATTAGGATAATGCATGCCCCACTGCCAGGCACGAGACACGGAGCCTGACTCGCGGTAACGCCGTGGACGAGATATCAAACTGAAAATGTTTACAATATTATAGAGCTGATAATTATGCATTATTATAAATTGTATTATTTCATAAGATATCCAATATCAACAATAAAATAATTTTCTCCGTTTATATGTCGGTCACATATAAACTTATAATGATATAATATATTGAAAAATATTGCTTTCTGGACTATCCATTTTTTAAATGAATCAACTGGGCTTTGCGGGTCCAACCTATGTAGGTACCTACTTCCCATATGTTCCATAACAGTTTAATCTGACAGTAAAAGCTTATATGTTCATTAGGCTACAAACTACAGTAAAACCTCATTAAAACGAACCCCGCTATTTCAAAAATGTGATGTATGATTTTTTTTCAAAATTAATTAATTTTTTTATACACATAATATCCTCCTTTGTTTGCAGAATGCCTTATTATATTATATTCCATATTAAACTGACAATGGGTCTTGTTTGCGAAACTTACAAATATTTTTAAAACCGCACTACTTTTTTTTGCTACGGCGCAAAATATATACAGTAAAATCCCGTTTATTCGAAGTTGAGGGGACCGAAAATCAAGAAAAAAGTTTGAATAACGAATTAGGATAATGAATATAATAATTTCAAAAATTCGATTCTTTTTTACATACTAACTTTTTTCATAGCAACTCGAAGTAACTATATACACCTATATCCACGCATTTTTAATTTTTTTATTTTTACTAATATTAAAAATATAATACAATTTCAATAATCAGTGGATATATATATATATATATATATATTTTAACATTTGTTTCTTCTCTATGAGAGTAAGACTCGTGTATAGAGAAGGAGTATATTCGAATTAATTTGTTTCAGTTAGTCTGTGTACATATTTTTTTAACTTCAGTTACAAATTTATGATAGTCCGTAATTTTTCTAATTATGATGGGAAGATTGTTAAAAAAATTGATACCTTGATAAATTAAAATTAAAATTTAAAATTAACAAACAAGTTGTCAAAATACAGTGTAATCAAATCACAATATTATTTAAAAAAAAACACTATTATAATGTACTATCTTTTCGCGCCTTTTTAATAACGACATAATAGTCGAACTTGTCAACCTGCCATTTCTTTGCGGAAGTTAGCGACAAAAGTTTCCAGCGCTTCAAAAAAATTTGTTTTGTGGTGGTAGCGGCAGCATTTGGCACTCGCCTTTCAACGTTAAGGTTCTTTCTGTCATCATGTTTAATATTGTCACGTATTTTTCTGTTAATTTTGTTTTGGATAATATTTTTTGTCAATCTCTTGTATTAATTTGATTTTTAGCAACTGTCGGCGTTTTGTACGAGTTTCGCTTTAATGCTACTATCGAGAGTATAAAATTATCAGTCAAAATTATAAAAATGTTTTAATATAAATTTAATGAAATACGGAAAAGTCGAAGGAACCCAAACCACACATTTGCGAATTTCAAAATGTCTAACACGTAAATATTAGAGAAAAACAAATAATGTTCTTTACATATAAAACAATAGCAATAAAATAATTAACAAGATGCGAGAAAATCTGAGAAACGCTAACTACACATTCTTTAAAATGCTTTTGACACTAAACTTAAATAGAAAGAGAAATGTCTGTATTAAAATTAATACAAATTAAATCATTTATAAAATACGGAAAAGTCTGAGGAACTCAACCGCGTACTAACGTTTGTAAAACAAAATATACAAACGTTACGTAAACAAAAATAATGATGGTAATAATACGGAACAGAAGATTGGCAAGCACTGACATTCGCAGCTATCAGGTGGGAGAACTAGAGAACTGCGTTACCTATAAGGGCGTAAAGATAATATTTGCTATCTTTTTCTAATGTAAAGAAAACAAGCGAGAAAAAAGCATGCGACCTTAAGTTAAAGCGTTGCGGTAAAAAATAAAGATTTTAAATCAAGGATGCACAAGATATATTTGTCATCTTTTAGTATATTGAGAGTGAGTGAGAAAACAAACAATGAAAATTAACTTTATGCATCGTGAATCGATATAGGGGCGGAACTACCCATTTTGATGGTCTTGGACTTTGGACAGGCACATCGCGTAGCGCATGCGTATTTTCCAGATTGCTGACATCTGACAAAAAAACATCGAATTAGGCGAAAAATAGATCGACAAATTCATCTGATAAGGTCCAAAAATAGCTTTGAATGACGATATTTGATTTATAAGTACAATTTAATATGAAAACTTTGCAGAGGGACCACATTCTGCTCTAAAACTTTGACCTGCGGTGAATTTCGAATAAACATTCTTCGAATAAACGAGGTTTTACTGTATTAGAATATAATAAAATAAAAATATTTCGCTATATGTGGAAATTTGTTATTTCGAATTTAAATTGTTTGGTCCCTTAGATTTCGCAATAACTGTATTCTGTATAAATTTGATATTATTGATAGGATTGACTGCTGATCACGCCCACGGGGATTATTACATTCGCATTTCCCATTTCCATACTGTTCCATTATTCGCTTCAGTATGTCGCTAGCATCCCCCGTGACCTTGGTTTTGTGACAGATGTGTGCTTGAGCAATAATATATAGTCAGCATTTGTTATCATTTCAAAAAAGAGGCAGCAGTTAAAGGGTTAACCAACTTATTATATAATATAGTGCTAGCTAGAATTACATGTTATAGAATACTAAGAGCCAAAATACTAACGTTTGTACAATTTTTTTGATATGTCTCGTGGTACTGTGTTTGGTTTCATCGCTGTTCATAGGTGATTCTTGTCCGTCTTGAGTTAGTAAGATTAGATCCATGTAATATCTCAATTTATTAATCTTGAACAAAAACATTATCTTGGGTCAATAAGTTTATTCTATCTACGGTTATGTAAACTTAGATAATTCTTTCCCATAAATTAATGTGACAATATACTCCAAATTAAAACCTGTCAATATTATAAAATTATGTATTCGATACAATACAAAATCACTTATGACATAGAACTCATTAATTTAAGATTAATTTTAATTATATAATACTTTTTAAAACAGTTTTCGTCATGCACAAAGTGAAAAACTTTGCTAAAATTAGTTTTACAAAAAAAGATGTAGCTTAAATTAAATTAAAATTTTTTTCACTTAAAATAAGAAAATATATAAATATAATATTTTTTCCATTTATGTTGAAAGTTTAATTGATAGTGCGAAGCATTTTACTCACATTTTGCAGGTCCTCGTTAGTGAAATCTACATCGATGGGTACCAGCATGTCATGTTCAGGAAACAGAGGACTGCCCTCACAATGGCCGAGCCCGCACAGAGCGGCAGCGTAGTGGCGGAGTGTCATGTCAGGACGCAGCTCCGCAGTTGGACAGAAGGTGAGTGCCACCAGTGCGGGTAGGCCGGGAATATTGGGCATCAAGGTGGTGTGGCGCAAAGTCAGGTGGTCTCCAGAGGTGGATTGGTCGACACACGCGGACACGAGGAGTCTGGAGAGATTAAAAACAAGTTTTAAAAGTCAGCAATAATTTGAAAAAGTGAGAAAACAGTAACTAAACCAATATATTATACAATCATCCATATGCCACACTCGCTATTTTGAAATGACTATTACCTAAGTAGTAATTAAAAAAACACAAAGTTAATTTAAAATTTGGTGAAATTCAACATTTTACAAACATTTCTCCAAATTGTCAATTTCCTTGGTATTTCATAATTCAAAATGATTTTCAGACTCTCGCACCATAAAGCAATACATTTTAAAATCATATAATTTGAAAATTTAAATTACAAAAAATAAACAATGTGCGCAGTTTTTTCATAATTATGCATTTTTAAGATGTTATCAGTTATCACAGAATATGCGAAAGTATGCACATATATTTTTTCACAAAACTAGCATCTTTTATCGCAAGTTTTGCAAATTACTATGAATTTCAAGATTTTGCATAGCTTTAAGTTCAAACTATCGGAGTTTCACTTAACCCGTTGTATGGTATACATATGTATAAGTTTTGATTTGTACAAAATGGAACTTCTAAAATTCCTCACATACCTTTCATTGCGATCCTGAGGATCTGTATTGAGCAAAACGGAGTTCACGGAATTCCAATCAACGGTGGTTGTTTTGTTTCGTCCGACATACATCAAATTTAGTAGTTTTGTTTCCAGAGGACTAAAAAGTACAAAATATGAAAAAATTGTTTAGATATTCGTGATGACAATATATATACTCAAAAACTCAATTGTTCGTGCTCCAACACCATCCCACGCTGCAAGTTTTTAATTTTATTTGTTTGAGGAGCCCCTTCTGGATTTTTAATGACAATAACAAATAACAACAGTATAGGTGTTTTCATGATGCAATAATCACTTGCGATTTGTGAAAGTGAAAAAAAATGTGTTGTACCCGTTTATCAATAAAATACAGTATGACTTAATTTATACTTTCATTTTTCCAGTTTGATATGCGAGAAATTCTACGCGAATTACACACTCCTTCAAGATGAGGCTAATAGTTAAATTCTTATTTAAGGACGTTATTTGTTAGGTAAATCTTGCTAGACAGGAAAGCTACGAGAGAAAGAGATGATAATAACATTGTTGATTTTCTCGCATTCGAGACAAGTATCAAAAATAACTTGTGTCTAGTCTTATCTAAGTTTTTTCATATTAATATTATGGAATGAAATAAAATGTGTGTTGTCATTTATTAATCCATAGAAAATTAAATAATTTATTGAAGTATGTAATTGATTTACATAAAATTAGTTAAAAGTACCCATACATATTACATTTAGATTGACACATAAATCAATGTTCTAAATTTAAAATTATTATGTTAGATGCATTTTGTGGTTTTGTTTGATATTATTGATTTAAAACACTACATTGCTGTGAGCTGTTTGTTTTATAATTACGTAGTATTTATGAAACAAACAGGTAGTGATTAAAGGACAACGGTGTTATATATAAACAAAATAAACAATTGTGACTTACATAAAATGTTTTCTTTGTAATAATAGTAATAATCTAATAGTTTTAAAAAAAGTCTAATCTAGAGTAACTTCTGATATAAATGAATAATAAAAATTTTCATAAAAAAATAATATTAATTATTATTGAAAGGAAAGCCTTAAATGTGTTTTAATTCTTAAGCTCAAACTGTAGTGGCTTTCATCACTTCCATAAATAGAACTCAACTTCTGGGCATCACCCGCAAAGATAACACAGCACAGGTCCAACAATAGGAAAATAAACCAAATGCGGTAAGATTTTTAAGTACGGAAAGGAAATTTATATAAAATAGAGTTTAAAATAAATTTTGTTTTTTCATTATAAATGCAAACCTGTAAGGTCCTTTTAACATAATTAGTTTATTGCATTCTTCGTCCCGGGGTGGTTCAATAAAAATTGACAGAATAGAATCCAATTCTTTTTTCTGCTGCATGTTCAGCGCATTCTTTTGAATGGGTTGAAAATTGACCGCTGTTTCTCGCAAGTCCCTGTTTAGCTAAAATATTCAAAGAAAACTTTACACGTATGTACGAGGTCGGAGCGAAGAGTGTGTGTATTCATATATAAAGATTGATCAAAATAAAAACAAATAGATAAGGGAGCAGGGTTTTCTTAAACAAAAAATTGACAACCACAAATTTCATTAATTATTCTTAATATTATATATTATTGTATATTATCTTACTTTAGTAAATATCAAGTTGAATAACAATTTCAACACTTATCTTACGTATGTCTTTTCCCTTATCAAAATAATTGAAAATTTGTAGTAGGGACAATATACAATTTCTAATAATGCTGTTCTGTCTACACAAGGATCTCGATTTGCGTCGAGTTGTCATCGAAAACACAAGACTGAAAATTTGGTCCTTATAGATTAAATAAATCGTGATTTGGGAATCAGCAGATATCGATGACACCCAAAGGATCGCTTATGATTTGGCAAACAATGTACAAGACATACATTTTTAAAAAATGGACGTAAACGACACAGGCAAAATTTCAAATCAAGATGAAGAGATAACAAACGACGACCTGCTAATAAATTTCACAGCTATAAATGAAGATGTTATGGAGCATATAAAATAAATGAAAGAATAAATAACTAATCAAAAATTAGTAGAAGTCGTTTTTGTTGATAAGTAAAGTTATGGAGATTTTTACTGACTATGATGAATGTTGAAGCTGAAGTATTGTGAATGCTGTTGCTAAATTTGTCCAGTGTCATAAAGATATTTACACAATGCGAAAACTGAATGCAAGACAGCAAACTTTAGACAATTTTTAAAAACTAAAGAATAAAATGCGGATGATAATTTTATATTATCACACTTTATAATTTTATCGTTTTATTAATATTTGATGAGCGTTCACGACGATTGCGAAGCGCATCTTTTAAAAAAATGTTTTTTAAGTAAGTATAAAATCTTATGGGAAAATATGATTCGATTCAAAGCAAATCGAGACCCAGGTATATTGAATTTTGTATTAATTAACTCGGAGCTGAAAGCTTATTATGGGCAATAACGGGTTTATCGTAGGTCAATAGGAAATAATTATTCCAGATAAATATAATAGATTAAGATTACTTTTGAAATGTAGCTCTCGTCTGCCACTTGAGCGTAGCCTTCATTCACCAGTGCTTGATTGATGTTCAGTTCTTTGAGAAATAGCTCAAGAGACACAATACCCAAAGCCACAGAGAACACCTGAAAATATATACATTTAAAAAATATATCAAAACTCTTAAAAAAAAAAGAATACATAATTAAGAATATTTATAAATCATCTCTAATAAATTATCAATGTTTTTCTTCTACAAAAGTATTCTTTCTAGTGTGTCATTAATTGCAGACTGATCTTTCAATGACCATGGTGAGCGAGCTTTTAATGACTTTGGCGAGCAATCGTATTGCTTTTATGCTTTATAAGGGCCAATTATGATCCCAAGGAGAAGATTTACAAAGGCCGCCCGCGTCGTTAAGGCAGTAAAATATTAACAAACATGGCCGCGAACAGCCGACGGTACCGCTTTTGTAATATTTTCATTACAAAAAAAAAATTTGTTATATATTTACGTAAATGTAATGGTATTTTTTCATGTACGACAAAAATAATTTCATTATACATATTAACGAAACTTCATTAAAACAAGGTTTTACTGTATTTATTCAAAGCACCGTTCACTTTGTTCCCTGCAGTCACCCTCTTTTCAATATCTTTTCATTTTTATCAAATACACAAACTAAAAAAAAAATAGTCAAATCTCCAAAAAAAATCTCATCCCTGCACACGGGCCATTAGAAGAAAATACTTGTTGAAAGAATCAAATGAATTATTAAAAAATAAAAAATATTATACATATTGCAACTTACCTTTCCATATAGCTTTTGACCTTTTGTCAATACACTAAATCTTTGAATGGCCGGCTTTGTCCACAGGGCCCTTTCATCCTTCACCAAGGACGGGGCAACCTCACTCAATACGCACTCAAAGGCCAAAGCATTTACTTTATTTATAACTTCAGAATTATTTCCAAAACTTCTTAATGAATTCAGCGGTACAACAGCATTGTTCCCATAGTCAATATAAAATACCTGAAATTGGAGATGTGTAAATTTATATAAAATAAATTGGAGAAAGAAATATTAACATTTTATAATTTGCTTTCGCTCAACAAACATAATTAGTCTCGCCAAATAATGCCAGATCTCTATATTGAAGCCAACAAAGAGAAAGTATCACTTGGTAGCCATAGCGCAGGTTGTGATGATGTACATAGGTATGTTTCACAGTAGCATAGTGAAAAAGTAGAAAAAATTAAAATGTTGGGCAATGTTAAAATAATATAGACATATTTATATTTTAAAAACTATTTACATGTACTATGTTCTTGTTTCTGACTTATTTTCAAATATTTATAAGGCAGATCATTGCGACAACACCCCATGTCAGTCTGGCATTTGTTGCGACTTCACCCTTTTGTTACGGGATATCATGGGTTGCGGTACCAAATACCGATTCCCCTACTTGTGATATTCCGCTTGTTTAAATTGTATTTATAAGAATTAAAATTATTTCGAAAGTGTTTCTGCCGCCTGCAAGCTCGCGACCGAAAAATGAGACAAAGTTGTAAGGTTCGGCCGGTAGGGGGCGACGGTCACCGCGTCGCTCAGGGCGCGACTAGGACTGTAAGTGCGCTCTGATTGGCTCAGCGGCAGAATTGGGGGTGGCGGGCACTGCGAGAGACAGCGCGCCCACCGTATAGAATAAATACTGGGTCGCTGCAGTTCGGGGCTGACTCGTCTCGTCTGCAGCGCGCCTATAGCATCATCTTTAGCAAGTGTTTGTTATTTCCGCATCTCTTCCTTCGGAGCCTCGCCGGCCTGCTCTCTCGGCCCAGTGGAGACTTTTCGAATCTGCGACCACCGGCGATTTGGAGTGAGTGTGACGAGCTTGACTTTGGTTGAGTAAATCCGCTCGCACCCTAGCGGGAGCAATTTGAGGCGACCACTTTTGTTTGGTTGGCAACATTATTTTTACATATACAATAAGTCCTCTCCACATGCACATTTTCAAAGATACGAATATCCGCATCAAATTATTGAAATATGTTCAAAATTTACTTGGCAGCGTTCAAATGGACATTTTCAGTAATGTTTACAGTATATATGGTCTCCAGTGCAGTGTGTGTTCTTTAGTGTAGCCGTGCAATTAATTTGAACCCCAGCACTGCGTTGAATACTAAGTGCAAGAACAATAGTGATGGAGCTGGTAATAATGCTAAGCCATCACAATGGAAACTAAGATGAAAATAATGAGAGTGGAACGAGATTACCAGTTCATACAACATGAACCATTCCACCATTAACATGATTCTCAAGAACGAAGATCAGATAACGGAATATAAGAAAAAAACTCATCTGGATGCCAAGGTTAACTTTCCAACACTTAACAAGTAACAAGTAAATTCCGGTTGCGAATGAGCTCTCAGATGGGAACTTATTTATACGAGGAGAAATCACTGTAATGTACAAACATCCAAGTAATAATAAATAGCGATGGGTCCACACTGTACGAAAAACTTCAATAGACTAGCTCATTATACACACGCTTCGCAGTTCGCACATTTTAAATCGTGTTGACGCTTCAATAGTTCAATACTTCACACCATATTCACACACACACTAGCAAATAACTTAGTTGCCTGCAAAGAAGCTCTCATTCGGCAATGCACACAATTAACTATGAACTGTGTACATATAGAGAACGAAAGTGTTTGCCGCTCACTTCGTGTACTTCACCAAAGTATCACACTACACACTTCGCATCGCATTTTAGACACTTTATTGAAGTATAGTTCAATAACAGTTTAAATAATGACTTAACCACACTTCATTGACTATATGAAGTGCAAAGCGATTTTGACCTACATCGGGAGTGAGCTAACCAGTGATACCAACATACTTCGAATGAAGTGTTTATTTTGAACGCTTCAAGTTGGTGAACGTGCATTTCGTGAAGCGTTCATTACGAAATGGAGTTTTGTCCTTCGCTAGTAATGATGCTGTGTAGTTGTCATGAGTGACACTCGTATAACAAATACCAAAATATTTTATTTCATAAATAAATATAAATCATGTAGAATACCCATATCATATTGTTTGGTAGAATTTTTTCTATTTTGGCTCTGAAGTAAGCCATCGGCTGCCTCTCGTCTTCGTGGAAAGGGGCGGCGTAGAGTTCGCCCAACTTTGGGGCGGAATTCAAGGGAATAATAGTTCTTGGACCGTTCAAGAAGTTGTGGAGCCATCGCATTTGGTGTTGGGTTGTTTGGTCTGCATACTGACACCAAAAGTGTCCACAGTCAATCATCTGGAAACAAAAATATGAACTATTTGAATACGCACATCACAAATATCACTATCATAAATCATTATCATGGCACAAGAGACAACATGCTGCGATGAAAACTAAATTTGGTCAACGACATGCCGGCTTTCTCACACCTTTTTGGTGAAATTAATAAATCCATAACAATATTTAATCTTGGCACTAAGGATTCTGAACTATTCAAATCTAATTACAAATCTTGACAACACGAGGGGTGTATGATAAGTACCCGTGTTAGAGAAGGAAAAGCATTTTATTTTTTATTTTATTTACTTCTTAACATAGTCTCTTTTCAGCTTGATACACTTAGTTCAGCGATATTTCAATATTTTTAAACTATTCGAAAAATATGGTTCCTCGAACTTGATGACTTCCTCATTTGATGTGAACCGCTTTCCGCCAAGCCATTTTTTTATATTTAGAAACAAAAAGAAATCGCATGGATCCAAATCTGCAGAATATGGTGGGTGGGGCAGCAATTCGTAGAGTAATTCAACCAGTTTTGCTGTGGCGATTGCAGACGAGTGAGTTGGTTCGTAGCACCTTTTTCTTCGTACAATTCAGCGTCAGTAGGGCAAACACGATAATTTAAAAAAAAACGTATATAATTGTATCTGTAATTATTAATCATGATTGTAAAATATTGTAATTAATTTTAAATGTAAGGAAATAAATAAAATAAGAACCATGTTTGTGCCTACCTAGTTATAAATTTTTAAAAATATATTTATATAAAATATGTTTTTTATAAGTTTACACAGCCAAGATTACAAATATTAATCTGTACTAGAGAAATGAACAAAATATTAAAAATTAATAGTTTTGTATTGTATACGATAAGCTATTGATAAGCTAATTTTGACAAAAAAGTTGGCAACTTGATTTTTTATTCTACACTCAAAATATGCACAAATTTACTTACAAAAAAGTTAATTTTGCTATGTAAAAATACTGAACTAAAGAAAGAAACCGAACGTAGTTTGATTGTAAAAAAAAATATGTAAGGAATAATAGCACTCACATGTGATATTACAATTTCGATGTAATTCTCATCAATATCTGGTAAGCGAGGCTGTAACACGCTTCGGAAAGGATTTTCCATAGCGACATTAAAATCCCATTCGTTGTCCTCATTATATTTGCACAAGCCGATAGAAAGGGCGCGCTGCATGGACTTCTCAACACTGCAAAAGACAAAATTTTAACTCTAGAAAAAATAACACGCAAGGGTAATTTTGATCTTTGTTCCTTCAATTCATTTAAATTGTTTTATTGTTTGCAACTTCACAATAGAAATGTGTTATATTTTCGTAAAAAGCAATCACTTTGTATGAAACCACGAATTTTATTATACGCCTACCGGTTTCGCTTAGCTCAAGCTTCGTCAGGACATATTTAAAACTAACAATAAATACAAAAAGAGTGCACCTTTATATATATAAAGAGGGAAATATAATATAAAATTACATGTGAAAGAGAGAGACAGAATACATACACAGTTAGATAGAACATCAAGGGAGACAGAATATAAAATTATATGCGAAAGAGAGAGACAGAAGACATATACAGTTAGACGGAAGATTAAGGGAGGGGAAAATACAGTGTTGATGGATATTAAATTGACTTTAAACATACCGAATATGGGGATAAATTAAAATGATTATTAAGAATTGCCGTACCGCTGTTTACTGCCTTTTTTATTTCGAGGGCTTCTAAATTGTCCATTGTACATGGGAATGAATATCAAATTTTCAACCATAGATGGCGACAGCGTAGTTTGTTAAGTGAAAGGTTTCTACATGATAACGTATATACAACTTCCAAAAATTTGATAGGTGTGGTAGTCAGGTAAATTGGTGAACGTTACATTATATAAAGTGATTACTTAAGCCAGCTGGTGACAGGTCGTAACCCCAGTAATGCCCAAGACTTCTGTACTTACCTTCCCATGTAAATAAATATTAGCTTCGTCTCTGTGACACATCTATAATATACATCTTAATAAACTGTATATTATCTGCCATAATTAAAACAATACAGGTATTAGAAGACCGCGACCATTACATTCATTTTCAGTGTGCTACAAAATTGCCTTAATATGGAAAATTCTTGCATATACGAAATATATTTTCTTATAATTTTGAAGCCAAGATTACGGAGACAAATCTGTATGTACTAATTAACGAAATGTTAAGACATTTTAACTTACGACATGACTTTAATAACCATCGGATACTTAAGCTGCCTCAATTTTACAGCTCTGTATACAGATAGGGCCACTTTGCCGGGTATTACAGCATTCTGAAAATGAAAAGGCATATCATAATATAATACGACCGCCGAATTTGTGTGTAAGAATGCTGATGGAGAATTCTCACACATAATTTATTATATTTTGTTACAGTTATAAAAAACATGATTTCTTTATTTGAAATTTACGAAATTTAGTTGAATTTGTTTTATTGACAACTGTTATGGCACGTATATATGGACGAGACTTTGATATTTAGCCTCGGAGATTTGACAGTTATGATTGGTTCATCATTCTACTTTGCGTACAGTGGAAAATACGACTTTGAAGCTGTTATTCGGTGTCTATTTTGTATACAGAGTAGACGTTTATGGGACCAAAAAAATGAATTTATTATTTAGAAAAACATTTCAAGCTAGTTCCAATGTACCAATCTTAAAAACAAAAATATAAATACCCTGTCCATTGTTTGGCTGGCGTACGCTTCCCTGTTACGGAATGTTATATACACTTTGCTGAAACAAAATAAAAACATATTTTAATCCTAATACAATTAATTCAATGTAGCCTACAATCGTGTACAAGAAATGTAACTGATTTCATTAAAAAAACCAATATAGGTGAACAATCTGAAATATCCTCAGTTAATTCGGATTAGAGAGGCTTCACCATAATAAATTGTTGAATTATGTAAAAATTAATAAAAATGACTCTTAACAATGAAAGATGAAGCAACTATGATTCTTAGAATTTTTAGAACTCAAAGAAAATGGAGTGCGACGTAGGCTTTATAAACAAGAACTTTACAATCTTTACGATGAGCTGTCATAAAATTAGGAAGGCTAGTCCTAGATCTGCAACCCCCAAAATGGCTGCTCAATAATAAACCTGAAGAATATGTAGACCAATATGGGGTGGAAAGACAATATAGATAAAAACCTATCCATTCTTGGTAGGAAGCAGCCCATGCAAAGACCAGTGGAGGTGTACTCTTGAAGTGCCAGGACCAATACTGGGTTGTAGAGCCAGGGATGATGATAAATAAAAATCTTATATCTTTACAGTAGTTGAGATTTTGCACATACTGCAATCTAAATTTTAAAAAGATATCATCCACCCCTAAAAAATTGTGGACTGTATCTGTAATACTATTTTTCAAGATAGCAAGATAACATGTAATGGAAATAAATGATCAGGATCTTTGTGGAAAACAAATAAGTGAACCAACCTGGCAGTTTTATCAAATGATACAAATATCTCCTCACCGGAGCATGCCTGCACCAGTTGTTTAACCTTCTCAGAATACAGTATTCCCGGCTGGTTGGGATCCATGTTACTCAGGTAGACAGTGTTACAAGGGTCTCTCCCGCCGAGTAACTTGGTGGCCTCGCGCTCCTCCATCTCACCTCCGCGGGAGAATGTAAAGTAATATGGGTAAAATGCACCTGCTAAGAGGAGCTGTAAAAGAAAAATATTATAAAACAAAATTTGTTTGAACTTTATGACAAGATTCATGGATCACAGGTCGCGTGCGCGCGCGTGTGAATGCGACCAATGTAGATAATACCCTACCTGTTTCCCCCTCCCTATACCCAGAACATAACTTTTTTCTATGTGTTGTTTATGGTTTTGGACTAGTTAACGTTTGCTATTGGAGTGCATTACACTGTTAAGTTGACAAGTTATCTTCCTGCCATGTGGGAATGATAAGTTGAACTGTGAAGTTAATGTTCTACTATTAAACTCATCAGATTTTGTGAATTATCATCCTGCTGTGTAGGATTAATAATTATATTGTGAATCTTGCTATTGCGTATCATCCCCACTTCATGCTATCAATGAAGTGTGCGTTCGAGTGTTTCGTGCAAATCAATGAAGTACGTGTTTCTGAAGCTAGAAAACCTATAGCCACAGTGAAATAAAATCCAGACAAAGGAGCATCTTAAGTGGGCCGTGTTCTTCCTGGTGTCTGGTTCTTGAGCCCCCTGTTCCTGTCCCTAATACCTTTCACCCTGTTAGAATGCGAAATTACCCAAAATAATATTTTGTTCAAGGATACATAAACACTTAGTCGAAGTAAGGGACGGAGGGTAATAAAACTCGGTATTGTTACATGCAGGTGCACCAACACAGCGTGGGTACAGCAATAAGGAAGGAAGACTGACGTACGTGACCAAAGTCAGGTCGGCAAATGCACTAAGGGATCCATCTCTTTATGCGGGCAGTCTTCACAAAATCTCGGCCGGGAGAACTCTCTCCACAAAGACGGGATCTAATTTTCAATTAGAAAATAAAATCAATATCGTCTCTGAAATATTAAGCAAGCGCTTTATAAATTGTGATTCCGGGGAAAATTTAAACCGTACACCTCGAGTTAAGCTTAGACTGTGATGTTCTCTGCATTTAATCGTTAATGTATCAAAAGGGTCCCGGTGGATCTATAAAAAAGTTGATCAACATAATTTGGTGTAGCGAGAACAAACTGTCACTATCAGGGCAGACGGTATCCTATAAGGCATAATATTGCATAAGACCATCGCGTCCAGAGTCCCGGTTTGCCTGGATAATTGGGCATCGTCTGGTGGTCAATCAACTACAAGCCTGAACTCCGTCACCCTACGCTGGCACCACAAGCAGCTGACCACACTTTACGTCCAGGATCCAGGACCATCCTGAGGTAATCCCTTACAAGAGGGACCTGCATAATCCACATCAGACAAGCGTCAACATAGACAATTTGGTAGATAACTTTATGCTGGCATTATGAACACACACATTTAATGTTAATTTAAATGTAATTATTTTTGAATAGCCTTATTAATAAGTGTTCAAGTAAAATGCTCCTTTTCCACTTCTAACACATGCAAGTATCATAAAATATAGATAATAAACTTTCTTATAGAAAAAATATTCTTTCATTTCATAACCATTTGACTTGACAATATTTAAAAAAAGAACCAGTTAGGCTAGATGCCTCCCCCCTGAATATGAAGCCGAGGCAGAAAGAAAAATATATAACAACTCATATCACATTTCCGCACGCGATCATCTGGGGTTGGCCGAAGGTTGTGCACTAACTCGATATACAGTAAAACCGCGATATAACGAAACCCGATATAGCGAAAAATGACGTATATCGAAAAAAAAATCGAAATTTAGTCCCTAAAACCAATTTTTCATACAAAAATGCATTTATATAACGAAATCCCGTTAATATTTATAACAAAATCATTTTTGTCCCGTACGAAAAAATGCCAATACATTTACGTAAATTTATAACGAAATAAAAAAATGTTAAAAGATGAAAATATTATTTCGCACTTACAAAGCCGCGCCGCTGCATCTGCCGTATGCGAACGGTTTAATGGCCTTTTCAGCGGTGCGCGGCGGTCTGCCGACAAGGTAGTAAAACAATTCAAACTTCTTCTTGGGTTCATAGTATCATATTTTGAAGTGGTTGCCGCCGTTACCGGTAAGTACCTTCGTAATTTATATACGACTCATTTTATAAAAATGCCGCGACTCAACTGTCAAATTTTTATTTTTGAATTATTTTTTGTTTCATTCCCAAAACTATGTTTGAAGCGGCTCTACATTTAAACACAATTAAAATATTGTTTTGTGTTTGCAATATTCTGGAATTTACAAAAATATCTTCCAATTGGTGTTGAATAGGTTCTGTTCTTAATTTAATTCCTTTGATTATCCATTTGCTTATCTGTTTTAATAACAAAACTACTAAAAATATGTAGGTATTCAGTTCCCTATGGCCTTCTTCCTCCTTTGTTTGCAGAATTTGCGATCTTTTTTGAAGCCGCGCAACATTTTTTTGCGACGGCGCGTAACATATAGTAGGATTTTTTTTATTTATTTCGTTATATGTGGGAATTCGTTATTACGAATTTTTATTTTTTGGGCCCTTGGATTTCGTTATATCGCGGTTTTACTGTATTAACTAATTAACAGATTGAAAAAAAATGAATTCAGTGAAAAAGTATATTAAATTAGTGCGAATGCAAGTAAATGTAAATTTGTTTTTCATAGAAAATACTCAACATGTTAACCATACAGGTCATTAATTTATTAAGGAAAAATCTTGCCCTTCAAGATTTAGTTTTGAACAAATTGAACTAATAAATCAGCAGTAAGAAGCAAAACTCAAACTGCTATTATCAATAAATAATATCATTATTAAACAGTACCGGGGTTCAATCAATTCTCTAATCAAGTCTCATTGAAGAGATGGTATTACCTTCAGAATGAGTGGCAACTCAATCTCATTCCACAAGTCACTTGTTTTCTCCTCATCCACAATACCCTCCCTCAAGAGTCTGCGCTTCAACTCGTTGACAAGGCAATCGAGTTCGTAAAGAGCGTTCAATTGAAGGAAAGACGATTTCGCCCACCCTCGCTCTCCCCCGCGGGTTGTTGCAAAGAAATTTTGTGTTCGTAAATGCTGGTAAACCTGTATTGTAAAAAAAAATGTTAATAATATGCAATTTAAAATAAATTAATATCTAACATAAATTATGACGATTTGATTATCAATCAGAAATCAAAGATACAGTAGGGTCTCGATTTGTATCAACTCTATCTGTGTTCTTTCAATTTATTGCATCAGTATGCAAATTAAATTAAATCAGCTATTCCCTCAATTAACCCGTGCTGTCGTATCTCCTAAGACAGACAACTTTTTGTGTTTGTAACACTGCTGATCTATATACACAGCGTTGAAACATTACATGCAGTGGTGGTTTTTATTTAGCTGTGAAACTGGCAGGATGTGAATATAAAATTTAAAATTATTTGTGCTTATTTAATTTCAAAACAAATGTAAATTGTTACATTCTTAAAGTTTCAAAAATCAAAATTAAATTTAACAATTTATCTTGTGTTAATGTATTTATATTATACTGGTATTTTTTAATTGTAGATACAAATTTCAAAGTCAATGAAAAACAATAACATTAGATAAAACATTGTCATTTTGATGCTGAGAAAAATCCGTAGATATTGCAAGAATTCTTAATTTATCTACTCATTTCCGTTAGTTCTAAATGTAATCGTAATGCTGAAAAAATGAAATATTATGATTTTTGATTAGAAATATTTTATTAGAATAATCCCCAACACTAATACTTAAACAGGTTCTGTTTTGTGAGGTTTAATAAGACTATAAGCATTTGATAAAGTATTCACAATGCATCTCGTAAATTTCTATGGAATTTTATAGAAAAATGTGATTCAATTTGCATTGTATTGATGTGCGTTGCACTTTTCGTAACCCAGATGCAAATCGAGACCCTAGTGTAAATCTTAGTATAAATTAATAATGGAATTTATATGCATATACTGTAGGCACAAATCAGATTTCATTTAATGAAAAATATAAAGTTAAATACAGTAAAACTGCGATATAACGAAACCCGATATAGCGAAAAATGACATATATCAAAAAAAAAATCGAAATTTAGTCCCTAAAACCAATTTTTCATACAAAAATACATTTATATAACGAAATCCCGTTAATATTTATAACAAAATCATTTTTGTCCCGTACGAAAAAATGTCAATACATTTACGTAAATATATAACGAAATAAAAAAATGTTAAAAGATGAAAATATTATTTCGCACTTACAAAGCCGCGCCGCTGCATCTGCCGTATGCGAACGGTTTAATGGCCTTTTCGGCGGTGCGCGGCGGTCTGCCGACAAGGTAGTAAAACAATTCAAACTTCTTATTGGGTTCATAGTATCATATTTTGAAGTGGTTGCCGCTGTTACCGGTAAGTACCTTCGTAATTTATAAACGACTCATTTTATAAAAATGCCGCAATTCAACTGTGAAATTTTTATTTTTGAATTATTTTTTATGTTTCATGGCCAAAACTATGCGGCTCTACATTTAAACACAATTAAAATATCGTTTTGTGTTTGCAATATTCTGGAATTTACAAAAATATCTTCCAGTTGGTGTTGAATAGGTTCTGTTCTTAATTTAATTCCTTTGATTATCCATTTGCTTATCTGTTTTAATAACAAAACTACTAAAAATATGTAGGTATTCAGTTCCCTATGGCCTTCTTCCTCCTTTGTTTGCAGAATTTGCGATCTTTTTTGAAGCCGCGCAACATTTTTTTGCGACGGCGCGTAATATATAGTAGGATTTTTTTTATTTATTTCGTTATATGTGGGAATTCGTTATTAAGAATTTTTATTTTTTGGGCCCTTGGATTTCGTTATATCGCGGTTTTACTGTATAAAGTTCATATAAAATATATGAATTTTACCCAAATTAATACAAGTATAAATATTCTATCTAAAGAATTAGATTATTATGGAAATTTATTAATGGCTTCTTATTCTGTCATCTCATATTTCATGTGAAACGCTCTGTCTCTTCGCTCTCAGATTTTCACGGTTTAAAATCTTCTGCCGTTGTATCTGATCCCTATTCGGGCAACGTTGTGAAATGTGAAATAATGACCATATTAACCCGACCGTCGCTACGAACATCATATGATGCGCGAATAATTCGCTCTTCAGACACTACGCGCTAATTCGAATTCTGATGAGCGAATAATTCGCTCTTCAGACACCAGAGATCGATATGAAATTTTACTGCGCATGTTGCACTAATCAGATCCTGACACACAAGTCCCCGGTGACAGACTTCATAAACTAAAAATCCTAGTTGACCATACGCGAAACATTTTCAAAAAAACATTAATGCCTTTTGAAAATTTATGTATAGATGAAAGCATAATTGTTTTCAAAGGGCGTTTGATTTTTAAACAATTTATCCCGACCAAACGTCACCGGTGTGGAATTAAAATGTTTGTTTTGTGTGACGTCAAGACAGATTTTATTTTAGATTTCATTATTTATTGTGGTAAAGGGACTGACATAACTGACACTGAATGTCTTGGAGTCACAGGGGCGGTGGTAACGACATTACTTCAAGACTACTTCAATAAAGGACATAACCTTTTCGTCAATAATTGGTACACTAGCCCTCGTTTATTTGATTTTCTGCACGAGAAAAAGACTAATGCGTGCGGTACGGTGCGGAAAACACGGAAAGGTATGGCCACATTTCGTAAATTAAAAAAAGGTGAAATGGACGCCAAACATCGTGGACCTCTTTTAGCATTGAAATGGCGCGATAAAAGAGAAGTCCACATGCTAACAACCTTGCATGACGATTCCATATGTACGACAGGCAAAATACATTGGAAAACGGGTCAACCTATAATTAAACCGAAATGTGTCAATGACTATAATAAGTGTATGGGTTCTGTTGATAAAGTGGACATGATGTTGAGTAGTGTAAGTTGCTTACGAAAAACAATAAAATGGTACAAGAAAGTGGCTTTTCATATAATTGATTTATTTTTATTAAACTCACAAATAGTTTACAAAATGATAACGAAAAAAAATGTTAGTTTAGCAGACTTTCAATTAGCCTTAATAAGACAATTATTAGAAAAATATCACATTACGCACAAATCACCAGCACCCCATCCCCGTACGTTACATAATTCGCCCCTAAGACTAACTGCTAGGGCATTAGCAAAGCATATGCCTGAGCCAATAACAGGAAACAAATCCCAAAGACTTCAGAGAGCCTGTCGAGTTTGCGCCGCGTCCAAAACTAGAAAAATGTCACAATATAAATGCTCGCAGTGTAATGTGACATTGTGCGTGTGGCCGTGTTTTAGGACCTATCACGAAAAACAAACATTTTGATAATACTTTAATATAATTTTTTCTCCAAACCACTTTAAAACTTTTTTAAATAACTGTTACGTATGAGTGTTGTTATATTGAAGATAACGGCGCAGTTCTCGAAGGAGCGGGTAAGTACCGCTGTTATTATATTATTTATCGTGTGAGCGGACATCTCTGATGCGACACTTGACTTGATGTGATATATTAATGTTTACATATTCTAGTCATCTGTGCTCTTTTGTTTATTTATGTATTCCAAAGGACTTTATAAGAATGTAAACATTATTTTCAAATATCTTCAAGAAACGTGAAAAAATATAAGCATACTCGTAAGTGCATAATAAAGATATCGACGCAGCAATCCAATTCAACGAGGTCGGTATAATCGTATAAACAGTGTGAGTGTATTTGTGACCGCGCGAGAGTATACGTAAGTCGGCGACCATTTTTAGGGATCATTGTTTTGTTCAGTCAATATTTATATTATCTTAAGGATTTTAACATCTCAATTGATTGTTTATATTAACAACATTATCGGAGAAGTATTTTCAAGTGATAAATCATGCACAGGATGCGTGCATCTATATCTAAATGTCATTTTAAAAGTTGTGTTCAACCAAATTTACGACTTTCGAAAATAGGCCCGCGCAAGCGATATCACTTGAAGTACACTTGTTTAGCAGCTGAGAGGTTATGCAATGCTAAAAGGTTGGCCGAAGAAATAAGAAACACTCGATCACAATGATCTAAAATGGAGTGTTGTACACAGAACACTCTATAAATTCTTATTAAATTAAGTGATGTCTCTTTCTTTTTCATAATGCTGCTGATTGCATTATTTTTTTAAAATTGTTTCCCACAGTATTTGCAGTTACAAGATCCAATGGTACACAGTGAATTGTTATGTCAGTATAGATTTTGCCACATTTTTGTTATATGATTTAAATTACTTTAAATTGGTGTACGCTATTTCATTTTTAAATTGCTCATTTCTTACCTTGTATACATTCAAAAATGCTATGCAATCGCTAGTGGAACCATCGGCCCAGGTGAGCTTAGAATTATACGCCACTAATCTTTCCTGGAACGGTGTACTGAATATATTTTTCACACTCATTGCCGCACCTTAAAAATAAATTTATTCTGACATAAGTTAGATCACATATATTTTCATGGACATTTTATACACACAAATTTTGGAAACCAGAAGTTATGTATAAAATAAAACATGATTTAATTAATTATACAAATAGTGGTAATAAATTGACTTGGCACCAGAAAAGGATAATAATAAAATACGTCAATCACAAATAAATTTCTATATTGTGTTGTACAAACCACGTAAACTAGTGGCCGATATGTATTTTGGTCATTTCCTTGTAGTATCTCAATTTAAGCATACCCTTACAGTTACTGTTAAATTGAGGCGAGGCTACCCTCTCTCTCTCCGATTCTTTACATAATCTTTTTTATTTATTTACACCCTACCCCGAATCGTTTTAAGAGTTGTTTACTCTCGTTTCGATTCATCATAATTACATTCAGTCATTATTAACATTATTATCATAAAACCATCATAGGTTGGCTCCGGTATCATCGTACCAGAGCCATACCTGTACAATTAGACGTGAGACTCGTTATCACTTTAAATTCATAAGGCAGCCTATATAAATCATACACCCCCAAAATGGGAGGGTAAACGTCACATTTATGTGTTGCAGTCGCAGAACTTGATCACAGTCCGGCAGAAATTCACCCTGTTCAGGTTGCAAGATGTGCAATGGAGAGCTAGTAAAATGCTTCATTAGGACTGTCTAGCCACTGCTCTTCCCGGCATCACCCATCCCAGCAACCCCCAGCGAGACCCACACCCTAATAAATTCCCGGAAATAATAAACATAATCTTTATAGACTGGATTAGTTGGAAAAGTTTCATAGTTTCTCTATTACCCCAATACAGAAAGGGTTTCAAGAGTGATCAACTTTGATGAAGAGCCTTTTTCTAAATTCATAGGACACATTTGAAGCAAGTTTAGAAATTTTAAAATCTCAGAGAAATGTTTAAATGTGACGGTCGGCAAAATGGTGAATTATTGATCAAAGAATAGGTGCGGCAAATAAAAAAATACATAATATGAGATAAGCGTAAAAAAATATAATATGAGATAAGCACGAGTGCTAAACTGGCAGTGTACAAGTCTCACTACTGACCCACCCTAACATAGTGTCAATCATGGATTCTCACTGAGAGAGAATCCAAGTGACTGAGATGACATTCCTAAAGGAAGTGATGAAGGTGATTATGGGACTGAGTGAGAAGTTCTATAACTAGATAGAACCTTGGAACGAAAACCCCACTTATTTACAGAAATCCCAGACGAGCTGGCTTTGAGATGTAATTTTGATGACAGTGGAAAGATCACCCCACACCTTTTCTCAGCAATACCAAACTCAGTGAGTCACCCCAGGCAAGGCTGGGGAAAACAGATGGAGAATGTGTGGAAAGAGAGGCTTGACATGCAACAGGTTGCAGTTACTGAAACTGATGTATTACTGATTTTTATAATATTTTTACAGAAAATAATAAATTGAACTCACCCATGATGATGCAGTCATCCAGACAACCAAATATGTACCCAAGAGCAATTAGCTTTGAAATTCTAATATCCAGAGGAAGTTTGGCCATTATTCGACCGAGATATGTTATGTCTCCATCATCCATAGACAACTCTCCAGACACAGTTTTAAGCATGGCTCCAACCTAAAACGTAATATAAAGTAAAAACTAAAAATTATACAGTAAAACTTTATTAAATTCAAATTTGATATAAAGTAGAACCGCATTAATTCGAAGTTCAAGGGACCAAAAAAAAATGTTTATTTCACAAATTTTGCGATGCGATTGTGTAAAAAATCGGAAGTCATGAAAAAAGCCACTAATTTCGTAAAAAGCATACATATTTTGGCTAATTTCGCGAAATCATCTCAAAAACGCACTATTTATTATACTAATACAAAATCCCAATGTAATTTATCATATGCTCTACTGAAATTAATTAGGATAAATATTAAATCTATTTCTCGTAATAAGTAAAGATCCTACCATAAAATGTTCTCATGAAATTAAACAATCATTTTTAATTGTCAGGCATGTTTCGGCTTGAAAAAATCATAAATTTTTCCTTGTCTCATATATTGACACTTCGTGTCTCGGGATCGTTCGAAAAATTTCTTGCGAAATAATAAGATAAGTTAACAATAATGTCATTCAAGGAAAATGAAGATTATTAACATAACAAACACAGTTATTAAAAATACAATCGTTCATAAATACGTGAAATAATACAAAATGTTATCTCTATTTTATGGTGCAAGAAGCCAACTGAAGAAAGCATACCTGGAATTCCCCTGTTTTATCGCAACGTAATTATATACATAAAGGAGGTTGAACACAAAGTAGGTTCAGATGCGCGTTGTGTCGGCAGGTATCGCGAAATACATAAAGAACATTTCACATTGGCGCGCGCGGTCAAAAATGAATTGATTTGAAAATTTATTTGTACTACATGTTAACAGGGTTTTCGTGTTGATTAAGTATGAAACTGACAATTTGTTTGAAAATTTCAAATTATATCGAATTTTGAATAAAGGGGTACGAATTAACGATTTTTCAACCACACAAAACCCAAAATGTAAATTTTATAGTTAGTGAACTCCGTGAATTTGAAAACTCCGGTAATTCGAAGCTTGAGATAATTTTAAGACCCTTGCGCAATAAATCAATACCTTTTTATGATACACGATTCAATATTTTAAAGTGACCGCTTCTGTGGACCTATCTTTGTAATGCTAACATTGATTCTCTTTTATATGCCTCAGTTCCCGCCGTCGCCACACCCCGGTAACCGTCAAATATATCATTAGCAGCCACCGAACACTGGCAATTTTGAGTTAAATCGATATAACTGCCGCACTCTGGTAATTGTCAAATAGATTGATATTAGCAGCCGCCGCACACCTATAATCTTCAAATAAATCAATATTAGCAGTCACCGCATGTTAATAATTTTCATAAAGTTTAATAATAGCCACCGCATTCCGGAAATTAATACTAGAAGTTCTAGCTTCGAACCACGTGGATAGTTTTCGCTAATTAATACAGTGATTTCAAAATGATTCCCCGAAGTACGTGAAAATATACAAATTACCTCCAAATTCATTGATTCGATTGACCCAATTAGTTCCATGCAATAAAATATTTTTTGTCCTCTAAATTTTGATTTATCAGAGTTTTGCCAAATTAAAATAAAATTTTTTTGGTCCCTTGAATTTTGAATTAATTAGGTTTGGGTATTATTACTGTATGTTTATATAAAAATGTAAATAACAGAAGATTCTAATAAATTTTCCAACAATATTGACAATAATAAAAGTTGCTGATATTTGTTGGCACCGACACGCTGATTACAATCCCTCACCTGTTTGAGATTAAAAATGGTTCTCGTAATATTGGAAAGGTCCGGTGGATCCATGGCAAGAGCCAGAATAGAAATGGGAGACCCCATGTCCAGTAGCTTGGATGACAGCACAAGACTATCTAGCGGACATCTTTGCATCTCCGGAATGCAATCCATTGGTAGACGATTCTGAAAAAAGAAACTATTTCTTATTACTATATTAACCTTTTATACGTTAATAACTTTTTGGATAGTCATTAAAATTTAGTGGTTTTAGTATTACACATTTACATGTGAATATGAACATATCGTTACCTTAACGAGAGCAAGACAAGTATTTCGATGATCACTACACAAATCAATTATAATCTTGTTTTGCAAAAAAAAAAAATTACTTGCTATTAGAATTAACACAATTTTTTTTTTACTATTTTCAAACTAACCTAAAACACAAGCAAGGTGCCATTATGTAAATTTATTTTATATTGACCGATTGTTACTATTATGATTATTCTAATAATGGAAACATTGCTAATTACATATTTAGTAATTAATTATTCTACTTGTACATTATAATATACGTTTGTTGCGTACGTGCATAGATGCCGGAAGAACTCAGGATACAGAAGGAGTTTGGCACTCACTACAATCTGGATTCTGCTGGCACCTCCAAAATGTGGATTGATTTCGTCTTAGGTTCCTTTAGACAACGATTTCCAACACTGCATAGATGCGAAGTCTCAAATGTGTATAATATTGTAATCGTATACCACACTGGTCAATAATCGACTGATCAGCAACGTGCCAGGAGGGGAAGGGAATGGGGGGCATTATTTTTGTTCAAAATAAATATATGTCCCAAACAACATTTTTTTTAACATACAGCATGAACCATTAGTGAATTTTAAAACAAACCAATTGATGAGTATGTAATAAATGTAATAAAGTATTCTAGATTATGCATTTGTCCATATGGTGAGTATCTTATTGTTAGCGTTGAAATCATCTGTGAAGTGGTATAGATAAAAGTCTACTAACATAAAAATCTTGGTGAACCATTCTGTAGACACGTCCTTCCCGAACTCTGCCGGCACGACCGGCCCTTTGTTTACAGTTGGCCTGCGAGGCCCAGGTCATCTGCAGTGATGAAAAATTGGTCTCCGTATTGGACTTCAGGACTTTGGTCAGACAGAAATCGATCACTGTAAGGGAATCAACAAATAAGTTCTAACAATTTATTGAGTCATGAAAGTAAGCTCGGCATTAGAGTGTACTAGACTCCCGATTCTACTGGATTATTGTTTTTTCCAGTTAATCCAAAAGCAGTGAATTTTTTTCCAAAAGTTTAAAAAATAATGCACTATGCGCGCGCCTCTACTGTCCGAAAGTCACGCACGTGTGCGTTTGTGCAAAACGAAAGGTTGTAAATTAACTTTCACCATAAACAATTTTTTTACACAAATTATTATTTTACTAAAAAAAATTAACAAAAAATAAGTAATCAGTTATTTGTCCTTTGCTGGTTTTTGATAAATTCTACTTAGAATATTACTTTACATTATTTTTTCTGCAAGAGTGCTATCATCTTGTTGTTTGAGTTAAGTGATTTGGGTCGATCAACATAGTTGATTTTTTATGATTTGACGAAATCAACTCTTCTTCCCCTTCGTTAGGTTGCGCGGTACCGTACATTGCACGTTGTACGATATCTATATTATTTAATATTTTGTGATCACTTATGATACTTAATGACTGAAAGCCATACAAGTCTGAATGTAAAATGCTGACAAATTTTTGCAAATTTCTTAGCACTTGTTTTTCATGATTTTCTTCAGATTCGAGAAATTCTTCATCACTCAGTTTAATCGACATTTTAAATTTGCTCCCGCATAAGATCTTCGATTTAATAAATACTTGAAACATAGAGGTGAATTCTTGTGCAGCTAGTCAATCACTGCTTAGTTTTTTGCCTTAAACGCTAAGTTGTCGAATGCTGTGCCTTTCTGTTAACTCTATCCAGAAAACACTTTAAAATCATCCTGTAATTTTAATTTGTCATGAAAATATTTGCTAAACTTGTAAAATGTAAGTACTTTATATGTACTTAGCGAGGTAGGAAGCTGATAACAGATTTGCATATAAATAAAATGTAATATTTAATACGTATTGTACTTTCTGGTGTATTAATGATGTAAAATATATTTATACTGATGCAAAGTTATTTTGCTAATAAACACCGAATTATCAGTACTGAGATCATAATAAGTATAAAAATAATGACCGTCTGCGCAAATAAAACAATGGCTCTGGCATCCCTGACTGCAGGCTCATCGTCGTCATAATTCACACTCTATTCTAAACAAATGACAATGACAGCTGGATGCTAACCTGCTAACATGCTATGGACTAACCCTCATAACGCACTAAAACAAACGATATAACAAAAATAAAATTAATGTTTTGAAAGACATTTTGTCGGCCACAACGGACAGCTGATGTGACTCTATACACATGCTCGGTCGTTATGAGCAATGTGGAACATTTTAATTTTAAGAAATATTTTATCAAAGACTTTCGAAATCCGAACTGTCTCGGTTAATCCAATCACGGAAAATCAGGAGTCTGCTGTAATTCAGGCCGATTCTCAAAATTGCAGTATTGTAATGAAGGTGATTGTTAAACCTACCCTCAAAAATAAACAATACATAAATTAACGTCAGTGTTATGTTTGAATGAGAGAGAGGGATAGAGAGTGAGGGAGATAAACGTACCAAAACATAAAAAATGGCAACATGATTGGCCATTGTTCTTCACTACGACACTGGATGAGGAAATCAATAGGTAATTATGAAACAAACCTTTTTCTGTGAACTTTGGATACAATATTAGTTTTTATTTTACGTTATCTTAACCAAAAACTGATATTTTAGTAAAAACTCAAGAATAGATAGACTTCGTTTGCGAGATTTCTGTAAACCGCTGGAGATTCCAAATAACCGGTTTTTACAACTTTACCGCCTTGATAAGGAAACAGTTATGTATTTATTGGATGCATAACTGTTTACTTATCAAGGCGGTAAGGTAAAGGTATTTGCAAGATTTCTCAAGGCAAACAAAGATAGATGTTTTGAAATAATACTCACATTTTTTTAGGTTATTTTTCATATTTCAATTGTACCATGCAAAATTTTTATAAATATTTTTTAATTATTATTTTGTTACAGATATGTGGAGCAGATCTTAAGATTTTGTATCCCGGGTGCATTAACGATGCAGTAATACGGCACACATCACAAATTAGAAGATTTTTGGAAAATCGAAATGAGAGGGTTGTTGGTAATTTTTTTTTTTTTTTAATTTCAAATATATTGTGAAAATATACAAATCGCATTACGTTTTTGGGTATAATGATGACGTATTGTTGAATTTTCAGGTGATTCTGGATATCCATCAGAACCCTTGCTTCTGGCTTCTCACACCTTATGAAAATCCAGGAAGGAATACACCGGAATCCAGATACAAATAAAGCCCACATTAAAACAAGAAATGTTGCGGAAACATGTATGAGTTTTAAAATCAAGATTTAGGTATATTCTGAAGCACAGAGTTTTGAACTATAGTCCGACTGTTGCTGGGCGAATCTTCTATGTTCATAATAATTCATGCAGTTCTTCATGTCATTAGAAATCCTCCAACTAATGAACATTCGATAAGCATTCCAATTCGAGAGCGGCAAGTCTGGAATGAAGTTATACAGGAACATTTTTCCTTTATTACATTTATAAATTAGCCTGTCTTCTTTGTTGATCCTAATTTACTGTTGTTGACCTTTATACATAACCTCTTAAGTATTATTACATTTTTATCTTGTAAACAAATGTGAATATATTGAATATATTACCATGTTAGTTTTTTTTCCTGATTCTTTCTGACGTTTGTAATAGAATCAGGGAATATTCTTTACCTATACATATTATTAAATTCATTATGTACAACTCATATTTTTATTTAATTTCCCTTATTTGTAGAATATTGTAAATAAACCGATAGCAGATATCCTTCTCATACTTTTAATTTGGAAAGAAGTGTTATATATTTTGAATATTAAAACACGGGTTTAATGTTATGTTTAGCTGCGATTTCGTACAGTTGTGAGATGAAAAAAAGTTGAAAAAATAAAAGTTGATAGTGTTGTCAGGCCATAACACTTTATTATTTATTTTATATTTGTTTTTTGGAAGGACGACATCAGAATTTATTAATATTATTGTGTTTAATGTGATGCTTAAAATGAAAAAATATTAGCACTTCACATCACAACTACGTACACATTACACATCGCATTTATAGTAAAACACCCGTATTTTAATTTTAATTAATGACTGAAAAATAATATTTTATTCACTTGAATTACTTGGCAACAAAAGCGAGAAATATCGCAAACGTACGTCAAAATCTAACTGAGACTCAAATTGGAATGTTCCAGATACTTTCCAACTTATTTCGTCCATCTCATCATCAGACTCTGCGGTAGTAACGAACATATCGGGTATGTCTAAAAAGTCAGCAATATCTCCATTAACGAAATAAGTTTTCGAAAATTCAATTGTGTAACTGTAAAAATATCAGCAATTTGACGTCAGCATGAAAGTATGTGTGTTAAATAAATTTTCAAATTTAATGAAATTGTGATAATTTTCATATAAATCACTTTTATATATGGTATAAAATAAATCTGGCAACGCAAAAGTGAGCCTCAACTGTCAATTTGTATGGAGGAAAAATGATGATTTCAGATTACACTCGATTTTAGACGTAATTCGTGATGTTCTTGGGTTGAAACAAATTCCTATGGGGCGCCATACAATGTCACTACTGGAAAGAATAATTTGGTTATAGATCCGATCCACAGCACTGGTGATATAATGCGTTATTTTCCTTAGAAGATAGACACCACAGGCTGTCACAATAGCCAACGTGAAATTCTGACAGTTATCACGTTGTCTCTTTCTCTGTCGCAAGTTTCCGATGTGGGCGGCCAAGGAGTTAAAATAAATTAAATTTGATGTCAAACTTTTGCCTTGTCACACTATTAGGCAGGATTAACTTGGAGAGTAGTGAACTTGACGTGGCGATGGTAAAAAGTTACTAAAGTAAAAAATTTACTACTGATCAAACATCGGTAGTAAATTTACCTTAGATACTGCAAGGGGGCGACATCCAGACTGTGATGTCACAGAACTGGACGGATGGGGTTCGATCACCGTCGCGTCCACCCTTGATGCTGTCGGTGCTTTATCCCTCGACAACTCATTTTTGTCAGTGGTAGGCCTTGCATTTCTCAGGGGTGGACCATCATAAAACGTTCCCTAGACCCCTGAGAAAGCAACACGTACACAATATTTTATTGTCTGCTCAAACTCTGCCCAGCGGATTGGCAGTTTTTCGCATTCTTGATTTTCTTAATCCTCAAAAAACACGGCTGCCGTTCGACCAGGTGTGCAAATAATTAACAGCACAGCGCTCGGTCGCATCGAGCTATAAAAGTGTAATTAATGCACAGTAGAGAAAAAATAAAGATGGACATTTTTAATGTAACTTACCATATTTTATATCGGGAACAGTGATGGAGCTCTCCGCTATGTTGGTGGCCAAGATGATCTTTCTATACCCCGGTGGAGGAGGCTTAAACACCCTGCTCTGTTCTTCCGTTGTGATTGTGGAGTGCAGTGGAATCAGCCACCACTTACAGGATGAATATTTAGGGTTGATTTCATTGCTAATGGAAAAAAGAATTATGTAAACATTGATAGTACCCTGATTATTTAACAATGATACTACAATTTCCATTCATGTTATACAATAATATATACAGTAAAATTTTGTTAAAACAAACCCCGCTATATTGATAAATGACATATATTGAAATTTTTATAAAAATTAATTCCCCTACAATGATTTTTTCATACAAAAATAAATTTATATAAAGAAATTTCGATATTTATAATAAATTTTTGTTCTGTATGAAAAAATAATGATATATTTATGTAAATACATAATGAATTTTTTTTTTTGTTATAACGAAAATATTATTTTGTAAGCAGTGCCGCCGGCCATTCAAGGTCATTTTTGTCAATTGTTTTACTGCCTTGATGGCAGTCCGCTGCACCACTTTAAAACTTCTCTTTAGGATCATAATAGGCTCTTGTAAAGCCATTTGGCATAATCTCCACATTGTCCAAGTTTGGTTTTATTAATATTTATTATTTATTAAGAGGAAACCCCTGAAATCGCAATCGGTACGTCACACTTAGGGCAGGCGTACGTCAGCTTTGTGTGTGTATCGCCCGCAGAGCTCAAGTCTGGTCCGCTCTGAACTTTGAACGCCTACAATTCTGGAACCCAAAAATGGTTTCAGGTTGTGATAATTTCCACAAAATTTTAACCTTGGACAAAAAATTATAATTACAAATTCGTCTCTCTCAACAATTTAAGAAAATAGGAAGATCGAAGATGTGTTTGACTGATGCAAAACTCTCAATGTTTGTAACGCTACGATTAAAATTAAATAATGTTTTATATTTGCATGATATTCTGAAATTTCTAAAAATATTGTCAAATTTTAGGTTATCATATATTATTTCGTAAAATGTATTTAATTTAATTTCTAAATTATTATCCATTTACTTATCTATTGAATTAACAAAAAAACTAAGGGATTATTCAGAGTTTTCTATATACAGAAAATCCTCCTTTGTTTTGCAGAATGCCTTATTATATTATATTTCATATTAAACTGACAATAGGTGTCTTGTTTGTGGAACTTACAAACATTTTTAAAACTGCGTTACTTTTTTTTGCTACGGACAGAATATATATTAGGAAATAATAATAAAAATATATATTTCGCTATATGTGGAAATTCGTTATTATAAATTTTTATTTTTTGGTCCCTTGGATATCGCAATAACAAAGTTTTACTTTATTTCCCTACATTACAACATTTTACTTAAGTCAGGATAATTCAGGGTCATCAATATCAATGGTGCATGTACTCATATGAAATTTTGCCCTCCGATTCCAGAAATTTAGCTGTAAAGTTTGGTATCATTCTGCATACAAAATACAATAGACAACCAATGACAGCACACTTCACCCTGATTGTCTACTTTCCTTGCAACGTACAGAATTAGTGATTCATTAACATGAGTTTTGGGAGTTTAATTTGTGTTAATGAATCCCAATATTGCTTAAGAATGTACAAGATCAGAGGACAAGAAGTTGATCTCCAACAAGACTGAGACAAACAGACTTAGTCCGAGATATAACCGGAGCCACACCACACATCATGCTAAATAAGACCCAGGATCACAAAGAGTCAAGGCAAGCAGTTCACACTGTAGAAGGAGACTAGAGAGTCACAATACCCTGTCATGAGCACATTGACTGAGAGAGAGAGAGAGAGAGAGAGAGAGAAATTGATCATACACTGTATACAACAAGTACAGACTTACTGTGAAACACATCGCCACACTCAGTGTGCAGTAGGAATAAATAATAATCAGATTATTATTTGACTCACCGCAATTTATGATCATTGAGCGTTTTGAACAGTTCTTCGATCTCAAAAATACCAGGTAAGAATATCAATACTGAAGGTGAAGCGCTGCCACTACTCTCATCATTGTCCTTCTCTTCCTCAGAATCTATGTATTCAAATGCATTAATAATTTTCAGCGTGAAATTATACATATCTTTAGAAATTTTGGGTTCATTATAATTTATTTCGGGCAACTGAAAAAAAAAAAAAACAAGTATGTATTAGAAAAATTAAGGAATCTATCTTGAGAACGGTTATGACAGAAAAAGACAGTTAGCAATCTTTCAGTGACCACAATCATTTCCGATCATCTTTATTATTAACGCACTTGTGTATATTTAAAATTTTGAAATTCTCCAATAGAACACATATCCTTTATAAATATTTTTTTAGTTTGATAAAATGTACAGAAAAGTTAAAATGAAGTCATACTTTCGTAAGGTCACGTAATATAAACTTGCTATATACTCGCACGTGAAAAGATGGTTATAACCGTCTTTTCATGGCAAAATTATTTTTGATCGACGGCAATAATTTTTGAAATGAGAAAACAAATATTGACAGTTATAATCTTGTTCACAAATGTGTTAATAATATCACTTAATATTTTTTATAATATTGCTTGATGGAAAAGAAACGCTTTTTATTATTAATATTATCTGACGTGTTTGTTTGGCTAAGTTTTGTTAAGTTGGCCCTATTTTTAATAGCACTTAACGTGTTTGAAATATAGTAAATAAAGAACATTATGATGATTATTAAAATGACATTTAATCCATGCACGCACTACTAATTAAATATATATTTTATATCAAAATAAAATTTACATGCAAAATAAATTGAAAAAAAAAGTACTAATTTATTTTTGACAAAATATTATATTAAATATATTGAAATTCACAATTAAGAGATTTATTAACTAAACTACATATTAGGAGATAACAGAATAAAAGTAATATACGACGATAACGTGAATTGTAATTGTAAATTACATCTAGTTCTTTCATGACTTTCATTAATATGAAAGAAATAAAAAGTTTGCAGGTGCCTCTGACGCAATTTAAAAGTATCTAAAAAAAAAATAATAATACTTGCTTACTAACCTGGCCCAAGCACGAGAGTGTTTGCAGATAGAAAATTCTTATATCAAACATTCTTGGACAATCTATTTTTAGTACAGGGTGTTTTTCAAATCCCTGATAAGATGGAATACTAAAATATGTTGAGAACTGTTCGACATCAAATGTGGCTGACATCAAAATTACCTGAAATGAATTTATTTTAAAATGAAAATCAAATACATAAAGATTAAAGATACCCAAAAAATACTCCAATAAAAGTTACTCCAGTTTCTAAACAAGAGGAAGGTAATTTTTAGAAAGCAAATAATGCTAAATGATATGTATTAGTCTGCAAGGTACGGTAAGAAGGATATAACAGTACTATGATTTATTGGGCAGATTCGGTGCTGAAAACGGTGCGGTGGACAGAAAACGGCCCCATTTGGTGAAGAAAAAAGTCCTCTTTCACCATGACAACACACCAGCTCACTCGTCCTTAATTTCCACAGCAAAACTGGTTGAATTACACAACAAATTACTGCCTCTTCCACCCTATTCTCTAGATTTGGCCCCATGCGATTTTTTTTGTTTCCAAACATGAAAAAATGGCTTGGCGAAAAGTGGTTCACATCAAACAAGGAAGTCATCGCTGAAATAGAAGCATATTTTGCTGAGTTTGACAAATCATATTTTTTGAATTGCTTAAAAAGTTGGAATTTTGCTGGACTATTAAGTGTATCGAGCCCTCGTTGTAGCGGTGCATAAAGAGCAGAGTGATTCAGATTGTGAAAACGGCGAGACTCATGTCAAAACGAGCAACCGAGCAAGACTGGTTCCTGGATTTGAATCACTGCCCCGGGACTTCGATTTAGGGCAAATTTTGAATAAACGGGATTTTAGTGTATAATTTGTATGCAGAATAGAATGAAGAATGAAGCAACTGGTACATACATATGGTAAATGCACCATAAAAGTGCCATAGAAAAGCTTGTAGCTTGTACGTTGGAAATAAAAAAAAAAATATATATATATAAATAACAAATAAGATAATAAAAAAATATATATTATAAAATGTCACGACTTATCGAACTTCCTAATAAATATTAATTACCTTGACATGGCGATTTGTCAGCAACAACTTCTTCACAACTATGAACAGAAAGTCCATATCTTGATTTCTCTCATGTACCTCATCGAGGATTACATGAGTGAAATTTTCCATGCTCTTACTGCCAACTGAAAATAATGGTATTAAATTAGTTAAACGAGTTAGAATTTTATACGCACAAAATATTCAAGGCACACCAGATATGAAAAAAAAGCTGCAATACTTTGCAATTAGCGATAGGTTTTTTATAATTTAAATTAATATTGAATTTTTCTAATTGATACAAACAATTAATTTTGAACACTTGACTAGTACACAATATGAAACCTACTTAATCTTTGTAGAAGAACTCCAGTCGTGACATACTGTAATCGGGTGTCTTTAGATACCTTGGCATCCAGGCCAACCTTGAATATAAAATATATATTTATTATTCAACTAAATATTAATATTATTCCTCTTACTATAACGTCCTTGTTGGTCTAGTGGTTAAGACATTCACCCAGTGATACAGTAGTCGGGGATTCGAGCTTCATTCCAGGAGACCACCAAGTCAGTCCTATTTTCATAACACAAGAGTATTTACCTTACTTTGAAAATAGTAAGAATATTGATGTGACATTACACATTGTGATCTTACAAATGTAGTTAAAATGATGTAATGATTGATTAATTATTAAGGAAAACACATTTTTTAAATATAAAAATAATTAAGTAATAGTAAGTAAAAATAATTAAGTAGTAATATAAGAAATAAGTAATCACTTGGGATTGATTTTTTTGGGATGGTACCGTTTATATACTAGTATCACCAGATACGCACCAACTTCAGACCGCACAGTCTATGGGGGGCTTTTCATTTGTAAGTGGGCCATTTAGCTGTCAAAACTGTGTGCTGCGAGCATTTAGCTGTCAGCCATGGGCTGGCAGCTGTTTATTGTAGGAGCAGTCAATCTGTGGCCAGGATTGTATGTAGTCAACGTGCGATCAAAAGGAAGGATGGCACCTTGGGCATGATGGGACGGAGAGATTCTTCAGATAAGGTTACACTTTTCAAGTCAAGTCTTGTGGTATTGTTGTCATCGAGCTTTCTACTGGAGACCCACCTTACTATTATAATTACTGTTCAAAATTTAGGCTGTGCTGATAATTATTTATTTTAGATTAATTTTGTTGTAGATTTAACATAGAAAATTTAGTTTTGTTTAGATCTCGGAATTCAATATCCTATAAATTCAACTCATTGAAAATGCTTATCATAGGGTAAAAGATTATTTAATATCCTGTTGTGATTATTGTGGTAAATTCTTCTATCATTATATAAACATATTTGTAAAACATACATGATGCCTTATTTGTAATAGATAATTTTATAAACTAAAATCTCTGCCCGCTCATAATGTTGTTAATATAAATTTCCTCAGCGAAGAACACTAGCGGAATACAGTGGACAGAAGCACCTAGGACCAAGAAACTACATTATCTCTTGATTTCCCTTAGCTAGTTGGTGGTCTCCTCAGATCGACCCGCCACAACGTATTTCATTTACACATCTATTTTAAAAATAAAAACGTTATCATTCTGATTCTCCCAATTTGTTGCACCTTCCAAGCTCGCCTTATGCATATAATATAATATCTGTCTGACTCTTTTTTAAACATCTAACATTTGTCTTATCTCAACCGTGTATTCTTCCTCCTCTATTATTTTATTTGGAGCAAAAAAAGATAGGTGACATTACATTGTAAAAAAGTCAGTTAAAATTACCTAACATTCTCAACAATTCAGACCCCTCTGCAACACTGTATTTCGGTGTTTACAAATGTTGATAGACTGAGTGTCGGCCACCTTGGATGATATACATTGTTGTTGCAAGTAATATCACTTAGAAATTGTATAGTGGTATTATTATTTATTTCAGGAGGATACACAATGCATACAGTGTTGTTGCAGGGATGGTTTTAATTCTTATTATGTTCAGGGAAAAATACTTAATTTTCCCTATAAAGAAAACAGTATTTTAAAATAATAATATACATATATTAAAAATTAATAATAAATTACATCAAGTTTGATAAAGTAAAAAAAATTGATTAAACATATCCAGTTAGGCTATAAAAATGCAGACAAGTTTCCAAAAATATCAATATATTTAAAACAATTTCCATTAAAGTTATGACTTATAAAAAGATTTTTGAGTGTTTCTTGGCTCAACTCCATCAAACAATAAACACATAATTTTCCTAAATATACAACTTCTTAACATACTTCATCTCTTCATACTGAAGCAATAAAATGTTTAATGTGTAATTACCTGATACCCGACAATTCCCCCCATTTCAAAATTATTTTCTTCGCACACTCGTCTGGCGATCGATATGGCGGCAATTCGTCGTGGCTGGGTGACAATAATATTGCAGAAATTTCTCCTCTGGTAATGGTCTTCGAGGATCCATTGCGGAACCTGAGTTGTTTTGCCACATCCAGTTGGTCCATCAATAATTGTCACAGAGTGGACTTGTATGGTGTCTAAAATCTGTTGAATTATGATATGGTGGATATTCAATATGAAAAACATTCAGATTTAGTTTTGAGTAGATAACTCATGGTTTTCATTGAATTACCTAACAAATGAACATGGAAAAAATTTATAAAACTTACACTAATTGAGCTGCTTGGATGTAAACCATGGTAAGTAATACTTTACACAAAACTCTTATGTAATTTTTTTAGTTGTTACATCCTACCTCGTACCTATCACCGTACGTACCTACCTTGTTTGCTCCCTGCTTGTTTCTTTTCTTTTACTTCTTACATATCTTTAGTCTGTATCAAAAATTTACTTTGTTCAATTCACTTATTATCTCTACTTGTCTCTGTTTGTTTTTTTACCAATTAATTTAATTTCTTACCTTACTTCCAACTTATATTCTAGCTTATGGAACCTTATGGCTACCTACCTCAAAACGAGTGCTTTATATGTACCTAGCAAGGTAGGAAGTGGCTAACAGGTTTGCATGTAAATGAAATGAATTATAATATTTATAAGGATTTTTATATTGATGCAAGCTATAAAAAGAATGTTGTTATAAAAATAAATGTTGATTTATCTTGTTTGTTATTTTGTTTATACATAACACTGTTGCATTTTAAACAAAGCTGTTTCATAAATAGTATATAATTATGAAACAGATAAATCACAAAAACAGCAACGGGACGTTTAAAATCGATAATATTAAACAAAATAATAAATTGTAGCTGTCATAATAATTTTGAATGTAGAACATTGTTTATCGTCAGTCTAAATATTGTGCAAGTACTTTGTTTGATTTCAAAACATATTCATATATATGAATTAGGTACTCTAATAAATTATTTAATTTTCGATGGATTAATTCAAATGACAACACAAATTTTATATCATTCCATAATATTAATATGAAAAAATTTGGATAAGATTCATGACACAAGTTATTTTTGATATTTTGTTGGATGCAAGAAAATCAACAATTTTATTGTTATCTCTTTCTATTCAAACCTTCCTCTCTCGCATGATTTACATAACAAATAAGGTCATTAAGTATTTCTGTGATACTTATAAGAATTTAACTATTAGCCTCATCTTGAAAGTATATGTAATTCGCATAGAATTTCTCAAATTTCAAACTGGAAAAATGAAAGTAAGCCCTTAGTATGTTATTTTAATATACTAACCGGTTTCAGAAAATACCACTCGCTTTGTCAGGATATCAAATTAACTAACTAAAACCATGTCACGTTATTCTGTTTTTTTTTTTAAATCTATTTAAAAAAAACTAATTACAAATAAATCTAGTACCTAACTTAAATTGTTACGATGATGAAAGATGTGGAAATTGACTTAATATGATACAAAATTATTCAATTTAAGACCAACATTGTTTATATGTAAAACAGATGATCCCAAATTTTTATCAAAAGTATGATCATTTTCTAATTGATGATTGGAAAATTCTGAAAAACTATATAAACATCTTAAACGCTCTTTGTAATTTCAAGGATATGAGAATGCATCACAAAGTCAGCACATTGCAGTTCAAAGTGTCACAGACCACAGTCAGAAATGAGTACAATCAGGATGACTCACTGATATTGCAAATGATACTGGAATACAAGTTAGAGTTCCACTTATTTTGGCAACATTGTTTTTAAAGATGGTACCATAAAATGTGTGAACGACTTCAAGATGCATCATGTTTTCTGTAAATATAGTTCAACAGATCATTACATCTAATCTCTGACCTCTCGAGTAAAGGTACTGCTCTAAAGATTATAGAAAACTTGAATCGTGGAGAAACTGCTTCAGACCGTTTTGATTTAGTCGCCAGGGATTTTAAAATAAAACTGTGTGTTGATGGAAGATTTGAAAACTTATTTTGGGTCAATGCTTTGTTTACGTCTACACCGTAGAATTTCATATTGTGATGATAGTATTGAGTGATGAAAAAAAGTTGTGAGTGCAAAATTTCTGTCATTGCGACAATATCTGCGATTGTAATCAATTGTGACTATATTATGCATGGACCTTAAGGTGATTTCAATCCTTTTGTATTATGTATGGATAACAATCAATGCAAGAAACAATTTTAAGCAGCAACTGCACCAAGGGTCTGTACATCACTGTAGTGATGATAAATCGTTATTTAAACAATGATTGGTAACCGAGATTTAACTGTTGGAGGTTTAGTTTCTAATGTACCAGTGATTGCTTGAAGAATTATGAATAATCAGTTACCAATTATTGTTACAATCAAACACTTGCTTCACACATATCTAGTACTACAAGTTACCAGTACCCAAGGTTGATTGTTTGAATGGTTCAAAAAGAAATTATGTTCAAGATATTTTTCAAAATTATTTCTTAAAAGAAAATTTAAATACATAAAAATAAATTACCCAACATTTTTTTCCTAAAGCTAAGTTTTCAGTACATTTAATAACAATCAACAAGTTTCAGTATACAACTTTTAAAGAAGTTGCTTCAATTTTTAGTGCTGAAATGTCAGAATTGTGACAATATCTGTGATTGTATTAAATTGTGACATGTTGTATGAAGTGTGGTTCGCAATGGAGATGCATGTTGTGAAAATATTGGGAATCACACGGGGTCAGTGTAAAAAACAGTTCAACGATAACAAACATTAATGGATTTCCTAGCAGATATATAGGTATTGACATTGAAAATCTTAAAATATCTTAAAATCCATTAGTAGAAACTCACTGCACAATTCGCAATGATGACGCTATGTTTTTAAAATTGTAACAATATTAAGACATGCACACAGCACCTAATCACATTTGTTGCTAGCTAGGAAGTGCTTTTATACATGCCGCTTGTACTCATATTTTAATATAGTCACTTCAAAATGTATCCAATCACTTAACCAGTTATCTGCTTAAGGCACAGACATGTGAAAAAGTGGGATGTTCTGAGCCTTATGTGGTTTTTGAAATTTTAGGTTTTATTTAAATATTTGGAATTGATTTTTTTAATGCAAGGTTTTGGTCTTGGGCGAAATTAAAATGGAGAGGTGACTAGAAAAATCTTAACAGATAATTAGATACTGCCTCAATAGATTGTCTCACCTTCAATTATTTGATGCAAATTTCTCCTGAACATCACAATTTTTACTGACATGCTTGAATTACCAAAGGTATTGAATTGTTCAAAGTATAGAAATACGTAAAATCAGGCAGAAAAAATTGTAACAAACTGCACTTTGTAATCAGGACTAATGCTCTAATCAATATGTATAATAAGCTTCAATATGCTCTATACATATTAACTAGGGACAATTTTTCAAGAATTGATGATCTCATTTTTTATACTCGACACCAAGATCAGTAAATAAATACATACCTTTGATTTCATATCATTAATGGTGAACCTTTGTTTCTTATCTGGTTTGATTGAATATCTTTTGTAGAATAATGAATCTTCAATTAGCTCAGACACCTTGTTAATATCTCCAACTGACGTGAGATCATCTAACATCTCTTTGCTTCTTGCTTCTTCCACAGGCATTGACAATTGCTGCGGATTTATAAATCAATTAACTCAATTCAAAACAACTGAAATGAATCAAGAACTGACAATATGTGACATTTCTATTGTCACTCTGCAATGAATCGGGTGATAAATGTTATGGTAATTTGCGCAAAATAACTCGTTATAATCATACCTCTAAAGCCTTTACGACATCCAGTTCTCTGTAGTGCTCTGCATAATCATTGCCTAACGAAGGAGGTGTGTAAGGCTCCCTGTTAGTTGAGAACATTTCTTGGAGAGCCTCTTCATCAACATTCACGAGACCACCAGTTTGGGAGCCTAGCACCTCTACTTTCGGCGCCGCCTCTTTTGAGAGGTCGAAAAACTCATACAGTTCATCCATGCTGCCGTATTTTCAACAATAATTCAAACGAACCCACCAAATGCATGTCAGCCGGTTTCAACACGCAAAAGCAGAATCATAGACTGAGCAGAGTGGTTTTATGTTATCTTTCAGTTTTATCTATGTGTTTGTCTCATAATATACATTTTTTCTACAGTCCCGGGCATAGATAAGGTCCCGGGTTCAGAATATTTCCATAGATAAATATTATTCATGTAGGAAAGTACTTATAAAATTCTCTAGCACAGCGATGGCGAACCTTGACCTTATGCTTGGACGGGCCTGGGCTAATATATATATTGAGCCCAAAAAACTTATTAAAACGTACATTTCAAAAATTATATTTTTTAGAAAATAATACTCTTCTTTTGTTTGCAAGATTAGTTATTATTTCAATAAAGTAAATTATTTTTAAACTTTCCGATTCTATTGTTATTAGGGCAAATGACCGTAATCAGTTTTGGCCAAAGGTTTTACAAAAATAATTTTTAATTCGTGACGATGTGTAAAATAATTTTTGCCTTGGTTTCGGTTAGTTTGATACATTAATTGACGATGATTTCTTATTGTTAGTTTAATGCATTCATCGACGAAAATAGTTAATAGCAATGAACCAAAACTTGTTAAAATAAAGTCGTTTGTGTGATTTTAATATACTGTGTATTTTTCTTATAAGTATTTAAAAAAAAATTAGAAATGTCATTCGAAATATGCCAAAAATTCATCGTCGCTGGCTAGCATGTAATATGTTAGTATAATCGTATGTTCAAATCTTTCTTTTTAGAGTACTTCATAATGGAGGGTTTCTTGTGAGAGTTGCTTTTCCTAACAATTCACGTAATTCATTAAATACCTACGATGAAATTAAAGATAAGAGTATCTAAAAGTGTGCGATTTAGCTTCATAAAGTATTTAGACCATGCACCAAAATATGGTTCCTAGAACGTTCTATTGTTTTTTGATACATTTTATTAATATATTTTCTAGAATTTTGATATTTTATTCTACTATTATGTACAGTTGTTTCTTTAGTATGTTCCATATTTATGTATAGTACAAGTATCATATTGAGAATCGTGATCGGCAAACACGAAATCACATCAAACAAACAAGAACCTCGCTGTTTTACGAGATTATTATACTATTTTCAATTATTTTCATTGCCGATTTAGAAAAATAAATACTAAAGTCTACTTTTTATTTTATTAATTAAAACGATATAAATGTCTTATTTTTATTAATACAAATATTCACAGCTTCTAAAGGGGACTATTCATCACGTTTGTAAAGATGTAGGTAGTCTTTTAACTGATCAATAAAAATAATGTTTTTTTATCTGATTTGCACAAAAATAGAAACGCGAAGACAGTACAGAAATCAAAATTCTTACCACTTTCAAACTAAGTTGAGCGTTTATAGCATAAAAATAAGACCTGGTTTCTCGAGACGAGGTTGACGAGGGAGACGAAGACCCCCAACTGCTTGATCTGAGGCTAATGTTACACCGCTCAACCAAAAAGCACGCCGTGGTTACTAATATCTTGTTTTTACTGTTTTTTCATTGTTTCCCCTTTCTTCGTGGAAAAGTATTTTCTTTTTCTTATCCAACCATTTTAATCTTTTCATCTTTAGATCAACACGCTTATTGCTATTTTTGTTGACTTTACATATGAAGAGCGAATGTCCCAAATCCTCTACCAAAAGTAGTTCATGTTATAAGTTACTTCTTAAATAAAATAAACAAAGAAGATTGATATTAATTTCAAAATACAAATTTAGGTTTAGTTAAGGTTTTATTTAAAACATATAAATCATTTACTTTCTGAAAAATTCAATTTATCTCTCACATCGACATTATGTGATTTAAAGGCAAAAATAAAATATATCTAACATTTATACATTATTTTTGCAGTCCACAACATTGAAACTCACTCTACTAGATAAATCATTTGCTTTTAAATAACCTTTGGAATAATATTCAATATAATAAGTGCATAAAAGTTATGAGAATAAATTATTGAACAGTTTTTGTATGAAATAAATATTATTATTCCTTATTGGAAACAATATGTAGTGGATTACCATAAATATCATAAACTAATTTCAAAACATTATAAGATGTTAAAAATTATAAAATGAAGTTAATAATTTACGGCGGCCCGCGCGCATCGTCCAAATGTTTCTCGTTCTGTCATTTCTCGGTATCGCGCCATCCCACGCGAAAAAAGCGAGACCGTTCGAGGAAGGCCGGGCTGCACCGCCTGGTGGGCATGACACACATGCACCACAGATGTGTACCAACACATGCACTAGAGGAGGCGGTCTGTGAAACAATCTGCGACCAGTACCCGAACCGATCGGGCCGCGGATGCACATCCCGACTTTCCACTAACCGTGCATCGTTTTTCCATTATCTTTAATGTATTCTGTGTTATGTCTTGCTCTCGGTGGCTTCTCCCCGATGAGAATAAACAAGTTTAGATAAGAATGGTTTTCACTTGAACACAACCAACCTTCCCACAAATTTTAACACAATATAGTTCTATTTGCAATAAACTTGTAACACTATAAAAATTATCGAAGTAAGACAAAAACGATTATATTAGTATTTATTTTCAATTTAATATTGATGACTGCTCTTTAGTTGCTGTGTACAAAATTATAGGAATTACTTTTGATATGAACGCTGACACTCTGGTCTTGCGCAATCAACATTTAGTGATGGTCATGAAGAGGTGGCGGGAGGGAAAATTAAATTAACAAGCTTTCTATACATATTTACCCACAAAAAAAGGAAAATTCTTACCACAACTTATATTTAACCTTAGTTAATACGCGGGCACACCGACATCGTAATAATTGTTCCACTCACTACACAATCACTGTTTTGTTTACTTTTACACATGTGGCCAACTGCATTACCACGTGTGGTCTGCTGTGGGCGCATGTGACAAGCTGCGTTTGGAGCCCGCCTCTTGTTCAGTTCACAGGCGTGGGGTCTGCAGCTTCGCTCGGGTCACGTGAGTTCGTCACATGGTCTCCATGGCCGCGTCCGGTCATGTCGTGGTGGACGGCTTCCGATACTTTAGTGTGAGCGGCGGGAATATCCGCCGCTTGCCTCGCGCCCAAGGCGAGGTCTCCAGATGTCTTCCAGGAGACATCTCGCAGCTTCCTGTCGGTATCATCTCGGGACAAAATGACGGTCAGTCTGAAGCTGCTGGGAGACCAGCCGCAAACCGGCGACACCCTGGGACAGATTTTAGATCTGGAGCGCAGGACGGGCAAGCAACGAGAGCATCCTGGGCTCGCGTTGCAGCCCATCTTGACCAATGCCTGTTTAGGAGCGGGGAGAAGAAGCGCGCGGGCCGTGCACAGCATGTTATAGTATAACTAAATATAAATTTAAAACTTTGCATCGAAAATAATAAATACAATATGTGAACGTCACACATGACACTTTCATTTTTCCTGTTTGAAATACGAAAAATTCTACGTAAATCACATGTTCTTTCAAGCCGAAGTTAATAGTTAAACTACATACTTCTAATACAAAATTTTGGCTTTAAGGTTACAAGAAAATATATATCGTATATTATGCAAGAATTTTCCATATTAAGGCAATTTTGTGGCACACTGAACATTAATTTAACGGTCGCGGTCTTTCTTAATATCTGAAATGTATTAGTCTAATTTCTTAACTTATAATGTCTTAATTATAGCAAATAATATTCAGTTTATTAGTTTTATATTTCTATAAAGATCCTATCTATGTTACGGCTTTAAAAAAATCTGTTCAAGTAATATAACTTTTGATATAAATGAACAAAAAAAAACACATTTTCGTAAAAAAAGATGAATTAAAAGTGCAATATAAAATATTGATCAATTTAACATGTTGAGACTTAAAAAAATATGCCTGCATTATATATAGTAATTGAATTGAATTTATAGGATAAATTTATTTTATCGTCCCTGGAGCCGCACGTCCCTGGTTTCGTGGTTTGTCTTTGTCTATGCCTCGTCATATTTTTGGGCAGTATTGGAAACGATGTTGCGGGAGGGTGAAAGAAGTTAGGGTTGACAATTTACATATTTAAATATATATAATAAATTTTTATACATTTTCTGAAATGGCGACCTCATTACTATCGGGCTCTGCCCGTTTTCTTAGATTATCGTCAATGGTAAGTGTATGCGTCGCCAATATTGAACTGTCATTATGTAATGATTTTGCATATGGTTTTATTATTGTAAATGTAAATGGATCACATATTTAATTTTTTGAAAATATAGCTCACAAAACAGAGGAGTCCTGTTAATGTCTTCAGCCAGCTAGACCAGCATGGACGAGCATTTTGCGTCGCCACCCTGAACAATGGATCATGCTTATTGTACCCTACTTCTAATGAGAACACTTCGGTATTAGAATCAAGAAAGTTAGTATAGTTTTTGGAAATATGCAGTTTTAGCATGATTTACGTTTATAAGAGTGAAAATATGATTTGTTTGTTTTATAGGTTTGCGTACAGTGGTAGCCAGAGAAGGAGCTTTCATGCTTCAGGAATTCTGTTTGAGTCTCGTGATGTAGTTGCACCCACTTTTCCTGATTCTGTATCTGAAGGCGATGTCAAGTAAGATTATTTGTAATATAAATTATTGATTTAGTGTGAATTGGATTCATTTTTTTATGGTTAAACATTTGACATTACAAATATAAAGAATTTCAAATTTATAAATGTGGTCATTATTATTGCTTGTAAAATTGGTGCATAGATTTTTACGATTGTGATAAAAAATCTTTTAAGGAACCTTGCCATGCACTAGTTTGTTTTCATCATATGTACCAAAACTGAGTAGTGGACCAGAAGTTACTTCACAGGATATTTGATTATTCTTTTTACAATGCACTATATCCCAGGGTGGGATTTGACCTCTACAAGTGCTCTCCATTGACTCCTATCTCTGGCCATTCTTGTCCAGTTCCCAGACCCTCCCATTCTGCTCCAGTCCCCTTTCACATAGTCAGCCCACCTCTTGGCCTGTCTCTAGGTCGCTTTCACTGGGGTATTCACTTGATATATTTAATTATTTATTTATAAATCATTTCAAAAGCATTGTTTTGCGGCTATTTACTTAAATAATCAGAATATAAATAACCCCTATTTTAGTAAAAAAAGAACAGTAAATCAAGAGTAACCAATAGCACAAGCAAATAAAATAAATGAATAGTTAGTATTATAATCGGTTCCATATTGTGAATGTCTTAATAACAATTCACAGCAAGTTTGTAAACTTAATACATTACAAAATCATCGAAGATAATATTTCAAAAATCTCTTTTTATTTATAATATTTGTATTGGGTAATACTGGTGTTAGAGGGGGATGTGTAGTTGCTTATTCGCTTCCAGAATCGATCGCAAGGCTGGTGAGGGTGTGCAGGAAGACGAAGTAGTCTGTGAGATCGAGACTGATAAGACCGCCATGCCTGTGATGGCTCCTGCTTCGGGTGTGATTGAGGAGTTCTATGTGCAGAGTGGTGACACAGTTAAAGCGGGCCAGAAGCTGTTTCGGCTGAAGTTGGGTGCCGTGGCCAGCAAGCCAGCTGAGGCTGCCCCCTCTGCACCACCCCCGGCTGCTGAGGCCCCATCTCCTACTCCCGCAACTTCTGCAGCACCCCCACCACCAGCTGCGGCACCACAAGCACCTCCTCCACCCTCAGCCAGGGTAACATATATATATATATATATTTTTTTCATATTTCAATTGTTGTAGACTATTGTTCAAAAAAAGTTCATTAAATATATAATTGAACTTTTTTTATTTACAATGTTGTCTGTCAGATAACTTTTACTGCATAGTATTCAAAACTTCCTGGAAAATTTCAAATCTGAAGCATCACTCGCGCAGTCAGTGCATGTTGTGTAGTCAGTGCGCGAGTTTGTGTTTATCTTTTCATGCCTTAATGACTTTATAGTAATAGTAAACTATTGTTTGAACTGTGAATGTAACGATGATTTGTACCCGAGATTTAACTATTGCAGGTTTAGTCTCTAACGTAGCAGTGATTGCTCGAAGAATTACGAATATTCATTTACCAATCAATGTTACAATCGAACAGTCGTAATAACGGTTTAATCTTCTTATACTAATGGAATTGATAAAAGATTGAAAGACATCATGACTTTGTCGATTGAGGTCAAGTTATTAGACATGGTTTCAAAGGAGAAAGTTTAGTATCAGTTGCAAAACGTTACAAAATTATTAATTAATGAAATTATTATTTAATAATATATGAAATTATTCTATTAAGAAATGTATCCACCATCAATCAAAAGTTATTTAGTCTCTTCAAGGCCAACAACTAGGACCCAGTTGATTAGTAATATGCATGTAAAAATACCAATTTAAGTTGCAATTGTTTGATAGTTCTAGTAAATAGCATATTTTATTTTTAAAAAGTTCTTATATTTTCATTAAAAACCATACCTTGTACATAATTTTTCTGTACTTCAGAAAGTAAGTAATCCTCGTTTTTATATGGATGGAAAATGTTGATATTCGCGCAGCATTTCTCCATTCTATTCTTATATTAACAAATTTATTGGAGAAAGTGAAAATAATACAACAGCTCAACATTTGTGACAAGCCACAAAATTGTTAAAAAATGAAAATATAAAGTATCTACCTATTTACAAATGGCCGCTCTCTAACAAACCTGCATCTATTTTGAAAATATCTTTTACATGTGTATTATTTATATTTAATTACTTGAGCTTTTAACTGCATCAATTTATAAAATGTCATTTTAGAAACGGCTTTGCAGTATTTATGATACTCATTCTGGCTATTATATCACACATGTTTGGGTACAATGAATGAAATAAACACCATTTGTAAATATAATATGACAACCTCTGCTAAATCTTTTTTTTTTAATAAGTAAATTTAGATTTGTCACAAACGGTTAAGCAACTTTCACTGCACATGCAATTTACTTTCACTTTTCTATTGACACCTAAAGTACTTCAGTATGTACTTAAAATTGTTTCTTTCCAATTTATTAGTGTTTGAGTACCCCACTATGCAGTTATACCAATTAAAATATATTTCTAGTACCTTTGCACTTTTAATGACTACTTTTTGTTACACATTTTTTTATTACACTATTTGGAAGGATAATTTTTTTATAAATAAGTACCTAAAGACAAAATGTAATGCACTTTTTTTATCTGATAAAAATCTTAAGATAATTAATTTTCATAGCATATTAATATAACATGTTAATATTTTTTACTGCATATTAATGAATAACTGTAAATATTTATTTAAAGACTTTTGTTGGTTAGATTTGAGATTAATAAATTCTTTTTTTTTTTTTTCATTTTGAAATTTGAGGCATTTAGTTTTTGAAAAGTATTAATGTTTCATTTAAACACTTTTTTAAAACTATTTTTTTTTTATGTAGACATGTGGTGTTTCATAAAATTTAATTTGGGATACCACTATATTCACATTAAAATGTAAGTGTCAACAGATGGGAATAGCTGCAAAATTAGATGTGCAATAATTATTAAATTTGCATTTTTTTAAATACTGTATTCAGCAAAACCATAATTGATGATATTAGAATTTCACAGAAAATCGGGACTTAAAGAAATAATGTTTTTTTTTTGATTTTAGCCTATTTGATGTTTTATTTTTTGAAATAGGCAAAAATTATTGGTTGCTAAATTTTTTTTTGTTTTTACTTACGGTTGCAAAATAACGTACAATTTTTGTTTGAAACTTAAACTTTACTTGTAGATCAGTCACTTTAAAAATTGTGAAAAATGTTTGAATGTATGGTAGCTGCTAAAATTATTTGTAAACATTGTCCTCGTCGTTTTGCCACTCACATACATAAACTAACGGTGCCGCGATTGGAGAGAGTACGCTTTGTGTAATAGCTCTGTCCATCCGTAAGATCTGATGAGTGTAATCTGCAGTTAGATTAGGTTTTTTCTGTAAAATATGTTTCTCATTTATGAAGGATGATTGTACTTTGTTTGTATTTGAGATACATACTGTCAAAACGACTTGTAAACTTTCACATTATGCATAACTAAAGTTTGCACGTTCATCAATTAATACACCGTTTAACTGAAATCATCTGCATAGTTTTTATATGATAAAAAATGAAAGATTTGACACAGATTAAATGAATCAATTAGAAAGATATACAGAAAAAAATGTATCAAAAAAATATTTGGTTGCTTACCGGGATTCAAACCTGGACCTTTTTCTATCCGGAGAAAAGGAAACTATGTTCTGAAATTGCAACTCCACAACATAAAATTTTTGTTGTCGAGTTGCAATTTCAGAAATGAAAATTTGCGGTTTGTGAATGCTGCTGATGTGAAATTTTTTCATTCTGTTAATTAATATTACAATAATTTTATTACGCTGCCATGGATTCTTGTGGAGTATGATGACCATACTTTTCCTTAATTTATGGATATTTATAATTTTTTATTTTTAGCCACCAGCAGCTCCAGTTTCTTCAATTCCCGTGGCTGCTATCCGACATGCCCAAGCCATCGACTCTGCAACCGTCAAGGTATGTTGGTTACAAATTAATATAGCTGTATTTTCCATTAGTATCCCAAATTTGTCAACATTTGATTCAGCTTATGAGATGTTACAAGGCCTTTGCAGAAAACAATATACACCTGATATATTTAGAATTATATTGATATTGTTATAAAGGGCGAAATTCATATTTTTAAAGTGGATCTTCATAAGAAATATATATGTATTCAGTGCCCTTTTGGTAATCCGCCATGTGATAATCTGACGACTATTATACTCTATCATTTTTTAAATTTTACACTCCCTAATCTGCCGTCTTACGTGATTCGTAGTTTGTTTTAATAATCAAGTTTATTCCTATTCTCCGTAATCTACTGTTTTTGTGACGGTGGATTGGCGAGAGTGCACTGGATTTATATAAAAATAATTCTGTTAATGGTATTTATGAATGTTGTGCCAGGACAAAGGGTGTGATATTCTATCCTCTCTGCCTACCCTTGAGATTCTTCTATGAGTACAAGTATTTTTTTTTATGGATGCTTGAAATTTTTTTATTTGTTATTTTTTCATATTTTTAGATTCCCCCTTCAGACTACAGCAAGGAAATAACTGGGACGAGAACAGAGCAGAGAGTAAAAATGAACCGCATGCGCTTGCGCATTGCACAAAGGCTGAAGGAGGCTCAGAATATAAACGCTATGCTGACGACATTCAATGAAATTGATATGAGGTAATACATATTTAATACAAAATAAATGCGTCAATTAGAAAAGATATACATACAGATAAACTCAATTTATCGAAAAAACTTTTTAGCTCTCACCAGTATTTCTTCCAATCCGGGGAAGTGTGATAAACCAATTAAACTATGTTAGTCTCATAACTAATAACAGATTTTCAAACTTATATGTTGCAGCTATTTTAAATTGATTCATCTTATATTCCATTTCTTTCTAATTGATGCATTTGTTTTGTATTAAATATCACAAAACTATGTTCTGAAAAAATTATAACTTCACAAATAATAATGTGTTCTCTTTAAAATAACACATATTATGTTTGTTTATATTATTAATTTTTCAAGGTTTTGATTATTTTCATTATAGTTTTGATAACAAAACAGTTCTTTGATAATATTTGACCCTCTTATCTAAAAAATATTTATTACTTTTATTGCATTTTATGGACTATCTCAACATTCTTCATCTTAAATAATAATGTTTTAAGTTGTGTTATTGGAGTATTATTTTATTTAAATGGGTGCATTTATTTTTTTTATGACATAATAGTTGGCATGTATCCTAACTTGGCTTGGAATCAATTTGTCAATCACAAAAAGTGTTAATAATGTTTTCTCTGCATAATTTCTAATTTTGGTACATTTTATTTCCAATTCAATCTATTTTCAATTGCTACATTAGTATTAATAGTGATATGTATAATCATATTTGTAATTAACTTATCGCGTGATGTAAGTAATTTATGCATTTTAATAGTTTCAATTAATTAAATTTCTGCACAGGTCTTGTATTTATTTAGTCTAATAAGTTTTCAATGTTCAATTGCATTAATACTGTTGAATCCGGATTTTACCACAGTTTACTGCTGTTAAATTTGTTGGTCTCGTTTCATTTTTACACAATTTGATATCAAAATTATAACTCAAAAAACTAGATTCCTCATATTTTATGCACTTTCCACGTCAAAATGCCAAGCCGACGAAAGTAATTGATTGAATTCTTTTTTAATTATTCATTAATATTTGTGCTAGAAATGCTGAAATCCAACAGTATACTGTGAAATGCTCATCTATAAGTATGTTGAAAATTTTAATGCAATATCAACAACACTCCAACCTTATTTTCAACATATTTGTGGCTGTTTAAAAAAAAAATTATGATTTTTTGTTGAGCTTCAAGTAGTTATAGTAATAAAAGCGTTATGGATATGTATTTACTCAAATTCCAAAACCACTTATGCTCATATTATACAGGAAGTACAATTACTCCCACTTTACACTTTCCCTTTACAATATTTTTGCGCAATCCCAAGAAAAGTATAATCCATATCAGGGTTCCACTGTAGTTGTATGATGTAGAAAGGAAGAATGTATTCTGGTATGACAATTTTGTATTTATTGTGTTTTTTTTTTCCAGCGCAATCATCAGCTTCCGGAAAGCTCATTTGCCTGCATTCCAAAAGAAGTTTGGCATGAAGTTAGGCTTCATGTCACCATTTGTAAAAGCCTCGGCATATGCTCTGCAAGAACAGCCTATTGTCAACGCAGTTATAGATGGAAATGATATTCTCTACAGGTTTGTGGAATAATTTTTATTTGAATAATAATTCATCGATAGATAATAAAATCACATACTGATTTTAATATAGTAAAACCTCGTTATTGCGAAATCCAAGGGACCAAAAAATAAAATTTCGTAATAATTCCCACGTATAGCAAATTTTTATTTTTTCTTAATATATGAATAATCCGCGCGCGCCGTAGAAATAAATGTGGCGGGCTTTAAAAAAATTCCGCAAACAAGACACCTATTGTCAGTTTAATAAGGCATTCTGCAAACAAAGGAGGATTTTCTATATAAAGAAAACTCTGAATAATCTATTTAGTTTTGTTTCAACAGATAAGCAAATTGATAATAATTAAGAAATTAAATTGAAAACATTTTTTGAAACAATATAAGATAACTAAAAATTCCGTGATATTTTTGGAGATTCCAAAATGTCATGTAAATATAAAATAACATTAAATTTTACCTGTGTTTAATTGCAGAGCCGCTACAAGCATTGAGAGTTTCGCATCGGTCAATCGATCTTCATATTTCTTTAAATCGTAGAGAGACGATTTTGGAATTATAGTTTTTTTGTCGAAGGTTAAGATTTTGCGGGAATTATCACGACCTGAAACCATTTTAGGGTTCCACAAAATATAAAAAAATGTACTTTAAAGAATAAATTACGGAATACTAGTACATATAAATGTCGGTAAACAAACACACGAAAACAATTGTCAAATAAACACAGTAACGAAAATGTCGTACGCAATATTATCGTACATTGGAATCAATGTAAATGTTTAGTTATAATGTAAAAAGTGACGATGATAATGAAGATAAAAAACGAAGATCGCAGAATTATAGGCATCTCGAGTATTGCGGGCGATACCATACACAAAGTTGACGCGCTTGCTCTAAAGTGTGACTTCGGTTTCGATTTCGGGGTTTTTTATTTTCTCTAGCTGGTTTAAATAAGATTCGTTTTTAGAGACGTGAACACGTGTACACTTCAGAGCGTGGGAATGGTGCCATTCTAACCTATTTTGACAATGGGCAATAAATCCAACCTTGGACGAGTGGAGATTATGCCAAATGGCTTTATAAGGGCCTGTTATGATCCCAAGAAGTTTTACAAGAACGCAGCGGGCTGCCCGCGCCGACCGGCCCGCTGCGCCAATGCAATAAAACAATTGGCAAACACGATCGTTAACGGCTGAAATATTTTCATTGTAAAAATGATTGGTATTTTTTCGTACGCGACAAAAATAATTTCGTTATACATATTAACGAAATTTCATTATATAAATTCATTTTTGTATGAAAAATTGATTGTAGGGAATTAATTTTGAAAAAAATTTTGATATACGTTATTTTTCAGTATAACGAGGTTCGTTTTAACGGGGTTTTACTGTATAACAAGAACGGGTTCGAGAAGGTAGATCTGCGGGTTATTCGCAACCTATCCCTTTATAGTTGCTTTGTATATTTATCATAAATGTTCACGATCTTCCAAATTCATCCAGCTTGGTATACTTTTTATGGGAAAATAATTCCCCTAACAGCAACAGGCATAATACTTTTTGCCGGGTGCATTATGGTGCGTGCACATGGATGAGATTTGTCTCAAAACTTGTTTTAAGACTCATCTCGAAATTTGTTTTGATGGACAGTGCGGATTAGTACGTTGAGCAGAATGATCAACTGGAGCATATCTACCTTTATATCCAAATCTTCGAGGCGAAATATTAAAGTTTCTTTATTGTACTGGCACCTAAATTGTTGTTTTTACAAAAAGAGTACAGAAAGCATTCTTTAATGTTTATTGTCTCAGTTCACTGTTAACTGATAATTATTTTATCAAATCACAAACATGATATAATAATGTCAACACAAAAATACTGTTTTGTCTATTTACACATGTCAACTTAATAATATATCAACTTAATCTCTAAAACATGTGTCTACAAATGTTTACAAGTAACAAACACATCACTGTTTATTTTGTTGTGAGATTTTTTCTGTCTACCAATGTTTTTATGTTATTGTGGCACTTAGTTTTATCCATGGAAAGGATTTTTATTATTATGTGTTTTACTTAAATCCCATAAAGGGAAGTGTTCATTTTTTTAGATGTGTCAATTTTCTTACTACTTTTAAAACCAGGTCTAAGCGTACTGTGATGTGAAAATAGGTTTAATTTATGGCTGTCAGGTTTATCATTAGCTTACAGTGCAGGGATCAAACTGTCAATTTTAAGATCTGTTAGCAAATATACACAATCCTAACATGGCTTGGAATCAATATGTCAAAAAAAAAGTGTTAATAATATTGTTCAATGTTTTCAGTTACAAAACATTATGTAACTAATTAAATGTAGTAAATTAAATTGTAGAAATAATGTAGAGTAATTGTAGTTAACTTAACTGTTCTTCAAATGCAATCGTAATAATGCAGTTGATACAAGCGCAATTATTAAATATCTCCAAAATAACTGATATTGTTTTGAATATTTTCACTAATATGTGTGCATTTAATGTGGTTACACTTTCTCCAGTATTTAAAGGTTTTCTCGATTTGTCTGGAATGTCTGCACATTCTTGAACAGTGGTTTTCAATTGCCAGTCCACAGACCGGTACCGTTTTGCTTAATTAAGTATTGATTTCACAAAAATTTAAAAGTTCTATTATTATATTACAATCTTGTTTTTTGTTACAGAGATTTTGTAGATATTTCCGTGGCTGTTGCAACCCCTAAAGGTCTTGTGGTTCCTGTCCTCCGTAACGTACAAGATATGAACTATGCCGATGTCGAGCTAGGCATTGCAGCACTGGGGGAAAAAGCCAAGAATGGCAAGTTGTTAATTACTGCTTTTTATTATAATAATAATCTTGGTGAATGAAAATGTGCAATATGGAAAAGCTTACATAACCTATTTTTTAAATGAATTGTGATTCATAATTAACAAATTATCTCAAACAATGAATCATAATATTTTTGCATATAAAAGTGACTACATACTCTCATGGAAGAAGAATTTTCAATATTCATATGGAAGGCTCAGATTACATAATCAGGTGGTCATGATGCCTGACTTTGGCAACAGTTGCATATTGCAGATAAACAAATTAATTTATATCAGTTGTAAGAGAATTATATATCTGGTAGATTGACTATGTATTTACTGACCAGCTTTTATTTCTGATACTCGTCGTACTTTCATACACTATTATTTAAACTAAATTTGAATGTTTTTATTAGTAGTCAGTAAATGTAAATGTATTTCGATTATTATTTTTATTTTCTAAGATTAACTTATAATATTTTGCCTCATAGGACAATTGGCTATTGAAGACATGGACGGCGGTACCTTCACTATTAGTAACGGTGGAGTTTTTGGCTCCCTCATGGGTACTCCCATCATTAACCCTCCCCAGTCAGCTATCTTGGGCATGCACGGAACCTTCGAGAGACCCGTTGCGGTCAATGGACAAGTGAGTGAATTTCTTTTGTTACTTTTTGCTATTAGTGAAAAGGAAAATGTTATTTTTTTTTGTTTTATCATATAAAGATTAAACAGGTAAAGTATGTTATTCATTGTGATACTGTTTTTGAAAAAAAATTTCAAAACAATATTTAAAAATGAAAATGTCCCACCTGATAAATCACCGTCACACATGAAAATACCCTTTAACCTTTACCATACTGTGATATAAAATACCCATATGCAGCCATGCTGTCAACTCGTGTTACCGTAAGAAATTTTTAACATTTTAAATATAAAGAAAGCTTTTATTAGTTTAAATGGCTTTAAAATTGTTAATCCTATAAACTTACTCTAAATATTGAGCATTAATTATAAAAATGGGATCAATATCCTAATATAATTCGGAGCATTCATCAAGTTCTATTACAATACTACCTTTTTTCTTATCTCTCTTCATTAAATTAGTGAGAAATAGAAATCATCTCTTATCACAAATGGTATTTTTTCCAGCATATTAATTTTACAACTGACTGAATTGAAAAATAATTATTTTTGTAAGATTCGCTTTACATAACTCTTAATATATAATAACTTTTTCGCTAGTCAGTTCTAAGCATAAACATTTTCCTTATAATTAACTAAAATATGAATTTTATATTGCGTATATTAACCGAAATATTACTTTTAATTGGGGCAGTAGACCTGTGTTACTGCATGGTTTTAGAAGAGTTAACATGGTTTCTCATTAGGTTTTTCAAATCATCAAAAGCACCAACCTTGTTTGGGTTTCCATATGCCATAATATTTCTATGAAGTTTCTTTATCAAATGAGTCTAGGCATAATAAAATATGAATATCTATGAATTATAACAAATAATTATATGAAAGTTTGTTAGAATAAATAATTAAATTTTTGAGACATTCAAATTGTATTACATATATACCTATTACACTCATACCTCGCTTTACAGAAGCAATATGTTTCAGAAAAGTTGTCTGTAAATCAAAATTACGTATATTACTCGATTCTCGAGAAATCTTTGTTTTTTCTTCGGTGTCGCTTAACAGTGGATGTTGGTCCATTTCGAATATATCTTCATTTGAAGAACTTTCAATACGTCTAATAATTACATAACATCAGATTCTCTTAATTCTCCAAAGTGCAACTTATTTCCCATACTTGATAAATGACTTGACAGTTTTGATAAATGGGTTGAGTTAATGATTATCTCATGATCCTTGGCCAAATATTTTTCCAGTTTCGGTTTATTGTTGGTTGACCTCTTTGAACAAGTCTTTGGTATTATCCAAAGCAGCCTTGGTATTAAATTTCTTCCAAGAGTGTCCCATTTCTGATGAGCAATTTCCCTGTTCAATATCGTCAGTAAACGAAAAGTTGTCAATTTTTTTCCTATAAATTATATTTTTAAAATGTAAATATCACGCACTGGCTGTAGGCTGTAGTCTTTTTAGGAAGATAATCGATTCTCGTTTTCTCAGACAAATCCCAATTAGATTGATCAGTTGTCCAGGTACATTATCTTTGCAAGTATCTCGACTGCTAATTTTAAAATATACCATATATATATTGATTTTTTTTTCCGTAAAGTGAATTTGTTGTTTTCTTTTCAATTGCTTTATAGCGAAATTCTTTCATCTCTTATTTATTATTATTTTGGAATTTGAATTTGAACTATCATATTTTAAAAAACATGTTGATTTTCGGAGAACAACACAAACTTCACGACGTTGGATCAATTTATTAATCAAAGGACATTCTCGACAATATATTGAGATACTAAGGTTAACTTTACTATGGGTGGTATTAGAAATTTAACGCGAGTGGTTAATATATTAACCAATTTCGGCCATTGCCCTATAAAGGGTTAAAGGAGGGTCCGAAAAGTGTGGTATGTAGTCATTTACAAGGTAAAAAACAAGAACACACGTTATACTCGTAGTGTAAAGTAGTGAAGGTAAACCGTTACGTGACTGAGATTGTGTCGATGATTAGTAACTAAGATTTAACTGTCGGACGTTAATTAGTTATCAATCATTGTTACAATCTAACATAATCACAGTTAAAACTAACGGTTTAAATAAAGATTTTATCATCACTAGTGTAGAGGTTTTCAATCACTTATAACTGGTTCCCTATTGTGTACTGATAATATTACAATTTTTGTTGAATCAATTTGTTTTAAGTTATTATTTATTTAACTATAAATGATTGATTTTTAAAAATATAAATGTTTGCCTTGTAGGTGGTGATCAGGCCCATGATGTACGTGGCATTAACTTACGATCATCGATTAATCGATGGCCGCGAGGCTGTTCTGTTCCTCAGGAAGATCAAGGATGCTGTGGAGGATCCGAGGATCATTCTCGCCGGCCTGTAGAACCAATTGTTGCAAAGGTTTTCGTAACTTTGGGGGTTATTTGCTTTAAACACTTGTCAAGAACAAAGATTTTACCAACATTTTCATTCACATATAATCTCATATGGGGGTATAAATGTATGTTCACACTAAAAGTGTCCTGCAACCAGAATAATTGATTTTATTGTAAATATATTTGAAATGTAACATTTCATCACAAATATCAATTCAGCCATGTTTCATATTTTTGCGTACATATTTATTTTTCATTTCTTTATTGTAAAATGTGAATGTTTTTTGTTTTTCTTTTAAAATTATACTATAATATTTGTGTATGAATGAAGGTGATGAAAAATGAACACACAAACGGTTATATAATGTGTAACTGTTTATATATTTTACGTTATTACATTATTTTTCAACTACCGCCCGATTGCATTTTTTTCATTCATTAATCATCGGTTTACATATTTCATTATTTAGAGATGACCTGATTAAGTATTAGCTGTCCTGGTGCTAAAAATGTGAGATATTTGGGAAGGAACCTGTTTAAAATGTTAATTATAAATTGAGATTTATTTATTTAGTTGAGTTTATTTTCATTTTGATCAGAAGCATCAGGATAAAAGGCACTTGCGATTCTTAAAGACAGGTAATATACGCTACATTTATTGTTGTACTTGCAATACGCATGTTCCAATGCGTCACAAAAATAAATATAAGCACTGCACATATATCTTTTCTTTGATCTTCAATATTAAAAAAATATATATATGTATATATATTATCTTGTAGTATGATTGTATCTCCACAATTTATAAATTATGGGTAATTTTTGACAGTGTCAAAAGTATTTTAAAGCATATGTAGTAACAATTTGATTGCCGAATGTAAAATAAGGAAATAAACAAATTCTTAAAAATTAATAAATTAATTTATTTCTCTCTTTCTTCCGGATTGTCTTTTTTCCTTATACAGTTTTAAACCTATGTCTACTAATGGTCCTTATTGACGGAGTGAAATCGATAACTACACATCTATTAGCTCTTCACAAACTATTGCATCATAAACTTGGAAATATTATAATGTATCATAAAAAAGTGAAAAGGAAATTTCTTAACTTGTTCCTTTTAAAAATATGAAAAGAGCTTTGCTTTAATATGATTAATATTAGTATGGTATTACTATTTTATTAACAATCGTGTAAAATTATCACGTAGTATAAGTTCAGTTTTTACCTCAACATTATGATGTTATTGAAGGATTTTATTAAATAAAATATTAAATTGAATAAAAGTTATGCATATGGTGGGCAGATCAGAACACAATTAAAACCCAATTGATTGCTAAAGTTGATGCATCTATCTTTGAGTTGAGACTATAACAAAACCCTGTTAATTCGAAATTCACAGGAAAAAATATCCTATTTAAAATTTAGGCAGTGCGAGCAAAAGTGAACTAACTAAATAATTTTCCATCCATGAGAGATGACAGTGAATTTTAAATATTTTAATTGCATTTGTGGACCAACCCCAATTTTAAAAATGAACAATAATAAGGTAAATGATAATATATAATGATAATATACATATGATGATAATGATAATAAGGTGTAATGAACAGTTTTCGTTTATGTTTTATTGATATTGTATTTAGTTATTGCTACAACTCAAAACAAAGCGTCTCGGGGTTAGTCCACTTTTGCTCTCACTTCCTCAATTATGGTACTGTATCATTAAAACACTTGAGGCTACCCTTTCAAAAATAATAAAAATAATTTCACATTTTTTACGATAATTTAGGTTTTTATTATTCATTTATATCAGAAGTTATACATTAGATTTGCCTTTTTTAAAAATTATTATTTTAATAGGACCTTTATAATAATATAAAACTAATGAACTGAATGTTATTTGCCATAATTAAGAAAATACAATAATTATAAGTAAGACCACAACCATTAAATTCTTGCATATACGAAATATAGCTTCTTATTATTTTGAAGCCAAGATTACGGAGACAAATCTGAGTTGAGAGAAATTAGCAAAATGTTAAAAATTGATAGCTATAAACTATTCAATTTGTAGGATAATTTGACGGTATCAATTCAACGTTTTTAAAACGTTTTGCGTTAGTGAAAACAAATTATTTTAAATATATTGTATTTACTTACGTGCGTTACGACTTCAGCTATTTAATATCAAGTTTTATATCAAAAACAATAATTTCTTACTAAATAATATTTATATTGGCCCTATTTATTAATGTGTATTTTTTCATTACAAATCGTGCAATATCTGTTACAGATATATATTGGGCAGTCTGCACTGCTGTAAACTACTTTCCACGTACATAATTCAAATACGTAATATGAAATTCAAATAATAAATCTACTATTTTAAATCCTATTTAAGTTAATTTTTAAAAATACTAATTAAATGTATTAATTAGAAAGATATATGTATGTACATATATAATCAATTTTATCTAAAATTATATTGTTGTTGCTACCGGGATTTGAACCTGGATCTCTTTCCAATTCGGGGAAGGTGCATTATTACAACTTCACAATAATAATGTGTTTTCCTTAATAAGTTTATTTGATTTATTTACTTATCTATATGATACATATCATTACGTTAATTCTAATAGCATTTAATATATTTTTTTTGTAAAATCAAGATTATGATTGATTCGTGTAGTGCTCTCGTTAGATACATTCCTTGAATAGTGAGGCGGATGTATTTCGACAAGCACTACACAAATTAATTATAATCTTGATTTAGCAAAAAAAAAATTAATTAAGGTAACGATATGTACAATTGTGTTTGAACTGTGCCCGTCTCACTAAAAAAAATCTGTGTTGAGACGGGCAATTACTTTGCACTATTAAATAAACTTTCCGAGTTTTATCTGTAAACAAGTCTGGCAACAGGAATGTTGGGGCCCTGTACTTTAAAGGTTTTGGAACCCCCCTAGATATGTTCAACGTGGTCATTATATATATAGGGTGACTGGTGGTATGTGATAAGGGTATATGAATCCTAAAACCATTAGTCCAAGAATCTAACCCCGTAATTAATAAGCAATAATTTGCCAAGAAAAAATAAAAATAAAATACTCCTTTATTTAACCATTTTGTTTATTAAAAAGTGCATTTGCAGTAAGCAGGATAAGGGCCTAAATGCGATGAAAGCGAGTGAGCAAGACACCCGCTCTTTTATTATTTAAAAACATATTTTTATTATATATGTAATCCAAAATAGAAAAATAATTACAATAACTTTTATTTTACACGGTACCTATCATATGGGACCCCTACTGACTTTGGCGCCCGGTACAGTAATTCCATATTTCTGCAAATTTAACTCCAAACCATATACAATTTCCCACTTCTACCTAAGCAATGATACAATAGCATTTATTTGTATTATCAACATCAAAAAACTATAGATTTGCATTGTTGCTATGTTAAAATATTAGCAACATTTTACATAATACAATAGAAATATATTTGAGCAATTTTGAAAAAATGGACACAATGACAAACACTATTAAAGTAAGTTATTCTGCAGCTTGTAAACATATATTTATTGAAGAAGCATTTTTGAAGTTCACATTAGAAGCAAAGTTGGCAATCTTCAAATATTATTTTTTCCCATACAAAAAAGTCACGACATTTGAGTAGTTTGTTTTGTGATTTTTGCTCCTGTTTTAAATCACGATTACAAGTTTTGAAACTATAAGCTGAACAATTCAAAAGCAAGAGTTGAGAAAATGGAACATCATCCTGCAGAAGTATCATCATTTAAACTCGGGAATGGAAGCGATACCCTGAAAAAAACAAGTGAAATCAGCAATCTTGCATTTTGGGAGCAAATATAGATATTCACATTTGTAAATCAAAAATGTATATAAATTATTTAATTTTATAATCTGAATCGTCTTTTTATTTACATTTCTGTAATATGATTATTAAAAAAAATTCTGAATTAATTTTTTAATACATTTTATCGTTTTATAGCCAAATACTGTGGTATTTTTTTTTTTTCCAATTCCTTAGAGTCTACGATACTCTGAGTACTCTACATGCGGCTAGACCGCCTAATCTACTACTACAAGTGCATCAGCGCTAATCGCTTTGACACTTTTACAAACTACCTTATTATTATAAACATCTTAAGTGTTTTATATTAATACATGAATTGGAAGGGTAAAAAATTACTGATAAAAAACCCTCTAAACAATTTACTGGAAGTTAAGTATTTCAAATTAATTAGGCGCGACACTTTATGTACAGTGCCGCCTTATTCTAGCATAATCCTTAAATATTTAAACTAAAATAAATACTACTAAACTTAAGAATATATTGTTTTATTATTTTACATATCATAAATTGGAAATACTGTGGTAGAATACTGCCTTTGCTTTTATACTCCTCATTTTGATTTAATGTTTACAGGTAAGTGCAGAAAAACTGCACCAGAAAAAAATAAATAAATAATGGAAAACCTTTTTTTCTTGCAAATGTATGGTAATGATTACTTGTTTATAATGATTTGTTTTCTCGAGAGTTTAATCATGGCCAGACTATTCAGAGGACGTAGTGCAATGCAGCCTCGTGATCAAGTCACATGTTATTTTTTAACGAGTGTAGAATGATCGATAGAATTGTACCAATAATCATTCTTGAGTTTTTATTATCGATACACACTTATTAAAAGAAGGGAGGCTAATAAGATAAAATCTTCATATAAGTTCATAGAGAAAAATAAAGATAAAACTAAAAAAAATAATTAGTGACCTGCTTGTTTATTTAATCATGCTGATTCATGATATTGTGCCAAAAAGTTGTTGAAATGATGTTTTGATTTTCAATTGAAATATTAATAATAACAAAGTTGATAACAAAATTAGATACTGATAGTTTTGCTTTAGAAACGTTGTATCATAATTTTTCAATGTTTGAGTTTAATAATTTCAGACACCCGCAATGTGTTTTTTTGCCGAGTGAAAATTTTTATATGATTCAATATATTTCTGTCACGGTAGCAGCCAGATATTTTTTAGTCTAGTCACACGGATAAACCGCCAATGCACGAAAAGGGTTTATTTCTCAGATACGCGATTGATTCCGGGAAGTAAAAGCAATAAGGGTCGGGTTTTTTACACTACATATTAAACTTTAAGCAGAAAATATATTTTAATACAATGGTATTTATTTACAAAATCATCAATAAGAAAATATCAGCGGAATTCACACGAAAAATTGATGCACATCAGCATGAGCACGAGCATCGTACAAGGGGAAGGGATAGACTGAGACTGAGACTGCCACAGGAGAAAGGCCAAATCTCAGAAATCGATGATGTATAGTGCGATGGCATTTTTTAATGAAATGCCAGAAAACATAAGAAAGTAAGAGAAATTGAATAGATAAATTTTAGTAAAAGAAAATACTTTAATCTTGTTTATATTAGAGCAAATATAGGGAGTGCTTATGTATGCATTATGTTAAGAATGAAATAAAAATAAAACTAAATTTATCGCCCCCCCCCCCCCAGCTCCTAGAAAAATTCCTGGATCCGTCGGTGCCTTCACTAGATTTATAAATTAATTGAATTCATAATTCTGATAAATATTACCCAGTAGATGATGTCAGCTCACTACAAAATCACAGGTTTTAAATCAATCAAAATATACTTATTATTAAAAAAAATAATATTTCTTATTTTTTTTTTTTACATATCAAAGTGAAAGTTGCCTATTATTAATATACCCAATAAAGCCTAGAAAAGTGTGGCTGTTACGTCAGGTACAGACGTTAAGGGATATTTCACGATATACGAAACATTTTTCTGTCACACTTGTTTTTTATGTTTTACTCTGTGAAATTAAGCGCCCCTTGCGCGACTATATGAAGCGCCTGATTCCAACCCCCCCCTAAAACGAATTTGAGATAATTAGAGTTAAATATGCAGTTTTGTAGATATTTTTGTTAGCTACATACAGGACACATTATTTCTCGCAAAAGCCACTTAAATTCATTGATTTAGCATGTTTTAAATCAGGGTTAGTTCCAAAATACCCTAAAGCAGACAGAGTTGCTATTCCCCCTAAAATGAAATCGGCCAATCACAACGCTTATTGATGATCACGTGATCTAAAATCCAGTATGGCTGCCAGAACGATATATACAGAAAAAAAATACATTACAGAATTCTCTTTAAAAAATGGTGATGTAAAAACAAGCATTTTGTACATTTGCTTTCAAAATATACGTTTTCAATCAACACTTAAAAACACAGTGTTTTAGGGGCTTTTGGAATTAGGCGCTACATATATCCGCTACTGCTTGTTTCCCGAATTGTTTTCGTGTCTTGTGCACATTCACAGAAATTTGTTTATATGAACAAATGAGCGAGACTAACGAAACATTTCGATGTTTTTTGTTGGCGAGGATAACACGATTATACAAATTTTAATGGTTCATTTTGAACGATAAGGTTACACAGGTAAAACCTACGTGCATATGTTGGGACCACAGCACTGATACGTTTCGAGTTTCAGTGTTGTGAAATGTAATTTGTGTACATAAAAACAATTGGTCAACTGATACTTCTGCTCGGTGTACTTAATTTAGCAGCTGCATTAAACTTTATACATTTTACGGCAATACTAATAATTAACATAGTAGTAATTTATTAGGTGTGGACGTTTATAGTTTTCAATAGATATTTGGTGGCAATAATGAATGGTTTATGAGGGTGGTTTTCGTGGCGGAAGTTTTGTGGCGTTGGCGGTATAAAAGATCAATATATTTTTTACATGCCTTGGCATTGTTGCACTGCCATACATTCCATCGGTATTTGTACAGAGTGTAACATACTTTGTGCACAATGTTTAAAATATGGGTCGAAAATATTGAAGTTGCGTGTACCTAATTTCAATCATGTCAAAGATAGCATTTAAAAAATCGTAGTTAAGCAATTATTTATATTCATTGAAATATTTTATTATTTCCAGATTATATATTGAATAAAAAAAATACAAGGTTATCGAATTTTGATCAAAGATATAGAATAATAATTTAAATACTAATTAGAAAGAAATACATATAAAATTAATTTTATCGAAAAATATTGTTGTTGCGCTACCGGGATTCGAACCTGGATCTCTTTCCAAACCGGGGACGGTGCATTATCCAACTATGCTACAGCGACATTATTTTAGACGACAAATTTTCGAACCAACAGGGTGGCCCAAAAAAAGTGAGAATGTAATTTCATCAAAAGTAGTTTAACTATATCAACAATAGCTTAAATAGTTTACAAATTTACTTATTTACCTATATTACGTTTTATTTCGACAATTTCCGGTCGCCATCTTTGATTATTAATTTTCCCATTGTTTATATTTGGTTTTTTCAAATTGTTGCAAATCACTGCAGAAGACCGTATTTTCATAAAAAATTTGCGAATTGAAAAATGTTGGGGTGCTAGGAAAATGTTCAAAGAGTTTCAAAACAAAGCCTGGAGTATAGCTAGACATTACAACATAACTGGATATTACAGCAGGACGGAGCCACCGATCAGGCCAGATTTAAACCCAGTTGATTATGAAATATTACATTAATATTAAAAAATTACATTAAGAATTATAATGAATTATGTTATGTTTTGAAATTTACGAGATTAAATGTTACGAGATTTTCTCACTTTTTTGGGTCATTCTGTATATGTTACACTTTGAAAGCCATCTACTAGTATTTAAAATATTACAGACCTATGTTCTGAATAATTACCACTTTACAATAAGAATGTGCTGCAATAAGAATAATAATTGGTCAATTTCGCAAATAACTTAAAGCTTATCATGTTTTTATGTACATACTCCTTGAACATTTTCGACTCGTAATTTAGTCCTATAAAATATTGTTAAAGAGATTTTATTAATAGAGATTTTATTTACTCGTATTATTACACGATATATGAAAATGAATACAGATTCACAACAGTAAATAGGAAAAAATATTTTTAGAGTATTAAAAGATATTAGATAAATTGATTTAACAGACCAATAAATGAATAGATAAGAAATAAAGTGCACATATAGGAGAGGGGTTTGGAACATTAGTTGCGGTACGAGGGGCATTTTACACATATTTTTGGTGGAAACACAAATCTGATAGTTTATGATACATTTAAAATGAATTCTTTGTGTAAATAAGACGTATTTTTAAATTAATGCAGCGTTTAAATTTTCGTTCCAATCGAGTCATATATTAAAAAAAAGTCGCGGAATTTTTCCTAAAATTGCCTTTCAATGAAATCTTTCTCAAATTAAAATAATATATTTTATCAACATCAAAAATACAGAACTTTAGACCAGTGGCGTAACTATAAAAATTAGGCCCTAATGCAGAATGGAAAAAAGGATCCCATAAATAAATATTGTACATAAGATATACGATTATTAGTACTGCGTAATTTATACATTAAATTGATTTATTTAGACTTTATTGACTTACATATTTTTGTAGTAACAGAGGTGAATATATTATAATATGACATGATAAACATTATATTGCAATTAAATACTCGTAGTTTATTGTGTGGGATGGAGCAGACTCCACCTCTGATATATACAGCGTTGTCCTGGCTACTTTGCTAGACTGAAGTCTGTGTTAAAGTAGCCAGTTTTTTTCGTGCTGTTGTGGTGTTATTTAATAAAGATTCGACAGAAATAAAAATAGAGATAAAAAAAAAGAAATGTTAAAATAAAAATGTAGTGGGAGTGTTGTAGAACTAGTGAATTATTAGTGTAGGCACTGTATAATGATTATGTTAGAATGATAGATAGATGATTGCTCTCTACCCGATTGGATCATATATTGGGCCCATATTTGTGTAATCTTATTGGAGTTAAACGATTTCCAGTTGGTACTGAGTGTGTTGTACAGTTTCAGAGCTAAGAACATGTAGAATCTTTGATACAATATCGTTGTTGCTCTCGGAACTGGCGGGGAGATGTTCATTGTTTGTCTTGCGTTGTGTTCATGATTTATTGCTTGGGGTGAGTTGTTGTTAGCGTGGAAAAATTGGACGAGTCTCAATATAAAGATTTTAGTCTTATGTCTACGGCATTGTACTCTTTAAATATAAGATCTGATGACCTTAAAAATTGTTCTTTGTGCTCTTTTTGCCGACTTTAATATTATTTTTGCTGCTCCTCCCCAAACAAAAATAGCGTAATTAATTAAAGAGTAGCAGAGTGTAAAGTACATCGATCTCAAGAGTTTGTAGTCAATTATACATTGTATTCCTTTAAAAAAGTAAATTAGTTTTCTTAAGCGTTTAGCTAGGTTCGATATGTGTTCTTTCCAGTTGAGATGATCATCGATCAGTACTACCAGATGTCGAATAATTTTAACTCGCGTCAATTTTTCACATTGGCCCGAGGAAGCCGTGTTCTGCCATTAATTGATGTGGCGATGTTCTTTCGTTAATACAAAAACATACATATTTAGATTTTTTTGTGTTAAGTTAACGAGGGAATACAATCGTAAGTTTAGTATGTATTTATATATTTAAAAAATACACGTAAGAAACGGTATTTTTAAATTCCATTTCTAGCTGTGGATTAACTATTAACGCCGAAGAAGGTATCAATACTTGTAAAAATATTAATACCAAATGGATTGTAGGTGCGAACTTTTCGGGCCTCTGTCTGACGTGGGCCCCAACTGCATTGGCATAGTTACGCCACTGCTTTAGACCATTAATTATTCACTTTTTAGTAGTTTAAGACTATTATAAATATGATAGTAATTTTGATTACTATTGTTGGTTTTAGGGGTCTTCCAGGTCCGTGGTCGACCGCGCAATCATCCTCCTGGCATCTTGGGCTGTGGTTTCCCAAAGGGGAATTTGTAGCCCCGCTGGATCCTTTCGAAAATTGTCCGTCCATCTCATTCTTGGGCGTCCCAAGGGTTCAGTTCCCGTTGGCCTTCCCTCATTAACCTGTAACAGTGAGGGTACCGTAAATAAATATGTTTGAAATTGAGGTTTTTATACAATTGTTGAGTATGAACCAAAGCTTAAGACACAAGTCTAAATGGATTCAAAATAATACTTAAGTACATTATAGCAGTAGTTATGAGATGATCTCATATTTAAATCAAATTGAATGTAGATAACTCCATTGGAACATTAATATCACATTAGTCAAACATTCAATGTCTGTCTATCTGTTCTCGGTAAACTCCTAAATCCTTCAACTGATCTAAGCCAAATTTTGCATAGTTACTCTTTAGGCACACATATGTTACTTTGATCTCTGAGAGTTGTGCACTGGTTGCGCAATTCTCATCATAGTTCGCTTCATATTCAACTCAGTACTGTCCTTTACGCGTTTTCGAGATGAATATATGAAAAAAAATCTCATGTATGAAATGACTTCTCCAAGTATTCAGGTCCATCCGCACGGTAGGTACATGGACTCGTCAAATCAAGCTTTATTTTTGTTTCAATATAAATACATTTTTTTTTTTAAATTATCAAAACTAGAAATATATAGGTAACTAGTATTTGAGTCCCTTGAATAAATACATTTTAACTATTAGCCTTCAATAAAATAGTAAAAAAAATACGTATCATTTAGAAGCAATGAACCTTTATAGAGATAGTTTACGTCGTACGTGTGCTAACATATTTGTAGATGTGAAAATGTACAAATACATTGAGCTACAAAAATCGAAATTTTGCGCGCAGAATCTCGAGTTGCTACGTTACAGGACACAGTTCGTTAATAATAACACTTGTATTATAATTTTCTTAAAGTTTCTGGAAATGCGGGGCTATTTGTTTCGCACAACAGTCTCCCGCCAGTGGCGGCCCGCCCCCCATCCTTACTTCATGAATACAAATACGATTACTTGCCCCCCCCTCGGCTCTGAGCCGCAAACCCGGGGCAAACTTGAGACATTTCTATGCAAATCGACAGTGTGGAGGGCTTATATTATTAGGGGTCGTTGAAAAAAATGGCGAGCCGAGAAACCGGGGGGTAAAATGGCCGATTGGGAGCGCGGGAGGGGGAATCATCCGGCCCCCCCCGTCCCGGACCGCAGTAGCGTAATTCTGATTTTAAAAACTACAACCTTATACTTAAGTATTCGAAAGTAACAATAATACCAATTCAATTTGTAGAATTGTAATGAATGATATAACATAAGCGCTAGCGCACATCTACAACTTTCTGTTGTACGACAGTTCTGTCGCAATGGCTAGGGGCTATGGTAGTATCGACTAGATATCTCCACAGCCCTCGCTATTAGGGCTCAATTGTTATATGACAGAAAGTCGTAGGTGTGCGTTAGATCTAATCATCACTATCTACATCACCAGGGTGAATCATGGCTGCCAGCAGGATTTGTCGCCATTTCTTTCCATCTGTAGTTTTTCTCACCCCGGAACACTGCAGTCCACCATCAAGCTATCTCAGCTTCAACTTGCCCACTCTTGCGTCCTAGCGGATCTCCGAAAAAAAAATTCGCGGCGGATTCTTGGTTTTCCATGCGATGAAAGTGCTCCAGCTAGCATAATCTCCCAATTTTAATTGATTTAACCCCTCTGGCCCATCTCCATATATATTGTAGAATTTCAGATTATATCATATCTTTGTCTTCAGACAGCATTGTCATTTATGGGGCCGTAAATTCTAGGACGAATGTTTCTATGATAATATAATATAGTGTAGTTAAATAACGGTGTTATTTGAAGTTGTCTTATTTCTGTTCTTGATGGTTTTGACAGCTTCACTCCCCAGATCATTGCCCCAACTGTTTCACTTGTTTTATCGCAGAAAATATGTTTACGTGAATGAGTGTGTATGTACATACTTTAACACTATACTTATGAGTCAGTAGACATTACGGTACTTAATAACCTCTACGATTAGCATAATGTCATCAGGTTCATTAAGATACTGCGTCTTTGATTGGAAGTATTGTCTACAAGGATGACACGACGCTTCTGAAGAGTCTGACCTTTTTTAAAGCAGAAAAAAGACTATTTGAAGACTGCGCCATCGATGACAGGATGGAGTAGAGAAGCTGAGAACTCTTAGTGTCCAAAATTGGAGTACTATATCGCAGAACAGGAAGGAGTGGAGGAAACTGCTAGAAGCAAGGCTCACCTCGGACTGTATAGCTATGATGATGATGATGAAGATATTAGGGTAAAGTAAAATATATAATATGAACTGTGGACAAAATTAGAGGCGATTACTTTAAACACAAACACTGAAGCGAAATCAGCAGTGAGGGCGACCCAAGACTGAGAATAGTGGAGGAGTAATACATTACCAGTCGTGTCTCAACTGATTGAGCCTAGAAGGAAGGGAATGAGGGAAAAAGAAGAAAAGGTAAAGTAAAAGAAATAAATAACGTACAAAAAACTTTGTCGCGTTTCCGACTTTTGAAAATTTTGTGCCGGATTCCTTTCCTTTTCGTAAAACCAGAATATGATTTTTATTTCTCTTCTGAGATAATTCGACTTCTGAGTAGGGTGTATTATTTTACGATAATATTGATGATGGTATACATATTTGAGAGTCCCAACTATATCTGAATCTGCATAGATAATAATCCCTCTCGTGAAATGGTATCCTCTGACTAGTCAAATGCCAAGAAATGTATAAAATTTAATCTGTGTTAAACGTAGTATTTTCGCTTAAATGAATGTTATCATTGTTTTTATTTAAAATAAAAACAATAATTAATCTTTAAAAAGTAATTAAAAAATCATACTTAATATTGTCATACATAACGTGGGTTAACATTTTTGAACAGCCTGCTCTTTTGGTGAACCGCCACTGAAACTGGGCAGAGTTTTCATGGATTAGAACGCGAAGTGGCCGTAAGGGATGGGGGGTTTCGATATTTCTTAAAGGAGGGGTGGTTTGGCTGGTAGGGTTCTCGGCGCAGGAAGATGTATGTAAAACACAAATGTATTAGGTTACTTGTAGGCGCTTTTCTGCTGATTTATGTATGTCGCTAACTACACGCTTAGACAACCCGGACAGGGATGGTTCACCGTGTTTCACGATTCACAGGAAATATTATATATCTGTATTATGTAACAACTTCATTATGTAAATCACAGACCAGTAAATGAATAGACATGAAATAAAGTGCACATTTTAAGAAGGGTTTGGAATATTAGTTGCGGGACGAGGGGAATTCAACAAAAATTTTGCAGACGTAAGCGATTCACAAAAATATGTTTTATAACAGATTCAAGTAACTCATATATAATACAAAATTGTAAAAATTTCAAAATAATAATAAGAAAAAATTCTTGCACATTTATGCAACAGTAAAAGTATTTACTCTTCGAAAATTAAATATTTGTCTAAACATGACGTATTTTAAAATTAATGCAGCGTTTAAATTTTCGTTCCAATCGAGTCATATATTTAAAAAAAATTGTAGAGCTATTTGATGCGTAAGTGGTACCAAAGTGATCACGTGGATGATAACAAAATGCAAATATTGAATCGAATTTGCGTTTATGTTTATATATTTGATTTGATACATTTTTGCTGAATTTTAATGTACAACAAATGGAACATGTTTAAACATCATAAAGTTATGTGACCATTTTGTTCTGAATGTACATTTATCAAATTAAAAAACTGTCAGAAATTTAAAAAATTGGAATTGTATGAATCTGGACTCTACGCCTTCATTATATTATGAATTCACTTTATATCTTATGTTTTAATAATATTAAAATTAAAAAAATCAAATTTAGTAAATCTGACGATATGTTTGGCAAAGCGTTGAAAGATCGTTAAAAGTGACGCAACATATTTTTGACCTTCGGGTATCGACGTTTCTGAATTCATTTTAGTAATTCATAAAAGTTTTCTTTTTGTACATTTAAAAACATTCTAAAATAATTTTTCATTTTTTAATCTTCTTCTTCTGCAGAACTGCGTCCAGTATCGATTACGCACTCCTGAAGAGAGGCGTGCGAGAGTGTAGATCGAATAAGGATTTCTTGGCTGAGAAATATTAGGCAACGAACAGTGTCGAAGGTGTGGAGAAGCTCTTCCATGTGGCAAAGTACCGAGAGAGGTTTAGTAGAATTAGTTGCCAATATTCTATGAAAATACGGACTTAGAAAAAGATGAATGAACATCTTTTTATATACAATCTATATCGGTATACATAGGTACCAATAAATAAAATAAATTTATAATATCCCCACACATTACGTGACGTTAGTTTTACCAGGTAGGTAAATAAATAATATATAATGTGTCGACAGATTGGGAAGACTTGTTTAAGGAAGCTAAAATTCCCAAATAGAAAGTTAGTTAATTTTGTTCTCTAAGGGTTCTCTCAGGGATGCGATGGTATGGGGGTACCAATTAGCTTTAGAAATTCAATTCTTAATGATTAAGTTTATGTCATCTGATGATGGGGAGACATCTAATTTCGGCAAATAATTAATTTTATTTCATTAGGAGAACACATTCTTATTGCGAAGTTGTAATTATTCAGAACATTGGTCTGTGATATTTTAAATATGAATTGAATATATTAATTAGAAAGATATACATATAAAATCAATTTTATCGAAAAATATTGTTGTTGCGCCACCGGGATTCGAACCTGGATCTCTTTCCTAACCGGGGAAGGTGCATTATCCAACTATGCTACAGCGACAATATTTTTAGCGACAATTTTCGAACCTATATGTTATCTTTTTGATATTAATACATTTAATCGTTCAATTATTTGAAAGAGCCATCTACCTTATTTTTACAGAATCTGTATATCTTTCTATAGAATCTGTATATCTTTCTAATTAATATATTTAATTCATATTTAAAATTTTATTTCAATTTTCATCATAAGGAAATGGATACACTTCGTATAAAAAATCTTGTGACATTATTTGTAAGTATGTATTGTGATAAATTTATGATGAGATTGTTCTTTTATATAATTGATCTCTCGTCTCAGAGATTTGGCAGTGAAGGTCGGTTTGTATCGGTTGGTCGTTCTGCCTGCGCACAAAATACAATAGGCAACAGATTACAGCTCTGTCCGCGATCAACTGTACTGCCTCACCCGTATACAAGCACCGTAAGACGGACGAGTTCCTACCATCATCTGGTATAGCCTCAAACTTTAGTAGAAATTTAAGTTATTTCACATTTTGTGTGCTTGGGTAGATACCTTTTTCTATTTTTCTTTTACATTTGCCAGCCTAAATGAGTTAATATTTGATATTTCATACAGGTTCTTATAACATTATTTTTTATTAAGAAGATCACATTCTTATTGCGAAGTTGTAATTATTCAGAACAGAGATCTGTGATGTTTTAAATACTAATTAAATGTATTAATTATAAAGATATACATATAAAATAAATTTGATCGAAAAATATTGTAAAAACAATGTAGATGGGTTTCAAATAATGGAACAATAGATGTATTCATTTGAAAAAGTGTCGAAAATTTGTTGTTAAAAATACTGCCGCTGTAGCATAGTTGGTAATGCACCATCACCGGATCGGAAAAGAGATCCGGGTTCGAATCCCGGCAGCGCAACAACAATATTTTTCGATAAAATTGATTTTATATGTAATTAATGCATTTAATTAGTATTTAAAACATTATTTATTATTAATTATTTTAATAATAAAAATAAACTATTGTATTTAATATTTAAAATCCTGGTTAAACATGACTAAAATTTCTACACTACTGTAAATAAATTTGTAGTTTTTGTGATCTTTTGGGGAATATTTTATAGATACATTTTGAACCGAAAGATATTCAGTTTTTTAACTCTTTTAAATAACAGAATACACGATCTGCGCTTATCAAATAAATATATTTAAACATATTTCATCGTAACTTTTACGTGCCAAAGCTGTCGTCTTGGAACTAAATACATTTAATCAATTGGAAAATTATTCATCTGATCTCATCGCAATAATAATTAAGCTGTGTTCATGGAAGACCGCGAACTTTAGAGATTATGAGGAGGTCCAATTTCACGGCAAAGCCGTGTAGGAAGTGCAGCGAAGCCCCGAACCATAGCCATTCCGTAGAACTTGTCCAGGAGAGTTGCCCGGCTAAAGTTTATCGGCGAAATTACTTCGCCGATACAACGCGGTCTTAATGCTGCGTTTGCCCTTAAGTTATTCGGCAGAGATGTTGCTCCTGAATAATATATTTCAGATTTCAGAAATGGGTGGTCCCAGAGGGGCGCGAGCGCAGGGCCCGCTTCCCGATCAAAGGGTCACGGGTTCGGTCCGTGTCGGAGCAAAACTTTATCTCTGTGGATTCAGGAAAATGTTATAAAAAGTCAGTACTATTGAAACATAGAAAATTAACACATTGTACACAAGACTGTGTATCCAAGGATGAGACTAAGATTTATCGATAGATCGGTATCTGTGTGTTATTATACTCCGTAATTCATACGGAAATGAATCAACTCACTCTGTACCAGTGGCGTAACTACGCTGACGTAGCTAATGCGGTGCAATGGGGCCAGGGCCGGCCCGAGAGCGCCGAGCATGCCGGGGTGCCGAACAAACCGAAATAAAAAACGAAAAAAGGAGAAAGAGCTACAGTTTGAACAAAATAAGAAGATTATGAACATTAAAAAATACATAATACAAGAAAAGCAAGACGAACGTCGTATAGATCCAGAAGATCCATCTGCTTCTTCAAATATCATCACAAACGTCTCTGCTGTAGTGTTGTCCTGGAGAATAGCAACTAAAGTATTTTCAGTATCACAATAATTATAACTTATGGGGTGCCGTTAAAAAAGGCTCACCCAAAAACTCAGCTCAGCTGTAATCTTAAAAATAACTGGGAAATGAGCTAAGAAATCAATAATGATTCGGAAACTGGAACATTTTGCCCATGTGAAGCGAAACTTGAGAGGTATATGTAATAAACTAATAACTCTCCACCTTATCATAAGCGCAAGATTGAATCACGAAAAATAGTGTCTGGTCACAGGAGAACGTTGTAGCTGCGGAATCTGAGAGAATGGTTTACAGATTCACTGTTTTTTAAAAATCAGAGATGGGGGCGCCCAAGGTCGCCACAGAAGCTAGGGCCGGCACTGATTGGGGCCCATTAAATAGAAACCCGAAAATCCGTCCGCGCCCCGGTGTCGTATGTGTCATGTCGTAATGTCGGGTTAGGGACTGGACCATCTCTGCAAAACGAAAGATTTTTTCAGTCGAGAGTGCTTATAAAAATGCTTAAAACACACTTTTTTTTTTTGTATGAATGTTATAGAAAATAAAAGTCCAATTTTATTCCACTATTATTACCACGTAAATCTAAATATACTTATAATTATACATATACTGGGGTCATTTTTTCATTTTGCATTAGGGCCCAATTTTTATAGTCACTGTTCTGTACTGTTATCCCTGTACACGCGTCATATGTGAGTGATTTAATTTCACATATATTAATATTCATTTTGTTTTATTCTTTAGAAGTTTTACACCCGATTACGCCGGATTAAACTGATTATTATTATTATTATTATTTAATGAATACCTAGGCTAATGTTAAGTAATCCAAAATAGAAAACCGTATTTTCAATTTCTTACATAAATATTATAGATTCAAATGATAATCAAATTTACTCAAAATAGCACACACGGTGGTGTCCGATATGTCAGTTTTGACAATGTTTCAATTGTACCTTAAAACCACTGAAAAGATTTAATGATTTTATTTTATATAGATTAATTATGAAATAAGACAGTTCTATAATTGGAACACCAAGAAAAAGAAAAGCTCAGTTGCCTAGCATTTTGGTCGCGACGAACTATTTTATTGGATCGCTGTTTTATATCAGGTTACATAATCTATTTTTAATTATATAATTCTTAAATAAAAGCTAAAAAAAAAATATGATGTTCATCACTTCACGAGTGCTAAGAGACAGTGGTGTGGTTTAGGATATAGAAGAGTGTCTCGAAGGATGCTTTCAGAGTCACGCCCTTAGGGAGAGAACCAGTAGTTCATCGGAAACGAGGATGGGAACGGGGTTTGTTATTGGTATCCATTTGATCTGGATATATTAGTGGCATTGCCAGTAAGAAAAAATAGCAAAGCAGTATTTAAAAAAAAATTCTAGATGGCAGTACAGATTAGCAAAAAATTATAATGAATATTACTATCCATTTATAATCTTTTCGCCTTGTGCAATAGATGTCACTGATTATAAATATTGTATTCATTAAAAATTTTAAGTAAAAAAAAATTATCTGTCCATATTATTTAATTTCTTTAAGTTCATGTTTATGCTTTTTACAACATTCTGACAATAAACATATCAATTTAACATAGCTCTAGGTGTAAATATGTATAAAGCATGTACCATTTTACTAATATTTTGTTTACACTATACGGTGCATTGTTAAAGCAATATAATATGGGATTTCCACATTGAAATATAGATTGTACAGAAACCCTGGCTGCACAGCGGTCACGTTTGCCGACCGCAGAGCCTAGCAGCAAGCAATCGGCGATGGCCGATTGCTTTTCTTTTCGAAATATATTTGCACAATTTGCTAGCGTTGTTCTGACAAATCAAATCAGCTGTCGCTGGGAAAAGTGTTGCCAATTCGAAAAACAAACCTCTAAGAAAACACCCTTTATTATTAGTATTGAACAAAAATATGTATTTATCGTGTTCAAAATGCGAAATTTTTAGATTATTGTTTGATAATTTATTTTCGCTTTGTTACTTTGAAGGGAGAAATACATACTACTACAATAGAGCGAATATAATATTTTAAAATGGATCGCAAGAGGGGCCGGGCCGCCTATATCACGAACGTCTGTATTTCCACAATTTAATAACAACTTCATACATTTAAGTGCCTTTTTATGATAATGGGGTTATTTATGGTGGAACAAATCTTTTCTCCGCAATCGAGACGCCGCTGGCTGGAGAAACTTTTGCACTTTCCGCAGAAAAGTTTCTTGTTCACGGCCATTTTGTGTTTTCTGTTTGTCGGTTTTGGAAATGAAATAAATGTAGATTTATAATTATTGACGACGTATATAACGTATTATATACGCCGTCTTGGTGGAAGCTTACTTGGTGAAAGCCCGTCATGATACGAAACAAAATCAAATATATACTATAGATTAATTGGTTAGTACCAGGCGTGCGCAGTTAGTACATCTTTCTAATTAATATATTTAATTCATATTTAAAATATTACAGACCTATGTTCTGAATAATTACAGCTTCACAATGAGAATATGTTCTCCTAATAATAAAGTTATATCAACGTGTCCAAAATTCAATTGAAATGTTCTGATAATTCTGGCGTCTGCAATCAGATTACTCAAAGGTATTTGAGATTCTGTAAAAATAAGGTAGATGGCTCTTTCAAATAATGGAATGATTAAATGTATTAATATTTAAAAAAAGGTAACATATAGGTTCGAAAATTTGTCGCTGTAGCATAGTTGGATAATGCATCTTCTCCGGTTTGGAAAGAGATCCAGGTTCGAATCCCGGTGGCGCAACAACAATATTTTTCGATAAAATTGATTTTATATGTATATCTTTCTAATTAATAAGAATATTGCGAGATATATATTGTATTTTGAATTATTTCGTAGAAATTCTAATTAAGTACATACAGCTTATTTCTGCTGGTAAGTACCTACTCGTATTATCTACCTACTATCTGTATAAATTAAATTAAATTATTAAGGCCAGCTGTGTGGCTAACGTCTTATACGTAGATAGATTTGAAAGAAAACTGACACATTATGACATGTGAATTGATAATTTCCTATAAAATATAAATTAAATTGATATGTAACTTTTTGAATCTTTTAAAAAACAAAATATTGTTCAATTACGCTATGACGCTTACAAAATCTAAGTTTGTTTTATCACTGCAGACAATCGCGAAGGTTCAAAATGTTATTTCCGTTTTCACTGCAGTGATGTGATCAAAGAATCCAGACAACGTGAAAGTTTGGATAACAGGGAACCCACAAAAGTTAGCACGTGCGTATGAGTATATAACATTCCGTGTATTGACGTAGTTACTTCAATTTACACGGAATGTGATGTTGGGAGAGTAAATTTAAATTAATCAAGGATTATCAAGACAAAGTTATGAAACCAGATGTAAATTCTATTTGAGACAAATTGTAGATATCTCATAGAGACGAAGCTATTATATAATATGAGAAATATGGAAGTATGAGTATTACAGGGTTTATAACCTGTCTTCGGCTGGCTTAAATGATCACTTTATATACAATGTAACGTTCATCATTACACCCAATCATATTCCATATCTATCAAATTTTTGGAAGTTGTATATATGCTAACATGTAGAAACACTTTAAGTAATTACTACAACTAATTGAATAAAGTGATCACTTACGCCCCCGAAGACAGGTCGTGAGCCCTGTAATACCCATATTTCCATACTTCCCATATAATATAATAGCTCCGTCTCTAGAGATATCTATAATTTGTCTTAATAACAATGCCTTTGGAGGTAAAAATCCAATAATTGACATACTCAAATATTAATAATAAATACAATTTCTATTTGAGTCATAATTTTCATATATTTTACTAGTCATAACGTCCGAAGACAAACAAACCCCTAAATATAATAGAATTACAAATCAATTAGATTCTAAAAAATAGACACAACGTCTTAGGGCGAGTTAACTCCTGGTGTATTTATATATAATGTTTTACATAGTGGATATACTTATAAGTTTATAAGCTATAATTAGTAACTATTCCAGATAAATATACATATATTTTTTATACAATTGGAACAAAAGATACTGAGGAGCATATATATATTTAAATCAAATGTGCGAATAAATTTATTATTCAGTGGTGCAACCGATGATATTATTATTTTTTTCACACAAACGAGACAGATTTATAATTTTTGAATTGATTTTTAAGAAATATTATTTTATCAAATAAGTACATGGCGGTATAATAACATTATATTTGTACTTTTGCCGTGTTCGTGGTATTGAAATGTTTCAATGAACATATTCTAATTAAGAATTACCAATGTCAAATGAATGTTAATGAATTCACTTTGGAAATGCTTGATATCAGATCAAAGGCCCGAATATTTAGGCAATAACTTGATCTTCAGTTCAGCAGGGGTATCAAAATGAAATATTTCAATTCAAGTCGTATTATTTGAACGTATTTTCTAATTTACAATTACATTTTGCAAAAATTGCAGATATTTCTGTTGGACCTTCCTTTTTAAATTACTCATCCTAATATTAATTACACTCCCTATATCTTATTAGTATCCGATTTCCCTCTATTTACATTATAATTGCGCTAAAGTATGCTTCTATTATCATCGTATCCATTGTTAGTGTCATTGCCAGTTTTGGTAAGGAAATTCGCTAGATGGCAGTATACATTTGCAAAAAATAATAATGAATATTAATGTTCATTTTACAATCTTACCGCCCTATGCGTGTTTTATGGTAGGTATTGCTGTTCAAAGCAGATTAATAAATTACATCGCGATCGATTAATACGTCGCTGGCCATTGCTAGTATCGCAGTTCAAAACGGTTTTACACAAAATATCACTAGAAATTTTAAGTTAATTTCTTTTACATGTCCTTATTATTTAGTTTATTTAAGTTCACTACATCCTTAATATTTATGCTTTTAATAACATTCTGACGATAATCATATCAATTTAAGATAACTCGTATATAGCATGTAACAATTTATTGATATTTTGTTTTTTTTAACTAGTTATAAAGAAGTAGATTATATGGTGCATTGTTAAAGGAATATAATAAGGGATTTCCGTATTCAAATATAGATTCTTCAGAATCCTTGGCCACGATAGTCGCCCGTACCTTGTTTTTACTCTAAACACTATTCTATGTAATAAAATACCAAATTTAACGCTACCGTTTACATACCTACTTTAAAAAGGAACCTATGTATGTAATAATTCATCACTGGAAATGTGTTGGGTCTTCCCAGAATTAATAAGGTTTTTGTAAAATAAAACTTTTATTCAACAAATAATAGATATCTCATAGAGACGAAGCTATTTTTATTATATTTAATGGAAATATAAGGGCTTACGACCCGTCTTCGGCTAGTTTAAGCGATCACTTTATATAAATATAACGTTCGCCATTCTTACCCATCAATCTCCACATCTATCAAATTTTTGAATGTTGTATATATGTGGACTCGCTTCGAGTACCACTACACTATCGCTATCTATGAACTAAATTTGTTAATTCATTTCCCTGCACATATGTCACAATGAGAATCTTTTTTTTAAAACTTTTATTAGCGTTTTGTTCTGTTTGTTGAAATATTTTGTTAAACAATGTTATTTTCAACCAAATAGTAAATCCTTTTTTTGTAAAATTTCTCCGGTTTGATCATAAAATGTTAACCCAAGAGATTTTATTAATATATAATATAATTTAATTAGTAATGTCTAAAATGATACAAAAATATTGTTCAATAAATGTCTAAAAGACAATAAACAGGCGATGCAATAATACCACCGATTACGCAAAACAAAAAGATCCAATTTTACTTCATCTGTTGGATCGATTTTTTTTTTTTTTAAATATTGCATCGATGGTAAGAAATGGTAGTCCGAAGGGGCCAGATCTGATAATGCAACAAAACGTCCCAATTAAGGCTGTTGATTTTTTTACTGCATCCCGCATAACGCGAAATTGACCATTACTGAATGTTATACGACAAGGCGATCAACTATGTTTGATTAATATTATCGTGTTAATCTACATAAATAAAATTGTCGCAGTTTGAACGCCATATTTTTAATAATGGCCCGCGTGCTTACGATACACGGATGCCACTTGACGGAATATGAAAAAATATTGCTCTCTGGTCGTTCTATTAACAGAGCCAACTTAGGTACCTACTTCCGTGTGTTTAACCCCTTCCCAAACCATGCAGTAACATAGGTCTACCATCATGATTGAACCTGTAATATTTTGGTAAATATATGCAACATAAAATTCATATTTTAGATAATCCTAAATAAAATGTTAGCGCTTAGGAATGACTAGTGACTAGTGAAAAACCAATTATGAAAAGGGAATCGTACAAAAACAATTATTTTTTCCATTCAATCCGTTGTAAAATTAATACGTTGGTAAAAATATTATTTGCGATATAAAAGACAGATCACACACTATTTTCACAGTGAAAAGAACAACAAACATACAAATAAAATTGTCTCTTTCTCACTAATTAAATGAAGAGAAATATGAAGTAACGACACATTGTATAGGACTTAATGAATGCTCTAAATTATATTATTAATCATTTTTTCGAAATTGAATGCTCAATATTTAAAGTAAATTCGTGCCATTAAAGTCATTTAAGCTAATAAAAACATTTTTTTCTAACTGTTATTTATGGTAACACGAGTTGACGGGATGGTTGCGTTCGGGTATTTTATATCACGGTATGGTAAAGGTTAATAATAATTTAATTTAATACCAGAAAATGTGTAATTTGAAAGCGTGAATTTTTTCCTGTCTTTGACGTGCTAACCCATCTTAATTTAACAAATGTAATTTATAAACGATATGAATTAATTAATTTAATTTTAAATATACTTGATTGTTTATTGCCATTTTTGAATGCATTTTTCTATAATTTACTTAACATCAAAAGTAATTTCATACAATTCTTCCTTTTAGAATTATGGCTGAAAATAAACTTTTCAGACACTTTTTACTTATCCGTATCTAGTTAATATTTTTCTCTGCATGTTTCGTTATTTTTCAAATACAATTTTTCTAGTTAACTAAACTATTTTGCGTCACAGCATCTAAACTAATGATTGGCAATACTGATTTGCAGCCTGCGATAAAAAAAGACAAACTGACACAATCTTTAAATATATTATATATATATATATATATATTTATAATCCACTACCAAATATTCTTTATAATTCTTTGTTGTCTGTTATATCCAAATATGTTTTGTACAGAAACGCAACTCTTATACACGTATCCATTATTATTATTATTTTACCATGTTATCTAAACGATTGGAAGTGCGCACAGGGTATAATTGCATTTTTGTACTGATAATGCGTAGATTAGGGGTTGAAAACAATAAAATATTATGATATCTATCTATACATATAAAAAAAGAGTGTCTGTTGGTGGGTGGGTGTATTTGTTTTTTATATAAATCTACAGTTTTATTCCGAGCTTGATAAAATTATGCCTACTTGAACTTCAAAACAAAAGGAAGTTCACTGTGTACATGGGATTTCGAAAAACTACCCCTATCCCCCTTTTTCACCCCTTAAAGCAGAATTTTGGTAGGTACTTCTTGATGAAATTTTGCAAATTTGACGATCAAAATAAGAGGAAAATTACTGTCTACACCTGATTTCGATAAAAACTATCCCCATACCTCTAAATAAAATCTCTTCACTCTGCGTAGAGCTCTGGCAACGCCGGGTATATATATACCCGGCATATATACATATTCAATTGCGGAACGAAGAAGTCAGTAATCATGGATCTATTGGTGTGCACGATATCGAATTGACTCATTCGGGTCCTCCTCAATACTAGGCTCCACTACAAAAACAGATTTTTCGGTGCGCACTGTACGACGTCTCTGCAGATGCGTATTATCAATTAGAGTATGCGCGGTGCGAAAACGATCCATGGTTATTCGAATTACTTGCTCGGATGGACGATTATGTCGATCGTAAAATGGACGTAGCGCACGGTAAGTTTCGCGAACTGAACCACGATTTTCGAAACAAATTTGCACAATTTGCAAGCGTTGTTCTGGCGTAAGTCTATTCATGGTGAAATGGCAAACCAAACTGAGCACAAATGCAAAAATCTGTCAGCTGTCAAATTGGCTGTCGCTGGAAAAAGTGTTGCCAATTCGAAAAACAAACTTCTAAAAAAACACCCTTTACACGTAACAATAGATTTTGAAAACTACCGCTTAAATACAGAAGGTTCCAATGTCAACAAAGTATAATCACGTGACACGCGACAGTCTTCGGCGTTCGAATGACTATTAACCATGTTAATAATATTTCGTTTGTAAACTGAGCTTGTATAATTAAGGATAATTTAGATGATTAAGAGTTAGCGGATGAGATCTTGTAGTTATTGAGCATTCTAGAAAGAGAAGAGAAATAGCCTTTATTGGGTTTTGTATAACTCGGTGTGAATAATAAATATAATTAAATGTATAAAAAAATTCTCTGTATAATACTAATAACATGATCTAGGTATTATCAATAAACAAACATGTCCGTGAAATGTTCTCAAGTTTCGCGATGAAGCGAACGAGCCTTACCTAGTTGGAAAACACCTGCTATTGGTCGGGTGGGTGGCCAGCCCGCTCGGGGATTGGCGGGGTGGGACCGGGTGGCCGCAAGAAACCTTCGCCGTGAAAGGAGCGCGGCCGAAGTTCTTGTCCTTCTAATATAATAAGATTAGTGCGACGGGACACCCGGTATTCCCAGGGCACCCGGTACCGGTGTGCCGACCCGAGCCTTTGATGTCGGAGACATGGCGGACTAAATATTTTGTTGCAAAAATAGCGATATTTTAAATTTTCAGTTATGATTTAAATTTGTATCGAGTAATCGTCGTGTTATTTCAATTGATTTATCAGAAAAATTATTAAATTAATAAAATGTTTCTTCATATATAATAGAGAGATTCAAAGAAAAAAAGGACCAATGAGATAATCAAAACTATTGAAAATAGAGAAAAATGGAAGGCGTATATAGATATATAAAAGCTGACTGAAGAAAACAATGTAATGACCCACGTCAACTAATGAGATTTAAAACAAAATTTCAATCTCTGGGATACGGATTTTACTCTCATTAGATTCTTTGGAGACAGCTATCAGATTTTGTAGTTCCTATGTACACACAGTGTCTCAGATATTCACCGTCTTGCGCCTAACTCCTTGCTCGTCTTACATCAAATATCAAATGTCATTGCCGTTCGTCAGTTGGGTCATTTGAAACAAATGTTTATAATTTAACGCTTCATATAAATGTTAATGTTTAATAACTTGTATCTGACATTTCGGAATAGATAATTTTTGGGATCGATGGCGGTTTTGAGTGACTTTTGTATACACTACAAATGTTGAGATGTACCTCAACTGAATCTCTGAGATTATCTCATCGTATTTCCCGCCGTGGACACGAGCTTCAAGGAAGAATTAAATGTAGATAATAGAGAGGAAGGCCTAGATAGAAGTACATTGATTAAATAATAATAAGGCAACCGTAGCCACCCACCAGATGAGAATACTAATCGTAAATACAAGAACATTTCTCTTAGAAAAATTTAACTCGAATCACATAAAACGTAATAATTATTAAAAATACTAATTTAATGCATTAATTATAAATATATACATATAAAATCAACAATAATCATAAAATAATAAAATCAATACATTAAATTAGTATTTAAAATATCACAGACCGTCTGTTCTGAATAATAACAACTTCACAATAAGAATGTGTTCTCCTTAATAATAATTATTTATAATTTCTTCTCTTCTTCTATTTTTTGTACCCTGTTCGTTGATCCCTATCATGTTGGCTATCATCACTTTATTAAGGAGATCACATTCTCATTGTGAATTTGTAATTATTCAGAATATTGGACTGCGATTTTTTAAATACTATTAAATTAGTATTTAAAATATCATCACGTTGTTCACTGCGGCCCGGTGCAGTTCTACAGTAGACTGGCCAAGCCATTGCCTCAGGTACTTCAGCCATGCTGTTCTTCTTCCAGGACCCCAACTTACAGCAATCTTTCCCTGCATTATGAGGTTCAAGTTTTCGTACTTCTTCGGATATCTCATTACATGTTCGAGATGTTGAAGTTTTAAATACTTATTTTTCTTTATTCATTCAAATCATAACATCTTCATTCGTAACTCTATCCAGCCAGCTTATTTTGAGCATTCTTCTGTAGATCCACATCTCAAATGCTTCAAGTCGCCTTATCATTTCTTCGGTAAGTGTCCATGCTTCCATTCCACATAATAAAATCGAGAATACATATTGTCTGACCATTTATAATGCCTTTGTTTGTCTAACTTTTTAGAATAGGTATTTATGGTTATAGATGCCGTTTGGGTTTAGCTGTCAAATCAAACGCGGTGTAAATATACGGGTCGGTCCTACTAATCTCACGCGGTGATCTCTAGATCCAAATTTCAACATGTGCATACTCCGTAATCTGAAAAGTAATAAGTAATTTAATATATATAATCTTTCTTCTCGGCGGTATATATTCCTTGTTCTGCATTGCTTCGATCTTAACCGGTCAGGTATCTTAGAAAATACAAACTGCAAGCACAATTATTGCCAGGTGCAAATAATTTATAGATACAAATTTTGAAGGGTTAGGTGGGGTTATACGTCCGCATGTTTGGATTCAATACGAGATAACTTCCTGTCTGTCTGGCCGCTACAGACTGGCCGGGGAGATGAAAAAAATGACGCTGTCTCGAAAATAAAACGGATACATTAATGAGAAATTACAATAAATAAATATATTTCTATAAATTTACAATTACAAATAAGACCCATTTTTTGACGTTAGGCGGTAATTTGTGAGACTCATTCAAATGAACTTAGGATAAATTTCTAATTCATTAGATTAAATCAGATAATGTTTAAATACGTAATTTCAAGATTTTACCATTCTCATTTTCATTTATTATTATTGTTTACTATTCAGTGACATTGGATGGCATCCTATTGGATAAAAATAATTAGTTTAACAATAAATTATAATGATATATATTTATACAAATTAAACGAATTAATTAGAAAGATATACAGAAAAAATCTATAGGTGCATCTAATAAATTAATTTATTATTATTATTTTATTAAGGAGAACACATTCTTATTGTGATATTGTAATTATTCAGAACATAGCTCTGGGATATTTTAAATACTAATTAAATGTTTTCATTAGAAAGATATACATATAAAATCAATTTTATCGAGAAATATTGTTGTTGCTACCGGGATTCGAACCTGAATCTCTTTACGATCCGAGAAGGTGCATTAACCAACTATGCTACAGCGACAGTACCTTTGACGACAAATTTTAGAACCCATATGTTACAATTTTAAAATTAATTCATCTATCGTTCCATTATTCGTTAAAAGTACTGTCGCTGTGGCAAAATTGGTTAATGCACCTTCTCCGGATTGGAAAGAGATCCATGTTCGAATCCTGGTAGCAACAACAATATTTTTCCATAAAATTGATTGTATGTGTATATCTTTCTAATTAATACATTTAATTAGTATTTAAAATTATTTTTTGTTGCTACCGGGATATGTTATGAAATTGCAACTTTACAATAAAAATGTGTTTTCATTAATTTTTTTTTAATACTTAATAAGTCATCGTTAAAGTAGAAGGGATCACTGCATCACGTCGCGCTGGTGCAAGCGACACTAGCCTGGTTTTCCAATATCTATGTATAATAAAATTTCAACCATATTAAATGCCATTGAACAAATGCGAAAAGCACCTTACTATATATTAATAATTAGGTCGAGTCGTGTATAAGATGAAATATATTTTTTACTTTATAAATTATTTGTTAAATATAAGACCCCAGTTATAAATTTTATTATTTTATTTATTATTAGTAACTATATAATACTATGTACAAATCAGTTTGGACTGTGCCCGTCTCACTAGAGAAATTCTGTGTCGATTCGCCAATTTATTAAAACAGATTGTTTTTATTAAAATTGCTAAAACTACATTTTTAACAATCTCCACTCTTATTGATATAGTTATATGTGAATAGGTTTAATATTTCCTAAACTGAATTGATAAAATTCTTCTAACATTTTTCTAAAATCCTTTAACGTGAACTGTCTTGAGAGAGGTTGGAAAACTTTTCTAGTGACATTGATTTCGATGTAGTTATATATATAATATTTTTCTTCTTATCTAGATATCTAGGAAAGGTTATTAGATATTGTTATCTAGAAAATAATGACAGTTTCTTCGGTTTTAACGTAAGGCGATGTATCTTCACGTAAACCTCAAAAATTCTTGATTATCTCATCAATATCGTGATTTTTATTATAAAAAATACATGGGTACATACAATGTAAAACATTTAACATGAAAAATCGTTTAATATGAAAAAATATTCTGATTCCTACAAAACGCTACGTGATTTGCATATCTTTATTTTGTTCAAACACGAAACAAAATCACGCATTTTTCATTATCGCAAAATTTCGCATCTTAGAAGACCTAACACATTTCCAGTGGTGAATTATTACGTTTCATTGCTATTACAGCAATAAATGTATTTTATTACATACATAGGTTCCTTTTTAAAATAGGTACGTAAACTGTAATTATGTAGCGTTAAATTTGGTATTTCGATACTTTTACCATTATCGTACCTGCCATTACAATGATTTGTTGCATATTTTACAAAGAATAGTGTGTTTAAAGTAAAAGCGAGGTTCAGAGGGCTATTGTGGCCGCTTCGCGGCCAGGGTTTCCGGAGATTGTATATTTTAATGCGGAAATCCCGTATTATGTGCTTTAACAATGCACCATGTAATGTACTTTGTCTTTATTACTGGTAAGAAAAAATAAAATATCAATAAAAAGATACATGCTATGTTCAAATGTACACTTAAAGTTATGTTAAATTGATATGATTAACGTCAGAATGTTATTAAAAGTATAAACGTTAAGGATAAAGTGAACTTAAAGAAACGAAATAATTATGTAAATAAATGTTATTTGAAAATATGAATTAAATATATTAATTAGAAAGATATACATATAAAATCAATTTTATCGAAAAATATTGTTGTTGCGCCACCGGGATTCGAACCTGGATCTCTTTCCTAACCGGGGAAGGTGCATTATCCAACTATGCTACAGCGACAATATTTTTAGCGTCAATTTTCGAACCTGTATGTTACCTTGATAATGCACCTTCCCCGGTTAGGAAAGAGATCCAGGTTCGAATCCCGGTGGCGCAATAAAATTGATTTTATATGTATATCTTTCTAATTAATATATTTAATTAATATTTAAAATATCACATACCTATGTTCTGAATAATTACAACTTCACAATAAGAATGTGTTCTCCAAAAAAAAAAAAAATGTTATTTGTTTTAAAAAATGATGAATAACGAAACAGAAGATATTTTATACGGCCAACATCTTTCAATACATTGATTTTATGCTGACAGAAACTCGGTGTTATTTTCTTCGGCGTGGAAGTTATGGTTTACCCAAACTTTGTCAATAGGTGGAGTGGAGTGGAGTGGCCAAGTTGCCAGTTGCCAGTTGCCGCGTCCGAAACTTGGACTTAGTCAATGTTTTGAGTTATTGCTCATTTAGGTGTGACTACGAATGTTCGGTGTTGCTTGTTGAAAATTCCTAAGTACAGAGCTTTAATACTTACCTACTTGCAAATTTATTGCGAGCCGTGGGAGTGAATTTATAAACGAAAACTTACAAGCGCTATCATGCTCGCCGGAGGCTTATAAGCGGACTAAATCTATTTTGTAGTTTGGAGCCGTAAATAAAGGTCTTCGATGAAAATACTTCGCCTCTAATTAAATTCAAGAACTATTAGTGCCAATATTATTATAGCGACCTACTTACCGCCGGCGAGGGAAACTTAAAGGGCCAAATGATATTTGAAATCTTAATGAATTTTATGATTTTTCTTGGTATATCAGTTCGATTTAAAATGTTCGGTTATCAAATGTTTTATTGGAATCATGCGAAAGTTGTTGCCGTTTTAATGGTACTTATTTAGAGATGATGTAAAAATTTAATTATTAGGGGAACATATTCTTATTGTGAAGTTGTAACTATTCAGAACATAGGTCTGTAATGTTTTAAATAAGAATTAAATATATTAATTCGAAAGATATACATATAAAATCAATTTTATCCAAAAATATTGTTGTTGCGCCACCGGTATTCGAACCTGGATCTCTTTCATAACCGGGGAAGGTGCATTATCCAACTATGCTGTAGCGACAATATTTTTATTGACAAATTTTCGAACCTATATGTTACCTTTTTGATATTAATACATTTAATCGATCCATTATATGAAAGAGCCATCTATTTTATTTTTACAGAATCTCAAATACCTTTGAGTAATCTGATAGCAGACGCCAGAATTATCAATTATCTTTATTAATTATTATTATTTATTATTATCGCTGTAGCATAGTTGAATAATGCACCTTCCCCGGTTAGGAAAGAGATCCAGGTTCGAATCCCGGTGGCGCAACAATATTTTTCATAAAATTGATTTTATATGTATATCTTTCTAATTAATATATTTAATTCATATTTAAAATATTTTATTTTTTATTTATTAAGACACATATAAGCATTATACAGCTTCAAAAAAAGACAGTTTGTTTATATTTTACATAGATTTTAAAATGCGTTGTCAAACAAATAACATTTCAAAAAACCAAATAACTCATTGAAGGCAAAACACAATCAAATAGAATACGTAACATATATGGCATATCATACATAACGTAGTTGTTCTTTATGTTGAGATTATTTTTTTATCATTGCTTTTAAAAGGGACATTCTGCCTGATTTAGTCAGTTTACTCTCAATTTCAATCGTGTGACAACCCTTAAAAATTACTAATCGCCGAGAATTAAATTTATCTGCAACATAGCATACTGTATGAATTTAGAAAAGGAAACTAAGCAACAATTTTGTTCATTGTACGGTTAAAGTGTCATAAAAACTTGAACAAGTCGAGTGTGGTTTAGCAAAATTCGTTCGGGGAATTAATCATTGGAAGACGAGGAGCCTTGCGCTGAAGTTGATGATGATCAGCTCTGGGCCATGGTGAATGCAGACACTCGACTGACCTCAAGAGAACTTCATGTAATTGACTAAATGCGAAAGATTTACTTATCTATCAATATAAAAAATCTGAAAATTCTCACAGAAGTTAAAGGCCACGAGACACAGCTAAAATAAAAATTACAAAATACCATCTACAAACATTACATTTGGGCAGAGAACTATTAAATATTATACAACAAACTGCTAACGTCAATTATTTTTAGAAATATTAATATATACTTGAATAACCTTCAAATAATAGCCCACCTTGATCCAGAATCATCCTGGTGAGAGACATTACTTTTAATAATTATAAAAAAGGATTGTTTCTTTTAAAGTACTGAAAAAACTGTAATTACTTTCTCATAAACCTATTATTAAGAGATAATCAAATTTTTTGAAATGTGAGTAATAATTTTATGTTATTAATGAAAACACATTCTTATTGTGAAGTTGTAATTATTCAGAACACAGGTCTGTAATATTTTAAATACTAATTAAATGCATTTATTAGAAAGATACACATATACAATCAATTTTATGGAAAAATATTGTAATCGGATAATGCACGTTCCCCGGATCGAAAGTGATCCAGGTTCGAATCCCGGTAGCAACAACAATATTTTTCTATAAAATTGATTTTATATGTATATCTTTCTAATTAAAATATTAAATTTGTATTTAATAATTTAATGAATTCATATTTATAGAATTTACAATTACATGCATATTAAAAATATTGATGTATAATCATTTCAGAACTAATATTTTTGATTACTTTTTTTATAATTTATTACAATACAATGGTAAAATAATTTACTTCGTTTGCACGCTTTCACGTAATATTGTAGAAAGCGACACGGCAAACACTGCGTATAAAGCATAGCATCATCCAAATGCTTTGACTATAAAGAGCAAGGCATAATTTCTACTCATATAAAGGTTTAATCGTATAAAGTAACACTTGTCAACGAACCTTAAGCCAAGACGGACGTGGTAAATTATTATTATTTAATTATCTCAAAAAAATAAAATAATTACATGAAGTTTAAATCATAAAATGATAAGAGTTTATACAAATATTTTACAAAGCTGAAAAATTAATTATAATTATGTAATATTCAGATACCCTAGTATGTAAGAAATTAATTGGTCGTGCAGCCTCCAATATCTTGTCCATAATTGTCAGAAGACTTTAAGATGCCACCATTACCCATGTAAGTGAATTTCCTCCCAGTTTCGAGTGCAGTAGATAAGGTAGTTTATACAGGCTGTAGTGTTTGTAGACAGGAAATGTCCACGGGTATGATAGGGGCGGGGAAAGGGGCTGAAGGGTTGATACGAAATTAATTTCGATTCCTGATTACATTTCGGGAGCAAGTGGTAGTCCTGTACTACCGTCGCAAACTGCACTCGCAAATATCACTGGGCGTTTCTAATAAAAATCTTGACTCGAGTGTGTAATATGCAGGTGTTAAATAATTTAAAGAATAACAATTTTTAACCTCGATAAATGTTTGAATATCGAAAATATTATTATTATCTTGAATTTCCTATTAGGCATATTAACGTACGAGTTTATTAGGTATGCCCTTATTTGAAATTTATTAAACATGGCCTTGGGGAGGTCTTCATACAGCAGTGGATGAAGAACGCCAGATAATGTTGATGATACAGGGCCAGGCAGATCAACACCTTCCCATTATGACACACATTTTACTGTCTTTCACATCCATACACCATTTTACACGTTCGTCAAGTTTTCAGAATTTTGATTTTATTCTTTCATGAAATAATTTATAAGTGTACAAAAAATTCTCGCTTTACTGGTTTCAGAAATCTTTTTTATGAAATTGAAAAATTAAAAATAAGTATTTTCACAAGAGAATTTTGTATTATTAAGGAGAACACATTCTTATTGTGAAGTTGTAATTATTTAGAACATAGGTCTATGATATTTTAAATTCAAATTAAATGTATTAATTAGAAAGATATACATATAATATCAATTTTATCGAAAAATATTGTTGTTGCAACCGGGATTCGAACCTGGATCTCTTCCAATTAAAATGTAATTCAAAGGTATTTGAGATTCCGTAAAAACAAAGTAGATGGCATTCAAATAATGGAACGATAGATGTATTAATTTGAAAAGTGTAATATATATAGGTTCGAAAATTTGTCGTCAATCCACTGTGTTGGTATATCGAATTCTAACAATATTTTTCTATACAATTGATTTTATATGTATATCATTCTAATTAATACATTAAATTTGTATTTAGACTTTTGTATATTGGTACAATTAATATACAGGTATAAATTATAAAAATAATACGAATAAACACATATTATCAGTCATACAATAATAAATCTTAGTTATTTAAATATTTGCTTAGGTGTTTTTTTAAAAAATATATTATACTTTTACTATATATATTTAATTTTTTACAAATAACTTAATGGTGTGCCTGTCATTTTTAATATTTGTCTAGTCTTCCATAGCAGCTATTGCATTACACATAGGTATATATAATTTTTGTGTAATGCATTAGAAGACTATAAAAGTGAATTTTGTTTATGACCACCTTATGAGTTAATTTTTTAATGTCACTATCTAATTTAAATATTGAATTAAACACCATTAAATAAGTAGCACTTAATAATGGGTACAATACATAATTAATAGACACGATTTAAAAAAATAAATTAAAAGTTTATATTACTAGTCAATTTTTATACAGCTCACAGATAATACATAAAATAATAACGATTATTGGCGTAGGATTTTATTATTAAGGAGAACACATTCTAATTGTGAAGTTGTAATTATTCAGAACATAGCTCTGTGATGTTTTAAATACTAATTTAATGTAATAATTATAAATATATACATATTAAATCAATTTTGTCGAAAAATATTGTTTTTGCGCTACAGTACGCAATTAAATCTAGGATTTTATTCATATATACATTTGAATCAATTATTTAACATCTACACCAACATTCACTGCATTTATATAATAATAATGAAATATCATAAATTCCAACGACAAAGATGATAAATTTAATAATTCCGGTGTTTATAAACATAGCTGTTAAGATTGTACTGGTTTGTATATTAGAAAAACAGGTCGAAATTTTAACATAGAGTCAAAGAGCATTTAAAATGTTTAAATAATAATGATTTTTCAGAATTCTCCTGTCATTTATTAGAAAATGACCACACTTTTGATAACAAATTGGGATTGTCCGTTTTACATATAAACAATGTTGGTCTTAAATTGAAGAATTTAGAATCATTAGAAAAAAGTAAAGCGCGTAAAATTAACCAAAATATTATAAATAACCAACCATATTTAACTACAAGTCTTTTTAAAAATTTTAAATAACATTTTTCCAATAGTTTTGTATCATTAAGTCAATTTCCACATCATGATAACAATTTAAGTTAGGTATGTACTAGATTTATTTTTTAAATAATAATATATTTTTAAATGTATTTTAAATTTAATTTATTTTAAAAATATTAGAACATATGGTTTTACTTAGGTTAATAAGGAAATGGTATTTTCCGAAACTGGTAAGTGTATTAAATTTAACTCATAAAGTGGTAAAAAACAATGTTTTAAATAATTTATATTAAAATGAACAAAAATCACAATGTAAAGTTTGCAATAAATATTTAAAATGCATAATATTATATTAACCGACTATTATATATACCAATTTTTAAATTTCTTAAATTATGGTCTGAATTATAGTTTTAATTTTTTTTTAGTTTAATTTAAAATTTTTAATATGTTTAGAGATAAAATTAAATAATTTATTACATAGATTAAATTGGTATTCTCAGTTATTCTGTTCTATTGTTACAGATCGATTCACGGAACAAATTCTGGATCCGAATTAGTGCAAGTCGTCTATTCCTATCGTCAGATCTGCTATCCTGCTGAAATATATACAGGCACGTCTCAGCTGAGGGGTGAGCGGCTGTATCTAAAGTTATCTCTGGCTGACTCCTTAACGACAACTTCTAAGACCTTATCATATTTGCGAAGTGTTTCAAACCACCTTCAGCCTCCTCCTTCCTCCACCCTCGCCCGAACAAAGGGATGACGTCTGGGGGAGGAGATGAAACAAAATTTACTGATTTATAATATTAATAAAGTTCATAATCTGTAATCATGCTCAAAGGGATGACAATAAAGACATTGATACGATGTCTTTTCAAAAAGTTATGAAGAGTTTTCTGGTCTATGTCGACGATGCAACTTGTGGGTGTTATATTAAATACTGCCTTGCAATTTGCAATACCGTATCGAAGTCAGGATATGTCAGTGTACATGTATTTCGTAGTAAAACCGTATTGATAACGGAGTATTGTTTAATTGATAGTTCCTGAATGACCGTGAAATCCTGAGAACATCTGAATAACTGTTTTTTATATTATTCTGGTACATTAATTTTGACTAGACGAAAAGTTAGAATGGCTTGTTGCTAAGCCATGCGGGCGGCTATTGTGGCCGCTGTGCGGCCAGGGTTTCCGTAGAATCTATATTTCAATGTGGAAATCCTTTATTATATTGCTTTAACAATTTATGTAGGTAGTGTAATCAACAAATTAGATTAAATAAGTAAAATGATTCATGCTATATATATATATATATATATGTATGTACATCTAGAGCTATCTTAAATAGACATGAATGTTATTATGAATAATATATTAAAGAAATTAAATAATATGGACGGGTAAAAAAAAATTAACTAAAAATCTTATATGTCTATAGTTAGATTCTTAATCAGATCAGAATATTGAAGAACGGACGAATGATGTGATGTAATGAGTTGTCTTGACTAGCGTTATTTGGCCTGGTTGTAACACAATTGATAAAGTGATCGGGTGTTCGATCATTGGTACATAGATACAAACATAATGAATATATATATGCATAACGAGGATGACAATACCCTCCCTTAGAAAACGTTTTCTCGTGTCTCTTCAAGAATTTGAAATGGAATTCTTGAGAAATGTGGAGACGCTTCGGGTGAGATTGATTCCCCCCTTCCCACCCACCGCGTACCGCCCTTCGCTACCTGGGGCTGTTTATTGTTGTGGCCGCGGGAGATAGCTGTTTCGGTGGTGGGGGATTTGTATTATAAGCGAGGAAGTACTCCGTATTAGACAAACATCGCCCAAAGCCAGCGAAAGGCTGTTAAACTATTCAAATATTATTTATTACCACTAATTTCAAAAATTATCACTTTAAAAAATGCAATATGAATTACCAAGTATGCATGTACATATTCTCCGTACACGAAGTCCGGAATCTTAAATTTCCACAGTAAAAATTATGAATCAATGTAGATTATGTGGCTAGAGCTTTTTTATTATATTTTATTTATTATTCGAGAATATTTACATATTTTTCATAACAGAAATAAAGTTATCAAATTAATGAAATAATTATTAAGGCTTTATAGTAAAATATATTAATGTACGTACACTACTATCAGTGGCGTGCAGTAGGTATTGACTTAGGTTATGCTGTTATCATAATATTATATAATACTATATGTTACATTGTACATAAGTTTATGAAATGTTGTTTAACCGACATGCATGCATGCAAAAATGCGTTATTCTCGAACGCAAAGAACAATCATGAAAACAACACTTTTAGTAAGGTAGTCGAATTTGCGAATTAGTAAATGAGGAAGTAGATACTATGATCAGCCCTAAGCCACATTCAAAACCTTTCAAATGTCATTCTATTAGGAAACAGCATAAGTAAGGACATCGTATAGAATGGATCAGCCGATCTATTTCTGACTCTGCCGAGTGGAAATTATGATTCAGTAAGTAGCAATTAAATGGCATTGTATTGGCATCAGTATTGTATGGCTTGAATAGAACGATCGATAAAAATAGTGGCTAGCAATTGTAGAAGCAAAAAATGAAGAATAACCCAGTAAAGGACTGCAGCGCTACGGTGGCGTCGCGCAGTAGCATTCAGAACTACGCAACTAATGATTGGGCGCTAGCGTAATTATAACATTATGGATTATTTCATTTATATGTGTTTCGCAGAATTTTTGCTAATGCACATCTTTTTTGCTTGTATGCAGTGCACGCTCCTGATTACTATGATCGAATTTTAAATATGAATAGTAGCCGTATTTATTAATATTTTGACAGCTGTCATTGTTATTTTTTTCAGTGTAGTCTGCCGCTTTCCACTTTTCACTTGAAAGTGAAAGTGACCTTATAAGAGGCCGTTTCTGGTGGGAACGGCTCTCTTCCATCACAGCTTCTCTATTTCTGAAGTGTGTAATTATTATTGACTGTAAATACGTTGTTGTAATAAACTTAGTATTGTTACCTAGATATATTGAGTTTCACTTACAAGGAATCTGGACTCAAGAAATTAGTCATTATCATAGGGAATCTGGTGGTAATTTAAAGAGTTATCACAATAATCTTTTTTGGCATTTCGATTCTTAGTGTAGTTTTAACTTTAATAAAATTACACACCTGAATATTTTTTAAACAAAATGTTTCACGTTGCTTAATTATATAAGTAATCAAAAAATGGTGGTAACAACACACGTGTCAATGAAGAATTGATCTATAAAAGTGAGGAGACGTCGACACGTGGTACGCCGTTAATAACAGTAGGAAAAGTTTCCACGAAAGTCAGTGCGATATTTTCACGATAATTCGAAAAAATAATAAAAGATGCGAATTTACGCTGTGATAAATGAAACACGATTTTAATAATTTTATGAAACGCCTTAAGTAAAGTTGTAAATTTATTATCTGAGTATTGTGAAATATTTTAATTGAGTCTGATTTTTTAGACGTTTCATGTTGTCACCAGATTGATCGTATCAGTACGTATTATCTTATTATAACATTAAACCGAACAATACACGAAGATTTCATAAGAAGTAATGAAAAAAATAATTTCTCTTTCAAAAAATATTTTTAAATGAAACGTTTGAGAACGTCCTCGCTGAGAAGTTTACAGTGCAAGCTATACCTCCAGTCTTATACCATCCTTGAGATATATCTCCGAGGAACTTGACTTGCCAGGTTTTTGAGTTCAGCAGATAGTTATAACAACAAGCAAACAGTACCCCTGTCATAATAACTTTGAGGTATGGATATCTGAGAATAGGGGAGGGGGCAGTCCTTCAATTGATGCCGGGGGGAGCCAAGACAAAAGGGGGCGGGGAGGTGGCTCAGGGGTGGATTAACAGGTTTGACTCTCGGAAAATCTCGCATAAAAGAAAGGTGACCTAAGCAAGGGAAGATATTGTTTTAAACAAATATTGTAACCAATTAAATATCACAATATTATCTTTGAGATTTATAAAAATGTCTATGAAGAAGTTTTTTAAACGTAATTAATTCGCTTTAAATATTTGGTTAGCGGACTTTGAAATATATTCAAATATAATAAATATTAGTTTGTTTTATGATTTTAAATATTATTATTGTATCTATGGTGGAAAACGTCGCTATGCATCAGTTTATGTTTTAAATTCAAACGTATATGGTGTTTGTCAATTATTAAAAAGATATATATACAGATACAAACACATAAGTAAATTAAATTTATGCAATTATGAAATTCTTTTTGTACTACATTATTTTATTCTGCTTTACGTACACACGATAGCGCGTGTGTTTGTTTCAGAAACAAACTCTGAAATTAGTAATTTAGATTTTCTATATAAAATTTTTTTTACATTAAAAGTGACTAAATACAGAGAGAAATAAATTATTTAACATAAGAATCTGTTTATTAATAACAAAACTTTTTGGATACGTTTTTTGGCTGAAAATTGAAAAACTATGCTCCTGTAAATATTTTTGCGATTATCTCAATTAGTTGAAATTTTAAAGTTTTTCGGTAAATATACAAATATCTACATGTAGATAGTAAAGATTACTATTATTATTATTTTAATGAATTTGATTGATATTTTAAATGAAACTGGTATTTCTGAGAAAGAATTTAAAAAATTGTAATTTTTTTTTTTTTGATAAAACTTACAATACATCACAGATTATCTTGGCAATTTTGAATCATCTGAGATACCTGGGTTGTTATGCCATGCACGTATGCAATTCTTTCTTAATCCTGTTCACTATGCTAAGATAAGGTTAACATTAACCCTTACTGGATATATGACATAAATACAAATATACATTTACGGTGAAGCATGATTCTTATTAAGTAATGGCTCGTGTTACTAATGAGATTTTTAAGATATTTTGGTAAAATTAGAATTTTTGGAGACAACTTTCAGCTATAATAGTCATAATTTCTCAGATTTGTTGTTTCGTGCATTACTTCACGCTCGACGTACGTTAAATGTTAAATGTCATTGTCGTTCGTTAGTTGGAAAATTTTTAATATCCCCAGCATTAGTTTAATAGGAATAAACATTTATAATTTAACGCCTTATATTAATGTTTAATGACTTATATCTAACATTCATAATATATAATTATAGTAATCTATGGTAGTTTTAGCACATGTGTGCACGTGTGGAATCTCACTGTCAAATCGTCGTATACACTGATTTGAGTTTTTGTATTATTTTACTAATCTCAAGCAAATTTCTGAGTTATGATGTACACATGTACATTGTGACGTTATGATGCACGTGTTCATGTGGGAGTGCCGACCAAGCAAGTCAGATAAAAAATGTCGCACTGTGTGTGGGACCGGCTGCAATCCGGCAGCCAATGAGAAGCCCACTGTTCGGTTCTGTTAATGATCTATGGCACGAAGCAAAATGGAAAGTGCCACTTTTTCTGGCGAGGGGATCGAGACTGGTGTGGTCGAAGAAAAAGATTTGGCCAAGATGAAAAATAAGGTGAGGCTTGTAATGACCATAACTAGAAGCCGGACATCTTTGGCTTTATAGTAAAAAGGCGGCGTACTTTGCACTGGCAAAAATTCTTCCGACTTTCGGGGAGCCAATCCGGATCTCCAAGGCCTCTGGTGAGGAAGATTAATCAAAGAAGAAATGGTGCTTGCAGAATAGAAAGTGAAGTGAAACATGAACATGCGAGCAAGGATTGAGCATGTCAAGTGAAGCGTAGGTTATTGTAAAATAAGTTATTATTAACTCCTTGGCTGTCCACGTCGCAAGTTTCCGACAGAGAAAGAGATAGCACGAGAACTATCCTAATTTAAGTTGGCTATCGTGAGTACAGCAGACACCCACGTGACAGTCCCCGGCATCTATTTCTCACGGAAAATAACCATCAAATGGTCATGATATCACCGGTGCCGCGGATCGGATCTTAAACCAAATTATTATTTCCAGTAGTGATATTGTACGGCGCTTCATAGAAATCTGTTTCAACTCAAAAACTCAATGAATTACGTCTGAAATCGAGTGTAAAAATCATCATTTTTCTTCCATACAAAATTGACAGTTGGCGCTCACTTTCGCGTTGCCAGATCGCAATTTCATTAAATTGGAAAATTTAACACACCTACTCTCATGTCGACGTCAAAGTGCTGATATTTTTACAGTTATCGAATTTCCTAAAACTTTTTTGATTTTATTTTTACTTACGAAATGGCGGAGTGTGACTTATTTCGTTAGTGGAGACTTTTTAGATATTTCTGATATGCTCGTTACTACCGCAAAGTCCGAAGATGAGAAGGACGCAATAAGTTGTAAAGTATCTGGAACGTTCCAATTTGAGTAAATTGTCGGCTTGATTTTGACGTACGTTCGCGATATTTGTCGTTTTTGGTGCCAAGAAATTCAAGTGAATAAGATATTGTTTTTAAATTAATAATTAAAATGAATATACGGCGTTTTACCATAAATACAGTGAGTGCGCCGTAGGCAGCATTGGCCACTGCCGCGGCCGGCGGCGTCATTTTATGCGTGTTGTTAGTGCTATATAAGTGCGATATGTGATGTGAAGTGCTAATGTTTTTGTTTTAAGCATCACATTAACACAATAATATTAATAAAATCTGAAGTCGTCCTTCCAAAAGACAAATATAAATTAAATAATAATCCCCTGACAACACCATCAACTTTTATTTTTTTTCATCTCAAAATCGTACGAAGTCTGGTGAAACAGTACCCACGTATTTTTTTTTAGTTATACCAACGTTTTCATGGCCTTTTCGTAAAAATAAATTTCGAAAAAGCTAGCCTGTGAATTTTGATTTTAAAATTTTTGTCGTCAATATGGTGGGTGGTATGATGCTGTTTCATCTACAATTTTTCTGGACAGCTAAAAAGTTAAATTATAGTTTATAATTGTGAACAATTTTTTTATCATTATGTGTTCACTTTTTTCTACAGATAAAAAAAAACTCTCATGAAGCAGTCCATGGACGTTACCCAGTACCAGCCCAGAACGTAACGACATGTTATTGAGATGTATCTTAACTAAATATCTGAGGTTATTCCATCGTGTCTCCTTCCGTAGACATGGGCCTTAAGATAAGACGACAGAACAAAGGGTTTATATAAAGATGATTATTACAAATTATTCAGTTGACAAAAAAGTAACATAACATAATTTTAGAAGAGATGATAAACAATGTAAATATGAATACTGCCCCTCACCATAGCTATTCTAGCAGATCCTCGGGACGAACCGTGAGAGTACCGATCGCGAACATGTGTACAGTGAGAGAAGGAGAGAATGTGTTGTGTCAAGAATTTTTAATAAAATCAGAAAATAATTATTAAACATTATGTAAAATGAAGAGACATCAGCGAACACACTCAAATATGAAGTTAAACACATTCTTATCTAAATATTTAATTTCTCTATTGTATTACACTAAAAAAATTTTTTTTTTACGCGGTGCAGTGTTGCCATTTGGTAAATGTCAATTCCCAGCACATATCGTGCGCGGTAGGTACCAAATATAACGTCATAATATATTAAATAAAGTTGGAATAAAAAAAAATATCTGCAACTTCACCGGGGCTTTTGTGTAATACCTATACATAGTTGTCTAAAAGCATCTAGATTTGTATACAAACACACATTCTCAAGATCCCCACAAGCGAAGCCCTCTCCTCACATTAACTTTAGTGCCACTCTCGGCTCTAATCCGGCCCTGAAGACTTGCGACGGCTCCTAAGCTGGATAGCCTTCCATAGCTTCCTTAGCTGCTCCCGACCGGGTAGGGGCAGTTAACCTCAGCTTTAATGGTTTCGTGTATTTACCTTTTGTTAATGAATCGATGAACACAATATGAAATATCTTAGCTTTGTTTTATTTCTTACATATTCTAGAATATATTGCAATATTCATCATTTGATTAAAGTATATCTTTTAACGATATTTTTACGTTTGAAACTTATTGTCAAGTCGTAGATTTTTTGTTTAAGTTTAAATAATAAATTTAAGAAGAAAAATTGATAATTTTTAAAAAGAACACATTATTATTGTGAAGTTGTAATTTTTTCAGAACATAGTTCTGTGGTATGTATTTTAATATGAATTAATATACGCTAGGAGACGCCAGAAATAAAATGAATTTAATTTTTATTAAATTTGAGAGAGCTGCAGCATACAAGTGAGAATGTTTGCACTTATTCTGTTGGCGTGGTGTAATTGGTAAACGCATTTTCCCGGATATGAAAAGGTCCAGGTTCAAATCCCGGTAGCAACAAACATATTTTGTCGATAAATTGATTTTATCTGTATGTCTTTCTTGTATAAATTCTCATTACATTTAATTTAATTGGTATTAAAAAATATCCTTCAACAGGATTTTTACGTTTGAAACTAATGGTGTAACTTGTTGAAATGTAAATTTTTTGATTAATTTAAAATAATAAAAAAAAAATTAGGAGAACACATTCTTATTGTGAAGTTGTAATTATTCAGAACATAGGTCTGTGATATTTTAAATATGAATTAGATATATTAATTAAAAAGATATACATATAAAAAAAAAAATAATTACTCTGTCAAATAATGGAACGATTAACTGTATTAATATCAAAAAGGTAACATATAGGTTCGAAAAATGTCGCTAAAAATATTGTCGCTGTAGCATTGTTGGATAATGCACCTTCCCCGGGTAGGAAAGAGATCTAGGTTCAAATCCCGGGCAACAACAATATTTTTTTGATAAAATTGATTTTATATGTATATCTTTGTAATTAATATATTTAATTAATATTTAAAATAAAAATTGTCCCTGTGTAGATATAATTGTGATTAAATTAACTAAAGTACACATATTTTCTAAAGTGATCATCGACTATGTTAAAATTAGAGATATGAAATATATATATTGACTTAAAGGTATGCACTTTGTTATAAGAAGTGGTGTGCCTATTTATAAATGTACAATTTATTTTTATTTCCCTTTCAGACCCGTATAAGTGACGATGACCATTCATGAATGGGTTTTTGTGGTTAATTATTAAAAAAAAAATATATATCCGACATAAAGAATGTTTATAAAATGACTGAACTTTTCTCACGTTGAAATTTGATACATTAAAAATGTAACCGTGTGCATATTGTTAAATGAATTCATGTTTGTGTAGATGTTACATTTATTTGTGCGTAAAAATAATGAAAATGTCTTTAAATATGAATTAAATATATTAATTAGAAAGATATACATATAAAATCAATTTCATCGAAAAATATTGTTGTCCCGCCACCGGGATTCGAACCTGGATCTCTTTTCTAACCGGGGAAGGTGCATTATCCAACTATGCTACAGCGACAATGTTTTTAGCGACAATTTTCGAACCTATATGTTACCTTTTTGATATTAATACATTTAATCGTTCCATTAAATGTATTGAAGTTGAGAAAATGTCTTCACTGATCTGCTCGATGACATCGCGAATTAGTTATTTTGGTCCTTAATGACGGGTAAAACGTGTTAAGTTCAAATATTTTTTAATTAAAATTCCTTAGATTGCGTTATTAGAATCCAATATCAAACGTAATTAGGAGACTTAGATGCATTTACCCCGACTCACCTTACATATCTTATTAGACTAAAGACGTATAATATTATAGACAATATTGACAAGGAATTCCAACAAGTCATTGTCGCACTGTTTTATATGATATATGGTTTTGTATGCGTAAATATTAGCAAGATTTATTGCATAATTAACTTTTGCGCCACGGCCCGAACCTGAGAAGTTAGGAGAAGGGGTTATGAACGATTTAAAAAAAGTTACTGAGGGGTCCGGCAACGGCCAGTTACTGAGGGGTCTAGTAACAACCCCGTCAGACCACCCCTTTGTTTAAGATTCATTGCGGCATCTTGAGAACGCGCTAATAGTAGATGAATATGAAGTAGGACCCGAATATAGCCTTACTTGCACTCCAATTCCCCCGACCCCTAAGTCTGCTGAAGATGAGTAAAGAGATCGGTAGATTAATAGTAATTTAATTTTGTTTAGATAAGAGCATTGTAAGATATACTCTTGTAATCAAAAACTTGTCAAATGCATTTAAGGTTTGCTTTAGATATTATATTATGTGTACAGTATAAGGAAATAATAAAAATACAAAATCATTAAAAAAGTAAAATGATAGTTATGTACATGTGTATGTAAATTGATTATTTAATAAATTAAATAAATATTTAATTGATTTACAAGAAATTGAAAACGATATTAACATACCATGACTTTGGGACAAGGTGTGAGATTGACATCAAACTGAGATATTGAACTTTCAAGATTTGTGTATTCATTTTTGATTTCTTCTGCGGAGTTTTGATAATCGTTCATTAGGCGAAGTTGTTATATAATTTAGAGTAATAAAATTAATTTATTCCTGATTTTGGACACGTTATATAATATGTTTTTCATTTTCTTTGCATTTAAATCAAGAATTGCTGTTCTATAAAATATTTCAAGTACTTCTGAAATATAACTTTGTTTTCTTAATATCTTCTAAAATATTGTTTGTAACATAGTTTTAAAGAGAAAAGTATTATTACTTTTAATTTAGAAACTGTTAATTCATATTGGGATTCTATTTTAATGATTTAATTAAATAACTTTTTTTTTAGGAGAACACATTCTTATTGTGAAGTAATTATTCAGAACATAGGTCTGTGATATTTTAAATATGAATTAAATATATTAATTATAAAGATATACATATAAAATCAATTTTATCGAGAAATATTGTTGTTGCTACCGGGATTCGAACCTGGATCTCTTCCCTAACCGGGGGAGGTGCTTTATCCAATTTATCAGTTTACTCAAACGTATTTGAGATTCTGTAAAAATAAGGTAGATGTCGAATGATGGAACGATTAAATGTATTGATTTCAAAAAGGTAACATATAGGGTCGAAAAATTGTCGCTAAAAATAATGCCGCTGTAGCTTAGTTGGATAAAGCACCTTCCCCGGTTAGGGAAGAGATCCAGGTTCGAATCCCGGTAGCGCAACAACAATATTTTTCGATAAAAATTGATTTTATATGTATATCTTTATAATTAATATATTTAATTCATATTTAAAATAACTTTTTAATTTTTTGTATTGTACCCTGTATTGAAATGGATACATATTCTAACTTAAGAGAAAAATGTACCAGTCCAAAGATAGCCGTGACAGGCTGAAATCGGTAATGGTTAAAAAATAATATATAGTGGAAAAAAATGTTTTAATTAAATCAAGAAAATTATTTATTAGAATTTTGTAATAAATAATTAAATTTTACACCAAAATACCTCGATACCCCGTTGTTTCAAAGTCAGGATGGTTAAAAATATTTAAATAAATAATAGTATGTATATTATGTTGCTGATATACAAAACTATACGGTTGTTAAACGTGATATCTAACCCACAAAGAGGAAAACAAATTAGGAGTCTTTGATAGTAAAATATTAAGAAAAGTCTATAGACCTACGCTAGAAAATGGAACTTACAGAATAAAAATGAATATGAGCTCGAAAATTTGATTGAGCAAGAAAAAATTGTAAGATTCTGTAGGTCCTAAAGACTGCGACGGGCAGGTCATGTCGAAAGAATACCAGATAACTGGACACCGAAGATTATGACCAAGTTTAGACCCCAGTGGAAGCGACCTAGAGGCAGGCCAAGGAAAAGGTGGGTTGACTGAGAGGAAGAAGAGTACTGGAGCAGAATAGAAGGATCTAGGAATAGGACAAGAATGGCCAGGGATAGGAGTCAGTGGAGAGCACTTGTGGAGGAGGCTAAATCCCACCTTGGGATGTAGTGCCGTGGAAGAAGAAGAAGAATATGTATGTTTACGCGTCTTGTTACTTCGATTGGCACTACAGAGCTTCCTGGTTTATAATAATGTAAATGTGTGTGTGAGTATTGCCGCCCTTTTTTCGGAACGCTAAGAAGATGGTAACCGACAGGCGTTATTCAATTACATCTCATGTTTCGACCAGTCCAGCGGCTCAAATAAACCACTAATGAGCGCTTCGGTCAGTCGAAATCTAAAGAAGACAACCCAGCTAAAAGAACAACAATATCGGACCAGAAAGACAGCAAAAATAAAAGGTTAGTGCAGTTCATATATCATATGTGTGCTTATTGTTAATCGGAAACCTGGGAACTAGCTATCGAAGGCATTTAAATAAACTGTGTATATTATGATAAAAATATTTTTGTATTTAAATAAGGTACTTGTATTGAAGAAAATATGTTCATTAATTTGATAATTGATTATTTGTTCTAAGATTACAGAGGTAGATTCCCGTCTCAAGAGGTTAGAATATTTTTTTAGTTTTATGTAAGAATATTGCTTTGACATTTCATGCATGAAAAAATCAATGGTTTGAAAATTGATGAGATGTGGTATTTTTGTCTATTTTGAGAATTCAATTCGAGTCATAGAATTAGTGAGAGAATATCAGTTAAATCAATAAATATGTATCGTCACAAGCAATGATGTATCTTTGCCATCCCCCCGCGTCAATACATCTGGGGTGACGTTGCTCTCAATATGATTTAACCCTCGCACCAAATAATAATCGCAGTCTCCCTGCCGTCTCTGTAAGGGTGGGCACTTTTACTAGGATTGAAGATGCGGAGATTGACGCAGAATGGGGTGCATCGACAAAATGGTTGCCCAACGCATTAAGACAAATTGACGTCTATAAACGATGGTCAGTGATTTTAGAATGAGCGACTTAGCTGTTGTTTGAATGCTTAGTGTGTATATAGGATATCATAAAGTTTCACATTTTATATGACTTAAAATCAAAATTAATATATATAATAAAATTAAAAAATTATTTATTAACAATGTTGATAATAAAAATACACATTTCACTGAATCAATTAGATTACATACTACTCATTTTCATCAGGAAATAAGTTAAAAAATAGTTTTAGTTTGTCACAGTCACGCAGACTCTTCTGTGTACAGTTTTCTGGGGTAATCTTCCGTGTACATCCGTGTAGATGATGGGCCCTGTAATGGCCAGAAAGGTCAGATATACAAGGCAGATTAGCCCAGTACACAGGAGGAAATTGCAATCTGAAAATAGTTCAGAAAATATTAAAAAAGACAAGTGCGAATATAAAAGCATAAAAAAAACACAAATAAACATTAAAGTCTGTAATTTACCTCACTCGTTAAACTAATTACGCATTGCGGTACGAATATTTGTGGATTTTTTCAGAAAAATAGTAGTTATTTATTTCACAAGGTGCTGAAAAGAATGCTTGTTAATACGTTCTGCACCTTTTTAAGACAAATTACTAACACAAGTGTTTTACAGATTGAAAATACGAATAATAGTAGAAGCAGGCTATTTAATTAAATTACTTAATTACGTAATGAATTACTATTTATATTACATCCATACAAACTAACTTGGCGTTTAAGGTTACAGAATCATGAAAACTACAAGAAAAGTTTTTACCAGTCTTCTTGATTGAATATGATTATTTGAAAACTAAATTCTTAATGGCAGTTTTTGTCAGTTTAGATATTTGCGTACTTTTTTTGATATTATTGATGAATTTTATATTATTAGGAGAACACATTCTTATTGCGAAGATGTAATTATTCAGAACAGACGGTCTGTGATATTTTAAATGCTAATTAAATGTATGAATAAGAAAGATATGTATAATTAATTATTTTTCGAATTTAAGAATGTGTTCTTTTAATAATATATAAATTGTATCAATGTGTCCAAAGAATGTAATAAAAATGAATTGTTTATACTGGCGTCTGGTATCGGTTTACTCAAAGGTATTTGAGATTCCGTAAAAACAAATGGCTTTAAAATAATGGAACGATAGATGTATTAATTTGAAAAAGTGTAACATATAGGTTCGAAAATTTGTCGTCAAAAAGAATGCCGCTGTAGCATAGTTGGATAATGCACCTTCCCCGGTTTGGAAAGAGATCCATCCCGATAGCCCAAGCAACAATATTTTTCGATAAAATTATTTATATATGTATATCTTTCTAATTAATACATTTAATTAGTATTTGTATGGTATAAACACGCGGAGTCCATGGGTTAGGTTGTATCATGTATTATATTAGCGAATAACAGAGAAAAGTTCCAAAGCTCGATATAAATAAAATAATATGATGTAAAGGGTCCGAATTCAATTTCGTTTGGTGGATAAGTCTCGCTTTGATCTTGCACAGATGTCCAATGCTCTATCGTAGTATGAAAATATTAAGAATATTAAAATATTTACATACCTATTGACTATAAATGTATGATTTTCATATTTTATCACTGAGATCCTGCAACCCCCTTTCAAGTATTAACTATTTAAATTATTTCTTATATTATGATAGATTTCTTTTGAACGAAAAACACAATAGAATTGAATTAGCAAAATAAGAATTAAAAAATACATTACTGCGTAATTTGTTAAAATAATTAAATTATATACCTTCCCAAAACATACTACTGGGATTAAATACAAAAATATACATGCATACTGGCCAACTTTTAACATAATATTTAAATATATTTAATCTATTTAAAATTATGCTGGAAGTACTTATTGTAGGTAAATACCGTCTTCATAAATAATTTATAATTCACTGTTCCTCAAAGACAAATAACGATCAACTCAAAATGAACATCTCATCCCTTTGCGAACATTCAAAAAGCTACCTCGGGGTGTTTAGACATCACTGAAGATTACTTGACCTAAGAAGTCTATCAATACAGTATAATTACAGCTAAAATGTCACCCCCAACTTTGTTCCGGGCGTTTCCTTTAGGACTCTTGGATAAGCTCCACCCGGGAGCTTTCAAGTAAGCCGAGGAGCTTTAAGACACAAAGCGAAATATCTAACTCGATGACTAATAAAATTGTGCATAGATAGCAGTAAGTAAGCAACTTGGTAGAAATCGATTTTTCAATATTCAATATAAACCTATACATAATATACTTTAGTGAATCCTTTATGTTAATATTTAAATTCATTTTCTGCCAGGTACATATTATGTGGAAGAATTCAAAAATATTATTAACGCGTGTTTTAAAATATTAATGTTTGCAAGTCTAGTATCGATCCAAAAAATGTTTATACTATTTTTTGTAGTCATACAAATTTACAGAAAATAGTTGGTAGGTACCTGTAGGTTCTGATATAGAATTATTTTGTTATTCATCAGTTGTAAGTAGGTACCTACCTCAGTGATTCTTTTGAAAAATGGAACGTCCAGAGGGAACCGATATTTTCATATCCAGTCAAGTGACAAATATGCCAGATGATTACAGAATTATTTTAATCGATACATGGGTACGTACGGTTTATTAAACACCAATTTACCTATGAACGTTTATAAAGAATTATTTTGATTAATACATAATAATTTATGGTAATCCATTCCTTAAATGTACTTTGTTAGTGATTCAGTTTTATTTTTTCTGATCGCAGTAAAATTCATTAATAAAATAAATAGTTTTTGAATTGAAAAAAAAAAACTTTAGTTTTTGTTTCGTGCAAAAACAACGTATCGGAAGGAATAATTTAATTAAATATTTTTATTTACTCCATATCCTTGTAGTGGTGCGGAATTTCTGTGACATTAATGAAATAAATAATGTATGAGTAGGTATCGAAGAGGATTTTATTGTGGCATTGGTCAAAACGTAATATATGTACGTACGTGACATTTCAAGCATGGTTTTTAAAAATATTACAATCATATGTATGTACAAAAAAAAAAGTCTCAGTAAATAATAAAGTTGCTGTGCCTATATCAATTGCGGTAACCATCGATATTTGTGCCCTTGCGGTGGAGGCTTTAATGTAGGAAATTATCCTTTCACTTGCTTTGAAAGTTTCGAGTTCCGAGTGTGCCTCGCTGTGGCCGTTCTCGATGCGGCCACTTTAAAGTTTTCACTTAAGATTTGTGGAGAAATGTAGGCACTCATCAATCCAATATAAATGGAATATAATTTTTTTTATTAATAAGAGTCATGTTATTGTATCTAGTACTGAAAATGTGCTCAGTTACGTATAAAGCGCAACATTTTTTGGGATTTAAAAAAGTAAATAGAAAATTTAAAAAAAAATGAATGGAATGATAATGATTCAAACTTACTACTAGCTACCAGGCGAGGTCTCTTTATATATGCTTTGGATGCTCCGCATCCCTTATGTTCTAGAGTCAAAAAGCTTTAGACATTTTGTTTCTAGTCGGAAACAGCACTGCAGCAAATAAATTCGTTCTTTTGAGATCAGTCATAACACACACTACGACACGGCGCGCGTATACATATATATATACATTCTCAACTTTCGAACATCTAAGAATCGCGTAAACACACAGATACCAGCAACAGTGGATTCTATAATTCGTTCCGTATCCACAAAGTTTGAAAGTATTCGATATTTAGTTCTGACTGTAAAGGTCTTCGAATACTGTATACGCATTCGTTAACAGCATCCGATGTAGAAAAAACGACTTTAATATTTATGGCTATAATGCACAAAATAGCATACATATTACGAAGCGAGCGAATTGTTTTGAGGAATTTGTTTGTGTGACCCATTTTTGGCAGTTTGACTTGAATACTATAGACGAATTATTGAATATCCTTCGATTTGTGTTATATTTGTACATTTGATAGTATGTAGGTATGGGTAAACTTATCATCCAGCAACCCTTCTACAAAAAGTCACCGACCGCCACTGCTAGGTGCCTATTTATTCAATGTCCGTATATAGTCATATATATTTCCATATTATTAGATCATTCGATTAATGAGAATTGGGCATTGCCAGGTATCCTCACATTTATTCAGATTGAACTTAATAGATTCCCCAATGTGTGAGTGTGGTGCCGAGGAGGAAGCCCTTGACCATATCTTTTATGCCTGTCCATTGCGGATCACAGGTTTTTTTTACAGTAATCTCGTCAATGGTAATAACTCCCGGTTAACTTGTGTCATCTTCTTTCCTTTAACTCGCCACATGTAATCTATATAATATTTAGCAAATTTTTTGAATGTCAATAGTATTGACTTGTAATATAATATTTCCTATTCTATAATATTATTGTACTTTTTTATATAAAATAAAGATTTAACTTGATTAATGGCACAAATCACTCTTGAGAGGTGGATTGCCCATTTAAAAGAAGAAGAAGAAGAAGGTCATTCGATTTCAGGCATGGCCATTTTAGGATCATTGTAGGCTCTAGGCACTTTTGCATTCCTATCAATTTATGATACAAATATCGCGAACACTCTGCTTATAATTTTTTTAGTGGTAATACTGATTCAATGTGTTGTTTTGGTTCTGCGATATGGACTGCAGCTGCATTGGTATGTGTGTTATTTAATAATCATAGTTTGATTTTGAATTTGTTCATGTAAAATTGAATTAATTGAAAATGACATTGAATGTATGCATGAATGAAAGTGGTTCAATCGTACTTAAAAATCATTGAACACCGACTTGAAAGTATACATAACATTGCAAATTCTATTTTGTTACTTAGTTTTCTGCGTTATGGTGTTAATAATATTTGTAAATATATACGTTAAATAAATAAATTGCACTTTTCCAGAAATAATAAACTGAATTTTATTTTATTCGTAATAGTTCGTGCGTTTTCGGCGGCTTCGGCTTCGGTCAAACCTTCGGCAGATTTTAGACGAAGCCGAATGTGCAGCCGAAGGTGGCCGAAGCCGAAGCTTCGGTCGGACTTTAATGATAACGTGGAAAAACTGATGATGACTGGAAATGTTGAAGGCCAGCAAGCGAGAGTGCGTTCTCCAACTTGATGGACCAACTGAACCAAATGAACAAGATGAAAGACGCTACTGGTTCTTGCAATAGCAACGGCTATCCGAAATGCGGGCTGTGGAGAAAGGTCCTTAATAATAGAGAAGAAGATTCATATTTAGAAATTGACTGATCTAGGTAGTTCAATTTATGTTAGTGTTATGAATAGAAATAGACTGTTCGGAAAAGAAAGAATGCATATTTGAAAAAAAACAACTAAAAATATTTCGTTAGTCTAGTGGTTAAGACCAGGGATAAGCTGGAGGGGGTTCAAACTCCTGGTTAAATTTGACTTAGGCCGGCGAACTTCTTGTTAAATAAAAAAAAACAATATTCTCAGATCAAATCAGTACCTAACTGCAATTTTTGTAAAAGGTTTAAATGTATTATGAAATAATATAAGTTTTGGAAATTTCTCGTAAAATACATTTATTTCGGGTGCATAATAAAAGAGACCAAGCCGTTTTTTTTGTATGTAGTCTAACAATGCTTAAAAACACAGATGTTTAATATACATTGTTTCCAGATGTTCTTAGATGTTCAATGCAACATTGTTGTGAACGATGCTTTGAACGATTATCCTTCATATTTCACACGTGCACAGTTTTGAGAAGAACAGTTTCTAATATTTATTACTTTGTACCATAATTTAATAAAATTTCGCGCTTTCCCCGAAACACCGCGAATGGCTCTGAGATTCGCTGGTTATAACACTTGCATAGTGATCTTAGTGGTCGAAGGCCCGAGTCTCGTTCCAGGAGATCAGCAAGTTAGTCCAATATTCACAGTACAAGCGTTTAGCTAAGTTTGAAAATAGTAAGAATATTGACGTGACACGTATTCCGTGTACTATGTTTTTTTAAAAGAAAGAAGGCAAAATATGCATGTGTAGGAATAATGTTACTATAATTGGCATCGCACAATAAAAAAAATAGTGAATACATTCTTAAATTATTTATAGTAAAATTAATATTATAAAATGTTGATTAAAAATTATACAGTTAATATTATCGAGGAAGATGAAACGTGGGGCAGCTAGCTCTTGGGTCACTGGAAGGAGCATTGAAATGGCCAGTTAGGGGTGTATGAGGGTAGGCGACGGACGGACGAGGGAGAAAGACTAAGATTGGGGAGGCAATCTAAATTAATATTCATCTCGGTACATCTTACTTTTGAGACAAAATTAATCAGCGAGGCTTTGAAAAATTCATCTGAACTGACTAGATGAATTAAAAGATAAAATATTACGTACCCAGGTAAAAACACTAATGTTAATTTTTTAAACAAGTAACGCACCACTAAAAAACATAATTTGATTAGTATTGAATTAATATATATATATCTATTGTACTGTATCCTTACCGCTATATCTTCGAGACTCGAGTCTTATTTTGTATTAAAAAGGTTTGTTGATTCAAAAATTTGAAACAATATAATATTTTCTTGGAAACATTTCAATCTTTGATTTCCGAAATGCTAATAGTGTTTTTAATCTAACATTAATTATTTGTTTCTATTTTTAATTGCTTTTGATTAATATATTTTGATTTTATTTAGTTTGTTTAACACTTGGCGGTGGTGGGTTATTTTAGACCCACCTCAAGTTTTCGGTTCTTCAACCATTTTGTGGGAGATATTTCATTTTAAATATGATTTAATGAAATGGCATGATGTGTCGTAATGTTTCTGCTAAAAAATTAAAGTTAAAAATTAAAAAATATTACGAATAATGTACATATTCTCACGCATCAACAGACGCCCTACACAGCCAAAATACAAACATCCACTGAGCATGTGATCTTCTCGTCGGTTGGCGATTGAAATACCTACTGATGTGTAACAGTGGTTATAAACAATTAAAATGTATAATTTATTTTTTATGTATTAGTATTTTTTACACGTAAACCGGATGAAAATAATTTAAAAATCTCATCAGATAATATTTATTTGTATCTCAAATTATTTGGAAATATTTAATAAAAGATTAGTAAACGAATATTTGTATCGTAATTCATATTTTTACAAACACCCGGGTCAGATCTGACCCACCACTGCAGAGAATGTGTTAAATAATTTTTATTATAATTAATGTAAATTACTGAATTTCTACGATTAAATACGGTTACAAATAAAATGAATGTATTCCGAAAATAATTGTATATTTTCCTACTCTGATAAATAACATATGATTAAAAAGTGTTGTATTGGGATTAATTTGAATTGTATAATGAAAATGAGAGATTTACATATTTTTTAATTGTTGTTATTTACTTTGTAAAAATAAAAATTGATTTTATTTGGCAACAATTATTCTTCATGTGTAAGTACAATAAATTTAAGATGACGTCAGTAGGGTATTTTGAATAAATAAAACGAATTTATTCACAATATGAATTGCACGACACGCACTTACGCAAAATTTTACATATACACGCATCATTGATTCACCCTCAGTCTTGGAAAATAGGGGGATGTTTCTAGTGTGAGTAGTGTGGATCCGATGGCGAGGGAGGGGGGGGGGGATAAAATAAGTCGCGGAGAACGTCTCGACTCGCATTTATCTCTCTCGCTCCTAAGTAAATAGTGTACGTTTCATCCCTTATGCATCCGTAACTGCCAGATATAGGGGTCGCCTCCCCAGCTATATGCATTGATATTAATCAATTTGGCTATTCGGTAAATTGCGTACAATATAATAAATACATGTATAAATTTGTGTAAATAAATTTACAAATAGTGGCATTTTTATTGGCAGCTATTTAAAATATTTTGCAGAAAAGAAATATTTTCTGCTACTTCAGTTATGTGACGTAGATTAAATTAGATACAGATTGATTTAGGCAGAAATAAAAAAATGTTTAAAATAGTTTACAGCAACGAATATTAATTATAATGTTTCAATATGTAATCAAAGGTTAACTAATCTCGAGTAGCTTATTAGTCTACCGGTTAAAACTCTCGCCTAGTGATCTAGTGGTCGGGGGTTTGAGCCTCCTTCCAGGTCAGATTATCAATTTAGTTATTTTCATAGCACAAGCGTTTAGCCTAGTATTAAATACTGATGTGATGTGTTCATTGTATACATCTCTATTAAAAAAAAATCGCAGTATAATAAATAAAAACTGGCATGAAAGTATGTAAATGAAAGATTAAATATATTTTGACATCCCAGTCACAGCACAAGCGTTTAGCTTAGTTTGAAAATAGTAAGAAAATTGACTTGAAGTCCATTATTCAAGACTACTGTGTATATAGGGTACAGAAGAAATAAATATAAATACGTATGAAAGACGTATCCTTTAATCTTTTCATAAGGTCATACAAGTTTTCTTCTTTATCAATATTTTATATATAGTTTTGCACAATCTTTAGAAATAAGTAATATATTTTTATTGAATAATGCTAGTTTGATATATTAAAGAATAAATAAATAAATTAGAAACACATTATTTGATTTTTTAAATGTGAGTTGGATACTTATACATATTTTTTAAAAACAATACTCGTTTTATACATAAATTGTTGATTCATATTCTGTGCAGTTTCCTATGTAAAAAATAAATGGATAGATATTTTTTTGTGAAATGACAGAAATGTTCCATTCAACCTGCCTCAATTTTGTTGAAATTTCGCTTCAAATCGATTGTTTCCGCTTAAATGGTTGGTACATATTTTAGGCGTGTTCTTAGTCTTTTTGATCCCGGGTCTTAAAACAAGGAAGGTACGACTTTGGCAGACGCACCCCTTGAAGGTTCGGGATAGGAAGAGGAGGGTATTAGACATGAATACATTTATACCCGTGATTGGCCGATTGTAATGTCTTGTTCAACCTAATTGTTGCGATTCATGTTCAGTTTATATTGTCCGACCTTGCCTTAGCTCCAGTCACTGTGCTGGTTTAACGACATATTTAAGGGCCGCTTAATTAAAACAACTTCTAGAAAGTAGAAAGTCTTGAAATGTGTGGAAAGAAAGTACAATATAAAATTTATTATTGAAAATATTTTAAATGTTTTCTGTTAAAAAGAGTGCGATTGGAATTAAATATAGTATCGCAGTCATCAAAAATGTTTTACTATTGATAAATCGACCTTTAGTGGAGTCTGTAATTATATATCGTCATGGTAAATGTAGTTGGCTGTATATCAAAAATACCAAATTTTTTAGGAGGGACAAAAAATTGTCACGCAACACAAACGTAATACACAATTTACGTCAAAATTGTGATAACACCGTTAACAGAGAGCAAATTCAATTAAGATAATAAATTTATGAAAGAATCGGTGAGATGGGGTAGTTTTTTTGTTTCTCCTGAAAAGTTTGGTATTTTTGATGTATAGCCTCAATGGCATTCATTTACGACGATATGGAATTCCAGTATGTGGTAACTATTTTAAATCATATTTAAATTATAATTGTAAAATTAAAAGTACTTAAATATTAAGATACCCAGAGTTCGTTATTTTTTTAAAATGTATCATCTTACCTTCTAAGAACTTATTTGCACATAGATTTATATTAAATTAGTATGCGGACATGTAAAAAATGCTGTTAATTTACGGTAAATGATTCGAGCTGATCATAAAATTTCAATGGAATTCCGATGGAACAACTATTATGGTAAAAGGACGTTAAAAGTAGCTGTTCAAAAGTTCCTAAATTCATTCCTCCCCGAAATAAGAAACCACAATAAAATTTTAGATATAAAAAATGATAAAAAAAAGAATTGTGCAATTCAGTTTACATTTACTAAAGTACTAAAAACTAAAGTAATTTCCCACTTGGACTATGTTTTAAAACAAGATGTTATATAAAAAAAAAACATCGTAATTACATATTATAAATAGAATTTAAAATGGAGACTTAAAAAAATGACGCATTACATTTTACAATATTTTCCATTTTTTTCTAAAAAGCACAGCAAGTACTTATTAAAGACGGTTTAAGAAAAAAACATAGCATAAATTTAAAATAGAAATTTAAATATAATAAGAATATTAGAATTGAATGAGAGCAAAAAATATAAATTTTACTAATAAAACAGGCAAATACTCACTGTTATTAATGTTTATAAATGCAAAAGAAACCCGATGAGGAATTTACAATAGCAAATTTTTTTAAAAACTACTAAGAATATCACTAATTTGATTAATATTAAAGAAGATCAATATTGATTGGCACATCCATTAAAAATTAAAATTATTAAATTTATACTTTTATATGAATTGGTTATTAAGGGTACATGTCCACAGTACTTGAGATACTCAGAGATTAGGGGTAAGTGTCGATATAAAGTATATGACTCGATTTATGCATGTGTGCACAGATGATGATCTTGTATCGAAACTCACTTAAAAGAGATTAACATAGTTGTGCAGTGCGAGCTGTTGCTAAGTGAAGGATGTCACATTTAGAAAAATAATGTGACATCCTTCACTGAAATTATAAGTCATCGTTAAAATCGGTTAAACCTCTCTACCGGCAATATTCCGGGTTTATTTTTTACATATTTTCTGTGTTTCATTTTAAGTGGTTTATCTAAATTTATTATGAAATATTATTGAGGCACATAATATAACATTACTAAAATTGACCCTCAGAAACAGAAGAACGCGCCCCAGCACAGGGTAGGCTGCCAACACATTAACAAGGGACTCGCTTAATCTTAAAGCTATTCGCGGTGTTCCGGGGAAAGGGCAGATTTTTTGTCACTCTTATAGAATTATACGCAATAATTATTAAAGTAATTGTATGTTATTTAATATACGTACATTATGTAATAATACGTAACATATATTAAATATCAATAGCTGAAAGATGTACTTCCCTACCATAGATTGCAAGAGTGAAGAGTTTAATTTCATGTTTCAAAACAGAACACTGGATAGAAATTGAAGTTCTTCTTAGTAACTGATAGTACAAAGTAATAACTATTAGGAACTGTGCACAATTACGGCAAAGGGAAAAAATGTGGATGTGTGAAGTATGAAGGATAATCTTTCACAAAAATTTTGCGTTGAACATCTTAGAACATCTGTAAGCAATATATATATATATTATCAAACATCAGAATTTTTAAGAATCGATTTAAGAAAGATTTGATCTGAGAATAATGTTTTTTCTTAATTTAACAAGGGGATCGCGCGAGCCCCCCCGAGCGCCCAGCCCACCCCTACCCCAGCAGCAGAAATAAAATGCGAAATTAAATTTCTCCGGTCACGTGGGACCGCCGCATCCGGCTGCCTCTCCTCGCATTCATCTGTCAATTGCAATATCGTTTTTAGCCAATGGGACAGATTCATTGGCTACTTGCGGCCGGCCTCGGCGATCGCCAGTATTTATGCATCGCTACTTGGAACTAATAAATCCGGAGTCTAATGGAGCGGAGGCCTCGTGCGGTCCGGTTTGCAAGAGACATGTCTCCGCGTAAGGAGAGCGAACCCGAAAGGGTACAGGCTGTATCTATTAGACCCCATGTACATGTTTCAATTTGCAGAAGCCAAATTGAAGGGTGGTCCGGCCGGTGACTACTCAATTACTACCTATTTGTGGATTAACGTGTTCACTCGTAGATGCGGTAGAAAATTAATATATTAGAAATGCTAATTAAGTTGATTAATTATAAAGATGTAAATTCAATTTTATCGAAAAATATTGTTGTTGCGCTACCTGGAGTCGAACCTGGATCTCTTTTCCAATCCGGGAAGGTGCATTACCAACAATGCTACAGGGAGAGAGCTGCTTGAATCCATGCACACGGATCCTTATAGTAATATACTGAAGTTATTATTAGTATTAATTATTAGCGTATACTAACTAGAACCATATTTAAAATATATATCTGATTAATTATCTAGCGGAGTGCCGCTCTGCATACAGAATATTGAAAATTGTAATATATTTTCTTAATGTATTTTTGGAATTTTTTGTCGACAACTTGAAATGTGTCGCAGTTTCATAATATGTATTGTATCATATATTTATTTTGTCACGGATAATTAACTAATTTCTAAACAAATCACTTTTTGTTAAAAAATGAATTATTTTTAAAGAACGTTAAGAACCCACCCACCTGGGCGGGGTCTGTATCACCCGCGGGGCGGGTGTTGTATGAGAAAAAGGGAAGGGCCCGCTGAAGGGGATGATTATTCAGAATCTTAAAAAGGCCAGCGTTGTTGGAATGAATACGAAAATTGGTAAATATTATTATATCATAAATTTTTTTAGCCATGTTGCAGTAATAAAATAATAAATAAAAATATATACAGAAAATGAATCAACTAGAAAGATTTAAGAATATCCTAAATCTATACCTACTGCGTGCCACTGTTATTTACCTATCACCAGCGGCGTGTGGTCATTACTTTGAAATGAGCTGTAATGAACTCGAGTTTCTGCGAAATAAATCTAAATAAAATATATATCTCATAATATTTCTATCACAGCTATTTTCATATTATGTCATCACATTCTGTCAGATAAATATGTATTTATTCTTTATTTCCCAAAATATATAATTACGTACAGCTTATTTCAATGCACTGACTGCACGCGCCTGCGTGTCACCTAGCCAACAAATTGCTAAATTAAAACAATTTATTCATAAAGCTCTTCATATGCAGTATTTGAGAGATTCTTAGATAAGTACAGTCAAGGATATCTGTATCATATTTCATCTATCACAAATATACATTTTCATTTTTAGATCGTGAAATACGTTTGCGTAAGAAAATCGTTTGAAAAGAAGTATTGTGCTTTATTGAATAAATAATATAATCTTTATTCCGAGGCTTTAAAGTTTTTCAGATATTTTATAAAAATAAAGTCAACTGGACAATCGTTAGTAATATTTTATTTACATAGAAAATACTGAGTCAACAAAGCAAACTGTTAATGTATAAAATTATAATAAGATCAGTGGTCATTTGTAGTTGCAAAACGTTGTGCCCAATCCAAATAAATTAGCAGTTTTTGAGCCTAAAATATTAAGAAAAATTTATGAACCTACACTAGAAAATGGATTATGATGATCCCGAAACTTTAATTGAGCAAGAAACAATTATAAGATTCTGTAGGTCCCAAAGACTTCGATGGACTGGGCATGTTTATAGAATGCCAGATGACAGGACACCAAAGACTGTGTCCAGGTGGATACCCCAGTGTGACCTAGAGACACGCCAAGAAAGAGGTGGGCTGACTGTATGAAAGAGGACTGGAGCAGAACGGGTGGGTCTGGTAACTGCACAAGAATGGGCTGGGATATGAGTCGGCGGAAAGCCCTTGTGGAGTAAGCCAAATTCCACCCTGGGATGTAGTGCCGTGAAAGAAGAAGAATGTAGATGTATAAAAGAAGAACGCCAAAGATAGTCTCCAGGTGGATACCCCAGTGGAAGCAGCTTAGAGGCAGACCAAGGAAAAAGTGGGCTGACTGTGTGGAAAAAGGTCAAATTATATCCTGGGATGTCGTCGAAGAAGATGAATAATAATTTTATTTACATATATATAAATATTAACATTAAATGGAAACAAATAAAATATAAAATACTTTTGACAAATATAAAATTAAATTAATTTAATTGTATGAACCGAACGGATCCGGCCTCTGTTCCCCTTTCACCCCCTCCTGCAAAGGAACGCCGTATTTCTGAATGACACGACAAAAGAAGGAACCCTGCTTTCCAAGTATTCAAGTCAGTGTAAATTTCAAGCTTCATTAGCATTGGTATCTACATCAAAATGACTATACAGATGTACGTGTAGGCTCAGATATAATGATACCACGCATTTATTAATTTGATTGGTGGTACTAGACAAAATGAATTTACACAATTCATTCATACATTTAAATAGATAGTTCATTTTGAAAAACGGAACATTTACATATCAATATTTTTTTCATATCGATTATACCTACCTATATAGATTTATTTTATTCGACAAATGCGTTTTTATTGTGTAGTAACAATGGCAAGGATTATATTGCTTTTGATTGATTTTTTTTGGTAAGAACGTTTACTGAAAACAGTATTACAAAATAATAATTAGTACAATTAGTAGTAAAATCTGATCGATATTTCCAATTTTATCATTTTAAAAAGAATCCTATAATATGTAAATTCTTGTATCAGATAAATTAATGTAGACGTATTGAAGATAATTATTATTAAACCGTTGAAAATGTATATTTATCCAATAACTAGTGATGATTTTGAACTAATTAAAATTTTTACTACGATTTATGAAAATTTATACGAAGGTTTCATTAAATTATATGAAATTAATGAGCCCAGAATTAAATTACACAAGTAGATATGAATTATAAATTCAAGAACATAAACTAGATATAATTGTTCTACGCATGTATCATAAATTATTTCTTGCTTGCTCGGAAGTAATGTACGATCTATTAAACTCACTTCTTCTTAGTTATGACGTAATCACATTACGCTTTCCTCTAAATGTACGAGGAAATAACACAATCGATCATAATACACAGGCAAAGTCCGCCCTGAACTCAGCGCCTTGCCTATACAGAAATTCTAATTGGGGCTTGGCGAAATGAGTGATGAAGATTTCGCATTTCAGCCCTATTGTTCTTATTCTGTGTCGCCACATTGTCTTGAGCGCATAAATTTCGAGGTTAACTGGCATTAAAACAACTTGGGCATGAAGAAAGGCGGACCCCGTCTCGATGCGAACGGGGCTTAATCCACCGGAAAATACTTAGACCGTTGTCTCATTACAGCCATGTTATGGTGAAAGCACTACACACCAACACAACATAACACTTACACAGGTACAGTTGCTTGGGTAATATAACGAATTATAATTGAGTATTGTAAAGCTATCACATGACGAGAATTTAAATGTTTTTAAAAATAATTTAAAAATGAAATAATACATTTATTGTGTTTATTTCATTTCGTTCATATCTACAGATCATATAAAATCAATTATATGATAGGTTCTTACAGGACATAACTAATATTTTGATTGCCTTGAATTTTTGTGTATTCATTTTAAAAACCTCCGATTGTTCTTTATTATTATTTAATTATTTTAATATTAGAAGATATAATACATTTTAAAAATAATCAGTAGGATATATATATGTCTTTTAACATTTATTTCTTCTCTATGAGAGTAAGACTCGTATATACGAGAGTGTATAATTTATGTTTCAGTTAGTCTGTGTACACATTTTTTGACTTCAGATACAAATTGTCTGTAATTTTTATAATTGTGATGGGGAGATTATTAAAAAAATTGATGCTTTGATAAATATAGTGATTTTGGGTTGCGGTATATTTTAGTTTTGGAATATAAATTTGGTCTCTAAATCTTGTATATCGGAATTCGCTCTAATATTTAATATTTTTTTAATTTTTAAAATTTGGACAGTTGAATTTATTTTTGTATGTGTCTAATATTTTAGGTACTTTGAAATATGAGAAGAGTTGGATACTTAGTCATTTTTTTTAGAATAATTTTTAAGATCATTTTTTGAGTGATTTCTAATTGTGATATTGAAGTTTTATATGCTTTTCCCTATCCAATAATACCGTATTGCAAATGTGACTGTATAAACGCTTATATATAATATATAATTTTCAGATTTACAAATCTGATAAGATTTTTCTGAGTCTTAAAAATATGTAGGCAGTTTTCCTTATTTTGTTTGTAAGATTAGTAATATGTTCTTTTCGTTTGAGTTTGTTTATAAATCCTTAATTAATGTTAATTGTGCATTATTTATACTGAAACCAGCCTTGTGATTTAGTTTATTAATTTTTTAAATTATTAGTAGGTATAATGAAAAATTGTTGTGATTGTTTAAATTTAAGAAATAAAAATAAATAATATTTGTTAGAGGCAATTTTGCCTAGTGCAGTGCTCGAATTTATTAAGTTATATTAAATTAAAAAATGTAAAAATGGCTAATATTTATTTTTAACGTTAATAAAATATACGGATATAGAAATAATGTTCCAGAAAGTAGAAATATTTTCAAAGTATTTAGAAATATTGGATAGAAAATAAATATATAAGAATATTAAAAACATATATGTACCTTTTGTTATGTAACATAATTCTTTAACAAATATTTTTCCACAAATTTTTGTTGTACTTATTTTTATTCACGATAATTAAATAAAAATCACTTAAAAACACATCGTAACGAATAAAAAATATTTATAAATTTTAATACTAATTGAAAATCAAAAGTTTAATCAAGTCACTTCTAATCGCTAGGAATTCTGTCAGATAACTGAGATATAAAAAAAAAATCTGTTTAAAACATCCCACAAATCTGGAAATCCGGTTTCAATTCAGATGCTGTGGACTTCCACGGACCCCGCTCTGCAGATGTTCCTTCTATTCAAGTCCAACATCATCCGTTTGGAATCGAATTCTGGAATTTATTGTGAAATTCAAGTTCTTAAAAATATTTGGTGTAGTCCTCGTTCAGATGGGGTAAAACTGGTTTTCTCACATTGTGCTCTGGATGGCGTAAACCGTGAAAACGTGTTGGGGAATATAGAAACTAGAATGTTTTCATATATTGTAGGTTATTAATAATATCCATGGACCATTCGACTCTTTTTTTCTGTATTGTAATATGGAATTTAATAGGATGCTGTGTCCGGTCCATTGAAAATTCGATTAACCGGTTTCGACTGACGGTATCAAAAAACATTTTATCTTTTTTAGAATGGTAATAGTTGATTAACCAGGTGCTCAAGAATTTGAATGATATGAATAAGTTTATTAGGATTAAAAAAGTATAAATCATAAATGACATATTTTATTTGTACTCTAGCTTTCATAAGCAAACATTTATTTTTTCATCTAATGTTTTAAATGATACCAGCTTTAATTATATTTCTATGATAATTATTATCAGATTTACAATTCTTTTAAGAAAATTGTACTGTATATTGTTGTACGCTTACTTAATTTGTACTTTAATTTAAATGTTTATATTATGTAAAATGAAAACGATCTTCTTCTCTAACTGGAAATTTTTTCTTTTATAAAAAAAGTACCACGACGCAAACATCTTTAAATTACATAAAGTTTAATTTTAAGTTTATAATATTATATTTGCAAAATAAATAGGGTAACTGGGGGGAAGATGCGATAGGTGGAAAGACGCTCGATTGGCTGCAGTACTTCAATTTGCCGTAAGATTACGATTGTTATGGCGCTGCCGTACTGTCCGCCATATTACCTACGCAAACTATCAGAGAAGAACGTGTTAAGGCGTGTTTCGTTTAATAAAATATATTTTTGAACCGTATGGCATCCTTATTTTTATATGCTATATAATATTTTTGATACATAATCTGTGTCATAACTTTTTTAGTGGTTTTATTGAGTGAACGCCCTGTACATAACGACTTAATTGTTATTTTGTGTGTAATATAAACGACCGTTGTTTTTGATTTCTATTAAAGGAAATCAAATAATGCGGTTAGGCATCTTCCCCACATGTGGGGTGATTCGCTTAATGTTTTGTTTCCCTTTATTATTGTTACAATGTTTATTAAGATATATAAAAAACGACACGATTCTGATGACGACGAGATCTTTTATGAAATGGTTGGAATCCGACTCTAGTGACTGTGAAGAAATATTGGATGAAGTCGATTTCTGCGCAGTATGCAAAGAGTAGCCTTTGAGTAACCATGATAACTAAGCCTGAGCAAAAGTGGTCTGGCTATGCTGCAGAACCTTCAAAACGTGGTTGCACGAAAACTGCTCTATTGGTAAGGAATGTTTGCAGGAATTCGAAAAAAGTCAACAAATACACTTTATTTTATTTCCATTATGCGTATTACCCCACTGTGGCGGGGGAAGACGTCATAAGACCACATGCTTGATTTTTACTAAATATTTTGTTTTCAGATCATTCTTAATTAATGAGATTTTTAAATATTATAGAAAGAGGATGCTTAATAAACGTTTATTCCTTTAAACTTTGTATTACTTCCGGATGCTGTCAAACCCTTAACATAGGCATCTTCCCCTCACTTACCCAATATAAATTAAAATAAATATATTATATGTTTTCTGACATAGAACAAAAAATGGTGTCAAAAATATCTCTACTCAATGAAATTTTTTTTATCTAAACTAACAAAAAAATCACAAAAAAGGAATGGACACACGTCATCAGTTTATATCCGAAAATGCATCCCACATTTTTTTGTAGTAAAAACAGTACTTGTTTTCTTTTACTTCTGATTGTGTGATTTAAGTTCATCTTTTGCACTCCTTCTCTGCTAAAAATAACACAACATGTAAGCTCATACAAATGATGAATTTCTATTCAGATTTTAATTTTATTCTACTTTATGCACCTAGTTGTCTTCACCCATACACGTAGTAATCACTTTTTTTTTGTTATCTTTAAGTGTATGAAGATTATTTTTTTGTCAATTTCAAATCAATGCCACATACGTAATTATTTACTTTAAAATGTATCAGAATGCTTTCGAAAATTAGATTAAAACCCTGGTTAAAATTACGTTAGTTAGGTTACAATTCCACTATGGATCGCTAATTATGATATCCTTGATTTTTCAATGGATATAATATGGGTCAAATAAGTATTTCTACTTTTTTCCAAACTAAACGCAGTATCTGTGTTACAAATAGAAAAACTTGCTGTTTTCCGGATCGAATCTCAGTTCAATTGACAGGGTCTTTACCGATCAAGTTAGTTCTTGCACAGGTTTACAACACCAAACAATACTAATCAGTAAATGAAAATGAAAAACCATTAACTTTGTTTTAATATTTAACATTTTTTTTTTTTTAAATTTATTTACTTGCAGAAAACATTATTGTTCATTGTTTTCATTTCGCAAAGTTCACAATACACACTAAACGTGAGTAGTGTCATCAAATGTCTGCATTAACCTCACTTTCCCTCGGTATTATGATATTTTCACGGTTGGAAAGGTCAATCTGATATTCATTTATATTATTTTTCTCAACTCACACTAGTTTTTCTCGAAATGACGAAGATTAGGCGAAATTGGAAAAGATACTTCTAGAAATTAAAGTTAATTTATATATTATATGTCGCAAAAACACATCATAATATTTTGAGTAGTTATAGATAAATTTTGACGATTTGACCAAACCTTTATTGCATTGCGAGTAAACGGTTCTCTTATGTTCAAAGTACACAGTCAAGTTGATCGCAGTGAAAATACTTTTTTTTTTTTTCATTTTTATTTTAATATTAGAAAATATAAAACATTTTAAAAATAATCAGTAAGATATATTTATTTTAACATTTATTTATTATCTATGAGAGTAAGACTCGTGTGTAGAGGAGTATATACGAGAATTTATATTTCAGTTAGTCTGTGTACATATTTTTTGACTTCAGATACAAATTTATAGTAGTCTGTAATTACTATAATTATGATGGGGAGATTGTTAAAAAATTTGATGCCTTGATAAATATAGTGATTTTAGGTTACGGTTTATTTTAGTTTTGGAAAATCAATTTAGTCTCTAAATCGATAGATCGGAATTAGATTAAAATATTTAATTGATTTTTAATTTTGAAAAGTTGAATTATTGATACCCAAAATAAAGCATTATACATAGTTATATATTGTATTGCAGAGTTTTTAAGAAAAATAACAATTTTTGTAATTTATATTGTACAGAAAATATTGTATCGAAATATTGTACAGTATTTTGATAGTTTGAAAGGTGAGTCAAAGTTTAAATACTTGCCATAATTTGCAGTAGAGAGGAAATTATTTGTTTGATAGGTATATTTCGTGATGTACTTATAAATTAATAAATAAATTTGGAATTTGACATATAAACATAATTATAAAGCATTAAAATCATTATAAGTCACAATAAAAGTATTATTATTTATTAAATAATACTAGAGTTACAATTAAAATTGTAGACATACCACTCATTTTTAGAGGTCGCTATTAAAATCTATTTAGTATAAGACATTCCCCTGGTGATCTGGGATTTGAGTTTCGTCCCGCGAGACCATCAAACTAGTCCTATTTTAAGCACTTAACTCAGTTTGAAAATAGTGCGATATTGATGTGACATGTATTTGTGCACATCTCTCGATTAAAAATATATAAATTAGATAATGTGTAAATGAATGACTAAATACTAATTTTTCACTGACTTTTACCGCTACTATGTTCCGAGGATAACATATCATCCATGTATAAGATTTAAATGTCATTAATGGATAAGATTTAAATGTCATTAATGGATAAGATTTAAATGTCATTAATGGATAAGACATCTTAAGGTTTATTAAAAAGTAAAATAAGAAACAATTATATAAAATAATTAAATATTGTTTTTCTTTTGCTGTATTAAAATCTGTGTTGAGAATCTTTGCATATTTTGTGTTTTATTAAACACTTTACGGAGAGATTTTGACCAGACGGGGTATTTTAAATTTTCTGTATACGTTTTTATTGATTTAAAAGTAATTATTTAAAACAAATTAAATGTATTATATCGATTAATTATATCGAAAAATATTGTTGTTGCTACCAGGATGCACGTTCCCCGGATTGAAAGAGATCCAGGTTCGTATCCCGGCAGCAACAACAATATTTTTCGATAAAATTGATTTTATGTGTATATCTTTCTAATTAATTCATTTAATTTGTTTTAAAAACATCACAGACCTATGTTATGAATAATTACAACTTCACAATAAGAATGTGTTCTCCTTAATAGTAGTTATATAATGACGAAGTTTTGATCTTTGCTTTCGATAGCATTGAGATAACCCTCTTCACATAGCACATGCTTAGAGTTACTAAAGCTCAAACTGACTTAATCAACCACATTAAAAAATGGAATTATAAAACTATAAAAATCATTTTTCACTTTTATTACGAAAACTTGAGAAAACAGAAATAGTATACAGTGTCACTCCGCTAACATGTCGGGTCAGGGACCAGACCATCGAAGAGCTAGAATTTCATTTCGTTGCGAATACATATAAATGCATAAAAACACATTATTGTTTTTTTTGTGAAAGTGTAAAGTGTTATCGTAATTATTATATATGTAATAAATAAGTATTTGGTTATTTATATATAATGTAACAAACCTAGTCCACAACATTTTATGCGCGAATATTTTCCACAAGTACAAATTCTGTACCGTTACGGAAAATATGATTGTATGAGATTTTCACAAAATTGAATCCAGCTTTAAATCTACGTAGTTTGAAAATTTGCGAAATTGACTCTTAATTATTCTATATCTTTGATCGAGGCCCTAAATTACCGAATAAAAAATAATCGCAGAGGTACGACTTTTTAAAAACGCTCATATCTCTGACATAGTTGAGATTAGGCAAATACAGCGTGAACATTTTCGACTCATATTTTTAATACGCTATTTACCGATATTTCGCTAAATAGCGTCTGTCGAATGCAAATATGTATTTTTTACCATCGAGATTCAATTGTAATCGATGTAGATTTTTATTAGACAAAGTTTTAGAACTGTCAGAGTTGTAGCTACTTTTAATCGGGTTAATGTTATTACGCTGTTGAGTTTCACAGTATAATAGAAGGGGACGAAATCAGGATAGACAGGTTTATCCAGTCAGATATATTTGCCAATAATACAAATTTGTTATGAGCTGATAACGAAATACAAGTATGGTGAATAATGATAATTTGGTAATAGACATGAACTAACGCAAATTCCTTGTACTAAAAGTTTCATTTTCGCGGCACCACGTGATCACTTTGGTGCCACTCGTGCAATCAAAGAACTCTGCGACTTTTTAAAATATACGACTCTATTGGAACGAAAATTTAAACGCTGACAATATAATATGCATTAATGTAAAAGATATGTGTTGTATACAAAAATATTTAATTTACGGAGAGTTACTTTTAATGTTGTTTAAATGTGCCATAATCTATCGGATTTATGTTTCGTTGGATATAGTGTGTAGAAGACCCCTCGCCCCGTAAATAATGTTCCAAACCTCTCTCCTATATATACACATCATATCATGTCTATTCATTTACTTATCTGTGGAGACCTATATTTTTTAATCAAGGTACAAACAATAAGATTTATCTAAAAACTAATAGATGGCAGTATTAGTACTGTTCCAAAAGATAAAGTTCTTGATTCTTTTATCTATGACTTTACTATTATTAAATCAACTATAAATATGAAAAATAACATTGCCTCACACTTCATTGCTTGCATTATTTTTTTTATTGAACATAATGAATATCTCATTTAAAGCATCCGCAATTACAGCATCTATCGGAGAGTAGTGGAACTATAAATAAACTTGCTGTGTCAAAAGATGGCAATGTAAGCCCTGTTTATAAATTTAGCGGGGACGCAGTTCTTGGCCATGTTATTCGAAAATTGAGGGAATTAAAACTGACTAAGGAAATAATTATAAAATTAATTACTATGTATACAGGTATAAACGGAAAATTACTATTACGAATATTTTAATCAATTAATTTTATTTTATTAATCAGTTTGTTTGCCATTTTGTATTTATTCCATTATCTATCATATAATAATTGCAAAGGAGAGTTTCTATGATATATTTTTACATAATTTACTTGGTGTTTATTGTAAACATAATTTTTTAATGATAATATTATACTTTTCAGACACACGCATTTATGTTTTAATTTCAGTAATAAAATAGCGCTGATTTTTTAAAAAAAAAAATTGTTAAATAAACACATTTACTTCTAAATACAAATTAAATGTATTAATTAGTATTTAAAATATTACAGACCTATGTTTTGAATAATTACAACATCACAATAAGAATGTGTTCTCATTAATCACATTTAATTGTAATTTAATTAGAAAGATTATTAAGTTTAAACAGTTCTTACCTATGTATTTTAAAATATTCATTTATTTTATTGTGGTCACCAAGGCCGAAATGGTTTTTGATTTTAAAGCCATTGACGCTCTTTTTTGGTAATACATACCTACAATATTTGCTTTTTTATTTATATATTTTCGTCTTAAGTATTATACAGTTATAAGTATCTTTGATACAGTGTTATTCCCATCCATGCTATTAATATTAAAACATAAAATGTACTTATGAAAATAAATCCAACTTTTCTATTATATATAATTAGATTTTTAAAAAATCCAGTAATATGTAGACTATAAACTGGAGTGCTGACAATATCTTATTCTATTATTCGCGCAGATGTAATGAGATGGATATTATAGATAATAATTATTTTCAGTTTCATGTTAGCATATACGAGTATGTCACGATATTAAATAACATCTTATTTTATTATTCTCATAGACGGAATAAGACAATTTTAGATAATAATTGTATCGAGTTCTACATAGGCATTGCAAATATTGAAGAAATAAAAAAATTCGAAATTATAATGTAAAATTTTTCGGAATTCAGTCGAATTTAGAAAATTTTAATATTATTTCTTGGTCAATACTAATAATAAAAAAACAGCTTATTTAAAATAATAAATGAAATATTATTTATTTTAAAATAAATTAAAGTAACATAGAAAAGAACGATAGTGCAAAAAATAAAATTTTGAAATTCCATTATACAAATATAGTATTATTTAAATAAATTGTTATTTTGTTGTCTAAAATATGTTTTGAGGAAGCAGAGATTACTTAAAGCCAAGGCCCCTAGTCTCGATCCAACTTTTGTACAAAAGTTGCCTGCAATGGAGAACGCTCGCTCTTTTGATTCCACCGCGTTCGTTGGTGGAAGCAAAATCAACAATGAGAATACGGATTCTAAAATTTTTCCTCGAACGCCATTCTCTTCAAAGAATTTCATTTAGGATTTAATTTTTGAAATGAAGCTGTGATTTGGTGCTTGTTGAGTTGAGATTGATTGAATTTTGTTCTTCAACTTTTGCGTTAGTGACTGGAGGCTGCGCATAGTGATTGATCTTCCAAAATAATTTATTCTGTATCGTCAGATTCCGACTGGATAGCTACCGAAGCTGTCGAATATCAATCTTTGTGCAAAGCTTTCAATAACAATAGCTATTGTATTTTTCATTGGTTTAGTGAAAGATTTTTGAATCTCACCTTTTCCTCCGTTGTGTACATATTGAAGAGTTCCAGATTTATTTGTTCGTCTTTGGCTTATTCGATCTTCTAAATTGTACTTTAGTGAGAGCTCATCGGATCCCAAATTTTCAAACATAAAATGCAATGCCGCATCAGCTGAAAGAAGATTTGCATTGTTTCGACAAAGGGTGTCAACAGTAAGCTTCACTTGGAGAAGTGCAGAAATAATCTTTTTAATCGACTAAATTTCAGCATCTTGAATATCAATATCAGAATCGATGTCAATCAATGTCTTTCTAACACAGTTTTTTAGCTGATTAAACATTTCAATCATTTATAAGAACGATCCCTTCAGAACACCCCTATTGTTCTATTATTACTAATTGTGTAGTCTATGACCATAACAATACTTTATTTTTATATATTTATAAATTTCAAAATTTCGTATACAGTCCCTAGTTCCATGTTAGCAAATACGAGTAAGACATGATATTAAATCACATCTTATTCTGTTATTTTCATAGACGGAATAAATATTTTAGATAATTCAGAATCATGCTAGTGAAGGCAGCCAAAATATTTGATTGCTTCAAAAATATTTTAACTGAAATGTGATATATAATTATTTATGTCACGGTTTCATTAAAAAAAAGGAAAATAGATAAAGATTGTTGTAAAATGTTGTGAAATTATCTTTCAAGTTCTGTAGTAATATGAAAAATAATATTATAGGTTATTAAACTATCTGGAACGTATATTTTATAACGTACGTATAATAGAGAGTATGGAAATAATCTAAAAATAATGTCAGTTATTAAATGACTAATAACTTTGTATTTAAAAATAATGTCATAACGGTGTCTGTTTTTAATTAATTGTGATATTAAATATCCAATTCAACTTCAAGATTACATATCAAGTTTTTTATTTTGGTAATTTTATAAAAATTGAAAATTAATATTCTATCGCTTAAGATCTAATATTAATCGCACCAGTCAATGGAGCTAGTTTTGATTTTCATTAGAAAATAATTAATCGTTAAAATACATCACGACACAGTTTTTAAAATTTTAAACAAAGGCAAGTTTGGGCCATGATAAATAAATTGCGTGGCTAGTGGTGGAATTTCACTTCTCTGGTCAAAGGCTGGCGTCCACTGAAAAGGTTAACTTTCAGTTTTTCCTCTCTGGTCTAGTTTGCGCATATTTTACGAAATTGTTCTTCAACCTATAAGATACCGTACAGAATTTTCGCAATTAAAACCGATATATATGATATAGTCAGGGGCGTATAAGCAAAAAAGATGTGCATTACTAAAAATTCTGTGAAACACATATAAATTAAATAATCCATAATGTTATAATTACGCTAGCGCCCACCGTGTATCAGTAGAATCATTAGTTGCGTAGTTCTAAATGCTACTGTGTGACGCCATCGTAGCGCTGTAGTCTTCTACTGGGTTATTCTTAATTTTTTGCTACTAAAATTGCTAGCTACTATTTTAATCTATCGTTCTATACAAGCCATATAATTGCTACATACTGAATTGAAATTTGCACTCGGCAGAGTCTGAAATGGATCAGCTGATCCACGTTGTACTATGTCTTTACTTATGCTGTTTTCTAACAGAATGACATTTTAAAGGTTTTGAATTTGGCCTTATCGAAGCATCTACTTCTTCATTTACTAATCCGCAAATTTGACTACCTTACTAAACGTGCTGTTTTCATGATTGTTCTTTGAGTTCGAGGATAATGCATTTCTATTTTGATGGATTCGTTTTGCTCAAAAAACGTCGGTTAAACGAATGTTCATAAACCTACGTACAATGTAGCATATAGCATATTATATAATATCATGGTAACAGCATAACCTAAGTCAATACCCACTGCAAGCCACTGGATATAGTAGCCCAAAGATAAGATATTTTTTAGATAGACTGTAATTATCTCTCTTATACAAGGTGGCCCATTTCAGACTGAAAGGTTTGAAAAATATATATTTTTTGTTATTATTATTTTTTTTCTTTTTTTGCAGATGTTCTGTCACATTATTTAAAAATTTGTTATGGCTAATTACTATATCTGATAACTGATCAAAATTATTGTTTTTTTATTCCGTTCAACGGTTTATTATTTCAACTCCATTGAGTTGAAATATAACACCAGGACATTAAAACACCATGATAATTTTAATATCAAGACAGCTAGTCAATGTCCCCTCTATGTTTGGATCATGGTATAAAAAATCTTTGGTGCAATTTTAAGGACCTATATTATTATTAAGGAAAACACATTATTATTGTGATGTTGTAATTATTCAGAACATAGGTTTGTGATATTTTGAATACAAATTAAATGTATTGATTAGAAAGATATATATATATATATATATATAAAATCAATGTTATCGAAAAATATTGTTGTTGCTACCGGGATTCGAACCTGGATCTCTTCCAATCCGAGGAACGTGCTTTATCCGATTATGCTATACCAACACAGAGGATTGACGACAAATTTTCAAACCTATATGTTACACTTTTCAAATTAATACTTCTATCGTTCCATTATTTAAGTGAGCACGCAACTAATCTGGTGTTGGGTTCAAAAGTTCAGACAAGAAGGGACAATGGTTAACCAAACTTCTCCGTGATTATCAACGTCAGCAGCGACGCCAGAACATGTGGCTCAAGTTCGACGTGAAATCGATAAGGAAGATTGCAGCCTGTACTGGAATAAAAAGTCAACAGTGCACGTTATTTTGAAAAATAAACTACAGTTTCACCCATACAAACTGAAAATCGTGCAGTTTCTCAACGAAAATGACTATTCTTTACGTGAAACCTTAGCGAGAATGATGCTGGAACGTTTTGGAACAGCACGAACGCAACTGCAGCTGTTTCCCGGGTTCAACAATACAACATAATTTCAGCAAGACGGGGCCACTCCATACACAGCTAAAGTTTCAATGGAGAAGCTGAGAGAATTTTTCCCAATAAATTGATCAGCAAGTACGGAGACATACCCTGGGCACCTCGGTCACCGGACCTTACACCGTGCGCCTTTTTTTTGTGGGGATATCGTAAGTCAAGAGTTTACAACAAGAGAGAGCAACAATCCTTGAATAATTCAGGCCCTACAAGAAAATATCCGTCGTGAAGTTGCTGCTATTGAACTAACACTTTGCGACACTTTAAGAGTTCGATTGCAAGAGTGTCTCGAGAGAAATGGACGGCATTTAGACGATATTGTTTATAAAACGTAAAATCCGCATCGTTAAACTCTATTTTGTATAAATAAAATATGAGAATATCATTGTAGTTTTTTTGAATTTAATATTAAACTTGATCATTTTCCGCTGGACACTCTTTATTATATAACAAGCTTATATATTTATTTTACATCTTTTACATCGAGTGGTGTACATGGTTGCCACCGACTTTTTCTATTATCCCACTCTTATTAGTCTGCTTGAATATTAATTAATCGGCTATTAGCTCAGTACACAGCTTCTTCTGCCCTGTAGGCACTTTCGCGTGTCTCTGGAATGATTTGCTGGCAATAAATTTCGTTAAGTTCACAAAAATATATACATAATTGTTTCATATTTTCTTAACTTTTATGTCGCTTTATCAAAAAATTATTCAAGGTATTACGGCCCGTGTCCACGATGATCTCTCAATCTGTGAGAGTAGCTTGAAGTACGTGTATTCTAATCCGCGTGCAAAACTAGTAAAATGATGATTCATAATTCGTTTTGCACTTTGTACTGTCCCTAATCTTATAGAGAAACAATTTGTAATAAAATAATAATAAATTCTTTTTAATTATATTAATAACATTTTAGTCTCTCTGTGCTAATAGGGTCGGGGATCCTAAGTACCGACAAGGCTCTTCCAACTTCCCTTGTTTAGCGCTGCTTCGATAGTTCTTAACCAAGCAATACCCAATCTGTCTTCATATAGTCTTTATTACTGTTTGGCTGCCTTTCCTTCTGAGTGGCCAAGAAAAAGCAACTTGGTAGTCGTTCTTCTGATATTCTGAAGACGTGGTCTAGGTCACGGGTTAATCAAGATCTTTCTATATATAAAAGTGTGGGCCTCCGTGCCGACGGTTTCCGAATTATCTCGGAACTTCTCATTTGGTCCAACAATTAATTACGGACTGCTCCCCAAAGATAATTAATTTTGGAAGCCTGGATTCTTGATCACACTATCTCATGTAAGGATCAATATTTGGAGGCTTTATATTAAAATGGACTTATACACAGCTTAAAGACACTCAGTTTGATTTTGATATCTAACTCAGACTTCTTTATAACCACTATATAAAGTATAAAGCAATGTAAAACTAGCAGACCTTGGTCTGTCTATTTCACCTTTCTGTACCTCTATGTTCTATCTAATGATCAATTTTTTAAATTGAGATTTGTAACTTGAGAATAGATAAATATTATTTGATTTTGTATCGAAACTGATTCTATCGGGCAGTTCATATGTTTATTTATTAATATTAAAATAACTGCTTCCGGTAAAGCTTTGTCTCGATTAGGCAACAAAAGTCTCGAACCTTTAGACAATCTTTAGACAAAAAAATATGGTTAAATAATTTGTTACAAATTGAATCTACATTCTTTAAAGTAGTACGGAATCAGAATCAGGAATTAAAAAAAAAAACTATCAACCTTATTTTGAAATACCAATCCAGATATCGGCATCTGTAACAATAGAGCCTTGATTACGAACAGTTTGGCGCTTTTAGATTGAGTCAGAAACAAGTTTATTTTTCTTTCATTTTCATTCACATATCTACCAATCACAGAAAAAATACACATATTATATAAGTTCATGTAAAGATCAAAATATTTTTAAAAGCACAAATTATTTTAATTTTGCAAGAAAAAAATATCGATTATGGCTATGTCCACGTATGAATTCTACGAGATTTTTGTCTCACTATTATGCTCACATGAGATTCTTTGAGAACAACTCTACCCTACCGTGTACACATCAAGTCTGTGAGATCGATCACTTGTCTCGCGCCTCACACGCTTGTTGTCTGTCAAATATCAGTCCATCGACCTATGAAGTCCATTGGGTGAAATTGACTCTCTCCTATAGCAGTTAAAACAAAGTAAATTTTTGTAATTAAATGCGTTTTTTTTTTCTTAGATATGGTTCCAGGGGTCACATCGGATGCCGTGTCTCTAGATCAAAATTTCAATACGTGTTAATGGACATTTATCTCTTTATCTTATTTCATCGTGTTCCATTCCGTAACAATGGACCATTATAGTTAGTAAACATATTTTACAAGAATTAAATGCGAATTGTGCGCATTTAAACAATATTTTATACATTTTTAATTATTTATTTACACTTACATAAATTAGTATTATTAGAAAGATATTGGAGAGAGCTGTCGTTCGGTATTTATTGTACGCAGAGTAGTGTAACCAATGGATATCGGAGATACGAGAGTAAAGTATGTACACCCACCCTAATAATTGTAAAGAGTAAATATTATGTAATTTGTTGAATACAATTATAAAGATTTTATAAAAAGCATACCAAGCTCTTTTAAACTTTTTTTCAAATAGAGATGCGTACACGGAATACATGTCACATAAATATTCTCACTATTTTCAAACTAAGCTAAACGCTTGTACTATGAAAATAGGACTAACTTGATAGCTTCCTGGAACGAGGCTCAAATCCCCGACCACCTTATCACAATTAAAAGACAATGACGCAGGAGTGTGGTGTTCTATGCTCTTTGTCTATGCCTGCGGGGAAACATTGTGATAGTAAGTTAGTTATAAATGTAAATTTCTTTTGATGTAAAAACATCTGTTGATTATCTCAGACGGCAGCATACTGAATTAGGAAGTTTCAGGTTTAAGTGGTTCTTTTTTACTTTTAAAATCACGTAAAACTAAACATTTAAATGTATAAAAACTTTAAAAAAGTTAGACTTGCGATCTCGCCTGAAGATTTCATTTTGTTAGTATAAATTGTTTTTGTCCAAAGAATATTCCAGAAACGGATTCTAACTATAATAGAATCTAGCTTGTGTTTTAATTTTTCTTATGACAGATCAATGGTCGACACAATCTAATTAAAATGCAAAGGATAAGTCTTAATGACGTTTTAGTATTTTCACCAAACAATGGATGAAGGGAAGATATTTTTAAATTAGTTAATAGGGGAGATTTCACCCTTGCCTGCTGCTGCCCTGTGTAATATTAGTGCGGACACCCCCCGGCCAACCATCCCCCAGCGGTTCCTTAAAAATTTGGAGCTTAAACCCCCGTTACCATGGCAACCCTTTCTCCGGTTCACGTAAGACGAAATTACCGGGGGTTGGAGGGGCAGGGGGAGGGCGGCAGCGGCATGGGGCGGAACTCGCAGGGGTGGGAAATATTTATCTCTGAATATATGAATCTTAATTTTAAACCGCACATAAATTCATCAGTATATTATGTAACTGATATTGTTTATTTCATGATCCAATTCAAGATGATGTGGTAAGTTAGTTGCAACACCGTACCCATTGTTTGACAGCAGAATTCGGTCCGCGGATTGCGCTCTAGTGAAATATAGAAATTCCGTTGTTGTCGGTTAAATACTATTTTTAGATATATTGCTATGAGTGTCACGGCACACGTATTAACTTATCTGATGCTTTAAGTCAGCTGTCTTCAATGCGTGGGTCGCGACCCCCAAAGCAGTTCCGAGGGGTCGCGGACCGAGAACAATGGCGTCGAAAAGTACATTGTGCAGAGGAAACTTGCGAAGAAAAGAGAGCTGACGCAATTTTCGAAAAAAGGAAAAAGAGGAAAGAGTAGAAGGAAGATCCGTCTCTAAGAACTCTCCTGCCCAACGGATGCACGTGCATAACATGTGGAATGGTGTGCGGTACTCCTCAGCCACACTCGGATTTTCACAATCGTTAACCGCTGAAGAAGATATATATATATCAGTGGCGTGCAGTAGGTATATAGCCAATTATATGACTTGAGTAATTCACCAGCTTAAAGATAGAACAGAGTAATGTAAATCGCTCAATGTGGAGAATACACAAGAGCGCTATGGATACAGCGGTGAGTTGTCGTGGTAGTTTTTGGAACTAAGCAATTAAAGTCTCTACTGGTACACAGATAACGCTAATTGTAAAATAATGTTTTCGTTTATGTTATGTATTTGATATGTTTATTTCTCTTAAAATACCTTTGATATCTCTTCTATATTGATGTGAAAAAATAATATCATTTTGTACAGCACTAGTTATTCTTATGCTCGTTCTTTTGAGAATGATTCTGATAAATTTGTTTGGGTTCTGACATATATTCCGAAGAAAATATTAAAATGAAACGAAAACAGCTCATGTCACATAGAAGTTTGCTCACGTGGTGAACTTTACTACCCAAATAAATATTTTTTGATTTTTACTGATAGTGGCACGGGTTAAACCATATAATCAATGGCTGCATTACCGAATAACACTGTATTACTTTGTAAATTATTTTTGTAGTAATATAATTTTGTAAAATTAACTACATCGCAAAAATCTGAAGTTTTATGTTGTTTTGTTGAATAACGTCTTTCGACATCACGTGATGTTTAAAGACTTTGTCACCGTGTGATGTTTAACATGTAGATACGTTACCTTTGATGAGTGTTTCCTTCATTGTCTAGAGTGTAGGTACTGTATATACTTAACCATACATAAATAAATGTAACACTAAAATCAGTATTAAAAAATACTATATCCAATATTATAAATACTGTTTAAAACTAACATTTTGGTTAGACATAAAGATAACATCAATATTTAATTTTCAAAGATACTTATATAATTCAACACATGTCAAATTGTTGTCGACCCCTTTCGGTACTCCCCTCCACCGACGTAAGAAGGGTCGAGCGACCTCGTCTTCCTTCCACCCTCTTCATCTTTCTTGTTCGTTCCTTCTCCTTCTGCCCCAGCAGGGTCTGTACCTGCCCCGCACCGCGATCAATACCTTCGGCGAGAGCCACCCCGACTACCTTCAGCTGCTTTCTGAGGTTCATGACTAGTGGCGGAGGATACTTCAATGACAGATTTTCAGTTGCTTGCTTCGAAACATATGTTTAATTAACGAAGCTCGAATTATATTTATATGGGTCTATCTGCGTGAGACGTGAACAGTGAACAGAAGATTAATATAGTTTTATAAAACCTATGGATAAAATTATTTTAAGTAGTTGCATCGAGTATTTATCATTTCGGATCACGTATTTAAAAAAGTTTTTACTAACTTTATTTTTAAGATACATTAATGTAGTTCTTTATAAGTTTTTATATGTATTGGTCGCGATTCGCGCAAAAACGCTCGTGCTATAATAACAGGACTAACTTGCTGGCTTCCAGAATGAGGCTTGAACCCCCAACCACTGGATATGTAGACAAGTGTCTTAACCACTGACCAACGAACATGTCAAATATATAATAATTAATGTAATAGGCGCGAGGCGATAGCCTGTCACGCAGTTTCGGAGTTGATAATGCGCAATTATTGAATTAACTCATTTTCATGGTTTATATATATATATATAATAAAAGATTTACGTACGCTACTAAAAGGTATTTTCCAAGATGGCCGAGAAAATAAGGTTAGCACAGACCACAAGGATATTTAGGGATGAAGAAAGTTCCCTTTCTTTGCGTGGTGTCTACAGCCAGCGCCCCTGGGGGCTCGCGGTAAACCAATTAAAACCCTAAGAAAGGGGTTGGGATTAAATCGGTAAACTGACACAGAATAAACAAGCTAGCGCCGAGCACGAGAAAAGGTTATTGGCTCGAACCTAATTAAATTATAAAGTTAAATGTATTAACTATTTAAAAATTTTGTAAGAATGCTGGGACAAGATGATCTTTTTAATATTCGTTCTAATATCGATTAAAAACAACCTACTATCTAGGACGATGTTTTTTAATCGATATGTTTTATATATATATTATTTAATAAAATTGTTTTTTTTGGTTGTATCTCTTTCATGCTGGGAGTAATTCATATAGTACACAATATGTCAGGGGTAAGTTTAGATACATATTCAAAATATGAGTCGTATATGATCAAGATGCATGTGCCTAATTTTTTAAACTATATCAGAGATTAAAGCATTCTGAAAAGTCGTAACTATGCGACTATTTTTATTAATTGATATATCTTATTTTTAAAGGGACACATTCTTATTGCGAAGTTGTAATTATTCAGAACATAGGTCTGTGTTAAATACTAATTAAATGTATTAATTATAAAGACATACATATAAAATCAATTTATCGAAATATATTGTTATTGCGCTACTGGGATTCGAACCTGGATCTCTTTTTTGATATAGTTTTCTGAATTTCTTTACCAAAACTGTAAAATATTATTCATTTATTTTTTTGAAAATCCTTCACGTAATAACTAAAGGAAATAATTATTTTTATTAAAAGTTAACGTAGAAAATAGTTCTGCCAATTGCTTTTTGTTTTTCCCAAATCGAAAACTAATCCATGCACCAAATTTAAAGAACAACACGTTAAAAACAGTGAGATAGTAAAATTCGAGAATTAGTAAAAAAGGAAGTAGACACTTCAATGATTTTCACGCAGTTTTAACCCTTTCTAATGTTATTCTATTAAAAACAACACAGGTAATGACTCCATACAAAATGGATCAACCGAAAAGAATTTTCAATTCAGTAAATAACCAATTATATGACTTGAGTAATTCACTAGCTTAAAGAGCAAAGTGATGTGAATAGCACAATGCTCAATTAATTATAAAATAATGTTTTTGTTTATTTATATCCAATTATTTAATTTATATTGATTTTCCAAAATTTTTAGTAATGCACAGCTTTTTTTGCTTGTATGCATTGCGCGCCCTTGATATATAATTTATATATATTTCACTCCAATTATATATATTTCCAACGACCTTGGATTCTATGTCTTAAACATGTTCCATGTCTTGTATGGGCCTTGCACTTGTGGTATTAATGGCGATCTTTACAGTATATTTTGCCTATACCGATGTGATAAAGATCTAGTTTCACGATGACATTAAGTTGTCACAAGATAGTACAAGTCTTCCAAAGGAGCCTTACTCGTCTGATCATAGAACAATGCCTGATTTATCTTAATCAACTGATGTTCTTTATGGTTTTCTCAACCGCAAGACAAATGTCGGAACAGTCTTGCAAGCCATGGAAACAGTTTATATTTTACTGACTAGGAGATACACAAGTTGGATGTGATCATTCCATAATTTCCGACAATAGTGGCGATCATTAAAGCATGTATAAGTATTTTTTTTTATTGCCTCTTTTTCTTATTAAACATAAAATACTATTTAAGATATTGAAAAATATATTAGTTAGAATTTTCTTCGATAGATGAACGAGGTTAATTAAATATCAGGTGTTCTCAATCTGTGAGATTGCTTTAGCGGGCTGGAGAGTCCCGCCCGACGGATGACAGGTGTCACTGGCAGCTGGTACCTGGTGTCTATTTCGCGAGCGGTAGCAGCATCGCCATCTTCATCAGGTCAAGTGATAGTCTCATCGCGACCAATTAAAGGATAACGAGATTGCCGGGCCGTTGGTTGATTTCCTCATAAATAGTATTAATATTTGATTACATCAATTGAAACGTTTAACGATACATAAAATAGATTTAAAAATTATGTAAGTCGTGATTAAGAGCATTAATTCAATTAATGTGAAATTTTCGTACTCTATACCACGTACCATTGAGTTCATCGAGATACAATTCATTGTTCTATTTCAGTGGTAATGTCAGAACTCATGCATTAGCTAACTCCGCAGTCCCCAGATTACATTCTTTGGGGAATGAATATGCGGAGGTAGTCGACATTTTTGCTGTAAATTTAACTCTTTATAGGACTACATTATTTCAATTTTTTGTGTCTTAACTCAATGGTGAAGGATAAATTGCTTTACTTCACATTTTTAATTTTGATTATGAAAAACCATGCTGAAATTATACATTTTTTTTCATTGTGTATTGCACTTCTGATGAAATTTTCTGTTATTTTAGAAATCATGTTTATGCTTGAATAAGGCGTGTATAATAAATAAATAAATAAATATTTAACAAAATAATTTCAGAATCATTTTGCGAAATACACATGTTCTTTCTTAGAGAACTTATCTATACCTGTATAGTGAAGTAGATCGAATGCATTGAAATGCATGTATGATGTGAACTTAAGTAAATTATGTTAGATAAGTATGGACGTAATTTGAGTTATTTATTATTTATTTAATGAAAATATTCTCTTAGATACAGATATATACATAATTAAAAGGTACCTAATATACTTACAAGAACACTGTTAAATATAATAGTTATCAATTTTCAATGAGTGCTCATCTCGGAATTCTTAAAAATCAACAAACGTGCACGAACTTTAAATGTGGTATATGGATGAGGAAGAAGAAACGTGTAAGGATGTAAGTATAGATAAAAAAAGATAACTATTGGATGTTTGGTATTATCTGGGTCTATAAAATTAATTAATTAATTAAGAAAATCATATTTTTTATACAACTTTTATTATTTTATTTACTAAAATTGGATTACATTGGTGCAATAAAAATGAACGTAATTGTATTAAAATTTAATGTTATTGATAGAATCGGCATTAACTTTGTAGAGTTTCATCATAATGGATGGGTATAAATAAAACAATGTTATAACTCTACTTGAGTTTATTAGCACAACTCGAGTTTCGAGAGAAACAGTAACTCTCATCGACAGGTGAAGTATTTAACTGATTGTTTTATTTATACCCATCTATTATGTAAAAGTTATTACAAAGGAAAAATGTGAATTAGGATCAAACATAGCTGTTTTCTTGTATAATTAACATATAAAAAGCACTTATACTCGTATATCTTGGTGTAAAAAGGTGTAAGTAGATGCGAGGTGCCTTCAATATTTGTTCTCCGAATTATATGAAACTGTAAGTTGACTCTGTACCGCAAACATAGAATAAATTAGACGGTCTTACGTACTGGAGTAGTCATAAGTCATGTCAAGTGGAGCGTCCAAGCAAACGTCCGTTGTTTATCGAGTCTTATGTTTCTGGGGGTGCGGTAACCGAATACTTCGTGAAGCTCTGTTCGTTAATGACGCGGTGGCCACCGCACGTGTAATGTTACTGCTACAAAGTGATTGACGGAAGAGATGCTAAATTACACAAAGTTGATATTTCTGTGCAGAGAATCGAGTCTCAGAGGTAGGCGACTGTAATATTTCATCTAGCAAGACACCGTCTACCCATATTAAATTTCAACTCTTGGGAGAATAGCATAGAAAATAGGGGTCTACAAAATATATAACTATTCCGATATAATAATTCAGCTATTTATATAAATAATCGTCTACCATTCTTATATTATAGTTCCAAGGAATCCAAGGACTATGAGAGAAAGGTATAACCAGCTTAATAAAGCCTAGAGGACAAATCTAGGATTATTTTAGACCGAGGCACTAACGTATCTGAGAAATTCTTCATCTGTTTCTAATGAGGATCGTGATCTTTATGAACTTCCACCCTCTATTCTCCTGTAGATCTGAAGGATATATAACTAGAGAAGTGCCTGTTGTTTGGTCAACATGGTCGGCTCAAGGGGTAGGCGTTCTCTTTCTTTCTGTCTTTCTACTTGGCGTACCACAACAAGCTTTTAACAAGCTATCTTTTCTTTTCGCAAGATATACTAAAATGGAAGGATTCATCTTAGGATTTGCATAAGTTGAGGGAGAGTGGGAGGAGCGAATCTTGAATTACAGCACGTTATTCATAAGTATGAAAACAGTTTTCATCTAAATGAACGAAAGTTCGTCATAAATATCTATACATCCATTTCAAGAGAACAATTACTCCTACATTTTCTAGTTTTGTGGAAAAAATAACCTTATGAAATTAGAAATATCAGATTAAAATTTTGCATTTAATATTTAATAAAATATTTTTATATATTGTATTAGTGATGAGAAAATATGCTAACTGGTGTGATTGTGATTGATATTCGATAATATCAGTGATTGGAAACTGTGACTGTGATCACAGTTTCATTACTAACACGTGTGCACCGCACGATATCACAATATACGAAATAAATAAAAAAAACATAATTTTAAGTGTATTTACTTATATTATTCAAATTTAATTTGCGTAAAAAGCATATATAATTAATATAGATCTAATTTAATATCATCACAAAGAGAATGAAAAGCCTTTGAAAATGTGAGTTTATATTTCGGGTCAAATTCTCTGCATTTCGGGTCAAATGCGTAAAATGTTTTAGTAAAATCTACTAGATGGCACTTGTCACGAATTATAACGTGATTTCCTTATGAATATTTTCGTTTCATATGCACATGCGCCGAATCACGGTTCACAATCAAGTATAAATAAAATAAAAAAATGAATCACGATATTCCCAGATGTTCAATCACTGATAGTGAGTGTGACTCAAAGATGTCAGTTATTGACTCACGGTTCGTGATTATGAGCTGATCACTACGTTGTATGTACAGATCTATGAAAATTATTAAAGAATGGCATTTAGAGATTAATTATGTATATTCTGTTATCTATGTTCTGTTTATTTAATTCTTTTTAAATTGTGTATTATCAATATTGTAGAGTATTGCACCCGTAAAATGACCACGCCAAATTTTTAAATTTTACTTTTATTGCATAATCACGGAATCATAAAGATTATGAGTCAATAAAATTTAGTCTCAGCTTCAGCGACATCTATACTATTACACGAGAAAGAATATCAAATTTTCAAAAAAATGTCAATAGGTAATAAATAAGTGGTAACGTGGGTAAATAGGTGAACGTTACATTGTGTAAAGTGATCACTTAAGCCAGCCGTTGACAGGTCGTAAGCCCTGTAATGCCCAAGACTTCCATACTTCTCATATAAAAATAATAGCTTCGTCTCTGTGAGACATTTTAATCTCAATAAAATTGAACCCACTAAATGAATACTGCGTGTTTGTATTACAATATGTGAACCAACATATGCATAAATATGGTATAAAAAATATTTGCTTTGGTACCTAACAAAGATAAAGTTTAAAAAAAATTAAATTGTTTGTTTAATTTAAGCCAATACAACAGAGTTCAAATAACAATTTACTTGATACTTGATATCCGCTGTCCTAGTGAATACAGTGTTTGTTTAATAGATTAAAAAAATACACATTAAAATAAAGACAAACAGTATTAGATGACCACAACCCTTTTTATTCAAATGTGAATTAAATCTTATATTATAGTTAGCCACAGCCACATACAGAAGACCTACTTGCCGACTCATCCAGATGGCGAGGGTTCATATTTAGGTGATATTTTAATGTAGGATCGGTATTAAGCGCGTACAATTTTTCTTAGTATTTTGTATAAACTCTGGGCCAAACTAAAAATCATTCTAAATAAAAAATTATATTTGCGGTTAACATTTTGTTTTGTCTTAATATATTTTACGTATATTTTTATTTTGTAGCTACCATATTATTAATGTTGACAAGTCGAAAGTGATGGTATTCGAGAAGGAGAAAAGCAAGACACCGTGCAAAATACTTGTAGGTAATGAATGTTTGGAACAAGTAGATGAGTTTGTGTATTTGGGAAGAGTGTTTGATAGAAACGGAAAGGCTGAGAATGATATCGAAAGGAGGGCGACTGCAGGGAATACAGTGAACGGCGCTTTGAATAGAATTATTATAATTCCTTGGTTTTCTTTTTCATAACATTATATTTATTTCGTAACTTTAATGTATAACATAATATGTTTTATCTTTATGGAGAATCGGGTTAAAATAAAAACTCCATCACGCTAAAATAAATACATTATTATTATCATTATATCTGTAATTAGTAATCCTGAAGTAGTATGGAAGTAGGAGAGTTGGCAGAAAAGGAACGAAAGTAGATTGAATGCAGTGGAAATGAGATCAGTTAGGCGAATGTGTGGCAGATCTATTTATAATAGAATGAAGAAATAAGGATATATAAATGTAAATCTGATCTTAGTATAAGAAAGGATCACTTAGGAGGTTTGGTTATATGGAACAGATGAATGAGGAGAGAATGGTTAGAAAAGTATATGACGCAAGTGTTGATGGCACCAGAAGTAGAAGACATCCGCGAAAGACTTGGCATGACCAGGTAAACCAGATACTAGATGATCTAAAAGCCTCAATAATCGGCGAGCTAGGATGAGAAGATGTATGAATTGTGTGTCAGGACAGAAAAGTATGGTGCTTTATCCTACCCAACCCCCTACATACCCCCGCGGGGAAACGGCGTGATGGTAAGAAAGTAAGTACGTGGATAAAGAGGTGCAATTATTAATACAAGTGATTATTGCCAAACTAGTTTATGCCGAAATAATGTTTTATACATTAATTATTACTTTTTCATCATTTTTCCTTTGTCTATATATTTTTAGATTTTTATGGAAAAAATAATGGGTTTTATTTAACTTAAACAAATTATATATGACATGTTATAAGCAGCAGCAGACAATTGTTAATATTTTGAAAACGTGACAAATGTTTTCGAATATATTTTCTACACGGCCATAAATAAATAATTTAAAAAATATTCTGCAGTTTTATTTTATTATCCCTGACATATTTCTTAGGATCTAATATACCTGCAAGTGTTAAAAATATACTTGATATGAATTAATATCTACGAAATAAAAAATATTTACAAAAACATTAATTGGTTTAGTCAACATAGGTATAACATATATTTTTCATAGTATATGGTTATCCGCGAGGGGAAGGAACGAGTTATTTCGAAAACTAGTTGTCGTATATTCATGTGGGGGGCGGTCACATGGTCACTCCGTGGAAACAGGGTGCACAAAAGGTGGCGGGGTCAGTGAGGGTAGGCACGGAACAAGGTCATGTTCAAATAAGGTCATGACGAAATTTTTGTATTCGATTCAATTTTTGTCTCTGGGGGTTATTGAGCTTTTGGCCCGATGTTGAACTTTGATCGGATTAAAGATATTTGTGCACTGAAAATGATAAATGTATATGTACCGAATCGAGGACAATTTTTATTAGATACGAGAAAAATGTTTTTTGGCATAACTTAAAAATATTCTGGTACAATTTAAAAATTAAACGATGAGTGATCTGAATTAAAGAGAACTCAGAGAAAATTATTATATTTAATGTAATTCAGATTGTAGGATAACCTGTGTTCTGTTGTTTTACTCTCCAACCGTATTTTTGTTATTTAAATTACAATAAAAACAATTATAATGAATTCCAAGGAATTACAATGTATTATTATTGCTTGAAATAAGTAATATATGAAAGGGACCACCTAGGTATTTAAAAAAGGTTGCCTGTTTCAACTCATATTATTCTAGTGAAACAGCAAATAAACACATATTATATATAATTAAGGAGAACACATTCTTATTGTGAAGTTGTAATTATTCAGAACATAGATCTGTGATATTTTTAAAAATAAAAATAAATGTATTAATTATAAAGATATACATATAAAATCAAATTTTTCGTACAATACTATAATAGCAACAACAAAATTGACTTTATATGTATATCTCTATAATTAATACATCTCATTTGTATTTAAAAAAAACATATTATATAAGTTGTGTAGAGTTGGCCATGCTAAGTTGCCAATTTATAATTTGAAATAAGTAGTTTTGAATTTGAATAACATAAAATACACACAGAAATTCGAACAGTAGGTACATATGTTGATAAAATTGTTTTAAAAAGGTAAAACTCATAATTTATTTGTATTATTAATATTTTAAATTGTTATTATTTTTGATATTAATAATGTAAATGTATTTATTAAAAAAAATGAACATTAAGAAATGGTATTGGTATATAATAGTAAATAAATTATATTAAAGAATACTGACATATTGAAACGTTAATACTTATTGTAACCAGTTGTAAAGGGGATACATTTACTTTCTATTTCTGCGTGTTGGTTAAAAACTAAACTTTTACCTGTTATGAAATATTATCGAACAGGTAAGTACAACCTTACTGCACACGCGTGGCGGATGCACACAGCCTTTAGCACTGTCCAGGATGGAAGGGAGGCCCAAAAGCTTTTACGAAAAAATATAAATTGTCGAGTACAAGTTATCCGGAGGCCGAGAGAAGTAAAGAACGGATCACATACATAAAAGTATTTTTTGAAGACAGCGATTTTTTACCTCTCATATTAATCAATATATTAATTTAATTATATACTATTGATTCAATTGAGCGAAAAAAAATCGTTATATACCTAAAAATATAAAAATTAAAATTGTATTAAGGCTTTTAACATTATTTTAGTAAGTTTTATATGAAAAAACAACTCATCATAATATATACTTAAGTCATATCAATTTATTTATCATCAAGCTATATAGTTCTAGGGAAAGTCATTAAAGATGAAATCGAATATGTAAATATGTAAATACGCTACAGTTAGTCTTTCAAACACATTGGTTATTTGAATAATTGCTACAAGAGTGCATTTCTACTTCATTCAGTCAGTTTTGTATCATTCTCTGTCGTTATACAAACGCGGCTTGCAAAAATTAGTTTCAATATTATTGATGGATTGTTAGTTCATTTCTTTGTCAGTTTCTTCCTTCCGTTAATGGATACATTCAATTGTAAAACGTTCTATTTTATTTTTACAAATAATATTAATGATACGAATGGTTCATAACCGGACTCGCAAAACTTGATGCAAGATGTTTGTATACAGGATCTTTATTCTAAACAAGTAAATATATGTAATATATTAGTGGTATAAATTTTAACAAAACACATAAAAAAAATACTGCCACTTAAAATGTATTATATAATTGCGAACACTTGATAAAAACTAAAAATTACCAATTTGTTAGTTTAAGAATTGAATATCTACTGATAAATATTCGAATGTATATTAAAATAGACACATTTTTTTAATATTTGCGTATTTTATTTAAATCGATTGCCACAAATATAACTTATACGTATTTTGTAACCTTTTAACTCAGTGTCAACATTCTTCACTAAATATTTCGCTGTACCAGACAGGTGAGATTGGCCTCGGTTTGGACTATTGAACATCAAAAGAGTTCTTCCCGCCGCCTCTAGTGATTGAAGTCTCCCCTTTGGAGATCGATTGATCGGCTGCACAGCATCCCTGTACCGGAGTGGCGACACCTACCCTCGAGCAGCGTCGCACAGCTAAGTGATTAGAGAAATCTGTCATGGTTCATACTGATTTATTTTCATTAAAACATTGTAAGTACTTAGAAATATCATTCTATTTACAGACGTTTCCAATACTTATTTTGTAGGGTACATGTTATTAAGTTAGTAGCATGATTCTAAATGCTTCAGATATTATTACCTATTTATAAATATAAATAGTTGCTTGTACATGAAACAATATTAATTAAAAATTATAAGTTTTATTATCTTTGTTTTATTAACCACTTAATTGAGTTTAAATACATCTACTGGTTTCGAAAAATACCATTTTATTCTTCAGGATGTCATAACTAACTAAAACATATATTATTGTTTCTTTACCAGAATCTATTTAAAAAAAAAAAATTTTTAGTACCTAACTCATTTTTAGGAAAGAATTTTAGAATGGGACTCGTAGTTAAATGTAGTTGGTTGTTTATAATTTTTTGATTAGTTAGTTATGACATCCTGAAGAAGAAAATTGTATTTTTCGAAACCGGTAGATGTATTTAAACTCAATTAAGTGGTTAATAAAACAAAGATAATAAATAAAAATAAATATGAATTTTAACCACAAAGTTAATATTGCTAATTTTAAAAGTATAAAAATTGCAAGCACGAACAATTTGTATTTATAAATAGATTGATGTTGAAAGAGTGAAATAAATGGTTTATAAATAATATACAATATTATATCGTATTGGGCGGATCGAACGTGTTAAAGATGTTTTAAATATATTTATAACATGTGTATACTTTCTCAGAGTGTAATAGAGTTTGCATGTACTAAATTATTAGAGGTAGATTTCGATATAAATGTTAGGTTTTTTATAACACAACTTCCGGAAAATTTCAATGCGCTTTCATATATCATGGTTAGAAGACCAGACCACAAATCCATCATATATACACAGACACATACATATATACACATTTACGTTGGATAGCGGATTTTTGGACACGATACCTCTCATAATTTTTATCTGATTACAATAGAAATTTTTCGAAAAATTGATCTTGTAAATATTTTAACTAAATTTCCTAATTAGTCTGATGCACCGTTTAAAATGGCAGCTGTAAAAATTCATAACTCTGTGAATAGTGAACCTTGAGAAATATGTAAAAAACACACTTATACAGACAGATTAAATTTTTGCGGCAGTATTGGAAGGAATTTTTTAATAAATGATGGATAAAATAATATTATTTATTAATGAAAATATGATTTAGTATTTGTTACCTAAACTATGAATGTCAGTTTTAAAATAGGTATTCTTTAAAATGACTACATTTCGTTATTTTGTTTCCTCCATTTAAGTCGGAACAATTTCCGACACATTTCAATCATTTCCAAGATAATAGGATTATGCAGAGCACCTGCATACGGCGATCACCCCTGAAGCCTTCGTTCCCCGACACAGCCTTCAAAGAAGCAGACTCCGCCCCTGTTCGAGGAACCGCAAAATCAATTTCCTTATATGATCATAGTTAAATTACACCCCTGGATGAACCGTTCACTCCATCGCCCCTAAAGTGGGGGCAATTGTTACCCGGAGCGACTTCTTGCAACCCTGCGATAGCAATTGTATTTTCATAAAAAAAAACACTATTGTCATGTGTTGCGGTACTTTGAAAAATAAAAAAATTATATTCGACTTGACAATAAATATGATCGAAATAAAGATATACTTCAAATATAAATTTAAAGTCAAAAAGTAAAATACACCGCAATCCAAAATCACTATATTTATCAAGGCATCAAATTTTTTAACAATCTTCCCGTCACAATTAGAAAATTTACAGACTAGTATAAATTTGTATCTGATGTAAAAAAATATGTAGACAGACTACCCGAAACATAAACTCTCGTATATACTTCTCTATACACGAGTCTTACTCTCATAGAGAAGAAATAAATGTTAAAAGAAATATATATCCTACTGATTATTCTAAAAATATATTATATTTTCTAATATTAAAATAATGTTGGCAATAAAATTGACTTCATTGCGAAATTTTGTTGTCAAAATAATAAATGTGAATATATTTTTAAATCTATTCAATACAGAAAATATAATTAATAATGCGAACATAATGTGATAATATAAGCCGAGTAAAGTGTCGAGACAAAATTTAAAATATTGGGGTAAGAGTAAGGTCAAGAATCCAGGCTGTTGAAATGAGATATCTTAGGGGAGTAGTAGGAGTATAATTATAAGACCGAGTGGGAAGTACCAAGATAGGAGACCCTCGGCATGGGGCTACTACTTCTACATATAGAAAAAAAAAATCACAATTAAGGGGACTTGGACACGCCTTGCGTACGTCAGAGGAACGACTACCGAGATGTATGTACATTCTTGGTAATTCTGTAGGGAAAGATGATGAATCCCTTCTTTGTGGGAATATTTCCCAGCGATTATTATACAATCATTTATTTTTAAAATCCACTACATATTTAAAATTTGACAGATCGATGTATATAGTAGCACCCTATTAATATATCAGCCAAGTTCGTAACCTGCGCGCTCTATACAGAAATGAAAAGAAAAATGACCGCTTGAAAGCTTTTCGAAGATTGCCTTGTCGCGTCACTGTTCCTAACAATAATAATATAAATTTTGGTTTCCACGGTGATGAAGTTGGTGACAAATTACTGTGCAATTGATTAAAAAATATAAGTGGTTTAAAAGTGAGATCTATATGAGATACGAAATTGGGCCTGAGAATATTATTGTTTTAAACGGATTCAAAAATGTGTTGTCGGTTTTTTTTCTGACATGTTTTATAGAGTTGTTGGATTTAATTAGAGAAATTTGATTTTTAATAAGTTGACAACTTTTTTTATTGTAAAATCAACTTTTCGTTTTGAGCGTACAAAAATATTAAAATGTGAATGTGAAATTGGTGATTAGGTATCCCCCTCAATATTACTTATTTCACAAAGAAACCGCGACTACATTATTCAACCATTTCTATATTTATTATTTATCTTAATTTAATTAGAATCTTTTATCTTTTGTTAATATTCTCTTCTAAAAATATATATTTTTTATTTTTTATTAATTACTATTTAGCTACGTCGGTTGATAATTTTTTCTCTCAGTCCTAAACCACAAAATGCTTCGTAAAAACCAACAATTAAAATTTGGTTTAGTTCATTCATCTCGGGGGCTATTGATTTGAGCAGTAAGCAACCGAAGATGCCTCAGATGACGTAGCTACACGTCAGCAGTTATGATAGAATGTGGATTCCAATTCCCCGGTGTGAACTCACTCGGAATTCTCGCACCAGTCAACCATCGGTCGCTCGAGAACAATACAGAAGGCAAATTTATGTGTTTTTAAAATAGGTATAACTTAGTTTTATAATATGAGGGTCAATTGTATAATTTTATATAGTTAGATTGAAGCATTGTAGATTCAGAAAATTTTCAAAATTAAAAAAAAAATAGAATTACACTAATTGTGGAAGAAATGAAACTATAGGTATATATAACTTAAATATGATATGGTGTATTGTTGCTAATAAATTATTCAATAGGCTATTGAAAATATTAAATGTAATTTAGAATATGATTTAGCATTGTAAACATGATTAAAAACCTTAGCTTACTGAATATAATTAGAAAGGGGATGCTAATATATAAAAGGGATTCAAATATTTTAAGGGCGTTTCTACTCGTAAGAAGACAACGAGTTTTTTCAAGTTTCAGAATACTATCTAATAAGTCAAATTTTAGTCGATATGGTGATGTTTTATCATCCACGCCTATAAACAACGTTTCATCATAAATTATCTCCTTCACTTTTCTCGGCATCCTGCAGATCTAAAGGTTGTCACCAGAGAAGTGCCTGTTACCTTTCCACTTGGTCGGTCCAACGGGTGGGGGGGATCTTCCTCTTCCTCTTCGTCCTTCGATGTGGCCCACCACAACAAGCTCCTCCAAGATATCTTCCCTTCTCGCAAGATGCCCAAAAAAAATTGAAGGATTCGTCTCACGCAAATGGTTGATAGTCTGTTATTGATGTTAAATTCCTGCAGTCTCGCCGTCCATGGTATGCGTAACACGTGTCTCCAGTACCACATCTCAAAGGCATCAAACTGTCTTTTTTCCCATGCTTTCAGGGTCCATGATTCCACACTATATACAAATATAGTAGTGAAGGTAAAATCGTTATTTAAACCGTTATTTTGACTATGATTGTGTTCGATTGCAACGATGATTGATAACTGATTAACGTAAAGTTAAATATTAGTTACCAATCATCGTTAAATCTCAGTTACCGATCGTCGACACAATCACAGTCACGTAAATAAAATATAGAACTCACCAGAGATCTTCGTTGTCTTAGAAATTCCGCGGTCTTTCCATATTTTGTTAAGTCAGAATATTTTGCAATACTTATCCGTCGTATAATTTCTGGATCGCAACTGCCGTCACTGATTATTGAAAACCTTGACAGTTCCAAGGTCTGGAAGGGTATCTGTTATGTCAGTCAATATGATGTTTAGGTCCTGTCTATTGTGGTTCACGAATCGATGATGGTGAAGAGAAAATTATCGCCCGAAAACGCTCGTCTTTTGTTTTTGGATTTTACATATCGTGAACTAATATGTATATCCTACACAAATATCAAATAGTTTACACAAAGTATCTGATAAATGTTGGGCGAGAAAATGAAGCAAATAAATGTTGAGAAACTCTGGCAATAACGCTCTGCACAATAAAGGCTGACGCCGCAAAACCTCGGTCCGCTATCTTGCGCCTCGTGCTCCACTGGTTCTGCAAGTTGTGGCCGCCCGTATATTCCGGATTGCATATTAATTATTGGATTCGGTCGCGTCCACGAATACCAAATATCTGTGTAATTAAACCATCGGCCGGCGTGTTAGGGTTCGGCGATATTTATTAGGTGCTCTGCTCGTAAGTCAACGGAGGTGAGAAACGCCTTTAGTTTCTGTCGTTAGTTTCCAGCGGGCTGTTCATAAAGGGGATAAAAATATAATAAACGCTAGTACTTTAAAAAAAAACTCATGGAGATTACAGTCATGCTGGACTTGTTTTTGAAATTTTTGACGCCTCGAAGATTTTTCGAAAGACCTGTGTAAAATAAAAAGAACGAAATATTTTTTTTTTCCCTAATTGCTAAACCAGATTTTGCCGACGTTTGCCAATAATCGAGATATCTCAGGTATTTTAAGAGAATAGTTTTGCTAAGTTCCCATATAAAGGACATCTTGTGGTGACTTGGAATCTACCATAACAGAGGATATTGTGTAAGAGTAAACTGAAGAACATAGCAGAGACAACATTTTTTGCTCTAATATAAATTCTAGTCAATACTTTAACAAATATATAATGTTTTTAATCTTAGTTTCTTTAATTACCTAAACACATGTGTTCCGAATTCGTAAAACACACTTTTGGTGCGTCTTTTCGATTCAGTCGCGACCACTGTTATTGACACATTTCGGCGTCCAAATTCCCATCCATACATTTACTCATGCTCGTCTTTTCAGTGTCAGAAATGTGACCTTGACGCTAGCAGTCGTCAACTTGACCGATATTTGTTCGATCTCGACATCGCGATAGCATTCACGGTGTGGACCTTTCAGCTCCAGTGCACCAGAACTGTATTTTGTAATATAGTGTTTTGATCACGTATTGTATATTGTGTGTGTGCCGTGGGTGAATTTGTGACATAGCCGTTTCCAATTCGGAAGCGGAGATCGGCTCATCCGCGTGCCATTTTGTGTGATCTCGGCGGTGACTGTAGGGATTACGGAGGCGTCATATACAAGATAAGGAGAGCAGTCCTTCCGAATCTCGGTTCTCGAGATCACTGGTCATTCGACTAGAACCTTTATCTCCTCACCAACCTCATCCTATACCACGTTTCCCTTTTCCCTCCCCTACCATGCGGTGATTCCGATTCACGACTGGAATTGTCGTATTCAATTCCGCGGGACATGCGACCCAGAGATTGCACAATTTATTTTGATCCTATCGATCCGGATTTACAGTTCCAGCTACAGTTTATTCTTTTAATTTTTAAGATTATTTTTAAACCATAGAGATTTAAATGACTTCCAGTGGAATTATTGATAAGGTTATTTTATATCTTATTTCTAGGAACAAATCTAACTTTCTGGAACTTGGCACACTATTTATCGTCTTCATATTTCTCGGTCCTGAGCCATGATTCTCTCAGCATTATAATATAAACCAGATAAAGACCTTTCAATAATGACAGAAAAAAAAAACTGTAAAGGTACACAAAACAGTTGGTACTTAACTGTGTTGAAACCTATGTTGGAACCTATGTTGCTGGAACCTATGAAGGATTCGCGATGCCCAGTTGAATCCAGAGTGCAATAGTCCAATCCAAATGTAATTCCAGTTCAGAGGGCAATAGTCAAGTGAAAAAGTGTCAGACGAAAATACAATTATTTTTTTAAAGGAGAACACGTTCTTTTTGTGAAGTTGTAATTATTCAGAACATAGGTCTGTGATATTTTAAATACAAATTAAATGAATTAATTAAAAATATGTACATATAAAATCAATTTCATCTAAAAATATTGCTATTGCGCTGCCGGGATTCGAACCTGGATCTCTTCCCAAACCGGGGAAGATGCATTATCCAACTATGCTACAGCGATAGTACTTTTAACGGAAAATTTTCGAATCTATATGTTACACTTTTCAAATGAAATCTATCGTTCCATTATTTTATTTGAAATATGCGATTTACATTATTGAAATACGACGACAAATTAGATAAGTAAAATGAGGAATTTATAAATAATGTTTTTATTAAGAAAGTGCCCAAATAAATATTACACTCGATAGTTATGTGTATGGTTAACCTTTTCAATGTGGATAGAGATCGCTTCGACGATCGCGGAACGGAATAGAATGTCACATTACCGTCATGTTTCTGTCTCGTTTCAGTATTATCTTGAAACGTCAATCGGACGTGAAGTAATCAATGTTTGAAACACCTGCATCGGACGGCTGCCGGCGCTGCTGGCCTTGTCGAGCTTCACCGCCGGTCGCCGTCCACCGTCCACCGTCCATCGTCCGCCGGCGGGGAGAGGCGAGTGTTCCGGAGAAATCTTCGAGTTGAATTATCGAGAGCTTTGCTGTTCTTGCCATGGGGGGGGGGCGGTTATAGAAGGGTAGTGCGCTCCCGGGGGTGGAGGAGGGCAATGGCGCTAGATTAGAACGAGTGGGGTGGAAGGTGGAATGGATACCATTTGGCGTATTTGTGATTAGAAATCGTGAGATGAAATTGAATTCAAATTAGGTTGGTATTTAGTGGAAATGGCTCGGAATTAAGTAAATGTATTGTGCCCTACATGTTCCAATGCGACGTTCTGGAATGTTTCAGGAAAGAACTGTTTGTAATAATCTTTTAGGCGAAACGATAGTTCACAAATGTAGTGATAGCGTGTACTGGTTCGAAGATCGTATCCAGATCTACAAATAGTACTGTGGTCCAATTCTTGTTATCTTAATTATGTTATTTATTAGTAATTTATATATTTTAAATATGAATTAAATATATTAATTAGAAAGATATACATATAAAATCAATTTTATCGAAAAATATTGTTGTTGCACCACCGGGATTCCAACCTGGATCTCTTAATTAAATGTATTAATATCAAAAAGATAACATATAGGTTCGAAAATTGTCGCTAAAAATATTGTCGCTGTAGCATAGTTGGATAATGCATCTTCCCCGGTTAGGAAAGAGATCCAGGTTCGAATCCCGGTGGCGCAACAACAATATTTTTCTATAAAATTGATTTTATATGTATATCTTTCTAATTAATATTTTAATAATAGCATTGTTCCTTAAAATTGTTCAAAAAAAATAATTATGCACACTGCTTGATCCAAACTTATATCATGTTAATAGGTATCACTTATTGATTCAATAGTCACGGTTTCGATTACAGACTAGTGAAAATAAATGTCATTTCTGATAAAATAAATCGATTGAATCCAGCTTGGGAATAATAATGATTTAATTATTGTGGTATCTTTGGGGTTCTATCCTCTCTGTGTACTCTCGAGTTGCTTTGGAGTGAAACTCGGTAGATTCGTGTAACAATGTTCATTTATTACAACGACGTATTTACTGCAATGAACAATTATAAAACTCAGATATAGATTAATTACTATGGCGCAGTGACGATGGAAAAGAGACCCGTTCCCCCAGAGACGGCCTCCTATAAGCCTCGTCCTCTACCACTCATCTATACACCCTCCTGCCTTACACACACACACACACAAAACCAAAGTGACAGCTCTCATAATAAAAATAAAAATATTTTAAATTAATTTGATTTGACAAGAGGTCCACTCTTTTTATTCGGGGAAGTGCGTTCACCATTTTTGCTATAGCAATCGAATTAATTTTAAACAAATTTTGAACTTATATTGCATGCAGCTTTTATTCCATTTTTAAAAGCAATCAACTTTATATTGCGGTGTAGGTATTTGAGATTCACCCAGTAGCAACTAAATATTTATTTGATAGATAGATTTTTTCTATATATCTTTCTAGTTGAATAACTTTATTCGTATTAATAATATTACTAAATAAAGATCTAGCAAATTTAACTAAAGCTAAGAAAAGTGTTTAAATAATGGCTCACACCGCACGGATACGCCCCTGCGCTCGAGCGAAAGGGTTTACTGTTGTGGAGCGGGGCGGGGGAACGGGGTGGGGGTCAAGCCGACACCTCGACAGTTAAGAAAAGGGCAGCAGGGGCGTAGCTCGGTGGGGCGGTCGGGGGCTGGCCGGAGCCCGGGGCGAGGGGGTTTCTCGAGACGGGAGGATCAATATGACGGAGGCTCCCAAGGCAAATTCAAAGTTTGTACCTGAATCTGAGGGTGGAACACGGATGGAATATTTAAGGGTAGATATTTTAGAAAATGATCTCTCCAATTTGATATCTTGACAAGTCGATTTCATTTTTGTTCCGACTACCATAATTGAGTGATATAAACCAAACGATTTAAAATGTTATGACCAATATTTAAAACTAGCAGAAAACTGTTGCTAGGCTCTGCGAGAAGCTATAGCGGCCGCTGTATGGCTACAACCAGTATTTCTGTAAAATCAACTACTTCTTCTTTCTTTCTTTCAAATAGGCAATCCACCCTTTAAGAGTGATTTGTGAATCAACTACTTATTTAATGTTAAAGACGTAAATCAGTATCAAAAAAAAGGAAAGTGATCAACCACAGTATTACTCAACATAAACAATTTATGCAAACAGGTATCCAATCAAACATATTTTTGTGCATAATATGTAATGCTTTTAAAAACGCGACATACCTTTGCCACTTTTCATGGCTAAATGTCGATTCATAGTGTGTCATACGCTTGTGAAAATTGATACATAAAGAATTTTAATAAATTATAGGTTCCCCAAAAAAGTTTTTCTTTTTAAAACCGCTTACTTATAACACTTTAAGAATCCATACGAGTAGACACTAGACAAACTTATTTTCCGAGCAAAATTTAATGTGTAAGATTTAATATACTATAATAGATTTTATATTTGATGGTATAGAATTTAAATATTAGGGGCATCAGAGATAAAAAAAAGTAATTTTTCAAAGCAAATAGGATCATCTTAAGTTAACGAACCTAAAGCAATGGTTTGGCCAGTCTACTTAGTCCGGGCCGCAATAATCAAAGTAATGATAGCCAACGTTATTCGTTTATTTCATATCATATATGTTGTGTGTACTTTTAGTATTTTAATATCTGCCTCACTGGGTTTTGCCCGTGCTGAGGAAAACATTTAACATCGTTAATCAGTAATCATATTATATACAATTGGTTTAGCAAATATAAATTTAGAATAATAAAAATAATTAAAGAAAGAAGAAAAATCAAAATTATATATAACAAAAGACAGAAGAAGATGATGCTATATTTGAACATGAGAAATATATAAGACAATATCTACCTGAAATTTGTAAAGAATTCAATCAATAATTCAATTTTAATAATTCAGCTAATGACAGATGTTCCAGGTTGGTAAAACACACGCACACACACACATACACACACACACACACAGGCTGCCCATTCACTGGTGTTAGGGCTGAAGTCTTGACTCGGCGAGCGATTATATTGAAGGGGTAACCATGTTATGAACATACGTTCTATCTGATTTTTTAACCAGAATTTTACTGCACAATGACATAAAGAAGATTATGTAAAAGAAATAAATATGAGTCCCTTATAGGCATATTCGATTCAGAAGTTAAGACGTGAAACTGAAACTTGTGTGGGAGTTGGTATCTAAGATCTACCATTTAACTTAACTATATGATCACTTCGCACATAAACTGATCACGATCATATTCAAATTGAAGGCGCTAGTCCTTCCCCCTGCACACCGAACTTTGAGCCTATCAGAGACGGAGCGTGATTGGCGAGTCACACCCTGAGATAATTCATTTACAACATGATTAAATTAACGGACTTGCCTGCAAGTGCAGCCTGGGCGCATTCACACCCAAGTCACCCCTGCGTACATCAGACAGAAAATAATGTAATAATAGAAATCTGAAGTTTGATTTCCTCAGAATATCTAACAAGCAGGACAGGCTTAAATAAAAATCTCAGCGGTCGAGTGATGCAAAGGTAAGGAATCATCTTTTTAATTTAAAATTAGATGGTTTTACGACAAAAGCTTCGCGGACTTTTGGGCCGACGACTATACGTCCACGATAAAAGATCCGGCCGACTAAAGCTCCAGCCGACCATTCATTCATGCGGTATTAGATCCAAAGACATAACGGCCACAAACAATATTTCAAGATGAGATTTTTAAGAAAGAGTAACCGATAAAAATAAATCCAATGCGAAAAAAGTGAAATTCTTCAAATTAAAAACGAACGTCATATTTATATAAAAAAAACATATACGATGCTAAAACATAATAAAACTTTATTCTTCCTTAATTATGTATTTTTGAAATTTTGTTTGTGACCGTTATGTCGTTAGATTTAATGCCGGTCGGACCTTTTGCCGTGGACGTATAGTCGTTGGGCCAAAAGTCCGCGGAGCTTTTGTCGTGACACGGATACAAAAAAGTTGTCCTGATATTCATAGTACAAGTGCGTAACTAAGTTTGGAAAATAGTACCTGAGAATGTATCCCGTGTACGTATATCAATTCAAATAAAATTTGTGAATTTTTGTTTATCGTTTGGCGAATTCTTTGTGATTTATTAATTAATAATGTGAACGTGTTGCACACCGATGTTTAATTTCTTGTATCTAAATTAAATATAAATTATTTGCTGTTGGTAATAAGGCTTTATATTATTATGTACTTCTGAAAAGCGATGTTCTTATTTTGTGTCGAAAATTTCTATTTTAACTGCGTAATACTTATGTTTACGTTTCAATATTAATGTTGAAAATTCTTCTGGATTTTGTTAACCTTGGAACTCACGCACTTCTGTACTTGTGCGATAGTTTTAATATCTCGTTTATTTACTCTCCTTGTAAATTTATAATAAACATCAATTTTTTTACAGTGTTTCTAATTTGATCACTTAATCAGTACACAAAAACAAAAAAAAACTGAATACTGACTTTAGGCTCCAAGTTCCAAATAACGTCATTTTTACCGGAAATCAATAAAAGCTGTCTTAAAGTGGCTATAATATTTTATTTTACAATATTTAGGATAATAATTTTATTTTATACAGAGTCTCCAAAATCTTCCAAATCGAGCGACCATTGCATTTTAACGTGAGCATATTGTAAAAGTTTTGCTTGTCAATAAAGTTGAGGAATTTTATTTCCAGCACATCTCCATCACCTGTCGAATTTAATTCATAGGTGTTTGAGATTCCATAAATATAAATATGGCTTTCGGATAATGGAACGACAGGTGTATCAATTTGAAAGTGCAACATGTAAGTTCGAAAATTTGTCGTCAATTTACTGTGTCGGTTGATAATCGGTTAATGCATTTCGCCGGGTAGGAAGAGATCCAGTTTCGAATCCCGGTAGCAACAATAATATTTTTTAGATAAATTGATTTAATACGTATATATCTTTCTAATGAATACATTTAATTTTCTTTTCACAACTGGATATCAGGATGATGAGAATTATTTTAGACAAAGGTTCTTCAATCCGAAAAGAGTGGGCGGGTGAAGTTCAACCGCCCCAGTGTGACAGCAGTAATTAATTGTACAATGCTACACTAGTTCCTGTTTCTGTGTCAGGGGGAAGACCGTTCGCCACTCACTTTAAAACCGATACCATATGCATACTAATAACCTTATTACTATGGACTTTTACAGTATTTTTACCGCATTAATTGGCAATCCAATATAAGATTTATTAATAAGTTTCTAATCTAAGATTTAATAATTTAAAATTAAATATACGCTCTGAGGATATCGATTATGATTATCTCCTTAGACGTCTGAAATTGTTACACTTATCGTTGAGACGTACGATGACTGACCTCATATTTCTATACAGGATCATTATTGGTATGATTGACTGCCCCCAGATTGTCGGTTTGCTTGACTTTCACGCACTATTGAGGTCATCGAGACACAATTTATTGTTTTATTACAGTGGCAATGTCAGAACTCGTGCATTAGCTTACTCCGCAGTCTCCAGACTGCATTCTTTGGGGAATGAATATGCGGAGGTAGTCGACATTTTTGCTGTTAATTTAATTATTTATAAGATTACACTATTACAATTTTTTGTGTCTCAACTCAATGGTAATGGATAAGTTGCTACTTCACATTTTACACTTATTTTAAATTTTGGTTATGTAAAAACATGCTGATACTATGAAATTTTTTTCTTTGTGTACAACTTCTGTTGTAATTTTCTGTTATTTTACAAATTATGTTAATGCCTGAATACGGTGTATATAATAATAAATAAATAAATAATGGTCTGAAGTCTGAAACCGAAAATTGGTACGGCCAGGTCTGCTACGTCGAAGCTGACCAAAATATGGGAGAACCACTCCGTATAAAGAAACGTAAAATTCCTTCCTCAAAAGATGAACTCTGAGAAGAAAAGGAAGAAACATGTGGTGTTGGTGTCGTATGCAGCGTACACCATGAACTGCAATACGTTATCTACCACACGCAGGAAAAAAATGGTTTCATACATGTTGCTAAAAAAGAAGGATGTTCATAGATAAAGAGATCGACGGTCCAAGTATGCTTCGCATCGCACTATATAAGGTTAAGTTATAACTGCTATCTTTTCGCGCCCCGCAAGTCTAAAAATAAATGAATATTTTGGGTATGGTTCTCAGCATATGAATAAAATAAATAACATGCATTGTTTGCAGTGGCGTGCAGTAGATATAGACTTAGGTTATGCTGTACCATGATATTATATAATATGCTATATGCTACATTGTACATAGGTTTATGAACTTTCGTTTACCCGACGTCTTTAGGCAAAATGAATCCATATTTTTATTTATTATCTTTGTTTTATTAACCACTAAATTGAGTTTAAATACATCTACCGGTTTCGAAAAATACCATTAAAAATGCATTATTCTCTAATGCAAAAAACAATCATGGAAATAACACTTTTAGTAAGGTAGTAAAATTTGCGGATAAATAAATGAGGAAATAGATGCTTCTATCAACTCTAAGCCAAGTTCAAATATCATTCTGTTAGGAAACAGCATAAGTAAGGACCCCGCACAACATGGATCAGCTGATCCATTTCTGACTCTGCCGAGTGGAATTTTCAATTCAGTAGGTAGCAATTGTATAGCTTTAATAGAACAATAGATTGAAACAGTGGCTAGCAATTGTAGTAGCTATAAATAAATAATAACTCAGTAGAAGACAACAGCACTCCGGTGGCGTGGCGCGGTAGCATCCAGAACTACGCAACTAATGATTGTACTGAAACAAGGTGGGCGCTAGCGTAAATGTAACATATTATGGATTATTTAATTTATATTTGCAGTGCACGCCCCTGCTTATTTGGTACCGAAACCTTAAAACATTTTGAAACGAAGTTCCACTCGTGTACGCCTCATGGTGTCTTGTCTTATGTGATGAATTGGACCAATTACTCAAGTCAAAAAATTAGTTTTGTGTATTGTAACGTTACAAAATTAATTACTTAAGATTACTTTTTTTGTAATCACCATATTTGAAGTAAGGTATACCTGAACGTGGGTGAAATAAATTTTCGGCTCAGAATTTTTTTTTACTATCACGGTACTGGCTGCACGCAGCCGTCAGCTTTCGGGCCGACGGTTAATAATTATAAGATCGATCATCATAAGGATGTAAGTCAAACGGTAAAAAAACAATTTAATTTATTCTAAAGCTATTGCACTTGTCGATAAACCTTCTGTATCTAATTTATATAGAATTATTTATTTTTTACAATTATACAAAGTTGGCACAAGTTCAACTTTAATTCATTAATTAATTAATTTCGTAATGTTATTGTATATTTATTTTGTCAGTAATTAAACAGAGTGCCCGGTTGCACGCGAAACTCAGGTGGAGCTTGGACGGCGTATCAATGTTCACTGAACGTTTTGAAAGAAACACCATTTAAATAAAAAAAACTAAAAAATAAAATAGTATTTGTACAATCACAATATGTGCTAAAACTTTAATAATAAAAAAAATAAAAAATTCGTCTCAGACATAACACTCGTTAAATTCACCGATCTCACTCTTGGAGAGCAAGATATTGTTGTCTATGACTAAATACAGGCTTTCGGGTAGGGAAGGGTTTGTTTCCGTGATTTGTTATTGAAGAAACGAATCGTCTAAGACATAGTTTTAAAAAAAAATCCTATTGATAGAATCGTGTTAAAGTTAATTTAATAAGTAGTTTAATAACACGCGGTACGATCACAGGTTGATAAAAAACTAATATACCTTATAATATATTATATTTTGAATCACTAAAATAATAATCCACGCGTGATTCCTGGTTTTTATAATCGCTAAATGTAATATAATTTTCTCACAGTGGAACATTTACATCTCGAATTAATTACAAACTTTAAAATGGAAGAATAAATTAGTCAGTTATATGAATAATTATGCTAACAGCGTACGTTTTGTATATGAGAATCTAGCTATAAATGTTTCAGATTTCGAGTCCAGCAAAATGTGGTTATACGGATGCACAACACTTCCAGTAAATTTAATTAAATGACGCCAGAGTGACGTCAGAGGGTTGCAAGCGACGGGGGTGTAAGGTGGGGGCGGGGGGGTGTCTTTGGATGCAACAAAAAAGAAAGTGCTCTTCCACTTAGCGAAATTGCGCGCACAAGTTACACTGATAACATTAACATGTGTAAAATAGACAAAGTGTAAATTAAGTGTAATCTACTCTGATTAATTTTAATTAAATATTTGATTAACTCTTTAGATATTCACGCAGTTCGTCGTTCCATTGTTACTGTGAAAACCCCAGATCGTAGTTTTAAAAACCATTATTGGTTTTATCGGATTTTAATTGCATCGCTACAAACACGTCTCAAATAATTTTGGTTGCCACAGTCACGTCATTGCCTTTACGAAATTCATAACGTAAACTTGCACTTTATATACCATCACCAAAAAATTAAGGACTCTTTACTCGTACTGTTCAATGTCTAGGACGAAACTAACACCTTCACACAGCATATTAGTTTGAAAGAAACAATTTCATTGGGCAGAAGCGATTTATTTGTTTGTTTTTGCATTAACTCATTTGAAAATATGCTTAATATAAAACCACTTGTGTAATACATTTTTTAATAATTAAAAAACATAACTAGTGTTAAAAATAATTCAACATAATTATAAGCTACCTAGAATCATGCAAATATTTTGATACCAAATATGTTTTTTTTGCATTTATTGTTATCTTTCTATCATTATATAATATAATTATATAGTGGTTCTTTTATACATATTATCATTAATATGATGTAAAAATATAATTAGTGTTGAAACAGAATTGATACTTGATGTGCAAAAAATTATATAAACCCCCAGAATTACAATAAATAATGTTGTCTTTGTTCATCTCATGTAAATCAAATTATGCAGCTATCCTTTACTATAGATTCACATTATTATAATACTGATTTTAATGTTTAAGGGTTCTGTTATATGATGCTAGCATATAATATCGATTGAAAAAAAAATATCGATTTTGAAATCTTAAATGATTTTATTGATGATAATAAATGTTCTCATTCGTATGCCTACTTAGATAAAAATTGAAGATGTTCCAGTAATTTAAGTTTTTATTTATCCGTTGTCATGTTTGACCATATGCATTAGTAGATTATTTAAGCTATTATTAAATTAAAATAGACAACTATTAAAATATTTGTCTTTCAAATATGATAAAATTATATAACAAATATGTATAATGTTCATTGGTTATCGTTAAAGAATTTTTAGAATGATTTTGAAATGATTGAAACATTAATTTTATATAAGTAACTATTACGTATTAGTGAAATAAAAATCATTTTATATATCCTAAACATTTAAAACAGTACTCATTAGAGAAAATATACTCTATTACAAAAAAATGTAATCATCGCGTAGAATATATTCAATAAAAGCAGAGAACCTTTTCGAAGTAGTTGAACTTCAGTATTCTGGTTTTGAGATTCGCAGTTAAACGTGTTTTCGTCTAGACGAACTTGGAGAAAAAGTTGAATTAGGCTTTGAAAAGTGGAAAATATGCGACAAGTTCTTAATATTGTTAGACCGCTTAAACTGCCAACCGCGTGTCGGGATGGAGGAGGTTGGGATTTACATGGGGTAGCGCGGGAAATTTCACCGGAATAAAGAAAAATTCAATTTAATATAATTTAAAAAAAAAAAAATCAAATACTTTCATCTATACAAAAATGAATACATAAGAATGATCTTGAATCAGAATTTGGAGATAAGTACAACAATATATTACTGTACGTGTGAGTGGTTGCCTCCAGGTTTTCTATAGATAATATGATAGATCAACATTAACCTGGGCTGCTGTCTGCTGTGGTCCTCCGCTGACAATGGATTGATTTCTGATGTTGTGTGTTATATATATATATATACCCGGAGCGCTACCGACAAGCAACTGACAGCTATTGGTGCCAGTAAAAAAATACCTTACAGACATTATACAAAAAAATCAATCGAAGAACTCAAATGCGCGTAAATATTTACATCCATATTATCTATAATATGAATGCAAAATAAATTTTGAGAAAAATATTGAAAAAAAATAGATATACTCGGATTAGTACAATGCTGAAAGATCTTAACCCTTTTCTTAAGGTGCTAAAATAAAAACGCACGTTTCGGTGTTGTAAACTCGGTTTACATGTAGACTTTTGCGATTTTTAAGTCGGATAAATATGAATATATTACTTATATTAATCATTAAAATAATAGTTGATATATATATATATATATTTGTAACTATATAATACAATGTAAAATATGATTGGACTGTGCCCGTCTCACTAGAGAAATTCTGTGTCTAGACAAGCAATTGTACAATTAATTAGAATTACAAGTAGTAGATAAAATTACATTTATTACTATTTAATTGGTTTATATGAAGAACAATTTTTAAGTGGACTTATATAATAACTTAATTTTTAATCACTTTGTAGCAATAATTAATATAGGTACGAGTCTATATGTTTGGGTGAGTGCACCAATACTGGCTCTACTCATATTACGAATCCAAGATTTAATATATAGTTTCATGTTCTTGGAACAATTCAATTGGTTTAAATCTTTCAGCATTCTATTAAATAGTTTAGGTCAAAAATATTTGTAGTTCCTTTGGCCATATGTTGTATGTGCTCTTGAGGTTTGTAGGTTATTTGTATTTGTCCGTGTGGAAATTATATTTTGAGTTGTTTTAAAATATGTTTGTTTGAATTTATATATGTATTTAAGAGTAGCATTAGCGTATATTTGTCTTATATCAAAGACATCGAATTTATTAAAAATTTCGTCAGTGCTCGTTGTGATTGGGGTTTTGAGAATAACTTTTAAGCTATTATTGGATTAATTGCAGACATAGTCGCTCCACCCCAAGCAATTATACCATGCTCTATGATTGATTGACTGATAGCGTAGTATGCCATTTTAAGAAGTTTTATATTAAGGAAATTCCTAATATTTCTAAAAAAATTTTTTTATTTTTTTATTTTATTTATAATGAGTTGTGTATGATGACTCCATTTGAGATAAGGATCAAATATAATTCCTAAGTATTTGATTTGGTCATATATATATATATATCAATTATTTCGTAAAAGTGCTAAAAAAGAAAAAAAAAACATTATTTATCACTAACGACACCATAAAGACGCATAAGATACGTCAGACTCGGCCGGCGCACGCTCTGCCATCAAAGGACTATAGGCATCCAGCTCCCCGAGCCCCGCGCACTAGGCCTTCCATACCACTACCATACACGTATAAATACACGTTAGGTTCTTTGAGAAAATATTTTTTTTGTTGCGAATGGTAAATACTTATATATTATAATTATTTTATCCATTACATTAATATATTACGGAGGAATACCTAAAATGCGAACTCTGTATTCAGTATATTTACAGAGATATTCACATAATTAGAGGCAATGTCAACTCAGTTTAGATCATCGGAGAGGATAGGTTAATATAATAGCAGAAAATAAATTGAAATATTATGGTTTAAAATCCTTACTAAAAATATCAGCAGAATTTATATGAAAAATTCAGGTAAAAACAACATGAGCACGAACATCATGCAAGAGGAAGAGATGGAATGAGACCGTCAGTCAGGAAGAAATGCCGTAATTATAAGAAAGGAGGAAAAATTACATAGATTCAAAATTTAACTAAGCAAATATGGGCAAGATCAATAAAAGTAAAAAGGAAAAAAAATGTATTTTTTATATATTTTCATTTAAATAATTTTAAAATGGCTCATTTGTTTTAAAAAAAATAAAGATGCTTACGCGGAATTCGTGAATTCGGAATTCATCAATATTCGTACTACTTTCAAACTAAGCTAAACGCTTGTGTTATGAAAATAGAACTAACTTGTTGGTCTTCTGCAACGAGGCTCGAACCCCCGACTACTAGATCATTAGTCGAGTATCGTAACCACAAGCACGTCAATTAATATATTAAAGCATATACATATGTCTGATTTAAGGTTTCTGCGAGCACTATTATATGGAACTGGAATCTTTTCTAGGTTAGATAGCGTTCTTTGTAGATGGTTTCCTTTGGGAAATCTAGGCCGACATTTCGACATTACACTACATTATATATGCACCATATTAAGAATAAATAAACAAATAAAATTATTATATAATATTAATATCCATAATAAATTATAAAATATAGGATTGTATAATATAAGATAATAGGAGTGTAAGTTTGTTGATATGTTTTTAAAATTAATTTTGCTAACAAATTTACATCTATCAGGAATATATGATATCAACAAGTAAAAAATAATATTTTTATGAAAAATTGTCATTGAAGGATAATTGTTCATATTTACTATACATACAGGGTGTAACAGACCTAGTTCACAATATTTTATGGGTGAATACCTGACTAAATTACGAATCGAAAATGTTCAAGTAATATGTGCAAATTCTGCACTGTTACGGAAAATATTATTGTTTGAAATTTTTACAAAATCGTGTTAAGCTTGAAGTCTACGTATTTCTAAATAAATATTATCAAATAAAAAATAGTCTAGCTGCTTAAAATTTTTGTACCCAACATATAATTTGAAATCAATAAAATATTTCAATTAATCGAAATAATCGCATAATTACGATTTTTTTTAAATGCTTATATCTCTGACATAGTTGAGATTAGGCACATATGCCTTGAACATTTTCGAATCGTAATTTAGTCAGGTATCCACCCATAAAGTATTGTGGACTAGGTGGGTTACACTCTGTATATTGATTTATTACATTTTTTCTGTCAATTTTTCAAATTTATTTGAATATTTGCATTTAAAAAATGTTCTGTAAGTAATACTGGACGTTAATTTGGACACTTTAGGTACTACTGCAAACTAATATCGATTCCATAATTTATCGTTCTGAATTATTATGATAGCCAGCACCATTTAATAACAACATGTCGGAACTGGAGCACGGGTTTGGATCGCCACAAAGTTTTAATTTGAAAATCAGTTTGAGCGTTTTGCCGGAACCCACACATCATCTTTGTACGTGTTTCCCTTGGAACCTTTTGTGTAAGAAATTACCACGGAACCACCCCTGGCTCCGCGCAAAGTTTCTCTCGCCTCACCGCACATTTATCTCAAATTTGAGGGCAGAACTTATATCCGCCACACGAATTCAGACATTTCCTCCGGGCTTAACTTCGGAAATTGTTGCAAAAACGTCAAAACCGGACGGCACGAATTCAAATGAAAACAGTCCTTGCGGGATATGCTGTAAAGACGAGGGTCGTTCCGATCGTGTAGTGTATTTGCGAATGAGATGTTGAGGCACGTTGTATCGTAAGGGTGTTTATTATATAAGGGACCGGATAGAAGAGGACGCCATCTACTGTGAACTGTTGAGTTATATATGACTAGGGGTTACTTTAAGGTTCGTATAGATAATATCAAGAGAAAGGAAAACTATTGTGCAACCATTTACAAGCAAACGTTTATTTAAAAAAAATTAAACTAAGTAGGGCTTCTTAAATTTTTAAGAAATTATGTACAAGAGCATATACACTTATATTTTTAAGTTTGTTAAAAAATATCACCTTAAAAATAATTTTACACCGCACCCATACACTAATTTAAATTCGCTCTAAGCCGTACATAAAATAAGTTTTCAGCGTGCTGGTTTTCACGACTGTTCAGATGTTTCTGTGTTGAATTTTTGGGGTTCTTCTGCCATGTGACTACGACCTACATATCTGAGCTCGGAAATAGGTAAAATAATTCAGTAAACATAGCATAATATATTTTTAAATAATATGAAAATTAATTATAAATTTGAGTGTTGAAATCAAGTCAATTGTTAATAACTTTTGCACATTTTTAAGTTGATAGGTGATGGCTGTAATATTTATGTATAAGAAATATTTGAATATGTCCAAGAACACACACAATTACTGGATTTTTACCTACAAATAATATACTGGTCAAAATAACGAAAAATATTGATATCAATATCATTGAAAAATATCAAGCGTATTCTAGTATAATGTGTTAAAAACATTTTACAGATAAGAATATTGTTTTAAATAATTTCAAAATAATAATTAGATTCTCATTGTGACATATATGCTGTTTAAGAGAAATGAGTTGTCAAATTTAATCCATAGATGGAGATAGTGTAGTGGTACTCGAAGTGAGTATATTAACATATATACAATATTCAAAAATACTGTATTAAGTACCTAGGAATCATAATAGATAACAAGATCAAATGGAAAGAACATATTACTAATCTTACAAACAAAATAAGGAAAACTGTCTACATATTTTTAAGACTCGGAAACATCTTATCACTTACAAATCTGAAAATAATATATTATATACAAGCGTTTTGTAACATAACATAACGGTAACATTTTCAATACGGTATTATTGGATGGGGGGGAAGCATATAAAACTTCAATGTCACAATTAGAAATCACTTATAATAAAAATTATTCTAAAAAAAAAAAGGCTATCCAAGTATACAATTTTTCACAGATTTCAAAGTACCAAAAATAATTGACATATACAAAAACAATTCAATAATCCAAATTTTCTAAATTAAAAATCAATTAACTTTTAGAAGCGAATTCAGATCTACAACATTTAAAGACCAAATTGATATTCCAAAACTAAAATACACCGCAACTCAAAATCACTGTATTTACTAAGGCATCAATTTTTTTAACAATCTTCCCATCACAATTAGAACAATCACAGACTACTATCAATTTGTATCTGAAGTAAAAAAAATATATACAAAGTCTAACTGAAACATAAATTATCTCGTATATACTTCTTCTCTATACACGAGTCCTACTTTCATAGAGAAGAAATAAATGTTAAATAAAATATATATATATCCTACTGATAATCCTAAAATGTATTATATTTTTTTACATTAAAATAAAAAATATGTATACAAAAAAATTCACATAAGCCAGCCGAAGACAGGTCGTAAGCCCTGTTTTTAAATATAATAAAAAATAGCTTCGTCTCTATGAGATATCTATTATTTGTTTATATATAATTTTGCACATCATCAGCATTTAGGTTTCCTTTTCAAGGAATATTCCAAGGATCTGCGTAAGTCGAAATCATTTTTGTACTATTTACTCTCATATCTGATAATTTGACAGTTTCGTTGACAATTGCTAAATGCTTAATTTAGGATAATTTCGCCCACAGATTCATGTATGATTTTAATAATTTATGTAATGTTATGTTAGCATAAATCTGTGAATATATATTCGACAGATGTTATGTTAGCATAAATCTGTGAATATATATTCGACAGATGTTATGTTAGCATAAATCTGTGAATATATATTCGACAGATGTTATGTTAGTATAAATCTGTGAATATATATTCGACAGATGTTATGTTAGTATAAATCTGTGAATATATATTCGACAGATGTTATGTTAGCATAAATCTGTGAATATATATTCGACAGATGTTATGTTAGCATAAATCTGTGAATATATATTCGACAGATGTTATGTTAGCATAAATCTGTGAATATATATTCGACAGATGTTATGTTAGTATAAATCTGTGAATATATATTCGACAGATGTTATGTTAGTATAAATCTGTGAATATATATTCGACAGATGTTATGTTAGTATAAATCTGTGAATATATATTCGACAGATGTTATGTTAGCATAAATCTGTGAATATATATTCGACAGAACATGTAACGACTTTAATTAAACGCAGAGTACTTAAGTTAGTAAGTAAAAAAATGAGTAATAAAGCAAACACATTAAATCTGATTTAAATGTATGCCTTCTTCATATTCAACAATTTCCGTGCGAAGGGTTGCGTGCTCCGAAACTACTGGCCGTGGAAGAGAATTTATCGGTGGTCATGTATTTTGTGAAATATAATGCGCCCAACCTTTGGTCCCTCTTACCTGTACTTAATTAAACATGTAACTGAAACCACTCCACAAGATGACTAATGGAAGGGTCTGCTCCACAAAACCGCTCAGAAGACATTTTTATGACATCAGAGGAGCCATCATATAATTCAAAAGCTGAGGTAAACTCGGATGGAATGAATCAATCAAATTGTGGGGATAAAAAATGGGAGTATAAAAATTCATAATATTTTGTGCAGAACTAAAAAAAAATATCATTTTCCTACTTTAAAATACAGTAGACTCTCGGGTATCTGGAGTAGTAGAGAACATAATTGGATTGAATGGTATTCAATTCAATACAAATTTATATCCGCGGAGGAGGAAGGGGAGGGGTGACCAGGAGACGATGTCTATGTTTTATGTAAAGTCCTAAAAAATAAGTATGAAAAATTTGGTGTGGATATTTAGTTTTATATATATATAGTTTACTGCCTATTCCTAATCGGCGTTGCCCGGGATTCAGATTTAATTGAATTTAAAATAGAAGGAGGGGGGCGGAGTATCATTGTTTTGCGCAGGTAAATAATAACGATGTATGCAAAATTTGGTCCAGGCAGTGGGAGGGTGAGATATCCAGGACGGTATGATGGGGTGATATAATCTTATATATAATCTTTAGGGTCCCAAAGTGCACTGAACATAATTTCGACGGAGTTTACTATAAATATTATATGATATTTATATTGGTGGGATGGGCGGCTGCGGGGAGATGGAAGGGTGCTTATGAAATGCGGTGAATCCTAAAGAATAACTATACAAAATTTAGAACGGACGGCATTAATACAATATAATATACACGTTTATATCACGGGGAAGGGTTGGGTTTGCCAAGGGAAGGTTGGAGGATATCTATCTTTTACGCAGGGTCCTGAAGAGTAACTATGAAAAATTTAGTTTAGATCAGTCAAAAGGTATAGGATTGTATAGAGAACAAACAGACAAAGATATATTCACTTTTATATATATACTAGCTGATGTACCCGGCGTTGCCCGGGCTTTACACAGAGTGAAGAGGCTTTATTTAGGAGAATGGGGGTAGTTTATTTTTCCAAATAAGATGTAGACAGTAATTTTCTTCTTATTTTGAACGTCAAGTGCACCAAAATTCTGCTTTAAAGAGTGGAAAAGGGGATGGTTTTTCGAAATTTCATAGACAGTGACCTTCCTCTTATTTTGAGCGTCGTGTGAGTAAAATATCACCAAGGAGTACCAAAATTCTGCTTTAAGGGGTGAGAAAGAGAGATGGGGGTGGTTTTTTGAAATCTCATGTAGACCGTTTTTCGAAATCTCAGTGATCTTTCTCTTGTTTTGAAAGTCAAGCGTGTGAAAGTTCATCAAGCTCGGAATAAAACTGTAAATTTGTATAAAAAACAAACAAACAGACACTCTTCTTTATATAGTATATATTTTTATAATCTCTTCTGATTTACCATTAATATTATCAATATACTGTGATTACTAAAGTTTGTATGATTGTTGTATTAGCTAAGAACGCCTTTATTTTCTACGCTTTACTGTGGATATTAAGATTTTGCACGCGACAGTAAATGTACGAACACCAGAAAATTATAAATTTTTCGCGTATTTTAATAGCGCCCATCAAAACTGTCTCTTGTTGGACCACCCACTTCTCGGAGGGGTTTAAGTTTCCTCCCACAAGGACCTATCTTATTTGAAAAGGCTTTGCGAAACCCTTTAAGGGGTGGACAGGAGGGAGGATGGATTTGCAGATGAGATAAGTTGGGGAGAAGATGACCGGTGGGACGGACGGGAATTGTGTATTCGAGGAATGGTTTTTAAAACGAATTCGTTCAAAACATTTTTCTCAGTAATTTGATTGTATTTACTTTATAGTAGCTCTTTACAGTATCGTGAAAGTTGTAATATTTATACTAATGAAATTTAACTAAGAAATATATATTTTTGTATTTTTATTAGTATTACTCGTTGATTGAAATGAATTAACATATTTAATTAATTGATATAAAAAAATAATTAATATAGTAATAGTAATGATGGAATTTAAATTTATGGCCGAACTGATATTTTGCCTTGTGTATTAATTCATATATTATATTCAATAATTTTTAATTATCTAGGATAATTATTTTTTCTTTTTTCCATGTTTTTATTTATTCATAAAAAATATACATTATACCACATTTATTTTTCAAAAATTGTAAATGATAATGATATGTTTTCGCCAATAGTGTGGAATAAAAAATAAAATGGAACAAGGAGCGATATTTTCTAACAAATTGAAAATTGATTAAAATCATTAATTAATAATATATATTATTAGGAGAATACATTATTATTGTGAAGTTGTAATTATTCAGAACGATATACATATAAAATCAATTTTATCGAAAAATACTGTTGTTGCACCACCAAGATTCGAACCTGGATCTCTTTCCAAACCAACTATGCTACAGCGACATTATTTGTAACGACAAATTTTCGAACCTATATGTTACCTTCCTCATATTAATATATTCATCGTTCCATTATTAGAAAGAGCCAACTACCTTATTAAAAAAAATATAAATATCGAATCCCGGTGGCGCAACAACAATATTTTTCGATAAAATTGATTTTATATGTATATCTTTCTAATTAATACATTTAATTCATATTTAATAATATTTTATTAATGACCCAAGAAGGTAGTAATTTACTGTAATAATTTAGAATTAAGCTCACAAAGTTAATTTAAAATTAAACAACTTTTGAAAACATTCCCCCCCAAGGATCGATGTACTGAAAGATGTTAAATTTCTAGAAAGGGTGTGAGTGAGATAGAATCTGTAACAAGTACACACATATCTTTCATCTGGGTCTCGCTCACACCCTTGGGATCGTGACCAATCAGACGAAAGATAATTTGAAAGTGCGACATGGATAATTGGCAAAATGCGGACAAAATATAATTAAGTATTCACGTGAGATCGAAATATAAGCAATTCGTTTCTTCTCATGGATCGGCAGCAATTTGCTGTCGTTTCGGTAATCATTTGTTATACCTTCCAATCGTCCCGCGTGACTTCTCTTCGTTTATGATGACTCCGATGACCTTGTCTATCTTCTAAATTTACATCCCATCATCAACTCAATACGGTCAATATATAACCTTCTTACTATCTACACTTACTAGTATAATTTTCATCTATTTGATTATCTTTTTACACCCAATTTTTTTTTGTTTCCTGAACATATTCCTCCGTTATTCCACTTATTTTTTTTTTTATCTAATTCTACGATTCTTTCCACCCACAGTCAATAAATAGTGCATACCATTTTTAAGTCCCTTGGATTTTTTTATGAAGTATTAGTTTTGGTTATTTTTAACTACAAGCATGGTGAGATAAAACATCGATATTATTCGAATATTGTAATTAAATGAAAATATTAATACCAAATAATTATACGTTATACGTATAATAATTTTTATAAATCTTGTCGATCCATTTAATTATTTTTAACTTGATTATGTTAATCTAATAAGAGTCGGTAAAATAATACGATCATGTTAAAGGCAAAGTGAGATTGTTAATAGAACGCCATATTCTTCTGGCCTGGCCACAGACTCCAAATATATAGACATGAACTAACGCATATTCCTTGATTCAATATTTTCAATTTGGTATTACCACGTGATCATTTGGGTACCACCCGTGACGTTGACAATATAATTAATATGCATCATGATTTTTGTTTATATGGATCAACTATTTGTTTTCCAAATAAAATAAATGTGTCTATCGTCCCGCAACTAATATTCCAAACCCTTTTCCTGTATGTACACTTTATTTCATGTCTATTTATTTACTGGTCTGTGGTCCTGGCGTAATACTCTTGTCCCGTACACTTTCATCTGGTTTATCTGATTACGTCAAGTCTTTCGCGGAAGCCTAATAACCATGTTGCCTACAAAATTTGCCTCATAAATTTTTTTTACAACCTCTCCTAGTTCCAAACCAAACCAAGTGTTGTCACATTTGTCACAGAAACACATTTGAATCTTACATATTATATACAGGGTTATTCAAAATGATAAACTCAATTACATACTACTATATCTCCTGTATTATAGGTTGCATGTGAATGTTCTACATAAAAATTGATAGAGGAGGCCCAAAAGTTTTGAATACCAATGTTAGATTGCTCATAGTTTCGCAAACCACCGCTAGAGTGCTCGCGCCGCCAAACAGTCATTTCGCGTCAGTTGTGCGTAAAATGGCAACTAAACAGCACAAGGTTTTCTGTGTTCTGTGCCTTTCATCTCCATTTTACCATTGAACCTCCAACTAGAAAGAGCATTTGTCGTTGGTATCACCAATTCGAGTACACTGGATGTCTGTAAAGGAATAAGGCTGGGCCGACCGAGGGGAGAGAACAGAGGAGAGCGTGCGACGAATTGAAGAGAGTTTCGTGCGTAGATACCGATTAGATGTTTGCCGTGCAGTCAAAGCGGGTCACATCAAAAATTTATAAACTGAATTTTTATTGTTTTATTATAAGTGCGTTTTATTATAATTTTTATTACGTTCGCGATTCCGCGCCTCCGCGGTATATTAGGTATATTTTAAGAAATAATTTTACATACGTCACAAATATTTTGAATGTGGATCACTGATCAACGAAGCAATAAATTAGTAGGAACATAGATTTTAATTGTCAAAATTTATGGACGGAAGACAGAAAGTATAATGCATGAATTTGTTGATTTTAAAATAATTGAATGTTGCAAAAATTTATCGTCATTATTGACAGGTTATATCTAGTATTTACTATATTGTTGACTTGAGATACTGTCACACGATTCTATTTCTGATCTTGCCTATAGTTACCAGGCGCGGTCGCTTTATGCATGTTTTGGATGCTCCGCATCCCTTGTGTTCTAGAGTCATAAAGCTTTGGACTTTTTGTTTCTAGCCGAAAACAGCACTGCTGCAAATAAATTCGTCTTGTCCTTTGGATACCGGTTATAACACGTATTACGACACGACGTGTATACATATACATTTTCAACTTTCGAGCATCTATGAATCGCGTTAACACCATGGATTCTATCATTCGTTCCGTATCCACAAAGATTGAAAGTATTCAACTTTCGCGCACGCGCATTCAGTTCCGCCTATCAAGGTGTTCGAATACTAACGTACAAAAAACGTATTTAATGCTTATGGGTATAATGCACAGTAGCATACATATTACGAAGTGAGCGGATTGTTTTGAGGAATTTATTTGATACTCGAAGTCGAATTATTGAAACATTGAATATCCTTCGACTATATGTTATATTTGTATATTTGACAGTAGGCATAAACTTATTATCCAGCATCCCTTCTACTAAAAGTCATCAACCGTCATTGATTGTTACCCCTTTCTAAACCTATCTATATAATTATTAGTCGATATTTATATCTAATATGTAATACTTAGTAGTTATTATCCAGCGCAATTCCGTACGAAACTTTACAAAACTCCAATTTGTTGTACAAGTTATTCCAGTTAGGCAGGGCCGTATGTAAAAAATACACGTTCGGTCAAAACAAAATTTCACGCAGAACTTGAGAAATAATATATTTTTACAGGGGGGCACAAATTAGCCCAGTGATTTTCTAAGCGGGAGTATTTTAGTTTTCATTTCATCATCCAGATTTAACATTAGCAAAGTAAATAACTTTGTAACAACAAGGTGTGTTTTAGTTGCGTAGATTTGAATTTGCGGTATTTTAAATGATTCTTCATTGTTGTTTGGTGGTTACAAATTAGCAACTACGTATCTCTGGGTATTGAAACGTTTGCGGACAAAACAGACTAACAGAGTATCTTGTAGTTTCCACAGCAGAGGAACAACCGGACTGGAGGAGTTAGTTCCGAACTGAAACTTTGAGTTAACGTCCGCGGAGAAATGTGTCGCAAGGTGACAGGTGCGAACTGAAGGGAAAAAGTATATTTATTTGTTAATCGGTACAAATATACATATTTTTAAATCGTAAAAACTCGCACGTTAAGATAATTAATATAGAAAAATAGAAATTAATGAATAATTGAAAAATATTCATAGATAAAACAAGACTAATAAAAAATACAAAAAAATCTTCAAATCATATCATATTAAATAACATACCATGTGTGATGTAATTTTTAATATATATATTTTTTGAAATACACAAAGTCTTGTCTATAATATTGTCCATGTTTGATAAGTATAGTAATTTATATTTTTTATTACTGAAACTATTTATGAAATCAAAAACTAATTTGTTAAATTAAAATTATTTAGACTACAATCTAACATAACTTTATTGTATTTACGAGAAAAAACATCATGATGTATGTGTGGTATTAAATAATAATAAAAACAACATTGCAAAATACATCAACTCAAGATGGATTAATTTGGATAAATCTTTTATTTAAGTTCATATTAAAAATTACCAACTTTAGCTGTCTTATTTGTCTCTGACATTATTTATAAAACTATGGGGGAATATGGATTACGAATAATTGGGAATATGTAATTTGGAATATGTAATATGGAACATATATGTTGTATGAATATAATAATAATAATTTATTTTTTAAGTCACAGTACAGTATGTCATATTATTGTTATAATATGATAAAAGATTGCAGCAAAGTAAGACATATATTTCGGTACCCTGCCAGCTACACTAATATTTTACTGTATTATAGCAGACAGTGCTTTTCCGGTATTATAATAAACAAAGTGTAATGTTCTATCTACAAAAAATATATATAAAAAGATGCAATTTTATAAACACAACATGCAAGTGCTGAGTGCCAGATATATTTCACCCAGCATTCACGTGATCGTTTGATAATGATCGAGTAGATGAATTGTGTACGTGTGGCCAAAGCTGGTTGAAGAAAAGATACTTACGGTTGACACAAGTTTATTGTTGATTGAGCTAATTTTTACAGACGATGGCAATTATTATTCAAATAAAATAAATTTTCTATTACTTCAGTAACAAATGCAAGATTTTTTGGATCTCCGTTACAATTTTGAAGTTAGTGTGTTATTTCGCAGAGGTATCGATATATAAACAGAAGGATGAAAAAATCATTTATTAAAACCTACCCGGAGCATAACACTTTACAGAAGCGAAACCTATATGATAAACCGGATAGAGAGTAATAGATTAGAAGCATTCGAGATGTGGTGTTGGAGAAGGATGAAAATAATTAGCTGGACTGAGAGAAGAAGTAAAAAGGCCTATAATATAAAACAAATTCTTTCACGTAACGCATAGCTAAGAAATGTAATTGAAATTAGAGAGAAATATCCAGACTAAAATACATCCATCGAATAGTGAGCAAGGCCAATGAAAATATAATACCTACAAATTACTTCAGGGTCCAGGACAGAGATGCGTGGCGAGTATTAAACCGACAAGAATACAGTTTATAAATCTAATTAATCTTCTTCCTGCTTACATTTTTGGTGGCATCTTTATACCATCCAATATACTCTATTTATTTTCCACAGTTGATGTTGCAAAACTCAAATTGGCCGATTTTCGAAAATTATGATTGTCGGATGTATGAATGTAGGAGCAAAAATGGGCGATTTGATTGTATGCTGTTTATTGTACGCCAATGATGCAGTACTAATGGCGAATAATGAACAAGAACTACAGAGTCTAGTGAGTAGAATGTACGATGTATGCAAGGAAAGCGACCTCATGATGAATGTTAACAAGTCAAAAGTGATGGTATTCGAGAAGGAGGAAACTAAAACTTGTACAAATACTTGTAGGTAATGAATGTTTGGAACAAGTAGATGAGTTTGTATATTTGGGAAGTATGTTTGATAGAAACGGAAAGGCTGATAATGATATCGAAAGGAGGGTGACTGCAAGGAATAAAGTTAACGACGCTTTGAATGGAATTATATCTAACGCGAATTTGTCAACCGAGGCAAGACTAGCGGTGCCTAATGGAGTCCTGGTACTGATACTGATGTATGGAAGTGAGGCCTGGAGCTGGCAGAAGAGGAACGAAAGTAGATTGAATGCAGTGGAAATGAGATCACTTAGGCAAATCTATTTATGACAGAGTAAAGAATGAAGAAGTAAAGAAAGAATGTAAAGCTGATGTTAGTATAGTGAGTAAGATTAAGAAAGGATCACTTAGGTGGTTTGGTCATATGGAGCGGATGAATGAAGAGAGAATGGTAAGAAAGATATATGACGCAAGTGTCGATGGCACCAGAAATAAAAGATGTCCGCAAAAGACTTGGCACGACCAGGTAAACCAGATAATGAAGGATGGTTCTGTTAGAAGTCTCAACAATCGGCGAGCTTGTATGAGAAGATGTATGAATGCAGATAAGGCGAGAATTGTGTGTCAGGACAGATGAGTGTGACGCTCTATCCTCTCTGCCTAACGGCGTAATGGTAAGTAGGTAAGTAAGTGAATGAGAGAAAAGAAATTTTTTAATATTACGAAATGAATTTGAATATATTCTACGAATCTACAATAATTAAGTGAGTTATATAACCTAGAATCCATCCCTGAATGTGACGTGTCTACCTACATAAATTCTCAGGTAAAAGGCAGTGCCATCAATTATTTCAGCTTAGACTTGACCGGTTAGTAGTCCGGGCTCCACCGTAATTGTATTTCACCAAGTAGAAGGAAGGTGGGCGGCCAGGTGCGGCCGTTCTCCAAAACTTACTAACAACCCTGCACCGGGCTCTCCAACAAGGCGAGGGCCTGATTGGACGCTGATTCAATTTTGTATGCAGTTGCTATGCTTGTGTTGCAATTGTGAATGAAGTATGAATGCTGGGTACACCTTTGTATATAATAAGTATTAGTAGAAAATGTAGCCACAAAGAAAATACGTTTTGCGTATTATGCGGTCGGTCGAAAAATGATGTAATTTTGAAATGGTGAATTTAATTTTTGACCGAATATTTAGCAATGCGAAAAAATATTTTCACACATTGAGATAACAATAAGATAAAAAAATATATATATTTTTATATATGAATAGATTAGCGTTTTTATTTAGATCACCGATTAATGGTACATTATAAAATATTATTATAATTGTAATATAGTGTGTATTTAAAAGTGCAAGTATTTATTAAGAAAGTTTAAATAATATTCAAAAACATATTTAAATATTTTAATAATCAAATTAATTTAGTATTTGTGCGTTTCAGTAGGGCGCTTAAGTTTGGGGCAATAACTTAAGCTGCACAAAGACCAAGAACAGTGACGTCATCATTATCCTGCAGGACAATGATCAGTATTATTAGAACAATAGTTGGACCGTCTCCTGGTTTATGCTTCCTTCCCTTACAGGAACCATTACGCCAGGACCTTGAAAAGAAAACAAAATGGTTCCTTCGTGATTTTTGTTTTCTCTAAAATTTAGATCTCTAGAAAAAACAGAAATTTTTATCCCAAACACAATTTAATTATTTATTTTTAAAACCTTAAATAGAAAATTTGTAGTAATTTATTTTAAACTATTTAGATAATATAGTTATACATGAATATAATGTTCTATATGTGAAAATAAAACACTTGTTTTTTGATTCTACTCGTTACATTTACATGAGATGCGTTTCGCCTTGTAAGGGCATTATCAATCTAATAGTATAACTTAATAACTTGTAAGATTAATAATGCCCTTACAAGGCGAAACGCGTCTCATGTAAATTAAGCGAATAGAATCAGAAAACAAGTGTTTTATTTTTACATAAATATGTGATTATGGAGATTTATAAACTTACCTAGAAAAAAATAAATTATGTTCTATATTTATAAATATGATTAAATAAGTATGACTAAGATGTCATTATTTTAATTTCATTCTAAAATATCAATGTGCATAAAAATAAATTATGAAATTTTAGTATTGATTTCAAATCTGGTTAAATTTAGTATTACATTTATTATTACGATGTTGAACACAAATTATACACTTGAATATTAAAGAAATTTAATATTTAACATCTGAATAATTAATGCAAACATCTAAATACTAATTTAATGTATTAATTATAAATATATACATATAAAATCAATTTTGTCGAAAAATATTGTTTTTGCGCTACCGGGATTTAAATTAGTATTTAAAATATCACAGACCGTCGTCTGTTCTGAATAATTACAACTTCACAAAGAGAATGTGTTCTCCTTAATAATGAAAACATCTAGTTTGTTAGTGGCAATACTTAATTAAGACGACGATAAGTTGTAAGTGAAAAATATATGTAGATATATTTTTATCGCGTACATTCAAATGACAAGTCTAATGGAGGTCATAATTTTAGAATTTTTACAACCGCCATTTGTCAGTTACATTTGGACTATCTGCAATCATATACCAAGTTTTAAAATGAAAGCTAGAGAGAAGAATTTAACTAATTTAGTTGAACATTGTTGCCAGAGTATGATAATGAAGAAGGAGATGTTTGAACCAAGAATTTAATGACAGACAATCTCGCAGATTTTCTAGTGCTAAAACTAAATAGCCGGCGATACAGCGCAAGGGTTCCCAGAGGATTAAGTCTTTATAATATATGTCCAGGCTCCCGGAGAGTACTCGTCCAGAATACTGCACACCGGGTGGTTCAGACAAAACCTAACATTATATTATACCTACACGTATTTTGTGAACCTGTGATCCATGTCAATCTAATTTCGGCACAAATAATAAATAAATACATTTTTAAAACACTCAAAGTAAGGGAAAACATATTAAAATTAAAAATTATTTAATTTTATTATATTAAATCGAAGCCGAACGAAATCAGTTTTTTATTTGATAAAACATTTTTAATTTGCCGGTGTTCGGAATAGATGCCTATGCCAGATAGACAACAACTGACTGAGCCCAAATTTGTGTCTAATAATTTTTATTTGTAGGAAAATTTGAGATGAAAGTGATATCAATGTAGTGAAGATTTAAAAAAAAATGCACATTAGATGGATATGTCCAATTTTTGTTGTGAACGTATATTTTTCAAATACGTCATACAGTAAAAAAATTAAAAATTAGAAAATAATTCTGGATTTTATAATATTTGTGAACTGAATTTTTTTCGGTAATAATTACCGAATTTATTTAGCTGTATGCAAAACAAACTATAAAAATTAAGGTTCAAGACAGAAAAACAATAAAAGTTTAGGTTTGACACAGAATGGCTGAGTATCAAAATCAATTGTATCTTTGACTCAGAACAGCATCGAAAACATCACTCTTATATTTAATCATTGAATATCGGTATATAATATCTACAAGACCAAAATCGTTCCCAAGCCTGTAAAGTCTTTGTGTGGGTGCATTCCCATACGATGAATTTACATGGAACAGAGGAATTGGAAGAAGTCAGCTGTTAGAGTTCCTTAAATGATCAAAGCTACTCATTTTATGAAATTCGTTTTGTCCTTACATCCTACCCCGTACTCATCATGTTTTGATTGCTCCCTGCTTATTTCTTATCTTTTACTTTTTACATGTCTTTAGTCTGTATCAAAAATTACACTTTATTCATTTTACTTATTATCTCTACTTGTCTCCTTTTTTATTTTTCTGTTTTTTATCATTTCATTTATTTTTCTACATTACTTCAACTTATATTCTAGCTTACGGAACCTTATGGCCACCTACCTCAGAACAGGTACTCTATATGTACCTAGCGAGGTAGGAAGCGGCCAACAGAGTTGCATGTAAATGGAATGTATTATAAATATTTGTACTACGGATTTTTATATTGATGCAAGCTGTAAATGAATGTTAGTATAAAAATGAACGCCGATTTATCGGCACTGAAGTTGGTATATTAAGTAGGTATATATTAAAGCGATAATTTTCGCGGACTATATATTGATCTCACATTTGTATTCATAATTCCAGCCTCACTGTTTATATGTAAATATTATTTATTGTACACGCCTTATTCAGGTATTAGCCCTTTTTTTACATAATAAAGAATCATATCGGAAGCGCAATACAAATATAATAATTATATTACATATGCATGTTTTTCATAATCAAAATTATAAAAAAGTGATGTCAAAAAAATTGGAAATATTAGAAAATGAATAGAACAAAACAATAATTACACATAAATACATGTTACATAAATACAAATACAGTTGGAAGAAGTGTCGTGGTTTGCAAATTACACACTACTAGTCGACATATTAAACATCAGTTTTCAATACACTTGAGCTTAGGCAATCAGTCAAGCTATTTACCTGTCACCATTGAGTTGAGACACAAAAAATTGCAACAATTTAGTCCTATAAACAGATAAACTAACAGCAAAAATGTCGACTATCTCCTCATATTTATTCCCCAAAGAATGCAATCTGGGGACTGCGGAGTTAGCTAATGCATGAGTTCTGACATTACCACTGTAATAGAACAATGAATTGTGTCTCGATGACCTCAATAGTGCGTGAAAGTCAAGCAGACCAACAATCTGGGGGCAGTCTATCATACCATTGATAATCCTATCTATTTAGATATGTAAGGTCGGTCACCATACGCCTCACTGACAAATTTAACATTTTCAGACGGCTAAGGAGATAATCATAATTGATATCCTCAGAGCGTATAATTAATTTAAAATTAATGAATCTTAAAAACTTTCTCTGAATTCGTTCAACCACTGTCGAGTGATTGATATTCAGTGGCGTGCAGTAGGTATAGATTTAGGTTATGCTGTTACCAATGATATTATATAATCATATATAATATATGTAATACAATATATGTACTTTCGTTTAACCAACGTTATTAGACAAAATAAATCCGTCGTTTACACGACCCTATTATGTATTTAACTATAATTTTAGAGTACTATTAATAGTGTTTTTAATGTTTTAGTTTTAACATAAAATAACATTATCTTACGCATATAAAAATGTATTTATTTTTTGAAAATCCTTCACATAATAACTAAAAGAAATAGTTTTTTTATTAATAGTTAACATAGGAAATAGTTCTGCCAATTGATTTTTGATTTTCTCAATTCAAAAACTAATCCATGCACCAAATTTAAAGAACAATCATGAAATCAACACGTTAAAAACAGTAAGATGTATTCATTTGTAATTTTAGAGTACTATTAATACTGTTTTTAAAGTAAAAATTATAACGTAAAATAATACCTTTTTACCCATATAAAAAATGTATGAACGTTTTTAAAAATACTTTTTATGACCGAACATGATTAATTTATTGTTTGAAAATCCTTCATGTAAAAACTGAAGGAAATAATTATTTTTATTAAAGGTACGAAATAGTTCTGCCAATTGCTTTATGTTTTTCCCAATTTAAAAACCAATCCATGCACCAAATTTAAAGAACAACCATATATATAATCAACACGATAAAATCAGTAAAATTCGCGAATAAGTAATAGAAGAAGTAGACACTTCAATCATTTGCACGCAGTTGTAAGCCTTTTTAATGTTATTCTGTTAAAAAACAGCATAGGTAACGATTTCATACAAAACGAATCAATCGAAAGGAATTTTAAATTCAGTAAATAGGCATTTATATGACTTGAGTAATCCACTAGCTTAAAGATAGAACAGAGTAATGTGAATAGCTCGATGCGGTGAATACAAAAGAGCGCCATGGGTACAGCGGTGAGTTATCGTGGTAGTTTTTAGAACTAAGCAATTAAAGTCTACCGGTACATAGATGGAACTAATTGTAAAATAATGTTTTCATTTATGTTAATCCAATTTTTTAATTTATATTCGTTTCTCTAAAATTTTAGTAATGCATAGTTTTTTTGCTTGTATTCACTGCGCGCCCCTGTTATTATTATATTATAAAGTAATGTAAATTTAAGATAAGTAAATGTCTATAGATGCAAGCTTATCCAGCATTTCTAAATATGGTCATTTATCGTTCCTCTGATTTCAAATTTGTTAGCAGATTGGCATCGTATTCTAAGTGAAAATGTTAATTGAAAAATAAATAGTGCTGATAAATTCGAAAATAGGTACTCCCCGTATTCGACCAAACGAATCTCTCTCTATGATAATGAGAAGCTGTACATAAGGTATCTATACGATCGTTTCATATAATATACATGTGTGTACTTACCCACACAAACCTGACGGAACGTCTATAAATGTAACCTCTGTCCCGGGTCTCTTATCTGCCGGCCCCGACCGTAACTAAGATAGCTTCAAATTCTAGAAACAGACCCGCCAGGGTTACGGATCTAAAATAAGGGTAGTTCAGACGTGGGGGGTGATTCAACAGAAACAGTATGATTAAAATACAATGTGTTCCATGGACTTATACTATCTATCCATATATTATATATTACTTCTAATTATTCTCCGATTATACTAAATCACATTGAATGGTATTAATAAAGTAATTTTTAATACTAATTAAATTTATTAGAAAGATATACATATTAAATCAATTTTATTGAAAAATATTGTTGTATCTATCGGGATTAGGGATCTCTGTTCAATCAGGGGGAGGTGTTTTTACGGAATCTCAAATACCTTTGAGTAAACCGATAGCAAGTAGATGGCTTTCAAATAATGGAATGATGATGTATTAATTTGAAAATGTGTAACATTCAAAAATTTGTCATCAAAAATAATGTCGCTGTAGCATAGTTAGATAATGCACCTTCTCCGGTTTGAAAAGAGATCCAGGTTCGAATCCCTGTGGCGCAAAAACAATATTTTTCGATAAAATTGATTTAATATGTATGTCTTTCTAATTAATACATTTAATTAGTATTTAGAAAGATATATTATTAAGGAGAACACATTCTTATTATGAAGTTGTAATTATTCAGAACATAGGTCTGTATTATTTTAAATACGAATTAAATGTATTAATTAGAAAGATATACAGGAAAGAGATCAAGGTTCGGATCCCGGCAGCGCAACAACAATATTTTTCGATTAAATTGATTTTATATGTATATCTTACTAATTAATGCATTTAATTAGTATTTAGAAAGATATACATGTATAAAATCAATTTTATCGAAAAATATTATTATTGCTACCGGGATTCAAAGCTGGATCTCTTAATATCCGGGGAAATTGCATTAACCGATTATGCTACGGCAACACAGTGCATTGACGACAAATTTTCAATACATATAACATTGATTTTACATGCTTTCTAATTAATACATTTAATTTGTATTGAGAAAAATGAAATTAATTTGTTCTGTTTAAGATTAAAAATAATTATAATAGATTAAAAATTAATACGATTGCTAAACACTGGCGGTTTTTTCTAGAAAGATCTTGAAACGTTGAGATTAGTGGATACATTTTGGAAGATCACTGTAATAATAATTAATATAGGCACCGTCTGAACCCTCATTACTTTCATCGTTTTCTGTTCTCCCATCCTCACTTCTACAATTGTCGCGTTTCTCCCCCTACTCCCCGCACTCGCCCGGTTCCTACTACACAATAGTTCGCCGAGAGAAATAAGTACCATCCCGGTGATGCAGCTCACGCGGCAAGTCGCCAGACAAGTATCAAAAAGGAACGAGGATGTTGCTCGAGAGCGCTGTAATGGATTGAGCATTATTACACGGGTGTGCGAGTTTGTTTTCGTTACGGAATTTGTTCACGCGTTTGCTGTAGGATGTGTGGGGGATGTTTGTTCACAAGCGGACCCGAAGTAATTCCATTTGTTGTAAAGCAGTCCGAAACAAAGGGTCGCATATCCTGCACCGCTCCAAGATATCGGAGAGCAGTGGTAGGACGCAACGTCTCGAGTGGAACGGATAGATGACCGTGTTTTGAAAAGCATCAAGCGTATTCCTATTGTGCTAAAAATACATAAAAAAATTTCTACGTAAGGTCAATTCACAATAATTTTATAAGAATGAAAAAAAAACTTAATCTAAAAATACGAATGAGAACAATTAATTTAATACGAACCACGCAATAATGCCGATGGATTCAATAAAATACATTGGAATATAATCAAAATATTTTATTAAAGAGAACACATTCTTATTGTGAAGTTGTAATTATTCAGAACACAGGTCTGTGATATTTTAAATACTAATTAAATATATTCATTAGAAAGATATGCATATAAAAACAATTTTATCGAAAAATATTGTTGTTGCGCCACCGGGATTCAAACCTGGATCTCTTCTAATCCGGGGAACGTGCATTAACCGATTATGCCACAGCACACAGTACTTTGACGACAAATTTTCGAGCCTATATGTTATACTTTTCAAATTAATACATCTATCGTTCCATTATTTGAAAGCCGTCTACTTTATTTGTAGTCAATGTACTGTGCGCTGTAGCGCAATCGGTTAATGCACGTCCCCCAGATTGGAAGAGATCCAGATTCGAATCCCGGTAGCAACAACAATATTTTTCGATAAAATTGATTTATGTATATTTTTCTAATTAATACATTTAATTAGTATTTAAAATATTTATTATATTGTTTTTTAACCTTTTAAATGCCACGAGCGCGATAGCACGTCAAACTTTGTATGTTATTTCAAGCCATAAGCGTGACAACTCGCAGTTTTGACATTGCAGATTCTAAAGCCCCATGCACAAAGTCATAATTTAAAAATCTCTGAAATAATCTAATGAAAAATCTGGACGACAGTTCTCAGCTTTTGATGGACACTTTTATGTCTAACCTACCTTTACCCTATGCGGTGTCTTCCATTTCAAATACGGTTGGCAGTTAAGATATTAATATTCTTACTATTTTAAAACTAAGCTAAACGCTTGTGTTATGAAAATAGAACTAACTTGCTGGTCTTTTGCAACAAGGCTCGAACCCCCGATCACTAGATCACTAGGCGAGTGGTCGAACCACAGGTCGTTTATGCTATTTATATATTTTTTATGTAAAACAATAATAATAATAATAAAACATATTCGTATGCGAGATTATTATAATTAAACATTTGTACGACACTGTACCGTAAAATGTTAACATATTTACGATTTTTTTAAATATTGTTTTTAGTGTATTAATATTTCCAATTAGGGTGCTAGCCTTGTTCACGGTAAAGCAACGTTAAGACTAACTAAATTACCATCACACCATTTCTCCATGGGGGTAAGCATAGAGGGTGACGCGCCATACTCTTATATTCTGACACAACTCTCGCTTCTTCGACATTCATACATCATCTTGTCGAATATAGAGACTTCTGACAGAACCATCATTCAGTGTCAGGTTTATCTGGTCATTCCAGGTCTTCCGCAGACGTTCTCTATTTCTGATACCATTAACACTCGCGTCATATCTTTTACACGATCGTCTCATTAATTAATTCTTCATGACACGTTACTAAACTATCTAAGCAAACCTTTTTACTATTATAAGATCATCTTTACATTCTCTCCTAATATGTTATTGTTTTACTCTATTATTAATGCATTTGCCGAGTATACGGAATATTAAGTGAACATAATATATTATACAATGCCAGTAAATCGGTCATAATGGCGTTCAAATATGGAAAAGTGCCAGATAATATTCCTCCAGTGTGACTGGAAGGGACAAATTGAGCGTTCAAAATAAGGTCAAATACTTTGATCATATATTCAATGAAGATGGACAAGACGTCGATGACATAGAACGACAGAGGAGACAAATATGTTGTCACGGCATTTCTACCGATGCAGTAATGAGGTGAAAATGATCCTATTTATGTCGTTCTTTACTTGCGAGCAAGTGACCTACAACCTTCTCCGAATTCAGTACAACAACTCATACAGAATACTGTTCGTATTGGCGCGTTATTACAGCGCATCTACAATGTTTGCCGAATGCTGTATACACGGATTCGTTCCGCTTCTGAGATGTCGAGTTGCTGCCTTAAAGCTGCGGCTGGAGTTCATCACCAACTCTCTAGTACAAGCGGCGCTCTCATGGAAAACTGGTAAACTGGAATAATAAACTTATTTATATTTTTTGCTTTTCTTTTCATAACATATCTAAATTTAAATATATTATATAATATGTATTATCTTTATAAAAAAAAAAATCCGATCACGCTTGAATAAACTCATTATTATTTAAAACCAAATAAATTATATTATAGTATATATTATTAGTATGTATTACTAAAAGTATTAGATTATTGCGGAGTTGATGCATAGTCACTATTTAGAAAGCTTCAAGTAAAGAAACGCGCTAAGCTCGTATTTGCAACAATGAATAGTGAACTGCCGCCATTAGAACAGTTTCCGACTCACTTCGCTTGATTACCAGGATAGACATCTCTGTATTATTTACATAAACTTAACGATTTGCAATATGGCCGCCGAGGATAGCAGTTGCCACTCCATTAATGTGATTACCTGGCGACACCGCTCGCGCGCTTGGAGACTCTTTTATGATGGATTTAGACCGTTAAAGTGGATTGGTATTCGCACAACACTTAAACGAACGCATCGGATAAGTTTCTAAATGGTATACTCTTCAATAGCCGTTTGTTAATGATACAATATCCAAAGCCATTAGTTTGAGTTTGAATATATAAGATCAAAAAATGACATTATATTATAATATAACTAAACACAATAGCTAGACTGCCCGCCCCATGAATAATAATCATAATAATATTGGATAATTTTTATAGTGACATTTTCGTAAAAAAATTCACGTCAATTTTTAATACGAATTAAATTAATCTATTCGTCAAAATATATTTTGTTGCTACCGGGATTCAAATCTGAACCTCTTTCTCATACCACTAGAGCGATCATTACGATTACGACAAATTTAGAACTTATATCTGTATATTTTTACAATTCTTACATATATTATTTCATTTTTAGAAAGCAATCGACTTTATATTGTGTTGAATCTCAAATACCTTTGAGTAAATCACGTTAGGTGACGCCAGAATCAATTATAATTATAACGTGCGATGGATTCGAAAATCACATATCTTAGCCTAGTGTTGTACCACTGATTCAGGAGTGTGATCTACTACAGTTTGGTTGATTCTTTCATTACTAACATATTTTGGTAGTAATTTGATATGATACTGCTTTAACTCTTCCCAAACTATGCTGTAACACAGGTCTACCATTATAATTAAACCTGTGATATTTCGCTAAATACATGCAAAATAAAATTCAAATTTTAGATAATCCTAAAGAAAATATTAGCGCTTAGGAATGACTAGTGGAAAACCAATTATGAAAAGGGAATCGTACAAAAACAATTATTTTTTCCATTCAATCCGTTGTAAAATTAATACGTTAGTAAAAATATAATTTGTGACATAAAAGACAGAGATCGCACACTATTTTCACAGTGAAAAGAACAAAAAACATACAAATATAATTATCTCTTTCTCACTAATTAAATGAAGAGAGATAAGAAGGAAGGACACATTGTATACGACTTAATGAATGTTTCAAATTATGTTATTGATAATTTTTTTAGAGTAAATTCGTGCCATTAAAGCCATTTAAGCTAATAAATACATTTTTTCTAACTGTTACTTACGGTAACACGAGTTGACAGCATGGCTGCATTCGGGTATTTTATGTCATGGTATGGTAAAGGTTAAGGAAGATACTCATTTTTCGAATGATTTCCCTTTCTTTCTTGGCACATTTGACACGTATTAAGATATAACATTCATCTCATTGGTACTAACAGTTTTTGCGTTAATAGTAGTTTAAGTTATCTCGAAAAATATTATTTATTTATTATATTATTACTTATAATTTAAATTTCGTGAAAACGCTGCAGATAATCTAATGTTGTATTGATTGACTCGCAGATATAATATTTCCCAACCCCCCGACAGTGTCCGCTTCTTGCGAATCATATTGATCTTCGTGTTTTGCCGCCCAGTGCCAGCCCCGCAGCCAAACTATAGGCGATAGCTCCTCAACCCCCGGGCAAAGTTTAATCATCCCCGCCCCAACTATCCCCCCTCCTTCTTGCGCCCCCCCCCCCGAAACCCATAATTAAACTATATAACCTTTCTGGGAAACTTTGAATGTGGCCGCACCGCGCTTATCTCAAGAGAGTAACTGTATATCTAAAGGTTGTTTCAAGCCTACGGATGAAGAGGCTTCAAAATTGATAGGCGGAGGTAAACCTTATTCAGATAATTCCATGAAGGCTGTGAGGATATGTAGATTTTATTATTGTTTGAAGCATATCAGATAGAAAATAAATAATGATATCGCTAACTTCGGAACTCGCACAATAATTAATTAGCATATAAAATATACCACGTTGTATAATAATTTAAAAATCTCGTTTAAATTCGAATTTGAGAAATACGTTTGTTCAGAAAAGTGTGAGATGATTACATATAAATTTATTTCTCGAATTGAGTAGTGCTGTATGCATAAATATAATTAATTTTAACATTAGCTGTCGGGTAAGATAATTAAAAGCGTAATATTTTTATCAGTAAGGAAGTTTACTAAACTATTCATTTACAAGGCCCAGTGATTATAACAAATATGTAAAACTTTTACATATCGCACACCTAGATCAAAACTAAGACAACTCAAAAAAACATTTTTTTTTAGTTATTATTGTATTCGGATACTCTGTCACATACGCAACCAACTTAGCCCCAGTTATCGAATAGTGCCATTTAAGGATACATTTATGATTTAAAATGTTATTTGGTTTCATAACATTAGTAATAAAAAATGGAGAAAATTTTTTATATTTTTTTGACTACTGAAAAATGACTTTTTGAGTTGTCTTAGTTCAGATCTAGGTGTGCAATATTTTGAAGTGCATAGATATTATTAATTATTTCAAATAAAATGTTATTGCATACTTAATTGTAACTTGCAATATATAGTTGAATAATATATTGCGTATAAAATCAATGTTGTCGAAAAATATTGTTTTTGCGCTACCGGGATTCGAACCTGGATTTCTATTTCCAATCCGGGGATGTACACTACCAATTGTGTTATAACGCCAGTATTTTTCATGACAAATTTTCGAACCTATATGTTACACTTTTTCAAATGAATACATCTGTTGTTCCATTATTTTTGAAAGCCATCTACATTATTTTTACGGAATCACAAATACCTATTATATATATATACCTATACTATGTGTTCTCCTTAATAATATATTGCGAGTTAATTAAAGGAAAGAAAAAAAGGCTTGTAATATAAACACGACACGTTTGTAGTTATTTCATTGAATGTATTATATATGAGTATTCGGACAATGATAATTTTTTTGTTTCTTCATTTAAAATATACTAGGTAGGTATATTATCATATATGTAGTTTGAAAAATATATTTAACGTACGTTTGGTGAATTTATGAACATGCATATAAGCATATGGATATAGGCTTTTTGGATCTAGGTATTGAAATCATTTAAAAAAAAAGATGATAATAAAATATTAATTCATACATATATAACATATTTTTATATTAGTATATTGCACTAATCTGTATATGCGTGCAATTTATTTATTGATTGTATGTAAAATACAATCAATAAATAAGTGAATTATACTGTACGTGCTATAATTTTGGATTTGGCATCATTGTATTAATTCAAATAATTTATTTGCATGCACATATTAATTATTTGATGTAAAATAAAATATTTATTGACCATACAGTAATCTAGACAGCCTCTCAGAGCGCGGAGAAATCTAAGTACTCTCGTGGGATTGATCAAACTAGATGTAAAAATGCACCGAGCCATTCGCAGGCGGGAACTCATCAAGGAATAATGGGGGTCCTAACGGCGCGTCCCACCCCCGAAAGTTCAGCGAAATGTAGAGCAGGGTGCCTCCCCCCCAACTCCGTTGCCATGGCGACCCGAGAGAAGAAATAAGAACTCGTCGCCATGGCAACCATCCTCTAAGATACGCCGCCTGTAGATTATGACAGCTCTTAAGCCTGGTCCGCAGAATGACGACAAAAAATAAAAGAGGTCGACATAATTGAGACACGGTGCAGAAAAGATGCATTTAATTACGTTTGCCCTTGGAAATATGTTGGGTAAAAAGACACCCTTTTTATTCGGTGAAGCGCTGCGTCTCTTTCACATGGAACGCTATGAGACTGCTTCTTTGGTAGGACTCTTCCTTGTATTTTGTCTCTTTCTCTCGTGCGAGGTTTATTTAGAGTTTGGTCTGTATTTTGTCTCGTTTTAACTTGCCCTGTATATCAACCCTATAGTTATATTATAGTTGCGAAGAGGGAGAGGGTGAAATTGTAAATAAATAGGTAGGTATCCACATACAATATATATCTACCTAACTGTACATGGGTGTTCAGAACCTTATTAAAGTAAATCTACTTCTCATACTTCTGGAAGGCTTTCATCATAATAAACGCGTACGCAACGTAATGTTTTAATAGTACCTATAATTGTTTTATGAAAATTACATTAACATTTATTAATAGCAAGTAGTGTAAAAACAGGAATTATATTTATTTTTCTATTCAAAATAAGCCCATGGCTTTGAAATGATATTTATTTAATATTTCATTGCATTTAAAAAAAAAATGAATCAGACATAGTATAACATTAATTGTTTAGGTATAATAACATTGGATAATTTGTATAGCGCCATTTTCGTTTTCTTATGATGCGCGTACATGCATGAGACGAATTCGCGTAAATTATACATTGCCTATCGTATTTTATACATACAGTAGACCGACTGATGCATACTGACCTTTACCGCCTAATCCCCAAGACGAGAGATCACAGTACTCTCACGTCTTACGGCTGACCTGCATCATAACGGTTCACGCTCGCTGGCATCTTGGCTAGTTGGCTTCTGTCATACACTCCCAACTGTTTGAAACATTTCATTATATTTATTACATTCACTTCGAACTTAACAAATTACATAATGCACACAATTATATAACATAATGTAATCAACGTTATCCGCCGGTTGTGTGGTCAGTAGTAACTTTTTACTAACGCCTGTAGTAAAAATCCTTTGCCAGTTGTTGATACATCAAATTTACTACTGTCAAAGCAGCGACAAAAAATCATGAAATATGCTTTATGTTATGCATTATCTATGAATTTTTTCAACTAGGCGTTTAAAATCTGTTACTTTGGTGTTAATTTTTTTTCGTATTATGTACTAACGTATATTAAATAAATCTCATCACCAAAATAACGGGATATTTAATGATGTATTGTCGTATACTGCAATATTCAAAGCATCATGTGTCAGATGACATTTGGAATAGCTGTGAAAAGTCCGCCATAATTAATTATCTATTCTCGTTTTTACTATCGGATATCGGAGAGTAAAATGAGTTAACTTCGGGATGTACTTTCGAAAAGTAAACATTTTTTTACCAACGATCAAACGACCCGTTTTAACAAAAAAATTTACTTTATTTACATTTTTAACTATAGTAAAAAGTTACTACTGATCACACAACCGGCCCTAAGACGGGAGTACTAGTGAGCGTCAAGAAAAATGATATGACAAAGTAAAAACTCTCCTGAATGTTTTTTTCAACACTAATTTTATAATCTTCTTCTTCTTCTTTTATATAGGTAATACACTCTTCAAGAGTGATTTGTGCCATTAATCAAGTTAAAAACTTTGTTTTATAGAAAAAAGTATAATAATATTGTAGAATAAGAAACAATATATTACAAGGCAATACCATTGTCGTTCAAAAAACTTGCTATTATATAGATTAAACGTAGCGAGTTAAGGGAAAGAAGATGACACAAGTTAACCGGGAGCTGAAAATTAGCACTGACGAGACTACTACAAAAAAAAACCTGTGATCCGCAATGGACAGGCAAAAAAGACATGGTCAAGGGTTTCCTCCTCGGCACCACACTCACACATTGGGGAATCCATCAAGTTCAATCTGAACAAATGAGAGACCACCTGGCAATGCCCAATTCTCATTCTAGAGATATTTTGGAGACTTTTCTTAATTTTATAATCTTATGAATGATGTGATAACGTAATAATAATAATTATAAATAATTTTACTCGACAGATCATAAATTATCCCAGTAGAAACTAAATATTTATTCGATAGATATATTTTTTTCTGTAGGTACATCTCTTTAGTTAATTAATTTAATTTGTATATATTATTATAATTACGCAAAAGGTATATATTTTAATAATCAGTAAGATAATAGTGTCATAAACTCATAAAAGATTTCAATGTTTGGCGGTAAAATCTAAAAGTTATACGTACAACTATTACAGCATTACTGAACAAAAAAAAAATTGTTTCATCATACAAATCACATAGTGTCGCAAAAAATATACGATTTACAATTTATACGTTTTATTTGTTATGAAGACATTAATTTATTATTTAATTTTCTTAAGATAGGCGTATTGCATTGATAATTCAAGATCAGAGAATATACCTACCGGTTTAGTTTTATCACAGGCCGCTAATATTATCTATCGACTTTAAACGATTTCGAATTTTAACAACATGAAAATTGGCCACTCATCGATATTTTGAACATTTAAGCTAATCACTGTATTAATTATGTAACATTGTTATTAGTTATTCAACTGAAATGTGTTTATTTACATAAAATATTTCCATCATTTCAAATTAATTTTATAAATTGACTTATCTGTTTTAATTAACTACAAGTGTTAGAACACATTCAACGAAAAATTTCAGAACTATGTTTCGTTTTATATAATAATATAAATATATATTTTTTTATTTATTTATTTAAGCGGTGTTCATAATGCATTACCTTATAAAATAGGTAAACTTAAATAGAGGGATTAGGAAGTTAAAATGATCACTTAATGTAATAAAGAACATACAAGTATAATAAAAAAACTAATCCGTTTTCATAATAGGTAGGTTAACTGAAACGAACTTTTAAACAAAACGAAATTTAAAACTAATCGAAATTTCAAAAGATAATCAATAAACACTTAAGAAGCACACAATTAGATAATAAATAATATTATAAATTACAAATATATAACTTTAAATCACAACAGAGTAAGTCCCTCTCCAAGCACAAGAGCTAGTCTATTATTTGGAGAGGTGCAGCGATTCATAAAAATACGTAACTTTTTAACAGATTCAAGTAACTCATATATTATATAAAGTTGTAAAAAATCTAAATAATAATAAAAAAAGTACCTAAGAACAAATTGAAACATTTGCGACATATAATATTTAATTTTAAATATGAATTAAATATATTAATTAGAAAGATATACATATAAAATCAATTTTATCGAAAAATATTGTCGTTGTAGCATAGTTGGATAATGCACCTTCCCCGGATAGGAAAGAGATCCAGGTTCGAATCCCGGTGGCGCAACAACAATATTTTTCGATAAAATTGATTTTATATGTATATCTTTCTAATTAATATATTTAATTCATATTTAAAATATCACAGACCGTATGTTCTGAATAATTACAACTTCACAATAAGAATGTGTTCTCCTAATAAAATAACATTAAAATTCACTTTATTATTTTCCTCTTCTCTTTATAAATACCGCAATATTAAAAAAAAAATCGATTAAATTAATTATGTATGTTAATTTAAACACGATTATAAAGAGTTTTAGAATAAAATTTTAAAAGGTTTTCCAATATTAACATGTTTATTAAAATTTTACAAATACTTTTAATGTTTTCATTTTATTATGACACTTTCTGTTAATAGCACTGTCACGTTAATTAAATGTATTTGGCGCACAATTATTACTTAAAAATCATTTTGTTAAAATTTTGTTATTAAAATTACGTACTTAGTAAATGTAAATTCACCATATTTTTTAATTCTATCTAAATACTTATTTTTAGTGTATCGACAGCGGACGTTCGCCCAAGACTGACAAATAATTCGTTATTGTGAATATTTGTTCGGTATCTCCAATAACACAGATAATTCGAATCATCTTATTTAAATATGTAACCGGTCCTCTCAATTGTGTCAGCATCCTATCCCTTTTCCAAAAATGGACCAGACGAGGACAGTCCGCGGAACTTGCTCGGGGATCGCTGGGAACTGAGATCCACACATCGACCTTCGACCTGTGGCTGAAAGGGATTCAAGAGACTAATAAAAAAAGATGAATGACCAAATTTTCGATTTTTAACGGACTTTATGAAGTACTTAAAATATCAAAACTCGTGCTTGCGTATGTAAATGGGTACGTTTGTGATTTTTAATTTAGAAACAATTTTTTCGGCACCGTGATATTAGGGATCTACTTTTCAACTTATCTTTTTGTTAATTACGTAACTAAAATTATCAACATTTTTTTGTTTTGTTTTTATATTACACAGGTTGGCAAACTGAAGAATCCAATCTTTATGTATATTAAACATTACGAATCCCGGTGGCGACAACAATATTTTTCGATAAAATAAATTTTATATGTATATCTTTCTAATTAATACATTTAATTCGTATTTAAAATATCACAGACTGTCTGTTCTGAATAATTACAACTTATGAATAATAATGTGTTCTTAATTAAATATTTTCATTCGAATGGATTATTTATGATAGAATCAATAATAAGTATATTTATTTATTTGATCATTTTTCAAATGAAAATTATGAAATATGTCTTGCACGGCCGTTTTAAATATTGTGTTAATAAATACAGTGAGAGCTCCTAAATAATAAAGGGAAAAAAACATATTTTCAGATATATAAATAATATTTGGTAGGTACCTACCTTCTGGTATCGAATTAAATTGTTATTAAACATATGAAAAGTCAGTACCTACCTAGGCTGAATAAGCAAAACTCAGTCGATTTAACTTATTTAAGAAAATATAATATCCAGTGAGAATATTTTTCATATCTAGTCAAGTAACAATGTGCCAGACGATTATTAAATAATTTTATTTGAAATTTATGTACATACGTACGGTGAAAATTATATTGATGTAAATCTTATGATCATTTAATGTAATATTTAAAACTTAAATGTTTATTATATCATTACATTAATTAATTGAAACGTAATGATTGTATGGAAGTGAGGACAGGGCGTGGACGGACAACATGATATTATGTATTTATAAATGCAGAGTTTATGTTTATCTTTAAAAAAACCGTTTATATGAGTTAAACAAAATAATATTTTAAATACTAATTAAATGTATTAATTATAAAGATTTACATATAAAATCAATTTTATCGAAATATATTGTTATTGCGCTACCGGGATTCGAACCTGGATCTCTTTTTCCAATCCGGGGAATTTACATTTAATTAGTATTTAAAACATCACAAAATTATATTCTGAATAATTACAACTTCACAATAAGAATGTGTTCTCCTTAATAATGAAATAATATTGGGCCATCGTAGGTATGTACGTACGTAACATACTGGGCCACTGGTTTATCGTTTGGAATTTAAGTGACAGCTCCGCCATCTTTGTATACGTCATGATGTCGTATTCCTACGAATAAGTAAAGAGGATAGAATTTACTATACTTTTATATACATAGTAAATGTAGGGAAAGAGTGACAATAATAGTGATAATTTTCTATTACACGTTCTCGTTTAGTCATGTATAGCAGTGGCGGTCGGTGACTTTTTGTAAAAGGGATGGTGGATAATAAGTTTATATGTAATAGTGATTCAATTAACCACTCACACAATTCATTATTTTTGTTTACAGCGTTAGAACACGTTGGGTGAAGTAACCATGTTATTTAATGTATTCATTTTTTGTTTAAACGATGAATTAAATAGATAATTTAAAGATATTCAATGTTTCAATAAGTCGGCTTCAAGTATTCAAATAAAATTGTCAAAAATACGTCACACAAACAAATTTATCAAAACAATCCGCTTGCTTTGTAATATGTATGCTATTCTGTGCATTATATCTATAAGCATTAAAGTCGTTTTTGTACGTTGTGTGCTGTCAACGAATGCGTCTACAGCATTCGAAGACCTTGACAGGCCGATCTGAAAGTCGAATACTTTCAAACATTGTGGATAAGGAACGAATGATAGAATCCACTGTTGCTGGTATCTGTGTATTTACGCGATTCATAGATGTTCGATAGTTGAGAATGTATATGTATTTCGACTTGCTCCGTAAGTTTTTTAACTCTAGAACACAAGGGATGCGGAGCATCCGAAGCATGTATGAAGCGACCGCGCCTGATGTATAGTCGTCTTCGACTTCTTACATGATTTGCTCTTCCTGTTATTATTATTTCCTTGTGATGATACGAAATGTAATAAAAAGTTCGCTAAGAAGCTAAAAAATAAATTACAATAAACCACTATGTATTGATAAATCAACATGTATCGATACCTATGGTATCTTCTTCAGGAAACAATGCATACTAAAATTAAAAATACAAGCATAGACAAAAACAAAAGGTTAAGTGATAGGTAACTAATTAGGAACTACTGTGAAAACAAATTAAAATATGACTATTTGCAAAAAGGATTTGGTTATTTACAATATTTAATTTGCTATTAACTTATTTATTAATTCTTATTTCAAATGTATGTAACTGTAAACCACAAGTATTTGAATGTATAATATTTAAACCTAAATTGTTAATGACAAAAGAATTGTTTGTTTCCAAAAGGTGATTGGCGAATTTAGAGAATAGTTGGTATTTAGACATCTCAAGTGCTCCTTAATTAAATTAAATACGTTGATTTATCAATAAATAGTGTTTTGTTTTATTATTTATAAATTACAATTAGTTTAGTCCACATCTATAGATTAGTTATTCTTATTTTATAACCGGTTTCAACCCCTTTCATCAAGGGAGGATAAGGATACAAGGATATTTTCTATGGCTAGTTACAGAGCACAAGCTTCTAGCTCGGTAATAAATATTTCGGACGAAACCTGTTTACAGAAGATGCTCCAGCGACCCGAGGTCACGTCAGCCGGTTGGAAGTCACCTATAACCCTCTGTGATGCTGGATGAGGAGACGTTCTCATGATCAGCGATAATTTTATACATAATTCTAAAAGGAGCCAAGGAATTACTGGAGCAAAACTCACAGAGAGAATACATTAAATTAAAAAATTTACATCAATTGTTGGAGCAATATTAGATTTAAGTAAATTCATGAAAATTAATTAATTGCCAGGATTAATAGTTAAGTGGCTTATTTTTATTTATCAACGCCCTTAAAGACTTTTATATTATTCCTTTAAATATCTAAATATGCGGGCTATATAATAATGAATATTGACTAAATGCAATATGTAATGATAAGTTTAAAAAAAGCAATAAGATTAAAAGAATAAAAATAAAAATTAAAGTTGAACACGGGACTGTTTTTATTTTATTTTTATTAATATTAAAAATATAATACAATTTCAATAATCAGTGGATATATATATATATTTTAACATTTGTTTCTTCTCTATGAGAGTAAGACTTGTGTATAGAGAAGGAGTATATTCGAGTTAATTTATGTTTCAGTTAGTCTGTGTACATATTTTTTTAACTTCAGTTACAAATTTATGATAGTCCGTAATTTTTCTAATTGTGATGGGGAGATTGTTAAAAAATTTGATACCTTGATAAATATATTGATTTTGAGTTGCGGTATATTTTAGTTTTGGGATATCAATTTGATCTCTATATCTTGTAGATCGGAATTCGCTTCTAAAATTTAATTGATTTTTGAATACACTTGGAAAGTCTTCTTTTTTTTTTAGAATAATTTTTATTATCCTTTTTTGAGTGATTTCTAATTGTGACATTGAAGTTTTATATGCACCTCCCCATCCAATAATACCGTATTGCAAATGTGACTGTACAAACGCGTAATATATTATTTTCAGATATGTAGGTGATAAGATGTTTCTGAGTATAAAAAATATTATCATTTTGTTTGTGAGATTAGTTATATGTTCTTTCCATTTGAGATTGTTATCTATTATGACTTGAATACATTAACGAAATATATTTTTGTTTCAATACAACGTCAAAAACATTACACTTATATTTTAGTATTAAACAAAAAAAATATCGATAAGTCTGAATTCGTTCATGAGTCTGTGAATTCTTTGTTTTGGGGAGTTAATGTAGCAATATGTTTTTGAAATATTCACACGAAACAGCTCTAACGATCTAGTACTTTGAGTATCAACTCGGTACGATATCGATTCCGTAAAATCGAAGATGGTTTATATATAGTTATGGCTGTAAAAGAGGTGAAATTATCCGTTACTTTCAATAACGGATGAATTCATCACGATTAAAACACACTTGTACATTGACAATAAGCTATGAAAAAAGGACTAATTAGTGGTATGCTGAACGAGGTTTGAATCCCCATCTAACTTAACTACCCGACCCAATTGGGGGAAGAAACCGGGTGGCGAGCATTACCATTAACATTACCGATTGCTAAATATTTACGTCGATAATGACTTTAAAATAAAAACAAAGATAACAGTTTAGTAAAATTAACAGTTATCAATGCATGCCAGGCACGATCGAGCAATGTATTGAGTACGTTAAAAGTTAAATTTAAAAATACACGCTTAATGCAGAATTTTCAAAAATACTCGAAACTCAAAAGAAGGTGATCGCGGCCAGTCACTTCCCACTATATGAGAACTGTCCTCAATTTTGTAATATGACATGGTGCAGATGTCGAGAAATGAACAATATATGATATGTTTAACATCAAAAATACACAATTTTACTTGTGGTATTGTTTTTAATTCTAATTATATTTTACACGTCAAATAAAAGGTATATTGTGATGTACAATAGAACCTCTACATTCGACATTAATCTGTTTCTAGAGGTCTAACGAATACAGAAACAATTTTTCGCATAAGAAATAACTGAAATTCAATTAATCTGTTTCCAACTCCTAAAAATGGTACAAGAATGAAAAAAAAGTTATTTAAACTTTAACTTTATTGTACTAAATAGAAATACATAGTGGTTGAAGTGGAAGAGGAGGAAGGTTAATTTTGCTAATGAACAAGAGTTGTTATCGATTAAACCAAAACAGCCAAGAGCCAAGAGAATTTCCTTTTTAGCTGTTTTTTTTCAGCGCGCTTTATTAGAGATATGGTTATTTTAGTTTAAGAAAATAATCACGCAAAAAGTTAGTGCGAAATACACACACACACGACAACACACGCACGATGACCGCACAAAACAGACTAACCACAGCTACCTAATATGTTTAGCTGATTGGCGTGCGATTGCAGCGCCAGTGCCGGCGGTGGGAATGTCGACGAACACGGTAAATACTAACGAATATGGGGAAAAAATTGTCATCAAAATGTGACGGTTATCGAATATTACGAATATAGGGATTGGCGAATACAGAGGTTCCACTGTACTACCACCAATATTTCCTCTGAGCTAAGCGCGTATACGCGCACATAAGATTTGGGAACATAGCGCTTACAAAAAAATAAATATAGTGCGCACACATATTTCGACAAGACAGTAACAAAAATTAGACTAAAATATATAACCTTATACTGGTAAGGTAATATTTTTCTTAACCTTCAAATTGTACAAACGATTTTTTTACGCACTCGGTGAACCAAAAATTAGAGGGGATGACTACCACTGAATTACGTCGATTTAAATGAAGCTATCAAATAATTAAAAAAAAAGGTAAGTCATGAAGTCTTGTCTTCTTAAATAATTAATTAATATATATTTTTATGATGCCGCTGGACACGAGTGTACCCACTCGCGTGCGTGTATTTTAAGATAACAACTTTCTTCGCAAAAGCCTCATTTATCTAAACGCGTACGCGAGGGGTGGTCACGCCGCAATTCCAACTTACCATATTCATATTAACTTTACGGCTACTGAAGCTGGAAAACTTCCGCGCGGTGTCCGGGGTAGGTACCTAAACAAAGTGCCTGCGGTCTGTCCGGGACTGGACGTCACACCGCCGGACAACTATTCGCATAACCAAACTATCCGTCAAAGTCGCCTCGGCTGAAACTCTACGTGTTATAATACCGTTTGACGGCGCGTGGTCGGGTTGAATTCTTTTTATGATCTCTCGCTAATGACAATCGCTTGTCTGATGCGCAACATAGTTTAACTTAAAAAATCGTAAATAATTCTTTAAAAAAATCATCGTACAAAAAGTTTTTTTAATTTCGTATCGTATAATAATATTATTACGGAGAACACATTCTTATTGTGAAGTTGTAATTATTCAGAACATAGGTCTGTGATATATTCAATACTAATTAAATGTATTAATTAGAAAAATATACATATGAAATTAATTTTATCGAAAAATATTGTTGTTGCTATCGGGATTAGAACCTGGATCTCTTATCCGATTAATACCAATACAGTGGATTAACGACAAATTTTCTAACTTATATGTTACACTTTTCAAAATACATTTACCTTTCCACTATTTAAAAGCCGTCTACTTTTTTTTACGGAATTTCAAATTCCTTTGAGTATTAATATTATACATGTTGTATCAATGTGTCAAAAATTTATTAAAAATGAATTGTTAATTCTTGCATCTCCTATCGGTTTACTCAGAGGTATTTGAGATTCCGTAAAAAAAGTAGATGGCTTTCAAATAATGAAACGATAGATGTATTAATTTAAAAAGTGTCACATATAGGTTCGAAAATTTGTCGTCAATCCACTGTGTTGGTATAGCATAATCGGATAATGAACGTTCCCCGGATTGGAAGAGATCCCGGTAGCAACAACAATATTTTTCGATAAAATTGATTTTACATGTATATCTTTCTAATTAATACATTAAATTTGTATAAGAATATTATTAGATAAACTAAAAAATGTACGTAGATTTCAAGCCGCGGGTTGTTAACTTGGTAGTATAAAAAAAATCTGCCGAAGATTATAAAATAACATTAATACAATAAATATTCGTAAAAACATTTTATATGAGTGTAACTATTTTTATTAAAAATATTTCCAAAACATCAGTAACATAATAAATATCCTTGAAAAGTTTTTAAAGTATAAATATAATATATATGTCAATAATTAAAAAATACATGAAATAAATTCATAATAGGTATAATTTTATTTAATATATAGTTAATTTCCACTCCCAATCTTCTTTACCCAGCAGGTAAGTACTATCGAACAACTATAATTCAGATACTATTAGCCCGAACACATTACCGAAGGTTCTCTTATTAACATCTAATGATTGTACCTCCTGATACATAAGTAAAATTGTCTCATCCCCTAAGTAGCTCAGTACAGTAGGCCGGGTGTTAAAGCCATATCTTTAATGCACTCCGTGTCCATTAATAATTCAAGAACATCCCCAAACAGGGTGGATCTCTAGTTTTAGAAACACATTACAATTCATCCTAAAATGGATAAGCAGCTGTGATGGGGTGTTATCTGCAATGATATTCACACAAGATCAAAATAGATTATAAAGAGTTAATTTTTATTTTTAACCATGATTGTTGCCAGGCGCAGTTGCTTCATACATGATTTGGATACTCCGCATCCTTTGTGTTCTAGAGTCAAAAAGCTTTGGAGTATTTGTTCCTAGACGAAAATTGCACTGCATCAAATAAATTCGTCCTGTCCTTTAGCGACCAGTCATAACACACACTACGACACGGCGCGCACACGGAGCGAGACGAAATACATATACATTCTCAACAGCGTACATATACATACCAGCAACAGTGGATTCTATCATTCGTTCCGTATCCACAAAGTTTGAAAGTATTCGCTTTCGTCATCGAATACTGTTTACGCATTCGTTAACAGTATCCAACATACAAAAAACAGCTTTAATACTTATGGGCATAATGCACAAAATAGCATAGATATTACGAAGCGAACGGATTGTTTTGAGAAATTTATTTGGGTGACGCATTTTTTATAATTTTGATTGAACACTCGGAGCCGAATTATTGAAACATTGAATATTCTTCGAATATATGTCATATTTGATAGTACGTATAAACTTGTTCTCCAGCATCCCTCATACAAAAAGTCACCGACCGCCACTGAATTGGATGCCTGTCACATCAATATTCTTATTATTTTCAAACTAAGCTAAACACGTGTGCTATGAAAATAGGATTTGCAGACTTCTGGAACGAGTTTCGAACCTCCGACTACTTCATTACAAGGCGAATCTTACCGCTAGTCAAGCATACACTATAGATCATTTATTTCAAATGGGTTCTATGGTATAAAAGCAATGTGGAAAATTAAAGATATTTTAAAATTTTTATGAATCTATTTCTTACGAGTTGTCTGAAGTCTGGTGTCTGTAAGCTGTTTTATTACGTAGTGATTCTTTCTAGCTGTGGTGACTCTAGTTGTACTGAAACATTCGCGACGATCTTATCTTTTCTTGTTGCCGTATTTATATATACTTATACTTTTAAAAATTTATAATAATCACTAGGTTTAATAAATTAATATTGAATATTCTTATATTTATAAAACCATAATTTTATTTTGATCTCATTCATACAATTCAAAATCAAATAACACATACTTTTGAAGGTTCTTTGGAACAAATCTCTTCTCCATGGCTTGATGAAGAAAATTCAGGTAACTTGATTACAAATAATACCAATAAACAGTACATGGATATGCAGGAGTGGGCTAGAGGGGGCTCGGAGGGGCTCGCGTGAACCCTTTGTTAAATTAAGAAAAAATAATATTCTCAGATCAAATCAGTACCTAACATCAATTTCTGTAGATGGTTTAAATGTATTATAAAACGTAATAATTTATTGCCTTTTGAAACTTCTCGTAAATATATTTATTTCGGGTGTATAATTAAAGAAACCTAGTCGTTTTCTTCGCAAAAATGCTTAAAAATGCCAATGTTTTATATATATTGCTTCCAGATTTTAGATGTTCAACGCAATATTTTTGTGAACGATTATCCTTCATACTTCACTATTTTTTTTTTCTGTAATTGTACACAGTTTTGAGAGCAGTTCCTAATATTTATTACTTTGTACCATTATTTACTAAGGAGAATTGTGTTTTGAAACATGGAATTGGAGCGAAAAGAGTAGCACCTATTTCTGCGTCAATCTTGGAACTCTTCACTCTTGCAATCTAAGGTAGGTAAGTACATTTTTCAACTATTTATATTAATTATTTTACAGTAAATTGCGTGTTGTTCATTATGTAAATATATTAAGTAACATTCGATTGCTTTAATAATTATTACGTATAAAACGATAAAAAAATACTGCGTTTAAAATGAATAAATCCGCCCTTTACCCTGTACACCGCGATAGTTCTGAGATTAAGCGAGCTCATTGTTAACATTTTGGCAGCCCAGCGTTGTGAATATGTTCTTCGTTAAATTAATGTATGATGGTGGATTGATATAAAAGTGTTCACAAGATCATTATGGAGGAGTTGTGAAGAGCTACGTTGTAGGTTTTAATGTTTACACTTAAAAAATGAATAATCTTACCGTTTCATACCAAATTTGTTTAAATTTTCGCATAATAACAGTGAAACCCCAATTTTACATGCCCGGAATTTACGTTTTCCCTCAATTTGCTTTTTATTTTTGCAATCCCGTGTCATTCTAGTATATTAAAAACCCAATTTTACGTTTGTTTTTCCCGCAATTTACGTCTAAAATTAATTGAAATTCGTTCTGCCAGATTGCTTTTCGCCATAAAGCCAAGTGTGTGCTTGTCGTACATATGCATTTTTCAGCCTCATACCTACGTAATTTGTACGTTTCGTTATTTTATTATTATTTACAAGATGGAATCAGCAAGAAAATTGCGTAGAAGATAACGTATACACATTGATGGCTCGGAAAGAATTTATGAATAACCCTCGCAGACTTACTTAGACGTTGACTTCAACGTGATAACATCGGACGTAGTGGAAATTGATGAAATAGTGGATAGTCGCATAAACGAAAACTTGACTGAAGAAGAACCTTCCTACAAAGAACAAGTGTCTGCTCATTCCATACACCAAGTTCCTACAAAGGACGATGCCATGAGGCATATTAAAGGCCTCAAAGCATATTTTACTAGTATAAGCAATGAAATAATCTGTTTTTTTTTAATATCCCCAATTTATATTTTCTCTCTGTTTACATTTTTTTTTGGTTGATCCTTTCAAAAACTTAAAATTGGAGTTCAACTATATATTGAATTTTTAAATCGATAGAAGAAAAATTCATATATTCAACGTAAACAAATTGAAAAAATTTAACACTTTAGCTTCGTCGCTAGAAAATAGGTATCGTTTCACTATTCCAGTCGGCAATAAGCAGTTTAATTTGTAATTATTTGCAGTGTGAACAGCACTTAACGTGCCCATTACACGACACTAGCGCCCCTGTGGATCTGAACCGGAGATGAATCTTTAATGCGGGCTGTTCTCGCTGGGCGTCGCCCAGGTTCCCGCTATTTTCTGAAGCAGACAAAATACAGTGATACAATTGGAATAATCGAAAATTCAAAATGGGAGATATTTATTTAATTGTGTTACAAAATAGTTCGCATAAAATTTTGTACATCAAATATCGTGCGGTGAACGGATATTACTAGAATGCAAAAAAAAAATAGAACCGGAGCATATAGTTTTTTTTGGTTCCATTCTTTCAAACCCAACCAACATGCACTTGGAGACTAATGAAATAGATGAACTCACTTACTCACTTACCATCACGCCGTTTCCCCGCGGGGGTAGGCAGAGAGGATAGAGCGCCACACTCTTCTGTCCTGACCCACAATTCTCGCCTCATCCACATTCATACATCTTCTCATACAAGTTCGACGATTATTAAGGCTTCTAACAGGATCATTCTCTAGTATCCGGTTTACCGATTCGTGCCAAGTCTTCCGCGGAGGTCCTCCACTTCTGGTGCCATCAACGCTCGCGTCATATATCTTTCTTACCATTCTCTTCTCATTCATCTGTTCCATATGACCAAACCACCTACGTGATTCTTTTTTAATCTTACTCACTATACTAAGATCAGCTTTACATTATTTCTTAATTATTTACTCTGTCATAAATATACTCAACTTAAATAAAAAATCATCCCTTAATTTACATGTCATATTCATGGTTTTAGCGTTTATAAAAGAAAATTTATTGTTGGCTAAAATCATTTCTCAAAAACAAAAAAGAGGGAGAGTGGGTTAAAATCAAATACCGCCCTGAAATTTTTTTATTTAGCACTGCACCACTGTGAAGAGACCATCTAAAATGAAATTGCATATCCGATGAGACAAGTAAATATTAATTAAGCGGTAAGTTTTTGTAGATTCAAATTAATTAAAATTCATGAACCGGTGAGTACAATATATTACGAAATCTTCGATAAACGACAAAATAAATAAAAACTTTCAACATTTATATAACAAAATGAAAGAATCTTTTCGTTGGTGTTTTTGGGTCATAAAAAATGAGATAGGTGCAGAAAATCCATTTAAACCACTGGAAGAAAACAGGAACCGGAATTCTCCAAAGAAAGTAAACACTGCACGATAATATTTCAGGGGAAGGTAATAAATTTATCGTGTTTTTATGTTTAAACTTAAGATATATTGTAATATTCTGTCATGTACTTGCAGCGCAGCGTTAAGTAATGTAATCGGTGTTCATACGATAGAGTACACTGCCGGGACCAAAACAATTCTCTTGACAATTAATAACGATATACAATACTTCTAATACCTCTATACCTTTATCGAAGAAAAAATATTTTTTTGTTGTTGTTTTTTTATTAATTCTATTGCCGTATTATAACTTTTTTTTGACAAGCTTTCCGATCAGCTTTATCGTTACACTAACATGATACTCATTTGCTACGTAATGATGATTGATTAGATACAATGTTTTAAACCCAACAAAATCTTATTTTCAATATATACCTTTGCTATATAACTCAACTGTGACTGTGTGGTCTCCCTACTGTGGCTCACATATTATAAAAATCGAGAGAGTGCAACATAACTTTTTAAGATTCATAAATTTTAAATTGCATATTCCGATAGAAAATATAAATTACGATTATTTAATGAGTTCTTAATTTGAAAAAATTAGCCTGGAGAAGAGATGTTAGCGATATAGTATATCTATATAAAATTATCAATAGCATGTTAAGACTTGATTATCTGTTTGTTTGTAATGTTGTTATATACCTGTATTTTTAAATAAATAAAGACTTAATATAAGTTGTATCAATGTGTCCAAAATTTAATAAAAAATGAATTGATAATTCTGGCGTCTGCAGTCGGTTTACTCATGTGATTCACTGTGATTCCGTAAAAATAATGTAGACGGCTTTCAAAAATAATGGAACGACAGATGTATTAATTTGAAAAAGTGTAACATATAGGTTCGAAAATTTGTCATGAAAAATACTGGCGCTATAACACAATTGGTAGTGTACTTCCCCGGATTAGAAATAGAGATAGATGATTTTATATGTATGTATTTATAATAAATTAGTACTTAAAAGAGCGCAGGAAGGTTTAAATTTAAATCTCTGTTCGTTTTTACAATCTCTTACATTAGCTTTTGTTTTTTACGTATGTGGAACTGATAACAAAAGTACTAACTCAAACGAGACAACACGATGTGTACTTTGTACGTACACATATAAATACTTATGCTATTAACTCGTTAATATCACGGATGCATCGGTTGGTAACAAGTTGAATTTTGTTGACATTTTTTGTTGCAGGAGCATACCTGAACTGAAGAAATATTTGTACGTAAATTATACTTAGTATTTATTTTTTTATGTTATATTCAAACTTATATATTTAAACTATTATATTGAAATGTTAATTAAAAATATAATGTTTTATTAATATTTTTATTCTTATGTAAAAGCCCACAAGGGCGTTGATAGAAATAAAATTAAAAAAAACCAATAAGATTATAAATATATTGTTTTAATTTATGATATAGTCGAGCAATTTATATTTTTTATTAAAAACGCAAGGTTAATGATTATTTTGAAGTAATAAAAATGTTCATGTGACATGTTTTTGTGTATTTTTTTCCCGAACTCGACAACTCATTACATTGTTTTTCAACTTCGTGACGGGCTCAGTCTGTTATTGATAAAACTACAATAAAGTGTCTTATCAACTGAGAAATGTATATTTTCAACTAAATTAAAATAGCATGAATAATGAAATAATATTTATTTATTTATACATTCTACAATATAAAACAATAAGAGGGTAATGCACCCCCAAATGAGAAAGGTCTTGAATTATGGGGGTGGCTATCAACATTTTTTATAAAACAAGAGTTAAATCTAATACTAAAATACATTTTTTGTGTTTGTAAAACACATTTAAATTGTGCTGGATATATGCATTATTTCAAAAACATCAAACAAAATTAGCAGATAATTAGTTAGGTAACTTAGATGTGATATTTTCTTAATGGTGATTTGCAATGCTAAGATATTATATAATAAACTACAAATAATAAGGATTTAATTTACAGGAATCATTCGATACGATTAACAATACTGATATTATATATGTAATTATTAAAAAGAAACATAATTTCTTTAGAGAAATGATTTCTTGATAGAAAAGTAAAAGTGCTCCGAAAAATTAAAATCGCCAATATTAAAATTCCCTTAGATTTATTTCAGGCCATATTTAGACATCCCGATACTCACAATGAAATGAATATTATAATACCAATCCCAGTAGCAAACCGTCTTTGTATCGCAAGTGTGCGCTGTTCTTGGGGCGGGGGGTAAGTTGCCGGCCCACCCTAGCTCCCGCCGGGTGGGCATTGTAAATTCTGCCAGCGAATATTCTACGCTGTATACACTATGGTAATTTATGGAATAAGTTTTAGAACTGTATTGCTAGTTTGTCGAAACATTATATCGTACACTAATAAACGTGTACACTGCCCGAGCCAAGCAGGGGCGGCGTGAGGTTACGACATTTTGTTTTTGATTTTATTATTTTTGATCAAAGAACACGATACGACATATAGGTACTGCTTAAGACGACGCGATGCGAATTATGTTAAGAAACAACTATATGAAAATTAAATTAATCAATTTGAGACACTCAGAAAAAATATTTGGTTACTACCGGCGGATACAAACTCAGAACCTTTCGGAACTTGATACGTATATTTTGTAGTTATTTATCATCATCCCGGCAGCAACCAAATATTTTTTCTATATATCTTTCCAATTGGTTAATTTAATTTGTATTAAAAATGTCACAGAACTGTGTGCTTAAATTGCAACCTCACATGTTTTCATTCCAAATTATACTAATGTTGAAAGAGTTAAGTACAATGACGTATAGCAAATAAAATAGTATTTAATTGAAAGTTTTATATTTGCATGTGTATCGCATCACATATGTGATACCAGCCAACTTAATTAATACTCAAAATAGTCTTCAACATCCGATTTTTTTCTAAAATTCAATACCTACCAGCAAGAATTGTTTGTGTAGGGTTTTCTGGGCTATTCTTTCATGTGTTTTTTGACTTCTCTGGCCGACGTTTCGGAACAGAGCCCATCATCAGGGCTGATGTCTGTGATGCATCAGTGATCCACATTGCATGATCAATGTACAAGTGGAAAATAAAGATGGGTATGTATAATATATACGCATAAAATTTTCCTTTTAAACTCGCCAAGACTAACGCTAAAGGACAGTGTGGAATTGGTGTTGAGTCGTTATTCGTGTATTTTGTGTGGACAGCAGACGGAACCATTTAGTGTAAATATATCTCGATGCGCGTCGTATATCACGAGAGCAAAATATCATTTATTGAAACGCGCCATAAATTTAAATTATATACTAATCAATTGAATATTGAAAAATATCAAATACAGCATACTCCTGGAAGCTTTCACCGTAAATATAGTCGTCATAGATACAACAGTATCTATTCGTATATCATCAAACAAATAAAATATTCATTTCGGACATCAAAATAGGATTACTTTAAAAATAATACATGTCTTTCCGCAATCATAATAAATTAAAAATTCAAGAGTAAGCGCGTGTGTTGTGTTGCAAAAGTAATATTCGTAATGCACGGTTACGCCCCTGGTGTACAGTAAGATGAAAGTTTAGGAGAACTGTACGCTCCTGGGATCCTTTCAGAAAAGGGTCTTGGGCGTGGGCGGAGCTCGCTGAATACTTTATACCAACAGATATATTTAATCAGCTTAGTTAGTTCCTGTACCCATACAAGCGCAGGTACAGGTTCTTGGGTACCACCTTACGGTACCCGCCGCTCCTCGACCTGGCCGCAGCCAGGGAAGATCATTCACAAGGGATCGGATCCGAGCTGAGGATTTAATCATTTTTAATCAGTTCATTATGAAAAATATAAAAAATACATAAATACTTGCCCTTTATCCGTCTTATGGCGCTATGGTCAGTAAAATCAAACAAGATGCTGGGCAAAATTAGAAGCATAGCACAAGTTGGAGAAATAAGGAAGCTGTGGAAAGCAAAAATAATGGAGGATTCAGTTCAGCGGAATAAGTGAATTTATCCAGCAGGACTACCACCATATAATGCCACATTTTTCTGTACTAGCCCTAGCACATCAATCTGTCAGTATTAATTGTAATTGGACAAATAATAAGTCACCTGACAGATGAATAAATATGTCACACGTAACGAAGTGAGGTAGGCGAACCAGACACCAAAATGTTGTCGTAATCAACCGATTGCCTACAAACAGGAATAGACAAGTTGATGTAAAGAGTAACAGGTGTAGAACCATAATTGACTGCATTTATGCATTACTGCGGCGGTACTGCTCTGCCCTGTACACTGTACGGATCTAGGAACCTACTATATAGAGGTCTGTACAAAGCCCTGAAAATACTGCTAAATAACGGAGAGCTCCAGTCGTCTCCGACCATCCTTGCCACTGAACCGAGCTCTCTATTATCCCAAGAGTGTGTGTGGGTAAGAATGTAACGGTGAAAATCCCCTACACCTTGGATATGCCTCTGCCGTGGCCAACCCTATCGGTTCGAGAATAGGACTTCTCGGCCAAACCCCGAAGAAGAAGTAGACATCACTCTGTCTGTCTGCCTAGTCCACTTTCATACATATAATGTTCGCTCTTCCATTGTTGAAATTTTTGACAAGGCTGTTCGCCAATATTTGATTCATGTTATTAAAACAGATATAATCCAGAACTTTCTATTGCTACAGTAGATATCATTACAATTACAAAAAAATCTTTTTTTCTTGGTTCCGTATGTAGATGAAATTTGACTACTTTCTGTATGGTAATTGCGGCTTAATTTTACCATTAGATGGTTCTAGTTAACATGTTAACATATTAAATATAACATACTATCTTTGGATTATTTGCACGTGAACTACACGTGAACACAGTATATCAACTGAAATATAATTTAGATTTACTTCATAGAAATTAAGACTACACATAAATAGTTATAAATAATATTATTACAACTATGAACATATAGAATATCATATATATTTTCATTTTATATCTTTGTTGTTTTGAATTTTATCTATATTGGCCAGGACATATTTGCCACGATCGATTTATAAAAATTATGACATAATTACTCTAATAATTGATTAAAACATGATTAAATAACTATGTATGCTGTTAGGTCTAGGTCGTAGAGGTCGGGGTTTCGAGACACGTCCGCAAGTCCTATATTTCATAGCACAAACGTGTTTGAAATAGGTAGGTGTGCCAAGTATGCATGATCAGTGTAATCTAGTGGTTAAGACACTAGTGATAGTTATAGTGACTGTGATTATGACGATGATCAGTAATTGAGATTTAACAATGATTGGTAACTACAATTTAACCGTTGGAGGTTTAGCTTCTAGTAAGAATTACGAATAATCAGTTACCAATCATCGCTACAATTCAAAGGTTTAAATAACTATTTACTATGACTAACTAGCAATCTAGTGGTCGGGGGTTCGAGCCTCGTTCCACGAGACCACCAAGTCAGTCCTTTTTTCAAAACACAAGCGTTTGAAAATATAGTAGAATATCGGATAATGCTATCGTAATAAGTCGGTCCCAAAACCCAGTATATGTATTTTTTTATCAATATCAAACTATCGTTATTAATACGTGGATATAAAATATGTTAATTTTTAGGAAATTCTTACAAAATGATCCACTTTGAAACATTCTAAACAAAAGTGGCCGACAATGACATATATGCTATTGAAGGGGTAGCTACAATGACTTTGCACAGAAATAAGTAAGGAAGTTACCGATGATGACTAAATTGAAAACATTTTAAAAAACACTATGAATATAAGTATTACATTAAGGAGTAAATAAACTCAAACAAACGATAGACAACAAAGAAATGTTAATAAGAAATATAGTTCTAGATAAACAGTTGTAATAGCTGATAATTTAAATGTATTATTTTGAAATAAATGGTGTTCAACAATTATATTTGGAATCTTCTAGTTAAAGTTATCAGCCGGCTACGGTTCCCACTGTGATCACAATAAGCGGATTACCGTGTAATAAGAATATTGATGTTCAATAATTATATTTGGAATCTTCTGGTTAAAGTTATCAGCCGGCTACAGTTCTCACTGTGATCACAATAAGCGGATTAACGTGTAATAAGAATATTGATGTAACGCATACTTCGTGTGCGTATTGTTATTTAAAAAAAAATTCAAATACAAAAAAATATATACTCACATTTATAAAAAAGAAAATAAAGTACTTTTTGTACAGTAAGGATGCGGTATGCTACTAAAAACTCAAAACAGTAACAATATTTCTGTTAAGAAATAAATTAGTTCTTAATTACAAATTCAAACGTATAATATTACCTTCGGACGGGCGCGGCGGCCATCTTGGATTTCCACAAAACATCTCCCCCTTCCCATGCCCCTCCCCCGCGCCCGCCGCCCGCACCCAAGTTGGTTTTATGATGATAAGATTTATGATTGCCCCACAACAAGTTTGAATATTAATCACAGGGCCAGCGGCTTCTGATGGCTTTCTGTGTGAGTTGCTCGGCTGCCGCTAGATGGAGGCCGATATTACTTTGTAATGGCGGCGGGGATATTCGATATTTGAATTTTGTGGCAGTCCCGCGAAGGGGCAAACTGTCATTTGGATTGTGGTCATAAGTTATGACGATTAATGAAACTTTTGTCCGGTTTTGTGAGCATTGAGTATTGCCGACCGGTCGATCAATAGGAACGTACCTACATTCACTCTATTGATAAACGATGATATATAATAGACAACAAACCCACGTTTGCCTCTAAAACCTACTGTATTTTTTGTTTGTAAATTTAAAAGAAAACTGACGCATTATATTGCACTGAAGTGTCAACTTCATTTGAAATGTGAATTAAGTGAATATGTGAGCTTTTCTTCGGAAGGTTAAATTTTCAAATAGAATGACTTTATTTCATAGCAATATTTGATTATGTCCAAGAACACACAACTATTACTGAATTTTTATTTACAAAGGCACTGTTATTAAACAAATATCAGATATCTCATAGAGACAATGATATTTTTTATTATATTTAATGGAAAATATAAGGAAGTGTATAATATTTATTTTTCAGGCGTATTCTAGTATAATGTGTTAAAAAACAGAAAAAATATTGATTTACAATAATTTCTCAAAAAAAAATCAGATTCTCATAGTGATGACATTATATGCTGTTTAAAAAAAAAGAAAAAATGAATTATCAAATTTGGTCCATATATGGCGATGGTGTAATGGTACACGAAGCGAGTCCACATACTAACATCTATACAACTTTCAAAAAATTGATAAATGTGGAAATTGAGGGGTGTTAATCGGTGAACGTTAATTGGTGATCACTTAAGCCAACTGAAGACAGGATGTAAGCCCTGTGATTACCTCATGCTTCCATTATATATAATAGCTTTGTCTCTATGATATATCTGATATTTGTTTAATGACTTTATTTATATTGCCATTTAAAAACAGACTTTAGGACTTAATGTCATATGTAACAATAAATAAGAAACTAATTAACTAACATGCAACAAGAAACTAGTAACAAATGAATAGCAATTAGTTTAACTAGACTAAAAGTGCGTTCAAATAATCTATTCAAGGTTCGTATGATACGTGTCGTAGTCACGTAAAGCACAAAACACACAAGTACTACGATCGAAGCAACCGGACGCCAGGGAACTCGGTGTGTCTGTCGCGACTTTTAAATCGGTGGAGCCTGTCTAATTTGTATTATTACGTCAATAGGTAAAAAATATCCTACGACTAATTTGTCTGGTAATCTTGGCACTATTCATTCGTTATAAATGTCATGAAAAATACTGGCGCTATTACACAATTGGTAGTGTACTTCCCCGGATTGGAAATAGAGATCCAGGTTCGAATCCCGGAAGCGCAAAAATAATATTTTTCGACAAAATTGATTTTATATTTAATTAGTATATAAAATTAAGACTACCGTAAATTATAGTAGTATATTCATAGTCTCTTTGATTGTGATATTATATTAACGCATATAATTTTTATATGAGGGTGCTAGTTGCAAAATCACCAACCTACATGATTTTAATTTTTTTTTTAATGCAATTGTTTATTCATTTTGCTTTTACGCTTTGTGTTACTTTATTAACTGTCACACTAAGCTCTTTATGATGTAAATTGGTCATTCCGAATCGGTCTTACTTGTAAAATCTTCCTTTTGACAGCCGCTATTTATATTTAGATTCGACCGATCAAGTCTTTGTTACTTCTATTTAAAATCTACAGTCTGTTTAAAATATATTTATGTGAACTAGCTTGTTTTTGGAATAAAGTGATGCATTTATTTTTCATTTTAGATCATATATATATCATTATTCATAATAATAAGTGCAATAATAAATATATTATAAAAAAAAAAATAATGATAAAAAATATATATATATATTATTCTTCAAACTCTTATCAGTTTTTCATGATTTTGTCGAAATAAAAAAAAATGGTTTACCAGATCGTTCCAAGTCTTCCGCGGACGTCCTCTATTTCTGGTGCCATCCACACTTGCATCAAATGTCTTTCTTACCACTCTCTCCTTATTCATCCGTTCCATATGACCAAACCACCTAAGTGATCCATTCTTAATCTTACTCATACTAATATTAGCTTTACATGCTTTCCTTATTTCTTCATTCTTTACTCTATCATAAATAGATTTGCCACATATACGCCTAAGTGATCTCATTTCCATTGCATTCAGTCTACTTTCGTTCTTCATCTGCCAGCTTCAGGCCTCACTTCCATACATACTATGATATGTGTATTACAGTATTATATTATTGTATGTCCAATTGTGATTTTTAAAAAATGTATTAATATTTCAATAATTTCTATATATTTATCAGCAGAATAAATGTTAATACCGAATTTAAAAATAAATAATAAATTAATTAAAATTACTAATGTATTTTAAAGTCAACTGACTAACAATTAACAATTTATTATATCAACATTTAACTCTTACTATTAAAGAAATACGGAATGGTATAAATAAAAGATTAATAAATTATACAGGCTTTTTCTCTGAATCCGAATACAATTCGCTGTACAGATAATACATATTATGTAATACATTTAAGTAATGAAATAATATTTATGTAATGAAAAGAAAAACAAAAATGTTCACACATGTACTCGTATAAACAAAACATTAATACTGCATTTCGGTCACGGCTATTATTATATATGTAGCTATTCTGTAGTCGTTGAAATTCTCTAGTCAGGGAGCTAGCTTTCCATGAGAGCGCCGAACTCCAGCCGCAGCTTTACGCCAGCAACTCGATGTCTTAGAAGTGAAACGAATGGATGGTCTTCGGCAAACATTGCAGATGCGCTACAATAATAATAAAAGCAATACCTCAAAAAATAAAAAAGTTTTAATTATCTTTATTAACTCTCGGTTTCAAAGGGTTAATAGTGAAATCACTTATTTATTATTTCAAAACGTGAAAAAATCCGATGGTGAAATAAAAAAGTGCAAATTGTTCCATTCAAGCGATCCGATAAAGGTGCGGTCAGACGGTTCGTTTTTCCCAGACAATATTTTCACCAGGCGGGCGCCGGGCGGTCAGGTCCCCTCGCCTACCTCGCGGGTGGCATTTTATTTGGTTAGGTGGGATAAAACAAAAAGGTCGACACTGACCTTCCGCAAGCCCCAATATGGCCGGCGGGGCAGTCGCAATCAAAACTCATTCAAAGAAAATTTCGTTTAAATGTTCCCGCCTGAACGCCACCGCGGGGAGGCGGCCGCTTCGGGAACTAATCGCAAAAAGAGCACGGGCGAAGGCGATCCTCAATTGTTATATAATGAGCAACACACCGTTTCATTTTTCAGTCAACATCGAATTGGAAAAGAAAAATACAGATTTTAAATCTGAAAATTATTATTTTTATACCTGTATATATTTATATAAAAGTACTATTATATTTCAGTATTTAATATATATATATATATTTAGAATATAATAACGCGTTTTCATTATTTAAAATACAACACAAGATAGCTAAAGACGAGATAAAAGACCAGGATATTTATTTACGTAAAACTCAGATCAAAACTACTACAAAAATTCGTCTAAAACAAGTACAGAGCGAACGAGACTCATTTGCAACGGATTAAAATTATACAATGGCTGACAAGACAAAACAAGATAATTAAAACTGAGTTTAAAAAAGTTACAAACATACCAAGACGTGCACTTGCACAATAAACATCAAAACATGTATTTTTAAATAATGTTAATTAATAATGTAAATATTATTTTTATAACTGGGATAATAATATTTTTAATAAATAAAAGAGGAAAATTGATGGAAAAAAATAGCAATTTTTAAGAATATAGATCAGTATTGCTTGAAAACTGTAAATTGTTTTTTTTATAAACTATAAAAATGAGATTTATATCTTATTTTATTTTATTGTGAAAGAGATTTAAATCAGTTAGTGTTGCGTTCAAAAAGCACGCGATTCATTATATAATTAGGTAGGTGTGTAATATTTATATGCTTTTCATATATAATGATAATCTAATAATTAAACAATTAATATAACGTGAGCACGATCCATTATAATGTCGCGCAAATATTTAAGATTAAAAATCGGGCAATTACGTCATTATATCATACCAATAAGCGTATTGATTTTATTTTCGAATTTACTAAATTATACGTCACTTTCCAGTAAAAAAATAAACAGTTTGGGCTCAATGAAAATATATTTGTGGGAGTTAATGAATTAATTTTCTAAAACCATATAGTAAAAAATTTAACGTGTAAATACACAATTATAAAACACAGTTACAAAGCAAACTGCATCGTAATTAGGACAGTATGAAACTATTTCTCAATTTCTAATATCACAAACAAACTTATTGTACTTTAAACAAATATCAGATATCTCATAGAGACAAAGCTATTTTTAAAATTATATTTAATGGAAAATATATGGAAGTATGGGGTAATTACAGGCCTTACGACCTATCTTTGGCTGGCTTAAGTGATCACTTTATACATATATATAACGTTTACCAATTCTCGCCCCTCAGTCTCTACATTTTATCAAAATTTTGAAAGTTTTATATATGTTAGTATGTGGACTCGCTTCGCCATCAATGGACCAAATTTGATAATTCTATGAGAATATGATTTTTAGTAACAGTTCCTTTGTAGGTAAAAATCCAGTAATTGTGTGTTCTTGGACATATTCAAATATTGGTAATTATTATACTTGAATTATTTCTCTGAAAAATAAATATTATATAATATAATATCACATAACATAAGGCAAGTTCTTGTGTAAAATTATAAATCAAGCGTACTAAACAGGGAGTTGTGAAAAGTAAAAAAAAGGAATGCTTATACATAAGACTAGACGCAGATAGGTAAATAAGATGATTAATAAGTGAAATGTGTTTAAATTCATAAACAAAGCTTTTTAAAAAACAAAACTTTTGTTGGATAAATACTAGGATTAAAATAGGTTTCCGTGAATTTTATTTCCATCAAAGCTCTTTATATAAGAATACATTTTTATTTTATTTATATATAACAGTACATTTTTAATTGACATTTCAATATAACATAAATAAAAACTATTCTATAATTTACATACAAATATTTCCTCAGCTCGAGTATGCTTCTGCAACGAAAAATTTCAACGAAATTCAACTTGTCACCAAACCGATGCATCTGTATTATTGGCGAGTTAACCCTTACCAAACCATGCAGTAATACAGGTCTACCATCATAATTAAACCAGTAATATTTCGGTAAATACATGCAACATAAAATTCATATTTTATAATCTTAAAGAAAATATTAGTGCTTAGGAATGACTAGTAAAAAACTAATTATGAAAAGGGAATCGTACAAAAACAATTATTTTTTCCATTCAATCCGTTGTAAAATAAATACGTTGGTACAATTTGTGATATGAAAGACAGAGAACACACACTATTTTCACAGTGAAAAGAACAACAAACATTCAAGTATAATTGTCTCTTTCTCACTAATTAAATGAAGAGAGATAAAAAGAAAGGACACATTGTATAGGACTTAATGAATGCTCTAAATTATGTTATTAATTATTTTTTCACAATTGAATGCTCAATATTTAGAGCAAATTCGTACCATTTAAGCTAATAAAAACATTTTTTCTAACTGTTATTTACGGTAACACGAGTTGACAGCATGGCTGCGTTCGGGTATTTTATATCATGGTACGGTAAAGGTTAACAGCATAATTATTTCTATGTGTATCTACAAAGAACACTTCATGTTGTCAATATTTCATTTATATTCAATTCAATACACAAGTAACTGATTCAAGCGATATATACAAGAAAACGTTGATTCAATTTTAATATTTTTATTATTTACCAGACTGGCAGTAAACCGAGTAACACGGGAAATACACCAAGTTAATTTGCAATTCGCACGGCCAAAGTGAGAAGACTCCATCGACAAAGCATTGAATGTCCCGCGCGGACCGACCGCAGCGACCTGAGTAATTTCATTCCGTCTCCACCTCCGCCCGGCACATGACGACATTTCCTTTTCTAACTTTGAATAATCCACAACTTGAAAATTGGTTACAAGCAGACAAGATTAAGCTATTGTGCTTACTTGTAATTATATTACACAAGCCCAACTCACAATAAACAAATTGTCACGTTATTTTTATGTGTGGGTAGCTTTTTTCATTCATTTTTCTTCTTCTTTCCTTCGTCATGTTGATATTAATATATAGTGACCTCAATCAAATGAGATTTATCTCGTAATGCCCACAAGTACCGGATCTGGGTCGCCCTCACAGCTGACTCCAGGAACACTCTAGAAAGATGAAACGAATCTATCCACTTTCCAGGTATTTTTCAACCCAAGGATAATGAGATAGTGGAGTCTTTTATGGAGAATATTTTTTTAAAAATAAATCCTTTTACAAATCTCATTTCCAAAATTGAAAGAATTTTTACGATATCTTAAAATATGGCAGAGCTACAGATGTTCAAAATTGCGTGTTTTAAAAATGATCGGTTCGTACCACACGAGAGATGTGACGTCACATCTTCCGAGTCGACAAGTTGGTACTTAATATTCTAGTAGGTACAAATATTTCACACACATTCTTATTGTGAAGTTGTAATTATTCAGAACATAGGTCTGTGATGTATAAAAAAAATACAAATTAAATGTCTTAATTAGAAAGAAATACATATAAAATCAATTTTATCGAAAAATATTGTTTATATAATATACCGGTAGCAACAACAGTTGATTTTATCTGTATATATTTCAAATGAATACATTTAATTTGTATTTAAAAAAAGGTACTAATATTGTTATTACTGGCCGGTACGTACGAGAGATGTGACGTCACACGGTGGATAATGATAATCTGAGTGTTTTTCAACAAGCCCAACTTAGAACGTCAATATTTACCAATGTATTGCATATTTTGAAGCAAAAGCATGGTAATCTGGATGTTTTTTCTTTTTTTTTAACATACTACAATAAAAAACTAATTTCTGACATGCTCCACTACCTCAATCGACATAATCTCCTTTTTTGGCTGTCACATTGTTCACATTGGAAGAATCTTCTGTTCACTGTTGTAGACAAGGCTTGCTGTGGTTGTGTTGGCATTCTTGCGTCGTGCTACCACGGGATGCGTAACATTCTTCTCTAGCAATACATTTAGAAGGTGTATATTTTACGATTGTCGATGTTGTGAACTGTCCAGGGCTCCACTGCATACACGAAGATTGGAACGATAAGAGATTGAACCAATTTAATTTCACAATTAATAAATATCTCATAGACACGAAGCTATTTTTTATTAATGGAAAAATATGGAAGTATGATTAATTACAGGGCTTACGACGTGTCTGCAACTGGCTTAAGTGATCACTCTACACAATGTATCGTTCACCATTCCATCCAAGCAAGCACCGTATCTATCAAACTTTTGAAAGTTGTATATATGTTAATATGTGGAATCACATTCGAATACCACTACACTATTTACATCTACGGACTAAATTTAATACCTATTCATTTTCCCTAAAACAGTATATATATCACAATGAGAATCTAATTATTCTTAAGCCAGCCGAAAACAGGACGTAAGCCGTGCAAGTATCCATACTTCATTCATATATAAATAATCCGATGAATCAAAAAATTAGTCTCACGATATTATGTTATTATTAATATGTTGTAACAAATGTATGTGTTGACTAGAAATAGTAGACATTTATATACTTATTATTAATACTTTTACTAGAATATTTTTTAATCATTTTTAATCTAAATATTAGGCGTAGAATCTCAGGTGAAGTACACCCCGGTTACTTATTTTAATTTTTATTGTAATTTCATTCGTAATTTGAGTTTCAGACCTATACGATAGTGCCCTTGTCAGGGTCTTGAAAATCGACTAGCTTTTATACCTATCCACGACCTGCCTGGATGAATAATATGTGAAGGATATTGTCAGGAATGTTTCCACTTTGTTTTCTCTCCCTACCAAAACGGACGCCTAATGTGACTGCTTTTATAATACAGGGTGGACCTAAAGTCATCTTACCATTTAAAAATCAAAAAATATTTTAAAATGTTATTATTCTTTTTACTTATATTTTACATGATATTCTACAAAGGATAGATAATTTTTTTTTCACCTATACATAAAAATATTATCACTTATAAGATATTATTTTTCATGTATAATTTTAAAATCTCCATATTATGTAAAAGATAAATAAAAGAATAATACAAATACAATGATGATTATGTATGAGAGATATAACATTAGAGAGACACATTTCTCATATCGTGCCCACAGAGCAACAAGATATCATCTGATATTTATACTGAACTGAAACACTGAGATTCAAAGTTTTGAATACTAATTATTCGATTTCTCCGGCGTGCTTTGGTCTATCGCCTATAAGATGAGATTTTTACAAAACTGTCGCTATATATATATATGATTTAGATGAATAAAATAAACTGTTTCCTGATTGATAACTTATACATTTTATTTGTATTCAGTAAGAATTATTACAAGTGCCATTAAAATATAACTTTGTTTTCTTGTTATCTTAAAAACTCTAACAAAATTTAATAAGTTTGTAACATATTTTTAAAATACTAATTTAATGTATTAATTATAAATATATACATATAAAATCAATTTTGTCAAAAAATATTGTTTTTGCGCTACCGGGATTCGAACCTGGATCTCTATTTCCAATACGGGGAAATACACTACCAATTGTGTTATAACGCCAGTATTTTTCATGACAAATTTTCGAACCTATATATTACACTTTTTTCAAATTAATACATTTGTTGTTCCATTATTTTTGAAAGCTGTCTATCTACCTACAAAATTGATTTTATATGTATATATATATATAATTAATACATTAAATTAGTATTTAAAATATCACAGACCTATGTTTTGAATAATTACAACTTCACAATAAGAATGTGTTCTCCTTAATAAGAAAATTATTGTTAGAATTTTGATACAAAAAAGGTAATTTTGCCCATAATGTCAGATGATACCTTGTATTTCGAGTATAAATCGCACTTTTTCTCAATTTTTTTTGAAAAAAATAAACCAACGATTTATACACTGCAAGTCAAATTTGCAAGTTATAATATATTCGCACATTATTTAGGTACTTGTAAAATATACTTGCTTTTTCATCTTCTGTCCTATCTATGATAAACGATTATGGACGGACGTGACACTAGACTCTAATATTGAGCATGACGTTTAGGCGTACGTATTACGCGTACTACTGTCACATGCTTAGGAGAGTATCAAAACAGAATTCATTCAAACATTATGAAAATTTATGAAAAAAGTGCCGATTCGGATATTGACAATGTTCAGTAATAATATTTTTTTATAAAAACTTTTTTACAAAAAAAATTGTCTATAAATTTAGGGTGCGACTTATACTCGTTAAAATACGGTAAGTAAGTATACATATCTCCTTAATTGTTACTCGGTAAAAATCTGACTACTCTCTGCAGGTAGTAAACCGGGAAGACTTACTTCATTGACGTTTAAAACACATCGAGGGATAAGTTTAACCCTTTTTGCGAGTGGAGAAGAGGGATGCTTCCACTCGGCAATGGAAGCATAATGGACTTAATTTCCTGAACTTAATATAACCGCCAGTGAGGACTGACTTATAGAGCTGTGCTTCCTTTAGCCGGCACTCGGAACGGAAGTTGGATTGTCCTTTCTGTTTGGGATGGAACTTTCTGAATATAAATATCTTCGAGAGCGGACTCGTTGAGGAAATGCGAAGTAAAGCCTCAATCCTTAATTGTTAAGGAATTGTGATACATAAATGAATGTCACATTTTAAAATTGATTTAATATATTTATATTATTTGGATTATTTTTTGCATCGTTAACGTAATAAAGGTACAGTCCGGGACAGTTGAATCACTTTTTACAAAAGTGATTGTAACTATTTTTGAAATTAATACAGGGAAATGAAATTAGCATCTATAGAAAGCTTGGTTATTAAGCTATAATATATAAATTTAGTGATTTTACAGATTTGTAAACAAAAGTGTTGTATCTGTTTAAAAAATGGCACAAGTCTCCCCGATAGGCGGGAGATTTGAATCGGGGGACCGGGAGATTTGAATATATCCAAGAAAATGGCGAATAATGAATAAAAGGTGATATTTCCAAAATGTTTAATTAATAAAATTTATTTTTGTATTCAACTGTGATCATGGTTGAATATTTATTCTTCTAAATTATCTATTTTTTAATTCCATTGTTTAACGTGAAACAGCTAGGGTTTCTCAATTCCCGAACTTTTTTCATTCCCGGGACTCGATTTGCAGCTCTAGATCATTCCCGGGATCCCGGGTCTCGTGATATGTTAATATATATTTTTTTAATAAAAGATTTTATGTTTGTTTTTTATAAACAATGTTAATTTTATTTCAATTAAATTGTTACTATAAATTAAACATGTGTTAACAAAAAATACTATTTCTAAATACAGATATACTTAATATTAAAAAGAACATTTAAAAAATCTAATTTGAATGAAATATATTGTATGTTCTTACTTACTTACCATCATGCCGTTTCTCCGTGAGGGTAGGCAGAGAGGATAGAGCGCCACACTCTTCTGTCCTGACCCACAATTCTTGCCTCATCCACATTCATACATCTTCTCATACAAGCTCGCCGATTATTGAGGCTTCTAACAAAACCATCCTCCAATAACTGGTTAACCTGGTCGTGTAAAGTTTTTCGCGGACGTCCTGTATTGTATGTACATATTTACAATCACAAAATTTTGTTTCAGCGAAAGCACTCACTCATGCATGTACTCTTATTTTTTTTGCACTTCATTGACAGTCGTCAATGCTAGAAAATTCCAAAGAATTTGCAACTCTATTGTTATTTTTTTCAGAAACCCATTCGAAAAGTATGCTTTTTGTTTCGACCCGAACATTTCTTTTTAACTGCGTTCGTAAAACAAAAAATTTGGACGAAATTATTTTATTTACACTCTTCAAAAATTATTACGAATCCCGGAATTCGATGCATCGAAAACCCCATATATTCCCGGGTCGACCCGGGACAGAAACCCTAGAAACAAGACAAGATGAAAATTTTTCAATATTTAAATCAACTTATGAAAACATTCGTCATTAACTTAATCAACAAAGAAAAAATCCAAAGAAATTCGGCGTCGAAAACCTGTTAACTTAGAACTATAACATATTTATAAGTCCTTTAAGAGGTCAAACATTTATAGAACAATTACGGTATATAGAAAATATACTCGGAATTATTAAAGACAATTTTTTTTTGAGATTACTTATTTGTACTATTAATCAGCCTTTCATTTAGTCTTCTGACATCAATTGCGAAAATTCTTAATCAATAACAACACAAGCAACAATCAGTCGGATTTTCTTTATCACTAATTTGTACTTTATCAGACTTTTTGTTTCATTTAGATCACTAATGTAGATATTCATCTTTGGGATCAAAAATAGAATCTTATTTTGTTTACTTGCTACTTTGTAATAAATTTAAATCTCTTCTTCTCGTTTTCTGTCACTATCACTAGGTTGAAGAACCGATCTCCTTACTTTTGCATTTTGGTTTCTGTTTATTTTCTTATTCCTCTTATTATTTTTATGGTCTCGTTCTGAGTGCTGTAAGTCTAGTTCTTCCGGTATTTTTGTTAAATTGTTAGTCTTTCCAGGCTGCATGTTTTCTTAGCTAAAGCTTTGGGGAAAGGCTCGATCATCTCCGGTGTTGCAATCTTTAGGGTTGAAGTTGGATAGATGGGACAGCTACAGCTCAATAGCAATCTTTTTCACCGATACTCCTTTATCAACATTTAACATTGCATGCAAAATTTGTTGCTACGTAAAATCATTTCTTTTAGTGGCATTTTTCCTTATCTTTTACTGTAATATAATTTTTTACCTAAAAATGAATAAAGAATATATATATTAGACATGCATGCTAGCGGGAGAGTTGAACCACTCTTCAAATTTCCCTCCAAAGAATGGTTCAAGTCTATATAGGAAAAAAGTAAATTAAATATTATAAAGCTGCTGATGTGACTTGAAACTATATAAATTTAAAAAACCTATAAAGTATTTTTTTTTTACATACCTCACAATTTGAAGAAACGACGAGGAAACAAAAAACTTTTTTTTTTCCACTCTAAGCGCGTCAAATCGCGTTTTTCTCGATTGTAACCAAATGGCACTGTCCAATGCGGTGTTGTCATGGGGGGTGCGTGGAAGGGGTAAGAATAAACCCTCTGGCATAACAACCGCTGAAATAGTGCAATATTTGAAAAAGATATTTGCGGTGGCTCAAGTCTCCTCCCTGGACAAGTGTCCCGAACTACCCTAAATAGATTCCACGCATTAATGGAACAAAAGTTGTGGAATAGACTTCAAAAATCATTTGAAAAAAGAATACATTTATAATATTTTGTGGTGTTACACTGTAGACGTGCAGTTCATACATTCAAATAAATTGGGTGTAATCGAAAATTCTGAAAAACAAACTGAATTACATTAATATTCCTAGTTTAAAAATTTATACAAATAACCATATGAGTTTTATATTAATAACTAACCGGATACGAAAAATCCTCTTCCTTTATCAGGATAATGAAAATTGGTTGCAGGTATTTACTTGTAATGAAAATAAACCAAACATATTTTGATTATTTTAAACTTAATTGTTAACTCATTAAAATTAATAACATGACATCTTGAGCTATATTACAACACGTAGATATTATTATACAATTTTGATAAATTTTCTCAACCAGAGAATAAATCACGGGGGCAGTTTATATTTGCGGTATTTGTTTAATTTATTCCAAAGACCGGAAACATTATTGCCTTCCCAGGACACAGCCTCCATTGTGCAGCACATCCTAATCCGAGTTCCTTAGTCCGCAGTTACAAATTATCCCTGCAAATTCATTCGCGGTGGTAATATGGGGTGGACGGGGCGGCGCGCGGCGGGTTCCGGGAGGATGTACATCTAAACCGCCCAGCGTCCACGTCTGAACCATTCGAACTTCTCTTTCTTTAACCATCTAAATTCTACAATTTTCTCGACTCCAGATGCAAAAGTGAATCAGTTTAGTTTTTCATCGAGAGTTAAAATTGGTATACAAAAACAAACATAAAATAATAAAGGCGATCAACGAGATATTTCTGTATTTGTACCATGAATGCGTATATTAAAATGCTTATACAAGCAATTATATAATTTTGTACAGATACCAAAAAAATATCCTAGAAAGTATTGCAAAACTGGCTTTTAGGATAACCGATGAAACTCTATAGGATAAGAGTCTCGATCCAAAAAAAAAATGTTTTTTTAATCCTAAACATCATGACTAGAAAAACACATCAAAAAAAAAAAAGTAACTGCTAATAATTATCACCAATGTATTAAATAAAATACCTAGCATTGTGATAAGGACATCTGAAAAATTTAATAGTTTAACAGTACCTATTACATAGGTATTTAGGATTTAAATGATTCCAAAAAAGAGAAATATTTTTGAATATTTTGTTTTCGATATTTTCATATTCTTGCGAGAATAATACTCTGTGCTTAATTTCATTTAACAGTATTAATCATAGAGGTTTTGTCCCCTCTTTGTGACAAGTGCTGGATTAAAAGTAATTCAAAGTATATACCTAATCTAACAATCTATATAAAAACTTTTAAAATTCTATATTGCTAGTGTTTAAAACCTAACCTAGTACATTATTGGAGCGTCGCTTTTTTTAAACTGGATCTATTTCCATATTAATTAAAGATCACGAACGCTTTTTAGGTAATAACCATTTTAAACCTTTGAAAAAAAATTGAAGTTTTAATTTGAAAAACAATCGTTATGAACAGAAGGATATTTTTAAAAACAGAAGCTTTACATTATATAGATATTAATAAAAAATTATCTATCTGCATAATATTCGTAACATAAATATAACTGTTCCAATTACAATTAAAAATAAAATGACAATATAAAAGGACTCTCCGCAATTCAAAGGAATATGACACTTCACTCCAATAAAATGTACCAATTTCCCTACTTGTAAGACAGAAATTTTGGAATTTTATGTATAATATATTCGACCCGATATTTCATTTTAAAATTCGGAATGATAAACTAAATGAAAGTTAAAATATCAAATGTTTTATTACTGAAGCAAATTACTGTCTTTGCGACTAAACAGAACCGATTAGTTATTATACGTTTTATATTATGTATACGACCAAAACGTAAAATAGTAAATAATTACATTAAGTGAACGTTGGTTCAAATGTATTCTAAAAGCTACTAAGTATAGAGATTGAAGATTGGGGGGTCAGGCCGGCTCTCCACTCTCCACCCTACACGTGGCGAGCAGCTAGCCCCTGCCCCTAGCGCCCGACAGAGTCTTACGGGAGCGATTTTCTCACTTCCGGATCCCGAGAGAAGGTCGGGACCGGTGCCACAAAGGAAGCACAGGGGGATCAGAAATGTTAAAAATATATTTATTTTTAAGAAGAACACATTCCTATTATGAAGCTGTAATTTTAACAATTATTAAATCAAATTTTAATAGTTTTTCGATAAATTGATTTTATTTGTATATATTTGTAATTGATACATTTAATTTGCAGTACTAACGAATTGCATATCATTTAATAAAAAAATATATTCATCTTACAGAACACAAAACATACAGTTTAAAATAATTTATTCAAATGAAATTTGTTATTATATTGTTTTTTTCATTTTTGATTCAGTATATTCCTGATATCAAATGGTGTAATGCATAATTGCCTATTCATAAATATTAATCTTTTTTACTCCTATCTGTGCATTATTATTAATTTATTTTGCTATCAATGCTGTTTCATATATGACTATTTAAATTTATATTGTACTTTTAAACCATTTATACCATGTTTTTAAATAACAGAAAATATTTTAAAATGTTAGACAGTTTCCATAGATCAAGCCTGGCCTAATATCATCTTGTAAAAAATTTCTGTGTACAGAATAATCTCGTTTTATTTTGAAATGATTCATTCATTACTAAAGTTAAATAATCAATTTAAAAAAAACCATATGTATTGTATGTTTATAGGACTACAGAAATAAGTGTTATAATATTTGATAAATTATAAATAATTAAAAATGGAAATAAGATATTACTAGGTGTATGGAAAAACAAATCCTTAAACAACAATTTTTATTTCGTTTAGTTAAATTCTTTTGAGGGTTATCTTTAACAAAGTATGTAAACACCCTGCTGACCGAATGCCCCCTCCAACCCCACCACACCCAACAACCCTTCTTCCTGACAGTTCAGCGCTCGATCCGATTTATGTTTCGCCATGTTTATGCAAATTTCCCATCCCCCGCCCTCTGTCGTACCAACTAAATACACCGCACACATCCACATTTTAGACAATACAGTTGTGAAATCGTTTAAAAAAAATTACACAAGTGTTGAAAAAAACCAACACAGGAAGCCCAACCCTATCGCAAAAAATTCCGTAAATTTTGGTCTATAATAATAGAGTAACATTAACATGTATAGTTATTAATGATTTGATTAATGTTGTTGATGATTTTGTTACAAATATATATATTTTTAATGATGTACTTATAATAAATAACTCTTCGAAATTTATTCAGTACTTCTGAAAAATGAATCACATAATAAAAAATAATTGTATTTTAGAAGGACATATATATATATATATATATAAATATGAATTAAATATCACAGACCTATGTTCTGAATAATTACAACTTCACAATAAGAATGTGTTCTCCTAATATATATAAACCTATATATATTGTTTTAGTTTTATTTTTCACAGCAAATCGGTTTTTAAGGGAATTTGTTTAACGAACTAATTATAGTAGAAATGCATTTCAAAAGGAAAATATTGCAAATTATTTTATGAATTATGAACTATACTTACATATCTTGTAAATAAAATTGATTTTCAGTAATGGAAGTGATTTTAATTTTTAAATAAGAAATTGTTTTTCTTTTTAAAATGGTAAATTTGATGACGAACCGATAAAGTATTTTACATATTTTAATTTAGTTCAATAATCATGGAAAAAATAAACCAATTAATATTTAATTTTAAATACAACATTTCTAAGATGACGTAAAATATTCTTGTAACGTATCACCCAAAAATATATTTGGATAAAATAAAATAATGGTAGACAATATAACCATCAAGATTTACCATTTCCTACACATGTCCAATTGAAGCTGATGAGACACTTGTAATTTAATCATTCAGTTTTAATGACAATCTGAGTAATCCAAGATGACCGAATCGGTTATATAATATATCCCTTAATTTACTTTAGTGTGCGATTAGCCACGAGTACACTATTATATTAATATAGTTGCTCTGTTCAGATAGTTGTCATAACTAGAGATTTTATCCAAAGTAATCTGAAATATATATATGTAATAATTCGTTTCAAAGATAAAAATGTAGATATATATTTATTATTTAGATAATATATTTTCGTCTCGTCATCTATAACAGGTTGCTCTATGTCTCACATTAGCTTAGTAATTTAAACCTGCAGTTAGAAATGGTTTTTGCGATTAACGATAGTTGATGCAAGTTAAAGATTAAAACAAACCATAATCATTATTCGATAGGTATTACGATTTGCTAGATTAGCTAAATGCACTGAGTGGTAAAGTCATCCAGTTTTAAAATTTTAATACCATCGCGGAATGAGAAAAATAATTCAATGTGCAATTCATTGAATTCATTGTGATTAAAAACAAAGGTTTAAAAAGTTTTTGTACGATGTAAGTATTAATATTGAAACACCCTATTTATATGATTCTTTCCCTGACTTACTGTCATTATTTTATTTTTGTTTTGATTAAAATGTGAATAAACATATTTAAAAAAATAAGCTTTGCATTTGTTCTGTGAAAAACTAATCTAACTTGAACTTCTCTAGGATTGATAATCCGATCTCGGTTGTAGGTAAGTTTGCCGTTCAAACTTTATTTAAAGAAGGAAGATTTAAGGATATGAAACTAATTAACATTTACTTACTATCAGAGGTAAAGAATTTTTTGTTTTCATGGCACATCGTGTAATAAATAGTGCTGATTAAAAAAAAACGTTATCCGCTCATCAGTGGCGGTCGGTGACTTTTTGTAGAAGGGATGCTGAAAAATAAGTTTATATCTACTATCAAATATAACTTATAATCGAAGGGTATTCAATGTTTCAAGTATTCAAGCCAAACTGTCAAAAATGCGTCACACGAATAAATTTCTCAAAACAATCCGCTCGCTTCGTAATATGTATTCTATTTTGTACATTATACGCATAAGCGTTAAAGTCGTTTTTTGTACGTTAGATGCAGTTAACGAATGATAGATTCGAACTTTGTGGATACGGAACGAATGATAGAATCCACAGTTGCTGGTATTTGTATGTATGCTATCGAGAATGTATATGTATTTCGATTCGCTCCGTGCGCGCGCCATGTCGTAGTGGGTGTTATGACTGGTCTCTAAAGGACAGGATGAATTTATTTGCTGTTGTGCTGTTTTCGGCTTGAAACAAAAAGTATAAAGCTTTTGACTTTAGAATACAAGGGATGCAGAGCAAGTCGTATTACATTTATTCCAGTATAATTTTAAGATGATTTGTTGATTCCTATATAATTTAGAAAGTTGAGTTTAATAGGTGAAATATAGTCTCAAATCAGAGGAATAAAAATATAATCAAATCAGAAATTCAATAAAATAAAATAATATTAAACCAATTAACTAATTTTTTTAAATCGTTTTAAGTTTATACGATACGTGGATGTAAAAATAAATAGGCAAAAAAAAAACTTCTAGGTATAATTGTGTGCAGACTGCTCTATTTTCGTGCCGCTTTTTGGCCAATTAAATTAAATGCGACGCCATTAAGTGGTGCAATAATTAAATAAATTAACCTGATGAAAAGTAATAAAACCTCTTCATAGAGCCCATCTTCTCGAGCTAGTGCAAATGTTTTAGGTGGCAATAAAGTTTTCTAATTATGCGCTGAGCGTTTAACTGCTTAAATAATTTTGAAAAATCTTTATGGCCTAGCATCTGGAGTTCTATTTTCGTACTAAAAGCGCGATAGTTAAACGGATAAACGGTCACTAGGAATTTGCCAAACAGTTAACCCTATCGGTACCGCAGTTGAAAGGGTAGACTTTTTAAGACATTCTTTAAATTATTATTTTGTAAACAATTTATTTAATTTTTAATGTCAACTTTAGGTATGCACTTTCAAAAGCTATTTTGTAATCTAAAGTCATTTTTTTTATATATACCTACTCCTTTTTTAAAACTATTTAAAATTTGGGTTCAAAATTTAAACATCACTTGACTATTTTATTCTTAGTGCAGATCACAGATTACCAAATATATAGACATGAACTGGCGGAAATTCCTTGTTTAAATATTTTCATTTATGTGTCACTCACGTGATCACTTTGGTACCACTTACGCAATCAAATAGCTCTGCAACTTTAAAAAAAATATATGACTCGATTGGAACGAAAATTTTAACGCCGATAATTAATGTAAAACATACGTCTTATCTACACAAAGATTTAATTTTCGAAAAAAAAAAACTTTTACAGGTCATAAATATGTCATAAATTATTAGATTTATTTTTCCACAAATAATGTGTGTAGAATGCCCTTCGTCCCGAAACTAATATTCCGAATCCCTCTCCTATATGTACACTTTATTTCATGACTATTAATTCACTGGTCTGTGATGCAGATAATAATGATATTAATAAGAACAGTTTACTAGTTATATCCTTTCACAAAATTGTATTATTAGAAACGTTGAACGGAGAAGATTATTTTGATGTAATAAATATAATTATAATCAAACGTCGATAAATGTTGAAATTCGATGATCGCTTTCTGGGTTGAGAAAATTCTAGAAAATTCCTACAGCAAAGTGATTTGCTTGAAAGCCGATATTTCAGCACATAACCGCCCTTACACTTGAGGTCGTATTAGTTTAGACGAGGTACAGTTGCCATAGTTGGTCCTCCTAGTTGTTATAACAACGGAGCTCAAATGCTTTCATAAGCAATTTTGGTTGGTCAAAGTTTCCGAGCAGACGAGGGCCGGCGCTGTAGTCGGGGGTGGGTGCTACTTCTGCAAGTTGGAGCTGAGGGAGGCCCGAGGGGCGGCGGGGAGCGACCCGAGGGTGGCCCGGGGTGGCCGAAGAAGGAGGTAGCGGGAGGGTCAACTTAACGCCCGCTAAAGTTGATAACTGTTCTCGAATACGACACCGACAATATAAAGGGTAGTGTAAAATAAAACCTTTAAAAGAAAAGGGAAAATCATTACATGAATATTTATTTTTGCATTAGATGTTTCTTTGATCATTTGTATAAATGTTTGCTTAACTCAATTGCTGTACGGAGGTGCTGCGGACCGAGCTTAAGGGATGTTTCACAAGGGTATAAGGTAAGTTGGGTTAGTTTAGTCAACTAAAACTGCTATGTTGTATTATTAATATCTTATAATCGTCGGCCATTTCCTACGGATAGGAGTTGCCTTTAGTTATTTATTAGATAAATCAGACTGAAGGGTGTTATTAATATGGAAAATGATTTCAGTGTGCGCAGATCTCCAACTGAAATAATCATCTTTGAAATAACATTTTCAGTTCAGATTATATAAGATTCTTAGACCTCGAATATTATTTTATAAAAATCGCATTGTTTAATTTACGTTTTGTTCCGTTTCTTTTATATTCAGCATTATTAATTGAATAAATCCAAAAAATGTATTAACGCTGAAGAATAAAATCTATCGTTTGAAATATATAAATAAAAAACCAGGCTTTTTGTCTAACACTTTCTAATTGTAGGACAATTTGGAGGATATTGATATATTAGTATAAATATATTTTGAAATACAAAAATGAAACTCTTTTGTGTTATTGTTTTTAAATAAAAAAAAGTAACCTTTTTCATGTCTGCTATCAAAAATTTCAAAGTAAGCATATGTTTTAGAGTATTATAACTTCATACAAGAGGTGTATTAAATGTAAAACTAAATTAATCAAGGAAAAGTTATAAAACAAGCTATAAATGATAATTTTATTTGATTACTATTTTTCACATATTTTATTTATCACAACATCCTAGGATAAGCTAATCTATATAATAAATGTAGAAATCTATTAAATTCTAAGACAGACACAACGTCTTAGTATTGGTTGTAAACTCTAAAGTGCGAATAGATAATACAAAATAAAAAATACTTTAATATACAATCTTCTTCTCGAGTCCAAATAATAGGTCAGACACTTGTCCCATTTGTGTTTCAATGGTGTCCCATTTAAAAATAAAAATATATCAATACAAATTAAATGACTCAACTAGAAAGATATTTAAAAAAAAATCTATTTATTGAAAAAATATTTAGTTGCTAAATATTGATATTATTTATTCATTTAATTTGTATTAAAATACTACAGAACTTTGTTCTGAAAATGCAACCTCACAACAAAAATGTGTTTTCCTTAATAATATATCGTTACGTACCTACGATTTGAACAGTAAAAGTATTTTTGACAGTAAATAAGAAAGCGTTATATATTTTTATAAAAATAAAAGAATCTCTAATTCTAAAATTGAATTATAGATTAACGATTGGTGAAAATATCACATTCAAAAAATAGTTTCGTTGGTCACGTGTATAAACAAACAACAGTTTCTGCTTATCTTTTAGTTATCTGCGGATGATTTTATCTATCATAATAAATTTTTGACAGTGGTCCATTTCGTAATTTATCGACGTTGAAGTTTACAGATTCCAATTGTCCAGACCGGGAATAATCTCGGAACTTGGAGGTCCAGACGTGGTCCGAGCTCCAAATAATCATACACGGACTGAGATGCTAATCATAATCGTTAAAGTGCCCTCCATTCGACGGGCGCCATTTCCATGGGAAGATTCTGCGCGGCGGGCGGGCGAGGGGGCGCGGGACGGCGGGGGATGTAAGTCCTGGGGAGGGAGCAGGCCTTGCGAACATTTCAGATTGAAGCCTCTTTGTAAAATGACGCGAGGGTCGTCTGTAGGATCACACAAAATAGAGCATTATTCATGCGATTGTTCTGGAAAAAGAGATTATTGTGAGATTATCGCGTAATAATTTATTGCTTTGTTTTATTAAACTGATGGATTTTAAAATTTTAAAAATGTACGTATCTGTGTATTTTTTTTGTAATATTTCGACATAATGAAAATGAATTTATGTATTTACTCTTTTGTTGTTATTTACTTTTATATACTGGGTGACCGAGTTTGACATGTCTTATGCTGTCGTTTCTGATTCTGATTAATGTTTTTTCTCATTTTTAGCACTTTTACACAATAATTGATATAAATATTCATTTTAATATACTATTTTAATGATTAATTTAAGAAATAAATGTAAAATATTCAAATTTATCCGACATAAAAATCGCAAAAATCTACATGTACACTGAGTTTACAGCACCGGAACGCGCGTTTTAATTTTAACACCGTAAGGAAAATGTTAAACTAGTGAACATATAACTTTACTGGTAACATTACATAAATAGGGTAGACCGAGATCAATTGTACTAGGGGACAATAGTACCAATGCTAATATCTCGTAAACTATAGTAGGTACATATATGACACGCCGTCAGGAGGCGCGTTTGACATATACAGACACAGGATTTGGTGGAACGTGGATGGTTGCATTTGTAAAATGATTTTTTTGTGTGGCAAAGGTTACTTTTTCGATCAGATTAATAGTTGGATATTATGATTTACGTTTTCTTTTTTTATCATTTCATTAATACACATATTTTTTTCGATATTTGTATTTATTTTAAGATGGATTTTGAAACGCTTGTGAGTAGAGAACAATCAAAATTGGTTAAAAACGACTACTTTTGTGCCTAAATTTTGTGTTTTAATCAATTTCCGTACTGGTACAATTGAACCAGGGGTCGGAGTCAGTCGTAATATTTCCCTCGATTTATTTATAAGCTTATAGTTTTATTCCAATTATAATAAGATAAATGAGAATATAATAATTTTGAAGATAACTAAATTGTCTACTATTGAGAAAATTAATTTCATATATATTTTTCTTATAGCAATGATGCAAAAAATTGCAAAACGCAAATTGTTACAATAGACCCCTGTCTACCCTAGAATAAATTGTCGGTTTTTAATATCAAAGTAAGTAGCTAATAATATTATTTTAATCAAACACTGAAAGTTTTTTCAAAATATGAATTAAATATATTAATTAGAAAGATATACATATAAAAATCAATTTTATCGAAAAATATTGTTGTTGCGCCACCGGGATTCGAACCTGGATCTCTTTCCTAACCGGAGAAGGTGCATTATCTAACTATGCTATAGCTAGAATATTTTTAGCGACAAATTTTCGAACCTATATGTTACCTTTTTGATATTAAAACATTTAAACGTTCCATTAAAATATCACAGACCTATGTTCTGAATAATTACAACTTCACAATAAGAATGTGTTCTAATAAGAAAGTTTTTTTACTACCACAAATAGTTCGACTAGGCGTCATCATATATATATATATATCTGCATTACATTACATCAATTAAAAAAAAACATTACAGAAGAAACCTACGCCACCATCCAAAAATGATCTTAACTGGTCAGTCTCTATTAACAATCAATCAATTTTCCCCAACGACTGTACCAATATATTTCACACATGCATTTTAAAAAGCTGCCTATTTGTACAGCAAGGCAACGTATACATTTTTATATTAATCCGGGATTTTTTTCTAAATAAAACAAGATTCTGCACCTCGCTGTTCCCACGAGCTGAAGCACGGCCCTAGGATCTTCCGAGGACCGGTTGTAAACGTTTATTGAGAACTAGTTCACGCGACGATAGGGTCAGAGCTGGTCATCAAAACAGGATTTAGATGAAAGGATATATGATCATGCGACGTTTTAGAAAAACAGCGACAGTCTTAAAATATCTTAAAAAATGTGTTCGCTCTTTCATTCGGGTATCAAGTGTGTTATTTGTTAAATTTTTATATTATAATATTTTATTTATACGAAACTGACAATGTTACTTATTATGGCTCTTGTTCGAGAATTCTTAATAAATTATCGACTAGAGGTAATCTATGAGATACGGATTTTTGCTCCCACTAGATTCTTTGGTGACAACTTTCAGCTTTGGTAGTCCCCGTGCATACACTATGTTTCAGATATTCGCATTCACTTTACGTCAAACGTCAAATTTTTGGTCTGGTTTTGGTTTTAGTTTCTTTCTACTAATCTCAAATCATATGGTGTTAAGACGTATTGAGACGACTTAATCTCTGAGATTTTCTCATCGTGTCTTCTTCCGTGGACACGGGCCTTTATTGTAATATTTAGTCATTAGTGCCACTAAATAAATCGGGGCTATTATAAAACAGAGATTCGAATATAACAAATTATTTTATAAGTATCTATTGGCAATCTATATATTCACCAGTACCTAGATGATATTTTCAATCTTCTTGATTATCTATTATTATTTATGAATATAATTATCCTTCAAAATATTGCGGTTTACATTATTAGTTGATATGTGTACTTTTACTTGTTTTGGTGTTTAAATTCATCAAGTTGTCGTCCATGAAAGACTGTGTTTTATTTTGATAGATTTTTATATTTAAATTTTTTAATAAGGTTTTAGTGGGTTTTGTAGTCCTGGATCTCTGTTTCCAAGAGTTTGTATTTTCCGGATAGTGTAATTTATTATATCCTCAATATTAGCCAAATTACTTTGTGGCCACATATTATATAAATAATAAGACAATACACTTTGTTTAAACTACTATCTATTGATAAATCAACATGTTACGATTAAATGTATTAATGTCAAAAAGGTTCGAAAATTTGTCACTAAAAATATTGTCGCTGTAGCATAGTTGGATAATGCACCTTCCTCGGTTTGGAAAGAGATCCAGGTTCGAATCCCGGTGGCGTAACAATAATATTTTTCGATAAAATTGATTTTATATGTATATCTTTCTAATTAATACATTTAATTCATATTTTATTATTGTTTTTATTTGATATATGTAGTAATACCATTTCTATATTCTGACTAAAACATCCAGATCGTTTTCATACAAATAATCATAATTATCGCTATCTGACCAACCGCCAATTCTTTTAAAATGTATAAAAACATCATAATATTATAGGGAAAACATCAATCTCTTTAAAATCTATTCTAAAATTTTCTTAAAAATTATACAAAATTTGGTACCCATATATTCTTTTTCACTGTAAAGGTAAAGAATATTAAAGTAGTTTGTATAGATTTGACTCATCTCAAAATTGGTTTTATTTCATTTTGATTTTTGTGTGGCTGGCTGCGTCCGTCGATTTGTCTTAATTTTTAAAATCATTTTTTACTCATTTGCTTGAGCGTAATTCCTTCTTTCCTACCAGGAGCACAGAAGACTGAGAGGCGCGCGAGTTTTCCGGCCCTGCTGTGGAGTCTGGGTGCGGGGGGCGGGGGGCGGGGGTCGGGGGCGGCGTGTTGTACAATAATAAACCCGCCCGAGGCCTTAAGTTGCGGTAACTTGTACGGACACGTATTCGGGTAATGACGCCCGCACGGCCCGGTCCGGTAATTGCGCGATCTAAGGTTACCGCCTCCCCCCCCCCCTCGCCCCTAGACCCGAGGAGGGGGTAGCATAAGAATCCCAATGATGTTGAGCGACATGCCAAACTACCGACCCGGCGGCATTATTAATAGTTTCATTAAAAATATACACATAATCGTACTCCTTAAAAATTAACTGTCTATAAAACATCTTCTTGTTAAATTAATTGATTTATATATATATGTATTGCAAACACGATGTATAGTACCATTAAACAAATGAAAAAAAATCAATAATTTTTTTTCAAATAAAGAATAAAATTTTTCTGTGTTTATTGTGACATTTTTTCATGCTTTATGCAAATAGTTCAGTTGTGACATTTAATATTAGGGTAAAGTAAGAAATGTTACATTTGACCTTTTTGCACAAAGCATTAAAAAATATCGTAGAGAAATTCATAAAATATTAATAAACTTCTATCTTAAATAAAAACATTAAATCTTTACATACATTGTTAATAGAATTTGCCAAAATAGTGATTATTTAGAAATAAATACTTCGACTGTTACGTTGGGTTTGATGTAAAAAAAATGATGTCAAAAATCACTAAATAATAGTCATGATTGAGGTAATAAGTTTAAGAAACAGTAATGTCATCGGAAGTTTGGGCAAGAAACTGTAATATTATCGGAGATTAGGGTAATAAACTGTAATATTATCGGAGATTAGGGTAATAAACTGTAATGTTATCGTAGATTATGGCAAGAAACAGTAATGTTATTATTAACGAGAGTACATTCTTGTTGTGAAGTTGTAATTATTCATAAAATAGGTCTGTGATGTTTTAAATAATAATTAAATGTATTAATTATAAAGATTTCATCGAAAAATATTGTTATTGCTCTACCGAAATTCGAACCTGGATCTCTTTTTCAATCCGAGGAAGGTACATTACTATGCTACGGCACTAGTAATTTTAATGACAAATTTTCGAACCTACATGTTACACTTTTTCAAATTAATACATCTGTCGTTCCATTATTTGAAAGCCATCTACATTGTTTTTACGGAATCTCAAATACCTTTGAGTAAACCGATAGCAGACGCCAGAATTAACCACTAATTTTTTATTAAAATTTGGACACATGTTATTGGTATAGAAACAGTAAAATCATCGAAGATTAGCGAAATAAACAGTTGTTTACAAAATTGAGTTATGTACATATACGAAAAATGGCTCTTCTCTTAGTTAGCTCGAGGGGAACACGAAACACTCGGAGGTATCCAGCCAACACCGTAAGACGTCGCAATAAACCGGGAGATAGTTGCGGGGAACATCTCATGTAGTATAGCATCCTTCACCCCACTCTCACTCCACGCCTGGTCCCTCTCATTCCTGCCGCCTCTTGGAACCGCGCCCTGCCCCCTGAGCTGTGGACAAATGTCAAAGGAATGTGTTTATTGCACCCGAACCGGGACATGTCGGTTCGGTTGTCCCAAGATATAGGCTCTTCAGAAGGAATTGCCTATTGGAGCACGTAAAAATGTGGGAAGCTCCCAGTTCAGCCTGCCGAAACATTTGAAAATCAATTTCACTGTCCAATTTTCAATAGTTTTGTTCTGAAAGAGTATTCTTCTTTCGGGTTAAACAAGATATATTGTTTTAACATAAAAATTTACATTACATCGTGGTTTCTTCATTTTTGAAATAATACGTAATTATCTAAGCTTGCCGAGCAGTTCTCAGAAATTTTACCTCTCGTTTGAAGAGTGCCAGCGAATTAACAGATCACATTTAGAAAACATAATTTTTAAGAAATACATTTCCAGGGACTGTACTTACATACATTTTTGTTATGAAAAATACTTTTGGGACACCTTGTATATATTTTTTAACTTTATTTAGTGCACTACAATTAATTACATATAAATTTATATATTTTTTTAAATCCCTTGTCCGCCTTACTAGGCGAATACTTCAGGCCAGACTTTGTATACATTTAATTGTAGGAATAACACGCCAGATTGATATTATTTTAAGGTTTATTTAATCATACTTTTAAAATTAGCAATATTATCTTTGTGGTTAAAATTCATATTTTTATTTATTATCTTTGTTTTATTAACCACTAAATTGAGTTTAAATACATCTTCCGGTTTCGAAAAATACCATTTTCATCTTCAGGATGTCACAACTAACTAAAACATATATTGGTTTTTTGCCAGAATCTATTTTAAAAAAATGTTTTTTTTTTTAAAAAACTCAATATAGTGGTTAATAAAACAAAGATAATAAATAAAAATATGTTTATTTATACAAATATAAAGATAAGTTTTTTTTAAAGCATATGAAAATAGATAAGAATGAAGAATATTAAAAATTAAATTAAGTACATACACTTATTGTTAAGATTTGATACTACGTTATAATATTTCTGAATTCTTAGAGCTAAGATTTATTAGTAAGATTTTCTTTTTTTCGAAGCTATCGTCCAAAAAGGGTGTGGAAAGCTGGCATGTCGTTGATACAGTAATTTGTAGCATGTTGTTTTCATATGCCGTGATAGCCATAACGTATTTTTCTTTTATCAGTCGGCTCTCTTCGTACATAACGAAAGGACGCTCTCCAGGATAGTATCCTGACTTGAATTTGTATAGATGTTCTTCATATTATCAATTGCTCGTACCAAAATACTGAGGTCTTCCTTTTTGTATTCTACCAGTATTTATTACTTATGTGTCGACAGTTTTGACGAATAAAGACTGGATATAAAAGAGAGGATTAAGTTTTATAATATTTAATAGAAGTTAGGTAATATTAATTTTAATTTAATGAACACGAAATATGTCAAAAAATTACTAAAATAAGATTAACTTGCTTGATTAAGGTGGTAGCATGTTTCAATATTTTAATCATAATTATTGTACAAAACTCAAGTCATTTTTTTGAAATCTAAAATTAAATTAAATCGTCTAGTTTACAGATTTTATTTTATTGCTGCGTTCTTCGTGAGTATATAATTAATTTTAAGAGTGAAATGCGAAAGTACTCGTAAATCAAGTAGGTACTGATACTTTAAACACTTTCGCTCCACAGGAGGGTTTAATGTATGTTAATTACATCTGCAAAAGCTGAAAGACATTCACAGTTCCGCCTCATATTTGAAATTAATTGCTCGAAATAGAGTGTGAACCCACCCATCGCGAAAACAGCCTATACAATAAGATTCTTCAAGTACGACGAGCAACGAAATAAAATATTTACTTCAAACAATAACAAGCGCTAATTTAAATTAACTGAAGGTCCATATTTGCTCGGATACACTCGAGGTGTATACAACCTGCGGGGTTCTAAACACGTAATGAAACTGATGAATATGTCTGGACCGCGATGAATCTCAACAATAGTGATACGAAAATATGTGAAATTTCTAGACTCACTTCATGATCGCTAGAACAGCGCTAGGTAAATGCATTTACTTTTTCACAAGGTTGTTGTGGTTTGACAGCCGAATGTTTCTCCGGCGGCACTGGTCTTATTTCTCTTTCCATTATCTCGTGAAGTGTAAATGTTTATACTTTATTCATAAACGGGAGATTAGCGAGGATAGCTCTGCTTCAATATAATATTTAAGTCCACGGTAGCGAGGAGGTGGTGTGTAACGCTAGGCGCCTAGATTGCGAGTCGCCCGCAATACACGTATTAACCATATTCGTTTTTTAGTCAAGTACGGCAACAGGTTTAAAACAAGGCTGTTTAAAATACCATCGAAAGATACAACAGATTTTAATTGAGTTATTTTTAAAAGATATTCAAATACAGTAATTAAAATTAAAATTCGATGATATTACATCGCTGACAAAACATTATCCCAACATTTAAGGAAAAATAACAAAATATTTTTATAAATCAATTAAATTGTTCACATATAATGATACTTTCATTTGAAGTCATTTAGTATTGGAGACTTTCAATATTATTATATAATATATTGTACTATTAATGTCATACATGAATATTTAGGTTTTTTTTTTCGGGATACAGGCAATGTTCACACATAAAAAATCTTTTGCGCAATTATAAGGACTAATGCTATTATTTGTGCGCTGGGGGAGAAAACATTAAAAACATTTATATACCAGTACCTACAAGCAGTGGCGTGCAGTAGGCATAGATTTAGGTTATGCTGTTACCAATGAAATTATACAATCATATATAATATATGTACTTTCGTTTAACCAACGTCTTTAGACAAAATAAATCCGTCGTTTATACGACCATACCATGTATTCATTTGTATTTTTAGTGTACTATTAATACCGTTTTTAAAGTTAAAGTTTTAACCTAAAGTAATACCTTCTTACCCATATAAAAAATGTATGAACGTTTTTAAGAACACTTTCTATGACTGAACATGATTAATTAATTGTTTGAAAATCCTTTACGTAAAAACTGAAGGAAATAATTATTTTTATTAATGTGGAAAATAGTTCTGCCTATTGCTTTTTATTTTTCCCAAATCAAAAACTAATCCACGCACCAAATTTAAAAAAACAACCATATATATAATCAATACGATAAAAATAGTAAAATTCGCGAATCAGTAAAAGAGGAAGTAGACACTTAAATGATTTGCACGCAATCGTAGGCCTTTCTAATGTTATTCTGTTAAACTGCATAGGTAACGATTCCATACAAAACGGATTAACTGAAAGGAATTTTCAATTTAGTAAATAGCTAATTATATGACTTGAGTAATTCACTAGCTTAAAGACAGAACAGAGTATTGTGACTAGCTCGATGCGGCGAAAACACAAGAGCAATTTAAGTCTCTACTGGTACACAGATGGCGCTAATTGTAAAATAATGTTTCCGTTTATGTTAATTCAATTATTTAATTTATATTTGTTTCCCAGATTTTTTGCTTGTATGCACTGCAGGCCTCTGCCTGTAAGGCTATTGGAAGTGCCTGGTTACTAATTAAAATATATTAACATTTAGAACAGAGAACCGATTCCGGTCATAAGCAGCAGAGGTTAGAGTTATCTTGGCTATATAACCTCAGACAGTGGTTCAATATCGAAAATGTTGCCTAACTTATACAGAATAAATAAACATACTGCAACAGGGTTATAATAGAATGTTGCGCGTTCAAAAAATTGTGTGCGCGTTATATTTTTTTGTGTGCGCTATGTTGCCAAACCGTGTTCGCACGCATACCCGCACACCTTAGAGGGAGTAGGTGAATTTTGTTTCAATTTAGATAACTAAGAAATTTTGATACGTAAAAATTTGTAAAACGTATCAACTGTTTATAATCATACATAGGTATATAATAACGTTTGTAATTGTTCAGAACATAGGTCTGTGATATTTTAAATACAAATTAAATGTATTAATTAAAAATATATACACATAAAATCAGTTTAATCGAAGAATATTGTTGTTGCTACCGGGAAATTTGTCGTTAATGGAAGAGATCTAGGTTCGAATCGCGGTGGCGCAACAATAATATTTTTCGATAAAATTGATTTATACCTTTCTAATTAATACATTTAATTTGTTTTTAAATCTTTAATGTCGTGTCCGTATTTTTGGTACTTTTGAATTGAGAATTAATTTATTTATTTAAAAAATATTGGTTTTTATTTAAACAGTTTTGTCATTGTTGTAGATTGAGAACTCTATACTGATAGTCCTGGCGTCTTGGTGTTCACGTTCTTGACAATCTTCCTCCATTCATTTATGCACCATGTGGTCTAAAGATCAGAAGTAAATGAGAAACTCGTGACCTAAGGAGATTTTCATATTTTTGTAACTCCAAATAATAATCTTTTTAAAAATTATGCCGAAAACTACAAAAAAATCTGGTTTGTCAGTCATTGACCTTGAGAGTATGTATGCTCGTACAGCCCGTGCATATAGTATACTCGTATGATATAGATAATTCCGTCTAGCCAACGGTCTATCGATACTCCGTACACTAGTTTATAAAATGTCAAGTGCGCACATTGTCAAGACCTGAGCCAGATGACAGTCCAGCTCTATAATAAGCCAGACATTGGAGAATGTCAGGCTTGTTGTAGAGCTTATAAATCTTGAGGTTGTAGGGACGATGATGAATATTATTTTTGTAAATCGGACCAATGTGACCAAACACCTGCAGTTTCAGACAGTCCACAGAGATCCAGGATCCGGGTAGCTGTCAGTACATCAACACTAAACTAATCAGGATATTGTATAAATGAACATTGATATTAAATGATATACATGTAGACTTTAGATGTTTTAATGACGAAATGACATCTGCTGGCTAATAGAATCCGTATTGTTAATTCATCACTACACTACTACCCCTAGATACACAAACTCTTCGACACTTTTAGTATACCTTCTGGCTATCAATTATACGCAGCTCTGGTCGAGGTTGTGCTATAAGATAACTGCACACACGACAACTGCCCACAAGATATGTGGTACATAGGCAGCTGCACCCAAAGTAATAGAATATTTGGTAGATTAATAAAAGTTACCTAACGATAGTTTTCATTCCTTTAAAATAAGTTACGTTAGGTTCGGTTGGTGACATACTTACTTAACGGGAGTAGAGTATTTACGTGTATACTCGTCACTGTGAGCAGTTGGGATCTGGGGAATCCCCGCTATCACAAAACAATAATGATTTGATATAATGCGTATTATTTTTCATTTCTCAATATGTAAATTCAAAACACAACATTTTTGTTGACCGTTAGATGTCGTTGGTCGGGACCACGTGTACCAATGCATCAGTGTGGGAATTAATGGTGTTCAATTACATCACTCTATTATTTTATTTTAGTACAATGCCTCTTTAAAGAATATTTTAAATTACAGAAATTAATAAAAATAAATGATGAACGTTATGTCAATGTCCCAACCCTTCTCCGCTCGTACGGAGCCTTCGGCATTCAGCCCGCGTGGTAATTAGCAGGAAGCCCGTGAATGGGTGGATTTCGGCGGCTTAGATCCTGAATATTGCAAGGATAACGGACTGAAAGACGGGGTGGAGGTACAGAATCCTTGGGATCGGCCAAACTATTAACTAAACTAACCCCACCCCACACCAGCTCCGGAATAAAGACATTCGGTCCCCCCCCCCGGCCCGCCGCGCGCCGTCACAGACACGGCACTGGTGTGCGTGTGTGAGGGGGTTGAGGAGGGGGAGGGGGGTGAGGATGGGATTATACGCTCTGTTTACAGTAAACGTACTGATGATTTTGGAAAATCACATAATTGGATTTTGGAGACAAGTATGATTCAAACATTAAAACAATACACGTGAATATTATTAAAATATATGAAATCAATCGACCATTGTTTTAGTATGGGTACTTGATGTTTAATACACCATCATCACCATCATCAACCATTGTAGATTCATGAATGATAGCCTCTGATTGACTATGACTATCATTCTCCGACAATCGTTGCCATGTCACTCTCACTGCTCCGATAATTATATCTATCCATCGAAATTTTGAGCGTTCTCTAGGTCGTTTTCATCAGATAGATGTCATTCAAGGATATTATTTAGCCAACGGGAATCTTTGCGTCTTTAAGTATTTCCGACTACCGTTTGATTTTTAGCAGTCACATTTAATTGTCAATGTCATTGTGATGATGTGTGTGATTGACCTTTAATAAATATAATTTATTTATGATTATCCATCTTAAAGTTATCGCACAGCAACATAAAACAAACAAGATCTAATGTTGATTTTGTCTCGTTAAACTGTGCAGTTATAGCTACAAGCAGTTTTGCCATTGTTTTATCGTTGATTTTTTTTAAAATTAAAAATATTAAGAAAAAAATTGACTGGAGATAGAATGCATCATGGGCACGACGAAGAAGACCTAGAAGAGTGCCACGACGGGGGATAGATAGATGCGTTGCATTTGACTGTAGAGACCCTGGGGCCAGCTATGAGGGCGATCCAGGATATGGATATGTGGAAGTGCATTACAAGCCGAGTCTCATCTAATTGATGCCACTGCATGAGTGAGGAGACCCTGTAAGTATATCGGCTTTTACAAATATTGATAGATAGACGGAGCGTCGGATATCATCAAGGATGATATACAGTGTTGTTGCAGGTCAGCTCACTGTTTTGTTAAATAGCATTTTGATTTATTTTATACGGTAGTTTAATGCAACGTTGATTACTGTCTTACCAATTAAATAAAAAATCGGGATTTAGTAGCAAATAGCGGAACGATCTAAAATTTGCATAGTTCAATATTTAAAAATGTTTATTTCTATGATGATAATTATAAATGACACAACACAGACTACAAAACACTTTATCTATCAAAATAATAATATTTAAACAATCAATTTTCCGGACACTAGCCTATTGACTGGAGATTTTTTTTCTGCTGCTTAATGTATTGGAAAAATTATACCTTATTTGTTGTTGAATAATCATGAATTTAGCTGTCCCGCAAAAATCGGGACGTCTGGCAACGCTGCTTTAATATACTACTTGATGCCCAGGAAATTATACAACGTTGTGCCATTCATAACGCAGATCTGCCCAAAAGCGATATACAGTGTTGTTGCAGGGGTGCTTTCATATGTTAATACTGACACGAATGAGGAAAGAAAAAGTTGCTTAAGTTAGATTTGACCAAATGTTGCGTAAAAGCATAGATGCCGGAAGAAACAGGATATTCGGAAGGAAGTTCCACTCACCGGAATCCCGTTCTTCTGGCACCATCAAGGTGGACTGTACCTTTAGGTTTTGTAACACTATCTCCGTTCAGGGTCTTGAGTCCTTCAGATTGCACAGGACAGACACTCAGACGCACGTCTCACTCGTTTGTTATACTGCGAAATTTACTCGTTACCGCACCGGTTCAGGGTCGCCGATCGGCTTACCTTAAGCAACTTAGTTAAAAGTATAATTATTTTCCGATACAAATTATGTATGTTCTGACAAACTTCATTTCACTTTAATAATATTATTTTCTCTTTGCTAATAATCTTAAATGTTGAAAACATATGACGAAAAAATACGACAGTGATGACAGATGATGTCACACATCGATTGGTTCAATCTTATCTCCAAATGAAAGACAATAAAAAAAATGATTCAGCGCTGACCATGTTCTATCTCCTTGCGGTACACTGCACCAACACAAAAGTATATATATATAATATGCTGTTCCAACTTCCTTGGGTTTTTAGACTTCCTAAATTGCACTCGCAAAGGCTCGTCTCACCGCCGGCCACCGCCGGCCACCCCGGGCGACGCTCGGCCGGCGTGGACGCGCCCCGCGCTCGGTAAACGAGCAGTTCTGCGTAAGTGCCTCCGGGTAGGTACCTATTCACAAACACTATCGCGCCGCTTAAGTCACATAACTGCGCGGACAATTTCCTTCGCTCTAATTTGATTGGACATTCCTACATAAAGATCGGTAATGGCGTCCGCCAGGGCTGGCTTTGTTATGTCTGGGCCAGATGACGTCAAATGTGCTGGAAATTGATGGCAATCGGACACAATTGCATTTTGAAAAGCGCACACACACATGCGCGCGCGCGTTTATAACATATTAAATTCTTAATATGAATTAAATATATTTATTAGAAAGATATACATATAAAATCAATTTTATCGAAAAATATTGTTGTTGCGCCACCGGGATTCGAACCTGGATCTCTTTCTAAACCGGGGAAGGTGCATTATCCAACTATGCTACAGTGACAATATTTTTATATGTTACCTATTTGATATTAATACATTTAATTGTTCCATTATTATTAATTCATGTTTAAAATATCACAGACCTATTTTCTGAATAATTACAACTTCCCAATTAGAATGTGTTCTCCTAATATTAAATTCACTTTAGCACTAATAAATAAGACACTATAATTAAATGCATATTGATATGATAAAGAAATACTTATCTATATCCTTAGGTAATATTTACTCACTGGACCAGCGGCGTAGCTACCGCCTGAATAGCCGCCCGAGGCCAGAGCAACAAGATCACAAAGAAAACATATTTATTATTTGTAATTTTAAGCTTATTTTTACTGATAGAGCACCACAAAGTGACATTGAGAGTTGAGGCCTTCTTAACAATTTAATTTTGTTCGAATTTTGAATATCTCCAGTATCTAAAATTGGATGTTTTAACAAAGATATGGAATGATTTTTTTTCATAAACAATATTAAAATAAAAATGGTACACTCTGAATGTTTTATTAGTACTGAAAAAAGTTTAAAATACAAATTAAATGTATTAATTAGAAAGATATACATATAACATCAATTTTATCGAAAAATATTGTTGTTACTATCGGGATTCGAACATGAATCTCTTCCAATCCAAGGAACATGCTTTAATCCATTATGCTACAACACGCAGCGCATTGACGACAAATTTTCGAACCTATATTTTACACATTTCAAATTGATATATCTACCGTTCTAATATAATTATATATTATATTTATGTTCTGAATAATAACAACTTCACAATAAGAATGTGTTCTCCTTAACAGTATATAAGTTGAATCAAAGTGTCCAAAATTTAATTAAAATGAATTCTGGCGTCTCCTATCGGATTACTTAAAAATTCCGCGAAGGTAAAGAAAAATGGCTTTAAAATAATGGAACGATAGTTCCCCAGATTAGAAGAGATCCAGGATCAAATCCTGGTAGCAACAACAATTTTTTTTCGATAAAATAGATTTTATATGTATATATATCTAATTAATACATTTAATTAGTATTTAAAATATCACAGGTATATGTTTTGAATCCAACAACTTCACAATAAGAATGTGTTCTCCTTAATAATGAAAAAAAAAAAATAGTTAAAATATGTCTTACCAGATAACACTATACCTACTTGCAGTAACACATAAATTTGCTGAGATATTTTAAATTAAATTCATTTTACTACTAATTTGTTCGGCCCGGCAATTTGCTGTTACGCCAATGCACGAAACTCAAAAACTCGAAAATCCGAGAGAGTAATAATACATAAGTACATAACATTAGCAATAAAAAATTCAGCTCATTTGATTTAGCCAAAATATAATACTTACCACATAAGAAAAGAAGAATATTTCAGCAGTTGCATCTGTGAGCATCAAAGAATGTCAAATATGTGTAATCATATTTTAGTGATGAATTGTACCAAAGGTTTATTGGCAGGACTACGTAGGCCATTTTAAAATTATAATCGTTTACATAATTGACAATGCCAGTAAAAAAATTCGACTGGAACGTTGTCAGGTATTTGACATAACTTGTCTGTAACCCTGCCAGAGATAATTTCTCAATGGTATTTTATTAACCAGGTTGTCGAATGCGAGGCGCAATCGGTGATGTGTTTAATCGTGATTATTTTGGGACTGGAAAGATATTCTCCTTATCTGCCTTAAACGTTAAGAAAGTTATAGTTAAGGGAGTGTATCTGCTGCGAGATGTCGTCCTCATTTTGTTCGAAATACGACAAAAGAGCTGCAGAAGTTAATGTTGGAACTACTGATCCTTCCTAGACGTGGCACCATCGGATTTTCCTCTTGTAGACTATCAGCAACTGGTTCGAGGAATAAGAGGCAACTTCTTCGACTAAGGAATAGTTAAGCTCATATCCCGGTATTAAAAATGCTCGAATTACAACAGGGATAAGGTATATTGAAAAGTTGTTGATACATAATAAATTGTTGTGAGTTTACGACAAAACGAAACTTGAGAATGGTCCTGGTATATATATCATATTCATAATTTGAAGATAAGGTTTTTATCATGCTCTTTTGTAATGTCACTTAAAAACAAATAATAATGAATCCAAAAATAAAAAGGTTATTATTAAAGAGAACACATTATTATTGTGAAGTTGCAGTTTTTTAGAATATATTTCTGCGATATTTTAATAAAAAAAACTGTTACTTCACAATAATAATGTGTTCTCTTTAAAAATATATAAGTTGTATTAATGTTTCTGATAATTTATTAAAAATAATTAATTAATTAAATTCTGGTGTCTCCTATCGGATTTCACTCAAAGGTGTTTGACATTTTTCCATAAATACAAAGTATGTTGCTTTCAAAGAATGGAATAATAGATGTAAATTGAAAGTGCAAAATATAAGTTCGAAATCTTGTCACTAACTTAAAATGTTGAAGTGTAGTAATAGGTCAGCGCATTTCCCCGGATATTAAGGATTACTGGTTCGAGTCCGGGTGGCAACAAAAATATTTTTTCGATTAATTGATTTTACCCGTATATCTATCTTATTAATACATTTAATTTGTATTAAAAAGGTTATAACTACAATAATTCCACATAACACTAACAAGTTTTCTATTTATCAAATCTATTTCATTTGAAACCTCTGCGTTGATTCAGAGCTCTAACAAAACGTTTGACTTGCGATGCTATCAGCGCAAGATAAGGCTTTCACGGGCCAGCGTAGGCGGGAGAGAAAGTGTCCACGGGTTGAGGGGTGAGGCGCGGGGGTTTATAGCTGAGGGGTGTTTCTACAGTGGGCAGGCTTCTATACATAAACCCCATTAAACTTGCTGTAATTATAGTCGGTGATATTATCGGACGCGTCAACGGCCAGCGATTAAGAATAAGCGTCCTCTCAAGTACTAGCTATAGTTGTAGGTAACGTACAGAGAGTATGTTTTTGATCTCTTCATTTTATGTAGTCACTTATTTGTTCAGCTAATGATTATCATAAACATACTTCTGTTGATTTGGTTGGTTTTCAAGAAATTTAGTAAAGTGATAATTCTTTATCTTTATGTTTTCATTATAAGTACATATTGAATGACATAAAATCGTATATTTTTTCAAACTTTTTACGTTAGATTAGTTGTTAGTTATTAGATAACTTAAAATGAAGATAACTTATTAATTAATTGATGAAATAGAATCTCTCATTGCAACATACTTTTATTATTATTATTATTTGTCTGTGTTCACAAACATCTTTCTATTAAAATAATGTTTAAAGCATTGACTCATTTCAAGTAGAAATAGTTCAACAAAAACTGATTCGATTGCAATAAATCAAAAATTAACCTCTACAGGAATAAAAAAATTACAGCGTAAAGTTGATTTTTTTATTATTTATAGTAATAATGTGTCGCGGTAGTAATGTGACAATTCTCTGTTACAGCGAGCAAGATATCCATTGGCGGCTCACGCACGTCATTGCTCATAGTTTTCAGAGAGGATTAATCCCTTTCGAAGACAACAGAATTAAGCACATATTGTTTGAAAAATACAGAAAATTCGTAGACGTAAAGATGTCAACATATGTTCAGTAATCAAATATTTAGCTCAGTATGATTATTATGAGGATTGAACAAACAAATTAGATGTATGTCAATGCGTACGTGCTATCAAATTGCCTGCCAGCATTGCTGTGAAGTTGTATACAAATATTTTGCAAATTTTATAAATAACCTACCGCTAGACAAATGTCGTGAGTTACGCCATATCGCGTATCTGGGTAATAACGGCTAAAATGTTGTAGGGTCTTTTCATAAGATAAAGATTATTTAATTGATTTTTACTTCCTTAAACTTCCTTACTTACTTAAAGTTTTAGTAATGTATAGGTTTTTTGCTTGCATGCAGTGCAAGTCTCTAGTAAATATTACATTTCATGACTTTTTATGAAGTCAGTATGTAGGCGTAGCAAGCGTTGACCTCATCTACGACATGCACTAATCTGGACGGTTTCAGCTTAAAGAAATTGAAATATCCCTAATGCTAACTGTCGTCTACAACTGGGTGGTTATAAATGCTTAAATGCTACAATTACACGTGACCATCAATCGAAAACACCACCGTTAATGGTAGAGCACATTTTTAAATGACATTAACTGAGGCACAATATATTATTATTACGTGTAGCATGAAATAACTTTAAAAGGGTAAATTCATTTTTGGGTGGCGTGAATGACTAAATGAGAATTATGCTCCACATATATTCACTTATTCAATGTGACCTTTCAGATGGCGTCAAGAGATGGTGTAAGGGGGAGGCAATTTGGTAGTGAAGCGAGGTGTGACCAGGTATTAGGGGATAATTTGATTGCACCCCAAGGGGGCTGGCCGAGATTGGGAAATATTGGAGACATGTAATTTTTGGAAAATATACTGTTAATCGAATTAATGTATGTTACTAGCTGAGACGCAGCAAGCTTGATTCTTATTAATCTTTAATATGTAATAAATATTACATATTTAAATACTTGCTATTTAATACATACAGCTTCATATACATTAATTCTGAAAATTAAAGTGAAAAAAAAAGCAAAAACTATAATTAAACTCGAATATTGATATAATAGTAACATATTTATGTAAAAAATATCATGTTATAAACATATTTAAAAAAAAAAATGACAAACACATTAAGACGTGCACAAATATAGCAAATAAGCAAATTGTTTTTTGTAATTACATACTCTATATAATGAAAGTTTATTATTTTATAATTCTACCGGATTTATTATATTTTTAATTAATTAAAAATAATTTATGTAGGTATTGGTACATATCAATATTAATTTGAATTATCTTTAATTTTATTTGCCAGGCTGTTAAGTTTTTTTCAACAGTGTATTTAACCGAAGTTCTATTAATAATTTTATTGAACAATTAAGGTCAAATGAATTAACATAAAACTTTTGACAAAATGTAGTCCCTCAAATTCGTAAATAAAAAAAGTTGAGCGTGAGCTATGATTCATTGCCGTAGAATGGTGTAACCGATACATAACGACGTTTAATGCGAGATAATGAAATACAGTGGAACCTCTATATTCGTCATTAATCCATTCCTGAGGGTCTGACGAATATGGAACCTGACGAATATAGAACCTGACGAATATAGAACCTGACGAATATGGAATCTGACGAATATGGAACCTGACGAATATGGAACCTGACGAATATGGAACCTGACGAATATGGAACCTGACGAATATAGAAACAGTTTTTCCCATAACAAATAATTGAAATTTAATTAATTCGTTCCCAGTAACCAAAAATAGTATTCAAGTGAATACATTTTATGTCAAAACTTTACCTTTATTGTACTGATGAGACATGATGGTAGAAGCGGAAGAGGAAAGTTACTAATATTTAGAAGGAGACAATTTTAACATCAGGTAACTCTAATGCTGGTGATGGTTTTCGTTTGCCGATGATTCAGTAGCACTCCGTTTAACAAAGAACTCGGCCAACGTTCCCTGCTTCTGTTTGTTTTTTAAAACCTTCATGAAGTAGTCAATCATATTACCAATGAATCCATTTATGTTTTGGTCGACTATATCAATATTTGGGTGCCACTTATCGATCATATTCTACGTTTTGGCCCAGTCAGACAGCATTGCCGGGCGGTGGAAGTGACAAATATAGAAAATATTAACGAATATGGAAACATTTGTTTGTTGTCAAAATTTGACGAATATCGAACCAGACGAATATAGAGATTCTGAAATGAGAGATAATAATATCACGTGGTGTCGTCTGCGATTCATAGCTGTTGTTCACAATGTGATCTATATCGCTATTTTATTTTAGTGATAGTGTTTAAACCCTGTCCTAAGACGAGCGCTAAAAACGTACATAGGACGGTTGGCGTGGTAGAGAACATCAGCTGCACGCATAGTTTGCGTTTGTTCGTATCTTTCTTGCGCGTGATGATTTACGTTGTTCGAGCTCGCCATTTTTGCTGTCTTCCTCTATCTAAGCGTTCCTCTTTTTGAACTGGATCGTCTTCCATGTTAAAGAAATATAGCAAACTAAACACCATAAACACTTTTTAATATATGTAAAGTCGTATGTACACCCAACGTCAAATGAAACGTCAATAAAAAAACTTGCGTTTTAATTTTGAAAATCAGCTTATTATTTTAAATCACCGTACAGCAGCATTGCAATATTTCTTATTTTTTAATATGTGAAAGTAGACTTCTTGTTTTATTATATTTGACAATTCTCTTTTATGAAATGTACGAATTTTCCACTAAATTTTCATTTGTGACGAACGGCCACTAGTGTAGTAAGGATTTTATTTATTAAACGAGTTAAAAGTTAACACGTAACATAAAAACGAAAATAGTAACCGGGTTTAAAAAATAAGACATCAAACATTGATGAAGCGAGCGTTGTTTTGAGTAATGTGAATACAAAGTCTTAGGAATTGATTCCTTGTTCTGTTTCTGTTGATTTTGCGCATATCTCGTATAATTTGACATTGTGATAAAATATTCCAGTAACAATTGCATTTTATATTAAATTTATGCATAAACTTCATTCCAAGAACTTCAAAATTCCAATGTATAAGTTGCAATATTTTTTTAGCACAACTTTTCGATACGCTCAAGAGCAGCGGTGGTCCAGTATTGTTATTCTCCTCCAATCAAAATATCCGCTCCGATCCCAACCCTACCCCGGGGCGAAGTCTTAATTATTGATACGTGTGGGAGCTTCATGGTTCACCGATGGGTAACTACTACTATCTACCCAGCAGCCATATTTTTGTCCAAACACAGGGCCGAACGCGATATTTGTAATAGAAAATGTAAATAAAATTAGTAAATAGAATTTAATTATTTATTTCTTTAAAGTTATTATCATGTCCGTTGTCGCAACACGTTAGGTCTATATATGTAGGTCTGTAGTATTTTTAATTAAAAAATCGTCGTAAAGCGAAGCAAAGATTTTTTTTGAGTTACACATAATATAACAGCCCAAAAATACATTTTTATATGAAAGTGTGAATATTATAAAAGTATAACTTGATGAAGAAGTTTTATTAATTTTTGTTTTGCGTACTCCTTACGTAATGAATCGAAATAAATTATTAAAATTGAATGGATCATTTTTATAGCACCATTTTCGTAAATAACATCTGTAGACATAAACTGTTTATAGCCCAACAATATATTTGTATTTAAAATAAAAAAATGTTATTTGAACTTATGGAAATTATTTTTTGAAAAGGTGCGTTTTGTGAGACCCTGTATATAGATTTTTACAAATATTGATAGACAGACGGAGCGTCGACCATCTTGGATGATATACAGTGTTGTTGAAAGGAAGTACACTGTTTTGTTTAATAGTATTTTGATTTATTTTATATATTGGTTTAATATAGCATTCGATGCCCAAGAAGATATAAAGTGTTGTGACATTCATAACTGCCCAAAACTGGTATACAGTGTTATTGCAGGGGTGATCTCATGTATTGTCAAGTATTATATGTATATCACCAGATAATACTATATACATATAAACTTAGATGATTGCTTGCTGCTAGGTCCTGCGGGCGGCATTTGTGGCCTCTGAGCGGTCAGGGGATATCGCCGTTTGCTTGTTTACTACTAGGTCTAGGCAGGGCCAAAACTTTATCTTACTAAAATAAAAAATGATTGGAAGTCTTAGCGTCATCTAGGGTGTATTACCAAATAGCTCAATTTCAACTTCAAAATGAAAATGTGATTTCATCAATAAATATCAGTTTCATGATTTCATCCAATTGGAACATAAACATTACACAACAAAAAATGAAATGAAAGTTTATTACAAATACACCAAAATTTTACTAATCATTAACACCTTACTAATGTCCAAATTGAAATATTTGTATAAAAGAATTAGTTATTAATAGAATCGGCGTTAACTTTGTAGTTTCATAATAATGGATGGATATAAATGAAACAATGTTATTACTCTACTTGAGTTATTAGCACTACTCGATTTTCGAAAGAAATAGTAACTATCATCGACAGAAGTATTAATTTAATTAAACTTTAATACTTCACCTGTCGACGAGAGTTACTGTTACTCTCGAAACTCGAGTAGTGCTTATAAACTCAAGTAGAGTAATAACATTGTTTCATTTTATATTATATCCATCCAAAAAAATTAGTGTTCAATTCTCGAACCCGCCGGCCCTGCCGGACCTGCTAAAACAAGTCGGTATTAGGGAATAGACATTAATTTATTCGCTTATCTATGCGAGTTGGGCGAGCAATTTGGAGTTTCTGCCGGTCGCCGGTTTAGAATTACCGGACATCTCAAAGTTTACTGGACAGACGGAACGGCCACTAATTCACGGCATTTCTTGTCCTGTTTTGTGCCCTGTTTCGATTACATATATTGCACACCCAATATGATTGCTAATAGAAATGTGTTGTATTTATGTTGAGTGCATTATATATTATTAAAGATAATCACATTTTGAAATATTTTTACAAATAATACAATAATTCCTAGGTGTTAATTTACACCGTGAAAATAATAATTTAAACCGTTTAATCAGTACTTGAAATGGACCGCAATGAACCGGAACGCCGCTGCACAGTGACCGCAAATAAATTTTATTAATTTATTTTATTTTACCACTGTTCGATGGGCGCGTTATACATTGACCGATTCGATCTCTCGTGTGAAATGACGCCCTGGCGCTAGACCGCCGATTGGTCGAGATCGAAAATATATTTTTATTAACTAGGTATGAATAACCACGTAAATGTTACTTTTCATTTTTTTTTTCCTTTACAGATCTCGTTTTAGAAAAGGTTGGGAGAACACAGTGCATGAAATGTGAAAATAATTATACTTTTAAAATTTGCAATATTAACTTTGTGGTTAAAATTCATATTTTTATTTATCATCTATTAAATAATTTAAACTCAATTAAGATGTTAATAAAACAAAGATAATAAATAAAAATATGAAAATACTTAGATTGTATTTTGATGTAATACAATGTGTCTATATGGGTTTAAATGTAAAACAAAAGGATCGTTTGAATGTGTTTCAAAAATGTAGTCTGTTTTTGATAACCTAAGAAAGAAACATCTGATGTACATATTTAAAAAAACCCAGGGTGTCATTGCCAATCACTAGTCAATCATATAATTAACCATATATACTCGTACACATACTGTAACGTTACGAAAGTGGGTAACTAATTTATTTTGAATGCATGCCACATTTCTTTGTCACAGTGGTAGCACCGATATTATGCTTTGACCAATGGTAACGCGGCGTGCTGTAAAATGGAAAATTTGACATTTTCGTAAAATGCCAGTGAGACAGGCGGCCGGCGAGGGCCGTGCACGTGTATTGTTATAAATAAATTCTGGATTATCCAGCTTAGTATAAACGGCAAATAAATAAATATACAAGTGCACCTATGTGGGAAACATTCGTGCCTAATCTGCATTGTGTAACTTTTTTTTATAAGTAACAAGCAGTTTCCCTTTACATAGGATTTATTTGAGAGGACATCTTTTTACCGATATCGTCTAATATGATGGAAATGTTTCGATACTGGAAGTTTTTATTATATGCTGGAGTATTTATTTGGATTCGTCATTCTTTTCACGGATGGCGTATTATCACATAATATAATTATTATTGATGTGATACTATGGTGAGGGCTACGAATGCAACTGTTAAGACTTATATCAGCCCCTAATTGGAACGTAGCTGAATCTTCATAAACTCAAATTATGTTATCTTACTGAAGTTTTGTGAAATGTAGAATTTTAAGGAGTGATTTTTTTACATTGTAATATTTGGTGTTCCCGTGTATATTATTTGCGGTAGGTACGTGATTAATCTGATATTACATGAGCCATTCCATTATAAGTTATTTGATAATAGCTTTTATTTATTTAAATAGTAAATCTGTTATCAGTATGATACTTCATTGTATTTGAGTGAGTAAATTTTATTTAATGCTAGTGTGGAAGAAGGTTGAGTGAAGAAATTTAAACTAATATTTTCTGCACAGAAAATAATAATCTTAGCTTGTAATAGTATTGATTCAACTTGGTTAGTTTCTTGTCATATTACAAATCTATTTTTCAGAATTGACATATTTTCCATCAGAATGAACATTTCTAAATTAATAATATTTTTATAAGATTTGTTTATTCATGAAAAAAGTTACAATGATTGGAAATTACTTTGAGATTTATAAATTGAAATTGTACCAATATCCTAAAATAGTTTTTTTATAATTTCCACTAGTGATGAATGTAAATTTTTCTTTTGACAAGGTAAGTAAGTAATTCTGATGTTGGCGACCCATATTTCTCATGTTATTCGATGAAGCTGTCGGTGAATGTCAGAGACTCCTATCTACACCTTACAATACATATATAGAGGTTTCCACGGTAGAGTTTAATGTTAGAAAGAAAGATTTTTAGTTATCCTGCGTCTGTTGGTTTTGAGAAAGACTATTGTTGTCCCAACGTTTTGAGTATGTCTCATTACTCATCTTATAGGTGAAGTGTTGCTCTGAAATGATCGCGGAACACGTCCTTTCAAGCCGGCAGTTCAGCGCTAAATCGCGTGTAGGTACTTATGTGTACAAAATTATTTGAATGAGCGTTCCGTTTCTCATTTCATTCCAAGTATTTATGTCAGTATTTAATTTATGAATTATCATTATCAAGCATTTTACATTAAAGGTAAAAAATGATTTTACACCATTTAAAAAGCTTGTATTACGGCGAGCCAATGTTTAGAACCTCTGCCAGGGGGCTGTCAGGAATGTGGGAGGCTCTATTTGCGTGAGGGGCGGCCGATAAGAGCTCCGATTACGGTTAGCCATCGACTGGAGATAGCTGCCCTCGCACGGAGGCGCCGATCGGGCGACCCTCCCCCCGTACAAATAACACGGTCAAGACTTAATCGAAAACAGGTATTACGAATAAATCTATTCGAACGCTCCTCGGAGATTAGACTGCCGCTATCGGTTCTTATCGTGATCATATTATAGTTAGATTTTTATAATTTGTTACAAAAGTCATTAACTAAAAAATATTTTTTTATAACTACATATTTTTTCCTTCATGAATTTGGTATTTGTTGTACGCCAAACGTCAAATGTCAGACGATTAACTATTTATGTTCTGTTTTAACTTAACATTCTAACTTTCATAATAAGTATTTGTAGTTATAAGCGACGTTTGGGCATACATGTCGAGTCACTTTATCAAATCGAACGTCGTGTATACAGGTTTGAGTTTTTGTCAAACTCAAGCTGATCTCAAATGTCCAGATTAAAATCTCAACGCGTGAACTGAGATTTAGTTCATCAAAATGTCTGAAATATATCCCATCTTGTCTCATTTCATGGACAATGGTCATTAAGTTACAATAATACTCAAAATAATCATTAGATACCGAACAAAATATCGCATTATTTCAATATTATTTTTTTAGTACCGATAAAATTATACTTACAATCCACGTATTATTGCAACGTTCGGTAAATACTATTATTCTGTAAGTTATAACTTTGTACATGCTTTAAAATGTTATGTAGTATGTTTTTTTAGAGGTTTGTTTTTTGAATTGGCGACACTTTTTCCAGCGACAGCCAATTTGATGATTTGACGACAGCTGATTTGTGCTTAATTTGGTTTGCCATTTCACCATGAATAGACATACGCCAGAACAATGCTTGCAAATTGTGCAATTTTTTTTCGAAAGTCGTAGTACAGTTCGCAAAACTTATCGTGCACTACGTCCATTTTACGATCGACATAATCGTCCATCCGAGCAAGTAATTCAAATAACCATGAATCGTTTTTGCATCATGTATACTCTAATTGATAAAACGTATCTGCAGAGACGTTGTACAGTGCGTACCGAAGAAACTGTTGCTGCAGTGGAGTGTATTATTGAGAAGAACCTGAATGAGTCGATTCGCCATCGTACACAGCAATAGATCCATGATTTTTTCGTTCCCGAATTGAATGGAATTAATGTGGAAGTGCTGTGGTTTCAACAAGACGACGCAACATGCTACACAACGCGTACCACAATTAATTTATTGAAGGAAACATTCGATGAGTGCATAATTTCGCGTAATGGACCTGTGAGTTGGCCTCCAAGATCGTGTGATTTAACACCTTTGGATTATTTTTTTGGAGATATATGAAGTCGCTAGTCTACGCCGATAAACCAGATACAATAGATGACTTGGAAGCCAATATTCGTCGCGTTTTTACCGATATACGACCCCAGCTGCTTGGACTTCCAGATTGCGCTTTATTAGAACCAACCACGGCACCTGTATGCGCGAAATCACATTAAAACACTAATGGCATAAAGTTTTCTTTCCAATAAAGCCAATACCATGGCCATAAGTTATATTACATTACTTTTATTTTATTTTAAAGTTGTATACCTCACCTATAAAACACCTTTTAAACAGGCATCAAGTAGTGTTTAACTAGAATAGTTATATACTCGTACATAGGTAACCAGTGGTTAAATAAATATATTTATGACCTATTTGAGAATCCGTGTACGAGTGGGTGTGTTAGTGGATTTGAAATATGAATACGATCGAGAAAGGCCACCCCTAATACTTGGGAACTCATATATTCATGGGAATGAAATGAGGACCCTCGTGTGATATTATTACATGGCTGGTCCCAGAAACTATTGATTTTGGTTTGTGTTTCCTTGGCCGTGCATAACTTTCTGACCCGTCCTCTCTTAAGGCCGTCGTCTGCGAGGGGAGATCGGCCCGAGGACCGTTAAAATTATGTTCTTTGTAAGAAGGGGCATCCACCTAATAATATTTAGTTAATAATTGGCGGATTAAGTTAAAAGTTTGTGATGCAAGTAAAAATCTGTTCATTTAATACAGTTTTTGGTTAAGTGACGTCAAGTTAAATATGTATACTGAATTATTATCGCTTTAGAGACAAGTTATTATATCTGCTTCGGATATTTTCGCTGCTGTCCATATCGAGGAGTGGGGCTTGCTCAGAACCATTGGTTCGTGGCATCATTGATAGAGGGAGGAATTGTTTTCATAATTTCCCAATATCTGCATGTAATGTATGAGTATATCTAAAATTTGACTTTTTAAGTAGTTAGGGCTCCACTATTGTGTGCAATATTTGTATTAATTTAACAAAGGGCTCGTTGATCTAAGATAAATTTAATAAAGAGCTCACGCGAGTCCCCTTCAGTTCATCCTTGCTCATGTAAGTGGCATATTTAGAACATATATAGAATTTGAAGATTTGATTTCAGAACGATCGTTAGTTACAATTGCCATTCAATAAACCCGCGAACACGTTATCAATATCAATTATTATCTCATCCAATGGACTGGCAATCACAGAGTGGTATAAATTGTCACGGAATTAAATATATGATATATCACACTAATATAACATCGTATAGACTTTATGTGAACATTTTATGGGGCACACAAAACATATTGCATTTAATAAATATAAATAGAATATTGAATCAGACCTACACAATTAATTGGAATGTAACGAAATGCACACTACGTATTTCTCCTTTGCCATGTGAAAAATCACAGAAGCTGACAAGTTAAGATCAACCATTTAAAAATACTGCGGTACTAAATAAAGAAAACTTCTCCAAATAATCTTAATCACAAATAATACGTGCTTTCTTCTTTTTCTACAAGTGTTCATGTATTATTTGTTAATACTATATTATAAGTCCAAAGCTTTCCGGTTCTGGACTTCGGGTAAGTAAAGACACCTACCCATTCCATTGTATACGCTATTCTTCAGTCACCCCCGCCGAGTTGCCTCTCTTTCTCTCCCTCTCGTCTTTCATCCCCTCCGCCATCTTGCCCCTCCCCTACGCTGGGCGCCGCATCCCCTTCACTCCTCCGCCACCCCGGGGATGGCTTTAAGTATTCCTTATCCCATCTTCTGTTCTCCGTACCATTTCCAAACAGCGGGCACGTGACGTGTTCATGATAGCGTATTTTTTACTTACATAATATTTATACTGTTGTATTCCGCTATAACCTTGTGGTATATAATTCATTATAGATATAATTAAAAATAAAGAAAAAACTTTATTTTTACTAACACCAACTGGTTTCGGAACCACCGTTTCTTTTTTAAGAAGTATAAGATACAAGGGTGATATATAGGGTGTTAGTAAAAATAAAGTGGTGAACAAATAAAGTGACTTTATTTTTAATTATAACCCCCAGTAATAAATCAGAATAGGTATAATTTGATATAAATTACTACATGACATAAAAATTATGACATTTTTTGGATTTATTCTCGTTGTATTTCTACTTCAATTTTTTTCATTTCTACTTTCAGGAATGCAATATTTACGATCCAAGAGGGCCACTTTTTACATTTTCTATTTCAAGTAATATTTTATTTAAAATAAAATGTATCGTATTGCATATTGCTTGTGAGTTTCTAATACGATCATTTTATCTCGCTGGTCTTTCGTGTAGGTTATCATAATACAAATACGCAAGTAAGGGTTGTCACCCCGCCGGATACCGGGCGCCGCGGTGCTCCGGGGGCTGGCGACGGGTGAAGTCTGCAGCAGCCCATCTCGACGTGTCTCGGATCCAGGAGTACACATTGTATTCTTCTTCAGCCAATACAAGTACTTATGTATGTACAACTAAATATTGGAATGAATCGTATAAATGTCGGTATAGTATTTTCGTTTCTTATTCACTGTAATCATCGATTATATGATACTAAACCAAGAGGAAGTTTCTGCTTCTCTGAAATAAATAATAATTATTTTAAAGAGAACACATTATTATTTGTGAAGTTGTAATTTTTTCAGAACATAGTTATGTGATATTTTAATCCAAATTAAATGCATCAATTAGAAAATCAATTTGTCGAAAAAATATTTTAGCTGCCGCCGTTATTTGAACAGAGAATCCGGGAAAGTGGGAATTTGAAATAGCTGCAACATATAAATTCGAAAATTTGTCGACTGACGTGGCTGAGGTAGTGAAATTGGTTATCACACTTTCCCGGACAGGAAGGGCTCCTGGTTCAAAACCCGGTGGTAGCTAAAATTTATTTCGATAAATTGAGTTTATCTTTCTAATTGAAGCAATTATTAATTTGTATTAAAATAATAATTAATAAGATAATAAGCTATATTACCACTCTGGTTTTGTAAAATATACTTAAAAGTAAACAATTAAGTACGAGCCGAATAATCAATTTAAATCTAAAAATATTAACAATATTTATTTTTTGTACTATTTTACTGACACCGTGTCTTCAAAAATCAAATTAATTTTCTTCCCGTCATAATTTCTTGCGCTTTTACTAATCTAAAGGGTGTCAGGATTAGAAATGTCCGCCATATTGGACCTGAGGGGAGGGGTGTTAATAGGTTTGGACCTAATGAACCTAGGTTCCTACCCCGGCCGCTGGGGTAAGGCCGCTCGTGACGTCACGACACATGATATGAAGGGTCGAGAGATGAAAACATATGTTGTGGCGAGGAGATATGGTTAACGATTTGTCTACTTTTACTTACTGAAACGTGAATATGGCTCATTTTGAAAGGTATTTCTAGTAAAAGCAGTGCTCGGTACAGAACGGAATAAAGTGCGAGCTACTCCGATTCATAATTGGACGTAAAAGTAATATTTAAATTTATAGCGTTAATTGCGGTTTCTTTATTAAAAATTAAAGTTAACTTAGAAAAATCAAAGATTCAAGAAATTGATTACATTTATTCATATCTACATCCATAAAATATATTAGTAAAGTGATTTACAACCTGGTGCCATCTTGTTGGTTTTTTTATGTTTTGTTGAAATATATTTTTTTAATTGTGCCAAATTTTATTCAATGTAGCGCGAATTTACCTACGTGGGTACGATCACCAGCGAAATGTCAGATGGTGCGAATCTCGAATTTATTAATAGAGAAATAATAAATTAATTTCGATAGATTTTAAACAATATGGTAGTGTCTAAATGTAAACTGTCGATTAAATAATCTTAACTGTAAATGTGGTCAATTTTTCCTCAGATATCAATCAGCAAGAGTAAATAAAAATCAATTATGAATTTATAAAGTGAAATAATATGTTTGAAAATGGCAGTAATTAGAAACAATGTATCTAATGTGTGAGTATGTAAAGGATATCTATTTGCTGTCGCTCGTTATTACAACTTGTCCAATATCCCGGCATCCCAGCATCCCGACATCCCGGCATCCCGGCATCCCGGCATCACCGCCGCGCCGCAGTGCTCGTCTGCCCACTCGCTTCAAGATGAAATTACTTTAATACCCGAAGGGGTTGGATGATTGATATCGGCAAACAGGAGGTACGGAGGATCGAGTCGTACTTTGGCCGTAATCCTACAAACTAAGACTTCCTCCCACCCCCGAGATATGAAGAAGGGTGTGATGACCGCACCCCCCGTGCGGTAGATACGAGTAGAACGCTGGGTGTGCGTACGTTTATATCGACGTCTAAACTGACACAATGTTACTGTTTTAAAATAATACAATTTCTTTGTTATCTTCTTAAAAACGTGTTTCACAAATTTATTTAGTTTTCTTATTATCCAAAATGCGAGTAGGTATATAGCAATTTGTGTGGGTCCCACATCTCACAACAAGTTGTCAATAGATAGGGTGACCACTGTTCATTCTTTAATTTTTCATCATCCATGTTACAAGATCATCGTTGTTCGGAATACTTTAAGCGTATACCTACACCTAATTCTCAATTTACATGGTTCTCGCATGGTTCCCGAAAAAACCATGTAAATGAAATCCATTTTAAAAATAATACAGTATATACGAAAAAATAAAATAATGTTTCCGATCGTGAAAACCAGAATTTTTATTTTATTTCTATTAAGTTATATCAAAATCATTGATTAAAACTCTATTCAATTTTATAAAAAAATCATGTGTATATCATATATACCTAGAATTATTATATAAAATATAAAGTAAATGTCTAATTCATAATAAATAGAAAATCTAATTCAAAATGGTTAAAAATACACAAACAAAAAAAACAAGTATATTTAGTATAAATAAAATTTTAATGGTCATCGATTTCTGAGGTATACATAGATGTTTTTTTTTTGCGTGAAACTGGCATTAGATTACTTTCAAATTTCAGTGGCGAAACGTTACCTGTAGGTTGTATATTGCACACACAAATCACAAAAAAGTAGCTTTCTCGTGAAGTCAGTATTTCATCTGTGATCGAGGAACGACTTACTGCATTCCATATTCTTAAGCGGCTTCCGAGCCCCATGAAGCCGCTCAAGAAGAACAATGAGCGCTTGATAAAATTGTTAAATTCAAGTGATCCTTCTCTACAATATTTTGGAGAATTGACGTGTGTATATTATATTTATTTACATATGTACATACTGAATATTATGTACCAAACAGATGTTACATTTTAAAAATTTATTTTTTATTTTTCAATTTTATGGTTTTTTACAATTATGTATGGAATATGACATCGGACAGGTGGCCGCCTCTGGCAGCGGCGCAAATGCGTGGTCTTTTTTTTTCAATTTTTCATAACATTCTCGCACACTTCGCGTGTTATTTCGAATATTGTCCTGTAGTTTTGGAATTGTTCTTGGCTTAATGGCGAAGACTTTTCCTTTCAAGTACCCCCGCAGAAAATAGTCGGCAGCCGTCAAATCAAGTGATCGAGGAGACCAGTCGATATCGCCACTTTTTGACATTATGCGGCCGGGAAAAATTTCAATCGTAGCTCGGGTTGTGTGTAAGGTGGCACCGTCCTGTTTAAACCGCATGCGGCTCAACCGATCCAATTAGGTCACCAATAAGTTTTCCGACATGTGCCTCTTGCATCCTGAAAGAAACAGCCACATGGCGCACCATACAGTCAAAATGAGAGGGTGTGAAGGTCGTTGGTGTATCAATTAAATATTTTAAGTGCCCCTATTATGGCTGTTTTGTTTATTAACAAAACTCACCAAGTCGAAATGAGCTTCGTTCCTCATTATGATTTTTTTCCAAAATTAGAACGATTATTTAGATAAAAGATTTTAATAAGTTTAATACGTTGTTAAAGTATTAGATACTACATAATAAATTGTAATCAACTACTTTCTACGACTACCAAATGAAAATCAACAAATGCCTACCAAACCAAAATCAACCCGGAACATAATATTCACCCTGTACATTGCAAATAATTCTTCAGCCTTAACCCTTTCCTTCCTAGGTGGTCAATTATATTAATTGATTGTTTGTCATTACTCGAGGTCTTCAGTCGCCGAGATAACTGAGTCTATTGTTCGCGACTTAAGCAAAAGACAAAAGATAGCCAGGGAATGAAAATCATATTTTGTGTGAAATCTAATATTTGTGATATTGAAGATATCATATTTTAACGATTCATTATATACTTTCCTTATATTTTGACTAGGAATAATAATTTCTTAAAATATTATTACAACCAATAAGAAGCCAATGTGATGTAAATTACTGGTAGAAATTAGTACACCTTTTATTTAAGAATGTTTTGTTAGTTTTATATAGTAACAAAAAGATTACTATACATAAAAAACTAACAAACAAAATTAAATGTCTTAGTTGTTTTATTTCTCAAGTGCGTTCAGTCAATGTACCCAAAATTTTTATCTTAATTTTCAACATTTTAAGAGAGAATATGTTTTTCGGAAACATCTCGGTAAAATGTGTCTCTTGAAACTGCTTAAAAAAATTACATAATATATTATAAAATACAATGAATAAAATAAAATAAATTTATAAAATGCATCGTTTTTATTTTGCGCAAAACAAAAGAACACTAATCGAACGTGAATTAGAATTCAAACGATGTTAGAGAAGACCAAAACAAAAGAAAATGGACTGTACAGGAGGTGGGGCGGGGTGAACCAGAAAAACACATTGTATGCAGGGGTGGCATGCAATGTTCCTTCTATGGTGTGCGAGCGTACGCACGCACACGGTTTGACATCACAGCGTGCACAAATAAAAATAGCGCGCATACAATTTTTATTAAGACTTCTTCTTCATGTGCTGCCTTCTATTAAAGATTGGCGACCATGTTGCAGCATGTTGATTTATCCTGTATAAGATCACCAACATATTTTCAACAGCCAAGATAATTTCTTTCTTTCTCCTCTCTTATATTTTCAGAAATATTTGAATATGTCCAAGAATACACAATTACTGGATTTTCACCTACAGAGACATATAATACATATTAGGAGAACACATTCTTATTGTGAAGTCGTAATTATTCAGAACAGACGGTCTGTGATGATATTTTAAATATGAAATAAATATATTAATTAGAAGGATATAGATATAAAATTAATTTTATCGAAAAATATTGTTATCGCGCCACCGGGGTTCGAACCTGGATCTCTTTCCAAACCGGGGAAGGTGTATTATCCAACTATGCTACAGCGACGATATTTTTAGCGACAAATTTTCGAACCTATATTTTACCTTTTTGATATTAATACATTTAATCGGTCCATTATTTGAAAGAGCCATCTACCTTATTAGCTTCGTCTCCATGAGATATCTATTATTTGTTTGATTATACAATATTTTCATTACGGAGAATGTGACCGGAGTATGTAGCTAGCTTTCCTTGATAGTTGTAATTAATTATGTTCACTTATTAATACGTCTTAATACATCTTCATTAGTAATGTGGTCAACCTAGACCCTAGTAGTAGCTGTACACTGGTATGCTAATGTTTTTCGTTATTAAAAGGTCGTTTAGAATTTAATATACTAGATTTATAAGAAATGCTCTTCAAATAACATATTTCACACTAATAATGTTTCAGTTTTTATATAATTATATCAATTACACGTTTATTTGGAGATGAGCCTCTTTGAGACGAATTAACCCTGTCTCAATATTATTTGGTCATTCTTTAATTCTAAAACGACTCAATCATTGCATTAAAAAAATTATTTTTAGTAATACGTTCTTAGTTTGATTCAAAGGCTTTTTAATTTTGGGAGTTTAATGTGTTTTTTTATGTATTTAATTTAACATTGTGCTGGCAACTATTATTTTAGAGCAAACATAGCGGGGGACAGAGTAATTCCTTAATCTTCTTCAATTACGATGATGATTTATAAATTTAAGAAAATACGGAGAACCCCACACCTTTCGGCGCGATTATTAAATTTCCATACAAAGTGAAAGTGTCTGTCCGCCATTAGACTTTCATATTAAATATCTGTGAACAATGGCTATGAAATACCTATGTCAAACTGGACACTGTCATCGCTAACTTCGTTTATAACACGAGAACTGTACTGACTTAGAATTAAATATAGCTTTTTACATACCTACCAATGTACCTACCTATAATAGTACACACTGTTTATATTATATTATATATTACATCCATAGGTACATGCGACTTCATTAAAGTATTCTGGGCCGAAAAGCGAGCACCAAACGTCATAGTTTTTAAGTAATTTAAAGTGTCAGATTAGTTCGAATCGAATTTCCGAGAGTACTGTCATATGTGGACCCAGAACATAATTGTAGTCATGTTTATTTTGAAAAATAATCCATTTTAAATCATTTGATTTATTGACAATAATAATATAGGTATATAAAAACTAGTTGTTGAAAAAAGATTAACTATCGCTTGAATATACTTTCTGACTTTGTTTAAGTTTTCCTTATACTTTGTCAAAGAATTTTGAATGATGGTATCTGTTTACACATATTACTACAAAAAAATAAATTAAGAATATGTTCAAGAATTAATAAAATATAAATTATTCGAGCCTTTCGAGAATCGTTTTGAAAGACACCTTGAGGGTTTTTGAAAACATTGTAGATTAAATTGAATTAACCGAATACTGTTTTTCTGCATAACATTCGAGGCCACGGCAATAAATTCTTTGGAAATTTTTAATTCAAAATATTAACAAAAACCGTTACCGTTTGAAGAACCGAAACTGAAAATAGTTTTGACCTCTCTCAAGAAGATTCTGGATGGACCAGTTATCCCCTATTTACAACAATAAACTAACGGGTGAGGTGGAGGGTTCTTTCTTAGTAATAGGTACTTGCCTATATTTCCGTTACTACTGTTGCATGATCAAGTTTTTAAGGTCTATAAGCAAACATTTAATTTATCTATTATACTAGTATTATTATTATTATTATAAATTTAGTGCATGGATTGAATTTCAATTTGGAAAAAACAAAAAGCAATTGGCAGAACTATTGCCTACGTTAACCTTTAATAAAAATAATTGTTTCAATGATTTTCAAAGAATAATAAAATCATGTTCAGTCATAGAAAGTGTTTTTGAAAACGTCCATACACTATTTAAAACTTATACTTTAAAAACACTATTTTTGTCATCAAGATTAAGATGTCTCACAGAGACGAAGATATTATTTTTATATGAGAAGTATGGAATCATCATAGGTGAACGTTAAATTGTGTAAAGTGATCACTTAAGCCAGCCGATGACAGGTCGTAAGCCCCGTAATATCCAAGATTTCCATACTTCTCATATAAAAATAATATCTTCATCTCTGTGAGACATCTTAAACTTTAAAAACACTATTAATAGTACTCTTAAATTACAAATAAATAAATGGTACGGTCGTATAAACGACGGATTTATTTTCTCTAAAGACGTTGGTTAAATGAAAGTAGATATATTGTATTACATATATTATATATCATTTCATTGGTAACAGCATAACCTAAATCTATATTTACTGCACATTACTGGATATTATTAGGAGCTCTAATTATTATTGACAAAATCCTTTTCTGGGCAACGTATGCCACTGCAATCGGCCCAGATGATATAGAGCGGTGTCTGCGTAATCTCAGAGAAGTTACCTCATCATACACTGAATTTTAGTCATTTAATATAATAACCATGTTACTGGACAAGTGGACAGCTAACCTTGATTAAATGATAATTTGTGTGATATTTCTCGTGATTAAACTGGTATAATAATCTATTCCCTCAGATATTAATTTAATAAATTAAATGTTGAATGCAGTGGTCTGAGATTATTTTATGATTACTTCCTCTAAACGTAAATTTCTTTGAATAGTGAATATTGACTTTCTATTTTTCTAACATGCTATTGTGTATCATGTTTATTTTAGGTTATTGTTGTTACTTCACATTTAGAACATTCTTATTTAAAATTGAATTTTGGACTGTTTAACATTTATGTAAAAATCATGTAGTACGGGAATGAATTTCTTAAATTCTAACCGTATATATATTTGTAATTTTTTGAATATACGACTTTGTAAAACTCAAAACCTCATTCAATGTGAGAGAAATTATTTTTCCTATTTTGTTATCTAAAAATACATGCAATTAATAAATAATTTTTTTTCCATGAGAACCATATAATAAGGTGAGTGGGTAATTTTGACGTTGAAAACCCATTTCTCATGCACTCCGATAAAGCTGTCGGTAGGGGTGTCACATTTACGTTATATAGGTATATACATGAAAAAAAATATTTTGTACCATCCTGGGAATTGTATTCTAGTATGTTGTCGCTAAATCACATCTTGAATGAATCTATTGTCTTGGCTGGTCGTAATATCCCGCCCTGCAATAATGACATATACATACCACGTAGCTACTGCCACCACACAGGAAATGTTATCTTGATAATACACAACAGCGAATTAATTCTTAGTCTTTCAATTAATTAATTATTGGCTCCCGTGTCTCCAAACCGCCCCTTCGTGGCAGGATTGTGGTGGGTTAAAACTTCGCAGCAGATAGATTTGAGATAATGTCATACATTATTGATAGATCACCAGCCTAATGAAAGAAAATAAAATAGGTTTTGATGGTACCTACGATTATTTTATTTGAATCAAAAATTTCTTTGAATCGCTGTACATTCGTTACATCAATTGGACGACATTCCTGAATAGGGGTTGACAGTATGCAAATAAAATGTAATTCGGAAATTTCTGTCGCTATCTTGATAGGGTGACAACGGAGGGTTGGAGAGTTTCTTCAAAGGATGTTAACGTAAATCTAACGATTTCCCGTCATAGGCCTAACGTGTTTTCATCTAATCAAATTCACGCATTATCTTATTATGGAAGGGTTTGTTACAAAACCTTAAATCAGGGTATAAATTGTCTATCTCGTATATTGTCAACTTAACATTATAACATATTGAATTTGTACTGCTATAGTCTATGGTCAATGCCACGGTCACAGTTTAAAGGCGAATAAATCACAAGACAGAGGTTTGAGAAAAATAAAATAAAATTACGTGAAATATGTTTTTTGAAGGGTTCTTTAGTTAAATATGTCACGAAAATTCGTTAAAAAGCGTGTTAGATAAGTGCATAACACTTCTTAGGAGGTTTACAAGAACATTTTTATGTGAATTTAATATATTTGCAGACACCAACTAGGAAGTAACATCTTCACAAAATAAAAGAACACAATGGACTTGATATAAAATTCAGATTTAAAGAGAGTAAAACAAAATATAATACAATCATCTATACGTTTACTATTCTATGCAGGGATAGTATGATACGAGGGCCAAGTAAAAAATAAGGTTCCTTACGCTGTACACTCGCCACGCGAGATGCTAGGCGAAATCCGGCAACACCGCCTTGATTGTTGGTCCCTTAACTACATCCCCACTACCGGGAGCAAACGCTGCGACGCTCAGTAAAGGCCTGACAGCCATCCGCTATGGAACCCGCCATCGCCGTTACCGCCAGGTGTGAAATCCGTTCGGTGATTCGATTTTTAAACGCGAAGAAGCTTAAACCTGTTGAAATTCATCGACAGTTGGAAGAAGTTTATGGCACAGCTTGCATCAGCGTCCAACACGTCCGCAAATGGTGCAGGGAGTTCTCCGAAGGACGCACAGACGTCCACGACGAGCAAAGGAGTGGGAGGCCATCGGTGTCGGACGAAGTCGTGGCGAAGATTGAGCGCATTCTCCTCGAAGATCGGAGAGTAACGCTTCGGGAGCTTGCTGTCCAGGTTCCTGAGGTTTGTGAAAAAACCATCGACAACATTTTGACCGATAAACTTGGTTATCGCAAGGTGTGCGCGCGGTGGGTCCCACACATGCTTTCAGAAACCCACAAAGACAATCGTGTCAAGTGTGCCGAGGGGTTTCTTCGAGAATGCGCCGAGAATACCGAAGAATTCTTGGACTCCATTATTACGGGAGATGAAACGTGGTGTCACTACGTCACTCCAGAAACAAAAGAACAGTCCAAACAATGGCGCCATCCTGAATCGCCTAGGCCGAAAAAGTTTAAGCAGACGCTTTCCGCAGGGAAAGTGATGGCTAACGGCGGCGGAATTCTTCGAAGCGGGTTTTCAGAAGTGGATAACTCGTCAGGAAAAATGCATAGAAAAATCAGGAGACTATGTAGAAAAATAGAATAAAGTACAAGCTTTCAGATGGTTTACTTATTTATTGCAATAAAAAATACCTTATACCTGAAAAAAATGTAGGAACCTTCATTTTTACTTGCCCCTCGTACATGTGTCGTGTACATTAAAATACATTTTTATTAATTTATTTAGAGATTAGTAGGGGTTAAAATATTATTAACCTAAACTATAACACAAAATCTTTACTTATTGTACTATATATATTTCATAATTAAAAATGCCATTCTCTAAACGAATCTGATGTAAGTCGACACCGACACTAATTAGAAATATAAATATTATTTCATAGAGAGTAAAATTCAAGAAGTTAAGAGCTCTTAAAGGTTAATTTTTTTTTATAAAATGTAGAGTTTTAAATCATGAAACCAACTGAAACACTGCATTCACATATTTAAATTTTAAATTATCGACACGTCCACTTTGATTCGCTTTCAATAACCGAAGTTGGTTTGACATTAATTTGAAAAAAATAATTATTAAATGCGTTTTTTTGTTTATTAGTAGTTGCTTGTAATAAATGATTTATTAATTATTATACAATTAAAAAAAAAATCTTAAATACTATTAATAATGATTACTGTATTCTTTTTACTTGATAGTGTGTTTGTTGTTGCTTTATTTGAAAATAGTAATAGTATTACGGTGACACGTATTTCGTATTTTAACTATTTCTATTTAAAAAAAGTAAGCGAATTATAAATGCTCTTACGGTAGAATCAGATAAAAACGGGGTGTAGAAATTTAAGCCGGACGTCAAACCGCACTCAATAAAAAATGCAACCGTGGAGTACACATTTTCGTAAATAATTCATTCACCTGTGATGTCACTCATACCGGTAGTTAAAAAATAAAATAAAAAACATGGCGTGCTACTGAATAAACCAATAAACAAAAAATATAAAAAAAGCTTGCAGAGTGAATGTCCCATCGATCCCACCTTCCCCGTGTGTGTGTGTGTCGTGTGCGGTGTGCACACATGCGCGACATATGCATGTGTGATGTCCCGTGACAGAAAAAATGTGAAAAATAACACATTACAGCAATGAGGCAGGCTTCCGGATTTCAACTCGACGAAAATGAAAAATTTGATTTTGTCGAAGAAATCGCGAAAAAAATATTTATTTTATTTTATTTTATTATATTTATTTTACACACATCTCTGGGAAAATATTATACCGTTAATTTACTGACTATATTGTTAAATACTGTTTTAGTCTCAAATCGTGATTCTGAAAATAAATATAATCTCAATATAAATTAAATATATTAATTAGAAAGATATATATATATATATATATAATCAATTTTATCGAAAAATATTGTTGTTGCGCCACCGGGATCGAACCTGGATATCTTTCTAAACCGGGGAAGGTGCATTATCCAACTATGCGATATTAATACATTTAATCGTTCCATTATTTGAAAGAGCCATCTAACTTATTCTTACGGAATCTCAAATAGCATTGAGTAATCTGATAACAGACGCCAGAATTATCAATTCATTTTTATTAAATTTTGGACACATTGATACAACTTTATTATTAGGAGAACACATTCTTATTGCGGAGTTGTAATTATTCAGAACAGACGGTCTGTGACAATAAATATAATCTCTTTACTTTTTTAGAGTACATTAATGTACCTACTTCTGTGATTTTCTTTAGTAATCCGAGGGCAGATTCTCCGTCATCTCCGGTTTTAGGGAACACTTACATGATCTTCGTGTTTAGCCGATATCAACATATTCATCTGTTGTTTCATTCTTCTGCAGTCGAGACTGATTACCAGAGCGGTCAGCCCCAACTAGGCGCAATTGATTACAACAACCTATTATAAGGATGTATATATGTACCTGCACCATTTATTTTTGACATGCACAGACATGTAGGACCTAATTCCAAAACCCTCTAAAATTACTTTTTGTATTTTAGAGTTATGGATAAAAATGTATATTTTTTAAGCAAACATACAAAATGTTTGTTTTTACATTAGTATTTTTTAAAGAGACAATTCTGTAATCATTTTTTTTTCCTCTGTATATATCGTTCTGGCAGCCATACTGAATTTTAAATCACGTGATCATCAACAAGCGTTTCATTCAACTTATACCTGCTTTGGGGCATTTTGGAAAAAAAACCCTGTTTTAATATATGCAATATTAAGTGTTTTTATGTGTTCTGCACGTAGCTGATAAGAAAATCTACAAAACTGCATATTTAACTCTAATTATTCCGTTTAAATCCGTTTTAGGGGGTTTTGGAATTAGGCACTACACGTAAATAAAAGTATAATAAAATCCATAATCATTTTTGTATTTGCACCCATATTTTTTTCTATATTTTATTTTATTTTATAGTTATATTGAAAAATAAATTTAAAAAAGTATTGAGATATTTCCAAGGCCGAATTTCGGAAATCGTCACACGTACGATTCAACAATGAACTTAAAAAAGGTGAAAAAATAAGCGAATCCATTTAACGTAAACATTGACGCGGGTCATGGGCACCATGTCCGGGGGGGGGGGAGGGGGGCAGGGGGGGGGAGAGGTGCGGCACGCATGCTGTAGTGTGCTTTTTTCAATTATTTTCCATCCACGTGGTCGTAATATCACGATTTGTTTTATTTATTTTGTGTCAATACGTCACACGTCCCCGTGTCCTTGAATGGCGGTCGATCGATCCCATTTGACGTGTTAATTAATTTGTTTCCAATGCTGAACGCTTTTAATAAATAATTCGTATTTTTCGGACACTTTTAATGCTCCACTTGTGGATATTAATTTACATAAATTGTTGATTCATTCGGTCATAAAAAATACTGATTGAATGATTTGATTAAGTATTTATCTGGGTGTTTTTGTAATTAGCAAAATGACGTACATTACGTATCCGATTGATCATGTGTTAGTTTGTAATTTTGTTGATATATGTACATATGTATAATATCTGTTTAGTCCATTTTATTTAAGTCAATTCGAAAATGAGCATCTACTTGATACAAGACAAATAGCTAGGTATCAATTTCGATATTATATTATGCAAATATAAATATATATAAATATATATAATAATATATATAAATTAATCTTAATTATCTTTTATTTATACAACCTGTTCTTAATTTACGTAATCAATACTTTAAATAAAAACAAGAAATGAGTTTTATTATTTATAACATATTTAATGAAAGCCCACTTTCATTGTGAAGTTACAATTTTGGAGTGCGGAAAATTGCTCGCCAGGTAAGTTGCTCGCCAATTGCGTGACAGGATGTTTTAGTTATTTTTTACATTAATAAATAAAAATAAAAATATAACAATATTAATAATAAAAATTTATTTCTTAACCTTAATGTATAACATAATATGTATTATCTTTATGGCGAATAGAGTTTAAAAAAAAACCTGATCATGCTGGAATAAACACATTATTATTATTATTATTAAAACATTATATTCGTCAAGTGACAATAATTCATATACGAGAGAAATATATATAAATATTAAAAAATTATAAATTTTAGCTATGCCACGCAGAAATTCAATTAGGATAGGTTAGGTTAGATCAGAAAAGGCAAAAAGCAATCGTTGGCGAGCAACTTTCCTGGCGAGCAATTGTGAGCGAACAACTGTGGGCGAGCAATTGTTGGCGAGTTTTCCGGTAATCGCAATATTAGAACACGTTTTCTTTAAACAATTAGAACAATAATAGATAATAGCTTTTTACTATAATAGGAAGTTTGACTACAATGTAAGCTATAATTAATAAAATCAACATGCAAGAACGACAGTAAGATATAACGATAAGATCGACGATATCGTATTGGTAACTCATTCTCTCGGCAAGACAGAGTTTCGAATGGTAATTATCTTTTTTCAATAGATAATTTCTTTCTGTTTGGCCTTTAATTCTTTTTCATTATAATATATTAGTTTTAGCGTGTTTTTGTTGCTCTACTAGATATTTAATACTAAGTGACTTTCAAATAGACTAATAGGTATCCAACATTTCTGTATGAGTAGGGCAAGTGCTTGAAACCATGCCCTTCAATTAATAATATGTATCTAAATATTTTTGTATGAATATCTCAGATTTTCGCAATTCTACACCAGGCCTGCCTATACTGTTTTTTTTTATTACTTATAACCATACGAAGGAGGAATCAGATCAGCAAAGAAAATTAGATGTTATCGAAAATAATTAAATATATTAAATATTTTGACTAACTGGTGCATTTCTGAAGATGCAATTCAATGTTAATTCAATGTGCAAAAAAATAAATTGTCTTAAATTCTAAACTATAATAAAACTAATATGAGCATGTCAAAAACGCATACAATTTCAAAATATACACAATATTTCAGTATCACTTTTCAGATACAGAGCGCCACGCCATCTATGTTATTTTATAAAATGCTGCCGTTATCATACTCATCCATAGGTGGCAGTAGTATACGTCATGATTAGAAATATTCGCATTTTACAAATCTACTAAATAAATTAAAAAATAAAATTACATATTTATAGTGTATTTGTATACCCATTTTTTAAAAAACTGAATAGTATTTTTAAATTTTTTTACGGCGTACTGCCATCTATCGGTGAGTAGATTTACAAACGGTCTAAATTCCCCGCGTTAGATTCGTTCACCAACGAGGATATATAAAAAAAACTATTATTATTATTATTTTGTTTTTTTTATTATTTATTTAGCATTATTTTTTGCTATTATTTACGCCATTACTGCGCAATAATGTAAAATTAACTTCTAAATAATAAAATCGTAACATAATTCGTTAAAGTTGTTTTAAATTTAAATTAATATTATTTTGTTTAAATAAATATATTTAAATGAACCATACACACACATAAGCTTTAAATAGTATACATATTTGTATTTAAAAATTTTGTGTGCTTCATGGTAGGAAATATTTATATAAATAAATATTATTAATTAGTCGCCTGGTAAAAAATAATAATTAGTCCCCTTGGGGGGTGGTCGTCTATATTGTAATTATTGAAACATTTACATATAAAACAATAAAAAAAAAATACACCTACAAAAAAAGTAACATTTTGCCAGCCCATCGCGCTCCCATGTTTTTCGGCTCAACGTATGAATCAGCCCACAACTCATGCCAGCAGTTCACTCTCGCCGAGGTATGGCGAGAGGAGCCGAGCTCAAGAATGTACTGCAGCTCTCGGCTTGCATCTATTCTCGTGTCGACTAGGGTTGTCTCGTGCCATCTGCCCTCGCTAGCTCTCGGTTTCTCTCGCTTCGCCTCGGCGAGAGTGTACTTTATATCATTCGGGTCTCGGGCCTGCTGGCATAATGACCTTTTCAAATTTTTCGTAGTATGACCAATGGACCAGGCAAGTCGAGCGCTATGCATACGTTGACTTTGGTCATTTCTATTTACAATTCCTCTTCCAAATATCTTAAATTTGTATCTTTTATTCTCTGTAAAATAAAATATACTTATTTTCGGATAAATTATTATAAATTTTGTACGGATATATAACACCGCTGAATATTGTTTTTAAACTGCATAAAAATATTTCAAATTATTTCTTAATTTGTTACTTATCACAGTAAACATATCATCAGCTGGTCGCGCTGCCTAAAATATCTCCGTGAGAACCTGACCAACTGGAGGATAGAAAAGGATTGAAATAAAAACAAGTAAATTATCCAAACATAATTTTTTTTATTAAGAAATTTTAAAAAATTCTAACAAGTGTGTATAGTTTTAAATAACAAGTAAACATATTTTTAATTTGATCCAAATATTTAAAAAGAATTACACTGCAACGCAGTTTTCAATGACAAATAATACGTTAGTCGACACAGCAGACCAGTAAATAAAAATACATGAAATAAAGTGTACATATATGAGAGTGAATCGGAACATTAGTTGCGGGACGAAGGGCATTCTATACACATTATTTGCGGAAACATAAATCCGATAGTTCATGACACATTTATGCAACAGAAAATTAAATCTTTGTGTAAACAAGACGTATTTTTTACATTAATGCATATTATATTGTCAGCGTTTACATTTTCGTTCCAATCGAGTCATATATTTAAAAAAAGTCGCGAAGATATTTGATTGCGTAAGTTGTATCAAAGTCATCACGTGTGTGACACCAACATGAAAATATTAAAACGAGGAATTTCCGTTATTTCATATCTGTATATTTGGTATATCTGTACATTGTCTGTCTGCTTTGTCTATTTCTTTCTGAAAAAAAAATATTTATAAAATAACAAAACGTATTTGTTTTGAATTAAAATTCTGTATTCAGTCACTTTGTATATATTATTTCTGGTGTAAAATTATTTTTCTAAACATCTTTTACCAAAACTGCATGACAATAATATAAAAACAATTCAAAAATTTATTTGAGTACAAGTTTCACGAGCGAGTTAAAATACATATTCTAAAAAGCACAAATAAAACAAAAAAAAAAAAACTATAAAAGAAATACATATTAAAAAAAATAAACAAACGAAGCTTAAAGCTGCAAACCCGCAATGTTCAATAATTCAGCAAATCTATGAAGCATTCACCCGTAGAACTTGTTCTAGTTTATCAATTTACACATAAAATAACTACTACCGTTCGTGTGCCCATTGGTAACTTTTTACTATGGTAACTTTTTACTTTAGTGACTTTTACTAACGCCCGTAATTCAAATAGTTTGCGAGTTGTTCGAACGTCAAATTTATTATTGTCAAAGGATAGACGGAGACGTCCATAGATGTGACAAATAATCATGAAATATGCTTTATTTTATGCATTATCTACGGATTTTTTCGACCAGGTGTTCGATGTGTCACTTTGGTGATGAGATTATTTTCGTATTATGTGATAATGTATATTAAACAACGAGATCATCATCGGACGAACTCTCATCACTAAATTAGCGGGATATTGAATGATTAATTGTCGTGTACTGCAACTTTCAAAGTATCAATGTGTCGGATGACATTTGGAACAGCTGTGAAAAGTCCGCCATATTTAACTATCGATTCTCATTTTTAGTAACGGATATCGCAGAGTAAAATGAGTTTACTGCGGGATGTAAACATTTTTCATTCATTTTAGTAAAAAGTTACTACTGATCACACAACCGGCCCTTAACATGTAATTCGTGTAAGTTAACCACGACGCTAGATGTCGGTTTCCATCTCGAACATTTTGTGAATGTTGAATTAATTTATGTACTTTGGTTAGAATAATTTCGGGAAATATAGAAATCGAAAAAAAGCTGTGATCTTGATAGCAATCATTAGATAAGATATAATAAAAAAATCCAAAAATAAGGTAATCAAAATATGAATAGAACACAGTTAATTTACTATTGTAATTAGGTATGTTATTTAAATTTGATTTCAAATCAACTGATTAAAATAAAACAGCAAGGAACCAAACAATGACTATGTTATAATGTTAAATATAAAATAATACTACACTTATTACAGTACTAAAAACTACTAATCTTATAAATATTTCACACACGCTTACATATTTATTTATGAATAAAAACCTACAAAAGCTATTTAGAACTTCCAATTAGCTTATAAAATATATTATTACTGGAAGAAAAACTTATTACTACACTTGTAAGATTGTACAATACTAACATTGAACTGTTAATGATACTTGACACGGGAGACAGACAATACAGGATTATGGAATCCAATCCCGGGAGACCGGGAACCCGGCACATTTTACATTATTTATGAATCCCGGGATTTGTACGCATAAATTTAAACATTCGGAATTAATATTATATCATATCAAAATTAGATCAAGACTAAATGATGCTTTGTTATTTCTTCGGGCATATTATTCAAAATAATAAAATTGTTTCACTTTAAAAATGTTATTCGTTATTTTTGGATTATTATTTACATGATTTTTTTGTTCTAAGATTTCTTAATTACTTACATAAATTATAGGTATTTATTCTTTATTAATGTAAAATTATTGAACAAATGAACATTTTTTAATACCGGGACTAATTCCGGGATCAACAAGGTCGAACCCCGGGATTTCAATTTTGACTTGGGATTGGATTCCCTAGGTACGATGATTACGAAAATGATATGTGGTGTTAATGTAGGTGTGGTAATGACTAGTTATTTATGAATGAAAAAATTGTGTAATACTAAATATTTGTACTCGGTTATTGCCTTCAGTGGTTTTAATATATCTGTAATGTAGTTTGTTTTTTATACTAAGTATGCATCTGATTTATTATCAAGTTAAAATTGTTCAACTTACGTATTAATTAATATTCGTATTCAATACACTTAACACATTTAGTAGGAATGTTTTAATATTACTACAGCATTCTAGTATTATACGGATAATTAAATAAATTATTGATATATTCAGGGCTTCTTATATTAGACGGGTTAACTATTAAAAAAAAATGCATATTAGTGCATATTCTGTAGATATTAACTGTTCAAAGATTTTTTGGTGAAACTTCATGGAATTTCATGATTATTTTGTAAATTGAGTTGAAACACTTTTTATTCCACTATATTTTATCTTTATTAAACGTAAGAACATTTTCGGGAACATCTTCCCATTATCAATAATACAATTCAACTTAAGTTAAAAACATTTTCAGACAGTAATTAAGGGTGTGTCTGGAATTAAGGGAGGGGGGGGTTTGGAAACAGTTTCGAAAACGTTCCAACATTTAATATAAAACAGTAATTCAACTCGATTTATAAAATTTTAAACATATCTGTCATAGTTTATTCAATTTATCAATTAAAAGTCTAACGTAAACATCAGTTCATTTCTTTAAATGGTATTTTTACGGTCAAAAAGAGCGAAAAGTGAATGTGGTAAATGCCGTTGAAATATAATTTTTTTGCGAGTCTGACAACAAATTAAAATTATGTACCGGCACTGTCGTACTCAAATATTGTTCTTGAAATTCTTAGCAAGATCTTCTAAATTACATAATTTTCATTAAATTAATTATTAACAATAAATTGTATCTCAGAAATATTATAATTACCTGATAAACATAAGACAAATGTTTATTAATTAAAATTTGCAATGCTTGGTATTTATGTCATGTTATTTAGAATCGTTTGCCGATTTATTTTATGGTATTCGCATTGCAAATCAAGTTGATAGCCTACTTCGTCACGATGAAGAAAAAAAACTGATAGAATTGAGAACGCAAACAAATGATGTTTAAAAGTATTATAAGTGTAAAAATAATATATAATATTAAAAGAAAAGTAGTTATATATCAGACGCGGTCGCTTCATAAATGCTTTGGATGCTCCGCATCCTTTTTCTTCTAGAGTCGAAAAGCTTTGGACTTTTTGTTTCTAGCCGAAAACAGCACTGCTGCAAATAAATTCGTCCTGTTCTTTAGAGACCAGTCATAATACATACTACAACACAATACATATGCATTCTCAACTTTGAACATACCAATAACGGTGGATTCTATCATTCGTTCCATATCCACAAAGTTTGAAAGTATTCGAATTTCGCGCATGCATAACTGTATATGAATTCGTTAACAGCATCCAACGTACAAAAACGACTTTAATACTTATGGGTATAACGCACAGAATAGCATACGTATTACGAAGCGAGCGGATTGTATTGAGGAATTTGTTTGTGTGACGCATTTTTGATAGTTTGGATTGAATACTTGAAGACGAAGTATTGAAACATAAATATTTTTCGATTATTTATTTATTTTATCATTTAAATAAATGAAAATGGATATGTAATTGATGTTGCGGAGCGTGAGAGATTTAGGTATAAAGCTAATTTGACAGACTATTTTTGTCAGTAGTTACATCTTGTTCGCCGGCTAGTCTATAGATTTGTATATTTGATAACTTATTATCCAGCATACCTTCTTAAAAAAGTCACCGACCGCCACTGGTACATACATGATTTTTAAACGCTGTTTTAAAAAAATTTCAAAATATTCTTCGATTAGATGTTTATAAAAAAAGTTCAGTTACAGGTTAAGGGCATTGTAATACAAGTGAATAGGTGAAAGGTCGTCGATCTCGTGTTGAATTAAATTATTATTAAATATATGAGAAGTATGTAGGTACCAACCTAGATTGAATATGCAATGAATACGATTCATCTGAAAAACCAGAGCATCCAGCCAGTCAAGTTATCGAGTGCCATATAATTATTTTATCAGTCAGTCATGTTTTAAACGTAGATTATTATGAAATTATTATTTTGTCTCTGATTATTTTATACGATCAGCTTGCACAAGATAACATTATACGACATTACAATGCAGAATAGTGTAAGAGATAATTGGAATTGTGAAGGAGAAGGAACTGTTAGAATTTCTTGTCAAATTAGTGATGAAAACGGCCGCCAGAGGCTCTCACGATTTGGCGTGTCATTTTAAAAATAATTAACATTTTTGTGGCTGTAACATTGTATAACGGTTCAGTAATAATTATTACTTATAAATGAAAAAATATTATTAGACAGAAAGTTAATTAATTTCTCTACCGGAAATTTTATAATTTGAGAAATCTGGTTATTGTATATATACTGAAATATTTGTACGTATATTGCAAAGTCAACGCGGTTATAGCAGGGCCGGATTATTATTATGATCAAAGCGTCTTAAGCGCTCGCCTAGAGCCCGGGCCTTGCTATGCGATGAATTTAGTAGATAATGTATCAATATCTTTTTCAAAGCAGATCTTAGAGAGAAAAATGCTCAAAGGAACAAACAATTGATTGCTTTACAAATCGTTAAACAGTGAAAATAAGTAATCAAAGAACGTCAAAAATTACCCGATTTGAGATGACGTCATATTGAATTATTAATATAAAGATCACGTTGTCTCAAAAAAAACTACAAGAAATATTCCAAGGGATATATGACTAAGGGTGTACACCTAAGAATAGAATATACACCCCATAAGATTTTGTATGCGTTTTAAATACGTATCTAGAAATGGAAATTCAATTTGTTAAAGGTTAGTAAGCACTAAAGCTCTTGTAAAAAATAAATGTGACTTAAAGTTAAGATTTAAAGACAATAATATTTTAAAAAAGGCATACATACTTAGATAAATGGGGTTGTTTTATAGATCAGTTAATGAATAGACATGAAATAAAGCGCACATATAGGAGAGGGGTTTGGAACATTAGTCGCGAGACGAGGAGCATTCTACATACATTCTTGGTGGAAAAATAAATTCGATAGTTTATGACACAATATGCAACTGTGAATGAATTTACTCCTTGAAAATTAAATCTTTGTGTAAAAAAGACGCATTTTTTATATTAATGGACATACTATAGTCAGCGTTTAAATTTTCGTTCTAATAGGGTCAAATTTTTATAAAAAGTCGCGTAGCTATTTGATTGCATAAGTGGTACCAAAGTGATCACACCAAAATGAAAATATTGAGCCGACGAATTTGCGTTAGTTCATGTCTGTATATTTGGTGGTCTGTGAGTTGTTTATTAAGTCTACTGGTCTTATTTACGGCCCTGATATTTTTTAATCCGGGCCTGGCGGAAAAGTTAGGCTGACATGCAAGGTAAGGCAATCGGAACGCTGAATGTGGGTGAATTTTTGAAGTATAGGTAAGCGTTAGGTTTAATCTCATATGAATAACACGACATCAGAGATCGTTTAGATCCTTGAAAACTAACTAAATCAGCTAAACATATTGCTAAAATTAGAAAAATATTTATTGAATTTAGGTTAACAAAAATATAATTCCAAAAATTAAGAATTTTGTATTTGTACATATATCTGACGTTGGTTTAGGTACCTACACGGTACATTAATTTATATTTTATTTGATTTACGGTGCGGTAGTTTCAGTTGACATACATGCGAATAGAAAAGTAATGATGACATTTCCGTCAACCATATGTAAAAACATAGTAATAGTTTTAAATGAAAAGTAATGTTGCAAATGATAGGATGAAATAAAAATGTAACTTGTAATACTTAATAATTGTTTAGGATAGTTAAAGAAAACGATCATAAAAATAAATCCCTTTACATAATCATGTGACAATATCCGATATACTTCCAATTCTCAAAGAGAAAATGATCTGCATTTGGAGAGATCAGTGGGAGATTTTTAAACTTCTAAATGGTTTGCGCAAATTCAGCCAGAGATTCCTACTAGGACCTGGTTTTCCAAAACAAAATTAAATAAGTTTGAAACTTCCTCGATCTGCCGTATGAGGATTAGCCATTGTTGTATCAATTTGTTTATCACTTGTTTAAAATCCGCATTCGGGACTCTCCTATGTGTGAATGTCAACTAGAAGAGGAAAATTTAAATCATGTTTTTTTAGGACGCCCTATCAATGACCAGTATCTAAATTTAATCCAAGATCTTTCTAACAACAAAATTCCATTCCCCATCAACATCCCAACTTTGTTATCATCTATCTAACAATCAAACCATTTTTAAAATATTAACAAGGTTCCTAAACGCCAATGAAATAAACCTGTAAAAATTAAATGTATCCAAAAGAAACTTCACATTAAATAAAATTACTCGGTAATGGCAAGAACACTCCATAGGGGTGAAATGCCAATATAAAAAAAAAAAATTAAATTCGGCGCACTAATATTAAAGAATTCAATATTATCATTACATTACCTACGTATTTCGCGCAACTTGGGTTTCGGAGAATAGGAGTAGTATCCATCCGGTTTTAGAATTATCGGGGTAGAACGTGGTTGTGTCTAATTCCATTTAAAAGAATATGTAAATGAATTAAAGCAAATCAGGGCTGTCCAACAACATAATTTATTTTAAATTTAATTATATTTTTCTTACTTTATCGCAGTGTTTTATCCATATTTTTATAACAATATGGGGCGTCAATATGGGGTATCAGGAGCGTGCACTCTATACAATCAAAAAAGGTGTGTATAACTATAATTTTTGCGAAATAAATCTAAATTAAATATTTATTCGATATATTATGTATTAAGTGCATAGATCCACGCGCAAATAATTAAAAATTCTCATGTTAATGTGTTAACTATAACCATCTAACTAGCGAAAGAATTTACAATTGACAAATAAAGTTGCGCATGTGTTTGCCCCAAACGTGTATGAATTAAACGCAACTCTCGCGCCGCGCTGTGTTCTAAATACACGTCATCGCTTGAACAGACGTGTTGCAAAACGCTGAAAGTGCGTATTTGATGCGGACTTGAATTTATGGGTTTCAATGAACTTTAAACGTAATATTATAAAATATTTGAAGTGCCTTATTTAATAAGTTGAAGAATTTTCAAAGAATGATAGTAATATTATTGATATTTTTTAAAAACAGAAATAAACTCACACAGGTATAATTCTGAAAGAGTGTATGATGAATACAAACACTAGTTCTAATAATACCCATCGCTTTTACAGCATCGATCTTAACAGCATAACCTAAGTTCATGCCTGGTGCACGCCACTGATAATGATAACACACTGTTGTAAGTATGAATCTAAAAAAACATTATTATTTTTCAGATTTTAATGTTTAAATCATTTCGACCCCGAAAGCGCTGCTTTGATATTTAAAATGATAAAATGATTAACCAAATAATTTTAAAATGTAACACGAATGCCTGAGTACAGTAGACAAATGAGTAATTGTTAGAAAAAAAACTACGTTCCCTTTATAGTACGACGATAAATAATTACTAGTAATTGTTTTTAAAATTAGTAAACATATATATATATATATGGTATGATGGATTTTCGGTATTAAATCTCTACTTCTACATATAAAAAAAGTCTAAATTGAGGTAGCTTGGACACGTTTTGCAAATAAGACAGGACGGGTCTTGCTTGATGGAAGCGAACTAAAATGATAATGATGATTTTTACAAAAAACATCCGCTCGCAAGTTATGATTAGGACATTATAAATTACAAACATGTTTTCAAATTGACCAAAATTAAATTTCATCAATTGTTCTACAATACAATACTTAATTATAAAATATCCGCGTCACCGTGTAAACAAATTAAATTAAATTAATAGACAAGCCGACAGATTTTTCAATTTACCGTGGCGCCGATTATTTTTGATGTTTATTTTCTCACTTGCACTGATTCCTGGCGATCGGAACGGAAGCTCAACTAGTTCAATTTATTATATATAATGAATAGATTATATTAAAATATAAATAATATTAACGGCGGCTGCGGTGGGCGTCCCGACTAAATGCTCGTAATTTAGCGCCGTCAGGAAGAAAACTTATTAATTTAGCTCGCAGGCGCGCTCTCTCGGCGGCCGAGAAAAGCTTAGTTGCTCCGACGGTTAAAGTTGGAACTGCATTTTAGTAATTCATGCGACTGCGAAGAGCGAATGTATTATATAAAACTGCTGAGAAACACAGGGCCAATGGAGGATGCAGGAATGCAACAGGATTTTGTTTTCGATTATTTATTATTTTTATAAGTGAGCTGCTCTTTGCGATTGTTAATTTTTTTGGAAAATAAAATTAATTTACATTAAAAAAAAAATCGGAGATGATTAATAAGAAGATGACACAATATTTGGAACGAGGAAAAAAATAGAAAATTAAAAAAAAAAAACCCTTAAAAGAACGAACGGTTACACTATTTTTCAAAATCTTCAAAACAGTTATGGGTAAAGAAAATAAATAAATTTGAATTCATTTCCAGGCACTCGAATACGATTTATGACATACGTAATATGGTCGGGAACGATAACAAATCTTTATTAATTATGCTGAATGTTGCACTAAAATGTACTTTTTAAACTATTTTATTTTCAGCATCTAATTATCCTTATTGGCGGGGTTAAAAATGCGTTAGATATACGATGAAAAAATATGGAGGTAGACTATTTTAATAACAAACTGCTGAATTCTGGCATATTTAAATACATTGAAAAAACTAGTTACCATTATAAAACTTTGTAATAAATTGGTATTAATGAAGAGCTTAAAATATTTGTAAATTGCTATTTTCTCATTGATCTCATTGATTTCTCTGTAGTATAATGGTTAGTATTCCTGCCTGCCATGCATGAGACCGAGGATCAGTATTATAACAGTAAAATTTATTTATTAATATTTTTCGGATCAAAAAAACACATTCTATGCAGGGACAGTATGATACATGAAACGCGTTTTTTGTTTGTTAAATAAAAGATTATAAAGAAGAAAGGCTAAGTTCACGCGTCTATATATGGGTCTAGCATAGTTGGTTCTTTTTCTATTTGTTTTCAATATTATACAGACAATTTGGTGTAAAAAATAATTACAATTTTCATAGCCAAAAGTCTTTTGTAGTGATAAATGCAGCGAGATTTCAAGCATTAAGCAAATAGCGCAAATTGTACAGGAGGTCAAAGATGAACATATCAAATAAAATTGACTACCTTTGTATACAAGGGAGCATGAATGTGGAAGAAGAAAACATTAAACGTATTTAGAATGTGAAAAATTCCGCTAGTGACAGTTAGTGTATGTATGAATCGTGAAAAAAAATTGTTTCAGAATTCAATAAAAGCTCAAATAAGTAATATTTCGATAATATTAAACAATATCATGTCACATGGTTGTATGTAAAAAGTAAACTGTATTCTTAATTCTTAAAAAGTAGATACAATGATTTTTCTTGAATTTGGTTATGAATTTTAAATACACAACGCATATTCTGTCAACGCTCCAATATATTAAAAAAAAAAAAACATTATTTCTAATTTATATGAATAATTTTTCTGTGGGAATAAGATATATTTACAAAAATATTTTTTATAAATCGAGAACAAAACTTAGAAGAATGTTTAATTTCATGTTGTTTAAATTATTTTTGAATTTAATCATGATTTGAGTGTTTTAATTAATTACTCCTAATTTATGGGTTACAATTGGGTATTAACGAAGAGTAATGAATGTACACTGGATGTTTTGAAAGGAAATTGTTGGACCGGTTGTAGAAAGTGAATCATCGCATTTTGCAATGAGCTCTATACTTTGTGTAATGAGATAAGCCTCCTCTTATTCATCATCTTTTAACCCTTCCCAAACCATACAGTAACACAGGTCTACCATTATAGTTAAACCTGTAATATTACTGTAAATATATGCAACATAAAATTCATATTTTAGATAATCCTAAAGAAAATATAAGCGCTTAGGAATGACTATTGAGAAACCAATTATGAAAAGGGAATTGTACAAAAACAATTATAAAAATACAATTTGTGATATGAAAGACAGAGATCACACACTATTTTCACAGTGAAAAGAACAACAAACATACAAATATAATTGTCTCTTTTTCACTAATTAAATGAAGATAGATAAGAAGGAAGGATACATTGTATACGACTTAATGAATTTTTAAAATTATGTTACTAATCATTTTTTCAAAATTGTATGCTTAATATTTAGAGTAAATTGGTGCCATTAAAGCTATTTAACTTAATAAAAACATTTTTTCTAACAGATATTTACTGTAACACGAGTTGTTCGGGTATTTTATATCATGGTATGGTAAAGGTTAAATAGGCAATCCACCCTTCAAGAGTGATGTGTGCCATTAATCAAGTTAAAACTTTATTTTATAGAAAAAAGTACAATAATATTATAGAATAAGAAATATTATATTACAAGTCAATACCATTGTCGTTCAAAAATGTTGATATTATATAGATTAAATGTGGCGAGTTAAGAAAAAAAAGTTGACGCAAGTTATCCGAGAGTTGAAAATTACCATTGATGAGAAAAACGTGATCCGCAATGGATAAACAAAAAAGATATGGTCAAGGGTTTCCTCCTCGGCACCACTCACACATTGGGGAATCTATTATGTTCAATCTGAATTTGTGAGGCTACCTGGCAATGCCCAATTCTCATTCTGGAGATATTTGATTTTGTTCTTTTGGAGACTTTCCTTTTGGTGAACCGGGGAGTGCGGGGTATTGATCTATGAATTATTTTAAGCCGATTATCCTAATGTTTATTAGGATTCATCCATTGTGCAGTCCAAATAGAATTCGTACGTTTTTTTACCATACTAAGTCTGTCATACATCGGGATATGGAATTGATGAGGGAAAACTCCGGAAAGAGTGGCCTCCTTGGCCAGTTTATCAGCACATTCATTTCCATGAATTCCCTCATGTGCAGGAATGAGATAAGCCTCAAGGTATAAAAAAAATTAAGAAAACTTCGAATGAATGTGGAAGGAGTCATTACTGAACATACGATCAGCAGGTGCAGGGGCTTGGGAAGGATAAAGCTAAGATGGAACGACGTCTTCAAATATATATTTCTTTAAAAATCCAGGGCTGGGGAGAAATGACATAAAATAGGGATTAATGGAGGAAAATTCTTGAGAAAGCCAAGATCCACCAGAGGTTGATGATGATGATGATGATAATTATTATTTATTTATTGTACGTCTACTGTACTACAAATAAATATTTATTAATTGCCGAAAAAACATGTTGGAAGTATTTGAATTATGGCACTGGACAGGAATGAAAAAGTAAACTGGGTGGAAAGGGTTACAAACATGGAAATAATTGGTTCTCAGACAATACTTTAACACGCGTGCATTACAAAGTGTGAACAATTGAGAAAATTTTACATTACGGAATAACAGGTTGGAGAAAATCTATCCCAAACATCTCAAACCCTTAATTATAACTAAAAATATATAAAAAGTGCAGGAGAATATCCATCTAGTCAGTTTATAATGATTTCTCTGTACTATAGTTAACTTCTCTAAATAAATAAAATATTATTGCATTTTTTCAAAGAGGAAAACCTTTAAATTTACTAGTAATATTTGAATATGTCCAAGAACACACGATTATGGATTCTTACCTACAAAGGCACTGTTGTTAAACAAATATCAGATATCTCATGAAAACAAAGCTATTTTTTATTATATTTAATGAAAAATATATGGAAGTATGAGGTAATTACAGGGCTTACGATAATAATAACATAATATAGCAGCTGTCTTAAGAGTATGATGAAAATAAAGTGTGGAGAAAACGACGCAGGAAAGGGCCAAAAACAAAAATGCACTGAGTAAAAAGTGACAAAGGAAGACGTCGAGCAACACTTATCAAAAGAATGTTAAAAAAACTGTACAATATACAATGTACTGTAAATATTAGCAAGCCTTTATAGGGAAAATTAATTATTTTGCAATTTGAATTTGAACTATCATATTTTAAAAAACACGTTGATTTTCGGGGATAATGCAAACTTCTCGACAACGTATTGAGATACTAAGCTTAACTTTACTATGGGTGGTATTAGAAATTTAAGGGTTAAAAATGAAAATGATTACAAGAGTAAAAATTTGTAAAAAAATATGAATACAAACACTATTTAATTGTATTACATAAAAAAAATTCTAATATAATAAATGTCATTTTATGCTTAATGAGACAGAAGCGTATTGAATATATTAAGGAAATATACGTGTATTTTAGTAAAGTCTTCGATAAATTATAAAGTACTTTATTCAATGAGGTGCTAAACTAAATTATTTGAAAAATACAGTATTTTTATAAAGTTTATAATTTCACCAAATAAAAGGAAGTACGCAAAAAATAAAAATTTATAGAACTGTCAAATGGCGCAGTAATACAGCTGTGTTTACTGTGCAAAATACCAATGTATAAAAAAAAAATTCCTATGAAACGAGAAACTAAAAAATGATGCAGAAATTTTTACTGAATTGTGCTGAAATCTTTGATGTATTTTTGTTAAATGAATATAATGAGGATCTATTAGTATATTATTGAATATATATGTAGGTTGGAAAGGTAATTATTTTTTTCGATGATTTCTGTACGCAGTTCGCTTAAATATTATTTTATTCTCGTATCGACAATTTGTACAATATTACAATAGCTACGCAGAGCTTCCACTTGCCGAGGCTGTAGCCGGCGAGCTGATGTAATCGTCTGGAGGCAAGTAGTGCTTCGTGTCTTTTGTTGGAAAATTCGCAAATGTGAAAGTTGCATCCGCAGGGTGGTTATGGGGAGATTCGGTTACCGCGGCGCGTTGTCTGCGCTGAAATGCTCTCGGCGGAGTCAATCGTCATGCATGGAATTGAATACAAAGATTAAACCTAACGTCAGCTCAACTCAATTATAATTAATATTATTTAAAAAAAAAAAAATGTATTTTCTACACTTACATTTTTTTTAATACACGACGGATAAGTGATATACTCAAAATGTAATGTTACAATTTTACTACATCGAATAATTATGGACAAATCATTCGAAGAAACTGGCAATAAAAGAGAACTGCAAAAGTGTTTGTTCTCTCGGTTCGCGTATCCAAAAAATATGGTTCAATTGAAATGTCAGTTTCTACTTTTCTTGTATGTACGGTCCAGAGATATTAGACGGTTAACGGGAAGATATCAAAAGAAGATGACGATTCTACCTTTTTTTATTGATAACCAGAAATCAAGTATTGATACAGATGTTCCTGCTTTGGTGTAGTGCTAAATTAAAAAGATCCGGGGCGGTATTTGATTTTAACCCCCCCCCCCGCCTTTGTATGTCATCCATATACTAGTTTTTTCACAGAAAATTGAATATGTTTGAGGTTAAAATAAATTTTAATTTGTTTTTGTAAACGATAAAAACACGCAGTTACCTAAATAGAAAACTAATTTAGGGGTGACTGTTTATTTAAGTTGAGTTCACATATTTCATCTGCCTCCAAGTGTCAATGGTTGAAATAATGGGATACCGCTGCGCACCCGGATGATCTAACACGTATCAATAAAAATCCTATAAATTTTCTCGTAATGTCTTTCATGTTTTGAAATGTTCCGGTCCGATATATTTTTGGCATTCTCGTAATATACGTCCGCTGCATGATATTTGATATACAAAATTCTATACAGAATATTTTGTCTATGATTGACGTGATATAATAATTTTGAACTATAATAATTCGTCTAAAGGAAATCAAAAATGTTTCGGTTATTTTAAAATGCGTACATAGTAAGTTTGAATAAATTTAAGTATGATTTCTGTGAAATTGAACAAATAATATTCTAAGGATAAATCGAGTTCATACTCCAAAATTAATGATTTATGTTATGATAGGTAAATAGAGAATCGTAAATCTATAACGTCATTCAATTATTATACTTTAAAACGTTTAGGATAATAAATAATTTTTGAGAATGTTAAAAACTGTTCATTCCGGAAGCATGTGAATTAATTACAAAAAAAAACTATCTTTTAAATTAATATTAATATTTTCAGCTCATGATTCCAGTTTTGTTAAAGCACGTCCTTATGTGCTATTTACCTTTCCCTGTCCACCGGTAACAGTTAAGGCAGTAATTTATTACTCTGTGTTCCCATGCAGTCGGCGTTTGGTGCGCACGTACTTCTGAACCACCCCGTACTCTGAGCTTAAAGTTGGGAAATTATTTCAGAAAGATACAGAGCCGACCCAACGTTCATTTTGAACTTTTCTTTATATAATTAATACTGTAATAAATATTACATGTTCCAATCCAAAAGTTGAATTGAGTTAGAATTTTTAAAGTTGTCGAGGATTACGGGGAAAGTATTTGGAATTTCACAGTATTATAAACAAACAAAAATTACGATACATGCACTGCATGCGAGCATAAAAGCTGTGCATTGCTAAAAATTCTGGGAAACAAATATAAATTAAATAATACACACGATAATTACGCTAGCGCCCAGTAGAATCATTCATTGCGTAGTTCTGGATGCTACCGCGCGATGTCACCGGAGCGCTGTAGTCTTGGGTTATTATTAATTTATTGCTACTACAATTGCTAGCCACTGTTTTAATGTATCGTTCTATTTAAGCCATACATACCTACTGAATTGAAAATTCCACTCGGCAAAGTCAGAAATGGATCACTTGATTCATGTTATACTTATGCTGCTTCCTAACAGAATGACATTTGAAAGGTTTTGAACTTGGCTTAGAGCTGATCGGAGCATCTACATCCTCATTTACTAATTCGAAAATTTTACTACCTTACTGAACGTGTTATTTTCATGATTGTTATGAATTAATTTTGCCTAAAGACATCGGTTAAATGAAAGTTCACTAACCTATGTAGCATATAATATATAATATGATATCATGGTAAAAGCATAGCATTCTTTCGCTTACTATTATTTTTGAATGATTATTAACTATTGTTTATTATTATTTATTATGCTTATGATATCTCTTATGATTAGGATTAAGTCGTATAATTACTTACTTATATTTGTTAACAAATCCTTGTAAAAAAAAAAGCAAGTGAAAAAAAAAAGACAACTTAATAAAAAACCAGCATAACCTAAGTCTATACCTACTGCACGCCACTGGGCACGTTTGCCCACTGGAATGACGTTTGTTATTAAAATTATATTTGAGAGATTTGAAAATAAACTGTAATCTAATTTATAAATTTATTTAGAAATGTAAATCTAAGATGGCCGACACACCGCCCAAACAATGACGGGAGCGCAGAAAATGCACACTTGTACGATATCTAACACCCCCGCCCCAGCGCATCCGGTCACCCACCCCATCTCTTACCAGTCCCCTAAGAGCTATGAAGGGGCGGCGATTCAACTGAATATAAGGTTCGAGTATTTCAACATTAATGATTTTTTTTAACTGTTGAAAATTTCATAAGAAAGTAACATCGTTACTCGGAGTCGGATATGATCTATTATAATTTCTAAGAATTTAAACATCGACTGTTATTTAAGGAACAGTGTTTTAATAAAGATAATGAAATTCATATGAAATATTACTTTTTAGGCTGTAAATCCATTTTTTGTGTAATCAAGCAAATGGGAAATCACAGTAATGAAAAATCTTTTAAATTCATATTTAAATCACAATATGTGACACAATAATTATATTACATTAAATATTTCTGTAAGTAAAAAGTGTCAGTGGTCATAATGTTTTTGTTAACCGGAATGCACATCTGGTTCGTAGGATTATCGGAAATATAGTTCCAACTCGTGATATTCTTTCAATTTCCATTACAGCTCATGTTTTTATTTTGAATTCAATAAAATTATAAAAAAAGTCAAAAGAATAATAAAAAAATATATGTTTTGCAATATAATTAAGTAATACATTATGTATAGTTATTCATAAATAATTTTTAGTTACCGTGAGAGTCACAACTCGATGCTCTTGAAACGGCAAAAATCTGTCAGTCGGCCGCCAATGCTATATATAATTTGTTATTTATTTTTATTTCGAGTTCTGTGCCATATGGCACAAAAATATCAACAGAAATTTTAGAATTGTGGTTGATTAAGTGTGGCATGACTCAATTTATAAGACTCTTGTGAGTTCTTTATATTGAAAATAACAATATGTTTATAGTGATAAGATTACGCTTATTTTATTATGCGGAATATAGCAGAGGCTACATACATATCTAATGCTTGTATGGTCGTACGTGTTGATACGATAAACAAGTGTAGAAATTCAACGTTCATGTGAAGGTTGGCGTATATACGAGGGGGGTAACATTTGCAGGAAAGCTTTAGCGGAAACTTTCTCCATCTGGGGGGTGGGTTTTGCAGCCGAGTAAAGGAGGGTAACTACGAACAAGGGGGTTACATTGTGCAGTAGGGGATGAAACTTCTGCCTGAATATTACCCTATTGGGAAACGTTCTGCAGTCACGTTCGGCGAATAACACGGAGACTTGGATTACATGCGAAACCTCTGGACTACGTATATGAAGGTACTTGATTCAAAGCTCGGTATCATTTCAGGTAGGTTTAATTTCCAGCTAATTGGAATATTGTTTTGAATCCAGATCGGTTTTAATTATACAAACAATGGACAAGTATTTAAAAATTCAAGAAAAAAAGATTAAAATACTAAAATATATGCCTGTAGGCATATTTTTTTTGAAAACTTGCTGACAATGAAGAATATCTGCTGCTTGAAAATAAAGATGGCAATGAAAGATTATATACTGAAACTTCAGATAAATGTTGTTATCGCTTATTTAGAAGTTCGCAGAGTTCAAGGTATTATTATATTTTTTTAGATCCCTTTTTAATGTTTATGGCGTTAAGTTTATGGTTAGATATAATTATTAATTTAGACTAATGGTGCACCTTCTTAAATTTAAAAAAAAATCATACCTATGTAGAACTGTTATCGCGAGAATAAACAAATTATTATCATGTGCATTAAAATTATACAAACCTAAATAGTAAAAAAATAATATTTTTGAGAACGTCATCTGTTCACACCATTTAAAATTAGTGGATATATTCGTAGTATTTTTTACTAGCCTGGTATACAAGTTGAGAATAGTTATATCTCTAATAATAATTAGTATAATAAACACATTCTACTCCTAGGCAGACGAGAGGGGTGACGTCACGACTACCGTGGGTAAGTGAGTGGACCGGTTGTGAATGATGCTATAAAAAGCGAAATGGCGAATAAAATTTTCTGGATGTCGTCAACAAATGCAGGCTGCATATGGTACTCGACACTCAATATCGTCCGGGGTTGGAAAACTTTATGAACGCGTGAACTGAGAGTGTAAAAGGCGAAATTTTAAAGCTCTGACGGCATTTATTTGCGCTAGGGGGACCTATGTACATGACTGTACAATACAATACAAGATCAGGAGTAAAATTCTTCACTTCTGCAATACTTTCAGAGACTTGTAATTTTCATATGTAAAAGAGATTTTTTAAATTAATTTAATTTAAATTAAATTAATTTAAAAAAACAAAAAAATGTTATTTAGATTTGAAACAATGCAGAGTCCATTAGCAATATTATAGATGACGGTGCGATGTGTTCCAAAACTAAGACTGTTACTGTTGTCTGTCACAACAAAATAGGTATATAGGAATACGGCACAGAAGATTGAATGATTTGAATTGAATTGAACGATACCCTGACCAGAAAATAATATAGTAGAGAAACAATGGATTCAACATCTATAATTAGTAAAAAAACATGGGTAAATTAAATATATGTAAGTTAGTAGTAAATGGAAGCATGGCATGGCGTAGTAAACTAATATTTTTAAATGTGTACATTTTAATGTCCTAATAAATGTAAATCAAAGTGAAATTGTGCAAAAATATTTTTAACGCCTTTTAGTAAGATACGATATTCTACCAACGTTATTCCAATATGAGTAATGAATTTAGAAGAATTGTAGCATTAATTTAACAATCGATAAGTACATCAAATTATCCGTGTATTCCATTATTTTTTGCGATGTCTTATTATAATACATTAATATCAAAATAATATTTTTAATTGACTGAGACACGAATTATTTTACATTATGTGTATTATAATGTAAACCGTTAAAAAATCTAGATATATTCTCAGCAGAATAATTATTAATAAATTGAACTTAAAAATATTTAATTTAGGTATACTAAAAATATTTAAAATTACGATTGTCATTTTTTTTAACAGATGCTGGCGCGTACTTTAAAAAAATATCTATTTCTAAAAAATATTTATTTTAATTTTAAAACAAGGCATTTGAAAACTAACTTTTAAAACTATTATCTACTAGGTAATGGAAACACAAAATTACTTATGTCAGTATTAAAATGTACGGTGTGCTTGTGTAGTTTGGAATGGTGGGTGCGAAGCGAAGGAGTATGAGGTGTGGGGTGTGGGTTCTTCGGTTTCTGTTGTACCCCTTGCAGGAACAGTTGCGGCGAGGGGCGGAGGTGCCGTGATGGATGGGGCTGCGCCCCCATAGATCTGTCGGGGGGCCGGGAGGCGCACAAAGGGCGCCCATTTCCCGAGGGCTGCTAGCGGATGTGGCCTGGATGCAAAATATATTTCAGTTCTTATTATGTTCAGTAAACTGCGACTGTTAAGTACTTAATGAATAAATTTGAAAAAGTGAGTCACATAATAAACGAACATCATGGTTTAATTATTGTCTGTGGATTTTTTTAAACTAAATATATAAGGTTTTAAATACTTCTATATAAATATGATAAAATATTTCTCACGTTATGTACATATATAGAGATAGCAATATTACATTATTTTTGATGATTATCTAGTTATTTTACTATTTGAAGAAAATGTTACATTTATGTCGTTAACATCGCTTTACACATTTTACAAAATATTCGACATTCATCACACAACAATATTGTATAAGTACCAACAAAATATAATTATGATAAAAATATTTAACATGACTTTCGCAAAACTTCACTACAAGGGCACTTTAGTTCTACGATTGTACCTTTTGGAATAAAACACATAAACAGTATTCTTATCAATATTATATTACTTGAAGCCAGGTACTTTGTTTATTTTAACGTGCCACACTAACATGTAATTAAACAAATATTTTATTTAAATAATAAGAAACACTTTGTTTAAACCACTATTTATTGATAAATCTTTCAAGACCAATGGTCCCTTCATCAGGATAACAATTGTATACTAAAATTAAAAATACAAGCGTACATAAAAAAACAAAACTATAAATTAGGAGAACACATTCTTACTGCGAAGTTGTAATTATTCAGAACATAGGTCTGTGATATTTTAAATATGAATTAAATGTATTAATTAGAAAGATATACATATAAAATCAATTTTATCGTAAAATATTGTTGTTGCGCCAACAAAATTTAATAAAAATGAATTGATAATCTGGCGTCTGCTATCAGATTATTCAAAGGTATTTGAGATTCCGTAAAAATAAGGTAGATGGCTCTTTCAAATAATGGAATGATTAAAATCAAAAAGGTAACATATAGGTTCGAAAATTTGTCGCTAAAAATATTGTCGCTGTAACATAGTTGGATAATGCACCTTCCCCGGTTTGGAAAGAGATCCAGGTTCAAATCCCGGTGGCGCAATAACAATACTTTTCGATAAAATTGATTTTATATGTATATCTTTCTAATTAATACATTTAATTCGTATTTAAAACAATAAATATAAGTGATGAGTAACTAACTAATTAATTACTGTGGAAACAAATTTAAAAGATAACTATTAGCAAAAAGAAATTGATTATTTATAATGTTTAATATACTATTAAGATTTTTTCTTATTTCTAAAATTTTTAACTTATATAACTGTAAACCCATGGTATTTGTATGTAAAATTTCTAACACGCCAAACTTTGTATGTTACTACACTTTTGGACCATGCAAACTTGCGAGGATTAAAGTCATATTTTTAAATCATTTGGCCATCTGTGGACGACAGCTTCCAGCCAGTCAAGACCCTTAAAGCCTAGTCTTACCCTATGTAGTGTCTTTCATTCCAAATAAAGTTGGCAGTTAAAAGGTTAATATCAAAAGAATAGTTTGTTTGATTATTCTACCATAGTTACCTTTTAAATTTGTTTTCATAGTAGTTTCTAATTAATCTCTTATAACGAGACTAATTCGTTTCAGAATCTTACTCGTTATGTGAAACACTCGTTAAGCGAAACAATTATTCCCATACAAAACAACGTAAATGACAATAATGCGTTTCCTGCCAAAAATTCAATTTTTATGTTTTTAACGTTTATTCTAATTATATTACATACTTATAAATTGTTAAGGAGCGTGACAACCTGGAATGTTTCGAATGTTTTCGTTAATAGTGTCGCCTTGCAATTGCTTTTCGTTTATTCATATGAGAAGCAACCTTTCAACATCACCAAGGTAACCGTTTCGTGGACATTCTTGACATCTATCTTCTTAATTTTGTCCTTGTTCTTGAGTATATTGCAAATCGTTGATGTAGACCGATTGTATGTGCGCGCTACGTCAGCCACGCGCACAACTCGTTCTCACTTTTCATTTCTACAGTTATTTTTATTCTCTTATGGTTGTCTTCTTGTGGTTTTTTCTTTAGGGACATTTTTGCAAGGGTTATTAAACTTTGCACAAAAAAAAATTACAAATAATGTCTGAACACAAGTTTGGAAAAATGTGCGATCACATGCGACACAAGCGTGCCAGCGGAACGAGCGCTAACCAGAGACTGACGCGAAGTCCCGACTCACAAGTGAGTGATTTGAAGATGGGACTTCCCCACTCGTTATGCGAAATGTATCTGTTTTGCTCGTTGTGCGAATTACTCGTTATGGGAGGAGCTCGTTATGAGAGGTTCCACTGTATATTTATAGTTTTGTTTTTTGTAAATGCTTGTTTTTTTAATATTAGTCTGTACAATTTGTATCCTGATGAAGGAACCATTGGTCTTGAAACACGTTGATTTATTAATAAATAGTGGTTTAAACAAAGCGTTTCTTCTTATTATTTATATAATATGTTGCCACAAAGTAATTTCGCAAATATTGAAGAAAATATTTTATCGACAATTACAATTTTTAATTTTTATTTCCAATGATGTATTGTACTAGAAATGTAAAATGTTTGTAATTACCCTTATGGTAATATTTAATGGAGACAAAATTACATTGCTAATTAAATGAGATAATAAGTATTGTGGTTAGGTTTGAAGGTTCTGACCGAAACGACCCCGGCTTTCTGACGTAAGTAGAAGGTTGGCGAGAAGATATATTGAGGTAAAATTCATTAAGCCGGCTCGGTTTTGTACACACGGAAAATTCCACCATTCTGGAGGAAGAAGAGAAATTGCCGGCCATTTTTAAATGCCACCTCCCAGCGGGTACGTTCCCTTAATGTTATTAATGATCCCAAACCCGCAAATAAGAAGGGTACAACTATCAATTTGAGGCTTAGGTAAATCACCTGGAAGGGTTGGGAAAAGGGTTCGGAATTTTCACAACGGCCGGGCGCCATTTTCTTTCAGGGGAGGAAAAGAAAGGTGTATGCGGGTTGAACCTTTTACGAAAATTACTACACCGCTTTCATCCGATATTAAATAATTGTAAAAAAATATTTATCTTTGAAATTCCCTAAAATATTATTTTAATTATCAATGTTCCAAAACGCTACGTTATTTAATAAGAAATAACAAGAATTATATCTCCATTATGGTAATTATATATAGTTAATATAATACAAATTAAATTAATCAACTAGAAAGATATACAGAAATAAAACCATTCACCAAAAAAAGTATTTAGTTGGTACCGGGATTCGAAACTGGACCTTTTCCTATCCGGGAAAGCGCGTTTTCCGATTTCGCTATTTTTGACAAATTTTGAACATATGTTCTGTAATATTACCGATTGATAAATCTACTATCTAGTTGATTAATTTACTTTGTATTAAATACAAAAGAACTATGTTCTGAAAATACAACTTCAAAACAAAAATGTGTTCTCGTTAATATATAATATAAATATATAGTTAATTTATTAGGTAAGTATACGGTGCAGAAAATTAACGCATTATGGAGAATGGAGTAAATCATGCACAGTAAATATTATAATTATTTTCTGCTATATATATTAAAATATAAATGATAAATTATAAACAGTTAAAACATAAATGATTACAAACTTTCGTGACAATCTCCATATCGGTTAGGAACAAGTTCGTAAAGGGTTTTATTGAATTTACCAGGGTTATCGTTAATATGTCGATACGAACACCTGGATAATGTAAATAGTATGGACGCTCATTCGAGCTAGAGGCTAGAATGAATTAAGGAGTGAGGGGGGTGTATTGATCGGTAGAATGATAATCTAAATTCTAATGGGTTGTAAATAAAATAAATACATTCCTATTTCCCTTTGATTACCTTCAAAATCCCCTCAGTTTAAATTTGTTTATTATTAAAGAGAACGCATTATTATTTTGAAGTTGCAATTTTTCAGAACATAGTTCTGTGATATTTTAATACAAACTAAATGTATCAATACGAGAGATATACAAAATAAAATCAATTTAACGAAAAAATATTTTTGTTGCCACCCGGACTCGAACTAGGGAAGTACGCTGATCTATTTCACCACGTCAACATTAACGACAAATTTTCGAACTTATATGTTGCACTTTTAAATTGATACACCTGTTATTCTATTATTTAAAAGCAGTCTACTTTATATTTACTGAAAATCTCAAACACCTTTGAGTAAAATCCGATAGAAGACTTCAGAATTAAATGAATTAATTTTTTTTTTTTTCTTTCCAAGCTTTTTTAATTTTCTTGCCAATTCTTAATAACCAAATTAATTTATCTATTAGCCCCATATTTATATTAAAGGAAACATACCTAATATGGAGCTATTAGGTATGTTTCCTTTAAAATAAATTTAATGTCCATCAACACTGTATTTTCCCATACCTTAATGTTCTGTTTATTTGTATATGCATTCTGTCTCTCTCTTTCGCATATAGTTTTATATTCTGTCTCCCTTGATGGTCTATTTAACTATATATGTATTCTCTCTCTCTCTTTCACATGTAATTTTATATTCTATCTATCTATATATGAAATTTGAGATTATTTCGAAACCGGTTGACGTATAATAAATTTCGTGGTTTCATACAAAGTTATTGTGATTTTATTTAATATAATTCATTTTTATTAAATTTTGGTACGAGTAATGTAGTTGAAATAATGCAGAAGTTCTTGAGTTTGTCAATATATGTTTCTTATTAATTAAGACCTAAAAAATTCCTCGAGGAAGGAATTAATAAAAACATATTTTTTAATGAATTAATCAAATACGATGAAAGGAAATCTTATTTGTTTATTTATATATTTGATCTAAAAGTTACTTATTATAAATTTTTGTGCAACTAAGTAAATTTCTCCTCGCTTACGGAGGTACAACATTTGGAGATCCTACGCTATTTCACGAAACACCTATTATTCCCTGATATCAATCCTACTTTATTAAACAATACCTTAAAATTTTCACCAGCTGAAGCGGTGAGGTAGGGAAGGTTAATGTAAGCTGACTGGAAGAATAACTATTGCCACAATTTGATCTCAACGAAAATTCTTAAATGTCAAAACATCGCTAAAATTGTCAACATCACTAAGGTAGATGCAAAATAAAAATCGATAATTACATACAAGCAGAAAAATGATTAAAATATTCATGATTATTTATGACGGATTTGTAATTCAAAAAAAATAAATTTAATGTTGGTGAACAAATAAATGCTTAAGAAATAAATCTTAGAAAAATAAATTAAACATAAGTAAAGAAATTTTGTGTAATAATTTTAACGTTATATTTTTATTTGTTATCTTTGTTTTATTAACCACTTAATTGAGTTTAAATACATCTACCGTTTTCGAAAAATACAATTTTCTTCTTCAGGATGTCAAGTTGCCTCAGTTGACAAATTCCCGTTAGATATAATTCCATTCAAAGCGCCGTTCACTTTATTTCCTGCAGTCACCCTCCTTTCGATATCATTCTCAGCCTTTCCGTTTCCATGAAACATACTTCCCAAATACACAAACTCATCTACTTGTTCCAAACATTCATTACCTACAAGTATTTTGCACGATATCTTGCTTTCCTCCTTCTCGAATACCATCACTTTAGATTTGTTAACATTCGTCATGAGGTCGCTTTCCTTGCATACATCGTACATTCTACTCACCAGATTCTGTAGTTCTTGTTCATTATTCGCCATTAGTACTGCATCATCGGCGTACAATAAACAGCATACAATCAAATCGCCAATTTTTGCTCCTATATTCATACATTCCAGTTCTTATTCCTCTTAAGTCTTATTCCAGTTTCCACTTTGATATGATGTTGATTTGTCAAATGTTACGTTTATAATCATTTGTCTTCATTCTTCGTCCTCTCAACAGTCATTCTTTACATTCTTAGAACTATCTATTCATCAACGAATTGATATCTATTCATTATCAATTGAGTCGTCTGGATAGTCTGGTTAAAATACAGAGTTTTCAATACAAAATAAATTATCCAAACGGCTGTGTCTCAATCTGAGATGTGCGGGGTAAACGGTGCACGAAGGAAGGCGGAAATCGCGCGCCTGCAAACAATGAGTTTATTATCAACAGCCTTAATTGGTTCCGTTGCCCCTACTCTCCCCTACGTTGGATCTGTCACCTTTGTAGACTCTTTTTTACCGCCTTCCCTCGAGCGGACATCCTACATATCCCAGCGATCTCCAACCCTGTCTCGCGCCTGTCCAACGGCAGCTACTGTCTCTGTCACACAACGCTGATATGAATTTATAAAACAGGTCAGATGAGCAAAAAATATATGGGATATAAAAAGGCCTTTGATTTAAGGATAAATAGGCTTAGGGATGACTCGCAGATTTGAGATTTCTCTTCAATAAGGCTTCACAGAGATGCTTTTACGGTAATCATAAAAATCATTACTGAAAAATTATTATTATACAGATTATATTCTTCAATATTAGTTTACTAGCAGCTCACAGCCCTTATGTTTGCCTTCAATAAATTTTAAAAATAATATTATTCTGATATAGAATCAATCTATGTATTTTATAAAAAGAAAAAAGCTTTATTGCCATCTATAATAACGAATTAAATACTATAAAAGAGATATGCATTATAAATCGTAGATATCTCTAGCATTTTATGAATTACTGAACAGTGGGAAGGTATCAGAATAACATATTATGTACATTTAAATAAATTTTAGTGCATTATAAAATAGATATTACCACTATATTTTTTTTCTTTATTACATAACTTTAGATTGACTATTTTAATCATTTAGCTGTTATACGTATATAAAACTTTCAATCTAATTAATGTAAAGTACACATTTTCAATTATATAGAAATATAAAATAAAGCAAAGGCTAGTAGATATGTCGCTTTTGATTGTAATTATAAATTGTCATGAAATCGTGAACTATTCACTAAATTACTGCTTCCTTTTGAGTCCGAGTCATAGAACTGCATCGGAATATTTCTTTCAATTTTGTATTCTATTATTCCGTTTTTTTTATATTATCTTTGGATAACGGTCCAAAATAGTGATATAATAATATTATAATCTAGTTCAAATCTATTGAATCTTGATAATTTGTTATTAATGTTATATATTCTTCAATTCATTGTGTAAAAATACTAATATAATAATATAATATAATGTAAATATTATGTCATCGATACATATTAAGCTACGACAGTCAGAAGGATATAATACTATTATTGAATACTTATTATTGTAATATATCCGTATTCTCGATTTTTTAAATTATGTTCACCCTTAAATATAAATTAAAAATAAAATAAATATAAAACTTTAAATTAAAGTGTCCACTTACTATAAAATGGTGTAATTTTATTTTTAATAACGATACATTCAAATGATTATTTTTAGTGTATATATTTACATTAATGTCAGTGCAGGTTGTGCCGCAGAAACTACATTTATATCGCAATGAATGGAAAACAACAGTTGATAATTTCCAGTGGCGCGGTCTGCTAGGAGAGGAAATGAGAAACAGTGTTGGCGATGGGCGTGTGCCGTGTGCTTGCTGTGAATTCAATTCGCCAATACACATTAAACCGCTAGATGGCCGGACATAGATTGAATTCCAGCAATATCGTCAAGTCATTACGTTTGACGTCTACCCACAGGTACTGCAATAGGATATGAAGGGTTAACCGTGCACTTGTATTGAATCGTTTTTTTAAATCAACTGAATTACACATTACTCTTCTTAATTGTTGTATTTAAAATAAGCGAATATAAAAATATTAATTCATTAAGCGTAATTTAGAAATAATAATAATATCCATACATGTATAATACACATAAAAATAATTTTAAAAGACGATCAACAGTTTCAATACGACATGTTTAAAATTAAATGTGAATTAGTCAATAATAAAAAGGTAACCACAAAAAAAATTGGATTGAATTGTATTTTATAAGTAGTTGTTTTAAATCATTTTTATTTTTAAGTTAACACTGGACCGAAATGCTCAAATGTAAAATATAAAGTTGCGAAAACTAATGAAAATGCAGTTATGACTATGTTAACGTTAAAGGTTGGATAAAGGAGAAATAAGTGATTAATGGAGTTTTAGTTAATTATTTTTTATAAAATCATTTATATATCCTGACTTGTATTCGACCAATAAAATGTAAGAAAGCTGGCGTGCATGTCATTGTGTGGGTTATTATTTCACGGGCATTGACCCCGTTAAACGGCCTTTATCAACCCTTTACATTAAAATTAACTCATAACTCCACTTCTTTTGATTAAGACTACCTGCAAAACACAATCCATTCGTGTGCGACATTAACCCTTCCCAAACCATGCAGTAACACAGGTCTACCCCTCTAATAAATCTGTAATATTTCGGTAAATATACGCAAAATATACGTCACATTTTAATTAATTTAAAGAAAAATATTTACGCTTAGAAATGACTAGTAAAAAATCAATTATGTAAGGTGAATCCTACTAAATGAATTATTTTTAATTCATTCCGTTGTAAAATTAATACGTTGACAAAAATACAATTTGTGGCAAAACATTAATTTCACAGTGAAAACAATAACAAACATACGAATATAATGGTGTCTCTTTCTCACTAATTAAATGAAGATAGATAAAAAGGAAGGTTGTATTATAATACAATGCAACCTCCTAAACATAACTTAATGAATGCTCCGAATTATAATATTATATATTTTTTTAATATTTAATGCTTAATACTTTAAGTAAATTTATGGCATTAACCATTTTTTCACATTTTAGCGGTAACACGAATTGACAGCATGGCTGCGAACGGATATTTTATATCACGGCATGGTAAAGGTTAACATAACAACGTCTTACATTTATCATACATGCATTTATTATATACGTTCGCGAGCTTTAAAATCCAGTCGTTACAGTTGATCACTTTAACCAATTGTTGGCTGCAAGTTGCAACTTCTATAACGTTTTTTATTCGTGAAAATCGATCGATGCAAAGTTTGGTCTCTATAGTGGATGATCGAAAACCTACCACACAAAACTACGCAATACAGCCTTGAAAGCGTGTTTGAAATATCGCAGCTTTTTAGGAAAGTTGGGGTGATGCTGTTCGGCAGGATTTCGTACAATGGGGTTCATAAATAAGTAAATGCATAACGTATGCAAAAATACGAATTAAGGCGCGTGTCCCCGAGAACCCCTTTCGTAACCACAAGAAAATAGTTTTAGGAAGATGGACTAACTTTGGAATGGGTAGAGGGAATGTGTTTACTTATTACATTACCCCCGTACTTGAGTCACTGAATTGTGGATAATGAATCGTTTATGAGGTATGTGATCGTTCAGTCGTGGAGTTTAGGATGAATAATTTGTTTAAGCCGTTCTTTCCTACATCTCTGCTTCGATTTTATCATTCTATATATGCCTATTTATAGTTTTTTTCTCAGGGTTAGCGTAACAAAAAGATCGGCACACAAGATAGAATTGTAATATCTATGAAGTGTAAAAGCACATTAAAATATAACTGATAGTGGAAAAATAAAAATCATTTTGTACTGTAATATACCTATTGTCTAATGGCCCGTATACACATCTGAGAGTTTTGACTCGAGACCACCTCTGAGACCGGGATTGTATTCCCAGGGGATACTATGGAGACAATTCTCGACTTTCGTAGTTCATCGTATACATCGAGCCTCAGAGATTCGCCATCTCACGCCTCACTTGTTTGTTGAACGTCAAACATCACATGTCAGTCCATTGAACATTGATGTTCCGTTCGTCAGTTGGCCTCTGTTAATTTATTTATTTAACCTTTTGAAACAATAATAAAAGTACTTTTGTAAAAATAATTATTTACACTAAAGGAGATAGGTTCATCCATTATGCCTAACAATGTAATCAAAACCATATACCTAATAAATAATCTAAATTAATATACAAATGCAGATAAAGTTGTTTGACTATTATACAACACGATACTGCGATTTATCTAAAACGAATCTCTGAAATTTATCTCATTGTATCTCATTCCGTGGACACATAAAACTAAAAATATTCACAATCAAAAAATAAAGAATTCAAGTATAAATACAGTATTTTGCTACAATCTCCAAAATTCACCAAAACGTAAAAAATTATAAAGAAAATACTTTACTACAACTGTAATTAATCATAATTGTTAATTTAGTACAAATGTACTAATTATAAATAGAATATTTATTATGAAATCGAAATTATTTAAACACATTTACGTTACTAATTAAAATAGCGCAACTGTGTACATCATTTTAGGTATTATATTTATCAGAACGGTGTGTCAGATACGTAAGTTAAGAACTATTCTAAGTTTCATAACTCGAAAAGTAAAATTCTTATATGCAAATCTTAAAAATAATTATATTTACCAATCACGTTTAGGAAATATTTTTCACTAAATTACGTAATCCGTTTTGATCTCTGGTAATTAGGATAAGATCACCCCTGGCTTGCGAGGGTAGGTACTCGGTACACCCACCCTCGGTGTTTTTCTCTGGCTGTGCGACATTGATCGCCCCTATCCTTTTAAGTTTAATAATACGCGCTCAGGACGCATGCGTCAAGGATAAAAATTGCGATCATCAGATTACAAAAATGCCCACCCACAATTAAACCTACCCCATCCCCCTGAGTGACCCACACCTGGGTTGATGACACGGTAAAGATTTGAGTGGGGATGTTAATTAATCGAGTTTTGGATTTATATTAATATTTATACATAATGTTAAATTATACATAACATTTTGTGATTTGTACATAACAATTATAACGATAAAGTTTCGAGGCCTCCGTGTACCCTATCCCTTAAACCTGTACATGTACATAATGCCGGGTAGATCTCGACTACATAAGCCCGATATACGCTTTCCCTTTCACTCTCATTAGCCTGTCAGTTTACCGTGACCTTCGACCTCTAAACACTAATCACTACAAGCCACTGCACTATTATATTATAATACACGGTAATCACGAAAACACTTACACGTGTAATTTTTCATATCGCTTTTTAGTTGACGATAATACCAATGGGATAATGAATATTTTGAAAAATTTTTTTAGTTGATAATTTTGTCGAAGAGTTTGGCGTAGTCATTTGAAAAAAAAAATACATAAGTTAAGTAAAGTGTTGAAGCGATATCTCCAAAAAACGTTGTTTTTATATTGAGATTGACTACGTTGTAATAATAATTAAAATTTATTCTGATATTGTTAATCATTTTAAAGAATTTGTGTTTGTCCCTCACATTATTTGATCTTTTTTGGTACAAGCCAGTGGAATACGACTAAAAACTAATGGCCAGTTTCATTATTGATCCGTTTGGAGCTTAAGTACTTAATTTATAGAGGATTTTGACAAGAAACTCAAACTTGTCTGTATTTGTTCTATAACTTAAATTATTATTTTTGGTAGGTATGGTATTTGAACCAATCGCTACTATAATTTTTTCCCAGTAAAACTGCATTCAAATATACATTTTTTTCATTTATGATTATAGAGAGGTTTAAGAAGTAAACGACTGGATTCTTTTAATTGTGGTAAGTTGGTATATACATACCGCCGTTACATTTTGTTGTCACTCCTTCTCAAGTACTACACGATTATGCAGTTTTGATCGATATTTAATATCTAATAAAGACTTCCGAAACGTGTCACGTATGGGTAGATCGAAGGCAAGCAAAGAACTGGGGGTACAAAGATTGCCTCCGGAACAGGCTGAATTTGTGTGGAGCACCCGAAGACTGGGAGCAGATTACTTAGGCTCGTGGGAGTTGGATGAGTATCTGCTTTCGGGCTGACGGTGTCGCGGCGGCTAGACGAGCTAGTATTGAGCAGACGACGCAACAGGACCGCTTCCTATGTGACGTCTGCGGGAGGGAGTGTGCCTCTCGAACAGGACTATTCTCCCACCGAATAGCGCACGAGAAGCAGAAAAACTGAGACACAGAACCACAACTAAATGGGAATGGCGAAGCGATACCCGAATACGAGGTCCGGCACCAACTGTTTACGATATAATTGACTAATTTGTGAAAATGTTTTCAATTTTACGGTTATCGTTGAATTATTTAAATGCATATACGAGGGCTGTATGAATAATGGCGCCACTGAAGCAAAAACTGTATACCATTGTTTAACTCCATCTTTAGTAGTTATATTTTGACAACTGTAGAAAGTGGGCAACTTTGTGTTTGTTAGCAATCATGGAAAAAGAGCAATATCTGTCAGTGATTCGATTAATTTTTTTTGGATGAGAAAACGTGTGAAAAAATCAAAGCAAAGTTGCATGCCATTGGGTCATCACTTTAACTAGTGTTGGTATTAGTTTAAAAGCATTCGGCTGACTCAGGTTGTACTAGCCGTGTAAATAATTATTACATGCTATAAATTAAAGGTAGTTGTTAGATTTGCAAGTTACAAAATAATTTACACTTTAAGTGAGAACTCGTTGAGAGCACCAGCAACGGTAACATAATGACTTCTCGTTGCGTTCTGCGCAGTATAGCTGGCTAGTTATCCTTTCGAGTCGGCAATAGCTTCCGAGTGCCCTTGGCAGGAGTCACTATGAGTCCGCCACACACTTTCGATTACTACCATCAGATATTTGTTTAATGAATTCAATGAATGAATGAATTTAATGAATGATGAGCGCCCAGGCAGTCCGATTGAGGTGACTACAAGTCACGGTGGACAGACAGTCACGAGGCAGTACCGTGCTGATTTATTGGACCGATTCAATGATGCTGCATTGATAATAAAACGGCCCGATTTGACGAATAAAAGAGTGCTCTTTCATCATGACATCAGGTCACTCGTCCGCTATCGCCACAGCAAAGCTGATCGAATTACACTACGAATTGCTGTCTCATCCACTCTATTCTACAGAATTGGCCCCTTGCAATTTTTTTTTTGTACCATATATGAAAAAATGGCTCGGCGGAAAGCGACTCACGTCAAACGAGGAAGTCATCGACGAAACCCACGCCTATTTTGCTGAGTTCGACAAATCATATTTTTTGGATGGCTTAAAAAAGTTGGAATATCGCTGGACTAAATGTATCGAGCTGAAATGTTGAGAAATAAATTCAAAAAATATATATTAATGCGTTTCCTTCCCTTACTTATCATACAGCCCTCGTATAACGCTCACTTGAGTTTGTTAGATGTACTATTTTAATAAAACACTAGATTAACATTCTTTAAAGTAATAATAATTATTGATATTCAATGTAAAAGGTAAATAAAAAGAAATCGGTCAATCTCTTCGTGAACAGCCTGTATGTGCACCGCGTGTGGTAGTATCTATTCGAGCTTCCATACACATAGATCAATGGCCACATAGCGGAGCGGGGGAACGTTTAGCCTAAGTTATCAATAGGGTATGTTACTATGGCAGGTCACGTGACGGTTCCATGAAATTAACAACAGAAACGATGTCTGATTCTAGCGCCATTTTGCAACCGTGTATATTTATATTTTTCACGTTGCGAGCAATAAACAACGAAAGATCTGCATTATATCCATAAAGTAGAAAAAATAACAAAATCGTTCCAATCATCGCCGTTAAAAATAAATTTCCATTTTAAGTCTAAGAATATTTCTCGTAACCGTGAAGGTGATATGAAATATTTTTTAAATAAAATGTATTAATGTAAGCAATTCAATAATTTTTTTAGTAAATTAGACCATAACAGTGAAAGATTGTAATGGTAAAAATAAAAATAAAGTAAAAAAAGAGCGTGGCGCTCTTCTGTTTAGACACACAAAGAAACGGCGTGATGGCAAGTTAGTTAGTTAGATGTTTTTCAAAACTTTTGATTATATTATATTTTGCACGCTGAAATATACTAATTATTAGTGACAAATTGTCAGATTTACTTGTCCTGGCGCCATATATCAAAAGTATTTGAAAAATGTGTTTTTTTCTAATAGGTAAAAATAGACGGCCAACAAAAAAGATATAAAATAAAATTTGACAATAATATAGAGGAAATGGTGTAAATATGGGCAGTGGTCCAATTATGGGCTAGAAAGACTTTACATTAATAAAATAATTGCCATCTAGTGCAGATCACTTAAAACTCGTTCTCATGAAGATAGCTAATAGCCATGAGCGAGACAGACTGCTAAACTGACGCTTGTGTGTTCAATGTTAAGAAATATTTTATGTGGCGACAATCGCACAATTGGAAAAGCAGTCTACCGGCAATATAAAATTCCGGGTTCGAGTCTCGTTGGTAACTACATTTTTAAGATATATGGATAATTTGTGTATTTTTGTAAGTTTCCTTTGTTTTGTAATAATTTATCTTCTGAAATATTTCTAACGTACTCGTAAGTCAAGTATTTTACCTTTCTTGCGCTGACTGAATAAGCGTTTGGTGAGATTAATTACAACGTTGTCCATCAATCATCGTTTATGAATATTACTAAATAAGAGTCAAGAAATTTAACATCCAAGGGCTAACGTATTGATGAAAAATTCCGTAGCTATCTTGGTACATCGGAATATTTTTAGATAGGTATGTATTAATTGTTATTGTTTTCTTTATAAATATGTATTATCCTATCTTGGTTGTTCTATTGGCACGAAAGATGTAGAAAAACAGCCTTCGTCAAATGTTCACGTAATATTGTGACGTGATGGACGCCACCCGATAATATCGCGATACGTTTTGAAAAAGGAGAATGGCCGACGGTACCGACCGGTATTGCGGTCACCTTGCGTGTATCGGGAGATAGTGAGAGTGACCTCTGAGGGTCACGCCGGAGGTCATGTGACGTGCCGTCGACTAGTGTACAACCTGGTCTAAACAGGACCATCAGACCTGTTATTGTATCGATGGAAACTGAAAGCGCCAAGGTGCGAAGATCAACGACTCGGATCAGAAGGTCATAGCAAGTCGGTTGCGCTGGGATGTCTTTACAATATAGAAATCGTGTCAATTTGAGAACCCTATATGAATAAACTTAGATTACAATAATGAAGAATCTAAAAAAAATATTAAAAATTAAAGTATTTAAAAACGTCACATTCGCAAGACTTACTAATATTTTATCAATCATTTAAAATGGTAATAAGTGTTATGCAATATTACATATCATGTACCCATATACAGATCACGGACATCCTTAAATATATACAGGGTGTAACAGACCTAGTCCGCAATATTTTATGGGTGGATACCAGTGGCGGTCGATGACTTTTTGTAGAAAGGATGCTGGATAATAAGTTTATACCTACTATCAAATATAAAAATCTATAGACTAGCCCACGAACAAGATGTAACTACTGAAAAAAAATAGACTGTCAAATTATATGAAATTAGCTCTATAAAATATTTACGCACCACAACATCAATTACAGATCCAAAAAAATTCACGTGTCATTCGTATAAATGAAAAATAAATAAAAATTATACCTGAATATTCATTTACTTAAATATGTGCTCGATTAGATGCTTCTCCTTTATAAAATCGTGCAATGTTGTCTTCTAGTTAATTAATAAATTGAATTTTGAAAATGTCTTAGAAACGATTTATTTCTTGACGTTATGTTCAAAATTGGAGTCGGTTTTCCAGTATCTAGGATAAGATTTTTAATTTTTAATTTAAATGATGCATTAAATTGATAATCGAAGGATATTCTATGTTTCAATAATTCAGCTTCAAGTATTCGAGCCAAACTGTTAAAAATGTGTCACACAAACAAATTCCTCAAAACAATCTGCTCGCATCGTAATATGTATGCTATTTTGTGCATTATACCCATAAGCAAGACCTTGACAAACGGAACTGAATGCGCATTCGCGAAAGTCGAATACTTTTAAACGCTATGGATGCTATGCAACGGGAGAATCCTCCGGTGGTGTTTCACAGATGTTCGAAAGTTGAGAATGTATATGTATTGTGCGTGCCGTGTCGTAGTATGTGTTATGACTGGTCTCTAAGGGACAAGGCGAATTTATTTGCAGCAGTGCTGTTTTTGGCTAAAAACAAAAAATCCAAAGCTTTTTGAATCTAGAACACAAGGGATGCGGAGCATCTAAAGCATGTATGAAGCGACCGCGCTTGGTAGATACCCGACTAGATTATGAGTCGAAAATGTTCAAGCAATATGTGCAAATTCTCCAATCTTATGGAAAATATTGTTGTTTGAAATTTTCACAAAATCATGTTAACGTGTCGACGTATTTAGAAATAAATATATTATTTGAAAAATGTATCTATTATTAATCTACATCTCTGCATCAGACCCTAAATTATGTAACAAAAAAAACTCTTACCGCTCGAAATTCGATGATTTTTTTTTTGTATCAATATATAATCTAGAACCAATAAAATATTAAAATTAATCGCATAATTACGATTTTTTTGAAATGCTTATATCTATGACATAGTTAAGATTAGACACGTATTCCTTGAATATTTTCGACTAGTACAAAAAATATTATTGACTAGATCTGTTACATCCTGTATAAGAGTTTTAAAAATAAAATCTTTATTTTTTGTGAACTCGCAACAATGTTACGGGTTTGAGTCTAGGTCGTAAATACATATTATTTAGATAGAAACATTTTTCCGTATATCATTCCAAGTGATTTATCAAATTTGTTTTTTTATATATAAAATTTATGCAGTGGATGAAACTTAATTACTTATAGGGTTGAATAAAACCTTTAAATAATATTTCCTCCAAAATCGTGTGATTTAACACCTTTGGATTATTTTCTGTGGAGATATGTGAAGTCGCTAATCTACGCCGAAAAACGATAGACGATTTGGAAGCCAACATTCGTGGCGTTTTTGCCGATACACGACCCCAGCTGCTTCAAAAAGTGGTCGAAAATTGGACTACCGGATTGCGCTTTATTCGAGCCAGCCGCGGCGCTCATATGCGCGAAATCACATTTAAACACTAATGGCATAAAGCTATCTTCCCAATAAAGCCAATACCATGGCCACTACCACGATTTTGTGTTTTATTTCATTGGACTAACTAATGGAAGCAACCTAAAAAAAATATTATAAAAAATATTCATAGTGCAATAATCGATGGGAGAGTGGAACAGACGCCTGAGCATATTTTGTAGATTTGTGAGATACTTAGATATGCACGTGAACGTATGATTGGTGGTTTGACTGGACTTAGACAAAACCGCCCGCCTAGAAATGTAGACTTAATTAGCAATGGGACGAATCTTGTTTTGAATTTATTCGGGTATGGGTGATACGTTGGAGATGGGTAGTTAGGCTGGCCTACGTGGGTGGGGTCTCCACCTACGCGCCTATCTCTCACTCTCCATACCTCGTGTTTTGCAACTCCGTTAGTCTGTCCGTGTAACTGTGACTCTATCCATTTTGTGTCTCGTCCCTGAGTGTATGCCTTGAACTACTGCACTTTCATTGTCCATCTATATGTAAAACTATGTTCTACAGATTTATGTTCTATGGTTTTTATGAATAAAGACAGCACTTAAGGGACGCTGGAGGAACAAAATTTTTTTTTTTGTGAAAATTGCTAATAACCACATTGAATTTCTTCTCTTTTTTCGTTTTGCATAAACTTGAATATATTAATGAATTAAAGTCGCGTATTTTTATTAGCTTTGATGAGTGGGACCGACAAGGGAGCCGTAGCTTCGAATCCAGTCCCGGGAAAGGTGGTAATAATCGAAGTTGTTTTTTTTTTTTTTTAATATTTTCAATTCTCAGTAAAACTACTGTTTCATACATCCGAACAAACTTACGATATTTACCTTAGCACTTTAGGAAGGTATTCGGTAGGATAGGCTGATTAGAGTACATGCCGGATAAACTGTGTTATGTATTTTTGTTATTTGCTTATTTGCCAGATAGGGGTAGCTTTACGTACAAACGGGAGGAATGAAAGCGTTTAATTATAAACATGCGAAAGCGAGCCTATTGACTGAGGGTTGGACGAGGTCCGCATGAGTGCGCAAAATCAACCTTCGTTCATTTGGGGGTCAAAAATTTAACATTAAGACATTTATGATCAAAAATCCTCTACAAGGGTGGAACCAGCTGAGCTATTTTCCAGTGTTTAATTTTCATGTGAAAAGTACGTTTGATTCTAGCGTTTCATAACATATTAAAAGGTGTTAGTCAAGTCATTTTTACTAAGGAGCGCTACTGTATCTCGATATTTTGTTGTCTGGTCGGGGTACCAATAGAGCATTTTATTGAAACACGTTCAAGAGTAAGAGTAAAGAAGGAACGAAGTCAGTTTTTAGGCGTCATTATAAATAAGATTATGTTAATTTTGCAAATTAAAATAATACAAACACGTGCTTACACGTACATGCGTATATTAATTACCTATATATTCAATGAAATTTAAACAAAATGAGGTAAGATTTATTTAAATAAAATAAAGAAATACATCAAATTATTCAAGATATGGCAAAGTCATCTGTGGAGTTTAATATATGTAGTAAATAAATAGCACAAATGTTATAAAAAATACAAGAATTCTAAATTACTGTATTAATGTTGTTTTTCACAATACTTCATATTTTCTATTGTTCTGTATAGAAATTTCAACATTGTATAAAGCTTCGTAAATTCAGTTCAAGTCTAAGATAAATATTATATTAAATGAAAAACTAAATAATCAAATTACGTACTATAATACAGAGATGCTTGTTCGATATATGGACTTCAATTGCATTAACACGGGCACAGCTACTAGTGATAAGAAAAAATGCAACTCTTGACTCACTGGTGTGATTGTGTTCGATTATATCAGTGATTGAAAACTGTGACTGTGATCACAGTTTCATTACTAATGCGCACGCGCTGCACAATATGACAATACACAAAATAAATAAAAATACATTATTTTGAGCATATTTATTTATATTATTAAATCTTATATTATTCTAGCATAAATAATTAATGTACATATATCTAATTTAATACCATCACAAAGAGAATTAAAACGATTATGTGAGTTTATTTTTTGGGTCAAATTCTCAGCATTTCAGATCAAATGTGTAAAACGATTTGACAGAATATACTAGATAGCGCTGATCATGAAATATAACGTTATTCCTTCATTAATAATTTAGTCTCAAATGTGCAGGTACCGAATCACGGTTACAACCAAATATAAATAGAATAAAAAAATGATTCACGAATCACGATATTCCCAGATATTCTATCACTGATAGCGAGTGTGACTCAAAAATATCAGTGAATGATTCACGGTTCGTGATTGCTGATACTGCAAATACATGTTATTAACGTGTATTTTAATAAATTAACCATTAATTACCTTTAAAACAGGCATGTACTTGTAATTAAATAAATGGAAGAAAAATCGCACGCGATATTGTATCGTTTGAAAAATACACAGGCGCTTATCTATTTTATTTATATTCGTATAAAGAGGAATTCTAACATATTATTATATGACTTGACAGATTGGACGGACTGATTTGCGACCGACACAAGCTACAAAGAATGTTAATTGATATTTACATATATTGTCGATTTTTTCTTATGTAAGTATATTTCATTATTATGTATGTACTTATATAAGAAATAGATTTTTAAAGATGGTGCTTGACCAAATTTCTATACTTTATATAATTTTTATTTCCTACGTTTTCTTTTTACTGTAAATTATTTTTGCCATGTATTTAATGATTTAACTTTTTATTCTATATTTATGGTTTTTATTTTACTTTATGTATTACAGTAATATATTATGTTTAGAGTAAAAAATTAAATTGGAGCCGTAAAAAATAAAGGTTTTGCGTTAAATTAAAAATTACTAGTCCAGACCATGCTTATTTGATACAATCTCCAAAAAACAAAGTTCAAAAAGTTAGTTCTATTCATCATAACAAAAGCGTTTAAATTAGTTTTAAAAGAAAATAGAGATGCGTACACGGAATACATGTCACATCAATAATCTCACTATTTTCAAACTAAGCTAAATGTTTGTACTATGCACGTGTGCCTTTATTATATACATATTATTGTAAAAAAAAAAATCATCAAGTCACGTCAACATCTCGTCAAATGTAAAATAAAACTATTTTTGACTCTGTCCGTTCTTTTCTCTGATTCTTCAAATAGTAACGTTTGACAGTACATGTATGAAAAGAAGATGAACCAACTCATAAAAAAGTTTACTTCATTCAAAGTTTAAAAAATACATTGAATCGGCTGACTGCATCCGTTTTGGTGAACGAATTAAAATTGTCAGTTTAGTTATAGATCGTCGTGCGTGCGGGGAGGTCTGTATGTATAGTGATGGCGGAGGAGTAATTACTGGTCTGTGAAAAGTCAGCGGCTACTCACGGAATAATCAGGAGCATTTCTCGTTAATTTCAGGAGAAAATCTGCCCAGTCACGTTCGGGTTAGGTGCGCACCATTTAACCTGCGGACCTTTCTGCGCAGGGCCGCAGCTGGGACCTGGAAAAATTGAAATATACTTTCTGTGAATATTAATTATTTTATTTCATCTGGAATCCTTGCAGTATTTAATTAATTAAATCCAATGAAATCGTTCAAGAATTTCCCAAAATTATTCATTTAAATTAATTATTACACAAGTGTCTTAATAATAGGACCAACAAGCGCGTCAATTATTATCGTATCATTTTGATTTGTCATAATATTATAACATCGAGAAGAGTGAGTCAGGTAGGACACGTTGCCAGGTGCGACGACACCTCAGACGAAAAACCTTCGAGAGAAATCCGGCGAGCTTAAGCATGAAATGAACACAATACGGCTGAAACCAGAGATGTCTGGAAAGAGGTTATGTGGTCGGCCATGGACTTGAATGGTTTTTAGAGGCAGTGGAAGTAAATATAAAATTGTATCATAAAACAATTAAGTTGTTTTGAGGTGCTTGCAGGCCAACTACAGTACCGCGATATATTATTATAGTGTTTAGTTTGTAGAACTCTATGTTTATTTTTTATGTTATTTAAAAAATCAAGTTTCAATAAATATTATTATTGAGTTTGAAAATGGCCTTTATCGCCTAAACAGCTTTAACATTTAAATGATGCTTTACGCAAACTAATAGAACTCAATAATAATATTTATTAAAATTAGATTTTTTATATTTCATAAAAAATATAGAACCGCTCTCTGAATCAGGCGACTATGGAATCTAAGCACAAAAAGAGAATATTTGAGGGATGTAATTAACAACGTTCTTTGATATCATGTGCGATTTCGCTTCAGATGTTTCAAAATAATCAATTTTTAAAGGGAGTTTAGGTGTGTATAACTGTATTAAAAACGCCTAACCACAATGTTTTTGCCATAAATATTAAAAATGAATTTTATAAATATATATATATTACTTTTTAAAATTTATTTCAGCTTCGTAACACTGTCCTTAAAATTCTTCGTTCATGTTGTTACAATTGGAAGCCCTGTGTCAATATAATCACTTCTCCCCTGTTGCCAGCGCGTCTGGCGCGTTAACGTTTAACTGAAGAGCTACAACTGATAAATGTCTAAATCGAATGATCTGATTTGCGACTTGGATCTCCCGAAAACAGTATTATTTTTGTAAGCATGTTTCACAAATGTGGAACGTATCGTATGACAAGAAGGAAGTCAAAAATTTTTAATTTATTTTCAACCACACACATATTTTTTTGCGACTAAATACCACGTATATTATAATAAATTAAGCTGCCGTGAGATCCAAAGCAGTGAAGATTATTAATTCAGTTCGGATTTGTCATTTATGCAATCTATATGTAAGAAAAATATGAGAAAGAAATAAAATCATGGAACTACTGCTAAATAAAATAAGAAAAAACGAGTATAAGTTGACTGTGTGCTGACTAAGATGCTCAGGGTCATTAAATTAAGTCCACACGAAATTTTTCAAGGGAGCGAAATTTACTTTTTGATGACAGGGTGATTTTTTAACCAATTAAAAATAATCATTAAGATTATTTAATTAAATTCGTCTATCGTAAAATAGAAGATAGTCTAAAACTATTATTCTTTTTAACAGTTAAGTAGGTACAAAATGAGAGGCATTAAATATTTAATTACGATGAGTAAAACATATATTTGAAAATATCTCACATAAATATGTATTTTGATTATCAAATTAGAGAGTTAAATTCAAATCATAAAAAAGTTAAGTTTTAATTTTAAATATGAATTAAATGTATTAATAAAAAAGATATGTATAAAATCAATTTTATCTAAAAATATTGCTGTTGCGCCATCGGGATTAGAACCTGGATCTCTTTCCAAACCGGGGAATGTGCATAATCCAACTATGCTACAGCGGCATATTTTTAGCGACAAATTTTCGAACCTATATGTTACCTTTTTGATATTAATACATTTAATCATTCCATTATTTGAAAGAGCCATCTAACTTATTTTTACGGAATCTCAAATACCTTTGAGTAATCTGATAGCAGACGCCAGAATTATCAATTCATTTTTATTAAATTTTGGACACATTCATACAACTTTATTATTAGGAGAACACATTCTTATTGTGAAGTTGTAATTATTTAGAACACAGGTCTGTGATATTTTCAATATTAATTAAATGTATTAATTCATATTTACAATATCACAGACATATGTTCTGAATAATTACAACTTCACAATAAGAATGTGTTCTCCTAATAAGTTTAAATTTCATTGAAGCTAATGGATTAATCAAACATTTATTAACTGTGAAGTTAATATGCCTTAAAAACAGTTTTAAATATAATCTCCAATCCGCCACTGTCGACAAGGCGAGCATCCATCATTAGTCCTCTTTTTTGGCCCTCCGCGATAACTCCCGATCCTTTGGCATTTTCCTCACACGGCATCTCCCCCCACCCCTCTTCAACAAAATGGCGGCACCCGCTATCTGAACGAAATTATCAACCTCCCCTCCCCCCCCCGCTGTCAGTCCTGCTTACAAGCACATATTAATTTCGCGCGTAAGGGAATTTTTAAATATTCAAATTTGGAACGATTAGCGAACGTCAGAATTGCCGGCCGGTGTTGTCAGTGTCAAATTAAGCGTGAAGATTTTCCATGCGTGGGTGGGCCCCGGCAGCCACCCACCTGCGCGGGGAGGGCGGCAGACTGGACCGCGGGCGGTGGAAATCAAAAGATTACGTGATATTTTTGACAACGGCGGGAGAGTTCTAGAAAAAAATTTAAAAATCATGAAATTTCAAATGTATAATATAACGGTTTTGGAGCAAAATTGAATTTTTAAATTTACACGCATTATGAGATAAGCTAATGAGTCAATCAATACCTCCCCGTGACTAGGGCACATTTATTGTTTATAAATGAAAATATGTCTATGTGAAATTGGAGTAATTTAAATAATCGCTAAGAGTCTTGAACCTGCGACATTAGTCTACTGAAGACGATTTTTACAAACATTCACACTTACATACACATACACATCACGCACACTGTTAGGTTTTCTAATTTTTTTGGATTAGGTTAACGAACTTCGGTAGTTTAACGAAATTCAAACGAACGCTCGATCTGTTCACGAGTGTGTCAGTTTCTTTTTGAGTAGGAAATACATGTTGTTAGTCTCAAATTATTACTGTTGATTACGACAGGGTCTGATTGAATTTTTTTTTTAATTTACCCCCTCTTTTTTAAAATTTTTCAATTAAGTTTGACGCAGAATAAACAGAAACCGATAAACTATATTAAATATTGAGAATTAGTTGAATCCTTGCGTTATTATTCGACAAAGATGACGATTCATTATATTTTATTTATCTTTCGATTTACCCAATATATACAGAAACATAAAATTCAACTCTTTGTTGTTATTTATTTTTACCATTATTACGTTCATTTTATTTATGTTCATTATATCCTTCATGTTTATGTATTTAACAACATTCAACAGCTTTCAAATAATGAAACGATAGATGTACTAATTTTAAAAGTGTAACATATGGGTTCGAAAATTTGTCGTCAAAAGTACTGACGCTGTAGCATAGTTGGATAATGCAACTTCCCCGGATCGGAAATAGATCCAGGTTCGAATCCCGGTAGCGCAACGACAATATTTTTCGATAAAATTGATTTTATATGAATATTTTTCTAATTTGTATTTGAAAATATTATTGTTTGAAATTTTTACAAAATTATGTTTAACTTTACGTCTATGTACTTCGAAATAAATATTTGCGAAATTTATCCAATATTAATCTATATCTATATTAATCTAAATCATCTAATAAAAAATAGTCGGGTAGCTCAAAATTCAAAGACATATAATTTGGAATCAAAAAAATATTTTAATTAATCGAAATATTCGCATAATTACGTTTTTTTCTTAAATGCTTATATTTCTGACATGGATGAGATTAGGCACATATTCTTTGAACATTTTCGACTTGTAAGTCAGGTATCTACCCATAAAATATCGTGGACTAGGTCTGTTACACCTGTATATATGTAGGTATAATATAAATTTAGAAATGCTAAAACCGGCATTGCTTTCAAGAGGTGCAAATTTCAGTTTTAAGCTGAATAATTGAAATTATTTTCACATGACGTACGTACTCGTACAATAGATAATACAAATACCTACGTTCTCAGAAACATGGGCATGCAAGTATTATTAGGACATGTGTCGGGTAGTAATATTAGATTTTCGGTAACGTAGGGTTTATTTTCCAGCTCTCGCTGGAAGGGCTAATGGAAAAGTTAAGGCCGAGAGCTTTTTGGACAAACCGCCCTGATTATCGCAAAACTTTAACACTGGTAGAACTTTTAAATTAAAGGGTTGGCGAGTTGCTGGAAATGTTTTTGGCAACAATACCTTCATCAAATTATCCACCCTTATCCGAGTAATAGCTGTTATATTACTTATAATATTATATATAGCTTTACAACATTTTTATTATATATTATCAGCGACATATATAGTACGTACAAGTTTGGTTATACCTATAAATAATTTTATAATATTACCAATGTTTGAATATGTCCAAGAACACACATTTACTGGATTTTTACCTACAAAGGCACCGTTATTAAACAACAGATATCTTATAGAGACAAAGATATTTTTTATTATATTTAATGGAAAATATATGGAAGTATGGGGAATTACAGGGCTTACGACCTGTCTTCGGCTGCTTTAAGTGATCACTTTATATATATAACGTTCAACAATGTACTCGAAGCTAGTCCATATACTAACATATATACAACTGTCAAAAATTTGATAAATGTGGAGATTGAGGGGTGAGAATTGGTGAACGTTATATATATATAAAGTGATCACTTAAGCCAGCCGAAGACAGGTCGTAAACCCTGTAATTACCCCATACTTCCATATATTTTCCATTAAATATAATAAAAAATATCTTTGTCTCTATGAGATAGATATCTGGATATTTGTTTAATTTTATAATACTTTCCTAATAGTTTTTATAAAATGATTTCGGAACTTGTTATATTTATTCATCATTAAGCATATAATATCGAATATATAGAGTATACAAATACGTAGATGATAGAGATATGAATGATAATAACAACAATAAATATGGTAAAAAAGGAAAAATATTAAACGCTTTACGAGATGACTCTTAATGAAAATATCAGTTTTCGATTAAACCTGGAAAAAATCGTTGTACTTGTGAAAGTGAGTAAATTAAATTAATAAAAATCTATAAATGAAGAGTAAAAAAGTTTGTTCCTAAAATAGTTATATTAACTGTGATTAACCTTTCCCTTACGGTGCTAAAATAAAAACGCGCCTTCCGGTGCTGTAAACTCAGTGTACATGTAGACTTTGCCGATTTTTAAGTCGGATAAATAGGAATATATTACGTTTATTACTTAGATTAATCATTAAAATAATAGTTAACATATATACAAGCGAATATTATTTATACCAATTATTGTGTAAAAGTGCTAAAAATGAGAAAAATCATTGATCATCACGAACGACAGCATATGACACGTCCAACTCAGTCAGCGCACGCTCTGCCACTAAGTAACAATCGGCATCCGGCACCACGCGCCCGGCGCACTGCGGTCCGCACGTACGCATACACGTATTGACAAATTCACGTCGGATTCTTCGAGAAAACGTTGTTTATTGTTGCGTATGGTAAATACTTATATATTGTAATTATTTTATCTAATACAAATATTATATTAAAATATGATATTATTTACAAAGATATTCACATAATTAGAGGCAATGTTAACTTAGTTTACATCATCGAAGAGGAAATGTTAAGGTGTATTTATATGACAAAATGTATATATGAAAGCTGGGATATAAAATAGGAAAATACTTTTTTTTATAAATCACGTAGGTACTCTATTTCACGTATGCCTATCTACCATGTGCGATTGAACAAAATTACTAATACTTAACTTATGGTTATGCTCAAGAATAAAATGTCGAAATACGCGGGGGTAGAGATCAATTAAAACTAACATAACTGAATTGATTTTTACCATTAATCGCTAGTCTCATAAACAAAATTAAAAGCGCAATGCACACCGCACATTCATAACCTTTTCATAATATTTGTTATTTTTAAATGGAAGAAATTGCTGTTTTTTACGCAAGTACTAATGTGCATTTAAAACATCATTTACAATTCACAAGCCCAAACAATGCTTTCGAACCTATGAATTGAAAACCGTCAACCAAAACTTGCAACTTTAGAAAAAGAGATGGATCAGTTACTGTTTGAAAACAAGTGGCGACATAACGGAAATACGTTTTTACTAAAATTGTGCACTCGCACGAAAATAAACATTTCCGGATCGTGAAAGCCTCACAGGAACGCCCCTTCTTTCGGAACGCCTGGAAAATAATCTCCCGCAAGATTGCTATAAATTATACTTAAATACGCGAAATAAATAAGTGCAGAATGGGACTCAGACAGCGCGGAAGGGAGAGGGCGGGGGTGGGCACCCTTCTCAGCGTCGGCCGGGGGCGGCGGAGGGATGTACGGGGGGCAGGTCTAAAAAACGCAATTAATATCTGTTAGGCTTTCGGCTCAGTTTTGGGGCGATTAGTAAACAGAATTTATCGCGATATTGGGCGGGAGCAGACCGGGGATAGGTCATGCTTATTGTGTTTGATAAATAAGGTTCAAATCTTTACTACGAGCAAAGAAATGTATTTTTATGTAATTTTTATTTTTATTCATAAATAATTTATAGTAAAAGATACGCGATAACAACATTGTCCCCTTGATCTAGTGAGGTGGGTGGAGATTCGATGTAAAGTATCTGCCATAATTAATAATACCTATGTTGCGAATAAGTATAGATACCGGAAGAATTCAGGATATGGAAAGAGTTTGGCATTCACCACAATCCGGATTCTGCTGGTACCTTCAAAATGTGGACTGTGAGTGTTTTAATTCACTATTTCATCTTAGGTCCCTTCAGGCGACGACGAGTTCCGACACTGTATAGACACGAAGTCTCAAATGAGTATAATATTGTAATCGTTTAGGTAAACGTATATCGAACTCGTTCAAGGTCGCCAATCAACGGATCGGCGGTGTGCCGCGATGGGAAGGGAGTGGAGGGGGGGCGGGGGGGGGAAAGGCACAGTGCATTATTTTCGTTTAAAGTAAATATGTATTTACACAAATAAATATATGCCCCAAACAACCTACATGTATCCTAATTATAATTATTCCACCTTCCAACATGACATCTAGATGATATATATAAGAATTACGGATAGACAAAAAATGCTATTTTCTCAGTATAATGTGAATTGAAGTATGGTTTTCTCATTCAATCTAGAACGTATTAATTTTTTTTAGTTATGATGAATTATTCCCGCGCAGGTTTTGACAAAGATTAGGTCGCAAACATAACCAAAAGTTATATTATGATAACCAACAATTATGTATGTAATGTAATGCATAATAAAAGCGAAAACATTTAACATTTAGTGCGACGCGAGATGCCCATAGATAAGATAGATAGTCAATATACTTGCCAGTCATTAAAATTCGTAAGACTTAGCTAGTGTATGTTTTTTCTTACTCGTAATAAAGACAATGTACACTCAATTTTAAATTGAATATATATTTACGTATTGAATGTATAAAAGAGAAAATATTTAAGTTATCACAACTTAGAGATAATAAAAACACGTTCGTTTTCGTCATGTTTGCGTCTCATAGACATGTCCGTTTAATCAAGCACTATACAGCCATAATGACACAACGTCCAATTAAAGATATAAATACATGGGGAAACGTAATATTATTATGGATAGACACATTATTATAATATATATACAATAATTAGCAATTACCTAAAAATCCGTGCTCTGGACTCACTGTTTGAGGAATGCAAGCTACTTAATATTCGACAGCTCTATGTTAAAAGACATCCATCATTTTCACGGAACTGGTTATTGGGTGTTGGCAGAAAAGAAACAGAACAAATATTTATGTAGATACTTTTTCTTCTTTTTTTAAACAGGCAATCCACCCTTCAAGAGTGATTTGTGCCATTAAACAAGTTCAAACATTATTTCATAGAAAGCAGTACAACAATATTATAGAATAGGGAATATTGCGTTACAAGTTAATACCATTGACGTTCAAGAAATTTGCTATTATATAGCTTAAATGTGGCGAGTTGAGGGAAAGAAGATGACACAAGTTAACCGGGAGTTGAAAATTACCATTGACAAGATTATTGTAAAAAAAACCTGTGATCCGCAATGGACAGGCAAAAAAGACATAGTCAAGGGTTTCCTCCTCGGCACCACACTCACACATTGGGGATATGTAGATACTTATATAAAAATAATATATTTTCATTATTCTATTTTTACTTTCTGTTTATCTCTTTTTATTTCATTTTCTGTTTCGTATTCTCAATATAGGCAAATGAGAACGTTTTTTTATTTGAATTATGTTATATTTTGTTATTCAATTTTGTAATTTGTGTGTTAATTAAGATGAAAATTGTAATTGTTTTTATTGATATCATCACTGTTGGATACACGAACTTCAGTATGGTTAGACAGTAAATGCAGTAGATATTGTATGCCTAAATACCTTAAATAAATAAATCTTTAAATTAGTAATAAAAATTTATGAAATGTACGCTATTTTTCTGAACGAAATATTCAAGCATATAATATCTACCGTAAATTTGTAAACAATGTATTATTATAAATTTTTATTTATTAATATAACATTTTCCTACAGATCTAAAATCAGTTATATACCTAATACTTTATATATTTTTTTTAGCTCCATAACTTCAAAATTTATATAAAAAGATAAAAATATATTTTTACAATATAATAAATAGTAAGCACCAGGGGCGTGCACTCTATACAATCAAAAAAGCTGTGCATTACTATAATCTTCCTGAAGTAAATTAAATATTTATTTGATATATCAGTATCAGATATCAGTATGTAGTTAGATCAACGCGAAAATAATTCAGTTCTCATGTTAAGGTGCTAACTAAAACCGTATAACTAGCGGAAGAATTTAGAATTGACAAATAAAGCTGCGCATGGTTTTATTTCAAAATCTATCCAAGACGTATACGAATTAAATGTAACTCTCACTCCGCGCGGTGTTCTGAATACACGTCTTCACTTTAACAGACGTGTTGCAAAACGCCGCAAGCGTGTCAATGAAGTGAAATCGACTGTATGCATTCCAATACACTTTAAACGTGGAATTATTTATATTATAACATATTGTAGCTCCTTTAGTTAATAACTTGGAAAACTTCCCAAGAATAATAGATAATAAAATACACTTACAAAGGTTACTGACACAAAAACATGCTTTTGAAAGAGTGAATGATGAATACAACATTCAATGATAATACCCATCGTGTATATACCATAGAAACTTGCAGCATAATCTATGTACATGCCTAGTGCACATATATATCATATTTCACATAAGAGACAATACTTACACATGAACTATGTTTCTGCTAGTGCTGCATATTATATAATAGATATATTGCTATACCTACACGTGTAAACTATTTATGTTAATTATGTACGCAAGTACAATAATAAACGAATATTAAATAAATGAATAGATAAGCTAAACGCCTCACGTTTAGATGACTCAGTTTTACTTATTTAATTTGTACTTATAATAACCATGAGGGCATCACTGATGGCTAACTATATATGGTAAACTATAATACATATAATTGAACATTATAATACGAAGGTACTATTCATGTAATTGTAAATAATGCGTATTAAATGACACTTAGGCTGGAGCATATTTATGTTAGCCGACTTAGCACAAAAAGTTTGAAAAAATATATCTGATATTCTTACTGCGTGTTGTAGATATGTTGCAACAATTTTATTTTTTAAATTAGCGGATAGCAACATAACAAGAAAAAGAATACCTAATAAAGTCGACAATTAAAAATGTTCGTGACTGGTCCATACGTTTATATATGTATTATTATAGAGAAAAGGGCCGAAATGTGGGTAAACTTTATGTGCCGGGTCGTATAAAAACCCCCGGGCCTGAAAGGGTCGGCTCGGCCTTAATTCCCAGAAGTTTGTGCGGCTCTCGGCAGTTAAATTATTCTCTTATGTCCACTCCACCCTTTCCGGGCCCTTAATCCCGGGCTGATAGGACCCTACCCCCTCCCCTGCCCCCTCCAGCCCGGCCGGCAAACCCTTACACACCGCAGAAACTCGACACTAAATTGGATTGAACTACCGCACACACTCGTGAGCAAATATATTCTACGTGCCTTAGTCTTCCCTCCCTGTCTCAGTACACGAGATATTCTGCTTTTGTAAAATTGTACACAACTTACGAGTGTGTAATGATTTCCGAATTGTGTGATAGATATGTAGCTAAAAATTTAATAGTCAACGGTATGGTTAAAAAGTATCTTTGACAGATTTCCGAAAAATGATGTGGTAAAAAATAGAAAAAATTTATAGGTACTGATTTGATACCATTCCTTATATTTTCACTAAAATACGTACATTAGAAAAGTATTTATTTTCTAGCTGTATATATATAATTTTACTATTACAACTACTTCATGGTTTCACGACCCGTTGAGAGGCTTCGCCTGACGTACAACTCGGCGTCAGGCGTATATTATTGTGTGAAATGTATCATTGATTGATTTGGCAGTTACTTTGTGGTGTAACATTTTAATTTTAAAAATATATAATTTTTGTATTGACTTTGTATCACAACACGCACAATTTTTGAATTAATATCACTACTAGTTTCGGGAGAGCAGTCCTTCTCATCTACAGGTGAAAATGGAACTAAATTAAATACAGTCGGCTATGGGGGCCGTATGAGTGGGAATGGCTTTAGTGAAACTAGCAGGGATATAACCTCAAAAATTGTTGGTGTGTATTACAAGGTCAATATAAAAATTATATATTTAAAAAACAAAGTATTAAATGTAAACTATTTCCGAAAAATTCATGCTATTTGAGCGGTTGAATATGTTATATAGGTGTTATACTAAATAAGAAAAATATTTAAATTTTTTATTTAGTATAATATATAATCTTAGGTATAGGTACCTAATATGAATATATATTTAGTACCTACGTATATGCCTATAGTTTAAAACAATGTTTAAAAGTAAATAAATTCTTGGATACCAATCTCAATACATTTATACTGCACATTCTTTATTATAACTACCAACTATTGAAATTAAATTTCTATATGTAGGTTCGGCATAAAAATACCGGTAGAGTTCTTTTGTGTTTTTATAACTTCGACATTTCGGAAATAATCAACCATTTTGTTAGATTGGCAAAACAAAAATTATCATAGGTATTTACATAAAAATATTAAACAGAATGGCCTCACGCATTGACAGTTCAAAAGTATTATAACAACGAAATTTTTTAATTTACCTAAATAAGCTTTTTAAAACTACTTATTGTAATTATACAAGAGAACACAACTAATTTATATAGAATAAACTGGTTGCTGCCAGACTAGGCACACGCCTGTATCTCAGCAACTTGCAACATGTATAAGCATATGTATATGTATAATTAAAATGATTAATGCAGTATGGTATATTACAGGTAAATATTAAAATTAAATCCATGTTGGCCATGCGCATGCACTGAAATATATTTCAATGGAAATACCACACTTCAGAACATGTTTCTCATAGTATGAATTGTATCCCAGTAGCAACCAAAATATTTTTTCGGTAAACAGATTCATTCTGTATATCTTTCTAGTTGATTAATATCATTTGTATTGAATTGTTCAATTCACCGAGGACACAAAATCAACGTATTTTGTAATAATTTTTCTTCCAAAAATCTACAAATACACAACAAATAATCGTTGTGTTGAATGCAGTTAATGGATGAAATGAAAAATAGGACTGGAATTAAAATGTAATTCGTAAAGAAAAATTCAAAAATATGATCCCCGCAAAAAACGTACGCTAGATTGTAAAATAGTGCAAATCCACGTCGAGGGAGGGCGGTCGGGCGGTCGGGCGGCCGGGGGGCGAGGGAGAGAGACAGCGCCCGCCGCGGCGCGGATCCGCGCGGGTGCGAGCGGCGCGGAAGTATTTTTACTGCAACCCTTTCCCACATTGGCCGGGCGGCAAAATTTCAGCCAAAAACTCCGCCCACTTACAAGTTTCGCCCGCTCCGCCGCGGCGCGCTCCAGCGGGACGGGGGTGAAATTTGCAGCGCCGGACGGGCGATTGATCCGACAAAGTTTCGTCCGGATTTTTGAAACTTTTCGCCGCAGCAACGGGCGGATTTTATAAAGTTTTCAGCGCGCGTGTGTGTGCGTGCGCACGGACACGCGGGTTTGGAGAACGCCATGCTTTTATTTTATCGACTTTCAAAATTTGCATACGCAAATGGTAGACTGTGATGGGGCATGTTACATTTATATTGTTGTCAATTATTTACACTCTGCAATTAAAAAAAGTCTAGAATGATTATTAATGAAATTGATCGGTTTTTAGTTTATACAGTTTTTTAATACTCAAATAATATCTTCACGTTATCACCGAACGAGAGTAAATATTTATTTTTGTTTAATATTTGTTATCAATATTATTTTATATACTAATTAAATATATTAATTAGAAACATATACATATAAAATCAATTTTATCGAAAAATATTGTTGTTGCGTAACCGGGTCGTTTTTTGTCGTCATAAATAGTGTCGCTGTAGCATAGTTGGATAATGCACCTTCCCCGGTTTGGAAAGAGTTCCAGGTTCGAATCTCGGTGGCGCAACAACAATATTTTTCGATAAAATTGATTTTATATGTATATCATTCTAATTAATACAATTAATTTGTATTTTATCAATAAATAAAGGATCGGGGCCAATGAGGGTTTTTGTGATGGCGGCTGTGCGGCTCCGTCTTGTCACTATGTGCGAGAAGAAATCGCATAGCTGCCTATTACCATTTTAAAAAATGCTAACCTGTGGGCGAATGAGTAGGACCATATAGGAGTTTTTGCTTATAAACGGTTCTGGCTAAGCGGCGGGTTCACCCACCCTCATTGGGTTGTAAAAAAAAAAAGTCTTGTGTTCTGAATAATTATAACTTCACAATAAGAATGTGTTCTCCTATTATTATAATTTATCTAATCTCCGAGAAATTCAAATTCCGCTCCATTTCGAAATATTATTTATTTAGGTAAGTCGTGAATTTTTTTTTAGTTACTCGTTTGCAAAATCAAATAATTAAACATGTAATACATGTTTTAACAAGTCAGTAATTTATACTGAAGGGGAAAACGAACTGAATAAGGAAGATGAACAACCTGTTTTCAATGTAACAGGTAACCGTCGTTAAAGTTTTAATTCAATGTTACTTAATACTTAACCCTTACAAGGAAGGTTAAGTTTTTTACCCTTTAGCGTGCAGTTTTTGACCCTTCTTTAATTGTTATTCTTTGTGAGTGTTTGGACAAGTTTGAACCTGCTCTCACGACTTTTTAGAATAAATTAACAACACCATATTTTTACAGATTTCAATTAGCATATTCAAATACAAGAATACAAAAGGTAAGATTAACGAACTTTTACGGCTCGTTTTATGTCATCGTGAGATTTTTGTCTCGTGTAATACATGTGTAGGTAACTACCTCTGTAATGGACGTATATTTAAATAATTTATTACAAAAATAAATTATGTCACGTAAAATATTTGAGATAAATAAAAAGTCAGTCCAAACAAAATATAAATCAAGAACAATAAAAACAAATTTGTTTCTCGTTTATGAGACTGACCACAAAAAACAATTAAATAATTTAAGTGTGGGTTTCATATCAGTAGTAGGAAAAGTATCTATTATACGAGAGAATGATAGGATAGGGGCTGTTATGTGAAAATTTAAGGCATCTGTGTCAAACACATGTGATTAATTTAAACATCATTGTGTTGATGTTTGAATTGTATGCTGTTAATTTTAAAGTTTTCAAATCTGTAACGAATTATTTGAGTATTTGAATGGGTTATGATAAAAATGACACGCTCTCTGTTAACACCCCTGGATCGATTTAACATTACTTTAAACATACGTTTTACACTGTAATTTTCATTCCACATATAAAATAAAACAAAACTCTAATTTTACAGTGAAATTAATAGTTCATCGATAGTTGAAAAATTATTCAAAACATATATATTTTTAAATATGGACTATTTGCGAGAGAAAACTCCAATACAAATTGGGAAAATAAAATCAGATATTCAACAAAATTATTTTCAGTATTCAAAATCACAACTAACAACTACAATTTTGCATTTGATATATAGAAGTATCACAAAATTATCAAGACTAAAATTTTTCAATAAAGTCTAAAAATTTAATAAGAAAAAAAATATCCGACGAACCTTTATAATGCTCTCGCAGAGCCTATAACACACGCATCGGGATATTACCAATACACTGACAAATATTTTTTATACCGCTTCATATTGTGTATAGTGGCAGAGTGAGACGGAGCTAACGAGCAATTGTGGGAAGGGAAGGGGGGGGGAGGGTATAGGAAAAGGATGAACATTTTTTAGCATCAAGAGTCGTGTGTTTTTAAAGTTTGGTGAGAATACGCCGAGATAAAATACAACAGATTTTAATATGTTATAAGCGAGTTAAAACGTTTTGTTTTTATTAGATTTATTTATTTGTAATATTGTTCGTAGTATGATATGAGACCTGGTAAGAGTCGTCGATACACCAAGGAAATGCAACGGCAATTGTCAGGCCACCCACTGCATTTGGTGAAGTAATCAAACTGAGGAAATATACATGGCAGCGAATAACAAGTGGAATCGGACAAAGTAAAAAGGAAGATACTTGGGGAGGCCTTCATCCAGCAGAGGATAAAAAACGGCTGACGACCTTTGTAAAAAATAAATTTCTTCTCGCGTTTAAAAAGAGGCATTGTCATTACAATATTATGGAAAATTAATGGAATTATATTAATGGAAAAAGCATTAAGTATTTATAGTAAGCTTATTACGGTTTTAAACGGCTGCATTGTGCCACAACACTATATAAAAATAAATGATATAGTATTGTGACAGATGTGTAAGATGTAGTTTTAACTCGGTAAAACAATTAATATGATAAAATATAACTAATATGTAATCATTTTTAAAGTACCTAATTCGAAGGCGATATATGCAGTAATAAAATAATATTTAAAATCAATCCAATCCGAAAGTGTTCGTCTCTGCTCCACTAACGCCGCATATTAATAAAATATTTCATTAGGTATCAAATTAGGTAAGGTTGTAGCTCATTAAAAAATGTGTAGGTACTCAAAAATTTAATGTTTATTGGAAAAATGTGAAATAATTTATAAAATATAAATATTTTAAAATATTTATTTAACCCAAAAAATCTGTTATTAATTATTTATTTTATTTGTTTTAATTGAGAGTTACTCAACAAATAACATTAATAATGTGTAACACAAACGCTGGGTAGCGCCTTCTAATTCCTTGAATATTTTGTATTTTAAAAATCTGTTAAAAAAGATAACGTTTAATCATTGCCAGGTTATATAACAATCTTGAGATTATAATATCATTTAAGATTAAAATAAAGTTAACGCAGTTTCTTGTAAACACTATGATTACCTAACTATCAACAATAAAATGTGCTTTGTGTGATGCTGTATTACACATATGGACTGTGAGATGATAGACGCCAGCAGGAACATAATCCATTATTAATAACACCCGTATGAAGTAAGCAGTGGCGTGCAGTAGGCACAAAGTTAAGATATACTGTTGCTGACGATGTTAACTAAATATACATTAAATTTTGAGAATAATTGTATCAATTTAAATTTAGATTACAATTGTAAATTTACTACATCAAAAATGGCAAGTTCTCTAATTGCTCAGTACCGTACTCTGCTTTCATTTTGGATTAAAATATTTTCTATGATTATCCTTTGGACAACGAATTTAAAATATTTCATTAACAGTGTTCAAAATAACTTGCTCTACAAATGAGCGTAGCCGAAACTCACTACAGAAATAATTGTATTTAGACATTTAATTTAATATTGATAATAACATATAAAACTTAATAATATCCCGAAAAATGCAAATTCACTCGCTTGACACATGATAAATTATAACCTACAAATTGTGTAATTTTTAGTAATGCACAGGTTTTTTTTGTTTATATGCATTGCACGCCCCTGGACGTAAGAGCATTATAACATTTATATTGCGGTAAAAATGCTATTATTTAATTTTATTATATTATAATTATAATAAATGATTACCAATTAACACACATTAATGTTTAATAAGTCTGTTTGAAAGGTGGTAGAAATGCAAATAAAAAAAAACGTTTAGATTATGGTATGTTAAATATTTCACAAGGTTTCGAAACATACGCATAGTTCATGTTCAAGCCCTGAAATGCGGTAAAATAAGAGTACATGAGTATTCATTTATTACAGAAATACAATTTATTACTTCATTGTTTTGAAATTTAATGGAAGATTTTAAACAATCCTGTTCAAATTTGTTACTATTTAAATTGATAAAAAATTTATTATTACATAAATTTTCCGTTTTAATTTTATGTATTTCAAGTAGATAGGGCAAGTATTTAAGTCAATTCATATAATTAATATTCAATGATTATATAATATTATTTTAACTATCTAAAACTTAACGCCTTGAAAATTTATAATATATTGTAAACAGTGTTTCGAAAACTTACTGTTGCCATTATCAAACATATTTAAACAATTTACTGTTGGGTTTATTAAACGTGTTTAAAGAACTTACTGTTGCCATTATTAAATGTGTTTAAACAACTTATTGTTGCCATTATTAAATGTGTTTAAATAACTTACTGTTGCCATTATCAAACAATTTACTGTTGCCATTATCAAACATATTTAAACAATTTATTGTTGAGATTATTAAAAGTGTTTAAACAACATACTGTTGCCATTATTAAACAACTAGCTGTTGCCATTATGAAACGTGTTTAAACAACTTATTGTTGCCATTATTAAATGTGTTTAAATAACTTACTGTTGCCATTATCAAACATATTTAAACAATTTATTGTTGAGATTATTAAAAGTGTTTAAACAACATACTGTTGCCATTATTAAACAACTAGCTGTTGCCATTATTAAGCGTGTTTAGACAATTTATTGTTGCCACTATGAGACATGTTTAAACAACTTATTGTTGCCATTATTAAACGTGTTTAAATAACTTACTGTTGCCATTATTAAACGTGTTTAAACAACTTACTGTTGCCATTATTAAACAACTAGCTGTTGCCATTATTAAACGTGTTTAGACAACTTATTGTTGCCATTATGAGACGTGTTTAAACAACTTACTATTGCTATTAAGAAACGCCAACAACATCATTCGCGACAGGATCAATGCCAACAGTATCACAATAGATATATCCAATTATTGGAGATTAATAAAGTTAAACAAAATTATATCAACATGGGTAATAAAAACTATCATAACTATAAAAAAATCGTATTATCCAAAAATTTAACAATATGAAAATATCCAAGATTGAAACGACGCGTGAGGGTGTCCAAATGTATGTATTATATATGTCATCTAGATGATGCACCCTAAAGAGCACTGACCCGACCAACCCTACGCGTCACGTGATTTTAATCAGTCAATGAGTCATATCAAAACTCACCCATTTGTAATTAAGCGCCATTGGCAATCGATGAAAATTTTATAATCTATATAACTTAATAATATTCACCCAGTCAATTTGGCGCCAAAACAACGCGGGGAAAGTGGGCGGTGACCGTGAAAATTTTCACCGAAAAAAATGTAACGTGAAAGTAAAACAAACAATTTGGTCGCGTGTGCAACGTACTTTTATTATTTGTCAGTCAATCGAAAAAATGAGAGACGGGTTCGGGTATACTGCACCGAAAGGAAAACTCCCGGAAAAAATATTTTATAAAATAATAATAAATTTTAAAAAATCGACGTCAGTCTATTCGCGAGACAATTCTCAACTGGTCAAATTCATTTTTGTGACGGTGTGATTGTATTTGGATTCTGGATGTTATTGTATGAATAGTACATGACAACTAAATTAATACACAGAGCATGTTGGTATCATAAATATCTAATATTTCAACGATATAATAGAATTGCATTACGATAATAGATTATTAAAGTGAACACATTCTTATTTGTGAAGTTGTAATTATTCAGAACAGACGGTCTGTGATGTTTAAATACTAATTTAATGTATTAATTATAAATATGTACATATAAAATCGATTTTGTCGAAAAATATTGTTTTTGCGCCACCGGGATTCGAACCTGGATCTCTATTTCCAATGCGGGGAAGTATACTACCAATTGTGTTATAGCGCTACGATGTGTTACGATGATGCTTTAAAATTTAAATTATTAATGATTTAAAAAAAAAAGTGTATATCTTTAAAAGATTCCTGTAGAAAACTATTCACGTATACAGTTGTGAAGAATTATTATAAATTGACAGACGTATAGATAAATCGCAAATAGGAAATTATTTTGCCTTCCGGAGTTTTCATGTGAGCCTCGGGTACAGTCGGTAATGCAGATTTTTTCGATGTTCAATTTCAACTCATTTTTTATTTTCATCCATTATGGGAAAAACGGAAGTCTGCGCCGATGGTATAATGAAAATAATATTAATTCAGTCATTTAATAAATTAGTGAATTATAATATGTATATTGTAAGCAAATTTAATTTAAAACTTAAAACATTTAATAATTAATTAATTGTAAATAATGTGAGGGAATGATGCTCTTAAAATCATCCACATATTCTCGTTTTCGTTTGATGTCGTGAAGTGTATTATTGCGCGTGTTTATAGTCAGTGTGTGAACGTATATAAATCTATAAGTGACAAGTGGCAGGTTGTGAGAACAGAAACTACATACCTACTGTTTGCAGTGAAATTATTGAAGTCAAAGTTTACAAATATTGAAGTATAAGCGTACAAAGAAGTTATTGCGCGAATTGTTATCGGAGGCGTTAAATCGGCCTTCCTGAGTGCTGCTGACCGTGTTGGAGTTATGACATGCTGTGTACGCGCCTTGTTACTTCGATTGGCACCACTGGGTTTTTTGGTTTATAATAATGTACATGTGTGTGTGTGTGTGTGTGTGAGAGTATTGCCGCCTTTTTTATGGAAAGCTAATAAGACGGTAACTGACAGGCGTCATTCAATTACATTCCGAGCTTCGACAAGTCCAGCGGTCCAAATAAACTACCAGTGCGCGCTTCGGTCGGTCGAAATCTAAAGAAGACAACCCAGCTAAAAGGACAACAACATCGGATCAGAAAAACAGTAAAAATGAAAAGGTTAGTGCAGTTCATATATCATATGTGTGCTTATTGTTAATCGGAAACCTGAGAACCAGCTATCGAAAGCATTTACATTAACACATTCCATCGATACTTTTAGTGTCTTTAAGGCTGATGTAAGTTGTGTTTCATACACGAGTACTTGCTGAGTACGTTCAGCATCGCAGGCTTTTCGTATTTTAGTGTCGTACGGTACTAATTTTTAAAATAAAATATTAAATAGATATTCAAAATTATTATCGACGCAGTAGCCCATTCTGTTTATTGTGTGTAGACTACCTTTAGCCGTGAAACATGTTTGTTTTAAATACATTGAGACATATTGGATAAACCGGGGATTATTAAAATGACTAATTATTATCGGTATTTTCAACTGCTGCTTTCCGTTGTTGTGTTATACATGTATTATACGTATATAATTCATGGAATTTATATACATCTTTGGTAATTTATTCAGGTTAGTTACAAGCGTTAATAATACCTATTTGTACTTACGGTACAAAAATTACGGAAAAATTATTGTTTTTTTAACCCTTCCCAAACCATGCAGTAACACAGGTCTACCATCATATTAAACCGCTAATATTTCGGTAAATACATGCAACATAAAATTCATATTTTAGATAATCTTAAAGAAAATATTAGCGCTTAGGAATGGCTAGGGAAAAACCAATTATGAAAAGGGAATAGTACAAAACAATTATTTTTTCCATTCAATTCGTTGTAAAATTAATATGTTGGTAAAAATACCATTTGTGATATGAAAGACAGAGATCACACACTATTTTCACAGTGAAAAGAACGACAAACATACAAATATAATTGTCTCTTTCTTACAAATTAAACAAAGAGAGATAAGAAGAAAGGATACATTGTATAGAACTTAATGAATGCTCTAAATTATGTTATTAATCATTTTTTCAAAATTGAATGCTCAATAGTTAGAGTAAATTCATGCCATTAAAACCATTTAGGGTAATAAAAACATTTTTTCTAACAAACTGTTATTTACGGTAACACGAGTTGACAGCGTGGCTGCGTTCGGGTATTGTATATCACGGTATGGTAAAGGTTAAGAATATTAATTCGCGTAATGTCTGTTGTTTTACGTCGCAATGAAGCTAAGGAATATTGGTTGAAATAATTTACTTCATTCATATGTAGACGGTAAGGATGAAATTAGACATTTTTTTCTTGCCTCATTCAATTTTTTTAATATTGTAATTCACGCTCGTCACGCATATTTCGTTTGTCATCTATTTATTCTACACGCCTAATATTTTTCAATCTCATCAGCAGTGCCACAAAAAGCTTCAAATCCAATCGTAATTTCTCCGTTCATCACCATGTTCATTCTTAAACCAATTTAAATTGAAAAAATTAAAATAATTACAAATCAAATATATGTATTTTTATTATTATCTTTGTTTTATTAACCATTAAATTGAGTTTAAATACATCTACCGGTTTCGTAAAATACCATTTTCTTCTTCAGGATATCATAACAAACTAAAACATATATTATTGTTTCTTTGCCAAAATCTATTAAAAAAAAAAAAAATTTAGTACCTTTTAATAAATTTTAGTAAATTTAGTATTTAATTTGTGACCATCACCGTTTATATGCAAAATTAACAATCCCATTTTTTTATCAAAACCATGACCATTTTCTATCAAATGATTAGAAAATTCTGAAAACCCACTATTTTTCAAACATCTCAAATGCTCCCTTACTCTTATATTAAAAATTCTACCCGTTTTACCAGTATAAAATGCAGCACAATCCTTGCAAATATATGTAAAGAAATAAATCCAAAAATGATTAATAAATAATTTGAAAACTGAGTAAAGTCCAGGCCACGTAATGCATTTGCGTTCAAACGTACTCAGCGAAATTCATATGAATAAATGAAAATAAAATTATCTTTTCACAATAGAAATGTTCAATTTATTTTATTAACACCTACACGCAACGATGCATTTTTTTTGCAACGTAATAGAATATTTGTCACTTTGTGTTAACACATTGTGCCATATCGTACATCCCCACATATTAATGGTATGTAATAAATAGCATATGTCGTGCGTTGCGTTAGAAGCATTGCACTTAATACGACATAACAGAAGAACATATACTATGAATAATTTTTGTAAGGTATTTTAGATATATATATATATATAGTTACATATACATTTAACCATATACACAGCAGCAAAGTTGGAAGCCTTTCGTGAAAGCGGACAATACTATTTGTCAGGGGCGTGTAGTGCATACAAGCAAAAAATCTGTGCATAACTAAAAATTCTGGGAAACAAATATAAATTAAAAAATTGGATTAACATTAACGAAAACATTATTTTGCAATTAGTGCCATCTGCGTACCAGTAGAGACTTTAATTGCTTAGTTCTAAAAACTAACCGCTGTACTCATGGCGCTCTTTTTTATTCGCCGCATCGTCCTATTTACATTACTCAGTTCTGTCTCTAAGCTCAATTACTCAAGTCACATAAATGGCTATTTACTGAATTGAAAATTCCTTTCGGTTGATCCGTTTTGTATGGAGTCGTTACCTATGCTGTTTATTAACAGAATAACATTATAAAGGGTTACAACTGCGTGCAAATTATTGAAGTGTACTTCCTCTTTTACTAATTCGCGAATTTTACTATCTTACTGTTGTACTTTAACTGTTTTGTTACTTTAACCTGTTGATTTCATGATTGTTTTTTAAATTTGGTGCATGAATTGGTTTTTGATTTGGAAAAAACAAAAAGCAATTGGCAGAACTATTTCCTACGTTAACTTATAATAAAAATAATTATTTCCTTTAGTTATTACGTGAAGTATTTTCAAACAATAAATGAATCATGTTCAGTCATAGAAAGTGTTCTTAAAAACGTTCATACATTTTTTTATATGAGTAAGAAAGTATTATTTTACGTTAAAACTTAAACTTTAAAAACACTATTAACAGTACTCTAAAATTATAAATAAATAGATGATAGGGTCGTATAAAAGACAGATTTATTTTGTCCAAAGATGATGGTTAAACGAAAGTACATATATTATATATGATTCTACAATATCATTGGTAACAGCATAATCTAAATCTATACTAAACCTAAATCCCTACTATTTGCCAGTAGTGAAAATAAATATAGGGTTACACGTCTAATTTTAAGTTCAAAGGTGAGCACGGGCGCCCTTAAACTAAAGCACTTTGACCCTATAACATTTTTAAATCCTGAAACCGGTTATTTTTAACTAACGGGGCTCAAAAATATCACGTCTAACAGTAATTTTTTATGTGAATTTCTTACATAAGTAAAGGATTACTCACGCCAAGTAACACATATTTTATAACATGAAGAGATGTTAAAATAATACTATTAACATAGTGTTTCTTACAAAAGAGGCTAATTCCTTAAATACAGCGCTTTTTAAACAACGATAATAAATATTGTAATTCACGCTTGACGCTACATCGTGTGTAGATCTCGCAATGCAGGGAAATTTTTTATGAAAGTCGGAGACCTGGAAGAAGGAGAACATCATGGCTGAAGAACCTGAGGCAATAGTTTGACCAGTGTACTGTAGAGCTGCACCGGGTTGCAGTACGTAAAGCGACTACAGCTAACACGATAGCCAATGTCCGTTAAACGGATAAGGCATTAAGAACAAGTGGATTCCTAAAAACACACGTTTTTTCATGAAAGTTTTAGAACACAATAAAAAATATACCCGGTTATTTACGCACTTTCTTAGCCCTTCGACTGGCATCCCTGGTTTTTTTGTTGTTGGTATGATAAATTTATGTAGTGTGAATGTTGCCGCTTTCGGCGATCAAATGATCGCTGTCAAACCACAGTTGGAGCACAATTACGGTTGGGCCCACAACGGGCGGAGAAATAGCTACTATTAATCAAGGTTAGTGATGATTTTTCATTCTGCATACGTGATATTATCAATAGGAAACCTGGAAATAACCAATTATGGAAGAAATTCACAGGAGCACGGTAGTACTTAAATTTTTTATATCTTATATGCAATGACGTGATTGTGGTCTAGTGGCTACAATACTAGTGCTAGTGGTCAGGGGTTTGAACCATGTTCCAGAAAGCCATCAAGTTAGCCATATTTTCATATCGCGAGCGTTTAGCTTAGTTTAAAAATAGTAAGAATATTGGTGTGACATGTATTCCGTGTACACATGTCTATTTTTAAAAATATAGATATACAGAGAGTCTTTTTTTAAGATTTTGTATTTGGGTCCAATATATTTAGTTACGCCACCGGTTTACATGATATAAAGCGCCCTCGAGGCTATATAAATGATCCCATCATACAATTATTATTATAAGCGGCGCGGCATTAGTCGCCCGAACGTGACCTTGTGTGAAAGAAAGTTTCTATGGAAAAATAACAATGTTCCTAGAAAAGAATAATCCGCGCTCGGCTCGTCCCCGGCCCGACCCACTCAGCCGAAAGTGTTTAATTATAATGGATAGGTGGATAGGGTAGGAACAGTCGGGAGATGGAAGGAGGTAATAATCGTTTGAAAGCTTTTTTCCTCATTAACGCTAATACACGGACGCGAGAATTATTATCCTCAAAGGCTTAACCCTTAAAGTGCCAAATTTACATTCAGCCAAGCGAAAACGGCATCATTTTCCATACATAGTAAGCGACGTAAGGTTCATTTTCGGTATGTCGATGATTGACACTAAATACCGTCACATTTTGTACACGTGTGTGTGTGTGTGTATGTGTATTACGAAAGCATCTTAATGCGTAGATTGCGTAGCTATTCATACGATTTTTCAAAAATATTATATACATCAAGTAACAGCGGTCCCTACCCGGCGTTGCCCGAGATTCAGGTCCCCAAATTGCCCCCCTACCCCCTGGGCGGTATTTTGTTAGGTCGGCATTTTGAAACTTATCCAAGAAAGGCTTTTATCAAAAGACGTTCTGGACATTAGTGTTGACTACAAATTACTGCTTTATTAGGAAATAACTAAAATATTATTTATTGTATTTGCTTTCTTGGACTGTTTATACCTGAATTATTTTTATTACACATTTTGTTTTTAAATTTTTATACATTTTTCGGCCATCCCCTTGATTTATCCGCCACGGGCAGGCGCCTGCTCCGCCTGTGCGTAACGCCGGTGTAGCATGCCCTTAATAAAGACGTTGTGAGCAAAATTTGAATGTAGGATGACTATTTCTCCTCAGAAGCCTACCGTACAAATGAACAAAATATGTGATTACGTTCAATAATACATAATTATATCGAGGGAGGGTCAGAGGGAGAGAGCCTGTGTATTGCACCGGGTTTTATAAAGTAACTACGTCAAATTTAAAACGTATGACATCCAATGTAACATACAATTACATACTAGGTTTTGAGCAGGGTCCTAAAGAGCAACTATGCAAAATTTGGAGTAGATTGATCAACGATTGTTGTCTGAACAGACAGAGAGACAGATAAATGGATCAGTTTTACACATATACATTTTTCTCTACATAATTTATTTCTTTGTATAGCGTTATATTATTTTTTACTGTTTTGTAAATATATTTCAAATATGTATAACAAAAGGTCAATTCGCGGTAAAGAAAATTTCAATTACCAATTCCTTTTGAAGTGCGTCAGCATTTGTTTATAGAATGTACAATTAGAATGACCAAGCGAATACACACTACAATATGTAGGTGTGAATTACAAACACTCACCGCACACGTATTACAAACACACACACATGCGACACATACACAGCGAACAATTTGTATGGACATGTTTCCTAAACAATTGTACGTGGTTCGTCCGACGCAGGATTTTGTAATTAAATTTTCGGCCAGAAAATTATAATATCAAATATACTCGGGACCCGTTTGCATCCGCGAGCCCTGTGCGGAAATGTTACGTGCCCCATCAGTGTGCCAGAATTGCAAGAGGTTGGTGGAGAGTGGACAAATGAGTTAGGAATCAAAATTCCCGCTTAAGGAACGATAATATTTATATAAATTTCAATGTTATGAAAGTGGTAATCAGTGGTTGTAATATTTTAAAAGTTTTAATTTAATTTAAAAAGTCAAATTATAATGAATATTATTATTGAGTTCTGCTAGTTTGCGCAAGCATTGTTATATGTTACAGCTGTTTCGGCGGTTAACCACATACAATCGACTTATTAAACTGATTTTAGTAACCCCTTCCTCTATCCGTGGGTAATTAGGTGGTTTCGGTGGAACTATTAATATACATCAGTTAAATAAGTCAATTGTAAGTAATTTATCCACTGTTTGAAAATGGTCTTAACCGCCGAAACAGCTGTAACATATAATAATGCTTACGCAAACTAGCAGAACTTAATGATAATATTTATTATAGTTTGACTTTTTAAATTAAATTAAAAATAAGCATGGAGTTCTACAAACAAAATATTTATTATATTTAATTACTTCTTCAATATTAACAAAATTACATTGTGACAACATATTATGTTAATAATAATATAAAACTCTTTGTTTAAACCACTATTTTTTCATAAATCAACATGTTTCGATACCTATGGTATCTTTTTCAGGAAACAATGTATACTAAAATTAAAAATACAAGCATAGATTAGAACGAAACTATAAAATTAATACTATTTGCAAATAGTCACATTTTAAATTTATTTTCACAGATGTTCCTACTTAGTTACCTACCACTTATACTTTTATAGTTTTGTTTTTATCTATTCGTGCATTTTAAATTTTAGTATACATTGCTTCCTGCAGAAAATACCATAGGTATCGAAACACGTTGATTTATCAATAAATAGTGGTTTAAACAGTGTTTTATTTTCTTTTTCTTTTAAATAGGCAATCTACCCTACAGCAGTGATTTGAGCCATTGATCAAGTAAAAACTTTATTTTATAGAAAAAAGTACAATAATATTATAGAATAGGAAATATTATCTAACAAGTCAATACCATTGTTGTTGAAAAATTATTCTATTATATAGATTAAATGTGGCGAGTTAAGGGAAAGAAGATGACACAAGTTAACTGGGAGTTGAAAATTACCATTGACGAGATTACTGTAAAAAAACCTGTGATCCACAATGGATAGGCAAAAAAAATATGGTCTAGGGTTTCCTCCTCGGCACCACACTCACACATTGGGGAATCTATTAAGTTCAATCTGAATTAATGTGAGGCTACCTGGCAATGCCCAATTCTTATTCTAGAGATATTTGATATTGTTCTTTTGGAGACTTTCCTTTTGGAGAACCAGGGGGTGCGGGGAATAGATCTTTGAATTATTTTAAGCTGATTATCGGATTATTGATTATTAAGATACATCCATTATGCAGTCCAAATAGAAATCGCATGTTTTTTACCATATTAAGTCTGTCATACATCGGGACATGGAATTCACGAGGGAAAACTCTCGAAAGTCTTGGCCAGTTTATCAGCACATTCATTTCTATGAATTCCCTTATGTGCAGGAATCCAAACGAATGACACCTGTTTATTGTTGCTGTCCAAATTAAATAGACATCTTCTGATGGAACAGATTATTTCATTATCTAGCCAAACTTTCACATTAGCATAGTAGGATTCAAGAGCTGCTTGCGAGTCGGAGAATATAACAGCCTCATCAATGTTCCGTAGTACGCAGATGTCCAAAGCCTTTTTAATATGTTTTATCTTTTTATTTATAAATTTAATATAATATTTTATATTCATTCGTTTTATTGTTTTGTTAAATAGTTTTAACGAGACGATTTATAAAAGACATTAAGAAACCTGTTCATAATCTATGTTATGTGTTATTATGTGGTAGAGTAAACGTAGGTGGTTAAAAAAGCTGGAAGCAAGAGTGTTTAATAGACAGATTTATTTATCAAGCAAGAATATGCAAACATAGATAGTAATACAATTAAAAATCTATTGGACTCCTCTAATTCAAATTAATGTTTATGATATGTCAACAAATAATTGTTAAAAATGAAATGAAGAAAAAAATTACACATCTTTTAACTCTAGATTACATTTATGTATAAAAAATTAACACCACCAAAGACCTGACCCTGTGATTTAGCGGCACTGATCTAAAAATCACAGGTTTAATTTCCGATGGATGCAGAAATTAATTGCATCCGGTTTGAGTTTTTGATTAAATTTAACCCTTGAAGACAATTCGGCAAGTTCTTTGAAAAATAATGGTTAATAAATTATAAAATATATCAATTAATATAAATTAAATAGTAAAAATATATATATATATACACATAGTCAACTGAGGCAAGACTAACGGTTCACAATGAAGTCCTGGTACCGGCACTGATGTATGGAAACGAGGTCACTTAGATGGTTTGGTCATATGGAACGGATGAATGAGGAGAGAATGGTAAGAAAGATATACGGCGCAAGTGTTGGCCCGACCAGGTAAACCAGATACTGGAGGATAGTCCTGTTAGAAGCTTTAATAATGTGAAGATGTATGAATGTGAATGAGGCGAGAATTGTGTGTCAGGACAGAAGAGTGTGCCGCTCTATCCTCTCTGCCCACCCTATGGTAAGTAAGTAAAAAATATTTATATTATAATGTATCTATGGAAGAAATTGGAGCACCGAGGGAGTGAAAATATATTCGGATTAATTTAATCGAGTTGAAATTTTGAAAGTCGTAATAAAATTGGATTTATATAGTTGCATAGGCCGCACGGCGCGCGCTTTCCGCATTGTAATTACATAGAAAAACGTGAAATGTTTGTTCTGCCGAATCTATCTATCATAATTGAATCCATCCATCATAGCGATATTAAAAAAAAACCTTCGAAGTAGGAAATATTATGCAAACATCAATACTGAGGGACATTAGGCCCTTTTGTTCCCGGGACCGGCGCAATTAATTAACGAATGTGCAACTGTGGCGCGCGCCTCCCCCGTAAAAAATACCTCCGGACTTCCGGCCGATCTGATTATTTGCTCACCGTGGGGGGTGTTTTTGGAAACCCCCTCCCCCGGCGGTCATCCCGCTGCCGCCGAGCCTTTGCGCAAAAAGCACGGGAAACGGGCGATTTATTTGTGCGATCGGTTGTTTCAAACTGTTTGCGTGCGTCCGTGGGTGAAGCGACCGAGCCGCGCTATTCCAGAATAGGAAATTATTTCGGGAAATTACGGAATATTTTTTTTTATCTATAAGTAACATCAGATCATAAAAAAAATACGTGATTATGCAATTTTAATTAGGTACATCTTTTACGAAATACTTTTTATGTGCCAAGAGATTTTTTATAATAAAAAAATCACAAACGTTATCTAAAGTAGGTTGGTTTAAATTAAACTCACGCGGTTATGAACACAGTTAGATGTATAAAAAAAAAAAAAATTTAAATAGGTACTACCTATGTATATATATGCAATAGGTACAACTAATTAATATAATAGCTTAAAGACATTTATAATAGGGATCAACTTTTCGTGATTCTTTACAATATTCACAGTCGAAAATATCACACTAATACAGTTAATTACACAACAATAATCCAGCTCACTATTAGTCAATCGCGGCACAAAAAACACAAAGTCTGGCCTCTTAATAGTTTTCCAGTTAACTCAAGACGAATCATCCCCTAAGGAAGTATTTATGATTTTATAGCAACGACACACATGACGTAACACAAAAATTTTTAGATAGGTAAATCAAGAAATACTTATTAGAATCCGTGTCTGAGAATGTTTCGATGTCTTCTCGAATTTGAGGGAATTATTTTACGAGGCGTTTTATGAAAGAATATTTTTAATAGTACTTTCTACTATATAGAAAATTTGTCAGAAGCTCTTGTACACTGTCAACATATAAAAGGAATATAGAATATATTATCAAAGGTAATTTATGAATACGAAATAAAGTAAATGAATTTGCGAATATAACGTAGGTTTATTTAATTACAGCGATTAATCGTTAAACATTCCCAAAGAGGAGAACCCTTATCAAATTAATGTTACCATTAATCGAAAATGGCGGACGGATCCCAAAAGCCTTCCTCCACATTTTTCTTCATCCCCCTGACCGCGCCGTTTCTCTCATTTCCCTTGTACTTTCATACTAAGCACCCGACCTTTTTTTACATTCCATAAACTTTTTATTTCCTGTTCTCTGATTGGTCGAACCGGAAGTGGAGCACTTTCTCGCGCAATTAACTGCTCCGAACGGATTCGTCTGAAGTCAAGAGAATCCTGATTCCACTGCAAATAATTCTAGTTCGGAAAATGAATGAAATTGTGCAGGGTCATCGAAAGTTATTATAATTTATTTATTTATTGTTACGTTTATACACTCGATTCAATATCACTTTATTCAGTTATTTTCTATCAAAGAAAAACATTTGAAAAATATATATGAACATCTATATATATATGATCGATTGTTCCCTGAACAAATACTGTAAAAACAAATGGTGGTGAAAGATTGTGTATGATACAATGTTTTTTTTTTTTTGGTTCTGTACAGCTTTCTAATTTTATTTGTATTTAAACACATTCATTTACATGTGAAATATATATCTTTTTCAGAATATGATGTATGAATGTGACTTTTTTCTATATTCCCGCATTTTAGTAGGTCCCTTTAAAAATGATAGATAGAGGTTTAACTGTATTTATAAATGAAAAATTATGATGTGTATGCAGAGCTATAGAAAAGTTAAAAATAAAATAAAACGTTCGAATAAAAAATACATTTATAATTTAATTAACTTCTAATCGGTTCATATACATCAGGATCACTAAATTGCGTATAAATAAGAATGTATTGACAACAAAACATTACGTGTGGTACACCTATCTATATTTAAGATCATTTCTTAAATAACGTATGTATATTAAAAGATATTTAAAAAAAAATTACCGTTGATAATCAAGCGGTATCAAGTTACGTCTAAGCCCCTTTGCCTAAAACAAACGGGGTTCGCGTAAGTCGGCAGATCTTTCGCTTCGCAGGATCGGCGTGGTTGATGCATTTCCGCATTCAGAATATTATTTAAGCAAAACTAATTAGTGTAATGTAAGCATTGCACTAATGACTAATGACGTATTTCGGGCTACACTAGGCTCAAACAAAAAGTCTGAATATCTATATTCAAATCATGCGGCTGGCCAAAAAACTGGAATGTGGCCGATCCTTTGTTGCAGGTGCATAATGGTTAGAGGAAAAACTGCACTACCCATAAGCCTGCATCCGCAGCCTCAACCGCAATCGGATTGTAAACTGCGCGTCCCCAGTAAAAATATCTGATCGATCGAAATGCATATAAAACCGGTTTACGTGTTGGATTTAACCTTTTTGTGTGTTCCTCGAGTTGAGCAGCAATTTGGGGTAGGATTTTTCGTATGCAAAGCCGCCATTTGGAGCCCCTTCCCGGGCGTGCCTCAAAATGCATTATTTTTGTGCATTTCCTATGGTCATCTGTCTACGCACTACTCGCTAATGGCAATGTTGTGCATGTACAGGTTATGTGTGTATTTATGTATGCACGTTTGCAGAATTCGTTATTCATCGTCACGCATTGTCCTCTTTATTCCGGCTACTATTTGCTGGCATTAATTTTTAATTTTACTTTTATTAAAATATTTTCAGTATGTTATATATTTTTTAAACAGGAGAATTTTTAATTATTCTATATTTAGGCCAAGTGCTCCTTGGTCTTTTCATCTGATTTTAAAGCGCGAATTGCTTGTCTCTACGCCTTTTTTTCTGGATCTTGTTCAGCGCGAGGTGTTGCGAGGCTTCAATCTTTCCTTTGACTTGGTCTATTCACCTTATTGAAACTGAATACTTTATATAATTAGAAGCATTCAAAATGTTTGGAAATCGTCAGAATTCTAATGAATAATGTTGTCCCTTTTCAACTTATGTAAATAAATTGTATGGCTCTCCCCCATTATAGTTATAAATACAAATTGTTGAGTTAAAATTGTTAGATTGATAATGCCCTTGCAAGGTGAAACGCGTCTCAAATAAATTAAACGAATAGTTTCATTTTCACATATGTGATTATCTACTTATTTACAAAAAAATGTTGGTCCACCCATCAAAAATATGTCATGTAGCAAATATAGAAGTCGTACGTTCCTAAAGTCAGCGATGAGTCCATATTCATTGTATGTAATTTATAACACTTTGTATTACTTTCTATACTCCAGGGAAGATATATAGAAACTAATTAATTGTTTACATTGCGATAGTCTAAAGGTAACTTATCATGTCATTCAATCGTTTACAATTTATCAGATTAATTTAGCACCGCTTGTTTCTTTTTATATCGTATCGAAAAACCTCCCTAATTTCATCAATTTTGTGACCTATGGGCTCACCACGCGTGCCGTAAACTTCTTAGTAATAATGTCTACGCCAGATTCCATTTTCTTTGACGGCCCTGAAAATTCTCCCGAGGATCTTCCTTTCAAATACATCTAGTGTTGCTTCATCTTTCTTTGTTAGAATTCAGGTTTCTGATGCGTAGATAAGTTCCATCCATTATCAGAATTTTGCTCTGTTTTTCTGGATTGGCAGACACTACGAATTATTATTGTTTTGTCTATTTTGTTTTTGTTTGTTAATACGGATTCTAGATAAGTAAATTTATTAACAATCTCAAAGCATTAATCCAATAAAAATATCAATAAATTCATATAAACGCAGTTAGTCGTCCCTACGAAACTATGCTGATTAGCAAATGAAGGATTTAAAAAGTACAGGACTTGGAATCCGAGAACCGGTCGCCATTGTTGAAGTCATTCTGTCTTGTAGTACTCTCAGAGCCATTTGTCCTCCTTGTCACACACATGTCGCAAGCACTACAATACATTGAGGGCAGTTAGAACGTCATGCGAAATGTTCCGTAATATTAATTTAATATACCAATGTTGGACGTATATTTTAAAACAAAATCTCTCTATCGTCAGAACCATTGTCAGATCGTTTGAGATAATAATTTTAAATAAAATATAATCCACGTACTGTATTAAAAAAACTTTAAGTCAAAGGCATGACTGCGGTGTTGACGTATGTGGAAAAAAGTGAGCAAATAGTTTAAATACGAAGCAACTAAAAATCTTCGGAACATAGCAAAACATAATTGGAATGCATTCGAGAATAGGGAATACCATATTTTTAATATTTGCAAATTGAATTTCGTGGTTCATGTTCATTTTAATATACAATAGATTTTTAAATTTTGTTTTAAACAACTTAACGAGTTATTTAAATCCACCAACCGGTTTCGGAAAAATACCATTTCCTTCGTCATGATGTCAAATTAACATTAATTTATTTAAAGATATTATTGCAAGCATATTGACAATTAAAAATGTTCTCTCACACGAAGACACACAGTAGAATAGCTCACAATAAAATATTGAATATATTTTTTTATATGTATGTTTATCGTCGTTTTAGTGTACGACCGAAGGTCAGTTTTGGCCGAAGCCGAAGCCTAAGGTCCAACCGGACTTAGACATCTTAGAACACCGACTTGAAAATATACATAACAATGCAAATTCTACACTGTCACTTATATATCCATTAAATACATAAATAGCAGTTTTCCATAAATGATAAACTGAATTTTATTTTATCCGTCAATAGTTCGTGCGTGTTCGGCACTTTTTGGCGGTTAAATACAAAACTTCGGCTTCGGCTAAAACTTCGGCAAATTTTAGCCGAAGCCGAATGTGCAGTCGAAGGTGGCCAAAGCCGAAGTTTCGGTCGGACTTTAATAGTTATGTGCATTACTGAAAAATAAATAATATCCGCAGAAGAGACTGATGTATATTACTGATACGTCACCGTCTTCCGCGAATATAAATGATTTTCATTCAGTTAGGTATCTATTCTTATTGAAAAGAAAAGTAACCAACTCTTGACTATTTTGCAATATACTTTAGTTTATTATAAATATACAGTTAATTACAGAGAATGGGATTCTCCTTGCAATAAATATTCTGTAATCGAGAGATATTAAAAAATGTATTTTCATACTTTTATTTTAATAATTTATATTAGTGTAAAACATATTATATATGTAGAACAATATATGTCGTTTAAAATAAAACACAATTTTCAAAATATTTATCGCTAAAGCCAGCCACACACGCAACGGTATACCTGACAGGTATTTCAGTTCAGGTAAACATGACAAGTTAACCTAGGGTCTAATATCTTAGTCAACCATGGTCTAGTGATAAGTCTTCTCGTTATCCTACGAAAGAAAGAAAGAAAATCGAATGTTCGTTAAAAAAAAAACAGTTGAGTCAATTTGATAAAGGAATTAAACGTACACAATCAAGAATACTGTAATTATTTATGAATAGGTGGCTCAGATTTATACTTTATTTTTTTATTTTATTCAGAAAACATACAGTTAATTAGCAAATACGGAAATCACAGTGAAAGCTAAACAAATTAAACCAATTACATGTTTTCTCTGAAGATATAAAATACTTTAAACAGTGAGTACAATTTGAATTTTTAGAAGGACTAAGTAGAAAAATGTGAGAAAAAAAAAGTTGAGAATAAAAATTTTAACATAGATAAAAATGTTATAAAAAAGAAAGTAAGGAAATATTCGAGAGGAAAGGAAAAGGAAAATGGGTTAGGGAATAAGATCTGAGTGATAAAAAGAAAAATAAAAATAAAGCCCTTTAAAGTTTATGTATTGAATTTAGATTTGATTGAGATAACTGTAGTATTGAAAATGTCTAGTTCGTTTAGGTGTGGATAAAGGGGTGCTCGGTAGAAAAATGAGTTTTGTTTGGCATCGGTGTTGCAATGTGGAAGATTAAATGTAAGATTAGTTCTGGTTGACCAGGCTGGCACTCGAATGGATATGCGTCTGAGTAAATGACAGTGATGGAACATTGAAAATGATAGATGACTCAGCAGTGGTAGTTAGGGTTCGATAACTAGGAATGTTAAGATATTTTAGGAAGCTGTCCTGTATTTTTTTCGTTTCTATGTGGTATATCTTGGATTCCAGACTTAGAAGACATTTCAATGAAATGTTTAATAATTACGCTGCGCTTGTGAGACGCAATTTTTTCGAACTATGTAATGCGACCTTTCCCTTCGCGGTGGACGGAACAACTGAGACCTGCGCCCTGGAGTAACATACACGCTCAGATTTGCCTAAAGTTAGCACTTACCCACAGGTGCAGGATATCTGCGGCACGCTCCGGTTCGCTTGTACTGGCGACTTGAAGAGACCTGTCAGGTATGACGTTGCATGTGCGGGCGGCTTAAAAGATACCAGGATATTAGAGGCACGATTTCAAATGTTGTTTTGGTTTTCCGTTAGTGTTGTCATGATGCTGACTTCCTTTCGTAAAAACGGTTTCGCGCTTTGGTTCGGGCCCCGAACTTAGCTAATATAATACATGAAATAGGTTATTATTTTTAGGTAGGTACCTACGAGTTGGATTACTCTTCAAACCCCAGCAGGCATTATTACAAAAGCGCCCCGGAAAACGTTAATTAAACCAAATTGCAAAACTCAGAGCAACTCTCCGCTCCAGGAGCGTAAAACTTTATGTTTTGAGTAATAATAACGCTCCAATGGGGCTGTCCAATATTACAAAACGTGTTTTAATTAACACACCTGGAGAAACACGTGTGTGCGCCATGTCTGTGTTGGTATAATTTCACCTACATTTGCACTGATCCGAATTAATTCAAACATTTAAAAAATAATTATAGAAAAGCGGAAAATTAACTAAAAAATACATTAAAATAATGAGGGTGCTATTTCAAACTATAATCATGGGGACCTAATGTTACAGATAGCGTAAGATATTACAAAAAAATATAGTGATTTTAGAATAAACATTTTATAATTTTATTGTTCGCAATTATATATTGTAGAGTATACCTACCTGTACAATATAGAATTAGATTAAATATTAATATAATAAATACTAATCATATAAAAATAAACTAATTTACAAGAACATATTTGTATAATATTATCGTTATTTATGTCGGCAACGGAATATTTAAAAACTCAAATATAAAAAAAGACATGTCTTATATAATGCACAGGTATCAGTGGCTGTCGGTGACTTTTTGTAGAATGGATACTAGATAACAAGTTTATACCTACTATCAAATCTATAGACTAGCCCACGAACAAGATGCAACTACTGACAAAAACAATCTGTGAAATTAGCTCTATAAATCTTTTACGTTCCATAACATCAATTACAGATATTTTATTTTATTTAAACCATGAATTAAATATATAATTGAAAGATATTCAGTGTTTAAATAATTCAGCTTCAAGTATTCAAGGCAAACTGTCAAAAATGCGTCACACAAACAAATTCCTTAAAACAATCTGCTCGCTTTGTAATATATATGCTATTTTGTCCATTATATCCATAAGCATTAGAGTTGTTTTTTGTACGTTGGATGCTGTTAACGAATGCGCATACATTATTCGAAGACCTTGACAGACGAAACTGAATGCGCGTGCGCGAAAGTCGAATACTTTCAAACTTTGGATACGGAACTAATGATAGAATCCACTATTGCTGGTATCTGTGTATTTACGCGATTTATATTATATGTATATGTATTTCGACTCGCTCCGTGTGCGCGCCGAGTCGTAATATGTGTTATGACTAGTCTAAACGACAGGACGAATTTATTTACAGATTTGAAGCGACCGCGCCTGATAGGTATATGTATCAACGTTTACAGAGCTAATATACGTTCGTAGTATGTATTTTTTTTTTATTATCTATGTATTATTTATTTCTAGCTTTTTTTAGCGTTTACTAATCGTTCTATCCTCGTTCAAAATACATGCACTTTAATTATGCAAAGTATATAATATGGGACCTGTAAGTAAACAAATTCTCGGTTAAAAACACTTTAAGAAAATTTTTAAAAATAGTCGATTTAGAGATTATTTTCCGTTGAGATAAATTATATTAATAATGTCGATGAACTTTGCGAATCCCAAGGACTTTGATTGCTAGCACCCTCGCTCGTGCGGTCAGCAGCTTGTCTACTCTTCCACCCCAAAATCTCCAAACGACCGGTTTCTCCACCTGGGTGTGTGTGTGTACGGTACACGTGTACGCCTGCCCACGTGTCGGTGTGATTCGCGTCCCGCCAATACTCGCAAAACTTCCTCTGCACACGCATAAATACGGCGCTCGCATTATGCAAAGTGTTCCGCCAGCCAAGGGGAAGTCGTTAGAAGCTAAGGGTAGCGCTACGGGGCGAGTGGGGGGCTCGGCGGCCGGCCGGGGAATACCGGCTACCGGGGAGGAGGGGGATGCCAGGCGCACATTTGTGTCATTTGCAACGCCATCAAATGTGAAATTTCTGCCGTGCACTCTACGGTTGAGTGCGATGCATCGAGTTTGTGCTATGTATGGTGCCTACCGCCGCGAGATCAGGTGAAATTATACCCGTTATACCAAAAAAATAACAATTTATATAATGCCAGCGAAACCTACCCGGCATTGCTCTGGATTCGGATGAAGTTATATTTTTAATAGGAGTAATAGTTTTGAACAGGTCTAAGTAATAAGGTGAGTCATCCACGAGAATGAGATGTGATGTCTATATGTTCCTAAGGATACCAGAGTGCAACTGAACAAAATTTGGATGGGGTACAATGTTATACACATTTATATCGAGGAGAAGGAGCTCCGCATCCCTTGTGTTCTAGAGTCAAAAAGCTTTGGAATTTTTGTTTCTAGCCGCAAATAAATTCGTCCTGTCCTTTAGAGACCAGTCATAACACACACTGCGACACGGCGCGCGCACGGAGCGAGAAGAAATACATACTAGCAACAGTGGATTCTATCATTCGTTCCGTATCCACAACGTTTGAAAGTATTCGAGTTTCGCGCATGCGCATTCAGTTCCGCCTATCAACATCTTCGAATACTGTATACGTATTCGTTAACAGCATTCAACGTACAAAATAAGACTTTAATGCTTATAGGTATAATGCACAAAATAGCATGTGTATTACGACGCGATTGTTTTGAGAAATTTGTTTGTGTGACGCATTTTTGACAGTTTGGCTTGAATACTAGAAGCCGAAGTATTGAAACATTGAATATCCTTTGATTATATGTTATATTTGATAGTAGGTACAAACTTGTTTATGTAGAACACATATTTAAATAATAAAAGTGTCTCTCACGCGACCGTCAACGTTCAATGTTTAAAAACTGACAAAACAATCCAAAATTCTGAAAATTTGTTATTCAGTCAGTCCAGTTGGTAATATGCTCATTCCCTTCTCATCCTCGACGAGAGTCGTCGTCTAACGATCAAGTGAAATGGTGATGGTTTAGTTTAAATTAAATTCGTTATTAAAAGTATTATAATAGTTTATCAGAGTTATTGTCAATCCGATAATCCCAGTTTAATACAATAACGACTAACAATACACTTAAGCATACTAAAACATATTTAATATATACTAGGGCAGGTAGGACATTATTTGAGTAGGAAAAAATATATCCAGTTATTGTTTTTATTTAATATCTATATATAAATAAAACGAATTCATTTGAAAGATGTACAGAAAAAATATTTTAATAGCTGCCAGAATTCGAACCTGGATCTTTTCATATCCGGGGTAACGCATTATCCAGTTTCTCCACATCAACAAAGTAAAAATAAAATATACAAATAAAAATACCACAGAACTATGTCCTGAAAAACTGTAATTTCACAACAATGTGTTCTCAGTAAAAAAAGGTGTTTTTAAAATTAAAATGACGAGGCCAATAGCAAATGTGGGAAAGTAATAATTTTTTTATTCTTTCTACAATGTGGACGATTTTTGATATTTGAGAAATCTGGAGACGAGTCGATTGAAAATCTGGAGAGATTGAAAATTCTCTCAATCTGACAACGAGGCTCTGTGACCGAGGAGGAAGGACTGTTTAGTGCCATCTCGGCCGGTCGAGGCGGTGGTTTAAGGGGTGGGTTGGGGGATCGGGGGACGGGGGGAAGGAAAGGGTAGAAAAGGGCGCAGTTCCAGGGCGCGCCACCCCGCGACAGTTAAGTATGGATTTGAGTTACCAACATGGCGTCGGATGTTTGTCGTGCAGGGGTGGGTGGTTGTCGAGACCCAGTGGACCTGTCAAGGGTTGAAATATTTTTTTATAAACTGTATATTATGACGCGTAGGTGTATAGTTAATTAATGTAATTTGTTGTATTACTGAAAACGTAAAATATTTTTGAACGAAAAAAAAAATAGCGTATTGTAATTTATATCATCTAATTATTAAATTAAAATAAACACTGTTAAATTATTAGTTGGGGCTTTTCGGTACGAAGCCACTACATTTACGTACAAAATGGTGACTTAGTCTTGCAAATGCCAGCAACAACACAGGAGCGAACTGATGGTGCAGGGACCGATCTCACTTGATATTTTGAGGCGAGGGACCCCCAGAATTGATAAAATCACAACACAATGTGCACTACAAACACCAATGATGTTTTAAATTAATCTATCAATAATATAATAACAGAGTTCGAGTTTAGAATTCCCGAGCCGAGCCGACAAAGACCGAGCGTGCACGAAGTCATGAATACCATGAATAGCACAATCGTATCTGTAAAACAAAGTTTTTTTTTTTGTTTAGATAAAACAGTGTTTCAAGACTTATTTTATTCTTGCTTATACTTTTTTTTAAAGGACAGCTGGAGGGTGGGGGGGGACCGGTTTATAAGCTAGTGCTTCCTTGTCAATACCACTTATCAAAGCTTATAAAAATACGCGACTTTAATTCAATAACATATTTAAGTATATGTAAAACGAGAAAAGGAGAAGAAATTCAATGTGGTTATTAGCAATTATCCCAAAGATTTTAAAATTTAGATCCTCCAGCGTCCCTTAAATGCTGTATTTATTCATAAAAATCATAGAACATAGTTTTATATAAAGATGGAAAATTAAGGTGCAGTAGTTTAAGGCAGACACTCAGGGATCCATTCATCAAAAAATACTCCCAAAAGAGGACGAGATACAAAGTGGGTTGAGTCACACTTATACGGACAGACTAACGGAGTTGCAAAACACGAGGTATGGAGAGTGAGAGGTAGGCACGTAGGTGAAGTTCCACCCACGTAGGCCGGCCTAATAACCCACCTAAAGAGCTCCAATGAGTCACCCATACCCGAATAAATTCCTTATATAAAACAAGATTCGTCCCATTACTAATTAGGTCTGCATTTCTGGGCGGGCGGTTTCGCTTACTCTGTTGCTCCCGGTTTTACTTTCATTTTTTTAGTGATTCGGGGGCTCTCTGGAAAGCGGGGACCTTTGCAACTGCTACTTGAGACATTCTATACGTCCGCTACTGCAGCAGCAGAGACTTTATGAAGACGGATTGGATCTTGATTGGTCGGCAGGACAGGAAAATATGTATGCGGCTTGTGGAGCTTTGGGCCACCGTCCGAATGAAAATGATGAAATTAGACAAAACTGTGTTTAATATGGTATCCGGAAAGTTCACCGATCGGTAAATTTGTCGAATGAAAAATTCACCGAGCCGCAATTCGTCAAACGGAAAGTTCACCGATTTTACAATTGATCGCTGATGATTTTTTATTGGTTTTATGGGATTTTGCTGTCTTATTTAAATTATTTTACATAGCGATGATAATAAACTTGTAGGTAGATAATTTTTAACAATGAATGAATGAATATCAGATATATTAATGTTTTGAAAACTAAACATTTTATTAATTAAAATTTGATCAATAGTTACGGAAATATTTAAAAAAAAAATTCGCATGTATTTGACGGATTAAATGACAAACTAAGAAATTAAATCATCGGCAATCAATTGTAGAATCGGTGAACTTTCCTTTCGACAAATTTACCGGTCGGTGAATTATTGTCGGTGAACTTTCCGTCGGTGAATTGCAGTCGGTTAACTTTCCTAGAACCGTTTAATATTAGTTATAAACTAGCAGAAAAGCAAAAACATTAGACGTCCCAGACTCATATTGTTTTGAATACATCACGTGTACAAAATATAAACGAGATTGTGGCAATTTAAAGTGAGCACGCATTGCGTAGTGGAAACTCAAAGGACAGTAAATAATTCGGTACAAATGTCGACTGGAGTGGCTAATTCCACGGGCGCTGGGCGGCGCGGAAGATAAAGAGTCGGGGGCTGTAAGAGAATACCCTCCGAGGGGGCGGAATACAAATAGCGCGCCCACTTGAATACAGAGCCACAGCTGGAGATGTGAATGGGTCCTAGGAGGAACAGCGCGCCGTGTCCAATCTGAACATTCACCATCATGACCGGTGGCTCTTCAACTTTGCCCCTTCCATTAGGAAATACCGTTTATGATATGACAGTATACCGATATTAACCGGGTGTTTCATCAGCCTGAACGCACGTTTGTCACATTACTAGCTCTACATCATATTACTCACTCTTCTATGAATATTACATCTCTGAAGACATTTTCGATTGCGGATTCCAATACGTTTTGCACATATATGTTATATTTAATGAATAATTAATGGAATGTAGGAGCAAAAATGGGCGATTTGATTGTATGCTGTTTATTGTACGGAGTCTAGTGAGTAGAATGTACGATGTATGGAAGGAAAGCGACCTCATGATGAATGTTAACAAGTCGAAAGTGATGCTATTCGAAAAGAAGGAAAGCAAAACACCGTGCTAAATACTTGTAGGTAATGAATGTTTGGAACAAGTTGATGAGTTGGTGTATTTGGGAAGTATGTTTGATAGATACGGAAAGGCTGAGAATGATATCGAAAGGAGGGTGACTGCAGGGAATGCAGTGAACGGCGCTGTGAATGGAATTATAGCTAACGGGAATAATTCAACCGAGGCAAGACTAGCGGTGCACAATTGAGTCCTGGTACCGACACTGATGTATGAAAATGAGGCCTAGAGCTGACAGAAGAGGAACGAAATTAGACTGAATGCAGTGGAAATGAGATCACTTAGATGTATATGTGGCAAATCTATTTATGATAGAGTAAAGAATGAAGAAATAAGGAAATATAGTGAGTAAGGTTTGGACACATGGAACGGATGAATGAAGAGGGAATGGTAAGAAAGATATATGACGCAAATGTTGATGGCACCAGAAATAGAGGACGTCCGCGGAAGACTTAATAATGAGATAATGGAGGATGGTTCTGTTAGAAGCTTCAACAATCGGCGAGCTTGTATGAATGTGGATGAAGCGAGCATTGTGTGTCAGAACAGAGGAGTATGGCGATCTATCCTCTCTGCCTACCCCCGCGATGAAACGGCGTGATGGTAAGTAAATAAGTATATTTAAACTTGTCACGAGTAAAAGATAACGGATTATTTTCTGGGGGAACTCGCGTCAAATAGTACTGTGAAGGACATTTATATTCCCGACGTTTCGAGTAAATATCATAACTCATTCTCATGGGCCTTTTATACTGAATCTTACTTTAAACTGACGAATAAACTCGACCGCTATTTTGGCTTTCGCTTCGATCGGTCGTTAAAGACTTTGATATCTTTATTTATAATTTATTTCTACAACGAAATTGAATAATTATGAAATTATGTCAGAGGTTTGTTCGCAAAACGACTTAAACGATTTTATTAAAATATGTACATATAAAATTAATTTTATCGAAAAATATTGTTGTTGCTACAGCAGACAGTACTTTTGACGACATATTTTCGAACCCATATGTTACACTTTTCAAATGAATACATCTATCGTTCCATTATTATATATACAATAGTTTTCGATAAAAATTGTTTTTATATGACTTAAAATTACTACGTTAAATATATTAGGGTATGCCACGGATTGGGTATCGCCGTTTTAAAACGTGAATGTAATCTGAGAACGGTCTGCACACTTATGATGTCTGGGATGAAGGATACATTTTAATTTCTGTTATATTAATTAACTCGTCCGGAAATTCAAATACAAAATAAATATATGCATGTTTAATTAGGCGAAAAGGGGTTTCCGCGCAAACTCACTTCTACCTGATTATGGAAATTATATGTTTACTTAGGTATTAATACCTAATATTATATTATGTCTTATAGTATATATTTTGATTATGTTTTATGTATAATAAAGACAGTGTTTCTGCTGTTAACGTAACAGGGCATTTTATTGTTATGTTTTAAAGTAACACAACTATTGATGGGATTGATATTTATTATGCACACACAACTTTGAAGTTAAACAAGAAAATTGGCTTTATAGGTGTCGCACATGAAAATAAAATTTATTCTCATATTTTATTTATACAAAATGGAGTTTAGCGATGCTAATTTAACGTTTTATAAACAATATATTCTAAATGCCGTCCATTTCTCTCAAGACAATCGGGCTCTTAAATTTGTGAACACGCGAGAGCAAAGCGTTGGTTCAATGGCAGCAATTTCACGGTGGATATTTTCTTGTAGGGGTTGAATTATTGCTGTAAACTCACGAATTAAGGTAGTCCTCACTAAAAAAGTCGCACGGTGTAAAGTCCCAGGTATGTCTCTGTACTTGCTGATTAATTTATTGTGAAAAATTCCCCTCAGCTTCTCCACTGAAACTCTAGCTGCATATGGAGTGGCCCCGTCTTACTGAAATTGAGTTCTGTTGTTGAACCCGGGAAACAGCTGCAGTTGTGGTACCAAAAACTTGTCGATCATTCGGCTATACACGTCAGCAGTGAATGTCTCTCGCTGGTTAAAAAAATAAGGGCCAATTATCCCTCGGGCAGAAATTGCACACCATACTGTCGTTTTTGGACAATGCAAACATTTTTAATGGCGTTCCCTTAGGTTGTCGAGGTACTAGTATCTCATGTTCTGTTTATTAGATAGCAAACAATATGAAAATGTACTTCGTCAGTAAATAATATGTTTCCAAGCGTTCGTGCTGTTCCAATATGTTCCAGCATCGTTCTCGCTAAGGTTTCACGTAAAGAATAGTCATTTTCGTTGAGAAACTGCACGATTTGCAGTTTATATGGGTGAAACTGTAGTTTATTTTTCAAAATAACGTGCACTGTTGATTTTGTTATTCCAGTACTGGCTGCAATCTACTTATCGATTTACGCAGATTGCGCATAATTTCACGTCGAACTTGAGCCACATGTTTTGGCGTCACTGCTGACGTTGTTGGTTGCTGAATAGTTTGGTTAACCATTGTCCCTTCTTGTCTGTACATTTGAACCCAACACCAGCGTGCTCGGCCCATCACAACCAATGAATCACCGCACTTTAAATATTGCTCAACTGCGAACGCGCGGTGCGCTCCCGACCAGTGACTCATTGCGACTGGCAAATCCGCAAATTCCGCGCGGCGAACAATACCCCTCCCACGGATGGTTTACGAGCAATTACAATTTAATACATATTTTACAGTTTTAATTACATTTAAAAAATGTCGCATTTTAATGTTCTACGTGTAAGCCGGTAACCACATGATTACATATCACAATTAAAACAACAAAATGTTATAAGAACGACTTACATACTGGTGGATGGTTTCTTGGCACCGTAATGTATTAAATAGAGTGAAATACTATGTTAACATGACATTTGACAAGGTTATGCAAGAGACAGAGCTAAATGCTATAAGAGCGACTTACTATGTAATTATGAATAAAATATAATCACAGCTGTTATTTAGCAAAGTTATGCAATAAATAGAGCATAATGCTATAAGAGCGACTTACTATGCTATTATGAATCAGACATACTCATGTTTGTTTCTTGGCATCGTTATGTTAGTTAAGTTAGTTAACCTTTTAACTGCAAATTGTTTTTGTGAAAGAAGACACCGCTTAGGGTAAGACTAGGGTCTTGACTTATCTATCAAAAGCTGGGACCTGTCGTCCACAGATGGCAAAATGATTTAAAAAATTGACTTTAATCTTTGCAAGTTTGCAAGGTATAAACATGCTGATAGCTTGGCGTGACATATAAAAATTGGCGTTTTAACGTGCTCATGGCATTTAAAAGGTTAAATTAGATTAGCGAGACGTATATTCGTTTCTACTCTCCAGGAGTTGTATTACAGAAAGAGTAAGGTAAGTTAGGACATGTTGCTAGAATAAATTGTGAGTCTCGAGAATCTCAGGGATCATAGGGATAGTTGAGGGAAAGGGACAGTTGAGGAAAAGGAACAGTCGAGGGAAAGGGAGAGTTGATCACAGGGAATAGTTGAGAGGATGCGAGCAAGAGGACGGTCTCCTGCAAGATGGATAGACCAAATAAAGAAGTTAACAAAATCCTCTTTAAATGCTGCGATCAACATGGCTCAAGACCAGAAGAAATGGAGACGTATTGCGCATTTCAGGAAACTATACGATTAAGAATAAGGTTTAATCTTAATTCTTAAGTAACAATTAAAGCCTTAAAGGTCGAGGAAAATAATGTTATAGTCTTACATCTTATGATATGGATATACGACTCATGTATAGAGGTTGAGTGGACCCGAGAAAAAATGTCACTCTTGGCATTCCTGAGTGCAATTTTGAACTCAGCTTTTATTTAACAAAGAATATGTAATTAAAACGTAATAATATAAGCGTGATTTAATTCGTTTAATCTAGGAACAATTATCTTAATAATGTCAAAATATTATTTATTCAGGTACTCCGTAGTATCCAACGAGAACGAAGGTCGTTTTACGATTCTAGCTTTTAGTAGCCACGATGCCAATACTGCGAGTCACAAATCACCCAATCAATAAACTAGATTCCGTTAGTGTCGTTACCCATCCACTCGTTAGAAGCCGGCCGTTACATGACAAGAATACGAAATTGGCCGTGTAGCGGCTAACGGCCTCTGCGAGAGAGCGATCGGATCCGTTGCCCGTTTGTTATTCGGTCAGTTAGTATTAATTTGGGATCTGATTTCAGCAAAATCACTCAATTATTCGGGCCTACCGAAATAGACAGGCAACGTATTGTAAATTCGAGGATACTACTGAGCTCCTTTTGTACACCAGGTATCCTTAATGATATTGTGTTCAATAAAGCAATAGGACCAGTGTAGGTGCTGGTCTCTGTTATGTGTCTACACGACTGGGTGATCAACTATTATTTTGATTTAATTATTATTATATTTGATTACATTATTATTATATTTTATTAATACAGACGGTATTCATTTTATAGAACTCCATTAACTCAATAAATCAAATACATAAGAGATCCTTTACACACAAAAAAATCAGAATCATACTAATTTGCAAAACATCTACTTTAAAATAACCATAATTTGAATTCTAACTATAAACCCATTCCGTTATAATTTTGCAATAAAGAATTAAAATTCAATATATTAAAATAATTACATATCGACAAGAATTTAAATAATAATATCGTCAATGAACAAATTGATATCTGCAATTCTCCTTTATTAAATATATTTAACTCTACATAAGTAGGTTAGTGTCTATGTATACAAAAAAAAACATATTATACTTTTTATTATTGAGTTTAAATACATCGATCGGTTTCGAAAAATACGATTTTCTTCTTCAGGATGTGGATGGATGGACTAACTAAAAACATATATTATTGTTTCTTTATCAGAATCTATTTTTAAAAAAACAACAATTATTTACAAATAAATTTAGTACCTAACTCAAATTGTTACTTAATACTGTTTTTAGTTAGTAATGACATCCTGAAGAAGAAAATTGTATTTTTCGAAGCCGGTAGATGTATTTAAACTCAATTAAGTGGTTAATAAAACAAAGTTAATTTTGCTAATTTCAAAAGTATTATATTATTTTTCTTCACTTGAATTTGTAATACATGTAAGTATATTAGATAATATTAAGATATTTTGTGCTAATGGTAGATAAACATATACAATTTTGCTTTTTCCCCAACATTAATGTATGATAATAATGCCATGTAACTAAAGATATTATATTACATAAAATACAATCACTTTATATGCGACCACGAATTTTATTACACGCCAACCGGTTTCGCTTAGCTCAAGCTTCGTCAGAACGTATTTAAAACTGGTGTAGTAAAATTCGTGGTTCCATACAAAGTATTTTATTTTATTTATCAGACCGCAAAGTGGTCGCTTTCTACGAAAATATAAATATATTATCCTTGGTATTTCTAACATTTTCAATTTTATCATTAAGGGAATATTGTATCGTTAATCATCTAATATGTTATACCCAACTTTGTATATAAATTTACCACACTGTTCTATGTTTTATCAGTTGATAATAGCCTAGATAGCCGAAAAGATCGTCCAATTATTTGGAAAAATTAAACAGAACCAAAAAAAAAAAAATGAAAACGAACATGCAACTCAATGCGGAAAATAATTATAAAAAATTCTAAATAATGTTAATGTACAACAGACAAGAACAATTTATTTACATAATAAACGAACAATTGCCACGTCTTGTGGTAAATCGCTGGGTAAATGTTCAATGGCTTGATTTCCAATGGATGAATATTAAAAATAATTTTTCTGAAGAAAAGACTCACTGAAATGGGATTGTCTCAAAGGATCACATCAATTATCTAATGACTTCGAAAAATAGATCATAAATTTGTTCTCCGATCGATACGTCAAATTTTGATTATAACTCGGTTTCTCGGTTTATCAGCCCCTATGGTGGTGATATTGTATGGGCCCTACCGAATCTGGAACGTATCCTAGAGGAGCTTTCTAAATAATAACACGAATAATGATTTTGTAAAACATTTACCTCCTACTTCAACACATTATATTATTACGCAATTATTTGATTGTGCAAAAAAAAAACCTTACCGTGTTTCCAACAATTACAAAATTATTTAAATATATATTGTTTTTAATCAATAATTCCAATACTCATGTACAGTTGTGAAACATGAGAGAAGTGAGAAGTCCAAAAACATAAGAGACGCGCAAAGAGGAAATGAAACATATTTGTTGGGTACCACAGAAGAAACTTGTGGATATAAGAACTGACATAATTGACTTTGTCAGGCCATATCGCTCAGAGAACAGACAATCATAGGACAGACGCATTAGGAGAAACAAGAGGCCAATAGGCTGTCCTAAAATCTGCTGGACCTACGAAATCGTCAAACACTGCGGAATTGCGTGGCAGCGGACAGAGAGAAGTGGGAAACACTCGGGGAGGCCTTTATCCAGCAGTCGATAGAAAACGGTTGATAATGATGATAGTTTTAATTTACAAGTTATTGTCTCGTTTGCACGCGACAGAAGTACAAGCCGTATGGCATTCATCTAAAATCAAAGTCGGAAGAATCCATTAATCTGTTTGGCCCGATATTGTCTCCTTTTAAACTATTTTTTTATTTCAAGTTTATTACATACACACACATCATAATTTTTAATATTTGCCAAACTGCATAATAGTGTTAAGGCAAGGATTTCCCTTCACGTAATAATGAAAGAGTTTTTATTAACAACATTAAAAAAAAAAGAAATATAACAAAGGAAACAAAGACTAGATGAGAATGGTCACTGGGGTCGCTTTATGTTCATATTGTTTAATACGTAGGTACATATTTTAATATTACTAAGAAATCATTCCCTGTTTATCTATAGGCCAAACATATCCAAAAGTTTTCGTTCGTCCGATTTTATTTGTATCGGATAACGTGTTATGTAAGTTGGCACTTGAATTACGCGTTTGACTTTATAAATTAGTTCAAATTGTGTCCGAGTGTCGCTTATGCATTATCAATATAACTCCAGAAACGTTCGATGGAAGAGAATTTTTAAGTCTGAAATGTGCCTGGAGCCGCGAGGAGGAGGGGGGAGGGGGGCTCGTGACAGGTCGGGTCTTCATCAAAAAGACATTTGCGAACCCGAGAGAGCAAAAACAGTTTACGGAGCATATGTAAGCGACGTCGGACTCTGAATTCTCGCAGAGTAAATCTCTTTCACACACAGACACGGCCGCCCCCTCCCCTGGCCCCCGGCACCCGCCCCGACAGACCGCACCTCTGATTTATTGCCCGAGCCCCCTTTTTCTGCCCCCCGCCTGTCACCCCCCTGGCGTCACCCCCGTGCGGGATAAGGGTAGGTTGCGGTGTATGCTGGAATCATGAAAACTCGCCATTGCGCGACGTGGCCGACGTCGGCCCCGTGAGTGCTGACAAAAATCATTGTGCAGCTTGCAGCGGCATATAATGAAATTGTACCTCAATACTCTTTCACGTCTTGTCCCCGTATGTAAGCGTATCATACATCGTATGACGCTAAAAAAAATTGATATGTACAATATAAATAAACTTGTGTACACGAGGGGATGGGGAAATAAGGGATGCAGGAAGGGTGGAAGGAATTCGAAAGTGACAGTAATAGGGAGCAGAAGGCGGACGAAGGACCACCCAGAACCAGAAAACACGAGCCACCTGTGAAAGTCGCGAAGCTATTTGATTGCGTAAGTGGTACCGATGTGATCACGTGGGTGACACCATATTGAAAATATAGAAACAAGAAATGTGCATTGGTGTACGTCTATATATTTGGTAGCCTGTGCAAGTAATGCTAAAATATAATATTAACATATAGCATACACTACTAGGAAAATTAACATGTTTATAGCACTATTTTAAAAATAAAATTATCTTCAAAATATCAGTTTGACCAAATTGTAAGATGAAACCTTGCTGTTCCAGGATCACGGCTCACCGTTACAATACTGGTGTTGAAACAATGCCTTACAAACATTGTATTACAACATCCAGTGTTACACAATGTTGTCTTGACACTTGTAAATCGTCCTCGATGTGAAATCATCACGAAAATTGCAACATGTGATTTATAAAATTGTATTATTATTATTATGCAATATGTTTTATGGGCTGTCACATATGTAAGCTTTATTATATAATATATACTAGAACGTTAAATGGGATCCTTCATTCTGGATCTGACAAAGATGTAATACAATGTAATACAACTAGGTCCTGCGGGCGGCTATTATAGTATATAGCACATAATAATATGTACACGTGGAGCTATCTTAAATTGATATGATTTTCGTCAGAATGTTATTAAAAGCATAAACACGAAGGATATGGTGAACTTAAAGAAATGAAATAACATGAACAGGTATAAAAAATATCCTAAAATCTCAAGTGATTGCGATATTTTGTATAAAACCATTTTGAACTGCAACGCAAAAAATATCGAAGAAATATATCTAAGAATTATTCATAACAGTTTTAACAAATATTACACATGGGTGACATCTATTGCACAACGCGGAAAAATTGTAAATGTACATTAATATTAATTATTTTCTAATCTCTACTATCACTTTGGTATTTTTAAAGGCTACTTTAAACAACCTGCATGTTAGTTCTATATTTAATATATAGGCGTTTAACTTAGTTTGAAAATTGTACGAATATTGATATGACATGCCACAATAGCATCAACTGGTAACCATCGCGAAGACCGACTTGCGAGCTTCACTTGTCTACCTGCCGCCTTTCCTTTCACTTCACCACCTGCTCCAGATCAGCATTCAGTAGCTACTTGCGTGTAACTTTATATAACAGTGTTGAATAAATATCGTATTAAGCGTAAGTAGTTTCTCTGGTCTGCTATCACACACATTCCTCACACTTCGCGATCATCTTCAAAACAAATACGCGAAGCGCTTGGAGAAATGGGGCCCAGCCGGGCAATCCTAAATAAAATAATTTTAAATTTTTGTATATCTGAGGACATTAAAATTAATATTTAACATTTTTCTAACATAATTGACTCTATTAACAACACCGTTAATATATTGTATCAATCTCTGGAATTAGCCACAAATAACGAAGCTACGAAGATGGGCGCGATCCCCAGCCGGGGGCGCAATATTGAATCACCTCTCAAGCGCGCAAACTGATCGTCAAGTCATCGATCTCCTCTTTTTTCCCGCTTTTCCGCCATTAATTCGCGAGAGCACAATGGGAAGCCCCCTTCATTCGGCCATCCCCCCCCCGCCGCCCCCCCGGGAGGGGTTAGCGGTTGGCCGACATTCGATTGGGTGTAATTATGCAGAAATGTAATCAATCCAATAACACTGATTTTTAAAGAATGTGTAAATGTTGTAACGCGATATATAAAAGACGATCCGTTTTAATCGAACTTAAGCGGCAGAAAGCCTTATTATTAATGCACCTAATAATATTAATAGCTATTAATCTATGAAACTAGCCGATTACTTACTGCTAGGCCCGACGATATTATAAACACGTTCGTTTTTGCCCTAGTCGTTTAATCAAGAACTATACAGCCATAATGCCACTACGTCCAAGACGTCCAGAAAGTCATAAAAATAGACGGGGAAGCGTAATATTATTATGGATTAACTTCATTTTCTAAAAAAAAATCATTTTTATATTCTTACTTCCTACACCTTTTTCTAACATTTATTTTAATTTTATACATCTACTCAATTTGGATTAATATTTTCTTAGACATATGTGTAAATATATTCATATCAATTACTAATATATGTTCGAATATTGTTAAAGAAAACAATTTAAAGAACACGTTACCGAACAAATTAAATGAGTCAACTTGAAATATATAAATAAAAAATCTATTTACCGAAAAAACATTTTAGTCTCTACCAGGATAATAATATATTTGTGATAAAAAGATTTTTTCTGTATATCTTTCAAATTGATTAATTTAATTTCTATTAAAAATACCACATATAACTATGTTACGAAGAACTGCAACATCACAACAATTATATGTTTATACATATTTCATTTTAATAATGATTCCTATTAATAATTTTTTTTTGTATTATTATTTACTGTAAATGGATAATTATATATTTTAACTATTAAACTAATATATTATTAAATCACTGCTTCACAGAAATCGCTCCCTCTTTAGAACAGTATAAATAGTTCGAATGATTGACCACTGAGATTAAGACAATTACATTAAATCATATAAAAAAAAATATTTTTGGCTCGGTAATTATAGTGACACATATTCAGAAACTGTGCGGATCTGGTGATATTAAAATATATTATAAAAAATCTTTGTTCTTATATTTATTAATAATTCTAATACACACTGTACTAGTAAATATTATATAATCTAAAAATAATAAAATACGCGTACATTGTCATATATCTACCACGAGCGTGCATACCACACATTCAAAAAGCTATGCAAGATCACAATGTGTTTATGAGAAAAATATGTAATGCATGACATAATATAATATATGCATTTCTTATAGAAAAGTTTGTTCGTTTTTGTGAACATGTTTACGTATAAATATGCGTGTTAAAAAAATGTTTATATAATGTAACTGAACAGCAGAACTTAAAATTATAATGAGAGTACATTTAAGGGAGTTTTATTTGGTTTTCAGTCAAGCCTCGTAATAAAAGCAAATCGATTCCGCCCAACGAGCTAGGTTGGTATCTTTCCCCATAACAGAGATCATTCAAGCGATTCTTCCAACGCTACTGGCAGTAATGTAGCTCGCATACCGGACAGTGATCATTAGTTCTGAACATATTTCAGCATTTTGCGCTCGGGCTGTAATTTTGCGTCGGGCGGCAAATGTGGGCGGTAAAAACGGGTGTGAGCGGGCGGCATTCATAGTCCGGATGATTTTTCGTCAGGGACGGTTTCGGAATACGGACGCATTTTTCAGAAAGAGGAATATAAAAAGGTATATATAATTGTATTTATTATTAGGAGAACACATTCTTATTGTGAAATTGTAATTATTCATAACATGGCGCTGTGATATTTAAAAAAATTAATAAAAATTAATTGTTAACTCTGGCGTTTGCTATCGGTTTACTCAAAGGTATTTGAGATACCGTAAAAACAAAGTAGATGGTTTTCAAATAATGGAACGGCAGATGTATTTATTTGAAAAATGTAACATATAGGTTCGAAAATTTGTCGATAGAGGTATTGTCTGCTGTAGGAGAATGCATCTTGCAATAATAATATATTTTTTCGATAAAATTGATTATATATGTATATTTTTCTAATTAATACATTTTATTAGTATTTAAAGGAATTGTATTTAATTTTTTTTCACAAATATTGAATAAACAGAAAAGTCCACTGAAGATATCAAGAATAATTATTACGGAGGTACTTTCGAGATGTTGCCAGGTTGCCAGAAGAAACTATGAGAGTCTGGAGAAGTTCAAGAGGATGGTCTCTTGCAAGATATAGAGACCGAATAAGGGATGGTGGAAATAATGGAAGATAGGAGGTACTTACTTTTTCGGTCTGCCTGATACTGGATGCTAATTCAATTGTTATTCTCCTCTTCCACCAATAGCACAAGCGACGCAGAATATGTAACAAGCACTGTTGACACTCGCGTAAAGGATTGTTTGTATATATTAGCGGAATTAAATATATATTTATTAATTAACAATTAATTAATTAAGCGGTAGTAAAGCGGATTGAGGCGACGGCGATTAGCCTGTATACAGTTATAAGCACACACTGAACTCATTGCAGTACGAGAGTGTTGATTGCAGCGACCTCTTTCTTTCTTCCTCGTCCTCAAGTTAGGGAGAAGAAAGGGAAGGAGATACTAGATTTCATTTCGATAATCGCGCATACACGATGTGCGTGTATGAGTGCGCTAAACGGCGCTAACAAGGGAGTTGGCAGGGTCTTCTTTAAACGCTGCGATCGGGGACGTATTGTGTACCAAGATTTTGTATTTATTGTTAGTTTTAAATACGCCCTGACGAAGCTTGAGCTAAGCGTAAACGGTTGGCGTGTGATAAAATTGGTGGTTTCATAGAAAGAAATTGTGTTTTATTCAATCAAATTTTTATACTGTTTTACGTAAGAGGTAAACTGCAATAACAATAGTATGATAAAATAACATGCCATTTTAAAATAAAATATTTTGTATGGGACGCAGTAGGTATCAGATATAATAATAATAATTTAACTTTGTCATGGGTACTTTGCTGGACTATCTCTTATCTGTTATAAAATAGGCAGCTATAAAAGTTCATAACTTTCAAAATATTAGATTATATGATGTAAATTATAATCAATTAAAGAAAACATATTTTTGTTGTGAAGTTGCATTTTCAGAACATAGTTTTGTGATTGTGATCAACTAGAAAGATGTATAGAAAAAATCTATCTATCGAAAAAATATTTCCTTCTCCGGATAGGAAGAGGTCAAGGTTCGTAATCCTGGTAGCAATTAAATATATTTTCGATAGATAGATTTTTTCTGTGTATTTTTCTAGTTGATTAATTTAATTTGTATTAAATTTTAATCAATTATTTTGAATTTGATAAAAATTAATTAATTTTTAATATATAGAGTCCATCCTCTTATTCATTGAATTACCTGTTTTAAAATGTATTCTGTCTAGTCAAGCTATGATTTATATATTTCACTCGATAGTTTCATTTACATTATAAATAATTTCACGGGGAAAAATTATATTTGAGAAAATTATTTCCTACCGACGGTCCTGGGCTGGCGGGTAGTGGCTGGGGAGGAGGGTGGTCGTGGGGAATGTACCCCGGCCATCGGCAGCAGGTTTTCACTAATCAATCACCCTCCAACCTCCCAATTCCTACGATGGACCGCGACCTTAAACAGCACGCAAAATTTGCTGAAACGCTCGGAAAAGGAGCGTAATCTTGGATAAATAAAATAACATAAGGTAGTTGTATTTTGCCTACCGATAGTGCCATATCGTCACTCGTTGATAAATATACGTATAAAATAGTTTGGTGATGTGTCAAAAATATGGCTAAGTATCAATAATTTGAGTAAAAGTCATGTGATTATGTTAGTTAAATTTTATATTGAGTTCGCAGTAAAATGTTTCGATTTTTCTTCTAACATTATGACTAGATATCAAAAGCTTGGCGGCAACTCATTAAAATTTTTTTTTACATTAATGTGCAATGTATAACGAATAAGATGTGTTCGAGGAGTGCTAGGTATTATAAGGATCGAATAAGAAATAAGCAGTGGCGTGTAGTAGGCACAAACTAAGGTTATGCTGTTACCGACGATGCTAACTAATTACATATACAATAGGTAGGTATTAGTGATGACAAAAAATGTTATTCTCGACTCACTGTTGTGATTGTGATTGGTATTCGACAATATCAGTGATTGAAAACTGTGACTGTAATCAGTTTCATTGCTAATACGCATGCGCCGCACGATATCACAATACACGAAAACATAATTTTCAGCGTATTTATTTATATTATAAAAACCTCTTTTATGTAATAAACATATTCTAGCATAAGTATTTAATATAAATCTAATTTAATATGATGGCGCTGATTAAATTACGGAAAATCCAGTAAATGGCGCTGATTCAACTGCTAATCAAGAATCAATAGAATTTTTAACAAAAAAAAATTTGAATTACGAATCACGATATTCCCAGATATTCAATCACTGATAGTGAATTTGACCCAAAGATATCAGTGATTGACTCATAGTTCGTGATTTAAACTCATACAAATCACATCATCATAGGTATACTAGGTATAAAAAAAAAGGTTTTTTTTAATTTTGAGAAAAATTTTAACAATTTCAAATTGGAATATAATTGTAAATTTATAACTTTAAAACAGGTAAGTTCTTTTATTTCTCGGTGCCGTACTCTGATTTCGATTTCACTTAAAATATTTTCTTCAATTTCTCCTTCGGACAACGGATTTTAAATGTTTCATTAACAGTGTTCAAAACCATATATTTAAATAACTAGCTTTACAAATTAGTATAGCCGAAAGTCAAAACAAAAATAATTGGATTTTTACATTTAATTTAATATTGGTAATAATCTAACTTAATAATATCCCGAAAATTGCGAATTTGCTTGCTGGACAGATAATAAATTATAATCTACAAATTTTATCTACGCAAACACTGAAATATTAATTGAATATAGGTTGAAATACAATAAGAACACAAAACGTTTAGTTTGTCAAGTAAAACAAATATGTAGAAATGTTATTCTACAAAGTTTTTAGTAAGGATTAGTCCTTTTCGTAAACAGCAGAATTTGTTTGAAAAATGCAGAAAATCCGAAGAAATCAAGATGCCGATATAGATTTAGTTCAGTATATACAATTATTAAAAGGGTTGAAAAAACAAGTTAGATTCATTTAAGACCTAAGTGCTAGCAATTTACCGACAAGAATGCACGTGAAGTTGTTACAAATGGTTAGCAAATACCCCACGGCTAGACAAAAGTCTTGGGTTACGTCATAGACAAGGTTACGCTAATAACGTCTAGAATTTTATAGGGTTTTTTCATAATATAAAGATTATTTCATTTATTTTTATTTCCCAGAATATTTTGTAATGTACAGCTTTTTTGCATGTATGCAGTGAACGCCCCTGGAAATCAGGTACCTATGTATTCAAGAATGTAAGCTAAACCGACTAGGAAGCAAACACAAAAGGATGTCGACAGAATATTTGATATTGTTTTTTTTAGAAATACCATCGCAAAGAATAGTAGTTAAACGATACTTTTAAACTTGGATCTGGCTAATAGAAAAGGTTTGCGAGAAAAAGCTGTAAAAGATGGGCGGGACAGAAAACAAGATGGATTCATGTTTTGGAATAGAAAACATAAAGTACGCAGGCGAGTGTATTATTTCAATTAGAAATAAAAAATAAGAGTAATAAATAATAAAGGGCAAATATGTTTGTACATAAATATTGACTCTTGATTTGCTTACATTTTCTAATGAATAATTTAAAATCTAGATTAAAAACACACTTGACCATAATTTGTACAGTGTCTATTGTACCTGTTTCCCCTCGCAAACAAAGCAACGAGATAACTGAGGAGCGGATTACAGCCGCCAGATGGGGTCTTATTCTTCTCCCTCGCCATCCCCCGCCCCCCGCCCCCCCGTCTCCGCGTCTCCACCGCCCCCCACCCCGTCTCCTCTCGGTAACGCTGATTAACGAGCGCGTCTTCCACCGGTCCGGCCTGAAACAACGGGAAACAAAATACATTATTCATAATTGCTTTCTAGAGCCCACGCAGGGATTTGCATGCGCGCAGCCCCGGGCAAACAAAAAAGGGTCGGCCTCCCCGGAAAGGAGGAGATGAAAGAAAACCATTCCGAGCGTTCATTTATAAGAGGGAAATTTTCAAAAGGAGCCATTTTCCCTTTCACTTCCCCTCCTGGAGTGATAATTCTGAAGCTGGGGCGTGCGCCGGCGCCCCGACTTCTCGCGGACGAAATCCGGGCCGCATTTGTTTTAGAAAAGTGAAAACACAAACAATAAAGATACCTACACTCCAGTATTACCAGAAGGTTCTCATTTTTGTATCGAGGCCACCCAGCCCGACTCCCTGCACCCGGGGGAGATGCTGAGGGTAAGAGCCGATGAGTGGTTTCAGCGATGGATTCCTGCTTTGATTCCAGATAATGATTGGGGTCGTACGCATGATTTATCTCCAAGTATTACATAATACGCGAAATTAAATTCTACCCTTAACGTTTTCGAATCGAAAAAAAAGAAAGATTTTATTTAATTTTCCTATTTTAATTTGCGTAAGGACATTGAAATGGGGATTATATTAAATTAAAGGTTATTTAATTAATTTATCATAAATGTATTTCGATTTAGTATTCAGTGACTTTGTAATTACATTTTTTTTAAATAATTTAATCTAAGGCCTCACTTATAATGCCGCTTTCTTTATCCAAAGTGTAGCAGCTTGTTTCCAAAAGGTGCTTTGAAAAGTTATTATTTATTCATGTGCTGTCTAGCCAATATAAAATGCTAAACGCTTATTGTTATTGATTTGATTTAAGCCGTCAAGCTCGCCGACAGGTCAGTACTTGAGGGATATTTGTGAAAAATAAATAAATTTAATCTTTGCTATAGAATTTATATCATCGTTACTGGCATTTAGCGTAATATTATTAGGAAATTACGATAATTAAGAAATTAAATTTATTAATGATTGCGCGTAAAATTAAGTATTCTAGTTTAAAAAAAAATACTAAAGATATATTTTTTTGTGACCGACAGGATTACCTACGCTCCCAGAAAGAATGTGATTTATAGTCGGACATCTTAACCGCTATCATACGGCTGGCGATTCGAGTTGTATGAATATTAAAGCGTTAACATAACGCACATATATATATACATACATTTCAAGGCTTTATAAAACATATATAATACCTCTATATAAAAAAATATGTTTATGGTAAGGGAGATGATAACGAAATCAACCTATGATGATAATGTTAATAATGACTGAATGTAATAAATTTAAAAAATGTATAATTATAAAGAATCGAAACGAGAGTAAACAACTCTCAAAATGATTCGTGATACGGTGTAAATAAATTAAAAAAATATATCTATATGGAAACTGAGTGTGATGGTGAACTCATTATTTTTAAAGGAACTCACAAGAATTGTGGGAAAATATACATTTTCACAAACTTAATAAAGACAAACAATACACCCAGTGTAAATGTGATCGATTTTATACGGGGAAAAATTTCTGATTTACGCCGGGAATCATTTTCGTTAAATCAATTAACAATATCTATATAAATGATAAAAATGAGATAATTTGATTATATAGGGCAGCCCAAATTGAACATCGGATTTGAATTGAAAATAATTGGATTTTTATTAAGTATTAAAGTGCACACTCTCCAATAAAATTAAAAAATGATGTCGAAAAATTTTGGTTCTGTTCGCAAAATTTTCGGTTACAAATTCGCACAGTCTCTGATCAATTTCATTGATAACACGTCGGATTCTGTTTTTAAACTCGACAACTGTTTGTGGATTTCAGATAACCCTACAAAAATAAGTCGCACGGTGTTAAATCACAAGATCTTGCTGACCAATTGATGTCGGCATTCTATGAAATTACGCGTACAGGAAATTGTTGATGCGGTAAATCAACTGTTGCTTGAGTTTTATGGTAGGTGACGCCGTCTTATTGGAACCACATTTGTTCTAGGTTCATATCGTCTAGGAGAACACATTCTTATTGTGAAGTTGTAATTATTCAGAACATAGGTCTGTGATATTTTAAATATGAATTAAATATATTAATTATAAAGATATACATATAAAATCAATTTTATCGAAAAATATTGTTGTTGCGCCACCGGGATTCGAACCTAGATCTCTTTCCTAACCGGGGAAGGTGCTTTATCCAACTAAGCTACAGCGACATCATTTTTAGCGACAATTTTCGACCCTATATGTTACCTTTTTGATATTAATACATTTAATCGTTCCATCATTTGACAGAGCCATCTACCTTATTTTTACAGAATCTCAAATACCTTTGAGTAAACTGATAGCAGACGCCAGTATTATCAATTCATTTTTATTAAATTTTGGACACATTGATACAACTTTATTATTTAGGAGAACACATTCTTATTGTGAAATTGTAATTATTCAGAATATAGGTGGATAAAGCACCTTCCCCGGTTAGCAAAGAGATCCAGGTTCGAATCCCGGTGGCGCAACAACAATATTTTTCGATAAAATTGATTTTATATGTATATCTTTATAATTAATATATTTAATTCATATTTATCATATCGTCTAGTTGGTGTAAAAAAATATCCGTTAACATGTTGAAAATGCGCCTCATCGCTGAAGATGAGTTTTCGACCAAATTGAGAGTAGTCTTGATGTTCTACAAACCAACCGGCGAACTGCCAGAAGCAAGCTAATCGGATTTTCTAATCGATTAAATCATAGATTATACGGAGTTACCAAACGCGAAACAAAAAAAAGAAGCAAAATTTAAATCCGGCGTTCAATTTGGTTCACTTTTTAAAAGAGATAAATGTACACAATATAATAGTAGTGTTTGCTCTATAAAAGTTCTTCTGATTTTATTCAGAGGGAAAATCCCTTGAATTCAGAGCTGTACCACCGCGGCGACAGATAAAAGTACCAGACATGTAAATAGAAGAATTCCCAGCGGTGGTTGACCCAACTTTTGTGTACATCCCCACAACTACTTCCTCCCTTCTAATTCCACGCTTAGAATAGTGGAGCGGCGGTTCCGGCGGTTTGCCCCCACCTAAGCTCTTTAGCTTGCCAGTCGCGCTGCGCACGGAGCACTGTGCACCAAACACCTTGGAACAGGCGAGGTAAGGAGCTTTTAAAATTTTCATTATTAACCAAGCTTGAAATGGGAGGCAACGCTGTGCGGCTTTGCGTGGAAGGAAAATAAACAAAAATGTTTTAATCGTGTAGTTTATTCTAATATGAGAACTTGAATTTGTGAATACACATCCCGGTAAAAGATATCTGGCATGAATGCACAAATCAGAAGGGGAAATTTTTATAAGATGATGGATATTTTGATTATTGGAACTACAGATAATCCTTCAACAATGACGGGAAATCATTCAAGAAATTCTCTTTTTTAAAACTTTAATATATTTAAAATCTCAACTAAAATTAATGGATATGGTAAATATATACATATATTTACCATTAATGGAAGAAAAATGGCTTTAAATTGAAAATTGTATTAGGTGCGACATAGGCGAATTTGATATTCACCGACACAATTTATTTCAAAAAATTACTTAAAAAGTATATATTTATTTATTATGATATGAATTAATGATGTTTCACATTTGAAATTATTACAAATTTTAAGTGTACTTTTGTTTAAAATTTATTCATTGATGTATTTTGGTTGTGTAATTTCGTTATAATGCGACACGAACAGACGCGGGATGGGCGTAAGCACGATAAATACATTTTTTTAAATAAAAGTAATCCTGAGCAAGATAGTGTTACAAAAAATGACTATTTCACCTCTGGATATGAATTATGGAATCGCTAATTAAATTATAAAAAATAATTTTAAACTGAAAAATAATGTAATTTTTTTCAAAATAACAAAAATATACAAAATAAAGATATACAACAAAAATCGGTTAACGTAAAACCAAAATATTTTATTAAACGATATATGTATTACGCTGCATATAGTTTTATAAATATATATTTTATTTTAAACTCATATTACGATGTTAAAAAATACATGCAGTGCGTAAAACTTCTAAATAGTAAAAAAAATATTGTATATTAATTTTAATGAAAAAATCTGGAGCTGTTAAAAAAATGTATGAATTTTTTCGCGACTAGTTTTTTTTCATATTAACTGATTTTTTGTGTTAAATGTTTATATTTTACTGTAGTTTAAATTAAAATACTTAGTTAAGTAAGTGCTTTATCCAGATATTCAAAGAGAGGGGACAGAATTCCTTCTCTTTGAATCTATCCCCTCTCTTAGTTAGCAGTGATAAGATAATAACATACATTTATGATGAAAATAGTGTATGTAATATTCACACATTATCTCATCACAACGTTAGTGTAATTAAAAAAAACTGATGTATAAAACTGAAAAAAGTACAGAATTAATTTTAGATTTACGTATATTAGAGAAGATTGTGACCAGATAATGATTTTATATAAATAATTAAACTATAATATACGAGCATCTGTTTTAGTACTGTAAGATGTATAAGTCAAATTTGTTTCGCTTGAGTACCCGATTGTGCTGACGTTAAAATAGAATAATATTTTAAATATGAATTAAATATATTAATTAGAAAGATATACATATAAAATCAATTTTATCGAAAAATATTGTTGCGCCATCGGGATTCGAACCTGGATCTCTTTCCTAACCGGGGAAGGTGCATTATCCAGCTGTGCTACAGCGACAACATTTTTAGTGACAATTTTCTAACCTATATGTTACCTTTTTGATATTAATACATTTAATCGTTTCATTATTTGAAAGAGCCATCTACCTTATTTTAGTTCCCCGGTTAGGAAAGAGATTCAGGTTCGAATCCCGGTGGCGCAACAACAATATTTTTCGATAAAATTGATTTTATATGTATATCTTTCTAATTAATATATTTAATTCATTCTGTTCTGAATAATTACAACTTCACAATAAGAATGTGTTCTCCTAATAAAAAAATATTGATAAAATAGTTTTAAAAACTGAATATCTAACTACGACACCGAAGGACTTTTTAAATAATATTTGTGGTGTCACACGAAGACTATTGTAACAGTATTTATGCTGGCGTGCCAATGTTTCAGCTGTATATATTATACAATCCATTCTAAATGCGGCAGCACAGATAATATATGGAATTTCTAAATTCTCTCATATAACATCCCTTTTGCGTCAGCTACATTGGCTCAATTTCCCTGATAAAGATGAATTTAAATTGTGTTGGTTGATGTACAAGGTGACACATAATATGGCGCCTCTGTATCTACAAGAGCTTTGCATCCAAGAAAATTTGAATAGCAAACGGTAAACTTTCAGGTCAACCTCCACTTCAGGAGCAGGAAGGGTTGTAAAACGGACTAGCCGTTGCCAGAAATCTCGATTCAAAAAATCATTTTCATAAGTTCAAATAGCAATTTTTAATTTTAAATACAAATACAGTGCAGGACTTAACAATTAATGTGTAAAGTGCCCATGAGGTGAATTTTTTTTTACGAAAATGTCGCTATAAAAAGTATCCAATGTTATTATTATTATATTATTTATTTGATATTATTAATTATTACATATACATTTCATCTGATCCCTGGTCATCGCACTAGATCAGAGTTCGTATCGAGTGGGCCGAGTTTTACTATATAATAAATAATATAATAATCTACAAGATATATTGAAATACAATATAAATTATCATAGATGACAATAAAAAAATGTATAATTTTTCGTTTAAGTTTACAATACTTTAATAGAAAAATAAATAAATAAATCGAACCAATATCTTGAAAATGTCATTGGCATTCGAACACTTTTCAGTTGGCAAATCCATGACATAATTCAAATACCTTACCGCTCGTCGTGGCGTCTGACAAGAGAAAATGAATATCACACCTGCCGGCGAACCGGGGAAGCTTCGTCGAGCTAATTGAATCCTGGCGCCATCTATCAGCCGGCGAGGCAAATTGGAAAACAATCCCGATATATTCCTCTTTACCAAGACCTGCGACCAACGGAACGGGCAGAAATGGCGGACAGAGTTGGCGGGAAGAATACGGGAGGCCAAATTCTTGGAATCGCGCAACGAATAAATCCACTCACCGAAAGATACACTGTAAATTTGGTTTTTATTTTTTATAGGTTAGGTGTTAACATACGTAGTGTCCGTTTTTAACAAATTTAAAAATGGCTGCCAAAATGAAAACAAATTGGTAATGGTTATGCTTCATTCGAAAGAAATATTTCTGGTCTACAAGATATTGTATTTGCTTTTACGTTACATTAATTATTTTATTTAATTACAGACCTTCGAAATGAAATGTGAAGATGCTATGAATGAAAGGACAATTCGCCGTTTCATAGACGGTATTTTCGACCTGAAACTGGAATTCGACCGAAGTAGGACCGCTTAAAGCATATTATTCATGAAGATTCCCTTCAAGCCATCATATAATTGGCCGAGCAGATGAATTGTAGTCACATGACCGTATATCGCCATCTTCAATTAATGGGAAACGTCCAGAAGTTCGGCCAACATGTTTTGAAATATCTTATATTTTACTTATGTCATTTTATGAATTAATTAATTATTTTATAAAACGTAATTTTGATTATTATTGTCTAATTTATATGTACCTACGAGTTTATATAAGCTAAAAGCTGTCAAGTTAAAAAAAATATTTTTAATGTTTATTAATATATAAATTAATCAATATAACTAAAAGTAGATTTACGTTGCTCCATAAAAAGTGCAATAGATTAAAATAAATAAGTGACCTAGTTCTAATTCTGTACTGCCATTCTTTACATACTTTAAAGTACAATTTTTTCATAGGAGAAATACTCCAGTATGAAAAGACCGGTACATATTGATTTTAATATCGTTGATATGATCTTAGACAAACTTGTTGTAAGTATAAAGTTAGTGTTAGGTATTAATGACAGATTCGCAGATCGCCGATGGCCGTGCACGTGTGGATGCTCCATTATAGTTACTTTACCATTATCTGTTTCCCCCCTGTATCCTTCCTCCCAGATCACGACTTTTTCTGTGTTTTTATCTATGACTTTTGAACTATCACGGAGAATGGATGCGGCTATGTGCTCGTTTATTAACTTGAAGAAGTTGTAAAGTTTTATTGCTAGTGTTTTCGGTTACTCGCATGTGCGTGCCGAAACCGTATTGTTGAATCACATCGAAGAAGGCTCCTGAAATTCAGGAGGTGTGACTACATGAGCGAAAATCCAGGTGAATTGTGTTTCTTCCTGGTTGGTCCTCGAGCTTTGTTCTATACATTCCTATTATCCTTCCTACATTCCGTTTATCCCTTGTGTAAACAGTTAGAAAACATGTTTAAATTTGATTCAAGTAATATTTTTAAATGTCATACACCTAAATAAAATTCTCTAGATGGTGGCAATTTAAGAGTTTTCGCTGGATGGCGAGAATCGTCGCCCCACTTTATCGAGAGGGTTCATTCTGCCATCAAGAGGATTCGGGAGTCGGCTCCGGCAGCGGGAGAAATACGATGCCGCGGTTGGTTGTCTGCGGTCTCTCCATTAGACAAGACGGGAATAAATTTCCTCTAATTTGTCTCCTTTGTTTGGTCGATAGCGGGGAGGCTTACATCCGCCAGAGCGCCAGCAGATTGAGTGGGATTCGGAATCCAATTATGTGAGAGTAATGTCTATCGGATTGGCCGTGTAGGCGAGGAGAAGTGACGTTGTATTCGACTGGTTTATGCACTATTTTATTTTTGTAAGGAGATTTTTACTGCAGTCTTTAATAACAAAACCAAATTCATTTATAAGGGGTGTAACATCTAGTACACATTATTTTACGGGTAGATTCAAATTAAAAATATGAGAAAATATTTGTTTACACGAAGGGGTGATGAAATAAGAGATGCAGGAAGGGTGGAAGGAATTCGAGAGAGAGACAGGAATAGGAAACAAGGGCTGGCTGAAGGACCACCCAGAACCAGATAACACTATCAACCTGTGAAACGCTTCTTCCACTCGATCCACAGGTCTTCCGGCTCCAGGCTACGTACAGCGCTGGTCAGCACGTTCTACACTTGAACACAACAAATGCACCATGTATAGCAATAATCGAGTCGCACGGTAGCGAGAACTCGATTACACACAGACAGTATCAGCCCAGCACAGCTAGACGATACTTCATAAGCCAATAATTCATTCTCACACAGCAGGGCGTACTTGGCGGCAAATCAACGCACCTTATGGTAAAACGCAATCTTGACAGTTCATTGGTTCAAATTTAAGTGATACAAAAACTATAGAGAACACACCACAGAAAGGTCATGTTCTGGTATAGGAGGAGGGGGTAGTGGGTAGGTACTGGACATGAATTATATCTAGATCGCATCATATTGGTGGGTCATATTTGCCGTCACAGCCTATCGTTGGATAGTTATAAAGATTGAACAATATTTAAACTATATTTTTATTTATTATCTTTGTTTTATTAATGAATTAATGTTTTATGGATTTTAACCACAAAGTTAATATTGATAATTTTAAAAGTATAATATTTAAACTGCATATACCTAATTTCAACTATGTCAGAAATATAAGCATAAATATCCCGGTAGCCCAAAAACAATATTTTTCCACAAAATTGATATTATATGTATATATTTATAATTAATACATTAAATTAGTATTTATGAAATATAAGCATTTAAAAAAGGCGTAATTATTGCGATTATACCGATTAATCGAAATATTTCATCGATTACAGATTATATACTGAAAACAAAAAGTCAGACAGATCAGACAGGTCAGACAATTTTATGTTACACGATTTAAAGCCTAAAGTTGTACTATAATAATGGGTCAATTTTGTAAGTATTTATTTCGGAATACGTAGACTTAAAGGTTGACGTGATTTTGTAAATAAATCTCGTGGACATAATTCGTAGGGTGTCGATAAATTAATATTCATCTCAATTGAAGATAACAAATTTTCGAATAAGACTAATACAAAAAAATACATATAACGAATAAATGCTCAAAGAAAAAAATATACGCGTGAAAAAATAAATGTTTAAATTTTTTTACAATCAAGATGATAATGTAACATTAACATATTTTTTTTAATTTCGACTTACATTGTAAAAATGTATACAATATAAATATCACCAAATTGTAATTCGATGCTTGATTACAACGAGCCAAGCTAATCTAATCCCGCACACGAGTAAAGTGTGGAAGGCAGAGCAGGGAGCCGAGAAAGTATTGCCCGGATTAGTGATGAGAAAAAATGCTACTCTTAAATCACCGGTGTGATTGTGATTGGTATTCGATAATAACAGTGATTGAAAATTATGACTGTGATCACAGTTTCATTACTAATGCGCACGCGCCGCACGATATCACAATAGATGAAATAAACAATAAAACATGTTCCAGCACAAAATAATTAATATATACCTGATTTAATATCATCACATAGAGAATAAAACGCTTTAAAAAAGTGAGTTTATTTATCGGATCAAACTCTCTCAGCGTTTCGGATCAAGTGTGTAAAACGTTTTGGCAGAATCTACTAGATGGCGGTGATCACGAATTATAACATCATTTGTTCGCCGAATTATGGTTCACTACTAAATATAAATAAAATGAATCACGAATCACGATATTATCAGATATTCAATCACTGATAGTGAGTGTGACTCAAATATATCCGCGATTGACTCACGGTTAGTGATTTTGAGCTCATCACTAGCCCGGATACTCCTGGCCGGGCGCTTCTGGAAGCTGAAAAGAATAAAGAAACCATTGCAACGTTCCTTATTTAACAATCCTTTGTTAGGAGTGTCGGTTTAATCCGGTCGCTGGCCGCGGCCTGGCGGGATATTCGTCTTTATTTTTCTTCTACCCTTATTCTCCCGCTCCCGCCCCCCTTGGGCGTAATCTACCTTTAACACTTTAACTGCCGAAAAGAGTAAAACGATAGAATTGTGAAAAAATCGAAAATTATTCTTCTTTATTATTTTTATTTCATTTAATAATCCTTGTTCCATCTACGCTTGTTTTATATTCTTAATGATTTCGCAACTAACAGCAATAAATTATGAAAGTATCTGAGTTTGTTATAAACGTTTAAGTCCGATAAAGACACACCATTTCTAAGTAACTTTAAGAGAGACCAGTTAAGTTTTCATTATAATATATTGGAGCCCGTAACCAGCAATTGGCTGTCATTTAGCTTTTGCAGCGGAAACTTAACAAAAAGGGATAAACAATCGATTCAGCTTAATTTGGATTAAGCGGCTGCCCCAATTAACCGAAGCGAGCGTAATATTAAAGGATGAATATTTTTCTTTGAATATACATTATAAATATAATAAAATCTTTAACGAAAATATAAATTATTAGAAAATAATATAAACTCTGAAGAAAAATAATAAGAAGGTACAGTCTTATGTTTTTGTATTTATACTTGTATTAAATGGTTGAATTATAATTTTAAAGAAAAAGTAATTTTACATATTCGACGCACAATTTACCGTCCCAATTAAGCGGAATATTGTCCCAACTAAGCGATGTAAATTACTATTAGTTCCTTGGTTTGGTTTCCGTTTCTTGAGATTTGGTCCAAATAAGCGGCTGCCCCGATTAAACGGCGGCCAAATTAAGCGGAATCGATTGTATTTATTTTTCGAAAGCTCCAGGTGCAAGGTATTGCTTATTTCTCTAATCTCTCTTAATCCGGCTCTACAACAATAATTTTGGAAATATTAAATTTAATAAGAATAAAATTAATTAATTAAATTCTGGTATCTCCTATCGGATTTTATTCAAAGATGTTTGAAATTTTCTGTAAACATAATATAGATTGTTTTCAAATAATGGACTAACAGATGTATCAATTTGAAAGTGCAACAAATTAGCTCAAAAATTTGTCGTTAGCTTACAATATTGACGTGGTGTAATTGGTCAGCGCACTTTTACGGATGAGAAGAGTTCCTGATTCGAGTTCAGGTGGTAACAAAAATATTTTTTGGATAAATTGATTTTATCTGTATATCTTTTAATTAATAATTTTTATTCAAATATCACTGAACTATGCTAAACTACGAAAAACTGCAACTTCACAATAATAATGTCAACATGCCCAAATTAATAATATTTTAGTTTTTTCTCATTTCATTACTGGTAGCGAAGTTGTGTCATTTTACAAAGTGGTGTATTTTTAGTTAACTATTTAATACGGCAGGCTGCGCGTGCCGGAAAACACTTCACTTTGACAATCTTAACGTGGTCCACTATTTATGCGCTGATACCGTGAATTAATTATTTTTCCATCATGTATGTATGTACATAATACGGATTTAGGCATATTGCCATCTCCACTGTATCCAATGGCACTACCATAGTCTGTAAAGGGTGAAAACTCTCCATATACAGCCTTCCTTTGTTCCTGTGACGTGGCATTAGAGAACTTGTGGTCTGCAGCCCAGCAGAGGACGTAAATCTTGATGGAGCCAAGTTTTATTACACCTTTATTGGAAGCCGGTCAATGTTCCCATAATCAGTGAATCAGCCGCTATAGATTATAAAATTTAAAATAATGGCTTTTACAGGTCGTTTGATTTCTTAACGATTTAATATTTTTAACAAATTAGAATAGAATATAACAAGAGTATAAATAATTATACCTACATCTGACCTAATTATGAACTGTATTTTTATCTTAATTGTGTACATATAATGTAAATGATTCTCTAAACACGAAATTATTCCCTTATAGAGAAGTAGCATGTCACATAAAAAAACACAATATTGAACTATTGATTTATGCATACAATACATAAAAAATATATTGATATATACAAATAAAAACATTGGCACTCACAAATGAGATCGAAAAAAAAAAGCGGCAAAAATACAGATTGTGTTTTTTTGTGAATAAAGATTATAGATTGTGTTCTTCTTGTGAATACAATTTATAGATTGTACTTTTCTCATGAACCAGAATTATTGATTGTTCTTTTTTTGTGAATGATAATAATCGAATATGTTTTTCTTAAGAATTGCTCGTAAGAATTTATTATAGATAGTAAGTACATTTATTGTGCATTGGAATTAGATATAGATTTGTTTTGTATACTATACGCTGATGCCTCTTTGGATTGTCAATTATCACTACGACAAACATCGTAGAAATGATGAGAGAGAATAGATCCTGTACATCCTTGGTCGAGCAAACATTTCGTGCATCTTTCAAGTCTGCGAAAGTCACCAACCGGCCGGATTTGAAGATTTGTAAATTTTCCTCCCGCAAACATTTTTACGTTTGGTCGGGCAAGGTTTAGATTAAATCAGAATATATGCGTATATGTATACATTACGCGTGTGTATGTATACACGGAGATTTACTCGTATACAAATTAAGTTAAAATAATGAAGGTCCAGTTGAAATTAAATACTCTAAATTCACGAAAATTTTACAAGGAAAAAAACCTTTGTCATAAAAATTTGAATATTCATTATGAAAAGAGTCTGCTCCTGCATTTAATGTGCGTAGCTCGTACACTCTCATTTAAATATTTAAATGTACATTATATTTCTTATGCGAAAATTTTGAACAAGATAAAATTAAGCGACGTGGCGTCTGCCATTATTTTTCGCATAAAAAATTGTAGATTATAAATATTCAACGGCAAAAAAAAAAAAAATACGGACAGTGGGCGGTACCCGCGCGCGGCCGGGCAAATTTCCCGGGAAGAAAACGCGACGAGCATAATTCAGATACTATTGCCGCCTCGAAACGAGAACTTAACAGAGCCGTCTCCGGGGGCGCAGTTAGTTACTTTTAAATTTCTCTCATTATAAATGCGAAAATAAAACGAAAAAATGCAAATCGTCCCGCCCTCCCCGCCCGCTTGACGGCAACGCCACTGGCGCCGGTACTTGTCGGTATAATTTTTCTCAGTTATTTTCCACGGACGCGCAAGCTGGGTCTCTAGATTACAGCAATATATTTCGGGGGCACCTCCTTGTCAGACCCGCTGTCCGGCTTTGTGGGTACGCCCCTCGAGTAATGTGCGAGTGGAAAAAAACTCCCTTTATTGTCAATAATATTTATAATTATTAATATTTTAGTATACTTTCACACTTTTTCACGAAATTGATTGTTACAAATTAGACAGCTTGGCCTCATATTTTATTTATTTATCTAATTCTTAACATACTGCATACATAAGCACTCCTTATATATGCTCTAATATATACAAGATTAAAATATTTTCTTTTACTAAAACTTATCTTTTATATATTTAGTCAGTTTCATTTTAAATCTATTCAATTTCTCTTCCTTTCTTATGTTTTCTGGCATTTCATTAAAAAAGTCAACAGGACTATTAACAATCATTAAGTCGACATTGCCTCTAATTCTATGAATTCTGTTAATGTGAATATACCAAATACAGAGTTCATATTTTAGGTATTCCTCCGATACAATAATTATATTGTATAAGTATTGACCATATGCAACAATAACTAATGTTTTCTCGAAAAACTTGACGTGAATTTGTCAATTCATGCGTATGTGCGGAGATGTGGAAGGCGCAGTGCGCGGTGCGCGGAGTGCCGGATGCCGATCGTCACTTTAGTGGCAGAGCGGGCGCAAGCCGAGTTAGATGTTTCTTATTCGTCTTTATGCTGTCTTGTCAATGATTTTTTTCTCGATTGATTAATATAAGTAATAAATATTAAATATTTATCCGACACAAATATCGAAAAAGTCTACATGTACACTGAGTTTACAGCACCGGAACGTGCGTTTTTATTTTAGCACCGTAAGGGAAAGGTTGAGAAAAGTTGCATACTTCGGACATATTCTCCGCAATGAAGATCAGGATATTTTACAACTCATTATATAGGGGAATATAGTAGGCAGTAGAGGCGTAGATTGAAAGAGACTGTCTTGGCTGTGTAATCTCAGAAAGTGGTTCAATGTCCAAAATGTTCAGATGATCCAGAATAAATCAACACGCTGCAACATTATCGTCAAAGTTTGAAAGACGGCTGCACATGAAGAAGTTTGTTGTAAAAAATTGCATACGCGCTATATTTTTTTGTGTGTGCTACGTTGGCCAATAGTGTGCGCGCGCACTAGATTACTCACACATTAAAATAATACGATATAGACATAATAGATTCAACTTAATTTATCAAACCTCTGATTAAAAACGTGCATACTTAGATACTCGTATCTAAAAAAAATATTATTAGTAATGTTTGAAGCATCCAAATTATAGTTAGACAATTAAAATAATGAAACTAAAGTAACTACGGATGAAACTGGTCGAAGATGTTAATAAAATCTAGCTCCGTTTCCTTTAAAGAGTTGAATATAAATTGTGCCGGTTGATATACTAAACGACACATTATATGGTGCCTTTGTATCTCAGAGAGCTTTGCATCTTAGACAATTTGAATAGCAGACGTCAAACTCTCAAGTCAGCCTCTACTTCAGCCACCTATTCAAAAAAATCACTACCATGTGTTCAAATAATATATTTTAATTTTAAATACGAATAAACTTTTTATTTCATTCGATTATTTAATCTTTACCAATCTCTGTAGATGTATTTAAATTATATTATTATTAATTGGGCGGTGGACACTAAATTAAATCATTTTTCATCATTCAGTAAAATTAAAAATATTAAGTTTATATTCATTAATTAAAAAAATAAAGATATTTTATTTGTTTTTTTTAGCCCAACTTGTACGTAATTCTAGTAAGTATGCGGCTGGAACGATTATCAGCGGACAGAAAACTTTACGTGAATTGTAGAAAAACATAAAAAATATTTGTGGATTTTGTGTAATTAAAAATCCCAGCGAAGAATTTCGTTGAGCCGACGTTTTAATTTGCGATTTTGTAATTTATGTGTTGGTAGAATTAATTAAAATATAGGTACGGGCCCGACTTTAAATTTATTCAAAAAAAATTACAATAATAGCGGAAATTAACTCATAACTAAACGGGTGCATTTTTTGTAGATGTTTCAAATATCCTCAGGTATTAAAATATACATCGAGATTATTCATTTTATGTATGCAGTAATCGTTTATTTGAGAATATGACATCACGTTAATCTGTAGTAGAAAACTTAATTTTAAAAATTTAAACTCATTAAGTGCCTGACAAAATATAAAAAATAATAAATTTATTTTTGAGTCAAGTGAGACACTTTGATAATGTTTATTTCAAATTTTATTTACGCTGTATAAAAATGCTTAAAATTATCCGCATTTTTCGAATCTATGAAATATCATTAAAGATACAGAAATACACAATAATACATTTAAAAATAAGAAAAGCGAGGTCATTAATGAGATGATTTGCCAAATAGTGAAAATACAGTTTCACTTTTTATATTAGAAGAACGTAAAAAGGGACGTGGAGCTTTCTAAGCTTTAAAAATATGTACAATTGCACTGTGATAATATTGTCTTCACTTGAAAAATATTATAAGTTATATATAAAAATGCAACGCGATAAATGAAAGTAATCAGATAAAAAATAAAATAAAATGTGGATACTAATTCCGTTGTTTTGCGAAAAAGATCACCCCCCGATATCGCATTTATCACAGCGCTTTAATCGATTTTCGGCAGCGGCCCCTTGAACCCCCCGAGCCACCAGAACTGGACCCATCAACGGTGTGTCAAAAGTCAGCTCAGAAGAGCTCGGACTGGGCGTCACTGGACTGGGTGGCGAGCTGCGTTGTTCGACCGTGATAAAAATAAATTAGATAAATTAGACACTCTTCTCGATCAGAGAAACTTTAGGTTTGCACTAAAAGGGTTCCTTTGTAATAATTTGAGCAATTTAAAGGGTTTTATCTCCGTTTTCTCACGACCGTAATTCACATTTCCGTAATTAAAACGAATAGCCCGGGGATCCGCTCTGCGGCCACTTTTTTCTTGCTGTTAATGCGCAATTAAGAATAAGTTTGGATTTATTAAACCATTAACCCAAAGTTGTTTTTCTCTAGTGGCCGGCGTCCTTTTAGCGCCGCGGCGCAATGCCTGGACAATTTTTAATAGTTTTAACTTTTTCGTAAGGCGTATTCTCGTATAAACGAACACACTTGAATCCCAAACGGATAGGCGAGAATGCTTTAGCGGAACACATCATATCAATTTATGCTCCTTTGGGGCTGGAGCTAGCTAATCACTATTGTGGGTGGTTATTTTTCCTAAACAATTATTTACAAAAATATTAACGTACTTTTGACTATACTTTTATAGTATTAGAAAAAGTTTTTTTTTTTAAAGTCTTATGCTATTATTTGACGTTGAATTGACAGGATCGCAGCAAAGTCAAAACTTTTCAAAGTGAGTTGAGCATAGCAAAAATCCCCATGAGTGGTCTTTTTCGACAATTTATTTTTAATGTTCAATTAAGTATTAATAATATTAATTATGGACAACTTTATTTGATAGATCATACCGTAAATTTATTAATTATCTACCATATTTAAGTCGATAAGACAACAATGACATAAACCCATAAAACATTTCAAATTTTTGCGTTTCTTTTTATTGTTACTTCGTGTTACTCTTAATGTTTTTTGACCTTACATTATTGAACTTCTTTCTGGTTGAGAGTTAATATTTCACAGCCATACTCGAACACTATATACGCATGGATTAGACACTTTCTACTTTCGAAACAGTGGTGATGATTTCTGAAATTAAATAAGAATACTGAATTTATACTTCGAACCTGCAAACAGTTCAAAGATCCATATTGCTTCAAAATACTGTATTACACACTTGTTCGCAGTCACTTAGAGTACGCGTCTCAAATCTGGAACCTACAGCAAATTATATATATTGCTAGAATAGAACGGATACAAAATACGTTTCTTCGACATTTTAATGTTAGATCTAATCTATCATTTATCTCTTTCACATTCCTAGAAAACTCATTCATTCACTGATAGTGATAATATTTTAATGAGAAGTTAACAGAATAAGTTGACTTATTTAATGAAACACTAAAAGATTTTTGAAGATAAGTGTAAGGGATATTGTTCGACGCGAGTGATTTGCGAATTTGCAAGTCGCAATGCGTCACTGGTCGGGAGCGCACCGCGCGTTCGCGGTTGAGCAATATCTAAAGTGCGGTGATTCATTGGTTCGTGCGCGTCGCGCTTTTTGTACTTATCTGTACAATTTATATGGTGTTGGGTTCAAAAGTTCAGACAAGAAGGGACAATGGTTAACCAAACTCCTCTGGGCCCATCAACGTCGACAGCGATGCCAGGACATTTGGCTCAAACAACAACAAATAATTTAATCATCACCCTGTCTCCCTTCCGTCCCCTCTGAAAAAAAAGAGTTTTATCTTTTTAATTTCTTAATATTCTTATTTTTTTACTCCTTCAATATAAGAGATATCTGTCACTCTTTTCATTATCTTCTACACTGCTTAATATTAATCTGTGTTACCCATCCCGCACTGTATCGTTTATTTAACTATTTAATAATTAAGAGAAAACACGTAATTGGTTGAATTTATTATTATTTTTGTTACAATATTAAGCCTGTTGATTAACTGTATGTTTTCTTAATAAATAAATAAAATTAGATATTAGGTTGATAGGAAAATAATCTCCTACCAATAGTCAGGATTGAATATCATAGTCACTCTTCAGCGGTTAAAGTTAATTTTAATCCAGAAATATAATGATTTCACTTTTAAGTTTTGGTTTTTGTTAATGTTCTCATGTATTAAAATATGAATACAATTAATTTGTTTTAATTCGTTAATTTTTTTTAGTACAACGTACTTATAGAATTGTTTAGAAAACACATTTGCCTAACTTAATTATGCAGGTTTTAATTTCTCCAGAAATTATAATTAGCTTAGGGGGGGTTGTTAAATGTAGATTGATTGCTGAAGTCGTTGGCATGTTATTATTGAAGGATCATAAAATTATACAACGTTACGTATACGTACATTTCAGTGTTAATACCCACGTGTTGCGAAATGACCCCATAAAGAAAGCTTCGCACATTTCCATAAAGGCAAATAGAGCTTGTCTGAAAAAGCATGAAACATTTTAACCACTTTGTATATGAAAGAAACTTTATTGTCGCCATCAAAACTGTACGCAAAAGCAGTAATATATGGGTATACCTAAAACCTACCCTTCAAAGTATTTTTTATTCAACAGTAATGCGCGAAGGTAATTTTTGAATAATCAATTACTGAAAAAACTAAATTCATTTAAAAAAGATAAATTATCATATCATCTAACGCGCACATTTAATTAATAAGACATATAAGTGTATTTTTAAAGATCATTTTATAATACATTTAAATATATTAAAACCAAATTTATCAAAATCCTTAATACATTTACATTAATTCAAACAAATATTAAATTTGACTTTCGTTTTGAAACAAACGTTTTTAAATAGAATTCAAACCCTTAGGATTTAAAAAGTTACTTAATACACTATAGCATATAGAAAATAGAAGTAGAACACTAACTCTTATATTTCTAATCCTTAAAATTCACGTTTTATAAATTTAAATTATAACCATTATTAGTTCATTTTCATATTGGCTAAATTCCTGAAACAGATCCCTAGAGCATTACCTCCCCGAAGAATTTAATCGCAGTGTCGGTATCAAATTATATGTATCATTTTAATTATCAAATTTTAACCTTTTACATCACGTGCACGCCTTGGGATTGAACCTAGAGCCCTCGGGTGTATCTGGATGAATCCCCGTTACCTTTCCCCCTTCCCTTATATCAAATTGCTGCCACCACCCTACCACCCACCATACCCTACCCCGCACAGCTCGACCCTTCCGTTCGGTCAGTGCTTGCTCCTCGGTGTCGTTTTTATTTCCTGTTCTTTGGTTTTACGAAAACATTCAGAGGTGTTGCATGACAAGGCGTACAAATTTCGTTAAAATAAAAATATATTCATAAAGAAGTCATTCTGCGCAGTTTAGTCATTGTTTTTAGGGGCGTGGACTGCATACAAGCAAAAAAGATGTGCATTACTAAAAATTCTGAGAAACAAATATAAATTAAATAATCCGTATGTTATAATTACGCTAGTGCCCACCGTGTATCAGAAGAATCATTAGTTGCGTAGTTCTGGATACTACCGCGCGGCGGCACCGGAGCGCTGTAGTCCTCTACTGAGTTATTCTTCGTTTATTGCTACTACCATTGCTATCCACTGTTTTAATCTATCGTTCTATTGCTACATATTAAATTTAAAATTTCACTGGGCAGAGTCAGAAATGAATCAGCTGATTCATGAGATTTGAAAGGTTTTGAACTTGGCTTAGAGCTAATAGAAGCATTTACTTCTTCATTTACTAATTCGCAAATTTGACTACCTTACTAAATGTGTTGTTTTCATGATCGTTCTTTGCGTTCGGTTAAATGAAAGTTCATAAACCTATGTACAATGTAGCATGCAGTATAGTATTGTATAATATCACGGTAATAGCATAACCTAAGTCAATACATACAGCACGCCACTGATGATTTTATTTAAATTAAAACAAATTGGAAAAATTTGTACAATTTAAGCGTCTCAAAGCAGCCTATAAAGAATTTTATTCCAGGTTAAATTTCATAGATTTAATGACGATTATTTGATTATTTCAGAATATTGAACAACGAATTGCTTCTCGTTTGCAAATTGTGGACCCCTAGGATAAAGTACATATTTATATATTGATAAATTTAAGGCATTGTTACATTGCCATCTTAGCCAGTAAGAACATTCTTGAATTCACGTAAAAAATAACTTTCTTATACTTTCCATCCATCACGCCACCAGTGGCGCCTGGAAAGGGTCCGCCAGCGGTGGGAGTATTATTTTATCTTCACGCCCGCACAACTTTTTATGTTAATTTAATGAAAAATTATGCCTATGGAGATTCAGCTTCAGAAATAAAAGCACGGGCTGTTGGCTCGCCGGGGACTTTAACGACATTACAAGGGGTACTCGTGTGGGAGGACCCCCCTCAAAACTTTATATCAACCCCCCGGCACGCCCCTGGTCGCGACCCTTATATCCAGGATTAGGTATAATCTCACCGCACCTACCTACAGAGGATTTCATGATATTACGTGTGCCTAAAGATACTCTCTACGTACTTAGGAACGTGATTTTACCGGGTAGTTATTTTTTATGACAATGTCTAACGGATATATATATATATTTTTAAATGTGCTAAGAGTGACTGGAATCGTAATGAAAATCTAATATTTCAAATAAAAGTTCTAATATTTGTATTACAGTTATGATAAGAGCGTCTAAAAACAAAAAACATCTATATTTGAATAAAATATGTTTTATAAATAATTAGACAAAATACTTTGTTAAAACCACTATTTATCGATAATTCAAACGTGTGTCGATACCTATATAGTATAGTATAGTATCTTCTTCAGGAAACAATGTATACTGAAATTAAAAATACAAGCATAGATAAAAACAAAACTATAAAGCTGTGAATAAATAAGATAAACTAATATGAAAACAAATTTAAAAGGTGACTATTTGCAATGAGGATTTGATTTATTATAATAGTTAACTTGATATTAAAACTTTTTCTTATTTCTAAAGTTTAAAATTTATTTAACTGTAATATCTGTATATAAAAAGAATGATATGTTTCTAAAAGGTGATTGAAAAATTCTGAATAGTTGTTGCTACTTAGGCATCTTAAGTGCTTCTTAATTATAAAATATAAATTTCTGCATGTTTTACCTATATAAAACTTATACACTTATAGAAATATATATTTAGCCATTATTTTACAAGAGATATGATTTTTTTTAAATATAGGTACCATAAAAGTAATTTAATATGTAGGAATATCGAATGATCTAACAAACATTTGATTTAAGAACTAGCGCACTTTGGTGGTATGCAAAATCTGTAGATTTCTTTAGATTGCATCTCATTAATTTGTTTGAAAACCTCCACATGTGTACCGTATATCGAGGTACACTATATTTATTACGAGTATTTTTCAAATTTGAAAATATACTTAAATTTATAATCTTTAATAAAGTTTTGAGGAAGTATATAAAAAAATATTATTAATATCTTGTACGTAATAATTTAAGTTTGTATAACATTTAATAAAATGTTATACATATATTTAAGAAATCTTATTGACATTCGAAAAATAAGGAAAATAATAAAAAAAAAATTCTTGAAATAAGTCATATAAAATTCCATTTATACAATCAGTATTAGTATCTTACAAACGTTGCATATCTGTAAGATTTTAATTTAACTGCAAAAAAATAAGAGTCGTCACTAATATAATAATTTAACTTTATACTTACTTACCTCTTAACATTTACAACTTTATTTTTCATATTTACTATTTATGCTACAAAAAAAAAAGTTAATATCTTCTTTGAATAGTCTTAATTAACAATTTGTCAGAATCATTTATATTTACATTTTTTATTTTATCTCTACGTGTATATAATATTTTAGACTCTTTTACATATTTTATACTTATTTATTCAAAAAAATTGTTATTATTTTGATTTACATATTTGAATCTTGTATATTTATATAAATAAAGACATGTTTATATAAAAGTATGATGTAATTATAATGTAAAAAATAATATATATATAAGCATTTTTATCTTCTGAATGAAATTATGCTTAAATCCGAAATATTAAAAAATACAACATGTGTCAGTTCTCGTGCTGTTAAACCTTTTCCTTAACAAAGCCTTCGTTAACCCTTTTTGGGGGTGCCTACCCGCAGGGGTCTGTGATAATACAAACATTATGATTATTTTTTAAGATAAAAAAAATCAAGTGAACGAAAACATGAATAAGCAGAGCAAGATAAATTATTTGAATAATATTTATAAATTATTTGAATAATAACAATACCGGCAGAGTGGGTTTCCGTCACTCGTATGATCCACTTCTAAATCTTAATATTTATATATATATATATCAGCTTAATAACACCAAAACCTATCTGTATCTATATATATAAAGTATTGAGGAGAGACGAAAACACCTTTCACAAAATTGGGAACTATTATTTAGCTCAATAAAATAATAAGCAAAGCTAATTTTAAAAGGTATATAAATATACTGAAAACGTGAACGTAAATGATGTTTAATACATTGTGTTAATTTTCGAACTTTTTAAACTTAAACTTCGAACTCATGAAATACGTATATAATTTTTTGCACATCCTATAGTTCTTGGGAAAATATTTCTTGGTGTTACTATTTATGGATAGAACCGTTTATTATGAATAAATCTGCAAACTTAACTCAAAAACGCGATTTTATATAGTCTATATCATAGTCATTTAGGTCTTAATGTAATACGTAGAAAGGTACCAAAATCAATCATTTTAAAAATGGTACAAACCGATCATTTTAAAACGGTACCAAAATAAATTATTTTAATAATTTTAACCTTTCCTTTACGGTGCTAAAATAAAACGCGCGTTCCAATGAGAAAGTGGAGCAAGTCAGAAATGAGCTTTTGTAGTATGTTAAAAATAAAAGAAAAAAAAAACAGATTACCATGGTTTTGATTCTTTTCAAAATGTGCAATACTTTCAGAGATATTAGCGTTCATAGATGGGCATGTTGAAAATCGCTCTGATTTTCAATATCCATCGTGTGACGTCACATCTCTCGTATTTACCGGCCAGTACTAACAATATTAGTACAAGAGTGTCGAGTACCGATCTGTCGACTAGGAAGATGTGACGTCACATCTCTCGTGTGGTATAAATTGATCGTTATTAAAACACGCAACTTTGAACATTTGTAACTCTGCCATATTTCAAGATATCGAAAAAATTCATCAGTTTTGTAAATGATATTTGTCAAAGAATTTTTTAAATAAATAAAAATAATAATTCCACAACATCATTACTGTAGCGAAACACATCATTAAAACACCCAGACTTGAGAACTCTTCCAGTGTCGTGCTCACTGGACTACGAATATGTGACATATCACATAGTGCGTGCAGATGATGACCATATTATCAAAAAGGTTCTCAGCATTCCTACAGCGACAATAGGAAAATGATGACCCCAAGAAACAAGGTGTAAATGAGCTTCATATATGAGTTGCAAAATGGCTATCATAACCAGGAAATGAGTCAACACCGCGGTTTTGACGTTTGCGTGCAGGGACGTCCCATGGGCGTAGGTAGGTAAGGCGGCGCCGAAGGGCGGCAAATTGGAGGCGGAGTGTAAATATTATAATGTTTGGTTTTAAACCATTTTATTATGCACACATATTAATACGTATAATACTATATTGTCCTGAAGATGGTTGGGTCCAACTGAAACTAGTTAACTTTAGTATATGAGCATAATAAAGTGGTTTAAAACTAAGCATTATATTATTTCATTATAATGTCAAGCCACAGCGTGTTTGCTTTCTTTGATAAATAAAAAAAATGTAAATGTTACATCTAATATGAAATATTTATATTACTGTCTCGTACAAAATAAAACTTTAAAATAAATTCAAAGCACACATTGAGAGTGCATTTCTCAGAATTGTGCAAAAACACTCCGATAAGTACATCCAACACAAGTCACATATGCCAATAAATGCCGGATAATAAAACAATACAATTTCAAAGAATAACACGGTTAGTATTTATTTAGAAATTTTTTGTATTCATAATAAAATGATAGAGAACCGATATCATATTTTTTAACAATAGTTCGGTCGATATTTTAAAATTCGACTAAGAGCGGCACTTTACATAGAGACGTCACTGTTTGCGTGTTTGGAGACCCCACTAAAAGACGAAAAAAAAGACAAAAATGAGGTACGTAGAAGGTTGTTTCATCTTTCATTTAACCATCGTTAATGTGCCTACTATCCACATTATCGTGAACGTATCTAAGAGAATAATCAATTCAAAAGTTAATACGCGCAGAGAAAGGGTTAGGCATGTGGATATATTCCGTTTATATTTTGGTGAGATCAACGGTACGTTTTCAAATATCTGTACTATCTTATCCGTGAAATCATGCAAATTTTATCCGGCAAAAATAAATATTTGTTACAGAAAATGGCAAAAATTTAAGACCTCGCAAAACATTAAAATTTCTAAAAAATTTAACGGCTCAAAAATCAGGAAAGTATATTACAGATGTACCTACATAAATGTTACCAACATTTTATGATGTTAGTAACAAATTGAACAAATACGGTAAAAAAACGCGAGCTTTCGGAAACTGCTAAAAATTTAAGGCAACTTTGATTATCTACATAAACCTTATATTTGTATGTGGGTAGTGTTAAGTAGAACCCTTTGTTTCAAAAACTCAAGTGGGGGGTGAAGGGTTCGTTTAGGCTTTGACATAAGCGGATTATCGGACGGAAAAATTGGGTTGAAAAAAATTGACCAAACAAGGATAAAAGCGAATAAATAAATAACTTAGTTATTATAAGTTTTAATAGCTAATCAATTTATGATAAATTAATTTAATTAATTAATAAATTTATGAGACCATATCGAGGCACTTGATAAACTAAATAAAAATGATTAAATTATTTTTTTGTAAAATTTGTGTGTACGTGCAAACTAAGATATGAATGTAGTTTAGAAAAATATAGTGTACATAATTAAAGAAATATATATTTTTTAAGGAGAACACCTTTTCTGTTATGAATTTGCCCTCTCAGAACATAGTTCTGTGGTATTAAATTAATTAAGTAGAAAGAAACACAGAAAAAATCTGTCTATCGATAAAATATTCAGAAATATAGCGAAATGGTGAACGTGTTTTCCTGGATAGGAAGAGGTCCAGGTTCGAATCCCGGTAGCAACTAAATCTTTTTTCGATACATATATTTTTCGTTTAGCATTACGGATAAATTAGGAAATAAAATAATTTATTTCGTGCAAAATCATTATTTCTGACAAATAAACTTAATATGAATTAATCGCCCGCATCACAATAGGTCGTTGTGGTGCTGATAGGATTTTGCGTCATATTAAAACTGACAGGACAAAATTAAAAAATTATTAATTATTAATTAAAATTTTCCAATATTACAATTTTTATACTCGTGACTTTATTTAACTTTTTTTTTTCAAGATTTTCTTAATAATTAATGCCAACATTAAAACTGATTATAAATCACTTGTGAGTAGTTCTGAGGATTGAACATATGTCGCTGATAAGAGGCAAGTAAGAAGAAAGGTGATACAAAAGGGTTGATGAGTTTAGAAACAACAAGCGGGTTATGATCAGGGGCGTGCACTCCATACAAGCACAAAAGCTGTACATTACTAGGAAATAAAAATAAATTAAAAAATCTTCTCTTATAACAAGACCCTATAAAATTCTAGCAATTATTACTCTGATTAGCGTAACCTTGTCTATGGCGTAACCCACCACTTTTGTCTAACTGTGGGTTATTTGAAAAAATTGCGAATCATTTATGTACAACTTCATGCCAATGCTGGTCAGAAAATTGCCAAGTACGTACGCGTTATTTGCATCTAATTTGTTTATTTTAATTAGAAAAAATGCGGATTACAACGTCAGGGGAGTGTTGTCAGGCAATTTGCTAGTATGTACGCGTCCAATTATTGAAACAGTTGACAAAAAAGTAACATATAGTATAATTATAGAAGAGATGCCAAATAATGTGAATATAAAAACTGACCCTCACCATAGAATTGTACCTGATGAACCGTGAGAGCACCGATCGCGAACAATGTGCACGGTGAGAGAACGAGAGAATGTGTTGTGCCAAGAATATTTAATAAAATCAATTAATACTTATTAAATATCATGAAAAATAAAGAGACCCCCAGTGACCACCCTAAAAATAAAGTGAAAGAATACATTATTTTTCCTTTATATACAATATGTTGTATTTCATTTAAAAAAAAAACACATTGCTGTTGATTAAACGCTGTTAATTACTATGTGAAGTGCAATCGATGCCGTAAAACTGTCCTGCAGTTTAGCAAATATTTAAAATTATAATATACGTATATGTGTGTAATAAAGTTGGAATAAAAAAAAGGGTTTGTTCGATTCGCATAACGATCATTCTGAACTAAATATTTTTTTTCTGAACCTATGTTATTGTGTTATTGGCATCTTTACATCTCACAATTTTTTACATTTTTCAAACAGTTTGTGTATTCTGTTGTCTTCGAAAAGGATTAATCCTTACTGAAACCTGCGTGCATTGACACCTATATATTTAATTTGACAACACTAAATGTTTTGTTTACATGGTGTATTCCAACGCCATTCCTTATTTCACATGGTGCGTTCGTCAATTATCTGTCTAGTTAACGAGTTTGCATTTTTTGGGTAGTAAATTGAGCAATCTCTGGGTCGCATGTCCTGCGGAATGGAATATGATAATTCCGATTGTAAATCGGAATCACCGAAGGGTAGGGGAGAGGAAGTAAAGAAACGTGGTACAGGGTGAGGTCGGTGAGGGGATAGGGGTTCTAGTCGAAGGATCAGTAATCTCGGGAACCGGAATTCAGAAGGATTGCTCGCCTTACCTTGTGTATGACTCCTACGTAATTCCTACTGTCGCCGCCGAGATCACGCAATAAATGGTACGCGGATGAGCCGATCTCCGCTCCCAATTGAATACGGCGATGTCACAAGTTCACCCACGGCACACGCACAGCAAACAATACGTGATCAAAACACAATATCACAAAATACAGCGCTGGTGCACTGGAGCTGAAAGGTCCACACCGCGAATGTCGGTCAAGTTGACGCCTACTGGCGTTAAGGTCACATTTCACACTGAAAAGACGGGCATGAGGAAATATATGGATGTGAATTTGGAAGCGGAAATGTGTCAATAACAACGGATGCGGTTGATTCGAAAAGACGCGCCAAAAGTGTGTTTACGAATTCGGAACAGGTAGATTATCGCTAATATTAAATGAAATGTTGAAATAAATTTCATTCTGTTATGAGATTTGGCTATTAAAGTGTTAACATCGTTGGTGACAGCATAACCTTATTTTGTGCTTACTGTACGCTAATAGTTGTGAACATTATTTTAACATATAAATTCAGGTTCTCAAATGCGACTACAGATTTCGAACTACAACAGTCACCGAAAACCAAAGCATGTGGAGGCGAGGGATTTAGAAGACCAAGGCTCAATACGGGCTAGGTCTTTGAAGAAAAATAAATAAATACTTAAAAAGAAAATTCCCCACTTTAAAATGTACTCATAATTGGAAAGCTTAAGTAAATCAAAATGACAAAAATAATCATACTAATCATGTCAGATTTACAATTTTAGAAACTATTTTTTATTTTATTATTTTCTATTCATAACTTTTTCACACAGTATCCTCCCGGGATATGAAATAGGTCTATATTTACGATTACGATATCGTTTTAAATTTTCAATAATATTCACAAAAAAAACATAGCGATATCCTACATTGCGGTAAACCGTGCGGAATACTGTTTAAAGACAAAGTAGCATTAAATAACATTTAGAAATTTAGGGGTGGGTACATTGTGGGTCTGCTCTTGAAGTCGTAAAATAAAGATCGTAAATTTTTATCTAACATCAGCTTTAATTATCCAACACGACTTTTTTCCTACCTACTACCAACACACGGATAACGACACACTTTCATTAACACAAAGCTGGAATTTAATTTCGACAACTTTCCAATGTTAGGGATGAGTTAAAAAAAACTTTGAAAAGGTTCTCGGGTGGTGCCCACGCAACTTTCTTACAAAGTTTTCATAAATACTTTTATAATTAAATTATTTTGAGGTATTTCCACATATTCAATCCATTTGTGTCAACATATAAAATGCGATAAAGTTTGCACAACTGAGTACGAGAACGTAAAACCAATATCAACTATATATAATGTATACAGTTTCAGGTCAATAAGTAAAAGAACACAAATAATATAGATAAAAATAACGTTAGACAATTTTAGTACATTTTGTAGGAGATAATATAAGATTAATTATAATATATAAGCTGTTACGGGTATTTTATATTTGTGTTTAATACCAATAAGAAAGAAATGCAAGTGTGGTATGATATACAGCGTGTCCCAAAACTCCTTTTCATTTTGGTTCATTCGTTGCAAAAACGCAACGAGCGGGAGAAAGGCGGGGAGTATTCCGATCGCTTGCCGCGTCCTTGAAAATACAGCGTGTCCTTACCAGTTCGTGAAATTTTCAATGGAAAATTGATATCCTGACAAGGTGAAATAAACTGGCCTACTCGTAGCTCCGACTGGACTTTTTCCAATGGGGCTACCTTAAATCAAAGGTATACGTAACAATACTCCTTTTCTGGACCAATTGAAATATATCCGAGAAAAAATGGCAGCGTTCATGGAGAACGAGTTCTCAGAAATGTTGCCTCCCGTTTAGAAGAGTACCAGCGAAAGAACGGATCACATTAAAAACATATTTTTTAAGAAATAAATTCCCAGGGACTGTACTTAAATGCAAAATAATATTTTTTGTATTAAACCCATCCATTAATTTATTACAGAATTTTTATTATGACAAAGACTTTTGGGACATTTTGTATACCCGAAACAAATAAATACCGCAACACAAAGAAATATAACAAATTGTCGTTTATTGCTTTACTTTTTTATTTATTTAATAATTTAAAATATGTAAATGCGTATTTAGTGTTTCATGTCGCAGCTCAATAGAAGTAAACAAATAAGATAGTAATAATTAATGCGCTTTTTAAATTTTCGTAGGTACCGTTTTAAACCGTTAAAAAACGGTTTTAAAAGACTTGTTTCTTTCGAGAAGAATCCAAGCTATCCGAAAGTGACGGCATTCTTAATATATGAAAACATTGTTCACGGATTCAAAAACAGATATCAACATTTGAATAATATTAGAAAATATGTCATATTAAAACTCCTGCTAATTAAAAAGAAACCCTCAACCACAAAATTATATTTCAAAAAAAAAAAATCTTTTATTTTTCCTAGAAAAAAATTAGTACAAAGTGTATTAAGTGTTATCGATAAAAATATTTAATACTTTTTAATAGAAAATTATTATAATTCAATTCGGGTGTGAGATGTACTATATCTAGTTAATTAAAATGAATAATATTGTAGTCATAATTGTCGTAAATTGTTCTAAATTGTGCTTTAATATTATAGCTAGAATTACCTATAGTGGTTAATTAACAATCTATTAATAATCTGTATTCGAAGAAAAATAAATAAAATAATAAAAAAATAATAATAACAACGAAAATGAAATGTCTAATTTCAACTGTTAACGTGTCGAATGTAGAAAGTTAAAATAAGAAGAGAGAAGAAAAATATATGTGTATAAATTTTTAAAGCACTTGTTTACTGGAGCAGTATAATATATACATTAACAGAGAAATATATATTAGAATGCTTTCACTAAAGTGACATGGAAAGCCGCCCAAAAACCCTCTCGACCTTATTACGCAAGTGAGCGGGGTCCACTTTGAAAGGCAAAGGCGCGGGGAGCGGAAGGCAAAGGTCGGATGGGCGGAGCCGCCCTTTAGGAATTGCCTATTAAAAATTTAAAAAATCTAGATGGCGCCCAAAGTTTGCCGCTGACAGCTGCCCCAACCTACCCCGGCTGGCCTGAGACTATCGCCTCGACCTGGTGGCTTAGAATATTTCGCGTGTTGGACTGGCGTAAAGTAAAACGTGCTAAAAAGGGCTGATATGTTATATGATGATAGAGTCTTGAACACTTCTCCAAATAAAATTGGCTTGTAATCAACTAAATAAATGTAATGTCCAGCCAAGATTCTAATCAGAGGAACAGTGCATACTGGAGAATATTTATAGGTGTAAGTTAGTTACTATCGAAGTTGGGATGGGCTTTGTAAAGCTTAGCCGTATATAATACTTAGGAACACTAATATATATTAGCAATATTTGAATATGTCCAAGAACACACAATTACTGAATTTTTACCTACAAAGGCATTGTTATTAAACAAATATCAGATATCTCATAGAGACAAAGCTACTTTTTTTTATATTTAATGGAAAATATATGGAAGTATGAGGTAATTACAGGGCTTACGACCTGTCTTCGGCTAGCTTAAGCGATCACTTTAGCATATATAAATATAACGTTCACCAATCTCACCACTCCATCTCCACATTTATCAATTTTTCGAAAGTTGTATATATGTTAATATGTGGACTCACTTGAAGTACCACTACACCATCGCTATCTATGTACCAAATTTGATTACTCATTTTTTCCTTTTTTAAACAGCATATATGTCATCACTATGAGAATCTGATTGTATATAATATGTGTACCTCAGATATAGTCTCACACAGCAGATTATGTCAAATTGTGTTGTTTGTTACACAGAGAACTGAGATATGATGTTCATCGATTAGATAAGATAAAAAACAAAGATATTCCAAATTGCTCAGACAATCGCCAAGCTGAAGTGAGACCTATGGTGGTAACTTATCAGTTTAAATCATTTAATTAACAAATTTATCTTGAACGAATTATTTAGTTAGGTTTCTCAATTAAGTACTGTAATCATAAATCAATGATGAAATGATTTGTTGTGCATATTACATAAAAATTAAAAATTTTCGCAGAAAAGGTGATTAAAATTATAACCCGTATATTGAAGCGCTTGTCTAGACTAGTGTAGAGCACTTGCCTAGTTGAAAATGTATCAATCACGTAACGCGATGGTTGTTTGACTAGCAGGATGACACTTGCCTAGTTGAAAATGTATCAATCACGTAACGCGATGGTTGTTTGACTAGAAGGATGACACTCGCCTAGTTGAAAATGTATCAATCACGTAACGCGATGGTTGTTTGACTAGAAGGATGACACTCGCCTAGTTGAAAATGTATCAATCACGTAACGCGATGGTTGTTTGACTAGAAGGATGACACTCGCCTAGTTGAAAATGTATCAATCACGTAACGCGATGGTTGTTTGACTAGAAGGATGACACTCGCCTAGTTGAAAATGTATCAATCACGTAACGCGATGGTTGTTTGACTAGCAGGATGACACTCGCCTAGTTGAAAATGTATCAATCACGTAACGCGATGGTTGTTTGACTAGCAGGATGACACTCGCCTAGTTGAAAATGTATCAATCACGTAACGCGATGGTTGTTTGACTAGCAGGATGATACTCGCCTAGTTGAAAATGTATCAATCACGTAACGCGATGGTTGTTTGACTAGCAGGATGACACTCGCCTAGTTGAAAATGTATCAATCACGTAACGCGATGGTTGTTTGACTAGCAGGATGACACTCGCCTAGTTGAAAATGTATCAATCACGTAACGCGATGGTTGTTTGACTAGCAGGATGACACTCGCCTAGTTGAAAATGTATCAATCACGTAACGCGATGGTTGTTTGACTAGCAGGATGACACTCGCCTAGTTGAAAATGTATCAATCACGTAACGCGATGGTTGTTTGACTAGCAGGATGATACTCGCCTAGTTGAAAATGTATCAATCACGTAACGCGATGGTTGTTTGACTAGCAGGATGACACTAGCCTAGTTGAAAATGTATCAATAATGTAACGCGATGGTTATTGGACTAGCCGGAAGATACCCGTCTAGTTGAAAATATATCAATCACATAACATAATGGTTGTTGTACTAACGGTAAAACACTCGCCTAGTTGAAATGTATCAATAATATATCGTGTTTAAAAAAGCAGATATATTTTCCTTTTGGTTAAAGCTCTAATATTATTATCTTGCTTCTGTCTGTAGTCGCGCCACGAGGCGGAAGAGGGGGGGAGGGGTCTGAGTTTTCGTAGAAATAATCGTTCAATTTGAATGCCTGATTTACTTTTTAATTGCAATTTTGGGTAAGGCCTGATATGTGGGAATATTTGACAAGGGTAAAAATTTGAATTATGCGTGTACTTAAAAAGGTATCCAAGGTGCGTTTTAGTTTGAGTCGGGAAGCGGACGAGCGGGGCCTGATAATGAAAAATTTAAGCGGATTGGTAATTACACATTTTTCGTTAGCGCGTAAATTATTAATAATGGCTGATTACATATTATTTTGATACACAGATAACACTGCGAACAATGTAGTCATTTATCAAAAAATACTTTACTAAGGGAAGAAATACGAGTAAAATATTATTATCATTTAGGAAAATAGGTGTTAAAAGAAAAAATATAAAAATCTACGAAATACAAAGTATGTAGTAGTTAACAAAACGTATTTGAACTTTTCGAAAAAATTTAACTTTTTCAAAATTATTCTATACCTACTTATCGAAGAAATATATTACTAAATTGACATAATGTTTTAGCATATTAACATTCATTCGTTTCCATTTACATCATCAGGCGCTTTCTATCCGCTGCTGGATGAAGGCCTCCCCAAGTCTCACATTTTTTTTCTGTCCATTATGATTTTCTGCCACGTATTTGATGATTTTACAAATCAAGCTGGTTTTATGGCATCCTTTCATATGGTACGCTTTTTTTGTTTATATTCAATTTTACGTACACGCACCACCATTTACCATTCACATTCGCATATCGCAACCTTTTCTTTCCTGTATTATACATTAAAAAATATACCCATATAAATATATATAAGATATGAAACTGGCGTCTCTTCTGGGTTAGATCGTGTTTTTTGTAGAGAGTTTCAACACTGTAACACGATAACCCATAGATGTCGGCACAGTCACTCGCAACTAACAAAGGAAGAAATGTTTAGAATTAATATTAAGGGTTTGACTTCGAATTGAAATTTACTTTAGAGGGTTTTTTATCAGTAATTTTTTACCCTTCCAATTCATGTATTAATATAAAACACTTATGATGTTTATAATAATAAGGTAGTTTGTAAAAGTGTCAAAGTGATTAGCGCTGACGCACTTGTAGTTTGTAGATTAGGCGGTCTAGCCGCATGTAGAGTACTCAGAGTATCGTAGACTCTAAGGAATTGGAAAAAAAAAAAAAAAAAATTGAAATTTACGTTTTAGAAGGTATTTATATTTATATAAAAAACATACGACGTTTATTACAATAAGGTAGTCAGTAAAAATGTCAAAGTGATCAGCACTGATGCACTTGTAGTAGTAGATTATGCGGTCTAGCCGCATGTCGTGTACTCGGAGTATCTTAAAAAGATTAGATTAGATAAGATTTAGATTTTAAAGTACCAAAAATAGTAGACATATACAAAAAAAATTCAATAATTCAAATTTTCAAAATTAAAAATCAATTAAATTTTAGAAGCGAATTCCGATCTACAAGATATAGAGATCAAATTGATATCCCGAAACTAAAATATACCGCAACTCAAAATCAATATATTTATCAAGGTATAAAATTTTTTAACAATCTCCCCATCACAATTAGAAAAATTACGGACTATCATAAATTTGTAACTGAAGTTAAAAAAATATGTACACAGACTAACTGAAACATAAATTAACTCGAATATACTCCTTCTCTATACGCGAGTCTTACTCTCATAGAGAAGAAACAAATGTTAAAATATATACATATATATCCACTGATTATTGAAATTGTATTATATTTTTAATATTAATAAAAAATAAAAATAAATCTTAAACTCTAAGGAATTGGAAGAAAAAAAACTAAAATTTGCTCAACTGTGAGAGATTAATATCTCCTGCGAAAAAAGTACGTTTGTACCGTAATTTGAATGGTATTGTAACTGAGCCGAGGTTCGAGACCAGAGATAATATTTCCCTTATCGTGTATTAAATATATTCATGTATTCAAAGTATCTTTTTTACTAAGCCTTATCATATACGTAATTATCTCTTCCCTTATAGTATCCCGTTTGCCGGCCGAGAGACGGGCGGCAAAATGCGAATATTTAAATATTAGACACGTTTCAAACGTTAAGTGGTAACGGCCCGGTAAACAAACAGGACTATTCCTTTTTCCCGCCCGACGCACTTGGAGATAAAAAAAAACGCGCGAATCCCGGAGATTTGGCGCGAAAATTATGTCCCTGATACAACATGGCGGAAAAGGATAAAACGATCAAACCCTAGAAGAGTTGTGCGAAAGACGTATTTTTGACGGCGTGTAAAATAAATCATTTTATTTGTGATGGGAAGTTAGTCGTATTACGTCGTTCAAGAGTTACTTTTCTGAATTGAATCATCTACCATATTAATTAAAAACTTTTTGATAATTAACGTATTGAAACGTTGAGAGAAATGTTTTATCATTGAAAAACGGTAATTATGAGCAGGATATTTCTAAAAAAGAAAATATTAAATAATAATAACCTATCTATAAAATATTTGCATCAGAAAAATTACTGTTGCAATTCCAATATTCAAATTTTTGACAATATAAATATACATTTTTAGAACAAAAAGGTAGTATAAACCAATTTGACACATCTCTTCAATGAAATGTATAAATTTACCATTAAATTTTTCATTTGTGACGAACAGATATTTTTAATATTTAACGCAAATACGTTGTGATTATTCATTTTAATAAATAAAAAATTCATTGACTTTGTTTTTAACCAATCGGTTTCGAAAAATACCCTTTTCATCGTCATTTTTATCACCCCGATGACGAAAAATGTATTTTTGAAACCGGTTGGTGAATATAATAAATTCACAGTGGTTAAAACCAAATATAATGAATTATTTATGAGATATTAGAGTACTTTATTATATTATTTATACGATTAAAAAAATAAATCTGTGGGGTCATTCACTGATCGGAAAGTGTGAAAAGTGTCACACATTTCCGGAAAATAAATATCCTCGTTTTCACACTCTCTAAATAAATGAGCAACACAAAAGTAGATAGAAGAGACAGAACGTCACACACATTTAACTTATGTTAGCTTTCACATACAAATACCTTTCTGACACACAAACAATAATTCTTCATTCATCATCCACATTCGATCAATATGTTGGTTCGTAGCAATTTAGAATACAGATCAACAATTTGGTCTCCATTCTATAAAGTGAATGAAATAAAATTAGGAAGGGTTCAACATAAGTTTTTAAGGTATATTAACTTCAAATTGTGTATACCCGTTGAACAAATGAATTATGATTATTTAACTAACTTGTCGTGCAAAAGAACTTGATTTATTATTTTTATTTAAAATAGTAAGTAGCATGCTGGACGCCCTTAATTTAACTGAACTGATTGTATACCACGTTCCCACAAGGAGTACCAGCTCATCGGCACTGTTCCATGTAAATGTATCATATACAAATTTATATACGAATTCGCCCACACTAAGACTTCACAGGCTTGGGAACGATTTTGGTCCTGTAGATATATTCCAATGTTCTATGTTTAAATATAAGAGTGGTGTTTTTGATACTGTTGTGAGTTAAAGATACAACTGATTTTGGTACTTAGCCATTGGTTTTTTTTTTGCTTAATTAATTTTTTTTTTCTTTTAAATTAACTCTATTAATTTCTGTTTTATATATATATCCTATGTTACTTTTGTAAAAGTCCATAAGTACATATAATAAAACATATATGCATACCTACATCAAGTATTTATATAATAATTATTATATGGTGCTGGAGACGCATGTGCATACCAAGGACAGACTCTCAACCTGCGAATTTTATAATTTTTTGGGAATCTTGTGAGAAGGGAAGATAGCTTGGAGAAGCTTGTTGTGGTGGGCCACGTCGAAGGACGAAGATTAAAAAAGGGAGATCCACGGTCCGTTAGACCGACCAAGAAGAAAATACAACATGTACTTCTCTGGCGAGAGGCCTAAGATTTACAGGATGTCTAGAAAAGTGGAGGAGCATAAGAGGGCGGGAGTTCATGGAGATCGTTAGGAATCGACGTGGATGATGATGTGATAAGCTCTATATTAACCAACAATTTATTTGTAGCATACCATGTTAAGATATGAAATTATAAATATTGTACAACTACAATTTCAGTAACCAATATAATGGTAATGTTGTGATTTTTGTATGACAGGTAATAGGCAGGTATATAACATTTAAATACTAATTAAATGTATTAATTAGAAAGATATACATATAAAATCAATTTTATCGAAAAATATTGTTGTTGCGCTACCAGGATTCGAACCTAGATCTCCTGTCAAACCGGGAAAGGTGCATTATCCAACTATGCTACGGTGACAGTACTTTTGACGACAAATTTTCGAACCTATATGTTACACTTTTCAAATTAATACATCTATCGTTCTATTATTTGAAAGTAACCTACTTTGTTTTTACGGAATCTCAAATACATGTAAAAAATGTTCTGAATAATTGTACACATATATATTTTTAATTAATATATTTAATTAGTATTTAAAATATCACAGACATATGTTCTGTATAATTACAACTTCACAATAAGAATGTGTTCTCATTAATAATATATAACATTAAAATAATAAAAACGTTGTAAGGAATACATGTCACACTATATGTGATATTATTAAGTGCTTGAGCTATAAAAATAAGAATAACTTGGCGGTGTCCCTAAATAAGAATCGCACCCCTAATTTTAAGGTCGCTACGAGACCGTCTCACTGCAAAATCAAATAAGCGCATCAAAAAGCGCTCGCAAAACGAAGAAATAAATGGTCCATAATTCGCTTTACTTAAATTTGCGATCGAGCACCAGCACGCGTATGTTGAAAGAGTCTTCTATCAATATGCAGCAGTCCACTGGGAGCAGAGACCGCTCTCAGTCTGGGAGTGAGCCGGATGCCAATTTACATAACAGAGAATGTGTACATAATAAAATTTTACGCCAAGGCCTCCGAGATAAGAGGGAAATGTCACATTAGGACAACATAATAAAGGCCCCGGGTACAAAGGGAGACCCTGCTCAATCTCTTTCACGGGATTGTCTGCCCCAGAGATAGGACGGGATCGTAAAACAAAAAAGGTACATTTTTTCACGAAAAAGGCTTTATCAGGCGCACATCACGAGCTCAGGAGTGTACACCCGGACTGATTACACCAGAAATATAGCGCCATTGTTCGGGCCGGGCCGGCCGCGGAGCGGTGCGGGGCGCGGGAGCGTTTACCGCAGCTCCCCCGCCCCGACCGAAGAGGAGCTCGCTTATTTACAAAATTAACTTTAATACAGCGCCACTCACTGAATATATATAATATTATGTACAATGGAGTCAAAAATGTTGTCAGCGACACTATTTTTATACACCCACTGTTTGTAAAATACACAAATCTAGAAAACTTTAACGTTAAGTTTAAGAATAAATATTCTGTTAAAAACAAAAGAAATAAAGTGTACACATAGGGAGGGGTTTGGCACATTAGTTGCGAGACGAGGGGCATTCTTCACACATTATTTGTGGAAACATAAATCCGATAGTTTATGACACATTTATGCAACAGAAAAAGTAAAAGTTATATCTTTGTGTAATCAAGACGCATTTTATACATAAATGCATATAAGCGTTTAAATTTTCGTTCCAATCGAGTCACATATTAAAAAAAAGTCGCGGAGCTATTTGATTGCGTAAGTGGTACCAACATGATCTCGCGGTTGATCACCAAATTGAACATACTGAAACAAGGAATTCGCCTTAGTTCATGTCTATATATTCGGTAGTCTGTGGCGCAAAAAGTATATTTGTATCGGAATGAAGTACATTTTCGTCGTACGTCATTCAGATGTATATATTTTTTTTCTAAACAATTATCTTTAATATAGAAACAATTTTTCAATTTCGGGTAGACCACTAATTTTATTATTAATATTTAATTATTAAAATATATTATTATATTTTCCCATCAGATCCCAATTGAAACATGTATTCGTAGATATACCTACTAACATACGACAAAAGGACATCGTGGAAAAGTTGATGATCCAAGGTAAGGGTGGGACGTCACCGACACGATGGACCGACCCGGTTAAATGTTAAAGACTCGTAGGTGACGACAAATCATCTATCTCAAACTATCGCCTCGAAACTGTATAGAAAAGTACAGAATTGAGTGCGGAGCGAGCTGCCATTCGATGTCTATTTACTTTGTATGAGTATAAAGCAGAACGACTAACAGGATTTCCTAATCTAAGCTTACATGTGGGAGTAAAATACATGCGTTTTTCATTTATTATTTCTAGCTTGTCAATATTACGTATTAGGGGGGGTTCGGTTCCGAGGGAGTCTGGCTTGTGTTAACATGTGTTGTTAAAAAATATTAACATCATTAATATAAGGCACCTGAACCCAATATGGCCTAGGACTCAATATGGCCTAATCATGTTATCTATTTGGATGTAATATATTTGGAACGTTATTTCGACACGTTCTAAACAATTGTCCGCCGTCACTCAGTGCACGTGTGACGTTTATGAGAGGTGGATGCGTGCGCTTGTTGTTTAAAGAAGCCGTTTCTAATTTAGAGTACGTAAAATAAATTGGTATTATGCACAAGTGTTCTTCCCAAAACAGCCTAAATGTACTTTTTGTGAAATTATTATTTTTTCCCTTTTATAATTAAAAATGACTATTTTTATTTGTCAATAAGTTGAACCCTAAAATTCATTCCTTAAAAGGACACGTTTGCAGTGATACTGTTTAAAACTAATATAAAACTGGGGTAGGCCATATAAGATTCATGCACCTTATACATATTAAATTGGGGAGTTTTATTTTGCATCGTGCATACCTGCTGATTGTGTTTCTCTTCGACGGAATCGCGTTTTCATCATCCCCCGAAGAAAACGGTAGATTTTGTGATCTCTACCTAGTAACGTTTGTCGGTTCCATTCAAAAGTGTTCAATTTATATCCAGAAACATGAAAGAATGTGATTGAGGCGAAAGTGTGGCGCTCTATCATCTCTGTCTACTTCTAGCGGTAAAAAAATGCAAAGTTCGAGGGCGGTGCCAACACTGAAATTGCAGATTCTTTAAAAATAAAGGTTTTTTGGTATAATTTGCGACGACAATATTTGACGTCATCTCGAAGATTACCGTGAGGCTGACGCCGTCAAATTGATTTAAATCCTACAACTTCGACATGCAGAGCATCCGACGACTCGGGGTGGAAGAATCTTCACTATGTGTGCGCCTAACATTAAACCAGAAGGGAAAGTATCGCTAGACTGCGACTCTACTGCTACCTACCGGCTCTCGAGTGAACTAAGGTGCATAACAGGGAGGAACAAAGAGAATTTCAAGGCGACCGAGATTTATGAAGGGCTGTAGTATCATGGAGCATGACGGTAATGATTAGACAATAAAAATTCACCAACAATATCAAAACAAAGGACGCAGATATCAGAACTGTCAAAGAATTTTATTTTGAATACGTTTGACATTATTTTAGTGACCAAAAAAATATATATATATAAAATACTAAAAAAACACATAAAATGATGAATTTACGAAACCCGTATTATCACCATTAGAATATCGCATAAACTAAAATTAATTTTGAAGATTAGAATAGTAATAGTGTTTTTAAAATGTTAATATCTACTGTATGATCATAACATAACGTTAATGATAACACTAATTGAGTTGAAAAAGATTACCGTATTGGCCGAATATAACTCGACCATTGAGATTTTGAAAAAAAAAAATATTTTTGGGAAAAAAGATAAAATAAAATATTTAGTACGTTCAAAAAATTTGAGCATCATACAACTCCCATACTTTAATATGAGCAAACTAAAAAAAAAATGTAAAAAAAACACGGGTTATATTCAGGTAACTACGGTATGTGCTAACTATCTAACTTATCATCGCGCCATTTCTCTGCGGGGGCAGGCAAAGAGGATAAAGCGTCACACTTTTCTGTCCTGACACACGATTCTCGTATAATGCACATTCATACATCTTTCATACAAGCTCGCCAATTATTGAGGCTTCTAACAGGACCATATATAGTATGGTATCTTATATTAAAATCCATATCCCAGAATTGTAATCTTTACAATGTCACGATGTTTTTATAAAGTAAATACATATTAGTTTTACAGGAAGAAATGTTTTTTGCAACAATACTACCTAAATACGTTAATACAAAACGATATACGTATTAAATAAAATTGTTAACTTTAATTAAAACGTGAAACAATATACGTGTACAATGATTAAATGAGCTTTAAGCATAATATTTAAATATATATATGTATATAGTTACTCAGCAAAATAATGAACCATCTTACCATCACACCGTTTCCCCGTAGGGTAAGCACTCGACACACAATTCTCGTCTTGTCAACGTAGGTACATACATCATCTCATGACTATTCGTCGATTTGTAGAGTATCTGATACGACCATATATTTAATATTGTCAAGCCAGGTTTTTCGCGGACGTTCTCTATTTCCGTTGCCATCAACACTGGCGTCATGCACCTTTATTATTACTACTACTTGCTTACTTACTTACTTACCATCACGCCGTTTCCCCGCGGGGGTAGGCAGAGAGGATAGAGCACCACACTCTTGTGTCCTGACACACAATTCTCGCCTCATCCACATTCATACTATCCTTTCCTCATTGAATCTTTCCACTTAACGAACCATTTTGATTCCTATTCACGCGATAGTTATTTTTTTTTTACGAAATAATGATTAACATTTATATTATTAGTATAATTATAATAATTATATTGCTATGATTTCATATTAACCACATTAATTTCATAAGCAATTGGTTAAATTATTAATTTTGTTTAACCACAAGGTAAACCACGTAAACCTTAAAATTATACTTTTTTTTTGTTTATTTATACTTAATATTTTGTGTTAGTGGTTGTAAATATTTATACTGTTAAAACAAAGATATATTTTTCAAATAAATTTACCGAGAAATATATTAATTTTATACTATGAATACATATTCTATTAATTTAATTGCAACATAATTTGCGTGTATAATTTAATTAAATTATTTAAGACTTAATCGATAGGTACATATGTAATACCTATTAATGTTTCCGTCGGCAAGTTAAAAAGCTTTTCAATTATTTCATTTTTCATTTTAATACGTATAATTATAAATATTCATTAAATACATTAAGTTGTTCTTGTATTGAGGTCAATTATTATTTTCTTAGCGTTGAGAGTAATTTAATTTTAATTATTTCAAGAAGCCGTCGGCAAAATTTTGAAAAATATCACCCCGTCAAATATCGCAAATTTATGAAAATAAATTCTATAAGAATCATTTATTAATGTACATGAATTTAAGCCACTTTTACATATTTATCAGAAAATACCGAAAAAAATATTTGTTTACAGAAAGGAAGAATTTGGAAAATTTTCAAGAAAATGCTACCTATTAGTGTTGTGCTGTAGGCAATATATTAATTTATACCTATAGATAAACTGCCAAAAACATTTTTCTAAATTACTTTTTATTTATTGTAAAAGTTAACGTAAATGTAATAAATCATATTAAATTCAATTCATTGAGTTGGGAAATATTATCTATTTTCTATAACTCATATTTATCACAACTTATGTAAAATCCTAAGTCATTATTCTTATCCAATCTTTCAAAAATATTCCTACATAATGTACACAGCAATTATAATGACTTGGTATAATGGTTACAGATATTTTTATGATTCACCTATTGTACAAATTTCCTGATGAAATTCTTGACGATATTCGCCATTCATTTTTTATTTATAACTATAGAGAAAAATTCTTCAATAAACCATTGTATTATATCTCAAGTAAAAATTGAGAAAAAATATTAACTAGTCACTAACATTCAACGTTTAAATATACGTAAGTAAAATGTAACTTAGGATAGTGTAAATTTTGAAAAGTTAAAATTGTACGAGATTCTCGTTGCCTTTAGATGTTGATTTTTCAACTAGATTTTTTCTGTATATCTTTATAATTGATTAATTTAATTTGTATTAAGATATCACAGAACTATGTTCTGAAAAATGCAACTTCACAGCAAAAAATGTGTTCTCTTTAATAGATATTAAGTAAGTATATGTTTGCACGGTTCTACAAAGGCCATTATAATTTCCATAGGCAATGCCAAATTATCTACATTGTATATATAGGCTGTAGTCAAAAGAACCAAACTCTAGTGTGTATTAAAAATAAGATGAAATTTATATTTATTTACAAATCTTAAGTTATATTATAGGTAAGTCTGTTTTCTAAAAAGGTAAGTAATCAGCTTATCGTATTTTTATTTTTAGATAAAGAACACTTTGAACAAAACAAAATAAAAGATATAAAAATATTTTAGTATTTATCATAGTGTATAGTAGTAATGATAAAATCGTTATTTAAACCGTAATTTTAACTGTTATTGTGACTGTGATTGTAACGATGATTGATAACTAATTAACGCAATTATTCGAGCAATGACAGTTGAATCTTAGTTACCAATCATCATTAAATCTCAGTTACTAATTATCGACACAATCACAGTCACGTAACGGTTTACCATAAACTAGTGTACAGAACGCTAGGTATATATAATAAATTAAAGATAAATAAAGTAAATTATAGGTATATAAGTAAAATGTTGTGAAAAAAGATTTGAGTTGTAGCTTAAAGCTAAATTAAAACTAATAAAAATAGAAGAGAGTCAGCCAAATTATAATATGGCTCGTCATGTATTTAAAAAATAAATGATTGGATATTAATTTTTTAAAACGAATAAAACATTTGTACTTTTTAACTGTAATGGATAGAGGGCGCAGAAGTAATAATAAATACGTAAAGGGAGTTTTTCCGTCGGACTCGACCTCAGGTCTAAAACCTGTCTGGAAACAATCATCTTTCATGTTTCTTGCGACGACATTTATTTAATTATTTTTCTGCGTTAAAAAAATACATAAGAATAATTTGTATTGACAAATTCCGTAATCTTGTACTAGATATAATATGTACTTATTTCATCTTTATTTTACACGCTTGCTCCAGCCGTTTTTAAACATTTAAGTACTGCAAAATAATTTGGGTCAGTCTAATGAAAAAATATTTAATTTAATATATATGTTTGGTTTCAATTATTAATTCGGTGTTTCACCTTGATAACTTTGTGTGAGAATAGACATACCTATCACAAAATAATTTTAATACATGCGCATTGTTCCCGTCGGCAACATGTTTATCTTACCATATAGATATACTAATATATATTTTGGAATAGATCAATTTTTTAGTAGATACTTTTGATAGTATAAATAAATTATATTAATTTAATGATTTGTATGGCAGTTATTATTTTTGATTTAAATGGACCTTATTAAATTTGAACATTATTTAAAATATTAAAAAGACGAAAAAAATTAATCTTACTTGAAAAACGAGCCACAAAAAACATTTATTGTGGTATTTAAATCAATTTGAATAGATTTGTAATATAATAATTACTATTGTGTAATATTATTGTACTTTTCTTTAATAAAATAAAGTTTTAACTTGATTAATGGCACAAATCAATTTTGAAGGGTGGATTGCATATTTAAAAGAAGAAGAATCAATTTGAAATAAATAAATCCATAAAAAATTAATCTGATACATTTGTTAAATTTTGTAATGAGAGAGAAATTAAATCATTTTCGTCAAAAGCTTATTGGAAATCATACATTTATACACTCTACTTGTATTTTATGAGAAACTATCGATGATGTCAAAAATATAAAATAAAAACGACACAACGATCGCGTTAATACATACTTAAATGAACATTTAACGTTAAAAAAACAATATAGCTCCGGTACCTTTGTAACTCTATTAAAAATTAGATTTTAAAACTAGAGTCATATTAGTTGAGTTTTGTAAATCATCTGTGAGACTTGTAGGCGCATAATACAAAAATAATTATGATTTATCTTAACGTGTCATCACATAACTATTTAAAATAAAGATTAACACATGAAAATGTCTAATAATAAAAAATAATAAAAAATTCAAGATTATGGCTGCATAATTATTAATAAAAATGTCAATAAGAAAAAACAATTTATTTGGCAGTCAGAAAATTATATACCTAATCTAATATATATTTTTCAGAAAACATTGATAGAAACGCAATAGGGATTCCATCAAAATGTGGACTGCGAGATGGGGTATATTAGGCAGATGATGACAAGATCGTATCAGCGAGAACGCGGACACTTCACTTTTCATAAGTCAAATTCTTAAAACAAACAAATTCGTGCGTAACTCCTTTGGCCTGTTCTGCCATGTATGACGTGATTCATACATCATTGTGTTTCGTCCAAGTGCCTTCATGGGAGAGTGTACTTGATAGTTAGCCCTTCAATGGCTGTCTTGTACCCGCTGATTTCTTTACTTCCGTACATAACACTTGATTATCTGTTTATTTGTAATGTTGTTATATACCTGTATTTCAAAAATAAATAAAAATAGCACTTAAAAGGGGGCAGGCAGGTTTAAATTTAAATCTCTGTTCGTTTTCGCAATCTCTTACATTAGCTTTTGTTTTTTATAACCTTTCTTTTGTGTTTATTAATTGTACATTTCGCGTTACTGTAGTACTGTGTGTGGAACCGATAAAATAAGTTGAAACTTCCACAACCCCCCCTTCCTGCGCCCCTTTAAAGAAACGCAAAAGACAAAAAAGTTATACAGGTATGTAGTATTTTTCATGCAGTATATGAAAGATATTAGTAATATTTACCTATACGCAATAACAGCAAATTGATTTGTCATAAGGAAATGTTTTAGCCAAAAGTAAAATTAAAATATTATTTGTGTTATAAGAATTATCAGATAATAAAGTTTTGTAGCCGAATGTGTACAATCTACTTACACACACATTCACGGACAAAAAGGATGAGTTACTAGTACGGGGAGTTGTGTGGTAGGTATGATTCGAAAGATTTAATCAGTAGCCTACTTTGATCACAGTATAAAATAATTATAAAAATAACGAAGAATTTTCCTAAATTCCACCAGCAAAAAAATCTTTTCTCGACGTTATCTAACTATACTGAATGATTCCAAGTTCCAAGTGTGGAAGACCACAAAGAAAACTCTCGAAAGCATCAGGATATGCGGGCTGTAAATGGAAATCCAAATTACTTCCGAGGCACAGCGAATAATAGAAAATCTCAACAAATACCAAAATCAAACGGAGGGTGACGAGTCTATCTGTGACGCCATCTTAATTATTGTGTATCCGTTTCCTGAAGCGGGAAATTATTCGGATTCAAAAATGGAATTTCCGCATTTTCATTGAAATAAATGTTGGTGTATGAAATGAGACAGGAAAATTTGACGTATTGCCATTATTAGAGAGCGGAATAAATATTTTTGTTGATTTTAAGGTGATAAGTATGATTTTATAATTTATTGAACATGTATGTTATACGACTCTTCAAATTTACCCAAATGAAAGGGGGACCTGAAAATGAAGTCGCGCTTATATACTGTATGTTATTTACCGAAAATCTGTGTGAGATATATTTATAATTAAAGAGTAGGGGTTTATATATCGCAAAAATTATTTTTATTTATAGATACATTTATTTAAATAATAAAGCAAGAATAATACGGACTGTCTGTTCCAGCGAGTTAAGTATGAATTGTAAAAAAATATATAATATAAAAGTACATAAAATATAAAAATAAAATAAATCATTTAAATGGACATACAACTACCTGATTCGGAAAATAACTTAAAAGATAAATTATAATTTTACTATTACAAATTAAATGTATTAATTAGAAAGACACACATATAAAATCAATTTATCAAAAAAATATTGCTGTTGCTACCGGGATCTGAACCTGGATCCGATAGGAAACGAATCCGATAGGAAACGCCAGAATTAATTGATAATTCATTTTTATTAAATTTTTGGGAAACATTAATACAACTTATATATTTTTAAGGAGAACACAATAATAATATATTACAGACCTATGTTCTGAAAATTTGTAACTTCACAATAAGAATGTGTTTTTTTAATATTAAAAAAAAAATAGATAGGTATGTGTAAGCGAAATACATGACATTAATATTTTTACTATTTTAAAAACAAGCTAATAGACCTCGGTGGTCTCCCGGGACGAATTTCGAAACTCTGATGTCATGATCACTAGGCGAGCGTTTTACCGCTAGTCCAAACAAGAGTGCTAATTGCAAATGTTTTAAACATTTTAAAGTATTCTGTGGTTTGTATTTTAAAAATTTTTTGACGAGTACATATGAGTACCAGTCTTTATTTTGTAATAATACATTATTAAAATATACCTATATTAAAAATATATATATTGTTATAAAAAAATAGGTACGTATCTCATAATATAAGAATTAGTAATTTAAAAAAATCTAATTACATAATAATGTTTTTATAAAAAAAAAAATCTCAGGTCCATAAATGTGTAGGTACGGTTTTGTATTCTAGTTCATATAAATATTTACTGTATTACATCATATTGTATAAGTAAGATTCATGTATGTGTGCTCTCTGATGTAAGTATAATTGAGGTAAATTGCTAAAAACAAATTTTATAAAATATTTCATAAATTATTAGAAAAAAACAGTAAGCTGGGTAGATACTTAAATACCTACAAAATATTTAATTACAAAGTTGAACCTAATTAGAAGCCTTTGTCTCCAGGTCAAGACAAGTAAATATATTATCAACTGCAAAATACTAAATATATTTAGTTTGTGGGCAGCTAATCTAAACTATCTTAAGTACTGCCTTTGCAGTACTGAACAAAGTAAATATTATAAATGATTAAGTTTATAAATTAGGTATATAAAAATTCATCTAGTTATATAGATCCGAGGCATCGAAAGAAAGCAAATATATATTTTTGGACGTGGTAAGTGAGAAAACAATCCATAAAAAAATTATTTGACCTTTTTTCATTATTGAAATTCAGCTACTTTGAAGGACAAAAGAGGTCTTAAATAATAAAAAAATTTGCAGAAAATAGAACAATAATGGAATAATATTTATTTTTTACTTATTGTGAATTCTCATGGACATGATTTTGTTTAAGTATAATATGTTTCTATATAAATTATAAATACTTAAGAAAAAAAAAATGTCGCAATTACAATTAATTGGTTGAAGATATGCAATTTAATATACTTTGATAGCATGCGGTCTCAGCTCGAGCGCGCCCGTCTCGAAGCCAAGAGGTTCACACGACGAGTGGACACTCTTGGCTTAACGTCACGATTCTCCTTAGCGGCCCGAGCCAATGGGCACATGGGGCGTGGCTCGTCCCAGTCCCCTTAGGATCTTTTTTGTAGTGAATGTGAAATTGTGTGTGCTCCGCGCGAAGCAATGTTAGAAAGCTATAAGGTTTAAAAAATTATCTTTCAGTTACATTTTATTAATGATATTTGTTGAAAAAAATGTGATGAACTACAACTGTTAATCAAGTGGATGAATAATTGTAGCTTTCTAATTCATTCAATATTATAAATATATTTTTACAGCTATCAATGCATTTTCTCTAATATTTCTAAAGTCGTAATACTGAAAGACCTACTTTGCTCATTTTTATGGAAAATTTGTTTTTTTTTATTCTTCAAATTGTTAATATTCTAATTATTTAAAAGCAACACTAAATTTAATTATCTATGAATAGTGTTGCATGCGTTTTGTAATTATGTACCAAATATATATTTTTTTAAATATAAAATAGATTTTAAGTAGCTACCTAACGTAATAATGTTTTAAATTCATCGTTGTTTTTACAGTTATTGCATATTGGAACAAAAAAATCTATTTGAATATTCTTACAAAATTTTCTGTAGATTTATGAGTTGAGCTTAAAAGTATACATCAAACTATGATTTTAGATTGTTAATTTTGTTTTATTAACCACTTAATAATACTGGATTTTAAACACAGAGTTGATTTTTCTAATCTTAAAAATATTATAAAAAAAAAAATTGTATATATCATTATCATATATTTATTACGGTTACTATATCTGTTCTATCATGCAAATGTAATACGAGTACATTTTTTAATGTTCTACTCATATATTTAATGAAAGAAACAAAAAAAAGCTAATTATAATAATTAGTTAACATAAATACATACATAATATTTATACCTACACTTGGAACACTGAAAATTATCAACATTAAACGAAAAAAATATATGAAGAAATAAGAAGAAAAATTACGTTATTATATCAATACAAAATAGAATATTATACAATAATATAAATAAAAAATAAGTATAGTATATATAAATAGGTACATAATTCTAAAGAAATATTTACATAACTTGTAGAATATTTTACATTACATTTGTTATTGTCAATAAAAAATAAGAAAATTTACTCAAATGTTTTTGTAATACGTTTAATCTGATAACTAGGTAGGTGAGTAATTTTTATTTAGATACTTCTTCGTCTAATTGTTAGTGTATCCAAAATTGGATCAAATTATGTTTTAAGGTTTGAAGTGAAGATTTTTTTAAATATACCTATATAATAGTTTAACGTTGAATTAACTAATTTACTATCACGGCGTTCCTCGCACAGGTAGACAGACAGGATATAATGCTACACTATTCTGTCTTGACATACTTTCGTACATCTTCATTTGCACGCACGTTGATTGCTGAAACAACCTCTAACAGCGCCGTCCTGATCGCGCCATGTCTTTCGCTGATGACAAGTTCCGTTGCTTTTAACACTTGCCTTATATATTGTCTTTACCATTGTATCATCACTCCTACGATCCACGTGCCAAAAGTTCTTAGCGACCATTTATTAACCTGACTGTACTACAAGTGTATGTGCTATTAAATATACATTTTTAAGGAGAACACATTCTTATTGTGAAGTTACAATTTTTCAGAACATAGATCTATGATATTTTTAATGCAAATTAAATGTATTAATTAGAAAGATATACAAACACATATATATATATATATAATCAATTTATCGAAAAAATATTGTTGTTAAAATAAATAATGGAACGACAGATGTATCAATTAGATAGTGCAACATATAAGTTCGAAAATTTGTCGTCAACTTATTGTGTTGGTGTAGCATAATCGGTTAATGCATTTCCCCGGATAGGAAGATATCCAGGTTCGAATCTCAGTAGCAATAACATTTTTTTTTTCGATACATTGATTTTATATGTATATCTGTAGTAATAAAGCTAAAAAATATCTGCTTTAAAATTATTCAATTTTTCGATGCAGCATTTTGACATTACGTTTCCCTTATGGTTTTCAAATGTGGCTTTCAAAGTATTGAGTATTCGGCCGGCAGAGTGAGTGCGGGGGTTATTTTTCACAGGAGGTGCGAGCGAGGCACCTCGCCAGCCCACGTGAGAGACAGAGACCGAATTGATACAGTTTCTGCGTATCAGTGGTGTACGTCTCGAGGTTTTACTAATTTGTAAGAGGTAACTATGTAAAAAAAAAAAAAGTAAAAACATAATTAGAATTATCATTTGGATAACCGATTTTGGTTTAAATTAATCCCAAAATTAAAAACGTTGAACTCTACCAACGCTTTTATGTCATTTAAAAAATATCTCAAGAAATATAAATGAACTGTAACTCAAGAAACTACGCATTAATGTTCACAATTCTTTAATATTAGTCATATTTCACAAAGATTTATTCGGAACTTTGAAGACAAATATCTCAAAATATAGTGCACAAAATAAAAATATTTACAAACTAAAAAATCCCTTTTCACCTATACACCTCATATATTTTTTCAATAAACATAGAAAAAAAACTATACTTGACGATACTGGTATATCGATGCCAAAGGAACAGGTATGTTATGTTTTGGCAACGGAAATTTTTTTCGATTACGCCACTGGCCACCGGTGGACTACGTACAACTTTACATAGGTACAAAAAAGCCCCCGACCCGCTCCCCTCGCCCCGCCTAACTACAGCCAGAGAGGTCGTTTTTCAAACCGCACCCCACTCCAACCCCGCTGCCCCCCTCACCCACACTCGGCCGCTAGTGAACGCGTTTTATCGTAGACACCGTGTACTTTTATACGTAAAATGCTAGAAGAGTATTTCCGAGAAAGTAATGTCGTAAGCGACATGTACGTTCGCGAGCGATTGACACCCTTATTCATATTTTTAACAAGGCTCATTTTAGAATAGGACTGGTGATTTTTTGTCTTTGTCTGAGTTTTCCGATAAGTCCAAAGCTTCTAGTTTCGTCATAGCAACGGGAAAACGTTAAGGCTGTGTGGACGCGCGTCTGCGTACGTGTGGGGGTGTGTGTCTGTACGGGTGGTCGGGAGGGGAGGGGGAAGAATGAATAGCTATAAATTGTTTGGAGGGACTGTGCCGCATGGAATGTATGGTGGGTTCAAGTGAGAGTTAAATAAAACATTTAGGTTGACCATTTACCATTGAAGATAGACAATAATTTATTTACTTATCTGACGAATTTCTAATAACATTTGAAGAACTGCAAATAACATCCATAAATAGTTTTCAAAAATACATTTAGGCTTTCATTCAAACTTTTTTTTTTTAGATATTGTAGGAATCATACACCACCTTAAATATGGCTACTTTCAATATCGATAACTTAATTTGCAAAGCAGTTGACTACATTTTTATAAAATGGTCAGGGGCAACAACAAAACTGTTTAATTTTGTAATTAAACGGATCACAAAAATTCCAAAACACGCTTTGGTAAATTGTTTATGCAGAAATAGGGTGGCTGAGAAATTTTATTGATATTTTGACTACCTCGTAATTATAAGGAATATTTGGAGTTAGCTGAATTTCTTTACCAAAATTGTAAATTGTGAAACCGAAACCAAAATTGTGTTGGTTGGTTGTTGGGCCAACGAGAGTTGGCCACTTTTCCATGATAATGTAGTGATGTAATGATTATCATTTCTGCAGCCGTCTTCTATTTCTGGTGTCATCAACACTTGTGTCAGGAGAAGGTATGGAAGGTTTTTGCAAGAATCAATGTAAGGTTTTTCAGCATCTAGTACTTAGTTATTATTTTAAAACACGTGTTTTAAAATTGACAGAAATTTTTGGCTTTTAGTGCACCATAGAATAAAAAAATAGGAAAATAATGGCATCAAAAACGATTTTTTGACCATGGGTAGAGTTAGCTGCTTTGCAGATTAAGGTATCAATATGCGTACCATTCATATTTTTTTAATCTTTACCTTTTCTCGGTTAAATTAATAATCATTTAATAAGCACTAAATAGATAATTAATGGCATCAAAAAGGATTTTTTGACCATGGGTGGAGTTAGCTGCTTTACAGATTAAGGTATCGATATGCGTACCTTTCATATTTTTTTAATCTTTACCTTTTCTCGGTTAAATTAATAATCATTTAATAAGCACTAAATAGATAATTAATGGCATCAAAAAGGATTTTTTGACCATGGGTGGAGTTAGCTGCTTTGCAGATTAAGGTATCAATATGCGTACCTTTCATATTTTTTTAATCTTTATCTTTTCTCGGTTAAATTAATAATCATTTAATAAGCACTAAATAGATAATAAATGGCATCAAAAAGGATTTTTTGACCATGGGTGGAGTTAGCTGCTTTGCAGATTAAGGTATCAATATGCGTACCTTTCATATTTTTTTAATCTTTACCTTTTCTCGGTTAAATTAATAATCATTTAATAAGCACTAAATAGATAATTAATGGCATCAAAAAGGATTTTTTGACCATGGGTGGAGTTAGCTGCTTTGCATATTAAGGTATCAATATGCGTACCTTTCATATTTTTTTAATCTTTATCTTTTCTCGGTTAAATTAATAATCATTTAATAAGCACTAAATAGATAATAAATGGCATCAAAAAGGATTTTTTGACCATGGGTGGAGTTAGCTGCCTTGCAGATTAAGGTATCAATATGCGTACCTTTCATATTTTTTTAATCTTTACCTTTTCTCGGTTAAATTAATAATCATTTAATAAGCACTAAATAGATAATTAATGGCATCAAAAAGGATTTTTTGAACATGGGTGGAGTTAGCTGCTTTGCAGATTAAGGTATGAATATGCGTACCTTTCATATTTTTTTAATCTTTACCTTTTCTCGGTTAAATTAATAATCATTTAATAAACACTAAATAGATAATTAATTTGAATAAAAAATAAACAATAATTACGAAATATCAACTGGATTTAGTTGACATTTAAAATGTTCATGAAATGGTACAATATTAATTCTCGAGACATGTGTAATTATTTCAATTCTTTGATCACATTATGTGCCGAAGTGACGGCCTAAAAAATGAGATTGTCCCGGGCACAACTTTGGGCCGAAGAAGACCTAGAAAAGTGCCACAGCGGTGGATAGATCGTCTTATCTGGCTGAAGAGACCCTGGAGTTGGAGTCAGCGAGGGCGAACCGGCACCAGGACTTGTGGAGATGTATGACGAGTCTCATCTGATTGATGCCATTATGTGTCAATAAAGGAAGAAATAAGACATTTACAGTTTTCAGAGAAAGATATGTAAAACAATCAACTGTCTATCATGATATATTATAAATAAGAATAGTCTTTGAATTAATCTTGTATCTGTAAAATGGAGACAGCAATTTTTATGCATTGCAAAGTTACTTCGAAGCGTGACATGCAAAAAAAAACACGAGTACAAAATTCAACACTAGTGCAATAATTTAAAGGTAATTTTTTTTCGGACTTTTTACAATACAATTCGTATTGTAGTTGTCAAACAATTGAGATTTTTCCTACGTAAGTGTTACACAAATGTTTAATCACACAATGAGTGGCGATAAAGGCTTACATATTAATGTGATATTTTTCAAAGATCGAAAGAATTCTGTTATTTTTATCGTTTTCTATCGAACGAATAAAAAGAGAGAATCGCTTAGATTACACAATTGATACATCAAAGTAAAAAATAATATTAAAAGAGGAAAGAAAAAACGCCGCTAATCTTGGCTGAGAAACCTGCGCGAGTGGCGTGACTGCATTTCCACCGAGCTAATCTGAGCCGCAGTCGACAAATGTGGAGATTGCCACGACCGGTGGCTGACGACAAATGTAAGAATTACACCGGAGGTAAAAATAACAAAATATGAGAAACTTCTATCGAGATCTCGCTGTACGCATAAAGTTGAAAAAACACTAAAAATCTATTCATATACGAAGCCATTCAATTAAATATTTAGTATAATGATAAAAAATACAACTGCTCGCGAATGATGTGTATAGAAGTAAACCGTTCCCAAACCATGCAGTAACACTGGTCTACCATCATAATTAAACCTGTAATATTTCGGTAAATACACGCAACATTCAATTCATATTTTAGATAATCCTAAAGAAAATAATAGCACTTAGTTATGACTAGTAAAATACCAATTATGAGAAGGGAATCGTACAAAAACAATTATTTTATCCATTCAATCCGTTGTAAAATTAATACATTGGTAAAAATACCATTTGTGATATGAAAGACAGAGGTCACACATTATTTTGACAATGAAAAGAACAACAAACATATAAATATAATTGTCTCTTTCTCACTAATTAAATGAAGAGAGATAAGAAGGAAGGACAGATTGTATAGGACTTAATGAGTGCTCTAAATTATGTTATTAATCATTTTCTCAAAATTGAATGCTCAATATTTAGAGTAATTTCGCGCCATTAAAGTCATTTAAGCTAATAAAATCATTTTTTTAAAACAGTTATTTACGGTAACACGAGTTGACAGCATGGCTGTATTCGGGTATTTTATATCATGGTAAGGTAAAGGTTAATACATCAATATGATAAAAAAATATTATAATACCGACCATAAAATTTCACGAATATTTGCTTAGAGATGAAATTAAAAATTATTCCTACTTATGATCTTAGTAATGGTTTGAGTATTTTTTCCAATTCTTAATTCTGAAAATTCAGATTAGAGATTTTTTTAACATCTGTTGTAAATTCGTAAGATCTTTTCTAAATATCTACAAATGTATCTTCAGAAACATACTTAATATTGTTTGTAATGTTCTAATAAAGGTATATTAAAAATTTGTCTTAAAGGGATATGGTCACTATCCTGATTATTGTTTTTGTTTATAATATGAAATATTCGCTAGTTATTCAAGATAAACAAGTATTAGATAATAAAATAATCTCTAGATACTGCTAATTAACAATATTTATGTTAAATTCCGGGTCAATGCAAGGTAACGCATTGGTATTACATTGGTAAATTTTACAACATATTATAGATTTGAAAAATAATACATAGCCAAAATTGGTAACTGTTCAACATAAATAATAATAATAAAAAACAGTTTATTAACAATATTTGAGTATGTCCAAGAACACACAATTACTGGATTTTTACCTACAATACGATAGCGTAGTTGTATCTAATACTCGAAGTGTTTCTACATAGTAACATATATGCAACTTCCAAAAATTTGATAGATATGAAGATTGATTAATGGGTAGAATGGTGAACGTTACATTGTGTAAAGTGATTACTTACGCCAGCAGAAGACAGGTTGTAAGCCCTGTAATTACACATACTTCCACATCTTCCCATTTAAATATAAAAATAGCTTCGTCTCTATGAGATATCTATAATTTATTAAAATCAGTTTATTTCATCGTTTAAAATAAATCGACGGTTATTTCACATTAATTAAATTTCTATTTCAACATTGACATTTCTGTGTCATAATGTTGTCTCCCATTTGAACAGTTTAAAAAAAAATGAATACGTGCAAGTAAAGTACCTTAAATTTAGAAAAAGCAGTGGTGGGCAGTCATCACAGGAACTGTTCAGCATGTGCAGCTTAATCCTCGAGAATTAGTGTCCTTTTTTGAAGAGCTCCAAAAATGCATTTATGGGCTGAGGAGTCGGTAGATGCAGCAGAGATAATCCAAAATTGTTGGTTTTAACTAATTTTATTACGATTTCTTCATAGACGCCTGAAAATGTTTATGAAAATTTGTTTAATTATCTTCAGTAAGGATATTATTAAATATAATGAAAACCATAAAATTGATTAATGGATAAAAAAATAACAATATGTATTATGTACAAATTTTATAAACGATTAAGGAGGATTTAAAGATCGATTTAATTTTCCATCCACTTTCATTCCAGTAATAAAAAATTATCAAAAGTTTGAAATTTTAAGGTATGTAAATGGAATAATAGGTATTAATTATTTATTAAAATGATAATTATTCACAATTAAGTACACATTTAGAAAATAAAAATGTAATGTAAGCATACAAAAAGTTAAAACGTATCTGAAATTATCGGCATTATGTACAGAAAAAAGAAATATTAAGTATTATGAATTATGTAATACCCGATTAAATATACACAAAAAATTACAATACATCATATATTGAAACTGGATTGTTTCATTGTACTCTTAATCTTGTCACGCACTGCCAGAAGTTTGAGGAATCGTGTTGTACAAGATTAACGAAACCCAAAACGAAATAAAAACATTTTCATTGTAGATTTCGCTCTCGAAACACCACACTCCGGAGCATCCACGCACGCACACACGCGCGGCTGTCATAAAACACGCACGCGCACACGCGCGCCCCAACACCACAGCGTTCCAGAATAATGGCGGCTCTTTTGCAAAGGGCGTCACACCCCCACCCTCCCACCCGCACAGCCTTCGGGGTCCGAGGGTCAGGTTAAGGGGCCGGGGCGGGGGGCCGATCGAGTGGTGGGGGGGGGGGCGCCGCGTCTGCTAGGCTTTCGGCCATTTTCTCCGGAGGAAGACGCGGAACTAGAGCGGCTATTGGTCAATTGATGTTTTATTATTACTGTCACTCGGTTTTCTATCTTTATTTTTAAATTATTATTTCATCGCGATTCATTAAAACCAATATTTTTTAAATTAATATCTTAAGACTTTATAAAAATCTGGTGATCTTTTAAACGCAATAAAACAATGAATTAAATAAATGTATTAGGAAAACACATTCTTATTGTGAAGTTGTAATTATTCAGAACATAGGTCTGTGATATTTTAAATATGAATTAAATATATTAATTAGAAAGATATACATATAAAATCAATTTTATCGAAAAATATTGTTGTTGCGCCACCGGGATTCGAACTCTTTCCTAACCGGGTAAGGTGCATTATCCAACTATGCTACAGCGACAATATCTTAGCGACAATTTTCGAACCTATATGTAAAAATAAGGTAGATGGCTCTTTCAAATAATGGAACGATTAAATGTATTAATATCAAAAATGTAACATATAGGTTCGAAAATTGTCGCTAAAGATATTGTCGCTGTAGCATAGTTGGATAATGCACCTTCCCCGGTTAGGAAAGAGATCCAGGTTCGAATCCCGGTGGCGCAACAACAATATTTTTCGATAAAATTGATTTTATATGTATATCTTTCTAATTAATATATTTAATTCATATTTGAAATAAATGTACATTAATTGTGATTCATTGACAGATACATGTTTCAATAAAAGACTTGTATGTCTAGCCTAGCAATTAGCTATCCTGAAAAGATGCATTCAACCCACCCGTTAAGTCGGCCGTCATAATTCTAATACCTACTGTATTATATTTTTTAATTTTGTTGATTAATTTTCAAATTGCTATCAATTATTTGATTACCAAATATATAGACATGAACTAACGGAAATTCTTGTTTCAATATTTTCATTTTGGTGTCGCTCGCGTGATTATTTTCGTACCACTTACGAAATCAAATAGCTCGTCGACTTTTTTAAAAATATATGACTCGATTGGAATGAATATTTAAACACTGACAATATAATATGCATTAATGTAAAAAATACGTCATGTTTACATAAAAATTTAATTTTCGAAGAGTATAAACTGTGTGTAGAATGTTCCTCGTCCCGCAATTAATGTCCCGAACCCCTTACCTATATGTACACTTTATTTCATGTCTATTCATTTGCTGGTCTGTGTCATGGAACATGGATTGCTAATATAACGAGTATATAATGAAACCGCCCCTTATTATATAATTAATTACAGATCGTATTCCTTCATGATAAAATCAACAATTCTATTTTGAACAAGTACATTATTTTTTTGACATCAATACATTAAAGATTAATAAAAATATTAGGTATTCAGTAAGGTATCTATTAAAAAATACGGCCATTAGGAAATAGTATGAGTAGAATCGTATATAATATATTCTTATAAATAATATCTCAATATCCTTATTTCACAGTTAAAAAAATTAAGAGAAAACTAATAATTGGAGTAAAGTGTTAATTTTCATTGAAATATACGAATTAGTTGGATATGGGACCTTTTTGTTCTTAGGTACGTTCTGTACATGGGTAAATAATTATTTACTATACACGTCTTTTGGGACTATCTGAAAATGAGTTCAAAACACTAATATAAACATTTATATTAAATAGATGGATTAAAAAAGATATAGATACCCAATAGCTTATGTATTTATATTATAATACTATTCGTACTTTCAGAAGACCTTTTTAAGGCTTTACTGCTGAAAATCTTGATTTATTATAATGTACATGTGTGTGTGAGTATTGCCGGCCTTTTTTTGGAAAGCTAAGAAGACGGTAACCGACAGGCGTCATTCAAATACATCCCGCGCTTCGACCAGTCCAGCGGTCCAAATAAATCACAGTGCGCGCTTCGGTCGGTCGAAATCTAAAGAAAACAACATCGGACCAGAAAGACGGTAAAATTAAAAAGGTTAGTGCAGTTCATGTTTCATATGTGTGCTAATTGTTAATCGGAAACCTGGGAACCAACTATTGAAGGCATTTATAGAATACAAAATACAAAAAACAATCCGTTAATAGTTAGTATAAGCTTTCCATCATACTTAATACAAGTGACGTGAACCATCCCGCGTCCCGCAAAATCTTCACAAACAGTTGTTGACCCTCGTCAAAGGGAGAGATTTGGCTGTCAAAATGTGCTGCCATGAACAAGACGAGTTGTCTGTCAGACGTCGCGCTATCTCTTGGGCCTTATCAGTCGGAGGAGCTTAAATCATTCATGGACGGTAATTGGGAATAATTTTGAATATTACTTTGATTGAAAACGATTACATTTCACCGCAAGTGGGGGGGGGACGGACGTAATTTAATAAAAATACGGTATTAATCACTTTTTCAAAATTATATATCCTGAATATTTGACCACGACAACTAGGAGGTTAAACGCGTCCGCAATTTTATTAACTTTGTTTGACATTTTGACAACGGACGCCATGAAAAAGATCAAAAAGATTTTCCCATTGAGAAACAAAAACAGTGGTTGTTCTGATTATTAGAATTTTACAATATTAAAAAAATATACATTTGTATTATGATTTCTCAGAATTATCGAATCACGTATTGGAAACGGATCATACTTTCAATAAAAAAATTAAACAACCATTTAAGTAAGACGCGTAAAAAAAAACATATGAATACAAATAACCAGTAAATTTACTCGTACCAGTTTTGTTCTAAGAATATTACAAATGAACTTAACACTAATCATTTTTTTATCGAGTTGCAGTAGAAACTGGAACATTGCAGATTTTTACAAGTGAATTTCGAGATAATCAGCGAAACCAAATAAAAAAATTATAGGTATATTAAATTTAGTTTTATACAGTCCTGACGAAGAAACATGTGTTGTTCTGAAAATGGTTTGCGTTAAACAATAATAAGACTCACGCGATTGTATACAAAAGTTTTTTTTTAATAAATTATACAATAATTAAACATACTTGAGCTAGTTATGGTCAGTAACCATAATGTCGTTTCTGCATCACCCCAGAGAGTGACATGATCAATTGGATCAAAAAAATATTAACAGTTATAAGATCGAGCCCTGTGAGAAGCGAGAACTGTGACAGTTATGAGATCGAGCCCTTTGAGAAGCGAGAACTCTAGGACTCTCCAAATAATAAACAACGCTACCAATAATGGGATGGGTGGAAACAGTGAAGAAAGATGCGGATAGATTACAGGTGTCAGGTGGAGAGATTTGACTAGAGACAGAGATGCGAACAACACGTTTTTGTAGTCGGCATTGGATAGATATGTTAAAGGACGAAGATTAAAATATTTAAAAAAAAATGATATTGAATAAATTTAAACTATAAATTTAAAAAAAAAACTCCTCCGTATTTAAGAAAAACATTTTTTTTCTCTTTTGTTTCTTGTTAAATATTTTTAACTATTTCCAGTTGTATATTACAAATTAAAAATACTTTAACATATCTGAACATTGACTTTTTGAAAAAATCTAGTTTTCAGAATATGTGCATGGCTATCATGTGCAAGAAGAACTTTGGTCGATAATAATGTTAGTATTTATTAAAAAAATAATAATAATAACATTGAATAATTTACATAGCGTCATTTTCGTAAAAAAAATCATCTCAAGGGCACTTATACATACACATATTCCTACACTATTTTTGTATTAAAAATGAAAAATAGTTATTACAACTAACGGAAATGATTTTGTAAAAAGGTGCATTTTTAGTGTCTTTTTAAATAAAGTCTCTGATGCACTGTTCCTTATGACGGGGGGCAGAGTTCCACGCTATTGGGTCCACCACCACATATGCCAGTACACTGAACTTGGACTTCTGGCAACGAGCTGACTTAAAAGTTTGACGTATAGCATTTTAATATGCTGGGATGCAGAGCTCTTGAAGATACAGAGGCGTCATGTTGTGTCGCCTTGTACATCAACCAGCACAATTACAATTTTACTCTTTCAGGGAAGCGAAGCCAATGTAGACTCTATCACCCATATAAACGATTAAAATCGTCATTAATTGAGTGCAAAATAAATATTGATGTCAGGTTGCTAAATTACACGTGGCATAACTTCAAAGTTTTTTATCAACTGCGGGGTGTCTCAAGGTTCCATCCCCGGGCCACTATTGTCCATCATATATGTATGTGTTGACGTCTGGCTGACCTTGGACCTGGACGGATTCGGCGGACGGCCGAGAGTGCAAATTCGAGTATCAAAGGATCAACACGCTTGGTTCCGCCGAGATAGATTCTCGCCGTGCTTTAACGTTATCCGGACCGGGAGATCGAATTCGCCAGCATCTGACCCCCTTCAGCGAGCGAGACCTTCTTCCTTTAGTGCGAGTCGAGGAAAGTGCAAAGTGGCGTCCAGCTCATGAGATTGAGATCGAGGTAAGATCAGATTTATTCTGTCCTTACCTCGATTTCTTTGTTTTCTTTCTTGATTCAAATCGGGTTTCGTCAAACAAACAATAACTAGCAAAGATACAGTTCACCACGAGATTTATTTCCTACCATATAAATAAGATTGAGAAGAGTATATAGTCAACGGTAGGTGCTTGTAAGACTGTTATACATACAGTAAGATATGTACGAGTATACTGCTTCTGAAAACTAGGGAAGCACATGGCGTGAAAGTAAAGTGATCTAATGATAAATAAAAATTACATTTTATTCCAGACAACACGAAGAAAGTGTGCAATGCGACGCAATATTGTCAATATTTTTACTAACATAATTAAAATAATATAAACAAATAACAAAAATCAAAAAACATTTTTGAATTAATCAAATTTTAAGCTCGTTCATTCATTTTCTCAATTTGCTCTAAAATCCTCGTACCTATTCTACGTCAAAGAAGAAACAAAAATGAGTTAATATAATTTTCAACATTTGAGATGTTTACTTTCTAACCCCTTTATAATCAAAAATGTATATTTTAATGCAGTTTTACTAGGAAAGTTTTACTTGCGATTGGTTCAAATACTGTACCAAAAATAATAATTTAAGTAATAGAACAAACAAATTCAAGTTTCGTGTATAATTGAGTACTTAACCTCCAAACGGCTAAATAATTAAATTGACCTGACTGACTGACAAGCACCTAAAATACGCGTGTTGAGTTTCAAACACCTCTATAAATAGTATAAAGTGGCAATAAATTTTGTAATTTCTCAAAATATTTTAATTTTTTTTTTGCATTTCCTGTTGTATTGATATCTTATCTTCAAAATATTTATTGAAGCGTTTAGATGAAAATTCTATTTTAACCTTTTTTCGTAATTTCTGGGCTTTGTTAAAAATTCGTTGTAGAGGGGTTTGGAATTAAAACACTAATTTCTTGGCTGCCTTGGTAGCCGGAACAGTTGACGGTAGGCGTGTTATTTGCAACCTATAGTTTTTCCCATTGAATGACCGCATATGTAGTAGACCAACAGAACGTCGTAAATTTAAAAAAAAATCATGCTTCATTCGATAGAAAAAACTCGAAACTATAAAAAAATCAGCTTGCTAGCATAACAGTTCTTATACAAACGGCACTTCTCTGCCTATTGATATCTCTGCCGATAATCTTCAGTGCCCTTCTATCTAACCATATTGGAGGTACATTTGTCATCACTCTGAAGCGGGATAGGTTGTCACAAATTTACTTTAGTACATAACATCAATTTTCTCCTAACTGGCTGTATCACATAAAACACACTTAAGAAAAAAAAATGTGACAACCAACCCCGGTCTCCCCTACTGGCTGATTTATGTTTAAACTAATAAAAATATATCTATTTGGAGAGACTATTAATCAACATCATCATAGCAATAGGAACATATGAATTTGAATGTGCAAGTTCAGATGTTATTTACTTTAATTTATGTTCTTTAAAATAGTGCTTTTAATAAAAAAATATTTATTTTCCCTTTGACCTTAGTCATATTACTGGATACGAGTCTATAAAATTTAGATAAGGAAATTGGACCAATGTAGTTCGGAAGTTAGGAAGGAAAAAAAAGAGAAGTAAGACCTAGGAGGATTGACAATGGATAATGATTGGAGGAAGCATACAAGAACATTGAACTATTGAATAAATAACGTTGCTACTTTATTCTCATTGAAATAAATACATTTAATAAATACATTTTATGTAATAATTTGTCCACAATTGTTCCGAACCGTTAGTGTCCACGAAAACGCATTTATTTATAATTTTTTTTTAATTTGTGGTTCATTAAAAATGTTATAGGAACTGATGTAAAAATTTTAGTCACATCGAATCGAATGACATTTCGAAAGATATTATTCCAAAATTTTAATATATATTTTTATTAGATATATACTTATTTAAGTACCAAATGCACTTCCAGCGATAACCATATTTAAACATAATTTTTACCCTTACTTTATGTTTTACTTGACAAGAGACACATTCTGATTATGATTAGAGAAGCAAGTTAATTTACGAGAGATTAACATAAAGGCATGATTTTACAACATTTAATATCGAGAGGTCAAGGTCAGGGCATCGAAAAAATTATGACGGCAATATATGGTGTTTATACTTCTGCTCAATATTACCTCTAATATACCGCACACAGAAAATATAACTCGCATATAATGTAAAAAAAAATAAAAAACCGCTTTGAATCTATTTATTGAAACATTATATGCACATATAAAATGCAATATACAAATTCTAATAAATATCATGATAGCGCAGCGAGGATATTTTTCTTAATTGCTAGTGCATAAATTGCAGCATTAAATTTTAAATATGCAAAAAAAAAATTATTGCGAAGTGATCCAGATGAATTGTGCTTTAAAGTTGTTTTTCTTAGAATATATTTTGGATAGTGTTATCCATCAACTAACTTATTAAATATCATTTTGAGACCGTACACTAACCTATTAAGAGCTTTCGATGTTACTACGATATAAAATATAGATTTATCACTTCATATTCGTTTGTAAATCGATTTTATTGATTTTAATTAATTAAGCGAAACATAAAATAACATGTAAATAATAATAAACAGTCATTAGAAAAGCAATCGTAATTAGCGCAAGAAGTAAAATATTCCACAGAGAGAGAACATTAATGGACCAGAGGCAATTTTTTTGTGTAATTTATCTGGAGATTGAACCAAATGTACTAAAAGTATTCCCGTATAGCCTAACATTAAAACGACATTTAAAAAAATACTTTAATTAAAAAAACCTCAGCATTTTTCCTCCACCGCCGATTCACATTACCCTTTTCGCGCGATGGCGGTGTTAACCTTTCCGTATCCGTTGTTCAAAATGGCGTCGTAAAAACCGAATAGGTACATAATCCGAGGTATGCCTCATTCGGGAACATTCTCAGCGCCTCTAGAGAAATGATAACGGGCGTTGTGTTTGTCATAAAGATATGGTATTACATTATGTACCCCCGTTATTTGCGTATTTATCCATTCCAGGGGTGGCAGGGGGTTGGGGTGTTCTGTGTAAACCACATAGACGCCTTCCTACTCTTCGTAAGGGGTATAAATGATAAAAACCATCCATATCAAATCGTAAGGTTGTGTTGACGGTAAATGAGCGAATCGTTTTATTGAGCGTTATTTAAAGCTAGACGAAGCAATACTAGTTTTGGTCATTATGAAATCACATTGACTAAATATTTGAAAATTATTAATTAAGGGTTTTACGCAGTTGCAACTAAAATTCTTACCATCATTCGCTTTTGAATATTTATCTGGAAAATCCTTCTTTATTCTACGCCCTTATAGAAATACCGTAAGATAGTTTGTAAGTTTATATAATAGACTTAATGTACACAAATAGATTGCTCTTGAATTAATCAATAAAATCGTTTTTTTCGAGTTAGCCTTTCATAATAAAAACGTCTTATGTATAATATACTTACGACTACAAACGAGACCCTACATACGTCTACAAATAAATAAAGCTGAGAAAAATATTTACGTATTTATTTACAATTAATGAAATATTTTCTTTCCGTTGATGCGGAAATAAAAAATATAACAAAATTTTACGAAGGGGTTGGAAAACTTATGAAAAGCTTTTGTTAAGCCACCCACGCGTGCCTTTACGAAATTATTATTGTTTTCCCTTATTAAAAACGCGAGACCCTTGCGGTATTCAGAGGAAACCCTTTTTTAATCATTTACAAAAAAAAAAAAACTCTCAGAATCAGAGGGGTGGGAACCCTCGGAGATTTGAAATTATTCAAAAAGTACTGCGGAATGAATAATTGAAAAAAATGGTAACGACAGGTAAAGGAATGTACAAAGGGTTTGATGAAAACTCGAGATAGAAAAGGGTTTAGCATACATCTACTCTAAACACACAAAGATTTTTTCATTAAAAAATAACAATTAACAAATCAAATTACCTAATGAAACGTTCGTAGAGAAACGAAAAAAATCTTACGTTACTAGCATTTTCATATCAATTATGAACTTGGTTGTATATCGTAATAAAAATAATTTTAATAAGTTGCGTAGTATATAATTAATGATTATATGTATAGATTCATTCCCTGTTGAAAAAAAAAAGCTAATATTCTAATAGCATCGATAGAATGAAAACCCAAAAGAGATAAATAATTACGAATATGCAGAAAACTAAAATATTGTGTAAAGTTTTAAATCATTTACAAGATCACAATTTTATTATTTTCTTTAATTTATTTAAAATTTTGATAAACCAGCGATAGTAGTAAGCGAGGCTCGAGACGACAATGAAACGATGTTACCTGAATGATCAGCTTCTGGCAAACCAGAATAGAAAAGATGGCCCTGTTAGAAGCGTCATCAAGAGTCAATGAGTATGCGAGAGAAAATAGCTGAAGTTGTTGCTGTAGTTAAATGCTACACGTTTGTTAGCCGAAAAAAAGTTTTTGAATAATTATTGTCGGTGTGACAAGTATCATATTTTCGTATTATTAAGTATTATCTTATTCCTTTCCTTCTCTGTAGCGCAATAATTGACACATATGTTTCTGTATAAAAATATTGCGAACGTAGTTTCTTCGCGTATCACGTTTATTGTTTATTTATATATTTAATATTGGTGCAGAAGATACACAGATATCTTTATTGAGAATGTGATGCACATGTACATACGAATTATGTGATTTGAAAAATCATTTAGTTAGATATTGCTGAAATGTACACAATATTGTTGTACATTGTATATAAGAACCTAATTTAAAGAAATATACGAGTATAAAAATAAAACGAAATATATTTTTGGTCACCAATTATATTTATACAAATTTTCTTTCATTTTCAAAGTGCCGGCAGCGCAGCTTTTCCTGGGAACATTCGTTGGCGAGGGATGCAGGGGACGGCGGGGCGGGGGGAGTAGGCCTCTGCGGGTATCCCTATATACATCGCCCACTTATGTGGACCGAAAAATAAAGCCTACGCCCGCCATGTACGACCCGGGGGTTAAAACCACCCCCCAACGCCACCGCCCCGTCCCGCGGAGCGTGGTCATTTATTATTCCGCGAGCGTGCCCCACCTCCTCCCCCGGACCGCCCGCGCGGCCGCGACCCCTGGAAGAGCCCATTAAGGTCCCGGCCATTTTTGGGGGACGCAGGAGATAAGATAAATAGAAAAAAAAAGATTTTATTGAAATTTATTTTTATATCGAGAGTCCTTCGGTGGCCGAACCCGCGCGTGAATTTAATCTTATAACCCATTTTTAATGAAGATTTGTTCGCCACGGGTGTTGTTTGTTTTGCAATTTAGGCTGTAGAAATTTTCTTGCCGCAATAAAATTTTAATGTTGTAATTTATTGAAAATGCCATTAAATGTGTAAAACAACGATATACATCGATTAAAAAAATCTAAGGTTTACATTACATTAAAATTCTTTAATATTACCCCTCATAAAAAATAATTTAATAATCCGGCTTCAAAATAAATGGAAAAAAATGTAAATACACATTTCATTGCGGCTGATTCACACGCGGCGTGCAGTCGGTACTTTAAAGTAAGATGTACTCAACCAGAATTCCTACGAAATAAAATATATATTCTTATCATCATATTATTCAGATTTTAATATATTCTATTAGATAAATATTTAATTTTGCTTTATTCTCCAAAATATATAGGTAGTTACGTATAGTATATTTCAATATACTGATCTGACTGCACGCGCCTGCAATTCCCCACCTCTGGATGTGCTATCATTTATTTTAGTCACCTGTCATTATCTGAACGCTCCAAAATATTTTTTATTAAATTTATAAGATGACTTCATGGAATAGCGCCAATAAAAACACAACATTAATATTATATAATGATTATAAATAAATATACATATATTTTTTATTTCATTTGTATATCTATAAATAAATTTCAAGTGTATTTCGTGACGTACTGGCGAAATTCGTATAACTGTACATTTATATATTGGTTTAACTGTACATGTAATGTGATCAAGTTATGTACATATTAAGTATGATATTTTAACAGTTTTTTAAACTATGTATATAGAGATGTCTAGTCGACATGTAACTGATTACTTTGGCACTGCAGGATTCAAAATGGATCAAAGTTTTATAAACATTAAGCAAAATAAATTAAACAATTAAATGGTTTACCTGCAAGTCGATTTATTTAAACTCTTTGATTTAAAATGCTTTATTACATGTGGTATAATGCCGCATGTGGTATAATGCCGAAAATATATGATTGTGTTAATATCGATACTACATTAATATACATTTAAACCTTAATACTTTGACCATCGTAGAGTATCAGCGGAGCTGGCAAATAAATACAACGATGAAAACAATAAAAAAGCGTTCAATGTTTGATACAACACAACGCGATAAAATCCTTAAAATTATTAGACAACTTGAATGTAGAACAGAGGCATTAAGGCAGTGAAACATAAAGCCTTTGTTTCAAGGCGAGGCGAACATTTTTTTCAATTTTGAGAGATTAACCGCGCCCCCCTCCCCCCAACCCGCACCTTTATGCCACGCGGCATTCCTACCGAAACACAATTACCGGCGAGAAAAAATGATATCGCACTTTTGTTAAGTCCGAAATGTTGCTGCCGGGCGTAGCGAAAATTATTAAAAACGGAAAACGCGGCCCCTGTCCACGGCTCTTTATTTATTTCTGCCCATTTCCGAATAACCGCAGAAAGCCAAACAAAGGAACGCTGTTATTCTTATTTCACGCTCTTTTTGTTTTTTTTGGAATTTTAGAATTTCAAAGCATGATTCATCCTCGGACGCAACATTCTTCGGCCCTTTACCCGCCGTTTTAGCGGTTATTTTTTTGTTGCGTTTACAGCGGGGCACCACCCGAGCCAACCGAGCCAAGCCACCCGAGCAGCCTACTCAATTGCTAGAAATATATTAAATAGAGTAAAGTTTGCGATAGCTTAAAAAGTCAACATCTATTTCCAGTTTCTTGGTGTATAATTAGAAATTTACACAGGGTAAACTTGGGGTATATGGACATGGAGGAAAACAGACATCCCCATAACGTCTCACTTTGGCCAAACCTATTAATATACGTTGGCCCTCATTGTGAGTGTTGTGCTCCGTATAAAAACAATTATCTTTTAAAATCACAATATCTAATATTTTAAGATATTCATAATTACCAACAGATAAACAATCGGTTATCGCCGATTGCTTGTTACTAGGCACTGCGGGCGGCTACTATGGCTACTATGTGACCGCTACGCGGTCAGGGTCTCAATAGAATTTATATTTCAATGCGGGATTCCAATATTATATTAATACATCACGTAGTATACTTAGTATTTATTGCCAATATGAAAAAATTACTACGTCACAAAATCATATTTTCTGCGTTGAAAAATAGTTTCTATAAAAATCCTAATCGCTTTCCCCAAAACAAACCACACGTATATAAAATCTGGATGTAACTAAAATTGTTGTAGATGGACATCATAGCTGGAGTGAAGAAACAATGTTAATAGTAAAAACTGTCAAAATGGAAAAAAATGCGTCGTCTACCATTCGCAAAAATATAAAATATTTTAAAAAATACATCCCCAAATATTAACGTCGTTACCAATACGCCTTTATCTAATATAAATAAATCTTCTTCTGAGAACTTAGCATCACGAAGTTTATAAAGTGATCAAATGATTTACAATACAGATATAACAACTGACACATCGTTAATGGCTCCAAGTACATTCGAGCAAGTCAGTCTATTACTCGGAACATCTGGAGTCACAGAAACATCAAGAAGAGGGCGTAGAAGAACTGAGTTCAGAATCACAAGCGAATTTATTTTTTAGCTAAAAGTTAAGATAATTCAGAATGAAAAAAAAAAAATTGAAAGGAAAATAAATAAATAAAACAAATCACATTAGAAAATAAAGAATTGTAATTTTTGTAATGATGAATACAAAGAAGGGAAAAATTGAGTTCAGTGCCTTAAATGTGAAATATGGTATCACAAAGAATGTGATATAAATGAAAAATAACTATATCGCACAGGATTAAGAGGTCGTCGTAGTGACACCGATTGATTGATGTGTTAAGGACACGAGGAAGTAATTAAAAAAAATATTCTTCGCCGGGGTGCTAGGAAAACATGAGATATATTTCGGTAAACAAACACTATAATTTTTTTTAAATGCGTCCTGCTGACGCCTGTTTTTAGCGCCTAGCTAATATGGCGGGAAAAAATATATTGTTTGTATGCGAGCGAGGAGGTATTCTGCGGGCGAGAACGCTTTCTCGATTCTGTCGCCGCAGACCTAGAAAGAAAATATTTCTGTGTTTCATTTCTTCTGACCTCATCATCATATTCGATTCTTAGTATTTTCTTTGATTGATGTATTTGAACAGGCATTTTTCTAAGAAATTCTGTAAGTTATTCTGTAATCTTATATATTTTTTAATCATACTAGATAATAATAATATTTTTTCATTCTTTTTTTGCTGTATTTTCTCTCATTTTACGTTGAATAAGTGCAATAATAAAAAAGTATATCTAAGGGCATTATAATGCCATTACAGGGCGAAACGCGTCTCAAGTAAATTAAACGAGAAGGATCAAAAAACAAGTGTTTTATTTTTACTGCTGGTGTGGCCTAATTTGATCGCATTATCAATGAAGATATATTAAGACGCATAAATATGTCAAAAGAACAACTATCAAGAAAATATATAAATACTTCGGACACATTCCCGCAATGAAAAATATGATATTTTACAACTCATCATGTAGAGGAAGATAGAAGGCAGCAGAAGCGCAGATAGAAAGAGATTATCTTGGCTATGTTACTTCAGAAAGTGGTTCAGTGTCGAAAATGTCGGTGACCTTATACAGGATAAATCAACATACAAGTACTACAAAATGGTCGCTAAACTTCGATAGAAGGCGGCGCATAAAAAAATAAGCCTTGTTAAAAATAATATTTTTTTTGTGTGCGAAATTAGAATGAACATTGGTGTGGGGACCGACGACGTACTGGGCAGCGAGTAAACAGCGATTCCGCGATATCAGGAACAGAGAAACTTGTATGAAGTATGGAGTCGGGGATATGTTCAATGCTAGACATAAAGATGGTAATTTTGATGATAATTATGATAAATACACGTTTATAAGTATTACTAAAATATTGGTATTTATTAAATACCTACATTTATTGACTTGAACAAAATAACGTTTTGATTAGTAATGGCTAAACGAAATATAAATGTATTTACTCTTAGATAATTCTCAATATAATTTGACATTGATATACAAATATTTAAAAATATATTTCAGCACGATTATTTTCCCTTTATATATATTTATTAAATAAACCTTTCTCTCTTGATAGTAACGAAAGATTGCTTTCGGCATTACGTGTTGTCATTACGTAAATCTCCTACAAAAGTAAAACCAATGCAGACAAAAATATAAAGAAATGCATTCAAAAATAATTACTTAAATATTTTTATTTCTTGCATCATTCTGTGCACACAGTTATTAAACAATATTAATTCTAAAATAATTAATACCTTTATTTTATTTTTGAATATTTTTATTGAAATAGAAATTCGTACACAGAAAACATTTCACATGAATATTATTACTTTTTCCAAATTACTTCCTTGTAAAATCCTTACAAATTATCATATATTAACTTCTAAAGGTCCAAAAAAATTAAATGAGACTATTCTAGGTTTTATATCATTATTGAATCAATTAAACATTTATATATTAACAATTTAATTTTAATTTTGTAAAGATTTAAGGCACTGCTTTATATATTGGAAAGTCCAAATTTTAACAATAAGAGTCAAAGAGCGTTTAAGATGTTTAAATATTAATGGTTTTTCAGAATTTTCCAATCATCTCTTAAAAAATTATCGTATTTTTGATAACGTCTGTTTTACATATAAATATTGTTGGTCTTGATTGGTTGAATAATTTAAAATCATTAGAAATAAATAAAGCGTATAAAAAAACTCAACTTAACCACAAGTCGTACCATAATTAAATTTCTTATAATTTCGTTTCATTAAATCAATTTCCACATCTTTAATCGTCGTAACAATTTAAATTAGGTAGCTATTTGACGTCCTGATGAAGGAAATAGTATTATCCGAAGCCGGTTGGTGTATTAAATTTAGCTCATAAAGTGGTTAAAAATAAAGTTTTAAATAATGTGTATCGAAATTATAGTTAATAAAAACGGCACCAATAAAATAATTATTTACATTAATATTTTATCATTTAATGTCGGTAAATATTATTATAAACCACAACAATAAATAAAAAATACACATTAAAAACGTATTTTATCTTGTGTAAACTCACATAGTTTGTTCGAAACACTCACAGCTTCCTGAACCCTTTTTTATAGAAATATAATATACAACATTCAATAATCCCGCAATACAAGTATGTTTACTAATACACAGCTATATATTAGTACATAGGCAGGTAGGCTCGCACAGATTTTAGGGACTCTGTTATTTTAGAGGCTCTTGGCTTAGTACCTACGAAAAATAAATTGAAAATTTGCATATAGATGGATATTTGGTATTTGGTTTTAAGGATAACGAATTGTCTTCATTATATTAACTGGTGTGGGTTGTACTTCAAAAGGGAACTGAAAAAGCCTACATTATGTACACAGCTGCGAGACGTAATGTATTTATATATATATATATATATATAGGTATATACATGAGGGACATTTCGAAAGGTATTATCAGGTTAATTCTCGAGGCAAGAATAAAGTGATCAAATGCGCTTTGATATGGAAATTTACAAAGTACGCTGAATTTTCAAATTTTCATACATGTTAATTATAGGAAATGGTTCACGCCTTTTGCGTTGTTCGTAGTCAGAGGATCGGTTAATGTGGCTCGTTATTCGGTAAAAAAAAAAACTCAAATTATAAAAGACTGCGATTTTGTATAGTAGAATATTCAAATATATGCCATTCGAAACAAATGTATGCGCTAAATTTGAAAAGTTTAAATAATACGAGAAATATTAAAGGAAAAACAAAAGAGGTAGATAAAAAGGGAAAATAATACCCACTTATTGTAAGGGAGAACGCAATAACATGAGAATATAAACTAATATGTAAATTTGATTGATTTAAAATTGGGTGTTAAATTACTAATTTACGTAAATTCATATTATAGATTGGTCCGCAAATACATATTAATGTATAATGTGATGAAGTAACAAACAAAAAGGTAATATTAAAGTCAAACCATTTGAATAGAAGAGCAAAGATAAGATAAAACCACAAACCAGTAAATGAATAGACATGAAATAAAGTGTACATATAGAAGAAGGGTTTGGGACATTAGTTGCGGAACGAGGGGCATTCTACAAACAATATTTGTGCAAACATAAATCCGATAGATTATGCAATAGTAAAAGTATTTTACTCTAAGAAAATGAAATATTTGTGTATTAACAATATTATATTGTCAGCGTTTAAATTTTCGTTTCAATCGAGTCATATATTTTTAAAAAGTCTCGGAGCTATTTGATTGCGTAAATGGTACCAAAATGATCACGTGAGTGTCACCAAAATGGAAATATTGAAACAAGGAAATTGCGTTAGTTTATGTCTATATTTGGTAGTCTGTGAATAAAACATAAAAAAATTGATTTAGTAATAAAATAAAACGCTTTTATTAATGAGAAATAAAAGTTGAAAAATCTTTAATATAATTATGATTGCAATGCAAGGTGCACGTCTTTCAAGGAACATGATTTCAAAATGCGTAATAAAGTTTTGTGTTCTGTGTTCCGAAGAATATATTTAACTACTTGCAGACCTGTAAAGATAATTACGTTAAAATAGAGCTTATCCGTCTCAGGATGACTTTCCAATAATTAAGTACTTTATTATAATTTTTGTACGGACATGCGTGAAAGTAACGTGATCGACAAAGTACACTCAAACAATTAAATTGTATTGGTGGTGGAAAAAAGTATTCAATTATTGTGTCATTATTCAATATTGGATAAATGTATTTATTCTATGAAACTCACTTGAAATACAAGGCAACAGAAAAGATCAGAATTACCTATATTGAAAAAAAAAAATAGTTACATTCAACGGTAATAATTTTCCAATGTGTTTTAGTGTTTTAATTGATTATTAATAATAAGACAAAATACTTTGTTTAAATCAATATTTATAATTATTCAACATGTTTCGATACTTATGGTATCTTCTTCAGGAAACAATGTATACCTACTGAAATTAAAAAAATACAATCATAGATAAAAACAAACTATGAAGTGGACAATAAGTAAGAACTAATATGAAAACCAATTTAAAAGGTGACTATTTGGTTATTTATAATATCAAGCTTGGGTTTACAGTTAGATAAATTAGAAATTTTGAAATAAGATAAAGTGTTAATAGCAAAGTTAATATTATAAATAACCAAATCCTCTTTGCAAATAGTCACCTTTTAAATTTGTTTTCATATTAGTTCTATTTTTATTTGTTAACCTTGTTTTATTAACCACTTAATTGAGTTTAAATACATCTATCGGTTTCGAAAAATACCATTTTCTTCTTCAGGATGTCAAAACTAACTAAAAACAAATATTATTGTTTCTTTACCAGAATCTATTTTTAAAAAAACAACAATTATTTAAAAAATAAATTTAGTACCTAACTCAAATTGTTACTTAATACAAATTTACTCGAGTAATTTTTAGGAAAAAAAATTTAAATGGGATTCGTAGTTAAATTTAGTTGGTTGTTTATAATTTTTTGATTAGTTTTACATGCTTTATTTATCTCCAACGATTTCAAATTATTTCATTTGTGACCAACACCGTTTATATGCAAAATTGACAATCCCAATTTTTTATCAAAATCATGACTATTTTCTATCAAATGATTAGAAAATTCTAAAAACCCACTATTGTTCAAACACCTCAAATGCTCCTTTACTCTTATATTAAAATTTATACCCGTTTTACCAATATAAAATGCAGCACAATAACAAATAAAAATATGAATTTTAACCACAAAGTTAATTTTGCTAATTTCAAAAGGATCATATTAGTTCTTACTTATTCACCATTTTATAGTTTTGTTTATATTTTTTATTTCAGTAATCATTGTTTCCTGAAGAAGATATCATAGGTATCGAAACATGTAGAATAATTTATAAATAGTGCTTTAAACAAAATATTTTGTCTAATTATTAATATAAAATGAGGCCACAAAGTAATTTTGCAAATATTGAAGTAGTTTTAATTGATGAACTGTGTAAAGTTGAAAAATATAACGAAACTCTAGACTTTTGTCGTGACTGTGGAATTGTTTTATTTTAACGGGAAAATTCACGGCACGGCATTAAATACCTTAACGAGATGGATGAAATATGTATTTCACTAATTCTCGCGGGAACTGCACGCATTTAATTTAATATAATAATAGTTTATTTAACTTGGCGCACGGCGGTATCGATACAAATTTTAATCAATCTGTTGATTTATTATTACAATGTTTAAAAAAATATTAATAATTTCAATAATACTACATTTTATTTTCCAAACTCAATGTGAACGCATCGTACGGCAACGGGTTCATTCAACCGCTCGTTGAAGTCTCTTTCTGGGCACCGTGTGTTCCGCCCGTACTATTCCTATCGAGTATACACATCTCACTGAATATTCAAATGCAAATGAAATGAGATCGGGTCAATGTACCGATAGCTTGCGTCGCGCACGGATGTACCCGCGTGTACCTTACGCGTAATAAATACCTTTAATATTATTAAATAGTTCATTGCACCGTGGGTCTCCCGTCACGTGATCTATACGACGGGAAATAGCATCGCCCTGTTTATATACATTTGCGTTCTCATTAAAAAAATAGGTAAGTCGGACAAACATAGGCTGGGTGATCAAAAAGTCAATACACCTGTGTATCTGTATCGCCGCCTTTGACAAACAAGGACTCATCTTTGTAATGGCTAGCTTCGTTAAAATACGCTTTATTGACACTACCCGCAAGGATTGTATTTCGTCGACGGTTCGGGTGCGGGTGCAGAGTTGTGGGCCGCGCGTTGTCGCGTGTGACGCGCGTCATGCGATAGGGTTACTCCAAATATTAGGCAGTTTTAACAAGGGAAAGCTCTTATTTTCCTTCTAAAATCGTAAATAAAACAAACAGCCCTCTGCCCGCACGCCACCTGCCGCTACATTATCAAGGATATTGCTACCGAGTATTCTTTTACCGGTGGCTGTACTCCGTTCGCAGAAAAATAGCGGAATTGAAGGCGTGAGGTAATACCAATTTTTTTTTAAAAAATTAACAATTTGAACATAAACAGTGGATATCAACACTGTCAATTCAATTCGCTTAAGATCACGATTGAAATTTTACGATCGGAATTGATAAATAAACAACTTTTTTTTAAATAAATACTCAAAAAAACACATTGATTTTCGGGGAATAACGTAAACTTCACGACATTGGATCAATTTATTAACCAAAAAACATTCTCTATGTATTGAGATACTAAGGTTAACTTTACTATGTGCGGTATTAGAAATTTAGGCGACCTTGACGCGACTAGTTAATACATTAACCAATTTCGGCCTTTGCCCTATAAAGAGATAAGAAGTGGACCTCAGAAGACTGGGCAAAAGTGGTATGGAGTGATGAGGCTAAAATTTTCATTTTTGAGAGTGATGGAATCAGATTTGTTCATCGTCATCATGGTGAATTCATGCACCATTGCGACAATGAAACATCCTGTGAGTGTAATGGTGTGGGCTTGCATGACAAGAGATGGTGTTGGACGAATAGAAGTGGTAGATGGCACAATTACGGCGAAAAGGTACCGATATCTAATTCTGAAGCCAAAATAATTACCCAAACATCAATGATTTGTTTGAAGGTGACCACGGTAGATGCATGTTCCAGCATGATGGAGTCCATTCCACAGCCAAAATGAGCATGAAATGGTTACAGGACCAACACATTGATGTTCTTCCTTGGCCAGGGAACAGTTCGGACTTGAATCCTTTCGAAAATCTTTGGTCAAGGTTGAAAATATTGATTTCTCTTAAGTATTTTTCTGATGCCTTCATCTTAAAAATCAGAATTATTAAAGAAAAATTGTCCCAGGTGGAGTTTCCTCGCAAGAACGAGCTCATGCGACCAACCACTGAAAGTATCTCTACGGTCGGTTCAACATACGGCCCAAAATAGAAAAAAAGTTTACGTATGTGAAAAAATAAAAACAAAATTGTTGACTTGCCGATTTCATTTGAATTTTATAAATAAATTTTTTAATATACATATTTTTTACTATAACGATCGGCCAATACCGTACAATAAAATTTACCAATATATGAAGTATCTGCTTCTGATTTAACATTTTTATTCAAAGTATATATTTGATAGAAAATGATTTTTTTATAAGAAAATTCTAATTACATATCAATACATAATTAGAAATCGCCTTACCAGATACATAAGTATCTGCTTCGGCTATGCTAAATATCTCTCATTATGTATATAATAGTAGTATAAGGATAAATGTAGAACACAAGTACGATAATAATAAGAATAATACGTATTTAATAAAAAAAGAGATTATGAGATGAGAGATTTGAAAAAGTGTGGAGAAAGAGAAAAAAATAAACAATACGTATATTAAAGGTACACAATAATTTTCCAAAGTTTAAATAAAATATAATAGTAAATCTCCGACCGCAAACATAGAAATGAAGGTATACTACGAAATAAAAAAGCTATCGCGCACTTTAGCATCGAACGGTGCACATAAATGTTTTTGATTTTCTTTTAAACTATGAAAAAAGTTTATGGTTATTGTTGTCTATTTGTGAAACAATATTCAGACCTATTGTTTGGCGTCCAGCGGTGCCAGGACGCATCTTCAATATTCCAGTAGGTTCTATTCAAGGGACAATGGCCCGACGTAGTGTTTTGGTCAATGGGAAACATTTTTTTTGACGAATGATATTATGCCTACCATAAAAATTGTCTGCCTGACAGCCACACAGGCGTACGATCGTTTGAAGCGTCGATGACAGAAACGGGCGGTGAAAATATGAAGGCAACATTCCAATGTTTTCTTCGTAAATAAAAAACTTCGATGTCAATTGATCAAAAAAAGATCATTCTATTTAATAAATGTTATTTTCTGTGCAAATATACAAGGTGGCCCAAAAAAAGTAACACATGAGTTATTCCAAAATATAATATAATTAATTATAATTCTTAATGTAATTTTTTTTTTACAATATTTATCTAATCAGAAATCATCAAAACACCCCACATTGCATAATCTACTAGGTTGTTCTGAGCTGAATCTGAGCTGTTCGGTGGACAGATACCTGGCTCGATGAATTTATCATTCTAACGACGAAGAAAGTTGATTGTATTTCTGGCTTTGTGAGATAGAGCTCCGCCCTGCTGTAATGTCTAGCTATACTCCTGTTTTGAAACTCTGATCATTTTCCTAGCACCCCGACGTTTTTCAATTCGCAAATTTTTGATTAGAATACGGTCTTCTGCAGTGATTGTTGTCATTCTGGGCAACAATTTGAAAAAACCAAATATGAACAATGGTAAAATTAAAAATCACAGATGTCGAACGGAAATTGTCGAAATAAAACGTAATATAGGTAAATAGGTAGGTAAGTAAATTAGTAAACTATGTAAGCTATTGTTGATATAGTTAAACTAATTTTGACGTAATTATATTACATTTTACGAAATGTTCTCACTTTTTTTGGGCCACCCAGTATACTACTATTTTCAAGTATGTTTCAAAGAGATCAAATCCAAGCACTGCAGCGAATTTAAAGTTTGTCAAACAACGGTAACTTACCCGTTCGCCAAGGGTTTGAGGTTCGATTCGGGACAAATTACGTCTATTTTTATGGCATTCACACTTGGACAGGTTTGAAAATAGTAAGAAAATTAATGTAGCATGTACGCATGTTTATAAAGAAAATGATACAACTGTATAAATTGATGTCATGCAGATAATTTTGTATAAGAGAAGTACCGTAACTTTATCGTTGTGACCGCATATATATATATATATATTATTTGAAAAGTCTTAATTTTTCAATCATTTGTGAAATGATATTTTTTCTGCCATTTACATTGCCTACATTTATAATTTATATTCTTCTTTTTTGAAATAAACAATTTTAATTAAATAATTAAATAATCAATATTTGAATATGTCCAAGAACACACAATTACTGAATTTTCACCTACAGAGGCACTGTTATTAAACAAATAATAGATATCTCATAGGGACGAAACTATTTTTTTATTGTATTTAATGAAAATATATAGAAGTATGGGTAATTACAGATATATATAACTTAAGCCAGCTGAAGACAGGTCGTAAGCATTGTAATTAAACATAGTTACAATATTTCCATTAAATATAATAAAAAATAGCTTCGTCTCTATGAGATATCAATTATTTGTTTAAATAATATAATGTTAAGTTTTAAACCATTTTATTATGTACGTACACTAAAGTCAGCAAATTTCAGTTGGACACCAACCTTCTTCAGGACAATACAGTATAGAATAGATTAAGTATAGATATTTAAATAGAAAGTTAAGAGGTCAGAGCAACAGCATATCAGAGTGGGACAGAGTATCAGGTAGGTCCAACTGAAACTAGTCAACTTTAGTGTATACATAATAGAGCGGTTTAAAATCATACATTTTATTATTTAATAATAATGTCAAGACACAACGTGGAAAAAAAAATTAAAAATTTTTCCCCATTTTTACATTCTACGGATGAATTAAAATTGTAATAGTTTCCCATGCCGCACATCGTGAACAGATCAAGTATAAGTTTGAATTATATCTGTATAATATATGTGTTAGAAAAACACACTGTATTTCATATTATGCTACTAACAATGAATCACAATAACAGAATTTATAGAGTTTGGTTAAAACATCCATAACATATTAAAATTAATGTACGTATAAATCATTGTACACTTATATATTTTAGATACAAATACTTAATAGTACAATACGAAAAAAATATTTTTGTGTAAATAATGTAACGTATAAAATCACAATAGTGTTGATTCAGCGCCGGCGTTACGCACAGGCGGAACAGGCGCCCGCCTGTGACGGTCAAATCAACGGGGCGCGACCCTTGATGTCTTATTTTGTAAAAATTAAAATCCCAAGTTGCAAAACGATAACAGTGTATAATAAATATTCTAGGAATAAACAATCCAATAACTAACATTATGATTATTTCCTAATAAGGCAGGAATTTGTAGGCAACACTAAGAGTCCAGATCGTCTGTAGGTAAAAAACCGCCCATTGGACAAGTTTCGAAATGCCGCCCCTAACTTGTGTGCCACGCGGGCGGCCAATTTAGGGATAGGCGTGGGGATGGTTTTAATGTATTAAAAAAATTAAACAACAAAATTCACTTTGAAAAACGATAATACGCAGTGTGTAAAAATGATTTAAACAATTAATTACTAATATCATTAATAATATTTATGTATTATTTATACATTAAATAATTAATATATATTTGTTCGTATTTATTAATTATCTAATGTGACATACATTTGATAATACTTTCACCTTCCGCTTTGATAATAGGCACGTTCCGAGTTGTTGACGCATTGAAAATTGTCCACAAAGTTTTTTTTAGATTACAATGTTTTACTAGGGTGGAAAAAAACTATCTTTCATGTGACGGTAAAAAGTCTAGCGCAAGCGCTGTGCAAATTTTATATAAACAACATATTAAACAAAATATACCTATGGAGAGGATAGTAAATTAAAAATAAATTCTCGTTCTTTATTAACGTGAATCAAAAACCACAATAAATTGTTATTTCCTGTGCTACGCACCACGCACTCCGCAGTAATTTAAAAACAAAATATTTTAAAAATAAAAATGCGTTAACATAATATCTACATCTTTCGTGAATTTTTAAAATATTTTTAACTAAGTCATATGTTTACTAGGCACCAACAAGCACGTATAACAACGATTTTTTTAAAATCTAAAAGTGTCTGTTTACGCGCCTTGTAAATAATATGATTAGTGTGAGGAAATGATGCTCCAAAAATCATGCACATACTCTCGTGTTTGTTTGATGTTTCGAAGTGTATTGTTGTGCGTGTTTATAGACATGTGTGTGAATCTATAAGTGACAGGTGGCAGGTTGTGAGAACAGAAACTACAGGCCTACTGTTTGCAGTGAAATTATTGAAGTCAAAGTTTACAAAATTTTGAAGTATAAGAGTAAAAAGAAGTTATTGCGCGAATTGTTATCGGAGGCGTCGATATAAAGAGTGAAGATTTTACATCGGCCTGCTGACCGTGTAGGTGTTATTACATACTGTTTACGCGCCTTGTTACTTCGATTGGCACCACTGGGTTTCATGATTTATAATAATGTACATGTGTGTGTGTGAGTATTGCCGCCCCTTTTTCGGAAAGCTAAGAAGACGGTAATCGACAGGCGTCATTCAATTAAATCCCGAGCTTCGACCAGTCCAGCGTTCCAAATAAACCACCAGTGCGCGCTTCGGCCGGTCGAAATCTAAAGAAGACAACCCAGCAAAAATAAAAGGTTAGTGCAGTTCATATGTGTGCTTATTGTTAATCGAAAACCTGGGAACCAGCTATCGAAGGCATTTACATAAACAGTGTCTACTGTGTATGGCAATGAGCTCTAATATGAACTGTATAAGAAAATAAAAATTCCTTAACAAAACATTTAATGTACATGTCGGTTGAATTAGTGATAGCTTAAAGTATATGTATATCAGTTGCAATATAAACACAATTTATTTAAGTAGTTGACTGTGAAGCAAAGAAGGATGTTGTAGCAAACGCAGTGTCAAGTGTAAAAGGTAGAAACGTAGTCATGGAGCGAACAACAACCATCACAATCTGCTTTGCAAAGTCTGGCGTCGAATTCTGGTGTCAACCCTTTCCACGAGTGGACGTATAACAGTAACTAAATACTACTAAACTAAAACTTTGCATTTGAATTCCTGTGTCTATACTCGTAACTTCGATATCAATTATATTAATATGCCTTTAATATTTATGTGATAGATAATCTTTTAGTTTGAGATTAAATATTAGTATATTTTTTCGTATACATTGCCATTAAAATACGTACAAAAATAAAAATATGGCTACCGACAACCACAAACCAATGGAAGAAAAATAATTTTACACAATGTAATCAATACTAAATATATAGTACATTTTTTGATTGTAAACACGAACATTGAACATTTAAATTTTTTTAAACAGCTTGTCCTACGGATAAAATAAATAACTCCGTGCTCTCCTCGGATATGGACTCCCGACCATTTAGTTAATAGCCGAATTCCTTACCGTAATCTTATTTCATTTAGTCTAACTATTGGCACAAGTTAATTTGGTATATTTTTTATTCTGCTATTATCGTAATATTTGTGGTTCTTAGAGATTGTCTTAATTTAAAAAAAAAATCTCTTAATTAATTAATTATTACAGTAAATTCACAGGCGTGTTCACTAATCAAGTAAAAAATATTTTCAAGACACTCAACTTTTTAGTGCCTATTAGAATGAAATTGTTTTTCCAGTTTTCTCTCGCAACAGTAGTGAAAGGGTAATATCGTACAATCCCAACCCCTTAAAGTCCGCCACTCTTCGATCCTCTCCGCCCTCTCGCCCTGGTCGGGGGCAGACAAAGGCCCATTGTCCACCCCCGACCCTTCGGGTTTTTCCCAACCTCCATCGCAGTCCGGCGGAGCCTTCATACTTTTACATGGCGATCGAAATGTGGTCGTGACGTGAGTCTTGAAACTCGTAATTTGGAGTATAAAATGGACTGTCAAATATATCCTTAGTATTGATTTTCCTTCAATGAATAAATTGTATACAACTATATCCGTATATTTCACATTTTTTGGTTCTTGAGCACTATTGGATCATTTAATTTATTTTTTCGTTCAGCAGTTGTCCGTAACGACGACAAGACCTTTCATATTTTACTCACGACTTTCAAATGGGATTATCTTCTCGGTAAGCTCCCGATCTATAATTTTATATCCCAGCATGCCGTGGTCCAATGTATCATCTATGGCTCGGATTTGTTATTGATGTGAACGCTCAGGTTTCGCTTGCCTGATGATGATGTCAGTACTGATAATGTATATTGTTTACTCGTATATAAACAAGAAGTAAGATTAAAGAATTTAATTCGTATACTTATTCCATCAAATTATCTAGATTACGTCTATTATTAATTTATCTAGTATTCATAAGGTGCGGTCTCTTCATACATGCTTTGGATGCTTCGCATCCCTTGTGTTATAGAGTCAAAGTGTTTGGACTTTTTGTTTCTAGCCGAAATCTGCACTGCAGTAAATAAATTCGTCCTGTCTTTAGAGACCGGTCGTAACACATACTACGACACGGCGCGCACACGGAGCGAGTCGAAATACATGTACATTCTCAACTTCCGAACATCTATGAATCGCGTAAACACATAGATACCATCAACAGTGAATTATATCATTTGTTTCGAATCCACAAAGTTTGAAATTCAGTTCCGCCTGTCAAGGTCTTCGAATACTGTATACGCATTCGTTAATAGCGTTCAACGAACATAAAACCACTTTAATGCACAGAATAGCATACATATTACGAAGCGAGCGGATTGTTTTGAGAAATTTATTTGCATGACGCATTTTTGACAGTTTGACTTGAATACTTGAAACCGAATTATTGAAACATTGAATATCTTTCGATAATATGTTATATTTGATAGCAGGTATAAACAACTTATTATCCAGCATACCTTTTACAAAAAGTCATCGACCGCCACTGGTATTCATATGCATGACTTCAAATAAAATATATTGTGATGGACGAAGCTTTATTAGTTTTTTTTAAATGTGATATTAATTATCAGTGACAATTCTTTATTGAACAAAAGTTCAGTAGTGACGGTTAGTAATTGTCCAATAAAAACATTTGATTTGTACATATGTACATCATATCCCAAGATCTTTACGTGTTTCATGCGTATAGAAATTAAAAAGGGAATTGATATTTAATTTTGGTATTGAATTGGTACAATTCACGGCTATTATTAATTTCGTCTTCATAAAAAGCTTTTAATCCATTTGCCAAAATTTTTTTTTATCATTATATCATGTCAACGTATATGTAGGCAGGTACATCATCACACATTTAGAGGACCATAGAGGAAAATCTCAAAAGAGTTGTAAACTGTTATTTAAAATCAAAAATGAGTTTAAGTACTACATTTAAATATATTATTTAGACAGGTATTAATATTTCAAATGTGCTTTGAAATGTGAATTTATAAGAAAAAATATTTTAAATATATTAATTAGAAAGATATACATATAAAATCAATTTTATCGAAAAATATTGTTTACAGAATCTCAAAATTTGAGATTCTGTAAAAATAAGGTAGATGGCTCTTTCAAATAATGCAACGATTAAATATATTAATATCAAAAAGGTAACATATAAGTTCGAAAATTGTCGCTGTAGAATAGTTGGATAATGCACCTTCCCCGGTTAGGAAAGAGATCCAGGCTCGAATCCCGGTGGCGTAACAACAATATTTTTCGATAAAATTGATTTTATATGTATATCTTTCTAATTAATATATTTAATTCATATTTAAAATATCACAGACCTATGTTCTGAATAATTACAACTTCACAATAAGAATGTGTTCTCCTAAGATAAAATATATAAATTATATTTACATACGGTAGACTCTGGTTGATTCAACCCAGTCCGATGTTGTTGAAATATCTGCAGTACCAACTATATAATAGTTGTTATGTAATATCATTTGGTAACGCATAAACATCGTGAAACTGAGCCAAATTCATTGCTACCAATTTAATGACGTTAATTTAGACATTAAATATGAAATGTGCGATTTATTGGCATGCTTGGAATTACTGAAATTATTTGAAACGTGCACCTTTAGCTGCCTTTACTCAGATTTACAAATATTTCACAGAATGTTTTATATATTTTTAATTTCAATAATGCATAGTTATGCGATATAAAGTTGTGTGCATGGAATACATATTCTTACTATTTTCAAACTAAACTAAACGCTTGTGCAATTAAAAATAAATACTAAGTCGCCGGTCTCTTGGAACGAGGCTCAAGCCACCGACCAACGGATCACTAGGCTAGCGTCTTAATCACTAGAATAGTAAGCCACTACCGCTATTAAATTTACGTCAAATTTTGTCAAAATATTGCACGATAAGATAATGTGACCGTGGCTTGAAGAACAAACTTACATGATTCGAATTCTTTTTAAACAACGATTTTATGTTTTAATATTTTTAACTTAATTATATTTTATGCATTTATTATTTCTAAAATAAAATGTGTCTAATGTTTCATTCGTTACATTTTTTGAGGGCAAAGATTACACATAACGTATAAACTAAATACAGCTATAATAGCGTCTCAGAAGTGAAATTTCTAAAATTAAAAATTAAAACTGAACGATAAATAAATTAATAATTAGATAAAATACTTTGTTTAAACCACTATTTATTGATTATTCTCACATGTTTCGATACTTATGGTATCTTCTTCAGGAAACAATGTATACTGAAACTAAAAAATACAAACAGATAAAAACAAAACTATTAAGTGGTGAATAAGTAAGAACTAATATGAAAACAAATATTATAAATAAGCAAATCCTCTTTGCAATTAGTCACTTTTAAATTTGTTTTCATGTTAGTTCTTACTTATTGTCCACTTCATAGTTCTGTATCTCTATCTATGATTGTATTTTTTAATTTCAGTAGGTATACATTGTTTCCTATAGAAGATACCATAGGTATCGAAACATGTATAATAATCAATAAATAGTGGTTTAATCAAAGTATTTTGTCTAATTATTAATATAAAATGAGGCCACAAAGTAATTTTGCAAATATTGAAGAAATAAATAAATATTAATATTTACTGTTATATAAATAAATGTCTTGTTCATATGATTCTGCGTGTATTTGCCATCATATGACATAGATAAAGAAAATCGCATCATCATGTCAATTTACTTAAAGAATTAAAGCTTCTGAAGAAAGAATTAAAGCTTTTACACCATGCTGATAACTAAAAAATACGTATGTATTCAAAATAAATGTTAAAAACAAAACCCACGTAGCTGGCGTCAAAATTTATGACATAATTTAATGTTCCGTGTCGTAGTGACAATGTTGGGTGGCTTTTGTTAGCGCACATTCATACAAGCTGAAACGAGCTACCGTGTTTTAAGTCCGATAGGAATTTATCTTGTGGAAACTTTGCTAGTAACGTCGTGACGCCGACGCCTCGCGCTCCGCTATCTCCGCAAGTTATTGTGAAAGCGTCGTACACTACGTCACAACTGGGCGTTCACAACTCCGTAGAGAAGCATCAAGCCACAGGGTTGAAAGGAAAAAATTCGACACTCAATCCAATGTTTGTAAAAATAAATTAAAGTGTTCCTTTCTATGTGGGTTGTTAATTTTGAATGGAGTGTTCTTTAGTACAGATAGGCCTTTAGTCTCGATTAAACAAGTAATGAAACAAAGTTTGTAGCATCTGAAAGGACTGTACACTTGAACGTTCCCGTGATTCCAAGTAGATGAGTATATATATATATATATATGTACTACTATCAAATGCGAATGAATTTATTTTTAACAGTCTGCAGCCATGTCACATTTAGAGCATGTATTCCTAGAAATGAAATGAAATACACCAATGCAATCGAAAGTTTTACAATAATATAGCTTTTAATTTAAAAGTGTATGTATTTCAGCTGGATAGATTGCAATCTATTCTAAATGCAGCAACACGTATAATATATTATGGAGTTTCTAAATTCTCTCACTTAACATTCCTTTTGCGTGAACTACATTGGCCCCGTTGAAAATAAATAGTGCTCGTTGATGTGCAAGGTGCCACTCTATCTTTACGAGCTCTGTACTCCAGATAACTTGAATAGAAGACATCAAACTCTCAGGTCAGCCTCTGCTTTAGCCGGAAAGCATGGAACTCTTTGCCCTCCGTCGTTAGGAATAGTGCATCGGAGACTTATTTAAAACAAGACTAAAAGCGCACCTTTTCAATAAGTTGACTAAACAGTTTATGTGTTAAGCGTTTTTGAGGTGAAATTTTTGAAGGATAATGTCGCTATAAATTATCCAGTGTTATTATTATTATTTATATTGTATATATTTCTCTAATATTATTTACTTATACATGAAAACCATGGACATTTGTGAAAAATCAATTAGCGCGCTGCAAAATGATACCATTTGCCGATTTCAGCGATCATTTAATACGGTTATCCTTGCCCTCTTCTTCAGAAGAGCTAAGCGAGAATGGTCTCCTGCAACTAGAAGAACAGCGTATACATGGAGAAGAAGATACGGAATGTGAACAAGAATAAGATTGTTAAATAGTTAAGTGCAAACTAAAGAATCTCGAGCGAGCATTGGATCGCATGCATTATTATTCAGCAAATGAACATTATAGAATTGTTTTTTATCCTCAAATATGATGTTTTTGTAATGTACTTTTTTCAACCACATCACGATGCATTTTATTTCTATCGCTTATTGTATTCGATTTATGCGACTTAATTAATCGCGTAAAACGAGGTATTCGCGTACCTCACATTAGATGCTATGTGACAGGTATTTGTTTAATCCATTAGCAACCAACTGCTTAAATTACTCCAATGTATTGTTACACCTGTTAGAATTAAATAAATATACTATTAAGGAGAACAAATTCTTATTGTGAAGTTGTAATTATTCAGAACAGACGGTCTATGATGTTTTTAAATACTAATTTAATGTATTAATTATAAATATACACATATAAAATCAATTTTGTCGAAAAATATTGTTTTTGCGCTACCGGGATTCAAACCTGGATCTCTAACTCTTCCAATCCGGGGAAGTACACTACCAATTGTGTCATAACGCCAGTATTTTTCATGACAAATTTCTATGTATATTTATAATTAACACATCAAATTTCATGTATATTTTTAATTAATACATTAAATTAGTATTTAAAAATAAATATATGTTCAAAATGCATCCATTCGGATAATTATCAAAAGAGCACATCACAATCGAAGGAACTTATGATTAGTTTATTACGTGTAGCAAAATCGGATAAATACACATGGCACACAGAATAATATCATATATCTATCTATCACAATAACTAACTTAGGAATGAATGCAATTCTATCGTTTCAGAAAATGTAAATATTGAGAGATATGATAGTAGTCGCAATTATTATAAAATAGTGCTATTTTGAGAAAATTATAGCTTGGATAACTTTTTAATATAAACTGGATGAAACAACAAGCACATTTAGTAGGACACTAATGGCGATTCAATCATTCATAAACATTTAAATTAATATGTATGCGACTTGAAACAATGATTATAAATATTATAAAATAATTCATATTTATGATATCTTAGATAAGTTTACCTTCACTTTATCATTTGGTATAACAGCAATAATTAAAAATTCTATTTTTTACGGTAAAATAGTTAATATATTAAAACTAACATCCGGCCAACTTTGAAAGCGCATATTAAAAGTTTAACCCTGTCAGAAATATTAATTTTCCGGTTATATAATAAATTATCGAATTGCGTCTGGATTCATTGGCTGTCAGCAAACATGCCGACGCGATATTTTTTAAAACTTTTTTCAAAACTCCGACTCGACCGCAGATCAAAACATTTATTTGATAATGCGGTTCTAAATTTATTCTACTTTATTTAGTATTGGGGTAAGATTTCAGTTAAAAGTTTAGAGAAGTGAATTTGAACCTTGTATTGTGTCGTTTCGACTCGTTAGAAGTTAATGCAATTTTTTAAAGGTCTTAGCTTTGATGGCGTAGAGCATTTAAGAAAAAAAAAATATCTATAACTATTGTCGCCTCCAGACGTGAGTAATTTTGAGTTCAGTAAATGATAATTTGTTGTTGGAATAAAAATATTTTTTTGAGTCAGTTAACTTTATAGATATGTAGGCATTTTAATGTTACAATTATTGGATTTCGCTTAATGTTAATAAATCAGATTTTTTTACTATTATTTGAATTATTATTATTTCATAGCGTATTCAAGAATTTTTTCAACGTTTTGAAGTATGTACTATGTGTAATGAAAATATTTTTAGAGGGAAAATCACGCATTCAAGTGCCTCTATTATGAATGGGAGCAATTGGCGCTTTCTGAGTGACGTCAGCGAGTATGGGGGGGGGGACTTTAATGGCCAAACGCGATTGGCTATTCGGCAAGGGAGATTTCCATTTGTACGTGAAAAAAACAAAAGCTAAACAAGGGGCGAGGAAAATGCGAAGAAAAATAAACGCGGGATAGATTTGACGTGAAATTCATTAACGCAAAGTAATTGAAAGGCCCGACAGATGACATCATGGATGCTGATGGAGGCTTGATGGATCGGCGGAGGACGAGCGGGTGGAGCTTAGTTTCAAGACTTTTGGGTTTTTAAAAAGCGTTCCAATAATGGACAAAATTATGATGTATTTAATGCCAGATTATTCAAAAAGTTTGAAAATGTTAACTGATATAAGATTTGTCGCTTAATATTAATATATAAAATTAAGTTATTGATTTATTATTGTAACTGATGTCATTGCTATTTGTTAAATAATTTCCAAGAAAGCCTCAAATTATTGTAAATCTAATTGATTGTTACTCTGTACCAACAATTTAATTACGTATAATATTTATTAAGAATAAATTATTAGTATGGATATCTAATGTACGATGGAATAAAAACATTTCCTGAAATAAAGTCATAAAATATAATAATGCAACGTAAATAAAATGATATTAGGATTTTAAGAAGTAAAGTCAAAAAAATAAATTAAAAAATAATAACACACCTGAAATAAAGCTAATGAAAATAAATTTCACAACACAAAAGCTGCACAAAACACAAATTAAAAAAAAACACAATTTCACTAAGTAAAAAGTAAAAATAAAATTAAATAATAATGATAAACATGATTATTGGCTTTATTTGAATCTCGAAATTACAAAAAAAATCAATACGTTCCATTTATTTTAAAAAAATCGATGAAGCAACTTGTAGGGATGCTGCCGATAAGGGAGTGCACGCGACATTGCAACACGGGAGTTTTTTGCAGGGAGCGATCGGTAGAACCGACCCACGATTTACCGATCGTCTGCAGGGCGCGCGGCTCTGCCGAGCTGGCGTGCAGAGCCTCGCAGTGTCGCCGCGCGGGGGTTCGATATCCAGGCCGAGCTCGTTCTGCAGGACCGGTCGAGGGGGGGCTACTACCTGCTACGTAGTTTATCGCGCGCCTTGCCCCTAAACCACCTCTTGCAGGCTCCGTAAGTACCGGCATTTTGCAAACTCTGCAGGATGAGCGTTCGGCTGTGTTTGCAGCCATTAGGGATTTGCGGCAATTTATGGAACGGGATGTGAAGAACAACATGGGGACGGATGGGTGACCTTGAGCGAATCATTTGTTTATTAGGTTCACTATATACTAGATATACAGGTAATGTTTTTTTTTTAATATGTAACGTAAGTAATTTTATAAAACGTTGTAAAGAAAATTAGTAGGGTGAATCGGGCTGAGTGCGACATAAACTTTGAACTGTTCTCAAACATCATAAACCTATGCCCTTGAAACTGTGATAGAAGGATCATTAACCATTTTCTAATTTAAGGCTTTAAAAATCGAAATGTAACCTTTTAGGATAGCTGATATTGAAAGTATTTTATGAAAATTGGTAGATGCACTTACTCCAAATATGCAGAGTTTCAAAAACATCTACTAAAATTGCTTAGACTTGGGAAGTGCGACATACTAACGATAATTATATAATATATTATTTTGTCAAAAGTTAAAAAGTAAATCGTTCGAAAAATCAAATACTTTATAACAGAATACATACATTTTCAAATAATCTCTAATAAGAATCTCTATACAAACCGGGGAGAGTGCATTACCCAACTATGCTACAGCGACAATATTTCTAGCGACAAATTTTCAAACTTATATGTTACCTTTTTGATATTAATACATTTAATCGTTCCATTATTTGAAAGAGCCATCTAACTTATTTTTACAGAATCTCAAATACCTTTGAATTATCTGAATCCCGGTGGCGCAACAACAATATTTTAGGATACAATTGATTTTATATGTATATCTTTCTAATTAATATATTTAATTCATATTTAAAATATTATAGACCTATGTTCTGAATAATTACAACTTCACAATAAGAATGTGTTCTCCTAATGAATGATTTATTTATACGGTACAATAAAAAAGTGTCTGTACTGCATGGATGGTGCAAGAATATGACCAGGTAGACAACGAAGAAGAACAAGTTGGGTAGAATATTTACTTTGTTAAGTGTATAGATGTGAAATATGCATTCAGTTCACAATGTCTATTCCAACATACTGTGAGTAAGTAATATAATATTACTTAAGCGCATATACGTATGAATTTTTTTTATATAAAATTTATTAAAAATTGTTATAAAACGTAATAATTCCGATACGCGGAGTTTCCGCGAGTACGTGTTCCGAATATATCCTTTTTAATTTTTCTTGTGTCTCAAATAATTTATTTACCCATAAATTTGAGTAAACAAAACACGAAAAATATTCAAAAGCCATGGTTTTTTCGGGTCTTATTTTTCTGTAGCTGTCACACCTAAATATATCGAATAATTTCCGCGTGATAAAAAAGGTCTACGTGAAAAAAGATTAAAAAAAAAAACAACCTAATTTAATAAGCCCATCCCGCGAAAACCCCTAACCAAATTTACTTTATGTGCCAAATCGTTACGCACCTTTGTATAAAACACAGGCAAATTATTTTCTTAGGCTGGCTTCCACGCCATTTTTGTAATTATTTTTGTGCTAATATTACGTACATATGGGAATTAATATATGTTAATGTTGTTATTAATATTCAGACGTAATATTAACACGTCTTCAACAATTGTGTGCATGAAATGAGTACGGGTACTTCATTATTGAAAAAAATAGTTTAAAAATATATTATATTATACAATCATCGTATACAATTTCTTCTTTTTTTTAAATACAAATTAAATGCATCAATTAAAAAGATATACATACAGATAAATTCAATTTATCTAAAACATATTTTAGCTGCCACCGGGATTTGAATCAGGATCTCTTCCTATCCGGGAAAGTGCGATAACAAATTATACTACGATTTATTAATATTTTCGAACTCATATGTTGCAGCTATTTCAAATTGATACATCTGTTTTTTTTTTTTGTTTGAACTAAAGGTTGTTTTTTTAGAGATTGGTTTTTCGAATAGGCAACATTTTTTCCAGCGACAGCCGATTTGTGCTCAGTTTGGTTTGCCATTTCAGTGTTCAGTTCGCGAAACTTACCGTGCGCTACGTACATTTTACAGTCGATATAATCGTCCATCCGAGCAAGTAGTTCGAATTACCATGGAACATTTTCGCACCACTCATACTCTAATTGATAATACGCATCCGCAGAGACGTCGTACAGTGCCCACCGAAGATGCTGTTGTTGCAGTGAAGCGTAGTATTGAGGAGGACCCTGATGAGACGATTCGCCATGTGCACAGCAATTGGAGCTGTGTCCATCCACTTTATAGAAGATTTTTGTTTCCCAATTGGATGGAATTAATGTGGAAGAACTGTGGTTTCAACAAGACGGCGCAACATGCCACACAATAATAATTATTTTTCAATTCAGTCAGTTGTAAAATTAATATGCTGGTAAAAATACCATTTGTGGTAAGACAAATAGAGATGATACATTAATTTCATAATAAAAATAATAACAAACATATGATTATATGATCTCTCTTTCTCACTTATTTAATGAAGAGAGAGATAAGAAATAAGGTAGTATTGTATAGGACTTGATTAATATTCTGAATAATATTAAGATATTGATCCCATTTTCGTAATTAATGCTCAATATTTATAGTAAGTATATAGGATTAATAATTTTAAAGCCATTGAAACTAATAAAAGCTTTCTTCACATTTAAAATGTTAAAAATTTCTTACGGCAACACGAGTTGACGGCATGGTTGCGTATGAGTATTTTATATCACGGTATGGTAAAGGTTAACAGGAATAAAATACAGCGTGATGCCACCTAAAGGTTGATATTTAAGACAGTAGCTCTATCGTGATTTCTTCACGTACAGTTGAGGTACTTCTTTATAACACAGTGGCTGCTTCTTGCCACAATTTAGTGGGACCTCAATTCAACTCTGAAGATCTGTGAGCGAAGCGAAAACTTTCAGCATACTTATCATCTTATCTTTTTTTATCCGGCAACAGTTTTGTGATCTTCCTTAATGAGGTCGTCGTACCTTACTTATAGTATGAACTACACGAGCAAGTGGCACGTATGGAGTTTTGTTTTCGTTGTGAAGCAGAACATTAACGAGTTAATAAAGAGTCTCAACTGTGATGGATGTTGCGAAACATTACATTATTCTAATAAATGTGGTATGTTGTCTAATAATGTCTGACAATTTTTTTTAGTTAAGCATTTAATATTGTATTATAATCATTGAATACCTACATAGGTATTCATTATCACATTTTTCACATTTCTAGAGGTTGATAAAATGTTCAGACTTATGTTCGTCTATAGTTTTGTTTTGATTTAATCTTTGTTGACATGAAGTACTTTGGTACAATTAATGTTCTTTGGGTGTTTATTTTCTTCCGGTGCCAGATTTTAAGACTTCACATATTAGCGACAAATTATTTATTTATTAGACTTTATTGACATAAATGTTTTTGTTGTAATAAAAGTGAATATAAAATAACATAAAATAATACTCTTAGTTGATTGTGTGAGATGCAGTAGGACTCCACCTCTGATATATACAACATTGTCCTAGCTACTTTGCTAGACTGCCGTTTGTGTTAAAGTAGCCGTGCTGTTGTGGTGTTATTTAATTAAAATTAGAAATAAAAGATTTGACAGAAATATTTAAAAAAATAGAGAAAAAAAAAAGTAGTGAGTGTGTTGTAAAACTAAAGTGAATTATTAGTGTAGGTATTGTGATTATGTTGAAATGTTACCCAACAGAATCATAATACATTAAGTCCATATTTGTGTAATCTTATTGGAAGTGAACGATTTCCAGTTAGTGTTGAGTGTGTTGTACAGTTTCGGAGCCAAAAACATGTAGAAACGTTGATAGAATGTCGTTGTTGCTCTCGAAACTGATGTGTAGATATTCGTTTGTTGGCCTGTGTTGGGACCATGATTTATTGCTAGGGGTGAGTTATTGTTAACATGGAAATATTGAACGAGTACTGGAGACATACAGATTGTAGAAAATGGCGCACTAATCAGCCCATTGGCGTGGGCCAAGACCACAAAAGGCTCAGGAGCGAGGGGATAAGCTCGCTAGTCGCTCGCCCCTTCCCCGAACACCGCCATTTTGATTACATAGGGTAGCGAAAAAAAACACCCCCTGTCTCGGTATACATTATGTATGCCGGAGATCTTCCCTTTGCCAGGCTCCGTGCGTTAAAAGGGGTGATTTTATAAAACACGTTCGCATTGTGGAACCTCCCTTAACGGCGTGTACTTCTCCCGGAACATTTTTTACCGCCCCTCGCCTAAAGCGACCAAGTACACAGATAGGGGAAAGGTTTTTTACCTTTTTTCGGGGGCAACCCCCCGGAATAAGGGCGATTTTCGCGCGAGCGTAGAAAGGATTTTTCGCTAAAGCTCTCCTACAATCTGATTCCTTGGGGGTGATTTATCAAATGAGGCTGTCGTTACCGGGAAAGGGAACAAAAAGAGACAGATACACTCTTTGAACGTTTTAAATTTCGGTTTTAAAAACTCTTTAAATAAGGGTTACTTTTGCAGAGTGTAATGGCGGCCGGGCGGCTGCGGTGCCGGGGTGTGGGAGAGGATTCTGCTTCCTTTCCGTGTACAGGAACGGTCGCAAACAGCGGGGTCGGGGTTAGCAGATATTTAAGACCGCCATTAATTAATCTACTGTAGCGAAATAAAAGATACCACCATCAGTAAAATACGGCTGGGCTCGTACACGGAAGAAAGGGGATGGTAATTGTACCCCGGGTTTACAAGATCCCACTCGGGGTGGTTTAGGCGGCCATGTTTGATGTTAATAATCGTCTGCGTAAATTACACGGCCCCGCGTAATGTCGCAGTTTCGTTTTATCTAAAACAAAGAGCCTTTGTTTCAGCGGAAAATGAGAACAATGCTAACCTTTAGCATTAAGCAAAATAAAATAATGTCACAAAGAATTTTAATGTTTGACCACGGTTCCATAAAAGTAATTCAAATTACGACATTATTTGTATCATTCGAAGCCTGATTCTTTGCACAGGATATATTATTAAGTGGGATGGTCCATACACGTATTAATCCTTAAATATATTTTAAAAATTGTTTATTAAATATTTTATAAATCTTTGAAAGTTACGTTTCTAGAAACCCATGAAATTCTTCCGGGTAGAAATGAACCTTACTGGTATTTCCTTCCTTACTTGGGTGCTCGGTGTAACTATTTTTAAATATGTAGCTCATTTCATAGCTTTTCGAGAATTATAGTTCTCCATATTGGTCGGTATTCTCTGAGAACTTTAGTTAAATTTCCAAACTTACTTCCTGGTAGAAATGAACCTTACTGCTATTTCCCTCCTTACTTGGGTGCTCGGTGTAACTATTTTTAAATATGTAATAATAATAATAATAATAATGGATAATTTGTATAGCGCCATTTTCGTAAAAACTTTCACCTCAAGGGCGCTTTAAATTGCCCGATGGCGCCCGATGTAGCTCATTTAATAGCTTTTCGAGCATTATAGTTCTCTATATTGGTCGGTATTCTCCGAGAACTTTAGTTAAATTTCCAAACTAACTTCCTTCAACTGGTTATTTTTTTTTAGCATTACTTTTTATATTTTTTCTTATATATCTACTTTTGGGTTGTTTCCTAAGATGAATAATTTTGACTGGTACCTTGGCCTTTTAGATAAATGCTATGTAAGTCGAGTGGCATGTATAAAGAGTACAGACTAAATGGTTACGATGTCATTTGTAACTTAGACTATTCTAATCCATGAAAATAATAAAAAGATTGTGAACATCCTTAATGTATTCCCTCATTTCAATATATGTATTAATAGCCTGCTTACTGGAAATTCTTTCTGTCTGTATATACAGGATGTAACAGACCTAGTCTATAATATTTTATAGGTGGATACCTGACTAAATTACGAGTCGAAAATGTTCAAGAAATATGTGCAAATTCTGCATCGTTACGTGTATGCATTACATTATTGTTTTAAATTTTAAGCTTTAAGTCTACGTACTTGGAAATAAATGTTTTAGGCTCTAAAACATCGAACACAAAAGTGTATAGTCGCTCGAAATTCTATGACCTTTAATTGGTCGTATTTAATATACAATTTGAAATCAATGAAATATTTTAATTAATCGAAATAATCGCATAAATATGATTTTTTTTGAAATGCTTATATCTCTGACAAGGTTGAGATTAGCCACATATTTTCGACTTTTAATTCAATCAAGCATCCCTTGTGTTGTGACTTTGCACTTATTGTTTCTATCCGAAAACAGCACTGCTGTAAATAAATTCGTCCTGTCCTTCAGAGACCAGTCATAACACACTATGAGACGGCGCGCGCACGGAGCGAGTCGAAATACATATACAGTCTCAACAGCATACATATACATACCAGCAACAGAGGCTTCTATCATTCGTTCTGTATCCACAAAATTTGAAAGTGTTCGACTTTTTCAACGTTTTATAATATTTTATACGTATTCGTTAACAGCATACAACGTACAAAAAACGACTTTAATGCTTATGGGTATAATGCAGAAAATAGAGCGGATTGTTTTGAGAAATTTTCTTTGACAGTTTGGCTTGAATACTTGAAGTATTGAAACATTGAATATCCTTCGATTATATGTTATATTTGATAGTGGGTATAAATTTGTTTTCTAGCATCCCTTATACGAAAAGTCACCGACCGCCACTGGTATCCATCCACCTATAACATATTGTGGACTAGATCGGTTACACCCTGTTTTTAAGATTTCCTACACCCCGACGCTTAATCAAAACCCTGAAAATATCACATTTTCGCACTTTTGATAAAGTGAATAAATATGGTATATCAAATCCAATCTTCTTACTCAAAACCCGCATTGATTGTGTATTTTCAGCATTGTTTTTTTTATGACGCAGAACTTTTCTAATTGGCTACGAATAGGCAAACCTATTTATGTTTAATCATACACATGCTAACACATCTTTCCACGAAACACGATCATAACGTGGAAACTCAAATTTACTTATGAACTTTTGAAACCTCCTGACGTATTTAATGATAATTTAATAATATTTATTAATTTTAAAAAACTTTTTTTTTTGCTCACGTCACAGGGTTTGAGATATTTATATATATTTACGTAATATAATTATATCATATTACTATTAAAAGAAAACACATTCTTATTGTGAAGTTGTAATTATTCAGAACATAGGTCTGTGATGTTTTAAATACTAATTAAATGTATTCATTATAAATATATACATATAAAATCAATTTTGTCGAAAAATATTGTTTTTGCGCTACCGGGATTCGAACCTGGATCTCTATTTCCAATCCGGGGAAGTACACTACCAATTGTGTTATAGCACCAGTATTTTTCATGACAAATTTTCGAACCTATATGTTACACTTTTTCAAATTAATACATCTGTCGTTCCATTATTTATTTTTACGGAATCACAAATACCTTTGAGTAAACCGACTGCAGACACCAGAATTATTAATTCATTTTTATTAAATTTTGAACGACAGGTGTATTAATTTGAAAAAGTGTAACATATAGGTTCGAAAATTTGTCATGAAAAATACTGGCGCTATAACACAATTGGTAGTGTACTTCCCCGGATTGGAAATAGAGATCCAAATAATATTTTTCGGCAAAATTGATTGATATTATTTATATTATTTTATATTTATAATTAATACATTAAATTAGTATTTTATTATATTACTGTTGACAAACTCTGACAAACTGCTCCAGCAATTTATATAAAAGGGGTTGTTAATGTAATATTATATGTACATATTTAATTAAATATATAAGTTTTAAAAAGTAAACAATAAATATTATATACGTGCAGAGGGCTGAGATTAACTAGAAAAAAAAAAATATAATACAAATATTTAAATCTTTTTCATCCAATACTCTTTCACTGTCACCGTCCAACTTTCTCTGACGTACATAATTGAATGCCTGCTGATAACTGCAAGTGACAGCTCATTAGGGATAGTACACATGTGACATGCAATTTTCAAAAATGTGTTTATTGCTAATTAGCAAAATTCAAAAATACGTAAGTTTATAAATTATGTTAAGGGTATTTTGAAGCGTGGGATAAGAAAGAATTAAGAAACTAGTGACAAATTAAATTTAACAAAAGAAGACGAAGATTTATAGGTATATATATATATATATACTTATAAATCACGCACCTAGTGCACATAATTTTATTAAAAATATGAGTCGAAAATGTTAATTTACATGTGCCTAATCTCACTGTCAGAGATATTTTTAAAAGTCGTAGTAATGTGATAATTTCGATTGATTTAAAATTATACATTGAGTACAAAAAATAAAAGGTCATCAAACTTTGGGCAGTCAGAGAGTTTTTGTTACGTGATTTAGGGTCTGAAGCAAAGATATTGAATAATAATGAGTAAAATTCGTAAATATTTAAGTATTTCGAAGTACGTAGACTAAATTTATAACATTACTTTGTAAAAATCTCATACAATAATATTTTCCGTAACGGTACAGAATTTATACAAACACCTTAAACATTTTCGATTACTAATTTTATCAGGTCATGACATAACATATTATGAGTGGACACGTGATAAAATTATTGAAAAATAAATAAATTTCTCTACACGCGCTTTAGGGCATCTCTACCCAATTTATGACATAAAAATATGGACCGACTGTTAAGATATTTTCCTTTTTTTTAATAGTACCTATGTACTTGCAATATATCTTATAAATTCTTTATTTTTAAAAAAAAAAAAATTAATTAGTTTTTTTTTCACTTCTTTTTTTTTCTTAGAGATACTATTTTGAAAAACATATACAGAAATAAGTAAAATATTTAGTTGATATGATTTCCATGGTCTGCAGTTTTCTGTTAAATACACAGCCTTGGCCATACTCAATATGTCAAATCATCCTTTTCCGATAGTGTTGCGGTCAAATACCTTACAAACTTGGAAAGTATAAATAAATTATCAAACCTAATAGCAACGGTTACACCCGTTAACAACAGTATTACTCTGTCGAAGAATTCATTGAAAGATATTGCAGCCAATACCGACAGCGTCAGTCGTGATGTAATACAATGTGACCAGCAATACGCCGCTGTCCCTGAAGATGATTCTCGGGGTCGTGCCGTCGGAATAATACCTTGGTAACAATACACTTTTTTTTCTTTTCTTTCGGACATTTGCGGGATTTATAGGGGGGTGGGTCTCCCACTGGGGGTTGCTACGATGGACGATGCCGGAAAGAACAGTGGCCAGAGAAACTTAACGGATCATTCTACTGGTTCTCCCTCGCACCTCTTGCGACCTGAAACGACTACCAAGATGTGAAGACTACAGTGAAGTTATATTTTCACCAACTCGGCCAGTTAAAATATATTAAATAATTGATTTACATTTTCACCGTTCAGCATCAGAAAACTGTATCTGTAAAGGCTGTTTTTTTAGAGGTTTATTTTAAACAGCTAATTTGATAGCTGACAACTGATCTGTGCTCAGTTTGGTTTGAAATTTCACCATGAATAAACTTACGTCAGAACAACGCCTGCAAATTGTGTAAATTTATTTCGAAAATCGTGTTTCAGTTCGCGAAACTTACCGTGCGCTACGTCCATTTTACGGTCGACATAATCATCTATCCGAGCAAGTAATTCGAATAACCATGGATCGTTTTCGCACCACTCATACTCTAATTGATAATACGCATCCGCAAATAGTGCGCACTGAAGAAGCTGTTGCTGCGGTGGAGTGTATTATTGAGGAAAATCCGAATCGCCATCGTGCACAGCAATAGATTCGATTACTGACTTTTTCGTTCCCCAATTGAATGGCATTAAAGACGTAACATGCCATACAGTGCTTGCCATAATCAATCTATTGAAGGAAACATTCGATGAGTGCATAATTTCGCATAATAGACCTGTGAATTAGCCTCCAAGATAGCGTGATTTAACACATTTGAATTATTTTCTGTGGGCATAAGTGAAGTCGCTAGTCTACACCGATAAACCAAAGACGATAGACGACTTGAAAGCCAAAATTCGTCGCGTTATTATCGATATACGCCCCTAAAGCTCCAAAAAGTGGTCGAAAATTCCTTCAGACTTCCATGTTTGTATGTGTTTGTGTGCATTTGTATTTGTGTGTGTTTGTTTGTATGCATTTATATGTGTTTTATTTCATTTTAAAGGTTAAACCTCTAAAAAAAACATCCTTTACAAATGTATGATTCGGTACACGTACTTAGTAGGTGTGTTGCCCTACAGCTGTGCTTTGATAGTTAGTAATGTTATGATTGTTAGTGTTAGTTTAGAACATTATCTATGAACCTACATGTCCTTTATTGTCCATGGATTGAACCAATTTTACAAATGTAAAGACCATTTTTATCAAAAATGAAAACTATTTTGTTAACCAGACGACAAAATAACTTTTTTTTGACAAGTGACAAAATGACGTATTTTAAGCGAAAACAAAAACATGCAAATTGACGCTTCACAACTGTTAAATGACAAACGTCTATCAGTTAAATTATGTTTTCGCTAGTAGAAATATACATATTTCGGTGAAATTGTATTCAGATATGATTTCACTGAAACGCCAGTGAAAATATAAGTTCACTGGTAATACACATTCACTGTAACATATTATATATACTTGGCAAGGTGAGGAAGCCGGTGGGCCGTTCCAGACTAAGCTGGGGTCAACAGCTACAAATACTGCATAAAGACAGATTGTACCGAAGCGGCGCAAGACATCGAAAGATGGAAGCGCTTTGTTGAGATTTTCGATAACTATTATAGATAACGATTTTCGTCCCTTTACTAGGAACGAAAAAGGTTATGATGAATAACATAATTTTATGAATTTCTATCTACAGATAAACATAATATTTATTTATTTATAAAATAAGTATGCATATCATAATTGTAAATGATGTGTTTGTCGTAACATAAACAGTCATTTTTTAAATGTGCAAGATTCCAACCCGCGCTGTATCGCTATTTACATATAATCCTGCTACACTACTACTGCCACCGTATGAAATTTACTAGAAATGTACATAGGTGTGTGTGTGTGTGACCCCCTTTGTCCCATTCCATACCCCAGCTTTCGGGTGAAACCCAAAAATCGAAGAAGCCTTAGGCAAAAGCTTTGGCCGTTGGCGACGAGATGGCGCTAATGTTGTTAAATCAGGAAAAATGGTAAACACGAAAAAAAAAAAAATGTTAATATATTATTTAATAAAAATTCAAACATATTTAAAAATAATACGATTTTTAATATGTGACAATTTGATAAATTGTAAGTTCATTGATATGGAACTATTTAATATGACTTTTAGATATAATACATATATGATATTTATCAATTTGGATATATTTAATACAAAACAAATGTATAAATTTAAAAAATATACAAAGATATTTTATTATATTTAAATTTATATATTTTTAATTTTCTATACTATAATTTGCGATCGAATCGAAATAATCATTACTATAGATAGAAAATCATTTTATTTTTCTTTTGTATTTCATTATAATATTTGAATATACTAATACTAATATTACAAAACAAATAGTTTGCATTTCATGTGAAGTCACTAAAAGTAAAAAAATTCATCATTAAAAGATAAACATATTCATTAATTGATTTATTAAACAATTATTAGGATAACTCAAATACGTAGTTATTACGTTCAAATATTAAAAAATATATGTATATATATTTAAATATTATATAAATTCACGTTGGGTGAACAAGGTGATTGGAAGAGAGAAAGTAACACGATAAAGCACCGAAGAAAGTCGCGAAGTCATGTATAAATAATAAAAAAAACAAAAAAAAAACAATAAATTAAACAACTATTCAGAGTGTTTTTTTTCCTATATACCTGCAATTAAATTACGAAATGCTATATTTATACGGAGAATGTGGGATATTAAAAAAATATATGCTAATAATATAGATATAATCATTAATTTAGGTAGAAGAAATATTCATTCAACCATGATTAAAAATGTATCGTTAGTGTCGTACAACAAACTTTTAGTCGTATACACTATATATAATTTTTAATAAGTTAAATAAACACATATAAGATAAATAAATAAATATATATATATAAATTAACGAAACGATAAAGAACGTGACATAAACAAAACAAAGAGAACATATGTTCCGGTGCAAAACAACGCTCTCACTGGCGCGGCTGCGATTGGTCACGCGTACGATCCCGTGCGGTTTGTTGTGACGTAACAATTACATTTTTTCTGATCAATCAATTTTAAAAACGGAATAATAAAAGCAGAATGCAAGATCAATGACATTACCCAGTTTTTTTGTTGTTGCATAGCCTTGCAGCGGGGTTGTAAAAAAGCACACCCATGAATGTGGTAGGTGTCGGACGCAAGCTGCGGCTGCAAAAAATGTGTACGGACGAGTTTTTCGGTAGCGCTGTATGGGTTTTTCTCAATGTGAGTGGAAAAAATTTAGAAACACTTTTGAACGCGCGTGTGTTTCCACGTTAATAAATTATTTTATTTATTGAAAATATTTTTTATAAAATAATATACGCACGTGTCTAATACATCAACATTTTTATTTATTGACACATCTACATGTGTATTTTAAAATATATTTGGATACTTCTTTTATTCATAAAATAAATAAATGTTTAAAAAAATATATATTTAAATATATACAAAAAGGTTGGTCAATAGTAATAGTGCGTCTCGTGTAACATAAAATGTGTTAAAAATATAATTTCAGTTTTAATATCGAACAAAGAAAATGAGAAACGCCATTCAAACAGCACACGGCGTACTGTCTGGCACCACCACAAGCCCCGTTCACACAGACCAACTTATCTCGGTATAAAAAGCCACCCCGAAGCCCGCCTGACCCGGCATTATGCAAAGCTCGCCCCTCCGCCCCCCCGCCCCCGGGGCCGGTGGGGGCGTCCGTCCGAGTTCCGCTCGTAAAAACCGTCCCCCGCGAGAGGGCGACGGGAACACGGCGCCCGCAGGCGGCCAGAGAGAGACGCGACGACGAAAAAATCGCGGCGGAACGGTCGGCGGGCGAAGGGGAAGGGAGTTCGTGAAAGTTCGAAATTTGAAAAAAAATACACCAAAAACGCAATCTGCGCATCTTTTCGGCGCAGAATCGTTAGCCGGCCGCGCCGTACTTCTAGCATCGGGCGCGCCTCGTTTAAAACGAGCGCAAAACTTCGCATTTTGCAACCGCAGACGCACCCGTGGGCACGGCGCTTTAGAGCTCATTTTTGCCCGAAGAAAAGTGCGCGTTTGGAGATTTTCCTCGCCCAAGTGGCGTCAGAGCGAGACAGCGGCTACGGCCGTCGCGGTGAGTGCACGGCGCGTATTTTTGCGCAGCTTGTATTTTATACGGACGGACGTAGGGGAGCGGGGCCGGGCGGGGGCGGGCGGCGGGGGCACACAGACTTCTAGCCGAGCCACGGAAATAACGATCGTTACTTGCTTTTGCGTTAGACGCCAGCGTGCGAGGAGGACGGTACGTTGCGCCCGAAAAGGACGAAAATCGGCAGGGCCGCAACACCTCGATTTATAAAAAATCGAAAAAAAAATATATAAAACTTTATCGTAGCATTTTAGAACCTCTGTATATAAATATCTAAAACAGCTGACACCTCGGAAGCCATTACAAAATTTACCGTCAAAGAAATGGTCACTCTGTTGGATTCCAAAATAAACGAAAAAGAGATTAGGTACACGCTTACTAATAAATATGAGAAGATTGCATAATGAATTATATATTTTTTTATATCAATAGTTAATATTGACTTAAATAGTCAACTACAAATCGCGCGTCAATAGAATCTCAAAGATTGTTGTATTTTTAGAAGTTCCTGTACATTAATCCCAAAAATAAAACATTACTCAAAAGGTTGTTCTAGTCCTTGACGGTTAAACATTACTACCTCGCATTCTTAAAAACTCCCCCTCTCTCTCTCTCTTTCCCAATGTAATTTATTTAAATAAATAAAAAAAACATTAAAATTAAAACATTTATTGCGAAAATGAAAAATAAATAAATTATGGGTGAAAGCAGTTTAAATGCCGGTTGTGTGATCAGTAGTAACTTTTTTACTAACGCCCGTAATTAAAATCCTTTGCGGGTTGTTGATACATCAAATTTACTACTGTCAGAGCATAGATGGAGATGTCTATAGGTGCTTTATTCAATGCATGATTTTGTATTTGGGCATTCAAAATCTATCACTTTGATGGTGAAATTTAATCGAATTATGTATTAAACAACGAGATCAACATCGGACGAAGTCTTATCACTAAAATAGCGGGATATTGAATAATTAATTCAAAATATCAATGTGTCAGATGACTTTTGGAACAGCTGTGAAAAGTCCGCCATATTTAACTGTCGATTTTCGTGAGTAAATGAGTTTACTACGGGATGTACTTTCGAGAAGTAAATATTTTTTTACAAACGATCAAACAACCTGTTTTCGCAAAATATTTTACTTTTTTTTTTTTTATATATTTATAATATTTTACAAAATAGTTACTACTTATCACACAACCGGGCCTAAGAATGTAGTTTTTGATTGTGATTTGGAGTTTCCGATAAATTGAGTGAGGAAAGAATTATAAGAATTAAGCGCCCTTGAGGTGAATTTATTTTACGAAATTGGCGCTATATAAATTATCTAAGATATGTTTCAAATGTTGATGGTACCGGTAATGGACAAAGTCTTAAATGATGTCATGAACATAGTGATAGTGAAAGATGCTGAATAGTCTAAAACAATCCTGATGAAAGCACGCATGAAATGAAGCGAGAGTCGGGTGTCAGGAAAACAATCTAGCGTTCTATCCTCTCTGTATAATGGACCAATGATATAAGTTAGTAAACACTCAATACATTACATTTGGAAAAATATATGGTTATATACTTACATTTGATTTGACGCCCTGCATTGAGAGGCTCTGCGTTAAAAACTTACCTTTGTTTTTTCCTAGTCTAATACTCTAATTCGACTCTGCTAACCTGAAAGTCTCTTGAGGTTCCTCTTTCAATGTGTATGGACGCAAACACGTAAAAAGTTCCCCAACACAGAGTTAGCTTCGCGCTACATATTTACGCGAGAATGTGTCGGTGAGGAGTGAGTCAGTGTGTAGAAAGCAGTCTGACGTTTTTTCCTCTTTTAAAAAAGCACTTTCCATTCTCGCGTTTGTAAAAACAAGAAAAATCGTTCAGGACTTCGCCGCTAGATGTCAATGGCGGTGCATTTTTCTAGTGAAATTTGCCTTAATGACACCATTTTCCGGTTCACCAAATAAACTTAAGCAATTAAAATAAAACGCTAAACGATTAATGCTAATTGGCTGTGTTGATTATTGAGCCAAGAAGAAAATAATAAAGCAAAGCAGGTCTACGGTTGGATAACGAAACAATAAATTTGAATAATCTTTGAATTAAAATCAATGAATATATAGAAATATATTACTTATAAACTTCACTACAATATTTAAAAATATGCAATATAATTGAAATAAAGAATGGTATAAAAAAAAGTAATATCTAACTCTAATATCCAACACGATAAGCGCATAGGCAGCTTTCAAATAGGGCTCACCATACGAACGGTCAAATATTATTTTATTTATAAGGTTTTACATGTTTATTTAAAAAAAAACATATATATAGATTCCTAGATATTGAATTTACTTAAATTCACTGATTTTATAAATACAAGAGTGATCCAGAAAATAAATACATTTAAGCTTTAAAAAATGAATAAATTATTTTATGGTACAATTTTAATTTTTTAAATTTAAATACACGGTACCTCAATTCATCTATTCACATTATCACCACCTACATTATTAATTATTATATTTGTATTTCTCCTAAATATTAATCATATCTGTTCACAAGCTTTATAGTCCCTCTGCTGTAGTTGTCCACCGCCAGTCCATTTAATCAAAACAAAGTCTTGGGCAGAATTGGCAGAATTGGGTGGGATGTTTTCGATCATCCACCTTATAGTTCGGACCTTGCTCCGAGCGTTTTTCACCTTTTTCTAAAGAGTTTCTGCGACGAAAACGTTTTAAAAGTGATGACGAATTGAAGCTTGCAGTCGACAATTGGTTAAATGAACTGGAGTTGGACGACTACAGCTGAGGGTTTTTAAAGGGTGTGAACATATATATGATAAATACTTAAATGTTTTTGAGTGTGCGGAAAAATAGATTAAGGTATTGTCTGTGTGTTTAAAAAAATATATAATTATATAATGTTATTAAGGAGAACACATTATTATTGTGAAGTTGTAATTATTCAGAACATAGGTATGTTAAATACTAATTAAATGTATTAATTAAAAAGATATACATATAAAATCAACAATAATTACAACTTCACAATAAGAATGTGTTTTCCTAACAATAAAGTTGTCAATCAATGTGTTCAAAAATTTAATAAAAATGAATTGATGGTTCTGGCGTCTGCTATCAGATTACTCAAAGGTATTTGAGATTCCGTAAAAATAAGGTAGACGGCTCTTTCAAATAATGGAACGATAAAATGTATTAATATAAAAAAAAAAAAGGTAACACATAGGTTTGAAAATTTGTCGCTAAAAATATCGTCGCTGTAGCATAGTTGGATAATGCAACTTCCCCGATTTGGAAAGAGATCTAGGTTCGAATCCCGGTAGCGCAGCAACAATATTTTTCGATAAAATTGATTTTATATAAATATCTCTCTAATTAATGTTTAATTATATAATGAAATATTTTCTTAATTTTTTAATGCTAATACATGGATAAGTGGATATTAAAATGAAAATATTTTTTTTAAAGTAGCGCTACATCATTTTTGTCAGATCTATTTGGTTGCTGTGTAAAAGAGCGGGTAAAAGGAATGGTGAATAAAAAAACGCGAGACAAACCCGCCTGTTCAGATCGTGTTAATTAGCGAGTATCTAATTTACTATATGATGTAAGCCATGTGTCGCTCACCATATGAATAATTTAATTAAATGTTACAGATATTATAAAACCATAATTTATTAATTATTTATATAAAAGTGTGTTTGAAATGAACGTCACCAATTAGTAAAAAAAAAATTCAACTCTGTAGTTGCATAATTTTTGAACGCGTTGAAGATCTCACGACTTCTTCTTTTGGAGCCATTTGAAGACTGCTATCTACCAGATATCCAAGAAACATTCAAAGAGTCAGTGAACATGGTTGCAGCTATAGAGTTGGAAATTGTTTGCAAGTTAGTTGGTGGTAATCATTTTGAATATAAGTTAACTTTAATCTATTGTATATACGAGTATAGATAAAAAGTTAATGTTTGCTTGTTTTCTAAATAACCCTACAATATTTGACCTAATTAAACCAAATTTTGAACAGTTACTCTTTGGGATCCTGCACAAATTAAACCTTTGGTCACCTCCTGCTCACGATACAAACGTGTATTATATTGAATGCTATTAATTTTGCAAAGTTACTGTTAAGGACCCTGCGCAATACATAAGAACCCTTCCCCTCACCTCGCCGTTTCACCTCCTGTATTCGATGTAAATGAGTATTATATTGAATGCTATCTGTTCCAAATGTTGCTCAAATGCACTCTAGGACTCTGAGAAGAATATAATCACCTCACCTCATTCCAGTCAACGCAAAATAAAATACCCTGCTCACTCCTTTCTCACAACTTCTATTTTAAATTATAACGAAATCTATATAGCGGGCAACGCCGGGTAGGGACCAGTTGCAGTCGGTGATTTTAGAAAGGATGCTGGATAATAAATTTACATCTATTATCAAATTCATATTAATATCTATCATATTAGTGATTCAATTATACACTCAAACAATACACAATTTTCGTGTACAGCGGTCAGGACATGTTGGTTAAGTATCCATGTTATTTTCTCAATTTATTTTTTTGTTAAAATGATGAATTAAATAAATAAATAATCTAAGGATATTTAATGTTTCTATAATTCGGCTTCAAGTATTCAAACCGAACTGTCAAAAATTCGTCACACAAACAAATTTGTCAACACAATCCGCTCGCTTCGTAATCTGTATGCTATTCTGTGCATGTTGGATGCTGTTAACGAATGCGTATACAGTATTCGAATACCTTGACAGGCGGAACGTCGAATACTTTCAAACTTTGTGGCTACTGAGCAAATGATTGTTGCTGGAATCTGTGTGTTTACGCGATTCATAAATGTTCGATAGATGATAATGTACATATGTATATGTATTTCGTACGTGCACATGTACATGTATTTCGACTAACTCCGTGCGCGCACCGTGTCGTAGTGTGTGTACTGGTCTCTTAAGGACAGGACGGATTTATTTGTAGCAGTGCTGTTTTAAGTTAGCAACAATGAGTCCAAAGCTTTTTGTCTCTAGAACACAAGGGATGAATAGTATCCAAAGTATGTATGAAGCGACCGCGCTGGTAGAGACCGCTTGTAGTTAATAAAAAACGATTTCGTAATATCTGTTATATTTAATTAATTTGTCCCCCATGGTGTGCGACTAATATATAGTGATGATCGGTGTATAAAATCAACATAATAAAAATGAGTGGAAATCTAGTAGTGTTGTTGCTTTGACTGCAAATCTCTAGACCGTGTATCGGCAACCTTTGACCCGTGAGTCACCGAGTGGCCCATTTGATAACTTCAAGTTACCCACGTGAGTTCCACAAATAAAGTATAGTATATAAAAATAAATTATAAAAACATGAACATGTGTATCGTGGGCTATCTAGAGGTGGTCTGAATTCCTTCCGTTATTTAAATAGCAAATATTTTCACATAATAATAATTTATTTTAAGTAAGAACAGGGGTAGATTAACTATTTGTATTCGTCTTAAGGTGACTAAGTATGAACCGGACTTGACTAAACTGACGTCAAGTCCGGTTTAGTTCATAAATTATTAATGAACTAAAACTTGACAATTATATTTGTTCATATAATAATTCGAATTAAAATTTAGTTTTTTATGTTCAGTTTAAAAGTAAAATTCATCTTATTATTCACTGATTGTTTTAAAATGAAAATACCAATTGACCCGAACCATCTTAACCTTTCTTCTCCGGTGATGTAAACTGAGTTGACAATGCCTCTAATTTTGTGAATGTCTCTGTAAATATACTAAATACAGAGTTCACATTTTAGACATTCCTCCGTAATATATTTATAAATAGAAAAAAATAATTACAGTACATAAGTATTTACCATACGTAACAATAAAAAATGTTTTCTCGAAGAACTTGACGTGATTTGTATGTGTACGTATAGAAAGGAAAGGAAGGCGTAGTGCGCAGAGCGCGGGGTGCCGCATGTTGATCGTCACTATAGTTAGAGGCAGAGCAAGAGCGTACGCTGGCCGAGTTAGACGTGTCTTAAGCGTCTTTATGCTGTCGTTTCGTATGACCAATGTTTTTTCTCATTTTTAGCACTTTTTCACAATAATTGATATATATAAATATATATTCACTTAAATATTTATCAACTATTATTTTAATGATTAATATAATTAATAAATGTAAATTACTCATATTTATGCGAATTAAAAATTGCAAAAGTCTAAATATACACTGAGTTTACAGCACCGGAGCTCGATTTATTATTTTAGCACCGCATGGGAAAGGTTAATAGTCACATTTTGGTTGATTTTGACCAGCAGCCAAAAAAGGTTTCCGACGCCTGCTCTAGACGTTTCAATGTCAATATGCCACCTTGAAACAATACGTCTACGAGTGCTAATATACATGTTCGAGCGTATTCGATATTCATGGTATGTTTATTTTAGCTACAGCCATTATTGGACAACGTTTGTACCTACATAATTATGCAAATACATAATAATATAATATAACTTTTCAGGACCACGAATTGATAACAGAATCGCACGGCACTTGCAAAATAATATAGAACTTTTAATGAATTCAATAGATATTTGTATTCGTGGGTAGAACAAAATGAAGGCTAGTTAAGACATAACACTAATCATAATTATCCTAGGGGTGTTCTGTAAGGCGAATCAGAGTAATTCTATTATGTATGCTATCACGATTTATGATTGCGGGGTGTTTCAAATGTGTGTTGATTATTGTGGATCAAAAAAATCTACTATTGTGTGTGAGCGTTGGACGTCTCAATAATTCACCCAACACTCACGTGTTCGATGTGTGATTAATCCCGGAGATGTATTGTATATGTGTGTGTGTGTGTGTGTGTGATTAGAACAGGTTATGAAACGAAAGACTACTTACTATTGACACTAGATTTATCGAGTACAGTTTTACAGGAATGCGGATCAGGGGTGAGCTTGAGGGGCCTCAGAGGGGTTCAGTGTTGAGAAATACTATGTGTGGTGACTATCGCGCTGTTTAAACTTTTTAAGAGGTATGTAAATTATATTATTTGTTACAATTTAAAACATGTTATACCTGTTAAATATCATTACAAAGTAATTTATAAATATAAAAACTATATTCTTTTGAAACGTATTGCTGTTTATTTTATTTTGAAATATTATTTTTTTGTCATTAAGACTCTCATGGCGGTTGGTCTAAATATGGGCTATGATGTGCTGTTGGGTTAAATGTTTTCAGTATTCGATGTGGGCACACAATGACGGTGCTCGTGTCGAAAAAGACGTGTACATTTATGATATTTGTAAATAATTTTTATTTTCTTCTGTGTATTTAATAATAAATTTTTCAATTTTTCATTGTACTAATGTGTCATAAAATAAGTGAACTTTTATCACTAAAGTATATATTACCCATATTTAGACCACAATATAAAAATAAATGTTTTTAATAGTGTTATTATTTTATTTTTTTCTTAAAAAACCTAAAGCTTTATATACCAATAAAAGTTCAGATATCATTTTTAAAATACTAAATTATCAAATAGGAATCAAATAGTGGTAGCTCATATTTAGACCACTTCCTCTATAGTGAATAGGATTAGAAAGGGTCGCTTAGGTGGTTTGGTCATGTTGAACGAATGAATAAGGAGAGAACGGTAAGAAAGATGTATGGCGCGAGTGTTGATGGTGACCAGGTAAACCAGATATGGTCCTGTTTGTTGTCAACAAACGGCGAGTTTGCATGAGAAGATGTACGGATAAGGCGAGAGTTGTGTCAGGACATTAAATTGTGGTGCTCTATCCTCTCTGCCCGCCTCGCAAGAATCAGCGTGATGGCAAGTTAATTAGTTTACCCCCCATTGCAGAAGGTCTCATGACGTAGCATTCGGAAAATAAATTTCAATCATGTGCAGAAAACTCCAAAAATGTTAAAATTTGTATCTATAGGGTAAAGCAAGCAAAGAGTACGCATCGGGATTTATTACAAATGCATTGTTAAAGTTGGCAACACTGCGATTTTACACATATTGTCTATGACGTGAACTATATTCCTTTTAAAAAAACATTTTATGTTTTTTGGTGATTTTGATCTAAAAATCAATCAAAATAACCCATCGGTTACAAAACTACGACTACTATAGTAAGAGTGAGTTTTATTATATCTTATTTAATGATTATTTAACTTCTATTTAAATGTATTTATCCGCTGTCACTGGATGTTATTTTAAAAATAATTAGGTTATGTCGTCAAATGGGTGCCAAGGGAAAGAGTACACACTCAAAGAGTATGCACGCGTATTCTTTGCTTTTACGAAAACATTTTTATGTTGTTTTGGTAAAAAAAATGTATAACCTATTATAACACCACCAAGTGAAAATGTTTGTCGTGAAACACCTTCCACATTCTCTTTTCTGCCATCTAAAGTACGATCATTAACCAAAATGTAATGAAAACAAAACATAAAAAGGAAACGTTCTGAAGTACTTACGAGTACTCTTTAAAAAAAAACAATTAGAAGATAATAAGAACGAAGAAGAGAAGAAGAAAGAAAGAGTGAAAAAATTAAGAAACCAAGAACTGACGGGACACCAAAAAGCTTGAGAGCCAACAGTTCGTATATTGCCCTCTTTGTACAAGAGCATATGTACGTTGAGACACCTGCAGCGGATTTGATCCAATGTTCAAGGTATCAAGTATGGTGGCACGATAAATGCACTCACCACATTGCGCTTTGAAGCTTTTACTTGTGATTTTGTATGAACATTGTAATGTATACGCAATGTAACCTTGTGTCGTAATTGAAGAAATACTACTTTTAATGCTTATTATTTGGTAATTTTAACATTGTTCACTTATTGAAAACATATCATTTTGTTTCTGAAAATGTTGCAGTTTCATATGCTAATAATTGTTTGTAAGTTATTTCATTATAAAATTGATTAATATAAAATGTTTGTTAATTGCGCACTATTTGCATGCTTTACCCTATATTGCATGTAAAGCGAATGTAATAATAAATAATTAATAAATATTTAGGAGAACACATTCTTCTTGTGAAGTTGTAATTATTCAGAACATAGATCTGTGATATTTTAAATATGAATTAAATATATTAATTAAAGAAGATATACATATAAAATCAATTTTATCGAAAAATATTGTTGTTGCGCCACCGGGATTCGAATATCAAAAAAAAGGTAACATATAGGTTCGAAAATTGTCGCTGTAGCATAGTTGGATAATGCACCTTCCCCGGTTAGAAAAGAGATCCGGGTTCGAATCCCGATGGCGCAACAACAATATTTTTCGATAAAATTGATTTTATATGTATATCTTTCTAAATAATATATTTAATTCATATTTAAAATTAATAAATATATACACACGTACATAATGCAGTATTGTACGTATGCACATTTAATATTCTACAATATTCTAGAACACCATTCAGTTTTCAACTATCATTATTTTTTAACATTATATATCTAAAGCGTCACATGTAAATTAAGGAGTGGGTTTGATATTAATTTGCACAATTTAAAACAAGAGTTTAGTTTGGAAATGGTAAAAACTATCATGTTCACTCATCTATTAATATTAAAATATTTCCGGCATAACCGTGTTCAATTTTGGTATTCCAACCGCTTAGGCACCTCCAGATCTTGATTGATGAAAGGTACCTATGTAAATTACTAAAACGAATCACTAAAAACACAAAAAAAAAGATTTTTTATTAATGCAGAGAGGGTCGTTCTGAAACTAGTTGATGTTCTTATATAGAAATTCAGTCTAACAATTTAGTATTAAGGAGAACACATTCTTATTATGAAGTTGTAATTAATCAGAACATAGGGCTGTGATATTTTTTAAATACAAATTGTATGTATTAATTAGAAAGATATACATATAAAATCAATTTTATCGAAAAATATTGCTGTTGCTACCGGGATTCGAATCTGGATCTCTTCCTATCCGGGGAAATTACATTGACCGATTATGCCACACCAACACAGTGCATTCACAATAAATGTTACACTTTTCAAATTGATATATATATATTGTTCTATTATTTAAAAGCCATCTTCTTTATTTTTAAGGAATCTCAAGTACCTTTGATATTATTCCCCGTATAGGAAGAGATTCGAATCCCGGTAGCAACAATAATATTTTTCGATAAAAATCATTTCATATTTGACCTTTCTAATTAATACATTTAATTTGTATTTAATAAAATAATAATTTAGTATTCAGAACTACTGATTTTCGAAATGTTATTCAGAAGAATACTAGTAATTAAATATGTAAATGTATATTTGTACCTACATATATTAAAAATATTATATATATATATATATACATTTGTACAAACTTATCTAAATACATCTTTAATGAAAAAAAAACGATTTTAATGATATAAGTTTTGTATTACATACGGGGTTCAATTGTTGTTATTGCCTCGGGTGCAATAGCACCTAGTGGTGCCTCCGTGTAACACATATATACTCATTCGTGGACAGTTAATTGAATAACTGAATTGATATTTGAACTTCTCAAATATTAAATATAAAAAAGTTAATTTTTTTCAAATTTTACTCAACACAAAATGGCAAAGCTCGCAATAATTGTTCAGTCTTTTAATTATCAAAAGAGGTTGAAATCAAAATTTCATTAATTTAAAAAAAACATTTTAATCCAAAAATATATTATATGTTTTCTAGTTGTAGTTATATATATATATATATAATATAGGTAAATATTCTGGGATTGGGAATTTAGGTAGAATTTTTTATTAAGCCAGTTAAATTTTATACAATCATTAAAAGACAGTACAAAAAAATCATACAAAAAATATTAACTACATAAAATATAGCAAAAAGCGTAAGCGGATATATTAAAAGCATGTGGTGTTAGTGGCTAAGCGAACCAAGCAAATTGTGATCTGTATATCGTCTTACGTTTGCAGAAATCATTGCTTGATTTTCATCTTATTTGAAGACTTTTCAGTTGTGAACTACAGCATCTTGAGCGAAGCCGATATGGTCACCCTATTCTCGATCATTCGATAAAACTTCAGTTCGTCAGTTTTGCGATCAACGTCCAGAAAAGATGTCATTCGACGCTCTGAAAGAAGAAAATAAAAAACATAATTACACACACATGTAATACAACATTAAAATAAAATATGATTATATCAAAGAGGATAGGTAAAATATCTTAAACAACAATTCACTTGACTAAAAAAATATTTTGGATAAATTGTAAGGAAAATAAATTCAGACCATATTTAAATTGCGCAAGATTTTTCATTTTTATAAATGTTGTATTTATAAATGTACTGCTGATTTTTAGATTTTTACGTATTGAAACCGCTTTATAAAAAAATACATTAATTGTTGGTGGCGCGACCATAAATATTTAGCCTAAACTAAGTAGGTACAAAATATTTATTTGATAAAACATGTCAAAAATTAAAGCATATTTTAAATTAAAATTCCAACAATTAAACAAAAATTAATTTGTGTAATGACTGGTGTTTCGGAGCGACCGTTTCTTCGTCGTGGCATTTACGTGATAATTGTATCAGTAATTTTCTTGCAATGTACATTTATACCCGAGTACTTTTTAGATTTTAATTAAAATATATTTAATTGTCACCCCAGTTAGGTCAAAGTAAGTTCAATTGTTTAAAATGTCTACCCACAAAGAAACTACTCCATATAGCATAAATATTCCAAATAGTCTCTATTATATCACTAAAAAAGTTCCATATTAAAAAAATTAAATGACTAAACCAATAAAAAATATAATATTAAGGAGAACACATTCTTATTGTAAAATTGTAATTATTCAGAACATAGGTCTGTGATATTTTAAATATTAATTAAATGTATTAATTATAAAGGTATACATATAAAATCAATTTTGTCAAAAAATATTGTTGTTGGGCTACTGGGATTCGAACCTGGATCAATGTATACAATGTAGATGGCTTTAAAATAATGTAACAATAGATGTATTAATTTGAAAAAGTGTAACATAAGTGTTCGAAAATTTGTCGTCAAAAATACTGTCGCTGAAGCATAGTTGGATAATGCACCTTCCCCGGGTTGAATAAGAGATTCAGCTTCGAATCCCGGTAGCGCGACAACAATATTTTTCGATAAAATTGTTTATATATGTATATCTTTATAATTCATACATTTAATTAGTATTTAAAAAATATAATATATGAAAAACGTAAATATTACATATATTCAGTGTCAGCATTCATTTTAAGTTAACAAAAAATCTTTCCTATTTGTACTAAGATAACCTGCTATCATCAAAGCTTCAATTTCGACGAAGGATCGCATAATTTAATTTAAATTTGATGATATATTATACAGGAGTATCGTCAAAGGATTGTAATATTCCATAAGATTATGCAATCCCAGCGCATCTAGCTGAGAAAATTGAGTTAGGATACAATTTACGAAGGCAGTTGCGCACGTAACCATGTGTATAGGTATGTATATAGCACGTAACGAGAAACCTCTCTGAAATACAAGGCGAGCGTGAATTTAGAATATGAAGTGGTCGGACGTGTGTTAGGAGGTAATAATCCTCCCCCTGAGCCCAACTCATTACTTGCCTCCCTACAACTCCAAAACTCACCCCACGGCTAGAGGAGACATTTCTAATTTTCCTTTAGTTCACGCTCTGCTGACCGAACGCTACCACCCTAAACCTATCCTCCCTTTCCACCCTCTTTCAAGCGTTCCACCCCCCCACCCCCCCGCATTTCTATACCTACAATGTTTGGTTACAGACTTTCCACTTGCCTCAACTGTATATTGATGGGAGAACGATTAGGTTGACTGTCCGGTTTATGTGTCAATTTTTCCAGTGCTTACTTCATGCATAATAATATTTAACCCAAATTTTAAATATCGAGTTGAAAACTTTTTCAATATTATTCAACATTAATTTAATAATTCTTTAAACATAAGCGATGACTCGTAGTATGTGTATGTTCATAATCATAAACAATGTACCCTCTGCGGTGTGCAGGTGTGCGCGCGCACACGATTTGGCATCATAGCGCACACAAAAAAATAAAGTGCGCGCACAATTTTTAAAAGTACTTTTTCTTCATGTGATGCCTTCTATCGAAGTTTGATGACCATGTTGATTAATACTATATAAGATCCCTAACATTTTGGACATTGGATCACTTTCTGAGATTACGCAGCCTAGATACTGTCTTTCTATCTTCGCCTCTGCTGCCTTCTATCTTTCTCTGCATAATGTGTTGTAAAATATCATATTTTTCATTGCGGAGAATGTGTTCGAAGTATGTGGCTTTACACGAAAGTTGTTATTACTTCCCTTGCCTTAATCATGCGTCTTATTACATCTTCATTAGTAATGTAGTCCACCCAGGCCCCCCTAGTAGCCTTATACTGGTATGGTCATGTTTTTTTCATTTTCTCCCCCAGCGCACAAATAATAGATTTTCTATGCGTGATCTAAAATTAGTAGGAATATTGATCATAAACCATTTTTCAAATGATATTTAATGTAAAATATGTAGGTACAGATTGGAGTAAATAATATATCTGCGTTTATTTAATTAACTACGTAAAAAAAATCAAACTCCCCAAGGCGAAAAGTAAGATGCGAAATATACATTTCACGAAACCTCCAAAGGGTAGTCTTTTAACTCTCTGCGTCTAGATTTATTTTTCTCGGTAATGATTTCGCGATTCGAACGCATATACGCGATGAAAATGTATTATTAGGTAAAATATGTAAAACAAAGTTTCGAAGGCAGACATTTTTCAATCGCGTAAACCGTACCGATAAGAACCTACGAGTAAAGAGACGCTTTGTGAATCATAGCTATTAAGATCATGTCAATAAAATAAAACCCAAAGATCAAATTATTGTCTTTAGTTTCAAATAATTTTAATTAATTTTATAGTACTAATTGTTCAAATTAGTATGAGTCGTGACCTTAATGAATCGAAATTATTGGAAACATTTTAAAGGTAGGATTTTTTTAATAATACGCTAATTGATACATAATAAGGCAGTGAAATAGGCAGTAATGGTAATTGTATAAAATTAAAATTTTGTAATTTTTGTATGTATGTGCATAATATGTAGAATGACAACTCACTTTATGCCTGAAATCAGAATAACGCCCGCCCGTGAGTGCTACACCATAGCGTTTTTAGATAAAATTTGCAACCAAAGGAGATTTATATTTCTATGCACAGTGGGCAGAAGTTTACATACAATTTTTTTTTTTTTGACTAACAACTTTCTATGTAGACTGATGAGTAAAATGAATGACAAATGGATAGGCTAAAAAATGTTTGTTGATTATATTTTATCAAAACATTACCTAATAATATGAATGCACATAGTCGCAATTGGATCTATTAATGTCCTTTAAAGGGGTCTTTTAAAAATACCAAGGTAGTCTTAAAAAATCTGCTAGATGGCAGTACAGATTAGCAAATAATGAATATTAATGTTTTAAATACTAATTTAATGTATCAATTATAAATATATACATATAAAATCAATTTTGTCGAAAAATATTGTTTTTGCACATCAAAACATCACAGACCGTCTGTTCTGAATAATTACAACTTCACAATAAGAATGTGTTCTCCTTAATAATATTAATGTTTCTTTACGATCGTTCCGCATTGTGCAATATATGTCACCCATGTCTTATATTTGTTAAAACTGCTGCGAATAATTTGTATACATTATTACTTGATAATTTTTACATTGTAATGGTTCTACATAAAATAATAAATAATAATAATTCATTTGAGTACGAATATAAAGACAAGATACACTGCGTGGTGCATTGTTAAAGCAACATAATAAGGGATTTATGCATTGAAATTAAGATTCTACGGAAGCCCTGGCCGCGCGGCGGTCACAACTGGCCACTAAGTATTGCCTGCGAAGGGTCTGGCAGCAAGCTTTGCTTTTCGGCTAGTAGTACATAACTGTTGTAACGTCGCGCAATACTTTCAGGTAGATCAAAAGAGATAAATAATTTTGTTATTGACAACAAGAAATAGTTACTTTGATTGTTGTTATACGCTCGCCGTTTATTTTAATAGTTGTTAAACCGAATCGTATAAGTTTATCTGTGTTGTTAAATTAAACCATTTGCAGCCCTTGCACTCGTTTCCCGCCGAGCAATTTATTATGCTCGGGGTTCGGGGGAGGTTGTATATTGAAGGGATTGTGCGGGCAATCAACCCAGACCCTCAAGTCACGTGGACCAAAGAAGTTTGAGCTGGAAGGAAGTGGTGGAAGGTTTTGTAGGGGTCGAAAAATAAATGAAATAATGTTAGAAATGGCATTTTTTATAACGTTTTGAGAAACTTGGGGAATATATTCTCATTATTAACTTGTTTTTTTCTAATTTGTCAACTTGTGTCCATTAACACCATATTTATATTATAAGACAATTTTATTTATATAAATATCTTATATTTAGGAACGTTTTTTTCCATTGTACCATAGGTAATTCTATTACTTTAGTAAGCATTATTTAAATATCATTTTAAAAAGCCCTTCCAAGGACATTTTTCTGTCACTTGACTATCAAGTTTACAAATTAAATTATCATGTATTAAATTATCAATATATTTAGAAATTATTCAATTCTATTCATGTTTTAAAGAACGCCTTATACTGAGGTATCGTGAAAAAGCCCGCATAATTATTTTAATTCATATTTGTAGTAAAATTTTATGGTTAAATATTAAAAACAATTAGTTTTTAATGAAATAAACTATAATATGTTTAAACTAATAATGAGCGTTTGTTTTTTGATGAAAAGACGACGATTGATCCGATCAAAAAATAAATTAAAACAAACACGAAATTAGTTATAAGGACCTAACGAAGAGACAGGCACCCAACAACAGGTCGACAGCAAAAAATAAAATCTATGTGGTAAATAACAAAGTTATGCTGGTTCAATTGGGTATAAGAATATAGTATTACACATTTGTAATACTTTAGTAATAAATTAAGCACCCATGAAATAGGGTTTCATATAAATAAATATCAGTAAATGAGTTATTTTAACTTAATATTTGTAAATAAGTATGCAGTAAAATTAAATATCAGAATAACGATTGAAAGAAGCCATGTTCCTTAGCAACCCTCGCATGCAAAAGAGTTCACAAGCGAAGGCAATTTCTGCACGTCCTCCATCTCCTAACATCATCAATCTCACCCACCCCTTAATAGTTTCATCTGTGAATACAATGCCACAGGGGTGAGGGCGTTCGGTGGCAGCGCGGCGAGGAGGAGGGGTGGGCGGTGGGGGACAGAGCCCCCTCGATCAACAACTCAGGCAAAGTTCCGACCCTCCGAAGCTTACAGCAGGCATCTGTCCTCGGCAGACGCGGGTCTTGCCTTACCGCGAATTGGGGTTGACAGGGGCGAAGCAACATTGCTAACATATCTTTAAATTACTATTCAGATTTTTAATTATTTTAACATTAATCTTTACGTACGTTTATGTAATTAAAAATGTAATTAGATCCAGCAGAAATGTTGTAGTTTTGATATGAAAAGTAGTACAAGAACAGTGAGTGAGCAAGGGGTTGAAGCAGCCCCGGTTGCAGTTTGCAGTCGAGTGTGAAAAAAAGTAAAAAAAAATCATATATTGAGAACCACATTAACGAAGCGTTTTTAAGAAGAATATTACATGTTCAATGAAAAAAAACACTATCCATGATAAAAGTTATTATTATTAGCTACGTAAGAGTATTTTTTACTACCCCGGATGCTAAAACACTATGTTCCGCCCCTAACTTCATTCATAATTATGGAATATACAGCAATCTTTGAGAATATGTACATACGGAAATTATAATTAAAATTCATCCGTATATTAAATGTGGCAAAATTGTGACAATTTAAGTATTTTCAAATTATTAATATTCACAAGACGATACAATAGTACTTTATATTTCAACATATCCTAATCGTAGATTCATCAACCAAAATTGATAGTTAAAATTTAATTTACATTATTCTAGATAACTATCCTTTTACTCGTCATAAGATACGATGGACAGATAACACGGGGCACGTTGTCGGAAAATATGTGAAGCAAAAATCAAAGCGCAAGAAACAAAGAGCTGAGGCAACTAAAAAAGGAAGGCCTATATTCAACACTGGACGCAGATCACTTGAAGAAGCAGATTATAAAGTGACTAGAATTGAAAAGTGAATGATTTTAAATGCCTAATAATAAAACTTTTCTACCTTAAAACATAATAATCAGAATTAAAGCAGAACGCTCGATCGCAGCTTCGAGTTTGAGCTTTCACTTTAAATAATTTAGATTTTGATACAGCTAAATAAATTTTAAAATGTTAAATACTCAGACATACTAAACATGATCGTATATATTTTAAAATATTCGGTAAAGTGCTTTAAAAAATACATAATATACAAATTTTTGTTCACGGTATGTTTATAAAGATTATAATTATATAAGGTTGTAACAAACAAGGTTGTATGAATAAAACTTTTGACTTAAAATTATATATCCAAAGTTGGAAAATGTCGTCCACAGATGTCGTCCCCTGCAAGGGACTATAGTGCGTGTTATTACGCGTATGGCTTGGTATGACATACATAGTTTGGCGTGTTAACGCGCGCATGGTATTTAAAAGGTTAAATGCTTATAAATGGTTATAAAATAATACGAAGCAACTTCCCCACATTAGTTTTCTATAATTTACTACACCAAATATACTTTTCTGTTTGTAATTAGTGTCTCAACGGTAGATGTCATTTTAAATTAAATGCATTTTTTTCTGTGGAGATTTTTAACAGCTGATAGTTTGAAGGTAGCTGCAAGAACGCACATAACAAAGATATTGTGAAAACATACAAATTATAAAAATGTGTGAACATTTCTTTGTACATAATTGTCTATCTCATATGGGTATTGTGAATTTAATTCAAAAATTCTGGCGTACCGGTTCGGTTTCAGAAATTTTTATACGTGGAATTGGACAACATCAATCAAGAAGACATGTGGTTTAAAAAAGACGCTACAACCTGCTACACAGTGAGTGAAGCAATCTAATTATTGCACACAAAATTTCCGAGGCGCGTCAATTCTAGATTTAGCACCATAGGGATCGTGCGATATCTTGCCGTTAAATTTCTTTCTTTGGAGTTTTGTGAAAAGAGAATCCTATGTTAGTAACTGACAACTAATTTTACAGCTTAAGAACGAGATTCAAAATATTATTGACAAAATAGAGCCGCAAATATAGTACAGTGTGTTGCATTGTTATAATCGGATAACATTGCAGCTATTGATGAGAAAAAATGCTACTTTTGACTCACTGGTGTGTGTGTGTAATTGACATTTAATAATATCAGTGATTGAAAACTGTGACTGTGATCACAGTTTCATTACTAATACGCGTGCGCGTGCGCGATATCATAATACTAAAAAAAACTCAAATTTCATTTGCGTAAAAAACATATTCTAGTATATATAAATAATATATATCTAATTTAATATCATCACAAAGAGAATGAAAGTTCTTAAAAAAATGTGAGTTTATTTGTCTAGTCAAATTCTCGGTATTTCGGATCAAATGCATAAAACGTTTTGGCATAATCTACTAGATGGCGCTTATCACGAATTATAACGTCATTCCATGATAATTATTTTCATTTCATGTGCACATGCGCCAAATCACGGTTCACAACCAAACATAAATTAAAAAAAAAAAAAGAATCACGAATTACGATATTCCCAGATATTCAATCACTGATAGGGAGTGTGACTCGAAGATATCACAGTGATTGACTCACGGTTCGTGATTTTAAGCCCATCACTAATTGCAGCATAGTAAAACTTATATTTCAGTACCCTACCTACTATACTAGTATTTTACTGTATTATAGCAGATAGTGTTTTTCCGGTATAGTAGTTAACAAAGTGCAATGTTTAATGTACAAAAAAATATATATAAAGAGTAAAACAAGATGCAATTAGATAGCATATAAATACATTATAAAACTTAAAGTAAATGTATAAAAATATATATAAACCCGATATACATGCGAAAACGTCATGAATTTTTTTGTCAAAACGGATATCGAAACGGAGTCGAAGCGGATATTTGCCAGAAAATGTGCTCCACGTTTGATGTCAGTGCTATTTTATTTTTTTTGTATAGATAGAAATATAGATGTTTTTCAAAGAAATAATGCTCTTTTCTCCTGCATATCAGTCAGATGAGACTTGGATCGTAATGCACCTCCATAAATCTCAGTCGTGGCTCGCCCACAATGCTGACTCCAAGGTGTCTGCAGTCAAATACAACATATCTAGGCTGTCACTTTCGTGGTCGTTTGTGGTCGGAGAATTGGAAGAATCTTTTGTCCACTGCCGTAGATAGAGCTGTGATACGAATTGTTTCAGGATCGAGACATACGTGCGTCGCGCCGTCCACGGGTTAAATAACATCCTTCTCCAGCAATATATTTCGATTGGAAAGTCAAGGGTGTGAACCAACATAATTTTAAATAAATATATCAAATATCTCGTAGAGACAAAGCTATTTTTTATTATATTTAATGGAAAATATATGGAAGTATGGGGTAATTACAGGGCTCACGACATGTCTTCGGCTGGCTTGAGTGATCACTTTATATATATATATATATTATATAACGTTCACCAATTCTCACCCCTTAATCTCCACATTTATCAATTTTTTTAAAGTTGGGTATATGTTAGTATGATATATCTGATATTTGTTTAATAACAGTGCCTCTGTAGGTAAAAATCCAGTAATTGTGTGCTCTTGGGCATATTGAAATATTGACAACATAATTTTAGTTACTTGTCTCCATATTCTCTACAATTAGTTCATAACAACTCTATAGCGAGGTTTCGTCGAATTTCCTGCCCAATACGATGTATTAAAATATAAAAATGACACCGCTTGTTGAAACACATTTCATATGCTATACTCGTACGTGTCTACATTATTTAGATTTCAAAATCTTGTTGAAGAGTATTTGAAAACAACATTATCAACATTACAAACAAATAAAGTTGAATGCGAATATTTATTGTGCTGATAAGAATTACAGAAAAGATCGTTGTCAATAAATGTAACATGTATAAACAATAATGAATACCTTCCTTACTTAGGCGATTCGCGTGAATTTAATTAAATATTTCGAATCCACATCTTTCCAAATTTTCGGAGTTCTCCGAAGGCTTAGTCAAATACAAACAGCGGATGTAGTCATCGCCACGGTCGGCTGAATATTTGTAGCTCAGAGGCGGAAACGACCCCGAACCGTCCCTTAGGATAAAGGTAAGTTCGGCCGTTTATTCGGCCCCCGGTCCGAAGGGGAGGGATTTATCTTGGAGCCCGTGTGCCTGGAATAAAGTTATTATGTAATTTGCGAAATTCCTGAAGGCAAATAATGAAGGTTGTCTAGTTATTACGAATACGCGCTTAAATTCTCTTTGAGTTGGTTCTGCCCCAAAACGCTGAGAGCTTTCAATTTATGTATATTTAATGTTAGTTTCAACGTCGCAACTCTTGTTTTGCTTAACATTTCTGAATCGTGTTAAATTTTAACTCGCAACTTCTATTTGGATAATTAATTGTTAGAACCAAATGTTTGTCGAAAACCCCTCAATAAGAGAAAATATACATAAAAGTTGGTTTAATTAATTCCTAAATTATATTCAGGTTAATAATCATAGGTTTTAAATACAGGGTGAACGTGTCCATACATGTACATATATTACACCATTCGTAGACGGAAAATTATAATAAATTTAAAATAGTTTTCTGTGAAATTGAAAACGTGACAATCAATTTGTTAAGTAAATATGAGTTGTTTTATTTGTTGTTTCGAGAAAGCGAAAATAACGAAGGTTCTGCCCTCGGGGGCTCCGCCGCCAGCAGATGGCTCCTGCTGCCCACATCTGCGTCACGTGACCGCAAGTTTTAACGAACTCCTGCGGACCTCGCATCCCCGTCTCCGGACCTCGCCTCATCTCCAGCCCGCCCCCAGCCGCATATTTATCCCAACTAACGGAGAACCCAAGAACCTACCTCGCTAGCCACATTTTCGATACAAGTACACACCTACTCAGAAACCCGTGTTTACAAAGCTTCCTTTCTTTGGTACCATTACTTTTTTTAAATTCAGTGTTATCGAAAATGGTAGTATGTACATACGCATAAACAATATAAAAATATTTTTTCGGTTAGTAAGAAATTGGTATAAAATTAATCATTTCGCGTTAAACTACATACCTAAGTACATCATTTTTAATTTTTGTATTAACCCGCCTTTTTCGGATTATCATTATTTTATTTTCTTCGCATCCTTTGTGTTCTAGAGTCAAAAAGCTTTGTTTCTAGTTAAAAATAGAATTGCTGCTAATAAATTCGTCTTTTAGAGAACAGTCATCATAACACACACTACGACACGGCGCACGCACGGAACAAGTCGAAATATTCTCAACTTTCAAACATTTATGAATCACGTAAACACACAGATACCAACAATAGTGGATTCTATCATTTGTTCCATATCCACAAAGTTTGAAAGTATTCGACATTTAGTTCCGCCTGTCAAGGTCTACCAATACTGTATACGCGTTCGTTAACAACATCCAATGTAAAAAAAAACGACTTTAATGTTTATGGGTATAATGCACAAAATAGCATACATATTACGAAGCGAGCGGATTATTTTTGAGGAATTTGTTTGTGTGACCCATTTTTGACAGTTTGGCTTGAGTACTCGAAGCTGAATTGTTGAAACATTGAATATTCTTCGCTTATATGTTATATTTGTAAATTTGATAGTATGTAGGTATAAACTTGTTATCCAGTATTTCTTTTACAAAAAGACACCGACCGCCACTGATATATGTATATATATACATAAAACAAAATATACATAAACATTGTCATGGTTTATGTAAAAAGTCGAATGAGTCGTATAACAGTTTTTTTTTTTTTTTTTCATTCTTAACATAATGCATACATAAGCACTTCTATATATGTTCTAATATAAATAAGATTAAAGTATTTGCTTTTACTAAAGCTTATCTTTTACATATTTGGTCAGTTTCATTTTAAATATATTCAATTTCTCCTCCTTTCTTATGTTTTCTGGTATTTCATTAAAAAATTTCATCGCACTATACATTATCGATTGTACAATTTCCTGAAAGAAATTTCATTACGTTCATTTTTGACACTTTATAATTTGATTTGTTATAAAACTGTTGCCGACCATTGTGCTTTGTGTGCCGGGACGTGAAAAGATAAATTTAAATTTTCGATGCGGGTGTTGTGGCTTTTCGAACATGTGAATTATTAAAATGTTTGATGTTTATGGGTAAGTGGGTACTTAATAAAAAAATGTAGTCAGCAAAAATACTCAACAAGGTTAAAAGAAATACTCAAATTACGCACCTACCTATAACACGTTATCTCTTTTATAGGCAACCTCATTGTGTTAAAACTTTTGAGGAAACTTTTCTCAACTGAGGTCCCCCTGTCCCCCGCCCTGCCCCCCGGCCGCCCTCCTTACATCCTACAGATTGACCCGCCTGGTATTCAGGCCGTACCTACCTACGTACGCGTATCATTAAGGACATTCATTAAAAAGGGTCGACCGCCGTTAGGAAAAGTCCGTCTTTTATATCCTTTGCAAATGTCTTTCACTCTTTCCCTTTTCCGTACATGAGTTGCGTAATTAATGATACAAAAGGCAAATTTAAACGTCGGGACGAAATTACGTCGTTTATTCAAAAATGTCAAAGGCGTGACTGACACAAGAGAATGGCGGTGTAAGTATCCCTATTTATCAATTTTTTTAAATGTGTTGTGCTCTTTTAATGATACATTAATTAACTCATTAGCTATGGTTTCAATTAATCTTATTCCCTTATATGCTTTTAATTCTAGAAACATTAAAAAATATCCGAAATGTTGCAAATTTAATTAGTTTTTTTTAGTTAGGTGATATTTTAGGGGGGGGGGCTTTCAAGACTAATTCGCGTTAATTAGATAAAATATTTTTACTCATATAAAACTAATAAATTGAATTTGAGATAATATAGGCATTAATTGAAAGACCGCAACCATTAAATTCGTTTTCAGAAAAATTTCTAGTTACGGAAGATTTAAACACATCCAGAATATGTTTTTTATGGCTCCGAGGCCAAGGTTACGAAGATAAATCTGTATTTATAATATTTACAAAATGTTAAAATTAACATAGTTATAAATTAGTGATGGTAAAGTCGTTATTTTTACTGTTATTGTAACCAAAATTGATAACTGATTAACGTAAATCTTCGAGCAATAACTGGTATGCTAGAAAGTAAGCCTCCAACAGTTGAATCTTAGTTACCAATCATCGTTAAATCTCAGTTGCCAATCATCGACACAATCGCAGTCACGTAACGATTTACCATCACTATTATAAATCATTAAATTTCTATTGCTGATGAAATGCTTCGTAATCATATAAAAATGTGATTTTAATATATTGTATTTACTCACACGTTTTAGGGTTTTAATTAATTACTGTTTAAAAAAAATGTAATCTAGCATATTATAACTTCTGATATAAATGAATAATAATAACATACATTTTCGTAAAAAAAAAAAGTTGCGAATATATGAAAGGGCCCCATAAACAATACTTGCTAATATATTTATTTTCTATTCGACAAAGTGTCATTGACATGTGTGTAATTAAAAATATTAATTGTAAGTCTGGGCAAACCAAGTTTGATTAGTTTTCTGTATTCGATGCAAAATGTTCACAAAGGTTCGAAACGCGCTACAGCAACTTCCACTTTCACATGAAACTGAAATATAATAGTTTAGTTATAAAATTCGAAACAAAGGATGCCCATTTATGTTTAGAAAATTTTCGTAGAGGGAGGGCGAATGTGACGAGATTAAAATTTAAAGAGAATAACTAAAATAATTTAAAAATGTATGATCAAACTGTATATGAAGGTATATTTATGTATGTAATTATGAAACAAATATACATCTTGTCTTGGTGATATTTTTTATTCCTGAAGGTGTGAACTATTACATCTTAAGATATTAATTTATAAATAATACATTTACGCCTTGGTGGGATTTTAATAATAAATATTAACATAAGCAGCTTGTATAAAATAGATTATAAATATTATACAGTATGTCACTATCTTGGGCCAAAATTAAACAAAACTTTTGCACAAAGATTCCATTTATTTCTAGCACCAAAAATATACAACGGTGTAAATACAAAAGTGAAAGATTGCAACCATAGTCTTGCATATTTTTCACGAAAAGTGCAGTTCAGGCTCCACGAAATGGGGAGAAATTACGCCCAAGAACTTTTAAAGGTCCAAACATATCCGGAAAATCGTATCACGGCTGGCAAATATATTGAGCATCTGTCATCCAATCATTGATAAGGAAACCATTCTGCCGTCTCATCTATGTCTCATGGTCATATCGCGTCACATTCTATGGTCACAGTTTTTTCTTTTTCTATGGTAGAACTGTCAAATATGACATGAATGTTTTATTCGTATTTTTCAAGAATGTTTTTCAGTGGATATATATATTTCAAAGTTAATACATAATAAGTATATAAAATTTAGTCATAAGACGAAAAAAAATAAAAAGATGAAAAAATTTAGCAAAAAATAATAATTTACGTTAAACATACATCAAAAGAATTATCTACCACTTTTTAGGGAATTTGAGGTTTAGGATGTTTTGGATTTTTATATGTGCTGAATATACTAACTAGCCTTCATAGGAAAATAAGCGCTCCATCTGTGAGGACTGAAAGATATTATCCCACAAGAGAAAAAAATCTTAAGATTGGTCAAAAATTATTCACCTTTCAAGCTCCCAGAATACACAATCAAATTAGAAATAAAATTAGAACTTTAACTGCTTTTAAAAGGGATGTTTCGAATTGGTTGTTTAAATTAGAAAGAAGAGACACTGAGAGTAAACCATTTTATATAATGAAATATTATTTAATAATATATAAATTTTTTGCATTTTGTGTGTTTTGATCTTGCATATTTCTCTTTACCTTATATGTGCTTAAATTCTTACATATTGTATTGCACATTGGTATTTTTTTTACTATTGATTATATTTTCACGTTTACTTGCCCTGTATGTTACGTATTCAATTTGATTGTGTTTTACCTTCAATGAGTTATTTGGTTTTGTGAAATCTAATTTGTTTGCCAATTTGCCCTAAAACAGACTCGCCAACTTGGCCAATGCATTTTAAATCTATGTAAAATATATATATCAAACTGTTTTAATAAAAAAAATTACACTTATATTTAAGCATTGGACATTGGAATATATCGAAAAGACTAAAATAGTTCCCAAGCCTGTGAAGAATTTGTATACGCGCGTTACTTAGTAATAATTAGATTTTTAAGCTTTTATATGAAACAGCTCCAACGACCTAGTAAATTATGTTGAAGTTGGTTTTCAAGACTTAAACGAACGTAGCTAATTAACTAACTAACTTACCATTACGCCGTTTACCCGCGAGAGTAGAAGTCTTCCGCGTTTTTCTTTTTCTATTTCTGCTGCCGCGATATTTTTGTCATATAATCCTCTCCTTATTTACTCTGTCTACATGGTCAACCCATCTATGCGTCATCTTCTTAACCCTGCTAATGCTAAGCTAAGCACACGTTTAAGGGACGTTTCCTGATTATTCACTTAATTTCCACGGCATTCAGTTAATTTTCGTTTAATTTGTGTTGATTCGTCAAATTACTGGAAAAGGTTAAAAAAAGTTATGAAATGAAAATGAATTAATTTTATGATTCCTTCCACAGTTGTCACCAGCTAAATCGAATAGTAAATAAAATTACAATACACCGACTGTCGTAGGATTAAGTACAAGATGCAAATAAATGCGTTACATATCTCAATTACACGTATAATTAGCCCTGCAAAGATATGATTTTTGTTTAAAAAAAATTAAGCATTCGTATAAATAAGTTAAATATATTTTTTAATTATTTGATATTTTTTAAATTAGATGGTTTTTTTTTCGCTTACCTCTCCAAAAAAGAGACTAGTGATCAAACCTTAGTCTCTCTCGTGATAGGCGGGAATACTAACCATTACGTTGTCGAGAAATTAATGAGATTTGAAATAAGTAGTATACAAGTATCATAATGTTTTTATTATTACTTGGGCTAACTATTTATAAAATTATTTTATTTGAATATTATAATTTATAGTTATGCATGAGGCGCGGTCGCTTCTCACATGCTTTGGATGCTCCGCATCCCTTGTGTTCTAGAGTCAAAAGGCTCTGTACTTTTTGTTTGTAGCCGAAAACAGCACATCTGCAAATAAATTCATCCTGTCCTTTAGAGACCAGTCATAACACACACTACGACATGGCGCGCGTATGGAGCGAGGCGACATACATATCCATTCTCAACTGTCGAACATAAATAAAAAATTAATACAGAAAATTATATGGATACTTCACCAACGCGTTCTAGCGCTGTAAAATAAAATAGTGAATTATGTAAGTGAATAATTGAATCATTATTAGATATTAACTTATTATCCAGCATCCCTTCTACAAAAAGTCACTGACCGCCACTGTTATGCATGTGTACAAAAATGTAAATCGTACACTAATAAGACAATTTGACAATACAGTACATGACTATTGAGTCAATAGTAAAATATAGTGGGATTATATAATTTTTATAAAGTTTTGGAAGCGTTTGATATATATTCCTGTACCGATAAAGGAAAAAATAAAATAAAAGATAAAAAAAATGAGGGTATATAAAAATGTTACCAAATTTTCTAACGCAGTTTTCGTGACAAATTGTACTCGGGTATCCGCTGAATAAACATATCCAATGTTAAAATCGTTAGAATATTTTCCCGCGAATGGAGGATATATATATATATATATATAAAAAATACATCAAATGGAAAAAAGGATCGATTGAATTGATACACCCCTGCTCCCATGTGTCCTAGGGCGAGCGTATTCACCGGCAAGAGGAATAGTTACCTCAGCACCATTACAAAGTTCCTTTCCGTGTTGGAAGTTTTAAACAGGTACTCGCAGTACCGCCCCATTGAATTTCAATGATGAAAACCTAAACATACTCGGATAACCATTCCTGGAACACCTCCCCCAGGGAAGGCTTTGATAAATAAAAATAAGTAAAATCAAAAAATAAAATCAATCAGTACATAAATAAAATACATTTCGCTCTTTTTCGTTATTTCATCAAACTCACAATACTTTTACGGTATCTTTGAATATACCATTGTACATTTAATGCTGTCATTGAACATACTATTGTAACCATTAGTACATTTAAAGGTATATTTAAATGTGGTATTGGATAATGACCGACTATTTAATTAAATCTCAAATTAAACGATGCCCAAAGAGCAATGGTAAAGGCTATCGTTGGAGTATCTCTGAAAGATCGAGTACCTAATGTATAAATTTGCCACAGAACTAAAGTAACAGATGTTGCCCAAAAGGCCTACATGCTAAAGCAGGCTGTCCGCAAGCTCGATAGAGTGACGACGTTAGAAGAGTGACAGGCAATAGATGGATGAGAAGTACAGAGAAAATTGGTGATCCTTGAAGATGATGAAGAAAGTGACGATGATTTAATTAGAGTTTTTAAATTGCTTGTAGTGTTTAGAACATACAGGGCAGTGTACATATTATAAAAATAATATGACGAAAATGTCATTAAAAATCTGACTTTTTTACGTGAAGTAAATTTAAAAAATATCATTTACCTTATACAAAAGCCTCAAAATATGTACACAGCAGACAGGTGAATAATACTTTATGCCCTAGACAAATTTAGTTAGCCGTTGTGAAGATCGATACAAATCTAACCCTAAAATAAATATGAAATAAATGGTAGGTATTATTATTAAAAATAACTGATATAAATAAACTGGTACTTCAATCGAATAACTTGAGATTTGTATCATTTTATAACATTGCATATTACGTCAGTTACGTTAAAATTTAATCATTTAATTTCCCTATTTTATAAATATTTATTATAAGATCCGTTTCATTTTTCAGAACTATTACGAATATAAACAATATAGTGTTAACGGTTATACTTTAACATCTATTTTCAGGACACATAAATTTAAAACCTCGTGAACAAAATGCATTTTTAATTTTGTGGGTTAAATTACCGCCAGTGTCCTCTCAGCTGTTAAATTTACTTTATCCACGATTAGTTCGATGGACCACGTTTGTGGATGATTGTCATGAATCAACGTCAAGCTGAGCTTCGTCTTTGCGTCAATGACACGAAGTCACGTCATGTTATACAATTTTCCATCAGCGTGTGGTGAAACATTGGAACGTGCGACGTAGTGGTATTCAGTGTATTTTCATCGAATAATAGCCGTGTTGACAACCAACCATACACTGCACTTATTTTTATAAAGAAAATTTTCACATTTTTAGGTAGATATCTATAGCAATACAACCCCCCATTGCAGAGAATTTCACGACGCCACTTATAAAATAAAGTGACTTTTTACTATTATATATTTTAAATAATTAAATAATGAAAACATATTTATAATAAAATAATGCATAAAGATATATCTCTTATAATTCTCATTTGTGCAATTCAATATTTCCCTCGAAGGTAGAAAATTCATTAAGCCACCAGGGCTTCGTTTCGTCGAATTCCTTCACAGTGTCTACTTCGGTCACGGTGATATGGGGTATTTAATTCTAATTCTGAAACACAAAGACAAATAAATCCTGTTCGTTTGCTAAATTAAACCCACCAACTAGTGGCGGTGCCGTGTGTGAGCGTGTGGGAATCCTCATAACTTCTCCCCGCGTGTGGGCGCCACTTCTCAAAACGTACATTGCGCCGATGTGTGTGTGTGTCTGATATCCGAGCCGAGGCCACTGCACAAAGGATGAAATAATGCTATAAAAGAAGAAGAATGAATCGCAGAATACGAAAATTGAGCGCCTATTTTCAAAGTGAAAATTCACGATATATTGGGTCGTCTAAGAAGACTTTGCGGCTTTTTTTGAAATGGTATTTTACCGCTATTAAATTTTTTTGTATCAAAAAATAATAGGATTTTTTTTACTCTAAAACGTAAACTGTATCTGATAGTTTTTATTTTTTGGACTTAAAAAATTGAGTATCAAGTTGAGAAAACCAACATTTATTTAACCGACACAGTTTTCTGTTCGCCTTTACTCAAGGTTAAAATGGTCATCCACGAGCTCAACCGGGGAATTTTTCAGATTATCACCTTCAGCGGTCGCTCTCCAATCAAATGCGTGACGTTACGTTCAACAACGACGATGGCCTCAGAAATCGGCTTGAGAACTATTTCAACATTAATTGAGAATACATCATTGATTGAAATGTAATTTTCGTTAAAAAATTTGATTTTATTATATATAATCAACATTAGTATAACATTTTACAGTCACCTAATTTTTAGGCGTTTCTCTGTGATAGATAAAATTTCTCCGCATCTTTTTTTTTTCTTCTCCTATTGTCATATTCCACAAATTACCTGACCTGTCTTAGGGGTACGATGGCAGTTAATGTATAATAGATTTGATATATGAGACATCCTCGGTTGTCAGACAAACATCGTCGCTAGTGTGCATATTACAATAAATAACATGACATCTACTTACTCCTCATAAAAACTGAAAGTTCAACTGAAAATTGTTACTTAACACAAATTAACTCGAATAATTTTTAGGAAAAAATGTTAGAATGCGACTCGTAGTTAAATTTAGTTGGTTGTTTATAATTTTTTGATTAGTTTTATACGCTTTATTTATCTCCTAAAAACTAGCTTCTATATGCTCGCGTAAGCTGATTAAGTGGTCAGGGGTTTAAGCCTCGTCCTGGGAGATCACCAAGTTAGTCGTATATCCATAGCGCAAGCGCCTTACTAACTTGGAAATAGTGAGATTATTATAAGCGGAACAGGCGCTCACTTCTGGCGGCCAAATCGAAGAGGTGGCCCGGCCCTCACTGTCTTATTTTATAAAAATTGAAAAACGGAATTCCAAGTTGCAAAACGATAATAGTGTATAATAAAAATAGTCTAGGAATAAAAAATCCAATAACTAACATTATGGGTATTTCCTAATAAAGGAGGAATTTGTAGCCAACACTAATGCCTGGTAAAAAATCTAACCTGTGTGGCACGCGGGTGGTCGGTCGGCGTGGGGATGGTTTTAATGTATTACAAAAATTGAACAACAAAATTCACTTTGAAAAACGATAATATATAGTATGTAAAAATTATTCAAACGATTTATTACTAAGGCAATTAATATTATTTATATTACCATACATTACACATTAAATAATTATTATATACTTTTTTGTATTTATTAATTATCTAATGTGATATATAATACTCCCTCTTTGATAAATAATAGGCTCCTGCATTTGAGTTGTTGCTACATTGAAAATTGTCCACAAAGTTTTTTTTAGATCAGTATGTTTTACAAGGGCGGAAAAAACGATATTGTCTGTGGCGGCAAAAAGTCTAGTGCCGGCGCTGATGACATGTATTATGTATCTTCGTGTGCCGTCTTTTATAGAAGGTCGGTGACCAAGTTACATCTATCCCGTGCAATGTACATGAGATCATTGACATTTTACACAATGAGCCTTTAGGGGTGTTAGGACTTTAGGTCACGTTGGGGTCACCAGTTTAGGGATGGTATTGTGAGAGTCACTCGGATGGAGCGACTCATGTTTATAGGTTGTAAATATCATAAGGCTTTGTTTAAAGTATCCTCCCCAGATTCTCACGCGTGTGTATTAATGTTAAGGAGCGTGCGTGTGAGTATATGTGGTAGTGTTGCGGTCAGAGCAGGTTCACAAAATAAACCAGGACTGAAAATAGGTTGTCGTTTATTGGCGAATGATGCACAAATAAAATGTTTGAGGGTTAAATTGCAAGTTAAAGTTTGTGACTAGCGAAGGTCACTGGAAATGGTTCCGAGAAATGTGTCCGAGAAGATGGCAAGGAGAAAAGTGATCGCTTCAGCTGGCTTCTCGCACCGGTTACGTTGCAATGTATTATTGTCTAGATTTTCGGGCGGCGCCGTCTTTCTCCGAAAATACGACATCCTCCGAAAATAGCCCCTAGTTAAAAGTTTCAAATTTAATACCCCTGGTTCGCCTAACACTTCCGAAAACTGGACAATTCGGACTTAACAATTCCGAGAAAAAAATTGTTTATCTAAGTAGGTACGAATTAGTACGAGTGTAAAATTTACATAAAAATATAAAATTATCAGTTTACTGCTACAGTGTAGATATAGCGTGTATGCATTTCAGCCTTGTAAGTCTTATTAACATCAGATAAAATGAGTGCAAAAATTCCGTCGAGTACAAGAAAGGAATCGTGGAGGATTCTTGGGACGTCAATCTTGTGGCTTTCTGTAAAGAGAAGATGTTGGATCTCAAAATGATTCGAAAATGGCGAGTAGACTACGATAACCTTTATCAACAGATTGACCAGGGAGATGAGAAAATGCGCAAGGTTGGATCGGGTCGGCAACCGTAATTTTCCCTTACAATCGCATTAAAATTTGAATCCAAACTTCAGAATAATTTAAACCATCAATGCACTGACTGGATAACTAATAACTACCTTCAGCGACATGAACTGTCTCTAAGAAGATCGACAGCAATGTTTAAGCTGGAAAAGTTAAATTTAACACTTGCATTTAAAAAATTTGTTGATGGCATTGACTTTTTAAAATACCAACTCTCTAACATGATTGCTATGGATGAAACTGCAGTATTTCTGGGCCAAGGATTTCAAACGACTATTGTCATAGTGGTTCCTCGTCAATCTACACCCCTTCCACTGATTATGAAAGCGCACGTGTTACCTTAATTTTGGCAATATGTCTGGATGGCAAGAAAGCCTCACCTATAATTATCATTAAGGGTAAGAAATACAAGACTGAATGTGTTTCAGGAATTTATATAATTGAAAGCAAAAAAGCATGGTGCACACAAGCAGTTATAAGAAAGTGGATTGATTTTATCCTACCACCTATTGTGCGAGGTCGCCAAAAAGGTATATAATATAATATTTTATATACAAATAAACGTAAATTTTTGCACGAAAATAAATTTACTTATTGTACTTGAAAGGTAAAACATCCCCCGAAAATAAGCCCTAGCACGTATTTTGGACCAAAAAATAAAGTAAGACAGTGTCTTATTTTCGAAGAAAGACGGTACTAGGCGGCGAGGAATGGCTGTAAACTATTTGGTTTGACAGCCAGGTCTGCGAGCAAGACCTCCACGTGGCACTTTATGATGTTACGGAGCCAAGATAACATTTATCTACGTATGTATGTGATTTTTTTTCATTTGATAGTTTTTTTTAGTTCTCATGACTCTCTCTCTGCGTCATAGTATCGATCTCTTTATGCGTCATAGTAGTTATACTATGTACGCAACTGTTAAAAAAATTTCAGTCACTTCATCAAATAATTGATTAGAATATTCTAATATTGGATGCCAGAATTATTGAAGATCTTGAGCACTCCCAGTTTTGTGGTGAAGCAACCCCAAAATAGAGATACCTTCAACTATGGTATACAAGTAGTAAATTTAGCATGATGATAAACTTGACGAAATAGGGTAAGGAAATTGAGAATCTCGCTGGTGATAGAACAGTACCTACAGTTAATAGGGGTGGGTGGAATTGGTGTTCACAGGAAATGACGAAATACATTCAGGATATGTGTTTAGTATGTGTCAACATAACATAGTTAGGTGTATTCAATCAACGACAATATTATGTTATGTACAACGAATTTGAATTAAATCCAGAGATTATCGATTAGATAGAAAGTTGTGTAGAAAACACGATTTTTAATATTGTTTGGTGGAAAGAGTTTGCTTGACAATTATGAATAATAATGTGAATAAGTTTGTTATCAAGTTTTGATTTCATTGCATATTATGTAGTAAATATGCAGTAGAGACAGAAATTTAGTGATGAAATTTTAGGTAGTGATGAGCTCAAAATTACGAACCGTGAGTCAATCACTGATATCTTTGAGTCACACTCACTCTCAGTGATTGAATATCTGGAAATATCGTAATTTTTTTTTTTGTTAAAACGTCTTTTGATTTTCTGACGCCGCCGTTTAAATCGATTATCACCTGAATCAGCGCCATCAACAGGATTTTTCGTAATTTGATTAGCGCCATCTGTTGTAATCTGTTTTTTTGGTAATGTTTACGCTATTTTAAAAAAAAATTGTAGGTATGTGTATGTATTTTCTACTAACTATTCTAATTATTTATGCTAGAATATGTTTTTTACGATAATGAAGTTTTAATAATATAAATAAGTACAATATTATTTCGTCTATTGTGATATCAGAAACTGTGATCACAGTCACAGTTTTCAATCACTGATATTATTGAATACCAATCACAATCACACCTGTGAGTCAGAGTAGGATTTTTTAGCGGCGAGACCCTCGTTAAATTAAGAAAAAACAACATTCTCAAATCAAATCAGTACTTACCTAGCTGCAATTACTGTAGATTATTTAAATGTACTATGAAACATAAGACTTGTGGCATTTCTCGTAAAATACATTTATTTAGGGAGCATCATAAAAGAGACCTAGCCGTTTTTGTCTGTAGTCTAACAATGCTTAAAAACACCGATATTTGAAATTTATATATTGCTTCCAGATGTTTTTAGATGTTCAACGAAACATCTTTGTGAACGATGCTTGGAACGATTATTCTTCATACTTCACACACGTGCATATTTTCCCTTTACCGTAATTGTGCACAGTTTTGAGGACAGTCCAAATGTTTATTACTATGTACTATTTGTATTTGTAAAAAATGTTTTGTGATCCGCTCTACGTCAAAATGGAATGCCGTAAATTCTTCTAATAACTTGGACATTTTCAACGATAAATTACCTCCCTTTAAAATTAAACTACGTCAACTTTTTAATAACTATTAAATAAATAGTGTATACTGCATCCTATTTCCCTCCCCTCCTTACCCTTTCCACTTTGAATGTTCAGTTTAAAAACACTCTTTTGTTTCTTTTATCAGTTTTTTTTATTTATTTATATTATTTTTTAGTTTATTATGGTTATTTTAGTGTAAAAGTCGTTTTGTTTATTAGTTTGTTTGAGTATATTATTTTTTAGTTTATTATGTATTAATTTTAATTTCGAAGAAACTTCACTGGTGTTATTTTTATATATTATGTTATTATCAGTTATTATTGTTACACTGTTTCTCTAAAAATAAAAAATAAAATAAGAGTAATAAAAAAATCCACTCTTTTCCCGAAACAACACGAATAGCATTGAGATTAGGCGAGCCCCTTGTTAACATATTGGCAGCCCACCGCACAACAAAACTTCGTATTTACAAATATTGCTCTTGTGACAAACGTGGCAGAGCCCACCTCTTTCCAAAATAGAAGTGGCAGTTTTTGAAAGAACCAATAAATGAATTCGTAATTTCAATATGGCGGTCATACAGTACTTTATACTAGCGCCACATAAAACTGCTTAGAAAACAATGCTGGCAGTTTTCAAATGTCAGAGTTCATTACGAAAAAATATTTTTTTTTAAAAACTGGTTCAAAATACCAATCTAAAAGTGCTCTTACTACAGACTACCAAATATATAGACATGAACTAACGCTAACTCTTTGTTTCAATATTTTGATTTTGGTGTCACACACGTGATTACTTTGGTATACTTACGCAATCAAATAGCTTCGCAACTTTTTTTTAAATATATAACTCGATGGGAACGAAAATTTAAACGCTGAAAATATAATATGCATTAATGTAAAAAATACGTCTTGTTTACACAAATATTTAATTTTCAAAGAGTAAATACCTTTACTGTTACATAATTGTATCATAAACTATGTGATTTATGTTATATGTACACTTTATTTCATGTCTAATAATTTACTGGTCTGTGGTTCTCACTTTATAAACGTATAATTTTTAGCATATCCAATTAACATTTTGGGCTAATTTGAAATGGGTTCCAAATGCATTATTCTTTATTTCTTCCATACACACCAACTCTATTTGACGGATATTAAAGGAAATAGCAAGAGCTGAAAGTTCCAACTGCATCAGTTGTTTATTTCAATTTATGGATCATTATTGTTAATTAACAATGTATTTTTTAATTTTTTTTTAATTCTTTTTTTGCATCATCTCTGATCATATTTGCATACTCAAAACAAAATATACATGAATATATGTTGAAATTTAATCAACACTTTCGAGCTCATTATCTCAAAACAGTGTCAACATTGAGGGCGGACCCACCACTTGCCCATGACCGATACAATAAGCTCACCGATGCAATATCTTGGTCCTACACATTCGCCGCCTGGTTATTATTTTTTAATGCTATTAGGCAGCTGTTCGATAGCGCCCCGAATATTAACAGGGCGATACCGCACAGCTGCCAAAACAAGATTTGCCCTCATTGTCCCCGGTTGACTCACTTTATTAGTAAATAAATAATAATATTAATAATACATAACATAAAGATAATAAAAAATAATACAATTATCAAGAACGGAGAGCAGATGGGAAGTGAAAAGACATTCCCTTCCGGGTAACGAGACGGCACAAAAGAAAAACATATAAGAGTCTCACCCTCTACGCACCACTGCCGGCAAATTTAACCCACAAGAATAGTACATAGTAATAATGATGAAGGTACTCAGCAGTTCTCCAGAGGATCTCCCATCTAGAGACTGTTATTGTTATTATGAGGGGTCGATATAACAAAACAGTACTAATTTTAAACGAAACTAATTGTTCCTACTTACTTCATATACATATATCTTGAAACATTTCCAATGATGTGTCGGAGAGTATGGATTCGTCCGCGTATGGCACTTCTGGGAGTAAATAATAAAAGTATGTATTCGAATACACAAATGTCAGAATTTGCATATCTCTTGCACAGGGCGTTCGCCGCAGCAAATTTTAGCGCCACCATTCGGTCAGACGGAATTTTACGACCGCGCCCGGTCGGCATAACAATGGTACGGCATAACACTGCCGCAGAATATCCTACGGATGATTGTATCATCATAAAGAAAAATATTCTTCCATTTTTTAATTAAAATCGTTGAAGAAATGGACGAACGTGACAATGAATAAAAGTAAAAGCGATCAGTGACATCAATAACTCCATTGGTAATTTTATTTTAATTTATATTTAATTTTTGGACCCGTCTGCACGGACGCGGACGGGCCGAAAAAATGACCTAATATAGAGTTGCTTCCTGATAGATATGTTCGCGTTTGATGTAACAAGCATGTTGGTCAAACAAAGTCTGTCGCATTTCACAAACTTTCATCAGCTTTTCATAGTTTTGATGGCGGATTTATGTATCCTTACTGAGCCATAATTCTACGGGTACTATGGTAGGGTTTATTGCCACAGCCGACGGTACCAGCGGAATAACGAACTTTGAATATAAACAGTGAAACACCATTATATCGCAGATGGATATTACGCTACAACGTTATAGCGCTAAAAAATCATTTACAGTTTACGTAGATTGAATTTAATCACTTATCGTCATCACAAATTATTCGTGTATTAAAATTAACAGTGAGGTCGAGTCGAGATTGTCAAGTAGGTAAGTTCTAATAACCTGTGCAAAACTACACTTGAAGGAAATTAGAAAATAAGTCAAAATTATATATTATGTGATACAATATTATGACAGATAACCAAACTAAACACTAGCATAGCGCTGCAATATGAACACACTTACCAATGAGTTTAACTTTTCTCATCCAGTGTGGAGCAGATTCGAAATGAACTTTGACAATTAATTTCCAATAGCGATAGTTTTTCGGGCGTGACGTGTTTACCATTTTATGTTCATCTATAAGGTTTTTGTTATTTTAATTACCTATATATTATCGTATATGTGAGAACTGTCACTCGGTGTGTAAATGTGTGTGTGTGACCGCCACGAGAGTGCGAGTTATAAAGCGCCGCATTAGCGGAGAGCGGTCTCTCATCTCAGCTCCTTCCATTTATAATTAGTGTATATATTGTATTAATCTATGTACTTAAGTGTTTGAATAAACTGATAATTGTTACCAGGAAGACCGAGTTTACATAGCAGAGGATTGAACACCAGAGTAAAAGAGTGGTAAATGCGCAGTTTATCACACTGGCGCAGGTTATCACAGTATCTAAATAAATGTATAAGTTTTCAGTTGATATTAAAAAACTGTGATGCATTGCAAAATTGCATTTTTCTTCATGCCATCTTAATGTCGTATGACTTCCACAGTGGTAGTTGGCGAGTGTCATGCAAAATATTTTTTACTAAAGCTGTTTACGCAAACAAAATCATTTATTAAATGATTTTGTTTAGAAGATGGAAGCGTCTTGCCGACTCTCTTAGCATAATGATCATGATGAAAATGATGAATTGTTTCTACCTATTATATTATATAACACATATCTCATTCATTGACCAAATAAAAAATAGTGCTTGAATTGCTGGGAGATATCTCCGACATCGAATTGGAGGATGACAATGAGGAATTTAAAAAATGTTTGGGGAGGGGGGAGGGTAACAGAAATCCACGAGAAACTTTTCGTGATCCTATCCATACCATTCTCTCTATTTACCTGCGTGGAGAAATGACACGATGGTAAGTGCATACTGTATTTATACCTTCGTAAACATTTTACAAAAAAAAATATTTTTAAATAATTTTGTTATTTTATGGTGTACGATACAAATTATTCACATTGCAAAATTATGATTATTATTAAAAATATACTCTTAAAAGAAATTAAAAATAACGGGTAGACATCAACAATGGTTATCTCAATTTTTAAATTAGTACTATAGTACTTAAAAAAAATGTTAAATATCGTAGACTATATCTAAATTCATCACAAGGGTGAAATGATGAATGCGAGTTTAAACTGTAATTCCATAAAATACAGTCTAAAAACAATTTGAATAATAGTTCATAATTAAGCGTATTCATTAGGCATTTTCATTACGTTGTCATTCAATTTCCCGTAGAAAATGACCGCGGGTGGCGGCGAAGTGTGGCGGGGCGCAGTTGTGTATTAAACTTCTCCAACTCCCTTAATCATTGCTCCGGCACGATTCTGGCAGGGGGGTGCGGACCCAAATTAAGCCCTTAAGTATAAAAACATTCTGGGGTTAAAAAGGAACTTTGGCTTCCCGTGTTTACACAATTGGGCCGAGCTGTCTTCCCTTCACTTGGTGACGGAGGATAAATTGGAATAAAATACAAACAGGATTTGACCAGATGAACCGTATTCGACTATACTCGATTTAGCTGAGAGCGGAAGAAACATCATCGTCTCTTGATCGACAGGTTACACACGGCATTGCACGGCATTGCACGGCATTGCATAGTCAATGAGATCACACATGACCTTACATAATCATAATCTTAATCATTTATTGATAAAACTATGTGTAAAATAATAATTATATTATTATTATTTTATAAATATTGTGAAACGTATGCGTATATTAAAATTATTTAATCCGTACCTCTTACTTGTACACTCTGCTTAAAATAATATTATTTATTTAAACGTATTAATTTTTATATACTTTCAATCATTATTTAAAGATATAATATTTAGTACCCCATTTTTATTAATCTTTCAAGAAAATATTTACATATATTTAATAACCTTAACATCTCCATGAAATATATAAAATCTCATAAATCATTATAATTTTATTATATTTGTAATTATAATTATCTTAATACAAATGAAATAACAAGAATTAGAAATATATGTCCTGAAAAAAAAACTGGAACATCATATTAATTAATAATAATGTGTTTTAATTATATTACATGAATACCTTTAAACTATATCCTGTCTCAACACATTTTTTTTTAGTGAGACAGGCATAGTCCAATATCAATTATATAATTTAATCTGTTTAGTTATTAAATAAATAAAATATTAAAAATATCAGGACAATTACTTATTTTAATTCTCTAATTTACAACTTTTATCTTTGTATAATTATGATTTGTTTTTGATGTTCAGTACCTACTATTTTATTATTATTTTGACTTTTTATACATATTAATAATGCTTAATCAATAATTTAATATATAATTTGAAAGCTGCCTGAATGCAGGATTTTGCCAAATCCTTTTACACATTACAATAACTTTGTAACATGTTTTGATTTAATAAATAAATAATATAATAATTAAAAACACTCTAGCTATTGTTAGAATAAATATTTTAAAAATTAAGTATTGTATAAACTTTAAATCATCAAGGTTAGAAAATTGAAAATGTTTTCTTCCAATCAATACCAGTGTTAGGAAGATGAATCCATTGAACTTTGTGAAAAGAAAAGCGATTCATCATATTAATAACCATTGTTGAAATTCTGCATGAGACAATTTAGTATTAAAGAGAACACATTATTATTGTGAAGTTGTAATTATTCAGAACATAGGTGTGTGATGTTTTTAATACTAATTAAATGTATTAATTAGAAAGATAATACACCTAAAATCAATTTTATCGATAAATATTGTTATTGCTGCCGGGATCAATCAAAGATTTTTATTTAAGACAGTTTATAATCTCCGAAGCACTGATGGAATGTACAGTACATTTCCTAGGCATATTATATAAAACTTGCTTAAAAATGCATTATTACGTCTAGGGTATTGGTAGGGAAACACCACACACATGTTATTTATTTAATAATTTTCGTGTGAGATAACTTTTGTTTTTCATTCTTCTTTCAACAGATGACATTTTTAACTCGGATTCGGATAACCTTACCTATTCAATGAGTGAAATTATATAACTATAATATATAATATTTTTATACGGGTAGTTAATTATAAAGAAACAGAAAAAATAATAAACAATTATAAATTAAGTATATTAATTAGAAAGATATACATATAAAATCAATTTTATCGAAAAATATTGTTGTTGCGCCACCGGGATTCGAACCTGGATCTCTTTCCAAACCGGGGAAGATGCATTATCCAACAATGCTACAGCGACGATATTTTTAGCGACAAATTTTCGAACTTATATGTTACCTTTTTGATATTAATACATTTAATCGTTTCATTATTTGAAAGAGCCATCTATCTTATTTTTACGGAATCTCGAATATCTTTGAGTATAACAGAAATATTAATTCATTTTTATTAAATTTTGGACACATTGATACAACATTATTATTAGAAGAACACATTCTTATTGTGAAGTTATAATTATTCAGAACATAGGTCAGTGATATTTTAAATATGAAAGAGGTCCAGGTTCGAAACCCGGTGGCGCAACAACAATCTTTTTCGATGAAATTGATTTTATATGTATATCTTTCTAATAAATATATTTAATTCATATTTAAAATATCGCAGACCTATGTTCTGTATAATCACACTTCACAATAAGAATGTGTTCTCTTAATAATTATAAATGATACTCTATATAAAATTTTGCAATGTTATGAGTATTTTTTATTAACAAACTGCTACGCCACTGACTATTAGATGTTATTCAGCGCAATACCGCCAGGGGTGTACTGGAAAAGTTTCTGCTCGAAAAGGAAACTTTCCTCACAGCACAAAATCCCATGACATTAGTTGGTTGACTGTTTTGTAAGGGGGCGTCAATTAAAATATTAGATTTAATTTTTAAGGAAAAGTATAGATACGCCGAGAACGTGCGCTATGTTATTCGTCCATTCAAATTTGTTTACGCCATTTATTATTGTATCTAAAATTTTCTTTGTGTTTGCAGACAACTTTTCTCAGTTTAAAAAAAATATTTCGTTTTAAATGTTAACGTTTAATGTTGTTCGCGGGCATGCTTTTTGCACCCATTAATTAATTGTCGATTTTAATTATTTTATTTTATTTTGATGTACGAATAAAAAAATAACAAAAAACCTAATTGAAGAATATAGAAATTATGAGGATTATTCATATTAAGATGTCTTACAGAGACAAAGCTATTATTTTTTATATGAGAAATATGGAAGTTTTGGGCATTACAGGGCTTACGACCTGTCATCGGCTGGCTTAAGTGATCACTTTACACAATGTAACGTTCATCTATTTACCCACGCTACCACATCTATAATTTTTTTTGGAAGTTGTATATATTAAATCAAGATGGAACATTTCATTTATTTATTAGCAATTATGCTGTCGCCATCTATTGACATTTTTTGTAAATTTGATATTCTTTCTCATGTAGTAGTATAGATGTAGCTGAAGCTGGGACTTAATTTGAAGTGGAGGCAATATCCTTTATGTGTATAGGAAATTCATTTTTATTCATTATTTATATTCTTATTTTATGTAAGCAACTAATACGTTATACATACGTTGTACATACTTGCCACATTCTCTGATTTTTTTTTTAATCAATGTCGTTAGCATTGACTCTTTTTTAAACCAATCACAACCATATCCACTTTTATAGCATTCATTACAGCGACATCAATCCATTCTCATATCGTATCAACTGCAATGATTTCGACTATTTTCATGCATTTATTTGAGCAAAGGTAATTTGTGAATCAGGAGAACAAAAAATAGGTATTATAATTAAAAAATAAATTTTCTCTTTTACTTTAAAGCTTTAACTAATTGCAAATTACTTTGACCAAAAAATTAATTATTGAAATATTACAAATACAATTATTAACAATTTTATAAAAAACAAATTATCTACTATCTAGCAAAAAAATTCAAATCCAAAATATCACCATTTCAGAAAATTATATAAATATTAATTAAAATTCATTAAAAGATCACATAATATTACCAACTAAGGTTAAAATATGCGTTAGTTTTATTAATTTCTACAAAAAGACTAAATATGTATGTAATATATAATATGTATTATATTTGTACAAATTACATTTATATTTAAAATATAAATATTATTTGAAACTAACATTATGTGAAATATTATCCTTTCAAGCGGCTAGCGTTAGTATTATTTTTGTTTACCCGGTACCGAATTTAACTTTGTGTTAACAGCGCTCCAAAGTTTACTGTTTAGTACTACCCATAGACAGTGGACCGTACCGACGATAATAACTGGACGAACTTCTAAACTCTCTAATGAAACACACAGTTTTGCAAAAGCATACATAAAATACCCAAAACGACCCGAGCAATTTATTCCCTGTTTAAATATCAGTGGGCTTTCGTGCGGAAAGTTTAAGAGTTTTCCATCTATTGTTGATGAGTTCCAGCGCGATTTGGTGGGAATCTAAATTATTTTGCAGGGCTTCGGACGTAGATAATTCGTCTACAGGTGAATTACGATCACTTACCGGAGCATCAATATATTGTTCACGGGAGTGTCCAGAGATTTTACGGCACAGCTTCAATCAGGTGACTCTGAAAAAATATAAAATTAATTAATATTTAACATCAAGAATGACACAAAAGGCGGGTATAAAATATTTAATAACATGACTACTGATCAATATCGAAATAATATATTTAAATATTAGATTTATTTGTCTTAAGATTTTAAAAAACCGCATGTTTCTGTCCAATATGTTGGCTGTTTAAGTTGAACTAATTAATTAGAAATTTAAAGATAATAAAATTCAAAGAAAATTAATTCCACAATTGAGAATTTTTCACCGCCGAAATATTTTAATTTTGTAATCGTCGAATACGTCAAAAGACCAAAAAAATACAGTTAAAAATGAGAAAATAAATTGAAACATACATGCTTCATGAAATAATTGATTTGTTTGAAATGTACCACCAATAAAATTTAGATAAAATACTATAGTTTTTTTTATGTGTCGGTATCCCAAAAGAAAAAAATGTGTATATATTATATTATGTACTAAGATATTTTGAAATAGAAATAAGTATTATTTAATCCATAAAACATAAAATAATATAAACGGATTCAATAATTATTTTATTAAGGAGAACACATTCTTATTGCGAAGTTGTAATTATTCAGAACAGACGGTCTGTGATGTTTTAAATACTAATTTAATGTATTCATTATAATTATATACATTAAATTAGTATTTTTCAATAATTATTTGACCATCCTTGGGTGTGTACCTCTCAATTATGAGATGATAAAAAAAATTAACCATGGCTAATATTATTGATTTATTTGGCAGTTACTTCGTAGAGTAACATTTTAATTTTTTAAACATATTATTTTTAAATTAACTTTATATTACACACACATACACACACACACACACACAAGTTCAATTTTCACCTGTAGATGGGAAGGATTGCTCTTTCCGAAACTAGTAGTGATATTATATGTGTGTAGTACAAAGTAAATATAAAAAATAATATATTATTTTATTAGGATAAGGACATTCTTATTGTGAAGTTGTATCAATGTGTCCAAAAATCTAATAAAAATGAATTGTTAACTTTGGCGTCGGCAATCGCTTTACTGATAGATGAATTAATTTGAAAAAGTGTAACATATAGGTTCAAAAATTTGTCGTTAAAAATAATTTCGCAGTAGCACAGTTGGATAATGCACCTTCCCCGGTTTGGAAAGAGATACAGGTTCAATCCAGGTTATTTTTCGATAATATTTATGTTATATGTATATATTTATAATTAATATATTTAAATAGTATTTAATATATTTTTTTAATTAATCATGGCTGATCATAATTTTGGTATTTTGGTTCACTTCCCGATTCCATATTTTTTCCTTAAATATAACGAAGAGTACACATTCTCTAATCGGAGGTTTTCTTTCGTAAAAAGTAATGCAGTCCTTTAAAAATTACAAAAATGAACGTGCCGACAGATATCCATTTATAAAACGTTAATGAAGTTGTTATTTTCTTGCAATGAAATGCGAGAAATGTCGGCGTTGTAGGCGGGTCGTAATTAAACTCCCCGCCTTAACATTTCATTAACACAAAGTGAAATAAAGAAAGGCTTTACACGGACGTGTGGTTTAAAATAATCCAAAAATTTGTCAAGCGCGCCCATTCCACGCGGACCGCTTTGTTTCCGAGGGTCGGCGAGTAGGGGTAGGTTAGGTTAGTCCTTAATACACTCGAATACTTCATTCAATATTGTGACTAAACTTTTATTTAAACATTGTTCCTTCAATTGATCATTTTATTCTTAATAATGCAATAATAATTTATTACGCGATGTGCAACTCAATGTACTACTCCATATTTTCACAAATATAATAAATGTAAAATACAGAAAATAATAAAACTTTAAAGATGAAAAGTACCAAAAAATATATTTTTTTAAATAGTGATAATAATACATGAAAACAATATAATAAAAAAAAATAACACAATAGAAAAATTTTACACAAGTGAATCATTAATTCTGTATAAACATATTTTCCATAAACCTGCATATTTTACGACAATTTGATCATAAAGTACAGCAATATTGAAAAAAAAACTAAATGTTTACATAATTTTCATATATGTCACGGACTAATTTATTCACCATATACGATAATAAACTCTAAAACGTCCACTGAATCTTATTGATTATCAAAGATTTTCGAACCTAATAACACGATATGAAATTATTTTCAACAAACTGGACACCTCCTAAATATGTCTACTGTATATTCTCCCGCCCGACCGTTGAGATCTCCAACCCCACTTCTTACTAAGATTTATAAGAGCTATCTCCATATCCAGAACTAATACAAAAAGATTATATTTATTATCGTAATCTAACAAATGCATATTTTTCATGTCAATACATAGGTGATACGCGCGTGCGAAATTTTAATACAGCGCGATTCCCACTATTACGCAGACGTACTCTTATATATACTTATCTATTTATAATGGTTAGTAAAAATCTTATCGATATTCTGTTAGATTAATAATAACATAAGTACATTATATACTTTTTCAATACAAAATAGCGAGGATTCCAATTCATCTCAAAATGATATTTAAAATCACGATGACGAGAAATAAATACAACATTTGTAGATTGGTTAAATTTGAATGTTTTATTAAATTGTAAACGTATCTATGAATTCTTGTTAATTTGTGATTTCTGAAATAGTGGAACACTACAAGTAGTGGGTAGTGGTATGGGTTTAAATTTGTCAGATGTTATTTGTGTGTGTGTGTGTGTGTGTTGGGGAAAGAGTTGTCGATGTCGTGGTGGTATAGAACATGGGAAGTAATTTGGTCGGAGCAATGAGAGATAGTTATTCCGAGCGAAATTGGAGAATATAATATGCCAAGCGGCCCGGGGGTGGCAAAAAGCGGCAGGGGGTGTCATGCTGGAGGAGGAGAAGATTAAGACAGATGTACACTCAGATGCAGACAATTATTAATGAGATATTTCTTAAGAAGTTATTACTTACGTATTAAAGGAAAAATCAAATATTTATATTATAATACATTCTTCAACTTTTATATTTGTATGAGTAGATATTACACATATACATATATTGTGACGTGTACGATAGAGCGTCAGCACGTCGTAGGTAGAAAAAATTGATCAGCGGTCAAGGAGCAATCCTTGTATGGTAAAATTTCACTTTAGCGGGGCAACAGGTTGAATTTCACTGGATAAGTTTTGCTGCCTGATGAATATCAAAGTTTTTGGGGTTACTTGTAAATTGACATCGTTCACGGTGCGATGTTTAAAAGAGGTTTTTTTTCATATGAAGATGATTTGAGCGGATGGAACCTAATCGTGATCGTCATCCTTCTCTGTTCATAGGTAATCCTCGATGAATCTCATCCGAAGCATTAACAAAGAAATCACCTTAGCGGAAATGCTTAGCCAAAGATTATTTCGCACAGAAGTGTTGCCATTGCTACTACACGGTAACCATACACAGTACTATCGGCGGGTAGGTACTATAACGTAATGTTATAATATATACGTGGAGGTCTGTCGCCTCCACAGCCAACATTACTGCAGAAGACTTCTGAATGCACCTCACTTTTACCGTAAAACCAGGGCTCCTAACAGTCGTAAAAATACACTCAGTACCGACGCAATAACCATGTGTGAATAAAATGCGCCCGCAACCAAGGAAAGAGAACGGTCTCCGTATCTATGATACTTGCGCGAATCTTTATTGTCCGTTTTAATTTCTCCACATTTCTGTATACTCTGCTCAATAAATTAGTGTTAACTGTAAGTAACTTTTTGTTTTATTAGCTGCTGTCGCCACACACACATACATAATACATCTCCGCGATTAATCACACATCAAACACGTGAGCGTTGGGTGAATTTCTGGGGCGCCCAGCAATCACACACATTAGCAGATCGTTTTGATTCACAAATATAATTTTCTTATAATCGCATACGCAATTCCCCATATAGCTACCTACCTACCTAAATTTCCTTTCAAATATGTATTAAATTGAGCGAAATATGCTAATGGTTCATGTCTTTAAATAATACATCACATAAAATTGCAAAAAGGTTTGAAGTAAAATACAAAGATGAAATAAATGATATTTGAATTCTACTTTTGACAAAAAAAATCGTAAATATCAACCTCTGTTCCATTCCTACTCAACAGATGATACTTTATCAGAATATATTTGCTAATGTAGGTAAATATAATATATTATGTATATTCTTACAAATATACAATAAACAGACAGTGTAGAAAATAGAAATAAATGATTATTTAACAAAAATAGCGTTGTGTAATATGAAAAAATGACACTCATTGCACCACGTGATAGTACATCAAATATGAATGGTAGGAATATAATAGACGGTCCGGTTTAGCTAAGAATCAAATCGAAAGAAATCATCAGTACAACTTTTTAATGGTAGCACAAAAAAGTCTCGCCCTGCCGATCAAAAATATCGGCTCTTTATTTCTTAGTTTGTTAGTGCTGTAGGACTGCTTTTAAGGAATTGTATTATTTGGCAACAGCAAATTTTTTTACATACAAAAGTGTATACAGTGCAGGTCAGATGTTTAAATATTAGATTTTGACTTATTATCCAATCAAAATCAAAGAAAGCGCAAATAACCTGTTTTCAAAATTTGCACAAAAACATTTATGGTGAATTTTGACACACGGCTGTATATAAATGTATATATCTGCCATCCACTCAAAAAGAAAACTATAAAAATTATGTTTTTTTTTTACAGTGGTCTCTTTAATAGTACTTTTCAGCTCCCGGTTAACTTGTGTCATCTTCTTTCCCTTAACTCGCCACGTTTAATCTATTTAAAAGTAAGTTTTTTGAACAACAATGTTATTGACTTGTAATATAGTATTTCCTATTCTATAATATTATTGTACTTTTTTCTATAAAACAAAGTTTTTAATTTGATTAATGGCACAAATCACTCTTGAAAGGTGGATTTCCTATTTAAAAGAAGAAGAAAAAGTATTCCTGAAAAAAATTAATCCAAGGCAGAACAGAATAAGTCAATACAAATGCGGAGAATAAAGTATCTAAAATAGAGCAATATTGAAAAAATATCTCAAAAACAATACAACGTACTCGTAAGTAGATGTTAGTAAATACTTTTTAAATTGAGTAAGAATTTAAATAAAATCTTCATAAAACTTTATTTAGACCGCTCTTGAATATATAAGATGCGAAAGAAATACTTAGTGCGTCACGTTTAATAATTAATTAATTTAAAATACGTGTATGGTAGTTCCGAATATATTTGAATTCCTTTTGTCTAAATCCACCATTATATTTCCATACAAGAAGAGCGAAGGACAAGTGCGGGTGTCGGGGCGGGGGCCGGGGGGTGAAGCAGGAATATCCAAGGCTTTACTGGGAACAGGGGGGCCGCTACAGGGGGGGAAGGAAATAGTACAGAAGGGGACGGAGGGATAAGGTAGCTTAAAGAAGAGAGAGGATAGAGAGCGTGGGAGGGGTCAGAGAAATATAAATAGTGGGGGTGCTCTGAGGCGATCGTCTGCGGAGGAGGGGGAGGCACGAGGGGAGGGTGAGAGGGCTCTTGTTGAAGTTGGCAGCTCGAGATGCAGAGCCTTGATTCATATATTTTTATTGTTTGCTGCTTTTGTTTAATTCTTAGAAATTGTGCATGTGTTAAATTGGTATTATAATTATTATTCATTATCATTTAAATATATTTACGAGATAATCTTAATGGCCCAGGTAATAGACCAGAGACGCACTTAGCTATGACTAGTAGTCGCCTAGTGATTATGTGGTCAAGAGTTCGACACTTATTTCACAAGACCACTGAGTTCAAAGCACAAGCGTTTAGTTTAGTTTAAAAAGTAAGAATATTGATTTGATATGTATTCCGTGTACGGTTCAGTGTTTTTTTTAATTGGATAAATGACAAAAATATAATTAATATCTTATCAGAGAACGTCTTATTATCAATGACAAGTAGTGATAATATTGAAGCAATACTCCCCATTAGATGGTCTTGTTAGAAGCCACAATAACCGGCGAGCTTGTATGATAAAATGTATGAATGTAGATGTGGTAAGAATTACTACTAGTAAGTACTCCCCATTACCAGCCTTTCGTACTACCTAAATGTATCATCAAGTAGCAACATTAAAAAACATAGGTATTTAATTTGAAAATGTTATTTTTTATAGACAGATAATTAAATTGATTTCGAACAACTTATTTCTTTCAAGGTCTATTAATTTCTAATTCCAATATAGAACATAACTTACCATTACATACAACTTTGATTAGTAAGTACCGACTGAGGGGAAATAATTTATCACCAAAGGTGACCGCTGAAATACTTGCAGATAACAAAGGTTTCCTTTGAAGTGCCGCCTTCCACTAGAGCCTTATAAAGTCCCAGCCACGCTTCACCAGCGGCGGTCAGCGGTTCTCGGGTTTAGTGCGGGGATGGGGAGGTTGTGGCTGCGGACATGTTGCGAAGAGCAATACATATCTCCCCCCCACTCCCCACCCTCCGAACCTACTAGGATTGTAAGAAGTGTGCGCCACTGGCCACCTTCCTTGGCATAACCGCCCCCTCTCGTTTTATCGCTTCAACATGCGCACGACCGTGGAATAATAAACGTCCAACGTTAAATATTTAATAAATCGATATGTTTTCAAAGCATCTGAGCAGTTAATAGCATACAATACTCATTAAATGTTTTATTATAGTAAGATATGAAATCAATTATTTATAGCAAAACGTAAATATTTTTTTTTGTCACGATTGAAAAATATTATATTTTAAGAAGGCATTCATTCTGTCTACCCTGTGGGAAAACGGTGTAATGATAAATTTATGTTAAAGCTATTATCAACATAAAGTTTTAGAAATTAATAATCTCTTAAAAATACAATTATGACAGTTATAATTTCCTTTATCATATATTCATTTTTTTTTTATTTCAATACGCAAATCTAGATATAATATAATATTTTTATTTATTTAATTTTACCATTGCGTTCTGTGCCGGGCAGTATTTATTTTTTTAGTAATTTAAGAATCGGCAAACGAAAAGGATAGCTGGTTTTTTTCTGTATCTTAAAAATATTTAATTCATATAAATTTAAACTATTCATCAGTTACACTCGTTGAGATTGCAAAGCTAAAATGCTGAAAATTTAAATCCTTCTAAATAAGATGATCACCGAGTGTTCTAGTTGTTCTACATTCGTGTACCGGACTATCATTACTGGCGTAGACTCCACCATATTAAAGACATCATTATTGTAAAGGTATTGTACGAGTATAAAGGCCATTAAAGCTAAATTTTCAAAAAGGGTAGGATCGGGAATACAAACCCTTGAGATCAAATTTCTTCCAGAATATACGGAATAAATTATTATTATTTTTAAAATGGTTTGGAATGAATTTCAATTGCTATTCAACAAAGGCCTAAGCTAGACTATCTTTAAAACATGCCATAGTCTTTAGTTATTCTTGGGACTAGGGAATGTTTGAAAAAAGTCTTGCGAAAGTAAAGAAGACAATAAGAAATGTAAGAAACGATAGTGGATACTAAATTTCACGAGGAGGGTTTGATAATGTCCCGTAAATATCACTGATCCTAAATTAAAATATTACTGAAAATAAATGTAAAATCAAATAAAATTTAAGATGAAACGTGGAAAGTTATTTTAATTAGATAAATATTTTCAATAACGTATTATCATTACATAATAATTGGATTATAATACATGGGTAAAAACTTGAAATTCAATAATTTACATACATAACAATTTACAATAACTGTCATGAAATAAGACAAAACGTCATATTGTTTATTTCATATTTTTCAATTGTTTGTAACGACTTGATTGTTTTCAACATTTTTAGTGAAATGTAAAATTAAGAATCCCAATTCCGGGCGAAACCGTGTAGAGAAATTAGTAATTAATTAAAATAGACAGATTTATGAATTCCATAATATATTGATTATCTATAATACATACATAATATAATAATAGAAAAATAATTATATGTACGTTTGTGTTTACGGAAATGTGAGTAGACAGATATGTAGTGAGTTAATATTATTGAATACAAATAGAGTTCGGTGAATTGGGATCTTGTAGATAATATTCGCAACAATATCAGAAAATTAAATGATTTAAAAGTTCACAACAATGTTTTAAAGTTGAAAAAATAATTTAACTAGAGTTCTAAATGGGTTAAGTCCTGCGCGTCTCATCTCCCCGGTCCAGCACTCCGCACCTAGTCGGACCCTTTCTCACAGAGCTTTCGCCGCCTTTCGATTTAGCAAGCGACGTTACCTCCTTCGTTCTGCAGCAAACTCATCCAGACATGGCAAATTTCGCGTAAATCACAAAGGCACCCTGTAAAAATATTGTGATCCGCCAAACATTTTTTCTCTCGTCCCATTTTAATGAGTTTCCTTTTTGATCTGTGTCTTTAAATTACGTGATGATTTTCAATTAATATATGCATTGGATATGTGCCTTATTTCTAAGCCGAGAGCGTAGCATTTCACGTATCAGTGAGATGGTTAAATAAAATGAATTAATCAAAAGTGAAATAGTCTATTGCTGATTATTGTGCAAGATCACGTTAGTAATAATTCCCTTTCATTGTATTCACAGATAATATGAACACGATATTAGCCAGTTTTTGGAAGAGGTTTTAAGCTTGCTTGCACGATCAATAGAGCTTCTAGTCTTAGGGGATTTTGAGGGGTGGGTAATTTCAATTCCTAGGGGAATGAAAGAGAACGGGGAAGGAGAGGGGGGCCTTATAAATTTCATAAACTTTTATGAGAGTTTTATTTGAGTTTGCGAGAATTTCCCAGTTTTATAGTATTTCGACCAGTCGGTTTCTATGAATTCAGCGCTTTTCAGTTGATATTGCAGTGAAAATAATATGTTTGCTTTGGCAAAAGTCGGTTTTGTGAAAAAGGCCCATATCGAAATCGGCAACATTATTATCTATCAGCTATTACCCTATAAAGTTTTGGGCAAAGAGAAAATTACATATTTAAGCTATATATTTAAATTTGTCTGACACTACTCGCTGTAATCTGTGTATAGTTATATAAATATTTTAATAAACCTTTACCATACAAGGAATGGCATAAGATTTCATGAACATACTCGTAGTTTAAATTGCGCTAAAGGGAATAATAAATACAACTTTAAATAAAGTATAGTTGAAAAAAAGCTTGTAAAAAATTATATAAAGAATCTTAAAAATTGTTAAAAATACACTCCACTTTCTTATTCAATAAACTATTCAGTATACTATTAAAAATCAAATAAATTTAAATCACGATGATAAATAGGAGTAAAGGTACTGTGAAACTTAAATACGCATACCTACAAATCAAAATAGTATAGGATACTTTTTTTTTAAATAATATATTCAGTTCATTATTGGCCACTAACAAAATAATAAATATTTTTAAATATTTAACTTCGTACAACCAAGTATTGTAAATGTGACGTTAACGAAAAGTAATGAACATACTTATATTTTTAATATTTGAAAAAGCTTGTGGACAGACACATTAATAATTAATTAAAAACAATTTTGCATATAACAGCCTGAGTTTTAAAGTTAACCAGTTCCTTCATCAGGATAGTATAAAACTAAATCATGAAATGTTGTCATGAAAATATGTCGTATCATTTTAATACTAGTTAAAATGTATCACTTAGAAAGGACTACAGGTAAGACAACCCAAAAATTTAAATAAAATTAAATTACACTTAAGCGCTTGTAATTGTCCCAGTATAGCAAGTTGTAAATCAATAAAGTATTTTGGAATAGTTACTGATAGGCACATGAGATTGATTGCGAAAATTAATTTATATATTTTGAATACTTGAAATATTGTGAATAAAAAAAAATGAAAACTGTGTACTATGCTTTGTGCCAATCCATTTTGAGCTATGGTATTGAGAGTTGAGGAAGTGCATCAGGTGTACATATGTATATATCAAGTAAGCATTACTCAGAAAATTATACTCAAGGTAATACACCGCCGTGACTTTTCGGATCCTTCAGAGCCACTTTTTAGAGAATTTCAGGTTTTAGATATAAGACCATTATACGTGTTGAATATATTAATTAGCTTTCATAGAAAAATAAGCGTTCCATGTGTGAGGACTGAAAGATATTATCCCACAAGAGTAAATAATCTTAAAATAGTTCCAAGGACGAAAACTACGTTTGGTCAAAGATTATTCACCTTTCAAGCTCCCAAAATATACAATCAAATTGAAAACAAAATTAGAACGTTAACTGACATTTAAGCTTTTAAAAGAGATGTTTCAAATTGGTTGTTGAAATTGGGAAGAACTGATACTGAGAGTAAATTGTTTTATATTATGAAATAATTCTAATAGATGCGTTTTGTGTTTTGGTCTTCATATTTCGCTTTACTTTATACATATGTGCTTACATTCTTTTACATATTGTATTGCACATTGGTATTGTTTTCTTTCTTTTTTATATTTTCACGTTTACTTGCCTTGTATGTCACGTATTCTATTTGATTGTGTTTTGCCTTCAATGAGTTATTTGGTTTTGTGAAATGTATCTTGCTTACCAATTTGCTTTAAAACAGTTGGGCAATGGATTTTAAAATCTGTGTAAAATATATGTAACAAACTGTTTTTTTTTGTAGCTGTACAATGCTTATACCTTGTTTATATATGTCTAAATAAATAAAAATATATACATAAAAACTAAATTTATCGAAAAAATATTTTTGCTGTTGGCGTGGTGTAATTGGAAAACGTATTTCCCCGGAAAGGAAACGATCTAGGTTCTAATCCTGATAGTAACAAAAATATTTTTTCGTAAATTGAGTTTTTCAGAATATATTTATAATTTTACATTTAATTTATATTACAATTATATTCCGAAAAACTGAAACTTCATCATAATAATGTGTATCATATAATTTTGATTAAAACTATTTTTTCTTCAGATTAATTGGGTTGATGCATAAATTCGTAGCGTTTTCAATAAATTTAATAAACTCAAACAATGGATATGTTAGAAGTGGGGTTTTTTTTGTACTTAACACCTCATTTTTTTTAAGCAAAAATTACCACTAAGTTTCTGCACAAATTTATAAATTAAACAATTCAAGATGCATTCAATAAAACTATACTATGGCAATATAATGACATTTAAAACATTATGCCCTTGGAACAACAAGGTATCATCTAAAAAAATATATCAAATTGAGATATTGAGCTTCAAAGTTTTGAATATATTTTTTTCGTTTTCTTCTGTAGAGCGCCCATTAGGTGAATTTTTTATAAAAATGTCGCTAATAATATAGAGTAATTAATAACGTGATTCCTGATTAAATTATGTACGATTAAATGCAAACATATGTAATGATTTTAGGAACAATTTGGGTCCGTACACATGACTTTTATTTATAATTACATATTTAATAAACTACAAATGACCCATTTCAAATGAGAGTATTTAATTTTATTCGAATTTTTCAATTAAAATTGAAAAAAGATTTTTGTCCCTATTGAAAACCTTGTGTTTAAATTTTAAAATTTATTTCTTACAATTTATATAGTTCTCCTTAAAAATATATAAGTTGTATTAATGTTTCCAAAATTTAATAAAAATGAATTATCAATTAATTTTGGCGTCTCTTGTCGGATTTACTCAAAGGTGTTTGAGATTCCGTAAATATAAATAAGATGGCTTTCAAATAATGAAACAACAGACGTATCAATTTGAAAGTGCAATATATAAGTTCGAAAATTGGTGTAGCATAATCGGTTAATGCATTAACCCGGATAGGAAGAGATCCAGGTTCGAATCCCGGTAGTAATAACAACTTTTTTTCTCGATAAATTGATTTTATACGTGTATCTTTCTAATTAATACATTAAATTTGTTTTAAAAATTACTTACTTTTATCTTATGACTGTTTATTTTATTTATTTGTCAAAAAGTTTATTGAAATAATTATACGAATCAGCGAAACAACTTATATAACCCCATATAAAAAAAAGTCCTTACAATGGAAGGACACGCGCTTGATTAGAAGAAGAATTACAAGAGTCGGAAAATCATTCCACATGCTGAAACCTGATTGTTCTTGTGCCAACGGTTTAACTGTCTAATCTGTTTACTTTACATTAAAATTAATTGTATGTTTAATCGGTGTGATTCGTTGAACTGGCATTAATACAATTTTACACATGATAATAAATAATCATATACCTTTCTTGTACACGCTTGAAGGTTTTTAAGGCTCTTAACGATTATTTATTAATCGATTGATTCATCACTCAAAACAGAAAACAAAACAAAAAATAGTTAAACAGGTAATACTATGAAATGTTTTATTATGTTATATATATACGGAATATTAAAAAAATCAAATTATATTTCATTAAATTAATAATCGTAAATATATTAGAACATCAACCACTGCGGCAGCATTTTGTTTTTGGCTAATGAAGAAGATATGCAACAATTATCAGTGTTGCAAAATTAAAGGTTTGAGAATAATACTCAGAAAAATGGCCTTTAAGCAGAAAATATATTTCAATGTGATGGTATTTATTTATAAAATTCTCACTAAGAAAATATCGCCAGAATTAATACGAAAAATTGATACAAGTCAATATGAGCACGAACATCATATAAGAGGAAAAGATATTAGACATCGATGATGTACAGTGCCATGAAGATTTTTAATGAAATGTCAGAAAACATAAGAAAGGAGGAGAAACTACATAGATTCAAAATGAAACTAAGCAAGTATATTAAGTTCTAGTAAAATTAAATGATTTTGATCTTGTTTATATCAGAGCATATATAAAAATAATTATGTATGTACTATATTAAGAATAAATAAATTAAACAGGTTTGAAAACCTGTGACAGGCCGTAAAAGTAGCTTCTCTTTGGAACGTGTTCCTGTCCTTACGTCCCACAGCCACCCCACCTTACCTCCGCACATCTACAGTCCTAACCCCATCCGCCGCAGTGCCCAGCTCTCCCCGCAATACCCCTAAAGCCTTTCTGAACCTTATATCCTCCACCAGACAAGTAGTCCTTTTCGATCCTTATTTCACAACGGGACAGAGAGGGAAAGCGACCAGAGAGAGAGGGGGAGTAAGGATTTCACAAGGAGACGACAGTATATCTGCATCTAGACGCCGTGGCGCTGACCACAAGCATCGGGACGATTTGTAAAAACACTCATTTTTTAAATATCAGTGTGGTTTTTATATCATATGTTAGATCGGACTTTTTGACATATTGAATTAAATTTACTGGTCATTATTTATAATCCAAAATCGAGTCGATACTACTGAACACACACAGATACTTAGATAATTTAAGGATAAAATGTCCCTTCCCCTTTGGGGTATAATAGATATAAAGATCGCCGGACTCAGATACCGGACTAATATATTTTGCTTGTAACGGTTCGCTGAAATTGCCTAAGGGATGGGGGTGAATTAGGTTTACAAAGACACGTAGAAAATATTAATGCCTTAGTATTAAAATAGTGGATGTCGGCACAAATAATTTTCATTTTATGGATGTTTTATTTTCTAAGAAATATTTTTCCTTAATATAGGTTTTTAGATATACTTATGTAATATATACATATTATATTATGCAATAGAAATCTTGTTGGCATATTGCTCAGATAATTTGATATAAAAGGGGATATTAATATAATATTTTATGTATGATGTATTTTATGTATATTTCAATATAGAATAATTGAAAACAAACAATAAATATTGGGGCTGGGACCAAATGAAAATAAATAAATAATACAAATATTTAAATGTTTTTCATCCAATACTCTGTCACTGTTATTGTCCAACTTTTTCTGACGTACATAACTGAATGTCTGTTGACAACTGTTATTGAGGCTAGATTAAAATTATGTTTTTTTAGAGGTTAGTTTTTCGAATTGGCTACACTTTTTCCAACGACAGCCAATTTGACAGCTGACAGCTGATTTGTGCTCAATTTGATTTGCCATTTCACCATGAATAAATTTACGCCAGAACAACGCTTGCAAATTGAACAAATTTATTTCGCAAATCGTGGTTCAATTGGCAAAACATTGGTCTACATAATCGTCCATCTGAGCAAGTAATTCGAAAACCATGCATCGTTTTCGCACCACGGAAACGTTAATTGATAATATACATCCGCAAAGACGTCGTACAGTGTGCACTGAAAAAGCTGTTGCTGCAGTGAAGTATAGTATTGAGCACAGAGCAATTGGAGCTGTGTCCATCCACTTTGTGGAAGATTTGCGGAAAGATCTTGGTTTACGAACTTACAAGATCCAGCTGGTGCAAGAATTGAAGCCGTTTGATTATCGGTGAATGTGCCGAAAACGAGATTGCTCTTGATCTTCATTTTCAACACAAAATTTTGTTCAGCGATGAGGTTCATTTTTAGTTGAATGGGTACGTCAACAAGCAAAATTGCCGAATTTGGAGTGAAGAAAATCCACAAACCATTATTGAACCGCCGTTACATCCACAAAAAGTCACTGTATGTTGTTCTTTAAGGGTTGATGAAATCATCGGTCCATATTTCTTCAAAAATTATGCCGGCCAGAACGTCACAGTCAATGGAGAGCGCTATAGATCGACGATTACTGGCTTTTTCGTTCCCCAATTTAACGGCATTAATGTGGTTTCAACAAGACGGCGCAACATGCCACACAGCGTGCGCTATAAATCAATTTATTGAAGGAAACATTCGATGAGCGCATAATTACGCGTAATGGACCCGTGAATTGGCCTCCATGATCGATTTAATTAACATTTTTGGATTATTTTCTTTGGGAATATGTTCAGTCGCTAGTCTACGCCAATAAACCAGAGATGACAGCCAACATTCGTCGCGTTATTACCGATATACATGTCCTAGCTACTCCAAAAATTGGTCTAAAATTGTACTTCCAGTTTGCGCTTTATTCGAACCAGCCGCACCGCCCATATGCGCGAAATCATATTTAAACACTAATGGCATAAAATTATCTTTCCAATAAAGTCAATATCTCTAAAAAAAAAACACCCTTTACAATAAATGATATATTAAATAATGGGTATACATACGTGCACATAGGTATACGACTAGATTAATAAACGAAGAATAGTAATAGTAATATATCATGTAGGGGGAGTGCCTTTGTTTAGCGCAGGTTCTAAAGAGTAACGACGTATGCAAAGTAAGGCGTGGGTTACTAAATTTTCCTCAGGGTCCTATAATGCAACTGTGTATTAAATTTAAAACACATTTATATCACGGGTTTGGAAATATAATTTAAATCGGTCAAAGAGAGTGATTAGAGAATAGACATACAAAACATTCAAATTGTATATAATATATATTATTTATTTTTTTACTTACTTACCATCTCGAGGTAGGCAGAGAGGATTAAGCGCCATACTTTTCTGTCCTGACATATAATTCTTGCCTCGTCCGCATTCATACATCTTCTCATACAAGCCCGTCGATTATTGAGGATTTTAAAAGGACCATCTCTTCCGGTATTTGGTTTACCTGGTCGAGCCAATTTTTCCGCGGATGACCTCTATTTCCGAGCGTGCACTCTATACGATAAAAATAACCGTGCATAACTATAATTTCTGCGAAATAAATTTAAATTAAATAGGTATATATTATGTAATAATTACGTAGAACCACGCACGAATAGTTCATCATCCAAACCATCTAGTTAGCGGAAGAATTTAGAATTGACAAATAATGCTGTGCATGTGTTTATACGCAAAAAATTTCCCGAATTCGTACGAACTAAACACAACTCTCGCGCCATACGTCTTCGCTTGAACAAATGTGTTGCAAAACGCTGCAAGTGTGTATTTGAAACGGACTTGAATGTATGCGTTTCCATATACTTTAAACGTGATATTTTTTTATATTATAAAATATTTTATGTCCTTCACGTAACAAGTAATAATAATATTATTAATATTTTTCAAGAACGGAAATAAACACACACATGTATACTTCTGAAACAGTGTATAATGAATACAACCTCGATAATACCCATCGCTTTTACAGCATCGATATTAGCAGCATAACCAAAGTCTATGCCACTGATATTAATATAATTATGTATGTTTGTGTTCGCCATAAAACTCTAATTTTAATAATTACACGATTTAAATAAAGTATGTACAATATAATTTTTCAGGTTTAAACGGTAATACTGGTATTATACAAAGCTTAAAAATTCTTTGAATATGTCTAGTATGGCTGTCTATGTCATAGTTATACAGGTGCAACTGAAGAAAACAGATGGCAGATATGTTATGTATGCATAATTTATGGTACATATTACATATTCTAAAGCATTAATATCTTAAAAGTAAAATAAGTAGCCGTATCTCGCTGTAAGTACTGAAGTAGTCTCCCCGTCCCTTATCTGCCATGTCACCCCAACAGCCCTTTCCACTTCCACCCCTCGGCTTCGCGTCTTACTGCTGCAACCCCGAGCGGCATTAATCAAAAACTTTTTCTCTCGCTTCACCCCCGAGGAAGAAAAATACCCCAACGGTCAAGCGGGGGGATTGCAGAATAAAATAAGGGATGTGTTGTGAATTTTAAAGTGTTTCGACGGGGGTGGAACGGCGATTCGTTTCGCCAAGAATTTTTAATGAATATGAAAAGACTATCGGTGCATAATTTTTTATCTGAACGCAGTCGCTTAACTCCGCGCTCGAGCGTCTGTTGTCAGACACAAGTGTGCATTTATTAAATAAATTATTTTTCTGTTACATAATCATTGAAATCACATTTTTAACGTGTAGATGGTATTTTAGAAAATAGTTTTTTTGATAATTAAAACAAATAAGATGAATCACATAGAATGAAACCCAGAATAAATCTATTTATTGAGAGAGAAAAATTGATAAGATAAGACTGAAATTAAAATAATAATAAAAATTGATAACCATTCGGCTTTGCCCTGGCTACTTTGCTAGATTTTCGTCTGTGTTAAAGTAGCTAATTTTTTTTAGTGTAATTGAAATTATGTAATTCTATTAAAACAAATAAATTTAATAAGATATATAATATAATGAATGGATTATGTATGTGTTACTTATAGTATTTGTGTTAAATTTAATTAGGATCATTAGACAGTGTTGGCCGATCAATACCAAATTTTTGGTACATGTTTGATTTATTTTTCTATTAGTGCACGATTTACAATAGTCTTAAATGTATTCTATAGATTTGGAGATAATAATAGAAAAAACATAGATATCGTTATTCGAAACTGGAACTTATAATCTTATACATATCTCTTATTTTTGTACACACATGATGCCATATTGAATGATACAATATTTTTAACACAAATTAAATGTATTAATTAGAAAGATATACAAAACTTATTTTATCGAAAAATATTGTTGTTGCTACCGGGATTCGAATCTGGATCTCTTCCAATGTGCATTAACCGATTATGCTATAGCACCGCAGTACATTGACGCCAAATATTCGAACCTGTTATACTTTTCAAATGAATACATCTATCGTTCCATTATTTGAAAGCCATCTTCCTTATTTGTATTAAAAACATCACAGACCTATGTTCTGAATAATTACAACTTCAAAATAAGAATGTGTTCTCCTTAATAATACAATATTTATGCGAATCATTGTAAAGTATAAAACTGCATGTTTCAACGCATCAAAAAGTTTATATGAAGTATTTTATTTGACTTCTTCAATATTTGCAAAATGACTTTATGGCCTCATTAATTAATTAATTAAGGAGCATCTGAGATGCCTCAATAACAATAATTATTTAGAATTTTCCAATCACCTTTTAGAAACAAACCATTCTTTTGATATTAATTAGGTTTAGAAATTATACATACAAATATTAGGGGTTTACACTTAGATAAATTTGAAATTTTAGAAATGAGAAAAAATGTTAATAGCAAGCTTAATGTTATAAATAACCAAATCTTAATTGCAAATAGTGACCTTATTAATTTGTTTTCATATTAGTTCTTACTAATTCACCATTTTATAGTTTTGTTTTTATCTATGTTTGTATTTTTTAATTTCAGTATACATTGTTTCCTGAAGCATCCTGAAGTTTCCTTGAAACATGTAAAATAATGAATAAATAGTGTTTAACTGTATTTTGTCGAATTATTATTTTATTTTATACTTATTTGTGAATGCCCATAATCAATATGTCATATTTAAAGTAATTATTGAGTATGTTTAATAAGAATGTATTAAATTAGTTGATTCCAATTTGTAATTTTGAATTCTTAAATAAATATTAATTAAATTTAATAAAGGCAAAACAAACGTATTAAGTTTGAAACATCAACGGTAGATGCTTCAAATAACGTGAACGTAAATACGTACCGAATACAAATATTCCCCTTAAAGTTTCAAATCATATTGAATCTGTATAAATCAAATAGAACATTTACTATTCACTATAGTCACTGTATGGAGGTCCAATAAGCGTCCCGACATCCCTTCCAAAGTATGAAGCGTTAATTAATTACGCCGATCCACCCCTTCTCTTGGCGTCCATCTTTTAACCCTCCCCGTCCCTATTCCCGCCGGGGCGAGCCGGGCGGGCGGGGAGTATTTGCCAGGTTCTTCTTAGTCTTCCATTGTTTCCACTCCCCTATCTTTGTGGGTTGCCCCACCCACGTGCGCGACCCTCACCCGGGCTCTCGGCGTGGTGTATCTTTATCGCTGTTTTCATTTCAGTATCATAGCGGATATTTTATTGATAAATGGGTAACTAATAGTGTCCTCCAACAAATATTTTTTAAATTAAAATAGTTATGTCATTTGACACATTCGGTTTTAGATTTCTTACAAATTACAATATAACAGACGCATATCTATAATTACAACACCAAATGAATAGTTTAATAACAATGTTGTTATGCGCATTTTTAATCAAATCCGTCAACTAAGCTCACTCCGATTTTTTGGAATTTAATGAAATCAATGAAGTCTATAACGAATATGTTGTAAATGTCATACATAATAAAAAATAATAATTTGTTATACCTAACTAACTAAATCTTAATTATGCTGTAAACCGCCAATATAACGTCTACCATTTCATCTGAGTTACGAATATTAAATGGTATTGGACAATTTAAAACATCAAATAGTAAAGAAGACTGAATAGCAACAGTAGTAGTATTAATGAAATATATTACACTATTTTAATTGCGGTATGTTGACGACTTTGCGACAGCCAAGGCTGTGATTAATACGTATAAAAGGGTATAGCCCTCCTCATAAGTAGATATACACTCTAATTTTTAATAGCATTTTTTTTTTTAAATACAAGTTTCGCACCTATCTTGAAATAATTTGTAAACATATTGTAATATTTTATTTTTCCCTTTCAGACATACAATATAACTGCCAAATTGTTGTTAAGGGCGACATCTATAAAATATAACACACTTGTATGATAGTTTAGTTCATCTATCTATACTGCATATTTATGTTTAAAATTATTTTTTTTCTTATTAAATTTACCACTTGTAAGATAAAAATGTACAAACTACATACGATAACACTAAAAAATAACAATTTATACGATATTACGAATTGTTTGATATAAATATTTAAATGCATGTACATAATAAAATCACCGATATTACTTATATCACAAACACAAAATATATTTTTAACGAATCTCTTTATAAAAATGTATATTCCGGAAGAGATATGTTTAATTAGTACCCAGTCAACATCCGACCATCCCGTAGACCACATGGTTGCCACCCACCCCAACATCCTCAGAGTTTTGCCCGCAGCAAACTAAAACCTTAACACATAGTCCACACAATGTTATTTATTGTCAGGAAATTAATTACGGACCTAGTAATTAGATTTTATCTGGAGACGCAAACTCATTTGTGTGCGTGCGTAATGTATAAAACGGGCGAGGGTTTGGGAATCATTTTGGTTGCCGGGGGTACGGGGTGGGCGTCGTTAAAGGTTATTTTCGGGTGTATGTTGGATAATGTAACAGAGTTGACTTGTTTTCGGGTTTTGTTACGAAGCCCTCCACGTATACCGGTGTAGGTTTTTGAGAAAGGTTTAGTTTGCAACATTATGTACCCGTTCGATAGGCACTGTTTACCCGGGGTAAATATGCCTTTTGATATATCACAAAGAATAAGTTATCAGGTTTGAGTTGTGGGGTGGACCTTGTCCATTCATTAGTTATATAACACATACACACACATGCACCCACATATATACATATGTATATTTTCAGTATCCTATAAATCAGAATCATTCAATCAATTAACGTTTGAAGGAAATTGAAAAATGTTTAATAAATATAAAATATCTTGGATTTTATTATTTAACACGAACCGGTTTCTGAATTTATTCTTCCTTCTTCTGTCTATTATAAATATATTAATTTTGTAAATACAAATTCAATTTATTAATTAGAAAGATACATATAAAATCAATTCTATCGAAAAATATTGTTGTTGCTACCGGGACTCGAACCTGGATCTCTTCCAATCCGGGGAACGTGCAATAACCGATTATGCTACAGCACACAGTACATTGACATTACAGATTTGTTTTTTTAACCACATAAATATTAATACTTTAATAATGTTATACTTAATTTGACATCCCGGAGAAGGAAATTGTTGTTTCAGAAATCGATGGGTGAATTAATTAATATTTAAATTGTTAAAAATACAAATTTTAAAAATAAACATTAACCACAAAATTACTACAGTTAATAAATACATACTGAACTTATATATATATATATATATACCGACATATTTTGAACAATGAACGAATGCAAACGTTGATCTCTATATTCCTGATAATTTCCTGAAGAGACAGAGACAGCCCGGGCTATTTCACCATCCGATATTCAGACTCAGCCGATGGTTACACCAGTTTCACGAGCAATTTCTAGATTGATGTCCACATAACACGTGTACTCAATTAGAATTAAATTAGAACTGAAAACACTTATTTAAGTTTAATGCCAACACGATATCGGCTGTACATTGCTATAAAGAGAACATTTAACTTTACACAAATTATATTAGTGTTTTGATTGCAATTGATTCATATTGACGCATCCATTATATTAATTAAATGTTATGAAATGCAAACATACATAAAAAAAGGGCAAAATATGACTGATATTAAAGATTTTTGCCTTAATCTCTCTGTATCATCCACCCGCATCTCGAAAAGCTCGTACGGAACTCACGTAACGAATTAATATGCAACTCACTACAAGTGCAAATATTATTAATGTTAAAATATAATGGATTAGTATATGGTTACTAACGTACCAGGAAAATCTGTCTATATTTTGCCAACATCGAAATCGTACAAAAATTTATTAAAGTAAAATAACACTTATTTACATATTTTAAAAAAACAATACGATTTTTTTATAAAAATAATAAGAAAAAAACCAGACAGTAACAAATATAAGAAAGGGCGTAATTAAGCAACGTTATTACTGGATACATGAATAGGTACACACTAACAATAAATTATGAATCCTTATTACTCAATAACAAAAAATAATATATATATTTTTTAGATTGTCAACTTTGTTTTATTAACCATCTACGGGTTACGAAAAATATCATTTTCTTCTTCAGGATATCATCAACTAATCAAAAACATATGTTATATTGTTTCTTTAACAGAATCTTTTATTTTTTTTAATATATATATATATATCATAAAGTTTTTAAAAAACAATAATTATTTGAAAAAAAAATTAGTACGTAACTTAAATTGTTATTTGATGATACAAAATTATTATAATTTTTAGGAAAAAAAAATTGTATGGGACTTGTGGTTAAATTTAGTTGTTTATATTATTTTGATTATTTTTACATGCTTTATTTATTTCTGATGATTCTAAATTATTCAATTTAAGATCAATATTGTCAATATGTAAAATAGAAAATCACAATTTTTTATCAAAAATATTATCATTTTCTAACAAATGATTGGAAAATTCTGAAAAACCATTATTATTCAAACATTTCAAATGCTCTTTAACCTAATTTACCAATATAGAAAGCAGCACAATCTTTACATGTAAGTTTATAGACACCGGAATTATTAAATTTATCATCTTTGTCTTTGGAATTAATATATTATTTATTAATATTTGTATAAAATGCCGGTGTAATGTGTCGTGGTGGGTGTTTAGATATATGATTAAAAAAATAATTAAGTGGTTAATAAAACAAAGTTAAAAATCTAAAAAAAAAAGGATTTTAACCACTAAGTTGATTTTGCAAATAATATAAATAAAAATAATATTATCATGTGAATGACCTAAACCGAAGTTCGAATCTATTTTTTTCATCGTGAAGATGTATTTAATCATGGCGGGTCAGTAATAATTGTCATTAAGTAGAAAGGTAATAATTTATCAAATATCTTTTTATTTTTCAGTCAAGTCTTTTTCACGCGACGCGCATCCTCCCAGTGATATTTATCATAATACCAAAATATATGATTATACAGCATGGAGCTAAAATAACAGAGAGACATACGCCGATTCAGTTACGAAAGGATGACGTTGGGCACACAAAACTCGGCTGCATTGGAAAACGAGCGAAACATAAAGTCGTAAGTGCAACCGAATCCTCCCGAACATAGGCCTCGACCAAAAATCGTTAAAATTCATTCAATATGCTCGGCAGAGAAAATCGCGGAGGTCTGCGCCGCTACAGTAAAATAGCAATTAATAGTCGAAACAGTAATTGTGTGATTATTTGAAATATTCCTACAATGGAGTGTTGCTCCCTCGCGGGTGATGTCTCTTCATTGACCACTGGCTAGTTGTAATAACGATAGAGCAAAAAAAATGGATTAAGTTACTAAGGAATGATTTCAAAATGATAATAAAGATCCAGCAATGCTAGAATAACCTTAAAATTCACAAAACTTAAGTAAGAAAGTATATGTGAATGGAAGGATTGAAACTCGTTTGAATAGCAATGACATCTTGTATTGTATAACAAAGGAATTAAATTAATAATTGTATAAGAAAACAGAAATGTTTATTTATACTGAACTAAATAAATGCATACCAAGGCGTTATAAAATAATGGAAATAATATTACAAAAATAATCAGGTTCGTGACTTTACATTAACTTCCAGAAATATTTTCAAAGACTTTATTTATCAAATAAAATGAAAGTGATAATTGTACAAAAATATCAAGAGAATGACATTAACCTCAAAGCATGAAAAGCGAAGTCATTGTTCTATTAAAGTATGAATTTACAAATATGCACAAACAAAACAGAAGAGTGTCTTAATTAGGTACAAATGTAAAGAAGTATTAAACTTGTTGAGAAGCTTCTTGTAGAACAACTGCTCTTTGTACGCTATGCCTGCCCTTCTTTAATTATTTATGATATTGACAAAGATAACATTTTAGTTTAAAAAAATGTAACGTAGGTGTCTTCATAACCCAATGATCCAGATTTGTAATAGTACTTAATCAATTCCAATATCATTGTATAAGCGGTCTATTTTTTGGAATATTTATACATTCTAATAAACTGTAGGTACATAAAAAATGGATAGTAAATTTATGTATATTAAAGACAATTTCGTTGCGATCTATTTTATTGGATTAGAATTGAATGCTCCTATTTAGCCATCTATATTTTAGGTAGCGATGTAATTATGACAATACAGCCAATGCGATGCACTAAATATGGGACCAAAAAGTCCGCGCCATACCAAATTGTTGTTATCGATACATCCCAAACGTTAATATTGGATAACTTTTTTTTAAATCACCTCAAAAAAAAAAGGAATTTTTAAATCGCGTATATTACATCGATTTATGTATACAGTAGTGAAAACATTATCAATGTATTTACATACCTATACAATAATATCCCGCTAACACGTAAGGTTGGAGACCAGACCATCGCAGTAAAGCGAAGCGAGACCATTTGAAATTTCCTGAATAATTTGTTCAAATTCAAAAAAGTCTGCGCTTTTTATTTTTAATAAAATTAAAATTCAATAAAATATTATCAAACAATTTAAAAAATATATTATATTTAATGGGTTGTATTTAAAATTTAACCGGGTTGTATTTTAAAAAAATTAATATATTATGATGAATAATGAAATGTGTTAAGTATTTAAATATACAAATTAAATATAATCGATTTGATGAAAAATTTAATTGAATAAATGAGTTATCTTCACGCGGCGCCAATATCAATAAAAAAAGTAACAATTTTTGAAAAACACCAAAAGTTCTTATCAGTTTACTAAAATACTCGATATTTCAATTTTTATTTTATTTTTAATCAGTCATTTATCCAATAATTTTTTATAAATTAGTTATGTAACTTTAATCGACGCATATTTCATTTGTATTTGAGCCATTTTAATTTGGTGCAGCGCTACAGCCGGAGTCCAAAAACACAGCCTTCTCACACACACATTCTAAAAATAATACGGCAGTGAAAACATACGCACGCAGACATAAGCACGTGAACTATTGTAGAGACTTCTGTATTAAATGTACACACGCACTTTAGCGGAAGCGTGTGCGTACTACCTGTCCTACACATATATTGGTACAAGTCTAGCTTTTTAGGCAGAGGCGAAAATCGTATGAAAAGAAAATTATTGCGAATATGGAGAAATGATCGTGGAATGTATGGAATGTTGTGTGGAATTCTATCCACTACATAATAAGCAGTACCGTGTATATAGAAATAATATATAAATGAAACTAAGTTAACGATGTCACCATATCAATCTTAGCATCACCAAATCAAACAGAAATTACAAACCTATATTGTAAAGCCACCCAATAACAATATTTTTGTACAATTTACGTAGGTACATTTGTGATGAAAAACAACTAAATACCTCAACTGTCCAATAAAATATATGTAATGTGAAAGGGCATAGTATTTTTTATAAAATGACGTAATCACGTAATTAAAGGTAAAATATAAATGAATAAATAATGTATATTCTTGTAGCGTTGAATGTGTTTGATGCTAAATCTCAAGTAATGAATTTGATTTGTGAAATGGCTATTAATTATGTTATCCTCTAATATATGCAGTGGCGTGAAGTAAGCACAAAGTTAGGTTATGCTGTTACCGACGATGCTAACTAAATGTACAGGTAGGTATATACTACGAATTATTTTATTTTTTTTAAATTTTGAGTATAGTTTTATCAATTCAAATTTAGAATACAATTGTAAATTCACTACATTAAGAAATGCAAGTTTTTTTATTGGTCGGTACCGTACTCTGCTTTCGATTTGGCTTAAATTATTTTCTACGATTTCTCCTTCGGACAACGGATTTTAAATGTTTCATTAACAGTGTTCAAAAACATATATTTAAATAACTAGCTTTACAAATTAGCATAGCCGAAACTCAATACAGAAATAATTGTATTTTGACATTTAATTTAATATTGGTAATAATATCCTGAAAAATGCAAATTCGCTCGCTTGACAGATAATAAATTATAACATACAAATTTTATCTACGCAAACGCCGAAATATGGAATCATAGGTTGGAATACACTAAGAATACAAAATGTTTAGTCTGTCAAGTAAAACAAATACGTAGAAATGTCATTCTACGCAGTTTTCAGTAAGGATTATTTATTTTCAAAAACAGCAGCCTCGAGCACAAATTGTTTGAAAAATGCAGATAATCCGCAGACGTCAAGATGCCGATATAGATTCAGTAAAAACATATTTAATTCAGTACAATTATTATAAGGATTGAACAAATAAGTGGTAGCAAATTGCGGAGCAGAATGCACATGCTAAATCCTTAAGCTAATCCTGATACAAACGGCTAGAATTTTATAGGGTCTTTTCATAATAAATATACTCGTAGGTATACAACATGCATATTTGTGATATTTTTGATTACTGTCCAATAATATTATTACTATAGCATATCTTCTAGCTATATATGTTAGTTTACTGGGAAATTGTTGCAGCAATATTTTAATTTATACTTGTAAATTTAGAAGTGATAACTTGTTGCCGTAAATACTTCGATAGCTAGTTCTGGGTTTTCTATAGGTAATGTTGAATTCAATCTATGCAAATCCAAAATAAACAAACCTTTGTGAACCTGTGCTGGTAGACGCCGACGTCGCTCTCATTGTAGTCTGATGGTCCTTAAATCTGCTGGTCAGTCACCGAAAACCTTCTCACAACCGATAATTCGAAAATATATAATACAAAATGTTTTTATATCGCCGCCGTAAAAAGTCCGTCCGAATCGCAAAAACTCTTTTCCCAGAAGCAGCTTCGCTTATGTTTTCTGTTTTTAAATCCACACAAAAAGAACACACATATTCAAAATTTTATACCAGGCCTACTTATCGAAGTATAAAACTTGATTTTTAATTTTACTCTTTATATAACATTTTTCCCAATTTTTAAAGTCTTCTCTGTCAATAACTAGTTTTTAGGGTTTTACGTCCATTCTCTATTAGCAGTCGCGTCGAATTAGACTTTAGGCAGTACAGTACCAAAGAACTACAAAATAGAAAATTATTAAAGTTAGCCTCACAATACTCCAATGATTATTTTACGTATCAAGGCAAGAGTTGCTTAACGATACTAAATAATTAAAAAATCAAAGTGTACCAAATGTTACGAGTATCCAAAACAATCTGAAAGGTTAATATTTCAAACGATTATTTTACAATTCAGAAATATTAAGTAAACGTGCCAGAAATAAGCATCTAAAATACAAGAGCGAAGTTAAATTAAATAATAATTAGTTAAAACAGAAATACGGAGACAAATTGGGATTAATCAAGCCAAAAATATGCAATTAAATTAATGTTCTAAATATAAATATCAAAAACTTGTCTCTTCGCTCATAGAGAGTGTTAAAATATTAAAACATAGCTGAAAACAACCCCGAGTTCAACATTATTTTAATAAATAGCCTCTGAACTTCGTCCGAACTGAAAACAAATATTGCAAAATTTCAATAATCTAAAAACAGTTATCACCTCAATAGTGTATTATTGTGGATAATAATTTACATAGTTCTGATGTCTAATAATAACAGATGCCGCATTATTTCCACTTTTGTAATTATAACATTGAAATCATTTCTTATTTATCTACCTACCTATTAATGTAGTGTTAAAAAAAAATCTAATTCTTTACTCTGAGTACTTTACATACGACTAGACTGCCAATACTAACACTATCAACCCCAATCGCTTTAACACTTTTACTAAAAACTTATTTTTGACTTTGAATTGAATTGAAATAGTAAAAAAATTAACCGCAAGTAAAAATTTTATAGTTTTAAAATTTGCATTGATTGATGTGTTGGGGCTGATGTATTTAATACGGTTTAAAAAAAATATATAAAATGTGCTCTCTAAAATCGTACATTAATGGGTTAATCGTCCAGTGCAAAATAATAATTTTATTTATTTATTTATTAGATGACATACTTTTGTTCTAACAGAGGTGAATATATTATACATAATAAACATAAGGCATAATACTCATAGTTTATTATGTGGGATGGAGTAGATTTCACATCTGATATATAAAGCGTTTATATTAGTTTATAACAAAATACATATAGGTCGCCGAAAAAATTGTTTTAAAAATGTTCATTATCAATGCGGAATTTTTTCTTTATGTTTTTTTTTTAATGCATCAGACAACGAATCATCATAAATCTGTCAGATGTCCTCAAACGTGTTGGCCCCACGTCACACCCATCGAAACGCATTTCCACCCGCCGCCCTGCCGGCCCTCCCGCGCGCCTCCCGCGGCACAAAATGCATAATGCAAGCCCGCCCGGCTCAAATTTAAAGCGCGCCCATAATGTATGAAAAACGCCCCGAGCTGCGAGTGTCGGTACGAACGGAAACGCTCGCCGTGAGCCCGAAAAGGCAAAGGCTTTGTGCTCCGCGGACTAACAGGTAAACGATGAGCTCAAAACGAATCAAAAGCTTTGTCTTTCTTTTTGCTACCCTTCAAACATTCCAATAACTTCCAATTCATTTAGTGGATGAAATTCTAGTATTAAAATTCACGTCGAAAAGCAACAAAATGTTTTTAGAACTATACTAATTATCGTGAAAAATAATTTCGCTGTAGCATTGTTGGATAATGTACCTTCTCCGGTTTGGAAAGAGATCCAGGTTCGAACCCGGTGGCGCAACAACAATATTTTACGATAAAATTAATTTATTAATATGTATATCTTTCTAATTAATACATTTAATTAGTATTTAAAATATCACAGACCTATGTTCTGAATAATTACAACTTCACAATAAGAATGTGTTCTCCTAATAAAATATTTAATATTATTCAGTTTGGTTACACATTTGTTATTTCCGTAATGACATTAAAACAACGATTTACAAAATTAAGGGCTCATTATCTATGGATACACTGTCACTTATCAGTCAATTAAAAGGCTAACATGTCTCAATAAATATAATTAACAATATATGACGTATCGCAATCCCATGGATACGGATGTAATCAACAACATATTTAAAAATCTATACATAAAATCGAAAATAATTTAGATCGACATAAATCAGATAATAAAAAGCGACATACCTACTTAACAATCCAGTTTATTTGAAACTGAATTAAAAATTTACGCAAATATGGACTCAATACACGATTCAATTGGGTAGAGATCAGTCAGAAGCATCGCTGTTCAACATTCCAGCTTAATCACAATACAATATACTAACGATTCACTTTAGATTTGTAACACATTCACTACAAATATAACACAGACGGTAGTCTAGCAAAGTAGCCAATGATATATATATATATGAGAGGTGGATACCTACTACCTCCTGCATCCTACACAGTTAACTGAAAAGTGTGTTATATTATTATTTTAGATTGTTAACTTTGTTTTATTAACCACTTAATTAATTAAATACATCTACCGGTTTCGAAAATATCATTTTCTTCTTCAGAATGTCATTAACTAATCAAAAACATATGGTATATTGTTTCTTTAACAGAATCTATTTTTAAAAAACAATATATTTTTTTAAATTTAGTACCTAACTTAAATGAAATTTTAGAATGGAACTTGTTAAATTTAGCTGGTAGTTCATAATATTTTGGTATATATGTATAAAAAAAAAAAGTTATATTATTGTACGTTCACCTCTAATCTATGAAAAATTTATGTCAAACAAATGTCAAATAAATAAATTCAAATATCTTGGTGATGATATCTTCACTTAATGTAATTATTAATTTACTCACAAGATGCTGATCAAAACTCATCAGTTAAAAACTAACATAATATTAAATAATAAACTAACATAATATTATGTTATAATAATAAACTAACTAACATAATATTAAGTTGCACATTACAGAATACATTATTAACTACAGGAATCATTTTAAATACAATTTTCCAACATATATTCTTGTTCTCGATTTTTTTATGTTTTAGCTTTTCTACTTTAAAATTAAATTGACTTACGACTCCAAATGTTGAAATCCGAGACTTGCTCGTTGAGTCCGCAGGAAAGGTTACACCAACTCTATAAAAGTAAAAAGTTTTAATTAAGTTCAAACATTAATCAAATTTTTATATAAGTATACGCATATATATCGTAAATAATAGGTACGCATACCAGCTTCACTAACTCGTTTTATGTTTACGATATCTCATGACTCATAACATACACGACATATATATTATTTACAGTCATTAAGCCTAAAAATGTCAGATTACTAAATATTTATAACTAATAAATTTCAGATAGAAAATTAATGTGGTTTTTTATATATTAATATATTATAGATTACAAATATAAAGTTTAATTGAGCAGAAAATAATAATTGCCATTTACACTTGAAGATTTGATCTGCAAAAATATAATCGAAATATCATTAAAATATTTAATCTTTAACATTATTCAGAAGCGATTGGAAACTTATAATTATATTTTTATTTTTTTATTAAAGCTTTACATGTAGTAAATAACTACATATTTATAAATTATGAATATAATAAAAAAATATGTATTATAATAATTGAAAAAATTAATGAAATTTACCGACACTAAAATCCATGGTGATTTTTGTGACTATTTAATAAAGAAATACCTGAGCTTAGTGGACATAATAACATAATGAATAGTAAGTCAAAAAACTATGTAATATGTACCTATATCTCATTCAAATTTTATATCAAACGTTCAACTATGGTAAAAATTAATGCAAAATAAACAGTAATAATTTGTTTGTACTATAATTAATATTTTGTCTCAAACAAAAAAATATAGGTGGCAGTAAAAACTCACAATTATGTAAAAATTTTCACATCACAATAAATATGCAGGTTTTTAATGAAAAAAACATTTTCATTATTCGGTCACATTTCACACAGAAGAAAAATCAAATATATTTTTGGAAAAAAAATATCAGTGAAACTGAATAGAGATGTCTCCGAGTATACAGGTAAATATCGACTACGTCAATTTTCAAAAATGACCCCCAATAAACGATATCAAAAATTGGCCGAAATAAACCTGTATTTAGTCCCACACTTTCAGCTGATCGTGGAATATTAAGATCTTCTTATTTCCATATCATCGCAATGTTGCATATGAAATGAGATTATTCTTTTGTATAAGCATCCGCAAGATGGACCAGTTTGTCCGGAGCGCGAGCTGCTCGCCAGATAATTTCAAAGATCACTCGCATGTCAAATGAGGGGGCATTTTTGACCCCAACGGTCACACGCTCGTAGATAAAAACGAAGGGGTGAATCGAGGTGATGCTGCGCCTGTAAGAACGGACCCACGGGTTAATGGAAAGGTGAGACGGACATGTCCAAGGTTAGATCGGTATTTTTTGTAATTTATGTGAGAAGTTTTCAGTGTTAGCATTTATTTTCGGTTACATTGAATATTCATCGATCTGATCTTTATAAATATGTATTAATGCACGTTATGCATTTGGTTTCATATGAAATAACATTTTTCTCACAGTAATAAAGAAAATTAAAATCATTAATTTATTTTTATGTTTCAAATTTTTCATTCATTTCCAAAATTGGGCTGTAATTGTAATGTGAATTATTTTAAGAGCGTGTACAAAGAGACGCCAAACAATTAATTGGAACCTATTAAAAAATATTGTAAGCCAAGAGAAATATAAAAAGTCATTATATCTCTAAATTATAAAGTATTACATTTTTTGCCATATAAATGTGATGGTAGGTATATTTTATTTTTTTAAATATAATAACAAGTATTTAACAGCTGGCCTCTAACATTTTCTTCCCCTTCGTATGATCTTCGGTTGAAAGGTCACGCAATAATGGTAATGCCGAGATCGCTGGTGTTCCTCGCTGCCCCGTCACACGGGTCACCGCGAGGCACACTGTTCAGCACTTTAGCTTATTTGACCCGATCAGTTGCTTGATGAGATTGTCGGCTTTGTATCAGTGAATGGCGCTGCGACATGTATTAATTATTCAGGAAACTGGCTGGTGCAGAGGTGTGACAAATGACTCAAAAGTAAAATGTTGGGGAAGCATTACATTATTAAGTTGAGTAATCTAAACATTTTTAAGCCACTTTGATGGGGATGGCTCGTTCATCTAACACCGACTCGCAGATTCATTTTCGATGGCATCTCTCGAGAAGATAAACTACATTTAGACGTAGTGAACTCGTAATGAAACATCACTACATACGCTGAACACTTAATAACATCACGTCATTAAAATTTGTGTCTATTTTGTTTCCATAAATTATATATGTTACAGTGAATCTGTATTACCAGTGTGAATATATTTTCACTGGTGAAAGTATATTTTCGCTAAGCCGGTCAGTGGATGTATATCTAACAATGAAGATACAAATTCACTGGTTACATTTAGTGACTTTGTATTCGTTGACAAGTGAGAATACGCCGCGCGGGAATATTTAGCCCCAAGTGTCGATGTGTCGCCCTACATTATGGCAACAAATAGTTTGGTGGCGTGGGTCGCGTTTACAACTGTCACTTTTATTAGCTTATAGTATTTTAATTTATATTAAATAAATAATTTACTGCATAAACTATTTATTTTCTTTTTAACACATAGGTTAGGTTAGGTTCAATTATAGGTTAGGGTAGAATATACATTTGCTAAATCCTGCTAGTGAAGTTATATTTCCACCAGTAGAAATATATTTCCACTGGTGGAAACGTATTCGGATATGATATCACTGAAACGTCAGTGAAAATATATTCTCACTGATAATACACATCCACTGTAACATATTTATTTTAAAATAAAATAAATATTGTCGATGGCTGTCAATTTAATCACACTATTGTCAATCACAATAAACCTTGAATTTTGGTATATTACTAACATGATATTTTTTATTTTCTGAACTCGCTGTGCCAGAAATGTGATGTTCTGACTCGTGATACTTTGAAGGATGCTTCAAAGGTCATTAATGGCTTTACAATTTTTCCTGGAAGCGCTATCAACCAGCAACCCCTTAACAGACGACAGGCTGTCATGGTGCCGTTGTCTGTTTGTAAATTTACGAGATCACCGGGATCTTGACATCTGGAGACCCGTGGCTCCGAGTCGGGCCGCTGCACTCATCCCACGGCTGCTGCAATATTCAAAATGCATCCGTCGCCACACTCGAGCACTTTCGGTGGCAGGGCGACACGGGTGCAACGGGGGTGGGGGGAGCCTCCGGTGCATTCGCATTTTCCCATTCGATCCCTCTATCTCGCTCTACCACGCGTTTCTGTTCCGCAAACTGAAATATCAAACTGTGTGTCTGGGAAATTTATAGCCGTCGGACATGTTTATGCGAATGTCGGGCGTAAAGAATAAATTCCTCCCTTAATTTTGGATCCCTAAACAGATCCACTTTTAAAAAATATTTACAACAGTATAGTGATGTCCGCTGGATGTGAAAATTTCGGTATTCTTATTTCATTTTGTAATAACTACACTTTTACGAATTATTGTCTTTTAATAACAACTTTATTTTATTTAATATTTTTTTTATATACCTTGTCTAAATTCATAACATAGCACGTCTAAACTTACATTTAATATTTTTCTAAAACAAATTGTAATTCCATCTAAAACAACATTACAATATTCTTGCTACCTTATTTTTATCATTAATTAATATTATTATTAGTATTAATTAAAAGTAGAAGTGTATTTTATTTTATCTATTAGTACCATTTCAGTTATGCATTTTCATATCTAGAAATTTATTATATTCAAATCTTCATGGTCTAAGATTTAAAAAAAAAACACTAAGTAAAGTGTGTGTGAAAAAGAAATTGGAAAGCACAGTGAAATTGGTGGCTTCTAATGTTACAAAAAGCTTGCTGATGCACGCCCGCTATTTTTTGGTTAATTTAAGGTTACTTTGACGATCTCGTTTTGCGTCGTCCCCAACGTCTAACAAAAGTTTCGCGGACCTATCAGGTTTCCTTTTGAAGCCGCAATTACGCGATGAACTTATAGAGCAACAATAATGAAATTGTTCACCAGAGAATACGAACAGGACGGTGATGACTGCTCGCCGCCGGACCAGCGCCGGACCAGCGCCGGCCCCAGAGCCAGCGCGGTGGAAGCAGAAGTTATTTATCAACGCTTCAACAAGTTTCCAAAGTATTCCGCGGGCTCGGGAAATGTTGAGAGCAGCCGCCATGGACGGAATATTTAAATGAAAACAGAGTCGGATGGTGTCTGGGGAAATAAATTTTCCCGGATGGTGAGGGGAACGCGGCGGGAAAGGGGGTCTTTGGGGGTGGATTTGGGGGTGATCCGATACACCGTAGGATGGTAGGCAGGGTGTACGCAGGATGAAGACTGAATGAAATCCAGAGACGCCTCTGCTTCCGTGCATTGCATGCAATTATATTTTGTTAACTTCTTGAATATAATGGGTTAAGTACAGAAAAGATTCAACCATACTCGTATGCCACTTAAATTTTTTTAACAATAAGTAATATCCAAAATTAAGTCCTACATAATTTTTTCCTCGGGAAATTTCTTCCTTGTGTAATTTTTGCTGTTATTTTTTTATGCGTATTTTTTTCCGTGTAATTTAATCCTGATGCATACATATTTTAAATCATTGTATGCATAAATATAAGACAAACTACATTATTTTTTAATTCGTTCACGTATAATAACATCGTTTTTAATATACAGAATAATGTCTTAAACGAACTGAGAAATGTAAGACAAAAATGTAGGAATGTAATATAAAAAAGAGAACAAATTGAAGAATTGATATTACACAGGAATATATATTTTTTAAAGTTGTACATGTGAAAACAAAAATATAAAAAATGATTTTGAATATTGACAAATCGTATAATTTTTGTACTGTAGTTCATTCTAGATATAATTAATGGTATTTATCAGATGCGTGGAATTAAATAATGGAACGAATTACAATTAAATAATCAATTGAAATACCTTTAGAGCAACTTTAACTATTTATAATAAAATAATATTCAAATCGCAGAAAGTAAAATGAAAAAAACTATCGCCACTTTAACCAAATTTGACAAAAATAACATTTAAAAATAGTTTAAATATTTTTTATCTCTGATATTCTTGGAATTCGCTTCCAAAAATCTGAATTAGTAGAATAGTATCTTATTTTTCTTCTCCAATCCACCCTTCAAGAGTAATTTGTGCTAATTTGTGTAATCAAGTTAAAACTTTATTTTATAGAAAAAAGTACAATAATATTATAAAATAGGAAATATTATATTACAAGTCAATAACCATTGTCGTTCAAAAAATTCTCTATTATATAGATTAAATGTGGCGAGTTAAGGGAAAGAAGATGGCACAAGTTAATCGGGAGTTGAAAATTACCATTGACGAGATCACTGTAAAAAAAACCTGTGATCCGCAATGGACAGGCATAAAAGATATGGTCAAGGGTTTCCTCCTCGGCACCACACTCACACATTGGGGAATCTAATAAGTTCAATCTGAATAAATGTGAGTCTACCTGGCAATGCCCAATTCTCATTCTAAAGATATTTGATATTGTTCTTTTAGAGACTTTCCTTTTGGAGAACCAGGGGGTGCGGGGAAAAGATCTTTGAATTATTTTAAGCCGATTACCCTTATGATTATTTGGATCCATACATTGTGCAGTCCAGATAGAATTCGTACGTTTTTTTACCATATTAAGTCCGTCATACATCGGGATATGGAATTGATGACGGAAAACTCAGAAAAGAGGCCAGTTTATCAGCACATTCATTTCCATGAATTCCCTTATGTGCAGGAATCCAAACGAATGACACCTGTTTATTGTTGCCGTCCAAATTAAATAGACATCTGATGGAACAGATTATCTCAATGTCTAGCCAAACTTTCATATCAGCTGAGAGGAACTCAAGAGTTGCTTGTGAGTCGGAGAATATAACAGCCATATAGACATTCCGGAGTACGCAGATGTCCAAGGCCTCATTAATTGCTCATTACTCAGTAACAGGCCGCCGCTGTGACGTTTTACTAAGAATAAGCCTTTGTTTTCCTGATGTCTATCCCACCTATGATTATACTTTTAAATTACTGACACGTGTCTTATATCAAGTATATGGTGCCTCTGGTGCGACTTCGTAATTCTGTTGCGATACACAATGATTTAAAAAAAAATCTACATTATTATCTAATGTATTATAGTTGAGAGTTTAATTATATACATGTACATATGCTCTTTCTTTATTTCCTCATAAGATATTAAATAATAAAACCTACTGCAATAAGTTATTTAAGAACGTTGACATATTTATAATAACAATAGTTCTCATAATATTTCAGAAAAAAAGTATATATATATAAAAATGCATTGAATATTCCCGGCAGTCGCGTCAGAGACCCTCGGCTATTTCTATCGAAATCAACCTAAAATACATGCATACACACTTTGTATATGGTACCGACCGCAAAAACCGTGAAAGTTTCCTTCGAAAAGAATTTCGAAAGGAGTACTGACCTACTCCACGCGCCAATTCATTGCCGGACCTTTTTTATTTGCAACTTTCCCTTTTTCTCCCCGCGTTCCCCTGCGGGTGCGAGCGGGCGGGGGGTAGGGGCGAACACTGCACATGACTTGTGGACCGCTGGCGGGAAATCGCAAATAATTTCCCACGGCTGCGGATAAAAAAGACCGTCCGAGGGTACACCGTATTAGGTGGGACAAAAAATGAACGAAATAAAAATGTCAGGGCCGACCGCTTGTGACACGACTTCTGATTGCAAAATACAATAATATTAATAAAAAAAATATTTTTTTAAATATCATACAGTAATATAGATCAAATAAATACTAGTATATTACACGATCTTAGATATGATGATGGTCAGACAAGTTGTTAGACATGACAATGGAAGAAGGGGAAGAAAATACCACGGAATTTTATCCATCACCAGAATTTATTAAAACATAAAAAGCGCTTAATTTTACAGAGAAAAACATAAAAACAGGTGACATTAAAATGTCATCTATATATATCGTGAAATACCGCATGAGATTTAGCCCGGTACGGCGTCACACGACAGATACACATTCCTGTGCTATATTGATTACTGATGATGATAGTAAATTATCCGTTACTATGAACTAAGGAAATTTAGTATATATTTCAACCTGTCTAAAAATGTTTTTATCTTTAGTTGAATTGTATTATTGATAATGGGAAGATGTTCCCGAAAACGTTCCAACGATTAATATAATAAAATATAGTGGAATAAAACAGTATTTCAATTCAATTTATAAAAAATCACAAAGTATCACCAAAAACCTTTGAAGGTTATTAAAAAATATATTTTCCTTATCTCAATTAATTGTATTTCTGTGTTGATGTTGCTTTCTGGGCTATTCTGCCGATGGCATTCAACCTTTTTTGCCGACGTTTCGGATACCATTGCAGGGTCCACCGTGGGGACTGGTATCGCTGACAAGACAGAACGGCAAAAATAACTGCATTTCCTATTGTGACCGTCTGATCCTTTTTCTGGATTTAAATGTCACGTTTCGCTAAACATTATTGTGTTATTTGGCTAAGTCTTCTATATTTAATTCATACAGACTAGGATTGTGCTTGTGATCTAGTGGTTACGATAGTCGCCGTGTGATCTAGGGATCGGAAGTTCGATCCGGATCCTATTTTCATAGCACAAGCGTTTAGTTTTGTTTGAAAATAGTAGAAAGTAGAATAACATATAACCTGAAGTAATAAGCTGGACCGTAGGATGTTCTGAAGAGAGTGACAAGAGGATGAGAAGACAAGAAATCCACAATAGACCACATTCTTAGAAGCAATGCATACCGATGCATGCTAAAAATACAGAGAAAAAGGCAGAAAAAGAGACAGAAAAAATACATTCACCAAATACTGAAACCGCTTCTGGACAGAGACGCGCGGTGAGCACTGCACCATCTAGAACATAGTTATTTAATAATAAGAAGAAACTTAATACACTAACTAGGTATTGACGCGCAATTAAGACATTTCCTCGATTACACGAGTGGTGCCACCCACCGGAGGGCCGATCGGAAGCCCCGCCGGCGCCCATTTTCACCACATTTCCCGCTCTTTTTTTATTTTTCATTTGATCGGCGTTCTTCCCCTTCCCCGGGGATCGAGCGGGATAGATTCCCGACTCTCCCGCCCGCGACTCCCGGGACACGGGATCGGCTCCCAGCAGCCGCTCGCGACACCTCACGTGACTTGTCACTCACCGGTAACTGTGACCGCGCACTCGACTGGCTTTCGTTTGTCACTGAGCCGCCTTGTGACATTAACTGAACGTCGGAAGTTAAGCATTTCATGAATTAATTAAATTGCCGAACTTATTTGTATACACTCGACAAAACTTGCAAAAATATATATATATTTAAGTTGCACAAGTGGGTATGAATTACACGCAATTATAGCAACTAGCAGAAAAATTGCTCGCTGCTAGGCCATGAGGGCTTCAGAATCTATATTTCAATGCGAAAATCCCTTATTATATTGCTTTAACTATAGTGAATTTTACATGCTTATTATATTGCTATAGGTGAAATATAGATTCTACGAAAGCCCTAGCCGTGCAGTGATGACAAAGGGCTACGTAGTATTCGACGATACTGGAATAGTACAAACGGTGTTCTTTGAGTTATATATATCTAATTAATTATTCTTCATTAATCCACTTAACACATTCCAAAAAATATATAATTAACAAACGTAAACATTACGAACACAAATATATTTGACAGTGCGACGCAAAATGACAGCAATATTTTTGCCAGTCGTAAAAATTCGTAGTATTTCGATAATGTATGTTTTTTCTTACTCGTAATAAAGACAATGAATACTTCATTTCAAATTTAATATATGTTTACGTACTGTTATTGAACATATAAAAGAGAAAATATTTAAGTAATCATAATCTAGAAATATTAAAAAACATGTAGAATTTTTTCTTACTTGCAAATGACACATTCAGTCCAATACATTCAGAAAGTTATAGATAAAAGATGGGAAAGCGCAATATTATAATAGATACATGCCTTATTAGGTTTTTCTGTGACATACGTAATAATACACCAAAATGATAACGGTCATATAATTAATCGAATTCAAGCCGTAACATAGTATATCAGGTCATAGTTTATAAATTGAGCAAATAGACTATGCACGAAGCATACTACACGAAAAATACGTTTTAATAGTGACAAAATTACATATCGACCAAATTGATTTGACATATAATAGATATCTACTGATATATAGATTAAGAAAAAGTATAATATGTATTCAATATATAAAAATAAAACTACCAATTTAAAAAATGGTATTAATAAAAAAAAACTTGCATAGAAAAGTGTAACGGATTAAAAAAGAAGTTCACGGAATGTGACAGTGATTTAATTGAGATAAATCTCAGTAGTATGTGCACGTATTGAGATTTTGATCTGGAGATAAACTCAGAGATCGATCTTGAGATTGGTAGGACCGACCTACGTAAGCGTAAGTACACAAACGTTATCTTAATCCATATATGCCTACTACAACTATTAATTTTCTGAAAAGTTAGAAATCATTAAATTACAAACATTTATTTTGTTTTAACCGCTGCATGGGAGATTAAAATTCACTCAACGGTCAAACGGAACATCACCGGTCAATGGACTAACATTTGATGTTTGACGTGTAATTAGCGTAAAGTGAGGTTCTCCAATCTCTGAGACTTAGTGGAATATGAAAGCCGAGAGTTGCCTACAAATAACCTCATGTGAGCAAAATCCGTGTCACGGAGATTGTGTTGAGACGAAAATCTCCTTAAATATGAATTAAATATATTAATTATAAAGATATACATATAAAATCAATTTTATCGAAAAATATTGTTGTTGCGCTACCGGGATTCGAACCTGGATCTCTTCCCTAACCGGGGGAGGTGCTTTATCCAACTAAGGTATTAAAGGTATTTTGAGATTCTGTAAAAATAAGGTAGATGGCTCTGTCAAATGATGGAACGATTAAATGTATTAATTTCAAAAAGATAACATATAGGGTCGAAAAATTGTCGCTAAAAATAATGCCGCTGTAGCTTAGTTGGATAAAGCACCTCCCCCGGTTAGGGAAGAGATCCAGGTTCGAACCCCGGTAGCGCAACAACAATATTTTTCGATAAAATTGATTTTATATGTATATCTTTATAATTAATATATTTAATTCATATTTAAAATATCACAGACCTATGTTCTGAATAATTACAACTATGTGTTCTCCTACAAAAAAAAAAAAAATCTCCTTATTTAATCCGTCGATGTATATTATGTAAAGAAAAAATATTAACGTTTATATGGTTTCTCAGCCCTAATTTCATGCTTTTATTTAGAATTTAATAATCTAAATTATGTATGGTTTTACTTTATTATATTGTATAATACTTCAAATATGAGTGTTATAAATAACGCCTCTCTCAACTAGAGATTTATCTACTGCAGAGAGGTAGCGCGTTAGAAAATTCATTGGAATATTAAATCTTATCTTAATGACAACTTAACATATTAAGTACATTTATTTTATAATAAATAAATACATAATGTTATTATATTCCACCCGCGTAATGCATTTTACAGATTCTTCACTCAAATTATTAAAATTAATTTAACCTATCCTAACATATAACAATAAAAGTTATTATGCAATGTAGTGCTACGTAGTCACATGACGAGTTATTTTGACGTATAGGTAATTACCAGAAATAAAAATCCTTAATACAATGATTCACACGACACAAGACTGAGCTGTCAATTACTTATAGTTTAAGCGATATAGAAAATAAATTCAATTGAAAACATAAATTTGTATTTAATTTTGATATTTGGTTCTGACAGATTTCAGAGTGTCCAGACCTCCGTCAAGGAAGAATATAGCTTTAGTACATAATAAAATGAGTAATATTAGTTAGATGTAGAAGTTAATGCTACAGAGATTATTAAATACAAAATATTATGTGTTGTATACGTAATAAATATAAATAATTAACAACTTTCAAGAATTTTACGTTTGTATTTTGCGAAAGCCACAATTTTTATTTATTTAATTTATTTGTCGTCGCGTTTATTTAAAACCCTTCTTGAATTATCGAAAACCAACAACAATAAAAAATATAGGTAAAACAAAATTACTCAATAAAATAAAAAATAATAAAATTTCCTTCCCATAGGGCGAATTCGTAACGAGCAGCGGTAACCGGCAACAGAAAATATTTACGAAAGATGGAAAATTTTACCGAGGTGCTAAGAGTATTCCCATATCAGCTGGCGCAATTATGCGTTCAGAAAACTAAATACACCACTGCGCTCTCTATAAACACTCATCTAGTCGGTAGAATGACTAAAATAATACCTAAGGGAGGTTTCTCTCCGTGAAAGCCAGGGGCGTATCTGGGTGAAAAGGTAGTTAAACGAGAATGATTACATTTGATTTCGATTAATTACAATTAAGCATGAATTTATATAATTAGATTAATTTATTTCAAGCACTTATAAAAATACAATGGGTTTTTTTTTATTGATCTGAAAGATCGAGGCGATACGTATGTAAAGACAAAAAAATATTTATAAAGGTTATGTTATCAACTCAAAAAAATCTGAAAGGAACATCAGTTCGCAAAATGGCCTTACAAAAATTGTGTGTTATCGAATTTTAAAATATGTACATAAAACATGGAAGGATAACGTTGACGTCTTAATAATTTAAATGTATTTTTTCCTTTGAAAATAAGAAATTACAAAATTCAATATAAAAATTTTATTTACAAGGTTCCAACAGTGCGCTTGAATAGTATTATATTAGAGACACCGGATGAAAATGACATATTTTGTTATACCGGAGAAAAATGATAATTTCATGTTAGTCTTTTCAGGACATATTATGTAACGTTTCAGTTTTCGATCCGTTAACACGTCTTTTATTTTCTATTGCTTATAGAAGCTTTTAAAATATTTTTTCTGAGACCGTCTATAAAATGGAGGTTTTTCGCCATACGAACATTTTTTGCGAAATTGATTATTGTAAAAAAAAAAACATTGTAATATTTACGGGGGGAGTATGTTGAATGTTCGACGGTATCACGGGTGGTTTAGATGTTGAAATTTTGTTATGAAAAATAAACGTAGAAGTGAAAAAGTTGTGAGTACACGATGACATGCAGATAGTCAAGATACGCAAAGAGCGGGAGAAAGGCGGGGGGGGTATGCACATCACTAGCCGCGTCCTTGGGAATTCAGTCGCTATGGAGCGTGTCCTTACCAGTTGTTCGTGAAATTTTCCCTGGAAAATTGATATCCTGATAAACTCGTCTCCACGTAGCCCCGACTTGACACCGATGGAGTTTTTCCTATGGAGCTACCTTAAATCAAAAGTATACGGTGACAGTCCTCCCTCTCTGGACCAATTAAAAAATTATATCCGAGAAGAAATGACAGCGATCGCGAAGAATACGTACTAAGCATTTCTCATAAATCTTGCCTCCCGTTTAAAAGAATGTCAGCGAAATAGAAAACATAATTTTTAAGAAATAAATTCTCAAGGACTGTACTTAAATGCAAATTTTTTTTTTTTATTAAAACAATCCATTATTTTATTACAGAATTTTTATTATGAAACACTTTTGGGACGCTTGTATTAATAATTTTCTGATCTAACAGTAGATCGGTATAATCTTCAGATTTTTCGTAGATGGGTGAAGGTTGTATCAATAGGAGATTGTATAATGACATTTTCATCCACCACTTGTATAAGAATACGAGGGTGACCACATGACCGACCCGGCGGCACAATTCTACAAATTATTGAGGGTAGATGGCAATATGTCAGAAGCGAACGAATTGATAAATGTACACATGGATGTGGAAGAAACGAACGGTATAACTTTATATACTCTCTCTTTCTATCCCTATAAGTGCATGTTTATATTCTTAAACGTTATACGGAGTTAGGTGCGTGGCTGTACATCGTCAAATTGTGTACTAATATTTTTTTATTTATTAAAGGGTAATAATAAAAAAATTATTTATTAAAATAAACACCCAACGTATATTTTAACAGATATTAAATTTCGTATGAGGCGTTTTTAAAGTAATTTAATATTACAGTAATATAAAAAATATATAGATATGTACACATATGTGAGATTATTTTGGATAAGTGAGTAAGTATGGGTAATTACATATATTTCCATTAAATATAATAAAAAATAGCTTCGTCTCTGGGATATCTATTATTTGTTTAATAACAGCGCCTTTGTAGGTGAAAATCTAGTAATTGTGTGTTCTTGGACATATTCAAATATTGTTAATAATAAACTGGTCAAAATAGGAAAATATATATAATTGAAAAGTATTGATTTTTCAGGCGTATTCTAGTATAATGTGTTAAAAAACATTTTACAGATAATAGAATATTGCTTTAAATAAAATAAAAATTAAATGTTCTCATTGTAACGTATATGCTGTTTCAGGGAAATGAATTATCAAATTTAGTTCATAGATGGCGATAGTGTAGTGGTACTCGAAGTGAGTCCACATATTAACATATATGCAACTACCAAAATTTTTATAGATACGGAGATTAATTAATGGGTGAGAATGGTAAACGTTATATTTGTATAAAGTGATCACTTAAGCCAGCCGAAGACAGGTCGAAAGCTCTGTAATTACCCATACTTCCATATATTTCCTTAAATAGAGTAAATTATTGACGAAATATTCTGAAGACAAATGTTTGTCACCATTAGTAATGCCAGCAATATCCGCAAATTACGCGGAACCTTTATATTGTGAGTATTGTCGGTTGTACCTTAAGGAAAGCGTACAATGCCTACGGAATTGAGTATCGCTTACACACAACGGCCGACACGGGCGCGTCTCTTACAACCCTTTCAGCCCTGGCCGCCGGACAGAGTGGAGAAAGGCGGAATGAGGGGGTTAGTCGGAAGCCATGTTGAATATTTCACCCTCCCCCACCCCGACAGCGGAGATTAAACTCTTCGCTTGGTGCTAAGCAGCCGTGGGGTGTGATAAGGGTAGGCGACGGGGCCGGGAACGGGGGACGGGAGGTAGTCATAAGGGTCTAGAAAGGGGAGTGTTTTGTGAGAGGCATTAATAGACGGGGCTGCGAGCCGGCGGGGGGCGGGGGGCGGGGTTGGCGATGTATCGCCGGTCGGTAGGTAGGTATGAGGTATCAAATTATTGATTGTCTCAAATAAATCTAATTAGTATTCTTTCAAAAAGAAAGTAAAACAATTAATTCTGATTACATACATACCCATGTATATACCGTTGAACACGCTGATCTTCTATGTTAAGTAAGTTCTTTACTGATTTAGATTAATCATACTTAAAAATTAAAAATCTGTTTTGCGACAATAAAGGCAAGAACCTATTTATTCCATTTTAAATATTTGTAACATTTCGAATGGCAAATTACGGTACAAAAAAATACACTTATTTTTTAATTCTACTCGTTTAATTAGTATTATCAATTGCATAATTGGTAACTCATTTTCCTGTCAAGATAATATGCTGGGTTCGAGTCCCGGTGGCAACTACATATTTTTTCGATATATTGACATATTTGATTGTTTTAATAATTAAAAGTAAATAAATTTTTGATATAACTAAAAACATTTAGCGGAAGAATTTAGAAACAACAAAGGCTGAAACAAAATAAAAGTGAAACGAACAGTTAAAGTTTTTCACATATTTTTTTGAAAAATCTCTCTATATACAAGCTAAACGCAATACTTATCTAGCTCACTCTCGTTTTAAATGCATATCTTCGCTTGAACTGAAGTGTTTTCATCTACACTGCTCAAAGCTGTATTTAAAACGGGCTTGTGTTTAATTATAAACGATATTATGATATGTTTAACCATTCACTTAATAACTTAAAGAATAACCAAAGAATAAAAGTAATAATATTAATAAGTTCATACATATATATAATAAAAAAATAACTCCAGAAATATACTACTTCAAATGACAATCGTCTTTTTACAGCATCGATGTTAGCGGCATAACCTAAGTCTATGCCCAATGCACGTCACTGATATGTACCTACATATATTATACATGTAATAATTTCGTTTAATATTTTTAATTGTTGAAGAATCAATTTTAAAAACAAATAAATTCACATATTTTAATGAAAATTCATTTCGTTGTGAAGTTGCAATTATTAGAAATTAATTCTTTGTTATTTAAAATAAATTAGAAAAATCAATTAGTAAGGTTGTAGAGTTAGGTAGGTGCAGAAAAAATCTATCGAAAAATTGTCTGGCGCCATCTAACGTGTATTACACAAAGGGAATTTATTGCAAATATACATTTAATGGCTTTTAAAAATACATAAATAAATCTATCATTTATAATTATTATTAAAAACTACATGTATAGCTCTAAGATTTGTCATAAACTAAAAAAACTAATAATTCTTTTCGTAATAATAGATTTTTTTTCTAATTTGCTTAAATTAATTATTATTTAAATTCCATATTAGTGTTCACCTGACATCAATTTTATTTTTCAAAAACACTAGCAATATAATTATATAAAATGTTATATTAAAAAAACGATAAATATTAACTGTATAACCAAACATAATGAGTTAATATTTATTTATCATTTTTATACATCATTATTTTAACCCTTTCTGATAGTTTAAAATAGTTTTATAACCCTGGTTGTAGTTGCACCCTGCGAGGGAGGGATAGAGGGTGGACATGTCTTATATTTAAGATGTATACATGTTTGTTCACCGTGTAATTAATTATTATGCTGAACCGGGGCCGTAAAACGTCAGCTACCATCCAACAAAGGAAAATAATATATGCATGAGAGTAAATTAGATTAATTCCTCCTAGAAGAAAATAATTGAATAATAGGTATATTCGCCGTGTGTATTATATTTGTGGGTACCTAAATATATAATATTAATTATACCCATTTTATTTTTATTTTTTTAATTAACACTAGACCCACAGAATGTCTTGATAGACGTTTGTCAGCAGGTATATTTACATCCATTTGTTAATTGAATTAATTGGGAGAAAGTTTGCTGTGTTGTGAAAACCTAGGTAGTTGTGATGAGAAAAAATTGTACTTTTGACTCACTGGTGTGATTGTGATTGATATTCGATAATATCAGTGATTGAAAACTGTGACTGTGATCACAGTTTCATTACTAATACGCATGCGCCAAACAATATCGCAATACACTAAATAAATGAATAAATAAAATAAAAACATAATTTTGAGCATATTTACTTATATTATTCAAACTTCATTTGCGTAAAAAAACATATTTTAGCATATATAATTAATCCATATCTAATTCAATATCATCATAAAGATGCATATAATGTTGTGGCAGAATCTACTAGACGGCGCTTATCACAAATTATAACGTTATTCCTTCATTCATATGTACATGCGCCAAATCACGGTTCACAACCGAATATAAATAAAATAAAATAAATAGTCACTAATTACGATATTCCCAGATATGCAATCACTGATAGTGAGTGTGATTCAAAGATATCAGTGATTGAGTCACGGTTCGTAATATTGAGCTCATCACTACCAGGAAGTTTATTTTTTATTGTAGGAAAAACAAATTCTATTGTTCTCGATCCATACTTATTGGTGATTTTGGATATCGTTAGATTCAGATTTGCTACAGCACCTGTTGTATTTTTTCCATATGAAACCACCCTATTTAGAGCATCGTTGTTGTAATTTTATTTTATTAAAAGGAACAGTAATCGATAAGTAGGCATCGATAAATTGTTAATCTCCTGAATAATATATGTTAATACCGAATAATACAAAATTCCAAAGTAAATTTGGGACTGTATATAAGAAAACATTTATACCAAAATAAAATGATGAGGTATTTACAGGTATTACAGGTATTTCACTCATCAAAACCTATCATACATAGTACCTACCTCTTACATTTATTCGTCCTAAGACGCGATGTTAAGGCAAGTTGTTGGATACGGTAATGGAAAGAGAAGATAAAGATGAGGCGGAATTTTAACTATCACAAGAATTTTTACAAATAGAAAAAAATATTTCTGAATAACATAACAATCTAAATTATAAACTCATAAACCATAAGAAAATTTTAAAAGTCCAGGGTGGGATGCGAGAAAAAGATTTAATGTTCCATAGGAAAAGGAATATAACAAACGGAGTACGGAGTACGTACCAAGTTATATTTTAATAAAAATGTATGTTGAGGATACATATCAACGAAGACTTAAGTATGAACATTTTCAAAGCGACCATTTTACCCTTACATATCCCACTATTACCGTATCTTACCCTTAAAACCGTGAGGGGTAGGGTTCTACCCCAACCGCTATGGGGAAAGCAATATCTACAAAAGAGGGGGTAGGGTTAGGATCCAAGAACACCCCATCCCATTCTCTCCCCAAAGGCAAGCTCAAAACTCGAGACATTATTATAAAGCTTCCTTCACATGATCAAATGTTAGTTTAGTGTGATTAATTAAATGCATCCTTATTATATGTAGCGCTTCCCCATCTTTTATCTATGACTTACTGGACTATATTGGATGTCTTGGACTGTAGTATCATTTGCCAGTAAAAAAAAATCGCCTAAGTGTTTTTAATATTTCTAGGTTAAGATTACATAAATGCTTTCTCTTTTATATATTCAATAATAGTACGTAAATACATACATATTCAATTTGAAATAAAGTGTACATTGTCTTTATTTAGTAAAAAAAAAACATACAATAGCGAAATCGTATTACGGCTGGCAAGTATATTGAGCATCTGTCATCCTGTCATCTCATCTATGTCTCATGGTTATATCGCGTCGCACTCTATGGTCGCAGTTTCTTTCCTTATCGATGGTAGCACTATCAAATACATATTGTATATGTTATATGTATTGCATTAGTTATTTTTTAAGATAACCATTTTACAGTAGGTTTATTAGTGAATTGTGATTGATATTTTAATAAAGTAGTTGTAATGCGAGAAGTCACTAACTAATGAGAAAGCTAAAACGAAGTAACACCATTTAAATACTCAGGAAAAAAAAGCGAACTCATAAACGAAACAACGTAGATGATTTATAGACGATTCGAATACTGAAATCAAAGCGATGGAGATATGAGAGAAAAGACATCTAAATGAATGTCAGAGACATGGCTTAACCCTCCCAGACATGGTGTGGTACCATATTTGAGCAACGAACGTCACAATCGTGTTACTCGATCATTTTCCGATGATTGCTATCGATCGTGTAGATGGAGCTCAAAGCGCGGATGGCAAGTCTAGAGCCGCCGATCGATAGAGCGTCGCACCGCCCCCGACTCGCCCCCACCCCTCCCCCTCCCGGCGACTGACGAAAAACACCCCAAAACGGATTTGACCCCCGAATCGCCAACCTCCTACTATTTATTTTGCGTCCCACATGCGGGCGAAAAGGAGAAAATAAATTAAATTGTTTCCTGACCTCAATATTTACGGAGTCGATTAGTGATGTGTTTAATTCTCGACGATTTCGATGGCGCGAACCATTCTTTGTAATTTACAAAATATTACAATATTTGTAATTTACAAAATATTACAATATTTGTAATTTACAAAATACTACAATATTTGGAAACCATTGTGTAGAATTAGTTTATAGAAATGACCAATATGTTTATTTATTCCCAGTACTAAATTATTTTTAACTAATTTTATAATTAACTTTAGCCATATTTTAAAACTAGTTAAGAGTATTCATAAATAATGATAGGAAGATGTTCATTGATTTTTCATGAATACTAAATGAACTAGTATTGAATTTTTATGACAATCTTTGTTCATGTATAATTTGGATATAGTTTATTCCAAAAATTCGTGTACATTATCATAAATATTAACAATTTCAGTTGTATCAATCTCTAATAAATATATAACATTACTAGAAATATTTTTTAAATCTTATGATACTTTATTTCAAATACGTCAAGCGAAATTGATATATTAAGGCAATAAACGACTAAAATCAGAGAGTGTGTGTAGGCAGTATGTAAATCCGCGATCCAGACTCTTAATACCCGTTCATAAATGCCTCCACGGACACGCGGGCCGATGTAATATCATTAAGGCCACCCACCCCTGCCGAGCTGACAGCGCATTCATCACGGGGACAAGTCATCCCCTTTCAGGGCACCCCTTAAACCTTAAACACTGCCTCGACTCCAGACGCTCTGCACGAACGGCGCTAGCTAACAATTCTGAAAAACGTGACGAGTGATGATTCATTTCTAACTTATTATAATTTTTAAAATAATTAAAGTGAATCAGTTAAATAATAATAATGTGTATTAAAAACAATATATTTGTAAACCGCATATATACACATTTATGCTGTTTTGTAATAGTCATAGAATTAGTATTATCTGTTTACCTAAGATCGATGTCAAGAAAAAATCAACCGATAAACAAAATTTTATTTTAATAATTATACAAAATATTTTGTTTAAACCACTATTTATTAATTATTCTACTTGTTTCGATACCTATGGTATCATCATCAGGAAACAATGCATACTAAAATTTAAAAATACAAGCATAGATATAAACAAAAATATAAAATGATGAATATTAAGAACTAATATGAAAACAAATTTTAAATTACCTTTTGAATTTGTTTTCATATAAATTCTTACTTATTTACCATTTTATATTTTTGTTTTTATCTATGCTTGTATTTTATAATCTCATTATACATTGTTTCCTGAAGATGATACCATAGGTATCGAAACATGTAGAATAATTAATAAATAGTGGTTTAAACAAAGTATTTTGTATAATTATTAATATAAAATGAGGCCACAAAGTAATTTTCCAAATATTGAAAATATGAAAAAAAATATTTTTTAATTCAATATTCTAAATATACTTAATAGAAATTTGTCAAGTTGTTAAAACATTAGAAAATTAATATATATATATATTTTGAAAAATCAGAACATTTATTTTGATAAAAAATCTGTACTTAGTATTCAATTCATATTACAATATGCCATCCTAAGTTAAGGATCCGCATATAATACTAGTCTGATTCTAGTAAAAAATGTACAAAAACTTATCATAAATGTAATATTTAAAAAAAACAAAAGATTATTCGACAAAATTACTTTTTGAAGAATTCAGAGTACAAATATTTTGTGATCTATTTAAATAAAATTATATTCTTCAAATATTAAAAAAAAAAAAAAAATTATTACTGAAAATCGTACTAGGTGTAAATTTGCATTTTCATGCTCAAAAATCAATATATAATTTGCATTACACCACTATACGGACCTAGGAAAAAAAAATTAACAGCTTACCCGAAAAAATCAGGAAGATTAATAATAATAAATAAATAATAATAATAATGGAACGATTAAATGTATTAATATCAAAAAGGTAACACACAGGTTCGAAAATTTGTCGCTAAAAATATTATCGCTGTAGCATAGTTGGATAATGGACCTTCCCCGGTTAGGAAAGAGATCCAGGATCGAATTCCGGTGGCGCAACAACAATATTTTTCGATAAAATTGATTTTGTATGTATATATTTCTAATTAATATATTTAATTCACATTTAAAATAATAACTGCTAATAAAAAACATTTTAAAGATAAACATGTACCCCTAAACTTTGAATATTTTTGTATCGCTATTGTTATTCATTTATTATATTTTATTTTATTATATGCTAGTTATTGTAAACAATATTTTTTATTAATATACTGTCCACATCTCTGCACGAGTATATGCTTTCAAGAAAAGTGTAGCGTGAATTTTTTTTATTGTATTGTATCATTGTACTTAACAGATTAATAAATAAATAGATATAAAAATAAAATAAAAATATTTAAGAAATTAAAAACACGATAACTTTAATAATTCTATGTAGAAATATATTATATATGTATGGACAAATTATATACTAAATTGAAGCCTAAACCTCGAAATGAATAGATGAAGCCTAATCCTAGTCACCTCATTATTTTTAAAATAATTTTATTGTTTTTTTTAATATTTTCCCCAATAATAGGCGCCTTACTAGGTATTATCACAGAAAATTAAATTAAACGTGTATAATTTCTCTCTTAAACATAAATCGTCAACCATTTCAAGAAATAACGAACTTAAAACCTTTTTTCTAAGCTTCTGGTTTTAGTTTTATATCTCCACAGCAAAGAAAAGATTGCAGGTCACGGGGTGGGTTGGGGGTAGGGGAGAAGGGGGAAGAGGGAAAGAATCTGCCACGTTAATGGCGAAATATAAATTAAAACACCCTTCTCCAACGGCCTTTCGTTGAAAGAAATACGCGACCATAGGGAGAGAAACGTAGGGGTGAATTACTTTAATAGTCACAAAAGGCTAGAGATTCAGATGCACGTAAACAACATATTATTATTAGAATAATAATATGTTCTTATACTTGTATAATATCAACAAAAATAAATAAATAAAAATGAGAGGCATAAAATATTATATCGCTGCAAAATTCTTCAACGTAATTAACAAGTTTACAAAACTTGGTATTCTACGGAATAATTGCGTAGGACTGTTCTTGCGCAACATCAAAAATTGTAATTGGACAAAATTATGAAACCCTTCAGCTGACGGGGTTGTTAATTTCATTTGCGAAAAACGTGTCCATCATTTTTTGTAGCGTTAATTTATTGGTTTTTATTTATCAGAAACAGAATACGGGAACCCCCGTGATGAAAACAAGGCAGCTATAATAAAACCATTAGAAAAAATATGATAAAAGTATCTAGCTTGTGTGGTGAACGGATAGGATGTCCACATTTGGCACAAAATTATATTATTATTTATTATTTATATATTATTATTTATTTTTAATATTGTGCATACATCTTCAGGAAACAATGATTACTAAAATTTAAAAATCCAAGCATAGATATAAACAAAAATATAAAATGGTGAATATGTAAGAACTAATATGAAAACAAATTTAAAAGGTGACTATTTGCAAAGAAATTTTAAATAACCTTTTAAATTTGTTTTCATATAAGTTCTTACTTATTTACCATTTTATATTTTTGTTTTTATCTATGCTTGTATTTTATAATCTTAGTATACATTGCTTCCTGAAGATGATACGATAGGTATCAAAACACGTAGAATAATTAATAAATAGTGGTTTAAACAAAGTATTTTGTATAATTATTAATATAAAATGTAACAAATTAATTTTCCAAATATTGAAGATGTGAAAAAAAAATTTTTAATTCAATATTCTAAATATACTTAATAGAAATTTGTCAAGTTGTTAAAAACATTAGTAAATTAATATATATATTTTGAAAAAGCAGAACATTTTTTACTTAGTATTCAATTCATAGTACAATACGCCATCATCATACATAAGTATATTTATATTATATATGCTTTAAATATAAACAAGATCAAAATGTTTTTTTTTTACTACAATTTATCTTGCACATATTTGCTTAGTTTCATTTTGAATGCGGTTTCTCCTCCTTTCTTACATCTTCTGGCATTTCATTAAAGATCTTCATCGCACTGTACATCATCGATTTCTGAGAATGAAACTTCCCGAATGGCAGTTTCAGTCCATCTTTACTTCGGGTATGACGTTCGTATTCATGTTGATTTACATTAATATTTCTTACTTATCAACCGAGGCAAGGCTAGCGGTTCACAATGGAGTCCTGGTACTGACACTGATGTGTGAAAGTGAGGCCTGAAACTGGTAGAAGAGGAATGAAAGTAGACTGAATGCAGTCGAAATGAGATCACTTAGGCGTATACGTGGCAGATCCATTCATGACAAGAGTATAGAATGTAAAGCTGATCCTAGTATAGTGAGTAAGATTAAGAAAGAATCACTTAAGTGGATCGGTCATATCAAATGGATGAATGAGGAGAAAATAGTTAGAAAAATATATGATGCAAGTGTTGATGGCACCAGAAATAGAGGACGTCCGCGAAAAACTTGAAATGGCCAAGTTAACCTGATACTGAAAGATAGTCATGTTAGAAGCCACAACAATCGGCTAGCTTGTATAAGAAGATGTATGCATGTGGATGAGGCGAGAACTGTGTGTCAGGGTAGAAGAGTGTGGCGCTTTATCCTCTCTGCCCGCTCCCGCGGGGAAACGGCGAGATGGTAAGTAAGTGTGTAAGTTAAAAAATATTTTTTTAAATTCATTTGTAGTACTCCTTATTTAATTTTAATAATGTAAAATAAGTTATGTGAACAAATTTGTACATTTTAATTCTAAAAACGTTACATCTTAAATCGATAAAAGAACTTGAGACAAGAGACTGCTTACATTTCCGATTAAAACGATAGTATTATTTTAATTTTTTTTTTATTTATTATCTTTGTTTTATTAACCATTTTAATTTTAAAAGTATAAAACGATAGTAGTTTGAAAAAATTATATACAGTAATATTAGAATTCACTGTAAACGTGTTACAGATGTATTTTCGGAATCACTACGGTCGAGATGTCCTGCGAAGAGGTGGAAGTGGAATATTGCACACGGATCCAATGCCCGTTTGTTAGCTAAGCAAGAAAGCACAAACGACAAATTCGAATCGGATAGGAACCCACCCTGTGACGAGTCTCAACTATGGGAGAAAATTGATTATTCCATTTATAATGAAGGCTGTGTCAGAGGCAGAAGCCTTTTACATAAATTTCTGTCTAGGGTGGAGCCGCGGGTCCGGGCTGCGGGGCGAGGGGTCCGTGGTTGGCTGTATTGAATGTTAATTACGTCCTTTCAACCCCCGGTAATCGCTCATACATGATACTCGCTCATGTAAGTTTTGTTGGATGTTCAGAATAGACAATGATTAGCAGTTTTGTAACATGCTCTCAAATAGATAAATAATGTACTTTCGCAACTAGCTGAAACAATGGGCAAGAACAACAAGAACGCTCAGGAGGAAAAAACACAGAAAAATAAGAGTAAATGGGTCGTTGTCTTTCTACGCCCAAGATGTCCCAGAACTATGTGGATGCAGAATTGGACTCTTCAGTCAACTGAAGACCTGCAATCGTGTGTCATATATGTTTCTGGCACTTAAAAAGCCTACAACATTTTACCAAGAAAAAAAAAGTCATCCAAAATACACAATTTTTTTTTTTTATAAAAGTACTCATATTAAATTGAGAAGTACATATATATTTAAGAAGAAAAATAAGAAATAAATAAAAAGAACATAAAAAAAAATTATAAATTGTTAAATATAGTTAAAAAGCAAATAATAAAATTTTAGGTTACACACCGAACGGCTTAAATACCTTAAGTATATCTTTCAATACAGAATCTAAAGATAGGTAAGTACATTTTTTAGCATATTGCGTATTGTTACATAATATAAGCAGGGGCGTGCAGTGCATACAAGCAAAAAAGCTGTGCCATACTAAAAATTCTGGGAAACAAATATAAATTAAATAATTGGATTAGCAAAAACGAAAACATTATTTTACAATTAGCGCCATCTGTGAACCAGTAGAGATTTTAATTGATTAGTTCTAAAAAATTCCACGACAACTCACCGCTGTACTGCATTCGCCGCATCGAGCTATTCACATTACTCTGTTCTGTCTTTAAGCTAATTAATTACTCAGGTCATATAAGTGGCTATTTACTGAATTAATTTCGGTTGATTCGTTTTGTATGGAGTCGTTACCTATGCTGTTTTTTAACAGAATAACATTGGAAAGGCTCACAACTGTGTGCAAATCAATTGATGTATCTACTTCCTCTTTTACTAATTCGTGAATTTTACTATTTATCAGGATATCAGTTTTTAACGAGTTGATTTCATGATTGTTCTTTAAATTTGGTGCATGGATTGGTTTTTGATTTGCAAAAAACAAAAAGCAATTGGCAGAACTATTTTCTACGTTAACCTTTAATAAAAATAATTATTTCCTTTAGTTATTACGTGAAAGATTTTCAAACAATAAATGAATCATGGTGTTCATAAACCGTCTATACATTTTTATATGGGCAAGAAGGTATTATTTTACGTTAAAAATTAAACTTTTAAAACACTATTAATAGTACTCTAAAATTACAAATAAATATAAACGACGGATTTATTTTGTCTAAAGACGTCTATTAAACGAAAAAACATATATTGTAGTATATATATTATATATGATTGTATAATATCATTGGTAACAAGATAATCTAAATATATACCTATTGCACGCCACTGAATATTAAGTATATTAAGTAACATTCGATTGCTTTAATAATTATTGCGTATAAGAGTGATAAAAAAATTCGCCCCTTCCCCGCAACACCGCGAACAGCTCTGAGATTGAGAGAGCCCCTTGTTAACGTATCGGCAGCCCATCGCTGCATAAGACAGTATTTCATATCTTATGTTTGGTGATGTAATCCCTCAGAATTTTCAAAAAATACATCGCTGTGATTCATAACCACGCGACGTGTTTGTGGTGATACTCGCCTGGTGATCTAGTGGTCGGGGGTTCGAGCCTCGTTCCAGGAGGCCATCAAGTTAGTCCTATTTTCATAGCACAAGCGTTTAGCTTAGTTTGAAAATAGTATGAATATCTATGTGACATGTATTTTCCGCGTAAAAAAAATTATTAAAAACCCATTAGATCTGTCGTACTACGAGTTATATACAATAATAAAACATACCGAATATCATCAAGTGTGTCTTAAAACATTTATTTAAGAATAAATATAAAGAATTTCGGAATTAATTAAATACTTAGTTATATTCAGATTTATTTTCTCTTTCTACTCAATGAGATGACTCGACAAATGAACGAGACGGAACGGTATCATATTTCTGTAATTAAAATTATCCCCTTTCTAGCCATAGAAGTAATATATATATATATGTTACGTACTTGTCTTCTAAGTACGTCTTCAGTGTACACCTTGTAATGTGAAGGTCCAAGAAATAGACTTTGTAACAATTATACATTTATTACAATACGGTATAATTTAGTACAAGGTATATCACTAGTATAGGTCAAACGATTAAGCCGATGAACACGCAGAGAAAGAGACCGCGCCCTGCCGCGCGCCGCCCTTTATAGCCTCGCGCTCGCGATAATAAGAATAACTGTTGAATTGATAATTCTGGCATCTGCTATCAGATTACTCAAAGGTATCTGAGATTCTGTAAAAATAAGGTAGATGGCTCTTTCAAATAATGGAACGATTATATATATTAATATCAAAAAAGTAACATATAGGTTCGAAAATTTGTCGCTAAAAATACTGTCGCTATAGCAGAGTTGGATAATGCACCTTCCCCGGTTAGGAAAGAGATCCAGGTTCGTATCCCGGTGGCGCAACAACAATATTTTTCGATAAAATTGATTTTATATGTATATCTTTCTAATTAATATATTTAATTCATATTTAGAATAACTGTTTTACGCAGAACGCGCGTTGTTCTCCCGTGAAGCGATCCATTGCAACTAAATTTCCAAGGATAAAAACTCCCGCGCGCTGTCGCCCGCGTTTCCCTCCTTCGCGCGGTTCCTGCGCAGAAGCGATTTGAAAAGTGCAATAACTTATGGCCCACCTGTGTAATATATTGTCAATGCTATGTACTTACGCAATACTTTTATTTCATACATGTATAAAAATCTAGCTTAGTTCTGGGCAATAAGTTATCTAAATTAAATTTTGTTTTCTCGTCTATTTGTATTTCGTAGGTTTGTGGTTCTTGAAATTATTTTTAAATTATTTTTTTTACAGCCCTGAATTGTTGAATTTTACTAAATTACATAACAACTTTCATTCAGATAATATAAAGATCGGATACCACTATAATTTTCTCTCGCTTATAATATACACTGACTACCAGCGATCGGTACCCGGCATTGCCCGGGATTCAATTTTAGTTATTATTTAAAGTGTGTGGTCAAGGGAAGCGGAAAGGGATGGTTCTGTTTTGTGCATCCCCCAAAGAGTAATTATGTAAACAGTATTTGATCAAGGATGGGGTAAGGTGAGATGTCCGGGTGGGGATGACTGGGATGGGGTGACTTTATTAACAACGTCAGGATTCTAGAGTAAAGCTGAGCAAAATTTGTAACGAAAGACAATTCAACATTTATCGCGTGAGGAGGTGGTGCGGCCAGGTACAGGAGGGGGGAGGGTTGCTTTTATTTTGCGCAGGGGTATAAAGAATAAATTTGGCTTAGCCTGGTCATTGGATTATGTAGAGAACAGACAGACATTCAAATTTATATATATACAGTTATAATAAAATATAGTTTCAATATTAGTGAGGCTAATTGAAAATAATACAATAATACCTAAAATAATATAATAATTGCCGGGTAGCATTATCTGCTTAAGGTCATATTTGTGTTTTATACCTTATTTATACACGAATGTTAAATATAATAATATTAATGAAATCATGTATAAAGGTTGTAATTTAAGAACAATTTTTTTTTAAATTAGACAAATCGCTCAGAAAAACTAAATAAAAATCTTATATATATAATAGAAAAACTATAGTTACAGCGAGGACTTCAATTCTGAACTTTGTAATGCTGGTAGACTGCGTTACCAATTACAAATAAAAATACAATTGCTTCCAATGGAAAATAGATGTTACGAATAGCGTAATTGGCAACGCAGCCTACCGGCAACAGAAAATTCCCGATATCTATATTTATTCGACGAATAGATTTTACTGTGATTTTTTTTAAACGATGTATTTAATTTGTTTTTAAAATATTTAACATAAAACAACAAAAATTATTAAATGTTCTCACCAACAGTAGAAGTAAAAATATTTCTTCCAGAATTAAAGAACAATCGTGAAGGCCTTAATGGATAAAACTCGTTACAAGTTTTAATTAAGAAAATATTTCATATTTATCCAATCATTCCAAACACGTATTAATTATTAAATCACAAACAATTTGAATAATATAACAAAACAACGGCAAAAATGACGCGCCCAAGATATTGTTGTCGATCGATGGCGACCGCCGATGACCCCTTTTGATCGAGATCCATGAACGACTGTCCGCCGTTTGATCTCCACCGGCAAATCGACAAATGCACCGGTCAAACGTTCTTGATCTCTAACCCAGCCCGTGCGGATGGACCAGTTTTTGTTCCCACAGATTTCTGTTGACATAGAAACCTGACTTGACACAAACAAGGGATAAAAACGAAGGGCGGCTCACTTAATATTCCCGAAACCGGCGTCCGGTAAGTCCGATTGGGATTATTTGACCAACTGCCCAACGGTCAACGATTGATGTTATAAAGCGGAATTGTGTTTGCGATCATTCGAACACAACCAACGTAAAATAAAGATGTATTATTTGTAACGAACAAAGTGCAATGTATTTACACGCACATACATCATACACCCGTTTAATTGACATTTGTCATAATATAGGGTTAGGAAATTAGAAAAGCATCCACACGCCACATTATGCTGAACCACTCGGAGACACGGTGGAAGCTGATGTGTCAAATCGCGAATGAACGATTAGCGAAAGGGCATGCCGAGAGTGGTTTGTTCGCTTCAAAGCTGATGATACCAGCTTAGATGAGTCAGGAAACGGTCGATCTTTAAATGTTGATGAGCAGGCCCTTCTGGCGGCTGTGGAAGAGGACGAAAGTTGCGCCACCAGAACCCTGGCTGAGAACTTCAACATTGATCAGTCCACGATGACGGTGACCATGCCCCCAAATGATAATAATTGTACATATTATAGTATGTTTTAAGTTTGTTTTCGTTTTTGGTTATGTGAAAATTTAATTTACAATATAATTATTCAAAAACGGCGGATAATAAAACGTAAAAACAGTGTCGTAGTCCCTCGTAGAAATATATATATATATATAATATGCTCAAGATCTGTCTCATCTCAAATGCCTAAAAACTGTTAATGATGGCTTCTTTAAATATCCACACCTCGCTCCATAGAGAAACAAGAATAAGACATACTATGATTTAACCGCCCTCCAACAACGCCAGGTGTTCAAACTTGCGTCTCAATTGCAGAAAAGATTTTTCATTAATTTATTGTCGAAGCGCGAGTCCCAGTCCCCCTTTAGCCGGCAGCCAAGGTAGGTACTTAATCTTTTCTAACCTCTTGACATCGACACCATCAATGGACAAGTGAACATTCTCAACCTTTTGTCTACTGATTATTATGAACAGTTTTTTTTTATGTTCCTGTTATCCATAGGCTTTACTAAAACTCGTTCACTTTTCTTATTAGAAACTGATATTGATATTATCAAAAATGATGAAACTGATATTAATATTATCAGATAGCAATTCTGCATGATTGGCTTAACGGAACGTAGTAGCTGATATAGTCTAGTATATAAGTACTGTTAGCTAGCAATGGTGTGTTATTGGCGTAATGAAAACTACAATAGAAACTGATATTGTCAGAGATGAAGATTGTCAGCTTGCAATAATGTGTCATTAGCGTAACGGAAACTAGAAACTGATATTGTTAGAGATGAAGAATGTCAGTTTGCAATACTGTTGCCATCGGTGTAATGTAGGTTATTTATCCATCTCCCGTTTACTTTAATACATTTTTGTATATAATTTATGACTACTTTAAATCAAGACAAAAACTGAGTTAAGATTAAACAGTAATGGTGACAAAATGCGTCATCCTCTTAATCTGGACTTCATCTGAGATTTGATTAAGTTATCTGGTTCCAGATTATATATACGAGTATATTATAGAAATGAAAAAAAAAGATTTTAACGGTACCTTCAGCATCAATAAAAATATCATCATCTATCGTGAATGAATTTCGCTTTGTGAACTCCCGCCTAACTAAATCCACCGATTTAATCCTACTTTCATAGCACAAGCGATCAGCTTAGTTTGAAAATATTAAGAATATTGATGAAACATGTATACCGTTGTATGCATATATATTTTACATTATCTCTTACGTGATTTTAGACTTTAGAATTAGACATTTTTAAAGGGCATTTCTTGATACATTTCATTCCGACCAAAATATTATAAAAGACCGAATGTGGAGATAATCCAAATCGTTTATGAACTGCACCAATTAAAGAATGGAGAAATAGTATTAATTTATTGCTCAATTAGCTCTTGGCTTAATGCGGAAAAAGGTCGAGATCTAAATGTGAAAAAAATTAAACCGACCATCTCACCGGCGTTGATATTTTTACAGCAGGGTGGGTTAACAACCCCTACCGACCGACCCTCGTGCCATTTTAAAGTTATAAAAAGTGTTTGTAAACTTTCGACTTTTAAAATTTTTCCGATCTAAATTGAAATATATGGTGCATAATAATAAATATAACAATCATTCCTTAAACGTAACGAAAAATTAATATATTTTTAATATTTATAGCGATAACGTTTGAGGTTGGACACAATTTTAAAACACTTTTTTTATAAACCATCTTGATCAGTTTAACGTTAACCGGTTTCGATACTGCTGTATCTTTGTCACACGCGCACTAACTCAGTTAATCGGTTTTTAAAAAATTAATTATACTATTTTTTTAACAGGCGATATTAAAAAACTTATAAAAATACATTCTACCGCACCAAAACATTTTTGAATAAATTTGTAATTTTTGTTCCTATCCAACAACAGATGCCATATAAAAATTAATGAATTTGAGTTAAAAGCAAACGCAAACCAGATATGAGCTTGAAACATTGAATATTAATTTAAAAAAATTGTCACGTATTAATACGTCCTCTCATACAAAATAACTAAATTATTATTTATTTCTACTAGAAAATAATAAATCGGTCAATGAAAAATCAGCAAGGAAATAAACCAAAAATGCTTTTCTACCAGGCAACAGGTGTCGCTCTATAAACCTCGATTGCGAAAAAAGGCTTATTTTACATTTCTCCGATAGATGTAGCTTTAAAAATATACGAAATTTTTAAAATACGTAATATTATTATGGATTATGTTCCAGTCCCACATAGTAAATGAATTATAGTATTATAGTAAATGATTTTATAACTAAATACAAATTTGATAGTCTCAGAATGATTGACATTTTAAAAATACCCAATAACCGTATATTGTCATACAATAACTAAAATGCAAGACAATGCAAGTTTTGAGATATTTCATTCATATTATACATCATTTTATTTAATACAATCGACGACATAACGCAAAAAAAAAAAAGAAAAAAATGTTTTTAATTACTAAGAAATTGTTGTGTTATCGCTACAAAACATAGTTTTAAATAGTAATTGAAGCCCTAAAACGTATAAAATAAAATAAATACAATATATTCATTTTAATTGTTTGTTTATATGTTTGAGAAGCATTTTAAGACCATTAAAAAAATGAAATGGGAATTTAACAGTTTACAACCATTTAATTGTCAATCAACATTTTATTAATTTATTTAGTAGTTTTATTTTCGTAAACTTGGCTTATAAAAAAACACACTATTTCATATTTTTTAGTACAAAAGTATTATGTATATAAAATATGTATTACAATATATTATGTTGTACATAAGATTATGAACTTTCGTTTAACCAACGTCTTTAGACAAAATAAATCCGTCGTTTATACGACCCTACCAAGTATTTATTTGTAATTTTAGAGTACTATTAATAATGTTTTAACGTAAAATAGTATCTTCTTACCTATATAAAAATCAATATGAAAAATGCATGGACGTTTTTAAGAACACTTTTTATGACTGCTTTTGCTTTGCTTTTTGTTTTTCAGAAATCAAAAACAAATTCATGCACCAAATGCACCTCGAACGCAAAGAACGGCCATGAAATCAACACGTTTAAAACAGTAAGATAGTAAAATTCGCTAATTAGTAAAAGAGGAAGTAAACACTTCAATGATTTGCGTGCAGTTGTAAGCCTCTCTAATGTTAATCTGTTAAAAAACAGCATAGGTAACGACTCCATACAAATCGGATCAACCGAAAGGAATTTTCAATTCAGTAAATAACCAATTATATGACTTGAGTAATTCACTAGCTTAAAGATAGAACAGAGTAATGTGAATATCTTGATGCGGCGAATGCACAAGAACGCCATAGCTATAGCGATGAGTTGTCGTGGTAGCTTTTAGAACTACGCTTAGTTTTGCTTGTATGCACTGCACACCCCTGATAGTTTTAGTATACCCAATGTAAAAAGTCAAATGTCGTCACGTATTTCGTTCCGTGACATTTCTTGTGCATTCTAGGAGTGAACTCCCCATAGAAGTTTTAACCAGGACGGTACATGGTGTCGGTGACCTTCCGCGATATTTGATTCCTTCTACCCCCTACTTCGGATTATCAATCATTCGGATTCGGAGGATTCGGAACCGTACAGTTGAGGATAGACGCTGCCCGAGGCATTCGTTCTGAGGGCTATCCACGACATGCGGAGCATCACCAGCATCACATTTCCAGGGCATGGATTCTCTTATGTTACAGCTCTCGATGTTCGTGTTACGGCAGGATAGAGGAAGGTCGGGAAGATAAGGCTTCTAATCAGTCTCCTTCTAAAATACAATTATCCATATAAGAATACATGACAACCTTTCTCCATATATTCAATATGTAATTATTTAAAATCTCCAATATTCTTGTATATATAATTTATTTCGATCTATAACTATGTATAGATTTACTAAATTTTAACTCCTGCCAAAACCACTTTGTCAAATTTTCGCTAACAAATCCCAAGAATTCTAAAAGAAAGGAATTCTTCAGCTACCAGAAAAAAACGGAAAAAGGTCATTGATCAAAACGGCATACATACAATTAATTAACGTATTTCTGAATATATAAATAAACAATTTTAAAAACACTTTCATTTCAGATACAAATTAATAGTAGTCTGTAATTGTTCTAATTGTTTTAAATACTAATTTAATGTATTAATTATAAATATATATATACATATAAAATCAATTTTTGTCGAAAAATATTGTTTTTGCGCTACCGGGATAAATAAGTATTTAAAACATGACAGACCTATGTTCTGAATAATTACAACTTCACAATAAGAATGTGTTCTTCTTAATAATATAAGTTGTATCAATGTGTTCAAAATTTAATAAAAATGAATTGATAATTTTGGCGTCTGCAGTCGGTTTACTCCAAGGTATTTGTGATTCCGTAAAAATAATGTAGATGGCTTTCAAAATAATGGAACGATAGATATATTAATTTGAAAAAAGTGTAATATATAAGTTCGAAAATTAGTCATGAAAAATACTGGCGTTATAACACAATTGGTAGTGTACTTCCCCGGATTGGAAATAGAGATCCAGGTTCGAATCCCGGTAGCGCAAAAACTATATTTTTCGACAAAATGATTTTATATGTATATATATATAAATATTATATATATTAATTGGTATTTAAAACAATATTTTTTGATAAAATTGATTTTATATGTATATCTTTATAATTAATACATTTAATTAGTATTTAAAACTTTGTTATTATTCCTCACATCAATTATGTTTTTAAATATGAATTAAATGTATTAATTATAAAGATATACATACAAAATCAATATTATCGAAAAATAAAAACATTGTTGTTGCGCTACCGGGATTCGAACCTGGATCTTTTCCCTAACCGGGGGAGGTGCTTTATCCAACTAAGCTACATATGTATATCTTTATAATTAATACATTTAATTCATATTTAAAATATCACAGAACTATGTTCTGAATAATTACAACTTCACAATAAGAATGTGTTCTCCTAAAAATTATGTTTTTGGCTTATGATGAAGAAATGTCAGGGCTGCAAAATAAAGCATCGAGATTAATACTCAGAAAAAATAGATACACTCGGATCAATGCGATGCTGAACGATCTGAACCTTTAAGCGGAAAATATATTACAATGTTACCTACGGTACTCAGGCCCTCAAAAATAGTGTTATATTTGAATGAGAGAGAGGGAGAGAGAGTGAGGGAGTGAGGGAGATAAACGTACCATAATCTGTCAAAACTATCTGTCTATTTTTGAGGGTTGGTGTAACAATCACCTTCATTTCAATATTGCAATTTTGAGAATAGGCCTGATTAATTTATAAAATCCTCACCAAGAAGATATCGGTAGAATTTATAAGAAAAAACATCATACGAAGGATCGATGATGTACAGTGCGATGTAGATCTTCAATGAAATGCCAGAAGATATATAGAAAGGAGGAGAAACTGCATTCAAAACGAAAGTAAGCAAATATGTGCAAGATTTTTTTATTTTTTTTAATTGGCATTTCACCCCTACGGAGTGTTCTCGCCATTTCCGAGTAATTTTATTTAATGTTTCTTTTGGATACATTTAATTTTTACATGTTTATTTCATTGGCGTTTAGGAACCTCGTTAATATATTATTTTAAAAATGGTTCGATTGTTAGATGATAACAAAGTTGGGATGTTGATGGGGGAATGGAATTTTGTTGTCAGAAAGATCTTGGATTAAATTTGGTCCTAAAAAAACATAAATTTTCCCCTTGCGGATTTTAAACAAGTGATAATTTATACAACAATTTATGCAAGATAAATTGTAGTAAAAATAAACATTTTGATCTTGTTTATATTAGAGCATATATAATACTTACGTATGCACAATATTAAGAATAAATAAATAAATAATATGCTCTTCCCCGGTTTAGATGTTTATAAATCGGTGCACCAAAACTTTTCACGTTAATTTTTTTCAACGTGTCAATTTTTCACCCTTTTACCACTGACGCATTCAAACCGCCCGAGCTTGATTTTTAAAATATTTTTGATACATTCATCTATACCATACGTGGAGCAGAAATGGTAGTAGAAGAAAAAAGAAGTCTTTGTGAGATAACTTACTATATATATTGTGACATTTCAAAATGAACGCGCGAAGACCGAGGGCGCCATCTACCGATGCGAGTAGGCGCGGCCGGTGGGAGAGTAGTGGGGGACTCGAGTGCGAGCGCGCGGCGGAGGTGGAGCGCCGGGCGGCGTCTCGCCAGGCAGAATGGCGAAAAGAAATCGAATAGATAAGATTGAACGAGGCGCGGTGGATCCAAGCGGGTCGAAGCCTCGATCTACCCGCGCGTGAGAACAATCTCTTTGCTGGGACTGGCGGGGAGACTGCATGTAAGCGATGGTAGACGGATGGGTTCGGAGTAACGGGGGAGGAAGAGATCACTACTGGTGCGGGGCGCGGCGCCTGGACCCCGTGACTTCACTGGGTAGAAATCGAGGTGTGCTAAATCGGTGACACGGTGTGTCCTCACTAGGAGGAGAGTTTAAAATGAAGAAAGAAGGTGCCAAAGACAGTTATCGTGTTTAGAATGTCGGGTTGTTATGTTTTATGTGATTAAATTGTTCTTAGTGTATCAAAGTGTTTTGCATTATTAAGACCACCCACATCCATCTGAGACAGGCATTTCGACAAAAATGTTCATTAACCCACAGACTGAGTCTAGCTGGTGGCGTGGTGCGCTGGCATTTCATCCACTGGTGACAGCGCACGACGTAACAATATATATATATATATATATATACAGTAGACCCGCAATATTCGTCGTTAATTCGTTTCCGAGGAAAGGATGAATATCAAAAAGGGCGAATATCAAACGAAGTTTACCCATAGGATCTAACTAATAATGGATTAATCCGTTCCTAGCCCGAAATGTTCACTCGGAAATCATCGCAAATAGATTTTAATCACACATTAATCACTACTTATTATTGCTTTATCGTTATGACAGAGATTTACTCGTCGCGATGCCGTAAATATACTGTAGGCCTACATAAATACGAAATTAAAATTTTAACCAGAAATTTACGTTTTGGATGACAAAAACAATTATTGTTGTTAAGAGTTTTTATTTTACAGAGGTTAGGCTATTGTTTTGAAGGAGAGTCACCTTCTGTTATAACATCAGGTAATGTCAATTCTGGTGATTGATGTTCTGATGGTACACCAACATTTCCAGACGATTCACCAGTATTCGTTTTTTTAAAGAACTTATCCAATGTTGTTTGATCCAAACACATCATCATAAAATAAATTAATAAGCTGATTCATTACATCGATGCTTTGGTGCCGTTTCTGGACGAAATTCACCCGATACTGAGTGACTCACGTGGCAGGTGGGACAAATATCGACTTTTCGGACGAATATCAAACTAAAATTTTAAAGCAAAAAACAGGACGAATATCAACGTAGACAAATATTAAGGGTCCACTGTATTTACTTCCAAAGTATATTATGAGAAACAAAAAATAATTTTAAAAGGCATAAACAGATGTGACAATTCAAATACGCGCAGCGGCACCGAGCGCTACTATGCCGACCCGAGGGGACACGGTGTCGACGGAAGGAGAAGGCTGAACGAAGAAAAGAGGTGACTTCCGCGCGGGCTGGCGAAATGCGTGGTGCGAGCGACGCTCCGACGAAAATGTGTAAATGGCGACGGCCAGCGACACAGTTTAAGCATTATTTTCAAGGCAGAATAAGAGATTATCGGCCCTTATTCCGCCCGTGAAAGTCAAGGAGCCTCTCCGCGGGAACAAGCGGGAGGCTACGAGCGATCAATGGAAGTCCGGGGCGAGCACTACCGACGCCGTAGCGTATAGCGGAGATAGCGCCTTCTGGAAGTCTCTCGACGGCTAGCGATAATTGCGGTACGGCAGCGTGACGATCCGGTGCTGCGGCTCCCACGTCACCCCGTGACAGCCATATTGACATTCAAGTAACATCTCAACCTCTCGTTAACCGTAAGATTAGTGTCGTAACATTTCGCCCTGAGAAAAGAATGATGATAAGTGAAAGAGATAAAATACTCAAATCGTGTAATTGAATAAGTTGTTAAATACGATCAAGCGTTTTTTATTGTTCGAGACCATTTCCATCCATCCGAGCCCGCCCCTCTGACACCTTACATCCAGACACCCACAGACTGAACCGAGCCGGTGGCGTGTTACGCTGGCGTTCGATTCACCGGTGCCAGCGAGTCGCGTAGCACAATTTATTTCAATAAAGGTAATATTCCTGGGTAAATTTTAATAGAACAGAGAAAGGGTTAAGGTAAAACTGTAGTAAGAGACTTTGATGAGATATACATAGTTTGTTCATTAATACAAAAACACATACATTTTGTTAAGGAGAACACATTCTAATTGTGAAGTTGTAATTATTCAAAACATAGAACCGGATTGGAAATAGAGATCCGGGTTCGAATCCCGGTAGCGCAAAAACAATATTTTTCGACAAAATTGATTTTATATGTATATATTTATAATTTAAAACATATTTAAATATTTAAAACATACATTTTGTTTGCTTTTTGTGTTAAGGTATTAAAAGATTCGCATCGAATAACGTTTGCCTTGTCCAACCCTTCTTGAGCACGAACATTAGCATCTTGCAAAAGAAAATATATTCCTGTTATGTTGCAAAAAACCTTAAATCTAACAGTTCAAAGGTTTTTGGTGAAACTTTGTAGAATTCCATAATTACTGTGTAAATTGAGTTAAAACAATGTTTTATTATACTATATTTTATTGTGTTAAACGTTAGAACGTTTTCGGGAACATCTTCCCATTATCAATAATATAATTCAACTAAACTTAAAAACGCTTTCAGACAGTAATTACGGGTGTGTTTGGAGTTAACGGAGGTGGGGGTTTTAATTGACCGTCGAACTTCAATACGTTGGTCTATCCGGCCATGACAGATGTTGAATCAGCGTTGTCATTATTTTCGGCATTTTATAACGAAAATATGTGTTTTCATGCATACATTAACACAATATGAATTAATATTGAACTTATTGACAACATTAGTAGCAAATTTCATAAATTTGATGTTTCTTTACTGATTTAAAAGGAAAACAATAAACATTTTATGTACCTGACTTACTTAATTACTTACCATCCAACCGTTTCTCCGCGGGGGTAGGCAGAGAGGATAGAGCGCCACACTTTTCTGTCCTGATACACATTCATACATTTTCTCATACAAGCTCGCCGATTGTTGAGGCTTCTAACAGAACCATCCTCCATTAACTGGTTTACCTGGTCGTGCCAAGTCTTCCGTGGACGTCCTTTATTTCTGGTGCCATCAACACTTGCGTCATATATATTTCTTAGCATTCTCTCCTCATTCATCCGTTCCATATGACCAAACCACCTAAGTGATCTTTTTTAATCTTACTCACTATACTAACATCAGCTTTACGTTCTTTCCTTATTTCTTCATTCTTTACTCTGTCATAAATAGATTTGCCACACATACGCCTATGTGATCTCATTTCCACTGCATTCAGTCTACTTTCGTTCCTTTTTTGCCAGCTCCAGGCCTCACTTCCATACATCAGTGTCGGTACCAGGATTCCATTGTGCACCGCTAGTCTTGCCTCAGATGACAAATTCCCGTTAGATATAATTTCATTCAAAGCGCCGTTCACTTTATTTCCTGCAGTCACCCTCCTTTCGATATCATTCTCAGCCTTTCCGTTTCTATCAAACATACATCCCAAATACACAAACTCATCTACTTGTTCCAAACATTCATTACCTTCAAGTATTTTGCACGCTGTCTTGCTTTCCTCCTTCTCGAATACCATCACTTTCGATTTGTTAACATTCATAACTTTCCTTGCATACATCGTACATTCTACTCACCAGATTCTATAGTTCTTGTTCACTATTCGCCATTAGTACTGCATCATCGGCGTACAATAAACAGCATACAATCAAATCGCCCATTTTTGCTCCTATATTCATACATTCCAGTTCTTTCACACATTTATCCATATACAAGTTGAACAGCCATGGAGACATTACACAGCCCTGCTTGACACCCTTTGTAATGTCAAACCATGGTATTTTTATGTATGTCGCAATTAAATATTTCGTTTATACATAACACTGTTGCATTTTAAATACAAGCTGTCTGTTTCATAAATAGTATGTAATTATGAAATAGACATATCACCTAAATGCCAACGTGTCGTTTTAAATCGATAATATTCAACAAAATAATAAATTGAAGGTGTCATAATAATTTTAAATTTAGAACATTTAATTTAGCAACCATCTAAATATATGTAGGTACTCTTGTCTGATTTCAAAACATATTCATATATGTATATGAATTAGGTACTAAATTGATTATTTAATTTTCGATGGATTAATTCAAATGACAACACACATTTCCATGTCATTCCATATATCAATATGAAAACTGACTCCAAATACGAGTTATTTTTGACACTTGTATCGAATGCGAGAAAAGCAACATTTTTATTGTCGTCTCTTTCTATTCAGGCCCTCCTCTCTCGCAAGATTTACGTAACAAATAACGTAATTAATTATTTCTCTGCTACTTATACGAATTTAACTAGTAATATTGAAAGCATATCTGATTTGTGTAGAATTTCAAATTGGAAAAATGAAAGCTCGCCATTAAGCCGCCATTTGAACCATTAATGTGACTACAATTAGGTTCGATTGTAACGATGAATGGCAACTAATTATTCGTAATTTTTCGAGCAATAAAATAAATAAATAGAAAGTAAACCTCCAACAGTTAAACCATAGTTACCAATCGCTAGTCTCATAACCGATAATCGTTAGGTCTCAATTATCAATCATAGTCACAGTCAGTCATAATTGACATGGATAAAATAAAGTCAATATATTACGAAAGGAAATAGTGGTTTAGAATTAGAGCCTTATAGGTCTAAATAAAAAATAAAAAGTACAAATAAAAGTTTATTATTGCAAATACAGTACAATACATAAAAATAATTAAAATGAATACGACAAAAAATTAAAGTTCAATATTATTGCACTAATTGGAAAAATACAAACATGTGTTAAGGCTTTGAAAAAAGACGGGCAAGAAAATGACTAAATACAACGACAAATGGGACTAACAATTGCCGTTAGCTTTACGAAGATTGCCAGCTTTCACTAGAAGATTGAAGTTAGATAATTCACAAGCAGATTTAACCAACTTCTTGCCGGGATGCCTAGTGAAAATATGTGGAACGGGAACTCCGGAACGGCCCAAGGCGCCAACTCTACCAAGTCCACCAAGAACACGTCCAGGACGAATACCTTCAAAGGATGAAGATACGGAAATATCAACACCTTCACTTCTTCTAGAGGGTTGGCGAATACCTTCAACGGACACCGATAATGATCCAGATGTAAGAGACCAAGCACCTGGTCGAATGACTCGTTCGACTGAAACAGAGCGTGAAACAGCAAAACTGGGACCTCGTCGTCCACCCCATCGTCGCCCACTTTCTATTGAAACGGAATAAGATACACCACTACGGGGTCCCTTTCCATGACTTAAAATTCCTCCAAGGCTACCATGATGTCCTTCGACAGACACAGACAAGGACACCTTTGACCATACACCTGGTCGGACGACTCGTTCGATGGATACAGATCGACTGACTGAAATCCTGGGACCTCTCCTGATACTAGTCAATACTGTTGGTCCAACAAAGCGTTCAACGGAAACTGAAATGCTAACTGAACCTCTGGGTTTGCGTCTTCTTCCTTCAACAGAGACAGAGATAGATACTGAACCTCCTCGACGTCCTTTTCCGGGTCCACATGGACCACCGAGTGATCCCAATGGTCCTTTGCCATGTCCCCATGGTCCATAACCATGTCCTCGTGGTCCATGATGTCCTTCGACAGACACAGACACGGATACAGAATGACCACCATGTCTTCGTGGTCCATGATGTCCTTCGACAGACACAGATACGGAGACCTTAGACCATGCACCTGGTCGGACGATTCGTTCGATAGATACAGATCGACTGATTGAAATCCTGGGACCTTTCCTGATACTGGTCAAGACTGTTGGACCAACAGAGTGTTCAACGGAAACTGAAATGCTAACTGAACCTCTGGGTTTGCGTCTTCGTCCCTCAACAGAGACAGAGATAGATACTGAACCTCCACGACGTCCTTTTCCGGGTCCCCATGGTCCTTTACCATGTCCTCCATATCCTCCGAGGCCTCCAAGACCTCCTATACCGCCAAGACCACCAAGACCTCCTAGTCCGCCCAAATCTCCAGATCCGCCAAGACCACCGAGTGATCCCAATGGTCCTTTGCCATGTCCCCATGGTCCTTTACCATGTCCTCCATATCCTCCGAGGCCTCCAAGACCTCCTATACCGCCAAGACCACCAAGACCTCCTAGTCCGCCCAAATCTCCAGATCCGCTAAGACCACCGAGTGATCCCAATGGTCCTTTGCCATGTCCCCATGGTCCATAACCATGTCCTCGTGGTCCATGATGTCCTTCAACAGACACAGACACGGAAACTGAATGACCACCATGTCTCCTTGGTCCATAACCATATCCTCGTGGTCCATGATGTCCTTCGACAGACACAGACACGGATACAGAACGACCACCATATCTTCGTGGTCCATGATGTCCTTCGACAGACACAGATACGGAGACCTTAGACCATGCACCTGGTCGGACGATTCGTTCGATAGATACAGATCGACTGATTGAAATCCTGGGACCTTTCCTGATACTGGTCAAGACTGTTGGACCAACAGAGTGTTCAACGGAAACTGAAATGCTAACTGAACCTCTGGGTTTGCGTCTTCGTCCTTCAACAGAGACAGAGATAGATACTGAACCTCCACGACGTCCTTTTCCGGGTCCCCATGGTCCTTTACCATGTCTTCCATATCCTCCAAGGCCTCCAAGACCGCCAAGACCTCCTAGTCCGCCCAAATCTCCAGATCCGCCAAGACCACCGAGTGATCCCAATGGTCCTTTGCCATGTCCCATGTCCTCCATGTCCTCCAAGCCTCAAGACCACCAAGACCTCCTATCGCCCAAATCTCCAGATCCGCAACCACGAGTGATCCCAATGGTCCTTTGCCATGTCCCCATGGTCCATAACCATGTCCTCGTGGTCCATGATGTCCTTCAACAGACACAGACACGGAAACTGAATGACCACCATGTCTCCTTGGTCCATAACCATATCCTCGTGGTCCATGATGTCCTTCGACAGACACAGACACGGATACAGAATGACCACCATGTCTTCGTGGTCCATGATGTCCTTCGACAGACACAGATACGGACTGCCATGCACTGTCCGTTCGATCAGACACAGATCGACTGAACTGAACTGGACCTACCATGTCTCCGTTGGTCCGATAACGAACTGATCTTCGTGGTCCATGATGTCCTTCGACAGACACAGATACAGACACAGAATGACCACCATGTCCCCATGGTCCTTTACCGTGTCTTCCATATCCTCCAAGGCCTCCAAGACCGCCAAGACCACCAAGACCTCCTAGTCCGCCCAAATCTCCAGATCCGCCAAGACCACCGAGTGATCCCAATGGTCCTTTGCCATGTCCCCATGGTCCATAACCATGTCCTCGTGGTCCATGATGTCCTTCAACAGACACAGACACGGAAACTGAATGACCACCATGTCTCCTTGGTCCATAACCATATCCTCGTGGTCCATGATGTCCTTCGACAGACACAGACACGGATACAGAATGACCACCATGTCTTCGTGGTCCATGATGTCCTTCGACAGACACAGATACGGAGACCTTAGACCATGCACCTGGTCGGACGATTCGTTCGATAGATACAGATCGACTGATTGAAATCCTGGGACCTTTCCTGATACTGGTCAAGACTGTTGGACCAACAGAGTGTTCAACGGAAACTGAAATGCTAACTGAACCTCTGGGTTTGCGTCTTCGTCCCTCAACAGAGACAGAGATAGATACTGAACCTCCACGACGTCCTTTTCCGGGTCCCCATGGTCCTTTACCATGTCTTCCATATCCTCCAAGGCCTCCAAGACCGCCAAGACCTCCTAGTCCGCCCAAATCTCCAGATCCGCCAAGACCACCGAGTGATCCCAATGGTCCTTTGCCATGTCCCCATGGTCCATAACCATGTCCTCGTGGTCCATGATGTCCTTCAACAGACACAGACACGGAAACTGAATGACCACCATGTCCCCATGGTCCATAACCATGTCCTCGTGGTCCATGATGTCCTTCGACAGACACAGACACGGATACAGAATGACCACCATGTCTCCTGGTCCATACCATATCCTCGTGGTCCATGATGTCCTTCGACAGACACAGACACGAAACTGAATGACCACCATGTCTCCTTGGTCCATAACCATATCCTCGTGGTCCATGACGTCCTTCGACAGACACAGATACAGACACAGAACGACCACCATGTCCCCATGGTCCTTTACCATTTCCTCCATCGCCTCCAAGTCCGCCAAGACCACCAAGACCTCCTAGTCCACCCAAATCTCCAGATCCGCCAAGACCACCGAGTGATCCCAATGGTCCTTTGCCATGTCCCCATGGTCCATAACCATGTCCTCGTGGTCCATGATGTCCTTCAACAGACACAGACACGGATACAGAATGACCACCATGTCTTCGTGGTCCATGATGTCCTTCGACAGACACAGATACGGAGACCTTAGACCATGCACCTGGTCGGACGATTCGTTCGATAGATACAGATCGACTGATTGAAATCCTGGGACCTTTCCTGATACTGGTCAAGACTGTTGGACCAACAGAGTGTTCAACGGAAACTGAAATGCTAACTGAACCTCTGGGTTTGCGTCTTCGTCCCTCAACAGAGACAGAGATAGATACTGAACCTCCACGACGTCCTTTTCCGGGTCCCCATGGTCCTTTACCATGTCTTCCATATCCTCCAAGGCCTCCAAGACCGCCAAGACCTCCTAGTCCGCCCAAATCTCCAGATCCGCCAAGACCACCGAGTGATCCCAATGGTCCTTTGCCATGTCCCCATGGTCCTTTACCATGTCCTCCATGTCCTCCAAGGCCTCCAAGACCGTCAAGACCACCAAGACCTCCTAATCCGCCCAAATCTCCAGATCCGCCAAGACCACCGAGTGATCCCAATGGTCCTTTGCCATGTCCCCATGGTCCATAACCATGTCCTCGTGGTCCATGATGTCCTTCAACAGACACAGACACGGAAACTGAATGACCACCATGTCTCCTTGGTCCATAACCATATCCTCGTGGTCCATGATGTCCTTCGACAGACACAGACACGGATACAGAATGACCACCATGTCTTCGTGGTCCATGATGTCCTTCGACAGACACAGATACGGAGACCTTAGACCATGCACCTGGTCGGACGATTCGTTCGATAGATACAGATCGACTGATTGAAATCCTGGGACCTTTCCTGATACTGGTCAAGACTGTTGGACCAACAGAGTGTTCAACGGAAACTGAAATGCTAACTGAACCTCTGGGTTTGCGTCTTCGTCCCTCAACAGAGACAGAGATAGATACTGAACCTCCACGACGTCCTTTTCCGGGTCCCCATGGTCCTTTACCATGTCTTCCATATCCTCCAAGGCCTCCAAGACCGCCAAGACCTCCTAGTCCGCCCAAATCTCCAGATCCGCCAAGACCACCGAGTGATCCCAATGGTCCTTTGCCATGTCCCCATGGTCCATAACCATGTCCTCGTGGTCCATGATGTCCTTCAACAGACACAGACACGGAAACTGAATGAGCACCATGTCTCCATGGTCCATAACCATGTCCTCGTGGTCCATGATGTCCTTCTACAGACACAGACACGGAAACTGAATGACCACCATGTCTCCTTGGTCCATAACCATATCCTCGTGGTCCATGATGTCCTTCAACAGACACAGACACGGAAACTGAATGACCACCATGTCTCCTTGGTCCATAACCATATCCTCGTGGTCCATGACGTCCTTCGACAGACACAGATACAGACACAGAACGACCACCATGTCCCCATGGTCCTTTACCATGTCCTCCAAGGCCTCCAAGACCGCCAAGACCACCAAGACCTCCTAGTCCGCCCAAATCTCCAGATCCGCCAAGACCACCGAGTGATCCCAATGGTCCTTTGCCATGTCCCCATGGTCCTTTACCATGACCTCGTGGTCCATGATATCCTTCAACAGACACAGACACGGAAACTGAACGACCACCATGTCTTCGTGGTCCATGATGTCCTTCGACAGACACAGATACGGAGACCTTAGACCATGCACCTGGTCGGACGATTCGTTCGATAGATACAGATCGACTGATTGAAATCCTGGGACCTTTCCTGATACTGGTCAAGACTGTTGGACCAACAGAGTGTTCAACGGAAACTGAAATGCTAACTGAACCTCTGGGTTTGCGTCTTCGTCCCTCAACCGAAACAGAGATAGATACTGAACCTCCACGACGTCCTTTTCCGGGTCCCCATGGTCCTTTACCATGTCTTCCATATCCTCCAAGGCCTCCAAGACCGCCAAGACCTCCTAGTCCGCCCAAATCTCCAGATCCGCCAAGACCACCTAGTGATCCCAATGGGCCTTTGCCATGTCCCCATGGTCCTTTACCGTGTCTTCCATATCCTCCAAGGCCTCCAAGACCGCCAAGACCACCAAGACCTCCTAGTCCGCCCAAATCTCCAGATCCGCCAAGACCACCGAGTGATCCCAATGGGCCTTTGCCATGTCCCCATGGTCCATAACCATGTCCTCGTGGTCCATGATGTCCTTCAACAGACACAGACACGGAAACTGAATGACCACCATGTCTCCTTGGTCCATAACCATATCCTCGTGGTCCATGATGTCCTTCGACAGACACAGACACGGATACAGAATGACCACCATGTCTTCGTGGTCCATGATGTCCTTCGACAGACACAGATACGGAGACCTTAGACCATGCACCTGGTCGGACGATTCGTTCGATAGATACAGATCGACTGATTGAAATCCTGGGACCTTTCCTGATACTGGTCAAGACTGTTGGACCAACAGAGTGTTCAACGGAAACTGAAATGCTAACTGAACCTCTGGGTTTGTGTCTTCGTCCCTCAACAGAGACAGAGATAGATACTGAACCTCCACGACGTCCTTTTCCGGGTCCCCATGGTCCTTTACCATGTCTTCCATCTCCTCCAAGCAAGACCGCCAAGACCACCAAGACCTCCTAGTCCGCCCAAATCTCCAGATCCGCCAAGACCACCGAGTGATCCCAATGGTCCTTTGCCATGTCCCCATGGTCCATAACCATGTCCTCGTGGTCCATGATGTCCTTCAACAGACACAGACACGGATACAGAATGACCGGTCCATAACCATGTCCTCGTGGTCCATGATGTCCTTCAACAGACACAGACACGGAAACTGAATGACCACCATGTCTCCTTGGTCCATAACCATATCCTCGTGGTCCATGATGTCCTTCGACAGACACAGACACGGAAACAGAATGACCACCATGTCTCCTTGTCCATAACCATATCCTCGTGGTCCATGATGTCCTTCGACAGACACAGATACAGACACAGAATGACCACCATGTCCCCATGGTCCTTTACCATGTCCTCCAAGGCCTCCAAGACCGTCAAGACCACCAAGACCTCCTAGTCCGCCCAAATCTCCAGATCCGCCAAGACCACCGAGTGATCCCAATGGTCCTTTGCCATGTCCCCATGGTCCATAACCATGTCCTCGTGGTCCATGATGTCCTTCAACAGACACAGACACGGAAACTGAATGACCACCATGTCTCCTTGGTCCATAACCATATCCTCGTGGTCCATGATGTCCTTCGACAGACACAGACACGGATACAGAACGACCACCATGTCTTCGTGGTCCATGATGTCCTTCGACAGACACAGATACGGAGACCTTAGACCATGCACCTGGTCGGACGATTCGTTCGATAGATACAGATCGACTGATTGAAATCCTGGGACCTTTCCTGATACTGGTCAAGACTGTTGGACCAACAGAGTGTTCAACGGAAACTGAAATGCTAACTGAACCTCTGGGTTTGCGTCTTCGTCCCTCAACAGAGACAGAGATAGATACTGAACCTCCACGACGTCCTTTTCCGGGTCCCCATGGTCCTTTACCATGTCTTCCATATCCTCCAAGGCCTCCAAGACCGCCAAGACCACCAAGACCTCCTAGTCCGCCCAAATCTCCAGATCCGCCAAGACCACCGAGTGATCCCAATGGTCCTTTGCCATGTCCCCATGGTCCATAACCATGTCCTCGTGGTCCATGATGTCCTTCAACAGACACAGACACGGAAACTGAATGACCACCATGTCCCATGGTCCATACCATTCCTCGTGGTCCATGATGTCCTTCGACAGACACAGACACGGAACTGAATGCCACCATGTCTCCTTGGTCCATAACCATATCCTCGTGGTCCATGATGTCCTTCGACAGACACAGACACGGATACAGAACGACCACCATATCTTCGTGGTCCATGATGTCCTTCGACAGACACAGATACAGACACAGAATGACCACCATGTCCCCATGGTCCTTTACCGTGTCTTCCATATCCTCCAAGGCCTCCAAGACCGCCAAGACCACCAAGACCTCCTAGTCCACCCAAATCTCCAGATCCGCCAAGACCACCGAGTGATCCCAATGGTCCTTTGCCATGTCCCCATGGTCCATAACCATGTCCTCGTGGTCCATGATGTCCTTCAACAGACACAGACACGGAAACTGAATGACCACCATGTCTCCTTGGTCCATAACCATATCCTCTTGGTCCATGATGTCCTTCGACAGACACAGACACGGATACAGAATGACCACCATGTCTTCGTGGTCCATGATGTCCTTCGACAGACACAGATACGGAGACCTTAGACCATGCACCTGGTCGGACGATTCGTTCGATAGATACAGATCGACTGATTGAAATCCTGGGACCTTTCCTGATACTGGTCAAGACTGTTGGACCAACAGAGTGTTCAACGGAAACTGAAATGCTAACTGAACCTCTGGGTTTGCGTCTTCGTCCTTCAACAGAGACAGAGATAGATACTGAACCTCCACGACGTCCTTTTCCGGGTCCCCATGGTCCTTTACCATGTCTTCCATATCCTCCAAGGCCTCCAAGACCGCCAAGACCTCCTAGTCCGCCCAAATCTCCAGATCCGCCAAGACCACCGAGTGATCCCAATGGTCCTTTGCCATGTCCCCATGGTCCATAACCATGTCCTCGTGGTCCATGATGTCCTTCAACAGACACAGACACGGAAACTGAATGAGCACCATGTCCCCATGGTCCATAACCATGTCCTCGTGGTCCATGATGTCCTTCAACAGACACAGACACGGAAACTGAATGACCACCATGTCTCCTTGGTCCATAACCATATCCTCGTGGTCCATGATGTCCTTCGACAGACACAGACACGGATACAGAACGACCACCATATCTTCGTGGTCCATGATGTCCTTCGACAGACACAGATACAGACACAGAATGACCACCATGTCCCCATGGTCCTTTACCATGTCCTCCAAGGCCTCCAAGACCGCCAAGACCACCAAGACCTCCTAGTCCGCCCAAATCTCCAGATCCGCCAAGACCACCGAGTGATCCCAATGGTCCTTTGCCATGTCCCCATGGTCCTTTACCATGTCCTCGTGGTCCATGATGTCCTTCGACAGACACAGACACGGATACAGAATGACCACCATGTCTTCGTGGTCCATGATGTCCTTCGACAGACACAGATACGGAGACCTTAGACCATGCACCTGGTCGGACGATTCGTTCGATAGATACAGATCGACTGATTGAAATCCTGGGACCTTTCCTGATACTGGTCAAGACTGTTGGACCAACAGAGTGTTCAACGGAAACTGAAATGCTAACTGAACCTCTGGGTTTGCGTCTTCGTCCCTCAACAGAGACAGAGATAGATACTGAACCTCCACGACGTCCTTTTCCGGGTCCCCATGGTCCTTTACCATGTCTTCCATATCCTCCAAGGCCTCCAAGACCGCCAAGACCTCCTAGTCCGCCCAAATCTCCAGATCCGCCAAGACCACCGAGTGATCCCAATGGTCCTTTGCCATGTCCCCATGGTCCTTTACCATGTCCTCCATGTCCTCCAAGGCCTCCAAGACCGTCAAGACCACCAAGACCTCCTAATCCGCCCAAATCTCCAGATCCGCCAAGACCACCGAGTGATCCCAATGGGCCTTTGCCATGTCCCCATGGTCCATAACCATGTCCTCGTGGTCCATGATGTCCTTCAACAGACACAGACACGGAAACTGAATGACCACCATGTCTCCTTGGTCCATAACCATATCCTCGTGGTCCATGATGTCCTTCGACAGACACAGACACGGATACAGAATGACCACCATGTCTTCGTGGTCCATGATGTCCTTCGACAGACACAGATACGGAGACCTTAGACCATGCACCTGGTCGGACGATTCGTTCGATAGATACAGATCGACTGATTGAAATCCTGGGACCTTTCCTGATACTGGTCAAGACTGTTGGACCAACAGAGTGTTCAACGGAAACTGAAATGCTAACTGAACCTCTGGGTTTGCGTCTTCGTCCCTCAACAGAGACAGAGATAGATACTGAACCTCCACGACGTCCTTTTCCGGGTCCCCATGGTCCTTTACCATGTCTTCCATATCCTCCAAGGCCTCCAAGACCGCCAAGACCACCAAGACCTCCTAGTCCGCCCAAATCTCCAGATCCGCCAAGACCACCGAGTGATCCCAATGGTCCTTTGCCATGTCCCCATGGTCCATAACCATGTCCTCGTGGTCCATGATGTCCTTCAACAGACACAGACACGGAAACTGAATGAGCACCATGTCCCCATGGTCCATAACCATGTCCTCGTGGTCCATGATGTCCTTCAACAGACACAGACACGGAAACTGAATGACCACCATGTCTCCTTGGTCCATAACCATATCCTCGTGGTCCATGATGTCCTTCAACAGACACAGACACGGAAACTGAACGACCACCATGTCTCCTTGGTCCATAACCATATCCTCGTGGTCCATGACGTCCTTCGACAGACACAGATACAGACACAGAACGACCACCATGTCCCCATGGTCCTTTACCATGTCCTCCAAGGCCTACAAGACCGCCAAGACCACCAAGACCTCCTAGTCCGCCCAAATCTCCAGATCCGCCAAGAACACCGAGTGATCCCAATGGTCCTTTGCCACCCTGTCCCCATGTGTCCTGTTAACCATATCCTCTTGGTCCATGATGTCCTTCGACAGACACAGACACGGATACAGAATGACCACCATGTCTTCGTGGTCCATGATGTCCTTCGACAGACACAGATACGGAGACCTTAGACCATGCACCTGGTCGGACGATTCGTTCGATAGATACAGATCGACTGATTGAAATCCTGGGACCTTTCCTGATACTGGTCAAGACTGTTGGACCAACAGAGTGTTCAACGGAAACTGAAATGCTAACTGAACCTCTGGGTTTGCGTCTTCGTCCCTCAACAGAGACAGAGATAGATACTGAACCTCCACGACGTCCTTTTCCGGGTCCCCATGGTCCTTTACCATGTCTTCCATATCCTCCAAGGCCTCCAAGACCGCCAAGACCTCCTAGTCCGCCCAAATCTCCAGATCCGCCAAGACCACCGAGTGATCCCAATGGTCCTTTGCCATGTCCCCATGGTCCATAACCATGTCCTCGTGGTCCATGATGTCCTTCAACAGACACAGACACGGAAACTGAATGACCACCATGTCTCCTTGGTCCATGATGTCCTTCGACAGACACAGACACGGATACAGAACGACCACCATATCTTCGTGGTCCATGATGTCCTTCGACAGACACAGATACAGACACAGAATGACCACCATGTCCCCATGGTCCTTTACCGTGTCTTCCATATCCTCCAAGGCCTCCAAGACCGCCAAGACCACCAAGACCTCCTAGTCCACCCAAATCTCCAGATCCGCCAAGACCACCGAGTGATCCCAATGGTCCTTTGCCATGTCCCCATGGTCCATAACCATGTCCTCGTGGTCCATGATGTCCTTCAACAGACACAGACACGGATACAGAATGACCACCATGTCTTCGTGGTCCATGATGTCCTTCGACAGACACAGATACGGAGACCTTAGACCATGCACCTGGTCGGACGATTCGTTCGATAGATACAGATCGACTGATTGAAATCCTGGGACCTTTCCTGATACTGGTCAAGACTGTTGGACCAACAGAGTGTTCAACGGAAACTGAAATGCTAACTGAACCTCTGGGTTTGCGTCTTCGTCCCTCAACAGAGACAGAGATAGATACTGAACCTCCACGACGTCCTTTTCCGGGTCCCCATGGTCCTTTACCATGTCTTCCATATCCTCCAAGGCCTCCAAGACCGCCAAGACCTCCTAGTCCGCCCAAATCTCCAGATCCGCCAAGACCACCGAGTGATCCCAATGGTCCTTTGCCATGTCCCCATGGTCCTTTACCATGTCCTCCATGTCCTCCAAGGCCTCCAAGACCGTCAAGACCACCAAGACCTCCTAGTCCGCCCAAATCTCCAGATCCGCCAAGACCACCTAGTGATCCCAATGGGCCTTTGCCATGTCCCCATGGTCCATAACCATGTCCTCGTGGTCCATGATGTCCTTCAACAGACACAGACACGGAAACTGAATGACCACCATGTCTCCTTGGTCCATAACCATATCCTCGTGGTCCATGATGTCCTTCAACAGACACAGACACGGAAACTGAACGACCACCATGTCTTCGTGGTCCACGATGTCCTTCGACAGACACAGACACGGAGACCTTAGACCATGCACCTGGTCGGACGATTCGTTCGATAGATACAGATCGACTGATTGAAATCCTGGGACCTTTCCTGATACTGGTCAAGACTGTTGGACCAACAGAGTGTTCAACGGAAACTGAAATGCTAACTGAACCTCTGGGTTTGCGTCTTCGTCCCTCAACAGAGACAGAGATAGATACTGAACCTCCACGACGTCCTTTTCCGGGTCCCCATGGTCCTTTACCATGTCTTCCATATCCTCCAAGGCCTCCAAGACCGCCAAGACCACCAAGACCTCCTAGTCCGCCCAAATCTCCAGATCCGCCAAGACCACCGAGTGATCCCAATGGTCCTTTGCCATGTCCCCATGGTCCATAACCATGTCCTCGTGGTCCATGATGTCCTTCAACAGACACAGACACGGAAACTGAATGACCACCATGTCCCCATGGTCCATAACCATGTCCTCGTGGTCCATGATGTCCTTCGACAGACACAGACACGGAAACTGAATGACCACCATGTCTCCTTGGTCCATAACCATATCCTCGTGGTCCATGATGTCCTTCGACAGACACAGACACGGAAACTGAAAGACCACCATGTCTACTTGGTCCATAACCATATCCTCGTGGTCCATGATGTCCTTCGACAGACACAGATACAGACACAGAACGACCACCATGTCCCCATGGTCCTTTACCATGTCTCCATTCCTCCAAGGCCTCCAAGACCGCCAAGACCACCAAGACCTCCTAGTCCGCCCAAATCTCCAGATCCGCCAAGACCACCGAGTGATCCCAATGGTCCTTTGCCATGTCCCCATGGTCCATAACCATGTCCTCGTGGTCCATGATGTCCTTCAACAGACACAGACACGGAAACTGAATGACCACCATGTCTCCTTGGTCCATAACCATATCCTCGTGGTCCATGATGTCCTTCGACAGACACAGACACGGATACAGAACGACCACCATATCTTCGTGGTCCATGATGTCCTTCGACAGACACAGATACGGAGACCTTAGACCATGCACCTGGTCGGACGATTCGTTCGATAGATACAGATCGACTGATTGAAATCCTGGGACCTTTCCTGATACTGGTCAAGACTGTTGGACCAACAGAGTGTTCAACGGAAACTGAAATGCTAACTGAACCTCTGGGTTTGCGTCTTCGTCCTTCAACAGAGACAGAGATAGATACTGAACCTCCTCGACGTCCTTTTCCGGGTCCACATGGTCTTTTACCATGTCTTCCATATCCTCCAAGGCCTCCAAGACCACCAAGACCTCCTAGTCCGCCCAAATCTCCAGATCCGCCAAGACCACCGAGTGATCCCAATGGTCCTTTGCCATGTCCCCATGGTCCATAACCATGTCCTCGTGGTCCATGATGTCCTTCAACAGACACAGACACGGAAACTGAATGACCACCATGTCTCCTTGGTCCATAACCATATCCTCGTGGTCCATGATGTCCTTCGACAGACACAGACACGGATACAGAATGACCACCATGTCTTCGTGGTCCATGATGTCCTTCGACAGACACAGATACGGAGACCTTAGACCATGCACCTGGTCGGACGATTCGTTCGATAGATACAGATCGACTGATTGAAATCCTGGGACCTTTCCTGATACTGGTCAAGACTGTTGGACCAACAGAGTGTTCAACGGAAACTGAAATGCTAACTGAACCTCTGGGTTTGCGTCTTCGTCCCTCAACAGAGACAGAGATAGATACTGAACCTCCACGACGTCCTTTTCCGGGTCCCCATGGTCCTTTACCATGTCTTCCATATCCTCCAAGGCCTCCAAGACCGCCAAGACCACCAAGACCTCCTAGTCCGCCCAAATCTCCAGATCCGCCAAGACCACCGAGTGATCCCAATGGTCCTTTGCCATGTCCCCATGGTCCATAACCATGTCCTCGTGGTCCATGATGTCCTTCAACAGACACAGACACGGAAACTGAATGAGCACCATGTCCCCATGGTCCATAACCATGTCCTCGTGGTCCATGATGTCCTTCGACAGACACAGACACGGAAACTGAATGACCACCATGTCTCCTTGGTCCATAACCATATCCTCGTGGTCCATGATGTCCTTCGACAGACACAGACACGGAAACTGAATGACCACCATGTCTCCTTGGTCCATAACCATATCCTCGTGGTCCATGACGTCCTTCGACAGACACAGATACAGACACAGAACGACCACCATGTCCCCATGGTCCTTTACCATGTCCTCCAAGGCCTCCAAGACCGCCAAGACCACCAAGACCTCCTAGTCCGCCCAAATCTCCAGATCCGCCAAGACCACCGAGTGATCCCAATGGTCCTTTGCCATGTCCCCATGGTCCTTTACCATGACCTCGTGGTCCATGATGTCCTTCGACAGACACAGACACGGATACAGAATGACCACCATGTCTTCGTGGTCCATGATGTCCTTCGACAGACACAGATACGGAGACCTTAGACCATGCACCTGGTCGGACGATTCGTTCGATAGATACAGATCGACTGATTGAAATCCTGGGACCTTTCCTGATACTGGTCAAGACTGTTGGACCAACAGAGTGTTCAACGGAAACTGAAATGCTAACTGAACCTCTGGGTTTGCGTCTTCGTCCTTCAACAGAGACAGAGATAGATACTGAACCTCCACGACGTCCTTTTCCGGGTCCCCATGGTCCTTTACCATGTCTTCCATATCCTCCAAGGCCTCCAAGACCACCAAGACCTCCTAGTCCGCCCAAATCTCCAGATCCGCCAAGACCACCGAGTGATCCCAATGGTCCTTTGCCATGTCCCCATGGTCCATAACCATGTCCTCGTGGTCCATGATGTCCTTCAACAGACACAGACACGGAAACTGAATGACCACCATGTCTCCTTGGTCCATAACCATATCCTCGTGGTCCATGATGTCCTTCGACAGACACAGACACGGATACAGAACGACCACCATGTCTTCGTGGTCCATGATGTCCTTCGACAGACACAGATACGGAGACCTTAGACCATGCACCTGGTCGGACGATTCGTTCGATAGATACAGATCGACTGATTGAAATTCTGGGACCTTTCCTGATACTGGTCAAGACTGTTGGACCAACAGAGTGTTCAACGGAAACTGAAATGCTAACTGAACCTCTGGGTTTGCGTCTTCGTCCCTCAACAGAGACAGAGATAGATACTGAACCTCCTCGACGTCCTTTTCCGGGTCCACATGGTCCTTTACCATGTCCTCCATATCCTCCAAGGCCTCCAAGACCGCCAAGACCACCAAGACCTCCTAGTCCGCCCAAATCTCCAGATCCGCCAAGACCACCGAGTGATCCCAATGGTCCTTTGCCATGTCCCCATGGTCCATAACCATGTCCTCGTGGTCCATGATGTCCTTCAACAGACACAGACACGGAAACTGAATGAGCACCATGTCCCCATGGTCCATAACCATGTCATCGTGGTCCATGATGTCCTTCGACAGACACAGACACGGAAACTGAATGACCACCATGTCTCCTTGGTCCATAACCATATCCTCTTGGTCCATGATGTCCTTCGACAGACACAGACACGGAAACTGAATGACCACCATGTCTCCTTGGTCCATAACCATATCCTCGTGGTCCATGACGTCCTTCGACAGACACAGATACAGACACAGAACGACCACCATGTCCCCATGGTCCTTTACCATGTCCTCCAAGGCCTCCAAGACCGCCAAGACCACCAAGACCTCCTAGTCCGCCCAAATCTCCAGATCCGCCAAGACCACCGAGTGATCCCAATGGTCCTTTGCCATGTCCCCATGGTCCTTTACCATGACCTCGTGGTCCATGATATCCTTCGATAGACACAGACACGGATACAGAACGACCACCATGTCTTCGTGGTCCATGATGTCCTTCGACAGACACAGATACGGAGACCTTAGACCATGCACCTGGTCGGACGATTCGTTCGATAGATACAGATCGACTGATTGAAATCCTGGGACCTTTCCTGATACTGGTCAAGACTGTTGGACCAACAGAGTGTTCAACGGAAACTGAAATGCTAACTGAACCTCTGGGTTTGCGTCTTCGTCCCTCAACAGAGACAGAGATAGATACTGAACCTCCACGACGTCCTTTTCCGGGTCCCCATGGTCCTTTACCATGTCTTCCATATCCTCCAAGGACCGCCAAGACCACCAAGACCTCCTAGTCCGCCCAAATCTCCAGATCCGCCAAGACCACCGAGTGATCCCAATGGTCCTTTGCCATGTCCCCATGGTCCATAACCATGTCCTCGTGGTCCATGATGTCCTTCAACAGACACAGACACGGAAACTGAATGACCACCATGTCTCCTTGGTCCATAACCATATCCTCGTGGTCCATGATGTCCTTCAACAGACACGACACGGATACAGAACGACCACCATGTCTTCGTGTCCATGAGTCCTTCGACAGACACAGATACGAGACCTTAGACCATGCACCTGGTCGGACGATTCGTTCGATAGATACAGATCGACTGATTGAAATCTGGGACCTTTCCTGATACTGGTCAAGACTGTTGGACCAACAGAGTGTTCAACGGAAACTGAAATGCTAACTGAACCTCTGGGTTTGAGTCTTCGGACCTCAACAGAGACAGAGATAGATACTGAACCTCCTCGACGTCCTTTTCCGGGTCCCCATGGTCCTTTACCATGTCTTCCATATCCTCCAAGGCCTCCAAGACCACCAAGACCTCCTAGTCCGCCCAAATCTCCAGATCCGCCAAGACCACCGAGTGATCCCAATGGTCCTTTGCCATGTCCCCATGGTCCATAACCATGTCCTCGTGGTCCATGATGTCCTTCAACAGACACAGACACGGAAACTGAATGACCACCATGTCTCCTTGGTCCATAACCATATCCTCGTGGTCCATGATGTCCTTCGACAGACACAGACACGGATACAGAACGACCACCATATCTTCGTGGTCCATGATGTCCTTCGACAGACACAGATACGGAGACCTTAGACCATGCACCTGGTCGGACGATTCGTTCGATAGATACAGACCGACTGATTGAAATTCTGGGACCTTTCCTGATACTGGTCAAGACTGTTGGACCAACAGAGTGTTCAACGGAAACTGAAATGCTAACTGAACCTCTGGGTTTGCGTCTTCGTCCTTCAACAGAGACAGAGATAGATACTGAACCTCCACGACGTCCTTTTCCGGGTCCCCATGGTCCTTTACCGTGTCTTCCATATCCTCCAAGGCCTCCAAGACCGCCAAGACCACCAAGACCTCCTAGTCCACCCAAATCTCCAGATCCGCCAAGACCACCGAGTGATCCCAATGGTCCTTTGCCATGTCCCCATGGTCCATAACCATGTCCTCGTGGTCCATGATGTCCTTCAACAGACACAGACACGGAAACTGAATGACCACCATGTCCCCATGGTCCATAACCATTTCCTCGTGGTCCATGATGTCCTTCGACAGACACAGACACGGAAACTGAATGACCACCATGTCTCCTTGGTCCATAACCATATCCTCGTGGTCCATGATGTCCTTCGACAGACACAGACACGGAAACTGAATGACCACCATGTCTCCTTGGTCCATAACCATATCCTCGTGGTCCATGATGTCCTTCGACAGACACAGATACAGACACAGAATGACCACCATGTCCCCATGGTCCTTTACCATGTCCTCCATGTCCTCCAAGGCCTCCAAGACCGTCAAGACCACCAAGACCTCCTAATCCGCCCAAATCTCCAGATCCGCCAAGACCACCGAGTGATCCCAATGGTCCTTTGCCATGTCCCCATGGTCCTTTACCATGACCTCGTGGTCCATGATGTCCTTCGACAGACAGAGTCACGGATACAGAACGACCACCATGTCTTCGTGGTCCATGATGTCCTTCGACAGACACAGATACGGAGACCTTAGACCATGCACCTGGTCGGACGATTCGTTCGATAGATACAGATCGACTGATTGAAATCCTGGGACCTTTCCTGATACTGGTCAAGACTGTTGGACCAACAGAGTGTTCAACGGAAACTGAAATGCTAACTGAACCTCTGGGTTTGCGTCTTCGTCCCTCAACAGAGACAGAGATAGATACTGAACCTCCACGACGTCCTTTTCCGGGTCCCCATGGTCCTTTACCATGTCTTCCATATCCTCCAAGACCGCCAAGACCACCAAGACCTCCTAGTCCGCCCAAATCTCCAGATCCGCCAAGACCACCGAGTGATCCCAATGGTCCTTTGCCATGTCCCCATGGTCCATAACCATGTCCTCGTGGTCCATGATGTCCTTCAACAGACACAGACACGGAAACTGAATGACCACCATGTCTCCTTGGTCCATAACCATATCCTCGTGGTCCATGATGTCCTTCGATAGACACAGACACGGATACAGAACGACCACCATATCTTCGTGGTCCATGATGTCCTTCGACAGACACAGATACGGAGACCTTAGACCATGCACCTGGTCGGACGATTCGTTCGATAGATACAGATCGACTGATTGAAATCCTGGGACCTTTCCTGATACTGGTCAAGACTGTTGGACCAACAGAGTGTTCAACGGAAACTGAAATGCTAACTGAACCTCTGGGTTTGCGTCTTCGTCCCTCAACAGAGACAGAGATAGATACTGAACCTCCACGACGTCCTTTTCCGGGTCCCCATGGTCCTTTACCGTGTCTTCCATATCCTCCAAGGCCTCCAAGACCGCCAAGACCACCAAGACCTCCTAGTCCGCCCAAATCTCCAGATCCGCCAAGACCACCGAGTGATCCCAATGGTCCTTTGCCATGTCCCCATGGTCCATAACCATGTCCTCGTGGTCCATGATGTCCTTCAACAGACACAGACACGGAAACTGAATGACCACCATGTCCCCATGGTCCATAACCATGTCCTCGTGGTCCATGATGTCCTTCGACAGACACAGAGACAGACACAGAATGACCACCATGTCCCCATGGTCCATAACCATGTCCTCGTGGTCCATGATGTCCTTCGACAGACACAGATACAGACACAGAATGACCACCATGTCCCCATGGTCCTTTACCGTGTCTTCCATATCCTCCAAGGCCTCCAAGACCGCCAAGACCACCAAGACCTCCTAGTCCGCCCAAATCTCCAGATCCGCCAAGACCACCGAGTGATCCCAATGGTCCTTTGCCATGTCCCCATGGTCCTTAACCATGTCCTCGTGGTCCATGATGTCCTTCGACAGACACAGACACGGATACAGAATGACCACCATGTCTTCGTGGTCCATGATGTCCTTCGACAGACACAGATACGGAGACCTTAGACCATGCACCTGGTCGGACGATTCGTTCGATAGATACAGATCGACTGATTGAAATCCTGGGACCTTTCCTGATACTGGTCAAGACTGTTGGACCAACAGAGTGTTCAACGGAAACTGAAATGCTAACTGAACCTCTGGGTTTGCGTCTTCGTCCCTCAACAGAGACAGAGATAGATACTGAACCTCCACGACGTCCTTTTCCGGGTCCCCATGGTCCTTTACCATGTCTTCCATATCCTCCAAGGCCTCCAAGACCGCCAAGACCTCCTAGTCCGCCCAAATCTCCAGATCCGCCAAGACCACCGAGTGATCCCAATGGTCCTTTGCCATGTCCCCATGGTCCATAACCATGTCCTCGTGGTCCATGATGTCCTTCAACAGACACAGACACGGAAACTGAATGACCACCATGTCTCCTTGGTCCATAACCATATCCTCGTGGTCCATGATGTCCTTCGACAGACACAGACACGGATACAGAATGACCACCATGTCTTCGTGGTCCATGATGTCCTTCGACAGACACAGATACGGAGACCTTAGACCATGCACCTGGTCGGACGATTCGTTCGATAGATACAGATCGACTGATTGAAATCCTGGGACCTTTCCTGATACTGGTCAAGACTGTTGGACCAACAGAGTGTTCAACGGAAACTGAAATGCTAACTGAACCTCTGGGTTTGCGTCTTCGTCCCTCAACAGAGACAGAGATAGATACTGAACCTCCACGACGTCCTTTTCCGGGTCCCCATGGTCCTTTACCATGTCTTCCATATCCTCCAAGGCCTCCAAGACCGCCAAGACCTCCTAGTCCGCCCAAATCTCCAGATCCGCCAAGACCACCGAGTGATCCCAATGGTCCTTTGCCATGTCCCCATGGTCCATAACCATGTCCTCGTGGTCCATGATGTCCTTCAACAGACACAGACACGGAAACAGAATGACCACCATGTCTTCGTGGTCCATGATGTCCTTCGACAGACACAGATACGGAGACCTTAGACCATGCACCTGGTCGGACGATTCGTTCGATAGATACAGATCGACTGATTGAAATCCTGGGACCTTTCCTGATACTGGTCAAGACTGTTGGACCAACAGAGTGTTCAACGGAAACTGAAATGCTAACTGAACCTCTGGGTTTGCGTCTTCGTCCCTCAACAGAGACAGAGATAGATACTGAACCTCCACGACGTCCTTTTCCGGGTCCCCATGGTCCTTTACCATGTCTTCCATATCCTCCAAGGCCTCCAAGACCGCCAAGACCACCAAGACCTCCTAGTCCGCCCAAATCTCCAGATCCGCCAAGACCACCGAGTGATCCCAATGGTCCTTTGCCATGTCCCCATGGTCCATAACCATGTCCTCGTGGTCCATGATGTCCTTCAACAGACACAGACACGGAAACTGAATGACCACCATGTCTTCGTGGTCCATGATGTCCTTCGACAGACACAGATACGGAGACCTTAGACCATGCACCTGGTCGGACGATTCGTTCGATAGATACAGATCGACTGACTGAAATCCTGGGACCTTTCCTGATACTGGTCAAGACTGTTGGTCCAACATAGCGTTCAACGGAAACTGAAATGCTAACTGAACCTCTGGGTTTGCGTCTTCGTCCTTCAACAGAGACAGAGATAGATACTGAACCTCCTCGACGTCCTTTTCCGGGTCCCCATGGTCCTTTACCATGTCTTCCATATCCTCCAAGGCCTCCAAGACCGCCAAGACCACCAAGACCTCCTAGTCCACCCAAATCTCCAGATCCGCCAAGACCACCGAGTGATCCCAATGGTCCTTTGCCATGTCCCCTTGGTCCATAACCACGTCTTCGTGGTCCATGATGTCCTTCAATAGATACAGACACGGAAACTGAACGACCACCATGTCTTCGTGGTCCATGATGTCCTTCGACAGACACAGATACGGAGACTTTAGACCATGCACCTGGTCGGACAATTCGTTCGATAGATACAGATCGACTGACTGAAATTCTGCGACCTTTCCTGACTTTGGTTAAGACTGTCGGTCCAACAACGCGTTCAACGGAATGGGAATAGCTGACTGAAGTTTTGGAACCTCGGCCTCCCCACTTCCGTTTCTTACCCGAACATTTTTTCTCAGCCGACGATTTTGTACCGTGCTTAGCGTCACCAATTTTCTTGATCACAATTTCTTCTTCGTATATTTTTTCCTTAGCGTGATGATGTCCGTGCTTGGGTTTTTCTTGAACAATAATAATTTGTTTAATTATTTGCTCCGTACTACCGCTGTCTTCCGACGAATCAGAGTCGCTGGTCGACTCCGATTCCTTATCGGAAAATATTTCTTTTCGCGATATGATTTTTTCTATGATTTCGCCTTTACTGTTCGTTTCGATTACATCTTCTCCTTGCATGTACCTTTCGTGCAAGCCGTTTCCTTCATAATGTTTTTGTCCATGTTTAAACAAGTCTTGAACTTTGTCCAACACAGTTGAGGATCCTGTTGCGTGTATCTAAGAATAATACCATTATTAGTTAACATCAAATCAAAGGGACGTTCAACAAATGATGATTTAAAATATTGTAATATAAAAGTTCTTACCTGCCAGTAGCAGAGTACGATCAGGAGAAATGATGCCCTCATGGCGGAGGGCCTAGTGAGACTGATGACTTGTGGGGCCCAACTGTGCCGTTTTATATGAGTCGCGAGCGGTCGGATTCGATACGTCATCGTGCACAGTCAACAGTCGGCAGGTGTTCGGTTGTTATTCTTCCACTATTATAATTGATTTATCGATGTTTGACCAACACTGGTCTTAAACAAACGTTTAAACAGACGATTAAATACGTAAATGCATTTTAAAACCGTCGACGGCAATAGCAAAAATTATAGAAAAATTTCATTTAGAACAATATGTTTAATTCAAAAGTATCTTAACACTATCGCTCCTTGCAATCAGATGAAGGTTTTCAATTTCGACAAATCAATTCCTATGTATGTAATATTAAATCTGAACAGGTTTTGGTCTAGTCGTCTAAACAGCTTCTGATGTATTTCTACACGTTTAGGTATACATTTAATTTAAATAATTTCTAATTCTAGTCCTTTCTAGTCATATGTATATTTTGTATATAATATTTCAATACGTGAATTTAAAAAAATTCTAATACGCTCATTCTTTACACAATCCGTTCCTCTAAAGACTTAACTCTCATGTGTATATCTTACACTCGTATATATTATCATTAATTATACAAATATAGTAACATTCATTCTATCCTCTAGTGTCTTTACTAGTTTATATAATAATCACATATCTTATCCGTAATAATATTACGCTTACCCATATACAACACATCTATGACTTTCCGGATGTGGAGGCTTCATTACCGTCACGTGCGGCTGTAAAGCGCTTGCTAAAACGGCTAGGTCTGTGAGACGCGAGCAGGGAAAAAACAAACGTGTTTTTAATATCTCTAGGTTACGATTACTTCAATGTTTTCTCTTTTATATATTTAATAACAGTATAAGTAAATATGCCTATATTCAATTTGAAATTTTTAAAAGATTACGACGATGTATTGCGACTATATTTACAACTGTCATCATTTCTTATCTATACTGTCTATGGTAAGTGAGAAATCTTACCATTAAAAACGCCTATCTGCGATTGTTATATGTTATTCAGATGTTATTTTCGTTCGTTTTGACAGCTAACTTACGAAGGTGAAATAATTTTAATTACATCGACATTTTATTCACGTGTGGTTTGTTTTGAGCAAAGAAAAATTGAAATATAGATTCTTTTGGGACCCTGACCGCTCAGCTGTCACGACTGGCCGCGAAGCGGTCAAAATTGCCGCCCGTAGGGACTAGCAGCAAGCAATCGCTATTCCGCAGTGCTAGTATATGTATAATATCCCAATATGTACTTATAGTTTTACAATTTTTAGGTGCCATTTATTTTAGGTGCCATCTATTTTAGGTGCCATCTAACACAGGTCGTGAAGGGTAACTATGCAAAATTTGGAATGGATGGCATTCAATATAATAACAGCAAGATATGTTTTAGTAAGAAAGAACATTTTATCTTATTCATATTGAAGCATATACAACACGAATATATAAATATCAGAGATTTATATTTACATATGTATGCTATATATTAATAAAAAATAAATAAACAATATAATACACATTTATATCACGGGAAGGGGTGGGTTGGCAGGAAGAGGTTGTCCACGTTTTGCGCAAGGTAGTAAGTAGTACTCTACAGAGTAATTATGGAAAATATGGTTTAGTTCGATCAAAGTGTAGGATTTTATTCAAAAAATCACCCATCACAATCACAGATCACACAACTTACTTCTTTTGAGGAGTCTTGTTACCAGACAGAAATATCCTTATATTGTATCTTGGTTGAATTATTTACGGCCACTTGCGCTTGTTTTTATGTAAGCCATCAACAATTGTAAATTGGCTGAGATGTGACGCCACAGAATCTATTTATTTTATTTATATTACATTAACGCCCTTATGGGATTTAAAAAAGATTGTTATTAAAAACATGTGCAACTCGTACTAAAATAAATGCCTTAATCAACTATACATTTGTCTCGGTTCAGTATCAAAAACATCACTTTTTATATTTAAGGAACATCGGAATATACCTACAAGACCTAAATCGTGCTCAAGCCTGTTGTTGTGTGGGTGCGTTACTATAAAAATTAGTATATGAAACATTTACATGAAACAGCGCCAGCGACTTGGTGTTTCACGCGGGAACATGATATAAAATCGATTCAGTTAAATTAAGGGCGTCCAGAATGTCATTTACTATTTTAAATAAAAATAATAAATCACTCAAAGTTCTTCCACACGACAAGTTAGTTAAATTAAGAATGCTCATTAGAAAATCATTTGTTCAACGGGTATACAGTTTGAAGTTAATAAATCTTAAAAATTTACGTTTAACCCTTTCTAATTTATGAAAAAGGTTTTAAAATGTAGGTAAGTACAATAATTACGTTCGTTCTGGCGTGTTGAACGAAAGTGCGAGACCTAATAATAATAAGTGTGTAAGATAGCACGGTTAATCAGAAAAAAATGTAAGTCCAAATTACCGATTATCCGTTCAACGGACGTTGGCTATCATCACTTTGTTTACTGCATCCCGGAGAGGTTCTACAGAAGACTGACCTGACTGACTGATTGCCTCAGATTTTTCAGCCATGATGTTCTCCTTCTTCCAGGGCCCCGACTTTCAGCAAATCTTTCACTGCACCGTGAGGTGCAAAATCTCGCACTTCTCTAGATGTCTCATCACATGTCCGATATATTGAAGTGTTCAGATTTTTATTGCTTTAAATACTGATTATTCATTCGAAATATGACATCTTCATTTGTAACTCTTTCCATCCAGCTTATTCCGAGCATTCTTCTGTAGGATCCACATCTCTAATGCTTCAAGTCGATGTGTGAACGCGCATTTTCTGTAAGTACATTTTTTTGACAATTTTGACCAAAAAATTGGGCAAAATTCGCCGCAAAACATAAAAGTAACACAGATAACTGCGATAAAAAAACAGTTAATCTTATGTGTAAAAATATGTTACTCAAAATTAAGAAAGGGTGTACATTTTATAAGTACTTAAATAAATGTGCTCGGTTAGAGAGGTTTCGCTGGGCCGTTCGCGAGTGACGCGTCGAGTAATCCGGGTTAATCGCGCCCTGCCGAGGAAGCCGGGCGGTCAGGGGCGTAAGCTGCAATTATAGCAATAGGGCTTGAAGGCGCCGGAAGATGCCGTCCAATAGACGCCCAGAATTACGTCACAAACGACTTCTGTGAAGCCTTGAAATGCGCTTTGTATCCAAGTACTATAAAATATGCGTTATTTAAAATTGACACTCGCAATGGAAGCAATAAATTCTCGGATATCTTAAAAAGTGCACTTGAATATTATGTTCCAGGCCGATTTTGTTTGGCTGCCGTTTTAGATTGGCAGACATTTGTCAGCTCGCATTTGACAGTCGTACAGAGTAGTTGATTTTTTTAGTAGGCAATTTCTTATGGAGCATCTAACGTCTCAGCAACATGTTGAAGACATTAAAACATTTTATCTTAATAATAATGGTAATGCTGTAACCATTAATGGTGATCGCTATCGTCACATGTTGGGTCAATTGGGCCTGAAACAAGTGTGGCATTAACAGGACGCTATCACCTCGCACACAGTCCGAGCTACGCTTGAAATTTTGCAAGAAATTTTTCCTGGCCGCATTATTCCCTGACCAGAGAATGGCAACGCCTACAGAATAGCTACATATACAACAATGGCCGTGACTGAAGTAGTTATATATGTAATATTTATATTTTGTGTGTGTATATGTGAGAACTTTTTATTAACTTTTTTTTTATTTATTAATATTTACCTTGGTTTTCTTTTTCATAGCATTATATTTATTTCATAACCTTAATGTATAACATAATATGTATTATCTGTATGGCGAATCGGGTTAAAAAAAAAACCTGATCACGCTGGAATAAACACATTATTATTATTATATCAAAAAGTGGTGACATCGACTGGCCTCCTCGATCACCTGATTTGACGGCTCAAGCGCCAATAAGCCAACAACAATTCCATTGCTACAGGACAATATTCGAAATGAAATTGCTGAAAATAACACGTGAAGTGTGCGAGAATGTTATGAAAAATATGATCAAAAGAGAACGCATTTGTGCCATTTCATATTTCATACATATTGTAATCAACCAAATAATCGATAAATAAAAACCAAATTAAAAAATTGTGTTTCATTTCCTAGTTGTTCAAAAACGACATCGGCCAGGAACATAATATTCACCCTGTACTTTATTAATGTAACTTTTATTTAATTTGTATCTATAATTTTGTTTGAATGTCAAAATTAAAAACTCAATATTTTAAATGATCTCTCCTTCGCTATACGCGATTTTTTTCTCTTATAGCACGACATAAAAAAAAAATACGAATTATATATTATATATTACGGATTGTCAAATGCAAAGAGGTTATCGAGAGCATTATTGTATGCGATTAATGGGGACAATATGTTTTACCTCGTTTAACCCAAAAAAAATAATTAAACGATTTAAAAAAAAACAATTATCTTTTTACACGATATATTTCAAAACACCGTTCAAATGGGGCTTAATAATAAAATCTTCGATTAAATTCATTTCTGTTACAAAGTGTATTTCATACAGATCATTCTGTATGTAGTAAATAATTTCTCATTTACAGTTTTAACAGTTTAGTTATCTAATGTCGTAAAAGAAAGCGATATTTTTTAAATACTTACATAAAAATTAATTAACTGAAGGGATATACAGAAAAAATCTATTTATCGAAAAAATATTTCAATTGCTACCGGGAGTCGAACCTGGACCTTTTCATATCAACCATATCAAGTAAGTTTACGACAAATTTTTGAACTTATGTACGTCTGTTATTCCATTTTTAAAAGTAATCAACGCATATTGCGACGAATCTTAAATACCTTTGAGTAATACACGCTAAGAGAAACCAAAAATCAATAAATTCATTTTAGATATTTTTTGTGTTTTATATGTACTTTACATTATACAGTGAAATCTCTATATTCGTCAGCCCCTATATTCGTCTGGTTCGATATTCGTCACATTTTGATATCAAACAAATGTTTCTTTCCATATTCTTGCTGTCTAACTGGGCCAAAACGCAGAACACGGTCGAAAAGGGGCACCCAAATGTTGCCATAGTCGACCAAAACATAAATGGATTCAATGGTAATGTGATTGACTACTTCATGAAGGTTTTAAAAAACAAACAGAAACAGGCGACATTGGCCGAGTTCTTTATTAAATGGAGTGCTACTGAATCATCGGCAAACAAAAGCCACCACCAGAATTAGAGTTATCTGATGTTTAAATTGTTTCCTTCTAAATATTGGTAACTTTCCCTCTCTTCCGCTTCTACCATCATGTCTTGTCAGCACAAGAAAGGTAAAGTTTTGACATAAAATTTATTTATTTGTGTACTATTTTTGGGGGACGGGAGTTATTTGTTATGGGAAAAACAGTTTCCATATTCGTCAGGCCCTCGGGAATGGATTAATGATGAATATAGAGGTTCCACTGTACATGTGTAGGCTGCAGGAAACATTTTGCCTCTGCAGTACGAAAGTGACAAAAATTATTTCATGTGAGTTATAATGTATACACGCATGCGTATACTATACACATATTTATGTTAAAGCGTATCTCATAAATATAACAGTTAGAATAAAAAATATAGCGTGTAACTGGAGATGTATTTATAACAGAAAAAATATAAATAACAATAAGATTCGTAATGAAAAGAATCTTAAATTGTTTATAGATATAGAAATGGCTAGCTCTAATTTATTGAAAATATGACACACCGCCCATCGCAGGCAACAAGAAAGTTTTAAAATCTCCGGCATATTTTGAAATAGGGCTGGCAAGGTACCTCTGGATTTTATTGTTTCTTTTGCGGATTTATTATGTTTGAACTGGACTAGATAAGCCTCACTTAGAGCCGGCCCAATAATCCACTTTTATTGGTGTAACCATCTCCAAATTTCTCCGTAAAGATAGAAGCGGAGAGCTGCATTTAGCCCGTGCAGCAACGGAATACCGTAAAAAGGCAACTCGTATTTGTATTCCGTGGCGACTGTGTACGAACGGATGTTCGGCAACCTTTTGCGCGGTGTCCTGCTTCGTCGCGTCGACTTGTCCGATCAGGCCGGACTCTAAAGGGGGTGAGATCAAACAAATCGGAACCTTTATGTTTTTGGCGCCGAGGTCTTTGTAACAATTTCGTTCTTCGCAGTAATTAAATATCGAAGCGGCCAGATTTTATTTTCACGTTTATTTATTTATTTATTTATGTGAACTGTATATTTAACGTAACGTCAAACCACTTTAGATCATTCCATCTAAAGGAGCTCGCACTATGTTAATGATAAAATAATTATTAAAATTTCTAAATTGGTCAGTTTTATAAACAGAGCTAATTTGTAATTTGGCTGGCTTGTCGTACAATCGCCCACCTTTGATAACACAAGTTTGGGGTTCGAATTCCGGTAGCGCCTAAATTAGCCTTATTTTCTCACAATCACTGAGCTCAATTCGGAAATATTGATATGACATGTTTTTCTTTAATCCTGTCTACTCTGACTTTACTTAAAAATACCATCAACTGTATCTAGTCATATATCTTCACTGTGGTGTCAATTTGCTGATGATATTAAGTAAATATTAGTTAACTAAATTTATTTAGACTATTAACATTAGTTTTTTTTTTTTGCTATGTCAACACTGCGGCAGGTGAAATTGGTCAGATGCGCTTTGTTACAAGGTTAGATTTTGACGCGCTTGTATTCATTCCATGTGATTATTAATAGTTATTTTGACTTAATATATTTTTTTAAATTTTTCAACTATTCTTTTAATGTTTTAGAATATTTTTTGCGCTATGCTATATTTTTTTACTTTTTTTGTGTACGTCATGTAACGTCTGGCTGTACTTAGAAGTACCACAAATTATAATTAATAATATTTATATACTTATATATATATATATATATATTTAAATTTTCAATCACAATTTGCTTATTTTATGTTTGAAGAATACTACAAAAATATAAATTTAATAATTCGGGGTAGAAAGGGTTAAAATAAAAATAACGTTAGACCATTTTCGTTCTCTTAATACCTTTACATTCTCATAGATTTTTCAAATTAATATGTTTTATGTTGTCTGTTTAACCGTCTTGTATATTATATTTTACGCTTAAACTACATATCAATAATTAATTATAAAAATAATATCTACATCGATCACGTGCATTAAATATTGATATCGGTAAAGCTAAACTATAAACTAGAAAATATAATAAAGAAGGTCTCACTAGAAGTGTGTGGCTTTCTATCATCTCTGGATACCGCTGCGGGGAAACGCTTAAAATGAAGTGTATTATAAATTTCGAACTTAAATTTAGTGTCCCAATCAAACGTACCTACTGGTATCCCGAATAAGCGATGTAAATTGCTCTTATTTCATTGATTTGGTTTCTGTTCTTTGAGATTTGGACCAAACAAACGACTACCCCGATTAACCGGCGACCCAGTTAATCGGGATCGACTGTATTTATTTATATCCATAGACAAATATACATTTTTCTAATTAATATAAGTCGATTCAACAGCAATTATAATTATTGCACCTTTCAAACGAATAAGGCTGCACCAAATAAATCTTATATTAGAACAACATCACATATATGAAAAAAAACACTTGTTTTTTTTATTCTACGCGTTCAATTTACTCGAGACGCGTTTCGCCTTGTAAGGGCATTATCAATTTAGATCAAAAAAAATTATTTATAATACAAATTAAAGATATACATACAGATAATTTAAAAATATATTTTACCTACCACCGGGATGCTCTGACATAATTACAACTTCACAGATAATAAATAATGTGTTCTCTTTTAAAATTGTAAGTATTTATATATAGTGGAAGACAGCTATACAATTTTTTAACTACAAGTTGTTGAGTTAAATTGTTAGATTGATAATGTCCTTACAAGGCGAAACGTGTCTCACGTAAATTAAATGACTAGTATAATAAAACAAATTCACATACATGATTATGGAATTCTACAAACTTACCTCGGGAACAATAAATTTGGAACAAGATGTTTTAATATCTTGGAAAAAAGACATTAAGGATGCGTCTGCTTACGTTACTAGATGCAAAAAAAAATCTCCACCGAGAGAAAGGACACACATGAAATATTTTTACTCACTTTATCATTTTTTATAAATTTGTTTTCTTATCTTCTTGATCTCGTTAATTTTGCATTACAGGACGCATCAAAAGTATCTTCTGTTCCACATTTTAATTATTTTTTAAATACGTATATTTTGTTTTTATTGTTATATCACACAAGAGGTCGCCGAAGTGACATCAATAAAATGGTATGATAATATGACACGTGGGAGCTATTACAAATATATTTACGTATAATCAGCGGGTGCCAGAAAAACGTGAGAGAGATTTCGACAAAATAAGACAGTCATTTTTTGATAAAATACGTCTTGCTGGCGCCCGTTGTTGCCCGGTCGCTGAAATGGTGGGTAAAATTAACGAATGAATTGAATGTATTGTTTGTATCTGAAATAAAACCGAGTACACTGCGAGCGGGAACGCATTTTTTGATTCTGTCACCGCAGTGTCCCTATATTTCTATGTTTCATTTCTTCTGACCTCATCATCATCATCATCATCATCATCGCCAGTTTTGAGAAGCGGAGATCGGCGAACCACACTTGTTTTCTTGTGGCTGTATGCGACAATTATAAATAAGTATACTTTACCGGGGCTGCTAGTGACGTTTCAAGTTATTTATATATTTTTTTCTAGTCGTTTTAGTCGTTTTTAGTCAACCTCCGGGTTGTGGCCTGCCGACGCCATCTACTTTTCTCTGCCTCTCTATCCTTAATTGTTCCAAAAATTGAGACATTAGGGCGCAAAGGGATTCTAAGCAATCCAGCACAACATTTCAAACGAGTCAAGTTTCTCCCTCGAGGGATAGAACATGCTAAAAGAAATCCGAGTTAACTTGAACATAATATATGATCACCAAATGTGGATTCTTACGGAAAAAATGCGATCAAGAAATTAGACTGCCGAAAAGAATTATTTATTTATTTAATTCTTAATATAGTGCATACATAAGCACTCCTATATATGCTCTAATGTAAACAAGATTAGAGTATTTTCTTTTACTAAAACATATATTTTACAGTTTCTCCTTCTTTCTTATGTTTTCTGGCATTTCATTAAAAATCTTCATCACACTGTACATCATCGATTTCTGAGATTTGGCCTTCTACCGGAATGGCAGTCTCAGTCTATCCCTTTCTCTTGTACGATGCTCGTGCTCATGTTGATTTGCATCAATTTTTCGTATAAATTCCGCCGATATTTTTTAATTGAAGATTTTATAAATAAATACCATTATATTAAAATATATTTTCTGCTTAAAGGTCATCACATTCAGATCTTTCGGCATTGCACTGATACAGTTATCTTAAGGGGGGGGGGGGGGAGTAGCGGGTGTATCGTTGTTGGATCGATCGAGAAGTACCAAGTTAAGTGAGACTCTACATAATATTATATAGAAATACCTCAAGTAAGGTGGCTTGGACACGTCTTGCGAATACCAGAGGAACGACTATCAAAGCGGATTCTCTCAGAATAAGGAAACGAAAATAATGACGTTGAATTATGTATCAAGTATTAATTAACATGTAAGTATATAGAATTTATAATAATCTAATCTAATCCATTCTATACTTTTAAAATCAGCAATGTTATCATTGTGGTTAAGATTCATATTTTTATTTATTATCTTCATTTTAGTGGTTAATAAAACAAAGATAATAAATAAAAATATAATCCATTCTACGCGAAAACCTTTTAATTAATAATAAATAAATAAATTCTAAACCAACATTTAACACGGCTCCGGCATTGGATGCACCCATTCGTGGGCATATTGTGGGGCATTAAAATGAAAATGTAACAATAATAATTACGTTAGAAATATTACATTAACATATGAACATACATCATTTGGAATTATTTGCTAGAAATTCTAGTTATGCATATATTGTATCAGGCCATTGGCTGTCAACTGGTCGTGACAGAAAATACTTCAGATGTAGGTGCTTCATTATTATTATAGAATGTCTACATTTCGACCAAATATAGCTCAGGGTGAATTTCAATCACTTAATAATAATATGCCTGCGTAGACTTTTTTTTAACCGTTTTCGTGCCAACCATATTTGCTGCGGGGGACACCGCATAGTGCAGGGACAGGCTTGAAGCGTGTTGAAATTAAAATGTGTATTAAAAGATCCATAAACGGCAGAATGATTTCAGATACATAACATTGAAAATTGTGTTTCATCCCGTCACTGCATGGTCAAAATTGTAATTACGCTTATGACTTAACACGTTCATTGCATTTAAAAAAAAAAAAATTCTGACGATTTTAATACGGGTGTTAGATATTTACTGTTTCCGAGGTAAATTTGCAGAAATCCATAAGCACATACGTGTTAATAAAACAATATTTTATTATATACTTAAATTAAACATTATATAAATTCCAGAATATCAAAAATGGCTGTCCTTTTCTACAAATTACACACGACATTAAAATACCATTAGTGTTGAAACTAAATGGTTACTTAAAATAATTAGAAGCATTCAAAATGTATAGAAATCCTCAGAATAAGTAACAATGTGAGTTAGGTGCTAAATTTATTTCTTATAAATAGATTCTGGTAAAGAAACAACATATTTTGATTAGTATTGACATCCTGAAGAAGAAAATTGTATTTTTCGAAACCGGTTGATGTATTTAAACTCAATAATTGGTTAATAAAACAAATTTAACAAATAAAAATAATGAATTTTAACCACAAGCAAAAAACAAGTGTTTTATTTTCACATATGTCGGGTGTTACACTCATCGGACAAGGATGTGCTCGTTGATCTAGTAGTTAATGCACTCGCCTGATGTCCCAATGGTCGGGGGTTCGAGCCTCGTTCGATGAGAAAATAGTTCGAAAATAGTAAAAATATTGATGTTTTAAATGAATTTGTAATATATACATTGACCCTCTAGACGCTAATCAGTGTCATGTAAAATTATTTCTAAAAAATAAGAAACATAAATATCAACCCCAAATTGACATCGTTTTTGAAAACAACTAATGAATGTGTCGTCTAGAATGCCAACCCTCTGTCGGTGTTAAAATAAAAAATATCCCCCTCCCCAAACGGTGTACCGTTGCGGGCGGCCGCCTCTAGATGGCGATAGTTTCGGAATTAGGAAAGGCTTTGACCAATTTTTCACAACCAGCCGCCCCCTTTTCTGGCGAGTGGGTCCGCTCACGTGATCCGTGGCGTGACAGACCAGCGGGCACTTTGAAATAAGTAAAGGGACAAGAGCGGGGAAAATACATGCACGAGTGTGATTCAATCGGCTACAGCGAAAATCGTGGGACCGACTAATATTCTATCGTTGTAACCGGGATGTGAACTCTGTCTCGGAAAACACCCGAGACGCTGTGATTCTTGCTCTAATTGTCGTGCGTACAGATCGCTGGTAAAATTAAGTTTTGATTCATAAACAAGTTGGCGCGAACGGTTATGTTATACGAGGCGCGTTTTTTAAGTACGGGATTTTTTTTTATCATTTTTAGAACACTATACACTACTTCTGAATGAATACCATGTTTGCGCTCCTTCATCGAGTTCATCATCATCATCAAAACTCTTGCCACCGAGGAACCGCTTCAGATGAAGGAAAATATGGAAATCACTTGGCGCCAAATCAGGACAAAATAGGACACACTTAGCGGTGAATGTCAGCTGGTTTAATGTTTTTTGCATTCAAGAAACGAATCATAGACCGTATCGCATAGTCTTGAACATTTCAACCACTCACTGCAAAATGTTCACATTATGTGAATGTCTCAAACGTGGCATGTGGTGAGTCAACATATAAAGGAAACGATGTTGCGCATGCTCATCATCGCAACCGCAGCGCTACACCGGAAATATTCGACAACGGTACTTACTTAAAAAACGCGCCTCGTGTAAGGCATTTTAAACAATAATAATCAAAAAGTATCAATCTATTTATTATAGTATTTATTAGTTAGTATTTAATCTAATTAATCAAACTCTAATGTCCTATTAGTCGCAAATGAAAATTGAATGGAAAAATTATACTCGTACATTTCATCGAAAATAAGTATCAAATCCCTTTGAAAGATATGCGAGAAGTGTCGTCATTGAACGTAGTATATGTGACCTTTATGTTCTGAAGGTACATTTTTTCAAAAATGTAAACAAATAGATTTTCTGTCAGATATTTGAAAAAAAAAAATGGAACGCTGGAAAAACGCAATGTAATAATTGTAATAGTCTCATTTTCTTGACGTTTCATTTGACGTTGGATTTTAAAAAGTGATGTGTTTAGTTTGTGACGTTCCATTAATATGGAAGACGATCCAGTTCGCGACGCATAGATAGACAAAGACAGTTAAAATAACAAGCTCGATAAAGTATCTATCTATGTATCTGCCCGTCTTACGACAAAATTTAAATTGTATTCATTATATATTCCCGTTTATTCGTAATAGCCGTATTTTCCGTTATATCCGTGTTGAATGTTTTCATATCGGTGGAATGGTGTGAAATCTCGGGACAAATTAGTGAATTTTTATAGTGTTCTCTGGCTTAGTCATTTCAGATTTATGACATTCTTTATATAGTGCAGTTCGTAGGAAAACTACGACAACGGCAGCCTTAAAATATGAAGAGACATACTTACATTCTTGCTTGGTATGGTTTTTTTTTTAAGCTACCGATAACACTGTCATTATTACTATCATATTATACAACGTAGTGCTTTAGATTGGTGGTCGCATCCCACAAAACTTACTTCACAATTGGCCAAGCATCAGTGGTAAAACATTGTGTTTTGTAAAAATACGAAATAAATTTTTTAATTATTAATCAACACAATAAATCAAACACGATTTTTTTGGTTCCATTTTTAATTTTTCCAAATTAAATATTAATGGAGTTCTATGAAATGAAAACTGTCTGTATTCAAAAAATCATATTTGAATTATTTTCAAAGCTGTATTTAGTTAATTTGTTTTCCCTTAGACTTAGCTTTAAAAATAGTAAGAATATTTACACGATATTTTTCAAGAGCACTATTTAGAAGAAATAAAGAAAATTTGCACAACTGAGAAATTAGAAATATTTTAGATAAATTGGCGCTCTTATTCATTAGGTCATTTATAAAAATTAGGTCAAGGTCGTATACCTTGACCTAATGATTACGTTTAGTTTGGTTCATAATTTATACAAATACAGAAGATAGTACACGTTATTAATTTTCTCAAATAATTGTCGTACACAGTTCAGTACAGTAAGAGGCGAGTACACGCCTACCCCAAGTGTAAGGGATGATCAAACTGTGTACGAGGTGTATTTTGGGGACAAATATAAGTAGACGAGAAATGGGGGAACATAGAGAACTGTGTCACCAAAAGCGACCGTGAAAATCTATCGATTAGGAGGGATGCCCACTGCCCACTGCACCCGTTGAACCCCCTATTTGAACAATTTAACATGGACGTTCAAGCAAACAGACGACAAAAATTTACGCACGTGAATTAGTCTTTCGGTAAAAGTTGACGCAGTATTTCGAGACAGGTACTTTCGTCTTGCTGGTTCATTCGCCTGGTTCGATATTCGTCACATTTTGATAACAAACAAATATTTCAAGATTCGTTAATGTTTTCTATATTTGTCATTTCCACCGCCCGGCAATGCTGTCTAACTGGACCAAAACGCAGAATAGCTGTTATTCCATTTTTAAAAGCAATCAACTTTATATTGTGACGAATCTTAAATACCTTTGAGTAATACACGCTAAGAGAAGCCAAAATTCAATAAATTCATTTTTATTAATTTTAGATATTTTTTGTGTTTTATACGTACTTTACAATATACAGTGAAATCTCTATATTCGTCAACCCCTATATTCGTCTGGTTCGATATTCGTCACATTTTGATAACAAACAAATGTTTCTTTCCATATTCTTGCTGTCTAACTGGGCCAAAACGCAGAACACGGTCGAAAAGGGGCACCCAAATGTTGCCATAGTCGACCAAAACATAAATGGATTCAATGGTAATGTGATTGACTACTTCATGAAGGTTTTAAAAAACAGACAGAAACAGGCAAATTTGCCGAGTTCTTTGTTAAATGGAGTGCTACTGAATCATTGGCAAACGAAAACCACCACCAGAATTAGAGTTACCTGATGTTTAAATTGTCTCCTTCTAAATATTGGTAACTTTCCTCTTCTTCCGCTTCTACCATCATGTCTTGTCAGTACAAGAAAGGTGAAATTTTGACATAAAATGTATTCATTTGTGTACTATTTTTGGGGGCTGGGAACGAATTAATTGAATTTCAATTATTTGTTATGGGAAAAACTGTTTCCATATTCGTCAGGCCCTCAGGAACGGATTAATGACGAATATAGAGGTTCCACTGTACTTTAGTCTTGCTGGTAGTTTAGACAAGTACTTTGGTCTAAGTGTGCAAGGGGCTTTAATGACTCTGATGGTATTAGCTTCCTATAGTAGGAGACCATAATCCTAGCTACAAGTCGATTATTGAGGTTCGTTTAGGACTTCAGCAGCAGGTTAGCATGACTTTGTAGATTTTAAGATCTTTCAAACGTTTCGATATATTTTGTTTATTAATTGAATACGCAGAAATTAAATCAGTACATAAGTCGATCGAAGAACTCAGAAACGCGCGTGACGTGGCTAAGTCCAAGAGGCTCTTTAAGAATAAGGGATTCGAAATATAAAATATTTTCCAAACGCATTTTAGGTTGATTCCGATGGAAATAATATCTAACGCAGAGGGTTTCGTGTCACAACATTCCGAAAATTTTAACGCACTTTCTTCGATCAGGAGCAGGAGACCTCGAAACCATCCTCGGATAAAAAGCTGACAATTTTGCGTATACGATGATTTTTATCAGATTTGGATCAAACTTTCTGAAAATTTTTAATGATAAGTATCTCGGCTAAGTTCGTTAGCCAGCTTAATCCTCCGTCTTATTTGACAATGGCGGCTTAAAATTTAAAAGTAAAAAACACACATTCCCACACAGACGAAATCGACCTGATTCTTGAGGCCAGTGCTAGAAGGGATTCTTATATTTATGTGGAAAAATGTTATGACCGTCACAATTAATAAACAGATGTGTATAGGTATATTATTATTACGTGATATGAATGGCCCCTGTGAAATGATTATCTTGTGGAAGTTACGCTCGGTCACATTAAGTCCAGCCTGGAAAGTTCCACAGTCTCCGGATCAGAACTGCGCGAGTGGCTCGCAAAGTTCCGCGATAATCCGGCGGAGGCGGCCACTATCCGGCGGCTCGCCGAGCAAGACACAGAATCCGCTGTCGGGCAAACAACAATAGCTTATGTGCAATCGTCCACATAAATTTAAATTATATCTCCCGGATGTGCCCCCGACACTTTGGAAACTCTCCTTGTAATAGTCACCTTCCTTGGACCTATCTCCGTCCGCAATCTTTTCGGCGGCGGCGCCCGCCCGCCCGGCGGCGAAACTTGCGAAACGCGAGCGGCAAAACAAAACCGTTCGCTCTAAAGTGTGAAGCTTTTGACGTTTTATCAGTCGCGAACGGATCAGATGTTCTATTCCTTTTTACCGTGAAGAGGCACGCTCATTTTAGCTGTCTTCGGCGGATCGCTATACTCGGAGGAGCGTATCACACAAGGAGTCGCGAGACGGAGTTTCGATCTGATAGGTTCTTGAACCGAAGAAGATTTGCATGTTTATGGCGAATTTAATTAGAGGATAAAGCGAAATGGAGAAAGGGGGAGCTGTAGTCTAGCGGAAGACGATAATTGAGGGTTTGCTAAATACTGGACAACTTAGCGTCGTGCACAACACGGCTACTGTGAACATTATCTAGTTTATTTGACTTAAACATGTATGACTCTTTCGCACTTATCGTAAATATAATTTACTGACACGCTCTTCTTCGATTCGATACAACTAACTGACACATCAACTTCTCGATACAACCAATCGAAATGCCACTAATCCAATAACTAATAACCTTAAAGGGAAAAAAGTTCCAATTACGACTGTCCATTGTTATTTAACGACTCATTTTTCCTCTCTTGGAGGATGACTAAATTATTAAATGCCAGAAACAAAGATTAATCTTTTCCCTCCTTGGGTATCCACCCTTCAATAATAGACGTGCTGCTTGAAGGAGTAAAAGGGTTGATGTAATACCACACGTCAACAATAGAACCGCTTCTTTCCAGATTCATTAACAGAAGATATGAAAGGGATTTTTTCCAACCCTTCCACTGGCATAGAATTAAGGTAAATAATTTTTCGTCGAGAAGCAGGGCTGCGGAATAAATCCAAACTATATGAACCATACATTTGTGATATGACAATGGTCGATGGTGTAAATATGCGCTAAATTATGGTGAAAGAATGACTGCGACTGCCCTAGTACCTATCGACAGTACGAATGATTTAAGAGGCATTTACAGAAATTGCTTATTAGTGAGGTCTCCCATCAAGATATTCAGTTTAGACTCTTTACACCGGGAAGTGGTCGACTTGAAGTCTCCTTCCTTTCCACGAGATCAGTATAGGAACTAGTGAATGTCCGTCCTCGGCAGATATAAATCCGCTCACATCTTTTCTTCGCTGGCCGAATTATAATAATTTTCGTCGCAACCCATTTCTACGCTGCGCCTTCATCTTGTTGAGAATTGGCGTGTCGCCATAACCTCCAGATCGGTATTTGAGTCGCTCTCGGCGCGTTACAGCATCCGAGATGCAATTTCGTCTAATCTTATCTAATAGCGGTCTTCCTTTGTTCGCCGCTCTACTTGAGATGGAATGGTAATGTGAGGACAGATGATGATGCAGATTGGCGAGCGATTAGAACGCCAATCTCCGCGGGAAGATGCAACGCTGTCGGGAGATCCGGCAGGAAGTCGGGGTGCCGAATGATTTACGATACGTTCCAGCTTTTGAAGACAACGCGCTGTTGGACGATATCGAAATAATAATAATAATAATAATTAAATAAAAAGTTAACTTTATCAGGCATATAAATATATTTAACAATGTCTTCTTAGAAAACTTTTAGACGAATATTACTTTTATTTACTTATATTAATTATAAAGATATACATATAAAATCAATTTTATCGAAAATATTGTTGTTGCGCCACCGGGATTCGAACCTGGATCTCTTTCCTAACCGGGGAAGGTGCTTTATCCAACTAAGCTACAGCGACAATTTTCGACCCTATATGTTACCTTTTTGATATTAATACATTTAATCGTTCCATCATTTGACAGAGCCATCTACCTTATTTTTACAGAATCTCAAATACCTTTGAGTAAACTGATAGCAGACGCCAGAATTATCAATTAATTTTTATTAAATTTTGGACACATTGATACAACTTTATTATTTAAAAAAAATAAAAAAAAAGATAACAAATAAGATTCAATAAAAATGAACCGCGTGGTAAATGTAAGTTAAACAATATACCTAGGAGTTATTATAATTAAGCACGTAAATCGGAATGAACCCCTGCAATGAGATCAGCGAATTATCGTAAAAAAAATTGAAAACAAAGACTTCATAAGCATACATAACCGAAGGTATGTACACCGATATACAATAATTCTGAATTAACATTGAACATTATTTTTACAGAAATTGCGCATCATTTACATGTCAAAAAATATCACATCCATCGTCAAGAGTGACATCTGGCATATTTTCACAGTCTTCGACCAATTGTGCAATGCTTACAATCGACACAAAATAGTGATTTATCATTTAATATTTGCTGAAATATTGTCGGCGACTCGGCCCACCTGTATACACATGTTATTCCAAGAGCTGTTTGATTCAGCCTCGCAAATATTAGTCCACGCTTCTAGAATTTTCTTCGTCGGAGCGGCGAAAAGACACGCGGAAAATTCGGGATCGGACGGCAGTCCTATGTGACCCGCGGTCGGCTTGGGGGGCCATTTTGGAAGCCAGGGTCATTAACGGCAGACGCTAGACCCCGTTATGGTACTTTGAGATTTGAAGCAGAAGGTGTTGTACATGATATTGTAACGTTATCATCAATCTATAAATAATTGGCTGAAATATTTAGATATCATTATGGCAAGGCACACTGAGAGTGCAATTAAATACATATATATATATATATACGAGTTGGAGTGGAGTGGAGAAGTGTTGTGATCGCGTATAGGTTATAAGTACATTGATGGCCATATTATTGAAGACTTCTCTTTCAAAAATAATTAATATTTCCGCGTTTTTAACGAATATATGAATTTTTATTATTCATTTATATCAGAAGTTATACAATAGATTAAACTTTATTAAAACTATTACTTAGATAACACGAAGTGTTATATAAAAGTCGAAAATTGATTATATGTACTGCAAATTGAATGGTTTATAACTCTATTAATTTTTAAAATTTTGCTAACTTGCTTCAATGAAGATTTGTCCGTGTAATCTTGGATTTAAGATTATAAGAAAATATATTTCGTACATGCAAGAATTGTCTATATTAAGGCAATTTTGTGACACGCTGAAAATAAATGCAACGGTCGCGGTCTTTCTTATAATGTTTGTATTTTCTTAATTAGGTAAAAACACGAAAATATGAATTATTTTTGAAAGCGCGCCCTTAATACAATTTCGTATTTGGTACCCTACTGTGACGGGTCGGTTTTTAGATGACGGCTACTGAGATATGGCTGAAACTTCGGCCGCGGCAAAAAAAACCGACCCTCAGAGAAATAATTTTGAAAAAAATGCCGTGAGTGTATTTGAAATTTAAAATGGTGAATTAATTTGTGAGCGAGAAATTACATTTTGTCCCGTTATTTATTTCACGACCCACAAAATTCAGGCAAAATTACAGAAGAATTATTTTTTCTTTAAACGAATCTATTTAATAAAAAAAAATCAATTACATAAAATCTAAAAAAAAAACCTTTTAATATTGTAACATCGTTAACTATGATTATTTAAAATTATTATTGTTATACAAAAGTCTGTACATTATCTGTCGATCCGTCCGTGTCGCATAGCAACGTAATACAAACAAGATCTGCTGTCAATTCTATCACGTTAAAGAGTACGGTTATAGCGTTAAATAAATTATTTTATATTTTGATATTGTAATTATGTAGGACGAATTTTTAAATAAATTAAGGTTTTAAAATTTATTAATATCTTGTCATTATTGACGTATTGTTTCTAAAGTTTATATAATTAATGAAAAAATACTGACACGTGACAAATAACGGGAAACTTTCTCCGCGGACGAGTCTAACGAAGCGGTGCTATGTTCAACTCGGCAATTCATTACGTTTATAATAACATTTCCACTTGAGAAAACTTTTGACTTTGTTTTCCTGCTTTAACTGCCCTTACATAAATAATACCGTTCTTGATGAACTAAGTTTAAAAAATAATATGTAACCCTTATTAATGACGTCATCTTTCTGGGAACGTATCAAATGGGGGCTACCTTTGTAACGACAATGGTCGTTCACAAATAATTACCGTAGAAAAAGCGATAATCGTAAAAATTGCCGTTAACTAACAGAACGTCTCTGGAAGATTGCTGTTAAGACTTTATTTCCTATTTCCTAGCATATGTTGTTCTGGAAATTGAAACCATTTGGGTTTCTCAAACTTGAAAAATTATCGGGTTATTTAATTGGGACAGAAATAGTGCAGCTTATATTCAAAGATTTCACTCATTTTAAATGATGTATTCCCTAATGCGTTTTTTAGATCGAGTAAACTGAAACAGGGGATGTGGTGTACAGACATAGCACCAAATTGATTTGAAGCGATGGATTTGGCGTTTTTGAAACATAAAATCGTGAAGATTGTTTAATGCATTTTCACAGAACAAGAATTTTAGCTTAGTTTAAAAATATAGCAGGATTGTTAATATAACATATTTTCATGTTCACATATCTATTATCTTTTAATCTGTTTTATTATTGTTAATATAGTGCATATATAAGCATTCAAACAAGATCAAAATCGTTTATTTTACTACAACTTAGTTTTCTATTATTTGCTTAGATTTATTTTGAATTTATTTAGCTTCTCCTCCTTTCTCATTGAAAATCTTCATCGCACTGTACATCATCGATTTCTAAGATTTAGCCTTCTTCCTTAATGACAAGTCTCAGTCTATCTTCTCTTTTGTATGATGTTTGTGCTCATGTTGATTTGCATCTACTTTTCGTATAAATATTTTCTCGGTGAGGATTAATACATTAAAATATATATTTTTGCCTTAAGGCCATCATATTCAGATTGTTCAGCATTGCACTGATCCGAGTACGTCTATTTTCACCGAGTACTACTCTCAAAGATTTATTTTGCAACACTGACAATTGTTGTATTTCTTCTTCATTAGCCAAAAAACAAAATGCTGCTGCAGTAGGTCGATGTGAGGAATAATTTTATGTTAAAAAAACGTATTTGGAATACTAGACGACAAGACGTAAATGAAAAATTATTCAAAATGCACCTACCTACCAGGCGCGGTCGCTTTATACATGCTTTAGATGCTCCGCATCCCTTGTATTCTAAAGTCAAAAAGCTTTCTACTTTTATTTCTAGCTGAAAATAGCACTAGTCATAACATACACTACGATACATTAACAACTTTCAAACAGCTATGAATCGCGTAAACACACAGATACCAACAATAGTGGATTCTATCATTCGTTCCGTATCCGCAAAGTTTGAAAGCATTCGACTTTCGCTCACGCGTATTGTCGTCAATGTATATATGCCTATCAATGTCTTCGAATACTGTATAACAGCATCCAACGTACAAAAAACGTCTTTAATGCTTATGGGTATAATGCACAAAATAGCATACATTGAATATCCTTCGATTATATGTTATATTTATATATTTGATTCTAGGTATAAACTTGTTATCCAGCATCCCTTCTACATAAAGTCACCGACCGCCACTGCTACCTACTAGAAATATATTTTATTATTATATTTAAATTTGAGATGTAAATTATTGACCAATTGTCAAAAAACAATCTCGCATTCTATCGAAAAGTTTTAGGAGTTTAGTAAAATAGGTAAAGCAACAGATGCCAGACGAAGACCTGGCTGACAAATGATACTAGCGCTAAGACAAATAATTAGACATCCTAATATAGTTTCGTGTGGTTTTTGGCATGGAGAAAAAAATTGTTGAAGTCGTAAATGGCAGTTGCCGCCGTTGAATGAAGATATCCCACCGCGGCGCCACCTGTGGACGGGGGGCAACAGGTTGTGTTGTATCGGCGGGCCAATAATTGGGACTAATGTTTGGGTGGTCACTTGTAGGAAATTAATTTAATGTACCGATGTATGCACACAAGCGAATCATTTAGCTGTAATTTGGCCGCAATGGTTTTAGCCGGTTACACGCGAATGCGAATGTTATATCAGTTTACCATTATTAATCGAATCTAACGCACTGTTCCATGTTGCGGTTACCGGGACTAATTATAATTATGTACATATCACGTACACATCACATGTGAACCATTTCATAGCGGATGACATCTATTTTATATCATTTTAAAAATATGAATTAAATATATTAATTATAAAGATATACATATAAAATCAATTTTATCGAAAAATATTGTTGTTGCGCCACCAGGATTCGAACCTGGATCTCTTTCCTAACCGGGGAAGGTGCTTTATCCAACTAAGCTACGGCGACATTATTTTTTTATATGATTTTATATGTATATCTTTATAATTAATATATTTAATTCATATTTAAAATATCACAGACCTATGTTCTGAATAATTACAACTTCAGAATAAGAATGTGTTCTCCTAAAACATTTTAAAAATGTTTAATCTCATTGAATAATCTATTTTTTTATTTAATTAAATTTATTATTTATTTATGTTTCATTTTTTTCACAGTGTTGGAATAAATTTGTGATATCGCTCTCATAGAAGCGTAGTATAAATATAAATTCGTTTAATGAAAAATTTTATTGAATCTGCAAGTGAGTAGAAAACGATGAGACAAAACCGAGCTTTGTCTCTATCAGATATCTATTGTATTATTTCTTTATTCAGGAGAACACATTCTTAGTGTGAAGTTGTAATTATTCAGAACATTGGTCTGTGATATATTTTAAATACTAATTAAATGTATTAATTAGAAAGATATACATATAAAATTAATTCTATCTAAAAATATTGATGTTGCACTACCGGGATTCGAACGATGTAATGCACCTTCCCTGGATTGGAAAAGAGAACCAAGTCTTTCATTCGATAGAATTGATTTTAATGTATATCTTTCAAATTAATACATTTAATTAGTATTTAAAATATCACAGACCGTCCGTCTGTTCTGATTTCAACATTTGACAATTTCACAGTAAGAATGTGTTCTCCTTAATAATATACAAGTTGTATCAATGTGTCCAAAATTTAATAAAAATGAATTGTTAATTCTGGCGTCTGCTATCGGTTTACTCAAAAGTATAAAGGCATTTGAAATTCCATAAAAACAAAGTAGATGGCTTTCAAATAATGGAACGATAGATGTATTCATTTGAAAAGTGTAACATATGGGTTCGAAAATGTGTCGTCAAATGTACTGTCGCTGTAGCATAGTTGGTAATGCACCTTCCCCGGATTGGAAAAAAGATCCAGGTTCGAATCCCTGCAGCGCAATAACAATATTTTTCGATAGAATTGATTTTATATGTATTTATTTCTAATTAATTCATTTAACTTGTATTTATTACTTGCTTAATAACAATGCCTAGTAGGTGAGAATCCAGTAATTGTGTGCTCTTGGACAAATTCAAATATTGCTAATAATATACTGGTCAAAAATAAGAAAATATATAAAATTGAAAAATATTGATTTTTCAGGCGTATTCTAGCATAATATGTTAAAATCATTTTACAGATAAAGAATATTCTATAATAAATTCAGAAAAATAATTAGATTCTCATTGTAACATATGCTGTTTCAGGGAAATGAATTATCAAATTTAGTCCATAGATGGTGATAGTGTAGTGGTACTCGAAGCGAGTCCACATATTAACATATATACAACATTAAAAAATTTGATAGATATGTAGATTGATGGGTGAGAATGGTGAACGGTATATTTATATAAAGTGATCACTTAAACCAGCCGAAGACAGGTCGTAAGTCCTGTAATTACCCATACTTCCATATATTTTACATTGAGTATAATAAAAAATAGCTTTCTCTATTAGATATCAAATATTTGATCAATTACAATTGTTTACTGTCATCATTGGCTATATATTTAAAGCCTAATAATTGAATATTTACACATTTTATCAAATATAATTAAAAAATAGTTTCGTCTCTATGAGATATCTGATATTTGTTTAATAACAGTGCCTTTGTAGGTGAAAATCCAGTAATTGTGCGTTCTTGGACATATTCAAATATTGCTGAAAACAAAGAGATGAAACCGAGCTTCATAACATCATCAGTAGAAAACAGACGATGTGGCCAGAGAAATTCAACAATGACTTCTCAAATGTAAAATCGTCGTCCAATATGAAAAGGTTAATAGGTTAATTAATTTTAGAAAAATATATTTTGATTATGAACTTGGTTAACTTCTTTATGTAACACTTGATCAAGTGAAATATCGTTATAGAACAACAAATCAAATCAGATTAAAATCATAATTAGGTTAAGATCTAAAAGTAAAGCTTGGCTAACCCAACCTTAACCCGAGGTCGAGGGTAGGGTTCCAGAAAGTAACATGTGAACTAAATTGTTTTTCTATTGAAATGATTGATAGCGTCAATCAGTTGTCTGTTGTTAGGTTTGCCTCGTAGACGCAGTGAGTTCCTTAAAGAAACTGGAGGCGTGATTTTACTTCTTCGTGCAAATGTCGTCACGTAAATAAATTCAATTCATTTTTAACCATTAATAATACAATTTACTACTAGAAAGTAATCAACTAACGCCGATTTCTTGTTGTTAGGCCCTGCGGGTGGCTATGATGGCCGCTGCGAGACCGCGGCGGTTTTATGATGAAAGCTATTTTTAAAATTTAAAAGTAAAATCTATTTTTCATTGTTAAAATTATAATTTATTATCAAAAAAGGAATTTGATCCACCGCAGAACAACCTAATTTAACTAATTAACGCAAATAAATACCCAATCAGATATATTAATAATATTATTTAAATACTGTACAGTTCCAGCGGTATTACGATATACGTTTCGTCTGGCGTCCGACGCCGCCTGGCGACAGACCGGCGTGCGTCGTACGTTTAAGAGCATTATTAGTAAAATATAGGTACATATATAGTGTATATAAAGAAAGATTTTTTTTTAAATCATCTCGAAGTAGCGTGTTCAAATAAAATATTTATTTATTTATTTTAAATAAAGGTTCGAGTAATGTTTAATTATACTCGATAAATGGCGTTATTAAAAATAATACTTTTTATCAAAAATAACTCATGTTTTACAGAATACTTCAAATCTTAAAAAGATTACTTTTAATCATGATGTCATTGCATATTGTTTATATTGAAAACTATTTTATTGTTTATTTAAGGCTGTACCACCTGTAGCTATATTAGCGAACACATAAAAAGATACGTGATCTTTTTAAAATAAAATTTTTGCAGTTGGAAATTTTGCCAAATCTAAAGCGTATATAGTTCAATTTGAATAAAAAATATGAGGTGATATTGAGTGAGATGATGAGCGGACTCTTTCCTATCTTCCTATCTTGGTGTGAGTTAATTAAATGAAATAAACACAATAGATCGACTTTTTGAGCAACGAAATATCGAGCATCGCTAAAAGTCGTTTCAAACTTATCACGATTGAGCCGGATGAAAGTTATTTTCATAATTCGGAGCAAAAAACAGCGCCATATTACTTTTCCTACCCCAAAACACTTCGCAATATGTGAAGATCATTAGTTTTGAGTGGGTTCTTTACATCAAAACATTGAAAGCATTCTTATCATAACAAGTTATTAGTGAACTGTTTCTTACTTCCGTTATTTTGTGCTAATAAGAAAAAGAAATGATTTGTCTTCGCCCGCTTGATCGATTAAGGACGATTGAAACCGTTATATGTTACAATATATTAATAAAGTATAAAACACTTACTTGAGAACACATAAATAGAACAACAATAGTATGTTATTTACAGCCAATGATGTTACATGACACATTATCACGATCTACGAAACGAAATCAATTTTATTATCCTTGGACGATAGTATTTGACAGATAAAATGATTTAAATATAAATGTATTAAACTCGCGAGTTACTCATGAGTCTGTACGAAAAACATTCACTCACTTATTTGAAAAAAAATAGCTATAAAACACAACGATTGCGACCGGAACGAACGACTCATTTGTCAACAAACGAAGAACTGTCAAAACAAAAAAGTTCCGCCCGCCAGTAATTAAATCAGTGCTGCCAACGCGCCCTCATAAAAAATAACAATTTGACAGCAAATATTATTTACCTTATAGGTAGATACCAGACCTACGACAAAGCTCGCATTGGTTTGTTACTTTGATAATATGACAATAATCTGCAAGTTATTAACAACTTCAATATGTTTGATTAGATAAATTTGATTCTTTTAAGTTATTCATTATTTTAGTGACAAATTTTTTTATAAATCTTTAAAGTAAGCGTTAATATGCTACCAATAGTCGACATTAAATTAAATATGCATTCTCGACGTTGCTCGGGAAATACAACCTACATACAATATACATGAAATCAATGCTCCCTTTAATTTTGGTTCACGGTATGAGCATAAAAAATATTTTGTGCAATTTTTAGGACCGATGCTATGATTTGTGCGCTGGGGGAGAAAATAAGAAAAACATTACTATACCAATATAAGGCTACTGGTAGAGCCTGAGTTGACCGCATTTCTAATGAAGATGTATTAAGACGCATGAATAAGTCAAGAGAAGTAATAATAACTATTAAGGAAAGCTGTATATTCCGTCAAAAATATAATATTTTAGAACTCATTATGCGGGGGAAGGTAGAAGACGTGCTTGCAGTCTAGTGGTTACGATACTCGCCTAGTGATCTAGTGGTCGGGAGTTCGAGCCTCGTTAGTCCTATTTTCGAAACACAAGCGCTTAGCTAGAATATTGATGTGACACGTATTCCGTGTATGTATCTCTATTTAATAAAAAAAGAAGACACCAGAGACGTAGATAGAAAGAGATTATCATGGCTGTATAACCTTAGAAAGTGTTGTTGATTTTATACATGATATATCAGTATACTGCAACATGGTCGCCAACTTTTACTAGAAGGCGGCACATAAAAAAGAAGTCTCGCTAAAAATTGTTTGGGTGCTATATTTTTTTTGTGTGCGCTATGATGCCAAATCTTGCGCGCGCGCACACCCGCACATCTTAGAGGGAACATTGCATGTAATATGTATTACAAACCATTCATATACCCGCCGTTCTCTCATTTCCTCTCCATTTTACTTTGTGAGAAGATTTCTGCCTCTTTCCTCAATTTTCGCTACCAATCCTCTTCTTTCATTTCTCAATCCCCCTTTTCAATTATTATTCTTGTTCCCCACACTTATTAGATTTAGTTCTCGTTTAAATAGTCAACTGTTTTAAAAGCAAACAAGTTTTTATAATTTGCTTCTAAGAAGAACTTGACAAATGCTAATTCTATGTATGGATATTTCTCACTGCTTTTACGTCAATATTTTGAAACATTGATATCAGACGTTAATACAAGAAATTTTATAATGTAGATAAATGCTTTAATAAGTTAGATCTCACGAGTATAAGAAAAAGCACATCCGACAGCTGATTTTTGCTCAGTTTGGTTTGCCATTTCACCATCAATAGACTTAGGCCAGAACAACGCTTGCAAATTGTGCAAATTTATTTATAAAATCATGATTCAGTTCACGAAACTTGCCACGATGGCCATTACCACGATTTTTATGTATTTTATTTCATTTTAACCTCCAAAAAAACGCTCTGTAGATGTTCAAAATAAAATAATATTTCTTCTTTGGAATGTTAAATATATGCGGAGTATTGGGTGATGCTATACGTGGAAATTAATTTATCCCTTTTTTTTAAGCTGCTCTTTTTCTGGCGCTCAGCATAAGTTGAAGATCGTGTTGGCGATTATGATTTTATTTGCGAGCACTCAGATCAGTTAAAATGTAGACTAGACTTCCCAAAACACTGCCTTAGAGGACATTATCCTTTTTGTGGATCTCCTCTGTCAGCAATTTAAATTAAAGTATTGTCTTAAGAAACCAATAAAACGTGGGTGATCCGTATTCACCCGGCATATTTTAAATATTCACATTGTAAAATTAGTATTTGAACAGTTGTTTATTTTCGATGGCCATATTTTTGAAAAGTATTGACAAAACTTAAAATTGTCCTTGTATTTTTATTTATATAACATATTTGCTTTGTGCAGAGATAGGAAAATGTGAAGTTTAATAATTATGTTAGTTCATCAGGTCATATAGAAAAGATAAAGAAGTAAGATAATGATCTTGAATACTTTTTCCCGTGGTAAAGAGTGACGAAATGTACCATAATAATATCTAAGCTTTGTACTTTATTATATAACAATATTACAATACGGAATACTATGTTGGGGAGGAACTTGTTCCATACATTTCAAACCAATAATTACAATTCAAAAGATAATAATAAAAATATTTTTTTAAAAGGCTAGAGATTACCCAATCAAACAAGTTTTTTAAAAAAAATTGTTTTACATTTATCTTCCTTATATAAAAAAAACACGTGTAATATTTAATTTTTTTTAAAGAGGATAAAATATAAATTCGTCACAACTATCAGACTCGAAGCAAAACTAACGAACATGTTATTTTAAAAATTTCCAAAATTAGGAATAGGATAGAGACATCTTTCTGATTCCCAAGGATCATATTTTTTTTTAGTGCACGACTGATTCTTAAAATATTTTACAATCCCCTTTTGCATGTGACTTTTTTTAACTGCGGACGACGGTAGAACTACACAATTATGTTCAACCCTAACTGTGATCTTTTGAATGCAAGTAGCTACCTACGTAAATACGTAAAGTATATAAGCAATATAAAAATATTAAATAATGTCTGCATTATTTCATGACCTTCCAACATTTTGGTCAAAATGTACTTTTTAACAAAATTCTGACAATATAATGTTCTCTTTAAAACAAACGTTTCAAATCTTCAAGTAGTTTAGGAGATACCAAGAATACAAGCTATATTTTGGTAGCACTAAACGCGTAGTATTTTTTAGAGCAACAACTGTTGATTTTAATATAAATATGTACATTAAACGTGAGTTATGATCATAACTACTCATGTATCTATTCATTTGAAAAGTGTAACATATGTCAAAAGCACCGTCGCTGTAGTATAGTTGAATAATGCACTTTTCCCGAATTGGGAAGAGATCCAGGTTCGAATCCCGGTAGCGCAACAACAATATTTTTTGATAAAATTGATTTTATATGTATATCTTTCTAATTAATACATTTATTTAGGATTTTTAAACGATTAAAAAAGTCAAAGAATGATAACGCATCATTTAGAAACAAACAAAACACGATATTATTATCGATGTTTATTAAATTTCGTCAACGACTTTCGTAAGATAATATATAAAAATTAAACTACATTGAATTAAATCTATAAATCACAACTCAAAATATTTAAATAAGACCTCCTCCGTAAAATGTGACAATCTATTTAGTCGGTAAGGTCATCCCTTCAACTTGTCAGTTTCGTTGAATGAATTAAGTTGTAGAACTTGTAAAATTTGCGCGCACCTAAAAAGGGTAACGCACATTGTACTACGCAATCGGAAAGTCTGGAGTTATAAATTACACATTTATGTTTTGTTCGGATTACTTAACTATGCGAGACAACACAAATGTATTTCATTTTGTTAAAATTCCGTAAAAATTGAAGACGGTGGCTCCGTATTTTAGTCATATTTTTGCGGACGGTGAACGAACTAGGTGTGCTTTGCTGTGTTCTACAGGGGCTCACAATTGCGTGGAAGATTTTTTATGTGCAATCCGTGATCCAAACATCGATGGAATATTGCTCTTGACTGATCTCCTATCGGGTCTATTTTTTTTGTCCATTCGTCTAACGCTCTGCATGTATCTTTCCATGTTTCTTTAGAATCTCACTTTTATTGAGAGGTTATGTTTCGCAGCCATTTGTGAACACTGCAAGACACTTGATAGAACTTTTGCATTTTTAAAAATCATATTCAGACGGCCGAATGCAGTTGAGAATTTTCGATTTCTTTCATTCTTTACCATATGAATAAAGTCAGATTTTAACTTCACTTCCATCACCATTGGATCTGTCAGGCATTTCAACAAAATCAATTTATTATACATATTTGTTTCATGCACTGTGAGCCCCGTTTGGAACAAAATATGTCAAAGAATGTAACATATTTCAATGATTTATAATTTATTTTTCATGTATAAAATTATCAACAGGTCATTAAGAACACCGATATACAGATAAATAAATAAATAAAACACAATCACTTTATATAAAACGACGAATTTTATTTAACGCCAACCGGTTTTGCTTAGTTCAAGCTTCGTCAGGGTGTATTTAAAACTAACTTTGTAACAAGTTAACATTAATTGAAAGATTTGTAAATGTCTATTTTTACATCTAATTTTTAGGGTGTGATCAGTAGTAACATTTTACTATAGTAAAAAAAGTTACTAAAGTATTTTTTTTGCGAAAACGGATTATTTGAACGTTAGTAAAAAAATATTTACTTCTCGAAAGTACATCCCGTAGTAAACTCATTTTACTCTGTGATATCCGATAGTAAAAACGAGAATCGATAGTTAAATATGGCGGACTTTTCACAGCTGTTCTAGGATATTTGACATTTTGACACTTTGAAAGTGCAGTATACGACAATTAATTATTCAATATCCCGCTATTTTAGTGATGAGAGATTGTCCGTTGATGATCTCGGTGCTATTATTACACAACACGAAAAAAATTCACCACCAAAGTGACAGATATCGAACGCCAAAGCGAAAAAATTCATAGATAATGTATAAAATAAAGCATATTTCATGATTATTTGTCACATCTATAGAGATCTCCATCTATGTGCTCTTCAGTTGTAAATTTGATGTATCAACAACCCGCAAAGGATTTTTACTACGAGCGTTAGTAAAAAGTTACTACTGATCACACAACCGGCCCTTATTCGTCGGCATGTCCGGTTCTCTGTTACAGAGATATTTATTTTGATCTTGCTTATTTAACTGAATTTATTAATAATTTTTTCGCACCAGTAAAACATATTCTATACAGGGGTGGTACGACACACGTGTCTGATTCATATAACGCGTTATTTGATTTTTTTCTTTGGTATATATATTAAAAAAATATATTGTCACGTGGTTTCGTGTCTATCGTCGCGCTTTACCGACCGCACGGCAGGGGGCTGGATCTCGTGTCGAAGCGTGCCGGACGTAAGACAATTTTGTGTCTTGTGTCTTATTAAGGCGCATTCACAATTGGACAACATCACGACAAGAAAGAATTAAAAAAAAAACTTTATAAATGCTCGCACATTAATGAAACGCGTAAAATTTTATTGTGCTTCGTGATATATAAGCAAATTGTTATCATTTACTTATGTTTTTAGCTGAGGTGACTAGAAATTAATGCAAATATAAAAAACATAGAATTGACTATAATTAATTTTACCGTAGGTAGCTATTAAATAGCTATTAAAAATTATAAATCGCAATCATAACTAAGAATCGTCACATTATATAATACGTCTTAAGAGATCTTTCGTATTATAGATAAGAAAATATGACAGATGTCAATATGCTTGCCAAACGTAATACGATTTCGCTAAAGTATGTATTTTTACTCGTAATTAAGACAATGTACAATTCATTTCAAATTGAATACTTATTTACTTACCATCACGCCGTTTCTCCCGCGGGGGTAGGCAGAGAGGATAAAGCGCCACACTCTTCTGTCCTGATACATAATTATTCATTCACATTCATACAACCTCGACGTTTATCGAAGCTTCTAACAGGACCATCCTCCAGTATCTGGTTTACCTGGTCGTGCCAGTCTTCCGAAAACATCCTCTACTTCTGGTGCCATCAACATTTGCGTCATATGTCTTTCTTACCATTCTCTCATTCTACCGTTCCATTTGACCAAACCACCTAAGTGATCCTTTCTTAATCTACTCACTATACTAAGATCAGCTTTACATTCTTTCCTTATTTCTTCATTCTTTACTTTGTCATAAATAGATCTGCCATATATACGCCTGAGCGATCTCATTTCCAGTGCAAATTGAATATATATTTATATATTGATAGAGATATTAAAAACAGGTTCGTTTTTGCACTGTTTGCATATCACAGACCTGGACGTTAAACCAAGCACTATACAGTCACAAATGACATTACGTCCGAACCAAATACATGCAGATAGCCATAGATGGGGAAGCGCAATATGCCAATAATCATTACAATCAAATCCAAATCACGGTTAAAATTGCGGTTTAGTTCATTATTACTTAACAAAACATTTTTAGCGGTCTTGAGATCTTCTATGTAGTATTTTCACTGTACCTATACCTGACGTCATTGGCCGAAGAACATGACTGACACGCAGTTTGTCAGTCAAGAGTTTTAGAATCGTGCAGTGGAGTAACCCGGATTATAACCATATATACATGTGCGTACATCATTGGCTGCAAGACGGTTAAATGTAACGTTTAACGTACTTAGAAGTTTTAGAAGCTCGTTTGTCTAGTAGTTTAAACTCTAGCACAGTTTGAGCCTCGTTCCAGGACACCAGCAAGTTAGTCATATTTTCACAGTACAAGCGTTGGACTTAGTTTTAAAATAGTGAGAGTATTGATGTGACATGTATTACGTGTACGCATCTCTATTTTTTATTTAAAAAATGTATCTGTGAATCTAGAGGAACTCCGTGCTTAACCTTTACCATACCATGACATAAAATACCCGAACGCAGCCATGTTGTCAACTCGTGTTACCGTAAATAACTATTAGAAAAAATGTTTTTATTAGCTTAAATGGCTTTAATGGCACGAATTTACTCTAAATATTGGGCATTTAATTTTGAAAAAATGATTAATAACATAATTTAAAGCATTCATAAAGTCGTATACAATGTATCCTTCCTTTTTATCTCTCTATCATTTGTTGTTTTTTTTCACTGTGAAAATAGTGTGATCTCTGTCTTTCATATCACAAATTGTATTTTTACCAACGTATTAATTTTACAACGGATTGAATGAAAAAAATAATTGTGTTTGTACGATTCCCTTTTCATAATTGGTTTTTCACTGGTTATTCCTAAGCGCTAATATTTTCTTTAGGATTATCTAAAATATGAATTTTATGTTGTATGTATTTACCAAAATATTACAGGTATAATTATAATGGTACACCTGTGTTACTGCATGGTTTGGGAAGGATTAAAGAACTCATACATCTCGACATTTACCGTCAAATCTCCGAGACGAGAAATTGAACTCTCTTCTATGTACACGCGCCAATAAAATGCGTTGTTACGAGGCGCGTTTAATTAAGGCCACCATTATTAAGGGACTTGTCATAACGGGCCACCAATTTGTGTATACCTTCGTCATAGAACGACGCTGCCTGGGATGAAAACCATACATGTATTCTGTCATCAAAACGAATGCTACCAAAAAACCGCTTCAAATGAAGGAAAATATGAAAATCATTTGGCGCCAAATCAGGACAAAGCACGACACACTTGGCGATGAATATCACCTGGTTTCATGTTTCTAGCATTCAAGAAACGAATCACAGACCGTATCTCATAGTCTTGAACATTTCAGCCACTCACTGCAAGATGGCCACATTATGTGAATGTCTCAAATGTAGCATGTGGTGAGTCAACAGATGAAGGAAACCATTGCGCATGCGCAACATCGCAACCGCAGCGCTACACCGGGAATATCTGGCAACGGTACTTACTTAAAAAATGCGCCTCGTATGATTTATATAATATATTAGTCTTTGAGCGCGCGCAGGATTTTCATTGTGTCTGAAGTTTATTATGAATTTACCTTTACCGCGGTGCTTACTGTTGTATGAAGTTTATTTCTTAAGTTGGGAGATGTTTAGAGTGCCTGGCAGCCGGACAAGGCGTCACAGAGTTTGATTTCAGTATTTAAAGAAAGGTGCACTTAATTATGTTAAATTATTGCACATAAATTTAATTTACTACGAACAACTCTCGCCTGTTATTTCCTTCTAACGGGTGAATATTATGTTCCAGACTGATTTTGTTTGGTCGCCATTTTGGTTTGGCATATATTTGTGAATTATAATTTATTAATCGTGAAAATTAGTTTATTACAATTTATTACGGAGCATCTAACGTTTCAACCACATGCAACAGTACATGTTTTGTAGCTCAATGTTGATAACCCCGACTTTTGTAAAAAAATTATCATGAGCGACTTTGGCGGGCTTTGTTAATAAACAAAACAGCCATTATTGGGTCACTGAAAATCCTCAATTGATACACTGATGACCTTTACACCCACTCAGAGTTACTGTGGTATCATTGGGTCCTATTTCTTTCTGGATGCAAGGGATAATGCTGTAACCATTAATAGTGACCGAGAAATGCTATTCTCTGTCCTTGCGCGATCAGCCATTCTGTTAAAAAATGTCACCTTTCTAATTCACGTTTTTATGAAATATATACTTTTTTATAAACTAGATGAAGTACCCGACGTTGCCCGTACTTTACGCAGAGTGAAAATGTTTCATTTTGGGGGAAGAGAGAAGTATTTTTTTGAAATCAAATGTAGACAGTAATTTTCCTCAAGTTTTTTTCATCAAGAAGTGTGAAATTCTACTTTAAGGGATGAAATAAAAGAATGGGGGTGGTTTTAGCATCCCGGTAGCAGCATCAATATTTTTCGATAAAAATGATTTTATATGTATATTTTACTAATAAATACGTATATTTATATGTATATTTTTCTAATAAATTTGTATTTAAAATATCACAGACCTATGTTCTAAACAATTACAATTTCACAATTAGAATGTCTTCTCCTTAATAATAAAAAATATTTTAGTTACCACTGAAATAAAATTACAAATATTTAAAATGTGTATAATTTATGTTAAGTAATTAACATAAGATGTTGATTAAATTAACATATTTTATTCCTTATGTTTTAAATAAACAGTCAACTTTGTTGAATACTTCAAAATTTTGACAGAAGAATTATTTTTATTAAACAATATCTATTGATTACATTATTATAACTTTGAAGTTCAATTCAATATAAATCCGTTCAAATTATGTTTTCATTATTAGTATTGCAATTTTATCTTAGTCCTATTCGGCGAACGACAACCTCAATTCCTTTTCCACGAACCAAAATATTTGGTTAAATTTTTGGCACCCTACCAAAAGGTATAACTTACCAGATGAGTATTAAAAATATACTAGTATAAAGAACGACCACATTGAATGCGCAGTAAGGGAAAATTAGGTGGCGATGTTTTAATGCTGTCGCGGTCGAGATAACATCTGCTCTTTGATAAATGATACAATATTGACAACTGGACGCCACCTACAAAAGTCGTGGGTACGGAAGGTGTCAATGTGTTCTAAGCCCAAAAGATTACAAGATGCCGTGAAAGGTGATCCCGTGTTATCAGTCAAAACATCAGAGGGGACAATGCTCGCGGGCGAAGCACAACTAAACGCTGCACAAACAGCATTAAACAAATCTTTTAAACTTTTAACCAAAAAGTAAATGTATGATTATTATATAAAAGAGTTAAGGCGAAGGAATGATTTGTCATTCATCATCAGCCTGTGTCCCCCCCCCCACTGCTGGATATAGGCCACCCCCAAGGATCGCCAGTAATCTATATCTTCAACCTTTCATCTGCATCTGCTCTAGTGATGGTCAAACCGTGATTGTGATTTATTGTATTCTATTGTAAGCATGATTGGTAACGGATTATTTGTATTTCTTTAAGCAATCACAGCTATACTAGAAACTAAACCTCTAACTCGTTACAATCAAACACAATCACAGTCAAAATAATGGTTTACTATTAGGTTATGAGTTAAATCATTATTTTAACCGTGATTGTGACTGATTGTGTTCTATTTTAACTGTGATTGGTAACCGATTATTTTTAATTCTTTAAGCAATCACGGCTACGTTAGAAACTAAACCTCCAACCCGTTACAATCGAACACAATCACAGTCAAAATAACGGTTTAACATTAGTGATGAGCTAAACCGCATTTTAACCGTGATTGTGACTGTGATTCTGAGATTTGTGTTTGATTGTAACGATAATTGGTAACTGATTATTAATAATTTGGCGATCAATCACCGGTATCATCGTAATCATCGTTACAATTGAATAGCATTTACACAATCACAGTCGCAATAACAGTTTACCTTATCACTATTTACCTACAATCACAAAATTTGCTGCCCGCCACTCATTTGATGTCGTCGCTCCATCGAACATGAGGACCAACATTTCATCTACCAGTCCTCCCATCCAGGAGCTTCTTTCCCACCATCCAACATCTCTTCGACAGATATGTTCAGCCACATGAGCAGTTAGATAGATATTCCAAACATAAGTTTCTTTCCATTGCTCTTTGGGCAACTTTTAATTTATGCATGATATTGACGGTGAAAGTCCACGTCGCAGCTCCATTGATGCTTGAAATTTGTCATTAGCATGCAGACAGGACATCCTGGGTGAAGAATCTAAATCAATGATTTAAAAAATACACAGTTCAACAATTTTGAGCTGCGGCAAATAAAATAATGATTGCTTACATTAAACCATTAGAAGAAAAATAAATAATTACAAAATGAAGATGGGATACCATATGCCCCAATATTTATATAATTTATACAATTTATTAAAGTCAATGTGATCGGTAGTAAATTCTGACCATGGCAAGATTTTACTATAGTAACTTTTAACTATTACCGAATTTTTTTCGGATTATGTGCTAATGTATATTAAACAACGCGACCATCATCGGACGAACTCTCATCACTAAGATAGCGGGATATTTAATAATTGATTGTCGTATACTGCAACTTTCAATGTGACATATGACTTTTGAAACATTCTGTTTTTACCATCCCGATATTCGAGAGTGAAATTAGTTACCCAATGCATTTTTATCACAGTTGAACTACAATACATTGGATCAGTTTTTCTGAAAGAGTAGAATTTAAATTGTACTGGTGATGTACAAAGTAACACATGGCGCCTCTGTATCTTCAAGAGCTCTACATCCCTGACAACTTGAATAGTAGACGTCAAACTCTCAGCCTCTGCTTCAGCCGCTGGAAGGGTTGTAAAACCGACCAGCCATTGCCAAGTGAACATAAAGAACAGTGCATCAGAGACCTTATTTAAAAAACAACTAAAAAGCAAATTTTCATAAAATTATATAGGTACATAAGTTCAAATGACAATTTTAAATAGTAGTTTTTTTATGAAAATGACGCTGTGTAATTACCCCATACTTCTATATATTTTCCATTAAATATAATAAAAATAGCTTTGTCTCTATGATATATCTGATATTTATTTTAAAACAGTGCCTTTGTAGGTAAAAATCTATTAATTATGTGTTTTTGGACATATTAAAATATTGCTAATATAAAATGTACTGGATAAAATAAGAAAAATATATAAATATTGATTTTTCAGGTGTATTCTAGTATAATGTGTTAAACACATTCTACAGATAAATAATATTGCTTTAAATAATTTTCAAATAAATTAGATTCTCATATATGCTGTTTCAAGGAAAAATGAAGAATGGTGTATTGGTACTCGAAGCTAGTCCACATATTAACATATCTACAACTTTCAAAAATTTTATAGATGTGGAGATTGATGGGGTAAGAATTGCGAACGTTATATTTATATAAAATGATCACATAAGCTAGCCGAAGGCAGATCGTGAGTCCTGTAATTACCCCATTCTTCTATATATTTTCCATTTAATATAATAAAAATAGCTTCATCTCTATGAGATATCTGATATTTATTTAGAAACAAGATATATAGATTTTTTTATAAAAGATGGACTATGTTAATAATCAGGATTACAAATGACCGGTAAGGTTTCATTAAGTTCCATATCCTTCTTATGTTTATCGTTAAACGACTTATGGCGTCGTCGTGTGTAACCGGCTGTGACAGTCTCCAACGGACTTTTGAAGACATTTCCTCCTGTGGTATATTGTGCCTTGAACTGTATTGTGTTCTCGTGTATGGGTACCTTACTATGCGCTATGTGTGGACATATAATACACCATACTACAGCGGAGGTACTAAACAGCTGTTGAAAAGTTCGTTATATTTTTTTTGGATATTGAAATGGACCAATCAAATTATTTATTTATTAGCCGAGACTGTCTTAAAAAAATGATATTATAATATTGCACACATAATAATATATTTGAAATCTAACAATTTTTAAGCTAGGGCCGGATTCAATACAGAGCTAAAATCAACGTGTTATGAAATTAACATTTTGATACAATAATAAGATATATTATGCAAAAAAAGCAAAACGAATAAATAGTACACTTTTTAAAAAAAATACGTTTAGTTATTTACGTTGGTGCAGGCAAATAAGACTTTTTAAAAAAAATATATTTATTTATTAATCTGTTATAAGTATACAATACAATTTTTTTTTTACATGATACACTTCTCTAAAAAGCATATACTTGTGTAGAGAAGAGGAGTGTATAATAATAAAAATATATTGTTTACAACAACTAGCTTATAATAAAATAATAACCATGTTTATCTTTGAAGTGTTTTTTGATAGCATTGATTATTTTTTTTTTTCCTAGATGCGTATACGAATTATGTGTTGATTTTTGAGCATGAAAATACAAATTTTAACTCATCAGATATCCTTAAATACGTATCTTTGATTATCAAGAAGGCTTTACGAGTGCTGCACCAACACAATATTTAGAAATTTTGATTTTAATATTTATCACACAATCGAAGAATCTTCGTCTTGAATCAATTTGCATAATTTTTGTGAGGGTGACGGCCAGTCAAGGTGTTCACCTTTGGTATAGTTCCACCAGATGCACATTTCCGATTAGGTGCGACCCCTACCTCACTCCTCACTCCTCACACAGTCATGTGACGTAATGCGTCTCCCTATATTGAACGAATAGGTACATCCGTTCGCGTGGCAACCCGGTGGACGCGTGCTGCAAACCTAAGACGTACTACATATGAATACCTACTTTGGAATTCTTAATACTATCAGCCCCCTATCCTATATAGTACTAGCTGTCTGTATCCGGCGTTGCCCGGAATAGTCATTTTTAATGTGATACAAAATTTGGTCTATGCAGGGGCGGGTTAGATATTTGGAAAGGTGGTGATTGTAAGTGCACAACTTTACAAAAATTAGATATTGGATAGCATTCAGTACAGGTAATATAAAACACATTTAATTCGGGCGAGGGGGTGGCGTGGCCAATATGATAATAAAATCGTATTTAAACTGTTATTTCAATCGTTATTGTGAATGTGATTATGTTATATTGTAACAGTGATTGATAATTAATTAACTGGTACACAAAAAAATTAACCTCTACCAGTTAAATCTTAGTTACCAATCATCATTGAATTTTAGTTAAAAGTCATTGACACAATCACAGTCACGTAACGGTTTACCATCACTAGTGGTCAAGGTTCTAAAGAGTAACCATGCAAATTTTTGTTTATAAATTTCTAAATAGTGTAGGGTTATATACAAAATAGAAAGACAGAGATTCAATTTTATATATAGATTTCATTATATTTTCATAACATTTCCAGTTTAATAATTATGTTTATTTATGTTATTTTATTTAAGGTACATAAGAAAGTTTTTTATTAAAAATATAATACAAAATCTCAAATATTTTTCATAATGTGTAAAATTGTTTTTTTTTTTTTGGAATCTTTGTAAATACTAAAATATTACATAACCCGTCAATAATACGTGACAGCAAATCCAGATAATTTTATGTTGCCAGTTAGTTAGTATGATTATATTAAATATAACGAACTAGACATTTTCAATACTCCAGTTACCTCAATTAAATCTAAATTCAATACATAAACTTTAATGGCCTTTATCACACAGATTTTATTCCCTATCCCATTTTACTTTTTCTTTCCCCTCACTCTCACGTTTCCCTCGAACATTTTCTTATTTTATTTTTTTAAACTTTTTTCCCTCTGAATATATTTCAACTTTTTCTCTCACATTTTTCTGCATTGTAGTCCTTTTTAAATTTTAAATTGTACTCACTGTATAAAGTATCTTCTGAGAAAACATGTAACTGGTTTAATTATTGTTTAGCTTTTATTATGATTTTCGTATTTACTGATAAACTGTATATTTTCCGAATAAAATAAAAATAATTATTTGATTTTATTTTTAAAAATAATAAGTCAGTTTTTTTTAAAGAGACTGCTCATTGCGATTTCTTGGCGCAGATAAAAATGAAGATGACATTTGAGAACTTAAATAATAAAATGGATCCTAGACGATCCTGGCAATCACTGTTTGTGAAGACAGTGTTGTCCGTCTATTTGTATTGCTAATAATAGTGTGACCATCGGTAATGGAAGAACAGCAAGGAACGGGAATGTGTGTTATAGCTTTCCCTTTGAGAATTGGTTATGCTGCGCTGGAAGGAGCTGACTAGCCTATTTATGGTGACCATAGGGTCTGACAAACTGAGACATTTTAATTTTGTTTTTTACACTATTAATAAAATATACAGATACAAAATTGTGTCACATTACAAAACAAAACAAAGTTTTTAATTTTAATTATCGATACCACATACCACCAAATATATAGACTAACGCAAATTTCTTGTCCCAATATTTTTATTTTGGTGTCATCTACGTGATCACTTTGGTACCACTTACGCAATCAAATAGCTCCGCGACTTTTTTTATAAATATGGCTCGATTTTAACGAAAATTTAAACGCTGACAATATAATATGCATTAATGTAAAAAATATGTCTTGTTTACACAGAGATTTAATTTTCAAATAGAAAATACTTTTACAGTCGCGTAAATGTGTCATAAATTATTGGATTTATTTTTTCACCAAGTGTGTGTGTAGAATGCCCCTCATCCCGCATCTAGTGTTCCAAACCCCTCTCCCATATGTAAACTTTATTTCATGTAAATTCTATACAGTTTTTGAAAAATGTGTGTTTTATACTGCTATCGGCATATATGTGATTCAAATATTCTGGCTTAATGATAAGTTTAAGGATTTAATTGAAATGATAGTTGCTTTAGTTTTATAATTATTCTTTATTGAGCATATATTTTGTATTTATAATTTAATTTCGAAAACAATAATATAAATGTTAAGATGTGCTATCTTAGATATACAGTTATTATAGTCACAGACGCGTAAATAAAGTACATTTATTACGTAAAGCGTAATGATTTATGGTGTGAATGAGAGAATAATTGACATTCAAAATATATAGTACAATAGTAAAGTGAAATTCAGGTATGTATAGTTAAAATAATAATGAATAATAGTTTAAATTCAAATTAAACATACCAATTAGAAAGATATACATATAAAATCAATTTTATCGAAAAATATTGATGCTGCTACCGGGATTCGAGCCTGGATCTCTTTCTATCCCGGGAACGCATCAGATTACTCAAAGGCATTTGAGATTCTGTAAAAATAAAGAAGATGGCTTTCAAATAATGGAACGACAGATGTATCAATTTGAAAAGTGCAACATATAAGTTATGCATTGTATTGGTATAGCGTAATCGGTTAATGCAAGTTCAATAAAAACAATATTTTTCGATAAAATTGATTTTATATTTATTTATTTATTATTATACACGCCCTATTCAGGCATTAACATAATTTGTAAAATAAGCGAAAATTACAAGTGCAATACACAAAGAAAAAAATAATTACATAGTGTCATCGTGTTATTACATAATTAAAAATAAATATAAAATGTGAAGTAGTAATTTATCCGTCACCATTGAGTTGAGACACAAAAAATTGTAATAGTCTAGTTCTATAAAGAATTAAATTAACAGCAAAAATGTTAGCTAGTGCATGAGTTCTGACATTACCACTGTAATAGAACAATGAATATGTATATCATTCTAATTAATACATTTATTAAGTATTTAAAATATCATAGACCGTCTGTTCTGAATAATTACAACTTCACAATAAGAATGTGTTCTCTTTAGTGATAGTATTAATTAAAAATAAGTGACACGGTCTGCTATGGATTATCCCAAAATGATCGGGCAAGAAGCATAACCAGGAATACAAAAGTGAGACTGGTTATGCTTCTAGACTGGAGACGATCTATCTTTGAGGCATACCGAAGATAGTCCGTAAAAGAAATGCCTCGATTATGGAGGAATTATTATAAACGTACTGCAACGTTTTTCCTTAACTATACGACTCCAAATCTTCGGATATTTTGACCATGTCACCGGATATGAGAGCACCATGGAGAAATTGGTGATCCGAGGAAGAGTACAATGAACTAGATAGATGGAAGAACGCCGCACTGTGGACCGGCAATTGAAGCAGATCCTGAAATATACAAGAAATGCCACGGACAGAAACATGTGATGAGAGATCGTGTATGTCGTCATTCGCAGTTCTATGATCACTGCTGTCATTGCGAGTACGACGGAAATGAATATTAAGAATAATTAATTAATGAAGTAGATTTTATGATACATTATTTAATTTTCTAATCACTGAAACTACGTTCAATGCTTGATCTCTTCAAAAATCTGTAAAAATAAACATCCGTTAATAAATACACAAATACAATTTAATAAGGTAATACTTTAAAAATATATAAAAGTCTTTTTTTTTTAAACTTTTAAATCACATATAATAATTATTGACTCTTTGTCTGCTGTCTAATTCTTCTCGGGATTTATATATTGTGCATTATTTTTTTCCAAAAATACGCCACATAATTAAAATGATTTAGTTTAAACTGAAATTAATTTTTTGGTATTTAATAATTTAAAAAAACTAACAATTTTTGTATGATGGTCTTGCTATCAAAATCGGTCGACGTTAAATGAATGAAAATGGTTATTTATTTTTAAAAATTAATATGAATTAATCAATTAAAATTGAAGTCAATTTGATATTGTATATTAAATTAGTAAAAAATAAATGTGTAAAGTTCGTACCCATTGTCACTAAATGATGGTCATTCTAGCGAAGGGACTATTGAAAGCGAACCCCTGCCTGTAGGTTCCTTAAGTACATATTTCTTACGTCCTATTATGCGAAGGCAGTTGGGGTAAAATCGCAATTTATTGTGATGACAAGGTCCGTCCTTGGAAGCGCCGGGGTGTAACCTGACAACAGAAATATTAAGTGTATTTGATATTAATAAAGTACGAATGATTTTGGAAATGGTTATTGTTTTAAGTACAGGTGAATTTATTTTTTAATATTTAATAAAACAATATATATTTCTTCGAAGACGTATATAATATTTTTATATTTTACTTATTGTGTACATGCGATATAAGATTTAAGAAAACATATTCAATGTTATATTATTTTTTTAAATTAAAACTAGACCCACAAAACGTCTTGCTAGACGTTTGTCTGCAGGTGAATTTATATACATTTTGTTACATTTAATATAATCAAAACATTAACAACTAATCGGCCACAATTTAAACAATTCATTTCATTCTTACAGGTAAGACAGGTTATTTTTTTATCATTTCTTCCAAATTGGGAGAAAGCGTACTCTTTTGTTAAAACCCAGGTTGTTTATTTTTTATAGTAGGAACAACAAATTTTATTGTCCTCGATCCATACTTATTGGTGATTTTGGGAATTGTTAAATTCAGATTAGCTACACCTCTTGTATTTAATCCTTAAAATCAATAAAGAAAATTGAAATTAAAAACTATGACAAGGTGTAACATACAGGTATGGTATTATTATATTATATAAAAAATATCGCTCTAACTGTCACTTGGATATAGTAAGTATATTGTTTATATTGTCACTATCTTGTGCCAAAATTAAACAAAACTTTTGCACAAAGATTCCATTTGTTTCTAGCACCAAAAATATACAACAATCTAAATGCAAACATGAAAAATTGCAACCACAGTCTTGCATATTTTTACAAAAAGTGCAGTTCTGGCTCCACGAAATGGGGAGAAATTACGCCCAAGAACTTTAAAAAGTCCAAACTTGAGATTAAAACTGCTACAATAGTATATTGAATTACCTAATTGCATCTTGTTTTACTCTTTATATATCTTTTTTATATGATATCTAATTGTGTCTTGTTCTACTCTTTATATATATAATTTTGTACATTGATCATTGCACTCTGTTTACTACTATACCGGAAGAACACTGTCTGCTATAATACAGTCAAATACTAGTGTAGCAGGCAGGGTATCCAAATATGTGTTTTACTTTGCTGAAATGTTTATCCGATTATAATATAATATACTGTTCTAAGAATTAGATAAATAAATAATTATTATTTCATTTAAAAAACATTACTTACTACAACATTAATTTTTTTTTTGCCGTAAAGAGTTAACAATTTCATCGACTGTATATTTTATAAAATTGTGGCACCATAAAGTTCTCAGTACGATGATGGAATCAGAATAAAAAACACAGTTCTATAGTCTCCGTTCTCCTTACCTGGCCATTGATTGTAAAGCCAAGTTTCCATTTGACACTTATTGTATGAATATTTAATATTGTTTTGTCTGCACGACCATTTGGAACGCCTTGTAATCATCGCTTGCAGTTTTCTAGGAACTTATACATAATAATTTATTTTTAGCATCATTTAAAGATAATTGAATATTATATTACAAGTTTTGATAGCTATCCTTGAATTTTAATTAAAAAGAATGGCGTTCATGTAAAACGCTGTAAAATAAATATTTATTTAGGGTGTTATTGATTATATAAGTGATTTAATTATTCTAAAGTAATTAAAGTTTATCACCTGATAAGTCAAAAATTTCTTGAATTCTTTCGTATATTATTAAGTGTTCATCTTCATCTTTTAAATAGGCAACCCACCCTTCAAGAGTGATTTGTGCCATTGATCAAGTTAAAACTATATTTTATAGGAAAAGTACAATATTATTATAAAATAGGAAATATTATATTACAAGGCAATACAATCGTCATTCAAAAATTTTTCTATATACAGATTAAATGTGGCGAGTTAAGGGAAAAAAGATGACACAAGTTAACTGGGAGTTGAAAATTACAATTGACGAGATTACTGTAAAAAAAAACTATGATCCGCAATGGACAAGCAAATAAGATATGGTCAAGGGTTTCCTCATCGGCACAACACTCACACATTGGGAAATCTATTAAGTTCAATCTGAATAAATGTGAGGCTACCTGACAATGCTCAATTCTCATTCTAGAGATATTTGATATTGTTCTTTTGGAGAATATTATTAAGTCATTAAGTAAGAAATGTCCGATTTCGAATCATAAGTTAAATTTATTATGTATTAAACAAAAAACATTATAATTAATGAAGCAAACTATGGAGACAGTTTTGCCATTTTAATGAACCGTATCAGCGAATGAAATTTTTAAAAGATTTTTGACTTGAGACGATCTCTGAGATACAAATTTTGACCCCATAAGATTCTCTGTAGACAACTCTTAACTTTCGTAATTCAATGGTTTGAATTTTTGTCTCTATCTACCAATCTCTGAGTTTATATCCAGATTAAAATGGTATTGAGATTATCTCATAACGCTTTAGGTTGTTCCGCAGCTCAGAATTTAATATGTGTCCTTGTAATTTAATGTCTGGAAAAAGTCAGAACAGACAGTAATATATACTTCCAAGTAAGCAGTATTGTTTGTATGACATTTGGTCTATTGTTGTCTTGCAAAAATATTAGTCTGTCTCCATTGATCAATTTCAGCTTAATCATAAGCTCCTTAATAATTTCATCCAATTGATTAGAGTAGACATTCATTGTAGTTAATTGATCAGGCTTCATGAAACTGTAGTGGATAATATCAGCCCTGGACCATCACACAGAATTTAGCTTTTTTGGTGCGTAATAACGCGGAGTGTGTGCGTGCGTATGTGTGACCAGAGCAGGATGAACAATAAAGACTACTTATAATTGTCAAGAGTTTATTGAAAGTGAGCACAGTAACAGGTGGTAAAAATGTGTAAATAAGAAATCTACAGCAAGGTGCGTTTGCAAGTAAACTTGTCAGAGAGACGACCGTGAGAGAAGAGGCACGTACGGGCCGGTCTCGGCGCATATTATTGTTGTCTATTGGGGTCGGTACCAGGCGTGTTCTTTAGATTAATGAGAACCCCGTTTTACTCGGCCCCAGGCGTCTTTGTCCTAGACCATCACACTAAGCTCGCAGGCAGGAACATCTCTCCTATCATTGTCACTCGAGATCCGTCGTGCTGTACAGGGATTTCATCAAAACACTGACTACGAGATGGGGTATATTAGGCCAATGAAACAGATGACAGAAACATCACTTAATAACTTTCAAATGACCAAATCAAATAAACTCGTGTGCGTAACTCCGTTGGCCTGTACCGGGTATGGCGTGACTTATCATTGTATTTCGTTCTAGTCCCTTCATGTGAGAGTGTCTTTGCTAGTAAATTCTTTGATGGCTGTGTTGTACCCACCGATATTAAATTTCTCGTTTTTGCACTGGTATCTTGGAGAGAGAAGCCAACTGTGAGTACTACGAGTGTAAGTGCCACGGCAAGCTATACCAGCAGATAGTGCTTCTATCTCTTAAATAACTCTATATTGTATATACACATATTTGTATAAATTGTTTTTCTTTGAGTGGATTGTATATTGTAAATTATGTTGCGTTGGAAGGTTTTTAAATTAATTGAGTGCGTTTTTGCTTAAATATTAGTATTTTTGTTTTTAATTATCTTGTCATGATCTGTTAAATTAAACTTTCGCATTAGTTAGGAATCGATAAGGGAGTCTAAACTTCTGAAATGGTTCCGGGAAAGGTTGGGTCCCTTTCCAGGGATCCCTCGACGAATACGGCTCTCAGTAAGTTCTGTTTTCATGCGCACTATGTCCATACCTATTTTTTCCTTTTGCGATTTTATTACACCTTATTATTTTACACATAACATTTTTTTTTATTACCAACCATTGGCATTTTTTCTAACGCAAGAAATTATTGAAATATGATATAAAATAAATAAAGTACAATTTTATTAAATACAACTACATTCTTCCGGCTTCTATTATATTCTAGAGAGTGAAACAAATTTAACCACACCTGAGAGAGCTTAATTATACAAACCGGTTATGTTCCAGATGTAAACTGTCCAGGTATATATTTTGACAGTCCTGCCGCACGCCGGGAGTCCCCTTCGCGGGCTCTCCTTCAGCACGCGACCCCGGCTCCTTGCTCCTTCCTCCTTCCAGTACTGCACCGGTGGTGACTGGCGACCGTTAGAATCAGGGAACCGTGGCGTTGCTCGTCAGTGACGGCGGGTGATCTTGTGCTCGGAACATGGAATGAAGAAAACATTCTGAATTAATACAATTAAAATATTAAAAATTTACACTCATTTTAATATTTTTACTATCAATAATTATGGTATTATAGTCACGCAGGTCCAATAAGTTTCATTTAAAAAATATAAATGTAAATTTATTTCATTTAAAAAAATCCGCGAATTTTTCGATTTTTGTGAATAAACTAATTATAATTAATTATTATAAACACAATAAACATGTTAATAGTTATACATTTTGCAATACATGTCATTCATCATTCGTGAATGTTAAGTGTCATACCGTACCAAAGTGATTTGTTATGTAAAAAATGTAGAATCAAACTATGTACTCTTATCAGATTGTTTTTGTAAGGTAAATTCTTTAAAATTGTTTATGCAAGTAAATTATATATAACATTATTTTAATAAAAGTGTACCTTGAATATTAATTAATTAATATTAAATAACGTGTTCTCGGCCACTAAAATAATAAATATTGGGTGACTTGATTTTTTTTCCACGTTATGGAGAACGTAATATGAAAAAAATTAAGAAACACTGTCCTAAATTATACACAAAAAACTATGTATTTTTACAGCCAATGTGTAAGGAATTAATTTTTTTTTGTAAATATATAAATAATTGATTTTTTGCTTAGATTTTAATAATCTCATACATGTCTCACACAGGGACGGAAAATTATTTCAAAATTTTATTTATAAAGGATCCATAAAATTGGTGAGTTAATTAAGCTAGATTATTGATAAATGAACAGGTAAGAGAAAGACAGTACTTATAAACAGTGTGTAGTTTTCATCAAACAATTGATAATCATAATTTCTTTTTGGTTGGTTATATATTTGAAATACAAAATTAAGACTAATACAAATTCGGATTATTTAATAAAATATACTTTCTAGTATCACCTGGTGCAAGAATATCATTCAGTTAAATGCAGCTTACACCATACGCGAAGATTTCGTAACAAAATATCGAAATCTGTACGAGATATTAATTGCTCTAAATGAATAATAATAAATATATAATGTTTAAATTATCTGTAAAATGTTACGTCACTGCAATGCCGAACAATACTGGCAGCTTACTTCACCCATATACGCACACAATAAGACTCGACCTAAGGAAATATAAAATTATCTCAAAAATGAATAAGTTCCAATTCAAATAATTTCACCTTCGAAACTATTCTTACGATCCGAGCACCGGATGCTCACAAATTTGACCCTTATCACCCCTCGCGCAACACGCATTACCCTGAACCAATTTGAATCGTTTGTTCCATTAAGTTTTTTTATCAGGCGTTTAACAGTATTCTAAAATGCTCTCTACGCTAACTGAATGGAAGGTCGGTTTCGGCTCGAATGGCAAGCGTAAGGGTCGTTTCGTTCTAAGGATATTATTCCACTTTTGAATAAGAAAGGTGGGGATTGCGATTACGAAAAGAAGTCTGCTCAGACGTGTAACGTCTTTCCTTTTCAAAGTTTGTGCCATACAGTTGGTTGGCGGCAAAACGAAACGTTCGAAATTTAAATTTTGACGTTTGCGGAAGTGTGCGGCTTGGCGGGAGAATTGTTACAGTGCTGTGCAAGTTGTTATCATTGTATTGTTGTTATCTTAACAATTGATGAATTTGTTTGTTAAATGGTTTATTATTGTGTCATAATATAATTTAAACGTGTAATAAAAATAAAGTATTTATATATATAGTCAAAATAAATAGTGTTCGTAATTATTGTGTTGTTCATATGTGCTGTGAATGAACGTTTTATCAAAGGAAATTAGTTTATTTAAAATAATATATCTAATACTTGTGCAATCATTGTGATATTTTTTCGCCTCAAAATTTGTTAATATTTTATTGTTGTTTAAATAAATTTTAAAAAAGTGATAAAAACGTGTTCTTTAGGTAAGTGAATTTAAAAAGTATATATTACCAGTAAAACTTAAAGTAGTAGATTAAGTTGTAGATCGTAAATTTTTAACAACCATGTCAAAAATGTAACCACCGCATAAAAATTATCACCCTTTTTAGCATAATTCACGATTCGGACATGCATACTTTAAATAGGGTTACGTCTAGGGAATCCAATCCCGGGATCCCGGCTCGGCTTACAATATTTATAAACCTCGAGGTTAATATGTATAATACCGAAAGATTAAAAGCTAATAAGATTGATTCACGCTCAAATTCTTATTTGTCAATTGTGCATTATTATTTACGTTATTTTTTTCAAATAATCCTTATACTTAAATATAAATATCATTTTTAAAAGTGTATTTGTTCTTTTTGGCCTATTTTTTAAAATGTAACATTAATAAGTAAATAAGCATTTTCTAATCCCGGGATCCCGATCTCGCAAAAATCGAATCCCGAAATCCCGGGATTGCAATTTTGTCTCGAGATTGGATTCACTAGTTAAGACTACAAACACACTACACGTATTCCAAACATTGCATTACACATTTAAAACACAACATTAAATATTTTTCTGTCTTTCTTTCTTTGTTCACATTTTTTCCCTGGTTTACGTTATTGCCCCTACAGCTATAACTATACACGTAGTTTGAATATATTATTATATGTGTGATTTGTAAAAATGTATTTTTGTATCTATTTGTTTGGTAAATATTTAGATAAATTTTAAAAACTAATTGTTAAAAGAAACACACCTGTATATAAAGTAAATTAACCATCCAATATGAACTCATATGATACTGCTGACATCCAATCAGAATCGAGCATTCGACACTACAACTGTCATAATTCAAATTCCCCCTCTACAAATCTGTGCGCGCGCGATTCTCGGTATGTTCAAATTAAAATGTTTAAAATAAAAGGTAAATGGATAGAGAATGATTAAGTTTTATGATAAAATTATAAGAGCTTGCATTATGTATTTGTTAATAAATAAATATAAATATGTACATACTGTAGTTTAAATTTGCCTCTCTTGGTATAAATGTATCCCCCAGTGTATGAAAAAAATTGGGTAAACTCGGGAAATTTTTATTAAGATAGTGCCTCTGAAAATAAGGAATATTAATATACACCAGTTCCACTGAAACCACCCAATTACCCATGGATAGAGGAAGGGGTAACTAAAATCAGTTAAATAAGTCGATTGTACTGTTTGAAAATGTCCTTAACCGCCGAAACAGCTGTAACATTCTTACGCAAACTAGCAAAACTCAATAATAATATTTATTATAATTTGACTTTTTAAATTTAATTAAAAATAAACATAGAGTTCTACAAGCTAAACACAAAAATAATCAATAAATATATATATATACTCGTAAATTTCGTAAAATTTGGATATACTCGAAAAATATTTGTGAATATGAAATAAATTAAAAACTAATGTTAATTTTTTACGATTTTCTCTGAAAATATTATATTATTATTATTATACTTTTAAAATTAGCAATATTAACTTTGTGGTTAAAATTCATATTTTTATTTATTATCTTTGTTTTATTAACCACTTAATTGAGTTTAAATACATCGACCGGTTTCGAATTTACAGAATTTTCTAATCATTTGATAGAAAATGGTAATTGTTTTGATAAAAAATTGGGGTTGTCAATTTTGCATATAAACGGTGTTGGTCACAAATTAAATAATTTGGAATTGTTGGAGATAAATAAAGCGTGTAAAACTAATCAAAAAATTACAAACAACCAACTAAATTTAACTACGAGTCCCATTCTAAATTTTTACTTTTTTTTAATAGATTTTAAAAAAATTAATTCTGGTAAAGAAACAATAATATATATTTTAGTCAGTTATGACATCCTGAAGAAGAAATTTGGTATTTTTAGAAACCGGTAGATGTATTTAAACTTAATTAAGTGGTTAATAAAACAAAGATTATAAATAAAAATATATATTATTATTGCTTTCATATAGATAGGAATGCATTTCTTAATCTATTGTTAATACATTAATATTTTCCACCTCACTTATTCATCATCACTATTGCCTCTATAGCTACTGGTGGGTTGTGGTCTCCTCGAGAGTTTTCCTCTATTGATCACTACTTCTTTCTATTTCTCTATTTTATGTTAATACCTCTCTTTTAGTTTACCTCCTCTATGATGGAGGCGTTAGTTCGCCTTGCTGTCCACGGGATCTTCAGTATTTGTCACCAGCATCACATTTCAAAATCGTACATTTTCGTTTCTTGCTTACTCTCAAGGTTCGTGTCTCCGCTATACTAGTGTACGTAGAAGACTATTGACCATTATCGTAATGTACATTTTTATGATGCTTATTTACGTTAATTTAGTCAATTTTTTATTGTTTATTTTAATGATTTACGATATGAATTGTTTAATACAAAAAATTCTTGAAATTCATCAAATTTGCGTAATTACCTACTAATTTTAGTAGAATAAATATGTATAGCTTACGAATTCTTTAGAATTTGCATTGTAGTACAACTTAATGTAGAATTTGTAATGTAGAGTAATACTATATAAGAATTTAAAGTAATCAAAATTGTTATTTTTTTCGCGTTTTATAAATTATTGTTTAATTGCATATATTACGTATATTTATTAACACATTTAATTAAACAAGATTATGCTAAAATATGATCCATTTAAAACGTCAGAAGCTCCATCATCACTCATTATTTTTTTTGCCGCATTATCTATTTTTCTTTAATATTCTATTCCATTCTTATAACATTTAAATTTCTCTCGCAGTTTCAAAACTGTCACGTGATTCGCGAAGCAGAAGAAACCTCCTGTATAAAATAAAGCACATTTATTAAGCAAAAGCTAGCTGTCAAAATAATGTTTCGATTTGCCAAATTGTAAATTTGTCATTATTGGGTGTGGTAATAAAATACTGCGATTATTCCAGCGTGAACGGGTTTTTATTTTAAATATATTAATTAGAAAGATATACATATAAAATCAATTTTATCGAAAAATATTGTTGTTGCGCCACTGGGATTCGAACCTGGATCTCTTTCCTAACCGGGGAAGGTGCATTATCCAACTATGCTACAGCGGCAATATTTTTAGCGACAATTTTCGAACCTATATGTTACCTTCTTGATATTAATACATTTAATCGTTCCATTATTTGAAAGAGCCATCTACCTTATTTTTACAGAATCTCAAATACCTTCGAGTAAACTGATAGCAGACGCCAGAATTATCAATTCATTTTTATTAAATTTTGGACACATTGATACAACTTTATTATTGGGAGAACACATTCTTATTGTGAAGTTGTAATTATTCAGAACATAGGTCTGTGATATTTTAAATATGAATTAAATATATTAATTAGAAAGATATACATATAAAATCAATTTAATTCATATTTAAAATATCACAGACCTATGTTCTGAATAATTACAACTTCACAATAAGAATGGGTTTTTATTTATTTATAAAGACCCGATTACAAAATAGAATTTATGTTATGAAAAGAAAACCAAAAAAAAGATAAAAAAGATCAAACATATATACGAGTATAAACAAAATATAAATACTGCATTTCAGTCACGGCTATTATTGTATCTGTAGCTATTCTGTAGTTGTTGCCATTCTCTGGTCAGGGAACCAGCTTTCTATGAGAGCGTCGCTTGCATTAAAGTGTTAGTGCAAGCCGCAGCTTTACGCCAGAAACTCGATTTCTCTGAAGTGGAACGAATCCACGTACACGGCCTTCGGCAAGCATTGTAGATGCGCTACAATAACGCACCAATCCGAACAGTATTCTATACGAGTTGGTGTACTGGATTCGAAGACGGTTGTATGTCACTTGCTTGTATTTCGACCAGAGCTCGCAGGTATACATGCTGGTGAAGAATGATTTAAACAGGATCCTCTTCACCTCCTTACTGCATCGGTAGAAGTGCCGTGATAGCATATTTGCACAAACGCTTAACTATCTCCTCTGTCGTTATATGTCATCATCGTCTTGTCCTTCTTCATTATATATGTAGTAATGCTCATGTAAATGATTGTTTACATAACCCGTGTATTTTTAAATTGTAATTATTTTTTCCATTAAAGTCTACGACACTCTTGATAACTCTTACATGCAGTTATACCGTCTAATCTATTTCTCCTAGTGTGTCAGTACTAATCACTTTGACACTATTACTTACTACTTTCTAGCTACTGTATTAAAACAATTATAATAAATTAATAATAATAATAAATTCTAACAAGCAACTATCTAAATAGATAAATAAATAAAGATCGAATCCCTATGGTAGTACAAAGCACCGTTTCCCTTGTTAACTGCAGCTACTCTCCAATTTTACCAATTTTCCAGTATACTTATCTATGTTGTGTTATTTTCTCCCCTGGCCAACCCGGTTACACGGGGGATGTAATTATTATCCCACCCCCGACAGACGGCGAGAGCTCCAGACAAATCTGTGATCCTGATATTGTGGTGACTGCTATTAACTTATAAGCTACGAGCGTAAATTAAACATATGGGTTGTGGTAATTTATAGCTTTTTCTACTAATATGTTAATAAATAATGTCTTAAAAATACCAGTGAAATTAATCTCATATATATAATTTAATTTAATTAATTTTACAAACGTCAACTGCCGTTTTCATCCCGTGTGCCATACCCAAATGACTTTAAATAAAGCACTACATTGTACTGTTTCTACATATATAATTATTCTTTAGCTTGTATGATGGTCATGGCTGGCGTAATGGTGGGGTCCATGTCACCAGTGGAACAGGCATTTTGTAGGTGTTCCGAGAGAAATCCGAGAAAATGTAAAACGGACTAAATACATGCATGTGTTAGTTATTATTTAAAATATATTTAAAATGTTGTGAGGATTTCACGAACGTTCAGAATCTTCTATGTTCTAGTAAAATCTATAATCATCCGGTGAACATCAATGGTCTGAAATTGAAACATCTTAGCATTCGGTGTCACAAATCTAATCGAAGATATCCTGCGCACATTGATCCGGCGTAGACGAAATATTACAAATTAAGCAACTGCCTATCATTGACAACGGTATTGCTAACTAAACATATTACTTCGACACGGTATTGCAAGCAATATTTCATATACCCAACATTCATAACTCAAATATAGAGCTTTTTATTAAACTTTTTATGTTAATAATAATAAAGGCTGTTAGTAAAAGTATCACAAACGAATACGCTGATGCATTTGTATTAGTAGAAGTAAGGGCCGGTTGTGTGAACAGTAGTGAATTTTTACATGGTAACTTTTTAAACTAATGGCTCGTAGTAAAAACCTTTTTGCGGGTTGTTGATACATCAAAATTTCCTACTGTCAAAGATGGTCAAAGACAATCCTCGCCCTCTTAGTGCGGCAAAGGCGAATAATCATGAATCTTGCTTTATCTATAACTTACTCGCTTCTGCGTTCGACAACCTGTCACCTTTATATGCTAATGTATATTGAACAACGAGGTCATACATCGGACGAACCCATCACTGAAATAGCGAGAATATTGAATGATTAATTGTTGTCGTATACCTGCAACCTTAAAAGTATCAATTTGTCAGATTTCTTTTGAAACAGCTGTGAAAAAGTCCGCCAATATATAAACTATCGATTCTCATTTTACTCATCGGATAATCGAGAGTAACAATGAATTTATACGCGAGTAACTTATCGAGAATAAATTATTTTACCACGAATCAAACAACCCGTTTTCGCAAATATTTACTTGTAGTAATGCATAGTGAGTAAGATTATGAAGATCACTTAGTTGGTTTGGTCATATGGAATGGATGAATGAGGAGAGAATGGTACGAAAGATATATGACGCAAGTAGAGGACGTTAACCAGATACTGGAGGATGGTTCTCTTAGAAGCCTCAATAATCGTCGACCTTGTATAAGAAGATGTATGAATGTGAATGAGGCGATAATTGTGTCAGGATAGAAGAGTGTGGCGCTCTATCCTCTCTGCCTACCACCGCGGGGAAACGGCGTTATGGTAAGTAAGTAACTTTTTTTACTAAAGTAAAAAGTTACTACTGATCACACAACCGACACCAAGCGATCTACACAGAGTATCGTAGACTATAGAAGGAATTGGAAAAAAAACGGGTTCCTAAACGTCTGTCAGAAAGGTTAAATACACACGGCAGAGTAGCCCAGAAATCAGGAAAGGTTTTATATTAAATAATACAATTTCGATTAAATAGTATTTTTTTCCACAATACTGTTCAAAATTGTGTCACTTCTTCGGCAGGCGACGAATTAATTCAAAACATGGCGAACGGATGTCAAACGACTGGGATATTTTTCCTTTGATTCCGACTTTGCCGTCACGGTTTTTTCCCACTTTTGTTAAGTCTTGTTAAATATGAAGTCCATCTTATTGAAGGGAATATTTGCAAGGAGATTTGCTGACCGCAGGCTCTTGGTGATGTTTTAAAATGAGCCAGTCTTAAAAACGTCGCTTTGAGAAAGTTTTAATGAACTGAAACTTCGAAGAGATCCGCCATCGTAGACAAACACCACAATGGGAGATGATAGCTAATTAAGCAAAGTCTTTCATTTTATAAAAATTTAAATTTAGAGTGTACGAAGCGCGCGCTATATTATGTTTCCTCATGTTGTATTTTAATTTTACTGCATTTTTTCCCTTATTCATGCTCAGTTACGCGTGCGTGTAGATTTTAGTAGTAAAAAATTCGTCCAGCGATCAATTGGTTCAGGGATCAACTCTTGCTTCGGGAGACCGCAGAGTTTTCCTGTTTGAATGATATGCATTTAATGTCCGTGTTTTTCATGCGATCCAGATGATATGACTCGGAACAAAGATTCTAATTGATACAAGGGTGAGAACGGGGCCAGCGACGGACGTGGACGATCAATTTAATGACGCACTTTCATTTTTTAAATTATGTAGGTACCGACAAAAATGTTTGACGTCAAAAATATTTCTAACAAATTATATCATTTAAAAGGATAAACAGGAAAATTATATTTATCCACAAAATATATAATTGCCACCAGAACTTTCTCCAGTCGGGAAAATGCGTTAAATCGAAATACTACATGACTAACTATAATAAAAGGGATAATGTATAAGTCTAAAATTCGACTTAAAAGTAGGCTTGTAAAACATTTTGTAATTGGTAACTCATTCGTACGGCAAGTTCCGGGATCGAGACTCGGTGCTAACTTTATATTTTTTCCATACATAGAGTTTTCTGTTAATCTTTTTAAATGATACATCTATTTTTTTAAATTATCTATTCACCATGTTCTGAAATAGCAACTCTAACATAAAAATATATTTTATAAATATATATAAATATTATACTTTCAAACGAGTTGTTCAAATTAACCAGTGGCATGCAGTAGGTATAGATTTAGGTTATGCTGTTACCAATGACATTACACAATCATATATAATATATGTATACGATATATATACTTTCGTTTAACCAACGTCTTTAGACAAAATAAATCCGTCGTTTATACAACCATACCATGTATTCATTTGTAATTTTAGAGTACTATTAATAGTGCTATTAAAGATTAAGTTTTAACATAAAATAATACCTTCTTACCCATATAAAAAATGTATGGACGTTTTTAATAACACTTTCTATGACTGAACATGATTAATTTATTGTTTGAAAATCCTTCACGTAATAACTATAGGAAATAATTATTTTTATTAAAGGTTAACGTAGGAAATAGTTCTGTCAATTGTTTTTTGTTTTCCTAAATCAAAAACCAATCCATGTACCAAATTTAAAGAACAATAATGAAATCAACACGTTAAAAACAGTAAGATAGTAAAATTCGCGAATTAGTAAAAGAGGAACTAGACACTTCAATGATTTGCACGTAGTTGTAAGCCATTCTAATGTTATTCTGTTAAAAACAGCATAGGTAATGACTCCATGCAAAACGAATCAACCGAAAGGAATTCAGTAAATAACCAATTATATGACTTGAGTAATTCACTAGCTTAAAGATAGAACAGAGTAATGTGAATAGCTCGATGCGGCGAATACAAATAATGTTTCCGTTTAAGTTAATCCAATTATTAAATTTATATTTGTTTCCCAGAATTTACAGTAATGCACAGATTTTTTGCTTGTATGCGCTGCATACCCCTGAAATCAACATAACATATATATTCATAACAAAATATAATATAAGACGATTTAATACTTTGATCAATCTATCTATAAAATAGTGTGCTGATTTAATGTAATGTTTTAACCCTCGAGACTATTAAATGGTTTTCTACGCCCTGGCCGTGTGAACTGTCAAAATGATATGCCTTGCAATATAACCTTAAAAATATATTAAAAAATAAACATAAATATACGTTCACACGACTATGACCCACATTGTAATATGCTCATAGGTATTCTATAAGCATATTAGGAGTTAAATGAAACTGTCCAGGTATTATATGTAGGTGCGTACATGTCAAGTGTCCGATCGATTATTCGGTAGATATAGGTGACCAGTTTTATTTATGGGGTGGTCCGCCAATTCATGTTCAACCAAATTAATTTACCCACACGCGTGTACCAAATTTGATATTATATTTTACACGCATTTTCATGGCCATCGCAATTTGGAGCACCCCTATCTCTCATAGGTGCAGAATGCCTCGATATGAATCTAATCGATTGATTTGGCAACCCCTGTACACAAAGATGACCAGATTAAAGGGGTTACTGGTTGACGAGGGAGTCGACACAATGCGAAACCGATTTTAATTACACTATTGATTTTCAGAGAAGTCTACTAGAACGTTTAGAAAGAACAGCTGGCACTCTATTTTTATAACAATTCTTGGATGCCGAGTGGAAGGGCGATGTTGGGTGAACGCTTCGAGAATAATAAATTGAACAGTTTATTATTACAAAAAGAATATAATAATACGACAAATAAATTTTGAGTGTGTCATCATACAGGTTCGAAAATTGTCGCTAAAAATATTGTCGCTGTAGCATAATTAGATAATGCACCTTCCCCGGTTAGGAAAGAGATCCAGGTTCGAATCCCGGTGGCGCAACAACAATATTTTTCGATAAAATTGATTTTATATGTATATCTTTCTAATTAATATATTTAATTTATTATTCATATGTTTTCATATCTGGTTGAATTATTAAACTTTGTTATTATAAAAATTTGAACTAATCTTATTATTTTCCCTGAGAATGGAATGGTAACGTGAGCGGCAGGCGCCATGGTGAATTCTGTGCATCAGAACCACGCACCTCATGCTATACCCTGAGCGAGTCGGTGCACGTGTAAAAAACGACGTCGCAATATTTTGCACGTTTCGTCGTTTTTTATAATCTGGAATCAGCATGAAAATTGCGCACAAGATAGTACAGACAACATTTTTGTTGGTCCCTTCAAAAACTTAAAAGCGGGATTCCACTGTAATTAAAATCTATTAAAATTTTGATAATCACGATCGATGTTTGAGATTTGAGTTCGATAATTTTTTCTTCAAACACGTATTTTAAATTATTTGTCTCGTTCAAAAAATATGGAATTAAAATTTGTCAAGGAGAATTACTATTATTACTTCAGACCCACATTTACTAATGCGGTTATTTATGTATTTTTTTAAGATTAAAAAAAATAAAACGGTCTTGCTTCATTTTTATTCTCAGGCTGTAGCTAAATAGATAACATAATTATAATTAAGAATTACATAGTAGTGTCCTTAAAGGATAGATACAATTATTTTTAGTAAGGAGATCACATTTTTATTATGAAATTGTAATAATTCAGAACATAGGTCTGTGATATTTTAAATACTAATTAAATGTATTAATTAGAAAGATATACATATAAAATCAATTTTAACGAAAAATATTGCTGTTGCGCTACCGTTAATTCTGCCGTCTGCTATCGGCTTACTCAAAGTTATTTGAGATTCCGTAAAAACAAAGTGGATGGCTTTCAAATAATGGAACGATAGATGAATTAATTTGAAAATATAGGTTAGAAAATTTGTCGTCAAAAGTACTGTCGCTGTAGCATAGTTGGATAATGCACCTTGCTCGGTATGGAAAGAGATCCAGGTTCGAGTCCCGGTAGCGCAACAACAATATTTTTCTATAAAATTGATTTTATATGTGTATCTTTCTAATTAATACATTTAATTAGTATTTAAAGATATAATAATCATTTTTAAGTAATGTCAAATAGCGCTAGTATGCAATGTTTTGACAAATATATATATTTTTATTTTTGACACGATTGCGTAGAAAAGAATATAGATTTTTAAAGTGCTAGATACCTACTATGTTAGTACATGTCATACATTTGTATGTTCCCATACGAAAGGGCTGTTAAACCGCTTACACGAAGCACACCCTCTTGTATCAATTCTTGTTTTATAGGGCAGTTAAACGCATTTTTTTATACTTGGTGCAAAGACATCCCCAAAGTAATAAAGCGACGACATTACGGCCTCATATACAATATACACAGCGCGGAGTCAAATCTAATCATATGCCAAGGAAAATAACCACTTAAAAACAAAGCCGAATCACCTACATTTCATATTGACCGTAAACTGACATTGTCAAGTAACCACGTCTTGACATAAAACTTTTATTTTACACGCCGTAAGCAGGGGTTACTTTACTGCGCGAGGATCAAGAATCCCAACGATTCGTCAACTGTTTTTTTTTCTAGTATTTTTTATTTATACAATACATACATACATAATTTGCTTGTTAACTTATTTTTTATTTGATTCGTGTAAATGTATATTATGTGACGATAATTAACATGCATGCCTAAAATTGAAAACAAGTAGTTACTGCAAGACAAAGCAAAGCTTTCAAAAGCGATACAAGTTCACCTTTCTAACTAGTAAATATTATAAAGCTTCCTTTTTTCTTACTTACTTACTTACTTTATCTTACGAATTTTCGGTTTATTATCCAACAATACGAATTTGTTGAGAATTGACTTTTTAAGCAAGTCAATCCTCAGGGGGTAGGATTTTTGGGACATATATTTATTTATTAATCACTTACTTATTCTTGAACGAAAATAATTTACTGTGTCTTCCCTTTCCCCTCCCTCTCCTCACTCGGCACGCCGCTGCCAGTCGAACGGCGACCTTGAAGCGGTACGGTAATTCGTGAATCGAAGAATAGTATTCAATTGAGAGGTCGCGTTTATACCGTGCATTCTAAAGGACTAGGACCTAGACGAAGATAGTGATAAATTTACAGTCCACCTTGGAGATGTCTGAAGAACTGGATTGTGGTGAATGCAAACCTCCTTCCGTATATCCTGTTTTCATCCGGCATCTATGCTTTTACGCAATATTTGGTTTATATTAGGTTTTCTTGTTATTAAATTATTGTCAATATTAGGTTTCCTTGTTTTATAAGTAGTACGCACTGAGCTACTGAAGCTTATATCTCCCATATATTATATTCTTATAAATAGCCTACGACTGAATTTGAGTTTTAAATAAAAATCTTGATTTTATCTCGTTATTTTTCGTCAATAAAATTGACTTAATATGATCGGTGGTTTGAGCCTCGTCCACGGAGACAGTTAGAACTATTATTTAAGGAATGTAAGAAATAGTAAGAATATTGACGGACAAGGCAGTTCTTAATTTATTAGATTGCGTATTGGAGAGTAAGACAAACCCTTAGGGAGCCATTTTCAAAGAATGTCAAGCTCAAAAATTATTTATTTACAATTAAATTTTTAATTACAAAATTTATATAGCGAAGATTTGAAATTGCATTATTGAAATAAAAGAAGAATGATATTAAGGAAAATCAGAAAAGAGGTATCGCAGATGAGATTTTCTACATAAGACAATGGCTGCAATGCTCTGTAGATATTTCCTCCTAGATCTTTTATAGTTACCGGAAAATATTCGATTAACAACATCATCACCAGAAATCAGAAATAAAGTTATTTCCTAAAGGTAAATTTAAAAATTAATTCAAAAACACTTTGAGAAGTTCTGCCCGACATGTCCCCATACAGTTAAAGTTGAAGAGGTAAATTTTCAAATGAGATTCAAAGTAGTTCCATCCTTATTGGCCTTTCAAAGTGAACAATTTCGATTTTTTTTTATTTATCCATGCTTTTAAAAATGTCCGTCCAATCTTACCGCTTTGTACGTTCCATTCCACATTAACTGGCCGTTATTGCTGCACGACTGTACTTCGATATTTGCCATTTGTTGCAAAACAATATGTTTCACATTTTGGTTGCTCGCGAATATCTCGACGGTGTTACGATCACCTAAACTGATACTGACCAAAATCAACAAATTATGTATTTATTGCTTTTCCGAAAAACTATTCTGCAGTTTGGAAAATATTGAAAGTTATAATGTTTATATATATATATGTAATAAAAAAATTAATATAACAGTGAATGAAAGCTTTTGAGGAGACCGACCCACCAGGTAGACAAGATTATTAATATTAGTTTTGAAGTTTTTTGATAGTCATAATTCTATATGACAGGAAGTATTACATTTTTGACATACTGAAAATAGTATTATTGTTGCTACCTTTTGCTCAATTCGGTGCCCTGCCTGTTAGTTACTATAGAATTTTTATTTAAGATAATCTTAGTATAGTGAGTGAGATTAAGAAAGGATCACTTAGGTAGTTTGGTAATATGGAACAGATGAATGGTAAGAATGATATACGACTTAAGCGTCGACGGCACCAGAAATATAGGAAGCCCGCCGAAGACTTGGCACAACCAAATAAATCAAATACTGGAGGATGGTCCTGTAAAAAGCCTCAATAATCGTCGAGCTTGTATGAGAAGATGTACGAATGTGGATGAGGCGAGAATTGTGATTGAATTGAAATGTGGCGATTCCATCTAAATATAATATGTTACTTTATTAATGAGACTTCTATTTCGTCCGTTGAAGTTAATAAGATAACGTATGTAAATGCAATTTGACGATATTGTATAGTATCACTATAGTTTAATTGGTCATAGCCGTCTACCGGTAGTATCCCAGGTTCGACTCCCGGTGGTCACAATATTTTTTTGATAAATATAATTTTTCTGTGTACTCTTTGGAATACCTGCGGTCTGCGGGATGCTGAGAAAAGTGGAGGAGCATAGTTAAGAGGGCGAGAGTTCATGGAGCTGGTCACGAGGGACGGACGTGGATGGATCTTCGAAATAAAGTCTACTGTATACTGAATAGTCCTTGAGTTTATTATTTTTTTAACTTTTAGGAAATTAAATGTGAATAAAATAAACAGCGCTTTTAATGGAACTTGTCGACTGAGGCAAGAATAGCGGTACACAATGGAGTCCTGGTACCGACAACGACGTATGGAAGTGAGGCCTGGAGTTGGTGCAAGAGGAACGAAAGTAGACTAAATGCAGTGAAAATGATATCACTTAGACGTATATGTGGCAAATCCATTTATGACAGAGCAAAGAATGAAATAATGTAAAGTCGATCTTAGTAGTGAGTAATATTATAATGATTACATGAGTACATGGTTACACGATTACATGAATTACATGAGTAACATATGACGCAAGTGTTGACGGCACCAGAAATAGAGGACGTCCGCGTAAGACTTGGCACAACCAGGTAAACCAAACACTGGAAGATGATCGTGTTAGAAACCACAATAGCCGCCGAGCTTGTGTGAGAGAAGACGTATGAATGTATATGAGGCGAGAATTGTGCGTTAGGACAGAAGAGTGTGGCGCGTCATGGTAAGCACGTAAATGTGAATTTTGTGAGCGATTGCAATTTGGAATCTTATGTGGTGTGGTGTGGTGTAGTGTGCCGAAAACCAAAATGTTTCTGGGCATCACACTAGACGTTATGAATGAAAAAATATATACAATTTATATCTAGCTCTAGTAAAACTATTCGGGTGCAGATCTATTGAATTATATCGCGTCACAGCATCCAATGTTAAGATGATGATATCTAACGTTCGTTAGGTGACGTAAATATCCAAATACATATCGTTACACCGTTATCATTAATAACTTCTTACTATAGTAACTTTTTACTAACGCCTGTGGTTAAAATCGTTTGCCGGTTGTTCGAACGTCAAATTTACAATTGTCAAAGCATATATGGAGATGTCTATAGGTGTAACAAATAATCATGAAATATGTATTATCTTTGGATTTTTTCGCCTAGGCGTTCGATATCTGTCTTTTTGCTGGTGACATTTTTTCGTATTATGTGTAATGATGTATGTAATGGAGTTGCTTCAATTCTTATATACCAGTGATTTTAAAGGGAAGGAAACTCTTCAATTTTCTGTTTTTTTGCTGCTAATGCTATGTACATGTTTTAATTTTAAATTGATATCTAATATGTTTATATATTTCAATTTCAACTATGTTTTTAAACTGCATCAATTATTAGAATCAGGTCTAGCCGATACGGGTAAACTGCCATAATATTATTGTACAAAAATATAAATATTTCTTTATTATTATACAAGCATTAACATTTTTTTTAAATAATAAAAAATCTCATCAGAAGCGCAATACACAAAGAAAAAAAAATTAGCATGTTTTCTCATAATCAAAATATGAAATAAAAAAAATAAAAAAATATGAGATAAAGATATATCCGTCACTATTGAGTTGAGACACAAAAAATTGTAATAATACAGTCCTATAAAGAATGCAATCTGGGGACTGCGGAGTTAGCTAATGCGTGTGTTCTGACATAACCACTGTAATAGAACAATGAATTGTGTCTCGATGACCTCAATGGTGCGTGAAAGTCAAGCAGACCGACAATCTGGGGGCAGTCTGTCATACCATCGATGATCCTGTATAGAAATATGAGGTCGGTCATCGCACGTCTCACTGATAATTTTAACAATATCAGACGGCTAAGGAGACGATCTTAAATGATATCCTCAGAGCGCATATATACTCGTACGGCGATAATCCAGTTTATAATTTAAATAAAAAAATAGCCATTAACTTACGTAGTCACATAATACTTGTGAAATATGCTGATAATTTATATATGTAATCGATATATTGAGACAAATGTGTAATTATTTCTTGTCATCCAATCACATATTTATTTAAACAAATGCATAATATTATCTCAATATTTGATTTAATACAATTCTGAGAAATGTATTGTTTAATGTGTCAGGGATACGAAACTTACTCTAAAAATATTGGTTTAATGTGAATATTTCAAATTTAGTTTTATAAATTAATATACAATATTTGTACATATACATTTTATAGGTATTATTGTATTATTATATTAAGATTGAGATGTCTCACAGAGACATGGGCATTACAGGGCTTACGACCTGTCATCGGCTGGATTAAGTGATCACTTTACACAATGTAACGTTCACCTATTTACCCACGCTACAACATCTATCAAATTTTTGGAAGTTTTATATATGATATCAGGATGGAACATTTCACTTATTTATTACCAACTACTCTGTCGCCACCTATTGATAATTTTAACAATTTGATAATCCTTCTCATGTAATAGTATAGATGTCGCTGAAGTTGAGGTAATTAATGATGAGGTAATTACAAGACTAACGACCTGTCTTCAGCTGGCTTAAGTGATCTCAATATATAAATATATAACTTCACCAATTCAGTTGTATATAGTATAGTGTACAACATTCAAAAATTTGATAAATATGGAGATCGAGGGGTGAGCCGAAGACAGGTCGTAAGCCCTATAATTACCTCATACTTTCATATATTTTCCATTAAATATAATAAAAAATAGCTTTCTTGGACATATTCAAATATTACTAATACTATACTTAGATTTATTTTGAAAATATTTTTGTTTCGCATTTTGACTCCGATCCACTTCTCGAGTACCAGGCAGGTATAATTAGTCCCGTTAACGTCGAGTCTGTTTAGTATTGGTCAAGTGGTCGTCGTCAAAACAATACCACAGATGTTTTGGGGTAAAAAATGCTTGAATGAAGCTCAAATACCAAAAACACTGAAGGCGATTTGAAAAAATTTGAATCTTCTATTCGCTGCCTTACAAACTATACACCCTACTTCATTACCCAGTGAAAAAGTATTTTCTATTTCAGGAGATTTCAATGATTTCAGGATTTCAGCATTCAAGATTTCAGATTACAAAAATTAGGTCATCACTAAGTGATCGATTAGTGGACGTATTGTGTTTTCTCAAAAACATATTTCCCGAAGAGGAACACCGGATAAAACTTTAGTATTTTTGTAACAGTGTTTATAATAAATAAATGAAGTATTATAAAATATTAAATTTTTTTCGCCATATTAATTGAATAATCCTTTTTTTTGTGAAACTTTTAAAATCGGCTCAAACCGAGTTTTAAGAAATATTAGAATTCAAAAACCGGTTTTTTCAAAAGTCCGTTTTTGTATAAGCCCTATTACATATGAAGTAAATATATGTATACATACTTCATCAGTAATAATACCTCAATACATATCACTTCCATAGAGTTCCAGTTTATTATGTTTTATTCGATAACGACCAATTGTTGTGTATTTTTTTGTATTAACGGTAAGACGCGCGCCGGGTTGTGCCTTTCAATCTTGTCCGAGAAAACCAGCAAGTTGGCTTTTCATAACACAAGCATTCATCGTAGTTTGAAAATAGTAAAATTTTGACACGAATGTATTCCATGTTCATCTTCAGGAGATACCTTATCGGAGAAATGATCATGAACTTACCTTTTCAGGTCGGCAGCTCAGCGCAAAGTGAAGTATTTATTTTATATGCTAATTTTGTGAAGTAAAATATTGCTGTTTTTATTTGTTCGTGCGATAAGTTCGGAGAAATTTTTGTTACGAGATTTTCAATGTCGTTGTCAGTAGGCTGGGTCTTTTAATATGTTAATCCAGGTATATGCTATCATCTCTATTATTTTAATAATTTTAACTAATTTAATTTAAGGTTTCCGCGAGCACAACTTCAATGTACTAGCGTCTCTTCTAGGTAAGATCATATTTTTGTAGTTGATTACCTTGATGAAACTTAGGCCGGCGTTTCGGTATGGTAACATGTGTCATAGTCAAGACGTTTCCTCAAAAAGTTACGGTACAACCATACAACATTGTAGAATATATAAATCTCCCGCAGTTGAATTAATTTAAATTCGAATTTAACCCATTATTAATCAACTCCGTAACTTCCTTCGCATTCTAGTTTGCGAGTGACTTTAGAGCCATCTATGGGTTGATTAATGAAATGTGCTTAGCAGAAATGCACATACAGCACTTAGCCGAACGAGTTAGTTGAACATCCAGTTTTCGGCGGATAATAAGGTATCGGCACAGATGATGGTTTCATATGGGGGACAACTGTGGGTCAATACCTCTTTCGGGCTCACGGTTTTCATTTGGCGAGAATAGCCGACGTCCAGTTCCAAATGTGTTAACATCAAGATAACTTAAACAGCATACTCTACCACGAATAAGTGACGTGTGAAAAATAAACGTACAAAAAACATTTGTTTAAATTTATTAAAATTACGCTTACTGGATCTATAATTTTAATTGCTTCCATCTGTAATTTTAGGTATCAGTTAATTTACTGTAATATCTGGACCAATCTAAAAATTGAAAACACTGCAAATTGTTCACGTCCGTGCGTACATTGCTCCGCTAACATATTATAATTACAATTTATTCAATAATTTGAGTTATAACAAATTACCAGACAAAAAGTCTACAATAATTTTCCAGTCCTTAGCAACACGGCTATTAATTAAACTGACATTGCCATCTATGAATAAAATCTACAAACGTATTCGATAAATATTTAGAATGCGTGCAAAGGTTTACACATTATTTGTAAAGCCACAAGAATGTTTTTATTCGGCATTTTTTGCACATTAATAAATGTTAGCAATCAATACAGATGAACCAACAAGATTCATCGTTTGACAAGATAAATATTTATTTTTAACATACGCATACATAATACACATAATTTATTGTTGCGTACAGATATTATATAAGGAGAAGACATTTTCAAATAAATGGTTACTTGTGATTATGGCATAAAATAACCACACGCCCGTATCTTAAAATATGTATATTATAAATATGAATTAAATATATTAATTAGAATGATATACATATAAAATCAAATTTATTGAAAAATATTTTTATTGCGCCACCGGGATTCGAACGTGGATCTCTTTCCAAACCGGGAAAGGTGCATTATTCAACTACGCTACAGCGACGATATTTTTAGCGACGAGTTCTCAAACCTATACTTTTTGATATTAATACATTTAATCGTTCCATTATTTGAATGAGCCATCTACCTTAAATTACTATTAAATGTATCAATATAAAAAAGGTAACATATAGGTTTGAAAATTTGTCGCTAAAAATATCGTCGCTGTAGCATAGTTGGATAATGCACCTTCCCCGGTTTGGAAAGAGATCCATGTTCAAATCCCGGTGGCGCAACAACAATATTTTTCGATAAAATTAATTTTATATGTATATCTTTCTAATTAATATATTTAATTCATATTTAAAATATCACAGACCTATATTCTGAATAATTACAACTTCACAATAAGAATGTGTTCTCCTAATAATTAAATTATATATTTTTAATTAATGTATTCCAATTATTTACTACGTTTCGTAATAGAATCTTGTTATTTGAGGCTCTTACATATGTTTAAAAACGCACCCTTCACGTAAAATGGAGAATTAATATGATACTATAGCAAAAATCGAGCCTTGTTCCTGCCTCCATGTTCTGCTACCAGTTTTTCACCAGCAAACAGGAGGCTTGATCATCCAGGCAGTCTTTCCTCTTATTTATAGGAAATAAAGAAGTCATTTATTAAAATTTTCTATGGATTCTCTGGAATTTCTGTATTCATGCCCTGTGTGTCACCACAATGTGACGTTGGACCTGATAAATATAAAAAATGTAATGACGTCATTTTTTTAAAAAAGTTTTTAAAGTATTGGCCATATTAAACTCATAGCTCTGAGAGCACATTCAATGGTAGTGGAAAATTCTTTAAAATCAATATAACGAGTACTTACCTGTATACTTTTATTACAATAATATTTTTTAATTGTATTAAATGAATAAGTATTTTTTTTCAGTAAATGGGACAAAACTTATTATTTCATATTAATAAGACAGAGGTTATAACTATATTAATAATATTTTCACTGAAAGATCAAACTGTTTCTGTGAATATAAAATTTTATTTTATTCAAATATTAAATGGATTCGAAAAATCATAAAATAGAAAAATTACATAAGTCATATAAGAATTATACAACTAATACGTTTTTTTTAAATAATGAACTTTTCAATTGTTTTTATTCATTATTCGAGTTTTGAGTTTTGAGTTCCAATTACCAACTTCTTCCTGCATTTATTATTTTATACACTTACACATAATTAATTAGAATTATTAGAAAATACTTATTAAAAAAAAGTCGCGAAAGATTGACATCATTAGTTGACTAAAATTATATGACATTAAAGAATCATGGCTTATAAATCATAACACTTCGGGATGCGGTCTTGGCCGCCTCATCAAGAAATCTTTGCATTCTACTCTGTTCTGCGACTTGGTTCATCAATTTATTGTCGACCTCAGGAACTCGTCAATTTATCAGGATCTCCATCTAGCTAACAAAGAATATTTACAGACTCCTACTACTCCATCACTCCTTTAATTGATGAAATGCTAGGTTAGGTTAGGTAAACTTTAATTACGTTGAAAATAGTTTTTTAACTACTGATCTTTGATTTGGTAAAAATTAAATAACTCAAACAACTTCCAAATATGCATACGAATAATCTGAATGACTTAGATTAGAATCATATTGAAGATGTCATAAAATATACGACAGGTGATTTATCTTAAATTTAATTATGCGTCAATTAATGCAAAGACTTGTTTGTTCAGTTGATTTCTACACAAAATTATACAATTTAGTACACTTTAGTTGAGCATATTTTTTTATTTATGTGAATTTTTTTTTTATATACTGGTAACACTGGTACATACCGCACAGTAATTTTTTAACAAAGTATATAATAATGTAGTGAAATAATATATACTTAATTATATTATTGATATTGATAATGGATGGATATAAATGAAATATACTTTACTCGCGTAGTGCTAATAAACTCAAGTAGAGTTATAACATTGTTTCATTTGTATCCATCCATTACATTTAATTATTCTATGAAAAAGGTTGAAAGCAGACCGAAAAATTGTTTGTTCCATAGTTTAACTACTTAAACATTACAGAATTTCCCTCAGCGCTTTATAATGCACATTTCAAATAAAAAAATTCGGCCTCACAACTAAATAATAAATTATGATTATGTATACGCTAACTCTTGGAAAAATATGTGGTTATTTGTGCACTAAATCTGTGTCTGACTGGTACCTACTATGAAATGATTAATCAAGAAAAATGCGAGCGATTCACACGATATTATTTCATACAAAAATAATATATAAATGAAAAATAATAAAAAATCACTATTTCCAGTTAGAACGTAACAAAACATAAATTTCATAAGCAATTTAATTATGAAACAGTGCATCGTTCATTCCTTCCTCTGATTAGTGAAACTTTTTGTCTTATCTTTTTTCTAATCAATTTATTTAAAAAAAAAAATACTAAAACAAATACAAGCAAAAAGTATCCGGACTTCAAATAAACTTTTTAAACTAGATTCCAAGTGGATTTTTAACAAACTGCTTTCTCATTTAAAAACCCATTTACTTTTTATTTACAATAATTTAGATTCGCTTTTATTGCATCTTAAATTAATTTATTTTATTAATGCAGTTCTGCAGCGTACGGAAACATTTCATTTGAATAACTCACCGTGCCCACGCTCAGCGAATAATGAGCACAGCTAGTTGTGAGCGAAATTTCAAAGACAGATTTCATTCAAGAATTGTTAGTTCCGCTACACTCCGCTCGTGGCGCTCACGTCTAGAGTTTTATTTTGTCTTTTAGCCTTTCTTTGATCGACGCCAGGGCCCGAGAAAATAGTTCACCTACTGCCCGCTTAACAAGTGGCGCCACCGTACGGAACTGCCCCTCCGCCCCCGCTTCCCCGCAGAAACTGAATATTTAAAGAATTACGTCGGGGCTGGACTGGTTTTTCATTGTTTATCAACTTTTTTCTGCATTAAATAGTTAAATTAATAATTATAGAATCGCAGATCGCTTGTATTTTTTCCATTTAGATTATATAATGTGAAGTGGAGGCAATTATTTTAAAAAGCAATATTTAAATAAATATGTTGTTTCAAAAAATTGCGATCAAGTTAATTTATTGAAACTTAATCCAGATTAACTTTTTTATGTGTATAGTTTAGTACTTTTATTTTTAAAATGTATTTCAAACAATAATCGTTCTTCTGTTATAATAATATATATATATTATATTAAAAAATCATATGCATATATTTAAAAAAATCAATTCAATTAGTATCTTATTGGTGAATTGAAAGTAAATAAAAGCATATAGATCGTTTGATGAACATATTGAGAGCGTAGGTGTAAGCTACACACGTGACCGCGAGTGACTTCACTATTGTTATGAGTAAATATTCCACCGTCTCCCGATCGTGTGTTTTGGTTCGGATATGTGCGCGTGCATGGGGTTAAGTGAGAGTAACAGAATCGATCGAACGGTTTATGGTTGATTGAAACGGGTCAAGGCTCAACAGGTCCCCGACTGGAATACCCGATATTCCTTTTGTGATACAAAATAGAAATTCAAAATAAAAGAAATAAATAAATGATAAAAAAGCAAAAAAATCCGCCCCAGACTTCGGAAAAATAAAAACCAGTATCGCCCTCCTTTTCTCTCCTCAGCACTCTTTCGTACAGTGTCCCTTTTCTTTCGCACCGTCCGCGCGGCGTCGTCGAAACGGCCTAACCGGCGCCGACTTCGTTCAGCGCGTTAAGGGCGGTGTTCGCCCTTCCTCAAGGGCGAGTGTCGCTCGGGCCGCAGGGCGCAGGCGCCGCGCGCAGGGGCCGCCCCCGGCGGAGCGCCGCGGCGGGAGGCTCCGCCGGCGCCGGCGACGAGACGTCCTGGCGCGCCGGTTCCGAGAGAAAGTGTGCGTCGCCAAAAAAATGAAGCGCTCGCCTTGAAAAAGGCCGAAGAAAAAACCGCCGAAAGTTGACGCGGTTCGCGCGATCGGAAAAAAACAATTCAAATTGTTTTGGTTTGTTTTCGTTAAATATTTTTTTTTTTTTTGTAAAATAATACTAACATTTTCTACGTAAATAATTATATTAATTAAAATAATTTTTTAATATTTCCAATCGACCTAGAATTAAACATTGTACATAACCGCGTAGTGATAAGACGAACGTATTATAATAAATTACAATTGTAACAATCTTATACATGTCCTATAAATATTTTTCCGGGATTTGCAATATAAAGTTTTTGTGTAAGAGTGTTAGATCCGACAGCCTGGCGAGAAGAAAAACAAGTCCGGTAAAGTGTTGTGACTGTCAAAGAATGGTCGCACGTGTTGCGAAAGCCGGAACCGTTTTCACTCAAAAACAGTGATAATAAAACAAAAATATGAATGAATGACGTCATGAGGTGTGGGCACACGAATTAAGACAGTGAAAATAATTTGTTTATAAATATGTTTCCGATCATCGAAAATCAAAACACTGACTTTGAGAAGAAGTTGTTCTGTTCCTCGTCCCTGTGTTAGTCGACCTTTTGTTTGGTGCTCATCTTTCGCGTAGTGAATAATTTTCTGCCAATAATAATTCCTGTTATGCTTTTAGTCAAATATTTTTTGTTACAACTATAACAAAGCTATACATTTTACCGACATTACAAACATTTTAAATATATAGAACCAATTCCGTTTTGTTTATCGTCTCGTTAATGTTAATAATTGAAAATCTGAATCAAATGCTCACAAGTTGTTTGTTTATTCGTTTAAGGCTGCGTTTATCGTTCGTTGTTTTCGTCTGTTGGATCCTGAAGGTATTTGGAAATCCTTTTCAGGTAAGTCTGAAATTATACATTTTTTGTCGATACGCTTCAATTTTTTTTTTTTTTTTTTAATTAAAAGCATTCTTTGAGAAAGGAATAATTTAATTTCAAATTTAAATCAGAACTACTGGTATGAACATAACAACAAAAAAATATTACAAAACTGGATTTTCTCGTTTACTACTTACCTACAGATAACGAAAAGGGGAGAGACAGAGTCCCCCTCATAGTATACATGTTAAATTTTCATTAAAAGCGCTTACCAAAAATACTGTTGAAAATACTGAAATAATCCCGTTTGTTTTATTAATTTTTAATTTAATATAACAAACTTAGATTTCACTAATTGTCATAATTTTTTGCATGTTTATGACACAAAAATCTTTTTTTGCACGAGTAATAATGTTCTTATTCACGTTGTGACGTTAATATAAAATGAAAATATCGTAATTTGAAAAAGCACACCAGATAATCCAAAAAAAATTAATAAAATTAGGTTGAATATTTGATACCAGATTTTGATTTTCGATCAAATACCAATGAACCGTGACGAGGTAATTTTTTATTTTATTTATTAATACAATTGTTGTAAACATCTTATGGTGGAACTTTATGGATTATGATATATTATTTCTTAGCACTGATATCAAATAAAATCTCATTAACTTTGGTTGTTTGGGTAGACTCAATATCGAATAAATTATACCGTTTCCAAAACATTTTTTCACCTGTCAATTGTATTGCAATAAACATAAATCTTTCATACAACACTTAAATTCCTTTGATTCGTATATTAAAAAAATACTAAAGAATCTTTACATAGATTTGAGTGTAATTTTTTAAAATTATTTCATTAGTATAATGTAACTGAGTCACATCAAAAATATCAAGAGAATTATTTCGTGTACAATCATTTCATACAAGATTAGATTTAAGTCTGGTATTATTAAGAAAAAATTACTTTAATCATTTTACTTAACGGATCTTGAATAGAAAGTGGTTCATTATTGTCATATTTAATTACATCACCAAGAGAAACAGTCTATATACAATTTCCATTCCTTAAATGTTAATTTGTATTGGATTTTATGTATTCCTTTGAAAATAATTTTAACAGTCCACATAAATTCTAATATATGACCGTGATTTGTTTCTTTACCTTTTGAGATATCAGATCCCACACATCTCTGTAGATACATTACAAAAAATATATATATTTATGTCTAATAATGACATCTTGCTTCTAGGAGTCATTGATGACTAAACAGTTTTTATGTAGTTTAAGATGAAGATATCTATTCACACTTAAATGGTCACAATATAATGATGACTTGAGCATTTCGTCTAGTAAAGTTAAGTATCTAGATTTAGGACGGTATGTATAATTTACTGTTTGCAAACGAGTTTAAAAATACATCACACTACAAATTTAATATTTTTAACAAAAATACTGAAAGAATTTATCAACCACATTATAGTACAATTTTTTAAATTATTAATTATAGATAAATAAAATAAACTATAACGTTTATAGGATTGCATAGGACAGTATTTTTAAACGATTTTTTTAGTGTCAATTAACATTTTGAGTAAAATAATAAAAATATGCAGATTACTAAATTGCATTTAACTGATATATACTATATACTATAAGAAATATTAGTTTATATACTATAAGAAATCAATAATATTAAGTTTAACAAGAAATAAAAACGTAGAGGAGTAATAAATGTCCTTACACTTAGATGTCGCTAGTAGAACTCCGGTGTCTATCGTCTATTATTCCAACCAAACGCATTTGATTTACAAAACTTCTTAAAATATGTATTGAATAAGATAACATATTTTTACCGGCTAGGAATAATGACAAAATTTATATTTCTACATAAATATATCAATACCTTAAAGCTTTCGTCGCATTGTTTAATTGCAACATCGATCTCGGACGGCTGACTGATATAAGTTTTTAAATTTAAATTACAAACGATAAATATGTTTGTACTGCAATACATATAATTATATAGTATATTAATATCTACTATTTCACCACATATTTTCTTTTGTAATATATGTTTGCTAGTCAATAGTATCTTCATCAGTACACAAATTTGTCAATATGCAATAATCTCGTATATCTTGTCTTCATCCATGTGCAAGGTTCTTACAAGATTTCCCACCTTTTTAATATTGTATTATAAAAAAAAAATCACAACGTTTCACGGGATTGCTAGAATTTTGAAGTGCTGTCTAGAAAATTTACAACAAAACCGTCAAATTTTTTAATTTTGTTTTAAATTTCTCGATACTACAAATGAATAATTACATTACCGAAGGAAAGTGTATTCACTTGAATTTTAATTAGGTACTAACCTAGTTAAAATATTTATACTAAGATACAGCGCAAAATACCGGCAGGAAATTAAAGTAGAGAAATAGTATGATAGAATTTAAATATTAATTTATATAACTGAAAATGCACATATGTTTAAAATTAACATCCATGTATAAGATGAAGTAATATAAAAACTCCATAGTTTTCATTTTTCAAATTTTAATATTCCATTAAATAATAATTCTTAATTATTTTCATCACATTTTTTAAAATTAATGTATTTAATAGCTCTATATCAGTATTACAACAATAGTAATAATTATTAAGGATTTTTAAAATTAGCAAAATATTTAAGGATGTGAATGTAGACCGATCTTTCGAATAACCATTATATTACTGACATTTCATTCATTGGTATGACCCCCGCCCTCTCAAAATAAGTAAGTTCTTATTTCACCATAGGGCGAGTTTTGTTTTGAACGATGATGATGATGATGAAATGAACGCGGCATATTTAGATTTTTATTTTTAAAATGTTCAGTATCGAGTTCTCAATCAATGAGAAATTCGATGTAGCTTTCATGTAAACAGAAATATTATTAGCTATAGATAAATAGCAGTAGATAAATAATTAGTTTTAATCGTGATTTACTGTGGAACACAAAATATTATACGAAAATGACGAGAAAATGAATGGGTACTATCTGAAAATTACAGAGTGCAACTACCGCCGTATTTAAATATAATTAACCGAAGAACATTCACAAAAAAGGCCAATGTAGAGGGGGTTGGCCGTGGGGTGGGAACCGGTCGGGGGTCGGTCGGGGCGGGAGGGTGGTGCGCGGGGTAGCGCCGGCGCGGGTGGCGGCGCGTCTTTAGTCGCTGTCCTAGAGCCGCTCGCGCCGGCCGCCGCGGCCTCCGCGTCTTATATACCGCGCCGTCAAAGCCTTATACACCATTACTGGGCCGGCGTCCGTCCCGCAAGGTCGGCACCCTTGCTTCCCCAAGGCGCTCGGCGGTCTTCGGTTAAAAAAAAAAACACTCGACTACGTTCCGCAAATAAAAAAAAAAATCGTAGGCTCCCGGTAACCGGCTAAATGAGATTGATTTTAAAAGTTTACTACACATTTATCAATTTAAAACTTTTAGTGAATGGACTTTACTTAATTAAATTCAAACTTTACAACAATAAAACGTGGTCAAAATCAAGCCTTTGATAAAAATCAGTTGTCAATTTGATTTAAAAGTTTGGCGGTGTCGGTTGGTATTTTCGAGTTCGACCAAGCGCAGCGACAAATAAATTTATTATTATAAAATATTTTTGGATGGAAAAATAAAACATACATGGAGAATTTTCTTTTCGACTAAAAATAAAAACGATTCGTTCCTCAAAATTTTGTGATTTTAAAATTAACGAAAAATTTCTGTAACTACGTTTAGGCTTTAAAATTTTATTACAAAATTCAAAATTTAATCCAAAATTAAATCGGCGTTCAAAAGTTTATAACCAATAATAGTTATATTAGATGATAATTTATATATCTTTGAATGAATAATTTACGAAATAAGACTTGGCACAAATCAACCTCATATGATAATAAGATTGTTAAAAAAATCATCTTTGGGATAAATTAGTTATTAAAATTTTATCTTGGATCTGGACGTGGTTTTGTGTGGATTTGTGATCGGAGCATTCAACGGACTATTTGAATCTACAAACAATAAGTACTTATGCTTCCGTGTGAAGTGATTGACAATATCAACAGAATAGACATTTCAGTGAACAGTTTCTGTTGCTACATTATAAAGTGATCTTTCGCATTGTACCACCAAATACGACCACGTGTTTTTCATTGACTGTACGCTGGACTAGTATACAGCATGAATCGAAAGCTAACATTCTAGTTTTAATTACCTGTAAAAAAAAAAACCGATCGTGCATCAGTGAGAGTTCAACAAATCTTTTCCGTGCACGGGTTGGTTCGCTTCCACATCAAGATTTTTCCCTGAGCTGTCGTTGCTGTAAAGTCGAGCTTATGAAGCATTTTCGTTCTGCTTGTAGAATGTCTGTTTGTGTTATACTTAGGGGATTCCGATGGAATTATGCAGTGAGCAAGGGCGTAGGGCCGGAATGTAATATCTGCGTAGTTTTGAATCCGGCAGAGTGAAAGCGCTCTTATTCAGAGCACTGTTTGCTGGCATGTTGTATTTGGCTGCAATTTTGTAGGCAAAAGTAGTTATAACGTTCAATGATTTGACTAGCTTATTTTTATTGTAAAAAAAATATTTTTGTTTTAATTTGTGTTTTATTTTATGTTTACGTATTATTTAATAAATATTATTTCTTGCTTTGTTTTATTATTTCTAATATATACTACCATTAAACTGTATTGTATATGAAAAATATTTTGAACGCACTAAGTCTCAAACACACAATTGAAGCATAACGCAAGCACAAAATTTTATTCACTGAGGATCATTTTTTTTAAATACCATCTACTTATGAATATAATAAAAATATATTTAATTGAAATACATAGTATTAGATTGTTAGAATTTTATGACGGCCGTCAAATTAAAACCTTTCTCCCCATAAATAAATAACCGCAGGCGGATCTGTATTTAATCAAATGTTAATGTTTAGTTTGTCTATAGATCGCTAGAGTCACAAATCGATCGCTTAATTTATCATTACTTTGCCGTCGGATCCGAGATGCCGCTATAGCGCCACGGGGTTTTCCTGGAATATTCTATGGAACTGTCTGTAGTTTTGTATTGTATGCAAAACTATAATATTATTTATTATACCTATTGGTATACACATTTTATAATGTATTTTTTAGCAATAAGTAATAATTTTTTTTATCGTTAAATCGGTTTTGTCAACGATAAACCGTCCTAATAAAAGAAATGCTACTTTTTATTAAATATATTTTAAGTGGTTTCTTGTATAACTTTTCAATATACAAAAACATATCATTTTCAACCCACGTTATTTACAATAGAATTTTAATAAAATTCGAAATATACTATTATAAGAGATAATCATAACATTTTAATACAAAATATCAATTATTTTGCATGTATATGGACAAGTTAAAAAAATATATTAATAAACTTTACCATTCCTTTCAAACAACTAGTAGGTATTTTTTTTTTTTTTGGCATTTTGATATTTAATATTTTCGAACAACCCAGAATGAAAAATATTCACCCTTTGATGTTATTGTCTTAACCATAGTCATCTCCCCAACCCTACACAATACAAACAATTAAATACTGGACAATACCTTTAAAAAAAACTCACAACCCTCCAAATTTGAGGATTACATTATTTAATAATATTAAATTATTATTTTTTTCATATGATATATTAGTCCTTCAGCGTGGGGTGAAAATATTGACATTAGTGCTCGATCGAATTAAAATGCTAGTGAAAGGTACCCACATTTTATCGTAATTTTAAAAAAATACCTAAAGTTAATTTAAACTGTGTTTTTATTTACGAATGTTTAAAAACCTTGTTTTAATACAACCGGAAGCGATTATTGTCACTTATCTGCGTTTTGCTTTCACCACCGGAAGCGTAGACCGCTTAAGACTTTCCCCCGTAAAGGGAAAACGTGCACGTGTGAAGAAATTAATAATGACATGTTTGTGTAGTCTGACGTGGGTCGATTTAAAGCACGCATTAAAAAAAATCCTTTTCAAGATTATTCATGCATGTGAAACATTCGTTAAACGTGGGTATTTAACATGACTATTTAATTACCAACCGTCAAAACAGTTTTTTTTCCCCAGAGACAATTTTCGATAAGCACTTTTTTTTAGATTATTATTCTGAAAAATGTTTCTCTATTTTACCGAGACATTTCATTTTTTCAAATTGAATAGTCGCTTACAGTGATCACTTTATTTAAATTGAACAAGACAATTGTTATGACAATAATATTGCGGGTTGAACAAAAATGTGCGTATTTAATGTTTTATTAATTTATTATACTATAATCGAACCAGATGACTTCTCAAGAGATGCTCTTCGTAGGCAAATATTAAAAATATTATAACTTGAATATATATAGATATACAAAAAATATTGAATATATTTAAAACCCACACGAAAAATTAAGATTACTTATTTATCGTGACTAGTTACAACGAACATTTTTATTTATTTTGCTGATTAAAATGTTTTGGAAGAGATGGAAATGAAAATAAGCCATTTTTTGTTGGCACCAAGTAATTGGGAGCAATTCAATAAATGAATTTTATTTGTAAGACATGATTTATATTGGGAGATTTAAAATGGAATATAAAATATAATATAATGAATTTTTTACTTCTGCTAGATGCATATTCTTTCAATCGAAGTATAAAATAGCATTAAAAGCTTGCATTTTTATAATATACATTTTTTAAATATTACATTATACATTGTAATTTTTTTTTGATAAAACTTAAAGAATCATATAAAAAAATACTCAAATAAAAGTAAGGAACTTAATAACCTAGAAAATAATTTTATCTGCATAGAGTCTTTGCACCAATATTTTTAATCGAAAAGGAATATAATAAATATCCGTTTTTCTCCAAAAAAAATTGTATTCTTCGATAAATATGGTAAACACTTTACACAATAAAAGATGCCCAAGGATTTAAAATTAAACAACATATTTATCACAAGTTTTATAAATCCTGATGTTGGATTTCATTTACTTGAATTATACCTTAAAGTCTGAAAATTTGATATTCTATAGAGCAAAATAATTTATAATACAAATTAAATTTATCAAGTGTTAAGATATCTTTCTTTGTTGATTAATATAATTTGTATTAATAATACCACAGAACTACGTTATTCTGAAAATGCAACCTCATAACGAAAAGGAGTTCTTTTCTAAATAATTCGTTGACTATTTTTAGCAGTACACGAAACGACTAATCCTTTGTTAAGCTTTCGTTTAACAATTTCTAAAGCGTTAATTTGAGATATATGTCATTTTAAGTTATCTACACGTCCACAAGCATTATTATTTTATTATTAAAATAAATTAACTGCTGGCTGTAAGGGATTAGAAGATTTAGATACAATTAATAAATAGTAATGAAATGTAATAAAACTATTTTATAGTAAGATTAGATCAAATAATTTAATATTATTTCAAAAGAATGTTGATAATACATATTTTTAAATGAACAAATTTATAATTGCAATTACTTTAATCTTGCAGGCTATAATATTTTTTCGGCGTTGCTGATAAATACAGAGATCTGTATAACGTATAAAAAATAAAAGAATTCAAAGATTCAAAAGACTGTGCTGTCAATGCAATATTAAGAATTGAAAATGAACTTACATGGAATTGTTGAATTAATACCTATCGATCTTTTTGATTTGTTTTACTTCAAATTTTCAATAAAAACGACATCTATAGGAGATAAATGGATCTAGGCCATCGGTCGATAACACAATTTAAGTTAATATATTGGCCGCAAGGTGTCACAAAGTAAAATACAATCATTTTCATTTTACCGACGGAAGATGTCGTACTTTCAATTAGGTATTTTTTATTAAGTTATCAATACATATTATGATTTCTAGCAAACCGATACTAGCTAATTGCGTGTGTATTATAAGTGTGTTCCTAAGATAATTTAGATTTGATTGTTATAAATTGTAATAAATGTGTAGATCTGATCGAAAGATGGCGCTGCTTGTATGGGAATGTTATGGTGGTTGTCTCGAATGAGATCTACACAGTTAATCGATATGTTAGTGTCGCTACTCGCCGCTAGATGCTGAAATAAGGTTAACGTTACATTTAGGTGCTTCCTAGTATGATAATTGAAATGAGCCAACGTTAACGAATATATGATTTTTATACTTGCGAATATAGATATAGCTTTACACACATGCATAGTTCTATTTTTAATAATCATTTTATATGCGCAAAAATTATATTCAATGTAATATTTATAAAATGATGTATTGTATTGATGTAGTAGCAAATACCGTTTAAACATACTAGCGGCATGGTCAAGGCATGGAAATGGATGATAGAACCAACAGGTTGGCTTCCCTCATTAGGGTTTGTCTGTCCGATACATTAAACACAATTAAATTAAATCGATACACATTCTGACATTTCGGTCGCGGGTACAATGCTCAACTCTCCTATACACAACCATTTGCATACCACAATAGACTGAAATACGTACGTATTTAAAGGTACTATACTAAATTTATTATAGGTATTTATATACATATTTAAAGTCACTACATACCTACAGTAAACTTATAATATTTATATTTATATTATTATAGTTAACTGAATAGAATATAAATTATTGGAATTATTCATGAACACATACATGTAAATTTGGATTTCTGAACAACGTTAAGTAGGTTATAAAATATATGATATTTTAAATAATACGCTTTAAGGCGTGTTATAAAATAAATGAAAAATTCTAATCTAATGTATAGAAGTTTAATAATTCTGTTGGTATCCTTAGGTCACAAATTTTGGAAGGTAATTTATATTCCACGGACTTGTTACTAATGTTACATGAACGTTTTTCTTTACTATATTTTTATATTAATGATAACCTAACTACATTAATATTCTGTGGAGACAGGTTAGTTTTATATTATTGTTTTCGATCTTATTTTTTAAAGGGGTCCTATTTAACAGTGCATTAAAATAAATACTTTCGTTTGTGCATTACAATAATAAAAATTCAACATTTAATAAATATATATTTGTTCAATAAAAAATATCTAACCGAACTTGACCTAACCTAATCTAGCCTAACCTAACCTAACCTTGCTAAAGTTTTATTATTTTATTTGCACAAATAATAGGAACAAAATATTCGTTTTAATATATATACGAATTAATAGTTTCCTTTTGAAGTAAACTGATTTCGAAACAGATAATAGTATATTATATTAATACCATTACGATCGAGTTTAAATCTGCTGTTTTATTTTATTTAATAGAGTTGGAATTAATTTTACCGCCATTGTGATATAATATCGTCAATATTGACATTTGACAAGTGTTGCGTTGTTTCAAAATTTGAAAATAGAAATTACACCGATGTTCTACATCCATATTTATTTTTACGTGTACAACAAAACATAACAATTCTTAACAATATAATTATTTTTAGAATATGAAAAATATTTATTATTGATTTTTATTGCTTTGGATTTATAGTTTTAAAAACATCGCCGGATAAGAATGAGCAAAATTTTACAACGTAAATTTTGATAATACATTTTTGAATAAGTTTAATATTATAAAATATCGTATTATTAACGCATGATTATTGAATAAGAGTAATGTAAAACATATGATTGAGCTTCTCCTATTGTCCGCTAGAGGGCAAACGAGGTGTCGGCGCTATCTCCTACTCGTTAGTTACCGAATTATATTATAATATAATGATACTAAATGTATCAAAGGTTGCAAACTGCCATATCGATACCTTAATCTGCAAATCAGCCAATTCCATTTTTATAAAATGTTCAGGAGCAACAAAAAACGGTTTAATTTTGTAATTAAACGGATTACGAAAATTCCGAAACACACCTTAGTAAATTGTTTATGCAGAAATAGGATGGCTGAGAAATTTTATTGATATTTTGATTTATCTCGTATTTATAGGGAATATTTGGAGTTTTTTTAAATTTCTTTTCCAAAATTGTAAAATATTATTGAGAGTTAGTTGATTTTCCATAATAGTGTAGTACAATCATTATGATTCCGCGGACGTCCTCTATTTTTGGTGCCATCAACGCTTGTGTCAGGTGAACATTTAAGGTTTTTTCAAGAATCAATATAAGGTTTTTCAGCACCTAGTACTTTGTTATTATTTTAAAACACGTGTTTTAAAATTGATGGGAATTTTTGGCTTTTAGTGTCCATAGAACAATAAAAGAGGAAAATAATGACATCAAAAACGATTTATTGACCACGGGTTGAGTTAGCTGCTTTGCAGATAAAGGTATCGATATATGATTAGTATTTTATGAATAAAAACATTTATACTCAGAAAATACAGTTTTTACAAAAAGTTAGTTGAAGTTTAGAATTTAAAAAAAAATACAATTATACACGCATAAGTATTATTTTATTTTAAAAGTATTTATTATTGATCCAATAATGCGTTCACATTTCCGCCTTCCAATGGTTCCAAACCCCAAGTGGTGAGCTGAACGGCCGTTTAGCCAATTTGCAGACTCGGGCACGGTATTATTGAGGTTACTATGGATAATCAATGATTGAGAAACAATAACAGTCACGTGGTGCGGCGATTAATGGCGTGGATGTACTCGGTTGTATGTGTATCGCGATATTGTTGTATCATCACTCCATTTATTTGTGGTTGTCGGTAACGCGAGTTGGGTAATGTGATTCATTCATGAACCGAACCTATTCAATCATATATAATACAATATTAGTGTAGGCTTTAATATAGTAATTTGGTGTTCAAATAGTAATGCAACACAGCACAATGTCACTTTTAAAGATCTGCCATCTTTAAAAAATCTAGAAATATGTTGGTTCATTTTCTGTTTTACATATTTTGAATTTGAAACTTGTATAATTTTGCATACTATCTTAATCTTTATTTAAACATAATATTTTTTACTTGAAAAAATAATATTTTGAGTTTACTTTTGTAAAATATATTTCTTCTATAATTTCGAAGGCTATTAAATTATAATCTATACTATTGTAAATTTTATTTAAAACATTTGTTATCACGGTGTATCTTATAATCTATCTAATAAGTTTTTTTTTATGTTTCAGCTACTTCTACACCCTGCACCGAAGCAAGCTGATGGTTTTATATATGACCCCTGCAGGACAATAAATTCGTCATCATAGGGTGAGCCACAATGTATCTTATTTTATTTGTTTCCCTTAAGATTCAGAACTGATTCTAAATATGATTCAAATGAATAATTAGATACCCAGGCTTACGAACTAATTATTATTTTATTAAATTTATAACACACAAATAAACTACGTATTCATAACAAATATATTAAAATGTTATCTTAACGATGCTGATGAATTGGAAACAAACGAACTAGATGTGAGGAATCTTTAATAAATTATAATAAAAAAGTTAGTTATAAAATAATATCTTCCTTTCAATAATTAATTACCCCTCTAAATGACAAAATCACTTATAAAAGACTAATAAAGAATTTTTAATATACTTCGTGCGAGTAAATAAAATGTTCCACAAGGCATTGAACAAAATACAAGAATCTCGTGTAGAGTTCACACAATTCACACGTTTACTAGTACCTCACGACAGTAACATTCTCCCCTGAGTCTGGGCTATTAACATTCCTCGGTGGAACAGCTTCAGCGCGAGCATTTCCAGGAGCGTCCGTCAGGAGCATCCAGCTACAAACTTCCAAGATACTCTCAAGGAGCGGAGCTTTCTCCATTTCAAGTTGGCCGATTAACGATCTAACGACTTGCGCAATTAGCGACGACTTCCTTCCGAGATCGTCTCAACTATTTGACGACAGTTTGAAAGGGGGTTCCCTCGGCGGCGCATTGTTCAGGGTCTTCATTCCATTGTGGCGATGTCGTCCGCATTCTGCCGGGGCGACTCCGCCGTTGAGGGGTCGAACTTGAAAATTACGAGGAAAGTTTCCTATGATATTGCCGAAAACACCGCGATCATCCTTTTTAACTATTATTTATCTACTGCTGTTCGCGACAGGTGAAAAAAAAACTAAATTATATAATTCTGATGTATATTTAAAAAAAAAAATCTAGTATAATTAGTACATACTCTCATTGCATGTGTGTACAATTAACTGAAACGGAAGAACGGATTGAAATTTTATTGTATTTGTTGTTTCATTTTAAAAATGCATTTGTTACAAAACGGTTAAATTGGCGTTGTGCTTCATGTAGGTAGGTACTACATATTGAAATTTTAATTCAATTTTTTAAGTAGGTACCTACTGTGCAGTCACTGAATTCATAAATAAGTTATTCACCTGACTACGGTGAAAGGACGTTTTAATATTCGCACGTGTGATTTTCTAAAAGTGTCTTTGCGTAAGTTTGACGTTATGAGCTCCGAATGAAATAGGAATTCACCATGGTAAGAAGCGAAGTAAAAAAGCGGTCAAAAGACGCTATCCTAAAACCACAAATGTATCAAGATACAGATATCCACACATCTATACATTTAATTAAACACTTAATTTTGATTGGATTTGAAAATATTGTAACTTGCGACTATCGCAATGTCCTCGTAGATAAGGCGCCCGTGTGGGAGTAGCTCGCGCTTTTATCAAGGAGCAGAAAAACAAACTGTGACCGGCCGGTCCCGTAGGAGTCACTCTGGAATAGCATTGCCATTAGGACGTAAGTCACTTACTATAATTACATCCGTCAATAATAAAATACTTAAATTCATAAAAATAAAACTTACGCTTTAAAAAACCAAAAATAATAGTAAAAGTTGCATAATTCAAAGTATCAGTGGCGTAAATACTACCTGGGCAACAGCCTGGGGATCCGGGCCCCAGAAAGGGCTCAACCTGAATCGCTGAACAAGGTCACTAACGCACACTAAAAAGAAAAATATTCAAATTAATAATTTTCAACCTATTATTACCTAATATTCCTGAAGATGTACTAAAACGTGACATTGCTAAAATACGATACGATACGAAGCCAACAGTATATATTTTTTTGCTGTCTTATATTATTTTATGATCCTAAGTATTTCGAATACCTAAAATTGCAATCTTTAACAGAGATTTGGAATGTTGTTAATGTTATTTTGGCTAACAATATGAAACAAAAGACGGCACATGGTTTAATGTTTTATCTGCGCTGAAAAAAATATAATATTGAAAATAATTATTTAGGTACTACTAACAGATGGCAGTGTATAATTTTGCAGTAAGAAATAAATACGTGAAGTTTTAATTAAAATTTGGTTTAACGAGGATGAAGATAATAAAATAAATATATTAATTAGAAAAATATACAAATAAAATCAATTTTATCGAAAAATATTGTTGTTGCACCACCGGGATTCGAACCTGGATCTCTTTCCTAACCGGCGAAGGTGTATTATCCAACTATGCTACAGCGACAATATTTTTAGCGACAATTTTCGAACCTATATGTTACTTTTTTGATATTAATACATTTAATCGTTCCATTATTTGAAGGAGCCATCTACTTTATTTTTACAGAATCTCAAATACCTTTGAGTAAACTGATGGCAGACGCCAGAATTATCAATTCATTTTTATTAAATTTTGGACACATTGATACAACTTTATTATGAAAATTGATTTTATATGTATATCTTTCTAATTAATATATTTAAAATCATAGACCTATCTTCTGAATAATTACAACTTCACAATAAGAATGTGTTCTCCTAAGAAGATAATAATTGTGAAACTATGTTCTTGGGAGAATGGTATGTGCCTCGAAAGGGATTTGTTGCTACGCCTCTGTTAAGTACTATACAATAGCGAGACCTAGTTTTACAATAATATTCAATTAAATATTAGTCATACTTAACGCATAAGTCATTTCGTTTCTGAGCGTTGGGGAAAATATTTGATTAATTCTTTATCTCAACAAAGCACAGACGGAAGCAGGAAGCCTTAAGATAAAATGAAATAAGATATAAAGTAGAAACACAGCGAACGCACAACGCAATTATTAATTATTTTCGACGTGAAAAGGAAAATAAGTTATCAAAATATTATCACGAGATTAAACAATAAGTTAAACAATAAGTTTCTCGCAGCTGTAACCTTTTGAATATTCTATGTGAACTGACGCATTACGTTAAAATTGTAATGGCCCGTGTCCACGAACGAGGTTTATAAGAGATTTTCGACTCGAGACAATCACTGAGATACGGATTTTGCTCCCGTGATATTCTTTGGAGACAACTCTCAGCTTGCGTAGTCCCCGCAGAGATTCGCATCTCGCACCTTACTTCACGCTCGCTACGTATGATAAACGTCAAATGTCATAGTTGTTCGTCTCCAGCAGCAGTCAAAACAGAATAAATGTGTGAAATTTATCATTTTATATTAATTTTAATGTTTAACGACTTACAGTATTTTTTTAGAATATACTGTTATTCGAATCTGTGGTGGTTTTAGGTGACGTTTGTATCCATGTGTCAAATGTCAGATTGAACACCGTATTCACTTCTCTTTCCATCAATTTCCAGATAATCACTGAGTTTATTTCCAAATCAAAATCTCAATACGTGTACATGATATTGAGATGTATCTCTGAGATTATCTCATCGTGTCTGCTTCCGTGGACATAACCTTTATGATTGAAACAAATTATGAAAACTCTTTTGATAATACTTTAGGTTCACTTTAGTTAACATAAAATATAATTTATCAGATATTCTTTGTGCAATATAATGCAATGCTTTGTATAGCGCGTAAGAAAATTACCTAACATTTTATAAAAGGTTCGCAAGTGAAGTTGTCATATATGGGTATCAAGGATAATTCATATCTTTTTAGATAAATATCTATTTAGAAATCTTTTTTTTTTTGAAGAGGTGGTATGACACGCAATGAGTTTTTTTTTTCTATTAGCTCTTCATAAGTAACAATATTTACTTGGACGTCAGGTAGTCTTAAACAGTTCACGGTACTCCGATAACGTTTACACATTAATGTCATTGATAAATGTCTCGTTAGGTAAAATTAAATTAAAATCAAGTCTTTCATTTCAATAATATATTCTAAAACATATCCAAGCAGTAAATAAATAAATATAATGAAATAACGTTAAATCTTCTTCTAGTGTGTGTCCGGTTATAAAACATTAGCGATCATTATTTGGTAAATGAGCAGTGGTTTCCTTCTTGTATGCTTAGTTGCACGCGAAATTATTGAAAATTAAGTAAAATAATTAATACAGATCTGTCCGGAGCATTCTAAACTTCTATAGACGCCAGTAACCCTATCAACGCATTATTGTCGATAATAATAATAACGTATGTCGCATTATTTTAATTTTTGTATATAAAATGAGGCGTGCGCTATAAAATTACAATTATTTCTTTTAATCGGCAGCGTAACTATGTCCAGTCAGATGGAAAGAAAACCCAATTAACAAAATCATTTCTCAAAATTTGCAAAAACATGCCAAAACGTTATGGATATAGTACCCGTCTAATAAATCCGGTTAGAGACTAGACAAGTGAATGCGAGCGAAAAAACAATATGTGTAGGCATACATTACAAGCCTATAAACACACTTGTATTATTTCATGATTCTATGAATTTTGTAGGCGACTTGAGACCATTTTTTTCTTGCTATTTAGTAAAACTGCGTAGCCCTTAATATTCCTATAACTTATGTACGATACATACAAACCCAGGGGACCCTTCAATATTGCGTTGGGGCCCAATTTTCCTAGTTACGCCACTGCTTTTAATTTGATTTTATAATTTTGATATTCCGCTGTCAGTTGAAGTGTCAGTGCATACTTGTTTTGTTTTTGAAAACATATGCTTACATATTTTGTTTGTTTCTCATCAAATACCTTTTTTTAACAGTTCGGATAATTTATTAAAAAAAAACGGTCTGAAACTGTGCACGGCGCGGATTAATCGTCTAGATAAAAATTATATTAGTTTATAGATTTATTTATTTTAGATTTTAGCCTAGTTTCTGCGACTTTAAACACGTAATACGTATGTATATATATAGTATAGTACGTAATAAATGTTAGAACAACGAGTATCAACAATGTAGCAAAAATATTTATTGCTATAAGATGAAAAGTTTATTTTTTAGTGTGTTTATAAATAAGGTTTAAAGAAAAAACAACTTTTAGCCTGAACACCTTTAACTTTGCATCTAGGATAAGGGTGTTTATTTCAATCCGATTTTTACGTCATAACTCGGAACATTTTACGCCCGGGGCTAAAGAAATTGCAGCGGTAATGATGCAGCTCAGGTGGAATCGTCATTAATACGTATCTACGTATATGTGCACCTTTATAAATGTAACATCATAAAATTTCTGTACTGCACAACTATGCACTGTGCATCCCGCCCGCAGTACTTACGGTCGATCTCTTTTGCATTGAGTTTTTCTTTGAACGGGAAGACAAATTGCACATGACGACACCTTTCGGCAACACACAGAAACAGAGGCGTGCGTTAGATTTAAAAAAATATACATTTCACTGATTCTCATCCGCCAACCAGGTATATTTACTTAACTATTATTCTCACCGTTTATACGAGTACGTAACGCTTTTAATAACGGTCTGCGAGCGTTACAGGTCGATTTTTTGATCATGGCACTTCAAGAATGTGTTGTGTACTTATAATTATTAATAAGATGTGATTAATACTATTTCATTCCCTATCCATAAAATAATTAAACATTAAGCAAATCTACGTATTATTATATTGTAATAATAAAATTAATTATACTAGCAACAGCTTTGTCAGTGGTCAACTGTATAGTGCCATGAGTAAAAAATCGACCTTGTAGTACGCATATTTCGAATGAAACAATTCTATTATCATCTAGCAATTTATCACTTGACTGGATATGAAAAAAAGTATTGATCTATGGACGTTCTATTTTTTTTTTTAAATAAATTGATCTATCGAGGTATCCAAATTAAGTAGTTTAATAATAAATTACTGTAAAACTAGAAAAAAAATTTTTTTTCTCTGGAAATGAAATTTCCTACGCATCATTGAATAGAAAAAAAAATTGAATTAAAATTCTTCTCCTATACATACTTAAAACTTGCATATTTCAACAGTTCCCCGTAATTACATGTATTATTTATACGACTCGTCTGTTTGGTGAGAATTTAAATAATTACATACATAATATTATATATCACATATTAATTATAGTAAAATTATTTGGACTACGTACAATAGTATTCAGTGATATCAATAACATTTAATTTACTGTAATTAAAATAAAAAGAGGTAGATAATAACATATGGGTCCACCTGAATTCTTAACTAGGGAATTTTCGAGAACTGTAACATTTATAGTCCAATAGATTTTTAACCTTTCTTAACTATTTTTAATGTTTATTTCTCCGTCACTGCATTAGATGCATTGATGCTCTTTGACTTACCTCGTCCCAAGGTGGTGGGCGGTAGGTTGGGGGTGGGGAACACCCCAGACTCCATCGCCTAACAATATTGGTGAAGCGTTTTCCCGCTCATTGGAAAGGAAGCTCTGCATTGAGATTCTTTCAACTGTTTCGTAAACGATTTGGCGACTAAAGGCTGTAGATGCGATTAAAAACGAAACAAGAACCACCCCCGCCCCTTTCATCCCTGGTCTACCCGTCTGAGAGTAATAATGCGGTGGTAGCTTTTAGGTTAGTCTGAAATATAAATATTATTTTTAATTTTTTACATATTTCCACTTGAATGATTGAAATACTGATATAGAACCGCGATGAACATTAATATTATTTTTTGTGGAGATCAACTTTATATTAAATCAGTTTGTATAAAAATTATAATTTAATAGCTCGTGTTTCAAAGATTAACTTCACTCTTTACTAATAATTTGATTAATCTCTGTTTCCTTTTATCACCTCGTGTAGATACCTAGTTGTCAAATGCATGATTTTACATAGAAAAATCAAACATTTTTCTCTATTTATTCTTTATTTAAATCTAAAAGTTGGTAGTATAAAATATTGTAATAATGTTGATACATCAGTAGCGATCATAATTCAAATCTACCGCCATCTCATTCGGCATCGACGCTAGCGACAGCGCTGCCGGCTGCTGCCACAAGTTTGGCTCAATTCACCGCCATGCAGTCTCTTCAGTATCAGCGTTTCACAACGGCGGTCTTGTCGGCTCGCGCTTGCCGAGAAAGACCGCCAATTCATTTCATTTCACGCACACATGCACCTTCTTCACTCGTTCATTTACTGTATTCATTTCTATCTGTCTTCATTGTTTTTATCATACCGACAATAAACACCTCGACACACGGTAATCACATTTAACCACCGTCCTAACCCCCCAAACATTTTTGGAATGATTTCGATATGCAACAATGTCGCGCTGCCGAATTTGGTAAACGATTTGTATTCTGAATGCATAGTGAATTGTTTTTAGCAACGATCATAGCAATATTAGTGTAATAGATTAACATTAATAACAGAATACCGTTTCGTTTTGAATGCAGAAAAATAAAAGTTCGATGGAACGAAATGGAGTTTATTTGTCTACATTCCATAGTTCTCGAATATTTTCAATTCAAATTTCAATAAAAACAGTTTTATTAAAAACAATCACTTTGTATCGCGGAAGCTAAAATGATTTATATTATACATTACAATATGTACCTCATAATCAGGCGCGTGCAGTCAGTACAATGAAATAAGCTGTACGGAACTATATATTTTGGGAAATAAAGAATAAATAAATATTAATCTGACATAAAATGATGATATATTAAAGTCTGCATAATATGGAAATAATTGTGATAGAAATATTATGAGATATATATTTTATTTCGCAGAAACTCTAGTTCATTACTACAGCTTATTTCAAAGTACTGATTGCACGCCACTGCTCATAATAGTGTTAATTTGTTTGAAAATCATTTATTTTATTTTAAATATGTTGATTAGATATGATAGAAATTTTTGATAGCTTGTAATCGATAACACGATATCATGTTTTTTTTTATTAATTCCTAATTTGATTATTTTTTGTGTGGGTGGGTCTTCTTTCAGAGATTACTTCAAATAATTCTTTCAACGATCTCATTTGTGTCTCTTCCGTATTTACTAACAGTTTTACAAGTGTGAATATAATGATATATCGATTATACTGATAATAAAGATTTATATTTCCACATCCATCTTTCGGAATCCAAGAACCTATCTACATAAATAATCTAATTACCATATTTCGATACGGTTTAATAGCTAGTGGACCATATGAAGACCTTGTACAGTTCTGTGCTGTCGATTTGTAAAAAGATGATTAGCTCCACCTTACTGCTATCTCGTGGAGCCTATATCCGGCGTTCGGACACAATCAGACACACGTGTAGTTCCGACTGCGGCCACTAGGTGCCTGCTTCCGGTCATAGAGCCACAAGAGATCTGTGTCCATTTCCGGTGTTTTGTCGAAGTTCGTCTGCTCGGAACACGACCTCAGGTCAACAAACTGAGTATGGGAGGAACAGCATTCTGAAAACTACGCTTCCGGAGTCAATTAACCTGCGGAGTCAGTAGATACTCGTCGTCAGCTAATCGGTGATCACAACATCCAAAAAATGGACCAAATGTGTACTGTCATAATACACGCAAACTGCAAAGCTAATTTTAAAGTCAGATATACATTTTTAAGGAGAACACATTTTTGTTGTTAACTTGCAATTTTAGAATATAGATCTGTCGTATTATTAATAAAATTTAAATGAATCGACTAGAAAGATATACAGAAATTTTTTTTTATCTAAAATTATTTTAAATATGAATTAGAAAGATATACATATAAAATCAATTTTATCGAAAAATATTGTTGTTGTGCCACCAGGATTCGAACCTGGATCTCTTTCCTAACCGGGGAAGGTGCATTATCCAACTATGCTACAGCGACAATATTTTTAGCGAAAATTTTCGAACCTATATGTTACCTTTTTGATATTAATACATTTAATTTGTTCCATTATTTGAAAGAGCCATCTATTTTATTTTTACAGAATCTCAAATACCTTTGAGTAAACTGATAGCAGACGCCAGAATTATAGGTTCGAAAATTGTCGCTAAAAATATTGTCGCTGTAGCATAGTTGGATAATGCACCTTCCCCGGTTAGGAAAGAGATCCAGGTTCGAATAACGGTGGCGCAACAACAATATTTTTCGATAAAATTGATTTTATATATATCTTTCTAATTAATATATTTAATTCATATTTAAAATATCACAGACCTATGTTCTGAATTATTACAACTTCACAATAAGAATGTGTTCTCCTAAAAATTATTTTAGTCGCTACTGGGATTCGAACCTGGACTTTTCCTATCCGGAGAAATGCGTTAACCAATTCTGTATCTCACAGCAATTGGTTGATATAGCGGAATTGATCATACACAAGATATCTATTTAAATTTCATAAAAAAAACAAAATAAAATTGATTTCATGTGTTTTTTAATCATCTTGATTTAGCTTTTAAACTTTCTGGCTTATATTATTTTTAAATAATAAACTACAAAAATTTGCTGGCATTGTATATTTTCATTTTGACCAGTTTCGGAGCCAATAGTCCAATGTGTTATTAATGAAATGAAATCACCTGAATATTTCAAATCATAAATGAGTACATTTTTGTTAAAACTCTTGCATGTGTCAGAGTGGTTTTAAATGCTCTGTTAGTGTGGTTTTAACCCTTCTCAAACCATGCAGTAACACAGGTCTACCATCATAATTAAATCTGTAATATTTCGGTAAATATATGCAACATAAAATTGATATTTTAGATAATCCTGAAGAAAATATTAGCGCTTAGGAATGACTAGTGAAAAACCAATTATGAAAAGGGAATCGTACTAAAACAATTATTTTTTCTATTCAATCCGTTGTAAAATTAATACGTTGGCAAAAATACAATTTGTGATATGAAAGACAGAGATCACACATTATTTTCAGTGTAAAGAACAACAAACATACAAATGTAATTGTTTCTTTCTTGCTAATTAAATGAAGAGAGATAAGAAGGAAGGACACATTGTATATGACTTAATGATTTTTATATTAATCATTTTTAAAAATTGAATGCTCAATATTTAGAGTAAATTCGTGCCATTGAAGCCATCTACCCTAATAAAAACATTTTTTCTAACAGTTATTTACGGTAACACGAGTTGACAGCATGGCTGCGTTCGGGTATTTTATATCATGGTATGGCAAAGGTTAAAAAAATCCTTATAGCTCATTTGAATATTTTGTATCGTTCGGCATGATCGTATGAAAGCACGTATCGATTTCTGCGAAGTAGTGCGCCGCATCGTTTGTCCGGCGAACAATAATTATCCCGGTGATTAGATAAAGTTGCAAGATAAAACTCTTTTCTGCCGCCCGTCACGAAATGGCCTTCGGCTAATGCGCGCTGCACAGCCCTGAATTATTTATCTGCATGCATTACCTTATGTGGGAAATGCGCGGAAAACGTGAATTAGTACGTTAGTAAACAAACATCGCGTATTTGTAAAAAGTGTGAAACTGTTCACAAAACAATAGCCGAATGCTCACGTTGAAATGTGATCAATTTTATAAAGTGCCGTTATAATTTCTTGTAACGGTGTTTTGCATTATCCTCAGATATGACAGTTGGTCCATACCAAATAAAATCTAACGTTCAGTATATTGTCGCTCGAAACAATGTTACGACTATCAACTCTGCGTATATTAAATAAAGGTTACCTTTTTATAAAAAGTGTTTATTTTATTTTTCGTTTGACTAGTTTACTCATATTGTGTGTTTTTAGGCCTTACGTGTCGACTGTATAACTTTATGGATAACTGATAAATATCAAATTGACTAAACCTTTTATAATATACAGACGTTTCCAAGCTTTGTTTTATGCACACAGCCAATGAATGAATTTATTGGGTATTTTGAATAAAATGATACCTATTACTTGATATTGCAATCAATCGTAACAAAGATTCATTTGTATAAAAATACAGTGAAACACGCTTATAGCATCATTTATGGGACCGAAATAACTTACGGTTATAACCGGGTAAAGGTACAACCGAGGTTGAGTATTACAACTAACACGGTTAACATAATATGACAAAATCTAAAAAATATCTTTTAAAGTATTGTAAATTATGGAGTAAAAATTCTTATTTATTGGAGTAACTCAATGAAGCAAAATGACTGCGATTATAAAAAAAATACACTCCTATTCAGTAGTGTATTACACAATCACAGCTCACAATATAATTTACAATTTAAAAAAATAATTAAAAATTTGAGGTCTTCTTGACATCATAATATGTTTCTTTCTTTAAATTAACTAATTATTTGTATCGATTTAATTAATTCAGTTATAATAGTAAGAATAAAATCTAGTAAGTTGTTTTTTTTTTTAACTATTTTAATAGTGATGCTTTAGAAAAATAGATGTTACATTAATATTCTTATTTTTTATTTTTCAAATTAATATTATCGATTATCATATGAAATGTAGAGGTTACATAATAGTGTCTCGAGATGAGGCTCATTCCCTCGTTTTAATTAAAATACATAAAGAACGCAATTATATTTGAGTTTTAACACTTGTTTACACTAAAAAATATAAATTATTAGATATATTGGTAGGTAAGTACCATAACTAACATAAATAATAGTAGTTAATATTATTTTTTTATTTTAAACAAGTGATAAAGAGTCTACTAAAACATCTTACATATTTGTGTGATGTATATTACGGATAGATAGATTACGATTGTGAAATAACTCAGTTATCACTTTCTAAAATAATGACATAGATAAAGGTAGATAGATACTGGATAAATTATTTGATGTATTATCCATCGTAATGTGCATTGTTTATTTTATATGAGTTGTGCACGCGCGGCAGCACGGGGAACAATAACTACGAGCAGAACAATCATTAAGGCAGCAATTCACGTGGAATTCCTTCACGCTACGTTCTTCGTCCGCTTTTGAGCGCTCTGATTGGCCGGCCTCCTCCCGATCCTCCCACCGCTGAGGAGTGACCAATAGACTTCCGAAGCTTTTGTCACGGTGTGAGAATAACCACACGAACAATGGCTTTTTTGCAATGAAAGTGAGAATTTCATGTTTCTTTTTATATCTTGATCGGGTCTCGATAGGTATTTATGTATATACATGTGTATTTTAACTTATACGCTATGATAATTTTCAATATCCCAATTTTAAATCAAACAACTTGAAAAGTTTATCTCAATATTATAAATAATTTTATATTAATTAAATTTAAGTGAGATATTCTGTATTTACCATTGTAGCATCTGTACCAATTCGTAGTAATTACAATAATAAATAACATTTTTTTCCAAATTGGGCATTTAATGGTTAAGTATAATTTTCAACGTCCCTTATCATTGGAAATATTTCTACGATTATTTTAACAAATTAGATAACTATGAAATAGTTGAATCTTTAGAATAGTGACTTAATTATAAAATAAATAATGATTTCTTATGAAAATTTAATACTGTATTTATTATTGGCAAAAAAAAACCCGATCTTTTTAATCCTAAGTATAATACATAAACGCAAATTACAATGAACAGACAAAAATAATTTTGATTTATCTCAGAATGATGAAATTGCATTTTGCCACTTTTCGCTCCTATCTACCTATATATATTGCTAGTTCAAATATATTTTGTAGACTAAATCTAAAACAGCCTTAATTTAATTTAATTTCTGTGATATCAGTTAAGGAACGTATTATAATAACTTATAAAATATGTTGATTATTCAAATTCAAAAAATAATTTATTAAATGAATGTGAATTTAAATACTGTAGATATGCATTAATATTTAAATTTACAAAAATAGATTATTAAATTTTTACTGTCTTAACAATAATTAATTATTTGTAATGGTAAAGTGCATAAAATCAAAAATTCTAATTTCACGGTTAACTTGATGCAATTGCTAAAACATTATTTAGACAAAGAAATATTCCTGGTTAGAGTACTGAACGGTTATTAAAGCATTTTAAATTGACTTGATCGTCAATCTAACAATTTTTTTGTGTCAATAACTAGATTTTTGATTGCGAGAAATGTATTATATAAATCCGATATAACTTTAGAAAACTCTTTTTTCCTATATGCGATATGTATTTGTAAATGGGTTATAAAAAAAAAATGTTATTCCAGGTAAATCACAAAATTTTTACACACCATTAGAGTTGATATTTGTAAGTTAGCGTTTCCCCCTTTATCTTAGGGGTCGTAGTTTGAGGGTGCAAATGTGCAGATGCGCGAGAAAACGACTTTTGTTTAGGGCAAGGTAGTTTGAGGCGGCCCCCGTATATGCAGTATTTGACAAAAGTTATTGTAAGTCGCCAGTGGTGGCGCATATTTGAAAAAAATATTTTTGTACATATGAAAGAGATACATGTTACATAATGCTCCTACTGCGATATTTTTCAAAACATGGTTAGTTTTTGTAAATTAACTTCATGGTCTCTTGGAACAAATATCCTTTTAGCAGAGTATATTAAAAACATCATCAGCTCAGATACTCGCATCCTTTAATAGTTTGATAGGAATTCGACACATTCGTATTTTTTCGTGCACGTGTATTCTTTGACAGCGGTATGATTTGAAAGTGTCACGAAAGTGGTTAGACTCATTTAAATATCTGTGTATATATACACCATTAGATTATTTTGGAATCCCTGTCGTACATCAATAATTGCTCAAATCCATGTATGGTTGACCGATATATGACCGTTCATTATATTTACATATTTTTTTAAGGCGCTTCTTTATTATTAAATTTAAGAGTTTTAAAATTCGATACATTATTTTGTTTCAATGCCTCATGTTCTGTTATTATTTCTCACATGCGATAAAATGATTTCAACAATGTCTTGTATGTGATGCATTTAAAAATAATAATTTTAATATTTTTTAAAAGTATTATTCTTGCTGCTCGCGTAATTTAATTTTATATTTCCATTTATGTTTGCAATAAATTTAAATTAAAAGGAAAATTTAGAAATTTATTAAATATATTCATATTGTATCGATGTACGCTGTAGAGTTTTCACCCCGCCCCTGGAACACGCGCCCGTAGCGTGCCAGGTGCGCACGCGCGCGCGTTTACCATCACTCATACAAAGAAATCAACCAATATTCATTCAAGCGAACGCACCTTATAACATTCAACACATACTCGACCCAGTTTATTAAAAATAGTTAGCAGTAGACTGAAGTCATGAACAGTATTTGAAAAAGAGTAGAAATATTAACAAAACTTTTTCCACAAAATTTTATTCTTTACATTTCTTGAAAACTCAAATTCAACACATTGTAGTGAACATTAATTATTGGCATTGTACTGCATATAAAGGATACTAATGCAATGCAAAAAAATGTTAAAATTAACTTTTATATTATTTAAATTAATATATAAAAAGATTAATGGAGAACCACACTACAAAATGTTTAGTGTACTTGGTTAAGAAAAATAAATTCGTATATATTCTTTGTAAGAAGCAACTATGAAAATATTATTTTTTTCTTGAATTTAATTTAATTCATCTCCTCTGATTTACATTTGAAATAAATAACCTATTTTACGTACAAATAACTTGATAAATGCCCCAATTTAAATATGTGAACATTTATTTTTGTTATTAAGAAGAACAAATTTTTATTGTGAAGTTGTAATTATTCAGAACATAGGTTTGTGATATTTTAAATACCATTTAAATGTATCAATTAGAAAGATATACATATAAAATCAATTTAATCAAAAAATATTGTTGTTGCACTACCAGGATTCGAACCTGGATCTCTTTCCAAACCGGGGAAGGTGTATTATCCAACTATGCTACAGCGACAGTACTTTTGACGACAAATGTTCGAACCCATATGTTACACTTTTCAAATTAATACATCTATCGTTCCATTAGTTGAAAGCCATCTACTTTGTTTTTACGGAATCTCAAATACCTTTGAGTAAACTGATAGCAGACGACAGAATTAGCAATTCATTTTTATTAATTTTTGGACACATTGATACAACTTATATATTATCACACACACAATTTTTTGACTAATATCACTAGTTTCAGGAAAAGGAGTCCGTCTCATGTACAGGTGTAAATTGAACTAAAATTAAATACTGTTGGTTATGTGTATAATTGTATGTGTAGTACAAAGTGAAAATAAAAATGATATATTTAAAAAAATGTTATGTTACACTAAGTAGTAACTGCCAAATCAATCAATGATATTCATTTTTGAGATTACCTATGTCATCAGGTGAGACATAAATAAAGAAGGACATTAAATATTATATTTTAATTGATTAATTTTGTTTTAATATTCTCTGATAAACTTTTTTTTCATTTCATTTTATAATGAGAATTTCAATTTTTGAATTTGATAGTAAAAAAATCAAGTGCGTAAGAGGTATAAAGCATCTTGAATAATTCGACGTCCGAACTGTATTTAACAAACGGGACAGTATCGTTGCACACCTTTAGCGGCGGCGAGAAAAGTTTTTGGACAGCTATCAACTTTAACTTTCTTTTGTATTTGCAAGGCTTTATTACTCTCGTATAAGTAATAATTCCATTGTACTGATACGCATTTTAAGGGGCAGCGTGCCACGCGTCTGCAGAAAAAGTATTTACAAACTTTACACATTAGAATGCGTGTACGGGACCGTAATTACATGGGAATTTTAGGGCTAATTAACGATGGCTTCAGATTTTTCTTTAACGGATTTAATTATTTTAAAACTTTTTGGGGTGAGATTTATACATATTTTGTAAGTAAATATTTCAACACATCCACGTCAGCCCCGCGTAAACTTTCGCTATCTTAACTATGCTCTTCCACTTTGGTCCAACGGGTGGGGAATCTTCATATTTCTCTTCGTTCTTCAACTTGGCCCATCACAACAAGCTTCTCCAAGCTATCTTCCCTTCTCGCAAGATGCCCAAAAAATTGAAAGATTGGTCTCAGAAAAATGTTTGAGAGTCTGTCTTTGATGGTTACTTCCTGCAGAATGAGACATTCGTGAGTCTCGGCGTTCATGGTATGCGTAAAGTGTGTCTCCAGCACTACATCTCAAAAGAATTAATCCATCTTCTCTCCCTTGCTTTCAGGGTCCATGATTCCATACCCTATAAAAATATAGAATGCACCAGAAACTGAGACTGACCTTCGTTGTCTTAGAAATACCGCGGTCTATCCATATTTAATCAAGTTTGAACATTAACTTTTCGCCATACCTATCCGTCGTTTAATTTCTGGCTTGCGGCTAGCGTCATCAGTGGACTCGAGATAATTGGAATCCTTGACAATTTCAAGGTCCAGAAAGGCATCTGTTCGTGAAAGCTGGTTGCGTTGATTAATGATCTCCTGTATCTATCCTATATTTTGATTACTTATTAAAAAAATCAACCAACAATTCATTAATTCACACCACAAACTAAACTTGGATTAATTTATGGATCGCTGATCCATACTGTTAAGAATTTTCGCGTAAACATTTTTTATATATTCAAAAGAGGTTAAGACGGGTCTATTTTTTTTTTGTAATAGGTCTTAACATTTTCAAATATGAATCGATTTGAAAAATCTGTTCATCATCGCTAATTTTACTTGATTTTTGAAGCTGAGTATTTTAAGTTTTGTAAGTAAATTAAGTTATTTTATCTTTAGAAATAATAAGATAATTCCGTATTGTATTCTAAATCTTTGGACAATTAGTAAAGCTTGAATTTTAACTAGGTAAAAATGTAATTTAAATAATTTAATTAGTATCCATTATATTCAGTTCTCCTTCTTAAGCAACATTCTCTTATCGCTCTCCCTCGTAGCTCTCTCCATCAATCTATTTTCTGCACTAGGTCTTTTACTTCTCAATGCTGTCTACTCCAACAGCTGGCTCATTTATGTTTTCTTCGTCCATCTTCTTCTTTCTTTTATCTTTCTGTATATTTTACCAAAAAATATATTATGCGATGAAATGATATGATCCAAACGTTTTCCGCGTCTGTTCGGTAAGTATCTACTTTTTCCAAAATATAATAAAAAAAAATTATCCCCTCATCTTCAACATCATTATTATTCTCGTCCAACACCACATTTTGAAGGTTTCCTGTCTCTCATTGTTTTCGTTAGGTTCTAACTTTCTTGTACTATCATATTGCTGTGCTCCTTATATGATTATGATTAAAACAATAAAATTATTAACTGAAAGTATTCAATTTCCAGTGCCAAAATTTAATACCAAATTCGCTCAACGAACTTTCTTATTTTGTGCTCCATGAATATTTAACAAATTGCCACTAGACTTCAAACCAAAAATAACAAAGTGGTTGCTTGATGTGGGTAGAAAGCAAAATGAATCTAATTTGTCATTTGTGCTAACCTAACTACCTACACATTTTTGTCTCCAACTATTGTATATTACAGACAATAATATTTTTATAACTTTTTTTTAATAATATATTATAACTTCAGATTGTACTTTTTTCACATAACTTTTTATAACTTACTTAACATTATACTTACTTACCTCTAAACAATTACAACTTTTAAAAACTGTACAGGTAATTGCTTTAGAATAGACCACGTCTAGTAAAGTAATTTACCTTTATTTTTCCATATGTACTATTAATGCTACAAAAAAAAAATTAACATTTTTTTTATAAAATATCACTAGCTACAGCAAAAGATTTCCATACACTCAATAATGTAAGGCTTTTGATAAATGCATGCCTCTTTTCTAATTTGACCATATGTTAAATTATAATCGAGCATCAGGTATCACAAGGTTTACTAAATTTGTTGACAGAATTTTGTCAATGTCAAATAATTGCTGCATCTTGCAAACAATGATCCGAACATCTGTCGGTCGCTCTGCAAAAACTTAAGGCACCACCACATTCTGAATAATAAAGGGTGAAGAGATTGAGAGGGGCAAGTGAAAGTGAACGTGGAGCATGCGTGTGTTTGTGTGATGAGTGCAGCTGTCAGGAATATTGACAAGTATTCATGAATAGGAATAATATTATATATATACATATATATAATATTATTATAATGACAATTGATATATATATATATATCAATTGTCATTTATTTGTAATTTATCCACTGTTTGTAATTTAACTAATGTTAATCGATTGAAGAAAAAGACTGTGTAAAGTACCTAGGTATTATAATAGATAACAAACTAAAATGGAAATAACATATTACTAATGTTACAAACAAAATAAGACACACTGCCTACATATTTTTAAGACTCAGAAACATCTTATCACTTACAAATCTGAAAATAATATATTAGGCGTTTGTACAGTCACATTTGCAATACGATATTATTGTATGGGGAGGAGCATATAAAACTTCAATGTCACAATTAGAAATCACTCAAAAGATTATAAAAATTATTCTAAAAAAAAAAAATGACTATCCAAGTGTACAACTTTTCACAGATTTCAAAGTACCAAAAATAATAGACATACCAAAAAAAAATCAGTAATCCAAATTTTCTAAATTAAAAATCAATTAAACTTTGGAAGCGAATTCCGATCTATAAGATTTAGAACCCAAATTGATATTCCAAAACTAAAATATACCGCAACCCAAAGTCTCTATATTTATCAAGACATCAAATTTTTGCACAATCTTCCCATCACAATTAGAATAATTACAGACTACTGTCAATTTGTATCTGAAGTAAAAAAATATATGCACAACTAACTGAAACATAAATTATCTCGTATATACTCCTTCTGTATACACGAGTCTTACTCTCATAGAGAAGAAATAAATGTTAAATGAAATATATATGTATATATCCAATTGATAATTCTAAAATGTATTATATTTTCAATACTAAAATAAAAAAAATCCAGTTTGTGAAATAAAAAATGACTAGAAATAGTTAAAATGAGTATTTATAAGTTTTCGCTAGTACCGTGTGTGTTTAGGTTTGTAATTTTATCACACAGATATTAATCACTATTTCGTCTTCCTCCCTCTTCACCCTACTAATATACTTTATACTTTTTATGAATGAATACACTTTTTCTTCTATTTCTCCTCTTTTCAATAATATTTTATTATATAGTTTTTCTCTTCTAAATTTTATTGACTTTTCCTACTTCAGTAGAATATAAAGATCTCACTCTTTTTATTGTCTTCTTCGCAACCTAAAATTGAATCTTTATTACTGAAGTCGTAAATAAATTATAGTTTTAAATTTATAAATCTCAATCAAGGTACTGTATTCTTCAGTATCATTAGTCTATTATTAATTAAGAGAAAACATGTAATCGGTTGAAATTATTGTTGTACTTGTATTACATACTGCTTTACATTTGATTAATTGTTTGTTTTCAAAGTAAATAAAAATAAAATAAACATTTATGATTATTTTATGAGACCGAAAGATTGTAAAATAATGTATATTATTACAAATTGCAAGTCCTATCTAACGTGAATATATTCCTGGTTTATTAACAACCATTTCCACTTTTCTATTTTGTCGTTAGATGATTGATTAAATTACCGAAAGTTGTAACATTAATGTTTTGTTGTACATACGGGAAATTTGCCAATGTGCATGTTTTCTGTAACTGTTAATTATTAATTTAATACAAATGAATTGATAAATCTGGCGTCTGCTATCAGTTTACTCGAAGGTATTTGAGATTCTGTAAAAATAAGGTAGATGGCTCTTTCAAATAATGGAACGATTAAATGTATTAATATCAAAAAGGTAACATATAGGTTCGAAAATTGTCGCTAAAAATATTGTCGCTGTAGCATAGTTGGATAATGCACCTTTCTCGGTTAGGAAAGAGATCCAGGTTCGAATCCCGGTGGCGCAACAACAATATTTTTCGATAAAATTGATTTTATATGTATATCTTTCTAATTAATATATTTAAATAATATTTGTTAATTATTATTTATAAAACAATAATACAAAAAAAAAAATCAAATACATCATTTAAAAAATCTGTAATACCAGTTTTCTTCCCATTGAATTGCGTTTGGAATGTTTATTCTTCGAGGATTTCCTGTTTGATTAGATGCTGGTTAAAAATGCATTATTTAAATAATGCTCGGTCCATCCTGTCTTCGGACGTCTTTTACTAAATAAATATTTGCTCAGACTCCTTTTAAATGTCCATTTAAACCCCATTTTTTCGAAAAGGACAATTCATTTTTTCTTAAAACGTGAGCTTCCTGTATTTGAGAATTTACTAAAGTATTAACTTAATAACATATCTATAATATCAATTTCATGTAAAATTTTGTAGAATAAATATAATTTGTGTGAGTTGGTTGGTCGAAAAAAAAAATTAATACGTTTATTAAAGTATCTTGAAATGTAGAGTGAACGCATTATTTAAGTTAACTAAAATTAGATAAAAACACTAAAAGCAAAATATACATTTTTAATTACTACATGTTTAGACAAACTAGCTAAATGGTTACTACAAAATAATTTCTTATTGTACACGAGTACTATCTATTTCATACTATTTTTGTGTCTTTAAATTGTCACCGGATACGTATATAATTATACCTCAAACGTTAAGGGCACGATTGCATTCGTAATAATAATTACACTTAGGGTTGCAACCAAAGATCATATGGACTGGCAGTTAGGCCATAAGCCACGAGCGACCCCCATGTTTCTGCGTAAGAGTAAAAAAATAAATACATTTCTGACTTTCTGACGAGGGGAGGAATATTTGAAGCAAATAAAAATTATGAATGCCCGCTCATACGTCGGTACATTGCAATAAAAGTAAGTAACGGAAGGGTTAAAAAAAAATCGCCATATTTCAAGTTCAGAATATATATTTGAAAAAGTTCGTAATTTGATAATGTATTAGATATTTTTAAATCCACGTAGACGTAAAAAACGCTACTTATAATTTTTTTTTTGTGTGTATAACTACTTTTATCAATCTTTTGTCCTGTGAATCCGTTAGTATTTATTTTCAAGAAAGTAACCTACAAACATTCATAAATACCATTGTATGTAGATATAATAGATATGATATAAAGATCAGTGGCGTAATTATGCCAATGCAGCAAATGCGGTGTATTGGGGCTCACGTTAGATTAACTACGTTAGACTAAAAAGAGTATCGATGCCTTTTCCAGTGTTAACATGGACTGATGATGCCTAAAATCCACTAAAGCAAGAAATGGAATTATAAAATTAAAAAAATCGTTTTCGTTAAGGACGTGGGGTTAGGGACTACACGAGTAAAGCGCAGTAAAGCGAAAATCGCCTTAAAACAATGCAAGTATTTTTTAATTTACAGATGTTGGATAAATACGCAGTACTAATATTTGAATTTCTTATATATAATACTCATTTAGTGGGCCCTTTTTCCATTCTGTATTTGTAGTTACTAGCGATGAGAAAAAATGCTACTCTCGACTCACTGGTATGATTGTGATTGATATTCGACAATATTAGTGATTGAAAACTGTGACTGTGACCACAGTTTAATTCGATATCGTAATACACGAAAACATAATTTTCAGCGTATTTATTTATATTTTTAAAACCTCATTTATGTAAAAAACATGTTCTAGCATAAATATTTAATTTAATGTCATTGGCAGAATCTACCAGATAGCGCTGATCAAATTACAGAAAATCCAATAGATGGCGCTTATTCAACTGATAATCGATTTAAACGGCGGCGTCAGAACATCAATAGAATTTTTAACAAAAAAAAATTGAATCATGAATCACGATATTCCCAGATATTCAATCACTAATAGTTAATGTGACTTAAAGGTATCAGTGATTGACTAACGGTTCGTGATTTTGAGCTCATCACTAGTAGCCACTGATAATGATATATATATAAGTATATATAGGATATCCTTCTCTCTGGTCACGTAGCTTTCTCTTCTTCCATTCACACACAAACAGTCTTTCTGATTTTTAGCTAATTATTTAACATTTTTCGTCATACAGTTTTTAGTTTATTTGGTGATGAAATCGGAAGAATTACAAATAAAATAATTTGAAGTTTTTTTTCTGTGCACCCAGCTCGGAATCGCAGACGCCTCTGCCACCTGGCGGTACAGTTAGGGGCGATACCGGGAATGCGTCCCCTCCGTAATCTTCCTCGCCAACCCCCCTCGGATCAAAACTCTTATTTCCGGTTTGTTCGGCCATCGCGGTACATCTGAATACTTTGATTGGTCAACACAATTTAATGGTCAAATTTAAAAATTAATAATTAAATGGCCCATACAAGTAGCTTAAGCTTACATAAGGTTAGAGTTTTAAATTCTATCAATTTTTTAAAGATATTTTATCAATAATATTTAAAAAAGCTCAAAAATTGATTTATATGTATGTTTTGTTAATACTTCTTTCCTATTCCGTAATTTAAAATGAAATACTAGAGATATATATGCTTTATAATGTACGTATCACTTTTATAACATTTAATTATTTTTGTAGATTGTGATGAAACAATTTGTTTAAATCACTAAATATATTAATTCCATACCAGAAAAAAGATACTGTAACAATATTATTTGAAAAAATTATTCTATATATTATATAATTGTACGCACATGGTGCACGTAAACTATTAGTAGCTACCTACTTTATACTATATAGTAGGTTTTAATCAAATAATACTAAATACAAATTAAGTTCATTAACCAATTATGCTACAGCAACACAGTGCATTGACGACAAATTTTCGAACCTGTATGTTACACTTTTCAAATTGATACATCTATCGTTCCATTATTTGAAAGTTATCTACTTTATTTCTACGGAATCTCAAATACTTTTGAGTAGTCCGATTGGAGACGCCACAATTAACAATTCATTTCTATTAAATTTTAGACACATTGATACAACTTAATGCACGTTCCCCAGATTGGAAGAGATCCAGGTTCGAATACCGGTAACAACAACAATATTTTTCGATAAAATTGATTTTACATGTATGTCTTTCTAATTAATACATTTAATTAGTATTTGAAATATTACAGACCTATGTTCTGAATAATTACAACTTAATAATGAAATAATACTATTTATTAGTAAAAAATATAAAAATATGTTTTTCTAATACATCATTTTATAGTATAACGTTTTAATAAATACATATGTAATATATGTAAGAGCAACACCGCAACCTTCAACAATTTTCTTTTTTTGTTTATTCTCCGACATTCTTTTATAAATCATAAACAAAATGTGATTTTGATACACGGGTCATTGTAATTATTATATTCGGTTAAAAAAGATGTCTGAGCAATTTCCAAGTCTCCAAATGGGACAGTTGACACTATTCTCATATTTTAGAAATAAAAAACATGTTCTCAGTATTAATATTGCGCAATAAGAAAACTTGGATTGCTTTAAACAGATAATTGTTTTAAAGTTTAACTAATTACTTCGCCTAGTACGATTAGCTTCAAATAATGTCCATTAGATTCTTGGATAAAGTTACAGCGTGGCCGTGGTTAGCCAAGAATTCGTCTAATTTAACTTGTAGCGGATAGTAGCCGTAACGTATTAACGAAGTCCAAAATTTCCGATTTAACTTTGCTTGAGGAGTTTGGAGCACCAAGAGGTACAATCTTCACTGATTTCTAAGTAGTAAAAGCAACCACGATTTATCATATATTAGATATATGTAAATTGACCGTATTCATTTCAAGAATTATAGACATCAATGAAGAATTTAAATCTTGATACGGAATAGTTGTAATGCGGTGAAATACAACGTTAAATATAGGAAATCATTAATACATTTTGTGATTATTGTTAAAAATAAGAACACATTATTTACAAAATATTTTTTAAATGTCATCAAATTCCGACATGTTTTCATAATAATCTCCGAATTGCCATCTCGCGATGCAGAACTATGTATTGTAATACTTCTCTTCTTACACTTACATTTATCGCCTCGTCCACATTTATACTTCCTCTCATTCATGCCGGGTTTTTCGTCACGACTTATTTCTAGTACTACATTTAAACCACCTAAACCCAACTAAATGACTCTTTTTAAATTCTGTTTGCCACGCTAAAACGGCGATAGAATTAGAAATAAATTTAATGAAGTTGCAGTTTCAGAACATAGCTCTGTGATATTAAAATAAACTAAATAAATCAATTATAAAGATATAATTTTTTTTTCTCCATATATTTGAGACTAATATAATGCATTTTTTATAAATGATACATACATATTTTATTACATTTTGAAGAAAATGTAAATAGTTAATGTGATGAAATAATTAACGCATATCTCGCATATCTCCGGGCTGGAAAAGTTAATTTTTTTGACATTCATTCATGAGTATTTATATAGTTTTTTTTCTCTTCGCATTAACATCAGTTCAACAACAATAAATTTGTTAGAACACATTCTTATTGTGAAGTTGTAATTATTCAGAACATAGGTCTGTGATATTTTAAATATGAATTAAATATATTAATTAGAAAGATATAGATATAAAATCAATTTTATCGAAAAATATTGGTGTTGTGCGCCACCGTTATTCGAACCTGGATCTCTTTCCTAACCGGGGAAGGTGCATTATCCAACTATGCTACAGCGATAATATTTTTAGCGACAATTTTCGAACCTATATGTTACCTTTTTGATATTTATACATTTAATCGTTCCATTATTTGAAAGAGCCATCTACCTTATTTTTACAGAATCTCAAATACCTTTGAGTAAACTGATAGCAGACGCCAGAATTATCAATTCATTTTTATAAGAATGTGTTCTCCTAATAATAAAGTTGTATCAATGTGTCCAAAATTTAATAAAAATAAATTGATAATTATATGTATATCTTTCTAATTAATATATTTTATTCATATTTTAATACATTTATTTTTATTTTATAATAATTATTTGAAAAAATATATATAAGTAATATTTATCATATAATGGAAATTGATTAATAGTAATTACCTTGACTACTAACGGAACTTTTTAGTTTACTGAATGGCAAATATTGAAGACACTTGACGTATATGTAGCGGGCATATAAGCTTCATAGTTTAACACCTCATCTTATATGCGCTGAGCTCGGTATAGATTGGCAGCTTCAATTGACACTGTCAATATAATAGATCGTTCGGAATGCCACCACACCACCCCTTCCATGGATGCTGAGGCCGTCGTAGCTCTCGAAACCTCCCTTAAACACCCTCTAAATTAGAATGATTAACCACCAATTTGTATCTTACAAATATTTTCGACAAGAAAATTCATTGAAACTCGTGAAAATCTAATATCATTTAAATAAATATACACAATAGTTAATAAGTTTATATGTTGATATGATTTTATCAATATCAAATAAATACTTTATTTAACTTAAGCGTGCACATTTTTTTGCATATAGGTATACAGTTTTATGAGAATTACCAATTTTAACTAATTAAATTGTTAAAAAATAAATATTTTTAATACATCATTTCTCACATCGCGATCAAATAACGTTTAGTGACAATATTATTTTAATAAGCATGTTAAAATATAATGGCTAGTTTGGCCGTTTTGTTTGTTTAATAATAATGTGTGAGTGTGGTGCCAAGGAGTAAGCCCATGACCATGTCTTTTTTGTATGTCCATTGCGGATCACAGGTTTTTTTTACAGTGGTCTCGTCAATAGTAATTTTCAGCTCCCGGTTAACTTGTGTCATTTTCTTTCCCTTAACTCGCCACTTTTAATCTATATGATAGCAAGTTTTTTGAACGACAATGGTATTGACTTGTAATATAGTATTTCCTATTCTACAATATTATTGTACTTTTTTCTATAAAACAAAGTTTTTAACTTGACTAATGGAACAAGTCACTCTTGAATGGTGGATTGCCTATTTAAAAGAAGAAGAAAAAGAGTATCCTAGGGTATATTAGTCAAAAATATTTGAGATTTATCGCAATATATAAGCGATAGCTTTTTAAAAATTGAAAAACAGATGTATCAATTTGAAAGAGCTGCAGCATATAAATTCGAAAATTTGTCGTCACTGTACTCAGTTGGTGTGGCGAAACTGGTTAACGCATTTCCCCGGATAGGAAAGGGTCCAGATTCAAATCCCAGTAGCGACTAAAATATTTTTTCGATAAATAGTTTTTTTTTATGTCTTCCTAGTTGAATAATTTAATTTGTATTAAGAGTTTTGCAGATTATTTTCACATGCAATTATTGTTCAGAAATAGTAAAATTTTTGTTTGGTCCTATATCGATTTTATCAGATAGTCCCCCAAGATTTGTTCCTATTTCAATACCACATGCTGTTTACATTAAACTTATTAAACCACCCTTAAAAGCCCACCAGGAAAGGAACGTATCGTGTTGCTCAAATAAAACATATTTAGGCCTATTCAGGTAGCCACAATCGATGTCTGTTTCAACCACTAACGACAAAGGGATGATCGATTCGGGTCCATTAAAGGCGGACAAAAAAAACAGAGACACGCGCCTCCTAAGCCCCGATTACACAATGAGATTACGGTTAAATTAGAGATTCAAAAAATGAAAAAAAAAGAAAAAAAAAAGGAAATTGATCGATTGAAAGACATACGCCCACGTTTGCGAAATAAACTGCAATTTCTTTTCACAATTGTGAGCAGATTGGGGGGTGTGACAATAGAAGTGAACAATGGAATATGTGATCTTATTTTCTGAGAATGTCAAGTATTATAAATAGAGAATGTGAAGTATTATAAATAGAGAATAATCGATAAATGATATTATTGTTAACTGATGGATGATATAATATGAATATCAAGAAACTTTTTTCTTCCGTAGAGTGTATCTCAATTCTCTAAACAATTTTTTTTCCTAAAATAAATGTGAGATGTAACACAGCATACATAGGTATATGATATTTTTCAAATGATGTATTTTTTATTGCATATTTTACGTATTGTTAGATTTTAAATCTAAAGTTTTTCCAAATAATATATATATTAAAGTAACACGAGTCACACAGCACGCATTTGATTAACGTATCTGTAACATCTAAAGATGTTTAATTCGTTGAAAGAAGAAGGCATAAGATCGGACAGATGGCACTCGGTATCAAATTTCTTCACAAAAGACAAAGAAAGATTTATACAAACCAAAACAGAATCATCTTGTCTAGTAACATCTGTTTTTTTTTTGTATCCGTATCAAATGAATTGATGAGAAACGATGGTTGTGTAAGTGAAATATTTCCTCTAATCAACAAGAAGGTAATAAATTATAATTATTAGAACACATTCTTATTGTGAAGTTGTAATTATTCAGAACATAGGTCTGTGATATTTTAAATATGAATTAAATATATCAATTAGAAAGATATACATATAAAATCAATTTTATCCAAAAATATTGTTGTTGCTCCACCGGGATTCGAACCTGGATCTCTTTCCTAACCGGGAAGGTTCGAATCCCGGTGGCGCAACAACAATATTTTTCGATGAAATTGATTTTATATGTATTTCTTTCTAATTAATATATTTAATTCATATTTAAATTATAATTATATTATAATTTTAAAACATTTCAATAAATTGATGAATAACGCGCATGGGTTTCTACCGCTGTTTTGTTCAAATAATAAAGATAAATACACAAATATATATTTTTACACTTAAATTCATAAATATTATTTTTAAAATAAGATAAACTCTTGTGAAATGAAAAAAAAATCATTTTCGCGCCTGCAGAAATAGGATAGTGGACCCGACCCACCCTCGAATTTCCATCCGTTATATAGCACGACGTATGCAGTATATACGGTTTACCTAGTGATTGTGTTTGTACAATATTACATTTTTTATAAATAATAAGAAAAACACTCAATACATCGCTCAATACTCAAACACGCAAGCATAGATAAAAACAAAACTATAAAAGTATAAGTGGTGGGTAACTAATTAGAAACAACTATGAAAACAAATTTAAAAGATGACTATTTGCAAAAAAGATTTGTATTTTTCTTATTCGTTATTTAATGTATTGCCACAATTATTTTTTGCAAATATTGAAGATTTAATTTTTTATTTATTTTAAACATGTTTGTAAGGCACAACGTATTTTTGACAGTGGTAAAGGATTATTGCAAGGGAACCGTTAAAATGCTAGTCAGCTTCGAGGCGGTATTGAGCAATTAACGGGATCACCCACAAAAACACCAATTTGTTTCAAAATACACAAGAAAAAATGGTGCATTCGTTAGTCCTGACGTGGCATGGCGAATTTGAGACCATCTGTCTTCGAGGGTTCGACCGGGTCTCCCCCATGTTTGGTGATTTCTATTTATTTTTTTAGTGCCCTGTTTTTGAAGTCAGAGTGCGCGGCTTGGACGGACACCCGGAAATAAGCAGAAGGCCTTTCACCTCTCTAAATTAGGACAACTTTTTTATATTATGCTGGGAAAAATGCACGATGATGAATATGCATTTTGTGCTTTATGAAACCTTTCATACCATGTATAGGGCTTCAAGATCAATAATTTCACACAGGATTTTAAGTCGGTATCTAATATTTTAATAAAATAATTTCATTAGTGATTATATTAAATTATAAATAAAATAATAATAGTAGGTAAATTCATTCCACTGTGTTGACTTCAAAAAACTACCATCATTTTGGTACGACAAATTGAAAATGAAAAAAATTCTTACAAGTAAAAAGGTGATGATATTTATATAACTTTACAATAATTATTTTAACGTTTTTTGTTTCATTTCAGAATAATCTATATGTTCGTCTATTCAATTAAAGGTAGAAAATTCAATCTCTGTATCAAAAACAATTGGTAGATCCTATTTGCTTGTCCTGTGATATCGGAGAGACTTATTTTGAAAGGATTGACGAAAAAATCATTTATAATTAATCGTGTAATCAGAAATTGAACAGTTTTCTTTTTTATGTTCCTCCCAAGATCTATTAAAGAAAATACTTTATTTCATATTAATTTAACATCATCATAAAACTTCGTAATATAATATACTATAAATAAACGGTTATGTCTCATAAAATAAAAAGTAAATCACAAAAATTCGAATCACAAAAAAGCGGTTTTCTCTTCTCACATACAATTTTCCAGATACCTTAATCGCCAACCCAGCAAACATCGTCAAACTCCATCTCCACAAATGGACCAAGTTCACTTACTCTTTTCACTCCTTTTCCAAACTTTTCTTCTTCGTTTTCTTATTAAATTATGAAGTTTGATAGCTTTTAATAAATAAAATTATAAAAATAAGAATTTTAATATTACATTTGAATTTATGTGCATTGTAATAAAAATGGTTTTACGTTTCGTATTTTATAACTAATAATAATCGGTAACTATTTTTATATATTATAAAGCATAAGTAAGGCTCTGGTCTATTTGTAAATTGTTTGCCAAAAATTGTAGATATTTCCATTTTTTTTTCTGATTCCTGAGTGGTCACCGTTCTTAAAAATGTAATAAAATAAAATAATCGTTTCTAATTTTTAATAAGCCTTACAAATATTTGAAAGTATTTTTTCCGCAGGTTCTATCTTTCAATATCTTTTTACGATGTTTTGTCGTCGGGAAAATGCAAACAAGGGGTGGAAGTGGCTGGAAGAAATCACCAAGAAAGCTTAGCTGGAAACGTAAGGCTTTATTAGCCGAGGTCGGGGGTTGTGCGAGCAAGTGGATAAGGAGCAACCTGTTGCTCGGGTGGCGGTGCCACCCTGGGCCCTGGGCCGTGGAGTGGCGGGCGAAATGTTATACGACCACTTGTGGATAGGGGAAGGTTTCTTGGGCAACTAGGATTTTATTAGTGTGCTAGGTGAATAATTTAAATATTATTTATTTTGGAATGTGTATACCACGCGATATTCCCATTCGCTTTCCCACTGTCTTTGTATAGGTTATCAAACATACAACACATTTTTTATTATATTAGTCTTTCTTATATAAGGTTTGTTAATTTGTTAACCTTTACCATACCATGATATAAAATACCCCAACGCAGCCATGCTGTCAACTCGTGTTACCGTAAATAACAGTTAGAAAAAATGTTTTTATTAGCTTAAATGGTTTTAATGGCACGAATTTACTCTATATATTGAGCATACAATTTTGAAAAAAATATTAATAACGAAAATGAGTGCATTCATTAAGTCATATTTAATGTGTCCTTCCTTCTTATCTCTCTTCATTTAATTAATAAGAAAGAGACAATTATATTTGTATGTTTGTTGTTCTTTTCACTGTGAAAATAGTGTGTGATCTCTGTCTTCCATATCACAAATTGTATTTTTACCAACGTATTAATTTTACAATGAATTGAATGGAAAAAATAATTGTTTTTGTTCGATTCCCCTTTCGTAATTGGTTTTTCACTAGTCATTCCTAAGCGCTAATATTTTCTTTATGGTTATCTAAAATATGAATTTTATGTTGCATGTATTTACCGAAATATTACAGGTTTAATTATGATGGTAGACCTGTGTTACTGCATGGTTTGGGAAGGGTTAATTCTTAATATGATTTATTATAACAAAATATCTGATAAATTAATAAATCGGTTTAAATTAAAAATTATGTTTAAATTAGACCTGAATCCATATAACCCGTAGATTGATTAAACCAAGATTTGGCTTAAATTATGGTTTCGACTAGTATAACTATTAAAAAAAAAATCATATCAATATTGTAGCAATCGTAATAAAAAAGTGTTTTTGTTTAAGATTAAATTTGTGTATTAAAAAAATACCAATGATCTTACTTATTCGAAAAATAATTATGAATTTAATATTAAAATGTAAATTGTTTTTGGGTTTATCTGTTATTTAACGTCATTAAATATTTAATTATAACACTCATTAAAATATTGGCATTATAAAAAAAATGAGATATTTCAGTTAAAATAATTAGTCATTTTTGGGAATCCTAAAAAAAATAGGCGTGAATTTAAATACATAATATTCTCACTATTTATCAAACTAAGCAAAATTATTTGAAAAACAGAAATATCTTGCAAGAATCTTGCACAATGATCGAACTAGGTGAGCGTATTACCGCTAGAGCATAAGAGGAATTGAAAGAAATTCAGTATTGAAATGTTGCATGATAGTGTCGTCATTCGTATATAAAATGTATAATATAATACGAACTAACAAAATAGCGGCAATGAAACAACTCTAAACTTGTCGTCAGTTATTTCTTAAGTATTTAAAAAATTAATTTGTGTCAACGTATTATATTAATAATTAGAAAAAAATAAACCACTATTTATTTTTAATACAATTTAAATGTATAAATTAGAAAGACATTTAGGTAAAATCCAATAATCGAAAAAATATTTTTGTTGCCACCCGAACTCGAACCAGGAACCCTTCCTATCTGGGGAAATATGCTGACCTATTACACCACGGCACCATATTAAGATAACGACAATTTTTCTAACTGATATGTTGCACTTTTAAATTGATACATCTGTTATTCTATTGTTTGAAAACAATCTACTTTATATGTACGGAATCACAAACAAAATTGATTTTATCTATATGTCTTTCTAATTTATACATTTAATTTATTTTAAAAGTATCACAGAACTATGTTTGTTCTGAAAAACTACAACTTCACAATAATAATGCGTTCTCCTTAAAAAAAACACTACTTGTATATTGGTTATATATTGGCTGAGTGGCAACGACGGTTAACATTTGCGTTGTTCCCGTAAGTGTAATTTGCGTTTCTAGGTATCGAATATTTTATATATTATCGAAATTTACGATCACAATAATAATTTTGGAGCTCATTTTCAAAACATAATAGTATTTTCTGTCGTAAAATAATTGCATTCTTACTGATGATGAGGACGAAATCACCATCATTAGATTACTTTTAGGTTATATACATACCATTTTTAACATCCCTGTGAACCATCCATTCTCCGGGAAATTTATCACGGGGCCTGCCACGTCTTGGAAAGCCTTGGCCACTAAACACTTTACGTTGCGTAAATCTTGTAAACAAGTCATTGTTTATTATCTAGGGGCCGTTGATTGTATAAACGAAGGTTGCATTTTTCTGCTTCTCGATATACCTTTTCAAAAACAAGTTGTTTAAATGTTATTACGATTCAGGGACTAAAGATTCTAGAAATTTAGATTTTTTTCAAATGGTGTTATATTGCGTGTTACTAAAAATATTGTCATCCAATAACCATAAGAAATAAATTTATAATGCATACATCTAGTCGTTTTCTAAATTTATTTTTAAGTTGTACATCTCACTAACGAAATATCTTATTTCATTTATTTTGCTTTTAAGCCGGTCTTTTTCGATATGAAGCAGGTGTAAAATGTTACGATATATACACAAAATGTTAATAGCATATAATTAGACCGATCTAATTGATCCTATCTATGATTGTGAAGCACCCGAGTTCCATAGTGTTTTAGGCGTGCCGTTTTCGTAGTCAAGTGAATTAATTTTTCTCTAAATTCTTCTATATATTAATTATCTTATTAATTAAGAGTGTTTCGGCAATCATTTGTGTAAGTTACATACTTACAAATGGTTAAAAAAGTATCTAAAATAATTAATATATTTACACATTTAAGTAGGTACTTAATAAATTTATTTCATCTTTCTATACATATATAGGTATTCAAATTAAAAGCCATTTTCCAAATAAAACTGATGGAACTGTACTGTACTGTGAGTGTACATTAATTCGACATTAAACCTTAATATTCGGATCATGATTGAAAGCCAATTAGCGGTCTCATTTAAAAAAGCAATAAAAAGCAATAACGGAGCTGGGATAGGAATGCAATGATCCGTGCAAGAATACTCCAGACTTCCACAATGGGAGGCTGAGAGCTGGAGATGGGTGAAGAGTGCACATTCGAGCAAATAAGCCCACACGAAGTCAGTCATACCGGGCGCTACTGGGTGGCTCAGAACTGCACCGATATTGCTACTAAAGTTGGTGCAGCGCATATTGCATTCAATTTCACAGCGAATGCATTTCGTCAGACTTCAGTTTTTTCTTCTTCTTCTTCAAGATGATGTGAAATTATTAAAAATGTTTTTTGTTTTATTTCGGTTTTTAAAAATATTAAATGCTTCTAATATTTTTTTCAGTCAGTTCACTAATGCACCTACAAAGAAATGACATATTTATGACCTTTTCTTATGTACTCACACAACGCATTAAATATATGTAGATATGTTGTCGATTGTTTTATGGTAGAGATTCTACGGCTATGAAAATAGGTAAACATATATAAAGAAAATTTGAAAAAATATTTTGAGATATAATATTTGAGATGATATAAAATATTATATACCTGGGTTGCAATATAAAGGAAAGTTGAAATCAAATGATGCATTGAGCAAACTCGTGCAACCTTTATCCGCATTCAAAAGATATTCTGCAGTCATGATCTCAACCTTAGATTACGAATGCGATTGGTCAGATGCTATGTGTTGATATTCTTTTATGGAATAGAAGCATGGACACTTACCGAAGAAATGATAAGGCGACTTATAATGTGGATCTACAGAAGAATGCCTAAAACAAGCTGGATGGATAGAGTTACGAATGAAGATGTTATGGTTCGGATGAATAATGAGACATCCGAAGAAGTGCGAGATCTTGCACCTCATAATGCAGAGAAAGATTGCTGGAAGTCGGAACCATGGAAGAATCTAAGCCAAAGATTTGGCCAGTGTACTGAAGAGCTTTTCTGAGCCGCAGTAAAATTGTCCGTTGAACGGATAGGATACAAGGATAATAAGAAGTATTTATTTTAATTAAAAAAAGTATATTCATTTTTAATTTCATTTTGCACTACACACACACAATTTTTTAAGCTGTAAAATGACTAGTTTCGAGAAGTGCAGTCCTTACCATCTACAGGTGTAAATTGAACTAAAATAAAATACAGTTGGCTATTGGGGTGGTTGAGCACGTAAGGGTGGGAGTGGCTTTTTTGTTTGTAGGGAACATTGATAACTCTGAATTCTAATTTTTCTGGATTTCTGTCATTTCAAGGTTATTCTTTATCATTACCCAATATGGTACCGAGTAGAGTAATTTTAGATCGTGGCTGTCGAAAGAATGGTTGGTTTCAATTATGTGGTTAGCGAATTCGGAGAAATTATTATTTTTCAGACAGCGTCGATGTTCTTTAATTCGCGTATTTTTTATTTGACTGTTCTTCCCGAAACTAATATTAATACGACTCAAAAAATTGTGTGTGCATAGTGCAAAATGAAAATAATAATAATATTTTTTACAATTAAAATGTTACACCACGAAGTAACTGTCGAATCAATCAACGATATTGAGTATTTATTATTAATTTGATTGGGCAACGCGTGGAAGGAAATAGTGCACCCAATCCGAAAAGCTGCAAATTTGACTTGTAGATTTTCTATTTTGTTTTAGAAAAATGTTCCCATGGTTTCATTAACGAAACGTGATGCATTCTACCGCCGGTGCATAACGTAGAACAAGTAAAAGGTCTAGTATGAAATAAGCCATTTTTCTAACATGCATTCGCTGGATCTCCTTTGAAATCCACTCCATATAACGCAGTGCTCATCGGAAAAAACGAAAGCAAACACGTAATAAACGAGTGCATGCATCGCGTAGCCCGTGGCGGAACCACGGCGCGGTGTGTATGGGAGAAATCCTCTTGTCATAATACGTAATATGGCAATAAGAATGGAAGATTACTGCGGAACAATGGCGGGGCTGCGGGAGGCAAGATGAGCGAGCGAGGAGAGAGATGAGCGAGAGAGACGGGCTCTCTACCCCCATTCCACCCCCGCTCAGGGGTGGGCCGCTAATTGAATTTTAATATACTCGGTAACAATCAACAATGTGATCGTTTTAGCGACAAAAGAGTTTACTGAAAATAGAATCAAATTTTAAAATGAAAATATCTTCAATGTTTTACGAATATTTTTAAGACTTGATCGAATGAGTTAATTAAAAACATAATTTAAAAAAAGAATTTATATGGTTCAAGAATATATTTCACTCCAACAAGTATTTTCCACAATTTTTATTTTTGTCATAATGATTGATATTTTATATGTATTTGAATAAATAGCGGTAGTAAATTATACAATTTTAACAGTATATTAAATTAGTTGGATCGAATATATAAAATACTTATCTTTAGAAGAATAAAGATTATTTATTTAAGTTCAATAATTTGGTGCGAAAAAATTATCGTGTTATTAATATAATAAACAAACTGCCCTGCAATGTTTAGTTGGTTCTAGCTTTTGAGCTTTGCAGGCCAAATAATTTTTTATTACTTTCGTATTAATATTAAAAATATGGCCTACACGTGTCACTGAATTGAGTGGAAGAAATATTAATAAGAATTACTTAGTTTTATCAATAAATTGTAGTTTTGTATGAACATCCCTTGTCGTCCGTAGATGTACGATGTCGCCTCACAGTCAGTGGAGTGAGAAACTCATGGCAAGGCCTGAATTGGGAAAATTAAAAAGTAATTACTTTATTATTTAACAAATTGAAATTTTTTTAAAATTAAAATACAAATGTGTGATATGTTTAATGATGGTGACACCAAATCTCCATTAAAGAAATGATGATTGAAATAAATTAATGTGCACAGAAATACTAGGGTCTACTAGTTTTAAAACATAACCGACGTCTTTAACCTTGCAAACCAATAACTTTTTAAAAAACACGTAAGGTAATTATTGATTTTGTACAATACAATAAAGAAAGCTTATTTAATTTTATTATTGAAAACATTATATTTCTAATTTCATTATTCTTTTAATTTGTATGTCAGCGGGCAGTTCATTGAATATTTTTACGACTTGCTAAGAGTAATGAGATTGTGCTTAAGTTTGTATCTTTATTATTTATAATTATCCTCGAAGCAGAGTTTACAGTACACATACTTATGACAGTGGCGTAGCTACCGCCTGGGCTGCTGCCCTGGAGCCCGAGCCCCTCTAGGGTCCGTAATCGCTCCAATTTCAACTATAGCCTCAATTACGAACTAGGTTTATAAATTGAATGTAGATATATCTTAAATTCAAATATAAAATGATTTCGTGGTAGCATCGACGAGTAGCGTTAATTGTTACAGATTAACCCATTTGATGACATACTAATAAATGTATGTATTATAATATGTGAAATATATCCAACAGAAGAATCTAAAAATAACTCCTTTTGCCAAATTGATAAAACGTGTTCCTATTGGAAATGCTTAAATTTATTATTTTGGCAGTCATTTAAATTTAAATTATCGTACTTTTAATTAGGCTTATTTTGTAGCCACAATAAAATAATAACTGAGCCAGAAATTAGATGACGGATAGGTATAGCGAAAAGTTATATGTCCAGACTTGACAAAATATGGAAAGATCGCGGTATTTCTAAGACAACGAAGGTCTGTGTGTCTCTGATGCATTCTATATTTTTATGTGGTGTGTAATCATGGACTCTGAAAGCAAATAAGAGAAGACGGATTTGAGATGTGGTGCTGGAGACACATGAATGTCTATAATCTGCAGAAACTAAACATTAAGGACAGACTCTCAACTATTTGTCTGAGACGGATGCTTAAATTTTTTAATGGTTGTGGTGGGTCACGTCGAAGGACGAAGAGAAAGAGGAAGACCTCCCACCCGTTTGACTGATCAAGTGGAATAGGCAACAGGCACTTCTCTAATGACAGCCCTAAGGTTTGCAGAATTCCGAAGAAAGTGGAAGATCATAGAAGATGGCGAGAATTAATATAAATAATCGCATGATAATAAATTGACTATTAATTATGTTTAAATAAAAAATAAGACGTAGCGTGTTCTTGGAAGGAGTAGAGCTCCTTAATTTGTAGCTATGCCACTGACTTTTAACAAGATAACATCACATATTTTAACATTTATTGTTGATTAAGCTTCAAAGATTGTCATTTAAAAAAAACCCAATATATCTGTTTTTCTTCTTTGCCTAGAATGCTTAATTACTGTAACGAGATCTCATGAATTAACGCTAACTATAATAGGATCTATTTCAGATGACACAGACTCGGTGAGAAATTGTAATATGCATGGTTAATAGTTAATCGAACGTGTGACACATGCATTCGCTTTGGCACGCCGAAGACTGTCACGTGTCACGCGATTAGACCTCGTTGACCTCGGGATCCCAACAATTCTGTATTTATGCCGTAGTTTTTAATATCTTGCTTACTGTCTTCAATCATCATTTTTATTTTTTCAATGCAATAACGTTTTTTTTGTAGTAAATTATTCCCCCAATCGACCTAAAATATTGTTATATTGTGACTATCTATCACGTTCATTCAATGTTATTTTGATAATATGTAGGTATATTAAAATAAACTAAATAAGGCACGAGCTTAAAAGTCATAATAAAAAAAACGAGAAAATAATCACTATCCTCAGATACAAATGTGTTGCTTTAGATGTTATCGTTGAAAATGACCTCCAGTTTATCCGTGAGGGAGAAAATAAATATAAAATATATTAACTGCACTTTCTTATTTACTCCAAGTCCCCCCCAGGGCTGCCACAACAGGGCTGAAGGAGGCCCGTAATCACCGCTCAATGCGCTCATACGCAATTGTTGTTTTGCAGAATTGGTTTCCCTTACTGCTTGCTCTCGTCATACAGAACGCATAATGAGAAGACATCTCTTTGTTAGTCCATCTTTAGGGATGCTAGTCTCTCATCCCGAGCGCTTTGGTTTCACTGTGCATAAATAATGTGCACTAATGTTAATTATGAAAAGATTTTTGGCTCCATTTTTAGTACAACGACCATTTTTTGCAATATGGAAACTTTAATATTTGTTAAATCGGAATTTTATCTACGTTTTTAGTCTTTAGCTCATTGTTTTGCCTTTTTACGAATGAATGGGACGTTTTTTATTTTGTGACACGACATTTTGGTACTTACTGTTCCGTACAGTAAACAAGAATGTAGACAAGGGCGGTTCGCCGATCTCATCTTCTCTCAACCGGCGATGATGATGATAATTATGAGATCGAAAGAAATGAAACACACAAGGTGTTCAAAATAGGTACACCGCGGTGGTAATATCGAGAATGGCTTCCGCCTGCAGAATAGTATGTTTTTATTAAAATTCATAACAATACATATAGTCATATTTGCAAGTACCTACACGGCGACAGGCCGCCGCTTGTGAAGTTTCACCGAGACGTCTTTATTTTCTTAAAATCTATTTCACGAGTTTTTTGGCGCCACGCCGATGATTACACATTTAAATTATTAATAGCACGTGTTTTATCATTTCAATTATATGGCGCCTCATCGGCGAGTAATTCTGTGCGATACACTTACCTTTATGTTTTTAAAGACTATAAATATTCATACGATTATAAAGGTGGTATAAAAAATTAGACTTATCATTGTACCTTTATGCAGAGTCAAATAAAATTAATACAATGGCAGTGTAAATCATTTAAGGGGTGTTTCTTCATCTTTGGTTAAATTCAGATTAGCTTCAATAGATGTCACATTTCAACTAATGGAGCTGGCGTTAAATAAATTAATGATAAATTTTTCAGAGCGATGATGCAATCAACAATAAAATATATGTTTAATAAAAACCAATTTTTACATCACAATAATTTCACAGTTGCAATTTCAGAAGAAACCTAATTCTTTGGTGATTAAAACAAATTAGACGAAGCACTCGTTTAACATCTCATTTGTTTTAACGCTAAAATATATCAAAATTTTGAGTTCGAATAACAAGTGGCTCAGTTATCGAATACATTTATCCGACAGTTTGTATTCAGTGATAGTGAAATGGTCATCACATACTTTGGTATGTCTTAATTTTGCAAATTTATAAATCATTCAATTACAATTATCTAATTTATTGTATTAATTATAAATATATACATGTAAAATCAATTTTGTCGAAAAATATTGTTTTTGCGCTACCGGAATTCGAACCTGGATCTCTATTTCCAATCCGGGGAAGTACACTACCAATTGTGTTATAGCGCCTGTATTTTTCATGACAAATTTTCGAACCTATATGTTACACTTTTTTAAATTAATACATCTGTCGTTCCATTATTTGAAAGCCATCTACATTGTTTGGTAGCGCAAAAACAATATTTTTCGACAAAATTGATTTTATTTGTATATATTTATAATTAATACATTAATTAGTATTTAACTAACTTCACAATAAGAATGTGTTCTCCTTAATAATACAATTATCTCGCACTCTAATGTTTCTACTAATGAGAAACAGATACCAATATGGCAATCCGATATGTAATATATTTATTTTATAGATAGATATTATTATAAAACGGCCTCCGTATCTCGCTGTTACATCACAACAGGTGTATAAGAAATATTTAGTTCATGTAATATTACTCCGAGGTTTTATTCCGTAATGAATACATTAAAATAACCCTCCGAGTTTCTCACGCACTTCTCCATTTCCACGTGCTTCCGGTTTACTTCCTGACCGGAACTGTCGCAAGTTAGTAATATAACCTTAACCATTGAAGACTTATTGTATAATTTAACCCCGTGAAGAAAAGTATTGGCGAAAAATCATTATGTAGCATTTTATTGTAAGGATTCTTTAACACACATTTCAGGGTGAGGTGAGGGTCAGGTGAAGGTACTTATTTATGTTGAATTATAATATATTACCTGTAATACTAAAAGAATCTGTGTGGTCAATGATTAAATATGTTATTCTTGAAACAAGTACACAAAAATGGGAATCCTTGGCCTTTTCTATGTTCCGTTTGTTTTCCGAAGAGTCTAAACTACTACCCAACGTCAGAAAACAACTGACATTTAATACGTGAAAATATTTTTTTTCATTTGTTTCTTTTCTATTTATTTATAAGACTCTGTTTATAATTTATCACAGAATATATGTCTATAACCCTTGTTTTTAGTAAAAAGTTTAGTCAGTGGCGTAGCAACAAATTACCGGCCCCCATCTTCTCTCCAAGAACACAATTTCGCAATGGTATCCATAGTAATTATTATCGACTTCATTCACTTCGTCAATATTCTTGTTCATTAAAATGATTTTAATTACAACATTTAATACATTCGGGTATTTGTGTTAGTGAAAATATACTGTTACATTGGTAGAATATAATTTTTACAATATTAACTTTTTATAGCAAAACTTTCAAGTACATGCTAACTTTTTTTCATATTGTTCGCGAAAATAACAAAAGTCATTTCATATCTTAAAAGCAGCAGTTTAAGGTGTTTCAAGAAATTTAATTGTCGGCGTACCGTGAGCATTTAACAAATATATCTGAATATCACTTTCAAGTACTACTACTATACTAGGTACTAAAAGTTGGATATTATTCTGGGCCCTCCTGGGATCCGGGCACCCGGCTAGTTGCCCAGACTGCCCAGGCAGTAACCACGCCACTGCGTCTAGTGATAGCTTCTTTTCACAGCCTTTCCGCACAGAATGTAGCTGACGGATGAATCAGGCTTTAGTACTTGTGTATTTAACACTATGAATGTCACAAATTATAGGTATACATACATTGAACCTCAAAAATCTGTAGGTGTGTCGATGTTAGTTTCCGATACTTTTCTGCTATACATAAAAACTGACAGCCAACTATAAAAGGGTTAACTCCACCTTCCTATAAACCGGTATATCACGCGCACGTTCCGCAATGGCGGAAGCGGCGGAAGTTACCGAGCAGGAGCCGGAAACGCCAAAGTAGTTGTTAACAATAAGTATTTCCTGTAGTCGCCTTCAAGTCACGCACCACGAGACGCCGACCCCAACTTGTTGGACGGCAGTTCAGGTGAATCGGCGTTGGGCTGTTAATTAATCGGCGCCCGTGCGAGTACCGCTTTACATACTACCGGTAGCCATTTATTTACTTATTGGTCTTTAAAAAAAATCTAGGTACTTCCTTTTTTATCAACAGCGAGTTGTACATAGCTAACACACTATTGAAAGTATAATTACAGATCATAATCTGTAATTAATAAATTTTAATAAGCGTCCTGTGTGTCACACGCGTTGGGAAATTTGAAAGAGAACGCATTCATTACATTGGACCAAAGCGTCAATTTTTTATGAACTATAAGAATAAGGAAGATGAATATATGACCTTTTTCTTCTGGAGGTATATTTTTTCAAATAGAAAACTAGCAAATTCATTTCTATTGTCAGATAGTTGTAAATTGCTACTGCACTGCAAATAGTCGCTTCATACATGCATTGGATGCTTCGCATCCCTTATGTTCTAGAGTCAAAAATTTTTGGACTTTTTGTTTCTAGTCTAAATTTGTACTCTCCTTTAGAGACCAGTCTTAACACACAATACGACAGGGCGTGTATAAGCAACAAGACAAAATACCTATACATTCTCAACTTTCGAACATCGATGAATCGCGTAATCATACAGATACCATCAACAGTGGATTCTATCATTCGTTCCGTATCGCATACGCATTCAGTTTAGCCTGTCAGGGTCTTCAAATACTGTATACGCTTTCTTTAACAGCAATAAAAAAAACGACTTTAATGCTTATGGGTATAATGCATAGAATAGCATACATATTACGAGCGAGCGGATTGTTTTGAGAAATTTTTTTGTGTGACACATTTTTGACCGTTTGACGATGTTATGTGATGCCGAATTATATCAATAATTGTAACGTTGAATATTCTTCAATTATCTATTTAATTCACCATTTAAATAAATAAATAAATAATACAGAAAATAATATGGATATTTCATCAACGTGTTCTAACACTGTAAACGAAAATAGTGAATTGTGTGAATATACAATTGAGTCAATGTATAAAATTTTTGTCTTGACCGTTTGTGGAAAAAAACACATTCTGGATACTGAAAAATCGACAGCATCTCTTCTAAAAAAGTCACCGACCGCCACTGATATATATATATATATGTCTTTCGCACTATTTCTTGGAAGGGTTTTGAACACTAGTCATGTTTTAAACATAGGTACATATATTTTAACTTTACTTTATAATTATATTAGTTCAGTGAAATATATAGAATTATAAAAGTCCAATAGGTTAATTGAGAAATATAGATTTAATGAAAGATGATGGGACAAAAATTCAAGACGTATAATGTACTATTTAACATTGTATTTTTGTACAAAAAAATTTGGATTGTATAAGAAGTTGATGTCATGCAGATATTATTTTATGATCTGGCACCACCAAATAACTATAATAAATTATGATTACCATGTTTTAATAGTGAAATATTTTATAATTTCTACAAAAGTATTGTAAATTTGTTGTCAAATTGTGTCGAATTCAAATTCAGACCATCGTTGAATATGTTGACAAATGGGCATGCATATATGATTGTTGTATATCCATACATATGTTTGATTAATTCACAGTCTTTATTATCATATACGTCTATACCTACGTAAGTTAAGAGCTTAATCTGTATATTTGTATGTTTTATGAAATCTCACGAGAATTCCTAACGCGGTAAAAAGAGTTGTAAGAAAAAACTGAAAACATTTATTTAAAGATAAAACAAATCTATCAACAAAATCGTTGTAATAATCAACCCCTTTAAATTATTACTATAGTACATAATTCATATTTACAAAAATCTTGGCTTGATAATAAGACTTAATTAAAATAATTATATTATAATCGTAAGTCGTAATAAAACTTAGCCTAAAAGATCCAATCAATTTTCTGATGCCATGTTATATTTCTTTATATTGACGATACAGAACTTTAAATAACACCTTTGTCAATCTAATCACGTTGAATATACAAAATATATAGGTACACGTAGCAAACGAATATACAAAATGTTCAGCCCATGCATTAAAAATTTGTATATACATTTATTAGTAAAGCTTCGACCCAAATGTTCCTTAACGAATATTTGACGCTCACTGTAATCATCACAGCTAGAAGATGGGTGAAGTGAACCGCCCCGAAGCGTGCCCTCACAAAGGGCCAACATTTACACCCATAATTGCATAAAAATCGTTATAAAAGAAACTTGAATGGATTTCTGAATAAAATTCGGTACAGCCCTCAAATAAGGGTCGAGAATGAATCCCATCTCCGATGTTGGATAGAAACACGCGTTGAGTTTTTATTTATCGTAGTATTGTTTGGTAACTAGATGCAAGAGATCAGATGATAGTTAAATAATATTAAATTAATCGGTGTACTTGATACTTAATTTATTCATGTATTACAACCGCGATGAATATCAACATAAATTAATTATTGCGTGAATATATTATCAGTTAAGTGATATAATTGTGTTCAAATATAATTATTATATTTAAACACAATTACTATAATACTTTCTGTTAACTTTTCGAATAAGCACACAAGCATTAAGCCATATAATTATGATGGACTAATATTTATTTTACGATTAAAAAAATTTTATTTACTACCTTACATTTATTATTATTCTTATATTTAACCATTTAATTACTTTAAAAAAAAGTATTAAATTAGATTTATTTGAAAAAAAAGACTTGTTTCCTGTAATAAAAGTTCGTTCCATAATTCAACAGATAATAAAGACAGCAAAGTTTCAATCGTTTTAGATCCCCCTTTTTATGACATGCAAAATTATTTATTTATTTTACAGGTTTGATTTTGAAACAATAAGCTAAAATATTAAAATAATAAGAAAATAACACTTTGTTTAAATCACCATTAATTGATAAATCAACATGTTTCAAGACCAATGGTCCCTACATCAGGAAACAAATTGTAAAATAAAAATATACTAAAATTAAGAAAACAAGCATAAACAAAAAACAAAACTATAAATGTAAGTGATGAGTAACTAATTTGGAACTACTATGAAAACAAATTTAAAAGGTAACTATTTGCAAAAAGAATTTGGTTATTTATAATGTTGAATTTACTAGACTTTTTCTAATTTCTATCAATATAAATAAAACTGTAAGTGTTTTTTTTTATTATATATATAATATGTTGCCACAAAGTAATTTTGCAAATATTGAAGAAGTAAAATATAATTGTTTTAATATTAAAAAATTCAAATATTTAATAATTGTATCCTGCATCGAGTGAATACCATATCAAACGATAATCTAGCAGATCCGCAATCCAGCCACCCGCCGAGTCCTGAATACAATCATCCCCCAGCCATGGGGGTAGCTCGGACGCCGTCTGTGGACGCCACCACCCCTAACTGTATTTTTCCCTCTTGAGAAACAAAAGAAAAGACGCCAATAGGTTCTGCACTGAGTAATCCCCGGTGCTGCGCGTGCCCCCCTCCCCCCCGTACATACAAATCTAGCTTCATTCAAACTCATGCGCATCTGCCGATTTCTGTGCCCTTAATGCGTTTAATAAAAAAAATCAACCAGAAATACTGGCTGTGTCGCTGAAGTGTTCCGCGTGTTATTTTTTGTCTATTTGGATTCTCATCCCTCGTAACTGATTTGATATCTCGTTGAGGGATTAAAGTGGAGTAGTGGCTTTGGGCTTCAGGCAACCCGTTAGTTTTTATTTACCGTGTACCTAGTTATATATATATATATAACTAGGTACACTGTATTATACATATATTACATTACACTTATGAACCATATCATTAAAAGTACTTGATGGTCTAGTGGCGATGATCTAGTAGTCAGGGGTTCGAGCCTCGTCCCAGGACATTCCCAAGTTAGTTTTATGTGCAAGCGTTTAGCTTATCTCGTATATACGGCACGTTATATTTTAAATTACTTTATCATAAAAAAGACTTAGAAGTAAACTTGTAACATAGAGCTAGAAATATGCCTACAATAGTCTATCGTATACATGGTGTAATGTATGTAAAAACCATTAGAATTTTTAATATTCTTTACTCATTTTGTCATATTCCTCACACCTCAGATTTATTCGGATTGCACTCTTCTATGTACACTATCCTATATTTTAATAGCTCAGAAGGTTAAGCTTAAGTTTTAGAAATACTAAAAATATTGTCTTCTTTCTTATACATCTTATTTTTTTTAAATAAAATATATGTAATAGTTTATATTTCATACAACTGGGATCGCATTTAAAATGGCAGCTGAGGTGTGTGGAAAATATCAACGAGATAAATATTTTTATCTACGTTAAATGGGAGTTAAATTATCTAATTTTTAATGTTAATTGCAAATTGATTTTCAGTAATAAATCGATATATCGATGTACATAATATCTTACACCTCTTCGTGAATTTTATATCACCCTCCATCACGCGCATGTGTCGATAATAATCCACCCCCCTCTCTTTGATGGTGACTGGGTCTGGAAAGACGGTACCCGGTCACCTACATACATCAGCTGCAGCCCTCCCGATCGAAGTTCGATTTGTCTCCCCCTACACGAAGGGACCACCCCATATTAAATAACCCCCCCACATTAAAGGACCCTCCTCCCCTTATTAAAGACTCGCAACTCTTGCCCCATCGGCAAACACACCCTGAGGCCTTCGCGCTGGCACCCGCGAACTTGATGGATGGCGTCGATGATTTAGAAATTTGTACCGTATCAAAAATATCACCTCCTCATATTTCCAGACCTTGTAGGAAATACCAAAAAAAATTTAGTTTACAAATTATATAATAATTTAAAATGGTGACCACGTCAGCATTAGCCGTACATAAATTCAGTTTCTATAGAATATAAGCAGTTGTACCACCTCCATCAGATATCGAAAATGCTAACGAATTATTCACTAAATAAATTCATTCCATGGTGATCATTCAAATGAATTTATTACAACTACATTTTTAAATTATGTAGACAATTTTTTTTTTAGATACGGACGTATGACTTTATTCACGAGATAGGTTCAACCAATGGTCGTAAAATGTATCGTTAATTATAATGCTTAGGTAACACTAATTATAATTTAATCAGTAGTGTACTGAAACAGCTCCTAAAATCCTATAATTTTTAAAATCTTACTATTACGAGACTTTTCTTGAAATGATTTTGTGATATTATAAGAATCACACTCAATTTAACGGTTGACCTTTTATGTCTAACATACAAAGGAAAATATACATGTAAGAACGTACATCCAGGTAAATTGATTTCCGGCACTTTTTTAATATCTCTTTATTAAAAACATGTTGTATAAATATTTTTCTGAAATAGAACAAATAAAATAAACAAATTATTACGTAATCGATCGAAGATTATATTCCTACAGTTTAATAAATGACACTGTGACAGTGATAATGTTTCGGATAGAGTTACTCGGAGTGTCCTTTATTATAATTTTTTATAATGTAATTTTAACAAACACTTAATTTTGTTAAGAAATGTAGTCTCATATTAAAATTCCTAAAATAAGTTGAACTTTATAACGAAGCATTTAGAATAGTTCGCGACTAAATGGGTTGTTTCGCATTTTTTTCTGATATTAAGAGTGCTTAATACGTCCTACTGACGTTCGCTTATTTTCACTTCTCTCGTAAAGTCTCTCATGACGCAAGAGTCATAAATACCAAAGAATGAATAATTACTGTGGAAAATTCAGCGGTTCCTTAAATTAAATTATCCCACAGTTGAGTTTCGCTTGAAATGATCAGTAGGACACATTAATATTGTATAATATGAATTTATTAATCCTAAGTATGTTGTAGGTATTTATTTACATTTATTTAATTATGATAGTTTTTGATGTCAAATATTTTTATATAATACATAATTTGCAAATTTGACCCAGCCACGATAGATTGAACTTAAAAAATACATATACAAATATTACTGTACTGAGAGTTGTTAAATTTAAGTACCTGGGCTCCATGTCAACCTACAAAGCTAAAATCGAGACTGATGTCACTCTTAAAAAACAAACTGTAAAAAACAATAGTGTCGCTCAGTCACTGGTACATATGCATATGCATGCAGATTGAGACTAAGTATAGAGTATATAACACGGCCGCACGTTGACCCCATGAACAATCAATGACCACCGATGAATCTGAAATACTCAGATAAAGTTGGGAGAAGCCAGGCTGAGAAGGTACGGTAACACAATGAGTAGACCATCATACTACCAAAATAGCAAGACCTCACGTGGTGGTCAAACATCAAAAAGGAAGTGAAGAACGCCCGCATAAGTTAGGAGAGCAACGACGACAGAGTGTCAAATAAATAAAAAAAAGGAAATATAAAGAAGAAAACCACCGAGTTGGCTGTGACAACGTGTCACCGCCTGGTACTGTTTTAGTGTAGAGTGACTACCAGGGGTTGCCTCATTTTATGCATGTCCTAAATATATTTTTTGGTACCATAAATCATTTTACTTTTCTAGTTATTACTGAAATTTAAACAAAACAGTAAGTAAGTACAAAGATATTGCATATAACATGTAATTAACGGATGGTCAGCGCATATTTTTACAATTATCCACGAGATATGTTTGCGTACAGAAATTATGTTTCGCTACATTATATAAGGCCAAAAAAAATGTTTTTTTTAAGCGGAATAAGAAAGAAACTTAACCTAAAAACATTGCAATTAGTTTACAATTCCGTTGTTATTTCGCATATAAATTATTGTTCAACGGTACTATTTTTGGGGAACAAAGCTGAGAAGAAAAAAATCAAATAATTTAAAACAGAGCAATGGGGACTATTTTAAGATGTAATAGATATACAAGAATAAGTTATATACTTAAACAACCAATAAAATGAATGAGGGTTAAGTAAAATATTATGAACTGCCATCAAATGTGAAGGAAGCAACTAGTCTTGTTACTTTTCACAGGTTAAGTGTGCCATATTTGCAGTACCTATCTAATTTCAATAACTGATCATTTTTCTTATGTTATTATTTTATTTTGTATTTATAATCTATTTACCACTTCTAATTGATATGCAATGTAATTCAATATTTACATTATTTATATTTTCTAAAGTGTTGCATTCTATATGTAAGAATATTATATAATGTTTACGACTACATAAAAAATATACAAAGATTACTACGTAGTCATCGTGTTATGCTATATTTTATAACTAACTAGCTAACCAATTGGATAATTGTTTTTTAGGAATTTTCACGAAATTGAAATGGCTTAGATAGATCTAAGAATCTTTGAAAACTGTGTATGAATTTGAAAGTGCTTCGTAAAAAAATCGGGCGTTCACAGAAAATTTATTTGGTAAGATATGAATTAAAACATACCGTTTTACGAATTGCTTTGTCAATTGGGCGAAAACCCGAATATGCAAGTAAGGGATAGAGTAAGGGAAAAGTAAGAAGGGGAAGCATATGCAGCTGTCGATGGAGAGACCTCATCGGCACAATGCCGCCAAGTAGCTGGGGGAATTCCTAATATAGTGTTAAGGTGATTCGCTTCAAAGTAAACATGTTCATAAAAGCCAGAGATATAATGATCACACATGCAATAAAAACGTTCATTTTTGCGTCTCTAACCTCTGATTAAAACGAATTTGATCCAATGCATTTTATGTTTGAAGCATTAACTTTGTTGTTTAATATAACTATTAATTTTAAAACTCTCAACCGCAAAGTTAAAGCTGTAAAAAAAAGATAACAAGCCAAGAAATTATCCATAAATATAGAAATCGTATCTATAAATATTTACAAAGATTGTTATTTTTAAAAACAACAATTAAAATTGAATTAATTATATTTTAATCACATTATATCGCCGAGTACATCAAAAATATAAATAAAAAAATATTTATATCATTACTGCTTTATTTTTTACGTTTTTTTGATTTATTAAATAGCACTTTCAAAAAGTACAAAACGCTTTTATTATGAATAGAATTGTGTATATAATACAATGTTTTAACTAATCACGACCACCATATGACCGCGCAGTGGCTACAGTGTATCCGCATTATCGCACAATCAGCAATAGCCGATAGTATATTAAGTAAAACACATAAAATCATTTTTTATGAAATATTTAATGTCTGTAAAAGCTAGGGAATGAAGATATTAAATTCAAAAACTTATATTTATTAAATAAAAAATAACTCAAAAAACGAGCTGAATTATTTAAAATTAAAATGATTTATGATGATAATTTGACTATGTACTTAATTATTAAAGCTACTATTACAAAATCTTCAGTTATTTGAAGAAAAAGTTATAAAGTAGTTGTAATCTCATCAACAGCTATTATTTTATTTGGAAAAAAGTGAAAAAACTGAGTAAGTTGCTACCGGGATTCGAACCTGGACCTCATCTATTATTCTGTTTTTAAAAAGCAATCATCTCTATATTACGATGAATCTTAAACACCTTTTTATTTAAACTCGATGGGAGACGACAAAATAAATACATTAATCAGTTTTATTAAATTTGGGTAAACTTTGATACAACCTATATATTTTTAACATTTTTGTTGGGAAGGTTCAGAACATAGTTCTGTGGAATTTTAATTCCAATTAAATTAATCAACCGGAAAGATATACAGAAATAAACTATTTATCGAAAAATTAATGCAACTTCATAACAAAAATGTGTTCTCCTAAAAAATATATTTATTAATTAACTTTTTATTATGAATGATTATCGATGAAGTGTGGTTTAAGACAAAATAAATACAACGCTTTCTTTAAAATTTAGCTAGTTACCAAAATTCAGAGTAGACTGCTATTAGTCCAATCTGAATATAAATGGTGGAGGAAAAAAATCAACTGACTTTAGAGCTAATATCGATATAATACATAAATAGCTTTTAGTGGTATTATTTATTGGTGTGGTGTGCAATATAACCGGTAATTTTGATATACGTCTGGCATTACTCCTGCTACCTGCACCGCCCCGTAACTGGCAGGAATGATAACCGGCACACAAAGAGGTCTGTGGGGCAGACTAAAGAATAGTTTTTTCGTACACACACACTACACTACACACGTGCACACATACTATGTTACATTATCAAGGGGAATCCGTGACGTCACGAGTGTCATGAGCTACCAGCTGGCGAGGTAATGGCTGGTAGGTAATTTATTAATTCCTTAAATATTTCTTCGGCATCAGTGTAAGGTATGCAGACTTAATAAGTGACAAAAATTAAAAATATTGTAGGTAATTAAAAAAAAACGTTAATCATTGTTTTGTAAGATGTAAAAAATTTAAGCTATATTTTGTCTTATTGATTTGGTTGAATTTACCAGTGCTCTCAGATTTAATTCCAAAAATTCACCTCACATACGAAAATATACAATGCTGTATTTATAAAAATATATTTTTACCATTGGCATGAAAGATTTAATCTTTCTGTGTTAAAAAAATTATACAAAGCAGTAAAGCGTTCATACTTTCACGTACCATATCAAAATTATTGCTGACGCATTCTACAGATTTCAAATAATAATAATATTATTATTAAATACTAATTAAATGTATTAATTAGAAAGATATACATATAAAATCATTTTTATCTAAAAATATTGTCGTTGCACCACCGGGATACAAACCTGGATCTCTGTCCAAACCGGGAAAGGTGCATTATCCAACTATTCTACAGCGACATTATTTTTGATGACAAATTTTCGAACCTATATGTTACACTTTTTCAAATGAATACATCTATCGTTTCATTATTTGAAAACCATCTACTTTTTTTTTACGGAATCTCAAATACTTTTGATTAAACCAATAGCAGATACAACAACAACAATATTTTTTCGATAAAATCGATTTTATATGTATATCTTTATAATTAATACATTTAATTAGTATTTAAAATATCACAGACCTATCTTCTGAATAATTACAATTTGACAATAAGAATGTGTTCTCCTAATAATATTATAACCTAACAAATTAATATGCATAATATATCCATATAGACTCACTGCATGACACTAATGTTAATGACACCAAAAATAGAGGACGTCTGGGGAAGATTTGGCACTATCAGATAAATCAGATACTGGAAGATGGTCCTATTAGAAGCCTCAATAATCGATGAGCTTGTATGAGAAGATTTATGAGTGTGGCAATTTATCTGCCTACCTCCGTGGGGTAACGGCGTAATGGTTTGTTAGTTAGCATTTAAAATCATGGAATCACGGAAACGAAAATAAATAATTTTATCTACCTTCTTGACATTTTTAGCTTACCTTAAGAAATCTAAATATCAAACGCCAATTCTACTTAAAGTTATTTTTATCTTGTAATTTTTAGATCTACGCACACGTAGATTAATATTTTTGTAAATTGTGCAAAATTTCTCCAAATGTTTAATGACTATAGTGTATTTGTAACCGATTTATTTTTGTAAAATATTTATTGATGGGGATGCTATCGTCGGCACGCTTGTGGCACGCGTCCATGGCATGAATCAAAGGTGATTAAAAAATTTCACCCCTTGAAAAATCTGTGTTAATATTTATTCGATATTCTCCATAACAGGATAATAAATCTAAAAAGAATAATTAGTAATTTTTGTTTAAATTTTTTTTATTGCTATATTCGAGTTAAGTATTAAGACTGATTGTTTTAAAAACTATGTACAGAGAAAGAGTTAGATTAAGAATCCAGGCTGATGAAATTTGTTTTCTTGGGGGAGCAGCAGGAGTAACATTATGGGAACGAGTGAGAAATATTAAGATATGGGAGACTCTTAGCATGGATACTTCTATACATAAAAGATCTCGAGTAAGGCAGCTTGGACACGTTTAGCGAATGGCCTCATGGTAACGGTCCGGTGGGTCATCCTAAACTAAGCTGGGACATACAGAAACAAAGAATGTACGAAGGCATATTGGGTCTTGATATGTCAGCAAACATTGAAGCGGTACGAGAAATGATGATTTATAAATGCAATTCGTTAAGATTTTACTAAATGAAAACTTACTTCCATTATGGGTCAGACAACGTCAACACCAGATTGACCTTCACACCTGTGACCATCTTACATTTTTTAAATATTCTTATCCAACGTTATATATTGTACATACCTACACTCGCACGATACGTGATTTATAATTACAATTCACTTAAATTTTTTTTTACATTATATAAAAATCTCGCCACTTGATCAGTATTCGGGCTTAAAATTAGGCACCGAGTACTAATCCTATTAAAAAAGAGGTCAACATTTTTTTAGAGAAAAGATTTCCTTTATAATCAAGGTTCAATGAAACCTTCTCCATATGTTAGACGTTATACTTTTTTCTTTTTGGGCACCTTTTCAGGTACCGGGTGCGGAGGTGAGACGGGCGTGTTGGCAGGGTTTCCTTCACAAAAGGGTTTGCGAACACCTTACGCTAAGGGACGGATGGGTTTGTTTTCATCCCTATAAGACCGAAAAGGTTGTTTTGCAATCTTACACCGGTTATATACAGGCTACGCGGATTAAAATCCTATTCTCAAGTAAGATTAAAACACATGTCTAGAGTTTATTTATTAAGTTCCGTAATAACCATTCTATGTTTTAAAATTATTAATTTATCAGATAAAATAAGAAAAACTTTGTTGACATATTTATACAATTTATTACACTGAGTATTTTTCGTACTGTTTAGATGATGATGTCATTTTATTAAAGTTAATATAAAGATACTTTAAAATATATACGAAATAAAATAACGTTAACTACTTAATTTATGGAAACATTAAGAAGTGATGACAAATTTGTTGATTTATTTGAACGGTATTATCATTTCGTTCTTTATTTACAAATTTCAAGTTATTTCTACGTAGAGATTTACATTTCCGAAACATAATGCAATATTTGTATCTTATTAAATATTTATATTTTGGCAAAAACAATTTGAACCCCTGAATTGATGTAATGAGTCCGTAGCAGTTTTTAAAGTTTAACAAATTCGCACGTACATTTTTTAAGAACTTACAAACAATGTGTGATAATCTTTCAACTGTTACATATTTCATTCCTTTCTTCACACTTCCGTGTGCGCTTTGCTTACAATTGCCAATCGTTACAACAAATAATGCTGATGTTATTACAATAAGATTTTACGGCACGTGTACCTTTGTCTTTCCACGTGTCAGTTAACAATTTACCGTCTAGTAAAAGTAAATAAATATGTCTCTAGCTGTAGCTGCTTGTTGGGATCAGTTTTATAAAAGTAGTCTTTTTTATAACAATTTGCCAATTCGATATAAAATTATATTCAAACGAAAGGTTTTGTTTAAGAAAATGAAAGCTTACAATTAAGCAGTTGAATTGTAAAGGTTGATAATAAATATTTTAATAGATATTTCCACTTAAAATAATGGCAAAATGAATGAAGCGGAAATATTCTCGCTAAAAGGAATGGGTTGAAGAATATTTTTTGAGAATTTTGATCGAAATTTAATCGAAAATGAAGAAATATAAATATAAATCCAGAATTGTATGAGTATTTCACTTACATTGACAGTAAAAAGGTGCAAAAGGGTCAAATAAATAAATCAATAGTCATATTTATAAAGTATTCTGAAGCAGGAGAGGGTAATTATTTTAATTACCACAAGACTGTATAAAATTCAAAACTAGAAGAAGCGAAACATATATGGCAAGATAATATTCTATCATCCTTAAAAAATACAGTATAAAGAAATGAATCATTTTTCATTATCAATTTTCTAATAATATAAATACAGATAAAATATATTTATCGAGAAAGTATTTGTTTGATATCGGGATTCGAGCCTGGACCTTTTCCAATCCGGGGAAACGTGTTACCATTTCACGACATCAACCGGTTAAATTAACGTTTACGATAAATTTGAAACATATATTCTGTATACTTTTATAATCGATACACCTATTATTCCATTTATAAAAGCAATCCACTTTATATTTTAAAAAAAATCTGTATATCTTTCTAATTTTTTAAAAATTGTTTTGAAATTGCATCTTCGCAACAAAGTTAATCATTTTCGTCTCAAAGTGAAATCGTTTATTATTTATTCATAACCTCTTGTTACAAAATGATACAAGACACAATTTAAAAACCTGACCAAAGTACTACAGATGGATGTTTCGAAACCACCCTTCGTACGACATCAACCCCCCAAAATCATATTTTTTGTTTTATTCTACTACATGCCGGGATTTGTTATGGAGGATAAAGAAAGCTGCACTTTCTGTACCCCTTGTCGGATCTTCAGAGCTTTTGCACATAAAAGGCCGCTTACACGGGAAAAGTACACGCCACTGTACACAAATATGAATAAATATTCTCATTACCAAAAAATGTAAAAATTTCTCAAATGTAGGAAAATATATTTTTGGAAAAGAAGACATTTTTTATAGAATGATTTAAAACTTTATAAGTAACAACAATAACAATAATACTAATAATACATTCTTGATATCTACGTGGCTACTTTTATATTTTTTTGAGTAAAATTACGAACTCAATATTAAAATAATTTTTAAAAAGGTTAGAGATTACCCAACGAAACAAGATTTTCCTGTTTTAAATTTATCTTCTTTATATAAAAAAACTGTATTAAAGAGGATAACATAAAATCCATCATACCTCTCAGACTCGGAGTAAAAGTAATGAACATGTTATTTTCAAAATGTCCAAATTAGGAATGGGACAGAGACATGCATCATACATTGCTCCTAGACTATAACTAATTGCCAAAATATAAATGTGTACAAAAAAGAGGTTCTAAAATGGCTAAAGATCTTCAAAATAATTAAATAATTATGTATTCGGCATCTTTCTGATTCCTAAGTTCTAATCTGATCAATTTCTCAACATTTAAAAAATAATTTGTTATTAATTTTTAGATAGTACTATTATAGATCTTGATCTTGTTTTATATAAATGTCGATAGCCACTCCCACAATTCAAGATTATTTTTATTTGGGGATGCATAACTTTATTATTGTATAATGTTGTTGAATGTATATATATATAATAAATAAATTTGATGAAATTAGAAACCTTTTTTTTTAATAAATTTCAGTTATGTTATATAGTTTCATTCAAAATATATGATCGCTAAGGGTGGAACCTACAATCGACCCCCAACAACAGTTCATGTTCACCCCTCGAAGTGGCTCCATTGTTCCGTTCAGACGACCACCTTTCCTCAATGTCCCCGATTGCAGACAACTGTCTACTTCTGTATGCAGTCCGGTCGGTTAGTATATTTGTTAATTTCACGCTGCTCTCGAACACAGTTCATACAATTACGCTGTAAGATATAATTAATCAAACTATATTATAAGGAAAATTAAAACTAACATATATTTATTTTATTTTATTGCGAGGACTTTATATATAATCATAAGATTTTTTATGCATAGTGTATCGTGGTGTGTAAACCTAAATACTATGTCAAATGTATAATGTGTTAGGAGAACACATTCTTATTGTGAAGTTGTAATTATTCAGAACGTAGTTCTGTGATATTTTAAATATGAATTAAATATATTAATTAGAAAGATATACATAAAAAATAAATTTAATCGAAAAATATTATTGTTGCGCCACCGGCATTCGTCTGCCGGTATAATATAATAAAATAAGGTAGATGGCTCGAAAATTTGTCGCTAAAAATATTATCGTTGTAGCATAGTTGGATAATGCACCTTCCCCGGTTAGGAAAGAGATCCAGTTTCGAGTCCCGATGGCGCAACAACAATAGTTTTCGATAAAATTGATTTTATATTATAGATTTCTTACGTGCATATTTCGAAGTTATTTATCTAAATTTATTTAAATTATCGTGGAACGAAAACGAAATTTTACAAAAAAAGCAATATTATTATTGAGTTTCAAAAATTATCAATCTTATGAATCCACTATGAAAGTGAGATTAACATACTTATTACGGATTTCTTAATTTCGTACCAGTTTTGCAACGTTTGAAATGTATATAAACGGTCGTGTTTTTTTATTTACAATACAATTTTTAAAAAAACATTCGATTTTTTCAATTTTTTTTTTTTTTTTAAACACACTTCCGTCGGGTACTTTTCACGCAAACTGGTGACGTAATGCGGGCAAATAATTATTGATGTAATATATTAATTTGATATCTTATCTACACGATGCAATATGACATCCAAAGAAAATGATCGAGTTTAATTACATTTTTTCAATTAAAAAAAGCTTTTACGTAGACGGTATTCCCTTCCCGCCGTTAGTATGTTTTAATATCGTACACCATGAATGATCTGCACAGAGCTATGCTACTTTAAATGCAGAATTAATTAGCTCACTAACCTAGTTATGAGCAAACCCACAAGTCACCGGAACGCGAACTTCCATGGGGGGGGGGGTTCGAACCCGCATCGTCCGCTCACCTTTCCGCGTCGCGTCCTTAAGGGGTCCGCGCACCCCCTTGCTAATAATAAAGTAGGCATTATTATTATTATTATTATTACTACTACTACTACGGTGTGCAGAGCGTGCCTTATGGAACATCTGCCCGAAGCGCCCACCTGTCCCATCACCTGGGTCCTATTGCACTACGGAACTCGTGCACCTTTGGGGTCTATGGCACCGAGGATGGTCGCTTTAGGGTCACCCAAGATTTTGACCCCGAGCGATCAATCTAGGTATATTAAGCGTTATAAACAATAAATTAATTAATATCTAATATAAAAACAACTTTAAACATAAATCTATTATAAATCTAAAGATTTGGATAAATTAACGCAACGGTTAGTCAATTTGTGATCATTAAAATAATACATTGGTCAAATTGCATTCTTCCGTAATTCTGGGTAGTAAAAAACATGCCACGTTGATCTCTCAAAAATACTTTGATCTCTGTGAGTGACGTTACACAGGATGTATCATTTAATCGCAAAACATATGGAATGATGATTCATACTCGCTTCGCGCTGAATGCTAAACTGCCCTTTATATGAACTCTAGTCAAATCTCCGAGACAAATCTTATTTAGAAGCTATTTTATCTGTTCTAAGATAAATCTAAAACACTATTATTAATTATTTAAATACTAACTACACAACCGCCTTTCGTACTACGGAATAATATCGATCTTTATTTACATAATCCTATCACTAAATTGACTATATTTTTCTGTAACTTAAAAAATATTAAAACAAATATTTAACAAAAAAAAAACATTTTAAAGGTTTAGGCTGTTCGGACAAGTTATTAGTTAATAAGATATTTTAAAAGATCCTTTATTAGACATAATTGTATGTTGTGTAACATGTCTCCCTTTCACAACACGGCACTATCAAATTACAAAACGAGATACCGAAAATTAAATCATAAATAATCAACGGATAAATATTTTGATTCCGGAGACCGGAAGCAATCCAGTCGTCGAGCCGTCCCACAAACCACACGCGTTTGTGAATTAAATTGATATCAACATAGCTCGGCTATGTGCGGTGTAGGGTGTGACGTAAGAACTACAAAAAACTCCTTTCATATGGAAACACTTGAGTGATTCTTATCTACCTTACCGAGGAGCAAGGACGTCTTGCTTCCTGCCGCTCACAAAGGTTCTGCCTTCGTAGCAGGAGTACTTTACACGTTTACCACTGTAAACATTGATTTGAGAGGAAGAATACTGTATTTTAAAACACATTAGTAATAATTATTTAAAGTTTATGATAATAATATCAGATTATTTATTTATTTTTATTTAAGGTTTCCGCGGACACTTGGGTATGGAACTGGCACCTCTTCTAGGTGAGATCGCATTTTTTGTAGATGGTTTTCTTGAAGAAATCTAGGCCGACGTTTCAGTATGGTAACTTGTGTCATTGTTAAGGCGTTGCATAAAAAAATTACGGTACAACAGTACTTTTTCGACTCTCGACTGTGGGAGGTTTACATCTCCTATTTTATGGTTGTACCGTAGTTTTTTGAGGTAACGTCTTGACCAGGAAACCCTCTACAAAAACGCGATCTAACCTAGAAGACATGCCAGTTCCATATATACTCGTATACATGCTCTAATATAAACAATATCAAAATTTTATTTTTGCTGTAACATATCTTGCATATATTTTCTGGATCAATGTAATTTCTCCTCCTTTCTTTTATTATCTGGCATCTTATATCATACAGTTTAAATGATTCAGTACAGTTGAATAATTTGCGTAACTGCGATGTATATGAGTGCATCGTCTACAAATAGGTAGGCAGAGAGAATAGAGCGCCACACTCTTCTGTCCTGACACACAGCTCTCACCTCATCCACATTCATACATCTTCTCATACAAGCTCGCCGATTATTGAGGCTTCTAACAGGATCATTCTTCAGTATCTGGTTTACCTGGTCATACCAGGTCTACTGACAATCAGAAATAAACATTATTTAAATTAAAGAGAACACTTTTTATCTGTAAAGTTGGATGTTTAGAACGTAGTTCTGTGGTATTTTAATACAAATTTAATTTATCATATCGATATACAGAAAAAATCTATCTATCGAAAAAATATTTAGTATCCCGATAGCAACTGAATATTTTTTCGGTAGATACATTTTGTCGCATATTTTTCTAGTTGATTCATTTAATATTAATATATTTTTAAATTGTTAAGTATCCTACCCCTACTAAGAATTTCATACAAATATCAATATGTAGGCTTTCTTTACGCACGCAAGGTCGTTCATAAAACCCTTTAGTCCCCCTTGGTATTTTTTCTATTACGTAGTTTTGTGACGTCAATAGAAGCGTGACGGTATGTCGTGTCTTAAGTTAGTCGATTATTACTGTTAAAGTCTTAGATTTTACTTAATAATATAATTAATTTTTACTTGTTATTTTAATATTATCCTCATTATCTGTGACGTCATTCTGTGACCCCACGACGATCATGTTTAACACTTTTAATAATATAATTATTACATAAACGTGCACTAAACAATGTATATCATAGTGTTCATTTGTCATTTATACATATTAATGTGATCATGGTGGACCATAAAAATATGAAATAGATTGAAAAACGATTTTAATTTTATAATGTGCACAGCAAAATATAAAAATAATAATAATACTGCATAATTTATATAGCGCAATTTTCGTAAAAACTTTCACCTCAAGGGCGCTTTACACATAAACTGTTTATAGTTCTACAATTATCTTTGTTTTTAAAATAAAAAATGTTATTTTCACTAATAGAAATGACTTTTTGAAAAGGTACATTTTTAGTTTCTTCTTAAATAAAGTCTCCGATGCACTGTTTCTTATGACGGAGGGCAAAGAGTTCCACGCTCTTGGGCCTGCCACCGCAAATGCCCGTTCGCTAAATTTATACTTCTGGCAACGGTTGGTTGGTTCTACCATCCTTCTTGCGGCTGAAGTAGAGGTTGATCTGAGAGTTTGACGTCTACGATTCAAATTATCTGGGATACAAAGTTCTTGAAGATACAGAGGCGCCATGTTATGTGTCGCCTTGTACATCAACCGGCACAATTTAAATTCAACTCTTTCAGAGAATCGGAGCCAATGTGGCTGATGTAAAAGGGATGTTATATGAGAGAATTTGGAAACTCCTTATGTTATCCGTGCGGCCGCATTTAGAATGGACTGTAATCTATCCAACTGAAACATTAGCAGGCCAGCATAGATGAAATTTATTATATTTTTATCAAATTATAAAAATGCATTATTGATTAAACTGACAACATAATGTTTTAAAAATTTTACACTGATTAATGAACTTAATAAAAAATATAAATTCAAATAACTAAAAAATATTTTTAAAAAATCTGAATAATTAAAAATAAAGGAAGAAAAGTGTTAAATTTTTTTTTATATATGACTATCTCGTAAAGTAAGAAAAATAACATAGTACATATATATCGGTATTTTTTTTTTCTACATATCGGATCAAGGCATTACCCGCAAATTAATATGAAATTATAATATGAACCTTTATAAAATTATTATATTATACTAAATGTTGTTCTATAATCGAATATTTTCGATGAAAGATTTTAATTTCCGTTTAAACTTGAAGTGTTTGTCATTAAACCCATTAAAATCATCGAAATCAACTAAACGTTGAAGAGCTACGTTTCTCACTTCACAGTACTTTTTACGTCTCATCCTATATACGACATATATATATCGCGTATCCTGTGAGAAATATAATAAAATCTAAACTATTAAAGATTTGCAACTGTTCAAGAAGGCATATTTCGCAATCGTAAGGAAAGGAAGTTAATTGAAAAGAAGCGGATGTGCTTTTGTAGCACTCGGGGATGAAATTTGTACCGCTTAAATAGCTTGGGAAACATCAGTGTATTTATCGCTTCTTGAGGTATTGTTGAAAAGCCTTCATTGTACTTAGTAAGTGTTCGATGCGGGTTCTTGTACGGCTAATAGTCTAGTTTGCCCCTGTTTTGTGGGAAGAATTACAACAATCTAATAACATTTGTTATATTTTTTTCATTGTTATTGGCTGAAGCAGACTACTCGTCGCGCCGTTTCACGAAATATGCCTCCTTAAGTGACAGCGGTTTAGGAATAAGGGTATGTTCTCTGTGCACAGTGACAGGATGTTTGCAATGTAATTGTCAATTAGTCGTTAGAATAGAAATAATGTTATTGCTCTACAAAAATGTTATAGTTTAATTTTGTAGCTCGTCTAGTATGCTTACTACATCTTCGAAACGATCTTTTTTGGACATTTAGTGAGGGGAAAAAATAAAAAATATATTAATAATAAAGTTTTCACGCTAAAACTAATGAAAGATGAATGGTAGATGTCGATGTCTGTTGCAAAACCATAAATCTTTATTTAAGCTATGTTTAGTGTAAATTGACCGATTTTTATAGTACCTACCTAGATAGTAGCATTTTTAAGTTTCATGTATTTCAAGCTAGGAATAAGCATTTTGTGTAATGAAATAAGTTTAAAATAGCATGTTACAGATCTAGAATATAGGATCTACTATAGAGGATTCGATGTCATTACACATGTTACAGTTTAACACCGTTAATCGTCTAAATCTGTGAATAATATTAACGATATAGTCATTAAAACCATATCCTTACTATAGATAATACTAATAATAGTATACACATACTATTATATACCATATAATAGTATGTTTAAGCAGAAAATATATTTTAATACAATGGTATTTATTTACAAAATCATCAATAAGAAAATATCACCGGAATTCACACGAAAAATTGATGCACACCAGCATGAGCACGAGCATCGTACAAGGGGAAGGGATAGACTGAGACTGCCATTCAGGAGGAAGGCCAAATCTCAGAAATCGACGATGCATAGTGCGATGAAATTTTTTAATGGAATGCCAGAAAACATAAGAAAGGAAAAGAAATTGAATAGATTTAAAATTAAACTGATTAAATATATAAAAGATAAGTTTTAGTAAAAGAAAATACTTTAATCTTGTTTATATTAAAGCATATATAAGGAGTGCTTATGTATGCACTATGTTAAGAATTAAATAAATAAATATATTAAATATATTAATTAGAAAGATATACATATAAATTCAATTTTATCGAAAAATATTGTTGTTGCGCCACCGGGATTCGAACCTGGATATTTTTCCTAACCGAGGAAGGTGCATTATCCAACTATGCTACAGCGACAGTTTTCGAATCTATATGTTACCTTTTTGATATTAATACATTTAATCGTTCCATTATTTGAAAGAGCCATCTACCTTATTTTTACAGAATCTCAAATACCTTTGAGTAAACTGATATCAGACGCCAGAATTATCAATTCATTTTTATTAAATTTTGAACATAATGATACAACTTTATTATTAGGAGAACACATAAGAATGTGTTCTCCTAAAAATAAAAATAAATTTTCCGAACAACCCTGTCGATTTTATTGATATAATTAGAATCGCTAAGGGTTCTGGAGGAAGTTTGAGCCCCTCTCGGCATCACTGCACACTATTGACAATCGCTCCACCCCACGAATATTCTTAAAACGATAACACTAAGAACACGCAGTGTTGGCTTATAATAGAAGACAAAATTGTGCAAATACATTATTGATTCCTTCTCGGGCGCTGGGTGAGTGCGGGCATGTGGGATCATTCAATGCCGGGCATAATTACCAGAAAAATGGTGATCTCGATTTAAAACCAGGTGGTGTGCGTTTGACTAATAAATTGAATGACTTTAAGGAAATCGATCCAAAGGTGTTTCGAGTGGTAATAAAAAGTTCTCGGAAGACTTTCATAGCTTTTATTTAATGTTAATATAAGGTCGTTCGAAAGATTTTACTCCTAGACTTGAATGGTTACATTAATAGTATAATTTTATATCGAATCATTATTTATTTCTTCAAGATTTTTTTAAAATTAGCAATATTTAAATATGTCCAAGAGCACACAATTACTGGATTTTTACCTATAAATGCACTGTTATTAAACAAATATCAGATATCTCATCGAGACAAAGCCATTTTTTAAATATATTTATTGGTAAACGGAGTAATTACAAGGCTTATGAAGGTGTGAGAATTGGTGAACGTTATATATATATATATAAAGTGATCACTTAAGCCAGCCGAAGATAGGTCGTAAGCCCTGTAATTACCCCATACTTCCATATATTTTCCATTAAATATCATAAAAAAAATTGCTTTGTCTCTATGAGATATCTGATATTTGTTTAAAGATTAGATATTTATTCCGTTTTTTTCAATATAGGTACTTTAACACTACTTTAATAAAAATATTACAACATTAATTATTTTCTTTATTATTGTTACATATTGTACATGAACATTTCGCACATTGTTTCGAAATTCCCACAAATCTTATTAATTATTAAAAATATGCTTTATAAAAAATGTAGCGTACAAGAAATACACATCGGTACGATACGTATTTTTCAAACTAAAATAGTCGATTTTTCGTCTCGTCGAGTTACTGGATGAGCATCTTACTGCTATACTACAATAGAAACATTAGTAGAAGCGATCTTTTTTTTAGATACACAGAGTTTATAAGTTATATTCTATAATATATATATGGATCGTGTCCAGTGGCGTTGCAACAAATTTTCCGAAATCCTGGACAATCATGTATACCAGGCCCCTACCCTCCCCCTAAAGAACACAATTTTACAATATTTTCCATATTAATAATTATCGACTTAATTTTAACAAATAATTTAGTAATTATTTTTACTACAGCAACTTTAATTTAAAATATCGCCGCGTATTAATATCTTACTACAAATACACTGATTTAATTTTTGATAATGCAGGACGTAATATTTCAATTTTAACTTTTTTAATATTAATAAAACGTTCTAGTATGTGACCCTTTTCGTTTTATATTGTGAGTGACAAAACAGCTCTGTTAAAAATGGCTATTTTAGGTACTCGAGATACTCTGGATTGACTCGAGGATTGACATACGGAACCTTCTCGGACAAAATCAACTAGTTGGAGTAGCGTATAGCATTTAACAAATATATTTGAGTGTTGTGGTACTTCATCATGAATTTTAAGCGAAAAATAATGAATTTTCGATATATTTTTTTAGTTTTGCTTAGTGATCTTGTTCAATGATTACGGGCTCTTTTGGGGGCCGAGGCCCCGGGTGATTGCCCAAGCTTCCCAGGCGATAACTACGCTACTGATCGCGTCCATGGATTAACATGAATGTTCGCAAGTTTCGAAAGCAACATTTTATCCTAAAACCGTTATGAAATTTGGCAAATATTAAAAATTATATTTTATATGTATGTAATAAAGTTAAAATAATTTATTTTAAATCTGAGTATACACACCATAAGATATTTGTTGAAATGTGGTGCAAAATAATATAAGGGCTGAAGGCCATTTTCACACTATAACAATGGTCATATTCGACTATTTTTTAAATCAAACCACCCACTCGACTCGGCACCACATCAAACTATATTTTTAATCGACTTAAATATTTTTATCGATAATATGTGTACTGTTTGAATTGCATGGGAAAATATTTAATCAAGAAACATGTACCTAAATTAAATGATAACTAACAATACGTATAGAGATAAAATTCGCAGAAATAATGTGTGATGTTGTAAGAAGCTTTCATTAATTCAGCAAAAAAATATATATACGTTGTGTATTAGAGAATATTAAAGATTTAACTATAATTAGTGATTAAGAAAAAAAACCCACTATTATTGCATTAATAATACAATATTTAAATCCTTTCTCTACCTGCTCGAAAGCTGCAAACGTTTGACTGCTCATCGGTTTTGCTCCCATTGTTACCCTTAACGTGAAGGAACACATTTTGCGAAATGTGGTATTTTCATTTTTATTTTGCATCTTACGGTCTTTTGATCGATCCGTTCTGAAACCATTACTATTAGTCCATCTTCAAATACTGCACATGGCGCAAGCTGCAAATTTTAATAAACATTTTTTTTTGTAATATTTTGATATGATATTTAAAGGTGTTTCTTTCTAACCGTAAGCGTGTAGACATTCTACATGTTTGTCAATTTATATATGTATATTGCCGAAACGCATAATGATTTTCGAGCGTTATAAATTATAGTGTATTACTATTATCAAAATAGAGAAAAAATTGTAAATATAATTAAATAATGATGGCTTAGGTGATTTGGCCATTTGTAGCGGATGAATTATGAGAGAATAGTAAAAAGATATTTGATGCAAGAGATGTTAAAAGCCTTAATAACCGACAAGGTTGCATGAGCGACGGTGAGTGAGGTGGATGAGGCGAGAATTATATGTCACTACAGAAAAGTGTGGCGCTCTACTTCGTGAGGAAACGGCGTGATTGTAAGTTAGTTAGCTATTTTCAAGTTATATTATATTCAACGGTAAAAATCATTACGAGTATTATATTTGGTTTATTGAGCGACATATAATTTTATGTTTAAAAGAAAACGTTTTTAATTACAAGAAATAGTTAAACAATATATTTTTACATCTATTTAAAATATATCTTGAATCGAATCTAAATTTAAAATGCTTTTTATTTTTTTAACTATAAATTGGCACGATTAAAAAAGTTGTATTTCCGGTGTGATCAATTGAAAATTGATTGTAAACATCTTTGAGTAAAGTGACATAAATGCAGATAAATAAAATACATGTACTCTGTATTTTATTTAAATCTGCATGACTTTGGTTGAACAGTTATACCGATAAGAGATATGAGGTATTGTATTTTTATTACCACTGGGACCATTATACTCTGATCTAGTGCAGCTTACTGCGAACATATGATTCATTGATGCACACCTCCAAGTGCATTTTAGCTACACACACACACACTCGTACCTTGTCGAGTGTGCCTCCCACGTGTCTTAAAGGTGGTCGTGGCACGTGCGTCTCTCGGCGAATGCCTTTCATTTTAATGGGTTAGTGTACTAACCATTTTGATATCTGTAGAAAACAAGTTCAAACCATTTCGATATGTAGAAAACAAGTTTTTAACGGAGATTGTTATATTCATTATTCTGTATATATTTAAGTAAAGCAAAAAATGTAATTCATATTAGTGTATGTAGAAAAAAGTGATAGAAATGGAAAGAAAGAGTGTGTCAGTAAATTTTTATGATCTATTTTAAATAATTGGTTACATTTTTTAAAGACTTAAAAGCTTAGTAAAAAATGACTGAATCTAAGTTACATGCATTAACAAATATTCAACGGGTTTGGATCACATCTTTGAATTCTAAATACCCCTGAAACCCATAAAAGTGTGCCTTTACTAAGGGATGGCGGAAGTTGACCTCAAATAATGTCAAAGGCCACCATCGATGAATATAAAAAAAATGAAGTGTTCTCATAGCATAATAGGAACGAGATGAAAGAGGGAAAAAATCTATAGCGCCAATATAGTTATAGTAATAGTGTACCAGCATCTGCCCTTTGCTGATTTTGATTTGGGTAGTTAATGAACCTCAAAATATATGTAGAAAGCAACTAAAAATTAAAATAAATAAATAAAATAATTTTAAATAATAAATAAATTTTACTTAAAGTACGAAATGAAAAATAGGGCAAAACACTATTATTCATTTACTAAAAAAAATGTAGATTTTAAAATATTTTTTTTTATTATCTTTTCAGACTAACAAGACATTCATTTCGCTTAAATGACCAATACGGGAAAGAAGAAAGGTGAGTTTTTCAAAGTTTTCGAGTCGTGGATAGGTGCCAAAATGTGTATGATTCCCTTTTAATGGCTTTAAGGTAATCTTATAATTAAAGATATATCAAATACAACATCTTAAAATAGAAACTTGCATGTAATTGCTGAAGACGTAATAAAATTGTATTTAAATAAGATACATTAAAATTTTAAATAATAATTCTCTCGTATTTAAATAAAAATATATAAAATATAATATTTAATTGTAGTTTCGTAATAATATTTTTTAAAGTTAAAACATTATATATTAATGCCCTTCAAAACACACATTGAAACTATAACTTATTTATCTATTTTAAATAATATGATTTTTTACAAAAAAAATATTTAAATAAAAAATCTTCTAAAACGGATGAATTCAATTATAACGACACCATAATATACATTAGTGTAAAAATAATGAAATTATTAAAAATGTAACATTTTAAAATTATAATTTTCAATTCTTTTAAATAAAACATAAAAACAGCGTTTCTACCGATGTGGTAAGGATGTGAAAAGTATCCTGTTTAAATCGTTCTTAACCAGCATGTATATCTGCGAACTCTGGTAGAAATACAAGAAAGTGATGTACAATCGTCTCCGAATTCAGTACAACTCATATAGAATACTGTTCGGATTAGCGCATTATTGTAGCGCATCTACAATGTTTGCCGAAGAACTCTCTAGTGCAAGCGGCGCTCTCATGGAAATCTGGTTCCATGACCAGAGAATGGCAACGACTACAGAATGGCTACAGATAGAATAAATGTATTTATATTTTGTTTATATATATATTATATATATATATATATATATATTGTTTATATATATATCGGCCCTTCAAAAAAATAAAAAAACCCGATCACGCTGGAATAAACACATTATTATTATTATTACCAAACTTTAATTTCAAAATGTGTTAAAGAAATGAGATAACAGATCTGTACTGCATTTTTAAATATTTATTTATTTATTGGCATACATATTTTTGTTATAACAGAGGTACATGGTATATTATAATATACCATGGTAATATATGTACTGTGTGGGATGGAGTAGACTCCACCTCATTATTATTATTATTACCAAACTTTAATTTCAAAATGTGTTAAAGAAATGAGATAACAGATCTGTACTGCATTTTTAAATATTTATTTATTTATTGGCATACATATTTTTGTTATAACAGAGGTACATGGTATATTATAATATACCATGGTAATATATGTACTGTGTGGGATGGAGTAGACTCCACCTCTGATATATACAGCGTTGTCGTATTAGAGAACAGTAATGTCAGCTGTCGTCCATTAACTGAGTAGTTAGAAAAACAATATTGACCGTGAATATCATCGGAGATACTAGGTTTTTTAAAGTTATTGCAGTGTATTTTTCTAGTGAAAACACAGAGCTTCCAGCTTTTCATGTTGTATGCTACATTCGGAAAAATATTGCAAAAGTTTTCAGACCCCGTCGAGCCCATGTATCATGAATTTCCGATCTACGCCATTTTCCTCCCTTCCTTCCCCTCGCGTCCACACTGTAATGTCCGCGGCTGGCCATGTTCGCTTTAAAACCTGTGAATTTTTTAGCCCCCGAAAAAATGTTGACGGAAAAGCCTTAAATCAAAGACCTTCAAAATGTCATTTCGTTTATATAATATTTATAGAGGAATTTTTTATTTCTTTAATTGTATTATAAAATGAAAAACAACAACGTAAATAAATAGAATATTTAAATAATTTTAATTTGATTTGAGTACGAGTCTTTAATTAATTTTTTTTAAAGTTAAAAGATTGGGATATAAGTGAGGGTAAGAAATAATACGTTTTTAACTTGTTAATAAATTTATACTTGTATAAATTGTTTCAGAAATTTAATAAACATAAATAATAATATCATATTTATACGAAAAACACGTCATTGTTATAAAGTTGGAGTATTTTCTGGTATTTTTAATACAAATCTATTTTAATTGCTACCCGGATTCGACCTAGACATAATAATGCAATTTAAAAAAAAAAGATTTAATTCTGACATCTCCTAGCATGTATTACTCACAAGTATTTGAGATTCGTCGCAGTATAAAGTTGATTGCTTTTTAAAAATGGAAAAACAAATGTATCATTTTGAAGGAGCTATATAATGTAAGTTCTAAAATTTGTCGTAAGACCACCTAGTTGGTATGGCGAAATTGGGAAAGGGTTGAATCCTGGTAACAAACTAAAATATTTTTTCAATATGTTGAAGTTGAATAATTTAATTTGTAGGTATTAATAATTTCACTACATTAAAAAGTTTATAAAAGAATGGAGGAAATAATGCGATCGTTATTTTTAAATAATGATAATAATAGTAATATATGTATTTCAGTAGGTAATTAAAAAAACATCAGAATAAATTTCAGCATTAAATAACCGCCAGGGGGAGATGCGATACGCAGTCATTTTAGAAATAATTACCAATTCATTGGGAAAATTTTCTCATAAATAACGTCCGTTATGTGAGTGCAGTTCGTATTTTTTACTCCTTTTCAAATGGACGGTTGATTTTCGTACTGTCTAGGTGTCAAGTGTCTAAATTCGAAGCTTGGTTTTGATAAATAATATGGCAATTTATATTGGTACTATGTGGAAATGATATATTGATTGGGGTAGATTTTTAATTAATAACCAGTGTTCAAAAAAATTATACTTGCATGTTTTCTAATTTTTATAATATGATATAATATAAATATCTTCTTAATATTTAAAGTGGTTACAAATTTTAATAACATTTAGTTGAATAATTTTGTGCGTCACAAATGATTGATTTGTCGTTTAGGGATTACTGTCCAACATTATTCGGGACTAGTGTGTAAAATATCACACTCGGCAAGCCATTTTATCCAATCAGACAGGTAACAACAATGAAAAATACCACACAATATCAATCCATTTCCCTAATCAAGTAGGTTCGTTAGTGTACAGGGAAGCTTTCAAAATGTGAATAGCTATGTCGGTAGACCGACTAAACTTTGCCTCCGTCTGCGCCTGTGTTGAGCTACTTGATGTAGGCATAGTTTTAAGTTCGTTCTACGTAGCGACCGAAACTTTATTCGGATGGACTTTTGTATTTAATCCGGGTTTCATTTAATTTCTCCCCTCAAAAGCTATTGTTTCTTTCAAAACAGAGCTTTAAAGGCTGCAAAATGGTTAGTTTTAGCATTATTTTTTCGATTTGGTTAAACAGATTACCGAATTACTAAGGGTTGTAAAAGTTTTAAAATTATGACAGAACATTGCAAACTCGTATAATTGAAATGTCGTTTTTTAAATGACTTATTTTCTAAGTGGTTCGAATAAAAAAAATGCGTAATTCTTATATCCTGGCAAACTACTTTTACTTCATTATCAAACATCTACGCCGTGTGATTAATAATTTAAAAAAATAAAATAATAATTGTTCTAACAGAGCCATCTTACAATGTCTGGTTTACTTGAGCAAGTAAATTTTTTACAGACGTATTCCATTTTTTCTGCTTCTATTCGTCGCAACACAAAACCACCTCAACGATTTATTTGGATTTTTAACTTTAAAGAGCTATACATTCACTCCTATTACCTATTACAGTCTTATACATATAACAATGTTAAAAGCGTAACATCAATGGATTCATAATTAATCAAGAATCATACTATTCAAATTATGTACCACTGATAATAATTTGGATTATTTTCAATTACTACCCAAAATGCATTAACAAAGTCCCATTGGAAAAGCCAAAGCTGCAGCCTGAGGGATGGGGTTGGCAGGGTTGGTCGAGGGCGGGGGATGGGGGGTGGTCTTTTGGAAGGTGGTAGGGGCAGGGAGAATTCGTTCGGACGTTCGTCCGTTCACTTTATTCGTTATACTGACGTAGATTCGGTTTAGTAGCGGCGTAGATGTGTCGTAGCAGGAGCGTGCGTGTAGGGGCGTAGGTACAGCAAGGCTTCGATGTTCCCGTACCGGTACAGAGTAGATAGGATGTTTATCTGCTTTTTTCACATATACTGTAGCGTATACGTAGACAATGATGTAATAGATTTATCTTCACCCATAAATTAAAAAATACACAATTATAATAAGTAATATTGAAAGTGGTGACATGAATAAGAGATTTATTTTAATCATATTTTAATCACCAAGTCAACAAAATTATTTCCACCAACGAAAATATTAAATGAACATCTTTAGACTTAAAGAGTTCAATATTGAAATAAAATAATAATGATTCGAACTATATTCATTGACACGAAACAATGATTGCAACGCAATGCCAGTTGATATCAGACACCCCCGCTATCCCACCCGCCCCTCTCCGCAACCCTTACAGACGCCGGCGGCAAAACTGCGTTTATGTGTGCGTTTGTGCATGTGTATACGTGTGTGAATAATATTTCCAGATTAGCTCTCGTACAAACTTGTCACCGGGAACACATTCACCCGATTATTCCTGTCCTTTTCCAACAATTATTATTATTAACAAATATTAATTCAAATGAATTACGTAGAATTTATATATATTTATAAACAAGTGCTTAAATTCTTAAATCCTTTAGTTTATTTTTCGTGTGTTTAACAGTTTTATTAATTAAAATCAATATATTTTTTAAATATTCTCGAATAAAACAAAACATTTTGAAAAATCGCTATTTGCTGATGTAGGTGTATAAAATACCCATGCAGCAGAGAAGTGGTTGCGAGTAGGCTCAAAATACTGACGATGTGCATACAAAATTGCATATTGGGTGAATGCAATACACATGCAATTACCTGCAGCGCGTTAAAAGGAAGATATGAGATGGCTTTGTGGTATATTTAAATTATTCAATATTGTTTTAAAGAAATCGATTAAGTAATCACGTTAGGTATTAATTTAAGATCATTTACTTGGTCAAATAGTTTTTGCTTTTGAGTAGTCGATGGCCACTAGTTCTATTTTGTACAAATAGATATTTAGTATAAATATTTTCGAGCTTATTTTTTTAAAGTGTAATTTTTTAAGTATATTTTCATGTGTATTGTATTTAAATATGCATACACAAAATACGTGTCACGTTAGTATTCTTAGTATATTTTACCTAAGGTTAGGGATTGTACCATGAATGGTGGTCTCTCAGTACAAAGCTCAAATTTTCGACCACTTGACTACAAGTTGATTTATACGGTTAGATTATATGGACCTGGATTTATTCAAACCGTAGTATATAAAAAAACAATTTGTATTTATTGCCCAGTGCGTTGTTGAGGGGAATATTTGCGATATTAGGTATTAATCAATTTATTAACGTATGTTTTAAAAATTTCATATCGTTATTAGATTATTACGTCCGAAATCCGAAAAAGAGTTTTTTTTCATCTTTCGAGATGCATTTACGCCCTCCATTTGAAGCATCGTACACCCTGTGGCCAATATATCTTGCACATGCAGCCCGCACTACGTAGGTGGGGTCCGGTTGCAGTTTTGTGTAGTATCTGCCCAGAGATAAATGCATACGAATAGTGCATATTTACGTAAGCCGGCCTAGGGGCGGAAAACCCGTCGGGGGGGAGGGGGCTCGCAGGGGGATGGCTAGCCGCACAAAATGGGCGCAATTCCTCCCTCCCATCCGATATGGGGAGGTTTGGTGTACCACGCCCTAATCAATTTTTTAACCAATTTTAAGCCGGTTGCGATATTTATTATTTTAACTGGAGCAATTCGGATTTCAGGTGCGTTTTGTGTTTGCACCGCTCGTAAAGAGTGTTGTGAAATGGGTTGAACGAATAAATATTATTAACAGCGGTGGGTTCGCTTTTTAGCACCGTTTTCCAATTTTCGTTGACAGTTAGGATTCCAATCGCTTTTATTCTGAATTTAATACAGTACTTTGATCTCACGTGTTCAACTTCTATTTTACTATTTTCCATTCGCGTATATTTAATCCATTATTTTTTACAGTTATGTTGTTATCGAAAAATAGTAAAATTGCTACTAAGGAAAACACATTCTTATTGTGAAGTTGTAATTATTCAGAACATGGGTCTGTGATATTTTAAATACTAATTAAATGCATTAATTAGAAAGATATACATATAAAATCAATTTTATCAAAAAATATTTTTGTTGCGCTACCGGAATTTGAACCTGGAACAACACAATGCACGTTGCCCGGATTGGAAGAGATCCTGGTTTGAATTCCGGTAGCAACAACAATATTTTTCGATAAAATTGATTTTATATGTATATCTTTCTAATTAATACATTTAATTTGTATTTAAAAAAATATGATCATATTATTCAGATTTTAACATGTTATAATACTGACTGTACGCGCCTGAAATTTAGTTATCCGATTTTTTATGTATATATAATTTATGTATTATAATTGTATGACATGTTTGATAGTGGATAATTATAAAAGAGAAGAAAATATATGATTTATTATTATTATTTTTAATTGGACTCCACTTTGCCATTTATTTAGGCCTTTATTACGGTTAGTGCATTGTAAGGATGCATTCCTGTCATGATTAGTGATTCTGCGTTGTACCTTGGCTCCTGGCCAATCTCTAGTGATCAGAAGGTTAGTATTTGGCCAAGGAGTTTATTCAGTTTAATTATTCATTTCCCCAAAACACGAATCTCTATTATATATTAAACAATGTAAAATGTATACATGAGAGGAGTTATAGCGACACAAGATGTAATATATAACAAATCTATTTTTATTTCGACCGAAATGTATAATCAAAGATTGCAGATTATTGTGATAAAACGTGACATAAAATATTGCATTTTCCCCCACTAACCGCGTAATTTTATTGAATTCTTGATTGAAATAATTCGTTATTTAAAAAAAAATTTAAACAAATTATATTCCATAAATTTTGAATATTTAATTAAAATGTTACTCAACAATGCACCTCTGTTAAACTCAAGTGAGAATGATTTGAAAAACGTTATAGAACAAAGACATATATGCCGATTCATTGCACATGGCCTGTAGAGGAAGTCGGATCTTTTTATTGATTATTTGAAGTCAGGTTAAAGATATCATACATACTTTCTTATTTGAAAGAAACAAGCATTTACTATGGAACAACAACCCAAACTAATTTACCTTTTTATATAATATATTCAACAAATGAGTCATCCTTGAATTAATATTAGTAAATTTGTATTCTTAGACTGGTTGTTGGAATTTTGCAGTTAAGTAGATTCGTGCCACAAAATACAATACTATATATTATTAACACTCGTTGGTGAACTAAGATTTTTATTAACAATTTTGATAAAGTATTATAAGTAATTAATAACTTATAACCTCGTTAGCACCTGGGTTCTTTTTAAATAGTTTTATTTTCTATATTACTGTGACATTATTTCATTTCTTCTTTCCCACCCAGTGTTTTGAAAGATGAAATAAAACATGTCGTGGTACGAGATGGCATCGGGTTAACATAATATAGAGATGAAATAAACGTAAAATAGACTAAATAAATATCAGATATCTCATAGAAGCTATTTTTACTATATTTAATGGAAGATATATAGAAATATGGGGGTAATTACAAGGCTTACGACCTGTGTTCGGCTGGCTTAAGTGATCACTTTATATATATTATTAACCAATTCTCATCCCGCAATTTCCATATTTATCAAATTTTTGAAAGTTGTATATATGGTATTACATGGACTCACTCCGAGTACCACTACACCATCACCATCTATGGATATGATATATATGATCTTTTGATAATTCATTTTTCTTTAAACAGCATATATTATATATCAACTCAATGAGAATCTGATTTTTATTGAAAAATATTTAAAGCAATATTCTTTATCTGTAAAATTTTATTAACATATTATACTAGAATACGCCTGAAAAATCAATATTTTTCAATTTTTATATATTTTTCTTATTTTAACCAATATATTATTTTAGCAATATATGAGTACGTCCAAGAACACACAATTACTGGATTTTTACCTATAAAGGCACTGCTATTAAATAAATATCAGATATCTCTAGAAATATGGGGGTTACGACCTGTCTTCGGTTGGCTTAAGTGATCACTTTATATATATATAACGTTCACCAATTCTGTACTTACTCCCAATATTTCTATATATCTTCAAATTAAATATAGTAAAAATAGCCTCGTCTCTATGAGATATCTAACATTTATTTAATAACAGTGCCTTTATAGGTAAAAATCCAGTAATTGTGTGTTCTTGGACATATTCAAATATTGCTAAAAGAGACATCTTTAAATATACGCCTATGGCTTATCCACTAGACAAATAGTGAATTATTCATATTTTAGATTATCCTCTCAAATCAATGAGTTATTCATGCGCTAAATTATTATCAGAATATTCAAGTATTTTGACGTGTAAACAATATTAAATGCATTATATTTATTAATCCGTCTGGTTTTGTATCGGTTATTATATCAATGTTTATACGAAAATTAACATGGAAAACATACATTTTGTGGATACGGATAATCCGATGTTTGTAACACATTGCAAACATCGATGCAATGATGTGGGCCCCGTATGTACCTACCCCCTACCCCCTACCCCAGAAGGGAGTTTTAATTAAAAGACGATGACTCGGCGTCTTAATATTTAGTTCCGGGCACACAAAAGTAAATGGCATGTGTTGTGTAACCTTACATTCTCGAGAGAGGGTTTACTTTTTTGAGAATGTTACAAAAAATAACAGCAATCAACCATGTATTTCCATTTCGGTAAATAAAGTAAAACATTTCTTATATTGACTATAAGATAAAAAAATAAAGCGCTGTTTCAGCCATGAATTGAATTCAAGGTACAAAAGTTTATATCAAAAGAGAATATAATATTAATATATTCAACAAAATATCACAACTAAAATAATATTGCAACCTGTCATAAATAATATTGAACAAAACTGTAAATTTATTAATTAATATTCTACACATATCATTAACGTAACAATAGATACTTTAAACAAAAAACTCACACACGCATAATTTAATTATTTATTTCAGGACTATTTCTGATTATGAAAAAAGTGAGTTGGCAAAATAATATTTAAATTTTTATTTTTTACTTTTATGTTTTTTTAAGAACTCATTGTAATTACATTTTTATAGTTAAATTTTAAACAGTCGAATTACCCCGACATGTAATTACAAGTTTATCTCAGGCGATAACACACATAAGCAATATATTATATGCAAATAAAGTATGGAAATAAAATAAAAATATATGTTACAAGATTTCTCGAATGAAGCTTATTTAAAGAAGGGTAGTTTATATTTGCGTGACTTGGAATCCTGCTTCCTTCAAAGATACCAGCTATCTAATTGCTTGGGCGTATTTAACTTTCAGTCAAACTTTTAAACGATTTGCAGTTGCATTGACATGCATTTATTTCCATTCTAACAATTTACAATACTCCCTTTACTGGAAAGTTCCTTCGACTTATTTCTTCGACATCGACATAATGATAGATTCGAAGTAATTATATATATATATATATATATATAATATAAATTTTGTATATTTTTTAAATTAAAAATATACATGTCGTTCCTAAACTGGCTGCTTTCATAATAAAATGCTTTCTGATATAATTTTAATCAAATCTTCTCTAATAATACCAAACACCACCATACATAATACAACCAAACCCCCTAATACTCCTAAACTCCCTAAACCCCACACCACAAAATATACTCACAAATAAAAACACCTACTCCACCCCTAAAAACAAAAACTACAAATCCCCCAACCTTACTCACCCAAACCCCTAATAAAACCAACTCCCTCATCTAAATAAATCCCCCCAAAATAACCCATCCCCCCCCAAAAACCCACCAAACCCCCACCCACATAATAACACCAACACAACAACTACACACCCCCAATAACTACCTAACCATATATACCAAACTCCCCCCCCCACCATCACTCCCCCCCCAAATTATACCTACCCTATATCCCCTATTTCCACAACCCCCAAACACACCCCCCCCCCCCCCCCCCAACCACCACTAAACCCCATCCCCCATCACATCTCACCCCTCCACCCCTCTCACTCAAAACACCCCCACCAATCCCCAAACCACCCTTCCCATCTCCAAACAATTCACCCTCTCCCTAAAAAAACACCTCACCTTCTCTATACCCCACACCCCTCCCAAATCCCCCCACCACTCTTCCTACTTCCTCCACATCCTATCTATTCATAACCCTTATTTCCTTAACCCTTCACAATATTTCCTTCACACAAAACAAACAATCCAATATTCCCCCAAAAACCCTTTATAACATTTCCCCACATCACTTCATATACTCCCTACCCCTCTATTGAACAAAACAAAACACACATTTACCCCACCACAGTTATTCTTAACTAAACTCAATAAATAAAAACCAATAAACACCAATCTACCTACAAATTAAATTAAACAATCTTCTTAAACCCACAACACACCCCCCCCAACCACCCCACCCAAAAACCCAATCACCCCTCCCCACAACCCCCTTCCACCTCACTACTTCAACTCACGTCCCATAACATTATTTAAAACAAAATTTAATTTTGTAAACAAAAATCCAAATGATTAAAACAAATAAAAAAATAATCACTAACCACATCATAATTTGCCCTGCGACTCCTCTGACCTCCTCGAGTACGAAACCACACACCGATGTGCCCTACCAACCCTATCTCTTCGACCACACAAAATAAAATGCGATATCTTCTTAAAAAAACAAGTGTTCATTTATTCCAATCCTTCCCCGGTGTTTCCTGAACTATAACAATATCGCCACACCCCTTCCACCAAAACCTACTGTCATATCTTTTTGGTGCATATCTGTTCGTTAATACCACTCCCAGCCCCAACTCACCTCCCCCCAACCCTGCTCCTCGTTATTTCTTCTTGAGCATCGTATTGTACCTAATATATTAAACAACCATATAAAATAAATAAAAATACTATTAGACACAATTTATAAGTGAGCTTCCTCGCAGTAAGACTGAATTTCATCAAATTGAACGGACGCTCCGTCTATCTATTAAAATTTGTAAAAAATTGATATACAGTGTTGTTGTAGGAGGGGGGTCTTATATATAGGAATACATTATGTAACTTGAATGAATCTCTTTAATATTAAAACAATATAGACCGTTTACATAGACATAGGTTGACAATATCAAAAGTAAATTGTTTTTCACTTATTATTGTAGGCTGTACAGTATACAGCGCTTACATTACAGGCTACAAGAAATCTCATTTGTGGTACTTACCTTCAATTAACTTACCTCTTCCGCCTGCGGCTGCCACCCCTCGGCAATGGAGTATGTCTCCTCTGCGCAGGCGCGGCGGACCGTCCCGCCAACTTCCGAATCGCGGCCTTCCCGCGTTTTTCAAACCGGAGGAAGAACGCACCCCGCCACTACCGCCACCTCCACATCCGCTTCCTTTCGCAGAAGCTGGGCTTGGAGCTCCAAGAATCGCTGACCGTGAAACAGAAATAATGAAACGTGTGTTGTGTCGTATACACGAGTAATCAGTAATACTATTTCATTCATTCTTTTTAATGGAGGATGTTAAATCTGGGAGCTTCCTCGTGCACAACGCGTTGACTGAACGCGTCACGGCTTATAGGTCCAAAATGGTGCTTAGATACTGACACGGAATCATTTTAGTTCATTGTTAATAGAACCGACTTGTGAATGATTAAAATTATGTGCAAATTGAAAAAATCTCAAATTTTAAATTATACTCACGTTTTTAGTAATTAGGAATGTTGTCTTATAATGAAAAATAACCACAACACTTATGAAGTTACGTCACCGAAAATTTTAAATGGTAGTAAAAAAAATTGTATTACCTACTACCACATATTATAATATACGCAGACAAAATAACGGAAAGAATTTAATTTAAGAATAAATATAATATATAAAGATGGTTCTTGTGGAATAAATGACTAGTTAAACCGTATTCATCTATCATTCCTGTATTGTATTAAAAGACTTGATATAAATAAATAAATATATTACCTACATATAAACTTTGGTATCGAACAAATATATATATTACATAATCAGAAATCGTAATTGAATCTGAGCGAGTGAAAAAAGATATACAAAATGTATTAATTTAACAACTTGACTATTAAAGCATAAAAATGTATGTTGGACTGGGATCAGTCAAGAATGCTACTAATTGACTAGGAATGCTATACAGAAATTTCGAAGATTACAGTTCTGTCCACATCTAGACCGTCGCGCACTAATATTATTGTGAGAACCGATTAGATAAAAATTACAGTTTGTAGATTATTTGTTAAATTAATTTATTAGCCACAGCACTATACTGTGCGATCAGAACGAGTGAAGCCCTTCGACTGACAGATCAGATGGGCACTAAACCCAAACAAACTGTTCCGATTTATTTCCATATCTCTCCCACGATGCGCTTGAGAAAAATCGAAAAAAGAAACGTTTATTCCTTTTCCTCAGTATGGGAAGATCATAAATATATTAATAGCTCGCATCTCACGCAAAGATTGATAATTTAGGAGGTTTTAAAATATATCTCACACTTAGGTGCTTGGGTGTTTACATACAATCCAGCTTTCATAAATTATTATTTATTTTTTAAATATGAAATTCTACAACGTTTATTATATACTTATTTTTTTATAATTTATAATTACGTCTGAATATTGAGCAATTTAAAATACCCAGATTTATTAGATTTTTTATTTCAGTTCCATTATACTTAATTCAATTAAATAAAATGCAAATACTAATTTAATGCATTAATTATAAATATATAGATATAAAATCAATTATATCGAAAACTATTATCCCGGTAGCGCCAAAACAATATTTTACAATAAAATTCATTTTATATGTATATATTTATAATTAATACATTAAATTAGTATTTAAAATATCACAAACCTATGTTCTGAATAATTATAACTTCACAATAAGAATGTGTTCTCCTTAATAATATAAGTTGTATCAATGTGTCCAAAAATTTAATAAAAATGAATCGATAATTCTGGCGTCTGCAGTCGGTTTACTCAAAGGTATTTGAGATTCCGTAAAAATAATATAGATGGCTTTCAAATAATGGAACGACAGATGTATTAATTTGAAAAAGTGTAACATATAGGTTCGAAAATTTGTCATGAAAAATACTGGCGCTATAGCAAAATTGGTAGTGTACTTCCCCGGATTGGAAATAGAGATCCATGTTCGTATCCCGGTAGCGCCAAAACAATATTTTTTGATAAAATTGATTTTATATGTATATATTTATAATTAATATATTAAATTCGTATTTAAAATATCACAGACTTGTGTTCTGAATAATTACAACTTCACAATAAGAATGTGTTCTCCTTAATAAATTAAATGCACATTATTATTACAAAGATTAATCTTATTTATCATAAAAATATTTTTAAAACGTGTTTACTGTAAAATGTTAAAACAATAAGGGTATGAAGAAACTTCCTGTGCAAGAAGTTGACCAATACTTTGTTCAAGCACATCATAAAACAAGTTTCTCGAGTTTCGTTCCTGAAATTCTAAAACTTTATTTTCAAATATACTTTTATAAAGTAACACAAAAATGTAAATGTTATTTTTATTTAAAAGTAATTTACGGAATTCTATTTTCTATTATATTCTTTACATTATTTGTGTCTCATTATATGTCCGATCAATTTTCATCTTCACTTTTCGATAGTACTCTTTCATGTCCTTTTCTTATCCTTTCTATTATTTCATCATCAGTAACTCTTACTTCCCAGCTAACTTTCAGAATAATTAATAATAAATATTTGTATGTCTCACGGGTAGTCAACAATCAAATGTTTGGAAAGATATTCGAAAAGCAGTGTTAGAATTTTTGCGTTGGACCAAAAATATCATACAGCGTGTCTTCGACACCGGCTTATTCAAATCTTTTCTAATCCATGGTGACAGTAAAGAAAGTTGGAAACCTCTGGTTAAGGCGTAGGTATCACTTAATACTGGTTCCGAGGAGTCACTGACTTTGTAAGGCCAAGATCATGCGATAAATATTAAATTAAACATTTTATTTTAATAAAATTAGAGTCATCATATCTTCAAATTGTATATATCAGTAAAACAGTAAAAAGTGTAGCGCGTACACAATTTTTAGCAAGACTTCTTCTGCATATGCCGCCTTCTATCGAAGGTTGGCGGTCATGTTGATTTATCCTGTATTAGATTACCAACATTTTAAACATCCAACCACTCTCTGTGGTTACGTAGCCAAGATATTCTCTTTCTACCTACACTACTAGCTCTGCTGCCTTTTATCTTCCGCTGATAATGAGTTGTAAAATACAATATTTTTCATTGCGAAGAATGTGTCCAGAGTAAGTTTTTCTTAATAGTTGTTATTAGTTATCTTGACTTATTAATGCGCCTTAATACAAAAGTAATACGGTCAATCCAGACCCTACCATTAACCTTTTACTGGTATGGTAATGTTTTTATTATTTTTTCCAAAATAAGAGGAAACATTGCATATAACCCGTCAATAATGACTGGAAATAAAATATTTGAATTGATATCTACATTATATTATTACTATTTTTCAATTTCTCTTTAAATTACACGGTTTTTCACGAGTCTGTGTATACAAACAAGAGCACATAATCTAAGGGACATGTCAAGCTGCTCTACATTTCCTAGCGTCAAGTGTTATAATATCAGTTAACATTTAATCTTTAGACGTTGACATATCAATAACTATTTTAGATTATATTTTTAGATGCAAATATTCTTCACAAATCTATAAATATTTTATAAAAGTAATTTTAACTATTAATTTAATCTATTAATTATAAATATATACATATAAAATCAATTTTGTCGAAAACTATTATTTTTGCGCTTCTGGGATAATTACAACTTTACAATAAGAATGTGTTCTCCTTAATAAAAGTAATTTTGTTAATAATTTTTATTTGGTTCGATCGACAATATTTCACATTCAATGTCTATTTTTGTTAAAAATTAGTGACACGCGATACCACATAAGGATTAAGGGTTGATACAGGATTTAACTTTTCTTGCGCGGTATCCTTAATCTTGAATATAATTCCAGACTGAAATGGACACCTCAGTCTCGAAAGGAAATACCGCACATTGTTAGCGGGCCTTGAAGTGTTGTTTCATTCACTACGCATCTTGTGGTTTTCATTCTTCTTCGGCTATTTGAAATAGTATGAACTCAAACACAATAAAAAGGATCTCATGAACGTTGTACGTTTTGTTTCTCAATGTAATGTAACCCCGCCGTCTTGCATGTAAATACACATTTTATGAATGTCGCTCGGTTACTTCCTCAACGAATTATTATTGTAATATTTATTAAGATATTTCTTTATGATTGATCAATATTTTTAAGCTTAAATGACGCTTAAATTAAAATCATGATATAAACTAAACAGTTTATTAAAAATTGATTCTCGCAGGTTTAAATATGAATTAAATATATTAATTAGAAAGATATACATATAAAATCAATTTTATCGAAAAATATTGTTGTTGCGCCACCGGGATTCGAACCTGGATCTCTTTCCATACCGGGGAAGGTGCATTATCCTACTATGCTACAGCGACAATATTTTTGGTGACAATTTTCGAACCTATTTGAAAGAGCCATCTACCTTATTTTTACAGAATCTCAAATACCTTTGAGTAAACTGATAGCAGACGCCAGAAATATCAATTCATTTTTATTCAATTTTGGACACATTGATACAACTTTATTATTAGGAGAACACATTCTTATTGTGAAGTTGTAATTATTCAGAACATAGGTATGTGATATTTTAAATATGAATTAGATATATTATTACATATAAAATCAACAGACCTATGTTCTGAATAATTACAACTTCACAATAAGAATGTGTTTTACTTAAATAGTTTATTTTTTATTATTTATTATCTTTATTTAATACACACTCACACCTTTTTTAATATAATATATAATTTCTCTTTTAAAAGGGGTACGCGTCAATACGTTTATCATTAATAAAATTAAATTGTAATAAATTATAAATAGTATAAAAAATGTTATTTAACATTAAAGGTTAAAAAACAAGCTAATATAACGGTTAAAACGTACTTATTTTCACACTGGTCGTTATTTAAAATAAAATATAGTATAATATAAAATAAATAAAATCAAAGCAATTAATTAATTAATTACGACGTTATAAATGCTAACTCACAATTATAGTCGAGACGCAAAATATGAACGGTGAAGAAATATTATTTGATCGAATTGGGTAGAAATCGAATCAGAAGAATCGCTATCCAATATTCTAACATAATCATTATACATTGTCTCTCACTACATTTTTTTCTCTTTATTAATATTTTTATTCCTGTCAAATATTTACTTTCTTGAATTAAATAACACCACAACAGCACGATAAAAACTATTTGCTAGACTGCCGTCTGTGTTGAAGTAGCCAGGACAATGCTGTATATATCAGAGGTGGAGTCAACTCCATCCCACACAATAAACAAAGAATATATTCTTAAATGAAATATAATTGTATCTTATGTTTATCATGTTATATTATAATATATTCACCTCTGTTATAACAAAAACATGTATGTCAATAAAGTTTAATACATAATAAATAAATTAATAACTACGTACACGCGTGAGAGATCGAAGCTATGTATTAATTTCGCATTTGATTATTTCTGTAGCATGGTTACGAAGCGAACAGGGGGGCGTAGTCCCCTCACAATTTCATAAAACTAATATAATATTTTTTTGTATAATTGTCACTTAGTATTATTTTTTCTGAAAGGAACGTTATCGTATTACCCGCTCGTGGCTAAGAGGGTAAGCACCGACTTGCCTCCCACGAGGCCCGAGTTCGTGTTCCGGGCTCACCCACCGCACAATAATCATCATACCTCCAGACAAAAGACACTGCTTCAGCTTTGTTTCAAGATACAATGAAGAAATTGTATCCCTTGGTACTCCGATCACCACACTCATTTCCCAAAATGCCCCTTGGAAGCAAACAAACGCCGCTCATAGGAAGAGGTAGCGGTATAATAGTTTTTTTAATTTAAATTTATGTTTCCTGTTTACTTAGCCTTTACTTACTTAATCTAATAATAAGTCTCACTAGCAGATGAGCAATTGGCTATCGCCGATTGCTTACGTGGCCAGGGTCTCAATATAAACTATATTTCAATGATAGAGCTTTACCCAAAAATATCCAGACGTAAATACAATATCGATATAATGAAAATTATTCCATCTTTGTAAGTTAACTGTCAAAACGAACAAAAATGACATCTAGATGGCATATAAAAATCAATAAGAAGATTTCTCCCTTACCATAGACGAAGAAAAGATGGCAGATGTTAAAGCGCCCCTGAGGTGAAAGTTTTTACGAAAATGGCGCTATACAAATTATCTATTATTAATATACGATTTCGCTAAACAAAAAATTTCTTACTCGTAATAAAGACAATGTACAAATTGAATATATATTTACGTAATGTTATTGAATGTATAAAAATATTTAAGAAATCTTAATCTAGAAATATTAAAAATACGTTCATTTTTACTGACCTGGTCGTTTAATCAAGTACTATACAGCCATAATGACACTACAGATGTCACATCTAGAAAATCATGGATGAGTTGGGGAAGCGTAATAGTATTATGGATAATTTAAACATCTTTTTAATAATTATTTTTTTAAATAGAGTTGCGTACACGTAATAGATACGTATCACATCAATATTCTTACTATTTTCAAACTATGCTTGTGCTATGAAAATAGAACTAACTTTCTGGTCTCCTGGTATGGGGCTCACACCCCTGACCACTGGATCACTAGGCGAGTGTCAACAATAGGATCAACGAGCACGCAAAATGTACATTTAAAATAAAAAAGTAATTAAAAATCTATTGGTATTAAAGGTGAAGATATTTGATTCGTGTAGATATGTTCGATTTGTGCAAATATTTTAGAAATAAAATATTTTTAAAAAAATTCTTCGAATATGACACGCTTTCGTCAGCGTTCAGGCGGTTTTAGTTTTCTTTTTTAAACGTTGAAATATAGTTTTGAGATATCACAATTTAATTGTTCAAATGCGAAGGTTAAATTCGTATTTTTGTTTATTTTTCTAGTTAATATATATTTTTCTTCGTTCATATTAAAGAATTGTCTTCTATTCAGCGCAATGCTCGCCATGTGTCTTGGTCATGGACATTCAGAAGTTGACCCATGTGCCATTCGCCTTGCTCACTATTTAGTGGATATTTTTGACTGAGTCTCCCTCTGCCTTTTTCCTTCAATCTCTCTCATGATTAAATTTCTGAGGTACACGTTGTATCTAAAGGCCGGTTGTGTGATCAGTAGTAACTTTTTACTAACGTCCGTAGTTAAAATCATTTGCGGGTTGTACGAACGTCAAATTTACTATTATCAAAGCATAAATGGAGATGTCTATAGGTGTGATAAATAATCATGAAATATGCTTTATTTTATATTTTTTCACCTAGGCGTTCGATATCTGTCACTTTAGTGGTGATATTTTTTCGTATTACGTGTAATAATCTATATTAAACAACGAGATTATCATTAGACGAACTCTCGTCACTAAAATAGCGGGATATTGAATGATTAATTGTCGTATACTGCCACTTTTAATATATCAATGTGTCGGATGACTTTTGGAACAGCTGTGAAAAGTCTATATTTAACTATCGATTCTCGTTTTTACTATCGGATATCGTAGGGTAAACTGAGTTTACTACGGGTGTACTTTCGAGAAGTAAATATTTTTTTACTAACGATCAAACAATCCGTTTTCGAATTTTTTTTTACTATAATAAAAAGTTACTATTAATCACATAACCAGCGCAAAGAATGTGTCATATCTATTAGCTCCTTCAATACTCTCGGTTCTGGTTATTTTCATCCTTTTTCATCACCACGTCTCGAATGATTCTAAACAAATTCTTTCACCTTAATTCAAGTACACATTATTAAGTTTTTATTCATTTTTCAAACTATCAAATGACATATCTTTAGAGATTTGGAAAATTATACGTTTTAAGATTTATCGAAAATAATGTAGTGTATATAAATAGTTCGAATGTTAATAAGTTTTTACAAGATTAAAAAGATTTTAAAATCTGAGTACATTTTAGTACTAAATGACTTTTGTATAAACGAAAACGGTACATAAAGAAATGAATTTAGCAATTTAAAACGTTATACTGACACAAATTAAATTACGCAGATATAAAAAATTTTCAACAAATCTCAAAAACATTTCAATTTTTAGAAGTATAATAATTTATTGAAAAACCTAAGGTATCCGAGATTTGTGTTCGTAGTTTTAGATATCATATTATAAGGTTAATTTATAAATAAATAAAACTTTTTTAAAGAGAACTGGCGTCTCCTATCAGTTTACTCAAAGGTATTTGAGATTCCGTAAAAATAAAGTAAATGGCTTTCAAACAATAGATTAATAGATTTCAAACAATATAGGTTCGAAAATTTATCGTAAATGTATGTGTGTGCTGTAGTATAATCAGTTAATGCACGTTCCTCGGATTGGAAGAGATCTAGGTTTGAATCCCGGTAGTAACAGCAATATTTTTTGACAAAATTGATTTTATATGTATATCTTTCTAATTAATACATTTAATTTGTATTTAAAACAACTTTTATTGTACTTTATAGGGTATTTGTCAGATACGTATGTTGGTGTTACCATATTGGCACACATTTTAATAAACGTATACACATGTGAATTAGCCGATAAATATGTACTTAGTTTTTTTTTTTGATTGGTATATAATCAGAATAAATTAAAGACATCTTGATTCTCTCTCTTTCTCGCAATAAAATTGAGTATTTCGCGTGTATGTAAAGCGGCCACATACCGAAAGTGAAACCTCTTACAAAAGCTCCCCGAGAGTGAAAGTCGAGCGACACAACATCTACGTGTCAACACGTGTGATGTGTACCGCTCATACCTCACACAATGTAGGTACAAGGTACACCCCATCCCGACCGTCCAAGCTGTCATGTTGGAGAAAGCACGAATGTCGCGAAATGATCATTTTTGCCAAAGATGTTAAAAATAATACGGGGGCAATGTTCACTTCTTTTCGACTAGATGTCACAAATTCAAATATCAATGTGAAATGTTTTACATCAAGTGAGGAGAGAAATGAAAAGGGTGAAAAGTTTAACGGTTCTAACACTAGTCGTTTTAAGTATAAGTAGCAAACATTTTCTCAAAAAAATCCCTTATTTTTAATCATTTAAAAATGGTAAGTACAAATATTACACCGTGTTAATTCTTTTTTGATAACTGTTCAAAGGTTTTTGGTGAAACTTTGTGGAATTCCATGACTATTTTGAAAATTGAGTTAACACAATTTTATTCCACTATATTTTTTTGTGTTAAACGTAAGAACATTTTCGGGAACATCTTCCCATTATCAATAATATAATTCAACAAAAATTAAAAACATTTTAAGATAGCAATAAATGGTGTTTTCGGAGTTAACGGAGGTGGAGGTGGAGTGTAAATGGATAAGAGAGAGGATGTAATGGGCGGTATTTGAATATTTATTATGTTTTTATTATTAAATATTTCTAAATTTTCTAAAATATCTAACTTTCGTCCTTTGGCGCAGCTATGTATAACTATTGACTCTTGTACTGGACTTCCGTAACTAAAGGTATGTCTAGATATACATTTAATCAATTAGTTATTCTACAATTTAAAATAACTACATGCTCTTACCTCAAATTTGGGGTAAGTGCAACTACTCGTCTAATTTTCATAAAATGCTTTTAATATCAGCTATCCTAAAAGGTTACATTTCGATTTTTAAAGTCTTAAATTAAAAAATGGTTAAAGATCCTTCTATCAAAGTTTCAAGGGCATAGGTATAATCTTATGAAGATTGAGAACAGTTCAAAGTGTATGTCCATGATTTATATGTCGCGCTTACCCCGATCCACATTATACATGTTTAATTTTAATAAAATAAAGTATTTTATTTGTTTAATTTAGGTTTTTAAATGCAACATTTTATAAGTAAAACGTGATATAAAAATGTAGTATGAGTAAATTTAGACCAAAACCGGTTAGAATGTAATAGTAGTAGTAATAATAGTAAATTATAGACCAAAAGCGGTTAGAATGTAAGAGTAGTAGTAATAATAGTAAATTATAGACCAAAAGCGGTTAGAATGTAAGAGTAGTAGTAATAATAGTAAATTATAGACCAAAAACTTAGATGAATGAAGATTGACTTGTTGACTTTTTGACACGGAAATATGTTTTAACCACGAAAACACAGAATTAACATAACCTTTATCAGCACGAAGCAAGCATGAAGCAAGCGAAACATAATTATTAATATTACTTAACATTATTGCATTGAAACAAAAAAAAGGAGAAAATACTGCAAGTTTTATAATACATAATCTTTAATATTAGTAAAATTACTTTGTGACCACATATTATATAAATAATAAGACAAAAACTTTGTATAAACCACTATTGATTGATTATCCAACATGTTGAATAATCAATAAATATAATACATATTATATCCACATATTAAAATATATACAACTTTCAAAAAATATATAAATTTGACAGATGTGAAGGGTGAACGTTATATTTATATAAGCCAGCCGAAGACAGGTCGTAAACTCTGTAATTATCTCATACTTCTATATATTTTCCATTAAATATAATTAAAATAGCTTCGTCTCTATGAGATATCTGATATTTATTTGATAACAGTTCCTTTGTAGGTAAATAATCCAGTAATTGTGTGTTCTTGGACATATTCGAATATCGCTAAAATAAATAGTGGTTTAAACAAAGTATTATATTTTGTCTTATTATTTATACTTAATATTACTTTTTGAAAGGCAAAAAAAACATATTCAAAGCAAGTCTTCAATAAATTAAATGGCTTAAATATAATTTATTTAAAGTAAAATATAAAATGATTACAAGTATAATTTTTAAGTCAACTAATATCAGAAAAATAATCAAATTACCTTTCTTGAAAATATTTGCCTTCGCTGTTCGTCATTGCCATATAAACACTTTGGATTCAACCCTTAAAAATGTTACCTACCCCTAAAAATCTAAGGTTTTCAAAGGGATGCGTGACAAGTGTGCGAAGGAGGGAAGAAACGTGACTGTGGGGACTTCCGGAATGCAGTTCCAACCGAGCGGAGGGAGAAATGGGAGCACACTATGCACAAACCTTAATGATTTTTCACTGCATCCGAATAATAGTAAAAAAAAGTGACCCAAATTCATTAAAAAAATAACAATGTACTTGTGCAGTTCTGAATTTGATTATTTCATTTTCTAAATTTAATGAATCTTAAATTTAAAAAAATACAAATCTAACTTTCTATTTAATTAATACTCATCTTACTGCACTTATATATATATCCAAAACAATGTTAAGATCAACAAATGTGATCCAACAATTCAATTAATTTTTTGTTCCTTATACTTCCAAAGTTGGCAATTATTTATTAAACAAAAATAACTCGTTAATATTAACAAAAGTTATAATCTTAGAAGGAATCTATTTGATCGAATAAGAAGAAGAAATATTACTAAAAAATAAAGAAAAAGCTTTAACAATCGTATACCAATGAATTTTCAAATTATTTGCATGTTTCAATTCAATACTATCTTCCTAAATCGTACACAACGCACCCCTAAATATGTATGTAAAGCCTAAAAACAATTTCATTTCATTGTACGAGTATATTGTCGAAAATAATTTGGCTGCCTTAAATGGAAATAAAAAAAGTTTTAAATAATAATTGGTCACTTGACGTGTTTTGACACCGCCACTAGGCTCGGCCTGAAGCAATTAAAGTCGATGCAGTACTCTCACCATCTTGCACAATTATTCTTCCCTCCCGCTCTGCTCCATCTTCCTTCATAATTCATCCTTCATTCTCCGTCTTCTTCCATCAGTAATCCTTCAACCCCATTCCCCCCCGGGCGCTCGCGGGGGTGGTATCGTACAAAGGACAACCCTTTCACGTCTTCGCCAATTTAAAAAAAAATCAAGCCTTTATTTCCATCTTTCATCACGCGAGAGGGGGATGCAATCATAGGGCCTGATGTACCTAGCGGAGAAGAGAATGGTTGTTTTTTCATTTTTCTTGTAAATAATTCATAGCAGATAAATCTGTATCGGAAATAAAGCATTAATTATTTATTTGAATTATATAGATCGTATATCAATTATTATGTAGGTTGATGAAAGCATGGGTTGTTGGGGTAGTAAAAGTATATATATATTTAAGTTATGACAAATTAACATGACGGTTGCGCTCAGATTATCGTAAAGAGAAACACTATCATATTTTTTATATATTATTTTAATCATTTATCTAACTGGAGTATAAAACTCGTCTCAGAAAAAACGTGAGAGATGCACAAATTACAAAATTTTAATAATTATCCAAGTTCATGGGATCACCAACCTGCAATTTTCAAAATTCTGATAATAGAAAGGGACCTGTTTTTTTTAATTGAAAAAATATCACATATCCACTTAATTCGTATATTTTAAAGGAAATTGATACTTACTCCTACGTAATGTATCGGTTTCTTATCAATTTTTTCCACGTGTGACACAAAAAATAACATTATATATAAGATTATTCATGTAAAGGACAGAAAAATCAAACAAAATACCGACCTATGCTTATATTTAAAAAACATTATTAAAAAATATTTTTGTTAATTAATACGTTTGATAAAATTTTGTTAAATCAAGCTCCTGTCTTTCTAGCTTCTGCAGCAAAAAGCAAAAGAGGTTAGATTGTGCTAAATTGTTTCCGTACATACTGAACTATAGACTAATTTTACATTATTGTAGAGCTTTGTTCAAAATAAATTAATAAATATTTATTTAAAAAATAATAATTAATTAATTCAATCACACTTATACGGTACAGGTACATAATATTAAATATAATTCTTTCTAGTACTGAAGCAAACATTTTGTTTTTATTATTATTACATACATGATACATATTATGTAAAATTATAAAACCATGAATAAATGTTGCTCGACATAAAAAAATATCTAGTAAGAAAGTTATGCTTCTAATACAAAGATTTTAGAAAATATTTGTTATTTTTTAATGAGTCTTTAGGCCGTGACTAACATTTTTGCCAACGTTCTTAACCTTTTTTAACCACATTCAGTTAACGCGAATATGATTTTTGTGAATTAAAGTATTAGTACACACAGGGTGAATATTATGTTCCTTACCGATATTATTTTTTAATAACTGGTAAATGAAAAATAATTTATTAATTTGGATTTTATTTATAGATTATTTGGTTTATTATAATAATGTTTTGAATATTCCATTGGACAAGTGGCCGCCTCTGGCAGCGGCATAAATGCGTGCTTTTTTAACCATAATTTTCATGGTATTCTCGCACACTTCGCGTGTTATTTCAGCAATTTCTACTTCAACACGTTGAGACCTTAGTTAGTCTATAATAAATTGTAATTAAATATTCTCTCTGACTACCAAATGTGAACTGACAAATATTTGTAAAACTAAAATGGTGGCCAAACAAAATCGAACTGGAACATAATATTCACCCTGTACAATAAATGCTTTATCTTATTATAACAATGTAGTATGATTTTAAAAAATATGTATTATTGTTATTAAATAATTCTCTAACTGTTAAATTTCGACAAGACGCCAGTCTTACAACTCCAATATAGCCGAGGCTTTTTTGTCGCCATGAGTGTATTCCATATTTATGGTAAAATATTATTAAAGTCAGACACTGGTTCTTCCCCGCCTGCCTCAATCTCCCAGCCCCCTCTTCCCCGTGGTGTTCCGAGGACGACTTGCAACGTTCTTCAGCCAAAACAAATCACCAAGTATTTCTTTTCTGTCCACCATCACACCGATTTGTTTGTAGAGAAATAATAAAGCCAGGGATTGTAAACCGTTTGCGTAGTTGATATGACCTAATGAATAATGGTTTATCGTCAAAAGTATACAAACGTAAAGTAAATCATCTCTAAATATTTAATATAATATTGGAATCATCAAAACAAAAAGGGCTTGAACAGATTTTAAGTTTTCAAGTGGGAAAACGAAGTTAAACATTACGCACCGTCAACCCAACTGTTAAAACAAAAAATTAATGCAAAAATAATATCTATATTTAAACGACATATCATCATACTGCTTCAAAATGATCCGCTCTTGTTGTACGGAGGCCTATTCGATAGGATGCCAGTGTTAATGCCTAATTAAAACAAAATGAAATGTATAGCCACACACAATCCGACCGAGACTTCTACTAGGAGAAACTCGCCAACATCACGAGCTTCATCAAAGCCATCTTCGGATGATGCCGACCCCCATCCACCCAGCCCACCCTCGGAGAAAATATAATACTGAATAACGAACAAAATCGAGAAGTTGCGACAAGAGACAAGTACAATGTTGTTAATATTGATCTAATGTTACTGAATATGTTACAATATTAACAAAATTGTCATAAAGAGGGTTCAAAAAGTGTAGGGAATTAATACACGAAAAAGATAGACACAAGGCAAAGGCATCAGCGGTCGAAGGGACAAAAATGTGAATATATCAAAAATATAAGTAGATCACTGAACTCTCCTTAAGAGTTAAAATAAACCATTCAAAACAACTAGTGACGGCCGAACTTCCTTTTAATTTTATGTAAGGTTGTATTGCTGAAAAAAGGAATACTTTCTATTGGAGAAGATAATTTTCTTAACAAATTTCATAAACAAAAAGCTCTGAGTAGCTTATTGGTGTAATGGTTATGGCGCTGGCCTAGTGATCTAGTGGTCAAGGGTTCGAGCCTTGTTCCAGGAGACTACAAAGCTAGTCATATTTTCATAGTAAATAGTAAGAATACTGACATGACATGTATTCCGTGTACGCATCTTTATTTTCGTTAAAAAAGGTAAGCAATGCTCCCCTACGTTGTTTAATATGGAATAAGTTTATTTCCTTGTTAAAGCAGTCTTTATATTAGTTGTTTTTACCTGATTGTATCATATAAAATAAAAATATTATGGTGGTTCGTACCTACAAAAATGTTTATAAAAAATCATATTCAGTACACGCACTTATAGTTGGTGATTCCTGTGTCCTTGATTGTGTATGAACGAAAGAAGGAGATTACTCGTACATTTCACCAACCGACAATCATATGCGCACTTTTTGTATATGTATATATATGAATATACCTATATATATGAATATACCTATATATAAATATAGCACTGATAAAAAAACTGCACAAGTGCACAGGCACTCGTAGCGCGCAACTCACTTTGGGGGAAAGTCTACCGGGGTACCTGTCTTACAAGGGAGAAAGGACTCTTTGTCTTAGTTAGGTACTGCGAAAAGGGTTCTTTGGAAATGTATCTTAAAGAGGGTTGATGACGATGGTGGTGTGGGTCGCTTTTATGTTCTTGCTTCCCGCCGCCGCCGTCTGCAGCTTTCTGGACCATTCCATTCGGATTCGTCTCGTCATCAAGCTGTTTGCTCACATCCATCATCGCGACGGAAGTAAACTGAAAAATACTCCGTATTCTTTTCCGGCGATAATTCGACCCTAATTATCTTTTTTATTTATTTGTGGATAGCGTGCGTGCTTTTAAATCTTTAGGTACCTAGTCTTCTGATACTAGCGGTCCGTGCCCGGCGTTTTCAGATTTTGTTACAGATTAAAATAAGTAGTTAGTGGAAGGGGGATATCATTATTTTGCATACAGATGTATGCAAAATTAGTCCTGGTAAGAGAAGGATGTGATTTTCGGGTGAGGGGTGGAATAAAATAATGATTACTGGGGATTGAAGACAACCTCAGAAATGATGTAATTAAAAAGTTGGTGAATAGAAGGAAAAATACATTTATTACGAGAATATATTCTTATTGTGAAGTTGTAATTATTTAGAACATAGGTTTGTGATATTGTTAATTCTGGCGTCTGCTATTGATTTACCCAAAGCTATTTGAGATTCCGTAAAAACAAAGTAAATGGTTTTCAAATAATGGAACGATAGATGTATTAATTTGAAAAAGTGTAACATATAGGTTCGAAAATTTGTCGTCAAAAATAATGTCGCTGTAGCATAGTTGGATAATGTACCTTCCCCGGTTTGCAAACAAGCTCCAGGTTCGAATCCCGGTGGCGCAACAATTATATTTTTCAATAAAATTGTTTTTATATGCATATCTTTCTAATTAATACATTTTATTAGTATTTAAAAAATATATTTCATTAATATTGTAATATATCGTTTTTTTTACATATTAAGTTGGTTGTGGTACTATAATACATATAATATAATAACATATAATAGAGACTTACAGCTTATAATATATACGTAAAATATATATTATTATTTAAAGTCACCTACATAATTAAATTAATCATATTTTAACATTACACTATATTAGTAGTTTAGCGGGTGAAAACGGGTAGCCTTCCCGGTTACTCCACGTTCCCGGTGCATCTTAATTCTCAACCCCCCCAGTCTTCGTGAGAACCTATCCCAAACGCGAGTGCGGAGGCGAGTTGGGGCGGGTCGGGGATGGGGTGGCTAAAGGTTTATGGAATTTACTGTTGAGGCATTTTTGTTGCCTCGATTTGGATGTCATTACAGAATTATATAGGTCAACAAGATGCTTGAGTTTGATTTAATTATATATACATATCGATCTGTATATATATAATTAAATCAAGACTGTGTGATATTGAAGTCTAATGTAATCTAATGATTTTATATTAGATTTAGATTATAAAATTTATAATTTATTATTGTGAGTTTTCATTTACATTTGCATGATAGATAGAGAATGTGAATAGTGTTTGAAAAAGATCTGGAATGATAAGGACACTGAGAGTAATTGATAATGAGCTTCAAGGACCACAGATAAACATAATATTAAGACTTTAGACTTTATTGACATACATATTTTTGTTGTAACAGAGGTGAATATATAATAATATAACGTAATAAACATAAGATACAATTATATTGCAATTAAATACTCGTAGTTTATTGTGTGGGGTGGAGTAGACTCCACCTCTGATATACACAGCGTTGTCCTGGCTACTTTGTGTTAAAGTAGCCAAATAGTGTGATATTATAGCCCACCCTTATACACGCACACACACACACACATAGGATGAAATATTATCTGTTAATATTCTGTTTTGAAATTAATGTAATAACTACTAAAACGAAATATTTATACTCTGGAAATTCAAACCTTGTTACTGAGCACTACTAAATATAAATAAACTTACAATTAGCAGTTCTATACAGAATGGTTACCTTACTCAGGATAATAAATGATTAGTCGCATATAGTATGTATAATAGATGCAATAATGACTACTCCATACAATACTATTCCTAACATACTCGTATATAAATATTTAAATGTTAATTACAATGAGCGTGAAAACTTTAGTAAATAACGATTTTATCCAATGCAATAATGTTTGCAATATGGTAGATTTCAAAAAATTCGTATGATAACTCCATGAAGTACTGTCGGTACCATCAAATTTGAAGATTTCTTCTCAATGATGTATTTACTAAAGTAATTAAAAATGTATAATTTGTTCCATCAAAATAATCATCAACTTCAGATTGAAATCTCAGACGTAATGCACAATCTCAAGCAGAAAACCCTACTAACTGGTTTCAGTACTGCGTATTGATTTTAGTTTGCATATAATGAAGGCTCGATGCTTACTTAGAGTTTTTTTTTTTATTACGGCCTACCTTTTATTACGAGCTGCTTGCGACTGCTGACTTGAGCTTTGGCGGTCCCCGGGGGTGGGGGCGACGGGCGGGGGGAGGCCTGGAAGAAGGGGGGAGGGGTTGATGGAGAAGTAGATGGGTCAGAGCCTTCTGAAAAGAATGACAAATTAATTAATGCGAATATTTTTATTTCCACTCGAAAGAATAAGCCGCGGTTATCGGTGTAGAATTTGAATAGTTTTGTTGGTGATAATAAATTAATTCACAATATTTTGAGTATGTCCATTGTAAGAACACAATTACTGGAATCATCCCCGCAGGTATATTATAGATATTTCATAGAAACGAAGCTATTAAAAAATTTAACGAGATCACTGTAAAAATAATTGTGATTCGCAATGGACAAGCAAAAAATACATGGTCCAGGGTCTTCTCCTCCGCACAACACTCACACATTGGGCTATCTATTATGTTAAATCTGAATAAATAGGAGGCAACTTAGTAATGCCCAAATCTCAATCTAGAGATATTTGAAATAGTTCTCTTCGGGACTTTCCTTTTGGAGAACCAGAGAGTGCTGGGAATAAATATTTGAACGATTTTAAAACGACTAGTTTTTTGATTATTATTTGATTAAGTCCAAATAGTATTCGTACGCTTTTTTACCATATTAAATCTGTCATTCATGGGAGTATGGTGATATGGTAATGTTGTACCACTACCACTTTCCATCTTACTTTTAAATGATCAAATTTAAATATAATTATATAACTTTTTAAACCTGTATTAAATTATAATGTATATATTTCTAGATCAGAAAACAAACTATGTAATATATTTGTGAATAATTGAACTGTAGTTGTTAAGTAATTGTTGTCTATTACAATAATCAACAATTTACCAATTAGTTTTCCGCACTATATTATTTAGTACATTTTAAAGTCTTTAATTATTGATTATTTTACTGTACCGTTCATTACGTATATGTAAATTCCACGTAAACACTTCCACCCAAATCAGTGGCAAAATCTAGTAGAAAATCTATACACTTTTTATTTTCTTCATTAAAATCCGTTAACGACCCCAAAAACAAACATCCACATCTTTCTCCTTATGAATGAAATCCTCCTTCACCGGCGAGCCCAGCCTCCCAAGTCGTCTCCATCTGAGGTTATTTAATGCACTCGGATGACTGCTGCCACCTCCTCATCCCACAACCTTCATGATTCTCTGGACTCCTAATAGCAGGGGTGGATTCAAATTATACAGAAAAAATAAAACACCACAGATCGCTCTAATTTTTTTTTACTGTATACATTTCAGCATGCTGTCATTTTAATTCCTTGAAATGTTATGTTATTTATTGCTCTGAGCATCATTAAAAATTCCTCTCAAATGTCTCCCAAAGATTTATGATACTTAAAACGAGACAATAAACAAATTATTTCCAATAATTTTAAGCACAGTATCTTTACTCTGGACCATAATGCATCCGTGTGTTTGGGACTTAGTTTTACAATATTTTAAGGGTTTGGGACCAAATAATAATTTATTTAATTAATGTGCTGAAAATCACCCCAAAATATTCAGTTAATTAATGTTATGCAACAAGGGAAGAAACTGTTAAAACATCTTTGCCACCCAGAAATATTTTATTCCGCTCGGCAAGAAAAAAGTTGACGAAACATTGCCCTCAAAAAATTACCTACGAATTATTATTTCAAATTTAAAATCAGAATCAGGAAATTATTTGCTTTTTTTATCATTACACGTAGATTTCTTTAAACCGACCGAGTTAATTTAACGTTTTATTTATGTATCTTATAACACAGCTTCTTAAACGAAATGGTTAATTAAAAATTAGACATGAAAATAACTATAAATGGACCATCTGAAATAATAATTATAATACTACAATATAACATAACGGTGGTGTTAAAAAAAATGTTAAAAGAGAAAAATTATATTTATAACGATTTTTTAGGTTTTTAAAATTCACCCCTGCCCCTGTCTACCCCCAGTTTGCTTCGCTCGCTCCTTTCCTACTGTTGATAGGGTTATGCGACTGCTTAAGGGTGAAATTCCAACTTCCTGTATATCTTGACGAGAGACGCAGTCGGCGATAGTGTCGTTATTTTGAATTTATAATCATTTCACAGTCTTATGGGTGTAACATGATTATGTGGCATTACCGCAGTTAGACAGGCCGAGAAGTGTAAATAAGATCCGTTATGTCCGCTGTAACCACCGACACTCGGATAATTTTTGTAAATATTTTTCGAAATTTCTAAATAATATATTTATTCATTTTTTTAACATCACTGTATTAATTTAACGTAACGTTGAGAATGAAATGTAGATTTCGTGTGATAAAAATTCTATTGTATTTTATTTACTGAAAATTTCTACTACAATAAATGTAAACATAGTGATTTTTATTTAATGCGACTTTATATTTTTACAAAAAAAATAATATTATTGATCTCTTTAACATTGTTTACTATCATTTTAAGCTAAAACTTAATCACGTGACAACAAAAAACTCTAGATCCTTGAAAAATTGTAAAGAATGACATTCTTACAGTTAGTTTTGTCAAGTCATTAAAGCCTCAGCATGGAATATTGAAATGAAATGATGTTTTGAGACCGCTCTGAAGAACCTCTCCCTCCCATCCAGCCTCCTCGAGGGTTTGGGGTGGTCCTACTTACCCCGTCTCGTTCTCAACTCTTTCCTTCATCGCAGGGTAGAAAAATACACAGACTCGCATAAACATGGCATCAAACCAACCCTCTCTTCAAAACCCTTCCGCATTTTCCTTTCCAACAAACTTACCCTTCTGCGAGACGTGAAGGCTTCGAAGGAAGTGATAACGAAGGATTGAACGTGAATCAATAATGACTTAATTCGATGTTGCGTAGACAGTCGTAATAATTTATGAGCAATGTTTAATTTGTATTAAAATATCACACAACTATGTTATGAAAAACTGCAACTTTACAATAATAATGTGTTCTTAATAATATTTCATTAGCCTACTATTTAATGGTAAGAAATTTGTAACATTTTGCAATATATTACTTATTCGAGAATAAAGATAGTTTTGACAGTGTAAATTTAAAAAAGGCGTGAACAAAGTAACAGTTTTTTCGAAAAACTATTTGATTTAAGGGAATGAGTTCTATGAAATACATATAATAGTTTTTATAAGAATTTTGATTGTTTTTGTTTAATTTATGTTTATACATGTTTAAGAACTTAAATATAGTCAGCTCCATAAACTTCATGATAACTGCTATAATTCCTAAAATTTGAATATTACGATCCAATTATACCTGAATTGCATATCGCAAGACGTCATAATTGACGTTACTTGAGTTTCATCATCGCATGACGATGCGCCAGGGTAGGTTCTGCCCCTAGCGTGGGGGGCTCATCAGCTGGAGGTGGGTCTCCTCTGGGGTAGAAGCCTTATCTCAACCGTACTACTCAAATACTTGACACCGTTGCTCGAAGGTAGTATGGTGTGCGTGCATTATGCGTGGACGAGTAGCCCCTGCACTCGTGCGTGAGGCGCGTCAAAAGATACTGACGTTTGAGGTAGGTAGTTCAAATTTCATTTTTTTATTAATAATCTAAAATTTAAACATAAAATTGCATTATTAATAAAAAATAAATGATCAAATGAGATGATTACGATATAGAGTTCGGATTTTATATAACGTAATAACTATTTTTATTGTAGTCTTTATCGCATCCAATTATGTATATGCTCTCATGCAATATTATATTAATGGTAAATAAATTAAATATATTAATTAGAAAGATATACATATAAAATAAATTTTATCGAAAAATATTGTTGTTGCGCTACCGGGATTCGAACCTGGATCTCTTTCCAAACCGGAGAAGGTGCATTATTCAATTATGCTACAGCGATACTATTTTTGACAAATGTAAACATATAGATTCGAATAATACTAATAGATAAAGTATACCAGCATTTTAAATATTGAGCTAATTTCTAAGTTCTAAGATTGACTGCGTAAATCTTTCTATATATCTATATCTTTATGTTACTTTTATCCCCTGCATTATAGATACAATATCGTATATCCGCATCTTTAAAATCCTGTTTCATCATATTTAAAATGAAATATCTATAAACAATCTCCCACAAAACGGTTGAAAAATTGAAAACTTGAGGTGGGTCTAAAATGACCCACCACCGCCGGACGTGTTTTGTTTTGACCCACCGGGCAGTAAGTGTTAACGTCCAGACGCCCAGCCCAATATTCCATCTAAGGTGTGTGGGTATACGGGCGTACACCATTTGGCATCACCGTACAAAAAAAATATAACACGCACACAACATTTGGTAGGACACTTCTTCTTAGTGTTGCCGTTTTATACTGAAGGTTGGAGACGAAGTTACTGTTTGTTGATTTAACATGTATGAGATACTGAATCATTTTCTGAAATTACGCTGTCTGCCTACGCTACTGCTATCTTTCCGTACATAATGAGTGGTAAAAAAACATATTTTTTATTGATGTAAATGTGGCCGACATGGTATACGTCGATATAGCCACAAAACACTGGACCTTCTGTTGGAAATAATGGAAGATAGGAAGGCGTTTACTTTTTGGTCTGCCTGATGATGGATGCTGATTTAATTGTTATTCTCCTCTTCCACCAATAGAACAAGCGACGCAGATTATGTAACAAGCACTGTTGACACTCGCGTAAAGGATTGTTTGTATATATTAACGGAATTAAAATTAATTAACATTAGCGGTAACGACGGCAGATTAGCCCGTATACAGTTCTAAGCACACACTGAACTCATTGCAGTTTGAGAGTGTTGATTGCAGCCACCTCTTTCCTTCTTCTTCATGCTCAAGGACTGGTTAGGAAAAAGAAAAGAAAGGAGATACTAGGTTTCATTTCGATAATCGCGCATACACGATGTGACTTAAATAAATAGCCCTGTACCGGAAATTAATAGATTTCGTAATTTTTCCTCAAGCGTACAAATAATTTTTATGCTCACATAGTAATCCAAAAACTAGATGGAACATTGGCCCAGATTTCAATTTTTAAAGCGGCACGAATATTTTATTGAAATATTAATATAAAATGGAAATGCAATAAATTTTCCAAAATCCCGACGTTCATGAACCCGCCGCGTCAGACAGTCGCTGGCCGCGGTAAAACGTGTGAATGTCCACCCTACAAAATAAATAAGAAGTGACCGTTTTCCCATTAAGTTCACCAAAGGCAAAGGACTCCCAGCTTTCTTCTCTCGGTTCTTCATCTCCTAAGATCTGCCGCGACAAAACTTTAAAAAATGTTTAGTTTTTATCGCTTCTGAAAGCGTTTTATTTTCTGTTTAATTATTGTTCAAGATTATTCTATACGTTATTAAATAGTACATTTTAATGATTTTCCAAGACATACGTTGTCATTTTACTCAACTGGGTGCTTTTTGCAATGTATTTATAATAATTCAAAATATTTTCTTTTACACGTCTTCAGAACTATACTTGATTTAAATAGAATGATGACTTTAATGACGTACCGCCTTCCGTCAAATTTCTTAATTAAAATAAATGCCGATAAGATAGAGCTCACCATTAGCGTAGCAGCGGAAAACCATCCGTAGCAGCTACATTGCAAATGGGTCATTTTGGTAGGGCGGAACACAACTCAATTAAAATTTTTTAAAAACCAAGCACTTCGCGAAGTAAGCACATGATGGGATGTGAAAATAATATTTGTGTCCATTATTATGAAAGTGGTCTAAGTCATGTTTCTTTCGTTTGGAGATATTTAAAAGTTTGCGTTTGAATTTATTAAAAAATATTTTTATATCACCACGCAATGTTTCAAAATTTATTTATAATTTATTTTGACATATAAATATTTATTTTATTATTTATTATTAGTAACTATATAATACTATGTACAAATCAGTTTGGACTGTGCCCATCTCACTAGAGAAATTCCGTGTCGAGACGGGCATAGTTTACAAGCAATTGTTCAATTAATTAGAATTACAAGCAGATAGAATTACATTTATTACTATATAAAAGGTGTATATGAAGAGCAATTTTAAAATGAACTTAATTTTTAGATCACTTTGTAGCAATAATTAATATAGGTATGAGTCAATATGTTTGGGTGAGTGCACCAATACTGGCTCTACCCATATTACGAATCCAAGTTTTAATATATAGTTTCATGTTCTTGGGACAATTCAATTGATTTAAGTCTTTTAGCATTCTATTAAATAGTTTAGGTCCAAAATATTTGTAGTTCCTTCGACCAAATGTAGTGTGTGCTCTTGGGGTTTGTAGGTTATTTGTATTTGTCCGTGTGGAAATTATGTTTTGAGTTGTTTTAAAATGTGTCTGTTTGTGTATTTGAGAGTAGTACTGCATGTAGCTTATAAGAGAATAAAAAATTTAAGGTTGAAATGACTTACTATGTTATCAAAATAAACACTAGCAGAATACCGTTGAAAGTCGTAACACACACGGAATACAACGCTTCATTTTTTTTTCACAATTGTTACAGTTTACATCAAATTATTTTAATTTAAAACATTGTGATGCGAAATAATTGATAAACTAATTTTTTTCAATTTCTTGACATAGACCACTTTCATAATAATGGGCACATTTTTCTTTGAGAATTGGAATAGACTTGAAGTCTCATAATTTAAAAATTTAAGAGTTATGTTCATACTATTTAATAATTTCTATTAGGTATCTACTATATCGATTATTATTCATTCGATTCATACATATTAAATAAATTATTATGTGTGTATGTATGTAGAAGAGAAATTAATAAATAATCTGGTTGCTGGTGGTGTTCCCTTATACGTTTCAAGAATCTAGGCTGCCGAAATAAGATATCTTTAAGGAGTAGCAGGAATACCATTAATGGACCGCGATAAGAAATACTCTCAGCATGGAGCCCCTACTACACATAGAAATATCTTAATTGAAGTGATTTGGACACGGTTTGCCAATGCCAGATGAACAATTAGCGAGACTTCTTGGCAACCTGAAGGGAGGCAGAAGGCGGAGTACCTCAGATTAACTCGGGATATACAGCAACAAAAATTTTATACAAAGTGGATTTTGATTGGTTATCAAATATTAAAACAGGCCAAGTCACGAAAAGACGGGAGCGCTTTGGCAAAACTTTGAATAAATAGATGAAAATGACGATTTAGGTACAACATTGAGAAAGAAGTGATAGCTTTCCGGCTACTGTATAAATTGTTTTCTTACTTTGAGTAATAAGTAAATACGTTGCATCAAGTTATATATATTGAAATACTTATTGATAATGAATGGTTTATGTTCATTGATGACATCAAAAGAACTAACAAATGAAATGAACCAACTAGAAAAATTCTATGTATCGAAAAAAAATTACTTGCTACCGGGATACGAACCTGGACCTCTTTCTATCCGGGGAAGTACGTTCTCCACTATCGCTATAGCACTCGAATACATATACTACTCAAATTTTAAAAGCAATCAATATATTGTATCTCAAATACCTTTGAGTAAAACCCGATAGGACACACTAGAATTAAATTAATTAATTCACTTTATTAAGTTTGAAAACTTTAATTCATCCTATAAGGAAAACACATTTTTGTAGTGAATTTTAATTTTTAGAACATAGTTCTGTGGTATTTAATACAAATTAAATTAATCAAGTAGAAAGATATACATAGTTGCTACCGGGATAGATAGATTTTTTCTGTATATCCTTGTAGTTGATTAATTTAATTTGTATTAAATACCATAGAACTATGTTCTGAAACTGCAAAATTATAACAAACATGTGTTTTCTTTGAACTGTGAATGAACTTAGATTATTTTCGATACGTTATTTTAATATCTATTTCCCTTTTTTCGTCTATCAAATTGGAGTTTGATATAAGTATTAATACAAAAGCAAATATGTAATATTACAATAAATATTATCAATGCTTTTTTTTACAAATTAACAGTGGGTTCAATATATTTTGAATCTGCATTAAAATAATTAATTAAAGCTGCACTTCGGACTGTATTTTTAGCTTCAGCTCAGCTGATAAACATTTCAGCCCCCGCGATCAACAACGTCAGTGTGGAATTTTAATTACAAGCATCGTAAGCCTCAAAGATCGAAGTGAGGCGAACAATACCACGAGAGATACCAGAATTTAAATGAAATTCTATTGAAAAACACAACAGAATCTGCTCTCAGATAAAACTTTTTCAGCGTCATTGTTGAGCCGGACCTACACTCGAAGTCTATTTCGCGTACCTACCTCGAACTATGTAAATGTACATACACACACACACACTTCGGGCAGCGGGCTTCCCATACACACAGCACATTCAATGTCCGAGCAAGTCCAGTTTTATTTTTTAGCTTTCATTTGGAGTTCTCTTAATGAATACGTAACTACAGCACGCGTGTACGGAAATTTGTACCGGGCAACCAAAAATTATCCACTCTCGCAATGTTGATTTTAATTAAATAGTTTCGCGTACGTCACTGGTACTTGCGTGCATTACTGGAAATAAATGTTGAATATATGTTTGACGGTTTTTAACATCTGGCAGGGCAGATAACAGAGTTATTTTAACCTCTCGTGACCAGAAGCACAAATTGACATGTCATAAACAATATTATGAAGTAATGTTACGCCGCCTTCTATCGAGGGTTGACGACTATTTTGCATTATGTTGCTATACCATGTTTAAAATCACCAATATTTTGGATTTTGTACAACTTCCTATGGTTACATAGGCGAGATAATCTTCTTCTGCGTACGACTCTGCTACCTTCTACATTCCCACTCATTCCGAAGAACGTGTCCGTAGTATGCAGCAGTTATCTTGACTTATTTATGCATCTTAATACGTCTTCGTTGGATCTTAATATGATCAACCCATAGTAGCCTTATACTGGTGTGGTATTTTTTTCTTATTTTCTCTCACAGCGCACAAATAATAGTATTACTCCTTAAAATTACACAATAGATTTATTATGCACACACAGTGATCCAAAATTAGATAGAACATTGATCATAAGGACAAGGCAATCGAAATAAATTTTCAATGGTTGGCCAACACAATTTCTGAATTAGTTTAAACAGTTTGTCATTTTGATCAGAGAATATAACAAACTAACATATCATTACGCCGTTTTTCACAAGACCAGGTATTTTGTGAACGCCACCTGTTTCTATTACCTCCGACAATTTTCTTTGACACTAGCATATAGATGTCTAAAAACATATAATAATATCCGACAAAAGCGTAACATTATATTCGTTAATTAATTTCCGTTTTTGACATCAGTACCCTATTATAAACAATAGTTCAGTGATATATTTTATGATAAAACTAATCTCATAGTATTTTTAATACAAGGCTCAGTCTTTTTAAAAAATACATAGGAATATTACCCAGTTAAAAATTATAATAATCGTGAATTATCTAAACTGTACTGCATTTTTGATTTTTTTGATGTGGCTACTGACCACATAATTGGATAAATAAATCAATTTTATGTTTCAGTCCAATCGCGCGTTAAAATATTTCTGATGTTTGAATAGTAAATGTTTTAGATTTGTTTGCAGTACAATAAGTTTAAATTAATAAAACTGTTAATAATACCCATCGTTTTGTATTAATACAAGTTTTGTGTACAACATATATTTTAAATGAGTTTAGAATGTTACGAAAGTTTTTTTTTAGCCACCCTACACATTGATGTTACCTCTTTTTTGTACAAAATTGATGTCGGGTAGGTTGGCGCACCGGGCGAGCGATTGGTCCGAGAAGAAATTTCGATTGATTAAAATGTTCACCCATTTTGATTGCAGCCAGTTTCAAGGAAATTTTTAAAATATTTGCAATCGGATGTATTTTTTATCTTTTCTTAAATAGGTGATAATAAAATTCTTAAATAGGGGATGGTAAATAATTCATTTAATTAATATTGTTTTAAAATATATATGTACATTATTGTTATTAATAATTTATTATAGTGCATACATTATCATAAACTAAAATGAAATAAAATAAATTAAATATTTTTATGAAATATCTTTAATAAATAACGTATATTATATTTTTAAATAAACATTATAAAATAATGTAGGATCTTGTTTTGTCTATCTATATGTTCCATTAAATGCATTTATTCACCTTCATTTAGTTAAAGTGGTATCTAACTAGTATATAATACATTCAATCCAGAGTGCTCTCATTGGTTAGGAAATAAATTTCGAAAAGTTTGTAAGCTCTATTTAAGCTCATGCGGACTGGGTGCTTGGTCCGGACCTGTGGAAATCTCCAATCCAGGGAAGACCAATCATGTGTATATGAGCTAAAACACCTTTAAAAATCATTTTTAAATGCGTATTTAACAAATCTTGAATAAAATATGGATTTATCACTTACATAGTAGCGGGTTTCATTTATTATCTATTGATTAACACAAATACCAAAAATGACAAATTTTTAGTAGATTACATAAAATTTTATATATAATGTGTCAAAAGTATTAATATATTTTTATATGTAAAGTACTTAATAAATATTTCGAAAAATACATATATTTTTTCGCATAAATTCAGCAATTTCATTTCGTTAATTAGTTTTTTTTTAAATCACGTAAATTATACAAGTGTAGAGAAATTCACTGAAGGTAATTATTATACACGATTGGAACTTTTATTTTTTTGTTTATTCATGTTAGAAAATCATTTTATATTTATCGTGATTAAAAATTATGATCCACTGAAACTCTAGGCTATCAGAATAATTTTAAGATTCTTCTTTACAATCCAGTATTTTGAAGACTGCTTCATTCAGAATCAATAAATGACATGTCTCTTTAGTGGACTCTTTTACACATTAAAATCTTTATCTTCTTTGTCATTTTCAATTTATTTATGGTCGACTATTCCAACACATATACGCCAGAAGTTGCGATGTCTCTTAACTTCCTGGTTAAAATGGTTATCCTCAACACATCTCACACAACATCTCTCTTATTGTCAATGTTAGAATCCTGAGAACTTTTTTGATAATCTAATCGTCGCTTCAACACATTACGTGACCCTACAGATGGAGTCTGGATTTATATATTAAAATATATTGTAAATATGAATGAAATATATTAATTATAAAGATATACATATAAAATCAATTTTATCGAAAAATATTGTTCTTGCGCCACCGGGATTCGAACCTGGATCTCTTTCCTAACCGGGGAAGGTGCTTTATCCAATTAAGCTACAGCGACATTATTTTTAGCGACAATTTTCGACCATATATGTTACCTTTTTTTGATATTAATACATTTAATCGTTCCATCATTTGACAGAGCCATCTACCTTATTTTTACAGAATCTCAAATACCTTTGATAAAGCACCTTCCCCGGTTAGGAAAGAGATCCAGGTTCGAATCCCGGTGGCGCAACAACAATATTTTTCGATAAAATTGATTTTATATGTATATATTTATAATTAATATATTTAATTCATATTTAAAATATCACAGACCGTCTGTTCTGAATAATTACAACTTCACAATAAGAATGTGTTCTCCTAAAAAAAATATATTGTCATTTAATTTAGTTCGACGCATTTACGAGTTGGCTTCCACTGACGTGCACTAGTCGAGCGAGAGTTGAGATTGAATGAAAACCGGCGGAAGACTGACCCCGGCATTAAAAACGGACTTCACTCATCTTTTGTTTAACGGGGGGGTTTAAAGGCTTGAAATCATCGGCTGGCCCCCTCGTTTTCTAATTATCAGCTCTCCCGCGCTCAGCATCCGGAGATGCGATGAATTACTTAGTGCGGGAAACAAGACTTCAAAGTGATTAGAACGTTTTTTATGTAAACAAAAAAATCATATAAAAAAATGTTTCCTTGTGTTATATACATATTTTTTGAAATAATCAATATTTATATTATTAAATCCGTTTATCCTATTTCACAAATGGTTGTATAATATAAATAGCTTGAAAAAGAATTGGACATATTCTCCAATACAATACTAAATAAGAAACAAAACTATTTACACGACATTTTCATACCGTGTTTAAATATGTTGATGCTAAATATAATTTGATGTGATTCCATACAAATGACGTATTTTTATGAATAATTTAGTTTTGTATTAAAATTTATTCATACGTTTATTTTTATTTGCATAATTTATACCCTCTCGATGAGATTGCTGGTGAGGTGCCAAATTGAAGAAAATTCAAAATAAATCTATAATAAGTTTGATGACCATTTTACTATTGTAACTGAAGTCTGACCGAAGTTTTGGCTTCGGCTTCGGCTTTCGGCTGCACAATCGACTTCGGCTGAAACCTGCCGAAGGTTTGGCCAAAGCCGAAGCTTTGTATTTAGCCGCAAAAATGCAATTTATTTATTTAATGGATGTATTTACAATTATTATCAACACCATAACGCAGAAAACTAAGTGATAATGTAGAATTTGCATTGTTATGTATATTTTCTAGTCGGTGTTCTAAGATTTTTGTTCGATTGAACTACTTCGGCTTCGACTTCACCTTCTGCTGAAGGTTATGACAAGAGCCAAACAATCGGCTTCGGCTTTGGCCAAAAACTGATCGTCGGTCGGACGCTAATTGTAACTTTGTAAAAAGTTGTGTGTTTTGTCATCAAATTGTTAATGTTCCGCGCAAAGGTTTCCGTCGAGGATTTCCTCCTCGGCACCATACTCACACATTAGGGAATCTAATAAGTTCAATCTGAATAAATATGAGGCTACCTTGCAATACCCAATTCTCATTATAGAGCTATTTGATATTGTTATTTTGGAGACATTTCTTTTGGTGAACCGGGGAGTGCGGGAATAGATCTTTGAATTATTTCAAGCTGATTACCCTTATGATTATTTGGATCCATCCATTGTGCAGTCCAGATATAATTCGTATGTTTTTTTACCATATCAAGTCTGTCGTATCATACATCGGGATATAGAAATGATGAAGGAATCACATTCATAATAAGAATATTTAGTACTAAATGGTTTTAACTATTAACAAATAGTAAGAAAAATGATGGTCTCTTGTCTTCAATAATATTAACATTTTAATGAAAAATAAGTGAGTTGGTTTGTTTTTGGGGCGATGATCTGGTATAATCTTATAGTGATGGGACTTTAGTTTAATAGATTATACGATATAAAAATAATATAATTTTACTTATGTAAATGATACACGTATTGCGACAATCTTTTAGGTGCGCGCGCACGCTCGCGCAGCTTAGAGGGGACATCGCTGCTGTGACCAGTTAAAAAATATATACATATTTGAAAATCGGGTAGAAGCACCAATGACCAACAAAAAAAATAAGTAAAAAAAATGATCACGGAAAGAGTCAAGTGTCGTAATATTTATATATCGTAATATTTTAATTATTCATCAATACGTAAATAGATTCATATAAAAATCTTCACAAAAAACAATCTCTTATAAAAATATTCCTATCCAACATAGAAAATATTGCATACAACATTAAAAAATACCCTTATTACTTACCTTAAAGTATATTAACCTTTTAACTGCCAACTCTTTTAAGACATCACATAAGGTAAGACTGGACTAAGGGTAATAAGGGCTTATCTATCAAAAGCTGGGACCTGTCATCCATAGATAGCAAAGTAATTTAAAAATATGACTTTAATTCCTCCAAGTTTCCATGGTCCAAAAGTGCGTGTTAACACGCGTATAGCTTGGAGTGATATACAAAGTTTGGCGTATTAACGCGCTCACGGCATTTAAAAGGGTAAGTTTCTTGAAAAATAAGTATGTATTTATATAAATATGTATTTTGTCTAATGATATCCACATTTATTATGAACTTATTATTAAGGTAAATCACAGACCAGTGAATAAAAATAAACATGAAATAAAGTGTACATGTAGGAGAGGGGTTTGGAACATTAGTTGCAGGACGAGGGGCATTCAATACACATTTTTGGTGGAAACATAAATCTGATCGTTTACGACACATTTACGCAACAGTAAAAGTATTAACTCTTCGAAAATTAAATCTTTGTGTAAACAAGACATATTTTTTACATTAATGCACATTATATTGTCATCGTTTAATTTTTCGTTCCAATCGAGTCATATTTTGTAAAAAAATCTCGGAGCTATTTGACTGCGTAAATAGTACCAAAGTGATCATGGTGGTAACACCAAAATTAAAATATTGAGACAAGAAAATAGCGTTAGTTTATGTTTGTATATTTGGTTGTCACTGAGCTAAATATTTTTTTAGGAAAACTACATCAAATCTTGCAAAACATTTCACAGTTTCAAAGACGTATCGTATATTTACTTTTCGTATTGTCATATATTCTAGCGTTTAATATAAAAAAATCTAATTCAATTTGTGATGTCCTTGAGATCGAATATACGTGTGTGTGTCAGAGCGCCCGCACCGCCGGAGCGAGATATATATGTGTGTGAGTGTGTGTGAGCGGGGATAAAAGGGTGACGCGCGTGAGGCGCGGTCTCTCCTTTGCGTTATCGTTTGGCTCCGAGACTAGTTATATACCTTGTACCTTAACTGTATTATTCGTGTAATAAAGATTATAATTGTCACATTAGAGTTTCTTTTGGACCACCAATAATCTACTACGAGGTGTACAACTTGAGATGTACTACTTACGCAAATACGTAAAACAAATTAATGAGAATGATCTTGAAAATTAATGGCTATCAGGCTTAAGGTTGACCAAATAACTGGCGCTGATAAAATAGGCCCAGCCACCACTCGCCCACTATGGTAAATAAAGAACCGCGCGTTCGTACGAAAATGGAATTAAAAAAGAGAGGAGCCGCATGGCGCGCGGCATCGGGAAAACAAATACCCGCGGGGAAAATAATTGGCGGGGATGGCAACACAAGCATCGGGCGGGAATCACACGCCGGACAGCGCGTCCGCCCTTCCGAATTCAAAATTCGCGGGAACCCAAAGCGTGGGTGCCCTATTCATTGGCGTAAGTCGTTTTCGTGTAAATTAACAAATATGCTAATTGAAAATGCGTGTAATGTAAAATGATCGCAAAGGTCCACAAATTTTTCTGACAGGTTTAATTTAATTTAATTTTAATTTTATTAAAGGATCTTGACAGTTTATATTAACATAATAAATATTTAACATATGATACTAATTATGAAAATCCACAAAAATGTTTAGGTACATAATATAGCAGAAGATAAAGAAATATAAAAAATGGTGAAAGAAAGGGTGAGGAGGTTGCAACTATTGTTGTGGAAAAGGAAGAGCAAGATGTGTTTGTAAATTGAATTATTGGTCAAAATTGAGATTGTGGTGGTTCATAAAAAGATCTCTAAAAAACGTAGTAAGAGCAATATTGAAAAAGTCAAATTCGGGTTAATTTCTCATTACGGTATTTGCATGAACAGTGAATTAATCAAGTTTTGTATGTAAGATGTTCTACTTCTTGGAATGTAGAAGAGTACGGACTGCCGGGTCGATCTAGACAGTATGTGGAAGGATATTAATTCTAACTGGCTGGGACAGTCAATATGGCAGTGTTTGGTCAGCACGAGTTTTTCGACATTGTAGAGTTTTCATATTATGGAAGTTAGAAGGTTTACTGAAATATTATGTTACCAGTTAAAAGCCGGTCAATAAAGATTTAAAAAAAACATATTTTTAAATTTACTCATAAAAGTTGGTCGGTACCCAATTAATTTATTACTGAACACACGGGAAGTAGGTACCTACCTATGTGTATAGTTAGGTACGTAAACTTCAATTGAATAATTTTAAAACATTGAACGTCCAGAGAGCAATATTTTCATATAACTTCAAGTGACAAAGTACTGGACGATTATAGAATTGTTGTATTTTAAAATGCGTTTCAAATTTATTTAAGTTTACTGTTTTTTAATTTTTAATATGCAATAGGGGACCAAAATGTCAAATAATGAATTTGGATAGCTGATGTAGCAATCCTATCCCAGATATAAATAGATATTAGATAATTAGTAGTAATACTTTCACAGAAATAAATAAACAAACGTCAGAAATGAAGCGTATTATATCATTACCATGTGTTGACACATTAAGATTATTTAACCTTTTAACTGCCAACTCTATTTGAAATGGAAGACACTAAGATATATATATAAGTTAAGACTAGGCTTTAAGGGTCTTGACTTATATATCAAAACCTGGGATCTGTCGTTCACAGATGACAAAATGATTTAAAAATATGACTTTAATCCCTGTAAGTATGCAAAGTCCAAAAGTGCGTGTTAATATGCTTATATATTGGAGTAGCACTCAAAATTTTGCGTGTTGACGCGCTCATGGCATTTAAAAGGTTAATTGTAATAGGCTTATTATTTACTGTAACAATCTACGTAAATAAACAGATTGTTTAGTACAGTTGGTAAAAAATGTATAGCCTGTCCAAGTTTTGATTCGTCATAGTGCAAGATAGCAAGGGTCTCTTTCAAATTACAAAAATAATAGGCAACTATTAGAAGTGGATTAAGAAACTCATCAATTTTACATAAATTAATTTTTTTGGTCTTCGCCGTGTCGCGGCCTCTATGAAGTGGCTGCCGGGTATGGTGTATAAATAAATAAAAGCTACTCAATTTTATGGTCAAAAGTTAATTTTGACTACTGTTCACCCAGACCCACATTATTGGCTCACAGCAGCGTTGCTTCTCTGTAATGATATCTCTTCCATCAATAAATATAACTACCTTATATATCACTCGAGTTGGCTTCTAAGATATTTCAATCAACAGCATCATTTTAATCTCAGTGCGGTCCAGTAATACAGCATGAAAAATTATAAAAACAAAATAAATAATTTGAATCATTTTGCAACAACTGTTTCGGAAACACTGACATCCGATAAATTCAAAGCGATGACCGTATATTTGCACTAATATATACACGTTTTGATTTTGGACAGTCACATACACATATACAATGTCTATGCCTACCAATGTTACAATATGAACGGTGGACAGTGAAGTTTCATCACACGTAAAGTACTTGATTGTGTGAATGAATTATATGTCTTTTTCACAATTACTTACACTCCAATATATATAGCCTATAGCTCCAATAACTAAATATTATTTTTGTTTCCCGATTTTCCGTACAATATGACAGATAGTACTCAAATGTGAAAATTCTCACATCGTGGATTTTATTCAGAACTGATGAATGACTGGACGGTACTCCATATTTTTTTATTTGAAATAAAAAAAATACTAAACTCACGAGGAGCTTGAAGAACAATTTATTTATTAACGCACTTCTTATTATCCCTATAATTTGGTTTAAAATACAAAATACTCAAATTTAAAATATTTTTTTATCAATTAATGTAATGTTTCAAAGGTGATGGTCCTGTCCACTTGAATAATTCAAACATACAATAAAGTCATTATGTTATCTTTATTTCCACCCACGCACACAATTGAGAATCCAATTGAGACCATCCAATACAACCCCGTACCTTTTGTCTCCGCCGTGAGAATAAAATACAGCTTTAGCGCCCCCCGGCTTCGGATGACCCGGGCGGTGGCGTAGCGTAACCGCCGCCAGGTGCCGCCTGCGTGCCATATGGCACCAGAGCCAGCCTTGGAACCATCGCACAATAATGCCCATTTTTTCCCGCCGATAATAATTAGTTTCGTACGACGGCCCCGAGAATTACGTTGCAACTGTCAAATTTGAAATTTGAACTATAACTGCCAACGGCTCTCCGAAGAAATGAAACTTTACCGTTTATTTCAGTTCAATGTTCGTTGCAATTTTTTTTTATTCAAATCTGTAATCCTTTTAATAAGAAAATGACTCAGATTTAAGAAATAAGTGTCAATTAATATTAATACCTACCTAATATAAAAGTATTCTTTTTTTACACGCTGTAGATTTGATGAACTTGGACGAATCACCATGAAGTCATTTTTCAAGTATTTTCGACTAATAATAAATACTTAAAAGATTACTTAAATAGTTTTTAGTTTTTCATGGCCATTCTGGGCTTGACACGCGGTAGAATAATCCAGAAAACTCGACACATAAATTTAATTAAATTACTGAATATATAATAGATGCGTAATATAGTTATACTTTTTGACGTGCTCGACATTAGTCAGACAAACCAATATTGTGGACAGCGATCGCCAGTCAAAAGAACAACAGCATATGTTACTCACAATTCTCATTTGAACGCGTAATTCCATGTTCCGTTTAAATATTTCGGTTGTCATAAAAAAATACGGCTTCCCCGTAAACTGCAGAAATATAATTTGCCCGAGAATCGACAAATGCGTGCAGTCAAAAAAAAATAGACATTTTAATTTTTAATATTAAAATAAATGCTGATGACGTTAAAATAAAACCAAGAACTAACGATTAATCAAGTATCTCCTCATATATGTAATTATAAAGTAAAATAAAATAAATATTATCGTATAATCTTGGAATTATATATTCAGGAACATTTTTTTTTATTAATTATTAAGGAGAACACATTCTCGTTATGAAGTTGTAATTATTCAGAACATAGGCCTGTAATGTTTCAAATACTAATTAAATGTATTAATTATAAAGATATACACATAAAATCAATTTTACAGAAAAATATTGTTGTTGCGCTACCGGGATTCGAACCTGGATCTCTTTTCCAATCCGGGGAAGGTGCATTACCAACTATGCTACAGCGACAGTATTTTTGACGACATATTTTCGAACCTATATGTTACATTCGGCTTTCAAATAACGGAACGATAGATGTATTAATTTGAAAAAGTGTTATTGTATTATAATTAATTAATTATATTATAATTGATTATAGGGTCGAAAATTTGTCGTCAAAAATACTATCTGTTGCTCGTTGGTAATGCACCTTCCCCAAATTGGAAAATAGATCCAGGTTCGAATCCCGGTAGCGCAACAACAATATTTATCAATAAAATTGATTTTATATGTATATCTTTATAATTAATACATTTAATTAGTATTTAGAACATTTTTTTTACACAAAATAAATGATTATAAGAAATAAGTTTGTTCAAAAGCTAAGGCCGGAAATCTATCACACATAGCAAATTAGGACACTCGAAATTTCCAGGAAGTAAAACTCCATTCACTTTGAGGCTTTTATGTGGGGTGATGTAAAGCATGGTACATACTTGGGTATTTTAGAATGTCGTTAGTGGCCATTTGGTCGGACACTTAGAAAGCACATTTGTCCACCATCAGACACCTCTAATGACAGCAACGCCAAAGCTTTTGGTCAATCGATGGACGAATGATTGATGATAACTGTCTAATGTCCAGGCTTAAGTCCTCCTGCCCGCTCGCTTTTGCTATTGGCTTTGCTACCTTTCTAGATTCTAAATAATGTAAAGACAAATGTGATTTTACATTTTTACAAACAAATGTGATTTTACAAACATATCGTTCCTTCCGTCAACACTATTTCTGTATAGTACATTAATTTCTTACAAGGTTAGCAAACAATTTACACAAGAACACCGAATTCTTTCAGTCAAAAATAAATATTATTTCGCAATTGACAATTGCTACACGATTTTGAAGAAGTGTGTTTGCGGATAGTTATTTGAAATGGTTATCGGATTCAGACTAATAAATTGACCGACTTGTCAATGTATTTACAACAATTATTATTGATGACGTGTTACCTCTATAAACAATGTAAGGAAATTCATAGTCTATTTACTTACTTTAAAGTTAAACAAGTAAAATAGATCGATATATATATATTAATAAAAATAAAACGACACATTTTCACACATAATAAAAAATGTTTTATTTCAGTAATGAAACCAATGGATCCTACTTAGTGGTGGATGAAGATGTGAGCGTCCGTATTTTTCTCAACTTTATGAATGAGGATTGCTTGCCAAGATATTTCTACTTATACGAGTTCACTGCATATGTTCCAAAAAACTTTTCCCATTTTCAACTATGAATAATCAACTTTACTTTAAAGTATAATAGTATATCTTTAATATTTGTTAAATTTATATATATTTTTTTAAATAGATATCGCATTTTAATAGAAATGTACCACTACAACCGTAAAATAGATATCGCATTTTAATAGTAATGTGCCACTACAACCGTAAAATAGATTATTATTCAATTTTGGTGACCTTTGAAGAGCAAGAAATAAAATATTAGCAAAAAATAGAAAGAAGAAGAAGAAGAAAACCCTGAAATGCTATAACCAAGACATGTACTTCCCATTACAAGTACAAGACCCGCAGCATTCAGGGTGTTTGGCGCGACGCCAAGAGGCGTCTTTTTGGCCTCAACAAGACTTTAATTCTTAAAGTTAGACAATTTAATTTTCGTTATTCGCGTTTTATTACTGTTTTTGTTTTGCTGATACGGCGACTTCCGTATAAAGGAACCGCTGCCTGTTTGCGTGTCGGGCCGGGCACGTATGCACTGAGCACTGTGCACTGGCGACTAGCCTACTGTGCAACTCATCGCATCAAGTATTGCAACCGAATGCGAGGTGCAGTTTCACTATATAATACAGTTTTCAAACTCTTACTATTCATTCTTAACCCTAAATTACCAGAGCTTTCATATTAATGGTGTGACAAACGGTAGTCGATTGCAAAAAGTTATCTACATCAGGCATATCTCAAAATAAGCTGGATGGAAAGAGTTACGAATGAAGATGTTATGGTTCAGATGAATAAAGAAAATTAAGTATTTTAAACAATAAAAATTTGAATATTTCGGACATACAGTCAACGTCCGTTTAACGGATAGGACACAATCAGAATATCACTATATTCAAGTTAATTATATTTTTAATCATTTGTTATTTTCATCTCATTATATTCACAATTTCTTATGTCAGTGCGATCGATAGTTTAATTATCAATTATGATGCAATATCATTGCTATAAATTACGACTGTAGGTCCATATCACACTCAGTGCCAAATGTAAAACATAAATTATTTTAATTCTTATATTTTACAAATAAATACATAGATATTGAATTGATAGATAAAATAGTGATTTCGTTCATATACATATAATAATGGCGGTTTTGTGATAATGTAATAAAAGTTATTTCGTGTAGATTCGTCAGACAGTTGTATCGCATGTTATTAAATAATGTAACCGTACACAAACACTCCAATTCTACGTATTTAATGCCGGCCAATGTGGACTAATGAACGTAGCATTATTTTAGGAAGTAGCTAACAAAAGACTTCACACTGCGAAGCACTTGTCAGCGAAGCGTTAATCCTTCTATATTTCACACGGTTTTTGCGTTCTGTAGGCAAATTGGTCCACCGGAAGTCCTTATAAAACGGCGACACCACAATATGTGATGTTCAATCTGTTTTGTTCCTCGTCAATATTTTTATTACTAATATTCTTAATATACGCTTTCAAGCAATTAACAAAATTAACTTTGTAGTTAAAATTCATATTTTTATTTGCAATCTTTGTTTTATTAACCACTTTTGTGTTTAAATATTATACATCTACCGATTTCGAAAAATACAATTTTCTAAAAAATAACTATTGTATAGTATTGACTTCCTGAAGATGAAGACCGGTAGATGTATTTAAACTCAATAAGTGGTTAATAAAACAAAGTTAACAAATAAAAATACTTTCATGTTATTTACACAGCATTTATAATTTATTTTATAAAGTAATTATTACACAGACAGAAAAATCTGGAATATTACAACACGCTTAATGATTACACAAATTATATTATTTACGACATATAATGTATTATTTCCATATTATGGTAGACAGTTTAAATGTGTATAAATTTATTGGTTGATCCGAATACCCTACGTTTAAACTATTTAAAAATTTTACCGCGCTTTTCACATTTCACATTATTATTTATAATATAATTGTTATATTACGTTATTTGTTCCGTTTCTTTGGGCTAGATTTTAATTAATCTATTTATTTTTAGATATGTAATTAATTAATTTTAAATTATACAGAAGATAAACATTACCCATCTCAGTACGACTTTTGATCTAGTGAGGTGGGACTATCCGGTGTAGAATAATGAAAAATAAACATTGAAATGAATAAATAGATATGCTCAGGTGTGCAAATATATATATGTTTATTTTCACTTTTTTATCAATTCTGAATCTTAAATATTCATCCTATAAAAACAAATTTTATATAATAAATCATTTAAACTTGATTTATACATTCAAATACTTCATAATTACACCAGTGTTGAAATAATTCATTTTAGACCGTTATAATACAGATAATTTTATTTATTATTTATCCAAAATATCGTTATATACTTTTGTTAATCTTTTACTAGTAAATGTATTTTTAAATTCTAATTTGATTTATTAAATTCAATTGGCTGAAATATATTAGCACCGGCTCTTACTCGAGGCAAAGCGGCCATGCTAAATTAATGGCATAATATTTTTTGAAAACTTATATAGACAGATATAATTTAGTAGACATGGAGACCAGTATTTGGGAGAGTTCTTACTAAATAGATGCATAGTTTTGATAATTTTTGTACTAAAAATGTGTACGTTTTTTGAATAATTAAAATATTATTATTTTTCTTTAAAACTGATGCCATGGTTAAATCCACACATGGACAAGTTTGAGAGTTGATGCAACGCTAGATGGAAACACAGGAGCTACAGATGACGCACTGTGAAGCCAAAGCGTCTCATCAACAAAGCGCCAATTTAAATAATCTTAATTGTCAAAGCGGAGTTTGTCATCATCGCGCTCTTTAATCTGGAGCCAACACCACCACTCGCCCGGAGTCATTACACCTTTAAATGATTCAACTTAACGAAGCTAATTACTTGTTTTACTATCATTTTACAACAATAATACCTTACATGTACACATTAATTAATACGATCGACCAGCACACATTTGGATCAAAATAGATGAGGCAATTTATTATATTTTTATATTTGCGCGCCATGCAATTAAATGTATTCAAATATTATATTTTTTAACATAGTCCTGTAAATAGTGCAATACTTTATTCAGGGAGAATATTACTATTCAATTACACATAACGAAATTCCACCCAGCTAATCTATTAAAAAAAAAATAATTAATATATTCTTAGAAATGTATTAAGATGACACGTATATTATTCTTTACAAAACATAGTTACAATATACCTATTTTTATAATTGTATTCCGCCTTTTTCGTATTTTAGTAACACTAACTGCGATCGCTCTTTTCACGACTGCTTTCTTGTCTTGTATTCGCATATAAAATATTTTCGGAGGTGCGTCTACATTACTTTATTAAAACTTGAAACATAATACACACGTCGATATTTTTGTAAAACATATATCATTAATGTATATTCATAAAAAATCTCAATATTGCACTGTTGAAGCAAATACATTTGTTGAAGTCATTTCATCAATCTATGAATCCTTTTTATATCGAGCTACGAACCTAAGATTATTGTTTTTGTATATTAAATATTGAAAGCACTAACTAAATATTAATAATACAAAAAAAAAAAATACGAAAACACGGTGTTATAGTGAATGTCAAACAAATATTATAACAGATTTCAAGGTGTTTTTTGATCGTTTTACCCGTAGCTCGTGAAATATTCCACTCTTGTTATAGTTTATCCCACTAATGTTACTTTTGACTCAGTTCGTGTAGTTAAAATACATTTCAGTCAAATATAAAATCAACTTAGTTTGACAAAAATATTTTGTTGATTACTGATCTCATATCTATAATTTCTTCGGAAAATCGGCAGCTGTCGGTGACGAATGTGTGTGTTCTATAAATTAATTCTTTTGGTGTCAGCTTTTTCGTAGATGTTTGTTTTCTTATCATTCTTGTCTAAACCGATTAATAATTTATATTTGATTGATTACCGCCACAATGTACGGACATGTACGGAGAGGGCAAATAGAATATTCCATCACAGAATTTTACGTACAATAGATAAAAATATATATTTGTTGTCTTAATGATTGTAAGAATATTAGAAAAATAATATATATTTTTTATCATAAATCACATATTATTTATTAATTGTATTCAATTGTTCTTAATCTTACTCACTGAATCAGGGTAAATATATTTCCATCTGCAAAGAGCTTATCTTCATCTGACCAATTGACCCCCGGAAGGAACAGTTTAAGTTTAAACCATCCCCTTACCACAAGCTAACTTGACTTTAACTTAACCAGCTGGCGTAACACTGAATCGCATTGTCCACAGACATGCATAAATGCCAGTATTTCACAGTGAATAATGATAACGTGAATTTTTCGCACATGGATCTGAACATGATCTGGATTAAATTTCTCAGGATGCCATTACTATTATATATTGATATCAAAACACATTTAGACGGTTTATAATATAAGCAAAATATTGCCAATTAAATTTTTTAATGTTTAATAGTTTAAATGGTAATCAAATAGAATGTCGCACGACGCATGAATGGACAATTTTGCAACAAATCCAACCACAGCAGTGAACAAAAAATTCTTCCAATTCTTCGGCCATGCGTCAAAGTGACAGCTGATAAAATGAGATTATCCTGGACACCACAGCGGTGGATAGATGACTGAAGAGACCCTGCAGCTGGAGTCAGATGTGAGAGCGTCCCAGGACTTGTGGAGGTGCACTACGAACCGAGTCTCATCTGAATGAGGCCACTATATGTCAATACTGAAATGAAGGAGGAATGATGCAGTTACAACTTTCCATCGCGCTTGAGTTTAAAGTCAATACAGTAAGAATATTAAATTTCAAGTTTTCTTTTCTCAAATCTCAAGATACTGGATTAATAAATTAATAATATTTTGACTTTGATTCACAATGTGAGTTATTAACGTCCATTTAATTAAAAAATCGTTGAAGCACCAGATCACATCCTGATCAGCAGACGCTAAAGGTATTTGCTCCTGTTAAGTGATCAGGTGATGACGTCATAATTGAGAGCGTTTAAGCGGAGATTCAATCATCTTTATCCGTGTTTACAAATATCCCAATTAGACCAACAAGTAAACGCTGGTCAATTACCCAGCGTGAAGTATAATGTATGATGAAGTCTAATTCTTTACGGCCTCTTCCAATTCTGTCATTTCCGGTGTACCAAAAGGATCATTTTGTGGCTCTCGTCTAATTAGACCTCATAAAAGCGCTTTTCAATAGAATTCTTCAACTCGTTTCCAATCTGGTTATGTGTGTGTACAGTGCACAATTTTTAAGCTCAGACCTTATGTATTTTGATTTAATACAAATGCAGTGTATTATGTATTTCCAAACTAAAATTACCCGTTTAAAATAACGGGAAAGTATAATTTTTTGTAACCTTAATTAATTTTTTAAATCAATGTTAATACAATAGCAAATTAAATGAGTTCTTTTAACACCATAACCGAACACTTTCACTAGACAAAATAGACGGGATTATTGATTAATCTTATTTGTATTATTTTGACATAATATATGTGTGTTGCTATGTGACACGGATGAAGGGATAGACATTATGTGTAGTATATTGCGTTATAACCGATCTGACTGAATCTCAATAATTCTAATATTGGGAATCCATTAGATTGAATATCAAAATGTGAATATTTATAATTGTTTAAATGTATAATCCTTATTAGTTTTATTTGCATTTTTTTAAATCAACTATGCTTATTTTATTTCAAATTCATCTTGTAAATACTAGTAGTGCGTACTAGTAAAATGTAACAGCGTGCTATTAAAGATGTAACAGCGCGCTAGTAAAATGTAACCGCGTGCTAGTAAGATGTGACAGCGTGCTACTAAAGATGTAACAGCGCGCTAGTAAAATGTAACCGCGTGCTAGTTAGCTATTACCGCGTGTTAATATCTCGCAGACTGATCCGAAGTTCCCATTATTTTGTTCGTAATATTCTGAAAATTATTTAAATTAACCGAATGAATCAATGAAAATATTTTAGAATATTATTGATTTTTTTTTAATAAAGATTATTTTACTTTGTTCACAATTACCATTATTATAAACAATGTTAAATAATCGATGAAAAAATAACACAATAAACCACAAAGTTCAATTTACAAACGTTAAATAGATTTATAATTAATCTTTTTTTTAAATTTTTATGAACTGCAACATCATCGAACAAAGCAGAAGCGGCAATTTAGTATAAGACACGTTCCAAGTTTGCAATATGCTTCCTGTGTGAACAGATTGTTTATTTGGAGTTCATTTTCAGAATAAAATATTATACTGAAATTTTTCACTTGGTATAAAATGTAAATTTTCTTTTCCATTTCTTCTGACTACGAGAACTTATTGGTAGATAATTTACGAATGGTTTAACTATTCAATTGATTCAAAGTACGCGATTAAGCAAACTTACTCGGTGACCTTGCGACAAGAGTTTAAAGTGAATCCTAAGTGACAACGTGAGTAGGAAGTGACAGTACAATTGTCATTAGTTCAATTAAAATAGTGAAGAGTACATCACGGTAACGTGTACTTTTAATGTAATTATTTGGAAATATGAATATTTTATCGAAAAATGTTGTCGTTGCGCCATCGGGATTCGAACCCCTGGATCTCTTTCCAAACCGGGGAACGTGCATTATCCAACTATGCTACAGCGATAATATTTTTAGCGACAAATTTTCTAACCTACATGTTACCTTTTTGATATTAATACATTTAATCGTTCCATTATTTAAAAGAGCCATCTATCTTATTTTGCCGGAATCTCAAATACCTTTGAGTAATCTGATGGCAGACGCCAGAATTATTGATTAATTTTTTATTTAGTTTTGGACAAATTGATACAACTTTATTATTATTATATTTAATTCATATTTAAAATATCACATGCCTATGTTCTGAATAATTACAACTTCACAATAAGAAATTGTTCCCCTAATAATTATTTGGGGACTATAAATCTTCGACCAGTAGTCTAAGAGGCGGTTGTGTATCTGTAGTAAATTTTTACCATGGTAACTTTTTACTAACATCCTTAGTTTACGAAAATCATCATCATAAGTACACCAAATTTACTACTGTCAAAGACAATCCCGCCTCTCAATGTGGCAATAATCATTAAATGTGCTCTATTTACTGCTTCATCTGTGGCTTTATTCGCCCCTGCGTTCGAGACCTATCACTTCGGTGGCGAATTTTTTTCATATTATGTGCTAATGTATATTAAACAACGAGATCATCATCGGACGATCTCTCATCACTAAAATAGCGGGATATTGAATGTAAATTGTCGTATACTGCAACTTTCAAATTATCAATGCGACAGATGACTTTTGAAACAGCTGTGAAGAGTCCGCCATATTTAATCATCGATTCTCGTTTTTACTATCGGATATATTGAAGAGTAAAATTAGTTTCCTACGGGATGTACTTTCGAGAAGTAAATATTTTTTACCAACGATCAAACAACCCGTTTTCGTAGATAATCAGTGCTTCTTGACAGCATCGTTTCAAATTGTGACTTAGCACAATAAATGATCGTCCCATTAATCGAAATGTTTTTAAAGTCAATGGAAATAATTTTTTTGCTAATTTTTAAACTAGTTTTTATCGAAACCGAAAATTAGTGTCGATAACTACGCCAATGGTAAATAGAATGCATTTTTAAAAATAAAAATAAATTGCTAATATCAATTTGCTTATTCTCTTGCGCATGTTCTCAGCACTATGGTCAGTCGCAGGAAGTCGGAGGAAGCGGAGATCAACTGTCACAACATAAAATCATCCACACTTCCCTGAGAAAGGTCAGCGGGTGTCGGCGGGTGACGGCGGGTGACGGCGGGTGACGGCGGGTGACGGCGGGTGACGGCTCCGCACTCATCACGACTGCCACTCACCCATTACAATTAGACGACGCTTCTCAAGCGGCGGACTATGTCAAATATCCTAATATGAGCTGCAGTCTTCTTACATGGAAGACGTTTAGTTAATTACGTAATGAGTTTTTTTATTAAGTTTCGAGAAATGGACTTGAACGTGAAAGATACATTTCTTCCATTCAACCGTACGCTATAAATGTAATATTTTAGTCATATTTTTAATTATATTAGCTTCTTATTTCCAAACATTCTTGTAATCGTTGATTTTGTATCATTTTCTGTAGCTAATATTAGTACAATTTAAGCGATTTCCAAGACTCAATTAGTTCCCATAAAATGTGTAAATATTCAATTACTAGGCTTTAAATATATAGCCAATGATGACAGTAAACAATTGTAATTGATCAAATATCTGATATCTAATAAAGAAAGCTATTTTTTATTATACTCAATGAAAACTATATGGAAGTATGGCGTAATTACAGGGCTTACGACCTGTCTTCGGCTGGCTTAAGTGATCACTTTATATATATACAACTTTCATCAATTCTCACCCCTCAATCTCCACATTTATCAAATCTTGTTAGTATGTGGACTCGCTTCGAGTACCACTACACCATCGCCATCTATGTCTCTATGAGAGATGTAATTGAGCTTTGTGGATTGCCTATTTAAAAGAAGAAGAAAAGTAATTGAGCTTAGATTTTAATTTAGATTTCATATTACATTTTTAATTTTCAGCTACTCATTTCCATTAGTACCTGCTGTCCAATGAAATAAAGTAAATAATCGCATGCAATCTATCTTTGTTTTTAATGATGACATTATTCAGTATGTACTTTTATTTAAAATTGATGAGGGGGGACAGATTTTGTAGCCGTTGAAATCCGCTATTTAAATCAGATCTCCCGGGCTGTGATTGTCAATGTCCGGCAATCTTAAATGGGGGCTCCGTTGCTTAGTTTTAAACCCCTTGGGGTCCCATTTAAGGGACGCAATTCTAATTATTGCGTGAGCCTCAATACATAGATATTGGATCTTCAAAAACTCACATGAATTCGAATCAAATATACATTCTATTTTCTACTGTTTTTAACCTAGGGGCGTGCACTCAAAATACAATCAAAAAAATTGTGCATGGCTATAATTTCTGAGAAATGCATAATTATGTTGGTTCACGCGAAAATAATTCAAAGCTATTAAGTCAATGTATTGGCTAGAACCATCTAGCGGAAGAATTTAGAGACGACAGATAAAGCTGCGCATGTGTTTCGTCCAATTTTTCGCAAAATATGTGCACCAACTAATCGTGGTGTTTTAAATATATACACGTCTTTTTTTGAACAGACGTGCTGCAAAACGCCGCAAGTATGTATTTAAAGCGGACTAGAATGTAAGTTTTTCAATATACTTAAAACGTGATATTATTATTATTATTATTATAAAACATTAATTACAATGTTAATATTTTTCACGAACGGAAATTAATTCTCACCGGTATATTTTTATAAAAACACGCTTCTGAAAAAGTATATTTCTAATATGAATACGACCTCTAGTGACAATGCAGCCCATCGATATTAGCAGTATAACTTGTGCCTACTGCACGCCACTATCTGAACCGTTTGGGTAACCTTAATTAATTAATATCATAACATGAATCTTTTCTTAAGAAAAATTAATATTGAATACATCTAATAATAAATTATTATTTAGTCATACATTATCAAAATGGACTGAACAAGATCAAAGTTGTATACAAAAGCTGTTGTCGCTGCCAGGAGAGCAGATACGTCCGCCGTCCAAGTGTCCCTGTTCCAGTGCGGCTCCTCCAATGTGTATATGACATCCTCTTTCCTGCTTCCTCATTAACATTCATAAACTTAAATGCGCGCCCAGAGTTTGCCAGCGCTCCGCCGTTAATACTTCGGGCGATCCGCTGCACCGTATGCTCTACTGGTACGTTATGCCGCCCTGGTACAACTATTAGCTAAAGCTAATTCCTAATTCCTGTCCTTACGAGGCGGAGTACTGTGTGTTCAATAAACCGACAGTTTTTCAATGACTTCTAAATAGTTAATATCTATAAACACACCTATGTTTAAAATGGTAATTTAAATATTTATTTTTCATTAGTTACCATTCCACTGATATTAAATTAAATTTAAATTAAATGAATAAATAAGAAAAATAGAAAATATCTATTTATCGAAAAATATTTAGTTGCCACCGGGATTCGAACCTGGACCTCTTCCTATCCGGGGAGACGTATTGATCATTCCACTACAGCAACCGATTACGATTACGATAAATTTAGAACATTATTTTTACAATTAATACACATGTGTTATTCCATTTTAAAAGAAATTAACTTTATATTAATTTAAATGCAACATCACAACAAAAATGTGTTCACCTTAAAAATTTATTTGGTCATATTTTAAATACACACAATTTAAAAAAAACTTTAATGTAGTTTTTTGAGTAATTTAAATATTTAAATATTAGTAATTAAACTCTTATCGCTGTTCTGCACAAGCTCATTCTGTAAAATTAATTTCTAATTAGATTAAAAAATACAGGAATCCAAGATCGGGCTGTGATGTGAATACTATACTAAGTAAGTAGTGTCGTTTAAGTCTGATTCGAATGTAATGTGTTTATGGTTGAAGGGGAGACTTTCTAGTACGACAATTTCACCCCTTAGAACCTTTAAGGACATAATAAGATTGCAGCAAGTGTATAAGATTATCGGTTAATAGGGGAGAAATCGGAAATTCTTTCAATCAAATTCTCAATTAGTTTACAGTCAAATGTCTTTCCCAATCAAAATTAATCATATTGGGTTGTGTTTATTAGATTTCAAAACTAATAACACATTTTAAATCCTTAAAATTTTGTTATTATTATTACATCTAGTCGTATTTAACTAATTTACACATTAATAAAAATTAATTGGACATAAAAGATTCCACAACAGCGTATTTTTTTCGGATAAAATTAATAATTCAAATAAATAAAAAAGTAGATGAACTAACTGCCGACCTGATCATTTCCACGTCCAGTCTCCGACAAATCAGACAGCCGCAGCCGTCTGTAAATCCAGTTACTCCCATTACCAGCATTTACCAGCATCCGCAGGAGCGGGAAGACGCAATAGAATTGGAAGAATCGTTCGGCCTCGTACAACATGCCGGGACCAAAGTGTCGCCGTGATTAGCAGATTATGCCGTCTGCTTATCCACTTAACCGCACCGAGTGGAAGTTCCCATCGCTGGTGTCACGGATGCAATTTATGCTCCCTTAGTGCCAGAATCGTAAATCTTGGAACCATCGTGGATGAGCTTCTTTTGATCGAATCGAGGATGCCAGAATAGGTTTAAATTGATGGATGCGGAAGACGATCAAGCTAATCAATTACGTAGTTGTTTAGATTAGATCTTATTAGATTACCAATAGTTTATTGAATGAAATTTTAATGTAAAACAGCTTATAATGTAAGAAATATTTTAATTTTATATATGTACAAACTTATTGTTCTGTGAATGATGAGACAGTGAATAAAATTAAGAAAGGATAAATGAGGAGAGAATAGTAAGATAGATATGTGACACAAGTGTCGATAGGTACACTTAGCGAGATCAGAAACTGGAAGATGGTCCTGTTAGAAGCCTCAATAATCGACGGGTTTATATCAGAAGATGTATGAATGTGGATGAGACGAGAATTGTATGTCAGGACAGATGAATGCGGCGCTCTATCCTGTCTGCCTGTCCTTGCGGGGAAACGACGTGATGGTAAGTTAGTTAGTTAATGCTGAGACAATTTTAAAAAGGAAATAATGGATTTTCGAATAATGTAATTCCTGGACTCGGATACTAAGTAAAACAACCACTAAATATATAATTATGATTAACGTTATAGGACTTTTTTTTTTATGGAGTGTGTTAGTATAATGTAAACCCACCTAATAATTTATTTATAACGTTTACTTTTCAAATAATTTATTATATTATTTTAATAAGAATACTCTAAAATCGACTAATGTCAATAATGGAAAAAGTCAACTGAAACAGAAACATTTTGTCAATCTAGATTGCGCACATTTCGAAGCAATCACGACACAACGAGTCGATAGTCGATACCGGGCACAAAGCGCCGTTTGACACACCTGTTTCGAATACAATGATAAGGAACGGGAAAGTGCAGGGCGACGTGATTTGTTTTTAATTTCAGGCATTACGTATTATATTGCTCAAGATTTTTTGATTGAAGCCGCCATAAGACTAATCTATCGTTTGCCGTCCCCCGGCATTAGATCGCCATTTAATATCGATTTAGTACAACGAATGATGAATGTCCCGATAGCGTTTCGCCATTAGGTACACTTTATCCGTGTATCTATTCTGGAGTATTCATTGCAGGTCGTTATTATGCGAGCTGAAATTAGTTTCAACCTTATTTCTTTTTGAAGATACTGAAATATTAACAACCTAATGAATTATTTTATTTTAGAATAATAATTTATTTAATTTAAATATAACAGTTTAATTCACGTAAAAATATTTCATCAATTCAGGTATGCTCCTGCAACGAAATTCAACATGTTTACCAAGGCGACGCATCCGTATCATTGGCAAGTTAACAGCATAATTATTTATATGTGTACCGACAGAGAACACTTCGTGTTGTCTGGTTTGAGTTGGTACTGTTATTAAACAAATAATAGGTGTCTCATAGAGACGAAGCTTTTTTTTATCATATTTAATGGAAAAATATGGAAGTATGAGTAATTACAGGGCTTACGACCTGTCTTCGGCTGGCTTAAGTATCACTTCATACAAAAATAACGTTCACCATTTCCACATATTGACATATATACAAATTCCAAAAAAATAAAACTGATAGATATGGAGATTGATTAATGGGTGAGAATGGTGAACGTTATATTTGTATAAAGTGATCACTTAAGCCAGCCGAAGATAGGTCGTGAGCTCTGTAATTACCTATACTTCCATATCTTTCCATTAAATATAATAAAAAATAGATAATAATAAATATTATATATTTTATACATAAATGTGACAATTACATATAATTTGGCACACTTGTATGCAATGTTCCCTTTAAGGTATGCGAGTGTGCGCACACACACAGCTTGCCATCATAGCGCACATAAAAAAATATAGCGCGCATACAATTTTTATCATGCCTTCTTCTTCATGTACCGCCTTTTATCGAAAGTTGGCGACCATGTTGTATTGTGTTGATTTAGCATATGTAACATCATCATCATTTTGAACATTAAACCGCTTTCTGAGGTTACACAGCCAAAATAATCTATTTCTGCCTACGCCTCTGCTGCCTTCAATCTTCCCCTACGTAATGTTTTATAAGCGATCATACTTTTCATTGTGTAGAATGTGTCCGAAGACTTTTCTTAATAGTTGTTATTAGCTCTCATAACTTATTTATGAGTCTTAATACATCTTCTTTAGTAATGTAGTGAACCCAGGCCCTACCAGTAGCCTTATTTTTTTTTTTTTTTTCTCCCTTAGCGCGTAAATAATAGCATTGATTTTTAAAATCGCACCAATATTTGTTTGTGCGCACACTGATTCAAAATTAGAAGGAACATCGCTTGTATGTACCGAATTCATGATTTATCGCATTTTATAATAATATATTATACTAAGGACAATACATTATCGGTGTGAAATAACATTTTCAAAACATATGTAGTTCTGTGCTATTTTAATACTAATTTAATAATAATTTGTTGCTACCGGGATTCGAATCTGGACCTCTTTCTATTCGGGAAAGCACGTTTTCTGATTTCGCTATAGCAATCGCATACATTTTCGACAAATTTTAAACTTATATTCTGTAATATTTCCAGTTGATACATCTACTATTCCAATTTAAAATCAATCAACTTTATATTATGGTGAATCTCAAATACCTTTGAGTAAAACCCGATAGGAAATGCCAGAATTAAATTAATTCATTCAATTTATTAAATTCTGAAACTTTCGCAAGGAGAACACATTTTTGTTCTGAAGTTGCATTTCCAGATCGTAGTTCTGTGGAATTTTAATACAAAATTATAAAAAATAAATTAAATTCATCAACTAGAAAATATACAGAAAAAATTAGCCGTTTTATACTTCATATTTAAACTTATTGTTTATGATTTTTTTATTGTATATTAACTCTAAAATAAATGTCAAGCATAATAAATACATCTTATTAAAATAATTATCGAGAACACTTTCTTATTGTGAAGTAGTAATTATTCAGAACATAGGTCTGTGATATTTTAAATACAAATTAAATGTATTACACATATAAAATCAATTTTTTCGAAAAATACTATTGTTGCTACAGAGATTTGAACCTGGATCTCTTCCAATCTGATATCTTTCTAATTAATATATTTAATTTGTATTTAAAGTATCACAGCCCTATGTTTTGAATAATTACTACTAAACAATTAGAATGTGTTAAGAATTTGTATCAATGTGTTATAAAAATGAATTGTTAATTCTGGCGTCTCCTCTCGGTTTACTCAAATATATTTGAGATTCCGTAATAACAAAGTAGATGGCTTTCAAATAATGGAACTATAGATGTATTCATTTGAAAAGTGTAACGCATAGGTTCGAAAATTTGTTGTCAATCCACTGTGTTGGTATAGCATAATCTGGATTGGAGGAGATCCATGTTCAAAACCCGGTAGCGACAACAACATTTTTCGATAAAATTGATTTTATATGTATATCTATCTAATTAACGCATTCAATTTGTACTGTAAGTTACTCGGTAAGATAATAAATACAAACACTCCGAGAATTATAAAGTATTTCGTGCGCTAGATACGCGAGTATGAGATTCGGACACAAATAATCATTTTAAACAAAACAGAACGACAAATGTAGGTACTTTTAATTCTACATCCTATCTAAATCTGACTGGGAAAACTTTTATACAAAATCATCTGTCCATAACCGACCTGCATGCGGTCGGTGTGGTGTAGTGCGATCTTTTGTACAATCACTTGGCCACGTAGGAAAATATACCGACGATGAATAACATATGAGATTCTGATGGCAGGAAATGTGCTCGCGGCTTTTGTCAGTTCTTTCCATGGAAATTGTCTATCGCTCGGGTAATTTGAATTGATACAATGTACCTAATTCGAGTGCGCTGGTGTGGGTGACGAATGTTCATGAACGCCTCGCGTGAGAAACAGACCGCGGTATACACGTGTGTAGGTGCCTGCGTACATTTTATATTTCAACATGTAGAATAGAATTAACATTTTGGGTATTTTACTAACATTATATTTTTTAGTAGATTAAAATATTTATTTTTGTACTATCTACTGTAGGCCCATTATTACTACCACTTTCTTAACCATGTTGTACTATATTTAACATGTATTTAAAGATTGAGAAATATACGAAAATTTCTGTGAAATACGGGTCTTTACATGGCGATGCCTCACATTGCGAATCGATTTTTTTTAATAATTATTTTTTTATTAAGGAGAACACATTCTTATTGTGAAGTTGTAATTATTCAGAACATAGGTCTGTGATAAAAACAATATTTTTCGACAAAATTGATTTTATATGTATATATTTATAATTAATACATTAAATTAGTATTTAATTAATTTTTACAAGTTTTATCAGAATTATGTATTTCTGGACTTTGCTGGATCACCTGAAGAAATTAGTCAAATATATAAAAAAAAAAGGACAACGAAAATTATTAGACACCCATTACTTCATTCCAAAAATTATCCATTATTTCTAAGATTTATGAAAAATGTTCTGAAAATAATGTACCTCTAGATGTTTAATATTTTTACAAATAACTTTACTCTAACTGAACACACTAGGAGACGCCAGAATTAAATCAATACATTTTATTATTTTTTCTCAAACTTTGATACATCTTATAGGTATATTTTTTAATGAAAACAATTTTTTATTGTTGGATTTTAAAAAAAAACATGTTTTTTTATCAATTATTATTTCGTGACTCACTGTTATTTTGTTGGTTAAGTAAAAAGGGTAGATTATAGAAAAACTAAAGCAATTTGTTTTAGTATTGACAACATTAACCTTTATACAAAATTTGTTATGAGAATTAAAGATCTTTTTTCTTATAGATTATCATTATGATTTTACAAAGTGAAAATTCTGCTTTAAATTCACCTGTTACAAAATGGAAATGAAGCAAATTTTCGGGGAGTTTTGAAAGGGTCCGGCTATCATTTTGTGACCACCCTCTGCAGACACAAACATATGCATAGATAAACAACTTAACTGTTTTGTTTTCGTTATCGCGCTCAGATATCTCTTTGTGTAGAGAGAAATTGATAAGATCACATAAATACATGGCGACGCTGGCCGACAGTGCCGTGCCATATGGCATGACGTGCCTTATGTGACAGGAGTCTCCAACTGAAAATGTCACTATTCTTTCAAATTCTTTTAATTGTGATACGTTCAACAATGTATACTATTACTTTTAACTCGTTTTCAATTGTAATATTTATTTATATTGCAATAACATTTAATACGACTTGCATATTACAGTCAGACTTAAGAAATAATAAAAATGTTTTTGATTAAATTAAATATATATTATAAAGTTTTTTTTCTAAATTATTTAATAAAAATTGTATATTGTTCATGAACACATTATACACATCGCCATTATAATATTTGTAATGATTCAACAGCAAACCGATGTGCTAATTTAAATTTATATATATATAGTTGAAAATGTTAATAAATTTAATTTATCGTCATACAAAATACTTACTTGACATGCATTTTTAAGTATTATGGAAACACAATTTCAATCGAATTATTTTCCAACGAAAAAACCAAAGATTTGTCATACCACGTCCGTCCTCGCTGTGACTGTCCTCGTTAGTCGCTACTATCGAAGGGGATAGTTACCTATGCCTCGTGTAAGGTCCGCCATGGATTCCATACACAACATCGGCCGATTGCCGGACTATTGGCCGATTTATAGAGCTCTAAAAAATAAATTATTGTTAATTTCTAATGGATTACATATAAATGACTCTTAGGAGAATGTTCGCTGTCACAAAAGCGAATTCGGTAGAAAAGACAACAATACATGAACACACCCTTTTAGTCTTTGAATAATTAAAATATAACAGTGTAGGTATAATACAGTCAAAATAAAGATAAAGTTTATTTTCAAAAAAGCTACAATTTATATAAATAGTAGTTTGTATCTTATTACGTAATACGTACCAAATTTCAAATGCTATCATAAAACAATCGTAATATAGATATACTTTTTTTCTTCATCACGTCTTTTTCAAGCAAAATTATACCTCAGTATTATAGAGCATTATTTTATTTCATTTAATTGTTTGAGAGACAACGTTCTTACTCTCAGTTGATTAATTATAATTGGTAATACGTGTATAAAATGTGCTTAAAATATGTTATTATTAGTTATAGGAAGTCAAACATTTGAATCAATTAAATAGTTAAATTAATATTTGGAAACAATAAGAAATATTGATATCCAACAAAAAATAAATAGCTGGATAAAATCATTGCCTTACGAAAATTCCTGTCATGGGGGTTAATTTAAAGATTAAACCGCATACATAACGTGACCACACGACCCGTTTCTAACGGGACCATTCCGCTCTTAGGTAGCCTATCCTGTTTTCTCCATGCACAGCTTCGGGACGCCGAAGTGTCCCGTTTTCAGAAAGTGAGCAACCCACGGTAACAATTCCAAAAAAAGGCGCGAAAAATCGCTAGCTCCTCGGTTGCAAGTTTGCGCAGACAGCTCGCGCACCTTTCTTGACGATTGTCTTTTTATTGACATGTGTTATTGTAGTAAATTTCTTGTACCTGAACCCTTAATTTTAACAATACTTTATACGACACTTATACAACCGATCCCTCTATATGGAAGTGGAGTCTCTCTGGAGTGTCTCTCACTTTAGCCCAAGAAAATAAGTTCAATACGTGATAACCTACCAAGAGAATGATGGGGGTTAAAGTTTAATGGTGCTCTGTTCCAAATATCCTGAGGAAGGTGAAAACGAGGTGGCTGCAGAGGACAGGACATGTGGTGAAAATAGATGAGTCTCATGATACGCATACAGTCTTCAAACAGGAAGACTGAAGGGATGACCAAGACGTCAAGGAAGACCTGCAAGAGACAGGCGAGTTCTCAACAGCTTGAATCAAAACAACGATTTTAAATGATGAATGGCGCTCTGTAGTGACTGAGGTCATGGGCTTCCGTGTCCCTTGAGGCCACTAAAGAAAAATAAGAATAATAATTGTACATATAGATTAAAGTTATAAAATAAAATTGCTTTCAAAGATAAGAATAGATACAGAAATATAAAATATTACAGCATATATAATACAATACTAAAAAAAATTAATAGTAGTAGGAATAATATATTTTTAAAATATTTAATGCTAACACGTTATGTTTATATGGTATTTTGCGAAATCGGTTGGTAAATATAATTAACTCACAGTGGTTAGAGACAATGTTAATTAATGATTTATTTTAATACAAATTAAATGTATAAATACGATATATTATTTTTGTTGCCACCCAGACTCAAACCAGGAATCCAATTTATCGAATATTTTTTCTATAAATGGATTTTATTTTCTTACTTTCTTATTGATACATAAAATTTGTATTAAAATATCACAGAACTATGCTCTGAAAAACTGTATCTTCACAATTATAATGTGTTCTCCTTAATAATGATTTATCATTGGAATAATAATTGTTAATATCAAATCGTTCATTAAGATTAAGTTATTTAGTTAAATATTCTTAGTATGTATATAAAATATTGCAACCGTGTTTGAAAGTAAAAAAAAATAATTTAAATAGGTAAATTATTTTTTAATATTATTCTACAAAATATTATCCGTAAAGTAAAAAAAAATGAAGATTCAAAATTTTTCATTTTATTATCCCAAGTAATTTAATAGTTTCATATGTACTGCGACACACGAGAATTGCGACCACATGCTGAAGATTAGTTGCGTTATCTGAATACACATTTGTAATATGATGATGTGGGTGTAGTTTGGGATGCAAATATCTCTCTTTATTATGTGGGGCGTCTTTCGGGTAATCACTAGGAAAACATGGCTTTGCGATAACAATTTTTGTACGTATTAGATAAAGTGTATTTAGCTTCAATATGTCATGATAAAAATATCCCTTTGTACAACTAAATGAAGGAAACCCCAAAGGCACCCACCCTATCCTGGAATCGTTTTGAGAGTTGTTTACTGTCGTTTCGATTCCATTCAACAGAGTAATGCATGTAACATTTTACAAAATCTTAAAAATTGATTTTTTTGACTATATTTTTGTTATATTCCGGCAGTTACTAAAACCATATAGCTTTTCTTCATATTTACTTTTTTTTCCTTTTCTCAGTTATTAACATCTTAATGCCACCATAAGTTGGCTCCGGTATCATCGTACCAGAGGTATACCTGTACAATTTGACGTTAGACTCGTTATCACATTACATTCAGAAGGCAGCCACGGAGAAGCTATAGAAATAATGCACCCCCAAAAGGGGAGGGTAGACGTCACATTTATGTGTTGCAGTCGCAGTACTTAATAAATACACCTTGTCCAAGTCGCAAGAAGTGCGAGAGAGAGCCGGTGGAATGCTCCTTTAGATCTCTCTAGCCACTGCTCTTCTCGGCATCGTCCATCCCAGCAACCCCCAGCAGGAGACCCACACCCTAATAAATTACCGAAAATGTTCGACATTTCTTTCATTTCTTAATAGGTATTTTGTACAACTATAACGATGAATACATTGATATTTTATATTTATAATTTAATAATTAATCATTAACCTAACCAACTTCAATCAATAATAATCGTTTTGCTGTTCGGATTTTTTTTTGCTAATTTATAAAAGGTATTCGATTTTTTAGCATATTGTAAATTTAATATAGTACCAACATATTATTATCATAAACTACTGGCGGCTATGCTGCGGCTATTTTGTGACCATAACCTATGTTGAAATCTATGATGTTTTCTGTAATCGTTGTGAATGTCAAGCAAACAATTAATAAAAAAAGTCTTCGCAGATTATAGTTATTAAATTCTAATTTGTCGACCACTCAGTGACATATAACGAATCACAATGTTGTTCACCTTGTTAAGTTATTATCAAATGTTTGTATTAACCTCATCGCCTTCATTGCCGTATTATCATTATTTTTGTTCAATGTTCAACCAGAATTTATATATTTTATTATATTTCTCGAATCGCTGGCGTATTATATGTAGACTGAGACTGCCATTCAGAAAGAAGGCCAAATCTCAGAAATCGATGATGTATAGTGCGACGAAATTTTTTAATGAAATGCCAGAAAATATAAGGAAGGAGGAGAAACTGAATAGATATGTAAAAGATAAGTTTTAGTAAAAGAAAATACTGTAATCTTGTTTATATTAGAGCATATATAGGAGTGCTGATTTATGAACTATGTTAAGAATTAAATAAATAAATAAAATTAATATGTACGGTACTTCAATACAAACAATTAAAATAAGGTACCTAGATATAACGAGTATAATTGCAGTTATCGGTACATGTGTGGGTAGAGCGCCTCAAATCAAACGTTTAATAAGTAGGTAATTAATGTTTTATTTTGCAATAATCATATCATTAATAATAATACATATGCGAAGTTATTTTCAGAAGTTTAGTTTTAGATTTTTTAAGATTAAAATATGAATTAAATATATTAATTGGAAAGATATACATATAGTTGCGTCACTGAGATTCAAACCTGGATCTCTTTCCTAATCGGGAAAGGTGCATTATCCAACTATGCCACAGCGACAATTTTCGAACCTATATGTTACCTTTTTGATATTAATACATTTAATCGTTCTATTATTTGAAAGAGCCATCTACCTTATTTTTACAGAATCTCAAATACCTTTGAGTAAACTGATAGCAGACGCCAGAATTATCAATTCATTTTTATTAAATTTTGGACACATTGATACAACTTTATTGAACAATAAGAATGTGTTCTCCTAATTTTAAGATTAGTTTGTGGTTTCCCGTAAACGTAGTAAAATTGTCATTTCATTAATAATGATCATTATCATTTACGATTGTGTTACTTAAAAAATGTAACAATCATTAAAATATTTTGAAAAACTGTTAATGTCATAGGTGATAGTCATTTTTGAAAATTGTACGCGGTGCAATATTTAGATTTGCCGTTCTTTTGTTCAAAATTTTCAAAATTCTTAAGTTTTATTTAGTAAATGTATTAACCCTAATTTGTTAAGTAGGTACGAGGTGAAATTTGGCCAACGCGATGCGCCGTGACACAAATAAAACATTGGGGGGTGAGAAATTCCCATGTAACCATAAGCCACCCGACCCCAATCGATGCGCATAAAATATTTTCAGTAATTATGGTGAATTTATTTATGGTGCATTATTGTTTACGGAGGTCTTTGTTTCTCAGGGGGTCGTACTGACATTTGTTCAACAGGTCACTGCACATCGCATGTTGCGCCCAACGGGGTGAATAGTAATGTTTAAGAATTTAACTACCTACCACTTCCACATAAATATTTTTAAAAATACCTCAATACACCATATTTAGTATTTTTCGTTGCCATTGAAACTCTACAGTTCACAGTAAAAAAAATATATTATACGCATACAGACATTACCTTCCAACCCATTGAGCTAATTTAATAGCATTATTACGAACTTTGAAATGTATAAATATAAACTAAACCATTACGATCATTGACTACATAAGCATTGATTAAACTATTTTAATTATTTATTTCTGATGCACGATTATTAGATTTATTCTCCATTGACGAATAAATTTAGAAAATTGTCATACCTATATCTTTTAGAGTAGGTAAACGAAACATATTACCTGCATTAGATTTCTGGTAAACATTAAAATATGTTCATTTCAATTATACTAAATACACGAATATGCTAAGTAAATTATTGAATAAATTATGAAGCATAACATCTCTAATTAAAATGGGACGCAAATTGATAAACCAATACGCGGTAACAAGAATAGTAATGATTCATCATCCTGCATGATAATTCCACAAGTCTGACTCTTCAATCCCAACAACGGAGTAGTTATTTGTGAATATTAATGCGGCTATTTTATGTCCACATAATTTATTTCTCACGGTGCATGTAATTAGTTGTCTAGTTCATTTCTAGATTGATTGTGAAGAGTGTAGATGATTATTAAAAGAAAAACAATAATAAATTCATTCATATACTAAATTTTGTTTTATCTACATATAATTTTTATTTTTATTCGGAAAACATACAGTTTATCAGTAAATACAAAAATCAAAATAGAAGTGAAACAATAATTACGCCAGTTACATGTTTTCTCAGAAGATACAGTATACTTTATGCAGTGAGTACAATTTAAAATTAAAAATAAAAATATAAACAGAGAGGTAAAAATTATAATAAAGAAAATATTCCAGGGGAACGGGAGGGTTAGGGGAAAGGAAAAGAAAAATGGGATGGGGAATAAAATCTGTGTAATAAAAATAAAAATAAAATGACAGCCATTAAAGTTTACGTATTGAATTTAGATTTAATTGAGTTAACTGGATTATTGAAAATGTCTAATTCGTTTAGGTGTGAATTGAAATAACGGGGTGTTCGGTGGAATAATGAGTTCTGTTTGGCATTGGTGTTGCAATGTGGAAGGTTAAATGTAAGATTAGTTCTGGTTGAATAGATGGATAGAAGACATTTTCTAAAATTGTGTTTATAATGGTAATCAAATATTAAAATATTGTTAACAAACGAATGAATACGTTTTTTTTTAAGACAAGTCAAATTAAAATAAATATTATGAAGGAGTCCATATAATGGGTTGTTTTTGTAATCTCAAAGTTAGTTCCTATTGACATATTCCTCGTGACATATTTATGCGTAAAAATAATTTATTAAAGTAAATAGTTTTACGATTTCCAACTGGACACGGACAGAGTTGGTAGCAGATTTGGTTAATTAGATTTTTTATTAAGTCATGAAATAATGACCAGCGTATATATAAAGTCACCAACCGTGACATCCACAGCTTCTGACATCCGGAGTATTTTGTCTTGCAAAAAATGGCGGTCATCTGGCGGACCGGAAGTGGAGATCGATCCGGGACAATGGAAAAACCTCATTTCCTATTATAATAAGTGATTCCACTCGGAGTGAGTTAATGCCGTGCTCACTGACCGTGGAGACGTCCACAATGCAGAGAAGTTCCGTTTTGGTAGGAAGCGGGGCGTCGGGTACCTAAGGCCGGCGCACAACCGACCGGAAGTGCCGAGAGGCAGGCGGAACAGTTCACGCACCTCGGCGAGAATCGACCATTATTTATAAAATCGCTAAATATTGTTCGCATTGATAAGTCCACCGCTGTTAGTTTTGTCCATTATGAAGCACGCTTGATAGCGGCCTAATATGATCAATTGCCTAAGGCAATTTTATCTTGAATGTTGAAGAATGGTTTGTATCTGTACTTATTTACCTAGACACCGTTTAAGAAAATTAATTAAATATATATATATATATACATAAATTTACCAACTAACATTAAGTGCTATCGGTTTCAGTAATGATTTTTACAAATAATCTTATATCACCTACGTAAAAATCTTATTACGTTGAAATAGATTCTAACGTTTTTAATCTTCTTACTAGAAACAATTGTTAAAAAAAATAAAAAAATATTAGAATACAGTTTTTAAATAATTAGTAGGATATATATATATTTTAACATTTATTTCTTCTCTATGAGAGTAAGACCTCGTGTTTAGAGGAGTATATACGAGAGTGTATAATTTATGTTTCAGATATAGTATTAGTGATAGTAGTCTGTAATTTTCTAATTGTGATGAGGAGATTGTTAAAAATTTTGATGCTTTGATACATATAGTGATTTTGGGTTGCGATATATTTTAGTTTAGAAATATCAATTTTGTCTCTACATCTTTTAGATCGGAATTCGCTTCTAATATTTAATTTATTTTTAATTTAAAAAATTAGGATTATTGAATTTTTTTTAATACTTGAATCTGTGAAGAGTTGGATACTTGGATAGTCTTTTTTTTAAAATTATTTTTATCGTCATTCAGTAGTAATTTCTAATTGTGATATTGAAGTTTTTATATACTCCTCCCAATCCAATTAAATGAACAATTGTTTCCTAACATTAGAAAAATTCCTAACCAAATATAAAAACTTTTAATAAAAATCACACACTTAAATAGATTTACAGGCGACGATTAATAAACAAATATGCGATTTGTAATATTCAAAATAAAAACACAGTGTCGGATATTTTAATACTTGACTAAGAAAATTTTCTTTAATTATTTTCAATTTATAAATCTGCTAGATGTACTTTTTATATATTATTTATGTTTAATTTGTTTATCTATTAAAGAATTTTAAAAGTGTAAAATTTAATTTCTAATGTAATAAATGTAATGCATAAAAAATAAAACTACTAAACTACTACTAAAATTGCCAAAAACATATAAACACAACAGTATTACGTAAATAAATAATACTTTGGACAGATGTCTAATAATTTTTTAAATCTATAAATTCGTGTTTTTTGTGTTTAATTTTGTATGCGCCCATTTAGCTAGACAATGTTTGTAAATTAATACATAAATTATGTGATCGATAAGTGAGGACCTACAAGTCTTACCTAGTTTATTTTTTGTGCAAAAAAAATAATATTTAAAATATATTATATTTTTTAAATTATAATTTATTCCTTAATTGTTTAATGCACTTATTATTATTTTATTATCATCAATGCTTTTAAGAATGACTAAATAAAAAATAATTATACAATAATATAAATTATTATTTTGGTCACGCAGTTAAATTTTGTTAAGTACGCATTAAAAAATCGATGGATCTAAAAAAGAAATGATTGCGTTACATAATTAATAGTAATACAAATATTATCGTAGGCATTATAAATGTATGTGGATGTTTTGTAAGGAAAGCGTGTAATAATAGATCGCGTGTACGGCCGGGTCGGTACACGCGGCCGGCAGAGCGCGCAGCTGTTATCGCAGCTGCCCCGCGCTCCCTACTGACGGCTTCACTAACGGTTCACCTTGTTGCAGGTTCCCCGCAGGCCGACTAGTGGGGGCTGAGGGTGGGGTCTCTCCTTATCCCCTCCACAGGTCGATCCCTCGGCCAATCATAGCTCGTCCTTCCTATGATGTCATCGGAGGAGGAGACGGATTGTTTCGGCTTGTACGGAGATAAGCTACTGAAGAAAGCGAAACGGGCCAGACAGCGCGTGGACGCCGGCGAGCCCAGAAACAGTTACTCGTCGATACCGAACTTTACCTCGCGACCTAGCTTCATGAGTGGCGGACTGTACGGCGCTATTTTTAGCCAAAATCAACAACACTTCGGCCTCTTCGGGCCGGGGTACGGGCCGGCCAAGATGCTCAACGAGCTCTTAGGGCGGCAGGTGAAGCAGGAGGGCGCCCCGGAGGCCGAGGAGGGCCCCGCCAGGTCCGGGGGCCTCTCTCCTCCCGACCTGGCGCACCACATGCTCCGGGACATCCTGCAGGGGCGCAAGAAGGAGCTGCTGCAGCTCGAGCGGGAACTGCGCGCGCACGGTGCCGAGACCGATAATAATAATAGCATTCATAATAATAATAACGAAGTTAAAAATGGTTCTCGTGACGCGAGTGATAACGGTGATGTGGGAGTCAGTGGAAAGCGGATGAACGGAACCGAGGGAGACTCCAACAGCGGCGACGAGGCCACGGCCGCGGCCGCCGCCATGAGGGACTGCTTGCGCGAGGCGGGCATCGGCGGCCGGCAGCAGCAAGCGGAGCTCATGGACGAGGCGCTCAGCGGGGTCAACGGGGGCGGCTCCGACTCCGGCCGCTCGCTGCCCTCGCCGGCCTCCGTGGAGGCGCTCGTCACTCCCAAGGCGGAGCCCGAGGGCGGCCGCGCGGCGGACAAGGACGGCCCGCCCTCCCCCGGCCAGATGAAGAACGAGCCCATCCCGCTGGACATGAAGCGCGCGCGGGTTGAGAATATCGTGTCGACGATGAGGTCGAGCCCGGTTCCGATACAGCCGCAAGTCAACGGCTGCAAGAAGAGAAAATTGTATCAGCCTCAGCAGCACGACAACAGCGCGGCGGAGCGCTACGCGGCCGCCGGGCTGGGCTTGGGGCTCAACCTGCAAGGCCTGATGCTGGACGACGACGATGACGAGGACTCCGACAGACAGCCTCCTATTCATCAAAAAATTGTGGAAAAAAATGCGCTTAAATCACAACTGCGAACCATGCAAGAACAATTAGCGGAAATGCAACAAAAATACGTCCAACTGTGCAATCGAATGGAACAAGAATCTGAAACCCACGAAAATGAAGATGCTATTAGTGATAACGATATGGATCAAGACGTGAGTGTGCACGAAGAAAAGTTGTCTCCGAGGTCGCCTCCGTCGTCGCCCGTGAAGGAGCGAGTGCCCACACCCGCGCTGCCGATAACGTCCACGCCCAATATGCTATCTCAAGTGATGAGTAAAATGATGTCTGCTAAAATGCATCCGCACATGGCACATCCTCACGGAGTTCCGCAAACTTTTAATGGTGCTATTTCCATGATGCCGCACATGGCTCATCCGAATCACGAATCGCCGATCCCTCATCCCATGCAGCATCAACATCATCAGCACCCGCACCACGCCATCAGCAACGCTGCGGCCATGTATCTAGGAGTGAGTCAAAAGTTATTTATGGAACAAGGAGTTCGGCAAGCTATGGTCAAGGAAGCCGCTGCGGCCGCGGCTCACGCTGCCGAGCAGCATCATCACCAAGCTGCGCAGCACCACCAGCAACAGCAGCAGCAACAGCAGCAGCAGCAACAGAACCAGCACCAGCAGCATCAACAACAGCAGCAGCAACAACAACTTCAGCACGCGGCAGAACAACAACGTCAACAACAATTATCGCAAAGTCAACATTCTCCGCCGAATTCCACTCACTCCAAAACACCTTCAGTTCCCTCCGAGTTAACCGAGAGATTGAGTATGATGAGAAATAGTGCAAATTCTATCGGACCCGTGTCCAGCTCCGATCTTGAAGGCCTCGCCGACGTGCTGAAGACAGAAATATCCGCATCGCTCTCCGGACTGATCGATTCCATCGTCACTCGATTCGTGCATCAGAGGAGGTACATCGGCAAGCAATCCGAGGCGGCGGCTGCGGCGGCCGAGCAGCTCAACAAGGACCTCATGCTGGCCTCGCAGCTCCTGGAGCGCAAGTCCCCGAGACTGAAGACCTCCGACAGACCCCCGACCAACCCGCTATCAGGTAATACGCCAAACCATCAGAATATTCCGAATAATGTAAATATTCCTAATCATATGATGAATCACTCCAATAATATGATGCACTCAAATTTACAAATGAACGGGCCCCGAATGAACGGTTCGGCCTTCCCGCCGATCAGCGTGCCCGCGCACTCCAGTGGCGCGGGCTCTGACGGGGGCCTCGGCCCCATGATACAGATGAGTCACCCTAGACCGTCGCCCTCAGCGGCTATGTTCCAGGCGCCGAAACCGCCGCAGGGAGCCGCTCCAGGAGGGATGTACGGCGGCATGAGTCACCTGGCTGGGAACCCCTTCTGCCCCGAGCGGGACCAGAACCCGGAGCAGAACGAGGCTTTGAGCTTGGTCGTCACGCCGAAGAAGAAACGCCACAAGGTGACCGACACGCGGATCACGCCCAGGACCGTCAGCAGGATCCTGGCCCAAGACGGGTCGGGGCCGTCCCCGTGTCCCGGCCCGGCGGACTCCCCGTCTCCGCGGCCTTACCACCCTCCTCCTTCGATGCTGCCCGTCTCCCTCCCCACCTCCGTGGCTATCCCGAACCCGTCTCTTCACGAGTCCCAGGTATTCTCCCCGTACAGCCCTTTCTTCGGGCACCACGGCGGCCTGCACGGCGGCGTGGGCGGTATGGGCGGCATGGGCGGCATGGGTGGCATGGGCGGTATGGGTGGTATGGGCGGCATGGGCGGCATGGGCATGGGGCGCCTAGGCCGCGGGCAAGGCCAGCTGGGCAGCCCGCCGTCGCTGGGCCTGCTGGAGCAGGTGGGGCGGGATTCCCCGCCGCTGCCGCACGCGCCCGCGCTGCTGCACCCCGCGCTGCTGGCCGCCGCCCGCCACGCCGAGGGCGACTACTCGCACCCCGCCCTGCGGCCCGTGGACTCCACGGACCCTCACTCCGACTGCAACTCCACGGACCTCACCTACGATGGAATTCAACCTACTATATCCTTTACAATATAAAAATTATTTTTTAATTTATTCATTTTATTATACAAAATTCAATTAGAACACCTTTGACTAATTGCTCCAAAAAACATTCGCGAAACAAATAAAATATGTTGCGATTATCCATAAAAATTCATTAAAATGTCATATATCATTATTAAAACTGTTAGGTTAGGTAATAGTGAGGAACACCAGGAATTAAGACAAAATGGGTATAGTACTTACTTGAGTATTCTCGATTTATTAAAGAAAACAATTAGATATGAACCTACATTCGAATATTTTTTAAAGCCGGTACAAACAAACTCCTAGCTCCGCTATAGCTTTGGGGTTGCCTTATGGACTTCACCGACTTTGGCAACTTAGAATGTACCGTTCAAAATAATTGTGTAGATACGTACGAATATTTTATAATCTCCGCAAAACTTCTCTAGAATAACTTACTCGCAAAAAGAATGTTTGATGAACTTCAGAAATGAAACATTTCCATTAAATTACATTCCTCAAGGCCCAGTGTTCTAAAACCTTCCATTACAAGGCGGCTATTCACCAATCTTGGACTGAATTATTAATTCGAGGCGATGTTTGACATGAAGGCTTCACTTTTTAAAATTGTCCTTAATAACATAATACTACTTCATTATCTTCGAAAAGTCCATCAGAATTTCATCAGTTTTTTCTTTCGATCGCCGACTTACGAAAGTAAATGGAATTATAAATTGAGTTTTGTATTCTATTATAGTAAATTATATACGTACTTGAAATATCATTTTAGTATGTTATATACATTTGGTTATATATAAAAAAGTAATTCATCTAATTGTAGTATTTTCCTAATATTGAAATAAAAGTAATCGACATACCTAGTTAGTCTGCGGTTAACACTTTTGCGGCTTGTTTTTCTACACACATAAATCAATTCACTTCAGTCTGTCGGCGGTGTATCTCATTTCTCCAACTGTTTAACCTTACGATTTGTAAGGTCTCACCTTTAGACGTGTGGCATTGTTTCTTTTTCCCGTCTGTTTTGCGGCGAAGCCTCACAATCGTATTCTGCCATTGTTGTAAAGCGCCGTATCTTTATCTTGTACTTAGGAGTGGATTCTTCCGATACTCCGGTAAATCAAATCCAATAAGCGAAATCAGGTCTTTGACTGCGCGATTGTTAAGTATGAACGCGAGGAAATAAATCTGTGATTACCTTCGCGGTTCTTCACAGAATTGGATTTGTATCTTTATATTACTGGATTACGAATAAACTGTGGATTACTGGATCAATATCGTAGAGCTTCCGAAGGCGCGCCACGCTGTGAGATATTCACTGACTTGAGAAAATCGTGACGTAATCAAAGTTCACACACATTTGTTGTTAATTGTTTTTTACTTATTTGCATTTATTTACTATTCAGCAGCCCTCGGTGCTTTTCATCTTATACTCTATCAAAAGATCTTATAATATAACTAACTAACTTATCGTCATGCCATTTCCCCGAGGTTGTAAGCAGAGAGGATAGAACGCCATACTTATCTGTCCTGACACACAATTCTCACCTCATTCACACGTTCCATATGACCATATCACCTAAGTGATCATGTCTTTATCTTACTCACAATGCTAAGATAAGGTTTACGTTTTCTATTTATTTCTTTATTCTTTACTCTGTTATAAATGTCGCTCTCTCTCATAGTACAAGTACAGAGAAGCCGCGATTTTAAGTTTTTGAAGGGACCGACAAATAAAAATGTAAACAGAGGGAAAATTTGAATTGAGGATATTGAAAAAACAGAAAAATAAAAAAGTTTTTTTATTGAAAAAATGAAACAATGTATAATTTTTGTTGTCGATGTTGTTTACGAATAATTCTTTCAATATTATAAATTAAATTAATGGTTTCTGGTGGTACAACTAGTAAAATATACTTTGAGGCCTTCAATATGCCTCATGGCATCATCCTTTGTAGGAACTGGGTTGATGGGATAAGCAGACTTCTTCATCGGAAGGTTCTGTCAAGTTTTCACTTACTCGACCGTCCACTAGTTCATCAATTTTCACTACTTCCAATATTATTACGTTTGACGTATTTAATTTTTTTCAAAATTTTAGACGTAAATCGCGGGAAAGAGAAACTAAAATGACACGGGACTACATAAATAATACGCAAATCGAGGGAAAACGTGAATTCAGGGCGTGTAAAATCCGATTTCCACTGTACTTATATATAATGTTCAGATCTGACTGTTCCACTGTGTTTTGTTGACAATATTTGATGTGATGTTGATTCCTTGACTCCGTCGCACTCGTCTACATTAACACCGATGCACCTGCGCAAGGCCAAGCTGATGTTCTTCTGGGTGCGCTACCCCAGCTCCGCCGTGCTGAAGATGTACTTTCCCGACATCAAGTTCAACAAGAACAACACAGCGCAGCTCGTCAAATGGTTCTCCAACTTCCGGTAAGTCTCCAAACACGTTAACACTATTTTTGTCACTAAAGCTGTTAAATCGTGTATTAGTGTATCCTGATATTAGTAAATATTTGAGAAAACTATAATAAATCTATTTCATTATAGTTCAGATAATGTTTCATAATACCAACAGCGTTAAAATATATATATTATTATAAATCTCACATGGAAGATTAGAATTCTGGCATATTATTTCGGTATTTAAAAAAAATATAAATTGCGAAAATTTCGTGTGAAAAAATATTGACAAATTTAATATTCTTAGATTTTTGCAATATTATCTTACAAATTATTAAACTTTTTAAAAATAACAAATTTTTAATAAACCTTGACCGGTTTCAGGATACATACCTACACATTTAATGACGTTGACGTCAAATCTATGAAAGTATGAAAATAAGTCTAACGCAAAAATTTGAGTATATCTGTTAAATTATTTAATTTATACGAGAGTAAAATACTTTATATTGCTAGGTATCAGTGCGATGGTAAATCAGTCAGTTAATATGAATTGGAGCACAAAGGATACGGTTTTCAACTCAGAATGTGAGTCACACGTAAAACAGAACGTGCTGTAGTTTGATAACACAAAGGGCGAAAATCAATAACGATTCAGTTTTTATCATAAAGTTGTTTGTCGCTTAGCCATCAGATAATTGCAAAGATAAGACAATGCGGCCCTCGCTCCGCGCTAGCCATACGTGCTGGAAGAATTTTTTATCAGCTGTTAGCGTGTGTGGAAGCATATGGCACATTTCCTGGATATGAATTCATGAAATTTCTATTAAAGTGTAATTAAATGTAAAAAAAATTATCATAAAAACAGTAAAATATTCGGTATACGAGTGTATCATACGCAATTATGAATTGATTTTTGGGAGTACTAAATTTGTACTGTGTTAGTCTTTCGCGGACGTCTTCTATTTCTGGTACCGTTAACGCATGCGTAATATATCTTTCTTACTATTCTCTCCTCATTCCTCTGTTCCATATGAATACTAAGATCAGCCTTACATTCTTTACTCTGTCATAAATGGATTTCCGCTGCATTAAATCTACTTTCGTTCTTCTTCTGCCAGTTCCAGCCCTCACTTTTACACCTCAGTGTTAATACCAAAACTCCATCGCGTACCGTTAACCTTAATACAATGGTCATGATTTATATTCATCATCAAAAAATAAATATGTCAAAACTTTTTTTTAGAATATATCAGCATGTATTTTGATTTACTTTTCTTGATTTAAATGCATGAAAAAATGAGTTTCAGCTTTGGGCATATCGACCAATGAATAAGTACATTATATGAGTACACTCGCATGTAGGTGATTAGATACAATGCGTGTTGGAACATATATGTATATATTCTGGGAAACGTTCATTGGCGTTACCATCGATTTTAGCGAACCTCCCTTTCTGATATGCCTTTCTGAACCATATTAGCCTTTATCAGTGCTTCCCCCCACTATCTTAGATGGTATCTAATGGAAAAAAGACCTGAACATGTTTCCCAACTCACCTGGTGCTGTGGAGTGGCGTGCAAACAAGGCCAACTGTACAAACAATGGGAGTATTAAATTATGGGATGTATGTCCCAAGTTATAGATCTCACATTGATGTATAATATAATATAACATATAATACGTACAATATATTGCTTCACTCGAATGTTATTATTTATATACCTTTAAATAATCTTAATAAATCTTGAGTTTTACATTTTTTAAATTATTACAATTATACTTAATTTCAAAATATAAAATACTCCAGAATACAAAAATAATGGATTTTTACCTCGAAAGGCATTGTTATTATGGAGGATGATTGTGGGTGAAATGGTGAACGTTACATTGTGTAGAGTGATCACTTAAGCCAGCCGAAGACAGGTCGTAAGACCTGTAATACCCATACTTCCATATTTTCCATATAATAGCTATAGATAGCTTCGTCTCTGTGAGATATCTATAATTTGTTTTATAAAATATTTCATTACGTGTTTTTTCTTATCATTTGTGGGCACACCTATGAGTTCATATATTTATTTCATATAATTATTTAAATTCCAAAACACTTTTCGGTATGTCACCAAAGCCGTTTAATAAATTGACGACATTACGACGGAGAGGTGGGATTCCTCGATTTTACAGTTAGAATTTTGATGTAATGATACCCGCACGAAAATGTCCGGCTTAAATAATTACCTGTTGTAAGCATGTGAATTCCATATTTACAATATTCATTAAAATACTCGACGTACAAAACCAACGGAGAAAATAATATTTACTTACCACTGTAAAAAATGGCGTTGTGAACCTTTTAATTTTTTCTATGCATTATGATTTATCGATTGGTAGAATAAATATTTTCATATATCAAAATAAGTTTATATAATACACAAATATTATTTTAAACCTTACATATAAATGTAAATTATTATTTTATATAATTTAAATTTAGACACATAAAAATATGTCGTTTGCGATATTTTAGATAGGTAAAAATAATTAAGAGCATTATTATTTTCGTCTTTAGTTGTTTAATAAAAATGTGTAGTATTGCTTTGGAAGGGTGTTGCGGTACATTAGTGTAAAGTTCGCATGTCGGAAGGAGGCTATTTCCTGCGCTTACCCCGTGTAATTTGAATGAATTAATGTGACCACACGACACGAAATAGGGGATGAGGGGGCGGGGAATATGAGAATATTTTTAAAATTATTTATTTGATGACAAGAATGTTGTCATCTTTCAGAGACAGGTATAAGACTATGTTACGTGCCTATTGTAATAGAAAAATGAAAATTAATAATTATAAATGGTCCAATATTATCTAATGAAGATATATTAATAAGGAGAACACATTATTATTGTGAAGTTGTAATTATTCAGAACATAGGTCTGTGATGTTATAAATACTAATTAAATGTATTCATTAGAAAGATATAAAAATAATGGAATGATAGATGTATTAATTTGAAAAGTGTAAAACTATATAACGAAAAATTTTCTTCAAAAGTACTGTCACGTTCGAATCCCGGTAGCGCAAAAACAATATTTTTCGATAAAATTATATCTTTCTAATGAATACATTTAATTAGTATTTAATATATTAAGTTGCATAAATAAATCAAGAGAAGTAATAACAACACGGACACATTCTGCGCAATGAAAAATATCATATTTTACAACTCACATACAGGAGAAGATAGAAATCAGCAGAGGCGTGGGTAGAAATAAATTGATTCAATGTCCAAAATGTTGGTGACCTTATACAAGATAAATCAACATACTGCAACATGGTCACCAACCTTCGATTGATGAAGTGTTGTTAAAAATTATGTGCACGCTTTATTTTTTTGTGTGCGCTATGATGCCAAATCGTGTTGGTTGTAACATAATAGATATGAAATAATCCGTGTAATAATGTAACTCATTATAAATAAAATCAAAAATTATTAAACTGCGTGTTAAAAAAATACCACTCGATCGTAAATACTTCTAAACTCACAAGTGTGGTTTTAAATTGATAGCAGATCACAATTTTTTGAGATAAACAATCTGAAATCTTTTACGTAGTACTTTTCTTTTCTACAAATATTGTATTCCTTCAGGGTCGTATTATTTTAATGATGATAAACACACTTCAATAACACATTAAATTATTTCATAAGTAATGTGTCGGTAAATCGTCCCTGCCAAAAATGATCTTTATTCGTGTAAAGTGTGGTAACTTGCGTGGCCTCCCCAGGTGCCAACACACCCCTAACTAGCCAAGATTTCCCTCTAGACCGACTTGTTTTCTTTCCGTTCCCGTTACAGGGTGCGCCGCGTCCGACTATCATCCAACACTTTATTGTTTATTTGATTAATTGCTCCCAGAATACACCCCTTAATGTCTTAATCCGAGCGCGAAAGCATTTTTCAAACAGAAAACACGTCAAGTTTAACTCTGAAGTGTTAACATACCTTATTTCCATACCTTTTTTTTATAGTAACATAAAGAAGATTGTAAAATTGAAAAAAAAAAAATGTAAATTACTCGTACTATGAACACTGATTGTACTGCAGTTTCCTCACTAGGAACTTTCAGTGCACAGCGTTAGAACGGTACAGAAATTATTAGTTTCACAATAATAATATATAATGGACAAATTATATTCTGACAAACTGTTTCCGAGGTAAGTCTGTAGAACTCTATAATCACATATGTGAAAATAAAACATTTGTTTTTTTATTCTACTCGTTTAATTTTCATAAGACGCTTTTCAGACAGAGATTGATAATGCCCTTACAAGGCGAAACGCGTCTAATGTAAATTAAACGAGTAGAATAAAAAAACAAGTGTTTTATTTTCACATATGAGAGAAGTTTTACTTCATACATAATTTAGCAAATTCTTGTACCTGGCTACAATAAGTAATTTCCATGGATGTTAGTGTTAAATGCTGTAAGAATTACAAATAAAATAAACCGGAAACATCTTGACATCTTGAAAGTAACCAATAGCCTCACGTCCATTATCATCCTCATCAAGATTAGTCTCTGACTCTGTCTTCGGTTTTTCCATACCAATCGCATACGTTTTTTTCCACAGTTTGAACTTCTCTTGAGAACAATATCAAATATCTCTAGAATGAGAATTGGGCATTGCCAGGTAGCCTCTCATTTATTCAGATTGAACTTAATAGATTCCTCAATGTGTGAGTGCGGTGCCGAGGAGGAAAGGCATCTTTTTTGCCTGTCCATTACGAATCACAGGTTTTTTTTTACAGAAATATCATCACTGGTAATTTTAAACTCTCGGTTAACTTGTGCCATCTTCTTTTCCTTAACTCGCCACATTTAATCTATATAATAACAAATTTTTTGAACGATAATGGTATTGACTTGTAATCTAATATTTCCTATTCTAAAATATTTTTGTACTTTTTTCTATAATGGCACAAATCACTCTTGAAATGTGGATTGCCTATTTAAAAGAAGAACCTCTTTTGACGTCAGTTTTAGCTTTTCATAATATATATATATTACATACGAGTATTATATATAGTACATATAAAATCAATTTCATCGTAAAATAATGGAACGACAGATGTATTAATTTGAAAAAGTTAGGTTCGAAAATTTGTCATGAAAAATACTGACGCTATAACACAATTGGTAGTGTACTTCCCCGGATTGGAAATAGAGATTCAGGTTCGAATCCCGGTAGCGCAAAAACAATATTTTTCGACAAAATTGATTTTATATGTTTATATTTATAGTTAATACATTCAATTAGTATTTGATTATTATAGTGATCGCTCGCGAGTTTTCAGATGAAGTAATGAATTTACTACGCTGGTGAGAACATTTATTTTTAACATAGTAATTTACGTAGTGCCACTGATAGTTTATTAAAATACAATATGTATGTATGTGTTTAAGATAAATAAACAATATCGATTATTAAATTGATTAATACAATTATTTACTACATTAATTACATTGAATACATCGGATAATTCTACGGGGATGCGTAACAACATTGGACAGAATCTTTTATTAAGGGATGGGTACCCCTCACGTGGATCCAGAGGACTTTGCAATCCCACGCGGAACGTTCTTTCCACATTACACCTCCGGCAGAAAGAAAGATGGCGTTCTGACACACATCACGGGCACACCTCTAATTAGTGACGTCAGTTCATTAGGCGGGGGGGAGGAACTGAAAGAAATGGTAATAGGTGAAATTAGCCCCAGGCTTAAGTAATGTGCATGATAAGCAAAATTACTCTTTTGCCGCTAAAAGTAATTTCCTAAGTGTTGGTCGAGCATTAATTGACTTTCTATTTTAATCAAACAACAAAAATACTTACCTAAAAACTTCACTTAAAAGCCAAGAAATTCGATATTATATCTTTAATGATGTCATCATATGTTATGGGAAGAAAATTTTAGTCTTGATGGTCTGTACATTAGACCAAGACGTAAGCTAAATAAAATTTTACATAGGCTTAATTATTTGTATGGTCCTCCTTCCAATATCTTATCTGCTTTTATGTCGTGTTTCATCTATTCTGTGCTATTTTCAAGTCAAGATTACTTAAATATGAGACATGTAAACCGTTAATTGGAATATAAATAAAAACCGTTATTAATATTGTTTTAAATACTATGGACAGCTAATACCTCGCTAAGTTTCGTGATATCGCATTTTTATAATAGCTACATTTCAGACACCAGTTCCAGGCTTTTGATACTGCTAATTTCTTAGACCATCTTTTCAAACTCGCGAAATGTACGAGTACATACACTAACAGAAAGCAAATGTTTTCGTGCTAATTGAATTTTTTAGATAATGGTCGCTTCGCGACCAATGTTGACGATAGTCTTGCCACGGCAGGTATATAACGTAACTTAACTAATTATCGTAAACTGATATCCAATCAGACATGTTATGTTATTTTGCCGCTAAGTAATTTGCAAATAAATGTATTTCTTGAAAAACATATTAAAAAGTGGTTTGTGTCTTTAATTAAATAAAAACTGGGTTTTGAAACTGCGCCTACAAGATCAGCTTCTGAGTGAGTTAGATCATCTGGCTAAGAGCGATAATGAAGTGCGATATAGAATAGTATCATATTTATAATAAATTACAGCTCCATTAGATTTAATAGAAATACTACTTTTTTTTCTTACGATGATGCAAAAAAATGTCGACTGTTAAAAATATACTTTGTATAACGGGGGGCTGAGAATCTCTTTTGATTCTCGTTTAACTTCCAAATTGGCTCCTAATTACCAGCCAAAGTGCGGCCGCGCTAGTGTCAATAAAATAATTTGTGCAGTCTCTTTTCTTGCGGTCCGCAAGTTTAGGAGTTAAACAAAGTTAAGGCCTCCGAAGTGGGCAACTCTCGCTTCACACTCGCGTCCAAAGCCTTTCCGTTTAAAAAGGTTTCAGCTTCTCAATGCTAATTACGAGCCTTCCTTGTGGCGTCCACGCTCCGCGACATCCTTTGAAGCGCGATGTTTTTCAGGTACTTTGGTGATTAATTAAATATTTACTTGTAAGAGTTACTCATGCGTTGCCGGCCTCGTCTGAAAAATTCCAGCCAGCTGGGCGAAGTCATAGAAAAATCTTATCAAAATCTCTCTTCACCCTCGCGTTCGCTACATTAGGGGAGCGCATTTTTATAAATCCCTTCCGATTGTTTGCGAAACGTGCGTTTACGGTGCCGGGCTTTAGGCTAGCCAGTGCGCGGTCGGAGTACAATAATTGCCTTCAACTCTTTTAGGGGTAGGTGTGAGGAACTGTGGAAAGATTTACCTCCCAAGCATACCTTTAGTGGAATATTGTGCTAATTAGAGGCCACTAATTGAAAAATCTCAAGTCGCGGAGAAAAAATTCATCCTAGCGCAAATAAAAATTTAATTAAAGAATTTTTTTAAATATATTTTTAATGTGACATTTCCGAAGTATTTCTGTACGCGTATATGTATTGTGGAAGAAAGGCGTTGCTCAAATTTTATTTCTTGTAAAATGGAACTGTTTCCTGTGTGAGTTTTTACATATACGCCGCCAGCATCACATCTCTAATGCGTCTATCTTCCTTAGCTCTAGTTGTCTCGAAGTCCGTGACTCACTGCATCTTTTTTGAAGTGACACTAATACGTTACAACACACAAATCAAACAGGTAACAAACCTAGTCCACAATATTTTATGACTACAAATATTATAAGTCGGTGTACAAATTTTGTACCCTTACAGAAAATATTAATGCATACAAATATTTTTTTTCAAAAGTCGCGTTTTTTTAAATAAATATTTTCTATATAGGTACCTAAATTAAATACTCATTATTATTCTAAGTATATGTTTGCTTCAGACCCTAATCATATAATAAATAATAGTCTGACCGTTCGAAGGACCTTTTTATTTTTTGTATCCTAAATTTAATTTGAAATCACTAACTTACTTACTCATACTTTTTTGAAATACTTATATCTCTGACATGGTTAAGCTATGATCACTTTAATCTCTTATCTCTGATATGCAGCTTGAACATTTTCAATTCATATTTTTAATATGTACGTGTACGTCTACCCCCAAAAATGTTGTACACTAATTGTGTGCAGCACACCCCGTATATGTATATTCGCACGGTTAACATAGATTTTTTAATTTGACCTAAAATACATCAAAAAATGTTATCACGTGGTTGCTGTCCCGCCGCCCTGAGGTAGGCGGGTGGGCGGGGCGCGAGGGCGGGAGGTGGTCGACTCTTATCCTCCCTCTTTGTCCGTGTTTGCATATAAATGGTCGTCACCGAGGCTGTTGCTTCTCCGTGGGCGACCTGCGCCGTGAAATATTAACAGCCCAACCCTTTACGTTGAGGGAAAATTGAACGCGAAGGAGTTATTCGAAACAATTCAGTTTTGCCAGATCGCGCTATTATTGTCGAAAAAAAGACGATAATTTTTAATCAATATGTAAAATTTACAGTGCCTGCATTCATAATCAATATCATCTCGCATATAAAATATAAGGCTCTTGCGCACCCACGCCAACATGAAACAAATATTTAAAATTGTCACTTCGACTATTCGGCAAAGGTAACATTAAAATATTTCGGATACCCACGGAGAAAAAATAATTATATATGAATTGAATCAGTCTTGTTTTCATACTAAAATTATATTTGATTGTTTCGAGTATCTACTTAAAGATGATGTACGCTATCCACGTCAATATCTTTACAAAGCACTGGCGCATGTCCAGTATAACGTTTCACTTTATTAACTATTTTAATGCGCGATTTAATTATTTTAAATGATTGAATTATATTCTAGTGATGATTAAATCGTTATTTAAACCATTATTGTGACAGATTTGGTTAGTATCGATACACTGAAAAGTAATCATCTAACAGTTAAATCTTTACTTCACTTTAATATGTTTTTGTAGTAGATACTAACTGCTATACATGTTATATATGATGCACGGAATGAGATAAATCTCAGAACACTTATTGATATTTTGATCTGGAGATAAACTAAACTAAAACCTATGAATACGATGTTCGATATGACAACGCCTGTTTTAAAGAATGTCTCAAGTTGAAAATCTCCAAAAAATCTAATCCGTGGACACGGGCCATTAGTGTCATTAACAATCTGTTAATAATCTAATTTATTATAGTAAAATAAAAGATAATATTATAGATTAATGGAAATGATCACATGAACAGAACGTCATTTCTTAATATTCATTTTTCTTTTTGCGTAGTGTTTCAATCGTGGGTATTTTTGATTTAGATAAAAATAAAATAAAAAATAATTTCATATTTGTATGACAGACAACGGATGAACCTGTCTTTTTTAGTACAGACTTTGGTCTAGTTAAGGAGACAGTGAACATCTCTTATATTATCAAGATTGTTCACCATTTTTATGTACTCTAAGAATTGTTTATAATGTATAACATGTAAGAAACAAATTAAATTAAAATTAAATTAAATTAAATTAACCAACACACAAGCATATGAATTTGCCAAGACCTATGCCAATTTTCAAATCTTTAGATAATTCCTACGATACTCTTGAGTACTTTGCATGCGGCTAGACTGCCTAATTTACTATTTTACTTATTTTACTAATTACCTTACTATTATAAAAAATCATACGTTTAATCATATTAATACACACATGAATTGGAAGGATAAAAATGTGTATATTCGCCAAGACCTTTTTTTTTCATTCGCGGATAGGTACGAGTAGGTACCAACAGCGAGCAGTCAGTACTTTGAAATAAGCTGTACCTAACAAAAATTTCTGCGAAATGAAAAATGTATCTTGTAATATTCCTATCACAATTCTTCAAATTTTAATACATCGCAATATTGTCGGACAAGTATTACATTTTTACTAACCGCACGCCACTGGTAGATAAGGTACCCACCCATCTTTCAACAAAGAAAAATCGAATTGAAGTCAGTGACATCTGCTGTGCCAAAGGTCCGTTAGCTCCACCGAGCTGGACGACTGGACATGCGAAGGCGATAAGCTCCGTCCATCTGCACACAGTGTACAATTTCTTGCTTTCGTTTTACACATGGCGGGTCCGCTATCGGCTCGGCCCCGGGGGACTGACGCCCAAGAAAAACAACATCGTGACTGATGATTTAGTGAGTGGGCTGCCGTGGGCGCGCGCCGCCATTATCTTTGTGACCAAAGTGATATTTGGTGTGGCTTACACTCATTTGTTTCAAATATGATTAAACTTAATGCCCGCTGAGCGCCGCGCCGCACATCATACATAACTCTTTTCTTCGCTTAATTAATTAATATTCAACTAAGAGACCCTCGAGCCGAGGTACGATTTTACATTTTAGTGAAACTAATTACTTAGCGTTTTTTTTATTAATTTTAATAATTTTGTACGATTTATTGAGATCATCATTAAAAATATTTTTTAATAATGTCATAGCAGAGTAATAAGTACAGCGACACTAATATAAAGTTACATTATATTCTCTACATACAGCGAGAACTCGTCACATTGTAGTGTCTATTGCCAGACAGAAAAATAGCAAATCAGCGTTTCTATCAAATCTAATACAATTTCGTAGAAAGCAATCACTTTGTGGTTTGACATGTTATATTAAATAAAATAACAATAACTTTGTATGAAACCATGACATTTATTGTACGTCGACCGATTTCGCTTACCTCAAGCTTCATCAGGACGCATTTAAAATACGTCCTGACGTATTTAATAGTATTAAGTTGTAAATTAGTATAAATTAGTGTAAAACGATCATATATACCTACGCACTTTATATTATTACCATTATTAGTCTAAGGGTGCCGGATTCAGAAATCAGAATCGGATCTAGTAGGTGCGGTACCAAGCCCCGGCCAATTTAAAAAAAAATTTAGCCAGACACAATAGTATGAGGCAAAATAATATTTGCATGTATACGCGCACGTTACGAGAACTTCCTTTTTTAGATACTATTCAATGTAAATTAATAGTATCAAAGATTTCAATATTGATGAATACGCTTTACGGAAATCCGTTCGTGGCTGCATAACGGCAATTACCTAGCAAATATGCCGTGTCGATTTATTTTACTAGTAATATTTTATTAGATTACGGATTAGATTAGATCGAGAGACAATGCATTGTTCTATTACAGTGGTAATGTCAGAACTCGAGCATTAGTTAACTCCGCTCTTCCCAGATTGTATTCTTTAGGGAACGAATATGCTCGAGGTAGTCGACATTTTTGCTGTAAATTTAACTCTTTATTACATTACTACCATTTTTTGTGTCTCAACTCAATGGTGAAGGATAAATGGCTTTACTTCACATTTTAAACTTATTTTTATTTTTGATTACGAAAAAACATGCTGACATGATGTAATTTTTTTCTTTGTGTATTGCACTTCTGATGAAATTTTCGGTTATTTTACAAATCATGTTAATGCCTGAACAGGGCATGTATAATAATAATAATATATAAATTAAATTATTTTATATTAGCGCAGCATTCTCTGTTTTAATATTGGTTTTTATTTTAGTTTTAACAATAAATTAATATGATTAGGTTCCATAAAAAATAATAACACTATAAATTAGTCCGACTATCAAATGTTCAGCAGTCATGTCGCGAACCTGGAGACAGCCGAGGTGCGTCCTGGCACTCCCAAAACTGCCGTTGTGTACTTCGTCCCTGGCGACACTAACTTTCCCGATCACTATTAAAGCTGACTGACGAGAAAATTAAACAAAATTCTGGGAAAATATAGAGCATCTGAGAAAAAGGGGCCGTACCTACCCCGCACAGTACCTACCTTACACAGTTCCTACCCCTTCACACTAATCACTTTGTTTCATTAGGTTAATTGTGGCATCGGGCGGAAGTTTGTGTACCAGATCACAGGTTACGGAGGCTTTTAGTAATTATCCTTTAATCTGTATCTTAAGGCTGTGAAAAGATAATATCACCAAAACGAATTAGTGAATAATTATACTATTTAATGCACAGTTAGGAGATGCTCTTTCTAAATCGTAGTCTATAGATTTAGTACATTATATTAGTAATACAAATCTAATATAAATCTATTTATCGAAAAAATGTTTGGTTGCTACTGGGATTCGAACCTGGACCATTTTCTATCCGGGGAAATGTATTACCATTTGGAACTTATATTTTTATAATAGATACATCTCTTATTCCATTTTTAAAAGGATATATTTTGATGAACAATTTTTTCTCAATTTATTAACTTCACAACAAAAAGTGTTTTCATTAAAAATGTTACGTTTGCAGTACCTATAATTTTAAATGAGTATATAACACACCAATATATAAGGCTGAACAGCGGTTCGAATAGTTCATCATCAAACATCTTTTTGTAAAAAGGAAACAAGTGTTTTAATAGGTCCATTCGAAAACGAATAAACAAGTTAATTAATTATAATTCGTGAGATTATTAAAATAAATAAATGATTAAGTAACAAGTTGTAATAAAAACTGGTTGCACAAATAGATCTTAAAGGTGAATGCTTATATTTATTCATTTTAAACGTAGTTCAAAGTGTTTTTATTAATAATACTTTTTTACTTAGGCAAATCGAGTCAATAAAAACGAAACAAAAACATACATTCTTATTACTGAATATTTAATGTTTAACAGCATTAATGTTCACAACGATAAGGGCTGTAAAAATATTTAATAACGGGGTTGTAAGTAAAACCATTGCGTGATGGTGACCGGCTTACCTTGTCCATTTAATATCATGATTTACATAACAGCGTTCTGGCGCTAAGACACGGAAGGGATGATACACCGTTTTCTAATTTAATATCACTTTTACGCCATGATGGATAAGAGCTACCCTTATCTTGGCTACTGCGGGAGGCGGTCGTCGTCACGGCATAACATCGAGGCTACTAATAGTTACTAAAACAATGTTACATTTTTGTACAGTTTGCTTTTTTCATAATTTACTCGCTCGAGAAACACAAGGCAGACCTTAAACTAGTTCAATAATTAATTCGGTAAATAATTTAATTAACTAATAGTTAAATATTTAAGTATGTATTGTTATTTTGTAAAAAATAATAAAATTATATTGCAAGCACATCACACGCGCGTACAGACAAATACCTATTTTTTTAATATTGTGACTCATAAATACGATGTGGCAATTTGCTGTTATTTAAAAATTGACACATCCACATAACTAATTTATGTTTAATTAGTGTACCTGATGGGATGTGTTTAATACCATATATTGTAGCTAGATTAAAATATACATATTATAGTATAAACCACCCGTCGTGTTGTCTCATCCCCTAACAAGGTCATTGTGAATATTAGCGTCACGTGTCCTTTACGCATCACATGATAAACGCATGTTATATCACGTTATAATTCTATTGCCATCACACTCGTACACTTAGATCGCCTAAATCACGTATACGTGTTTGTTATATGTACATAGTTTAATTGATTAGGTGCAACTACACGTGTTCACGTATTATCGTAACTTTAAGTACCTACCCGCCACCCCGGATTGCACGGGACAGAGTTAGGAACCCACGAAATTGCCTGCAGTGCGGTTAATTTTCGGGTTATTGATAACATAATAAGCATACGGGCTGTGGTACATCCATCACCGTAGCCATCGATTGTCTCTCAGCGCTGTAAGAACATTTAATACATTTCACAAACTCAACTGAAACATTACAAAGTGACAAAGAGATGTCATATTTTGTTATTTGTGTTAATTTATTACATTATTGCGTTGCATGCGTTAGTTTGTAATCGATTAATTATTTTAAATATGAATTAAATATATTAATTATAAAGATATACATATAAAATCAATTTCATCGAAAAATAAAAACATTGTTGTTGCGCTACCGGGATTCGAACCTGGATCTCTTCCAGATAGGTAGATGGCTGTCAAATGATGGAAAGATTAAATGTATTGATATCAAAAAGGTAACATATAAGGCCGAAAAATTGTCGATAAAAATAGTGCCGCTGTAGCTTAGTTGGATAAAGCACCTCCCCCGGTTAGTGAAGAGATCCAGGTTCGAATCCCGGTAGCGCAACAACAATGTTTTTATTTTTCGATGAAATTGATTTTATATGTATATCTTTATAATTAATATATTTAATTCATATTTAAAATATCACAGAACTATGTTCTGAATAATTACAACTTCACAATAAGAATGTGTTCTCCAAAAAAAAAAAAAGATTAATTATTTATAATATAATAGTTTACAGTAAGGGATAATGATTTAAAAATCTATTAATGGTACCTTTATTTGTATAAATTTTATCACGTTTATAAAACATATTTTTAAGATTAGCAAAATCAACTTTGTGGTTAAAATCCATTATTTTAGATTGTTTTACTTTATTTTTTTAATCTACCGGTTTCGAATATGACATCCTGAAGAAGAAAATGATATTTATCGAAACCGGTAGAAGTATTTAATTAATGAAGTGGTTAAAAACAACTAAGTAAAACAATCTAAAATAATTATTAAACATACATATGTCTCTAAATAAATGATCCTAATAATGTTGGAAACTTAAATTATAATACATATAATTTTTTAAATTTATAAATATAAATCTAGAAATGTATTTCATTTTTGTTTTTGTTTTTGCAATAAACCAAATAATAAGGTGCATTTAATACTTTTTCCGAATATCGAATCTTTTTTATTTTTTTATATTTTATCACGCTAATAATAAAATAACTTTATATTGTGCGACTTGATATAAGCTGGTAAAAAAAACATTTAAAAAATCACACCCTATTCTATAATACCACAAACAATTTAATTTTTCATAACAATAATAATAATAAATAATCCAATCAAATTAAATCATGCGTAATGAATATTGATCAGATATACTTTCAAAAATATGTATTATACAAAATTGTAATATTCAAATAATTAATAATCTACGTAAGATTACTATAGCTCTAATACAATTGTAATGAAACAAAATAATATTAATTATATTAATTAATTTATAATGTAATCAAAATGTGGAATAAAATTTGTTTAAAATAATGCATACCTACAAATACATTTTTAATTCATAAGGAATGAAAAATATAACAATAATAAAATTAACTTGTTTAATTAATGCGGTTCTATTTCATCTTTAATTGCAACCCCAACTGTAAATTATACTTGTTTTATTATTTGTTGAAATTTTATTTTAAATCACTAGTTCCGTCATTTCCAGCGCGTGTTCGGGTAGATGCATTGATTTGGGGTGCAACCCCCGTATGAATATGATACAAACACGATGCATAGACTAACTAGATTTACAACTTAAAACAGCGTATTATCCGATTTTGAGTCTTTTGCACACTTAATTCAAGTATTTTGATAATCGCTTTATTTTTTAACTGAATTAATTGAGGGAATTTTAACAATTTAAATAATCATAATACAACTAACATAATATATAGCAAATGAAACTAATTATAAAAATCCACATATATGTTCAGGCAAAGTATTAATAAAGTAAGTACATAATATAATGTAATATAGCAGTTTACAATATAAGGTAATATAATATTAGTAGAAGAAGATAAAAACTGGTGGGAGAAAGGGTGGGGAGGTTGAAACTATTGTTGTGGTAAAGGGAGAGCAAGATAATGACTGGTTAAAATTGAAAATGTAGTGGTTCATAAAAAAAAACTCTTTTAGCGTAGTAAGACTGATGTTGAAAAAGTCAATTTCTGTTATCTTCTCATTATGGTATTTGCATGAACGGTGAATTAATGAGTTTTGTGTGTAAAATGTTCTAGAAATATGGTAGAGTACAGACTGGCGGGTCGATCTAGATGCTATGCGTAAGGATATTAATTCTAAATGACTGGGACAGTCAATATGGGCTTGCAGTAGTTTAAAGAGAAGTGTTTGGTCAGCACGTGTTCTTCGATATTTTAGATTGATTAGATCTAACATTAAGACGTCGTAAAAACTTATTTTGTATTCGTTCTAATCTCGCAATGTATGTAATTTTCCATGGGTTCCAGACTTGAGATGCATAAGTGACTGCGAACAATTGCTTAATGCACTATTTTAAAGTAATATGGATGTTTGATTATTTGTAAGTTCTAAGTATGAATCTTAGCATTGGAGGTAATATAGTCAATGTGACTCTTGAAAAGATATTTCTCCGTTTCGCATGATCTTTTCGTCTATTAAAATACAATTTGGACATATTTTATATGCATGTTTTAATGTGTCCTAATTACGCCACAAAAATACCGTAACCGAGAGCGTAAACGGAATGGTGGTTAATTGGTGTAGTGTACGACACGTCCTATCGGTAGTTCTACACCCGTATAATACATGGGTTCTGTTTCTCATTTGTGGTCTAAATACCGTATTCTCTCCAACAAGTCCTATACATTATTCATCGTCGATCAATAAGTCTACGGGATTTCTAACATTATCGTATTAAAGTACAACAAACGTGACATTATTTTACCGAAAGATCGTTTGCGGTTATTTTCATTATGAGTTCATTCGCGAAACGTCGTCGTACCGAGGTAATAATAAAATAAACATTAAAAATGTCATTTTTCAAGCATATCCACTACTTTCTCTAATATGGTAGATTTTAGATTGATCGTACAACGATAAGTACTGTAGACTTGAGATGAAATAAACTCTCAATAATCCGCTCCACAGTATACTATCACAGTCCGTATTCAACTTTTATATATAGACCCGCTACAGTGTGTATAGTTGACCTTTAGTCTGCACGGAAACAGCGACAATGAATGGATGTATGGGTAGATAGGCCTCTGTTAAACGCTTTGTGACTGGAATGTATGCTCACGCGATGGTGTTAAGTTGATCAACCCTAATCTAATTAACCGCGCCAATATACATTATATATTTGGACACCCCGACGCCAATTCAACAATATTATCGACACCTGTTGAAAGGGCCTGTGCCAGGGTGGCATATAATAATATGCAAATAAATTAATAATTATAAATCTTTAAATAAAACTTTAAGTCCCTGTTATAGAGCTGTAAACAAAATAATAAAACATGTAGATAAAAATAACTTTTACTTTACATTTAATTAGAATTTTTATTTTTGTTTTACATGATTTTGTTACGACTAACCGTCAGTCAGATAGTTAATACAGTAAGAAAATTTGTACTCAATTGTTATGAAGATTTTATTATATTCTCACCTCTTCAGTAAACTTTAAACAGAAAATTTATATCATCAAATAAGTTTTCATAATTTTAATATATTATTATTTTTTTATTTTGTTACATTGCTTCCTCTACAGGGGTTATATTTGTTATATTTTATACAACATAATATATATAATAATATAATAACATTCTGGTATAATTTTTAGGCATATTTTCTCAGATTTAGTATGGAAATGTGGTCTCATTAAAATAGCCATCACAAACAACTGTACGCTTGACCACATGAGTGAAATTGCATAGGTTTATAGCTGAGCAAAAAGCTGGTTTTACTCTATAAAGTTTGGAGAGGCCTCGAAGCCACCGTTCTGGGAGCGGAGGGGTCGGGGCAAGGGGAAAGGCACAAGCCGGTTAATATGCAAAAAGAGAAAATCATTAGGTTTACGGTCATTCCCGTAGGCCGGGGTGGAAAAATAGTGTACGGGGGTGGGCAGTCGGGCTCTTCATTGCCAACTGAGTGATGGCCTACCGTAAGGGCTGAAATGGAACGTGATAGGGGTATCTTCTTTCTTAATATCAAAAATTATTTTATAGGTAGCTACTTTGTTCTTCCGCTCTTTGATATATCATCAATGATTCGTTTTTCTATTTCGAGCTAAATAAGAAATGGTCATCCGTGTGATCGCTAGCATTCGATAGCCGGACAAGCACTAAAAGATGAAGAAGAAGATATAGATATATTCGTTGAGGATTAATAAGAATAGATAAAACGTTATGATGTAGCCTCTTCAATTGAATACACTATAATTAATGGAGATATTTATAATTATATTATGATATTATTACAAATCAATACTACAGATATAAGTGATAAGTAACTAATTACGAACTATAGTAAAAACAAATTTAAAAGGTAACTATTTGCAAAAAAAATTGATGTTTTATAAATTTTTATTTACTATTATCACTAAATTTCTAATATATCTAACTATGTTATTTGTACGTAAAATTTCTAAACCCTTATTAATTGCAAAAGATTGGATTGTTTTCAAAAGACGATTGGTAAATTCAGAATAGTTATTGTTATTTAGACATCTCAAATGTGTCGACTTTGTATCCTGAGAAAGGGACTATTGGTCTTGAAAGTGGTTTAAACAAATTTATATTTATTATTACTGAATTTGCCAAACTAAGAAGTATCTGTTCATTAGCAATGTCTTATGGCTTCCTTGTAGATTTTTAAATTACACACCATAAAACAAACATTTGTAGAAAATTTATCACATACATTAGCATATAATTCTCTCCTATCTATCTGTTTACTTGTCAATTATTACGAATAACTTAGTTATGGAGAACATTCATTATCAATTAAATTACGTCATTAGTCAAGTAATTTTTTTTTTATAAGAGTTTTATTCAATTTGATATTAAATTCACATTTTAAGTTACCGCTCTATACGAAATGTTAAAAATTAATAAACTGTTTTTTTAAATACAGAAATTCACATGTAAACTTTTTTCATATAATTAGTTAGTTACGTAAATGATACGCAATGTATCAATAATTTTTTATATTATTTTTAAATAAAATTGAGTCCAGCGCGGTGATAAAATATCAAAAACTAATAGTCGGTCTGGCACTGATTGAGTACACGAATGCTAACTAAATTTTTTGTAGAGAAAATCCGCTCTTGGAAAATATGTAAATGTGCACACCCCAAACGGACCGCTGCGCTGGCGCTGCCCGGCGATCCGTTGCCGGCGAGGTACCTACCTGCCGTTTGAGAAGACCGGGCGCGGACAAGACGAATTGACGATTACGTTATTCCAGAATCGCCATTCCGCAAAACGCAACGCTATAGAGCTTTTACCGTTACCTACCGTACCTACTGACATCAAAGAATTGCAGACCATCTAATAAAATTTGTCCTACATCTCTGTCACGTGATTTAGTAGTATTACCTAATTAATATACTTATAGTTAAAATTATTTATTCGATTCTTTCAAAATATAGTTTACTCTTTGGTACCCTGAAATTATAACCTCGGTTGTAAATTGTGATTAGTGTAATTATTCATCACAAATTTATAAAAATAACAATATTTAAAAAAATCTAGAAATATAGATCATTAATAATTAATAATAAAATAATTCTAAAAATCTTATAATTTGGTTAAAAAAACAAACATTGGGTAATAAATTATAAATTTTATCAAACCGTGATTTTAATTTAATTATGTATTACGTAATTAGCTAATTAACTAACTTACCATCACGCGTTTTACGCTGACGTCCTGTATTTCTGGTGCGTCATATATCTTACCATTCTCTCCTCATTCATCCGTTTCATATGACCAAGCCATCTTAGTGATCCTTTCTTAATCCTACTCACTATACTAAGATAAAGTTTACATTCTTTCCTTATTTCTTCATTCTTTACATTGTCATAAATCGATCTGCCACACACGCCTAAGCGATCTCATTTGCACTTCACTGCATTCATTCCTTTTTTACCAGCTTCAGGTCTTATTTCCATACATCAGTGTCGGCACCAGGACTCCATTGTGTACCGCTAGTTTTGCCTTGGTTAACAAGTTCCTATTAGCTACAATTCCATTCAAAGCGCCGTTCACTTTGTTTCCTGTAGTCACCCTCATTTCGATATCTTTCTCAGTCTTTCCATTTCATCAAACATCAAACATACTTTCAAATAAATTATCTACTTTCACAGTTTTTTCCATTTTTGAGGCACTGTTAGGTCAGGTTAATTTACCACATGTTGTACCACTCACGACTATCATACACACTATATTAGTCGGTCCCATTAATTTGTAACTCTATTTCGACTATTCAGATCTTTCACATATCTTAGGCTGTTTATGCAAATGCCTTCGATAGCTGGTTTCCAGGTTTCCGATTAACAATAAGCATACATATCATATATGTACTACACTAACATTTTATTTTTGCTGTCTTTCTGGTCCGATGTTGTTCTTTTAGCTGGGTTGTCTTCTTTAGATTTCGACCGAACGAAGCGAGCACTGGTGGTTTATTTGGACCGCTGGACTGGTCGAAGCACGGGATGTAATTGGAATGACGCCTGTCGGTTACCGTCTTCTTAGATTTCCGAAAAAAGGGCGGCAATTCTCACACACATATATGTATATTATTATAAACCAAGAAATCCAGTGGTGCCAATCGAAGTGACAAGGCGCGTAAACACAGGCGCTCTCTGTAATGCAAACTATTATAATTCGAGCTTCTTTTTGCCACTACCGAATCGCCCGCCACCATAACTCGGTACCCTCACGTATCTGGGTCGCATCTGCGTGGAGCGTTTGGATTACCGAAACGCCACTTCACGTGGCTTGAAGGAAGCGTCACTTCCGAGGGTATCGATGGCTCAGGTAGTCGGTAGTCATGTATCGGGCTTGAGAGTATACGGGTCCAGGTTTCATACCTGTCGATACACTTCAGACATTTGCATAAGAGGGTCGGGTGGACGTTACCGATGCTACTAACTGCGAGTGATAGCTATTAGAATATATTGTATTAAATAAAAATGGGTTGCAATCATTTCGATACAAAAATAACACACGTGTTAATAAACATTTCTGAAAATAAATTTCAGAGCCATGTACTTCATGCACTTCTGCCATCTGCCACGGTTGTGCATAAATTTTTATATAATATTTTCGATTCATACAGAATATTGTATATTGTTCTTGGGATTCACTATGTACTAATAAATGTTTCCCTTTACCTTTTAAAATATTGCAGATTCATATCTTTAGCATTTTTTATATATTGTAACGATTAAACTGCACGATACTTCTTAAGTAAGAAATCATAAAAGAAAAAATTACGTATGCAATAAATTTCACACTGTAGTAGTGTCACATTCTCCAAAATATGAAAAACGGAATCTAAAATATGTATAAAGTGCCAACTAATCTAATTTAATAATTATTAAGGAGAACACATTCTTATTGTGAAGTTGTAATTATTCAGAACATATGTCTGTGATATTTTAAATACTAATTAAATGTATTAATTAGAAAAAATCGATTCAGGTTCGAATTCCGGTAGCAACAACAATATTATTCGACAAAATATCTATATTTATATATTTTTAATTAATACATATAATTAATATTTCTAATTTAACGAGTCCAGGGATTGTTGACGAGTTAAATAAAACAAACGGTTTGTATGTTGTAAGAGTAATTTTTTGACGATGTAGTCCAGAAATAAATAAAGGCAGAACAAACAATTAAACAAGAGGTCTATGTAAATTTTTGTACTATTCGAATTATTTTAAGTAACAATTCTGTTTCAACATTAATGATATTTTAATGTCAATAGTACAAATATACAATTTCATAACATAAGGAGAGACAGAACAGACAGTAAGGCGAGAGAGATATTTTTGAATTCTGGGGTTTATGTATTTTTACAAATACCTACACGTTTATGCTACGCTGTTGACATTTTAAAGAATATGAAATACTTGCAATGTGAAATTTATTGCGCGTAAGATTTTATCCTGACACCGTATCATAGGCATCAAGATATGTAATGTTTAAAAATAAATTAACGCGTATTTGAAACGAATAATGAATATGTAAGATATCCGAGGCGAATTTGTTATGCGCGGCTCATTGAAATTCAAGTGACTGACAAGAAGTCGCCATGAAGGTATCGCAAATTAATTGAACGCCCCATATTCTCGGTTTAGCAACCGTTTGTCGCCAATGCGGGTTTGAACTCTTTCTAGGTTTGCCCTGATTGGTACTCCGTCAGCGGCAGTAAGATTGCGATGTTTTATTACCCGTTTACGTGTCATAAAACGTTTGGTTTGTATACTTTTCTAATAGTTAACACTTCATTTGCGACAACTGATACCTGGACTATATCGGTATGCTAATTAGATAATAGATACTCATACGAATGCACACTGTTCATCGTACGTACTGTAATGTTCTCAGTTGAGCAAAAATATATTATTAAGGAGAACACATTCTTATTGTGAAGTTGTAATTATTCAGAACATAGGTCTGTGATGTTTTAAATACTAATCTAATGTAATGTATAAATATATACATATAAAATCAATATTGTTTTTGCGCTACCGGGATTCGAACCTGGATCTCTATTTCCAATCCGGGGAAGTACACTGCCAATTGTGTTATAGCGCCAGTATTTTTTATGACAAATTTTCGAACTTATATGTTACACTTTTTCAAATTAATACATCTGTCGTTCCATTATTTTTACGGAATCAGAAATACCTTTGAGTAAACCGGCTGCGGACGCCAGAATTATCAATTAATTTTTATTAAATTTTGGACACATTAGAATTTAAAACATCACAGACGTATGTTCTGAATAATTACAACTTCACAATAAGAATGTGTTCTCCTTAATAATAATATAAGTTGTATCAATGTGTCCAAAATTTAATAAAAATGAATTGATAATTCTGGCGTCTGCAGTCTGTTTACTCAAAGGTATTTGTGATTCCGTTAATATAATTTAGATGGCTTTCAAAAATAATGGAACGACAGATGTATTAATTTGAAAAAGTGTAAAGTGCCCGGATTTGAAATAGAGATCCAGGTTCCAATCCCGGTAGCGCAAAAACAATATTTTTCGACAAAATTGATTTTATATGTGTATATTTATAATTAATACATTAAATTTGTATTTTAAAAATATATTTTGCAAAGTTTTATCAAGATAGGTGGCATCGAGTTACCCACTGTCGCACGGCATTTCGGCCAATCCGTTATATCTAGTAGAAGACACAAGACTGTTTTGCCGTAATGCACCATCCATATTGAAGACTCAGTGACTCAAATATTTCCTACAGCGAAGATTTCGAATTCACCACATCAAATAGGATTGCACTATTTGAGAAATCAAATTAACATATTTCGTGTCCACTTTGACAATATGCCCAATTAATAGATTTTCAGATAGTGAAATACCTATGTATTGATTATATTGATACAAATTAAATTAATCAATTAATGAGGTATACAACAACAAAAAAAATTGGTTGCCACTGAGATATTTTTCTCCTATATCTTTCCAATTGATTAATTTAATTTGTTTAACAAATACCACAGAACTGTGTTGTAAAATTACAACCTCGCAATATAAATATATTTTCATTTAAAATATATATTTATGATACTGGAAAAACAATTTATAAGTATCTACATATCTATCATCGATCAATATAATCAATAACGGCTCTCACTACAACTTTAGAATTCTATTACACTATATATAGATACATATACAAATCGGCTTAACGTACCATGTATCTAAAATCCATAACAGATGAAATAATCATAAAACCATAATTTTCGTTGTGTTTCGTGCACAAATTCTTTATTGTATCCAGATTTGAATTATGATCACCGACTTAAAAGCAGAGTTGGTATATAAAATTCGACCGTAAAGCCCTAAACTGTACATTTGGGGTTCTCTGTAGGTTAACAATTCACAAGGGAGGGTTGAAAGGGAATCTCCTTTTGTTGCAAAGGTTGAACAATGAAACGTCAATCTTCCCCTGTCGGTGTTTGTGAGGTTGCTAGCGAACTGCGATTGTGGACTAAACAAAAATAACGGAATACTTGTCTTTTTATACTACCAAGAAACTTTAATAGATCTAATAACTTAACCTTTTACTTAAATTATCTATACCCACAACAAATATTGGGGCTATTAAATGCTGCGATTTTTTAAATAACTTAGACGTCAATTATGTAATTTCACACAATGGTTCAATGCCACAGGAAATAATGATAAATAATATTTAAGAACTTTATCTAAATGATAATCAAAAATAAATTGCGTGCTTCATAGAAATGAAAACAAGAGTGTTTAAAGAACAAAAAATGTTACAAATATATTACATAATAGGTTGGTATATCATTACACCGTAAAACATTCAAAAAGAGGAAAACATAACATTATTAAAAATAAAATTAAGAAAACTAATTAACATTATCCCGGTAGCAACTAAAACTATTTATTAAGGAGAACACATTCTTATTGTGAAGTTGTAATTATTCAGAACATAGGTCTGAGATGTTTTAAATACTAATTTAATGTATTAATTATAAATATATACATATAAAATCAATTTTGTCGAAAAATATTGTTTTTGCGCTACCGGGATTCGAACCTGGATCTCTATTTCCAATCCGGGGAAGTACACTACCAATTGTGTTATAACGCCAGTATTTTTCATGACAAATTTTCGAACCTATATGTTACACTGGCGTCTGCAGTCGGTTTACTCAAAGGTATTTATGATTCCGTAAAAATAATGTAGATGGCTTTCAAAAATAATGGAACGACAGATGTATTCATTAAAAAAAGTGTAACATATAGGTTCGAAAATTTGTCATGAAAAATACTGGCGCTATAACACAATTGGTAGTGTACTTCCCCGGATTGGAAATAGAGATCCAGATTCGAATCCCGGTAGTGCAAAAACAATATTTTTCGACAAAATTGATTTTATATGTATATATTTATAATTAATTAGTATTTAAAACTATTTATTTTTCAAATCTTTATGGTTGATTAATTTAATTTGTTTTAAATATTATCCTACCTACCTATCATTTGTACGATGAAAACATACATAAGAATGGTCTACATTAATATAATAAATACTAATAAAATAATTTATAAAATATGTAGGTATGATCTGCGATATTCGCTTAACAAAATCAAATCAGTATGCTGTAAGGACAGCGTCTTGAAGAAGACTTCAATACGCAGGTAGGAACGAAGATTCCATTGTTGGAGATTCCCTCAAATATACAATCAGACTGAATTCGAAGAAGACTCGTACCTATTACCTACCTACCCTTAGTACAACTCGAATCTTGGGATGTTGTCGCATTGAAAAAAAAAATACGGGGTCGTGACGGGTTTCAGTCGAACATCTGGCGAATATCTTTTCATTCATATTTTTGCAAGTCTTGTATTATATGAACACATCTACATCAATCTAAATAGTTACAGATAAACTCTTTTATAAATTAAGTTAAGAGATTACACGAACAAAATAATGTACACCGATTTTGAGAGATTTTAAAAAAGATTGTTGTTTTAAAATCTGCTAATACAGTAAACATCGTCATAAAAGTAAATCGTATAGTATTAGAGTACCTTCCCTCTGGCTGTAAATGAAATAACCAGCATAAAAATACTAAATGGATTTGTATTATGTGTACTAAATGACGCACTAGCCGAATTTAGAATTACCTACGAATAATTATTACGAACTTGCAAATTGTCTTGAAAGTTCTCGAAGAGAAATACTGGTACTAAATGAATGGAGTATTTCAACATTCAAAAAAACAAATACCTGGTGATAGGTACCTACCTATATTTTTATATTCCATAAAAATCTTTACGTAAGGGTCATAAGGTGAGCTTAAAATACCGGTAAACTCTCGTAACGCGTTCTCCCCTATACAATGTTTAAAAGATCTTAAGAAATCACATTTCCCTTAGGAGAATGGTGTGAAGACCATTTTGTCCCATCTACAAAGTGCGTTTAGTTTTTTTTTTTTTAAATCCGTAAGTGTCATTGCCAGTAAGAAAAATTTATACATGTTCGCCAAAGTAGCGAATATGTCGAACGTGTTTTTAATATCTCTAAATTAAGATTACTTGAATGTTTTCTCTTTTATACATTCAATAACAGTACGTAAATATATGCACTCGGGTCTCTTTTTAAGCGTACTATTTTTATGCGGTTTTGAAGTTAAGCGGGCTTATATTTCAAGAAGCATTTATTTTTTAAATAACTATTTTAGACCAATTTGACATCTTAAAAGGGTCAAAAACTTTATCTTTTATGAGAATTTTATCTGTATGTGCAAACACTGTCCGTGCCAGTACAATTCAGCCGAAACCAAGTGAAATTAGGCATGTCTGAAAGCGTTTCTCCCCTCCATTTTTTTCAGAAATTATCAGTGAGCATTCGACATTCAGACGTGTTGCAGGTGCGTTATTTACTTTAAGAGCTGTTCTTATAAACGTCAGATCAAATATTGGTTAGTTTACCAACAATAAACTAACCGACGATGGTCTGGTAGTAAATCTTACCGGCGGTCATCCTATAACCGTCTATTAGAAAACGAAAATTAATCGGAAGAAAATTAAACTCCAGTCACCCTCACTGCGAGTGTAGTTCGAGAAGGTCTTCAACTTTGCAGTAAATTGGCAAACCATTTCATTGAAAAAGATGATAATTCTGAACGAGTATTCAAGTTTTAACGCGAGTTTCAGAATTGCATTTCTGGATATCAGGAATTGTACAAAAAATTAGCAAAGTCATCGGAAAGTTTAATCACTGATTATATTGACAAAAGGAAAAAATCAACATGCAAAATTGAAACTAATTTTATTTGTGAAGAATCATTATCTTCTGGACATAGATCTGATGCGCTGACTATCTCTTCTAGTGATGAAAGTGATTGAGAACCAGTTCGCTAATTATGCCAAACATTGTCATATAGCGATGATAATTCTTAAGAAAAAAATATGCAAAAAATATAACCTTTTTTTTATAAATTTTTTATACATAAATTTGGAAGGTCAGGAGGACATGTTAAGATTATATTTTTCTGAAATTTAATAAAAAAAATTTATGCGTTTTTCGGTATATTTTAAATGATTGTTATGTGATTTTAGAAAATGATGGAACGTATCCTTTATTTTTAAACGTGTGTCTAGTCTTCTTTATGCGTTTTCCTGTGGAACGTATCTACTGCATAAAAAGAGACTTGAGTGTATTCAATTTAAAATTAAGTGTGCATTGTATCTATTACGAGTAAGAAATAACACATATATTAGCGAAATCACACGAATTTTTAAGACTAGCAAGCATATTGAGCATCTGTCATCTCGCGTGTGCGTTGTTCAATAATAATTTAAGTAAACATGATCTCAGTTTTTTCAAGAATGTCTGGAAGAGGAACATTGGATATAGGTACATATTTCGAAGTTGGTACCTTAGTACACCGTTTGTACTATTCCTGGGAGGACAATACATAATACACTAACAGAAAAGCAACCGGCTATCGCCGATTTCTTGCTGCTAGGACCTGAGGGCGGCTACATAGTGGTCTCTACGTGGCTAGTGGTGACCGCTGCGCGTCCAGGGCTTCTGCAAATCTATATTTCATATAAAGCAATAAAATATGAATGCATAATGCTCCATTGTTAAAGTAATATAATAAGGAATTTCCACATTGAAATATAGATTCTATGAAAGTCCTGGCTTACATATTTACTTACTTTTTTCCCTTTTTTATTTGAAATCGAAGATGTATTTACTACATCGTAAATGTTGAGCGAGGGCTCGTATCCCAGACAAAAGGGGCTAAAATACCCTGCACCTTAGGTAGGCACTAAGATGGAGGGAAGAAGTTACTTAGGAGCTTTATTGTTTGAGGGTCGCTCACAAGGTGACGGAGAAAGGTTCTCACGGGAATTTTATAAAGTCATACGACTGTTGGTCGTTAAGATTTCAAAACGATTTATACAACAGCCGAGTCGCGAAATACGGCGCCAAGTATAAACTATTGCAATATCTTTAGCTTTCTTAATAATTGTGTATATTTCTTGTTTATGCAATTTTATAGTTCATAAATAATAATTATTATTATTATTTATTTGATTCATAGTACAGTGTGTTATATTATAATCGGATAAACATTTCAGCAATGTAAAATACATATTTGGGTGCCCTGCCTGCTACACTAGTATTTTACTGTATTATAGTAAACAATGTTCAATATACAAAAATATATATGTAAGAGAGTAAATATATTAATTATAAAGATATGCATATAAAAATTAATTTTATCCAAAAATATTGTTGTTGCGATTCGGACCTGGATCTCTTTCCAAACCAGAGAAGGTGCATTATCCAACTATGCTACAGCGACATTATTTTTGACGACAAATTTTCGAACCTATATGTTACACTTTTTCCCCGGTTTGGAAAAAGATCTAGATTCGAATCCCGGTAGCGCAACAACAATATTTGTTGATAAAATTGATTTTATATGTATATCTATCTAATTAATACATTTAATTAGTATTTAAAATATTACAGACCTATGTTCTGAATAATTACAACATCACAATAAGAATGTGTTCTATTACATATATATTATATCTCCGTTTACATTATTTCATTCGAATTTGTTTATATTAGATGAAACTCGGCTCGAAGAGCATCTTCTCAAGTTCTGGCCATGGGTCGCCCTCACAGTTGACTCCAGCTCCAGTGTCTCTTCAGTCAGACACAAGTTATCTATCCACCGTTGTAACACTCTTCCAGGTCTTCTTCGACCCAAAATTGTTCTCAGGATAATCTTTTTTTCTGGGCTCTCGAACTTTGACGCATAATGCGAAAGTTTTGGAAAGAGTCTTTTATCTACTGCTTTAGATAAGGGTTGCTGTGGTTGGATTTGTTGCAGTATTAAGGCATTCGTGCGTCGTGCTGTTCACGGAATATGTAACATCCCTCTCCAACAATATATTTCGAAGGCGTCTATTTTCCGCTTGTCACTATTGCGGACTGTCCAAGTCTCCGCTGCATACATAAAGATTGGTAACATAAAAGAGTGTGAACCAACCTAATTTTAGTTGCTAACTTGATGTCACTGTGTTTCCATATATATTCTCTTATAGCATATTTAGCTATCTGTATGCGTCTTCGAGTTTCTTGCCCACTATTACCAATATTCATTATCAGTGCATCTAAATCAATTGCTTCTTGAACTATCTCTCATTCTGCTGTTTGGGAAGTCAGTTGTGCTGCATTGGCACGATCCACAATCACTATGTTGTTATTATTGTATGCGTTAAACTAAGAGAAATAAAAAATAATATACCTAGTTTACAATATGTTATAGGTGGATGGAATACCCGACTAAATTATGAGTCGAAAATATTCAAGGAATTTGTCAGAGATATGGGCATTTAAAAAAAAATTGTAATTATGCGATTATTTTATTGATTCCAAATCATATATTAAATACAAACAATTACAGGTAATCGAATTTCTAGCGGTTTGACTATTTTTTGTCAGATAATTTAAGATATAGATTAATAAGAGATAAATTTCGCAAATATTTATTTCCAAGTATAATACATAGACTTTTATAAAAATTTCAAACAATAATATTTTCCGTTACGCTGCAGAATTACCACATATTTTCTATTCGTAATTTATTCAGGTATCAACTCGTAAAATATTGCGGACTAGGTCTGTCACACCTTGCATTTTATATAAATTTACTTTAACGTCAAGCAAATAGAATCATATTTTTCAATTCAATTTTTCAAATCAAAAACAAGCAATTTCATAATTAATTACATCGCGGTATCCGGAAATGATGATTCTCGCTAACCGATACGAAAATGCAATATTTGTCGCAGTATTAACACTTATATGGCACAATTTTCTCGATGACGCGAGGGCCTACAGGTAGGCACAGGTATCGCTCCGTCATAAGTCGCCCAGAGCAACTGCCGTAATTAGTTGATTTGCAAGTAGCAACACTCACACGTCACTTGGCCGCCGCGCGCAAGTGTGGTTGCCACTTTATCTGCAAGTGGCCGCAAGTAGCAAGGCGGATGCAACCGGATGTCTGAAGAGTACTTGATACTTTATTATTTTTTTAAATAATCAATTTTTTAACTGTTATTATCTTCGATGATTTCATTGCGCATTCATGTGCACGTCTCAACGCACTGTACATTCTAGGAATTAAATACAATTAAAGTATTTTAGTGATATTTTTAATACGTCAATTTATTTTGTAAAATATAATTAAATTTACAACTTCTCTCAGGCAATTCTAGGTTTCTTATCCATTTTAACCCTTCTAAGGTTGTCTTATTTGAGCATCTGAGATGACCATGGGATTAGTGTAGATTGAATACATTTCCATAGTGTGTTATATTTACATAGGGATAACTTTTTTAATTCTCATCTATGCACATAGACTATTGCAGCTTCGACTGCAGTTTCATACTGTTCAATAACTTCTTAGAGAAATTATGACTAGGTTACTCTGTCGTCAGGTACAGCTCAAGATAATTCATATTATTTGTGTAAATCAACAGTGTCCTCAATATAACTGCCTTAGAGTTCCAAAACTGGAGCTATTCGGGGTGAAATAGAGATCAATGGAGAAAAACTCTTCAGGTGGCCAAGAACCGTTAGGGGTTGTAGAGATGAATCCAATAGTGATGATAATATGTTATTATCTATGCGGTACGTACATTTATTTTCAGAATCTGTTTGAATGATATATTTTTGGGCTGATGTCGACATTCCACACATCATTATTTAGATTTATTCATGTTATTGTATTGTAAAAATTCTCCTCTCATACATTTAATAATGACGAGTGTCGCGTGGAGTACGAATAGCGTCACATTAAAAATGAATAAAACCGTTGGCTACTCATCTAGATAAAAACATATGTAGAATTTAAAAAATTAAAACAAAGCAGTGTTGCCAACAACATTCCCTCAGGAGTGATCCTAGACAAATAGCGGTACACGTACGAGTGACAAAAAAGTGACGAGTCGCAATCCGCACGTATCCTGCCACTCGGTTGCAAGGAAAATTAGCCTGGCTTATTAGCGGTTTTCCCCTGATAAGCCATTCACTCCTTCCGCCTATATTCAGCTGGAAAATATCGCACACCCCTCCCCTTCCGTCGCTCCCCCGACCGACCCCTCGGCCCGCCCCCTGGACCCCCCGCCCGCGCGAGCAAACGTTGTTAATTTCTCCCGCCTACTGAGGCGTAAGAGTAAGCGACAGATTCGCGATACAAAAGTGGCGCAGCATCCCATCTGGAGCATCACATACGAGAGCCTTACAGGGGAGGGGGTAGGTTTGTCACGATGTTTTTTTTTGCTCGTCATTCAAGCATAAACCGTATGCATCAGATTTTTTTAACAAGTTTGTTTTGCTGCAGAGTACGTTGTCCAATTAGCCTATTGAATCTATTTTTAAAAGATATATTTTTAATTAATCTTTTACCTGGCACTAAAAAGTTCCAAACGCTAGGCAAACTTCATTTTCAGAGTAGAAAATTCAATCTTAAAGACTGTTTTCACGCGCTATCTCAAAACCGAACCTAGGGATATGGTAAAATCACATCTATTGAGATGTGGCCCGAAATGTCAGCGATCTAGAAGAAACACTTATCATATTTGATTTTGTATATGTACACCTAGTATGTAATTATTATATAAGAACTAAACCACTAATACACGCGTACTCATCATGCGGTGACATTAAATTGACGATGCTATATATTGGCTAACATATGTAAATACCTAAATGAAAAGCAACCAGCGATCATCCAAAACTTGTCTGGTAACGTGAAGGAAATAATCACTAGATACAATAATCCATTTGCACAATTATTATTTTTATTTTTTTATTTATTTATTTATTTTAGCGAAAATACACTGGCAAAATAAATTCAATTTTTAAATATATGGTTTCATACATACATGGTTTTTCTTTCGCTTACCTCTCCAAAAAAGAGACCAGCTCTTGTGCTTGGAGAGGGAGTTACACTACAATAATTTTATATAATACCTTACATATTCTATTCATTGTCCATTTGTGTGCTTCTGAAGTATTCTTTAATATTGTTTATTGTCAAATTATGTGTTTATGAAGTGTTCATTTAGTTTATTTTTAAACTCTTTTATATCCTTTATTTCTTTAATTTGTGTAGGGAGGCTATTAAATTTTTTTACCCCTAAATATATAGAATTTTGCTGATAATGTTTGGTGTTACATTTAGGGTTATTTTAAAGTTATTTTTAAACCTTAATGATGTGCTTGTTTCAAATTTTCTAGTGTTATTTTCTTTAATTAATTGATTAATTGAGGTTTTTTTGTAAATGTTTTCTATTTTGGGAACTGGGAATTTTGCACTTTAATAATTGTTCGCTGTATTATTTTTATTGAGTTCATTATATTATTATGTGCTCCTCCCCACACAATAGCCTGTTATTCTTAATTTTATTTTTAGTTACAATTTAAAATACTTGGCCCAGTCTCTAGTGAATAATCGAGACAAACCTTCGAATGTCATTTTTCATGACTACATTGCGAGTGTCGTACAAGCCACCATAGTTCGTTTCCCTTCTAATTGGCTCACTTGACGGAATATCCATCCGCATCCTCCATTCACCCCTTGCGGTGAGAATATCGGAATGTTTCACATCCATGTGTGCGCACGTACTTATCGCTATATTTGGCATCAATTTTTATTTTTAACAAAATCATCTTTGCGTTTTTTTATGTTCAAGTTGAATAATTAAAAAAATAAAACGCGTAATATTTTTAATCAATTATATACTCTCCATATTTTTTTCTACAGTCATTCTCTACCTGTCAATTAGTTTACTAATACCTGAAGCAATAAATAAGTCGATGTCGTTTTTTTAAATATTTACATTTTTTTTACATTTGACACTTTCTTTAATTAAATTGCATCTCGGCCCGTTGCATTACAAATGTTTTAACTGCAATTGTCGCATTATGTCCAAGTTGAAACTTATAAAGTATAATAACTGGATTTCGTACATCTCCACAACCATTGTTGTTTTAGGGTTGAAAATATCACACCAAAAAAATATTCCGTCACTAACCCCAACCACCGACACGAACACCGAAAGAACACTGAAAATATATTTAGTTTATAAACAGTTCTGCACTCAAGCAAAAGTAAGGAAAAAAAACGCAAAGACTTTTGTGACAACCTGATATATATTTAATCATATTATTTTCAGTTACAGTTAACAGTTTATATTATTCATATCGGAGCCATCTTATTCCAATACATTTTTATACATCACTGAAGTAACTACCTACCTACTTAACTAAGTAATTGAAAGGCTGTTGAACTCTAGTTTTATAATTTAGAAGCAATCCAAAATATGCATTCTAAATTTAATATGTTTTACATAAATTATGAAATAAACATACAGTATAATTTTTATAGAGATTTTAATGTGCAATTAACGGATTTACCTAATTAATGTTAAGTCAGTCAATGAATCAAATAATTGATAATTCTGGTATCTGCTATCAGATTACTCATTCCGTAAAAATAAGGTAGATGGCTCATTCAAATAACGGAACGGTTAAATGTATTAATATCACAAAAGGTAACATATAGGTTCGAAAATTTGTCGCTAAAAATATCGTCGCTGTAGCATAGTTGTTCCCCGGTTTGGAAAGAGATCTAAGTTCAAATCCCGGTGGCGCAACAACAATATTTTTCGATAAAAATTATTTTATATGTATATCTTTCTAATTAATATATTTAATTCATATTTAAAATCAAAGATTGTTTAGGGTTTAAGATGAAATTAAATTTAAAACTGCTAATGTAATTTAAGGAGATAATACTATTTTTAGGTTTACTCGAACTTGTATTTCATTGGAGTTCAAATTCAATTAGATTTTTGTTAATTATGAATATACAAGAATAAATTCATTTTAAAAAGGATTATATAAATTATACCAAATCATGTTTAAAACGTATTTTAATCCAATATTACACATTTTTACTAAAATTATATGTTTATCAATAATATTATTACGCACCTGGCTCTAGAAAGGTCCAGAAAGAAGCTTTGCAATCTCGCATTTAAGAACGCGTATGCGATGTACAAAACATATAATAAAAATAAAAATTAAGCCCTGCAGTACTCGAGTAATTTGTGCAGTAAGCGCACGTAGCATCCCAACAAAGGCTGCGAGCAGAAGGCGCGAAAGCCTACTGCAGTGTGGCAGTGTGGGGGTAAGAAGTGCAGTCACAGACATTTAATATCGCGCTAAGTAAGGGTTGAATGCGGATCATCTCGCGAGGGATGCTGCAAGAAAAACAAAAGAAATTTTCACCTGCGAGGCAGAGTGTGAAAATTACGGAACACTTTGGAATTATGAAATGATCACAGCGCGGTAGGTTTTCTCATTCGAATATGGTTTGACTTGAAATATTTTTCTCATCATGCGTACATATATATATATACACACGAGGGCGAGTCAAAAACTATCTACACTTTCAAGGTTGTCATACTGACTTCTGCGAAAACGTACGATCGCGTCATTTGCCTTTCGGCTATTACAGTGTAAAGATGTCCGCTCCGCTATCAGTTTGCACCAAGGAGGAACAACGAGTCCGATTTCTCTAGTTAGAAGGTGTGAAAGGGGCTGAAATTCATCGTCGACTTTTATCACAATACGTAAACTGTGCTTTATCACGTAAAAGTGTTTTTTTTTTTGTGAATCGAGAAGTTTTAAAGTAACGAAGAGGGAGCAGGATGCCTATCAACCTCTACCGCGGATGGCAAGATTCAGCAAGCTCGAGATTGTTCTAGCGAATTGGCAAGTTACCGTCGGTGAGGTAGCGTCTTCTTTGAACAGTTGACGTTTTGTGTAAATAAATTGTAGATCAAAAATTATCTTTACTTTAATTAGCAAGTCAAAAGTTACTCGCCTTCGTGCGTACGATCGCGGGTCACTCCCAGGATAGGCAGAGACTGTGCGTGGGCGGCACCTTCTCCTGATCAGATATACATAACAATATATAAGTATGAAATCATATTACACTTTCTTTATTAATAAATTAATCTTATAATATTATTAGTTAATCCTTGTACTTGCCGAACTACCCATTGAATTGAATGTGTATCGTAGAGCATCGCTTATCTAATTTAAACAAATTTTAAATTGATTTTATTTATTAGACTTTATTGACATACATGTTTTTGTTGTAACATATGTGAATATATTATAATATAACATGATAAACATAAGATACAATTATATTGCATAAGTATAAACTCGTAGTTTATTGTGCGGAATGGTGTAGACTCCACCTCTGATATATACAGCATAGTCCTGGCTACTTTGCTAGACTGCTGTTTGAGTTAAAATAGTCAGTTTTCTTCGTGCTGTTGTGGTGTTATTTAATCCAAGAAAGATAAGGATTCGACAGGAATAAAAATAAAAATAGAAAAGAAAAAAAAATGTCGTGAGGGTGTTGTAGAACTAATGAATTATTAGTGTAGGCACTGTATAATGATGATGTTAGAATGTTGGATAGCGATGCTTCTGATTGATCTCTACCCAATTAGATCACATTTGATCTCTACCCAATTACATTTGAAATCTTATTTTCTTATGCTTTTTTTATTCTACACCATGGATCACATTTGAAATTCAATTTTAGTGACTTGTTTCTCAAATGACAACCTCGAGAAGATTCTCTACGAATGATCTTCACACACACATACATGCACACTTCACACGTGCAATGCATACACTTAATACTGAGGACGCAACTGGTTGCATTAGCTGCAGCGGCAGCTTCCCCGGGACAAAAGACGCTTCCGGGAGAGCCATTTGAGCAACTCTAGTGTTGGCTTGTTTAGGAGACGTCTGTATAATTGCATGAAGCTGCGACACTTGTAGCCAACACTAAACCGCTTCAAACATATGATAGTTTTGCTAACTTATGATACACCAATGTTTGTAATGCAACGCGATTTATAATGCGCGACAGTTTTGCTAACTTATGGAACACGAATGTATGTAAGCAATGCCATTTATAACATTCGACGGTTTTGCTAACTTATGGTACACCGATGTTTTTAAAGCAATGCGATATATAACATTAAACTATTTAGCTAACTTATGAAACACGAATGTTTGTAAAGTAACGTGATTTATAACATAAATATGCTGGTTTTGACAATATAGCATATCAATTTTAAGTTGGTATAGCTTATTTAACACATCAATATTATTTAAATCTCGCAATTTACGTAATTGTTTATATGTGTAATGTAATAATTTTTCCATTATTATTTAATACGTAGCTATAAGTTTATTAAGCACAATTTAATTACAAGTAAATATGATCCAAAAATAATTTAAATAGTTACTTTAATTCGAGACCGTAATAAATTGTTTTTCACATAAGTAAAATATTTCGCCGAATTGTTGAAAATTGTCATCATCTAAAAATGTCAAAAAAATAAAATTCTTTTATTCTCGCCACGGCTGGACCTCGCACTCTGCGCCTCCATCTCGAGGAGCCTCCCTGCAGTTCCACCCCGCGACGTCTAAAATACGCCGCACACGAGGTACCCGCCCGTAGCCTCACGCTGTAGCCTGTAGCCCGGCGCGCGTTTTTCTAAAAAAACTTTTTTGTATGTAAAATGTTCCGGAAAGTAGCGTTGGGATTTCTCAGTTTACCTTTTCATTTTTAAGTACACCGGTCACTAGGAATAGTCTCTGTGCGCGATGCTTACCGGGAGGAAATCGACAGTTGCTTTGAGAATGAGTTTGTATGTTGACTGTGCAGCTGAGCAACTTTAGTTCAAATCAATCGATGCGGGTGCATATTGTATGTGCAATAGAAATTTGCATCCCTTGTAGCGGAAAATGTTAAAAAACGCCTTTTTATACTTTTTTTTATTTATTTATTTAAATATTCATTTTTTCTCCACCACCCCACCAATATTCAATGTTTGGATCACAGTGTGAGCCTAAAGACACGTGTGTGTAATTTTAAGAACCAATGCAATTATTAGTGCGATGGGGAGAAAATATGAAAAACATCACCTTACCAGAATAGGGCTGCAGGTGGGGCCCGGGTTGAGCGTAATGCTAACGAAAGACGTATCAATCAAGTCATGAGAACTAATAATAACTATCAAGAAAAGCTCCATTATTTGGACACATTCTCCACAATGACAAAAATTGTCTCTTTAAATCAATTTTTATTGATTTATCAACAAACCATTCTTTTGACATTAATAAGGGTTTATAAATTTTACATGCAAATACCATGGGTTTATAGTTCTTTCTTTTCTTTAGTTAATTCGTTTTGTAAATAGTTACCTTTTAAATTTGTTTCCATCGGTGCCTAATTAGTTACCCACCACTTATATTTATAGTTTTATTTATTTGTCTAAGCTTGTATTTTTAATTTTCCTAAAAAAAGAACCATCGGTTTTGAAACATGTTAATTTATCAATAAATATTGGTTTACGCAGTGTTTTTTTACTTAATATTTTGCAATTAGTTACTAAAGAAGTACTATATAATATACTGGGCTCTTATTCAATTCGCGGTGTCCAATATGAAGACTAAAGATTATAATCTTGTTAAATGTCGTTCAGTTGTAACGATCGAACTGGATTGCGCGAGAGAAAATTGTTACGAAAAATGCACCACCACACACCGAGGCAGATATTAACTCTTATGCCCTACAGAAAGTATTCTGCCAGCTTTCTACATCAAACGGAAAATGCGTTGTTTGTGGCTTACGGTTGCACAAAAGGACTTTTAATGAACAATTTTGTTTCTAGTTTCCCGGCGCGCAGCACTTACGTATTTACGCGTTTCACTCAATTTTTCAGAAAAGTGCGCTTGAAACGGCAGATTCTACGTTTTTTAATATGCATCTTAAATGTTGGAGCTTTCCTATTTTATATTACAAATATATATATAAAATATACAACTAATCCATAAAATAAATTAACTATCGAACTGATCGTGTTATGGAAGGGGGAAATACATTAATAAATAAAATGTTATTTATCAGATTTAATTGATAATTAATTATATTTGCTTCGGGCGTTTATTTATTTTCTTACATTACCTAATACCTACCTACTTGGATTGCTTAGATCACAGACCTGTAAATGAATAGACATGAAATAAAACGTAAGGATGAGGAGCATTCTACACACATTCTCTATGGAAACATAAGTTCGATAATTTATGACACATTTATGCAACGGTAAAAGTATTTACTCTTCGAAAATTAAATCTTTGTATAAACAAGACGTATTTTTTACATTAATGCATATTATATTGTCAGCGTTTAAATTTGATTGCGTAAGTGGTACCAAAGTGATCACGTGGGTGACACCAAATTGAAAATATTATAACAAGGAACATGCGTTAGTTCATGTCTAAATATTTGATAGTTTGTGGTTTAGATATAATATTATAATAATCTTTTTAGGTAACTTTTAATTTACTCCGCTTCTTTATTCGCAAATGTAATTTAGAGATGTTATTAAATCATCCAGAAAGTCAGCCACTGTCAATCCACACTGGATGATGGCCTTCCCGCAACTCTCCCTCTTCTGCACGTTGGATTAGTGTTTAAAATACTCACCTACGTAATCATTGTATTTAAAAATACACAAAGAAAAGTTTTGCACAATTGCACAGCCCAGTATACCGTCTGCAAAAGAATATACATGTACTTGTAATTGTCACGTTCAATATATACTTATTATTATGTGTACTTATAATTGTCCCGTTTAATGTACACTTGTTATTATCTGTAGTTGTAATTGTCCCGTTCAATGTATATTTATTATTATCTGTACTTGTAATTGTCCCGTTCAATGTATATTTATTGTTACTTATACTTGTAATTGTTCCGTGCAATATAATTATGATTTTATTTATATTCTAACGTATTCTCTTCATTCTTTGCAGTGAATTCTACTACATTCAAATGGAAAAATACGCGCGCCAGGCCGTGAGTGAAGGAGTAAAAAGCGCCGAGGAGTTGCACGTCGCCGCCGATTCAGAAATATACCGAGTCCTTAATCTGCACTACAACAGGAACAACCACATAGAGGTATGCGGCCCTCAGGTGCGATATGACACGAACCCTGAACCATCCTTTATTCTCCTTTACACTTCACCAAACACGACACACGATGAGAATAAAAAGTTATTAATCATTGCATGTTGAATCAACTATGAACGGATTAATTAACTTTAAACATTCTATCGTGAGTCACTTCTAAAAATGGCGTGAACCATAAATATTTTTTGAGCTAATCATATTTCTGGAGTATTCTGATTTTATCCAAAAGAAATTTACACAAAATGCTGTATTGAAAAATCAGCATGTTAATCTATCAATTGATAAAAACATTTTGTTAAATGTAAATTTCGTGCGTCTATTATTGTTGGCATCTTGCGGGAATTGAATTTGCATTTCAGAAATCAAAATTTATTCACAATTAACTCCGAACGGTCCTTAGTAGATATGTACGTAGATTTTTTTCCATTTTTTTTCTTCCAATTGCGAAAGCATATATATTTTTAAGAACTTACTGGTTTTTTTCAAATTTATAATGTTAATTGAATGGGTATGTTCTGACATTTATGAACACTTTATAACCTACTGCAGACATAGAATTCATCAGTCAGTTTTATATCCATGACATCGTGGAATGATCTTCTATTAATATACTCCGATAAATATCCTCCAGAGAGATCGGTATCGTGCTTAAATGCAATATATGTTAATAAATGTGGTTTTGTCACCAGGTTCCTTCAAACTTCCGATATGTGGTGGAGCAGACACTTCGCGAGTTCTTCCGCGCTATCCAAGGGGGCAAAGACGCCGAACAGTCCTGGAAGAAGTCTATATACAAGGTCATCTCCAGACTTGACGACCCTGTTCCGGAGTACTTCAAATCACCCAACTTCTTGGAGCAGTTGGAGTAGATCTCGAAGACGACAGGAGCCAGCGAAAGAGCAAATTTAAATAAATAATAAAACGACCCCGAATAAATGTTGCCAGCGTTTGGAACTCGGGGGGATGGTATAATGTTTTTAATGGTGGTATTTGTTCAGAAAAGGCTGGCTCTGTTAAATAAAATTTAGAAATGAAAGAAAGTTATATATCGCACACCAATAAAGACGACACTCGCATTTAGGCCTTCAGTTCAAAAATTGATAAAATAAAAAATATTGTCCTACGAATAAAAATGTTAAGGAAAAAATTTAATAATAAAATTATTCAAAATTCTATGAAATTTAAAAATGATAAAAATATTGTAATTTTACGGTAACAAGATTTATAATTATTCTGTGGTTGTACGTTTATAAAATTATATTTATTGTAATTTTGGCAACATTTTTGTGTTGTTTTGATTCTGTTTGTCGATTTAAGTTGTATAAAATATGACAGGTCAAACGGCCATGTATTATAAAGTGAACGGTGTCAACTGACGGCGGAACGAGGTAGTTGCCATTGTAAACTGCTTCGGGTGCACAGTCCGAACGCTGTCACACCCCAGGTTCTCACCGGGCCCGCGATGGGAGTAGACTTCTGACTAGGTTAAGAGGGTGGTTAGCGGTTACCCGTAACTGTAAATAATATTTCCGTGTTAAAATACCATCAGGGATGATCCCGCAATTATACGATAATTTAGGTATTAGAAATTGTATAGTGTTTCTCACAAAACTAATATCAAACGAACAAAGTGTTTTTACTGATAGCTAACAATCCAAAGAAGAAAGTAAGTCCAGCCCGCCGACTGTGTGTCGCGGATGTCTGGATACTCTAGATGTATAGATAATTATAATATACAGAATCTTATATTAAATTATTTCTGCATTTTTTGCGTAACATAATAATTCGTTTGACTGGGTTTTATTTATTATTCCGTATTGAATTATTAATTTGAGTAGATAATATTAAGGTGGAGTTGGTAGTGTTAAGTAGGTAGATTTAGCGCACAGCGACCAGTGGTGAGTCTCCTAGTCAACCCTTTTGGTCCTCGGGATATCTGAACACATGATTTTTATTATTTATTAATATTTTTGTTCATATTATTTGTCCCTGTAACCCTAAAGTAATTATACCAAATCACTGTAAATATACAATTTTATTTTTAGTTAATATGTAAACCAATGATTTTAAACCAAATGATTGATTTATTTAGTTTATTTTATTTTTTTATATGTGAACCTAATATATATCTGAATTATATGAAAATTTTCTTTTATCACATTATCGTTTCTTTTTATTATTTATTCCTTTTCTGAAAATTTTTACAATCCTTTGAAAAAAATCGCAGCTAAATTTAAAGCGATCAAAGCGCATTACATTTAACTGCGCGTTCTTTCATTCACGCCCACTGACGTCGCAAATGTAACGTTTCAGTGACATTGCGTTCGTCGCGATGTCACTCACGCGTTACCCTCACTGTCGCGATGTCACTGATGCGTTACAATTATTCTGTGTGACGTGTGGCGAATGTCAACATTAATTAGGTAATATTTATAATAATCTTTGTAATCTTCGTATTGTATCCGTAATTATAATGAGTGTGAGATAGATATGTACGGCGGAGACCGCCCGGCAGTTTACCGTGGGATGTCTACTATTCCGACCGCCTGTTGTATACCGTTTTGACAAATAACTGGATAATACAAAAATGCAATGAAACCCCCCTTGAAGTTGTCAATAGTTAAGCATTATAACCGATAGATATACTCAGATCCGAAATAGCGACATCCCTCTCAGCAAGAACTAATAGTTACGAAGATTACCCACAAACGAAATAAACCTCCGCACTTACCGAGTGAAATACCAGGTTTTTTGACTTTGTAAATATAGTTAAAATAATCGTGTCGCGATCTTCCGTAGAGGGATACATGTAATCATTATTTGAACGAATATCAAAATAGTAATTTTTAAGAAGTTGTAGCAACGTAGAGTACCAGTGTCCAGTGTACAGTAAACCGCAAGATTATAAACTTGACCATACACTTCAATATCCAGTTTAAGTATTACAATAAATATAATAACATTAATATTTGATATTATGTTGAACTTGGGGAGGGTTCCATTGTGTTCGCTTACAATATTAACTACAAACCCATGCGTGCAATATTAGATAACAGAATACCCTGGATGACGTATCGTACAATAGAGGCCGGGTCTCTCAGGAGCTACCGGCGGTAGGGAGCTTCAAAACCGAGAATGTGTACATATGGGAGAGGTTTTGCAAGTCTTCGTCGTAGCTTCAGAGGTGTTGTGAGACCTGCGTCTGCAGCAGAGTAGGAAGATGGCCGGCTCGTGTTCCGGAACACTCCGGAGCGCTCCAGCGAGCAGCACGCGGCTCCAGAGACCCTGGACGCTCGCCAACATTTCATTTCATTTTACCGATCTACAGCGATCCATATCTCTTCTGGATGTGTCGAAGATTTTGGCTCCAAGATTGAGAAAAACATTTGGCGATTACCTTTTGCACACAGCCGTTTGGATGAATATTTCGGTCTTCCCTTATTGTTTCTGTAAGGGTGCGTAGAAGTGTTTCAAAGGTTCCACCGTAGCATCACGTAGAGAGATTATTTATGTCCGTATTCTTGACTCCTTTATTTACAGGTCCGTATTTTAGTTACAGGACAAAATCGACTTCTCGGCAATGTTTCGGAAACCCCCGGTCTAAAATATCACGAAAAAAAGTACAAGCTTATTTGAAGCACCTTCGCGCCTTATCTTTATAAAAAATTAAGCAAAAAAATATTAAAAATTGTGTGTAATTTTTACCAAAATCTGCCTTAAATTCTATTTTCTTATAAAAATCCTATCTAGTGTGATGATTTGCTGTAGAAGGAGTCGATTGTCAAGCGTTCGGGACTGAGCCCGCCGGCGCCGCGCGGCGGGCCCACCGCGGTCGGCACACGTTAGGATTAATTCCGTATTGTTTCCAGAGTGGGATGTAGTATATGTACAAGTGTTGGTATTCTCTAGCGACTGAGGAGCCCCTTCCCGTATAGGCCTTCGGTTCAGTTCTGTTTGTTAGCCTCCGATGTTGTGTTACTGTACAGAAGTTACTCTTACTCTTACGGTCCTCACCCCACCCGACCCCACCACCCACCACCCACCACCCACCACCCACCACCCACCACCCACCACCCATCACCCATCACCCACCGCCCAAAACCCGCTACCCCTCCAGCAACGAGCGGCTCGCGGGGGATCCCAGCGGAGTGCTCTCAAATCTGAAATAGCCACTTTGACACTGACCATATCCAAAACCGATTGCAATAGAACGAAGGCGAACAAATAAATCAAAATATACCATTTACTACAGTTTTCTGATACAAAATTTTGGCATCTAGGCATTCATTCATTCAAAAAATACACTGGGCCACCTCGTCCGATCAAAAGTGCCTTCAAAAATGTTGATTTTTTACGAAAAAATAATACAAAAAGGGCCCTAAATAGAACTTATTGCCCAACCAAAGCACCCCGCTCCCCGCGGCCGCCCGCCAGGCTCCAGTCGCGATCCTCCTAAGGTTAAGGTCAAGGTTGAGTTAACGATATTGTTACAGTTACCGTTAACGTCTTACTCCTTACTCTAGTCGTAGTTCTCAGTATTTGGCGTAAGAATAATTTACTCTAATATTACGAGAATCGTTTTGTTTTTATTTGAAGCATCACTTTAAATATGCAATATTATATTACTTAGATTTAGTAGGTGTCGCGAGGGCGGGCGAGAGCGGGCGAGAGCTGGCGAGAGCTGGCGAGGGCGCGCGCTCCGCCCGGCGCCTCGCGCTTAGCTCTAAGGCAACATGTACAGACTCCCTCCCCCGAGTTTAGGTCGACAGGTTTTCAGTTTCCAAAGTGCATCCTCACCACCATATTCAGTCTTCACAGTGAGTCCGCAGCAGACACCGGGTTATGTTTCTCGCACGTCGGCCAAGCTGCGCTCGATAGCCCTCACCGCGGCGTCCTGCCGCGTCCCGAACCCCCACATCTTCAGCGATAATCGTCTAATAACTGCTCTCACAATACATACAAAATGCAATGCTCAGAATAGCTTCGCTGGGAGGGCAGTTTGTATCTATTGCATTACATCGAAGCAGAAAAGTGAATTATCAGAGAAAAGGAACAATGAAGGAATGAGTGAATTAGAGGCGGTTGGGGACGCATCAGGTCGCCGTATTCACGATAGCCTACAATAACCCAGATTATTCAGCTACACCGGATCAAGTGTTCAGCAAGTTTCCTCTCGGTATTCCAGTTTTGCAGTCAGGAAGCGATCGCGGCGGAGAGTCCAGGTCCGTCCGAGACGGGTCTGGGCACTCTCCGCTTCGAGAGACTCCCTTCCTCCTCAGTTAAAGATGCGTCAGGAATGAGTTCGGCTAAATCATTTCTGATTTTATATATTTGTTCGAAAAAAATTATAAATTGTTTATAAAAATTTATCTAAATGAATAATTTAACATCGATGATTCCTGTAATAAAAGTATATAGTTTTGTATAAAATACGATTTCGTCGTTATAAGTGTTATTTTTTTCAAAATTTCAGATGTTAAACTTGCGAACGAACTCCGTTCGCGCATATATATTTATATATAATAAAGTAATGTCCTCTTATATGGAAGTGACTCGAAATAGCGCAAGTTCCCTTGAGCGGCCACCGGCCCGCGGTTAGTACAAATGTCGCGCGGGGGGCGGCGGGCGGCGGGCGGCGGGGCGGACGACCGAAGATTATATTAAAAATGACGTGTATAAAAATTTATTCAAAAAGAGTATTTTTGTATTGATATTTCTAAAGTTGGTGTAAAGCAAAATTTCATAAATTATTATAGAGAAAATTTAGATAAATTTAGACATCTCGCGTTTTGTATTTACTTTTAAGGTTAGGTTCGAGGGATACATTTTAGGATTTTTAACCATTTGTACATAAAACATGTTTGAAGGTCACCCCTTGCCGCAGCGCGCCGTCCCCGGTATTAAACTATAGATAAAAGTATATTGATCCCTAAATGTTTATATTATTCCGAGAAGCTCGACGGCTGTCCGGGAGTACGGCACGAGTGCGAGGGAGAGCACCGAGGTGCAGTCGGTCGGCGCACACACCACCGCATTCTTTACAATACTATTTAACTAATATTTATTATTATGGATTTACAATTACTTATTATATGAATAACGGTATAGCGATACATTGTCATGTTGCTTATTATTTATCTCTTTAAGGCGTGTGTCTTTGTCCGTAAATGTTATTAGAGTTTCAACTGTTCGGTGTTCTAGTTTAACTAAAAATATAAAACACTTTAATCGCAATGACTCAATCCAATACATGTATACTAAACCTCTAATGTTTCAACACAATTGATGACATAACGATCCAAAGGCAAAAAAAAATAATATTATAAAACCCTTCCTTATGTTGATTGACTTGTCTGCAATACAGTTTACCGCCTGCGTGGAGAACTGTGGATCAGGATCTTGTACGTTTCTTTCATTACCATAATGAGTAATAAAGCTAAGCTTTTATTTGGTTTGTGACTTTTATTCCCGCTTTCCTGACCGCCCACAACTCCTTCTCCGCCCGTTTCCTCGCGCGGACGCCTCTTCGTGGACACGCTCTGCAGCCTGCGATTAAAAATATAACTTGGTTTCAAGAAGCTTGTGAATTACCGAGTAGAAGAAATAGTTCTGCAATAAGAACAATATTGGCTTCATCTCAAATGTTGCGATAGAATAATCATTTTAAATATGAATTAAATATATTAATTAGAAATATATACATATAAAATCAATTTTATGGAAAAATATTGTTGTTGCGCCACCAGGATTCGAACCTGGATCTCTTTCCTAACCAGGGAAGGTGCATTATCCAACTATGCTACAACAACAATATTTTTAGCTTACCTTTGTGATATTAATATAATACATTTAATCGTTCCATTATTTGAAAGAGCCATCTACCTTATTTTTACAGAATCTCAAATACTTTTGAGTAAACTGATAGCAGACGCCAGAATTATCAATTCATTTTTATTAAATTTTGGGCACATTGATACAACTTTATTATTAGGAGAACACATTCTTAATGAACTTAATTGTTCTGAATGATTACAACTTCACAATAAGAATGTGTTCTCCTAAGAATAATCATTACTGACAAACGTCAATAAAAATATAATTACCTGATTAAGTATAAGAGAAATGCAAGCGAGGTAAGTAGTATATAAAGGTGTGAGATCAACGATAGTAACATCATTTCATTGCTTGACGCAGTAAATAAGCAAGCTACATACATATATAAGGCATCCAGCTTTCAGGTCACACAACTTTTTATTATTGACTTCGGTTAGTTGGACTGCGCTTCTATAAGTGGAATTCATACATAGAAAAAAAGTACAAATATTATCCTTAAACGTAAATATGTAAATTAGTTAAAAACAATAAATTTATAGGAGAACACATTCTTATTGTGAAGTTGTAATTATTCAGAACAGACGGTCTGTAATATTTTAAATATGAATTAAATATATTAATTAGAAAGATATACATATAAAATCAATTTTATCGAAAAATATTGTTGTTGCGCCACCGGGATTCGAACCTGGATTCGCTCTTTCAAATAATGGAACGATTAAATGTATTAATATCAAAAAGGTAACATATAGGTTCGAAAATTGTCGCTAAAAATATTGTCGCTGTAGCATAGTTGGATAATGCACCTTCCCCGGTTAGGAAAGAGATCCAGGTTCGAATCCCGGTGGCGCAACAACAATATTTTTCCATAAAATTGATTTTATATGTGTATTTAATTCATATTTTAATAAATTTATAATTATAATTTAGATCCATAGTATCTTTCCCAAACGTAAACGCTGTTTTTTTGGGAGATATTAAATAAAAATCTGAAGCCTGATTCCTGTTCTTAATACAGTCATAGTGAAAAAAATTGTAAGCCTGGAAGCATTTAAACTGAGGCATAATCTAAAATTGTTATATTTTTCTGTAAATGTTCTTCCTGTACATAGGCTGTTACTGTTCCCTTTAATTAAAGAAAATTATAATAAAGATGCTCTAAATAGAGTGACTTCACACGGAAAAAATACAAGAGATGTAGCTAATCTGAGTCTGACAATTCAAGCATAATAGAATTTGTTTTTCCTACAATATAAAATGAACTGCATAGATTTTTACGAAAGAGCACGCTTTCTCCCAATTTGGGGGAAAGTATTAAAAAATGACTTATCGATGGTTACCTGTAGGAATTATTTAAAATCCTTTAAACGGTGACCGATTAATTGTTATGTTTTTGAGTTTATTAAATGTAACAGATGAATATAAATGTACCTGCAGACAAACGTCTATCAAGACGTTTTGTGGGTCTAGTGTTAATTAAAGAAATGAATATAAAAAATATATATAAATTATAAATGAAATCGAGGAGAAAGTGGCAGCTGAAAGTTGGTTTAACTGTGTTTTGCTTGTTTTCAAAAGAACTGTAAGCAATCCGCCGAGTAGAGTCAGATAACTTAAACATTTTCTTCTTCTTCTTCTGCCAAGACCTCGTTATCGGTTGATTTTTCCTTGTATTATAAGGTGCAATGTCTCCAAGTTCCAGAATGTCTCATAACATCAGATTCGTTATCTTTATGGTACTGTTTATTTCATCGTCTTACTTCATTCTCATTATTATTTATTTATTTATACCAGCTTCTTCAACATTCGTTTAGAAATCATAACACCGCATCAGTTTCACTCGTATTAGATCATGGTCGAGACAAAAAAATACCGTATTTCATTTCAATCAAGACAGTATATGCCTTTTTTATTCTATATTTGACTTCCTTTGAGTGGTCCATATATACAGCATAGTATTGTTATAAGGTAAAGAAGTGTTTTAAATATTTTTATAACATTAACCCTTCCCAAAACATGCAGTAACACAGGTCTACCATCATAATTAAACCAGTAATATTTCAGTAAATACATGCAACATAAGATTAATATTTTAGATAATCCTAAAGAAAATATTAGTGCTTAGGAATGACTAGTGAAAAACCCACTATGAAAAGGGAATCATACAAAAACAATTATTTTTTCCATTCAATCCGTTGTAAAATTAATATGTTAGTAAAAATACAATTTGTGATATGAAAGACAGAGATCACACAATACTTTCACAGTGAAAAGAATAACAAACATACTAATATAATTATCTCTTTCTCACTAATTAAATGAAGAGAGATAAAAAGGAAGGACACATTGTATGGGACTTAATGAATGCTCTAAATTTTGTTATTAATCATTTTTTCAAAATTGAATGCTCAATATTTAGAGTAAAGTCGTGCCATTAAAGCCATTTAAGCTAATAAAAACATTTTTTCTAACTGTTATTTACGGTAACACGAGTTGACAGCATGGCTGCATTCGGGAATTTTATGTCATGGTATGGTAAAGGTTAATGATCAAAATAGTGTTATTCGCGTAGCATAGATGGTTAATCAATAAGTATTCCGTTTATTTTAATACTTTTATTTCTTCTTCATCCCTTTTGTCGTAATCGGGTCGGGGGTCTTCCAGTGTGCTTTGTCTCGCGCTGTGTTGATCACTTGGGGTCACTAATAGTTCTTTTGGCATTGATGACAAAATCTGTTTAGGCAGTCTTTCATTTCCCATGCAGAGGACATGATTTCCAAGCCAACGTAGCTGAGATTTTTCTATTTGAAGCGATAACGGGTTCATCCTTTCGAATAATATCGTTCCCGATTTGATCTTTTAACGTCACTCCCGCTACTTTAATACCTTTAATACCTTCATCAAAATTCTGGAAGGCTTCTTTAAACGTCATTTCAGTATAAATGTTGAATTAAAACGAATCCATGAATTTCTGTATCTTTTATAGCTCGATTACAATGTTCACAAAAATGAAGAAAAGCGAACTGAGTGCAATGACAATATGCTCACTCAGATTACATAGCTTCATTTATGTCATCTTAGTGACATTATTAATTATTACTACACAAATTAAAAATATCTCATAGAGACGAAGCTATTTATATTATATGGGAAGTATGGAAGTATGGGTATTACAGGACTTACGACCTATCTTCGGCTGACTTAAGTGATCACTTTATACAACGTAATGGTGAGTAAGTAAGTACATCCAAGACATCGTTGAAGAACACATATTTTTTTCGGAAAAACTTTGAAATGTTTGTAATTTCCAACTTATAACTAAAATATATAAGAATAAGAAAAAATCCCTATAATTCTCATAATATTTTCTGAAAGAATTACGCGAAGGCCCTTTAATAGATTTTTTTTTATGTATCTGAAAGTTATGTACCAGAAACGATCCCCAAGAACGGACTCCATGAAAAAATAATTAATACATAAATATATAAAATTACAATAGATTGCATATACCTATGCAACTTGAATTAAATATACATCTAGGCACTTCAAATTAAGCCATCTAACTGCAAAATATTCGTCTAGTGATCAAATGGTCAAGTGTTCAAATCTCGTCCAGGGAGACCCACGCTAAAATAGTCCTATTTTCTTAGCTTAAATTTGAAAACAGTAAGATTTATTAAATATATATATCACCCTGATGAAGAAAAATGTATTTTTCGAAACCGGTTGGTAAATATTATTATTTTTATTTATTTAGACACATATATAAATAAGTATTGTACAACTAAAAAAAAGAGAGTCTCTTGCATTTATTTTACATAGATTTTAAAATGCATCGCCCAACTAGGCTAGCCTGTTTTAGGGCAAATTGGCATACAAATTATATTTCACAAAATCAAATAACTCATAGAAGGCAAAACACAATTAATTAGAAAATTATACATACAAGGCAAGTAAATGTGAAAATATATAAAATAATAAAATAAAAGAGAAAAATACTAATGTGTAATACAATATGTAATAGAATGTAAGCGCATACAAGGTAAAGGAAAATATGTAAGATTATAAATATCGTACCCCTAGATCAAAACTACGACAACTGAAAAAACAAAAAGAATTTTGAGTTATTATTGTATTCGGATACTCTTGTCATATGCGCAACTAACTTGGCCCTAGTTCTCAAATAGTGTCATTTTAGAATACATTTATGACCTTAATTGTTATTTAGTTTCATAACTTTAGTTACAAAAAATTGAGAAAAATTTCTTTTTTTTTTCTCTACTGAAAAATGCCTTTTTGAGTTGTCTTAGTTTTGATGTAGGTGTGCGATATGTAAAGTTATAATATAATCAGTATAATACACAAAATACAATTATAAGTATTATTTTATAATATAAAACAGTTTTATAATAAACTAATATAATAATAAGAAAAAAAACACTTTGTTTAAAATCACTATATATTGATTTATCAACATGTTTCAAGACCAATGGTTCCTTCATCAGGATATAAATTGCGTAGGTACTAAAATTAAAAACACTGAAGAAAAATAAGTACTTATATAACAATAACTATATTGTATTATTATTATTACTATCTAACATTTCATTTCAAATTAAATTAAAAATTAGTGCTTGCTTAATTATGTAGATAATGCAATTTTTAGCGCTGCGATCAGTGGTTGTGAATAGAGTCGCAATTGTGAGGGTCCACGCTTCCTAAGGCTTCCGCCAAAAGCAACAGAAAACGAAAATGAAAATAATTTAAAAAATCAAGCTACCAACACCTTTTTGTCTTAAAAATATATATTGGCAGATCCGCATGTGCTCGGCTGCCGTCGAGTTTTTATGGCTTCGTGTACGCTTTGTCTTTGTCTGGTCTGAACGTTACAATCAATGGAGAACGCTATAGATCTATGATTACTGACTTTTCAACAACATGCCACACAGCGCGCGCCACAATCAATCCATTGAAGGAAACATTCGATGAGCGAATAATTTCGCGTAATGGACCTGTGAATTGGACTCCAAGATCGTGTGATTAACAACCTTGGATTATTTTCTGTGGGGATATGTGAAATCGCTGGTCTACGCCGATAAATTAGAGAAGATAAACGACTTGGAAGTCAACATTCGTCGCGTTATTGCCGATGTATGACCCCCAGCTGCTCCAAAGAGTGGGTCGATAATTGGACCGCCAGATTGCGTTTTATTCGAGCCAGCCGCGTTGCTTATATGCACGATATCACATTTATATACTAATGGCATAAAATTATCTTTCCAATAAAGCCATTAATAATAATAATGGCCATTACCACGATTTTTATGTGTTTTATTTCATTTTAAAGTTCTATACCTCTAAAAAAAACATTCTGTATAATATAAGTACATATAATAATGAACCATGTAGCAAACACTATTCATCTAAATTTCTTAATAATTGTATATCCAAAATAATATTTCCCTAAATAATTTAATGTAAAAGAATGGTCGAAAAATCATTTAATACTATCCTATCTATTATTGACATATTGGTAGTCAACAAATAAACAATAAAACATTAAATATCCAATCAGTATAATATTACATTATATTTTAGGTATGTTTTACTGAAAATAATACGAAATAGTTTACATAACGTGTATTTTAATATTTCGTAATAAACAATAGTTCCTTGACCCAATACAATATTCATTTTTATAACATATTTTTATCGGATTCAAGATGTTTTTTAACTTAAGATAATATATTAATGCTGAATTCCACCGCGCGAGAGCAGCAGGAATCGGATTGTATACCGACATCTACCGGCAATGCTAAAGAGTATTTTTGTAATTGCCCGTGTACGGTCATCTGCTGGTGTTACTTTAAAGCTTTTGAGAGCTTTCAAGTTTTCGATAAGCTCAGATATGTGCTGCTTTTCATTTTGTTCAACAGATGGCAATACAATACGCGTAAATTTGTAGAAATAATGATGATAATTTTTTTTTATGTATTATAACATAACTAATAATATAATTAATAATAATAATAGCGTAATATTACGTTTATATATAGTAGAGAGTCCGATGAAAGAAAAATAAATCCCGAACATATGGTTCAAAAATATGCGATACGGGTATCACACTGATCATTGAAGATAGATGTTTTTAGTTTGAAAAAATATTCATGAATTTCAGCTAAATAAATAAAATTAAAGTAAAAATCTCCCCGGCGGTGTGTCGAGCCCTGGTCTACCGAGAGACAGTCGGGGATACTAATCACTGCACTGCACGCAAATATCTTAAGCTCTTTACTAAACTATTTAGCCTTTTCCCATACAGGGAAACGCATTAACGAATTTCGCTATATCAAGCGATTACGTTTTCAATTAATTAATCCGTAATAACTGCGAAATATTATTTATATGTATTATGATTTATAAATGAAAAGTGCCGTTAAATGCTTTGAAGAAAAATGTTATGATATACCTATTTGTATCGTTGTATCTGCTATTTCTAGCTTTCTGATGCAATATTATATCTGACAGTGGCGTAATTACGCCAATGCGGTGCATTGAGTTAGTTAATCCAGATATAAATTATTATGGAGAACACATTCTTATTGTGAAGTTGTAATTATTCAGAACAGACGGTCTGTGTTATTTTAAATACTAATTGAATGTATTAATTAAAAAGATATGCATATAAATTCGATTGATTCGAACCCGGATCTCTTTCCAATCCGGGGAAGATGCATTAACCGACTATGCTATGGCGACAAATTTTCGAACCTATATGTTACACTTTTCAAATGAATACATCTATCGATGGCTTTCAAATAATGGAACGATAGACGTATTCATTTGAAAAGTGTAACATATAGGTTCAAAAATTTGTCATAAAAAGTACTATCTGCTGTAGCATAGTAGGTTAATGCACCTTCTCTGGCTTGGAGAGAGATCCAGGTTCGAATCCCGGTAACAGCAACAATATTTTTCGATAAAATTAATTCTATATCTATATCTTTCTAATTAATACATTTAATTTGTATTTAAAATATAAAGTGATCGACTTTTTTTGAGAACATGTACAGTAATAATAAATAAACAGAGGAAAATAAACATTGGATAAGTTTTATCTAAAATCCGGCGCTAAAGAATCATCTATAAAGAGAAAAAATATTAGAATTAGAGTTATCTAAGTTTTAATAGAACGTGACTCTACTTCCAAATAATAATTCCATTCCCTCCCTTTAGCTTCTGCTGTCATCGCTCCTCGATAAAGATAAAAAATTTGGTTAATTTCATACCTATGTATCAGATTTTTCAAATTTAGTTAAATCCTTTGAAAAAAATAGTTTCTATATTCATCCGATTCAGTATTCGTCCATCCTCCAAACGGAACATAACATGACGAATATTGAGGATCTACCGTGCACGGTAATGCAGTAATTGCCGTAAAGCGAACAGATACCAATACAAATAAATGCCTAAAAATACACTTTTATTTTTATCATAAATGTGTTCATATTATAAAGGGCAAGAAACCAATTTTGTTCTTTGTATTAAATGCATAAACTGCGTAGAAATAATATTTTACTCATTTTACAATGGCGTATAATGTACTTTTTTCATTCGGCCCAAATTATTAGCTACGACACTGATCTTTTGCATTCTGTAACTAGCGTTCTAACCAACTAACTTACCATCGCGCCACCATTTCCGCGGAGGTAGGCAGAGAGGATAGAGCGCCACATTCCTCTGTCCCGACACACGATTCTCGCCTCATCCACATTCATACATCTTCTCATACAAGCTCGCCGATTGTTGAGGTTTCTAACAGAACCATCCTTCATTATCCGGTTTACCTGGTCGTGCCAAGTCTTCCGCGGACGCCCACTATTTCTGGCGCCATCAACGCTTGTGTCATATATCTTTTTTACCATTCTCTTCACATGACCGAACCACCTAAGTGATCCTTTCTTAATCTTACTCAATAACATCAGCTTTACATTATTTTCTTAATTCTTTATTTTTTACTATTATAAATAGATTTGCCACATATACACCAGGCGCGGTCGCTTCATGCATGCTTTGGATGCTCCGCATCCCTTGTATTTTAGAGTCAAAAAGTTTTGGACATTTTGTTTCTAGTCGAAAACAGCACTGCTGTAAATAAATTCGTTCTTTATTCGCGCGCACGGAGCCAGTTGAAATACATATATATACATTCTCAACATTAGAATATATATGAATCGCGTAAACACACATATACCAGCAACAGTGGATTCTATCATTCGTTCCGTATTGACAAAGTTTGAAAGTATTCGATGTTCAGTTCTGCCTGTCTTCGAATACTGTATACACATTCGTTAACATCGATCCAATGTACAAAAAAACTATCGTAAGTATCCAATGTACAAAAAACGACTTTAATGCTTATAGGTATAATGCACAAAATAGCACATATTATAAAGCGAGATTGTCCTACTTTTGACCGTTTGGCTTGAATACTATAACCGAATTATTGAATATCCTTCGATTATATTTGTACATTTGATAGTATAGGGTGTCCGACGGAAAAATTTCAAGATTAAATTGTAATTGCTCGTAAATCATCATGGTGAGGTAAATGGGAGGGATATTGTTCGACGCGCGTGATTTTCCGATTTGCCAGTCGCAATGAGTCACTGGTCGGGAGCGCACCGCGCGTTCGCGGTTGAGCTATATTTAAAGTGCGGTGATTCATTGATTGTACTCATTTTAATATACGACGAGTAAGTGATGGGCCGAGCATGGTACTTTGCTGGTGTTGTGTTCAAAAGTTCAGACAAGAAGAGACAATGGATAACCAAATTCCTCTGGGACCATCAACGTCAGCAGCGACGTCAGAACATGTGGCTCAAGTTCGACGTGAAATTAAATAGATAAGGAAGATTGCAGCCATTACTGGAATAAAAAATTTAACAGTGCACGTTATTTTGAAAAATAAATTATAGTTTCACCCATACAAACTGCAAATCGTTCAGTTTCTCAACGAAAATGACCATTCTTTACGTGAAACTGGAACATTTTGGAACAACAAGAAAGCTTGGAAACATATTGTTTACTGATGAAACACATTTTCATATCGATGACTATGTTAATAAACAAAACATGAGATACTGGTGCCCCGACAACTCAAGGCAACGCCATCAAAATCGTTTGCATTGTCCAAAAACGACAGTGTGGTGTGCAATTTCTGCCCGAGGGATAATCGGCCCTTATTTTTATTAACCAGCGAGAAACAGTCACTGCTTTCGTGTATTGCCGAATGATCGACGAGTTTTTGGTACCGCAATTGCAGCTGTTTCCCGGGTTCAATATCAGAACACAATTTTAGCTGGACGGGACCACTCCATACACAGCTAGTTTCAATGGTCACCGAACCTTACAATTCATATGCCGGCGACGAGAGTTACCACGTTCTGCATTAGTTCCGTGACTCTATATGCATTAATATGGTATATTTTTTTCATACCATAATTAAATTATTATTTTTTCCTTTTTACACTAAACAGGGAGATAGTAACGCGGATTTTAAAAATACAAACGTCATTCATTACAGCTTGGCACGCGACGACAGATTTATACGTATATGTATACATAATACAACGCACGAGGATGTGGTTATGGTGCACTGGTGTACAAGTGTGGGTTACTTGGCCGGTCATTACCGCTTCTCCCGTTCCGTCGCCGTACGCTAAATTTGCTTTAATAATCGTCAGCGAGCCGGTTTTCACGAGAAATTACACACAAACTAGTCATTTGAATTGTGATGATTTCACCAACTCTTAAATATTCTATTCAAAATAACCTGCTGCAGGGGTCCGCAAATGGCGGCTCCCGAACCGCGTACCGCTCTTTGGAAGCTTGCGGGGGGTCGTAGAGCCGGTTGCGTGATCAGTAGCTCATCTAAATGTGTATTTGTTCTGCACGACGATCGATCACCAAACTGGCCCATCAAATGCACAATTAATGATTTTGTTTGCCCGTACTTTACCGCCGAATTGCCGCGACCCGTTATTAAGTGAAAACTTTATATACGTGATAGACTAGAAAATGAACAGATTAAAAAAGATGAAACGAAATAGCGGAAAATCTTTCTGGCAGCTAAGGTTTGTATATGATGAAAGTGAAAATAAGATTATTCAAACGTATATGTCGTAAATAATTAATAGATGTGGAGTCGATTCTCTGTTGACACAGTCAACGCGGACGAATGGATGAGAAAAATATTGATGGCACCAGAGACAGAAGACATCCGCGGAAGAGTTGGCATCATCAGATAAACCATTTATTAGAAGATGGTCCTGTCAGGAGCCTCAACAACAAGCACGCGCGAAATATGTACGAATGCGGATCAGGCAAAAAGTTTGGCAACCTAAAACTATAGACATTAAATATAACAAAGTAGAAGAAAGTTAACTTATAAAATAACGCCATTATTTTTTTAATATATATTTATTAAACTTCATCAATCACAATTGTCAGTTAGTAATATTAACTATAGTCACTTTTTACCGTCGCCCGTAGTAAAAAATGTTTACGGCACAGACTAGTAAACGAATAGACATGATATTGAGAATTTATATATATAGGTGAAGAGTTTGGAACATTATTTGCGCGACGAGAAGCATTCTACACACATGCATTCAACGAAACATAAATCCGATAGATTATGACATTTTTATAAAATACTAAACGTATCTACTCTTCGAAAATTAAATCTTTGTGTGAACAAGACATATTTTTAACATCACTGCATATTATATTGTCAACGATTAAATATTCGTTCTAATCAAGTTATATTTTTAAAAAAAGTCGCGAAGCTCTTTGATTGCGTGAGTGGCACCAAAGTGATCACGTGGATGCCACCAAAATGAATAGGAATTTGCCTTAGTTCATGTATTATGTCTACTGCAAATTCCGCCTAATAGTCTGGCAATGTGAATGATTATCGAACACGCAATTGTATGCTTTGTCTATGGCTTTATTCACTACTGCGTTTGAAATCTGTCACTTTGCTGGCGAAAAATGTTCAATTATATAAACTAAACAGCAAGAACATCATCGCACGAACTGTCATCAATAAAATAGCGGGATATTGAATGATTCGTTGTCGTGTATGGCAACTATCAAATTATCAATGTGACTGATGACTCTTGAAACAGCTGTGAAGAGTCCGCCATTTTTAACTAACGATTGACCATTTTACCATCGAATATCGGCGAGTAAAATTAGTTTACTACTTAGTAGTTATATTCTCCCTCCGTCTCCAAGCTATATACTCCCTATATATATACTCTAGTCATATACTCCCTATCCATATCCACAACACCTCACCCAAAACAAATTTGACGCGACTACACCACCGGCACAAGGTGAACACTATCACACAATGCTTTGAGAAATTATCAGCAAGCTTCCACAAATCTTGTTCCCAACCTTCTCAAGATAATCCTCTCATCCGGAACCTCGGCTCGTACGAGCACAACATCAGCTTAATGCCTTTCAGATACAAATATAGATTGCCCAGGCACTATTTCCTGCGGCGAAGCAACGCGCTCGATCCTCCGGACTGAGCTGCACACAGAAGCGGACAGCGCCGAGAGAACTCTCCAATTGATGATATGTAAAATAATAAAAACAATATATTTTTAAGTCTCGTAGTATTTATTTTAGTTTAAATATTTAAGGATTATGCTAGAATAAGGCGGCACTGTACATAAAGTGTCGCGCCTAATTAATTTGAAATACTTAACTTCCAGTAAATTGTTTAGAGGGTTTTTTATCAGTAATTTTTTACCCTTCCAATTCATGTATTAATATAAAACACTCAGATGTTTATAATAATAAGGTAGTTTGTAAAAGTGTCAAAGTGATTAGCGCTGACGCACTTGTAGTCTGTAGATTATGCGGTCTAGCCGCATGTAGAGTACTCAGAGTATCGTAGACTCTAAAAATTGGAAAAAAAAAAAACTCCCTATCCAAGCACAAGAGCTGGTCTCTTTTTTGGAGAGGTAAGCGAAAGAAAAACCATGTATGTTTGTAACCATATGTATGTATGTAACCATATATTTAAAAATGGATTTTTTTTTGCCATTGTATTTTCGCTAAATTAAATAAATTTAAAAAAATAATTAAATAAATTTATCACTGGGGTATACAAAAAATATGTCGCATCTCTAATAAGACCGCCAATTGATTATTTTATGTGATTGTTTAATTTGAATTAAAATATTATCCTAAACATAATTTTAAATGTACATTTTATTAGAAACATACATTATGACGAGTGAAAGGTGAAAGTGTAAAATTGATTGAGTAGTATAATTTAAAAAAAGTTTTCGTACCCCTGTTAATGCACTTTTATAATAATACAGGACGGGCCAAAAGTCACTATACATTTATAAACTTCTGTGTAGAGTTTACTGGGCTATTTTTATGTGTGTATCCGACCGCTCTGGCCGAGGTTTCGGATCCCGTTGCAGGGTTCATCAGCAGGGCTGATTTCGAAACTCTACATAGAGGAAAACTTAAGAACATTTTCGAATTTATTTATCTTTTATATTTTACATAGCATGGAGATGTTTTTACTTATATATTCAGTGATACATATTTTTAAAAACAATCAAGTAATATATTTTTTTAATTAAATAATAATTGTATCAATTGTAAAAAGTTAAAATATAAGATCTAAGTTTGTCGTATTCGTAATCGGTTGCTGTAGTGGAATAGTTAATTTATTTTTCTGTATATCTTTTTAGTTGATTCATTTAAATTGTATTAAAAATGCCACAGAAATATGCAATTTCACAACAAAAAGTGATATTAAAAAAAAAACAGATAAAGGAATGATTTTCAGATAAATATTTGTTAATGTTCATATGCTTATACTATCATTAGACCTCATGATTTATATAAATAATAAATCCCTAATTTTAAAAATATAAGAATATTTTTATAAACTGGTTATATTCTGGAAATATTACAGTTGAAAAAATATCAATAAACAAAATATATTTATTATAGCGAATTATTATCAATTTTGTATATAACTCCCTTCGTAATGTCAAATCATGGTGTGAATGTTCCATTGATTCTTACACACGCAGAACTACTTTCATATAGGGATGCGACGTGATGGTAAGTTAATTAGTTAGTTAGTTAGTTAGTTAGTTAGTCATCATCATAGCCACCTGGGGTGGACTACGGTTGCCTCTAACAGATTCATCCACTCCTTTCTGTTCTGCGATATATTACGCCAATTTTGGACTCTATCCAACCATCGAGGTTGTGGTTCATCTTCCCTCTATAAAATGTCTAGACTATTCAGAAGTGTTGAGTCATTCTCACCGGCAATATAATCCGAAGCTGAGTCCTTAACTTGGGACGTCAGGCACACTATAGAGAAATTAAATTTCACGATCTTAACGGTGTTAGAGAAATTATGTTCCTAATATCGATGTAGATCCCTTACAGCCTTCTTGGACTTGTTCTACCTACTTGTACACGCGATAATCAGTGCTAATTTGGTCGCGGTACAGTAAACATTACAACCTGCACCTTTTTCGAATACGCGCCGGTCATCTACCTACATCGCGAGATACTTTGCAATGTGGCCGACGGTACCTTCTACAACAACTTCGAGCGTCTTAAAAGTGACTCCAGCATCCGTGGAGGGATCCTTCAATTGCTGAGCGTGGAGATAGAGGCGGAATTACAAAAGGCGAGTGGTAGTTTTCAAAGTACTGTGTGTACATATTTCCTTTCATACAGTCCACGAGATAATCCCTAACAACGGCTCCTTCAGATATACTTCTCGTAAACTGGATACTTATAGAGAGTCAGCGGCGCTCATCTTTTTTGCATCCAATTCGTATATCAAAACTGGTTTAATTAGGATCTTATAACACTATTGCGGATATTGACCTTCTCTACACATAGAATGCCAGGTACAAATGATCTGTTTGTGGTCTTATTCTTGGAACAGCCATATTTTTAATTTTCTGCATGTTGACTTTAAATCCAATTCGATCAGCTACTTGTTGCAGAGCTATAAATGCGTTTAAAGCGACCAATCGTATCTATGTCATCCGCGTACATCGCCAACGCTGGACTTTTTGCCGCCATAGGCAAAATCGTTTATTCCTGCCCTACCAAAATAAATAATAAATACGAAAAAATATATATTAATTATTTAATGTGTACATATAATATAAAGAATACATACATAATATTAAAGAAATAACAGATATCCATAGAGATGAAGCTATTAATGGAAGTATGGGTAATTAATGGGCTTACGACCTGTCTTCGTCTGGTTTAAGTGATCACTTTATATAAATGTAACGTTCACTATTTGTGGGTAAAAATCCAGTAATTGTGCGTTTTGGACGTATCAAATATTGCTATAAATAACATTAATTACATTAATAATTAATTGTTTTAATCATTTTTACACACCATGTGTTATCGTTTTTAAATGAATTTTGTTGTTCAATTTTTGTAATACAATGAAACCATCCCCACGCCGACCCCTGTTTCGGCCGCCCGCGTGCCACACAGGATAGAGGGCGGCATTTTTAAACTTGCCCAAAGGCGGTTTTTTTACCAAAAGACGTTCTGGACACTAGTGTCGACTACAAATTACTGCTTTTTTAAGAAATAACCATTATGGTATTAATTGGATTGTTTATTCCTAGATAATTTTTATTACTCACTGTTTACATTATGTTTTTTAATTTTTATAAAATAAGACAGTATGGGCCGCCCTCTAGATTTGTCCGCCACAGGCGGGCGCCTGTTCCGCCTGTGCGTGACGCCGGCGCTGTCCGCGCAGGCCGACATATTACGATCGTCTCATTTCATCAAAAGTTTATGTATATGTTTCCGGCGCAGTTTATATGCGCAGCAACATATTATTAAGCATTTCAATTATTTGACGGTCTACAGCATTTATCAGGTTACTCGTTGTAAAGGGTGTTTTTTTAGACGTTTGTTTTTCGAATCGGTAATACTTTTTCCAGCGACGGCAGATTTGCGCTCAGTTTGATTTGCCATTTCACCTTGAATAGACTTACGCCAGAACAACGCTAGCAAATTTATTTCTAAAATCGTGCGTTACGTCCATAACGTTTATAACTTGTATCTCTCTGTTCATATTTTTATTTTCAACTTTTTCTCTCACATTTTTCTGCATTAGGGTAAAAAATACATTATAATCATTTTTAAATTACTCTCACTGTTCAAAGTATACTGTATCTTCTGAGAAAATATGTAACTGGCCAAATTGTTGTTTCGTTTTTAATAGTCTCTAGAGTTTGTTTACAGTTTTCAGTTAAGATAATCCCTTTTGAAAAAACAGAATACCTATAGAAAGTAAAATTTGTTTAAAAACTACAAATAATTCGCAGTCGCGCGATAGTTTAATAAGATTGGTATGCGAATAGAACAAACAATTCTATTCTATCTATCGTGCGTATTAGCAAATTACCTCGCAGAACCAGTACGACTGTCGCAATTTAAAAGTCTAGCCGCAGGCCATGTTAATCCGGGTAATAACGCCTATTTGTAAGGCCTTTTCAAAGATTATTTATTCTCCTAATAATAAAGTTGTATCAATGTGTCCAAAATTTAATAAAAATGAATTGATAATTCTGGCGTCTGCTATCAGTTTAATCAAAGGTATTTGAGATTCTGTAAAAATAAGGTAGATGGCTCTTTCAAATAATGGAACGATTAAATGTAAATATGTATATCAAAAAGGTAACATATAGGTTCGAAAATTTGTCGCTGTAGCATAGTTGGATAATGCACCTTCCCCGGTTTGGAAAGAGATCCTGGTTCGAATCCCGGTGGCGCAACAACAATATTTTTCGATAAAATTGATTTTATATGTATATCTTTATATTTAAAAGATTATTTATTTTCCAGAATCTTTAGTACAATTGTATGACAAGATGTGTGAGAAGATGTACGAATCTTCTATTATAAATTCGACGACTGTTAAAGCTTATAACAGGATCATATTCCTGATTTACCTGGTTTTTGCCAAGTCTTTCGCGGACGTCTTTTTTTTCTTGTACCATCCGCACTCGCGTCATATTCAATGTTCCCTATAAGGTGTGATTTTTTCCGCCAATAGTATTAACTCTGCTACCTTCTATCTTCCCCTGCGTAATGACTTGTAAAATATCATATTTGTTATTAGTTATCTTGACTTATTTTTGCGCTTTGATACATCTTCATCAGTAATGTGGTCAAACCAGATCCTGTATGTTCTGGTAATGTTTTTCTTATTTTCTCTTCCAGCCCACAAATAAAGGCATTGATACTTAAAATTGCACAAAAAGATTTATTATGTGCACACCGTAATCATATGCTAAATCTAAGAATGCATCACCAACCATTCCAAATAATATGTTATATCTTGATCAAACCTCTGAGAATGATTTATTCTCTCAGTACTTTAAATCAGTATTCACTGAAAGTAGTTTGGGGGTGCATCTACATAGCGAAGCCTACTTTGGCCCGGCTGACATTCAACACATAACGGTAAACCCAATTCTTCTGCAAAGCCATATTAACAATCTAGACTTGAATAAAAGTGCAGAACCTGATGGAATCCCTCCATTTTTTGTACAAGCGTGCTGCTCTAGTATTGTTACTCCGCTCTGCTTACTATTCACTAAATCTCTCGATGAAAGTATTGTTCTGGACCAGTAGAAAAATGCATACATTACTCTTATCTTTAAATATGGTCAAAAAAATAATGTGACTAACTTTAGACTTATATCAAAACTATATTCAGCAAACTATTTAAAAAAAATGTTTATAGCCAGGTTTTCAGTGCCATTAAGCCTCATGTAAATCCGCAACAACATGTGCTCTCCGCAATAGATCAACGGGCGCAAACCGATGCAATTTACACAGATTACAGTAAAGCCTTTGATAAGGTCGACCATCAAATATTAATTGACAAGTTGATAAAAATAGGAATCCATGTAGACCTACTAAGATGGCTTATCTCCTACGTCAGCAACAGAAACCAAGCGATGGTCACCGGCGGTTTTAAATCAGATTTGGCACGCATCTCTTCCGGAGTTCCTCAAGGGAGTTTGCTAAGTCCATTATTATTCATAATTTATATTAACGATATATACACATGCTTTCAATTTGCCAACTCTCTTCGTTATGCGGATGATATGAAGATCTTTGCCAAAGTGAGCTTTCTAGATGACTGCCATAAAATGCAAAATGATATCACCCGCGTTGCAGCCTACTGTAAGGTGAACAAACTCCTCCTGAATGCTAAAAAGTGTTTTCAAATAACATTCTCAAGAAAATTGAACAATATTAATTTTACTTACTTGATAGACAGCACTCAGCTAGAAAATAAAAGCCGTGTTAAAGACCTAGGAATAATCTTCGATAGCAAACTTACTTTCAAAAATCACGTTGACCAAATTACCTCCAAAGCTAGGATTCATACTTCGAACCTGCAAACATTTCCAAAATCCATACTGCTTCAAAATCCTGTATTACGCATTCGTTCGTAGTCACTTAAAGTACGCATCTCAAATCTGGAACCCATGGCAGATGACATATATTGCGAGATTAGAACGAATACAAAATAGGTTTATTCGACATCTGAATGTTAGATCTAATCAATCATTCGGCTCCTATTTAGATGCAGCAAACTTCCACAATATGAAGATCCTAGAACATCGACGAACACGTGCTGACCAAATACTTCAAACTACTGCAAGGCCATATTGATTTTCGAATTAATATCTCTCCATGTACCATCTAGATCAACCCGGCAATCTGCACTCTTCCACATTCCCAGAAGTAGAACATCTTACATACAAAATTCATTCATTCACCGGTCATGCAAATACCATAATGAGAAATTTACCGAAATTGACCTGTTCACCTTACTACGCTCAAAGGGTTCTTCTCATGAACCACCACAATCTAAACTTTGGCCATTCACTATACCTATAAAAACTCATGTTGCTCTCCCTTTACCGCAACATTAGTTGCAACCTCCCCACCCTTCTTCTTCTTTCATTTAAACATAAACCAAATATTTTTTGTGGATTTTCATTATTAGTATCACATGTTAAATAGTTATTATGTTTATTACAATTATGTTTACACTGTCAAAATCCCTTAATAAAATAAAAATAAATAAAATAAAAATAAAAATAAAATAAATAGAACACCGACTGGAAAGTACAATGCAAATTCTACACTGTTACTTAGTTTTCTGCGTTATGGTGTTAATAATTGTAAATTTATCCGTTAAATACCAACAATTCCCCACGCGTGACCCGTGGACGCGCTGCACTGACGTCATTCGTAATAGTTCGTGCGTTTTCGGAAATGCAAAGCTTCGACTTCGGCCGATTTTAGCCGAAACCGAATGTGCAGCCGGAGGTGTATTTTTTGACCCAAGCGTATGCGACTATATTTCTGGGATGGGCGATGCCTAGAAGAGCAGTGGCTAGAGAGACCTAACGAAGCATTCTACTGACTCTCCCTCACACTCTTGCGACCTGGACAGGGTGAATTTCTGCCGGACTGTGACCGAGTTCTGCGACTGAAACACATAAATGTAACGTCTACCCTCCCCTTTTGGGGGGGTGTGATTTTTAAAGCTTCTTTCTGGCTGCCTTTTGAAATTAATGTGACAAGTCTCTCATATTGTACAGGCATGGTTCTGGTATGACGATACCGGAGCCAACCTATGATGGTGTTATGATGATATGGCTGAATGTAATAAAATAAATAAAAATACATGTAATTATGACGAATCGAAACGAGGGTAAACAACTCTCAAAACGATTCGGGATAGGGTGTAAATAAATAAAAATTAAAAATTAAAAAAATTATGCGACTATTTGCCACCACTTGTTAGCATGTCTTGAATGTGAGAACATCAACTGTTTTACTTTCATCTCCTTTTTAAGAATTACCTGTCTCTGTCTGAACATACATTAACAAATAACGTGTAACTGTCAACTATCAGTCCCGTCTTGAAATGATATGAAACATGGAGAGAATACCTACAATTTCAAAAGGTTCCTAAAATTATTTTTTAATAATTAACCAATTAGTTTCTACATAAAAAGGATACAACCTTGGTAATAAGACCTAGCTAAGATAAATTTGAAATTAAATAAAAAATACTGCAGATAATCAATAGTTTTTATTGTTAACTAGTCTTACAGTATCATAGAAACAAATTATAAACTAAAATGTCAACTTTTAAAATTAGCAATATTAACTTTGCGGTTAAAATTCATATTTTTATTTATTATCTTTGTTTTATTAACCACTTAATTGCATTTTGTATTGGTAAAACGGGTAGAAATTTTAATATAAGAGTAAGGGAGCATTTGAGATGTTTGAACAATAGTGGGTTTTCAGAATTTGCTAATCATTTGATAGAAAATGATCATGGTTTTGATAAAAAATTGGGATTGTCAATTTTGCATATAAACGGTGTTGGTCACAAATTAAATAATTTGGAATCGTTGGAGATAAATAAAGCGTCTAAAACTAATCAAAAAATTATAAACAACCAACCAAAAGTAAATTTGTATTAAGTAATGATTTGAGTTAGGTACTAAAAAAAAAATTTTTTTTTTTTTTTAAAATAGATTCTGGTAAAGAAACAATAATATATGTTTTAGTTAGTTATGACATCCTGAAGAAGAAAATGGTATTTTTCGAAACCGGTAGATGTATTTAAACTCAATTAAGTGGTTAATAAAACAAAGATAATAAATAAAAATAAAATGTCAACTTCTAACATATGCATGAACAAAATTTTAAATCTTTTTAAAAACAATGCACATTGGCCTCATTTCTTCGGTAAGTGTCCATGCTTCCATTCCATAAAATAAAATCGAGAACACATTGCATCTGACCATTATCATTGTAATCTAAGGTTGAGAGGTTGAGAAAGGTTGCACGAGCTTGCTCAATGCGACATCTGATTTCAACAGAAGGATCCCATCTTTCATTTATATTGCAACCCAGGTATATAAAACTTTGTATCTTTTCCAATTTATTTCCAGCAATATAAAGACTTTCATTTTCATATTTTTATTTATTATCTTTGTTTTATTAACCACTTAATTGAGTAATTTATTAACCACTTAATTAAATTTTAACCACAAAGTTAATATTGCTTATACTTTAATTTTCATCTGCATTATGTTCAAAATGATGTATAATAAAAATATATTCATACAAATGCGTATATATTATGTAAATTAAAGTTATTTATATGCCCTCGTTATCCGAACTTATTTCAATTAATTGTAATAACACAGTGATAGTTCTTTACAGTCCAATATTTGCGCAGTTTTCGCTTTTAATGTCCTGTAAATTTCATAATAGCAGGCCATATTTTCCCGATTTAGTTTATTTACATTTAATCAATCTTTCTTCATTTGAATCCATTTCGTCTAATTTTTGCATTCCCTGATGAATTTGGTGAAAAGCTGCTGTCATCTCTATTACTGCATTTTTTTTGTGGCATTTCTTTTTCATCTGGATATCTTTCATCTGCGTCTTGAGAGCCAATCAATATTCATCCGTGAGGTCATCTACATCGTATTCAATATATACGGAAGAAATTAAACTATGACGGTTGAAGAAAAATAAACTAAAACTAAATGTAAACATAACGAAATTCATGAATATTGGAAATAAAAGGATACCAATCACACCAAAAATTATCTTAGATGATGAAAGTCTGAAGGAAGTGACTGAAATAAAATATTTAGAAGTCACAATAGATTCAAAATTGAATACAATAACCATAAAAAAATAAATCAGATTAAGTTGAAAGTTCTCATTAGAATAAAAAATGTAACAAATATTATAATTCTAAAAATGTAACCTGAGTAGCGGCTAGAAACTATCAAATGTTATGTTTGTTATGAATAAGCATCACACATCATGAAGAAAAAGGAATGAAATCGAACTGCCGCGTATATCCAGTATTCAGTTTTCGCTCCGCGTCGTGCATATTACGGCGCACTGGGCACACGCAATATTCGCGCAGTCAACACGCCCGGTCGCAACATACGATGTGTGTTCGTAGGGAACACAATCGCGTAACATTGCGAGTGTGCCCCGTCCGTCTCCACCTAGCCCCCCCATACCCATCCCTTCGCCCTGTCTCGTTCAAAGTCGTAAAAGTTTGTGATAGGATGAATACGGAGCCGTTATTACTAAAACTTTATTTAAAATCTATTATTATTATTATACACGCTTATTCAGGAATTAACATAATTTGTAAAATGACATAGTGTCAGCGTGTTTTTACATAATCAAACATAAAAATAATGCAATTGAGTTGGACACAAAAAATTGTAATAATGTAATTTTATAATAATTATAATATTTTATTTCTTACAGGGAATGTACAATCGTGTATGATTTTTTTTTAATGTATTGCAAATTTATATATACATATTTCTGCCATCCTATGTACCCATCTACGTAATATTATTATGTAACCACTTAAATGAAATTATTTATAACAAATTTAATTAAAAAATTAGAAATATGCATAGAGAAATCTATATATCGGCAAAAATAGTTACCGACACGGAATGACAACCAATACGAACCATTTTGTCTCGTTAACCATTTTCCAAATTCAACAAAATGAATCGATTTTAATCCTGGCGTCACCTAGCGTGTATAAACTCAAAGATTTTTGGATCTATTGCAATATGAAGTTCATGGTGTATCATTTATAAATACTACAATATATAAGTCTAACATTTGTCGGAAACCAAATATTTTTCGATAGGTGGATTATTTCTGTATTTAATTTGTTTTAACATCACAGAACCATGTTTTAATATTGTACTTCACAATAAAATGTGTATAATTTACCAGCATAACGCTGTTGCTATGTTCGATGCTATTGCTAGGTTGAGTAGTCACGACAATTGTCTTTTAGAATTATTAAAACATTACAATAACATATATGAGCCAACATGGCCATATCCTAGCTGAGGAAAATATTTTGCGCTTTTTTAAGCGGATGTTGCTTTATAAATAAAAAATACTTGAATTGTAGCAGTAAAATAAAGTAAAATGATCAGTTTTCTTTTGAGAATTCAGTACCTTTCTCATACAGTAATATGTTCACTGCTTTCTTAACTAGTCCGAAGTCTGTGCTAAAAAAGACAGACTTATGTGAACATAAAAACAGGCCGCCACATCGTCACCGATTTATTTACTATTTATGATTTTATGACTCAACTTTCTATTGACTTGGCTAATATCTGATAATAAACAAGGGTGCTACTGGCCACACACCATTATTACCATTTTAAATATTACCCTGATACCATATCGACCGCGTCGTTATCTAGTTGATAAGTGTTTATGACTTTTTTTTTAAAATGAAAATTCATTTTAAACGATTTTTTTATTGTTATATGTAAATGATGAAATTTAAATTAAATTTAAGTAATTTTAAACATTGGCTATTTATTTTATAACAGTTTTCAGATGGGGAATCATCTTCAGAGGATTAAGGAATTTTCTTTAATATTTTCTCCTGTAATTTAATTGAGGATAGGGACGAGAGAGGATTTACAGAATTCTTATATTAATAGTCAGATGAGAAATATATATATATATATATGATATAAAGAATAAATAAAAATAACAAAAATGTTATCCTAACATAAAAATAATTGTAGTTCGTTAACTGGCGGTAAATTTGTAGTAATTAGTCCAAATTGAGATATTGATTTTTTGGAAAATATTCTTACTAGAAACCAAACTAGGTTGAAATCAATTATATTAAGTTGTAAAGAATAAAACAATACAAAAGAAAAATGTTTAAAACAGTAACATTAAGTATTTTGAAGAAGACAAATTTTCAAATAGGTACTATTATATATTTTTCAATAACCATAAATAATAATATTGTTTCAATTTCCACTAAACTAAAAAAAAATTACATGGTGATTTCTTGACTTATTAATCAAATGATTAAATCGTGATGAAATATGAAGGAAGCAATAAAAAATAGGCAAATAAAATATCCAAGCTGTTGAAAAGTTAAGCAAATGTCAAAAAATACATATTAGAATCCAGTATAATGATTTGAATTAACCCTTTGCATTCGGAGTTTTTTTTTATGCGATTAATTTTATATGTTGTTTTGTATAGTACTATTTTATGTTCTATAGCTGGCAATTGTTATCCCACCGTCCGTCGTAAAAGTACATACTATTTAAAGAATGATCCATTTAATACAAATAAATCTTAAATTTGAGTTAGTAATAGAAATATCAATTTTTCATTAAAATTTTAATTTCTTAAAAATCTCCGGTTATTACTTTTACTAAATGGAATGGAGATCCATCTCTTCTTTTATATGTCTGTGTAAGTTAGTAATGTATGTAGTTCTGCTAAATAATAAATATCGCATTTATTGATTGAGTTAGTAATTTTTGCACCATTAAAACATATTAAAAAGATTTATCACAACTCCAATAAAGTAAGTAGTATAGGTGAATATATTAAAAAACCTATGCATTTTTTAAACAAAGGCACCGTGATATCACAACATTTTAAAAAATAGGTATTATATAGAAATGTAACTAGTACACTACGTTTTTAAATATTTTTAGAAATTTAGTTTTATAAAATAACCAATGTCTTTATTTAATTTTAAGTTAGAATAAATGACCTTGACTTTATTAAATCATTCGTTGATAAATTAAGATTATTTAATTATACAATTATTTTGTGCGCTGTTACCAATATCTGTTGATTTTTCTCGATATAAAATATTTAATATCAAGACTTTATCAACACTTCATTTATAAATGTATATATTATTTAAATTAACTTTCAACAGTGTAAAATTTGGATAAAATAACTTTAATAAAATGAGGATAAAATTGCTAAACATGAAATTACATTGCTTTGCCGTGAATAAATTAATGATTTATATTAATGTATTCGCTATTATGTTTTATTAATATTAGAGGAAAAATTAAATATCATTTTATATATATATAATTTTATTAATGATTTTTTACACATTGAAGAGAATTACGTCGAGATATTAATAAGAATTGACAGGAGAACTTGTTTGTTTTATGTTTCTATGCGACACGGATACCATCAATATATGTTTGTTTTATAAAATGCGTTTAATATTAAATCCGGAGAAAACTGATGACGAGGAAGAGGGAATCTTCAACTGAATGGACCGACCAGATCTGTAGAAGCTAGTGAATCACCAAAGCTGGTGAAGAATCGTCAAGGACACCAACAGGTCACAAGTCACAACCCAGGGATTACGATCATCAGTAATGAGGGAACCGCCTGGAGAAAAAAGAGGAAAAAAAAAAACATCTCCATTTGCTTTAAAATAGCCAACTCCAAAGTAAACTGTCCTGATTTACTCTCAGACACATATGCCAGCCAGGTCAACCAGAACTAATTTTATATTTAAGATTCCACATTACAACACTAATGCCAAACAGAACTCATTTTTCTACCGAGCTCCCTTTTATTTCAACTCACACTTAAATGATCTAGACATTTTCAATGTCCAAGTTCAATACCTCAATTAAATGTAAATTCAATACATAAACCTTAATGACATTTATTTTATTTTTATCACACATATTGTATTCACTATCCTATTTTCCTTTACCTTTCTTTTCACCCTCCCGTTCTCCTGGAATATTTTCTTCCTTATAACTTCTATCTCTTTTCTTTTTATATTTTTATATTCCTATGTTCATTTTTTTCTCTCCCTTTTTTCTGTATTTATATTTAATAAATCATTTTTAAATTGTCCTCACAGTTTAACAAACATGTAACTGGTTTAATTATTGTTTCACTTTCATTATGATTTTTTTTTATAGATACACTGTATGTTTTCCTAACAAAATAAAATATATTTTCACATTATTCCAGACATTGAGATTAGAAATAAATAAAATAAGATAATGTTAATTAGTATCTATAGATGTATGTATAATATAGTATATAAGTGAAGATTTTAAATAAAATAATAAAATTAAGGAAATATGTACAATAATTTGTATGTGTGGTGAGCAATATTCCCTCTAAGGTGTGCATCATAGCGCACACAAAAACATATATCGCGCACACAACTTTTAACAAGACTGCTTCTTTATGTGCTGCCTGGAAGTTGGCGACCATGTTGATTTATCCTGTATAAGATCACCAATATTTTGAACATTGAACCCCTTTCTGCGGATACACAGCCAAGACCTCTTTCTACCTATACCTCTACTGCCTTCTGTCTCCCATTGATAATGACATGTAAAATACCGGACCATCTATGCAAATGTTCATATCCCCCCACTCTGGTTGCCTGAACAGATTTATGAGCCGCATTACCTTGACGAATACATTTCTTGATAAAGAACAATACATAGCGGTTATATCGCACAGTATTGAGAGGTCGCCGAAGTGACGTCAATTAATTGATGTTATAAGGACACGTGGCAGTTATTAGAAATATATTTACGGTGAATCATCGGCGTGGCGCCAGAAAATTTTCGGCAAACAATGATTGTAATTTTTTGATAAATTACGTCTTGCTGGCGCCCGTCACTGTCTGCTGAATTGAACGTATTATTTTGTGACGAAAAGAACGCGCCTCGATTCTGTCGCCGCAGTGTCCCTAGAAAGAACATATTTCCGTGTTTCATTTCTTCTGATCGACGACTCCTCCTTGTTTTCTTGTGGCTGTACACAAAAGCGGTTATATAGTTATTATATATGGTTATAAAATATATTCTAGTTAAGAGTTTAAATAATAATAATTTTTATTATTTTAGTTAGCATCCTTCAAGTATTTTTTTTAATGTTATAAAATGGCTCATGAATTTTTTTTTACGTTTGACATTTATGGTGGTTGTTAGTAGGATATCTGTCGTGATAGAGGCATGCCACCATCTAGATAAGAAATTAGTCCAGGATTTTTACTACCGCTACCAAATAATTACAAGTGAATTGAAAGAAAGTATGTATCTCAGTTTTTTCTCGCGATATTGCAATATTCAAAGGTCGAAATTAAGAAATGAGAACTGGAACAGTGCTGCCTCACACACCAAGGTCACGAGAGAGTATGCCTCTGGTGATGTCAAGACAGAAGCTCGCTCCTTAATTCCGAGTCACGCTGCGCCGAGCTCCGGTGTACCGCAGATAGATGCCGCTACCAGTCCGCCTCACATTTATAATTTGCGAAAATTAATAGATTCGTAACAATATTAGATACGTAGGTACCTACTATGATTCTTCGTATTCGCCATACAAATGGAATAGTGATTCTTTTGTATGTATAAATATATTTGTATACATCGTTGTGGTGACTTTGGGCCCTAGAGGATAGGAGCCGCCACCGATCTAGCTCAGTGTGTGTGTGACTTCGGTGTCGCCTACTACCTCGGATGGGATGATAATTGATTCAAAGGTATTCTGATTTTCACTTTGCACATTTATTCACAAAACACAATTAATACTGACGTTGGATACACGAAAAATGTTCTTTAGATCTTCCCTCTTCAGGTCAACTTTCCTTTGAGAGAGGTCACTTATTTATTTCTTCTAATTAAGGAGTTTATCTATTGCTAATTTCAGCCAACGCGGTCGTGAGGTGCCGATGCAGCTGAGGACCCGAATAGACATACGCCTGAGTCAGGATTCAGCTTTTGCTCCAGGAGATAGATCGGATACCGTCTCGTCTCAGCCTTGTCCATAACGCCCATCCATCGGCCATCGCTCGCATGCCGCCTCCTCGCTCGATGCAGCGGAGTCTCTCCTCAACCCGCGAGTGAACTAAGACCATCCATCTCTGGGTCCACCGCGGTGATCTTACTTTTATACTCTTAAAAGTGACGTATTGTGACAGCCGGATTCTCGTCCCTGATTCATCCATTTAGACGGTCAATCATCATAAGTCGGCAAAGTAGGCTACCCAGACCACGGCGCACAAATTCAAACATCACAACATATATTTTAAAATTAAAATATACCGTTTCTTTTGTGTTCTCGAAGATTCCTGAAAATTAAAAAAATAATATTTTTTTAGTTAAAACCGTTTTGTTTTTAACAATTTATTTTGATGATCGATAATTAGATATTATCTGACTACTTGCACTAAGTAATTTAATTATACAGCTATATATAATTTTTATGTTACCTTGTTGATAAAAACTATAGGATGTCACGCTCTTATATCTTGACACGCGATGCCCCCTACTCTACTTTACATATTTAAATGTACACTCAACGATTGTTAAATATTCTACCAGAATCTGTCCAGTACCTTATTTACCTGATCGTGCTTGGTCTTTCGTTAAAATTTTAATATTATCTTTATCCAACACTCAATATTATTATATTTCAAAAAAACACAAAAAATGTATCAAACTCACTTTGTTTATTAATAACTGGCTGAAGACAGGTACACATTCGTTGTCAGTTTTGTGTTTTATACGCAAAACAAAATGATTAAATATTTATGTATGTGTACCGACCTTTACCGCTAAATCTCCGAAATGCGAGGGGAAACGTTCGCACGTACCTATACATAAGTAACAAAACAATAATTTGCTGTTTATAATATATTGTACTAGTTAATTGATATGATAAGACACGTGTCTGTAATTTAAAGGTGTAATCATCGGCGTGGCGCCATAAAACCCCTGGGATAGATTTTGGGAAAACAAAGACTGTCATTCTTAGTAAAACGTCACAGCGGCGGCCTGTCGCTATGTACGTACTCGCAAATATGATAGGAAAATATTGTATGACTGTATGTATCTGAATAAAAACAGGGTATTCTGCAGGCGGGAAGCCATTTTCGATTGTGTCCCCGTAGTGTGGCTATAGTGAACATCTTTTAGTGTTTCATTTCTGTAGACCTCATAGTCATCATCATCATCGCCGGTTAAAAGTAGCTGAGATCGGCGAACTACCCTTGTTTTCTTGTTTCCTGAACGGAACAATATATGTAATGTATATATCAGCAATTAACCCATAAATAAAATGTGAACTTGTCAACCGAGGCTAGACTAGCGGTTCATAATAGAGTTCTGGTACTGACACTGATGTATGGAAGTGAGGCCTGCAGTTGGCAGAAGAAGAACGAATGTAGACTGAATGTAGTGGAAATTCGACCACTTAGGCGTATACGTGTCAAAACCATTTATGACAAAGTAAAGAATGAAGATTACCTATATTACGTTTTATTTCGACAATTTCCGGTCGCCATTTTGATTATTAATTTTTCCATTGTTTTTATTTGTTTTTTTTAAACTGTTGCCCAGAATGACAAAAATCACTGCAGAAGACCGTATTCTAATCAAAAATTTGCGAATTGAAAAACATTGGGGTGCTAGGAAAATGATCAAAAAGTTTTAAAACAATGCCTGGAGTATAGCTAGACATTACAGCATAACTGAACATCGCAGTAAGACGGAGCTCCATCTCACACAGCCAGAAATACAATCAACTTTCTTCGTCGTGAGAATGTTAATTTCATCGAGCCAGGCATCTGGCCACCGAACGGCCCATTACACTATGCAATATGGGGTGTTTTGATTATTTCTGATTAGCTAAATATTGTGCAAAAAAATTACATTAAGAATTATATTTTGTTTTGAAATAGCTCATGTGTTACGAGATGTTCTCACTTTTTTTGGGCCACCGGTGTAATCCTTTATTATTTTTCAAATGATATTTTACTTGATTGATTACCTTACTTATTACACATAGTCTTATCACAAAACACTAAGACAGGTAACATAAACAAAAAAATATATTATATAAATAATTTATTATATATGAATAAAATAAAAGATACATTATAAAAAAACAATGTCTAAAACAATATTTAAAAACATATAAAAAAATGTTAACGGTCAAAACTGTACCAACCACCGATTAATATTATATAAGTTATGTATGAATAAAAATAGAAAAAAATACTTACACATACTTTTTTTATTAAAAACATTATTAAAAATAACAAACACGAAGACTTTAAAAATATATGATCTACAATTTATCATCACTTACGCTTAGCTTGACAAGAATAAAAAAGGTTTATATTATATTATTCATTTTATTTTTATATATCACATCAACATGGTGTCCCAAAAAAATGTATACACAGATTGAATGATTATAACTTTAGTTTTAAATCATATATAATTAATATTTAAATTGCAATACTTTTCCTCCTATCGCAAATGTTCAAAATTATTACCGTTCTGGTCAATACACTGCGCTGATAACGGTGGGCCATAAATTTCACAAACTTCAACAAACATTTAATTTGGTTGTTGTGGTGTATTTTTGCTCAATTGCGGCTTTTTATTTTTCCAATGTCGTCGGTTTTCTGGCATAGAGTTTATTTTTAAGGTAAGTCGAGTGGCGTCAGGTCTGGAGAACGGGCAGGGTATTATATGGGACCTCTTCGTCCAAGCCATCTGTTTGGAAGATTCTCATCAAGACATGCTCTTACGTCATGATAATGGTGTGGAGGTGATTCGTCCTGTCCGGATCATCTTCATTGATAGCATGTACCATTGCTGAAATATAATTGTTCCATTTACAAGGTCTTAAAATGCGACGAACACTTGATTAGCTGACGCCAATCTCACGACTTGTTTGTCTTACAGATCTTTTGTATGTTTCGCAGTAACTTTCCAGTACTATTTCCTGGCTGTTGAAGCTCTTCGATGTTCTTGGTCTTCCGGAACGTTGTCTATGTACATCCTGAATAATTCCATTCATTTCAAACTTATCTTTTATCCGATTAATTGTAAGTCGCATTGGTGGATCTGCCTGAAACTCCCTGCGATATTTTCTTCATACTTTCAATATCATTTTAAAATAAGTTTTCTTTTTTCAAAACTTAATCTTAATCCACTCTTATTTTTAATTAATTACACCCTGAAAACAAATAAAAATCAGAAAGTTATGACCCGTTAAACAGTGTATACATTTTTTTGGGACACCATATTGCAATTTTTAAAAATTATTTGTATTTCTTAGAGCAATAAAATTACAGTCAGCCAAGAATTCATCTTATATCAACTATTTTTGTCTAATCAGCAAATATTACAATCTGTCTTTATTAGTAACTTAAATTAATATAATTAATTAATAAGTCCCTCGTGTCATTAAGGTGTTTTATATAAAAAAAAAAAATTCTATCTTCTGTCTTTCATCTTCTTTCTATACCATCAGATTTGATTTGCTAATTCTCATCTCAAGATCACAACTTTTTTACAAATATTAAATATCTTCATAACCTCTTCACTAAACACTGAAATTAAATTATTAGACACTCGGATAGGTTACAAATAATTACAAATACATAACATTACATAATGAAAGTTTAAAAAAAGAATATTCGTTTATTTGTGTTTGTTTATGCGCGTCCTACGTCAAAGTTTAATTATCCCGTCTGCTATGGTAAGTCATAGTAAAAAAATCATACTGTAAACATAACACGAATACCTTAATATATTTTTAAATGCGTCGTTACAAAATTAAAAACATATTTTTTAAATTTCGAATTTTTACAGCGTTTATCGTTGATCATAAAAGTTGTTAAATATAGAGCCAGGTACAAGAAATCGCTAAATTAATAATTTTGCAAATATTAAAGAAGTAAATAAGTGGCTTTAAAAAAAAACACGGACTAATTTGTAATGTAAAATAGCAATTAATTTTTAATAAATATAATATTGTAATTGTAGTTCACCTCACATGTAAAAAAATGTTGATAATACTTTATCTTATGTTCTACAGTATTATAAAATGTTAATAATACAAAGATTTATAAAGAAAAAATCCACATTTTTATGTTTACGATATGGCACGTACGTTTATCGGTGCAGTTTAGTAATATATTCAAGTATATTATTAGTTTATTTTTAAATATAATTATATAATAATCAAAATTTGTTTTGCGTATCCGCAGCAATGATTTAATTTAACCGATAAGTAACAAATTTTGCACGAGTTTGATATTTTAAAATAGTCTGAAGATTTTTCTCTTCTAGTACTTTTCTTATCGCGTCGCTTTACTTAATAAACGGATTAATGGCACGCAATCTCAATAATCGGAGTATCTCAATAAAGGCCCCGCACTCGGCCCACCACTACATGCATAAACTGCACTCACAGACGTAAGGACGGCTCACCAACACGCGCGCGACCGCTGCATGTGCAGCCGCATAGCTGCCCGCGTGACAGCGCCGACCAGTCGCGTCCCGTCAGGCGAACCGTCCGCTCGGCATCCGGCGTCCATCACCGTCCGCAGAATCCGCGCCAAAATCGTAACACTTCGCCGCGAGGACATTCTCCCGCGAAACCTTCGCACGCCTCCCGAGTCCCGCCGGGAACGGTCCTGATATATAAATCGAGAGCTGTCCATCCGCGATGACCTCTGGTGCGAAACGCGAAGAAAATAATAGGATCGAGTGTACACTTCCCGGCTGACTGCTCAGAGTCGGACCTTTGATTATTTGCAATTTACACAAAAAACACAGGAATCTATCTACACGTTGAATTTGGACTCTCAGTTGCAGATTTTAAGAACTCACTGTGATCAGAATTTCGGCCGGTTTGTTTACAAACGCAACTTCGGGCGCCCCGAGCGGTCCGCCGGCACGTGGTTCTATTGTGGTGTGACGTAACACAACTGTCAAATTTATACTTTACCCGTCGTCTGTGTTGGTGCGCCTGCGCATTCGCGGAAAACTCCATTGACAGTGTTGAAACTTTTTTGAAAGTAGTGAAGTTGGTTAGACTGAAATAGAGTGGTTTATTTAGTGGCAGCGAAGACTGATACGGACTGATACGATATTCGACGTAAATAGAGTAAAAGTCGACGATACCGGCGATAAAGGCCGCGAGCTAATCTCGTTGCACGGAGTGAGTGCACCGCGACACAGCCGGCTATAATTAGCGCGGGTACATGCGCGTCGGAGCACCCTCGGGCAGCGCGCGCGCCGAGCGGGACTGCGGCGACCCCCGGCGGAAACATTCAGCTCAAGGCGGAGTATCCCGGGGGAGCGGTGGAGGCGGCATGCGGTGAGGGGATGGGGGGCGGCGGCTGGCGGGACGGCTGCTCGGGCTCCGGCAGCGGCGCCTCCGCGGGCCCGCGCACGCCGCCCAACTGCGCGCGCTGCCGCAACCACCGGCTGAAGATCGCCCTCAAGGGCCACAAGAGGTACTGCAAGTACCGCTACTGCAACTGCGACAAGTGCCGGCTCACGGCCGAGCGGCAGCGCGTGATGGCCCTGCAGACGGCGCTGCGGCGTGCGCAGGCCCAGGACGAGGCGCGCGCGCAGGCGACGGGCAGCGGCGCGGAGGGCCCGCCGGCCGCGGCCGCCTCGCCTCCGGGGGCCGCCGCGCCGCTGGCCCCGGCCGCCCGCGCGGACTCTCCGCCCAGCCCGGCCGACTCGGCGCCCTCCTCCCCGGGGCTGCAATCGCCGCCCGCGCTCAAGCCGCCCGCGCTGCTGGCCCCGGCGCCGCACCCGCACCACCCGCCCCCGCCGCACCACCCGCACCCGCACCAGGCGTCTCCGGCTCCGCACGTCCAGCAGCCCGGTGAGTAGCAGCAGCCATTACCTCTTCACCCCTTTTCTTCTCGCTTTGCGCCGAACCTACCGCAACCTAATCTGACGATTCGATTTACGACTTTTTATGGATTTTAGAGTCTCGCTCAGTAAACCATCGACAGCACGCCGACCCAGGTCTAATTTATTAAAACAAATGACTTTAAACTGTCCCACACACCCAACACGATCAAATAATTTTTTTACCCAAATTTTGGCAGAACTAATTACATAAAAAATCGTTTTGTGATCCCCTCTACGTTAAAATATAATGCCGTAAATTCTTCTAATAACTTGTACATTTTCAACAATAAATTGTTCCCCTTTAAAATTAAACTAGGCCAACTTTTTATTGATTATTAACATAAATTGTATGTTCAGTTTATAAACACTTTTTTCAGTTTTTTTTTTAAATTTATACTATTTTTTAGTGCACTATGTTTATTTGTTAGTCTTTTTGTTTATCAGTTTGTTTGAGTATACTCTTTTTTAGTGTATTATGTACTAGTTATTTAACTCCGAAGATATTTCACTGGTGTTATTTTTACACATTGTGTTATTATCAGTTATTATTGTTACACTGTTTGTTTCTCTAAAAATAAAAATAATAAAAAAATTACCGGTAGTCTTAAACCTAATCAGATGAACCGAGTAAGCCACGATAGCCGATATTAAAACTAAACTGCTTAAGATTTTACTTTTGAAGTAGTAATTAGTTTTGTGATTTACGAATATACGACGTTGTTTTGGAGTAAACATAAAATGGACTCAAAAAATTACAAAATGTTTGATCGTTCAAAAAAAATATACTTCATCACTTGAATGCATATGAAAAAATACTGCGCTCTTGAATGTTCCATTTTATCGAACTAGATTCATAAAGCCTCGGATGGTTTCCCACGTTTCATTTTTTTTTGTATGTATAATATCTTTACGTAATGCTAATTGATATAGGATGTAATTTGACTTTTTTTTTAGTTTTCTAAAATATTTCATACTAGATGTAAGAATATTATATAATTTATACAATTAAATCAATTATATACATACATACGTATTGATGAATTATTTTAATTCACCGAAATTGAAGATGATTTTTTTAATACAATTTAAATGTATTTATTAGACAGACATACATATAAAATTAATTTTATTGCAAAATATTGTTGTTGTTACCGGGATTCGAACCTGGATCTCTTCCAATCTGGAGAACGTGCATTAACCGATTATGATATGCCAACACATTGATTTGATGACAAATTTTCGAACCTATATGTTACACTTTTCAAATTAATCTTTCTCTTATTTGAAAGCCATCTTCTTTATTTTTACGGAATCTCAAATACCTTTGAGTAATCCGATAGGAGACGCCAGAATTAATAATTCATTCTTATTAAATTTTAGACACATTGATACGACTTATATTATTAAGGAGAAATATATAATACATATATTATTCTCCTTAATAATATATGTATTATATAATAACTAACAAAAATATTTTGGTTCGCATTTTTATTTACCACACAGAAAAAATAAAACACCTCAAATTTTGTAAAATAAACAAGATGTTAATTATTTGGATAATCTAACACTACGTTGGAAAAAAATTTATACTATTTTTTAAATTATTTGATACATGCTATATATAGGCTAAAACACAAATCCATCTTAATTATTTAGAATTACATATAAGTACGTTAACAGTATAAAAATTAATATCTAACCAAAATCATTAATTAAAAGTAAGAAGATAATTTGTCAAAACAATGTAAAAAAGTACGTTAAAATAAAATAGTAATTTCTATATAAATTATCGTTTAATTATTTAGGAAATCATTATCAGCAATAGCATACTTTAAAAAATATATATTTATTAAGAAAAAGTAATTAAAAACTTGGTTTCGCATATAAAAATTTACGGGTGAGATAGCATAGATTTAATCTAGAAAAATAAATAAATAAAGAAGTAGAACTAATTAAAACTAAATTAAACTAAACAAACATCACAAATGATATATTTTACTATTTTGGGAAGGTCTGTGCATTCTGTGAGACATGAGTTCTTGCAAATTTGGCAACGTAGCTACCATCTATCGAGGAGATGATCAGCTATTTGGATCAAGGCAATACATGTAAACATGATCTTGTTCTTCCTCAGAAGCATTCTTCATTGGCATCGAAAGAAGATTCTAGAGTATTTTTTCATTTTTATCGGTTTGTAATAGAGGCCGGTGGTAATAGAAATGCATCATGTAGATGTATCGCCAAATTCTTGCACGTTGAACACCATGGTTGATTTTCTTGTTTTTTTTAAGAAATATTTTTATATATTATATTAGCCCTTAAGAGATTTTTCAAAATTAATTACAAAAATATGTGCAGCTCGTACAAAATAATACTCTATAGTACGAAAATATAAAAAAGAAAATAAATTTAAAAATTGATAGAAACAAAAAAAAATTGTAGAAGTACACAATATTAACTAGATTAATATTAAGGCTAGCGGTTCACAATGGAGTCATGGTACCGACACCGATGTATGGAAGTGAGGGCTGGAGCTGGCAGAAGAGGAATGAAAGTAGACTGAATGCAGTGGAAATGAGATCACATAGGCGTATATGTGGCCGATACATTTATGACAGAGTAAAAAATGAAGGAATAAGGAAAGAATGTAAAGAAGTAAGACGAAGAAAGGATCACTTAGGTCGTTTGGTCATATGGAACGGATGAATGAGAAGAGAATAGTAAGAAAGATATATGACGCAAGTTTTGATGACACCAGAAGTAGAGGACGTCCGCGGAAGACTTGGCATGACCAGGTAAACTAGATACTGGAGGATGGTTTTGTTCTAAGCCTCAGTACTCGTCGAGCTTGTATGAATGTGGATGAGGCGATAATTGTGTCAGGACAAAAGAGTTTGGCGCTCTATCCTCTCTGCCTACCCCCGCCGGGAAACGGCGTGATGGTAAGTAAGAAAAATAAAATGTTGGTTCCTTAATCAATTATACCTTTGTCTCAGTTGGTACAGCATCAAAATCAGCACTTAACATCGGAATACATCGAATAATCGTTTCCATGCCTGTGAAGGCTTTGTGTGGGTGTGTTACTATAAAAATTAGTATTTAATGCATTTACATGAAACTGCGCTATCGGCCTGGTACTTCACGCGGGAACATGGTATAAAATCAATGCTTGAAGGTCGCATTAGGTCATTAATTTTTTCAGTCTCTTCTTGTTCACCTAATATAACCTCTTCGGAACATTGTTTCAAGGTAAGTCGGTTGGTTCAAGATGCTGATTGCTTGATAACGAGGTGGTGTTAAAGGCTCTCCTACTCTTACATTACTTACGTATGTTGGCGTAAATACCCAATCCGAAAAAAGATCGTATGTTCAATGGTAACACACCAGCCTCAAAATATGACGAGATGGCATACTGTCTATGCCATCTTACACTATAAATACATGGAAGTACCAAATAGTTAAAAAAATAGTGTTTAACGTTGAAAAACATTTAAAAATAAGAAAAATATGCTCATGCCAGTTTAAGGCTACCGGTAAGGCCTGGGATGACCACATTTCTAATGAATATGTATTAGAACACATAAATAAGTTAGGAGAACTAATAACTATCAAGATATACGATATTTTACAACTAATTATGCAGTGGAAGATAGAAGGCAGCAGAGGCGTGGGTTGAATGAAATTATCTTGAATGTGTAATCTCATAAAATAGTACAATGTCTAAAATTTTGAAGATTTTTGGTGCCAACCAACGCACACATTAGAAGGTACATAGGTGCCAACTTTCTGGTGCGCTGACATGTTGCTAATCGACTACTAGAACTACGATATTACTAAGATCTGTCTAAACGCAGACGCGTGAAGATAAATGAGATTGAAGAATATAAAAAATCGCCTAATTTTATATTTATTTTAATATATGAAAATATAATACATTTTTAGAATAATTAGTAAGATATATACATATTTCTTGCAACGTTTATTTATTCTCTATGCGAATAAGACTCGTGTATATTTTACTTCAGATACAAATTAATAGTAGTCTGTCATTTTTCTAATTGTGATGGGGAGATTGTTAAAAAATTTGATGCCTTGATAAATATAGTGATTTTGTTAGGAGACACATTCTTATTGTGAAGTTGTAATTATTCAGAACATAGGTCTGTGATATTTTTAAAATATGAATTAAATATATTAATTAGAAAGATATACATATAAAATCAATTTTATCGAAAATTATTGTTGTTGCCCCACCGGGATTCGAACTTGGATTTCTTTACAAACCGAGGAAGGTCCATTATCCAACTATGCTACAGCGACGATATTTTTAGCGATAATTTTTTGAACCTATATGTTACCTTTTTGATATTTAATCATTCCATTATTTGAAAGAGCCATCTACCTTATTTTTTACGAATCTCAAATACAACTGCAACTTTCAGAATATCAATTTGGTCTCTAAATCTTGTAGATTCGAATTCGCTTCTAAAATTTAATTGATTTTTAATTTTGAAAATTTGGATTATTTTTTTGTATATGTCTATTATTTTTGGTACTTTGAAATCTGTGAAGAGTTGGATACTTGGATAGTATTTTTTTTTAGAATATTTTTTATTATAAAAGTATTTTCTAAATCTGTCATTATGTCTCAATATTAAATAGTAATATCTCAGTAGGTATCTAGATTTTAATTTTGGTTCTGTACGAGCAATAAAATGGAACTAGTTTCTTAAACACTTCCAACTAAATCAGAAACACATTTTTTAAGGGGATAAACTTATTATTTTAAAGGAGAACACATTATTATTGTGAAGTTGTAGTTAATAATAACGAGAAGTTGATTGCTTTTAAAAATGAAATAATATATATATTAGGGTGCTTCAAAATTGTACTTTTTAAAAAAAAATTACTTTAGGGCCCTTTTATATGTTTCCATATGTTTAAAAAGTTGTACAGTATTTTTTAAAGATTTTTTAAAGGAGTTTTAAGAATCGCTACCAGCTGTCAAAGTGTAGGGTTTAACAAAAAATATAAGAAGTTGATATTTAAACTGTAAGTATTTATTTTAAGCAAATTTTTACAAACATGTAGTTGAACACTGAATATTAAAATCAATGAATTGATGAATTATTATTCAAGATGACGTCAACATGGATTTCTTTGAGTCAGGAAATTTTCATCAATAACCTTTAACCGCCATGAGTAAATATTGCTTCTGCTTTTCATCTATGATGTGAAGAGAGTACTCTTCCATGAGCGCTTCTCTCTCTCTTCTATGTCAATAACAAGTTTAATAGAATGTACGAAGGTCTTAGCTTTGTTGTAGTTATCATCATTCTTCCAGGTCTTAATATCTTTCGTCAAAAAATCACACGAAACAGCGATTGCGTTGAAAAAATTCTATGTATGATTTGTAACAAAACTTTTTAATTTTTAACAAGAATGAGAGCATTTTCAAGGATTGCTCGCTTTGGTACAAGATCCATTAATTTTATCGCACAAGCCCCATGATAATAATGTTTCAAAAACAGCTGAGGCCATTGCCTATCCTATTCCATTTGGTAGTTATGGTATGTTATGGTAATCTATTCCTTTGTCTGAGACTAAGATAGGTAATCGATCCATAACCTCGTGTCCTGTTATATTTTCTGGCGTTTTATCACCCCAGTGAATAGTAAGCAAAACTTCTGGCTTAAACTCGCTTTTTAAAGACTCAGTAATAAACGAAGAGCTGACGTTGTAACTCACAATATCACAACCTGCACTTCTGAGAGTAGACGTACATGATAAACAATCGCTTTTCGATCGCTTAGCTTAGCAACATCAAGACTCACAGCCAAGCGGTCGTCGATTGTTCGATTCCTGCCTTGTTTTTGTTGCGATGTTGATGTGGATGGTTGTGACAATGGATAACTCATTATAGTCTAAAGAGGTTGAAGACGATGACATTAACTCACACTTTTCAGTGAGACGTTTTATGTTTTCTGATGCCCCCCCCACACAGCCAACTCTTGTAACTTCATGGCTTGTTTCTTGTCGATTTCTCTGTCTAAACCATCTATCTGACCTGGTCGTCATTTTCCCCTCTGAGCGAGTAGAAACAGTATGTCGGCACGAGCAATATCAAAAAAACATTCTAAACCTTTCTTCCATTTTAACTTTTACCACTCAATAATATATTGATGTATTTTTACGATTACATGTTTCATTAATCTGGTAGGATTACTTGTCTTTTCCCATATATGCAGAACATCGCACGCAGTAGAAGTCGCAGATTGGTTATTATTTATCTTCACCATTGTTTTATAATAAAAATAACAAACTCTTAACTTCTTTAACAGACGGTAATCTTAATTAAGACAAAACTTTGTGTAAACTATCCAATTAGCCAGATGTCTGTCATTTTCCGAGATTTAATAACACTTTCACTGGTAGACGCCATTATATGGCACGATCGTAAATTCAGTCTAAGAACAAAAAGTACCTTATTACTCAAAGACTCTAGTTGCGATACTAACACGTTTAAATACCTATTGTTTGCAATACTGCGGAAGTCGGGAGAGGGGTGTGTTCAACCTATTCGCGGCTTATTTGCGTTGCAATCACTGCCCTAAACGGCGCGTATTTTCGAAACTTTGATCAATGGTAGCAACTAGTAAAATTTATTTAAATGAAAAATTTAAAAAATACGTGTATATTTTTTAGCTATTGAAAGGATATAAAAGTGTGCTCTGATAAAAAAACTTTTATTTTTTGAAGAACCCTAATATATGTATATCCATTTTAAAGAGCTACGGAATATAAGTTCGAAAATTTTCCGTAAACCTACCTATGTATAGCGAAATTGGATAACGCATTTCCCTAGATAGTAAAAGTTCTATGTTAAAATTCCGGTAGCAATTAAAATATTATTTCGATAAATACGTTTTTTCTGTATATCTTTCTAGTTGATTAATTTAATTTGTATTAAATAAACTTATTGTTTTATAGCAAATTTGATGAAAATGCAGAAGATATTTAATGGGGTACCTATCAATCTAGTACAAATCAAGAGCTCAACTGGACATATCTAGTTTGATTAGAGGAATACATATTTCCTTGACATGTTGATATCGTTAGATTTACTACATAGGATAAAGAGATATTTCTCTCAATATTTGCAGTTCTTCAAACCTATTTATGCTCAGAAAGACCGTCATCATTTTAAAAATAAACATGATCTTGAAATTCACAGAGGTCGTAGGTAAATATACATAATATATTATTAATTAATTCATATAAAATGGCTTCGTACTTATATTTTGAGCCATGTATGGTATATATAACATCCTAGTAACCTTTCATAAACTAAGCAGTATAAATAACTTAGGTAAAATCATGAAATAAATGGATTAAACAAAATTGAATTAAACTCTTAAAAATTATCATAAAAAATGAAAAAATTTGTATTTACTCAATACGTAATCAAAAAGTGTTGCAAAAATGATTTCTGACAAATAAATAATAAACGGATTATTTATCTAGTGAACAAATAATGTTTAACGCAAATTTCTAATCTAACAAAAAACAATAATTAATAATTTTATGTGAGTATAACCATTCTTTACTTTATTGTGCAGTTCATTCGGAAATGCAGATTGGTGGAATTGGTCGCAACCAGCCAATGGCCGCCCACGAAAGCCAAGCTTTTGCTCCAAATTCAGACGGGTGTAAGTTTGTCGACACACTAAACGTTGGTTTACACACGACAACGATTTCCCTCATTTGATTTCAATTTTAATTTGGAATATGTTTATTCAGCGTGTATCACAGTAGAATTTGTCATGAAACTATTTTAGATTGTTAGAAAATTTGGTAACATTTTTTACACCTACACTCACTTTTGTGTTTTTTTCTTCACCTTTATCGGTACCGGGGTCGATAACAAGCGCCACTCAAACTTTTTAGATTTTGGATATGACGGGTATCGATCCGGAAACCCTTCGCACGCTAAACGAGCATCCTATCTATGTTACACCAACACCTCCCAGTTGTCTTCTGTACCAAATTTAACTAAAAATTAAATAAAAATATAATTCGGAGAACACATTCTTATTGTGAAGTTGTAATTATTCAGAACATAGGTCTGTGATATTTTAAATAAGAATTAAATATATTAATTAGAAAGATATACATATATAATCAATTTTATCGAAAAATATTATTTCAAATAATGGAACGATTAAATGTATTAATATCAAAAAGGTAACATATGGGTTCGAAAATTGTCGCTAAAAATATTGTCGCTGTAGCATAGTTGGATAATGCACCTTCCCCGGTTAGTAAAGAGATTCAGGTTCGAATCCCGGTGGCGCAACAACAATATTTTTCGATAAAATTGATTTTATATGTATATCTTTCTAATTAAGACATTTAATTCATATTTAAAAATATAATTACGATTTATACACTTAAGAATTGTTAAATTAATTGATTATGATTGTTTTTCTTTTAAAATAGTTGTTCCGTACAGGAAACGAGAATGTAGACAAGGGTGGTTCGCCGATCTCAGCTTCTCTCAACCGGCGATGATGATGGGGTCGAAAGAAATGAAACGCAAAAGATGTTAGATATTGGTACACTACGGCGACACGACATAATCGAGAATGGCTTCCCGCCTGCAGAATACCCGTTTTTTATTCAGATACATAACAAGACATACAGTCATACAATATTTTCTCATCATATTCGCAAGTATCTACACAGCGACAGGCCGCCACTGTGACGTTTTACTAAGAATGATAGTCTTTGTTTTCCCGAAATCTATCCCACGGGTTTTTTGGCGCCACACCGATGATTACACGTTAAAATTACTGACACGTGTCTTACCATATCAATCAACTGACGCCTCTTCTGCGACCTAGCAATTCTGTGCAATACAATAGTTTTATCGAAGACTCCCTCAGAACGTTATAATTAGAACGACTGAAATAGCGCGAATGAAAATAGAGTTGGAGAACTTCGGAACATATTAACGTTTACCATACCATGAGATAAAATACCCGAACGCAGCCATGCTGTCAACTCGTGTTACCGTAAATAACAGTTAGAAAAAATGTTTTTATTAACTTAAATGGCTTTGATGACACGAATTTACTCTAAATATTGAGCATTCAATTCTGAAAAAAATGATTAATAACACAATTTAAAGCATTTATTAAATCCTATACAATGTGTCCTTCCTTCTTATCTCTCTTCATTTAATTAGTGAGAAAGAAACAATTGTATTTAAATATTGGTTATTTTTTTTCACTGTGAAAATAGTTTTGATTTCTGTTTTTCATATCATAAATGGTATTTTTACCAACGTATTAATTTTACAACAGTTTGAATGGAAAAAATAATTATTTTTGTACGATTCCCTTTTCATAATTGGGTATTCACTAGTCATTCCTTAGCGCTAATATTTTCTTTAAGATTATTTTAAATGTGAATTTTACGTTGCATGTATTTACCGAAATATTACAGGTTTAATTATGATGGTGTACCTGTGTTACTGCATGGTTTGGGAAGGGTTAAAGGAGATTCGCGGACGGAGTGTAACATATCAGAAGTATTTAATACCTTTGTAGATACTTACAAGTAAGATATAGTAGGTAAAAGCATATTCCACGCAGAAGTAGTGTGTATCTGAGGCATCTAACGCGTGTTTTCCTTCTCTCTCATTTATTTGAAAATTTTCTTAATTGCCTTAATAACACGTTGCCAATTTTTATTATAATTTTAATTTATTTATGCAATAGTGATTAAATTTACACACACATTCATCAACATACACAAGCTTATTAATAAATATGTAGGCTCACCTCAGAAAATTTATGAACAAACCTACTGAATTTAAGTGTGGAATTTTTTTAATGTTTTATTTGGGTATGATATTTTCCTTAATATTACGATTCTAGATGCAGGTTTATATCTTTATAAAATTAAATTGAATATATTTGGATAATTAATATTAAAACTTAATATGAACAGCATGACTCGAATTTTTTTTTTCTAACGCATACAATGTCCGGCGAAGCAGTCAGGACATAGCGTAATTACTAATCAAATATCATTAATTGACATGGCGGTTTCATTGCAGCGTAACATAATTATTTTAATTTTCACAATAAAAACTTTGTACTAGAAAAAAGCGGAATATATGAAATATCTTGTGGAGATTGCTATGAAACTGCGAGAAATCTAAATACGAGAATAAAGGAACATTGCCGTTGCTCAAAAAATAACAATTTCTCTGAATTTTCTAACCATATAATTGAAACAAACCATTCTTTCGATAGTTATAGACTAAAACTTCTCCACTCGGTGCCTTATAAAGCAATTTGAAAACCGAAAACATACAAAATAATTTAAATTCGGAGGAAACACTCATAAAAAACATAACATTCCCTAACACTTAGCCTTTATTGTCCATATTCCCACTGAAATCTCACCCCTCTTCTCAAGTCCCGCCCCATTGCCCAAGTAGACTACAATTCTGTATTTAGTTTAGTTGTCATGGGATAATGAGGACTGCACCTCTCAAAACTAGTAGTGAAAATAACCCAATATGTGTGTAGTACAAAGTTTTTATTGCGAAAATTAAACTAATCAAATATGTTAAGTATAATGAATCTCCCAATGTAAGACATAAAATTATTTGTTTTTATTTGTATTTTGCTGCATATGGTATTCCTAGTTAACTACATATTTTAATATTGAGAGTGAAGTTGTGAGGCAGCTAGAATTAGAATTCTCATTTTTTAATAAGGACTTGTAATACGTCTATAACTTTTACATCTACTTTTACAGGGTGTTTTTTTAGAGGTATCGAACTTTAAGATCAAGTAAAACACAAAAATCGTAGTAATGGCCATGGTATTGACTTTATTGGAAAGATAATTTATGCCATTAGTGTTTAAATATAATTTCGCGCATATAGGCGCCGCGGCTGGCTCAAATAAAGCGCAATCTGGAAGTCCAATTTTCGACCACTTTTTGGAGCAGCTGGAAATTGACGTTGATTGATACAGCTGGAATGTTGATTTTCAAGTCGTCTACCAACTCTGGTTTATTGGTGTAGACTAGCGACTTCACATGTCTTCACAGAAAATAATCCAATGGTGTTAAATCACACGATCTTGTAAGCCGATTCACAGGTCCATTACGCAAAATTATGCGCTCATCGAATGTTTCCTTCAATACATTTATTGTGGCGCGCGCTGTGTGGCATGTTGAGCAGTCTTGTTGAAACCACATCTCTTCTACATAAATACCATTCAATTGGGGAACAAAAAAATCATAACGGTAATCATGGATCTATAGCGCTCTCCGTTAACTGTAACGTTCCGGCCGGCATCATTTTTGAAGAAACAACAGCTTCTTCGGTGCGCACCTTACGACATCTCTACGGATGCGTATTATCAATAAGAGTATGCGCGGTGCGAAAACGATGCATAGTTATTAGAATTACTTGCTCGGATGGACGATTACGTCGACCGTAATATGGACGTAGCGCACGGTAAGTTTCGCGAACTGAACCACGATTTACACAATAAATTTGCACTATTAACAAGCGTTGTTATAACGTAAGTCTACTCATGGTTAAATGGTAAACCAAACTGAGCACAAATCAGCTATCAGAAAAAGTGTTGCCAATTTGAAAAATATAACGTCTAAAAAAACACCCTTTATATTTTTGTTTCTTGCGGTTTGTAACGTTCATTTTAACGCTCATCCACTAACTTAACAATACACTACGTATGTTACCCATAATATTAATATTATAAACACTCGAAAAAAAAAAATTTCTTACGTCTTATCCGAAATGTGAGTAAACCAATTATTTTATTATCATCTCTCTCTATTAAAACAATTCTATCGAGCAACATAACATACAAAACACTACATTTTTAATCTTTACTATTTATAATAAATTATAAATTAGTATCGTCTTGAAAATGTTTGAAATAAGTGTAGAATATCTCAAATTTCAAACTGTAACAGCCCATAACCCAAAATTATCTTTTTCTACATTAAAATTTAATGTAATCAAATGAAGTAGTGTCAACAAATGAATCTAAAGCTTTAAATGTCTTGTATAATAAATGAACATAATTAATTCATTATTTTTTAATAAAAAGAGGGATAGGTGTGTAAACCAACCTTTAGTCGAGGGTTAGTTGTTTTATCCGTCTACACACAGCAAGGTTGTCGACCTTACTCGATCATTAAAAAGTGGTAGAATTGCAGATATGTACCGCTGGAGTTGTATTCTGTGTTTGGATCGGATGTAAAAAACTGTTTTATTTTTGTATTAATTAATTATAGATGGTTTCGTTGACATCTTTTATCATTGTTAAAATATCACTAATATTTTTAACTTAATTTTTATAAATATAAATTATTATAATTTTTGTAGTATTTTATCACATTTAATGACTTTGAAGATAATGTTGAGAATACACATATGGCTTTAATAAAGCAATAAAAATCAAACTAATAAACATTGTTAAAATATTTAAATTTTATAACGCAATAATTATTTACAGTGTAGTTTTTTTTCTCTATAATATGGTTAGTGGTAAGAGGACACATATATGAATGAAAAAATACTTTATGAACTTTATATGCATAATGTGAAACATGATCTATAAATTAAATATCTACACAGATCTACTACTGAACCGAATCGAACGAAATTTCAAAATCCTGAAATCATCAAAATATTTCATATAAAAATTTTTGAAGACTTAAATAACGTTCAATAGTCAACAAAAAAAAGATTTATTAATAAGATTTATTAATTTTTGACAGTTTAACAGTAACATACTTTTTAAACATAATAATATAAAATGTTTCAATTCAATTATTTAATTATCATATTAACGTGTACCTCTTTTAATACATACCTTTCTTCTCGTATTTTAAAAAAGAGGGCATTGTCATTTTTTTTTAAATATAGATGCGTACACGTAACAGTGTCACATAAATATTTTTACTATTTTCAAACTAAGCTAAACGCTTATGCTATGAAAATTGGACAAACTTGATGGCCTCCTGGAATAAGACTAGAACCCCCGATCACTAGACTACTAGGCGGGTATCGTAAGCATTTTACATTGCTGAAGTATATTGAGAAGCGTTAGATAAAATTTGGGTTAGAATAATAATAATAATTTAGCATGTAGACTTAACTAATTAATTTGTTTAATAAAATTTTCACTTTTGACTTAAAATGTTTATAATTCACATTCGTTGATCTTGTGGTAAAACATTGCTTATAGACTAAGATGCTAGGGGTTCGTGCTACATCTCGGGAGATTTACAACTATTTACATAATTAAAACATTGCCGTAGGTTTCTCAATCTTCTGACAATATCGTTCTTAAAAAATCAAAAAAGAACAATAATTTAATAATGTAATAAATACATATCGGAAAGTACCTAATCATTGTCATAGTTAATTATTATGCCTTTATTTTAACTCATAATTAAACACTCTAAATTTCAAATTAAAAACCGTAATTTCTGTATTTTATGAAAACAAAGAACAATTGATGAATTACCTCGAATATTTTGATTTCTTAGTTGATTGAAACGTTACATTAAGCGTTTTCGTTTGTAACAGAATGACCCCTAATTGGCCACATGAACATAAAAAATGCGATCAATTACAAGTTTTCTTAGCACAAAAATATAGAATCAAATATCTTATTCAAGTGAACATTTTTATAAATCACATTTTAAAAATAATCTAATTTACTAATAATACTAATTAAATATATTCATTAGAAATATATACATATGGAAATAATTTTATCGAAAAATATTGTCGTTGCTACCGGGATTCGAACTTGGATCTCTTTCCTATCCGGAAAAGGAGCATCATCCAACTATGCTACAGCGACAATATTTTTTAGCGACAAATTTTCGAACCTATATGTTAATTTTTTTGATATTAATACATTTAATCATTCCATTATTTGAAAGAGCCATCTATCTTATTTTTACAGAATCTCAAATACCTTTGAGTAATCTGATAGCAGACGCGAGAATTATCAATTCATTTTTATTAAATTTTGGACACTGTTATTTATGCTTGAATGAAGATAATGTACTGTGCCTTCCTGTCTGTCGATCGGCGACCCTGAATCGGTGCGGTAACAAGTAAATTTCGCAGTATAACAAACGAGTGAGACGTGTGTCTGTCCTGTGCAATCTGAAGGACTCGAGACCCTGAACGGAGATTGTGTTACAAAACCTAAAGTTACAGTCCACTTGGAGGTGCCAGAAGATCAGGACTGTGGTGATTGGAACTTCCTTCCGAATATCCTGTTTCTTCCGGCATCTATACTTTTACGCAACAGACATATTGATACAATTTTATTATTATTTATATTAAAAATATCACAGACCGTCGGTTCTGAATAATTAACTTTTCACAATAAGAATGTGTTCTCCTAATAATAAAATATGAGAATAACATTGTAGTTTGTTTTCATTTTTTATTTAATATTAAACTTGAACATTCTCCGCTGGACTACCTTTATAAAAGTACGGTGAGAGTGAATTCTTTTCGGATGATTGATTGCTCCGACAGAGTAATTTTGCACGCAATACAATGTTGAAGTTACTTGGCCATTTAGTGTAATTATGCCAACAACTGAAAACGTGTTTCATGTTTTCAAAATTTATTTCAAAAGGTGTATGATTGAGGTGTATTATAAATTTAATTTCAGCGGAATTAATACGCTGCTGTTTTGAACTTTTTGAATTGTCGTGATTGGAAATTATGGAGATATCAATACGTGTCAGGTATTTTCGGAGATCTCAAAACATTTTTATTTTTTATTTTCTTCTAATTATATAGATATATATATATATATATATATCTGTGGCGGTCGGTGATTTCTTGTAGAAGGAATGCTGGAAAACGAGTTTATACCTACGTACAATCAAATATACAAATACATATAGCATATAAACGAAGGATATTCAATGTTTCAATATTTTGGCTTCTAGTATTCAAGCCAAACTGTCAAATGCGTCACACGAACAAATTTCTCAAAACAATCCGATCGCTTCGTAATAGGTATTCATGCTATTTTGTGCATTATACCCATAAGCATTAAAATCGTTTTTTGTACGTTGGATGTTGTTAACGAATGCGTATACAATATTCGAAGACGTTGACAGGCGGAACTGAATGCGCTTAACACTTCAAACTTTGTGGATACGGAACGAATGATGGAATCCACTATTACTGGTATGCATATGTATGTTGTTGAGAATGTATATGTATTTCGACTTGCTCCGTGCGCGCGCCGTATCATAGTGTGTCATGGTTGGTCTCTAAAGGATAGGACGAATTTATTTGCACCAGTGCTGTTTTCGGCTAGAAACAAAACATCCAAAGCTTTTTGACTCTAGAACACAAGGGATGCGGAGCATCCAAATCATGTGTGTAGCGACCGCGCTCGATATATATGAACATCTTTATTATATCTTTTTATTTGACAATTTATGATCATCCTGCTCATCCTCTTTATGAACGCATATTTCAACATTCTTGTTGTTGTTGCATGTTACTGTCTCACCTTACGTATTTTCTATATTTAATCAAAATATTTTTCATAGCTTTTGATACCTAAGCCTAAAATAAAATAACAGAAAAGGTGAGGCTCGCAAACCTATACGTAAAGCATTAGCTAACCAATCTAGTTGTTTAATATAATTGAAAACATATAGGTAAATATAATTTTTATTTTCGTGTTCCAACTGTTTATTTGTTTGTGGATGTGTCATCATTTTTCATTGTATGTTTGAACTTTTAAGAGCTCTAACTCAAATTAATTCCTGGTATTAGTAGTAAAATAAAAAATAAAAAGTAAGTAATTATACACGCGGTTAAAATTTGCGTAATTCAAATCATCACTAGTACTGCTAATCATCACTAGTACTACTAATCATCACTAGCACTACTAATCATCACTACTAATTATCACTAGCACTACTAATCATCACTAGCACTGCTAATCATCACTAGTACTGCCGATCATCACTAGTACTGCTGATCATCACTAGTACTGCTAATCATCACTAGTACTGCCGATCATCACTAGTACTGCTGATCATCACTAGTACTACTGATCATCACTAGTACTGCTGATCATCACTAGTACTGCTGATCATCACTAGTACTACTGATCATCACTAGTACTGCTAATCATCACTAGTACTGCTAACCATCACTAGTACTGCTAATCATCACTAGTACTGCCGATCATCACTAGCACTGCCGATCATCACTAGTACTGCTGATCATCACTAGTACTACTGAGCATTTCACTGGCTCTCTCTCGCACCTTCTTGCGACAGGACAAGGTGTATTTCTGTCGGACTGTGACCGAGTATTGCCCTCCTCTTTTGGGGGTTCATGACTTCTATAACTTCTCTCTGGCTGCCTTCTGAATTTAATATGATAGCGAGTCTCATATCAAATAGATACATATTGTACAGGTATGGCTCTGGAACGGTGATACCGGAGCCAACCTATATCAGTTAATAACTAAATGTAATAATGACCAAATTTAATAATTGTATAAAAGTAATATAATAAAGGAAAATAAAAAAGTAACTATGAAGAAAAGCCACTAGGTAACTAACTAACGGAACATAACTAACTGATATAACTTTAAAATATATTCCAAAAAAGCTTTGAAGACTTTGTAAAATATCGCATGCGTTGTTTTGTTGAGTGGAATTTAAGCGAGAGTAAACAACTCTCAAAACGATTCCGGGATAGGGTGGGACCCTTTGAGGTTTCCTTCATTTGTTAGTGAGGGTATCCAACTTGTACCGCTTATAAAGTGTTAAAATAATTGAGTGGCTCGTGACGTACGTTTCGTCACTACTGTTTGTTTTACAATCGTTCTTCCGAGGTCCGCGCCTTTCAAGGACCACAAAGCCCCGCCCGAATTCTGGCGGTTAGACGAGGTCCGCGGATGCTCAGTTCTTATTCTTATTCAGCATCCTTGCAATACTCGTACATCATTTGGAGAGTCTGCGCCCCGGGCTGCGCTTCAACCATAATGAAAGGGTGTTCACAATTTTGCACTTACACTTAAATCAAAAAAAAATTAAACTACAAATACTTTTCAATCGCCGTTTAGCTCGCACGCAGTCGCGAATTGAAGGTTATTTTTTTCTAAACTGTGCCGCCAAAATTTAACCTTCCATGTTCGTTTTGTATTTTTTTTTATTGAGAAATTTTGACAGTCTAAACATATTATAACAAACATAATAACTATTTAACATGTGATACTAATATTGAAAATACACAAAAATATTTAGATACATGAGTATGTTTAGATGCAGAAAATTAATGAAAATAAAAAAGAGGGAGAAGGGTGGGAGGTTGCAACTATTGTTGTGGTAAAGGGAGAGCAACATGTGTTTTTATAGGTAGAATGAATGGCCAAAATTGAGATTGTGGTGGTTTATAAGAAGAACCCTTTGAGCGTAGTAAGGCTAATGTTGAACAAGTCAATTTCTGTAAATTTCTTATTATGGTATTTGCATGACCCGTGAATGAATGAATTTTGTATGTAAGATGTTCTACTTCTAGGAATATGGAAGAATGCGAATTGCCGGGTCGATCTAGATGGTACATGGTGAGATATTAATTCTAATTGGCTGGACAATCAATGTGATCTTGCAGTAGTTTGAAGAGAAGTATTTGGTCAGCACGTGTTCTTCGATGTTCTAGGGTTTTCATATTGTAAAAGTTTGCTGCATCTCAATAGAAGTTGAATGATATAGATTAGATCTAACATTCAGATGTCGAATATATCTATTTTGTATTCGTTCTAATCTCGCAATTTATGTAATCTGCCATGGGTTCCAGATTTGAGATACGTACTCTAAGTGACTAGAGTATGGATTTGAAGCAGTATGGGTTTTGGAAGTGTTTGTAGGTTTGAAGTATGAATCCTAGCATTTTATAGGCCTTGGAGGTAATTTGGTCAACGTGATTTTTAAAAATAAGTTTGCTATCGAGGATTATTTCTAGGTCTTTAACATCGCTTTTATTTTCTAGCTGAGTGCTGTCTGTTGTGTAAGTAAAATTATTATTGTTAAATTTTCTTGAGAATGTTATTTGAAAACACTTTTTAGCATTCAGGAGGAGTTTGTTCACCTCACTGTAGGCTGCAACGCGGGTGTTATCATTTTGCATTTTATGGCATCATCTAGGCAGCTCACTTAGGCAAAGATCTTCATATCATCCGCACAAAGAAGAAAGTTGCATTAATATAGATTATGAATAGTAATGCATGTTCAATATTAATTGTATTAGATTTCTGAAATTCGTAACATAGTAGGTACTAATAGTATTATAATTTAAACAAACGAATCCTACATATAAATGTATTATTTCTTTAAGTCTGTTATAATGTAGGGTGTCTAGCAGAAAAAATTCAAGATTAAATTGAAATTGCTCGTAAACCATCAGGGTGAGGTAAGTGGGAGGAGAATTGTTCTACTCGCGTGATATGCTGATTTGCCAGTCGCAATGAGTCACTGGTCGGGAGCGCACCGCGCGTTCGCGGTTGAGCAATATTTATAGTGCTGTGATTCATTGGTTCGTGCGCGTCGCGCTTTGTGTACTCGCTTTTATATTCGACGAGTAAGTGATGGGCCGAGCCGATGTAGTGTTCAGAAGTTCAGACAAGAAGGGACAATGGTTAACCAAACTCAGTCCAAACGTCAGCAACGACGCTAGAAAATGTGGCTCAAGTTCGAGAAGCTGAAGGGAATTTTTCTCAATAAATTAATCAGAAAGTATGGAGACATACCCTGGGCACCTTGGTCACCGGATCTTACACCGTGCGACTTTTTTTTGTGGGGATACCTTAAGTCGAGAGTGTATAGCAACAATCCTCGAACAATTCAGCCCCTACAAGAAAATATCCGCCTTGAAGTTCGCGTATTGTATTCCGATTGCAAAAGTATCTTGAGAGAAATGGACAGCATTTATACGATATTGTTTATAAAACGTAAAATTAGCATCGTTAAACTCCATTTTGTATAAATAAAATAAGAGAATAACTTTGTAGTTTTTTATTTATTAAATATTAAACTTGAAAATTTTCCACTGGACATCCTTTACATAAAGGCAGCATAAAACAAATATGATTTGCTGTCAATTATATCACGTAAAAGTGTGTGTAAATTAGTCGGAGTAAATTATTTTTCCGTTGTATTTTCGTTGATTTAAATATAAAAATTAGTTATTAGTGTTATAAAAAATGTCTGTGTATTTAATAGTGTATCAGTATCAGTATAAAATTATTAAACTTTATTTATTTTTAAGTAGTAATGGTTCGGTCCCACGCAAGATGCAATAATACAACGTGACAGACATAATGACGCCTGGTATAAAGACATTTAAATGCAACTACTCTTCTCGCGACTTCAGTGAATTCTCACATTTCGCGGGATCAGACAACCTGCCGCAACCGCCAAAGCCGCAGTTCGGTGAGAGACAAGATTAATGGACCAGTTTAAATAAGGGATGCTACAGAGTTCACAAACAATAGATATTTCTTCAGTATCAATTGATTTGCTAAGGATAACGCATTATTATTGTAAAATTGCACTTTTGTCAGAACATAATTATGTGGTATTTAATACAAATTAAACTTATCATGTAAATTATACGTAAGATTTGTATAAAGATATAATAAATTAAACGTATAATAAATTGGTAATAATATTACTCTTTAATACCTTTAATCAGGTGTATTTCTCATCACAAAATAAGTGTTTAAATAATGTAGGCAAAATACTGTATAAGAAAGATATTTTCTTTGTCTTTATAACATTTATATATTTATTTTTATATGGCATTGAGAGCGATATTAATGTTTATTATATTCACATTCACTTCGATACGTGGTGATGTAATAGACACATATATGGTCACCTAGGCAGCAACACCGCGTATCTCAATTATTAATCAAATTAAGATATTTATATCATTGAAATTGAATTTTCGCGGTAATTCGTTCTATATCACTAGTTTCACGATAGCGTCCGCTAAGGGCGTGCAAATCAAACAAATGTAATCACCACATATCTGTAACCTTCCTGTCAACTGCGCACAAGTCAAGGGAATCGAACTTAAGTTTAGTTCAGTTTCAATTTATAAATAATCTGCTCCTCTTTACAACTCTAGAAAGGTAAGTAAGACTTCAGTAATTCTACAAAAATAATTTAAAACTAGTCATGTCTCTCTCCTGTAAAATACACAATTCTTAGATATGTGGTGTTGCTACTTAGGTGACGATATAATACTTTCTATGTGCAAACAATGAGATGAATCAGTAGTAATCAACTTCTTTATAAGCAGATCAAATCCTTATGTATAAAAAATTGGTAGGAAATCGGTTTATTGTTACATTATTATTTTATACTACAGAGGAACTCCGATTTTACATGCCCAGAATTCAAGTTTTCCCTTCATTTGCGTGTTATTTCTAGTCCTGTTTCATTTTAATACATTAAAAACCCTATTTTATGTTTGTCTTTCGCGCGATTTACGTCTAAAATTTATTGAAATTTATTCGGCCAGTTTGCAATTCGCCGTAGAGCCAAGAGTGTGTTGGTCATTAATACGCATTTTTCATTCTCATATCTACGTAATTTTAACGTTTCGTTTTATTGTTTTTTTACAAGCTGGAATCAGCAAGAAAGTTGCGTAGGAGATAGTATAGACAACATTGTTGGCTGGGAAAGAATTTATGATTAACCTTTGCAAACGTTGACTGCAACGCAATAACATCGGACGTAGTGGAAATTGATGAAATAGTGGACAGTCATATAAACGAAAACGTCTGCTCGTCCCAAAAGCCCAGTTCATACAAACGACGATGCCATTGAAGGCCTCAACGCACATATTACTAGTATTAGTAATGTTCCGGTGGCACATCGCTTTACTACCTTTAATTTAATTTATAATATCGAAATAACTATTTAAAAACATGCAGCAATCAACATTGTTTAATTTTTGTCAATTAAAAATATATATATATTATTTTTTAGGAGAACACATTCTTATTCTTATTGTAAAAATAAGGCTCTATCAAATGATGGAACGATTAAATGTATTGATTTCAAAAAAGGTAACATATAAGGTCGAAAAATTGTCGCTAAAAATAGTGCCGCTGTAGCTTAGTTGGATAAAGCACCTCCCCCGGTTAGGGAAGAGATCCAGGTTCGAATCCCGGTGGCGCAACAACAATATTTTTCGATAAAATTGATTTTATATGTGTATCTTTATAATTAATATATTTAATTCATATTTAATATATATATTATTTTTTTAATACCTCTAATTTACATTTTTTTTTGTTGGTCCCTTCAAAGACTTTATATCGGGGTTTTACCGTATTACTAAATAAATAATTAAATAATAAGAGTTTTAATTGGTCGAACAACGTAAAATTAATATTTAAAATATCTTCATAATATTAAATTTAGAAGATTGAACCTATCCGGATCATACTTAGAGACCAATTTTTTTTCCAATTCCTTAGAGTCTACGATACTCTGAGTACTCTACATGCGGCTAGACCGCCTAATCTACTACTACAAGTGCATCAGCGCTAATCGCTTTGACACTTTTACAAACTACCTTATTATTATAAACATCATAAGTGTTTTATATTAATACATGAATTGGAAGGGTAAAAAATTACTGATAAAAAACACTCTAAACAATTTACTGGAAGTTAAGTATTTCAAATTAATTAGGCGCGACACTTTATGTACAGTGCCGCCTTATTCTAGCATAATCCTTAAATATTTAAACTAAAATAAATACTACTAAACTTAAGAATATATTGTTTTATTATTTTACATGTCATAAATTGGAGAGTTCTCTCGACGCTGTCCGCTTCTGTGTGCAACTCAGTCCGGAGGATCGAGCGCGTTGCTTCGCCGCAGGAAATAGTGCCTGGGCAATCTATGTTTCTTAGAGACCAATAATGAGGGCGAATATTTAAATAGTTTGTTGCTTCTAGTCACGTCACTCTTCTCAATGAAATTAGAGGGCAGGTTATTAAGGCTGCTGCCATGTTAGGCTGCTAGATGACGTTATATGAAACAATGAGGTATGATAAAAATATAAATGTAAAATGCGTACATAATGCTAATCAAAACATATGATATTGAAAACAAAACCGACATCACTAAGATCAACAGCACGCCGAGAAGGTTGGAGATATGAACCCATACTGAAGGCCAGGATAAGGAATTCCCGCATTAGGGAAATGTGTCCAACAAAGGACATTGTCAGGTAGGGAAGACAGCGATAACGACATTGGCATGGAAGAGATGGAGAATTCGGGGTGACTTGGAATGCGAAATTGGGAGGACGTACAGTTTGAAAACATTTATCAGCAGGCCTCGGAGATTTGTTTGAGCCAAGTCATACATATTATTCTAAGCTACTATCACCGTAATCTTGTCAATATTGATGCCAATCCTTTCGCTATCCTTCAAAAAGTGCCACGTCCTAGACATCCGTCAAATATATATTCTTGGTATACTAAAATACTTTTACCGACATAAACAATGTCACCAGCAAATTACGCACCCTCATTTAACAAGGACACAATCTAACTGACACTAGACAAAACTTTTGCATAAAGATTCCATTTGTTTCTCGCACCAAAAATATACAACAGTCTAAATGCAAACGTGAAAAATTGCAACCATAGTCTTCACGAAATGGAGAGAAATCACGCCCAAGAACTGTTAAAGGTCCAAACGTGAGATTAAAACTGCTACAACAGTTTATTGAATTATCTAATTGCATCTTGTTTTACTCTTTATATTTCATTTTTATATGCAATCTAATTGTATGTACTTATATATTTATACATTTAACATTGCACTTACTTTAAGTTTTACAATTTATTTATCTAATCTAATGACATCTTGTTTTTGTACATTGAACATTGCACTTTGTTTACTACTATACCGGAAAAGCACTGTCTGCTATAATACAGTGTGCTACTAGTGTAGCAGGCAGGGTACCCAAATATATGTCTTACTTTGCTGAAATTTTATCCGATTATAACAATATAACACACTGTACTATGAATCAAATAAATTATTATTATGATTAATTATTTTGGAAGCTATATATTGTAGATTGGTTAGCATTTTGTGGAGTTTTTCCAGTGACCCCACTAACCTATTTTGCTTTAATGATATACAGATGATAAGTCATCTAGTATAACAGGCGACATTTTATCGTGTTACCACACATTACCTTGCTTTGAACGCAATTGTTATAAGATTGTATTCTCGAGTGATAATTAATTGGGCCGTCTGTACAAATAGCGTATAGGTAAAACAACAGTAACAGATATGAAATTATTTGATAAGATTACCGATGCTGTTTTGAAGAGGGACTGCGCATTGTGGCAAAATCTCAATTATTCATATCTCTATTGAGTTTTCACCGCCGGGTCATAGCGGGCCATTTTTCTTCAGTTCCCGGACTCCCCCATCCAAATAAACCAAAATAATTAAATACTATTAAAACACTGTTATTAAACAAATAATAGATATCTCATAGAGACGAACCTATTTTTTATTATTGAGAAAACATGGAAATATTAGTAATTACAGGACCTGTCTTTGACTAGCTTAAGTGTTCACTTTACACAATGTAACGTTCACCATTCCACCCAACTAATTTAGACGATATTGTTTATAAAACGTAAAATCCGCATATAAATAAAATATGAGAATAAATGGTATGCACATAGTACACGACTATTAACCATGATTTGTATAATTTCGTTTTTGAATTTAGCCTATCCATTTTAGTATGACTATATCCATCTTATTACGGTAATTTATCATTCTAGGCAGGGAGAGAAATAAATAGATTTGTTAACTTGTAGAAAAATAGGGTTGGAGATCTCAGAGATCGGACAGGAATATTTAAGACTATTTGTGAAAGCATCGAGGGGTGTCTAGCTTATTATTAACGATTTTGTATTAATATTATTAAATGGATTATGGATTTATTTTTTTCAATCTAGATATGGTTGTTTGTTATAATCAAGATCAGAGACAATTATCATCATGTATATTATATATTTACATTATACTTTTTTTTAAATCAATTAATTCCACTATACGCTATGCTATTTTAGATTGATTAGATTGTGTGAGAACTTTTTTAAAATTAAATGTGATAAAAAAAAATTGTAACTGGCTCACGTAGTGTAATATTTTCCTGTATTAATTTTATTGAACCGTAAATAATTATTATGAAAACTTTTTTGATCACCCGGTACTTTCAAATCATCCCTCGGCCATCCCCGATATGTGATTATTCAGATCATTGCATTATTCATATTGGCTTTTCTCAACTTCAAGTATCCCGTGGAGTATTGTCTCGACGCCAGATCGATATTATAATTTCAAGGTCAAACGATGACATCATTTATTTTACCCCTGTATCTCCGCCACTCTCATACGGAATATTTATTATGAAACAAATTGTAATTACATTTTATAATTATTTTGGATTAGTGTTTTTTTCGTGTCATGTCATATCTAAAATGAGAATATTTTATTTCGTATGTAATCAATAAGGATATAATTAACGAACCTAATAAAATATGAATTAAATATATTAATTAAAAAGATATACATATAAAATCAATTTTATCGAAAAATATTGTTGTTGCGCCACCGGGATTCGAACCTGGATCTCTTTTCTAACCGGGGAAGGTGCATTATCCAACTATGCTACAACGAAAATATTTTTAGCGACAATTTTCGAACACATATAGGTTCGAAATCATATTTGAGTAATCTGATCAGACGCCAGAGTTATCGATTCATTTTTATTAAATTTTGGACACATTGATACAACTTTATTATTAGGAGGACACATTCTTATTGTACATCTTTCTAATTAATATATTTAATTCATATTTAAAATATCACAGACCTATGTTCTGAATAATTACAACTTCACAATAAGAATGTGTTCTCCTAATAGAACCTAATAAAATAAAGTGAGATTACTTTACGGATCCTGAACCGATCCGGGAAGTGGCACTCTGACCATCCGGCATCATCTATCCAGCAAATATCTACCTTGATCATCCGGCATCATCTGTTCGGCAACTGATGCTACCTGACCATCCGGCATCATCTATCCGGCAACTAATGCTACCCTGACCATCTGGCATCATCTGTCCGTCAAATGCTACCCCAACCATCCGACATTATCTATTGTAGGTTTTTTGTCTTATGACGTTTTCGACCTTGCACAAAATCTTTTCTTCACTTTCTTTTCGCGATAATAGTAATATATCTATTATAATAATCTATATTCATGTATGCGACGATTTATTTATTTCAATTTTTTTTCAATTCAATTCGGTTTCGTTATTGACAAATAGATAATATTTAAAATTCAATCTTTAACAACTAAGAGGTAATATATTATTTAACACGATAAAGTTATAAATATTAGAGAGTACAATTTTTATCTCAGACTAATTGGCTAATCTGTCACCTGCGTCAGTTGACTCGTGACCCTCTGAGGATTTTTTTTGTATTTTAAAAATTCTGGTGGATTAAAAAAAAAAATTCTGGACACTGATAAACTTCTGCCGTATCTTCTTAAATTAGGTTTAGTGTATATACTCGGTTGCTGTTATTTTATATACGTGTATTAATAAGAAGATAGTCATAATTTATTACATTTAGGTTTTATGTACATAATCGTTGTTACTGTATGTCTATTATAATAAATATCTAAATAACATTCAATGTAACGTACGTGCATATGGGAATTCATAAACAAATCACACATTGCTGGACAATGTGCTATTATATAAGTTTTCTGCGCCCTTGAGGTTAATATAAGTCCAATATGATAATCGTTATTATCGCCATGTCAATACTAAAGATACAAATCAGGATTCAAGATCATAAACCAACGTGTACCTCCGTCTGCATGTATCCAGTATCCCACCGTGACATACAATTATGATACTGCTACTTCGGTATTATTATAAACCCACACAATACGGAAAACTAAACACAGGTTATGAGTTAAGACACACTCATGACTGAGAATCATGATCTTCTTGTTTGCTCCTACAGCGCGATCTGTTTGCCTGCACTCTTCGCGATCCAGAGGCGTGTTTAGCGAGACTCCGGTTATGCTGTCGGAATGTTTTGAAATGCAGAGTTATGAAGAACATTAGAGAATCATTCAAAATATATCGCTGATCAGATCAGTGATATCACCGCTGATGATGCACCCTACAATGTAATCGGGAACCTCGGACATGGTGGTCGGAGAAATACGACAAAATGGCCCAAAAAATTCTAAATATAAGGTAATTAAGAATGATTTCAAATACACAATAACAAAGCTTTACAGTTAGATCTTCCAAATATTCTTAATGTATGCCTAAAGCATGTCCAAAAATATACTTTACTATAGACATACTAAACTTAATAGATTACAATAATGTTAATAATTTTTACAATACCTACTTTAAAATATACTTAATAATCGTCTGTTTCACAGACCAGTAAATGAATAGATATGAAATAAAGTGTACATACAGAAGAGGGGTTTGAAACATTATTTGCGGGACGAGGGACATTCTACACACGTTCTTGGTGGAAACATAAATATATTTATGACACATTTATGCAACAGTAGAAGTATTTACTCTTCGAAAATTAAATCTTTGTGTAAACAAGACGTATTTTTTACATTAATGCATATTATATTGTGGACGTTTAAATTTTCTTTCCGATCGAGTCATACTTTAAAAAAAAGTCGGGATGCTATTTAATTGCATAAGTGGCATCAAAATGATATATAATATGAAAATATTGAATTTGCGTTTTCATCTCTATATATATGGTGGCCTGTGGTCTGTTTCTATTTGTGAAATGTTCTATCGCGTCAAAAAGGTCACGTATCTACCCAACTCGAAATTCAATAGAAATTGACTCTTCACTCCTAGGTAATGTATGTTTCTTTTAAATTTACATATATTACTTAACGTATAAAGAAAATATTTGCCTATATAAACAAAGGATTATTATCATATTTATTATATGCATCACAAATATGTTAGCAAAAATTGAATATTAAAAATTACTCTTATTATTCCGGCGTACAAATATTTGCATAGGTATATTGTGGCATGCGCCCCACAGATATGGCTGTGTAAGGAATCACCTTACAGCCATATAGTGCCAAAACGCACTGATCAATAGTCCTAGGAGCTAGCCAACCGCTTCTCCGCAGACCGTTATTTCGTCAACACCTCAAGCGAGCCACTCCAGCCTTCAACTTTATACTCGCAGTTCCTTCTATTGTAAATCGTCTCGTAATAAACGTCAACTTTTGTAAGTTCTATTTTATTTAAATACCTCGCACTAGACACAGCATAATGGAAATTAATGTACCGATAAACTGGCCACTCTTTTCGGAGTTTTCCCTCATAAATTATATTATTAGTATGACGGACTTAATATGGTAAAAAAAACGTACGAATTCTATTTGGACTGCACAATGGATGGATCCAAATAATCATAAGAGTAATCGGCTTAAAATAATTCAAAGATTTATTCCACCCCACTTCCTGGTTCTCCAAAAGGAAAGTCTCCAAAATAACAACATCAAATATCACTAGAATGGGAATTGGACATTGCCATATAGCTTCATATATTCAGATTGAACTTAATAGATTTCCCAATGTATGAGTATGGTGCCGAGGAGGAATATTTCGTATTCTATAATATTACTGTACTTTTTTCTATAAAATAAAGTTTTAACTAGATTAATGGCACAGATCACTCTCGAACGGTGGATAGTCTATTTAAAAAAAGAAGAAGACACAGCATAAATACTTACACGCTCATTCATATATACTGCGACATGCACCAACGCGCGAGAGACTAGAAGAGAATCAGGTCCTTTCGTCTCACCATGCACAAAACCTTCTGATACGATCATAATTCATTACACAAACATTAACCACTAAATCGTTGTTTAAATACAAATAGGTACATTTTGAATCACTGTTAGAAATGGACCAATATCCAAAACAGCTTTAAATATGATTGTGGCATATTAGTGGTTTGGTATTTCATGAATAATATTAGTAGGAGTCGCTGTAGTTTTGTAGTTTAATAATAATCATCGAAACCTGATTCAGAGATGTCGTCTGTCTGACCTTCAATCAGCAGTGCGTCCCGGTGCAGCATGTTATGCAAATTTTAAAACATCATTGCACATTCACGTAGAAAATTTATAGCGAAACTTAAATTTCTTCGGTAGATTTCATTTTGATATCTGATATTAAAATTATATTTCATAATTACTTATAACACGTTGTCAAGACTTCGCATTTTAATAGTCATTTTTCAGGATCAGCTTTTTAAAATTACGTTTTAATAAAAGTTACAAATCTAACTAACTAACTACCACGGTATTTCCGCGCACTGATTGAGAAATAGATATTTGTAATGTAGATATTAAATTATCGCTTTTTACTCGATGCAATATGAACCTATTATCACTTTACAATCGTACAATTACTTCACCCAGCTGTGCCCCCGATAGCCAAACTATAGGTATAACTAAATGAAAATGTCAATTTCGAACCTATAATATTTGCGACACCTTTCATAATATGACCACAGCGGACTAAGGTGGGGTCAGTCACCAATAAATTAGTAAACAACGGTAAAATATACCTATACATTCACCTTATAACAAAAATATGTTAACTTTGCTAAACTATTTGATTGCAGTTTCTTCTTCTTCTTCTTCTTTCAAATAGGCAATCCACCCTTCAAGAGTGATTTGTGCCATTAAACAAGTTCAAAGATTATTTCATAGACAGCAGTACAACAATATTATTGAATAAGGAATATTGCATTACAAGTTAATACCATTGACATTCAAGAAATTTGCTATTATATAGCTTAAATGTGGCGAGTTGAGGGAAAGAAGATGACACAAGTTAACCGGGAGTTGAAAATTACCATTGACAAGATTATTGTAAAAAAAACCTGTGATCCGCAATGAATTGCAGTTTCTTTATTTTTATATAAGTAGAAGAGGGGGGGGGGGGATAATAATAACAAATTAAATTAATCAATTTGAAAGATGTACAGAAATTATATTTCTAAACAATATATGAAGATATCTATATAAAGACTATAGAATATAAATAAGTTCCAAATTTGTCGAATATTTAATTATTTGGTATGGCAAAATGGTAACGTGTTTACCCAGATAGGAATAGTTTCGGGTTCGTATAGGTCCGGTAGGGAACAAAAAGTTTTTTCGATAGATACATTTTTTCAGAATATATCTTTATTTAATGTGTTTTTAAATATTAGCCAAATAAGTATAGTGTGACAGTATAGTGAGTAAGATTAAGAAAAGATCACCAAGGTGGTCTGGTCATATGGAACGGATAAAAAGGAGAGAATGGTGAGGAAGATATATGACGCAAGTGTTGATGGCGCCAGAAATAGATGACGGTCGCAAAAGACTTGGCACGACCAGGTAAATCAGATACTGGAGGATGGTTCTGTTAGAAGTCTATATAATCGGCGAGCTTGTATGAAAAGATGTATGAATGTTGATGAGTCGAGAACTGTGTCAGAACAGAAGAGTGCGGCGTTCTATCCTCTCTGTTTACCCCCGCGGAGAAATTAAGTTAATTAATTAATTCTGAAATTGCAACTTCATGATTTATTTTATTTATTATTTTTTTGGTACACATAATTTTTCACAATTCATAATAATCTCACCCCGTCTATATTTGTGACTTTCTGGACGTCTAAGATGTAGTGTCTATGGTTATATAATGCTTGATTAAACGGCCATGTCTGTGAGACGCTAGCAAGGGTAAAACGAACGTGTTTTTTTAAGTAATTTTAAGATTAGTTAAATGTTTTCTCTTTTATATATTCAATAACAGTCTCTTTTATATATTCAATAACAGTCTCTTTTATATATTCAATAACAGTTTCTTTTATATATTCAATAACAGTACGTAAATTGCGAAATCGTACGAATTGTAAGCTGTCGCGTCTCTTATCTATCGTCATCTCGCGTCATATCATAGAAGCCGTGAATGAAATTGCACGAATTTTTTCTATGGTCGCACTGTCAAAATATTTACGTGTGTTTAATAATCATTTATGCAAACATGATCTCAGTTTTATCAAGAATATGGTCGCGCTGTCAAATGTGACGCGAGATGTAAAATGTTTTCTCTTTTATTATGCATTATTACAGTCAACATTTAAAACTGCCGCGGTTATGTGATTTAATTTTTGGTTACGATTGTGACACAATATTTGTCAAAATCTGCGCGGGAATAATTCATCATAACTAAATAATTAAAAAATCTAGTTTGAGTGAGAAAACCATTAATCTTTACTTAAATGCACATTATACTGATAAAATAGGATTTTTGTGCTTCGTCTATCCGCGATTCTTATACATCATCTAGATGTCATTTTTATTTGTTTTGACAGCTAACTTACAGATGGAATAATTTTAATTATATCGAGATTTCATTTACGTGTGTGGTTTGTTTTGAAGAGACCTTTATCATTGAAATATATTCGAGTGCCAGCCAGGTCAACCAGAACCAATCTTACATTTAATCTTCCACACTGCAACACCAATGCCAAACAAAATTTATTTTTTTACCGAGCAATTTCAATTCATACCTAAACGAACGAGACATTTCCAATACTACAGTTACCTCAATCAAATCTAAATTCAATACATAAACTTTAAAGGTTTTTATTTTTATTTTTATCACTCCGATCATATTCCCTATCCCAAATTTTCCTTTTCCTTTCCCTTTGAATATTTCCTTACTTTCTTTTTTATGACTTTTTTCTCTGTGTTAAAGTTTTTATTGTTAACTTTTTTATTCTCACTTTTTTCTGCTTAGTCCTTCTTAAAATTCAAATTGTACTCACAGTTTAAAGTATTTTATATCTTCAGAGAAAACATGGTTTAATTATTGTTTAGCTTTCATTGTGATTTCCGTATTTACCAATTAACTATATGTTTTCTGAATAAAATAAAAAAAAATAAAAATAAAAAAAAAATAAAAATAAAAATAAAAATAAAAATAAAAATAAAAATAAAAATAAAAAAAATAAAAATAAAATAAAAATAAAAATAAAAATAAAATAAAAATAAAAATAAAAATAAAAATAAAATAAAAATAAAATAGATTCTATTGAGACCTTACCGTGTAGCGGTCACCGAAGGTCGCGCAGGGAATAGCAGCAAACAATCGGCGACAGTGGTCACAGTGGCCGCTGCGCTAATAACATAGACAGCAAACAAAAGTATCATTTCCTTTCAAATTCTTCCGGTATATAAGCACCAGAGCGACTCTTCAGGTTCTGGTTTCTCAGCCCTTAAACAACTTTCTTTTTGAATTGCGCAGGTGATAAAATTCTCTTTGTATAGGAATCTAATATGTTATAAAGTTATAGGAAATATCTTAGTGATATATTTTTATTAATAATATGTAGTCGATAGTCTATCTTTTAGTTTAAATTTTAGTTTATTACTGAAGATAACGCAGTTAGCGTCGTGTGTGAAGTAAACATAAAATTTTTGTTAAAAGTTAATCACAATGGACTTCCACAAATTTAACCACGAAAATATTAATAAAATTATGCTATCATTAAAAATAATGTATTAATTCATACACAGAGAGTTCGCTAAATGCGAGTTGATTCGCATACTGGATTTATTTTCGCTACGTTTTCATCATCGAAAAACAAACAAATAAAACGCGTTCTGATTCGCAGACGCAAATAGTTTAGTGCCGAAAAGAAACAAAATTGTAATGCCATTTTGAAAGAAGGTATTTTGAAAATTTTGTCCACACCGAGGGATTAAAATTTAACGATCGGCAGTTTAAGGCGATTTCATTGCGTTTTTATAGCTGTTTATGATTCGTATACAGGCATTTATAATGAAATTTAAACATATACGTGCGTGCATTTGTCCATAGGTTTTTATGCATTTCGTACAATAAAACTTCAGAACAAATGAAACGCGGCAGTTTTTATGTAGTATGTAAATGTTTATCACTCGAGATAACGAGCTACTTATCGATCAAGCATTTAGTAATACATTTCGCTCGCGTCCGCTACCGAGCTATTTCTGACGGCTAGCCGGCTTTATTATTTAGCGGTTAGCGCGGCGACACTGATTCGTTGCTAACTGTGTGTAAATAATGGCACAAGAAGAGAAGCGCGCGTATCTTGAGGCAGGTCATTCGGCGATGAAGATAGTCAGACATTTTTATGTCTCGTCTTCCGTGTGATAGATAAGATAAGCCCTAAGAATAAATAAAACCAATATTTTAAACTGCCACTCACTGCAATTTACACTATGCTTGTACACTGGAACAGAAGATGCCTATTTGATTTGTACAGCAACAATAAACGGGTGTCATTTGTTTGGATCCCTGCACATTAGGGAATTCAGGGAAATGAATGTGCTGATAAACTGGCCAAGAAGGCTACTCTTTCCGGAGTTTTTCCCCATCAATTCCACATCCCGATGTATGACAAACTTAATATTGTAAAAAAACATACGTATTCTATCTGGTCTGCACAATGGATGGATCCAAACAATCACAAGGGTAATCGTCTTAAAATAATCCAAAGATATATTCCCCGCTCCCCTTGGTTCTCCAACAGGAAAGTCTCAAAAAGAACAGTAGCAAATATCTCTAGAATGAGAATTGGGCATTGCCAGGTGGCCTCACATTTGTTCAGAATAAACATAATAGACTCCCCAATGTGTGAATGTGGTGCCGAGGAGGAAACCCTTGACCATGTCTTTTTTGCCTGTCCATTGCGGATCACTGGTTTTTTTTATAATGATCTTGTCAATGGTAATTTTCAACTCCCGGTTAACTTGTGTCATCTTCTTTCCCTCAACTCGCCTCATTTGAGCTATATAATAGCAAATTTCCTGAATGTCAATGGTATTAACTTGTGATGCAATGTTCCCTGTTCTATAGTATTGTTGTACTGCTTTCTATAAAATAATGTTTAGACTTGTTTAATGGCACAAGTCACTCTTGAAGGGTGGATTGCCTATTTGAAAGAAGAAGAAGAAGAAATACACTGGAACGAACATAAGCTGTATAGCGCACATAGCTAACACTCAGTGGCGTAACTACAAAAATTTGTCCCCAATGCAGAATGGAAAGAGGGCCCCCTTCAATAAGTATTGTATGTAAGATGTACGAATATTACTTGTCATGTTAGATTTTAAACCCGCAAAATGTAATTTTTACAACTCGCCACGTTTATATGAGGTAAACGCTGAATCAGAGATAAGTAGTTCGATCGGTACCGCCGCGGGACCGCTCGGCTCACGGAGATGCGTAAGGCGGCGCGTTGTGTGGCCGCGGTCGCAGATCTCGTACACTATCGAGGAGGATGAAGGGTGTGCAGTGGTTACGGCGCACTGATTTCGAGATTACTTAACCATCATTTCAACTTAGTTGTAACATTAAGAGAGAACGACAGTTCATCTCGTCACCGTGGAGGTGGGATTAATCTTTCATTGATGATTTGCCTTGCGTCCAATCCGAGAGGCTTGCCACAGGAATCGTGCTCACGATGTTGGGTTTATTAGTGTTCCGTATCCTAGTCATGATTTTTGTACAGATGACAGAAAAAGAGATCAATTACTTGATATTTATTTTGTATTGTTGCAAAATTAACCTCTTTCATTGATTCCAAGTCCGAATTACGTAACACTATAAATTTATAACAGGTGCCTGGTAAGTGCCTTGAGCTAACCCACATTCTTATGTCAACTCTGTCTAGCCGGCGGTGATGCCCTGGCGTCCTATCCGCAGGAGCCAGAACACACCGTAACTACGTGGTTTATCCATTAAATAGTAAGAACAAAATTAGTCTCTTGTCTTATATAATATTTATACTTAACAAGGTATTTAAATTGCAGGAAATTTTAAAAATTCTTGCTTCGCTTTAATGGGGGATTTCCACTTTACGGCGATTGTCTGATCCCTAGCCAGGCACAGTACAGTTACTGTATACAACGATAATGTTTTAATTTTTTATTATATTTGTAATGTACCTACGTGAGAAACGTATTTTTAAATTGTATAATTCAATTTCTTATTGTGGATTAGTAATAACGCTGGGAAAGGTATCAACGTTCCCAAAATATAGATTTCAAATTAATTTTAGTGTGTGAACATTTTGGTCCCCTTTGCAAGCTGCATTGCTATAGTTACGCCACTGATAACACTCAAACTACACAGAACCTAAACTCATCGAAATAACAAACGAATATTTACATTATGTAGTACATGCACACATTTACTTACATAATACTGTTCTTCACGCATGTCAAAAATAAATATTTTTTTAAATATAATAATATCTAAACGCATAGTAATAAGATCAATAGAAAGACACAAAAAAAAAAAATTTTTTTGGTAAATCTCTTTGCTATTCTGCCACAGATAGATCGAATTGAAGGAATAGAAAAGTTTGAAACATTATTTAATTATGTATTATATTTTACAAAACCGAACAGACTCATTTAAATAATTAAATATGTGAACTTTGAACCGAAGCCAAATGACATGTTTATTAATTAAAGACGAGTTAACAATATTTATTATGGTAATACCTAATGGGAATAATTACACAAAAAACATATAATTAATTAAACAAATAATAGATATCTTATACAGACGTAGCTATATTTTAGTATATTTAATGGAAATTTATGGGCGTATGGGGTTAGTGGGGTTAAAAGTTTCATCTGACTAATCTGATTGATGTTTAAATGAAAAGAAAACTCAATGTCATTCAATTGTTTTTGGTTTATTAAATGAGACGCAGATATAACATAAAGGCTCTGTAATCACGTTATCCTGTCATTTGTGAAAAGTGGTACTTTCATCCCCCCCCCCCCCTCCCCCCACAATACCGTACATTTTTTCAATTTCTTATATTTTGATCGAAGTATTAGATTAGCAAAGGTGAAACAATCGACCTGGGATACTAATGTACATGGATCTTAATATACATTTTTTTCTTTTTTTTAATCGTGTGCAGCCTTGACTTTATATCGGCAAGTACTCGAGGAAATTAGATTAAAAATCACATATTCTGTTAATGTTTCAAGGATACCAACTTCTTTTGATAATAACATTTGTCACTTATGCAACGCGCAGAGATCCGGTACGCGTTGCATAAGTGACAAGTTTTATAAATTTTTGGCGTAACTTAAATTAGATACTAGATTAAGTTTAGTTAGTTAGTAAGATTAGTTAAGACTGCATTTTAATAGTATTTTTTTATTAAGAAGAACACATTCTTATTGTGAAGTAGTAATTATTCAGAACAGACGTTCTGTGATATTTCAATAATAGAATGATAGATGTATTAATTTGAAAAGTGTAACATATAGGTTCGAAAATTTGTCGTCAATACACTGTGTTGGTATAGCATAATCGGATAATGCATGTTTCCTGGATTGGAAGAGATCCAGGTTCGAATCCTGGTAGCAACAACAATATTTTTCGATAAAATTGATTTTATGTGTATATCTTTCTAATTAATACATTTAATTTGTATTTAGTCATTTTTTGTTGCTGAATTTTACAGATGGATTAGTTTCAGTTTACTAAAATTACGTTATGTAGATATTAAATGATCACTTTTACTCGATGCAGTATAGACCTGTTCATAATCGTATAATTACTTCACCCAGGTAGTGTCCCTGAAAGCCAAACTATCAAACTAACTAAAAAAATATGACTAAAATAACAATTTTTGACCTATAATATTCGCGATACCTTTCATAATATGACCACAGCTGACTGGGGTGGGGTCAGCCATCAATGAGCTATCAACAATATAAATACATTTACCTTATAACAAAAATATGTTATCTTTGCTAAAATATTGGATTGTAGTTTATAATAGATGTGTCTACCTATATAAAGGCTAAAGAATGTAACTAAGCTGATAGCGATCAAAATGTTTTTTTCGTTAGATGATTTTTTTTTTATATTAATGTTCTGTGATATTTAATTTGTTTTAAATATCACAGAACGAGTTGATTCACGTACTGGATTTATTTTTGCTGTATTTTCATCATCGAAAAATAAAATAAAACGTGTTCTGATTCACAGACGAAATAGTTTAGTGCCAAAAAAAAACAAAATTGTAATGACATTCATTTTAGTGACATTGCTTTATGCAAGCAAATTCTTATTTTGAGAGAAAACAATTTTTTGTATTGTATAAGTTACTTGTTGAGGTAATCATAAATAAATTTTAACTACTCTTAATATCATAAACGCGTATTTCTTCACTATTGTATATAGGCCTCTCCCAAGGATCGGCACTTCTCTCTGTGTTCAGCCCTTCTCATCCATCTGTTGCCGGCACTTCAATATAATACAATTTTAATTTTAATTACATCGCTAAATGCCATATTCTAAGCATTCCAAAAATGCTATTGATTGGTAATTAAATTACAATTAATATTATATAAATATAATAAAGGCAGTGGCGTAGCTACCGCCTGAGCAGCATGGGCAACTAGCCTAGGGCTCGGATCCCAGGAGGGCCGGAATAGCTCAACAAGATCACTAAATAAAACTAAAAAGAAAAAACATCCAACTTGAATTATACCAACTTTCATCATTTTAAACCCAATTATTGCAAATGAAATACTACAAATTGACGCTCAGATATCTTTGATAAATATTAGATACCACGCCAAACGAAAGTCACGAAGTCTTCATAAATATGTTATTTTATTCTCCTCAGTATCTCCAGTAACCTAAAATTACTACTTTTAACAGATATGTGGAACGAATTTATGACTTTTTCACTGATAGCGTTTTATTTAGCTGAAAAAAATTAACATTGAAAAACGATGCCCTACTAGATAACGGTGCAGGTGATTGAAGTAAGACATAAATATGTCGGGATATTTTAAAATAAATAATTTTAAGTAATCATTTTACTATTAAAATTCATTACTAAAATCATTTTATATTTAATTAAAATTACTCTTAACGAGTAAGAATAGTGGTGATGCGAATGTGAGCTAAGTCAATAATAAATTAAATATGGAAACCATTGTGAAACTGTGTTCTCGGGGGAAGGTTACTGCTAACAGTCGCGGTCGCTTCATATATGCTATGGATGCTCCACATCCCTTGTGTTCTAGAATTAAAAAGCTTTCGACGTTTTCTTTCTAGCTGAAAACACCACTACTGCAAATAAATTCATCCTGTTCTTTAGCTTTAGAGGCCAGTCATAACTCACACTACAACACGACGCGCGCACGGAGCAGATCGAAATACATATACATTCTTAACTTTCGAACATCTATGAATCGCGGTAACGCACAGATACCAGCAACAGGGGATTCTATCATTCGTTCCGTATCCACAAAGCTTGAAAGTATTCGCACATTCAGTTCCACCTGTCAAGGTCTACAAATACTGTATACGCATTCGTTGTCAGCATCCAACGTACATAAAACGACTTTAATGCTTATGGGTATAATGCGAGCGGACTGTTTTGAGGAATTTATTTGCATGACGCATTTTTGACAGTTGGGCTTGAATACTTGAAGCCGAATTATTGAAACATTGGACATTGAAATTAATAATTAAAAATAAAAATTAATACAGAAAATAATGTAAAAAAGTGAATTTTGTGAGTATTCCTAGGCTAGTCTATAGATTTGTATATGTGATAATGAATATGAATATACGTTATACTATAGATACGCCACTGCATAAAGTTTTGTTATAACAACATCGAATCCAAACTCTTTCGGTTATCAACACTTATATGACAACGGTTATATGCCGAGACGTCTCAATGAAGCGGAGAAGATATCTAAATATTATGATTTGCTGGTGAGGCATGTTTACTCAATAAAATATAACTGCCTGCATGTGTTATTCCGAAGACCCCTCTTCGATAAACTAAAGGTGCCGCAACATAAACAAAAATACTGACACTTCAACTATTTTATAAATACTCTAATCGTTTTCATTTTCATCAGTCTCATAAAGTAGGTTATTAAAAATGTTAAATTTATGGTCTCTTGAGTCGACAGAAAAAGCATATTCAAAAAATCATGGTTGCTCATTTACATAAGCTTGGGACTTAGGCTTCGATATAGTTTGGTGTAATAAGCATGGACCCTTACAAGGCTGTAAAAGTGTTTCCAATTTCAGAATGGTTTATTTTTTATTCGTCGATTTAATTTAAATTTTTTCAACCATAAATAATACATTCTAGTATGTGCTATCTTTTGTTTCATATTGATATAGAAAATAAATTAAATTCTATTAAATCTCTATTGAAAGTTGCTATTTTAAGTTATTAAGGAGAACACATTATTATTGTGATTAGTTTGTATTTCGCAACAGGCTTATAACGCCGTTACCGCACTTTACGAAATAATAAAATTAATAATTTAGTAGCTTGTGGTCTGGTGGTTAAGACGCTGGCCTAGTGATTTAGTTGTTGGGGATTTGCGCCTCATTCCAGGAGCCCAGCAAATTAGTCCTATTTTCATAGTACAAGCATTTAGCTTAGTTTGAAAATAGTAAGAATATTATTAAGGAGAACACATTTTTATTGTGAAGTTGTAATTATTCTGAACATAGGTCTGTTGTATTTTAAATACTAATTAAATGTATTATAATAAGAAAGATATACATATAAAATCAATTTTATCGAAAAATATTGTTGTTACCGGGATTTGAATCTGGATCTTTTCTAATCGTGCATTAACCGATTACAATACATAGTGCATTGACGACAAATTTTCGAACCTATATGTTACACTTTTCATATTGATACATCTATCGTTCCATTATTTGAAAGCCATCTACTTTATTTTTACGAAATCTCAAATACCTTGGAGTAATCCAATAGGAGACACCATAATTAACAATCCATTTTTAATAAATTAATTTCCGTATTGGAAGAGATCCAGGTTCGAATTCCGGTAGCGTAACAACAATATTTTTCGATAAAATTCATTTTATATGTATAACATACTAATAAATACATAAAATTAGCTATTTCAAGTATTCGAGATACTAAGAATGATAAAAAAAACATACAAAGACTTCAAACAATGATATTTGAATGTCACTTTTTGGGTACTTCATCAGGAGTAATAATTAGACATCATATTATAAATGTTCATCTCCAGGCTAACCAGACAATAGCAACGCCACTGGCTGGGTAAAAAATAAATATGTATGTTAAAATTAAAATAATGCACGTTTTTTCTCAAGCGGAGTTGAGATAAAATTAGCTAGTTAATAAATGCCTACCTAGTTAAGATAAATTTAGAAATCTTTCTCGGTTGCCTGCCTGCTAATAATCGAGGAAAATTAATCATTCAATTAACATTATGTATTTACCGATTAACAATGATGAAGCAGTAATAATTATAATAAATAAATATATATATATTATAAATAATTACGATAAACGAATATTTTTTTTATTATTTTTTATAAATGCACACTGTAACCCCACACTTACAAGTGACAATATTTTTTGTTTTTATGTTGCAATGCGACTCCAACAGATGTTGATGTATGTTTTTTTATGATGCTTTGAGACACGAACGAGCCAAATTATATTACTTTTTAGAATTATAGTGGGTGCACAATATTTTATGTTTTAGATACCTACATTAAAAAATTTGAGTCAAAATGTTTAAACTGCATGTGCCTAATCTCAACCATATCAGAGACATAAGCATTTAAAAAAAGTCATAGTTAAGAGATTATTTCGATTGATTGAAATATTTTATTAATTCTAAATTATATATTGAACTTCAAGGGGCCAGATTATTTTTTGTTACTTGATTTAAGGGCCTGAATCAAAGGTATTTAATAATAATGGGTCAACACTCGAAGCTTAACATGAAATTGTAAAAGTCACATACAATAGTATTTTCCGTAACGGTATAAAATTCTTACGTACACTTGAACATTCTCGACTCGTAATTTAGTCAGGTATATATTATAAATACGCAGAGGACTGGATGGAGTAGAGACATAGCGACAGATGGCGAAAAACTATCCCGTATGCAACGACATGATCTTGATAACTGCAACCGATATGAAAATGCTAATTTAATATATTATTAGAAAGATATACATATAAAATCAATTTTGTCGAAAAATATTGTTTTTGAGCTACCGCGATTCGAACCTGGATCTCTATTTCCAATCCGGGGAAGTACACTACAAATTGTGTTATAGCGCCAGTATTTTTCATGACAAATTTTCGAATTTATATGTTACACTTTTTCAAATTAATACATTTGTCGTTCCATTATTTGAAAGCCATCTACATTGTTTTTACGGAATCTCAAATACATTTATAATTAATACATTAAATTACTATTTAAAACATCACAGACTTATGTTCTGAATAATTACAACTTCACAATAAGAATGTGTTCTCCTTAATGATATGAAAATGGTTGTATCTATATATATTTATCGATTAGATTTAAAGGATAAGAAAATAGGTCTTGAAATCATCACACAATCAAAGCAAAGGCTTATATCAAGAATATGGTATTATCTCGGATTTTTATAAAAAATATATTATCTTATGGAATTAATTGCCCTGATTTCAAAAATGAAAAAAATAATCCGGTACCAAGTATTTAAAAGGTTATTACACTTTAAAGTACAGAAATTTTACAATAATAGTTTATTGAAACGAATGGTAAACTTTTTTAAATTTTGAAAAAGGCGTGATTTCCAATAAACAAAAAGTGTCGAAAATATTAAAAAAATATTTAACTTCACAGTTTCGTAAAAAACCATAAGTAATATTATAATAATAAATAAACCGTCCAAAAAATATACACCATCATCGGATTGTAAAGTGAAACTAACTATTAAACTTTTGAAATTAGCAAAATTAACTTTGTGGTTAAAATTCACATTTTTATTTATTATCTTAGTTTTATTAACCACTTAATTGAGTTTAAATACATCTACCGGTTTCGAAAAATACCATTTTCTATTTAGTATTGACATCCTGAAGAAGAAAATGGTATTTTTCGAAACCGGTAGATGTATTTAAACTCAATTAAGTGGTTAATAAAACAAATAAATAAAAAAATATAACTATTAAACAAATATCAGATATCTCATAGAGACAAAGCAATTTTTTATTATATTTAATGGAAAATATATCAAAGTATGGGGTAATTACAGAGCTTACGACCTGTCTTCGGCTGGCTTAAGTGATCACTTTATATATATAACGTTCACCAATTCTCATCCCTCAATCTCCACATTTATCAAATTTTTGAGTTTTATATACACGTTAGTATGTGAACTCGCTTCGAGTACCACTACACTATCGCCATCTATGGACCAAATTTGATGATTAATTTTTCCCTTTTTAAACAACGTATATGAAAATCTGTTTTTTTTTTAAATTATTTTAAAGCAATATTCTTTATCTGTAAAATGTTTTTTTAACATATTATATTAGAATATGCCTGAAAAATCAATATTTTTTATATAATCTAACTAACCTAACGTAACCAAACCGAACTAACCAATTTAATACAAATAGTTTAAAAAATAATTCTAACAGAAAATGTGTGTTTTATAAATTTAGTAAATTTTGATAATAATTAATAATTTGATCCTATCCTTTGGTCATATCCACAGATAAAGCTTTTCGTATGTCAAAATGTATAAATAATAATGTATAAATTTGAAACATTAAAATATGATAACTTTTTAAATACTTGCGACCGGATAATTTCCTTTTCATTTTTGAAATCAGGGCACTAAATAATTATTAAGAAAAAATATTTTTATTATTAGCCCAGAGCAAAACTAGTGATGCTCGGGAACACAAAAGTCAAGTCAGTAAGAAGGCCTTACAAGGTTATGACCTAACGACATAACGATTTATGACCAGAGTCATCCGATTGTTTGGGGCCCGAGTACAGCATTGTTACGCCTGTATATGTAGGATAATAAATAATTTTACTGCTAATCGACACAATAAATCAAACACGATTTTTTTGTATTATATTTCATTTTTCTAAATAATCGGACAATTACTTTGGCTGTCTAGACCATCGTAACGATCGTCCAATTATATGGAAAAATTAAATATAGAACAGAAAATCGTGTTTGACGAAGCTTCTGTTTGGTCAAGCTACCGACGAACCGTTTCGTCGGTGGCTTGACATTCGGCAGAATAAAAATAGCATCTTAACTAGATCGATATACGAAACGTTGAAACAAAATGTACGCAATGCGAGGCTAGAGCTTTATCCGCTATACTGTCGCGTAATAAGAATATAAAATATAGCGGTCAAATAATGATAACACGTGTATGTCAACGATAAGAAAGGAAGAAAGAAGGCCTGTTTCGCTCCGTCAATAGAGGCTCTCATACCAATTGCAGATTACAGTTTGATCATTAAGAATCTGAACGAACCAATAAAACATTTCTCGCACAACACATTCTGCTGATACACAAAAAGCAATGGCCTTTGTTTGAGAGGGAAATATTTTGAACAAAGGTATCGTTTATGCAACGTCCGACATATTTACGGCACCATGTCACGGATCCAATATAAATATGAAAAAGTCGACACTGGCTTCGATAAATTAATGTTGGACTGAGAAATCACTTGTCGTCTAGTGTTTTTTTTAAAACTTAATCATACAAAACAATCACATATAATTGTTTCATTTAATAAATTTTATAAATACTAATTTAATGTATTAATTATAAATATACACATATAAAATCAATTTTTGTCGAAAAATATTGTTGTTACGCCACCGGGATTCGAACCTGGATCTCTTTCCTAACCGGGGAAGGTGCATTATCCAACTATGCTACAACGATAATACTGTATTAGTCCTATGTTCTGAATAATTACAACTTCACAATAAGAATGTGTTCTCCTAAAATCTGTAACTGATATACACGAAAAAAAATTAAAGATGTCCTGTTTATATCACAAACCTGTGACGTATATTTTATAACGTTAAAGAGGTTGTTTTGATAATAATAATAATAATAATATCATAGTACAGTGTTGTAATATTAGGATTAATATAGGACTAAACATTGCAGCAACGTAAGATATATATTTGGATACCCTGCATGCTACACTAGTTTTTAACTATAGCAGATAGTGCTTTTCCGATATGTTGTGTAATGTTCAATGTGCAAAAAAATATATGTAAAGAGTAAAACAAGATGCAATTAGATAGTATATAAATACAATGTAAAACTAAAAGTAAATGCAAAATGTATTAAAAAAATAATATATATATATAAAGATAATAAATAAAACATTAAGTTTATGTATAGATATCTATTTCTAGAGTCACGTACCAATTATTAGATTTTTTATAATTTTAATGTGTTTCTATACTACTAAAGTCTTAAAATCATTCTATTAATTTATTATTGTTATTATTAACGGTAAATGTTATTATATCAACTGAACTAAATGTATTCTATGTACTTAATAATTCCATTATACCAAATACAGTTTCAACGACAATAAATACCATAAATTTATTGCTTATAACCGCTATTTTAGTTATTAATCTCATTTATAAGGATACAAGGTTTTTATCGATGACATAATAATTTGTGGCATTATTTCCAAAACACACGGTTTGGTATAAATATGGTGTGTCATAAGGTGGCTAAGAAATTTTATTGATATTTTGATTTATCTTGTACTTATAGGGAATATTTTGAGTATTTTTATTTATTATCTTTGTTTTATTAACCACTAAATTGAGTTTAAATACATCTACCGGTTTCGAAAAATACCATTTTCTTCTTCAGGATGTCATAACTAACTAAAACATATATTGTTTCTTTAACAGAATCTATTTTTTTTAAAAAAAAAAAATTTTTTTTAGTACCTAACTCAAATCATTACTTAATACAAATTTATAGGAAAAATTTTAGAATGGGGACTCGTAGTTAAATTTAGTTAGTTGTTTATAATTTTAAAAATCTATTTAAATAAGAAAAAAAAACAATTATTTAAAAAAAAAAATTTAGTACCTAAGGAACTAAATTATTTCTTTAGGAAAAATTTTAGAATGGGACTCGTAGTTAAATTTAGTTGGTTGTTTATAATATTTTTATTAGTTTTACACGCTTTATTTATCTCTAACGATTTCAAATTATTTTAAAAGTATAATATTTTGAGTTTTTCTCAATTCCTTTACCAAAATTGTAAAATATTATTGGGAGTTGGCTGATTTTCCATGATAATGTAGTGCGACCATTATGATTTCCGCAGACGTCCCCTATTTCTGGTGTCATTAACACTCGTGTCAGGTAAACATTTAAGGTTTTACAGCACCTAAGACTTTATTTTAAAATTGATCAGAATTTTTGGCTTTTAGTGTACCATAAAACAATAAAAAAGTAAAATAATGGCGTCTAAATCGGTTTTTTGACCATGGGTGAAGTTAGCTGCTTTGCAAATTAAGATATCGATATGTATATATGTGTGTGAAGGTGGTCTTAAGTATAAGCATACAGTCAAATCCCATTATAGCGAAATTCAGGAGACAGAAAGAATTATTTCGTTATACTGAAATTTCGTGTATATAATTTTTTTTTTCAAAATACTGTAAAAGAAATAACGAAGGTATCATGAAATGAACACGTCATGTGTTTGTCAAGCATTGTAGTCTTTAAGCAGTCCGTCGAGCGTCCTTCAAAATGGTCGATAACGTTTATGGTGCGATGTTAATTCCTTGGTAACGTCTCTTTTTTACTTTTTTCCGACTTTGCGACTAGTAATGATGATAAACCGTTATTATCATTGTGATTGTGTTAGATTGTAATGATGGTTAGTAACTGTTACAGGTTTAGTTTCTAGTGTACCCAGCTCGAAGAATTAGGAATAATCAGTTACCAATCGTATACAATCAGAGTCACAATAACGATTTAAATAACGATTTCACTTTCAGGTAGGTACTTCTTACTTTTGGCTTTTGGTATTGTATTTTATTTGACACCCAGCATGCCTGCTTTTTACCCAAAAATATGTATATATATATAGGTATATCAAATTCCTAACACATTTCATTATTATACGTTATTTATTATTTATATGCAAGTAGCGTTTATATATATAATCAAATCCCCAATCACAACGAGCACTGACGAAATTTTTGATAAATTCGATGTCTTGGATATTAGACAAATATACGCTAATACTACTCTCAAATACATATATAAATACAAACAGACACATTTTAAAACAACTCAAAATTTAATTTCCACACGGACAAATACAAATAACCTACAAACACTAAGAGAACATACTACATTTGGTCAAAGGAACTACAAATATTTTGGACCTAAACTATTTAATAGAATGCTAAACAACTTAAATCAATTGAATTGTCCCAAGAACATGAAACTATATATTAAAACTTTGATTCGTAATATGGGTAGAGCCAGTATTGGTGCACTCACTCAAACATATTTACTCATACCTATATTAATTATTGCCACGAAGTGAAACAAAAATTAAGTCCATTTTAAAATTGTTCTTTATATACACCTTTTATATAGTAATAAATGTAATTCTATCTACTTGTAATTCTAATTATACCCGTCTCGACACAGAATTTCTCTAGTGAGACGGACACAGTCCAAACTGATTTGTACATAGTATTATATAGTTACTAATAATAAATAAATAATAAATAAAAAAGTATAAATAAATATATATATATAAATGTACGCAAATCATTTTTACATTTTGTATACTTTATTAATTTAATTACAATGTTATCTTTTGACCTTTCATTTACTGTAGTTGTACACTACAGATAAAATATTTAAAAATGCTAGTATGATTAATATAAGGTGCATTAATATTTTTATAAAAATACAGATTAATTAATAAAAAATGACAAAGTTCGTACAGCATCCTGTCTACGATATTTAAAACAATACCTATCTATACAATCAATTATGATAGGAATGTGAACATATAAACGGCCAAGATATTTTTTAGTACAGTATTTTTTTATTTGCACAATCAAAATTGTAAACTTTTAATGAAATAAATAAATATTTTTAATAAACTTTACACTGTGGTTTTTTCCACATCTTTCATCATCTTAATAATTTAGGTACTAGAAACATATTTTTAAATAATATATTTTTTTTAAAAATAGAATTAAAAACATTATAACAAGTTGACATACGGTTTTTAATTAGTTTATTTGACATCTTGATGAAGGAAAGGAATTTTAAGAAACCGGTCGGTGTATTAAATTCAATTGAAATATATTGCCTGCGGAAGCGGAAACTAAAATAAAAGCCAATCTGTTAATATTAAAGTTAGCATATTTATAAACATTATTTAAAATCGATTCATTTAAAAATATTAAACACGGATACTATATTGAGGTAGCGTAATCAATGACAGATTTCTAATCTAAAATATTAAAATAAACATTTAAATCTAATATTATATTATATTCCTGAAAACCACAAAGGGACACTTCCTTTAAGGATACAATTAAAACTAGTATCTTTCAGATTTATGTATTAGAGTAACAGACACGTATGTTAGGTATGGTGATATATTATAATGTGTATTTATGTTACTTCGTTAACCTTACACAAGCTGGAAATTCTTTATCTTACGTTCTTACAATTTATTTAGACGTCGATACAAATGTACAGTTGCAGTCTTTTTGGACCCGGGCGGAGTTCTGCCCTGCATCGAGTCCCAATGACAAAATATTTTAAACATTTTAATATTTTAAGTTTTCATATTAAAAATGCAAGCGAATTAATAAAATATCTAACCATGAAGTAGATGTATTTTAAATAAATTATTCTTAACAAAAAAATTCATACTTTTATTTATTATCTTTGTTTTATTAATTAACCACTAAATTGAGTTTAAATACATCTACCGGTTTCGAAAAATACCATTTTCTTCTTCAGGATGTCATAACTAACTAAAACATATATTATTGTTTCTTTACTATTTAAGAATCTATTTTTAAAAAATCTATTAAAAAAAAAAAATTTAGTACCTAACTCAAATTGTTACTTAATACAAATTTACTCGAATAATTTTTAGGACAAAATTTTAGAATGGGACTCGTAGTTAAATTTAGTTGGTTTTTTATAATATTTTAATTTGTTTTACACGCTTTATTTATCTCCAATGATTCCAAATTATTTAATTTGTGACAAACACCGTTTATATGCAAAATTGACAATCCCAATTTTTTATCAAAACCATGACCATTTTCTATCAAATGATTAGAAAATTCTGTAAACCCGCTATTGTTCAAACATCTCAAATGCTCCCTTACTCTTATATTAAAATTTCTACCCGTTAATAATAAATAATAATATATGTTTTAGTTAGTTATGACATCCTGAAGAAGAAAATTGTATTTTTCGAAACCGGTACATGTATTTAAATTCAATTAAGTGGTTAATAAAACAAAGATAATAAATAAAAATATGAATTTTAACCACAAAGTTAATATTGCTAATTTTAAAAGTAAAAAAATTACTAAATTGTTTACTACTGTGAAATTTACCACTGTCATCGCAGTCCCCATCTGTATTTAGGGTCCGGGCTATAGCAAAAATAAGTCGTCGCCAATCTGACCCGAACGCTCGCTCCGACTACAGGTTGCGCCGAGACGAGAATGAGACCAAACGCCGCCGACTCGCTTTTCTCACTCTTCATACTTCACGCTCCGCTCTTATCTATATTCTTATTTTCCTATCCCTACATACATAAATAAACGACTAGACACCAATGGCGGTCGGTGAATTTTTGTAGAAGGAATGCTGGATGTTTACACCTACTATCAAATAAACAAATAAACACGAACACTCACACAATTCACTATTTTCGTTTACAGCGTTAAAACACGTTGGTGAAGTATCCATGTTATTTTCTGTATTAATTTTTTATTTTAATGATGAATTAAATAGATAATCGTATAATATTGCAAAAAATGCGTCACACAAACAAATTCCTCAAAACAATCCGCTCGCTTCATAACATGTATGCTATTCTGTGCATTATACCCATGAGCATTAAAGTCGTTTTTTGTACGTTGGATGCTGTTAATTAATGCGTATACAGTATTCAAAGAACTTAACAGGCAGAACTGAATGTACATGAGCTAAAGTCGAATACTTTTAAATATTGTGGATACGGAACAAATGGTAAAATCCACTGTTGTGGGTATCTGTGTGTTTACGAGATTCATAGATGTTCGAAAGTTGAGAATGTATATGTATTTCGACTTGCTCCGTGCGTGTCGTAGAACGAACAGAACGAATTTATTTGCAGCAGTTCGGCTAGAAACAAAAAGTCCAAAGCTTTAAAAAACACAATTGTGATTAATTGTATGTATATATGGAGAAATAAATCATTTATGGAGGGTACATTTATCTACCACTATTAATTACAATTTCAATTTTCAATTTCTAGCAGCAAAATGGACTTATTACCTTCATAGCAAAAGTTACATAACAGACTGATTTGTACGTTTCAAAGGAAATTGACACCACACATCAACGTAATGTAACTATGATATATATATATATAAAACAATTGTAATATTAATATATGTATCATTGCGCCACTGAGTGCAAATAAATACATCAGGTATATATTAATATATTGTACGTACGTACGTGTGGCAAACTTACAGATATGCGATTCAGTTAATGTTGGTAAAAATTACTCTGTTATCTCCATGGTAACAGATAATGCATGGATGGCAAATAATTCTGTAATGTTTTATCTGTATCCATGTGTAACTGCATAACATTAAATAATGTTGTGTTTACAATGCATTCATCATTAATGATAAATGTAAACAATATATCGCTTGCACTATGTATGCACACAGATACTTAAAATTTGCATTATAAGTGTACAATAATTATTGTGGCAATCAATGTATAACACAGATCAACACTATCTGTCATTTAAAGTGGCTGGGTAGGACCCCGTGGACTGTATCAATTAAAATTGATGATTTAGTTGACGCAAACTGAATTGGATTCAGAAAGGAAATATTAAGTCCTGGGTTGAACGATAATTTTCACCTCCACTTGACTCGCTGAAGAACGGAGATCTCACTGCACTTCCGGATGGTGTAGAAAACCGCTTTTTTTGTGGTCCCAGATTGTTACGCACGGCGACACTGTTCCCACGTCAGGGAAATCCTTAAGTAATTAGTTGGCCAGAGCGGTAAAGATATCTTAAAGTTTATTGGATAGACGGAATGCATAGGGGGTCTAGACTTGCGTCAACAGAAAGAAATATCAGAATTTTGTAAAGATTAATATCAATAAATAATGTAGGTTCCAAATTCCTTCAGCACACACAGTTTTTGATAAAATATAGTTGCTGAAAAGAAATAACTTCCAAATAAATTATTATAAATATTTATTAAGTAATTCATATTGTTAATATTTAAAAGCCGTATGTCGACATAATCACTCCTTCTATAACGCCAGCGCACCTCGCGCGTTGTTGTTAATACATTAAAAAAAGTACATACATATATTGTAGTCAGACGAAACGAGTCTAGAATTTTTAATACATTTTCAATAATGGACGATGATTTAGTGTTTTGCAACAACACACTACATTTATTAGAAGAACTTGTATCCGCAAGACTCAATACAGTGGAGACTCTTCATTGACTAGTTGAAGTTCAGTTTACTTGGCCGTGCACTCCATGTAAGGGAAACATATGAGGAATAAATAAATACATGTATGTGTTAAGAAGTTGCTCGACCACATCATGAGCATACCAGATAAAAAAAATATTTCAAATCCACCTCAAGTCGGCAAAGCAAAAAATATGTAACTTTCTCAAGCTCGGGTTCATGAAAAAAATTGTGAAGGTGAAAAATGGATTGGCCCATTAGTGGCGGAAATTCCTCCGTATCAGCGATGCTAAGATAACGAAGGAAATTTCCATTGGCTCACAAAGAAGACACATTTTCAGGAAAACTAAACCATGCAGAAAGTAAAACATATAATGCATTTAGCCATTTATGTTTTGATTTTTTCATAAATATACATGCCGACAATTATAAATAAACCATGGAAGAGCTGATATCTTCATTCCAGGTCTTAAGTTTCACCATATTTGTTAAAATTCATTTTTGAAACTCATTTAACTTCAACTTGGTAACTGTCATGGACCGACATGAGGAGAGGTTTCATCAGAATATTTGCAATTAGCAAACAATGTACTTTTGGATTCTTCAGTGAGATACTTCTATAGAAGAATGCAAAAAAACAGAAGTGCTCGTATATAAAATAGTTTATTTATATTATTAATTAATTTATTAAATGTCACTTGCTTGATTGAATATTTATTTGTTATTAGTTTCTAAATAATATTTATAACAATAAAATTAATTCTAATTATATTTTATAGTAATTTCTACTAATCTAATTCTAATTATAGTAATTCAAAATCAACACCTTAAAGTTCACAATTTTTTTTTTTTTCGTAATTAAAAGTTAGTCCAACATATATTCGTAGTTAACCTTCTGAAAGAAATCGCTTTTTGAACGTATTATTTGTTTTGTCATTATTTATTTTTTATCTTATCGGCAATCTAGCGCAGATGTAAATTTCCACAAAACCTTCACACACGATAATTTATTCATGCATATATAATATATTCAACGGTTATATATATATATTGTACTTAACAAACGAATGAACTGTAAAATACGTGACATATGAATGATATTGATGAACCATGGTAATACACAAATGTATGAAACTGTAATTTTTTCACATTATTAAAGAAAGATATATTTTTATTGTAGTTTGTTTCACAGACTAGTTTTCCAGTTTTTTTAGAAAGAAAATATAAATAATGTTAAAGTTCTTAACACAACAAGTTTAAAATATGTATATAATTGTATAAACACAAAATTACATTTTTAAGATTACATTATTTTTCATTCAAGATGACGTCAACCAAAAACATTTATAAAACATGAAAAATTTTCTGATATTTCCCAAAAATGGAATGGTTAACGCGGATTGCTTGCTGCTAGGCCCTGTCGGCAGCTATACGGTCAGGACTTCCATAGAATCTATATTTTAATTCTGAAATCACTTATTATATTGCTTTAACAATAGTACATTGTGCATCCTTATTAAATTTCTTCAGATGAAATATAGATTCAACGGAAGCTCTGGCCGATATAATAGCCGACCGCTGGTCGGTGGAATTGTACAAACGGTGGTCTTACGTATCAATTTACATAAATGATTTATTGAACAAACGTAAACATTACCATTTCTCATCACAATTAGAAAATATCGACGGAATTTATACGAAAAATTGATGCAAATCAACATGAGCATCGATGATGTATAGTGCTATGAAGATTTTTAATGAAATACCAGAAAACATAAGAAAAGGAGGAGAAACTGAATAGATTTGAAGTGAAACTGACCAGATATGCAAGAGATAATTTTAGTAAATGAAAATACTTTAATCTTCTTTATATTAGAGCATATGAACTCGTACTTGGATCTAATGGCATACAAAGTACCGGAACCGACGGGCTCCCTTGCTCCTTGATCTGTGGTACATGAGTTTAATAAAATTGATGGTTTGAAATAATTAATGGGGCAGGGAGGGAGGTACGCCGGTGCGTCTGTTTAACGATTAATGTTTATAATTATGTATTCTAAATGAGCATGTGAGATGCCTCCTGCATTAATTTTTGGAGGTCTTTGGCAAGCACGTCGAGATTTTCGTCCGTAATTGGTCCATCATGGTGAGTGTGTGCGCGTGATTGGGAGGGTTTTTGATGATGCTCTTGATCGTGGGCCGGTGGCCTTGGTGGGGGGATTAGCGGGGGAATGAGGGGAAGCCGATCTAGACGCTATTGCTGGGAGAACTAAGGGCGATTTTCGGGGTAAGCGTTCGTGTTTCTCCAGTTGGAGGAGTGGGGGGACTTGAGCTAGTCGGCACCGATTCGCGAAATTAGAGCATATATAGGAATGCACCATGTTAAGATTTAAATAAGTAAATATATTTTATGGTCATCTCGAGTCGCATTTGGCAATGCGACCATAGATAAGATAATATATTGTACTTGCCAATCGTAAAATTCGTACGATTTCGCTAATGTATGTTTTTTCTTACTCGTAATAAATACAATGTAAACTTTATTTCAAATTGAATATATTGTATATTTACGTTCCATTATTGAATATATAAAAGAGAAAACATTTAAGTAATTTTAGCCAAGAGCTATTAAAAACACGTTCAATATATTCACTACTTTAGTGAATATGTGTTATTTTTCTTATTGGTAAATGACACTTACGTGTACAGATCCAAATCCAATAACACATCCAGATAATAGTCATAGAAAAAAGATGGGGAAGCGCTATATTAAATTGGATGCAATGAATACTTCAGTAATCTAGACAAATTTCATGGCAAGGTGAAAGCCGCCTAGAGAGGCTTATTATGTTTGAATGAACCATTGGAACTAGATGTAGGCGACGCTCTCCGATGAGCTGGACGGACCAAGTAAAGTAGAACATACATATATCCATCTCTACACTTAGCTTCCAGCTGAGGATAGTTCCAGATGGGAGGCTGATAATAAACGGGGTTATGCAAAAGGTCATGACCCTCAACAATAAGGATAACGGCGTGAGAGATACGTATCGTTTATAATGCAATCAATATCCCAAGATGTTTATTGAAAAACGTATTTATGTGTTTCTTCGAGGGCGCGCTTTCAAAAATAATTCATATTAAATAAATAAAAATCAATTTAACTATTACTTATATAGAACCTTCACACTAACGTAAAACTGATAAACTGAATGTTATTTGTCATTATTAATAAAATACAAGCATTATAAGAAAGACCGCGACCATTAAATTTATTTTCCGCGTGCCACAAAATTGCCTTAATGTAGAAAATTCTTATATATACGAAATATATTTTCTCATAATCTTGAAGCCAATATTACGAAGACAAATCTGAATTGAACCAAATTAACAAAATGATAAAAATTAATAGAGTTATAAACAATTTAATTTGCAGTACATTTGGTCAATTTTCGACGTTTTAAAAACACTTTGTGTTGTTTTAAAATAATACATCGCTCATCCCAGCAACCCCCAGCGAGAGAACCACACCCTAATAAATACCCGGTTTTTATGATGAATAAAAGGTAGTACATATTAGTAGTCTAATAACCCCATCTACTCAGGCAAATTCCAACATTAATTGAAAAAAATTTTTTTGGTGTAGCTGTATAATGTTCTTAGAACATTTCACATTTACTACTTTTAAATTTTCAAGTATTACGTAGGAATCTCGTCAAATTATTGTTTACGTTTTTGAACAAATTCTTACCCATTTGTTGATCTAATTTCACCTAGTTAATTTTAATAAGTCAAGTTCAATTTGCTAAGTCTCACGTAGTTATAAATACAGACACAATATTTTCATGCACGTATAGAAAATAATACACCGTAATACGTACATATCTATATGTACTAGATATCTTTTTATTAACAATTTACTAAAAAGATAGAATAACGAAATCAAAAAGAAAAAATATATTTAAAGCGGTTGAAAAGAGAAGTATAGGCACGAGAAGAATGTGATAGAGATATATTATGAAAGAAACGGCTAAATTATAATCAAAATAAATATAAATAAATTAACATAATGTTGTTTGAGCTATAATCGAAATAAAACCAATAAACTTTGTATAAAACTTACGTGCTTAAATACAAAGTTTATTGTATCAATTTTATTAGAAATAATAACCTTTGTTCTAAACGTATCAAAGAATTACTATTTTTTATTATTATTTAATAAGAATTTTAGTTCCAATTCGCATACTAATATTATTTATTACCTAATAATGTGTATAAAGAAGTTATATATTATATTATACGACTTCTTTATATAGCAAGTACAATGTGATTGCATTTTGTAATATTCCTGAACATCGCTGAATAATACAATCTATTGTGTACAGAATATGTATTGTATCTTAGTCCTGGAGCTACCTGTGGTAAGTTATAACAAAACTAAAAATCAAGTCAAATTATTGTAATTGCATGTAACATTGCATATTTGCATTATTTATTTATTTGTTCTAATATAGAGCATACATAAGTATATTTATATATGCTCTAATATAAACTAGATCCAAATTTTCCTTTTTACTACAACTTATCTCGCACGTATTTGCTTAGTTTCATTTTGAATCTATGAATCTATCTTCTTGTATTTTATTAAATATCTTCATCGTACTGTACATCATGGATTTCTGAGATTTAGCCTTCTTCCTGAATGGCAGGCAGTCTCAGTACATATTTTCCTCTTGTATGATGTTTGTGCTCATGTTGATTAGCATCAATTTTTCTTTTAAATTCTGCAGGACTAATTACCTCTACCTTTTATCGTATTTTTGTTAATCTATTTAAGTAATTACTTTAGGTGTTAGTATCGCATTTTTCACCTTGAAAAATCAGAGACCTTGTTCATAACATGCAAGGTATTTATTTTTCTCTCCACCTTAATAGTATTGACATATAGTGGCCTCAGTCAGATGAGAATCAGCTCATAATGCATCTCCACAAGTTCCGGTTCCGGATCGCCTGTCCAAGTTGTGTGGCCGATGTGGTCCAACCCACAATGTGGCCGAAGAATTGGAAGAATCTTTGGGGTTAATCGTCAGTTATGTAATTGTATATGATTGAATGAATGCGTGTGAGTTAATGGATGAATATAGATGTTTTAAATATGAATTAAATATATTAATTAGAAAGATATACATATAAAATCAATTTTATCGAAAAATATTGTTGTTGCGCCACCTGGATCTCTTTCCTAACCGGGGAAGGTGCATTATCCAACTATGCTACAGCGACAATATTTTTAGCGACAATTTTCGAACCTATATGTTACCTTTTTGATATTAATACATTTAATCGTTCCATTATTTGAAAGAGCCATCTACCTTATTTTTACAGAATCTCAAATACCTTTGAGTAAACTGATAGCAGACGCCAGAATTATCAATTCATTTTTATTAAATTTTGGACACATTGATACAACTTAATTATTTAGGAGAACACATTCTTATTGTGAAGTTGTAATTATTCAGAACATAGGTCTGTGATATTTTAAATATGAATTAAAATAATTACAACTTCACAATAAGAATGTGTTCTCCTAAAGAATATAGATGTACGTAGATACGAATAAGAATGTCGTAAATTATGTTATTAGTAATTCATTTGACGTCCCCGAGTGCACTGTGTATATGTGAGTATGGCAGGTTGCAAGTTATGAGAAAGAAACCACTTATTGTTTTCACTGAGTTTAATGTAGTCAAACTTTACAAAACCAGAAGTTAATCCCTATAACAAAGTTACTGCGCGAATTGTTATCGGAGGCGATTTCTGTACCTGTCGACTGGAAGGTGGCGATAGGAAGAGTGACACTCATATAACGCCCTTCCCGGCCGCAGCTGGCCGCGATGATGTTGTTGCATAACGTCGGTACTGAGTATTTTTACGACTAATGGGAGTTTTGTTGTGCACACCGGTACTTGCTGAATATGTTTAACTTCAGACGATGAGAATGAAGGTGTTGGCCCTCCACAAATCTTTTATTCACCGCTGTAGATAGGGGTTGCTGTGGTTGTTGTAGGGTTGAAGCAATCGCGCGTCGTAAGGTATTTAGAATTATCAAAAATAAAATAACATTAAAATGTAAAACGTAATGATTCAATGCGGATTTTTGTGGGGTTCTGGTGTTGCTTTGATTCTCTTTGATTTTCTTCTGGATACGAACGATTTTGTCTTTACCAAACGTACCTTAAACGTATACCTTTAAGATGACACATACACTGGTAACTTTACTACAAGTCTAAATCGTGCACCTTGAAAATTTCTACATATTTTAATAGATATTAACTTTTACGCGGCTATGCTGAGATTACATAAGTTATTATTCGAGTTACAGAGCTAATTATGAATTTTAATAAACTGTTTTGTACCCAAGCATTTAACACGTGGAACATATGGCTCGGTGCATTGTGTTCTCGTTTCTTTCGTAAATTCAGTTTAATTTTAAACCAAACAGCAGCTTGTTAACACTTTCCCGTCAAAACGTTTTGAATATTGGAATATTTCCGGGCTAATTTATTACAATAGTAATAATATAACTGCATTATTACTATTGTAATACTTATGTAAATAATGTAAGTTATCTATATTATATATTCTGTGAGGACTCAATATATGATCCAATCAGATAGAGATGAATCAGAAACATGGCTATCCAACATTCTAACATAATTTATACAATGCCTCACCATATATTTTTTATTTTATTATGCATATTTTTTTATTTCTCTTTTTATTCCTGTCGATGATTTAAATAACACCACAACAGCACGAAAAAAAAACTGGCTACTTTAACACAGATTTCAGTCTAGAAATGTAGCCAGGACAACGCTGTATATATCAGAGGTGAAGTCTGCTCCATCCCGCACAAAAAACTACGAGTATTAATTGTGTCTTATGTTTATTATGTTATAATATATTCACCTCTGTTAGAACAAAAATATGTATGTCATCTAATAAATAAATAAATAAATAAATATCATTAAAATTATTTTATTAAAGAGAACACATTATTGTGAAGTTATAATTATTCAGAACATTGAATATTCAGAAAAAAATTGTTGTTGCTACCGGGATTCGAATCTGGATCTCTTTCCAATCCGGGGGAGGTGCATTAACCGACTATGCTACAGCACACAGTACTTTTGACGACAAATTGATTTTACATGTATATTTTTCTAATTAATATATTTAATTAGTATTTAAAAGTATTTTATTTCATATACACGCGAACACCAATGTTTTTAATCGGTATTTTAAATAGATGGTCAGTATTTGTAATAATATTGTCAGTTTTATAATAATCAGTATGAAAACTGAACAATTTATCCGGTCCACAATTATTTTCCAGGCAAAGATTTGTGGATTAACAATTGCGGGCGAATTGTTCCGGACATTAAATTTATTAATTGATTGCCCGTATTAATAATAAAATATCAGTACGCAGTAACAACCTAACCTAACCAATAAAATGTATCGACAAAAAAATATTACTGTCATTTTATTATTTATACTGACAAAACATCTGAATTTTACTGATCAAAATATTATTACATTCTGTGGCATGTACTAAGCATGGACTTAGGTTATGCTGCTAATATCGATGGTGTAAAAGCGATGGGTGTTATCATTAGAGGTTGTATTCATCATTCACTCTTTCAGAAGCATGTTGTGAGTGTGTATTGTCACTATTATTGTTGGAAAGTTTTTAATATAAAATAATACCATAATACCGTTTAAAGTATATTGTGTATTGGAATGCATACAGTGAAGACCATTTCAAAGAGATCCCTACGGCGTTTAGCAACACGTCTTCTATTTGCGTTTAGTTCGTATACGTCTTGGACAATTTTTTCGAAAAAAACAACTATTTATTAATTTTTAATTCTTAAGTTAGTTATACGATTTTTGTTAACATGAGAACTGAATTATTTTCACGTAGATACACACTCAATATATAATATGTCAAATAAATATTTCGTTTACATTTATTTTGCTAAGATTATAGTTATGCACAGCTTTTTTGATTGTATAGAGTGCATGCCTCTGGTAAGTATATATTCATATTAAAGAAATATACTCTTTCCGTTGAATGTTTTTGTGAAAGTATACTTGTGTGAGTTAATTTGCGTTCTTAAAATATATCAAGAGGTATTTATTCTTAGAATTTTAAAATTATTTGTTTAGAAATTTTATAATACAAAATAATATCGCGTTTCAAGTGTACATACATTCAAGTCCGTTCTTGTTTCTCAAGTTTCAAAGTTTCTGTTTAAGGAATACCGTACATATACTTCAGATACACACTTGCGGCGTTTTGCCACACGTCTTCTCAAGAGAAGATGTGTATTTAGTACGCTGTTGCGTTTAGTTCATATTTTTACGATACACATCCGCAGCTATATTTGTTAACTCGAAATTCTTCCATTAGACGGTTCTAAATAAGACAATAACACGACAACTTTGAATTACTTGCGCATAGACCTACATACTTAATACATAATATATCAAATAAATCATTTATTTTGCAGATTTTATAGTTACGCACAGCTTTATAATTATATATATATTACGCACGTTCCTGCGAAATACAGACAGATGTTGTTTCATTCGTCAAAATATCAAGCGTAGCATGGGCTGTGAGTGTAAAAGAAAGAAATAATTAAAACCAAACGTGTTTCAGACTCAATCGACCTAATTCAGCCACCAATAAGTTTTTACACCATTGCCTCTTGCATCCTGAAAGAAATAGATCCGAATGATTCCGCTGGCCAGCATCGATCAGCAGCATACAACTCTGCGTGGGTGTTTGTCAATTGAGGATTTTCAGTGCCCCAATAACCAAACCCGCCAAGTCGAAATAACCTTCGACACTCATGATGATTTTTTTCTTAAGTCGGGTTTGTGTTTGTTTTAATATTTCAATGACTTCAACACGTTATTGAGGCGTTAGATACTCGCTAATGAATTGTAATCAAACGCCAAAAAAAATCGGCCTGAAACATAATATTCACCGTGTAATTAATATTCATTAATAACGACGAAATAAATATAAGTAATATAAATATAAGTGTCGCTAATGAAATGTGGTGATGTTATTTGGCCGGCGTGCGAGGGTTAGTTTTCACGGCCTCAGTGTGTGGCCGAATGTGAGACTCGAGTCACAACTTTCCAGCCAGGTTTAGCGCGGAAATGTAAACACCGGCTAGGTACATGTTATTTGCCTTTGTGATTCAAATCACCCATTGTGAATTGGCTTTTATCGGCGCGCGTCGAGTTTTGCAAAAAAAGTAAATCGCGCGTCAGCGTGACTTTCAACCCAACTTTGTGACCGATGGAATTTTATCGCGTCTAAGAAATTGATCCCGGTTCGTATATTGTTTGGCGTATTGGGTTTATTATTGGAATGGATCAAGTAAAGAAGTTAAAAAAATTTCAAGAATTATGCGAAAAACGTTTTTTTTTTTACTGTTTTATTCCACTATATTTTATTATATTAAATGTTAGAACGTTTTCAGGAACATATTCCCATTATCAATAACACGATTCAACTAAAATTAAAAACATTTTCAGATAGTAATTAGCGGTTTGTCTGGAATTAAGGGAGGTAGGGGTGGGGGTGGAATTAAAATCAAGTCAAGAGAGGGGATGTAATGTTTTTTTTTAATTTGACACGAGGTAATCTGGATTTTTCCATAAGATTCTTTGAAGACAACTCTCAACTTTTATAGTTTTACTTATCTCGCGTTTCATTTCACGCTTGTAAAAGTCAGTCCATTAACCGTCGATGTTCCGTTCGTCAATTGGGTAAATTCGAATATCCGCAGCAGCAGCTAAGACAGTAAATATAAATGTTTATAATTTAATGCCTTCTGTTTATCTAACTTTTCATAATAAATAGTTGTAGGTTATAGGTATTTATGATTCTGCTTGAAGTCAGTGCGCACGTGTCGAGTTGCGCAGTCAAATTTAACATCGTGAACACAGGTTTGAGTTTTTGTCTCTTCCTATCAATCTCAAGCTGATACACTAAGGTTTAACTCAACTAAATCTCTGATAATTATCATATTGCGGTTAATTCTGTGAATACCGGCTATTAAAGGGTCTAAAGTGATTAACGATTTTAAACTAAAAATAACAAAGTGGTTGCTTGATGTGGGTAGAAGGCAAAATGAAACTAAATTGTCATTTGTGCTCACCTAACTACCTACACATTTTGTCTCCAACTATATTATAGACAAACATCTTTTTTATAATTTCTGATTGTACCTTAAGAATATATAACTTATAAAAACTTTACAGGTAATTGCTTTAGTAAAGTAATTACCTTTATTTAAAATGTATTAATTTATGTTAAAAAAATAAATCAGTAATTAAAAATTATATTTATTTAGGCTTCAAATAACTGAGTGAAGCTTATGAATTTAATTTGTATTCAAATATTTTCATTATTACATGTAAATAAATGGTACAAAATTTATGGTTATGATCAGAAACATGTGCTGTGGGATACGTATCAGATCATATTACACATATGGGACATTGGATGTTGGACATAGATTATGGGATGTGGAAGAGAAATAGTGGGTAAAATACAAAAAGATTTTTTGCCAGAAAATAGTGGCAGTTATGAGTTCAAGGAAAAAGGCTGGCCACATTGTGAAAAGCGAGAATTCTCCTTCGAGGGGAGCGCTTCCGAAAATCTTTTACTTAAAGAATCCCTTGCTTTTGCTAGAATAGATTGCTTAGATACAGGGACTGGAGAGATTTGGAGAGAGGGACAAACGTTTGTCCAGGTTTTGGAAAAGATGATGGCAAGGTACAACAATAATCCTATAATGTGTTATTGAGATTTTATTTATAAATAAAGAAAGGATTTGATCTCCCAACTTGGTTTTCAGTGAAATAATTCGTAAAATAAATCAATAATATTTATATTTTTTAATTAGATAGGTCTTTTTTATTTTTCGTAAATGATATAAACCCTAAAATCCTTCTACTGCAATAGATCACGTGACTTGTGTACAATAACTATCGGGGTACTTAGTACAATTTCTGTAGAAATGTAAAAATTGTTTTACCTTTGAAAAAATGTGCAATACATCATTTTGACTTCAAACAAATTAGCATTCTACTTTATTTGATGCAAACTAAATTCTAAGATGATTTTCATCATTCACTATGCGTCAATAAGCTCTACTACCTATCATAAAAATACAAAATCAAAATATTATTATGTCCTTAAACAGAGCAACCTCTGCCTAAGAAATTTTCTGAATAGCAATTCAAGATAATATTTTGAACGCTGAACACCAGTTTTTTGAGAGTTTTTAAAACACAGTATGTCTTTGATTTTTACTGTATCACTGAAAGAATCCCGTATTAAATGATTTTCTTTTTTGCACGAGTGAAGTTGATTCCTGTGCAGTAAATACAATCGTTTCCACATAACTAGGACGCCGGTTAATTGGGGCGGCCGCTTATTTGGGCCAAATCTCAAGGAAAGGAAACCAAACCAAGGAACTAACAGTAATTTACATCGCTTAATAGGGACAGTAAATTTAAGATGACAATTCATATTTATATTATATATAATTAAAATGTTTAAAAATTGGTGACTCTTTCCAAAATGTCAAGAAGTAATTTGACACTTTCAAGTAATTCGGACTAAAAAATATTTTTAAAAATGAGTAATAATAAAATTAAATTTAAAAGAAAAAGTTAAATTGCTTTGCTGGATAATATTAAAAGCAAGTCATTTAATACAAGTCAATATCGGCTCACTGAGATAACCGGTGTACCAAAATCTACCATATCCCGTCTCATACAACAAGAGAATTGACTTTACAGGAAGATCAAACAGGAATAAATATTTTTGTTTAAGAATTTATTGATACATAACGTATATTTAAAGAAAACTTGATTATTTTATTTTAGGCTAGCTTCATGAGTTCAGGGAGTAAATAAAAAGTGACTTGTTCCTTTATATTTCTGCGCCATTTAAACATGCTGTGGTCTAATTACGCCAGGTTTACGGTGAGGTGTTAATTATGTTGTAGTTTCTGTAATTCGATGTTTTATAGGTTTTACTTATTACTATTACTAGAATTAGTTCCTAAATTTCAGTAAAGTCAATACAATGGAATTTCAGTTTTATTAAATCTGCACAATAATGTTAAAATATTTCACACAAAACTGAACAGCATCACAAATCTAAATCTTTTCATTCAGGCTAAATTAATAAAAAAATAATACAAATTAAATAGATATACAGATAAAAATAATTTATTAAAAAAATATTTTTGTTGCCATCCGAACTCGGACCATAAACCCTTCCTATACGGGAAAATACGCTGACCTATTACACCATTAATGAATTTGAACGCATATCTATTGCCAACTATGGGCAAGAAATAAATATTATTGAAAAAGGGTTTAATAGTTAGGTGTGCAAATAAAATAAACATAAATTGTGATGTATACATTGTGTACATACATCAGCACACACCAGCCCTGATGATGGACCCTGCAATGGGATCCGAAACGTCGGCCAGAAAGGTCAGATATACACGGCAGATTAGCCCTTAAAACTATACACAGAAGATTCTGAACGTCAGTGAAAACCTAAGAACATTTATAAATATAATTTATTAATATATTCTACACAAAATTTACATAAATATCCATTAAATAGTTTGATTTGCTACTATTTAATTTGAATTCTATTGTATTGTATTATACAGCTCGATAAATATTTATAATAATGGGTTATGGCAGGCTACTGAGTAAGTAGGATTTAATGAATGCTTCGTTGACATAATTTGAATTCACATTCTCATTTAATCACTCCATCGAATTTACTCTCTCGGACTAATATCTTCTGTAATTTACTCTCTCGTACTAATATCTTCTGTAATTTACTCTCTCGTACTAATATCCTCTGTAATTTACTCTCTCGTACTAATATCCTCTGTTTACCTCTGCAAATCTACCGCCCCGCCTGAATCAAACTCTTTCATCCCAATTTAGTTCACCTTTTCAAATTTATTTTTTGCTATTTTACTTATCATTAATAAATAACTTCAACCCACGATAGCTAAAAATTCTGGGAAATAAATATAAATTATAAAATTGGATTAACATTAACGAAAACATAATTTTGCAATTCGTGCCATCTGTGTACCAGTAGAGACTTTAATTGCTTAGTTCTAAAAACTCACCGTTGTACTCATGGCGCTCTTTTTTTATTCACCGCATCGTGCTATTTACATTACTCAGTTCTGTCTTTAAGCTAGTGCATTACTCGAGTCATATAAATGGCTATTTACTGAATTGAAAATTCCTTTCGGTTGATCCGTTTTGTATGGAGTCGTTACCTATACCGTTTTTTAACAGAATAACATTAGAAAAGGTTATAACTGCGTGCAAATCATTGAAGTGTCTACTTCTTCTTTTACTAATACGCAAATTTTACTAGTTTTTAACCTGTTAATTTCATGATTGCTCTTAAAATTTGATGTATGGATTGGTTTTTGATTTGATAAAAACAAAAAGCAAGTGGCAGAACTATTTCCTACATTAACCTTTAATAAAAATAGTTATTTCCTTTAGTTATTGCGTGCAGTATGTTAAAACAATAAATGAATAATATTCAGTCATAGAAAATGTTCTTAAAAACATCCATAAATTTTTTATATGGGTAAGAAAGTATTATTTTACGTTAAAAACACTATTAACATTACTCTAAAATTATAAATAAATACAAATATAAACGACGGTTTTATTTTGTCCAAAATCGTTGGTTAAACAAAAGTACGTATATTGTATTAGGTATATTATATATGATTGTATAATTTTATTTGTAACAGCATAACCTAAATCTATACCTACTGCCACTGCACATAGGAATATATAAATATTTGTTCAGGTTTGTACATAGTTTCCTCGAATAAATGTAGTCCAATTTCACTGTGTGGGATTAATATTACGATAACTTTTGAATGGCACTATGCCGAAAGGCGACACAAGTTATATACACTAGCGCTCGCGGAAACCTAAAATTAAAAATATAAAAATGTAATATATAATATAATTGTACAAAATATTCAATTAATATGTGAGGTGTAAGGAATTTAGTGGATAAGAAAACTCCCACAGTTCTCTGATTTCTGAAAAAGTGTTTCGGTAATTTTTTTTTTTGATTTTTTAAAATAAACGATTGCTGAAAGAAAAGTTCTTTCATATATTTATTTATTGTATTTTTCGTGGAATTTTTACAGTGCATATCCCTTATATATAATTACAATAAAGCAATGTATAAAAGTTCCCCCCATTTAATAGTCGTTACAATTAATAGAGAATGTTTTTTAAAAAAAAGAGAAAGGGAACAGAGTGTGTTTGGGTTTGTGTGTTTCTTTACATGATTATATATACATGACATGTGACGCCTGTCGAATGTATATAATCCATTGTTCTGATTTTTTAATACTTCTGTGTCGTCACAATGCCAGACCGCCAGCACAGTATAATTCTAGCTTCTGCAATGTGAATGCGACATGTGGCAGAATGTTATTTTGCAGAGTTTTGGCCTGTTTCTTTTGCTCAATCGCGAGCTCCTTCATCATTTCATCTAATTGATACAGTAGACATCCACCGTAATTCTGTAGATAGATTCGAACCCTTAAGGACGTTCCCAAAAAAATCACTTTTCTTACAATCCTTTTGAAACGTTGAGTACACATACTTATTAGTATCTTTTATACGTAAATTTTTTTTTAATAGTCCTTGCGGTAGTAAATTTGTAAATATTGACTATTAAAGTGAGCATATTTAACATACGAACCATCCCCGATCATCCCCGATCGATGTTGTAGCGCACGTTTAATTGAATAGCAATAGTAATTTTCTTACGATTGTTTTGGAAAACTGAGAATCATTCATTGAAAATTTAACAAATATCTTTCTGTAAAAATAACTAAAACAAGCGGTATTCGTTTTGTTACAAAAAATGTTAAAAGTCAGCTACTTTTGAATGGTTTTGACGTTTTCTTTTATAATTTGAATAGTGACAGATTTTTGAACTTACGGAAGCGAAATAGTACTCTGTACCTCAACTGTTTTTTATTCTATTCATAGTAGTTCATAGTCATTTACATACGGGGGAATCTTCTTGAAGATTGAGTACGACTGCTCTTTGGAAACGTTCTTAAACTTTGTTATCACATACTGCCTGCCTAGTAGAAAATTTAAACGAGACTGTAATCTTGGAGTAAATGGTTTTGATTTATGAAAATATTATGAAAAAATATAGACATTACTGGCTATAAGTATGAGGTTTATAAGTAAACACTTTTGTTCAATAATTTACATCTCAATTTAAGCGATTTATGACTTTGATCTGAAATATTTTCTTGGATCTCTATTATGTGCGGTTGATCACAAGATGCACTGAATAGTCACAATGAATGATTGCTTAACCGTTTGAATACATTTATTCCGTTTGGTATTTCTGATACGAATGAGAAGAATGTTGGACAATGGAAAACGATACTACTGCGTGTCAGATGCTGTTCGGAACTTCTCTTATTGTGATCTAATTGAGCATGTAGATAAATTCAGTACATGGAATCAAAGATGAGATGTCTAAGCTATCCATGAATGATTCATTGCCAGGAGTGGACGAAAGGTGTGATACTCTGAATAATGATGATTTTTTTTCTACAGGAACATAGTAGTATAGTAATAATAGTATATAATATTCAAAGAATCCCTTTAACTTGATTTGGTTTGTAAAAATCACAGACTAGTAAATGAATAAACATGATATGAAGTGTATATGTGTATGTAGGAGAGGGGTTTAGAACATTATTTACGGGGTGAGGAGCATTCTACGCACATGTATCCAACGAAACATAAATCAGACAGATTATGATATATTTATGAAACAATAAAAGTATTTACTCTTCAAAAATTAAATCTTTGTGTTTGTGTCAGCGTTTAAATTTTCGTTCCAATTGAGTCATATTTTTAAAAAAAATCGCAGAGCTCTTTGATTGCACGAGTGGCAGCAAAGTGATCATGTGGGTGCCACCAAAATTAAAATTTTGGGACAAAGAATTTGCGTTAGTTCATATCTATTTAATTTGATGGTTTGTATACATTAATTTTTAATGGTAAAAATGACCGATCTTTAGAATCGCGTCGATAATTCTTTTGATATTTCTATATCTAAGAAAGATATTCTTAATCACAGACAGGTGAGGCGATCATCCGTGAAATGCTAGATAAATACGATAACATGGTGTATATTCAATCAAACTGTCCCATCTCAAGAACAAGATATTCAGAAACTATTATTTATTCTTATAAATCCTTTATCAAATCGATGGATATCGAATGTAATTTAGATGCGAGTGTGCGAGGAAGCGTGTGAATAATTCATCTAGAGGCCAACGGTTACTCGACTATAGATCGCGTAATTCGCAAGACCCTGGCGTTCCGGCGACTTCTAGAATCTATATTATAATTAAGTTAACTTATACATGCATTGTTAGTGTCGTTGCCAATCTTACTCAGGTAATCGGCTAGATAATAGTACTTACAGATTAGCAAAAAAATATATATATATTAATTAGGAGAACACATTCTTATTGTGAAGTTGTAATTATTCAGAACGTAGGTCTGTGATATTTTTAAATATGAATTAAATGTATTAATTAGAAAGATATACATATAAAATCAATTTTATCGAAAAATATTGTTGTTGCGCCACCGGGATTCGAACCTGGATCTCTTTCCTAACCGGGGAAGGTGCATTATCCAACTATGCTACAGCGACAATATTTTTAGCGACAATTTTCGAACCTCTATGTTACATTTTTGATATTAATACATTTAATCGTTTCAATATTTGAAAGAGCCATCTACCTTATTTTTACAGAATCTCAAATACAAATAAAAAAATACAATTTCAACAGAAACAGAATCTCAAATACAAATAAAAAAATACAAGTAAAAATAAGGTAGATGGCTCTTTCAAATATTGGAACGATTAAATGTATTAACATATAAGTAAAGGTAACATATAAGTTCGAAAATTGTCGCTAAAAATATTGTCGCTGTAGCATAGTTGGATAATGCACATTTCTCGGTTAGGAAAGAGATCCAGGTTCGAATCCCGGTGGCGCAACAACAATATTTTTCGATAGAATTGATTTTATATGTATATCTTTCTAATTAATACATTTAATTAATATTTAAAAATATTAATTTACAATTTATCCGTATCTTGCAATTGATGTCACTGTTTTAAAGTCTCCAGTGTGTGTAGCTATTCAAAGTATAAAAATAAATTACATCGCGACGGATTAATACGTCGCTGGCCGTCGCGGAAAGTTATTTGCGGCAGATATATTCGACGCTGGCCCGTAGAAGGGGTTGTTTCTTTTTTAATATATTCAATTCATTTACATTACAGTACGAAAATATCTGTAAATAATTCTTGGATATGATTACTTGACCATTTTAGTATTGCAGTTCAAAACGGATTTACACAAAATATCGTATTCACTTGAGATTTTTAATTTTTTTTTACATGTCCATATTATTTCGTTTATTTAAGTTCACTATATAATTTATGTTTATGCTTTTAATAATATACTGATTAAATAGAGCTCTTGGTATAGGGGAAGAGAGTTTAATGGAGCTCAGTGGGTAATGCCGTTCAACCCTCTCTAGGCGAAAATATTAAATGTATGAAGGGTGCTACCATCTCACGGATTGTCGGTCAGTTAAAAAAAAGTAAATCTTACTTATTTATTCTTTTAACTAATATCAAAAATATTACCATAAGTACTATAATATACATAAAATAATCTCCATCGACAAAGTATTGTTTTTGAAAGATCTTCTTCAGATGATCGTGTCATTATCGTGCCAATTTCACGATCCGATCCAAAGGAAACCAGGAGCAAAGCCTTAGGATACTATTCAGTGTCAAAATTTAATACCAAATTCGCTCAAAGAACTTTTTTATTTTGTGCTCCGAGAATATTCAACAAAATGCCACTAGACCTTAAAGGGTCTAAAGTGATTAACTACTTCAAACCGAAAATAACAAAGTGGTTGCTTGATGTGGGTATAAAGCAAAATGAAACTTATTAGTCATTTGTGCTAACCTAACTACTCACATTTTTGTCTCCCACTATTGTATATTACTGACAATAATATTTTTATAACTTTTTTTACGATATCTTTTTATAACTTCTGATTATACTTTTTTCACATAACGTACTTAATATTTTACTTACTTACCTCTTAACATTTACAACTTTTAAAAACCGTACAGGTAATTGCTTTAGAACAGACTACGTCTAGTAAAGCAATTACCTTTATTTTTTCATATGTATTATTTATGCAACAAAAAAAAAAAATTTAGAAGAAATTATTTAAAAATGGCTTATCGATAATAACCTGTCTTACCTGTAAGAATGATATAAATTGGTTAAACGGCGACTGATAAATTGTTATGTTTTTGAGTTTATTAAATGTAACAGATGGATATAAATGCACCTGCAGACAAACGTCTATCAAGACGTTTTGTGGGTCTAGTGTTAAGTAAAAAAAATAAAAATAAAATCGATGCTGATAAAAATAAAGTTCGCGAATTAGAACTAGGTAATCTGGAAGCTAGAAATCAAGAAGTTTGCTGCTTTTATGGAGAATTTGATAAAAATAATGAGATCTGCTACCGGTGTAGATTGTGTTCAGGGTTGATACACGCAAACTGTTGCAGTGCTGACAACGCAGAAACATATATATGCGATGTTTAAAGTATGACATGAACAAATAGTTCATTTGTAACATAATTTAAATGCCAATTTTTTTGACGGCACTAGAAATAGAGGACGTCCGCGGAAGACTTGGCACGACCAGGTAAACCAGATACTGGAGGACGGTCCTGTCAGAAGTTTCAATAATCGAATAATGAAGCGAGAACTGTGTGTCAGGACAGAAGAGTGTGGCGCTCTATACTTTATGTTTACTCCAGCGGAGAAACGGCGCGATGGTAAGTTAGTTAGTTAACAATTTTAAAATTTGTAATATTTATATAGTTATTTTTTGAGCGTCATTACCCTCTCTATCTGTGTACAATGGCGCTCAAGGAGACTTTTTATATTTTAGTATATAATGAGATATATTATGTCTTTAATTTTTTTTAATTAAATGCAAATTGTAGCTGTAATTATTGATAAACATTTTTATGAAAAACTTTGGAGTTGTTTTTTTGGAGTCTATTTCCCTTAAGTGAGCGCCATTCGACTCCCTTCTACTATAGTATATTACCCTTCTACTATAGTATTTTAGTAATATTATGTTTCAACACTCGCCCTCGGGACCTAGCAGCAACCTGTACCGCTGATTTTTTTCTCGCTAGTTCTGGGCTAATTGCCTTTATGAAGAGTGCGAACCAGTGCTGAAAGAACATCCGCCTGGTGACGCTCTGCGTTTCTCAGCCTCGAGGGTTATAAACTCCATTGTTAAAGTATCATTTTATATTTGCGGTCAGAAGTCGGAAGTTGTTAAAAAAAAAAACAAACACAAAATGCCTCGCTTGAATAACCGTTTTCTCGCCATTCACGGGTAAGAACCGTTTTCATCTTTTGACTTTTGTTTGTTTCAATAAATACATACAATGATAATCGTTGTGGTAATATTATTTATTATACTGCCGAATCTGGCAACTTTTGTAAATAGGGTATTATAATTATATTACGTGGCTCCACTTATTAATGATCTGAAAATGCTTTGTCGGTTGGTACCGGTGCAAAATGTGTCGTGAGATGTATTTTGGAATAAATAAATTGGTGCTTTGGAAATTTTAAATTTCTTGACTTTCACGTCCATTGAGTTTGGTGACACGACAATCGGAACTTGGGGAAAATACTAACAATTATTTATAATAATATGTTGACAACCACAAAACATTAACGAATGGTACGGACATGCAGGGATGTGAATCGTGGTGTCGTCGCGGCGGGGTGACAAATGTGATACAACGTGACCGGATCGCGATACCCAGTATATATTTTGAACACGCGTGTGGTTACCTTTTAACCGACGTTTCCTTTAGGGTGTGCGCGCGCATACGATTTGGCATCATATCGCACACAAAAAAATATAGCGCGCGTACAATTGCAATTAAGTCTAATGCTCGTAGTTTATCGTGTGGGATAGAGTAGGACTCCACCTCTGATATATACAGAATTGTCCTGACTACTTTGCTAGACTGTCGTCTGTGTTAAAGTAGCCAGTTTTTTTTCGTGCTGCTGTGGTGTTATTTAATTAAAATTAGAAAGAGAAGATTCGACAGAAATATTAAAAATATATATAGTGAGTGTGTTGTAAAACTAAATGAATTATTATTTTTATTTTTATTTATTATCTTTGTTTTATTAACCACTAAAATGAGTTTAAATACATCTACCGGTTTCGAAAAATACCATTTTCTTCTTCAGGATGTCATAACTAACTAAAACATATATTGTTTCTTTGACAGAATCTATTTTTAAAAAATCTATTTTTAAAAAAAAAAAATTATTAGTGTAAGTATTGTATTATGATTTTGTTGGAATGTTGGACAGTGATGTTTCTGATTGCTCTCTACCCAATTGAATTTGTGAAATCTTATTGGAAGTGAACGATTTACAGTTAGTGTTAAATGTGTTGTACAGTTTCGGAGCTAAAAACACGTAGAAACGTTGATAGAATGTCGTTGTTGCTCTCGGACTGAATAATTTTAACAAGTGTCTGCACAATGGACGGATGTAAATAATAGATTATGACCTAAAAAATATAGCTCGCACACAATTTTTAACAAGACTTCTTCTTCATGTACCGTCTTCTATCACCAACATTTTGGATATTGAACGACTTTCTGAGGTAACACAGTGGAGATAATCTCTTTCTCCGCATAATGTGTTGTAAAAGATTACATTTTTCACTGCTGAGAATGTGTCCGAAATATGCAGCTTTTCTTTATAGTTTGTTATTAGTTATCTTGTCTTATTTGTGCTTCTTAATATATCTTCATTAGTAACATGGTCAACCCAGACACTACTGTATGGTAATGTTTTTCATATTTTCTCCCCCAGTTTTTTAAAAATAAATTTTGAATAAACTTTGATACAATTAATATATTAAAGGGAACACATTATTATTATTGTGAACTTGCAGTTTTTCGTCTTATTCTTTCTAATTGATACTTTTAATTTGTATCTATTAAAATACCACAAAACTATGTTCTGAAAACCTGCAACTTCACAACAATATTGTGTTGTATTTAATATTATAATTATTTTATAATTTTTCACTTATATTATGAAAATACGTGAATACATTACATAAGTTTACAGTAATATCTCACTAATACCTCACTCAGGGACCACACCATCTTCTCGAAGTGAATATCGCCGTAAAGCGAGTTCAGAACGAGAGACGAAAAAACAGAGAATTCAAATTTAAATTTAATAAAGAAATAATGTTCGGTTCATGTAATTACTTTCACACATGTTTGCTCAGTTTCTTTTCTATCGACATCCATTAACCAATTATGTAATAATAGAGGACTCTTTTCATATTTTTTACAGAGACCCATTTTTTTAGTTACGCCACTGTTTATTAAGCATGTCTCTCACGTCCGGCTTTCAGAATTCAGTGGGCCAGTGAGGTAGTGAGATAATAACAACAGATCATCCAGAGGAATCATATCCCCCGGGGTCGGGGGGCCATAACACAATCAGACAGTTCCGCATCACTCGATCCCGGAATACCCGGTGATCTTGCAATCGCTCAGACTTCAGGATTAGTAAAGTTGGACCGGTAACTTGCCGCCGCGTCGCAAGTTTGGAATTTTGATTAAGTCAGTAAACCTCCAACAGTGTATTTGTATGTATCAGAGTACAATAGAGAAATTGTCGAGTATCTATTAATTTATGTTCCGAAGTGAGAGAAATTCAACGGTTAAAATTAACAATGCGTTTAACAACCACTGACTAGCTATACTGAAATGTACATTTCACACACAAGGTAATCAATAAATTTGAAAGCCATCGAAAACCCGGAGTTTTCAAACACGAAATTACAAGAAAAATATTTAATGAAATTTCACGAAATCATAAAATGACAACTTTTAATTTACCTATAAAACTGATAAATTTATATGAAAACATAAATTACAGAAAAATAAAATCAATGGTTTAAATATAAACTTTGCAATGATTTGATTAACTATTTATTACGATACTTTTTCTCATTGTCTGGCACAAAAAAATAACATTATTTAATGCTTAACATTTTTTTGTTTGTGATTTTATTTAGACAATCTTGTTTGGCAAACAAAAATGTATTTTAAATATGAATTAAATATATTAATTAAAAAGATATACACATAAAATCAATTTTATCGTAAAATATTGTTTTTGCGCCACCGGGATTCGATCAACCTGGATCTCTTTCCTAACCGGGGAAGGTGCATTATCCAACTATGCTACAGCGACAATATTTTTAGCGACAATTTTCGAACCTATATGTTACCTTTTTGATATTAATACATTTAATCGTTCCATTATTTGACAGAGCCATCTACCTTATTTTTATAGAATCTCAAATACCTTTGAGTAAACTGATAGCAGACGCCAGAATTATCAATTCATTTTTATTAAATTTTTGGACACATTGATACAACTTTATTATTTAGGAGAACACATTCTTATTGTGAAGTTGTAATTATTCAGAACATAAAAATGTATTTATTCGATTAATAGATTATTTCTGTGCCTGTATCTTTTTAATTAATTAATTTAATTTGTTTTCAAAATAACATAACTATGTTTTGAAATTGCAAATAAACATATAATACAGGGTGAATATTATGTTCCAGGCGGATTTTGTTTGGCCGCCATTTTGGTTTGACAGATATTTGTCAGTTTGCATTTAGTAGTCGTAGAGAGTAGCTGATTACAATTTTTCGTAGAGCATCTAACGTCTCAACAACATGTTGAAGACATTAAAACATTTTATCTAAATAATAATGGCAATGCTGTAACCATTAATGGTAGTCGCTATCGTTACATGTTGTAAAACTTATTGGTGGCTGAATTGGGTCAGTTGGGCCTGCAACAGGATGGCATCATCTCACATATAGATTAGATATAAATTTTTCCCGGCCGCATAATGTAAAAAAGTGGTGATATCGACTGCCTCCTCGATCACCTGCTTTGATGGCTCCCGATTATTTTCTATGAGTGCGCTTGAAAGAAAAGGTCTACACCAATAAGCCAACAATAATTTCGATGCTACAGGACAATATTTGGACGAGAATTTTATTAAATATAGGGTTTAAACGGCACGCATTTGTGTCACTTCCAGAGGCGGCCACTCGGTCGTTGTCATATTCCATAAATAATTATAATAAACAATATAATCTGTAAATAAAAACTAAATTTAAAAATTGTGTTACATTTCTTAATTATTTAAAAACAACATCAGTCTGGAACATAATATTCATCCTGTATATGTTGTATCGAAGATATACAAATTTAATAAAATGGGTTGATTTAATCCTAGCGTCTCCTGGCGGCAAAGGCATTTGGAATTCATTGCAATATGAAGTTGATTAATAATTAGAATATAAATCTCTAATTTGTCGGAAACATAAATGGTTGATGAGGTGGCAAAGTTTTCCGTTTTCCCGTATATTAAATATTCCAGGTTCGTATCCCGGTGGTAACCAACTATTTTTTCAATTGATTGTTTTTTTTCTGTATATCTTTATAATTGATTAATTTAATTTGTTGTGATAATCAGGCCTATTCTCAAAATTGCAATATTGAAATGAAGGTGATTGTTACACCAACCCTCAAAAATAGACAGATAGTTTTGACAGATTATGGTACGTTTATCTCCCTCACTCCCTCACTCTCTCTCCCTCTCTCTCATTCAAATATAACACTATTTTTGACGGTTGGTGTAACAATCACCTTCATTTCAATATTGCAATTTTGAGAATAGGCCTGAGTATTACATTTTTTTTTACATTTTTTTTATATGTTCTTTCTTGTTTATTACGACCTTTTTGCAAGCTTTCGAGAATTAATTAATGTATGCTTCATTATATTATATATGTATACTATAACTATCATTAATATATAATATCTATCGTATCTATATAAATACTTGCTTTCAAATATATTTCTACTTATTATTACCTATACTGATTATTATGTTGATAGATGACAATCTTTGACAATCTTCAGTTTAATTATTTTTAAGAATCTATTTTACTGAAAAGAGATATTATTATTTCCTCGTAAATCATTTTTAAACAGAATCAGTCTGATAAAAGAAATACTCTCTCTATTCTTGATTCCATTTTAGTCTGGTTTAATTTTTAGGAAAATCCTCTTATTAATTTTCCATTATTAGCGAGTTATTTTATAAATTGTTCACCGTAGACGAAAGCACTGAAGCAAGAGGTTTGGTGTTCGCTCACCGTAAATTTATGTATTTTTAACATCGTTTTACGACTTTTTATATTGACAGGCGGTGGAAAGGCTCGCGAAGAATGCAAAGTAATTAATCTTCAAACGAGGACAAAAATGTCTATTACAACGCTGGAAGCCTCTGCCGCTTCGATCATATTTTTAATTAAATTTTAATACTTTTTCTTATTAAATTCTTGCGGAGATTTTAAATTTTGTCGCACATCTCGTTTTTAGACTATTACATTTCTTTTTTGTAAAAAAAGTTTTTTTTTTTAAAATCCTCAATATTTTTTTCATCATTTCAGTAAATAATACCCTTAATTTTTAAAATATACATAATAGTAATAGCTTAATAGATTAGAAACTGCCATCATCATCATCATCATCGTCGCCAATCATTGTCTATTTATTGTTGATTTAATTCTTCCCCATGACTCTACCACTATCTTCGGTCCAATCTTTGGCATGTTACTTCCACTGCTCCGATAATTTCGAAAATCCATTTTTATCTCGCTCACGAAAATTCTTTGTCTAATAATATTAAAGTATTATCCGTGTGTGTAGCGCCATTGGAAGCGAAATAAATCTTGGCAAGTATTTAAAAAATATGATTTTCTTTGTTTCTCATTTGTGGATTTAGCTGTTGATGGTATCTGCATCGAACAAGAACTTATTTTCACAATTCTTTGAATAGATGTACCTGTAAATCGATATTTACGGTAGTCGTAAACATCCCCTGCGATGAACTAAATATTAAAACTCACTACTAAAGCGCCACAGCCTCTATTGTCTATATCTATCTCACCTAACAATAAAATTCGTTCAGGCGAAAAGAGATGCATGAAAACGTAACTTAACATCAAATTTATGAGTTTTTCTTCAGTTTGTATACCTGGGTATTGGCATTCAATATTTTATCCGCGTACATAGATGTAGATACTTCATTTTATCACATTAATAATTTTTATTATGCTTGTTGGCATATAACTGAGAATAAATTAATTGAAATTAAATTGAAAAAATATACACTAAACGGTAAATTATTCTAAAATGATTCATTCTTATGAGCTTAATTATTAATTTAAAATATAACAAACTTCGTATAAGCCACTTAGATTAATTTAACATTGATCGTTTTTGTATCTTCATTAGGTATTAAAGATAAAATGGTATCAAAACCTGTCGACGTTAAATTAATTAATATGGTTTATAGAAAATTTGTTATTTCTTTAAATTAAAAATTATGTCTAACCGAAATGTTTATGCTATAAACATTAAAAAACCTTAACGTATTTTATTTATAAAACAACCAAAATACAATAGCAAAATAATTAACTTTTTTTTTTTTTAGGAGAACACATTCTTATTGTGAAGTTGTAATTATTCAGATTATAGGTCTGTGATATTTTAAATATGAATTAAATATATTAATTATAAAGATATACATATAAAATCAATTTTATCGAAAAATATTGTTGTTGCGCCACCCGGATTCGAACCTGGATCTCTTTCCTAACCGGGGGTATTTGAGATTCTGTAAAAATAAGGTAGATGGCTCTGTCAAATGATGGAACGATTAAATGTATTAATATCAAAAAGGTAACATATAGGGTCGAAAATTGTCGCTAAAAATAATGTCGCTGTAGCTTAGTTGGATAAAGCACCTTCCCCGGTTAGGAAAGCGATCCAGGTTTGAATCCCGGTGGCGCAACAACAATATTTTTCGATAAAATTGATTTTATATGTATATCTTTATAATTAATATTTAAATAATTAACTTGTTTGATGCAATAATCGCACATTTCCACGCGAATTGACAGCGTATGTTGTTTTTTTTATGTTACTGTGCGACTAAAATGGTTTGTTTTACATTGGTGTGCAGTATAAATGGACAGAAATATGTAAATTATTATAATATTGATAACTATCCACACATTTCATTTACGTAAAAAAAGATATAATGCAATACATTTTGTGTGATGAAATTGTGATCTATATTTATTATTAGAGACAGGCACTTTGGATAACGATGACATGAGTTTTTAACTGTTTTGAAAAAATGTGTTTTTGAAGTGTTGAGTGATAAAGTGACGTCTAAGAAAGCGGACTGCACACGATTATTTAGAATGACATTTACAGCGAAACAATCAGAATGACATTTTGCCATGGAATGTCATTCGGAATGATAATTTTTTAGATCAGTTTATCCCAGACTATCGTGCTATGTAACTAGTTAGCCAAAATTTTGAATATTAGTAAAATGAAAAAGGCGTGTTTGGGGTATATTAGCTCTATCCAATTCAAGAAAAGTGAACCGTAAAATCTGTGAGAAAGAATGACTTAAAAAATGTAAAAAATACACATATTTGAACTTGCTGCTTGAAGATGTCTATAGAAACTACTACCGTATGAACAAAACGCTTTTTTAAAAGTTATCCAAAATGGATACTCCACATTTAATGAGACAAAATACAGTAATGAATCTCCAACCATTTCGCAAACTATAATGGAAACATGTCAAGCAATTGTCTTCGTTCTCCAAGACTTAAGTGCACGAAAGCCCAAATGAGAATAATGCTTTTATTTCTTTATTAATTCAAGCAGTTTATAGTTATATATTTACATGTACATTGATTTAGTTAAATCAATAAAGACAGATTAGAGATCTCTATAACTAGCAAAGCACCCAGCTGGGCAAAGTTTCGAACAGTTCAATCAATCGTTCCAACACATTATCATCTTCATAGTTGGTAGTTCGAAAACGTCAACGCTTGCACCGTCCGTTGACGCAAGACTGAAGAATAAACTGATGCGCCCCATTGCACGATCATTCCGACTGACAGTCTCCCCTCCACCCAGCATAATTGATGTTTGGATTTCAAAATATCTAGATATTCGTCATTCACGATCATCATTCCTTCAATCATTATCTATAGGCCGATATCGCTAGCCACTATAATGGCAAGACTTTTTGAAACAATCATTTTGGACCAGATTTCAATAAACATGAACACCAGAGACAACCAAATGGGATTCAAAAATAATCTGTCTACTGACAATGCGATCTTTGTCGTAAAGCAAATTGTGGACTATTTTAAAAGTCGAAAAACCACGATATACGCGTGCTTTCTAGATTTGAGCAAAGCAGACCGTGTCAGATACGACAAATTATGGACGAAACTGCGCGTGTGAAACGTTTCCCAACCAGTTGTAGATATACTTGACAGGTGGCACAGGCAGCAAGAGAACTCAGTGCGGTGGGAAGACGCCGACTCCGAGCCATTTTACCTGCGCACTGGAGTGAGGCAGGGCGGGTGCATGTCGCCAATCCTCTTCAATATGTACATGGACGAATTGAGCGAACGACTATCTGATGCAAATATTGGCTGCCACATGAGCGAGACAAATGTGAACCACATTAGTTATGCCGATGATATGGTTATACTAGCACCATCTATAAAAGGGATAAGAAAGCTTTTACAGATATGTAAGACATATGCCAGTAAACACAATATTTCATACAATGCCAGCAAATCGGTCATAGTGGCGTTCAAATATGGAAAAGGGCCAGATAATATCCCTCCCGTGTGGCTGAACGGGACGAAATTGAGCGTTCAAAATAAGGTCAAATACTTTGGTCATATATTCAATGAAGATGGATAAGACGATGGTGACATAGAACGGCAGAGGAGACAGTTGAGCGTTCGTGCAAATATGCTGTCACGGCGTTTCTACCGATGCAGTAAGGAGGTGAGCATTATGTTTAAATCGTTCTTCACCAGCATGTATACCTGCGAGCTCTGGTCGAAATGCAAGCAAGTGACGTATAACCGTCTCCGAATTCAGTACAACAACTCATACAGAATACTGTTCGGATTGCAGCGCATCTACAATGTTTACCGAAGACCGTATACATGGATTCGTTCCGCTTCTGAGACATCGAGTTGCGGGCGTAAAGCTGCGGCTGGAGCTCAGCACCAACTCTCTGGTGCAAGCGGCGCTCTCATGGAAATCTGGTTCCCTGATCAGAGAACGGCAACGCCTACAGAACAGCTACATATACAATAATGGCCGTGGCTGAAGTAGTTATATATGTAATATTTATATTTTGTGTGAACTTTTTACTTTTTATTATTATTTATTTTTTATTTATTAATATTTTCCTTGATTTTCTTTTTCATAGCATTATATTTATTTCATAACCTTAATGTATAACACAATATGTATTATCTCTATGGCGAAACGGGCTAAAAAAAAAACATATCACGCTGGAATAAACACGTTATTATTATTATTATTATTATTATTACCGTACACCGTCAGTCCGAATGTCAATATTAATGTCAAGTTGAATAAATTTCATACAAAACCCAAGTACATCGTATTTTACAAGGGCGGTATTTACGATTTTATGTTAAAATATGTATTTCTTTCGCATGAGAGATTAATATCTTTACGATGCTATCAAACTGCCCTCAGAAATGTTTAGGGTAGGCTCCAAGCGCAATTTGACTGATGGGGGGGTTTCAACGTGGGGGGTTGTCGCCATGTGACATGTGTCCGCTTCTGTTTCTGCGTTAAATTAATCGTGTGGATAAATTCAGTGAAATAAATAAAGTTATGAATTGTTCTGCAACCGCCGAAGTAAAATTGATCTTCAATTCATGTCAAAAAAAAAAGAGAAATGGGAATATATTTATGATGTGGGAGTTTGATGTTCTTTTTTTATTGCTTTACGTTTAATGGTGAGTGATGTAGAATCCCTTATCTTTGAAACATAGAAATAGGCTTTTTAAATAAATTATTTACGCCGCATATAATTTTTGATATTTTAGTATTAAATATAATTAAAATTACATATTTTTACCCCTCGAAAACTAATACCCGCTCTATGTTAATCTACAAAAATTAAATTAATTCTTAAATGTTTGCAAAATAAATTTATGACAACACATTATATAAATTATAAATAACCAAATCCTTTTTGCAAATACACTCAGGTCTCTTTTTATGCGGTAGATACGTTCCACAGGAAAACGCATGAAAAAGACTAGACACACGTATAAAAATAAAGGATACGTTCCATAATTTTCTAAAATCGCATATATCTAATTCACTAAGTCAAAATATACCGAAAAACGCATAAAAAAGTTTATTCAATTTCAGAAAAGTATAATCTTAACGCATTCTTTCCAAATTTATGTATAAAAATTTTATAATTTTTTAAAATCTTTTTTGCATATTTTTTTCTTGGGAATTATCATTGCTATATGACAATGTTGGGCATAATTAGCGAACTGGTTCTCAATCACTTTCATCACTAGAAGAGATAGTCAGCGCATCAGATCTATGTCCTGAAGATAATGATTCTTCACAAATAAAATTAGCCACGTGACAATATAATCAGTGATTAAACTTTGCGATGACTTTGCAAATTTTTTCTACAATTACTGATACCCAGAAATGCAATTCTTAATCTCGCGTTGAAACTTGAATGTTCATTCAGAATTATCATCTTTATTTTCTTTCCCTTAAAGTAAATAACGTACCCGCAACACCTGCTCAATGCTCACTGATAATTTATGAATACAATGGAAGGGAGAAACGAGTCCAGGCATGTCCAATTTCACTTGGTTTCAGCCGAATTGTACTGGCGCAGACTGTATACAGACAAAATTCTCAAAATTTTTGACCCTTTCAACGTGTCAAATTGGTCTAAAATATAAACCGCATAACTTCAAAACCGTGTAGTTACCTTTTAAATTAATTCTCACATTAGTTCTTAATTAGTTACTTTTTTAGTCTATGAGTACCTACCTACTCTACATGCGGCTAGACCGCCTAATCTACTACTACAAGTGCATCAGCGCTAATCGCTTTGACATCATATATATGTTTTATATTAATACATGAATTGGAAGTGTAAACATTTTTTAATAAAAAAAACCCTAAGAACAATTTACTAGGGAAACTAAAAAAAACAATTAAATATTATTTTTATTTTTACAAGTGATTTATTGAGAGAGTTCAGTCGACGCTGTCCGCTTCTGTACATCTCAGTCTGGAAGATCGAGCGCGTTGTTTTGCTTCAGGGAGTAATGCCTAAGCAACCGATGTTTGTACCTGAAATGCATAAGACTGATATCGTGCTCATACGAGTCGAGAATAATTAGTTACCCACCACTTATACTTTAATAGTTTATTTTTTCTATGCTTGTATTTTTAATTTCAGTATACATTGTTTCCTGAAGAAGATACCATAGGTATCGAAACATGTTGATTAATTCATAAATAGTCGGTTTAATCAAAGTATTTTTATTTTTATTTATTTAATTAATTGTTGTTTTCAAGGGTTGGTGATAAAATATCCTACTCGAGATAATTTGTGGGTTTTCAAATTTGAATTTAATATTGAATTAAAAAGGTATATATATTAATCAGTAGTCAATAAATTTCGTTGTCCTTCTGTTTCGCAAACCACTACCATCTTACTCCACTGGGAGTTTTGCCTTATATAATACAAAAAAGCGTTTGTATCACAAAGAAAAAATTAAGTTATCTTTGAACTATTTTAACATCGAAGCGATACGTTTAGAACCTAACCTTGGCGTTCTCTCCTTCGTATCAATAAATGTTAATTCGGCCCGATATTTGTTAACTAATTTATATGTTATACAAATTAAATGCATTAATTAGGAAGATATACATATAAAATCAATTTTATCGAAAAATATTGTAGTTTCTACCGGGATTCGAACGCGCATCGACAGATGTATCAATTTGAAAATGCAACATATAAGTTCGAAAATTTGTCGTCAACTTACTGTTTTGGTGTAACATAATCGGTTAATGCATTTCCCCGGATAGGAAGAGATCCAGGTTTGAATCCCGGTAGCAACAACAATATTTTTTCGATAAATTGATTTTATATATATATCTTTCTAGTTAATACATTTAATTTGTATAAAAATTTTTATTTTATTAAAATAGACATAATATAATAGACATTGCGAATCGATAGACACAAAATGTCTATAGGTAGGTATATCAAATTGATCATTGGACAGTGAACATAATGATAATACGGAAATGAAACTGAAGTTAATACAAACTTTTGATGATAACTCAAGTTTTCCGATCAGGTTTAGTGTCTGTTGTGAACTACGCGTAGTGTAAACCGTGATCATTTTGCACAAAGCTTTCTTTGATATTCTTTTTACGATGATTTTTCTTAATCTTCTGACAGTTGATAACGAATATACTGAATCTCAAGATTTACCACTGAATTAATTATTATTATTAAAAATACATATTTTTGTAAAATTGTATTAATTAAATTGTGATCAATGCTGCCGTGACGGAAATAATTTTAATCAATATGAAAAAATTTTACTCGCACACATTACGGGTTTCGAACGATAAATACAAATTTGTCTAAAATTAGAGGAGGGATGATCGCCCCTATCGCCCATCCCAACTTTTTGCCCTTTGTCGTGCGGAACAGTGCGTCAGAGACTTTATTTCAAAAGGCACCTTTCTATAAAATCACATACATAAGTTCAAATAACATTTTTATTACAAAAATTGTGTACTATTAAAACGCCTTTGAGTTGAAATGTTTCACTAAAATGACGCTGTATAAATTGTCCTATGTTTTTTTATTATTATTACAATACGTAACTCTTGAGTGACAACACTTTTGTGTAGAGGGTGGCGGCTTATTTTTTGTTTTCACTATTATTCTAAAATAAGGTAAAGCAGGTGGTTCGACACTGTTTTTACCGTATGCTGCCTGTCTCCATACGTGGCGTCATTTACTATCGGAGGAAGGTAGTGTTGGTTATCTCATGACCAAGCTGTGACCATAGTTAGTATGGCAGAAAAGTTACAGTACATATTACCAAGGTTACGAAAAATGTGTCAAATTAATCGCATTTCATATAAGTATAAATGTGGACGATCCAAGAGCAATGTTCCCGATTAATCCGTGCGCGAACTAAGAACGGAGGCGGCTTCTAAAGCTGCCGCTCGGGTATGTCAATTGATAGAATGACGAGCAGTAACTTGACCAGTCCGTGTGCAGGACGATACTTGTAATCTTACGCCTATATGGCTATTGAAAGTTAGGTATTTTGTTCTACTTTATCTGGATATAGTAGTGGTTAAGATACTCTCCTAGTGATTTTGTTGTCTGAGCCTCGTTCCGGGAGTCCATCAAGTTTTATTATTTTTATATAGTATTTTTATTTTTTAAGTAAAACTAGATCCACATAACGTTTTGATAGACGTTTGTCTGCAGGTACATTTATATCATTTTTGTTACATTTAACATAATCAAATATTACAATTAATAAGTCACAGTTTAAACTATTCATTTCATTCTTACAGGTATATAACAGGTTATTATCGATAAGGCATTTTTTAAATCATTTCTTCCAAATTGGGAGAAAGCGTACTCTTTTGTAAAATTCCAGGTAGTTTATTTTTTATCGTACGAACAACAAATTGTATTGTTTTCGATCCGTACTTATTGGTGATTTTGGGAATTGTAAAATTCAGATTAGCTACACCTCTTGTATTTTTTCCGTATTAGTCCTTTTTATATTAATGTGACACATATTCCGTGTACGCCACTCTATTTTTATATTCATCATCATCGACAACGGTCACTCGTGACATCTCCATAAACTCCCGCCCTATTAACTATGCTCCTCCACTTTTCTCGGTATCCTGCAGATCTGCAACTGGGCGATTGCCTTGTTGCCTTTTCCACTTGATCGATCCAACGATCTTCCTCTTCGTTCTTCGACCTGACCCCCCACAACAAGCTTCTCTGAGCTATCATCCCTTCTCGCAAGATGCCCAAAAATGTATGAATTCGTCTCATTCAAATGGTTGAGAGACAACATTATACATTTTATATTTTATCTTGTGCTGTGAGTTCAAATATATTTGTTGAATCAATTTCCGATGATGTTTTATTATAAACATTAACGTCAGAGACATCAAACTAAAACAATCAACTAAAATAATAATATTGGATTTCATAATACTTATCTTATTAAAAGACCCTATCAAATTCCAGCCGCTATTACCCGGATTAACGTAACCCACAGCTAGACTTTTGTCTAGTCGTGAGTTATTTAGAAAACTTGTGACAGTCATTTGTGTACGTCGTGGCAATGCCGACAGGCAATTTACTAGTACGTGCGCATCCAATTTGGTTATTAAATCTGCATAACAATCATACTAAACTAAATATTTTCTAAATATTACTTAAATATATTAATTAGAAAGATATACATATAAAATCAATTTTATCGAAAAATATTGTTATTGCGCCACCGGGATACGAACCTGGATCTCTTTACTAACCGGGGAAGGTGCATTATCCAACTATGCTACAGCGGCAATATTTTTAGCGACAAATTTTCGAACCTATATGTTTCTTTTTTGATGTTAATACATTTAATCGTTCCATTATTTGAAATATCACACACCTATGTTCTGAATAATTACAACTTCACAATAAGAATGTGTTCTCCTAATAATAAATATTTTCTGCTTCAATATTAGCAAAATTACTATGTGGCCACATATTATATAATTAACCAAATCCTTTTTGCAAACAATCACTTTTTAAATTTGTTTTCATAGTAGCTTCTTTTTAGTTACCCACCACCTATACTTTTATAGTTTTGTTTTTATCTATGTGTTTTTAATTTTAGTATACATTGTTTCTTGAAGAAGATACCGTAGGTATCGAAACATGTTTATTTATCAATAAATAGTGATTTAAATAAAGTGTTTTATCTTGTTATTTATAAATTTTTTCTTACTATACTTATGTTAGGTACGTCTGATAATTTTTTGCATTTTTCAAACATTTTGTGCTTAAATACAAATTATGTTCATAATTACAGACCTATATTCTGATTAATTACAACTTCCCAATAAGAATGTGTTCTCCTTAATAATGTGGTTAATTCTGCTGTCTTCGAAAAATATTAATCCTTAATGAAAACTGCATCTAAAAATATAATTTGCTAAAAAACTAAACATTTTGTTTTCATGGTGTATTCCAACATCATTTCGTACGGTGTTTGCGATCATATGTTCGTCAATTATGTGTCAATCGAGCAAGTTTGCGGTTTGTTGAAATAAATTTATTTCTGTTATGAATTTCAGCTGTCGTAATTTTTAAAGCTAGTTATTTAAATATCTATATATTTTTTAGAATTATTAATTAAATATTTTAAATATCCGTTGTTCATCGAAGAAATCGTGGATAATATTTTAAATGAAATCGAAAACTGACTACGACCCGGAGCAATAAAAGAACTAGCGTTTTTTGAAGTATGAATTCACTATTATTTTCTATTTCTTACCTAATTAAGGTCACTGTGTATTAATATCGACATGAAGAAATGAAGAAAAAATATAGAAAACAGGAATATTCTCTGTTTCTTGTTACAATCAAGCCCGAACGCTACTTATAAGATTTATTTTAATTGAATTTCTTCACATCAAATAGACCCTGAAGGTATCTACGTAATTAAGTTTTATTCACTTCTCGAGTGGGATGAAGCCATATAACGCTAATTTCACCTTATACCATATGTGGCCATCGCTGGGTTCTGTTCTTAGTGAAAATTAGTCAGTAATTGGACCAGGGCGGGCCATGGCGCCGCTCTGACACGTATTTTGAGATGGAACTTACTTTTCAAGTACATTTAAAAAAAAAATTATACAAAATATTCCTCATAGAATTTTGTATGTAATAATAATAATAATATTGGACAATTTATATAGCGCCATTTTTGAAAAAAACTTTCACCTCAAGAGCGCTTCAGGTGAATCTAATAAAAGTCATTACGAGGAAATTTATAGTTTTTTTTTGTTGAGAAGATCATATATATGGGCGCGCGGCGGTATCCCATTCTTTCAACCATTGACCATATGCACTTGGAGATTGATGAAATATGTGAACAAATAAACAGTCATCACTAAATTTACATCTTATTGCTCGATAGTTTTTTTGATATACGAGTATGCATGGTTTTAGCGTTTACAATAGCTAATTTATTGTTAGCTAAAATAATTTTTTAATAAGCAAAAAGAAAAGGCGGGGATGGGTTAGAATCAGCTTTTACTAAATTTGAAGCTATTACTAAATTTATACTTATTGGTTCATTTCTTTATATTACCTATTCATATACATATCTATTATAAAAAAAATGATTTCCTCGCCGGACAATACATCTAAATGTCTGAGGATGGTGTGCGTAACATGTACTGTAAATTGCGATTATAGCAACCTTGGAAATACTGGATAATTTTTATAGAGCCATTTCGTAAAAAAAATTACCTCAGGGGTACTTTACACAAACTGTTTAATCATACACTATCTTTGTATTTAAAGTTAAAAATTATTTAAACTTATCGAAATGATTTTTTGAAAAGATGGGTTTTTAGTCTTAATTAAAGTCAATGCACTGTTTCTTACGGCGGAGGGCAAAGAGGTCCGCGATTCTGGGCCTGCCATCACAATTCACTAAATTTAGACTTTTGGTCGGTTCTACAACCCTGCGTGCGGCTGACGTAAGGGCTGACCTGAGAGTTTGACGTCTACTATTCAAGTTGTCTGAGATGCGAAGCTCTTGAAGATACACAGGCGCCAAGTTATGTGTCCCTTGTATATCAATCGGCACAATCTAAATTCAAGAATGTAAGTGGCTGAAGTCTTCTATTTCTGGTGACTCCTTCCTCATTACTTAAGTTGTTCCACGTGACCAAATCACCCATGTGACCTTTTCTCAATGTTAAAATTTTGCATATGTGAAAATAAAACACTTGTTTTTTTATTCTACTCATTTAATTTACTTGAAACGGGTTTCGCCTTGCAACAATTTGACTCAACAACTTGTATTTGTAACTATAATGGGGGACGGGGACAGCTATACAATTTTATTTACATGAAGTGAAAAAGAACAACATTACTCATTGGAATTCTGAGGATTTCAATGCATTTTGAATGCTTCTAATTATTCTAGGTACCTAACCATTAATAATTATCATTAGTAATTTGTAGAAAAGAACACCTATATAATTTTACAATCTAAGAAGACAATGCGGCATGAGAGACATTTATTATTATAATATTAGCCCCATATTATGTATGTTTCCTTGAAAATCTAATTAATATCCATCAACACTGTATTTTCCCATCCCTTAATGATCCTTCTATCTCTCTCTTTCACATGCAGTTTTATATTCTATCTCCCTCTTATGTATATATATAAGTGCACTCTTTTTGTATTTATGATCAGTTTTAAATAAGTCCTGATGGAGCTTGAGATCAACAAAACCGGTTGACGTATAATAAATTTCGCGGTTTCATACAAAGTGATTGTTATTTTATTTAATATAATATGTCAAACCACAAAGTGATTGCTTTCTACGAAAATATGATTATTAATTATATTTGTCTAAGTATTTATACTTTTTCTAATCTCCAATATTTCTAAATTGTTAATCTAAGATTATAAGGGCTTCATTGTCTATCTTTCAACATTAGTGTACAACTCATCCTGAGGAAGAGAACATTGAACATTATACATCTACATGTTTTTAGCTCCAAAACTGTACAACACACTCAACACTAACTGAAAATCGTTAACTTCCAATAAGATTACACAAATATGAACTCAATATATAATTCAATTGGGTAGAGATCAATCATAATAATGCAGGTATATTTTTTTGTTCTCTACTTTTTATTTTTTTATTTTTCTGTAGAATCTTTTCTTTCTAATTTTAATTAAATAACACCACAACTGCACGAAAAAAAAACTGGCTAGTTTAACACGGACGGCAGTCTAGCCAAGTAGCCAGGACAATGCTGTATATATCAGAGGTGGAGTCCTACTCCATCTTTCACAATAAACTACGAGTTATCTTATATTTATCATATTTTATATTCACCTCTGTTACAACAAAAAAATGCATGTCAATAAAATCTAATATTATTATTATTGCGATTATTTAATTACATCCATTTACCTCTTAAGTGGTAAAATATATTCAATAAACAACTTTTGTATCTACATATGTAGGTACCTACATCAAAATATGTAATTTGTATAAATTTCATCGCGTTAACTTCTAAGAATTCATGGTCTGCCGGATGATGAGATGACTTGGACTGTTATTGCTTTCCATTCGTCTTTGATAGTCTCGAAGCTACATTCGCTGGGTTTTATGGCGACGTCTTCAGTAGCGCATTACATATATTAACGATTCATAAGAAATAATTAAACATAGATTTTAATTGAATGGCTTCATTTATGATTCGTTTACAAATAGGTGGGGGAAACCCGTCCAAAATCGTATACCGGGGTAAAATCGTATAGCATAGGTATCTCCTTTAATAGTTCAAATATTTCCGCATGCTCACGCCTTGTGGCAGGCAGTGCTACCAACTGTGTGTGTGATATTGAAATAGTGAATAATGTATATTTTGGAGGATGATTTTTGTTTATTTTTTAATTTGTGAAAAAATATGTGCATGCATGTGTCTCGGGGCACAGCCGTACGCGGAGAAACCGGCTTGAATACGATTTACACCCAGAAGCTTTTCATTAGCACATTTAAAAATGTACATTTGCAGTAGTTTTAAACATGCAGTGTAATTACAAAAGAAAACCACCCGACAAGACTGGGACACAGTAGTTCGTGGAACTATGGATTACTTAAAAGTATCAATAACCTACGGTGTACCACAATGTACATTGCAAGATCGCGTCAACAAATATAGAAAAAAATGAGTACAAGCACTTAGGCCGTTTTGAACCGGTATTTTTAGCTTAGTTGATTAAGATGATTCCCAGAATTAAAACGGCTGAAAGAAGAGAAAACCACCACTGTAGAAGTAAAATAGAAATTATTACTTCATCTCCGTTCAAAAATGAATAAATTAACATTCTTCAAATAAAAAAACCAACCCACCCTCAATTTAAATCAACCAAAGCGTTCCAGAATCCCTTCAGAAATAGCAAAAACAACGAAAAGCGATCTTTGCTTGTATTGTCACGAAGGTTGGGTGCAATTCACCAAGTGTGAAGAATGGGCTCACGAAGGATGTACAGGTTGGGGACCTGAAGAGCTGTACGAGTTTCAGTGTAACTATTGCTTGTTAAATTCCGGGGCGAAATCGTACAGGGCAGTGCCGGCCCTCGCCTTTGTGGCGCCTTCGGGCGAAATTTTTCCGGGCGCCCCCATCGTTGATATAAAAAAAAACGATAGACGTGTTGAACCATTCTTTCAGACTCTCAAATTCCGCAGTTATAACGTCCTCATGCAGACAGACCTTCTTTTTCATGATTTAATCTTGCACTGATAATAAAGTGAAGAGAATTGTTTTACATATATCTCTCAAGTTTCGTTTCGCATGGACAAAATATTCAAACTTACGAATATTCTTTGATTTCTTAGCTCATTTTCCAGATATTGTTAAGATGACACCTTACTAAAGATAACTTTTATAACGCCACCCCATAATTTGTAATTATTGTGATGTCATTCTCCGCCTTTTGTTTTTTATTTCGGCTTATTCGGCGCCCCAGCCTGCTCAGCGCCCCGGTTTACTCGGCTACAACAGACTTTACCCCCTCCTAAATTCCTACAGTTCACTATCACTATAAAACAAATTACGTTTGTATAAAGCTATCATCCGTTCTTACGTACTCACATACGCGAGTCCCATTTGGGGTTCAAGTAACACTCAAATTTAAGAATCCAAAACAAAACTACATCCTTAGGAGAATCACAAATTCACACTGGTTTGTCAGAAACACAACCATTCACAGAGACTCAAACATACCCTCACTCAAACGACACATACGATTTATCTTCTAAACTTTATTCTAAATTAATTTCCATTCCAAACACCTCCATAAACTCCCTCAGCCTATATGACCCCTCATCATCTTCGTCCCATTTCACTTCTTTACCATGTTCTGGACCCTATTGAACATAATTAAAAAAACGATAAAAATATTTCACTAACAAAAAAAAATTCTAAAAAATACAAAATCAAACAAAAAAAAAAAAGTTATAAAAATACTTTATACAATTATACACAAAATTAAAAACAATTTCACCACGTTCTCCGAATAGGGTGCCCCAAAAAAAATTTACCCCGATGTTGTTATCTCATATGTCGGAGACAAGAGGGCTCAGCCCTTATCTCTCCCCCCTTTAACAATCGAATCAGAAGCTTGCCAGGCGCCCCGGCTCACCGCCCTCTCGAGCCGGCCCTGGTACAGTGTACACGGTTTTGTCCACCACCCGGGGCAAAATCGTAAAAATGAGACATTTTGTTGTTTATTTTTATAAAATATTTATGGTCCTTATTAAAGTCTAAATTGATCATTACTAATTACTTTTTTTTTAAAAATACTAATTTACTGAGCTCTCACCTTAGCTGTACGGTTTTGGACATGTCCCCCCCCCCTGCTGTTCGCAGTACCTCCACTATGTCTATGTCCATAGCTCTTCTTTGTTATTTATTATTACGCTAATAAATCAAGCTGCTGCAGGCACAGATGCTGGCGTTAAAGAGAGAGCTTTTCCGGTGAAGCCGCGCGCGGCACTAGCGGCGCTCTCTCGCTCTTTCGGACGGCCGGGGCCGCCGGCGCGAGCGAGACGCCGACGGGGTGCGTGGGCCGCTCCGCAGGTACATACCTACCCGCGGACGGCGATGATGCGAGCCTAAAAAAGGTAATACCGACGCTTTGGGAAGACAGGGAGGGGAGGCGCATAGACCAATCGCGGCGAGGGGGGCGTCGCTCGCGCCGCGGTACGCCTCTCCCATTGGCCGAAGGGGCGGCGTAGAGAGGAACGCCGGACACGCAGAACGGCGCTACTGAATGCAGACCGTTAAGTTGAATTATTCCGCAATGTTTTCATCAACATTTGACTCCATCCATTAAAAAATAGACTAACGATAAATGCTACCAATTAGCCGATAAAAAAAAACCCGTTCGCGTCAAAATCAAGATGTGTCACGACAGAAGTGAGATGTTTCGATGTTCGTACATTTAAAAAATGTTCTTATTTAAAGCTCTAAATCACATATGATTTAAATTTATCCAAATTTAGACTTGAAAACCAAATTTATTGACATTTCATTTATTGACATTCAATTTTTCAATTCAGTAAATATATTCTCAGAGCCACGCATCCAAATATTTGTTTAAAGGTTGATAGGTAGGTCAATAAAATAATTGTTCAATTTAGCAGCACATATATTTGTTACCAATTTAAAAAAAAATTCATTATGTACCCAAAAACAAAAAAAAAACGGATCAAGAATTAAATATTAGATACGTACATAAAAAAATATTCTGCATTTATCAACTATACTTAATTAATAATCTAGTTGTAAATGTGTCAAATTTCACAATTTACCTTTCTAAGTTAAACTTTTTTATAAATTTAGTTTTTGTCGAAAATGTTTTTTTTTTATTATTTGTAAAAGTACCTACCTATTTTATTATATGTTTAAATTGTTTTATTTTAATTAGTTTAAACTTGAAGAATATGGCAACTTATTCTTTGAAGCTATATTTTACTCAAATTGAAAAAGTTATTAACTAGAACACATTCTAATTGTGAAGTTGTAATTATTCAGAACATAGGTCTGTGATATTTAAAATACTAATTAAATGCATTAATTGGAAAGATAGATAGACATATAAAATCAATTTATCGAAAAATATTATTGTTGCTACCGGGATTCGAACCTGAATCTCTTTCCAATCCGGGAAAAGTGAATTAACCAACTATGCTACAGCAAACAGTACTTTTGACGACAAATTTTCGAACCCATATGTTACACTTTTCAAATGAATACATCTATCGTTCAATTATTTGAAAGCCGTCTATTTTGTTTTTGCGGAATCTAAAATACCTTTGAGTAAACCGAGAGCAGACGCCACAATAAACAATTAATTTTTAATAAATTTTGGACACATTGATACAACGCATAAATTATTAAGGAGAACACATTCTTATTGTGAAGTTGTAATTATTCAGAAAATAGGTCTGTGATATTTTAAATACTAATTAAATGTATTAATTATAAATATATACATATAAAATCAATTTTATAGAAAAATATTGTTGTTGCGCTACCGTGATTCGAACCTGGATCTCTTTTCCAATCCGTCTGCTATCGCTTTACGATATCGATGTATTAATTTAAAAGTGTAACATATAGGTTCGAAAATTTGTCGTCAAAAGTTCTGTCTGCTGTAGCATAGTTGATTGATGCACCTTCCCCAGATTTGTAAAAGATTCAAATCTCGGGAGCAACAAGAAGAAGAGATAGATTGAGACTGACATTCAGGAAGAAGGCTAAATCTCAGAAATCGATGATGTACAGTGCGATGAAGAATTACAATGAAATACCAGAAGATCTAAGAAAGGTGGAGAAACTACATAGATAATTTGTAGCAGAAATGAACATTTTGATCGTGTTTATATTAGAGCTACTCGTATATAAATATACTTATGTATGCACTATATTAAGAAAGGTATATCAGGTCTCGCCCTGAGGTGCTACCATTGAGATTAGACGTGTTGTGAAAAAGAATTGTATAAAATTATGAAAATAATGCATCGTCGGTGCATGCGCGCCAACTGTTTCAAAACATTTAAATGTTTGGAGGGCAGCGTTTAGCCGAGAATCTGACCGTCCGAATGTTCTTAATTTAACACGGGCCTGTTAAAACAATGGTGGTCTTTGTTGAATTCAAATGGAGGAAGTCGTGAATAATTCAACAATGCGTTATTAGTGCGGCGGGTCGGACGGGTCGGGCGGGCCCACGTGCGAGCGCTGACGGTCTACGTCTGAAAGTGGACTATTGTAATGTACCACCCACTAATACCTATTCGGTAAACTACCTACCCATTATCGTTACATATTTTACCCGTGGAGCTTATTACGGAGCTGTATTGAAATTTAAGCCGGGTGCGATCCAATTTTCCTTCAGAAATTTAAAAAATACTTATTCAACATTATCTTTTCCCATTTACTTGGGATTCTACTAGTACAAAAGTTCTAGAATGCTCTGTCTTAGATGGTCTACTGAATTTTGCGAACTTTATTTCTTCATTTCTTTATTGATATTTGACAGGTCTTCCTCATTACCTTCTACCAGTTAGTCTCTGCTAAGCTTAGACATTAAGATTGAAATTGATTTAAATTTTCCCAGTGCTGTGTTTAGTCAGTACTCTTGTATGGGTGCGAATCTTGGGACTTTAAAAGTAGTCACAACAAAAAGGATCGAGCGTTCTAGATGTGGGTCCACAAATGATATTTTAGATTCTCTGGATAAGAGTAATTACCGACAACACAGTTTTAGAAATGGTCGGCACAACCTGTTAGCTTCTATATACATTGGCGCAATTTTTTTTATTTATTTGACATTTTTACAATTTTTTTATAAGATGAATTAGGTATTTTACATTATTAAAATTACGTGTTTTTTTTTCGCTAACCTCTCCAAAAAAGAGACTAGCTCTTGTGCTTAGAGAGGGAGTAACACTATAATAATTATATATATATATTATTTATTGTCTATTTGTGTGCTTCTGAAGTGTTCTATAATATTGTTTATTTTCTAATTATGTGTTTCTGAAGTGTTCATTTAATTTCTTTCTTAACTCTTTTATATTATTTATTTGTTTAATTTGTGTAGGGAGGCTATTGAAATTTTTATCCCTAAATATATAAAATTTTCCTGATATTGTTTGGTATTACATTTAGGGATTTTAAAATTATTTTTAATCCTTAATGATGTGCTTGTTTCAAATTTTACAGTATTATTTTCTTTAATTAATTGATTAATTGAGATTTTTTTGTAAATGTTTTCTATTTTGGGAACTGGGAATTTTGTAAAACGTGTTTGTGTTAAAAAAGTTGATATTTTTTTAAAATATTACTTTGATGATTTTTCTCTGTATTATTTTTACCGAGTTCATTATATTATTGTATACTCCTCCCCACCAAATTATTCTATACTGAGTGAACAATAGCAAAATATACCTTTTTAAAATTATTTATTCTTAATCTTATGAATATATAAATACATTTTCTTATTCTTTTCGCTAATTCGCTAATATGACTGTGCCATTTTAAATGTTGATCAGTAATTACACTCAGATCCTTCATTTAAAAAACTTGGAAGAAAATTTAAGAGAAATGTATTGGCTGATAGACCTTACTAGTGTATAGACCTTGGTATATGCTGAATATTTGACCCTGCAACGCTCGCGGTCGACTGCTGTACCAATGTTTGACCGGTATAGTGGTCATCGATGCCTGATATCGGGCAGGGGGCAGGGAACAGGTTACCAGAACGAGAAGAAGCAGCTACCCCAAATTATCTCGTTACACCAACACATATAATATAACGAATAACCCGAATGCGCCAGATCCTTCGTTTGTTTATCGGATTTAATCTCCACAATAAATAAATAATTCTAATATTATTAAGGAGAACACACTCTTATTGTGAAATTGTAATTATTCAAAACATAGGTCTGTGATAATACATTTAATTAGTATTTAAAATATCACAGACCCATGTTCTGAATAATTACAACACAATAAGAATGTGTTCTCCTTAATAATATATAAGTTGTATTAATGTGTCCAAAATTTAATAAAAATGAATTGCTAATTCTGGCGTCTGCTATCGGTTTACTCAAAGGTATTTAAGATTCCGTAAATACATAAATAATGAAACGATAGATGTATTAAAATTTGAAAAGTGTAACATATAAGTTCGAAGATTTATCGTCAAAAATATTGTCGCTGTAGCATAGTTGGATTATGCACCTTCCCCGGTTTGGAAAGAGATCCATATTCGAATCCCGGTAGCGCAACAATAATATTTTTCGATAAAATTGATTTTATTTGTATATCTTTCTAATTAATACATTTAATTAGTATTTAAAATTCTAATATTATTTTGCTGTTTCCGTAATACTTTATTCATATGTGTTGCGTAAAAGCATAGATGCCGGAAGAAACAGGATATTCGGAAGGACTTAGCACTTACCACAATCCAGTTCTTTTAGCACCTCCAAGGTGGACTGTAAATTTATTTTTATCACAATCTCCGTTCAGGGGCCCTAGTCCTTTAGATTGCACTTTATAGACACGACGTCTCAAGTTAATAATATACTGCGATTTACTAGTTACCGTACCGGTTCAGGGTCGCCGTTCGACTGATGCGGCGGCGTGCCGGGTGTGGAGAGGAGGAGAGGTGGGAGGCACAGTACAATAATAAATATATGTCCCAAACAATATGTTTATAAAATATATGAACATCTCGAATAAATTAGATAAGTAATTATTCTATGCTAATTTTGTAATGTTTCCACAGCCTCACTGGAGACACTGCTGGAAAACTGCCACAAACTTCTGGAAAAGTTTCACTACTCCTGGGAGATGATGCCCTTGATGTACGCCATTCTCAAAGATGCCCACAGCGATCTGGAAGAAGCGTCCAGAAGAATCGACGAGGGTATGTCAATATTTTCATATATTTTTTCTATTTATTTTAGTACATTAATTTAATAATGTTTTTGTTAATATTGAAATTCTTGTTTTCCGTTACAGCAACATGTTTTGATATAAATACAAATAACTGCAATTAAAAGATGACGAAGGAAATTATTAATTAAATATTTTCTTCATTATCCCTATATTTTGAATTAGAAAGATTCTTAATCGAAAGACTACGAATCTTTTTAACGAAGTTACCTTTGATCTATCACATTTATCATTTTTCTTAGGGCCGGTTGTGTGATCAGTGGTATCTTTTTACTATGGTTACTTTTTAATAACGTTAGCCATGGAAAATGAGTTGTTCAAACGTCAAATTTACTAATGTCAAAGCATAGATGCGATGTCTATAGGCGTGAAAAATAATCATGAAATTTGCTTTATCTATGAATTTTTTCGCCTCTGCGTTCGAAATCTGTCACATCAGTGGTGACATTTTTTCTGATTATGTGTAATAATGTATATTTAACAACGAGATAATCATCGGACGAACTAACATCACTAAAATAGCGGAATATTGAATTTATTAATTATTGTATACTGCAACTTTCAAAGTATCAATGTGTTAGATGACTTTTGGATCAGCTGTGAAAAGTCCACCATATTTAACTATCGGATATCGGACAGTAAAATGAGTTTACTACGGGATGTACTTTCGAGAAGTAAATATTTTTTTACCAACGATTAAACAACCCATTTTACTATTGTTACTATTACCATGGATCACATAACCGGCCCTAAGAGGTACGCCAAAGTGAATTTTAATCTTTTAGAAATTAAATATGCGGGAACTTACGAGAAAACATACCAGATATTAATTAGTATCTCACAGACATTTATTTAAATCACTACGAATACAGTATTTAATATTTTAACCTGGATGCTTCTATAATATGATAAATAAATAAATAAATATTATCTTGATTAGTATTTCAAAATAAATTATTTTTTCTCACTTCTCAAGGCATTATAAGCTACTGCAATACATTATGCTATTTTTACCGTGAGATAAATATTTAGTGTTTTCTAATCAAAAACCTATAAAGTATCTTCCAACGTAAGGCGAGAATCTGTTGTACGTAAAATGCAATTTAGCTGTTCTATGTAAAATAAGATCGATTTATGATTTCAAACAAATTATGGAAGTATGGGTAATTACAAGGCTTACGACATATCTGCGGCTCGCTTAAATGATCAACGTTCTCCATTCCACCCAATGAACCTCCATGTCTATCAATTTTTTTGAAAGTTGTATATATGTTAATACGTGGAATCACTTCGAATACCATTACACTATCGCCATCTATGTACTAAATTTGATATTCATTTTCTCCGAAACAGCATATATGTCACAATGAGAAACTAATTATTTAAAGCAATATTCTTCATCTGTAAAATGTTTTTAACACATAATACTGAATACGCCTGAAAAATCAATATATTTTCTTGTATTTTCCATATTTGATTGCGTGGAATGGTGAACGTTACATTGTGTAAAGTAATTACTTTAGCCAGCCGAAGACAGATCATGAGCCCTGTAATTACCTATACTTCCATATTTTTCCATTAATATAAAATAGCCTTGTCTCTATGAGATATCTATTATTTGTGTAATAACAGTGCCTTTGTGGGTGAAAATCCAGTAATTGTGTGTTCTTGGACATGTTCAAATATTGCTAGTTAATTTTTAATTTATAAATTTTCCCAACATACCTATTCATAAAACACATGTTTTAAGTTTCATAAATTTAATTGTGCTTCAAGTAATTTTACTACATATATATATTTTTGTGTGCGTATACTTTATTACGCTTTGTGTATTTATTTAGCGAGTTTTTTTAGTTGTGTTCAGTTCAGTGATATTTCTCGAAACAATTTTCAGATAATACAACAAGAAATGCCAACAGGTATACAATACTTTCGTGCCAACTATTAAAAACACATTTTGTTACAATTAAAAATAAAAACATCACTCAGCCCTAAAATCATGTAAATAAAAATAAATGAATAAATAATTGCAGAAAAACATACAAATATCTTAATTATAATAATGTACTATTTTTTATTTATATCTATATATACTTTGTCCAGGGGCGTGCAGTGTTTATAATTGAATTAGCTGCGGATAAGTAAGTCAAATTTTCGTGCAATATAAAACACCGCATGACAACATAAAACAAGCAATATATTATATACTATCAATTATATCACATTAAAATATGTGGCCTATAATGAATTAAATATTTTGCTTTAGCAATTTAATTGATTTTTTATATAAACTATCTTACAAAAATGATTAGTTCACGGCTTATTATATCTATTATAAGAGTCTAAAATTATATATACTACGAATTTAATGAGATAAATTTTATTATTCTAATATTTTTCCGAGAAATTCTAGTTGTCCGTAGCTTATCGAACGTATGAACTGCACATCTCTGACATCGATTGTAACTGGACACGATCTGTCAATTTAAAAAAATATATCATTTTTATTTTCACTTTGTACTACACGCACACAATTTTTTTAAAATTTGTATCACGACTAGTTTCGGGAAGAGCAGTCCTTCTACATCTGCAGCTGTAAATTGAATTAAAATTATACACAATTGGCTATTGAGGTGGTGGGCCACGCGAGGGTGGGAGTGGCTTTATTGTTTCTAAGAAACATTAATAATAGCAGCGAAGGGTTTGTAAATGTGCCATTAATGTTCGAAATACCACATTAATCAAAACATTTCAATTGTACAAATGAAAGAGCAAAAAAAAAAAAAACACTGCAGGGTATAAATTTGATACATTTATGTTTTTAATTTTTTTGTTGTTAATTAAAGTTTTAGTTTGCATCTGTCAACAGTCATCTAGTCCAGTTATGGTAAAAGATAATTATTCGGGAGTCGGTGGCACACTAACACATTAACGAGCACAGTAGTAGATGTCCACAAAGTATAACACACACTGTATTGATAGTAATGAGCACACACTTGAATGTAACAGATACTTGCGTATCAATTTCATAAATACTCAGTACAAACAAACTAACGCACACTAAATACAACACGTTTCTTATTTTCAATATTATATACATACATACAATTTACGTATAAATATATATATTTTTAAACATAATTGTACATTTGTTTAAATTAGGAATGTATACCCTACATCTTACACCGATTAAAGTTGATGTACATCTAGGGGTGTAATACAGTGTATATTTAAAAAATATATATTCAAAATATTCAAAACTAATACTTATTATTTCATCATATTTAATATACCTAATATTGTCATATTTTCATGTGTGGAAAAATGTGTATGAAACTACGTAATATTATTTCTAATGGTCACCACCAAATTATGTAATTATTTATAAAGTATATACAAATATTTTCATTATGCCGTTCCACAGAGGATAGAATGTCACACTTTTCGTCCTTACACACAACTCTCGCCTCATTCACATTGGTACATCTTCCCATGCGTGATGTCGATTGTAGAAGCTTTTAACAGGACAGCAAAACTACAGAGTACAGTGGAACCTCTATATTCATCTTTTATCCATTCCTGAATACAGAAATAGTTTTTCCCATAACAAATAACTGAAATTCAATTATTTCGTTCCCTGCCCGCACAAACAGTACACAAATGAATAAATTTTATGTCAAAACTTTACCTTTATTGTACTGAGGAGACATGATGGTAGAAGCGGAAGAGGAGGAAAGTTGTTAATATTTAGAAAGTTAACTTTAATTATGGTGAAGGTTTTCGTGTGCCGATTTAACAAAGAACTCGGCCAATGTTGCCCGCTTCTGTCTGTTTTTTAAAACCTTCATGAAGTAGTCACTCACATTACCATTGAATCCATTTATGTTTTAGTTGACTATGGCAATATTTGGGTGTGACTTTTCAAACATATTCTGCGTTTTGGCCCAGTTAGACAGCATTGCCGGGCGGTGGTTTTGGTGTTTGTTATCAAAAAATGTGACGAATTTCGAACCAGACGAACACAGGAGCTGACGAATATAGAGGTTCCACTGTATTTACAACAGTATAGTACACTTAATAATAGTATTAGATCGTCGGAATCCAGAAGCAAGAGAGCTCGCCTAACGAGCGCGCTCGCTTATGAGCCTTGCCCGTGGGCATAGGTACACACAGACGTCCCACTCGTTCTTCTCACCGCGCGACACGCACATGTAACAACTCACGGACCTCTCATACATCTATTTTAGAATCCTTTTCTTATTCATTTATTCGCTTAGTATATAGTCTAAGATTAGTATCGTTGTTTTGTTTCCACTTTCAGAGCGACCGAAGCATTAAAAAATGTTTAAAACATTTTGAAAATGGCGCCATTTACGTCGCAATGTTTTGGAATTTAATATATTTAAAAATATATTAAAAGCCCGTAAACATCACCCATCTGGCTGCAGGGACCCTTTCTGTTGAGAAGCTATTCGAATACCTGAATGTTTTAAAAGCAATGTCTATGTGTATTAATTTAGGAAAGGTAGAGAAATTTTTAATTTAATAGATTACAGTGAATTTTAAAACTTACATTCATACTATTTTTTCCACACAAATTGATTTAACAATTATCAGCGAATTTCGCAGTATTAAATTTTGTTTTTGATTATTTATTGTGTTGATATAGTCCTGCCATCGATAGTTAACTATTTTAATTATAACTCATCAGATCATATAACGTTTACAATGATAACATTTGATGGTTTGGAGGCTAGTGATATAAAATCTACCGTTGGCAAGGCTATATGCAGCGTGTTGATACATTTTTGGCGATATAAATATTTTTACTGAAATATAATCTTATGTATTATTTATCTACTAATTTCACTATAATTTGCAAATATTTATTTTATTAACCTTTTGCGTATATAAAGCGGCGATTTTCTGTTTGTTTCCACAGGAAAATGGGTCATCAATGAATATGCGCGCCAGAACAACCTCAACATGTTTGATGGAGTTGAGCTCCGGAACTCCACCCGCCAGTACGGATAAAATATTAATAAAATTCAAAAAAAAATCTATAAAAAACATTATATGTGGAGGTCTACGCTATTCTACATCTTGTGTTTCAATTACTTTAAACATTTTTATCCTGTGTTTAAATTTACAGTGCGATTGTTCTTGTAGATATTTGAGTTGTTTGCTCTCGCTTTTAAATTGTTTATTTTCCAAACATTTTCGTTCTACTTTTGGTGTGCAGTCTTCAGTGTCTATGTGTATTATTTTTTATTAATACTTTTAACTTTATTATTTATTTCAGTGCAATGAACAAACGCTACTAATCACTTTAATATTGTAGAATTATATAATTATTCTTCTTTCATCTTTTTATTTTAGACACCTACATTGCGATGGGATGTACCATATTTGCTTGAAACTTTGAATGCTATTTAAATATTTTATATATGAAAAATAATAAAAATATTTGGCCATGTTGGCACCAACTGGTATGCTAAGTAATACATGTAATGTCTCTCATTTATACAAATGTTTATATTATAGAGAAAAAAAATTCAACATTCAAATAAAACAATTGCGAACTGACATTACAAAACACAGCTGCGATATGACATTAGTTGCGGACTGACATTACAAAAATAACAATAATATGATGAAATTAGTTGGGACCAATACATATAACATGTATAGCTTAATTGCAAATTTAACTGATGAAATGTAGTTTATAAAAAACAAGAATGTTTTAAAGTTAAACAAAACTAACTTGCAAAATAAAATATCACTTTAAATTAGTTCTCAATTATTCAAAATCTTCTCTGTAAAATGATGTACATATGTACCTAGTAAGCATTCGCAGTACCAACTTATATATTATTAAATAAGATCAAAAAATATGTTATATCCCAATCAATAATAAGATTCCATAAAAATATCTGCGTATATAATATGTACTAACACCAATCACAGTGTGCTAGTTGTATATAGCTAGTCCCTCAAAATATTGTATGTAACAGGCAGGAAAGCAATTGCTCGCTGTTAGGCCCTGCAGTACATTTTAATGCGAAAATCCATTATTATATTGCTTTAACAATAGTGCATTATGTATCCTTATTATATTGCTTTAGAAGAAATATAAATTCTACGGAAGCACTGGCCGCGCTGGCAGCCACTATCGGTCGCCCGCAGGTGCTAGCAGTAAAAAATAATCGGCAATAGATTTTTCTGCTATTGCATTCTGTTTTGCCCTCCCTGGAATTATTTGTACAAACGGTCTTCTTACGTATCAACTTATTCCACTTAAGGGCATTCTTGAAAAAACTGAGATCATGTTTACAAAAATGATTATTAAATACACGTAAACATTACAATCTGTCAGCGTCATATTATTTTTTTAATGTTTATTACATAGTCGCATTTGACAGTGCGACCATAAATAAGAATATAAATTCGTACGATTTCATTCACGGCTTCTATGGTACGACGTGAGATGACCACAGATAAGAAATGAAGATGACAAATGCTCAATATGACACTACTTTCAGAGTCCAATATAGTCTAGTAAGTCAATAGATAAAAGTCATTATATATTTATTATTATTAATCACTTTTTTTAAATAAATTAATACTTTAAATTCATTTTCATCATCATTACAGCCCTAGCCCGTTTAAGTAGAGAATCAAATAAAATGAAAACTTTAAAATTATTCGAAACTAATACTTTGAGAAACATTCATCAAACCTGAAGAAGATAGTACCCATATATACTTACATCCGAGTTGATCTCTACAAATGTGCTTAAAATTTGCTATACGTCGTAGATTGTTGTACAAATCTAGATGCATTGACAAATAAATATCGCCTGTGTTATTACATATTAATCTGTCATATTTTTAATTGGGTTTCGCTTATCTCAAGCTTACCTATTCGAATACACCACAGTTTGTATCCACTACTACTTAACTTCTAATGTAGCCTGGTTAACCACCCTGGTCTCTTGTATAGTGCGGACATGAAATTTAGACAGAAAATGGCAAACATCACATCTGAAATGGACGACAACATACTATTGAAAATTGTAAAACTGTTTTAAAAATACAAAATACTAATTGATAATTAATTTATATTTTTTGGTTTCTGCCCTACTCTATTTCCATCTCTAATTTATCCAAAAGGTATTCTCTTCGCATGACAAATCCAGTTCGAAAGAAATCAGTACAATACAATTTATACTATGCTTAAGAGGATATTTATTAAAGAAGACTCGATTTACTGATGCACCTACTGCAGAATGTCCTTAAGCCATCAAAATGTAATTCTTTTATTGTAACTAACTAACTAACCATAACGCCGTTTCTCGGCAGGGGTAGGCAGAGCGAATATTACGTCACACCCTTCTGACCTGGTACACTTCATCCACTTTGCCTCATTCAGTTTGCCTCATCCAGCTTACCTCATTCATCTCGCCTCATCTTTTATGCACGCTCTTCCATTGTTGAAGCTTTTATCTAATTCCATAATTTAATATAATATACCTAAATACCTTTATGAAGGTACCTATATCATTTTTTTTAAATATACGTGTTTCGAATTATTTACAATATAATAATTTTAAATATATATGAAAACAGAATCGAAAGTAATCTTCAATAGGATTGATGAAATTTATGGTTGTAAAGGATTATATGAATTGACTTCAGGATGAATCGGTCTTAAGAATGTGAAAGTAGACTACATAATAGAACAACCCTTTTTAATTGATTTATAATGTTTTAATATAGTCCTAAACCTACATTTATTTTTAATAATATAATGCGCTGTATAAATTTATGCTATATATATATGTTTTTTATTAGAAACGCGAGTATGTTTGTATTTTTTTTCATTAAATAATTATTCATTATATGATAGCAAGTCAAAAATTATCAACATTTTTCATTCTACAATTTACACAAAACTTTACGGAAGCTAAGCTCGTCGTGGATTATTTGATGAGCGATGGTAACTCGCCTATTTGCCAGAACCACCTCTCGAGCTTGCTGAATCTTGTCGTCCGCGGTGAAGGTTGACGAGTGTTCTGCTTCTTTTTGTGCCTCACACTCGTCTCAACTCTAAGAACGCATGCGCAAAAGATAGTATGACAACGATGAAGGTGTGTTTAGCGAAAGTGTAGATAATTTTTGACTCGCCCTCGTAGCTATCTGAAAACTTGAAGGATGTCAATATACTACTAAAAATTATATCAGAATATTAACGCAAGCTATTATTAGAATGTTCAAATTAATTAAAGGTAAAATATCATGTAGTTTGTTGCTGACATGATTTATGTATTTTATTTAATAATTCATTTCCCATTCTCTTTCCCTTTATTTATATTGTTTATTCTACATTCTCATTCTATTTATGTAAATTATTTATTCTTCTTTCTTTAGATACTTAGGTACTTATAGGTATATTATTCATTCTCTGTTCTCATTCTCTTTATTTTAATTTTGTAATTATCTCTTTATATAAAAAAATATTTTAATTAACTTTAGATACCTACAATTTGTATTGTCCTTTCGACTCCTTAGAATAGCCAGGTTCCAACTAACATTCTAGGCTTATTTGAGTTATTGCATGAAAAGGGTTCCGAATGGATTATTCTTTATTTCTTCCATACACACCAACTCTATTTAACGAATATAAAAGGAAATAACAAGAGCTAAAAGTTCTTCTTATATTCGAACTGCATCAATTATTTATTTCAATTTATCGTTCATTATTGTTAATTTACAATGTTTTTTTATTTTTTTTATTTCCCTCATCTCACAGTGGTCATTTATAATAAGTTAAGACCTTAAAACTGATCATATTTGAATACTCAAAACAAAATATACATGAATATATGTTGAAATTCAATCAACACTTTTGAGCTCATTATCTCAAAACAGTGTCAGTGTCAGATGGAACCTTGTTATTCTGAGGGTTCACTTTGTCAAATTTGTCGCGCAATTTAAAATATACTAATTCGTAAAAATAATTATTTTCGGCAAAAAATAATATTTATTTTCTTACTTAAAAATATGTATTTTTAATTTAATATTTGTAATTTCCATTATTCATTATGATTCCATAACATCCAAATATTACTATAATTAACGTTGACATCCTTAAAGTTCACGTGTATATTAGAAATCAATGTAAACAAGCTTTATAATATGAATATTTACTGTATATATGCATTTTTTATTTGCACCTTAGACTAATAAAATAACCAAAAAAAATATTCGGTGAATGTTATATAATAAGATTGCACCTATACTGCTCTTTTCATTAAAATTGTATGCTTGGATTTTTTTTTTTTGCATGCGTTTGAAATAATTATTTCAACATGTCACTTATATATTTTTTTTATTTTCTAGTCAACACATTACGTCGAGCATGACAATAATGGAGGTAACATCAAAACCACGGGTTATTCAGAAAGGTTTATAATTTATTTTATATTTTTCTGGCACACATAAAAGTACGTTAAATATTTTTATTTATTTACCTGCAATGTTTGTTAAAAACTTGCGGATTTATAAAACGCGAATATAAAATGTCAATTGATAAGGATTTTTTTTCTCGGGAAAAATAATTATGTAGATATATATCTACTACTAAAAAAGGAACCCATTTTTTTAATAATATTTTTTTAAAAATCTCGGTTTGTTGAATGAAACTAAATGTATTTATATTTATAATAAGAGATATTTTAATTGATTATGAATAATAAAATAATTTTATATATACGTATTTCAAAGAAGTTCCTATAAACCTTTTTGAATAACCTAACAATTTTGGGCAATTTACCAATCGTAGTTTACATTAATTATTACTTCTTGATGTTTTTCTTTAATTTATTTAAAGAACATTGTTAAAATTTTGTATTTACTGTAACTTCTTATTTAAAATATTTAGTATATTTTTTCCATAAAAATAAATAATATAAATAAAAATTATTTAAGATTATATTTTGGACCAAAACCCAAACAACAAAATGCTAAAATCAATATCATAAATAATTCATTTTTAATTATCAAAAATGCATAGCTATTTCACTCTCTAACATAAAAAAAACATAAACACCATTTATCCACTAGGATTAATTTTAAATACCTTTATATTTTGGCTTTGGTTCAAAATATTTAAATATATCGGTTTTCGGTATTCAGTTGAACAATAAAGTTAGTAAATATTTTTAATTTTATTGGTCCCATAGATTGAGAATCAACGGAGCTTATTAAAAGAAACACAAGCTGAAAATATATAAATAAATAATAATAATAAACAAAGTATTCAAATAAATAAAATAAAGGTTTGTGACCAAATTGAGGAATAATCAAGACAAAGTTAAATAAAGTAATTGAATATTTTATTAATTTATTGAAAATGTGAGTGTCTTTTGTATATTAGTTTTTTGTAGTTTTTGCGTATTTGCAATTATTTTTTTTTACACGTGTGAATTTTGTATAGGTTTCAACTGAAACAAGAAAACTACTGATTTAGTAAAAAGCATAATAATCTTATTTAAACCAGTTAATATATTATTTCGATTAAATAAAAGTGAAATCTAAAAGTGGATAAAAATCAGCAACGCAATATAATTTAAATAAATTCAGTGCAATTAATCCAACGTGTGCAACGACAATAAAGCTATATTTGCAAAAAAATGTTCCAACATGGTGCGGTTATGTTCAGAAATTGATCAATTTCAGTGTTGCCAACAGGTCAAGCGAAAGCATGCGCAGAGATCTGTCAATTTTGGGCGGCAAAGTGGTTTGATAGTTCTCCTCAATTCAAAAAATGCAAACATCTCCATAATGGCGCTTGCATTGCGAATGCTTTATGTTAAAGTTGACGTGTTCAGTGTTGGGAAATGCGATAAAATAACCAGTTTTTTTTCCATGAAAAGTCTTTCTTAGCGATCCTTCAATGTGCTCACATGCTGACGTCCATCATCGTCGCCATCTTTCTGTGGAGAATTAAACAAAGGTGAGTGCAATATTGCTTTTTGTTCAGTGACGAAATTAAAATATCTCGTTACCTATAAAAGTGAAAACTTATATAACACTTTACTTTTGTTCTTTAAGCTGCAGCAGAAACATCCAAGTGTGTGTTTCAAAATATGCGGTTCCTACAATGGATAATATTTTTAAATTTGTTTTTCCCACTTTTTTAGGTATATAAAATGCGATATCTATGTCTATTTATTTACGAAATTGACAAAAATTGCGATTTGGCGTTCGTTCTTACATTTCTTGTATTTTATTTCAGAAGCTGTTGAAAATATTACTGTTGGATGTGTATTTATATTGCATCTATACAATTGTCTTTTTCAGTAAACGTTCGTTGTTCAAACATACCTACCTCATTATTGAATAAAATTTATTATTTACTCAGGTATATTAAATTTATTAATACCTAACGGTAACTACTGTAAAATAGCATTTCTCCCGTACACTAATTAAAATCTGATCATATAACGGAATATTGACTAACGGAAATGTAATATAACAAAGTTATTAGTCATAATTAAATAAACTTACAGACAATTCGTCACAAGCCTAAAATAATAATGTCTTGGAACAACTATTGATTATTGTACCGACAATTTGAGTAACTGTTGTTAAAGTTTGCTTAACTACTAAGTATAATAAATTTCTGCATGTAAGTGGGTGGACACATCGATAATAGTATTCAGATATCATTTAAAATATTTCAAAATTTGAATTAATGTTTTGATTTTTTGCTAAGCAGAATGACTCATTAATAAATACTAATTAAATGTTATTAAGTAGAAATGTATACATATAAAATCAATTTTATCGAAAAAATTTGTTGTTGCGCTACCGGGATTCGAACCGGGGTCTCTTTTCCAATCCGGGGAAGGTGCATTACCAACTATGCTGCAGCGACAATATTTTTAACGACAAAATTTTCAAATTAATACATCTATCGTTCCATTATTTGAAAGCTATCTACATTATTTTTACGGAATCTCAAAAACCTTTAGCAGCGATAGCAGACGCCAGAATGAACAATTCATTTTTATTAAATTTTGAACACATTGATACAATTTATATATTCAATATTCAAGAGGGTTGTCAGTAATAAATATTACGCGCAATTATGAGTTATTTTACATTTCTGGTGACTTAGAACTTTTTGAAAATCCTTCATTTTTGCAGCACCTCACCAATTGTATCACCTATATGCCGCAGTGAATGTGTTTAGGATAACACATTCTCATTGTGAAGTTGTAATTATTCAGAACATAGGTCTGTGATAATTTAAATACTAATTATATGTATTAATTATAATTTATAATTATATATCTTTATAATTAATACATTTAATTAGTATTTAAAATATTACAGAGCTATGTTCTGAATAATTACAACTTCACAATAAGAATGTGTTCTCCTAAATAATGATTAATTCATACACTACTAATAATTTACAATATTAATAGTGTAAATCTCTCACGGTATTGTGCGACATGCCAATACAAAGTAAGATTAAAGTGTACAAGACTGATATGCGGTCCGCTTTGCTCTGTGGTTCAGAATGCTCACCAAGAAGAGACTACCGTCAGCATTACCATCAAAACAAAATTAATACATCCGAGGCAGCTTCAAAGTTACCCCTATCCCATAAAACGCAAGGTGAGGTAGTATGGTTACATGATAGGTGGTATGCATATATTTTATGGTAATGCACCACTAAAATTGAAATCGGTCAAAGAATTTGTGTAAGACCGTAAAATGTATAAAACTCCATAAATTTGTGGCCCTAACAGCTAACAAACTTGACGATCCATAATTGCAAAACACAACGCATGTTGACCAACGTTCTCTGTAATTTAGGATCTCGGTGTGCACATAAAAAAATATTTTGTGCAATTTTCAAAAGCAATGCTGTTATTATAAGGCTACTGGTAGTTTAAGGTATGTAGAAAGAGATTATTTTAACTGAGTAACCACATAAAGTGGTTCAATATCTAAAATGCCGATGATTTTTAACACGGTCGCCAACTTTCGATCATGAAAAAAAAATGTTATTGAAAATTATGTCAATATTTTTTTGTTTGCGCTATGATGCCACACCCCGATGTGAAAAGGCTAAGAGAAATTATTTATTAAAAGATTATTTTTCATATAATTATAGTTAGGATATATACACACGAGTAGTTAGGAATAACTATGTTTTTTTTATATATCTATCAAAAGCAATTTTGGAATAAATAATTGAGTCCTTTTATAGCACAGAGAACCGGCTCTTTTAAAACATTCCCTCTTAGAAATTATAATCTCAAATAACACTATTTACATAATTAGAAGAAGACTAAATACGCGCCCAAAATTATGGTATAATCATTTTGGCGTTACTTAGTTACATGAGAATATTAAAAGTCAAAGAAATTAAACCCAAAATAATACTTTTCATTATTAGAAGAACACATTCTTATTGTGAAGTTGTAATTATTCAGAACGTAGCTCTGTGATTCCGTAAAAACAATGTAGATGGCTTTCAAATTATGGAACGATAGATGTTTTAATTTGAAAAAGTGTAACATATAGGTTCTATATTTTGTCGTCAAAACTAATGTCGCCGTAGCAAAGTTGGATTATGCACCTTCCCCGGTTTGGAAAGAGATCCAGGTTCGAATCTCGGTAGCGCAACAACAATATTTTTCGATAAAATTAATTTCATATGTATATCGGCATTATTTGTTTTCGGTGAACTATCAAATGCTTGTGGGGTGACAGCTTCTAGTGTAGCAATATAAAAAATAAAAATACCTCTTTAGATTTATCATAGAGCCAGGTAAAATAATTCTCTAAATTAATCATAAAATAAAATTATTCCGTATAATTTTTCAAATAATATTTGAAAAATATGTTAATAGAAAATAATTTCAATGTGTTTATGTGTAGATAAACATGTATATGTATAGGCGTATGTACATGTAAAGTATACATTATAACTTTCAAAAAGTATATAAGTGATCGGTAAATTCATAAATTATATAAAAGTAAGAGCATTATTTTATAAAACAATTTTTTAATGTTTTTCTATTATGTAACATATTATTAGGCAGATACATAACTATACTCCCTAACCATATTCACGAAAAAATAAGGAATTACAGTCTAGTACCTAATAAAAAAATATAACGTAATCAGTGAATCATAGATCACCAAAATGATCTGTACTGTGAATGCATTTTATAGACGCCATTGTGCTTATATTTATATATATATAGTTATTGTTTATTTATAAGACTTCTTCCGTCAATTTATTTAAATGCAATTCAAATTATTGTACATCTTTGTCCAGTAAGACTACAATTAAAAAATATCAATTTAATGATCAAATTTTACGGTTTCGAGATAACGTTTTACTACTACAAATTGCATACATAATTTTATATGACGCAATTAGGAACAGTAAAATACGAATTTGAAATGCAATTTTCCCGCGCTAACGACAATACGGCGGTAAAATTAAATTAAATAGTATAATTTCACTGCTCACAAATTCTTAAAATGTGACATTTTATATTTACATTTAGTTGCAAGCTTTTTATATTATGCCGGAATTGAAACTGTTAATGGGTGATTTCACTTTGCATCCCTCGCCTCTTTTTAAGGTAGATTTCCATTGAAATCCTACGTATTGCAGAAAGTCTTGTGACCCAACATCGGAAAAGTTTCAATGTTTCTGTGTATCAAAATGGCGGCTGTTTTAAAATTTTATGTAATTAAATATTTCTAATAGTATGATACAATTAATTAGAGAAAAATTGTTGTATTTCTATTTACATGACATCATAAAGTGAGAAATATTAGAAGGATTAACATTAACCGAATAATTTGACGTTTATAAAAATGTATAAAATTATTTCCACCCTTTTAATTAGCGTTCTCGACAAATTTGTATTTGACTCGTTATTTTTCCTAAAGAAGTACAAATCATTTATCATAATTTAACAAATGAGTTTTAATTTGAAAGAATCAGTTGTTTAAAAAAAACTCCAAGCCAATAGAAATGAAGACATAAATCTCAATTAACTTGTCTCGAGAAACGTTTTATAATATACGATTACAGTCTAAATTGTTATTCGCCCAAAGTGAAATATTACGTCTTCTAAGAGGTGGACTGTAATCCGCTGCGTATATTGAGACTTCGAGTAAAAATGGAGCGGTTTTCTTTCATCCGCTCATAGTACCACAATGTGTAGTTTAATACATTTTTCTTAATGTGGGTAAGTTCTTCATCACGTTCTGATGGATCACCTTATCGACCACCGTATAAATTCTCCAGCAGTTCTCAAATACTCAGAAAATATTCAACATCAATATGTTATTAATTTACGAAATTGTTAAATTGTTTATCATCTACGTTTCCGTTGTGATTACATTTGATGTATATATTTTTATCGCAGAGTTGTCCTTTTTAAATTTTCTCATCGTGATCATCGATTTCTCGTGTGAAAATCGTGTTTGCGATACTTATGCTAAAGTATATAAACATGTTAATGTGTATTATAACTATAGGTCTAAAAATTCGATGTACATACATATAGGAAAATAATAAATAAATACTAAAAATTTTATATACACGAGAAATGAGATGCGCAAGTTGAGCTTGACGCGCTTATCGTGTGACTAATCGAGTGCGCCGCAGTGTTACCACTGCGCCGTAGGGGCGATGAAATTCCGAAAATAATAATTAAAAGATAAAACTTTCTTAGCGAAACGCGTCTTAGCGAAACGTCATAAAATGGAGCGCCGTAAAGTGAATTGTTCCTGTATATTTCAATTCAGATATTTTCTGTACCCTGCTTTTGGAGAAACTGCGATCAATAATTTGCCTCCTACTAAAGTCCTTACGATCGCTTTCATCGCCGGCCCTCTACAGAATGATTTAATAGCTGCGAGATCATGTGTCAAGATCATCCCCGCATGTGTGTGGACCCAGATCACGATTCAGATACTGATGTGATTTATATGAACGACTTGGATGACGCGATGCTGATTGAGTGCATTTTTGATGATTGATTCAAATACGCGCACTGATGCAAATATCAACAATATTTTATTTTATTATTATATTATTATTATTTATTAGTCAGTACCTATTTATTTATATACGATGCGTGTATACTGAGTAGTTAACTAAGGATATTATTTACTATATTATATTGTGCGAAATTATCAAAATTGTGTCATAAAACTGTATTGGTAATTAAATGGAACCGATTAAAATATTGCGATAAAACTGTATCGGCGTGCTGTGCGTGTATATATTTTTTAAATAATGTATTACTGTAAAAGCCCATAGCTATACGCTAGTAAATGAATAAGTAATTAAACATTAATTGTTATTTTAGATTGTTAACTTTGTTTTATTAACCACTTAATGAATTAAATACATCTACTAGTGTCGAAAAATATCATTTTCTTCTTCAGGATGTCAGTAACTAATCAAAAACATATGTTATATAGTTTCTTCAGCAGAATCTATCTAATCAGATAGCTTAAACCATATTTGAAAATATTAACCGAAAGCCTTCGTTTTGAAGATGATGTGATTTGTAAGGATATTGAATGCCCCAATATTAACCACAATATCCCAATACCCAAATGCTCTCCTTTTTCGTATTATGGCTAGTATTTGTGTCAAAATACACGAGGATGTATATAGATAGTAGGCGCGGTCGTTTCATACATGCTTTGGATGCTCCGCATCCATTGAATTCTAAAGTCAAAGAGCTTTTTGTTTCTAGTCGAAAACAACGCTGCAGCAAATAAGTTCATCCCGTTCTTTAGAGACCAATCATAATAACACATACTACGACACGACACCAACAATAGTGGATTATATTATTTGTTCCGTATCCACAAAGTTTTAAAGTATTGCATTCAGTTCCGCCTGTAAAGGTCTTCGAATACTGTATACGCATTCGTTAACAGCATCCAACGTACAAAAAACGACTTTAATGCTTATGGGTATAATGCACACAATAGCATACATATTACGGAGTGCGCGGATTGTTTTGAGGAATTTGTTTATGTGACGCATTTTTAACATTTTGGCTTGAATACTTACTAGAAGCCGAAGTATTGAAACATTGAATATCTTTCGATTATATGTTATATTTGACAGTAGGTATAAACTTATTATCCAGCATCCCTTCTACAAAAAGTCACCGACCGCCACTGATAGATAGATATAAATAAATGTGTGACAGGTGGCAGATTTAAAGAACAGAGACTATTTACGGATGCACTGAATTTATACAGTTAAATTGTATAAAGATGGCAGTTACTGCTAGGTGCACAAACTAAGAATGTAGGCGGTTTCTATAACTGCGGCTTAGGTGACGTCTATATAGAGTGATTGCGATTCGGCCCGGCCGCATTAATATTGTTACATGCCGTCGGCACCCTGCGCATTCATGGCTGGTGGGAATTGCGTTGAAAGCACCGCCATGCTGGGTGCCTTCCGCACATAAGTATGCCTAATAGCATGACCGAAGTATTTCGATATGCGCATTTTGTATTGTGGAAGATAGACGTAAAGTTAAATATGTGTTATGTATGAATGACTTTAAAGTGGATTCGTTTTATTCTGGTAGACATGTTCGTATACTAAACGTGTCTGATTTTGATGTATCTGAGAAATTCTCCGACAAATGTCGTCTCTTCGCTTCTGCGTCGCCGTAAATGATGTCTCGCTTTTGCTTTCTTTTAGTTTCGGAAGTCTGTCATTTCGGCGGCGCTTTTCCGCGACTTGCAGCGGCATATTAATTGTTAAATTTATGTCGCATTATGAAAACCAGGACATTTCCAGGACTATTTTAATGTAACTTTAATGACGACGTGTAAAGCAGCGCCGGCGTTTTATTGGTCCGTCGTTCCAGCGGAGTAATGTCGGAGGCACGTGCATCGTAAAACGCGGGGTCCAGTAAAATCGTGGGTCAAGTCACTTTTGCAAACAGCAACTGGTTAGGACTTGTAAACGTTTTAATCGATTAGTTTTTAAAAGTGTAATGACGTGTGGAAATTTTGGTTCAGGCAAGGAGAGAGGAGTGACTTTTTTCAGGGTCCTAGAGCACAATTGAACAAAATTATCAATAGATGACCTTTTTTTGGCACATACATTTATTCCCCCCTCCCCCCTCCACTTCCTTCCTTCCACTCCAGTCCAGAACAGTTCGGCGACAGCTGTTATCAATTTCGTAGACTTCGGATTTTATATTTGGTGTTTTGATACCTTTAACGTGATATTGAGTGTAAAAATCATATATACAGTCCACTTTTGGAGGTACTTGAAGATCGGATAGAGTGCGGTGAGTCTTTTTTTTCCTTATTCTGTATGTTTTCTAGTAGGTACCTAAACTCGAGTACCCACAAATATTCAATAAAAGACACATTTATATCGATAGGAAGGATGAAAGAATGAAGACCGAGTCACATGACACGCACAAAGCCTTCATACGCAAGCCGGCAGGTTCAAGACCGAGAGGGAGACCAAAACTAAAATAGATGGATAATGTCAAGAGAACCCTGCAAGAGATAGGCAAGTGTCCAGCAGATTGGACCACACAGGCGATGTCAAGAGATGAATTGCGCTCTATTGTACTAGAGTTATAGACTTCCGAGTCCACTGGCATCAGAGGGTGGGGTAGCCAGAGGAGAGGTGAGAGATGTTTTGCGTTAGATCCTAAAGAGTAACTATGCAAAACTTGGTTAAGATCTGTAAAATGATATAGGATTGCATATAAAACTTACATAAGTTATATTTATGTAATGTACATAATACATTTCAATGCCAGCGCTAAAATTAAAGGCTTTTTCCACTATTCGATCAATGATACTACTACATCTGTCCGTTTTTATTCTGAATCCCTGAAATACATACGTTCATAAATGCTCCAACGCAAAGCTTGCTAAAATTATCCCAGAATGCCGAGAAAATTACCCTAATTGAATAGCTGCACGTGAATTGTTAAAACTACCCGTTTGGATTTTACAGAGAAGTAATTAATAGTCTCTAGAATTAAACGCATTAAACTAGGGATAAGCAGCTCCAATAACAAAAAATCAGAGATCGTAATTGGTATTCCAATGTAACAATGGTTAATATACGCTAACACCACTCTTAAATACATATATAAATACAAACATACACATTTTAAAACAACTCAAAATATAATTTGCACACGGACAAATACAAATAATCTACAAACCCCAAGAGTACATACAACATATGCTCAAAGGAACTACAAATATTTTGGACCTAAATTATTTAATAGAATGCTAAAAGATTTAAATCAATTGAATTGTCCCAAGAACATGAAACTATATATTAAAACTTTGATTCGTAATATGGGTAGAGCCAGTATTGGTGCACTCATCCAAACATATTGACTCATACCTATATTAATTATTGCTACGAAGTGAAACAAAAATTATGTCCCCTTTAAAATTGTTCTCCATATACACCTCTTATCTAGCAATAAATGTATTTATATCTACTACTTGTAATTCTAATTAATTGAACAATTGCTTGTAAACTATGCCCGTCTCGACACAGAATTTCTCTAGTGAGACGGGCACAGTCCAAACAGGTTTTTACATTGTATTATATAGTTACAAATAAAATAAATAAATAAATATACAATAGACAACTGTGATTTATCTATTGGAGATTTATTTTCTAGTGTACCAGTGATTGCTCGCTGAACTACGAATAATCAATTACTCCCAATCACAATCGCAATCACGGTTAAAATAACAGTTCAGCTTATCACTACAGTGAATGTATGTTACCAATAATATGTTTGTCTTCTATGTAATTATTAATAATATATATGTACGCTAAAAAAAATTTTTTGCGACACTATATGTTTATAAGAACATAATATGTGTTGCGTAAAAGCATAGATGCCGGAAGAAAACAGGATATACGGAAGGAGTTTTGCACTCAACACAATCCAGTTCTTCAGACACCTCCAAGGTGGACTGTAATCTTATCGCTATCTTCGTTTAGGGTCCTTTAGAACACACTGTATAGACGCGACGTCTCAATTGAATAACATTCTTCGATTCACGAATTACCGCAGCGATTCAAGGTCGCCGTTTGACCGGACGGCGGCATGGCGGGTGAAGAAAGGGAGGAGAGTGGAAGGCACAGTACATTATTTTCGTTCAAGAATAAATAAGTAATGAACAAATAAAAATATGTCCCAAACAATATGTGTAAAGAAAATGTGTGCTATTTCTATGTTTATATCCGTACACTGTACAAACTATATTCAATAAAGTACAATGTAACACTCGTACTTCACACTTGGCACTTTTGAATCGTGCCACCAATTCAATACTTCATATTTCACACTCTCGGTAAAGTATAAAGAACGAGTAGTAAAGAGATTCACACATGCTAGCGAACAACTTAGTTGCCTTTAACTCGGCAATGCAAACAATGAACTGTGAACTGTACGTACCAAAGAGATTTATATCCAGAGAAATGAACCATCCCGCTGTACTGAGAAAAATTTTGATACCAGGTTTTGTAATATATAAGAAGGTCATTCGGGTTGTTCGGCAATGATCGGCGGTTCTCGAAAATACCCGAACGTAAAGGACGTTACTCACAATAACGCCACAAGTCAATTTTCGCAAAATAACTAATCACGTGCATTTATTTTATTTTCACACTAATTTTGTTTATTTATTAAGTTACATTGTCATTCTTCGAGATGTTTTAATCGTTTTAAAATTATCTAAGATAATACAACGTTAAAACTCGTTAAATATTTTTATTTACTGAATTTACGAATTTAATGAATACTATCAAGTTTGTAGAGATTCGTTACTAAATTAGACAGTATTAGATTTTTTGGGTAGTGGGTAGTTATGGAAACAAAAGTACGGCTAATGTTTTACGGATTTGCCAGTCGCAATGAGTCACTGGTCGGGAGCAAACCGCGCGTTCGCGGTTGAGCAATATTTAAAGCGATGATTCATTGGTTCGTGCGCGTCACGCTTTTTGTACTCACTTTAATATTCGACGAATATGTGATGGGCCGAGCACGCTACTTATCTGATGTTGGGTTCAAAAGTTCAGACAAGAAGGGACAATGGTTAACCAAACTCCTCCGGGACCATCAACGTCAGCAGCGACGCCAGAACATGTGGCACAAGTTCGATGTGAAATTATGCGCAATCTGCGTAAATCGATGAAAAATATTGCAAAAAAATCAACAATGCACGTTATTTTTAAAAATAAACTACAGTTTCTCCCATACAAACTGCAAATCGTGCAGTTTCTCAACGAAAATGACTATTCTTTACGTGAAACCTTAGCGTAAACGATACTGGAATGTTTTTGAACAGCACGAACGCTTGGAAATATATTGTTTACTGACGAAGCACATTTTCATATCGATAGCTATGTTAATAAATAGAACATGAGATACTGTTGCCCCGAACGCCATCAAAAACGTTTGCATTGTCCAAAAACGACAGTGGTGTTCAATTTCTGCCCGAGGGATAATTGACCCTTATTTTTTTAACCAGCGAGAGACAGTCACTGCTGACGTGTATTGCCAAATGATCGACAATTTTTTGGTACTGCAACTGCAGCTGTTTTCCGGGTTCAACAGCAGAACACAATTGCAGTTGGTGATTAGATCTAGAGGATGCGTTTCTTTATAATGAACGTTTAAACTGTCAAAGAAATTTACATTTAAAAATCTCTTTAACGCTTTTGATAATAAATTATCAATATTATTATATTTTTTGGGAAGGTGTTTTGTAGTGTATCCCTGTAGTATAAATTTTATCATCCATTTAACATTTTCTTTTTTTCAAATTCAATAAAATCTTATTAGTTAACCAGTATTGTGGAGAACTGTGGACCTTTGGTTTGTAGAGAGCCAAGCCACGTTATTATTGAGCTTCATCTTAGTTAACGTGTTTTCTCTAATCATTTAAATGCAATAAATCGTAAGCACAAAATAAAAATACTAATTTTTTACTTTATTTTTCAATTCACTTCTTACCAAAGTTAAAAATTCAGTTTGAACAGCATTTTCGAAAAGTTTTATTTGCTCCATCTGACGATACATAGAAGAGTTATTCTTTGAAATGTTTTGAACAAACGAGACTATATGTATTGGATTTCTAATCAGGCCTATTGATTACAACTTCCCATAGCGCTATTTTCTTTCGATCCTTTGGAAAGCTAGGGAACAAAATAATTTATACTAAATATACTACTTCTAAAAAAAATGTTTTAGTTAGATAATATTTATATAGAAAAATAATATTTTCGAAAATATTATCATTTTTTCACACATATATTCCATTCCATTTGTTGGAGTAACTAATGAAGTTCATTCTAGTATATTAGTTATTTTTATCCAAATATTGATTTTATTTTCATTATACCTAAACACGATGATTTACTCTATATTAATTTCTAGTAATTAATTAATTACAAATTTTAAACTCAACGCGTTTCTGTGATAGGTGCCGATATTAATGTATGGGAAAATTAAAAAATAAAAACAAAACTTCTTACCGGTGAAATTCAATATCACTTAATACTTTTGATAATATATTATAGTTTAATGAACACAATATGACAGCACAAGTCACCATTTTGAATAATTAGACCACTTAAAAAGCGCACTTTGTTATAATAAAAACAGCCAAGCGTCACCAGCGAAAGGCGTGAGATGACTAATCGACGTGTCCGTACGAATTTCGTGAAATCACCGTTGAAGCTTCAAATCACGGCAATTGTTTCAACTCTTGCACTATAACATGTAGGTACAGAGAATGAATCTTCGTGAAGTATCGCTATACGTATGCTACTCACTTCCTGCACTTCCTGTGGTTAAAATCGTGCCAAATAATCATTTTAAACCTGATATTTTTCATCAATTATATAGTAGCGGTTTTGTTTTTGAACCCCTTATACCGATTTTTTTTTTATTATTTAGCCGTTCGTCGATAATTAGTGTATTTTAAATATTTTAATGAAGATTGAATTATTAAAATTTGATATGTTAAATTATTTTTCGAGTAGAGCCAGTACAAACATCTAATGATTTTTATTGTCATCAAAGTATTAGTTGATCGAAAATTATTATTCAATGATTTTATTAATCTGAGTGTTTTTACATTTGTTGGAGGTATGCAGCCGGGAGATAATGTATTGTAGATATCTGCAGTATGTTGCGAATGAGGTGGAATATATTGACCTTTCAGATAAAGCAATGGCTACAGTCAGTATCAAAATTATCTGACTAAATATATTGTACCGCAGTGATTGGCATTCGTTTGTTACTTGTATTTTATGTGGTGATTTTGACACGGTGTGTTTAAAAAAAAACGTCAATTATTATTTTCTTCTTCGTGTCAGTATTAACATATAGTGGCCTCAATCAGATGAGACTCGACACGTAAGACATCTCCACGAGTTTCGATCCCGGGTCACCCTTGCAGCTGACTCCAGCTCCAGGGTCTGTCCAACTAGATGCAAGGCATCTATCTGCCGCTGTGGCACTCTTCCAGGTTTTTTCTTCTTAAATCTGTGCCCGGAATAATCTCTTTTTCTGGGCAGTTACTGTGACGTATAATACGGCAAAAGAATGGAAAAAATCTTTTTTTCACAGCTGTGTATAAGCAGTGGCGTGCAGTAGGCTTAAACTTAGGTTATGCAGTTACTTATGACGTTTACGTAACTATACTGAAACCGAATGCAGTTGTCTCGTTTGCATACATATATATATATATATATATATACAGTGGCGTGCAGTAAGTATTGATTTAGGTTATGCTGTTACCGATGATATTATACAATTATATGTAATACAATATATGTACTATCGTTTAAGTAACGTCTTTGGATACAATAAATCCGTCGTTTATACGATACTACCATGTATTTATTTATAATTTTAGAGTACTATTAATAGTGTTTTTAAAGTTTAAGTTTTATCGTGAAATAATACTTTCTTATCCATATAAAAAATATATGGAGGTTTTTAAGAACACTTTTTATGACTGAACATGATTAATTTATTGTTTGAAAATCCTTAACGTAATAACTATAGGAAATAATTAGTTTTATTAAAGGTTAACGTAGGGAATAGTTCTGCCAATTGCTTTTTGTATTTCCCAAATCAAAAACATATTCATGCACCAAATGCATCGCGAACGCAAATAACGGCCATGAAATCAACACGTTAAAAATAGTAAGATAATCAAATTTGCGAATTAGTAAAAGAGGAAGTAGACACCTTAATGATTTGCACGCAGTTGTAATGTTATTCTGTTAAAAAAAAACAGTATAAGTAACGACTTCATACAAAACGGATCAACCGAAAGAAATTTTTAATTCAGTAATAAGCTATTTATATGACTTGAGTAATTCACTAGCTTAAAAACAGAACTGAGTAATATAAATAGCACGATGCGGTGAATAAAAAAGTACGCCATGAGTACAACGTTGAGTTTTTAGAACTAAATTGGAATATGGAAGTATGGGTAATTACAGTGTAGTGGTACTGGAAGTGTTTCCACATATTAACATATACATATACAACTTCCAAAAAATTTGATAGATATGAAGATTGATTAATGGGTGAGAATGATTAAGCCGTAAGCCCTGTACTTACCTATACTTTTATATTTTTCCATTAATCCTATGAGATATCTATTATTTGTTTAACAACAGTGCCTTTGTAGGTGAAAATCTAGTAATTGTGTGTTCTTGGACATATTCAAATATTTAATCTTTTATTCACTGTTGTAGACATGCCATGGATTGCGTTCACGAGATGCTCCACATCCTTCTTCAGCAATACATTAAGGCTTGTTGCTATTGCGAACTGTTCAAGTCAACGCTCCATATATGAAAATTGAAAAGACAAGAGTGTGAATTAACACAATTTTAGTTTCTCGCAAGTTGGTTCATAGCAATTTTATCTAAATGTATGCGATTTCAAATTTCCTGCCTACTTGAACTACTTCACACCCTACTATTTGTGATTTTTTTTGTGATTCATAACCAGTTTTTTCGTTATAGAACGATTTATTTCAAAATTCAATTGTAACCGCCGTCTTTTAAATTACGGGCATAAGTTTTATAAAAAGTTACAATACGTGTGACAGTTCTGATCAACAGAAAACACATTGAATTAATAGCCCACAAATTAATAGCCCCATCATCTTGGACGAGAGATGGCAAAACGCAGAGTACAAGAAGATACTCCAGAGCTGCTCCACACCTCTCCATCTCTTTATCACTGCACCTCCTCTATCCACAAATCCCAGTCTTGGGACACAAATAATACACTGATAATATCAAATAAATAATTTAAATGATACAATATAATACGCCAAAAAAATAAAATGCCAACGGGCAGGTCACATTGCTCCGAGGACATTGGTTGGACTAACTCAGTCACCCAGTGATACGAGGGGTATAACAATAGACGCAAAAAAGTGGGAGATTTTTGGGGAGGCTTTCATTCAGCAGTGGATGAAAATGATGATGAAATAAACAAATGTTACTTCTTCAATATTAGCAAAATTACTATGTGGCTATATAAATAATAAGATAAAACACTCTGTTTAATTTTAAGCTTTTTACACTAATAACAAATTTAACAATTATATATTAAATTACAATGATAAGGATGATATTTAAAAAAAATTGGGGCTCTAAAAATTAATTTGTAATGATTGCAATCATTTTTATATAAAAAAAACTTGCAGAAATCTTTATATTAGAATTAAGGAACACTTGAGATGTCTAAATAGCAACAACTATTCTGAATTCGCCAATCACCTTTTGAAAACAAAACATTATTTTGACATTAACAAGGGTTTAGAAATTATACATAGAGGTTTACAGTTAAATATATTTGAAATTTTATAAATAGAAAATGTGTTAGTAGAAAATTAAATATTATATACAACCAAATCCTTTTTGCAAATAGTCACCTTTTAAGTATGTTTCCACAGTAGTTCCTGATTAGTTACCCACCATTTACACTTTTATAGTTTTGTTTTTATCTATGCTTGTATTTTTAATTTCAGTATACATTGTGTCCTGAAGAAGATACCATAGGTATCGAAACATGAAACAAAGTGTTTCATCTTATTATTTAAAAAAAAATTACATAAACATGTCTAATCATATGTGACTTTTTTAGTTTCTCTTGCAGTAACACTCACCTAGTAAACATGAGATCGGCAGTCCCGTCCCAGGAAATCACTAAATTATAATCGTATTTTTCATATATTCATTCACAAACGTTCAGCTAAAAATGTACACCGTCAACCTCTCAGTTCAACTTCTTCTTCACATTACTACGAATGATGAATGGTGACCCTCAGTTTTCCCAGGACCGTTCTATGAGCAATCGCTCCCACATCATCGAACGTACTCATTCGCCTCCAGGTTGGCATTTTTACTCTACAGGGCAACCGTGCCATGCTGCAGTGCAACATTGTGGCAATGCAACATGACATGGCTACCAGTAAAAAAAGCATGAAGTCGCAAGTCGTAAAGCCGCGAGGATAAGAATATTATTAAATGATCGCCGTTCGCCAATATTGCCGGTAAAGTCTCCCGTCGATACAGCCTCTGGTTCTGATATCGCGTAAAACCCGGTATCTTGTCCAACCTAATCCGCAATCTGTAAACTATCTCCAGATCTGAGTCTTAACGGGTATGCACAGTGCTAAAATTGATTTCAAAAATATCTGAATCTAAATTTTATCATACGATCTTAGTTAGCCTGCGCGCAAACCGCTATTCGTAAACTTTGTACTTTCCTGTTAAACTACATCCAGCCACACGGGAGTTACCAATCTAGGGTTTCTGAACACCCGGGGTTTTGAAACCCGCCGAGTCCGGGTCCAATATTTTGGAAACCCGGCGGGATCGAGTCCGAGCTCGGGTCCAAAATCATTATTATAGTATAAACATAAGAATAAAAAAATAAACGATATTATGTTAATTGCAAATAATATTACAGCACTTATAGGTTATTTTGTTTTAGGAATACTAATGCAGTGAGGGACTTATCCTCTAATGCTGATCTAATTTTCGTTCAAAAATCAGTCAACACCGAGAATGTTCGCTCATTGTCAGTCCAAGTTGGTCTCAATGTGCAAAGCGCGTCGTAAAGCATCTCAAGATTGAACGTTGTCTTTTTATTGTTTTTAAACAGAGAAAATTCTTCCCTTAAACATTTAAATTGTCCCTTTCCTGTTTCTCCGGTGTTTCAGCATCTTTTAAAATGAGATCCAACTCATCATCCATCGTTAATACATTTTCCTTACCGTAGAATAATATTAAATCTTTTATATTGTCCATATAATTGACTTCTGAAACCGAACTTTGGAAAAACATGCTCATCAATTGTGTAGCCAAACTTAAGGCATTGTCTGAAGGATTTAAATTTGCGCCTTAAATAAATTGATCAAATTCGAATGCATTCGGTCGTTCAGTTGTTTTCCGATGGTTTGCAGCAATTCGCTTGAAACCCGAACCCGGCGGGTTTCGGTTCCGGGTTTTAGGGTCATTACCCGACCGGGTCCGGGTCGGGTCGGGTCGGGTCCAGAAAACCTATAACCAATCATCGTTATAATTAAACACAATCACACTCACAACAACGATTTAACCATCACTAATATATACATATGTACGCATACACACGAAAATTGATTTATTTATTATTTTACACTTTTTTACTTTAATGATATTTTCATGTTTCGATAATATACAACGAAATAAAATCTAGTACATTAAAAAAAATCGTATATTTTATAATAAAGATGTTACATTTTGCCAACTCCCACTGCATTTATTATCGAATCAAGGTTAGTAACTCACGTGAAGCTAAACCAGTTCAAGGTAGACTAGTTGGAAGTGTCTTCGCGTTTCCATCTAGTACTTTCGTTACGAACCGCTTTTATTTTATTTCGAAAGATTATTTGCCCGACTAGTTTTCACATTAAATATATAGCGGTGTTGACTGCGGCATCGTACTTTAATATCTAAACGAAAAGCTCATTTCTAGATTGGAAAAGTGCAAGTCGACAATTTCCCGCCACAACACGCTTCCCGCGTTCTCGCCCGTCCCCGCGGTTCGAGTCTTCGACGCAAACATTCCCGCCACTTCGAAAAGATAAACATCGAGTTACCGCAGCATCTTTTCAAAGACCCGATACATCTCTGTCACTTTTTGCAATGTGCCACCGGCAACCGCGGGGCGAAGGTCGTCCTTACACGTGTTTACCGAGACAGTCGAGATTCATCTATGTAATCAGTAAACAGACATGATTGTGTGTGTGAATGCTTGTGCACCGTGTACGCGTAGACTCGTACGTATAGTAGTGTATTAATTTATACGTAATAATTTATTCATGTGCATCGTAAGACTTGAATGCGAGCAAAAAATATGCAAGCAAATTATTTGCATTTGCGATATCCGGAGTTAATGTTCTACAACACGACATTGAATTTGTTATACTTTTGTAATAGTGCTGTGTAATTTAGATTACTTTTAAGATAATAAACCTCCTTTAAAATAGTAAATTTAAATTTAAAAAAAAAAAAACAATTATATTGTACATTTTACGAAGCAGACGGAGATAATAATTAATTAAATTATAATATAAAAATTACTTTAAAAATAAGTAAAATTACAGTTGCTTGTAAGTTATGAAAAAAGATCTCCATAGACAAATTAAAAATATTTATTAAGTAGAACACATTCTTATTGTGAAGCTATAATTATTCAGAACAGACGGTATGTGATATTTTTAATAAAAATTAAATGAATCAACTAAAAAGATATACATATAAAATCAATTTTATTGAAAAATATTGTTGTTGCTACCGGGATTCGAACCTGGATCTCTTCCAATCCGGGGAACGTGCATTAACCGAATGTGCTACAGCACACAGTAGATTAAAGACAAATATGTATCAATTTGAAAAGAGTAGCATATAGGTTCGAAAATTTATTGTCAATGTGCTGTAGCATAATCGGTTAATGCATGTTCCCCGGGTTGGAAGAGATCCAGTTTCGAATCCCGGTAGCAACAACAATATTTTTCGATAAAATTTAATTTAGTATTTAACATAGTAATGCGTGAGGGGAAAATATAAAACATATAATTAATTATTATACCACACATTAAATAAGCAACAGCGACCAGTAAAAAGTTAAGTTGCACAATATATTTATATTTATACTTGAAACATCAAAAAATGTTAACAGTGTTGAATTTTGTATTACAATATGTATTTATATTTTTATCTGGTTTATTAATTCCAATATTAGTATTAGACTTAAATAAATGAACAGGTGATTACATCTGAAAAAACTTGTCAGAATCACAATGTTGGTTAAACGAAGTAATAAATATATTTATTAATTTTATATTCTTCTTTTTTGTTAGTCCATTATATTTTTAAAAAAATGTTCAATTCAGTCCAGTAGTGGGAAACAAAAAAACACGTAATATACATGTTATATGAGTGTTATACTATATATGAGATAAATATAGAATTTTTCCATAATTTATAAAACATTATCTCACTCCCGTATCATATTAACTATTCAAATGTTTTTCACCGGACACGAAGCAGAGAAATATCGGATACATCTACATCTATCTCATAAGTCGAAATTTATTAACGTTCTGCGAATTAATTATTGATATCCCAAAGTCACAATCACAACCTGTGATAACATTTTGGAAAGAGCATTGATTCGCGATTTACCGACGCTGGCGGTAATCGCTGGTAATTCTGAAACAGTGATCACAGTCGCAAATTAATTCAGTGAAAGTTATTGTAATTTGTCATTCAGGAAAATCTGCCAAAATGATTAATAATACGTAAAATATTTATTTACTTATTATAGCATTTTATTCTGTTTGAGGTTAACACCATGTAAAATGATTATTGCTTATGTTATTGGACAGTGAATTAAGATGTTAATTTATTCTTTTTAAAATTCACTGCAAAAACATTGTGGTAAGTCATTACTTTGAATTTAACCACGGACAAAAAATCATTTTTAAATCAACCGGTTTAAAAAATATTTCTTCGAAAACGGTTGGTTCATATAAAAAACTCGCGTGATAAAGTACAAAGTTACTGGATAATTGTATTAATTTATTTCATTTTAGAAAGAAAGAAATATTACGTTTATAAGGTTCACGTTCGACGATTGCAATACGGCGCCCGTGTAGTAGTGATGAGGTAAACCGTTATTGTGACTGTGATTGTGTGATTGGTGCTTTTTATTATTATAAACCGTTATTCGTACTGTGATTGTAGTATTTATTGTGTACTAGTGATTATTCGACGTTACAATTGATCATAAATCTCACAATCACGGTTATAATAACGATTTAGCTCACCACTATTGTGCATTAGCTGCATTGCTACTGTGATCGCAGTTACACTTTCCAATCGTCGATACTTTCGAATAGCAATCACGGTCGCAATAAATGAGTAAATAATACCAATTTAACCTTCATATATTCATGATGTTATAAAATTAAAATCCGTACAAACAAATGCATATAATCTACCGCAGATGCGTCGATTGCACTCCTGTGAATAGTATAAAAGTAGGTCGGAACTTTATTTTAAATGTTGGACTTCTGGACTATTCCGTAGACAGACCGCGCTCAACACGTGTAAGGCAGACACAGACACAGACACACACGTACGCCCACTGGCCCACACCGATGCACTTATGCGGTGTTGCATGCGGATGCAACTCTTCTGTGCACATATTTATATATCGGGTCACGGTCACGGAAAATACTTGCACATGGTTCATATAACCGGGCTGTAAAATATCGTATGTCACTTGGGATTCGCAAACAAAAATGCACGAAACATAAAGCGTTATAAGATGGCATTTGCGAACAATAAATGTAATAGTATAATGGAAATATTCAAATATGGTACAAAGGTGCACTTCTGGGGGCGTTGACCATTGTGGGATTTGTTTGCGGATATAATTCTTACATTTTATGAATGAAGTAGTTTCAGTCAGATTGCTTATTAAATTAGTGGTGTTGCTACATATATCGAATATCGACAAGTATTCGATTGTTTTGTTTTTGAATATTTAACATTTTTTATATATATATTGATAATATTATTATCATGCAGATATTAATAATTTAACAGAAATTAATTTTTTTAATATTAACCGTCGCAGAATAGATAAAAAATGCATTTTATTATCGTGCAAATTAAATATATCAAATAGAAAGATATACACAAAAAATAAATTTATCGAAAAAATATTTTGGTTGCTATCGGGATTCGAACCAGGATCTTTTCCTATCCGGTTTCGATACTAACGTATCCTCTCCAGTCCTGACGAAGATACGTTAGTATCGAAGCCGGTGTTTCCCCGGATAGGAAAAGATCCTGGTTCGAACCTCGGTAGCAACCAACTATCTTCTGAAAAAATTGCAACTTCACAATAATAATGTGTTCTTAAAAATACACATTTTATTATCGATTTTAGCCAATCATTTTACGATTTTCCTTGCTCTTCCTCTACCTCAACACTAATTTCAACCTCCTCACCCTTTCTCCCTCCAGTTTTGACTTTGTTTGATAATGCTCTCACTTACTAATGTTTTGTTAACGCTTATGTTACTTTAAAATGAAAACTGTAACATTACTCCCACACCAACGTGCTTAAATATTTTTGTGGATTTTTATGATTACAGTCATTCACGACGGGGTTCCATTCCGAAACTTCGGACGTAAGTCGAAATGTTCGTAAGTCGAGTATACAATACAAAAAAGAATATACCTTAATAGTCATTTACCAATTCGTTTTTATTTTTGATTAATGTTAACAAACATAATTAAATATTTAAATGGATAAATAATGTAAATAATAATGGATGAATAATTTTTGATTTTATTGGATAAATAATTTTGAATTATCTTAATCATCTGTAGGTACTACCAATATCCATGGCTGACTCTTGATATTTATCAGCGAGTGCTTGGTGAATTATGTGTAGTACTTTTGAAAACCTATCATTTTTGGGTAAAAGCTGCAGCCGTTTTTATATTTTTTAAATGACTTTTTCCTTTTCTTCCTGAATGGTCGTAAATCGAGGTGGTCGTAAATCGAGAAGTGACTGCAGTCTCATATGATATAATATGTTATATTTGTGTATTATGGAACTTAAAATCAATTAATTAAATTAATAAATTATATATAAACAAAATAATTGATTGCCACAAATATAATACATTCGTCACCACACGCTCTGTGCTAATACTATTAGTAATTATTGAACATGAATTAAATATATTAATTATAAAGATATACATATAAAATCAATTTTATCGAAAAATATTGTTGTTGCGCTACCGGGATTCGAACCTGGATCTCTTCCCTAACCGGGGGAGGTGCTTTATCCAACTAAGCTACAGCGGCACTATTTTTAGCGACAATTTTTCGACCCTATATGTTACCTTTTTTGAAATCAATACATTTAATCGTTCCATCATTTGACAGAGCCATCTACCTTATTTTTACAGAATCTCAAAATACCTTTAAGTAAATCTGATAAACAACTTCACAATAAGAATGTGTTCTCCTAAAAAATTATTGAACATTTTGTTGTCTGGAATGGAAGATTAGTAAAAACACAAATTGTATCCTCCGTTCTACGTACCTTCAATTTACATTTCATACAAAAGTCCTAAGTATAATAGAAAACATTATTAATATGTAGTTTTGTATAGTAAATCAACCGCGGTTTTCTATAAGGCAGAAAAAATATTTTATCAATCTATCTAGATGTCATCTCCCTAAGAAGAGGGATGTAAATAGCGAAGCCATGATTGGTTTAGCTTTACATATCAACAGATAATCATTTGCTGGGTTTTTGCTTTCAGGTAAACCAGTAATACTCGACGATCTCTGCTCAAACGCTAGTGACACGGGTCATACTTTGATATATTACTTTCACATTCTATAATTGTACATTTAATTCCATAATAATTCCAAGAAAATATATTTTATTTGGAATCTCGTCTTGTACGAGCGCCATATCAGTCCGGTGACATTATAAACTAGCCGGACACCGTTTACACTGGAACAAGTGTGACACGATCTACCGGATTAGGTTGTAAGTTGCAAGCATCGGCGACCTAAAAAGAATACAACCTAACATTATTTTGGTTGCTTCGTTGGTATTTTCACATTTTCGTGAGTTTGTTGTAACCAAAGAGATTATACAGGTGTAACAGACCTAGTCCACAATATTTTATGGGTGGATACCTTACTAAATTACGAGTCGAAAATGTTCAAGGAATATGTCCAAATTCTGCACCGTTACGGAAAATATTATTATTTGAAATTTTTACAAAATCGTGTTAGACTTGAAGTCTACGTACTTCGAAATACATATTTGTAAAACTATTTCATTATTAATTTATATTTTTGCTTCAGACCCTAAATCGTCTAACAAAAAATTGTCTAGCCGCTCAAAATTCGATGAACTTTAATCTTTTGTATTCAATATATAATTTGGAATCAATAAAATAATTAATTAATCGAAATAATCGTATAATTACGGTATTTTTGAAATGCTTATATATCTGACATGGTTGAGATTAGGCATGTATATCTATAACATTTACAACTCGTAATTTAGTCAGGTATCCACTTATAAAATATTGTGGACTAGGTCTGTTACACCTTGTATACATATAATAAATATAATTTCTTTCTACTTTTAAAATTAGCAATATTATCTTTGTGGTTAAAATTCATATTTTTACTTATCTTTGTTTTATTAACTACTAAATTGAGTTTAAATACATCTATCGGTTTCGAAAAATAATTAATAAATAAAAAAAATTGGGATTGTCAATTTTGCATATAAACGTGTTGGTCACAAATTAAATAATTTGGAATCTTTGGAGATAAATAAAGCGTGTAAAACTAATCAAAAAGTTATAAACAACTAACTAAATTTAACTACGAGTCCCATTCTAAAATTTTTCCCTAAAAATTATTCGAGTAAATTTGTATTAAGTAATGATATGAGTTAGGTACCAAAAAATTTTCTTAAAGATTCTGTCAAAGAAACAATATATGTTTTAGTTAGTTATGACATCCTGAAGAAGAAAATGGTATTTTTCGAAACCGGTAGATGTATTTAAACTCAATTTAGTGGTTAATAAAACAAAGATAATAAATAAATAAAAAATATATGTATATATAATCTCTTTCGTTGTAAAGTCTCCGATGTTGGTGACAAACTGCCCAAATATATGACCTCTTGAACTATATTTGGAAACTTAATACAGTACATTTTTATTTTAAGATTGTTTATTTCTGAGGCACACTACCTTGCAAGTGGATTTTATTTTTTGAGATAATGTCTCACTGTCTTTTTACAAACCGGCAATTTAATATCACCAGCAGATGGTTAATTGGTTCCACCGATCGTAAATCCTCCCTCCCATCCTCCCAATATTCTTCTCACAGCATATTCGTGTTGAACAATACAGGGTAAATGTTGAAAATTCACGAAATCGCATCGAAACAGGTAATTTTACCGACTTTACCAGTCGGTAACATTACCATATTTTTATTTGTTAACGTTGTTTCATTAACCACTTAATTGAGTTTAAATACATCTACCGATTTCGAAAAATACCATTTTCTTCTTCAGGATGTATGGACTAACTAAAAACATATATTATTATTTCTTTACCAGAATCTATTTAAAAAAAACAAAAAACCACAATTATTTAAAAAATAAATTTAGTACCTACTCGATTAATTTTTAGGGAAAATTTTTAGAATGGGACTAATAGTTAAATTTAGTTGGTTGTTTATAATTTTTTGATTAGTTTTACACGCTTTATTTATCTCCAACGATTCCAAATTATTTAATTTGTGACCAACACAGTTTATATGCAAAATTGACAATCCCAGTTTTTTTATCAAAACCATGACCATTTTCTATCAATTGATTAGAAAATTCTGAAAACCCACTATTGTTCAAACATTTCAAATGCTCCCTTACTCTTATAATAAAATTTCTACCCGTTTTACCAATATAAAATGCAGCACAATTAAGTGGTTAATAAATCAACGTTAACAAATAAAAATATGAATTTTAACCACAAAGATAAATTTGCTAATTTCAAAGGTAACAATACCTGTTTAAAGAAATGGTATCGACTTAATTATGTACGTATTATCATTGAAATTATTTTTGATTATGCATGCTTTTAAGTGTTAAAATGAGGTGGTTTAGTTAAATGTAAAGTAACTCAAGAGTGTGGCAGACACTAATGAATAAAAATGGATAATACCGCAGAAGCGTACACAATATGTATAAACATTTATAGCGCCATGGCCTATATCAGCGATGGTGGACCTGTGACATGTGGATCATTATTGGTTTTAGTTTATTTTCCTAAATAATAAAATATATTTTAGTTTAACTTTAAAATAGTTTAATCGAGAAAAATAAATGTATGGGTCTTATTAATTATGAAAATGTGATATACTTTTATATTTTGTGTACAGTTTTATAGGCCAATCTGCCATGTATATCTGATCTTTCTGGTTGATACTTTTAAATTAATGACATTGAAAAACCAAAATATTTAATTGGATTTAAATTAATTAATTAAAAATATTGATTAAACTAGTTGAATTGTGCAATCTACGATAATACGACTAAGTACGATAAATCGGAATCACCGTAAGGTTTGGAGGGAAGTAGGGAAACGTGGTACAGGATGAGGTCGGTGAGGGGATAAGGGTTCTAGTCGAAGGATCAGTAATCTCGGGAACTGGGATTCGAAAAGAATGCTCGCCTTACCTTGTTTATGACGCCTCCGTAATCCCTGCAGTCACAGCCGAAATCACACAATAAATGGCACGCGGATGAGCCGATATCCGCTCCCAAATGAAGACGGCGATGTCACAAGTTCACCTACGGCACAAACAAGCAATATCACTGTGCACACAAATCACAGGATCACAAACAATACAGTGCTGGTGCACTGGAGCTGAAAGGGTCCACACCGCGAATGCTATCGCGTTGTCAAGATCGAACACAATATCGCTCAATTTGACGTCTGCTGGTGTCAAGGTCACAATTCATACTGAAAGACGAGCATGAGGAAATGTATGTATGGGAATTTTAACGCGGAATGTGTCAATAATATTAGTCGCGGCTGATTCGAAAAAACGCACCAAAAGTGTGTTTACGAATTTGAAACATTACTAAAAAAAGTTTAAGTAAATATTTGACTATCTTTTTTTAGGATTAAAAGTGTAATTATAAACTAATAATAATTAAATTAGCATTAGAAAAATAACAACAAAAGTCTCAATGAATTGTGTTATTATCCGTGTGAAATTTTTTTAAATATCGTTATTGCTGATTTTATTATTTTGTAAATGAGATTAATTTTTTATCATATTGCTTATTACGTGACACGCAAAGATTATTCTAAAAATTGAGCGTACATTCTGGCACAATTGTGAACAAAAGTTCACCGTCCCTGATCCAGGTTATACATATGTAAAATTACCTGACACCGGAGTAAATATTGTGTTTGTGGATATGTTTAAAAGATATTGTAAATGGTAAATGGCTGGCAGTGTTGCCAGGTTGTCTGCTTCATCGGTCATGTTCAAAATCGATCCATTCCGAAGAAACTGGCGTCACTAAATTTTTCGAAAATTTGTGTTAAATCTAAGGTATTTTGAAACGTTGACTGGGCGGTCGGCCGGCGACGATTACGCCTTCTAATAATGTTAATAATATAATCTTGCTGTACGCGCTGTACAGGTTATTCGACATTGATACAGAATCAATAGCATGACTGTACCGTACGGCCTGCGTAATTACCGTCATCATTTAATATAATCGAAACGCGTGGGTAGTCCTCGCGACACCGGTTTGTGGGTGGCAACTACTTCTCAAACGATTATTTCCCGGGTGAAGATATTCATTGACTGCGGCCAAAGATTACGAAGTAATTCAGCTTTTTTTACCGTGTATTTCACCCAGTACAATGGCACAGAAAATTCATAATGTGTAAAGCATTATGGGGGCTGGACTCCAAATAGTCACCAATAGAAATTGAATTTATTATGTAAGTCACTCAAAGGAATTAAACATTTGTGGATTTAGATAAAAAGAAATATATTATAATATGTTTTTTAATTCTTTGTCTGTGTATTATTATATCTATATTATTTTTAAATTTTGGTTTTTGATCCCCTGCTACATAGTTCTTGTATAAAAATGCACTTCTGCAATAATAATTGGTAGAATTTCAATAGATATCGCAGCGTCTAATTAAGCTAGCTCTTTTCGTCACGCCCTCCACAGATTTGCGTGACTCTTCGACGTCTCCAAGAACTGACGATTCCACAAAAGTCATGTTGCCTCCCAGTTGTATTTTCAAAGCTTAATTAATGAATATCATACAATAATCGGACATATTATCGCTTGAACTTTTTATCTAAACAATTCAATTTTAAAAGAACCTGACAATATGTATGATTATTTTAAATATTAATTAAATATATTAATTAGAAAGATGTACATATAAAATCAATTTTATCGAAAAATATTGTTGTTGCGCCACCAGGATCCAAACCTGGATCTCTTTCCTAACCGAGAAAGGTGCATTATCCAACTATGTTACAGCGACAATATTTTTAACGACAAATTTTCGAACCTTACAGAAATAATAGAAAAATAAGATAGATGGCTCTTTCAAATAATGGAACGATTAAATGTATTAATATCAAAAAGGTAACATATATGTTATAAAATTTGTCGCTAAAAATATTGTCGCTGTAGTATAGTTGAATAATGCACCTTCCTCTGTTAGAAAAGAGATCCAGGTTCGAATCCCGGTGGCGCAACAACAATATTTTTCTATAAAATTGATTTTATATATATATATTTCCAATTAATACATTTAATTCATATTTAAGATATAACATACCTATGTTCTGAATAATTACAACTTCACAATAAGAATGTGTTCTCTTTATGAATGATTATTTTTCAGTGTTTGAGTCGTTTACTTCCAAACCCCTCTATAATCAAAAATGATACTTGCGATTGGTTCAATTACTTTACCACAATTAATAATATAAGTAAGCGAAAAAACAGAAATAAAACCCTCTATAACTGAGTACTTAACTTCCAAACGGATCAATAATGAACCTGGCCAATAGTTTTGAGCGGTTTGGTGATATGTCAGTGATTTTTATCAAAGAAGATCAAATAATGTGAGTGACAAAAACCATTAAAATACGCGTGTTAAGTTTCAGACAGCTCCATAAATGGAATAGAGTGACATATTATTGTGGATTAAAACAGATGAAAAATACTTTTCTTCGAAAGCTGTTGACTGGAGAAGAAAACTGATAATGATTTTTCGTCGAAGTAACACTTTATATTTTACGTCGCTTTGCCCTTGAATAGTTGGGAATATGATGTCAAGGTTAGCTTACTCTAGTTCCAGTATCTCGACATACCTGCATATATTTGTACGATAATCGCATCCCAAAGTGAGGAACCTTGCTAGTTGAATATTTTAAAGGAACATTTGGGGACAATATTCAATAGTAGCAGAAAAGCAATGGAAAATATATTTTAATTCGAAAATCACTTTTTTTATTGCATTAACAATTTTAGTGTGCTTTGTTTTTATTTCCAGTAAGAAAAAACTAAATTTTACTTAAATGATACACACTTATTTACATCTAATACATTCCAGTAAATTGTTTAGAGAGTTTTTTATCAGAATTTTTTACCCTTCCAATTCATATATTAATATAAAACACTTATGATGTTTATTACAATAAGGTAGCTAGTAAAAGTGTCAAAGCGACTAGCGCTGATGCACTTGTAGCAGTAGATTTGGCGGTCTAGCCGCACGTAGAGTATCGTAGACTCTAAAGAATTGGAAAAAAAAAAAAAAAAAGATTTATCATAAATTGATATTATTGTTATCAGAATGTTATTAAAAGCATTAACAAAAATGATATAGTGAACTTAAAAAATGAAATAATATAATCATTTTAAAAAAATTAACTTAAAATCTCAAGTGGACAAATATTTTGTATAAAACAGTTTTGAAATGCAATGCTAAAATGATCGTGTAATTATTCACAGAGTTTTTGACTCATATTAGACGGATATTTATCAGATATTAATCAGTGACATCTATTGCACAATACGGAAAGATTGTAAATTAATATTCGTTACTATTTTTTGCTAATATGTACTGTCATCTAGCGGAATTAACTAACACTAACCATGGATGCGTACGTTAGCGCAATTATAATATAGACTAGCATAGAGCAATCCGATTGCTTTTGCGAATTAGTGGTATAAATTATTATAATGGTATTAGCGTGTAGTGCCCGCTTCGTGACCAATGTTGACCGCTACGTAGCCACGGTCTATTTTTCCATAAAACCTTTATGTTAATGTTGAAAATATAATTTATTACCAAAAAAGGGGAAGTGGTCCAACTCAGAACAACCTAACATAAGCAATTAACGCAAACACTATAATTCCAGATCTCGCAGCTCTAGTGTATATGATTAGTACTATGCAATAATGCATTCATCTTAAAAAATTGTAAAAAAAGAGCTACAGTCAGATACTTGAACGAAAATTCCTTTGTTCGCCTTAAGCCCCGGTGGCGCAACAATAATATTTTTCGATAAAATTGATTTTATATGTATATCTTTCTAATTAATATATTTAATTCATTTTTAAAATATCACAGACCTATGTTCTAAAAAATTACAACTTCACAATAAGAATGTGTTCTCCTAATAATAAAGTTGTATCAATGTGTCCAAAATTTAATAAAAATGAATTAATAATTCTGGCGTCCGCTATCAGATTACTCAAAGGTATTTGAGATTCCGTAAAAATAAGGTAGATGGCTCTTTCAAATAATGGAACGATTAAATGTATTAATATCAAAAAGGTAACATATAGCTTTGAAAATTTGTCGCTAAAAATATTGTCGCTGTAGCATAGTTGGATAATGCACCTTCCCCGGTTAGGAAAGAGATCCAGGTTCGAATCCCGGTGGCGCAACAACAATATTTTTCGATAAAATTGATTTTATATGTATATCTTTCTAATTAATATATTTAATTCATTTTTAAAATATCACAGACCTATGTTCTAAAAAATTACAACTTCACAATAATAATGTGTTCTCCTAACAATAAAGATGTATCAATGTGTCCAAAATTTAATAAAAATGAATTAATAATTCTGGCGTCCGCTATCAGATTACTCAAAGGTATTTGAGATTCCGTAAAAATAAGGTAGATGGCTCTTTCAAATAATGGAACGATTAAATGTATTAATATCAAAAAGGTAACATATAGCTTCAAAAATATGTCGCTAAAAATATTGTCGCTGTAGCATAGTTGGATGATGCACCTTCCCCGGTTTGGAAAGAGATCCAGGTTCGAATTTCAGTGGCGCAACAACAATTTTTTTCGATAAAATTGATTTTATATGTATATCTTTCTAATTAATATATTTAATTCATTTTGAAAAGTCCTTTATTTGTAAAAATTTGCAAGTAGTTATCTTCAAATATCCTAGTTTGAGTTGAGTGAGAAAACCGTTCATATGATTCACTTTCTACTTAAATAAATACGTATTATTGTAATAAAATAGTATTTTTGCCTTATTATACTTATATAATAACATTAAGGAGAACACATTCTTATTGTGAAGTTGTAATTATTCAGAACGTAGGTTTTTTGATGTTTAAAATACGAAAATTTTCGACAAAATTGATTTTATATGTAAATATTTATAATTAATACATTAAATTAGTATTTATATAATAACAATAATACTTGTTTATTAGCGATATTTCTCGTTATATATTTATCTAAACACGTCATTTTTATGTCAACTTTGATAGCTATTGTTTCTGTATCCGATACCATACATTAGAGATGATCAAAATAGTTGCCAGTAGATTTAAAAGAAAGAAACGTCACGTATTTTGGTGTTTTTTCTTAAATTGAAAATTTGTTTGCGTACTGTAACGTAAGTGCGTAATAAATATTTTTGAAAATATAAAAGAGAAAAAGCAATCTTAACCTAGAGATATTTAAAACAGTTCGGTATACTTATACAAGACATGCGATTTCTTCGGTAATTTTTATTACTAACAATGTACACGAACATACGTTAAAACGGTTAAAAGAATATATATGATTCTTTTATTATGTGGTACGTCATTATTATGGAAATTTTATAAATAACTTTTATATTTTCGTATTTTATATTTCACTTTGTGGTTTGACATATTATATTAAACAAAATAACAATCGCTTTGTATGAAACCACGAAATTTATTATACGTCAACCGGTTTCGCTTATCTCAAGCTTCGTCGGGACGTATTGAAAACATTTTTAAAGTATTTAATTCAGTGTTATATACGTCCTGATGAAGCTTGAGATAAGCGAAACCTGTTGACGTATAATAAATTTCGTGGTTTCATACACAGTGATTGTTTTTTTATTTAATATAATTAATTTTGTGTTTCTAATTTATTTATTTTTAAATTGAGATGTGTGCACGGAATACATATTGCATCAATATTCTTACTATTTTCAAAATAAGCTAAACGCTTGTGCTATGAAAATAGGACTGGTACCTCCGCGAACCCCTGTCCAACTCGATCACTAGGCTAGTGTCTTAACGACTACACCAACATATTTGTTATTAATTTAAAACGACATGTAATGCAGTACCGATTTAAATACATCGATTCGGATAATATATCTGATGAATTCAGACTGCTCGCTGTCCAACGAGTTTAAATGATCACTTGTACATCCTGTTTAAGAGAACCTGTTACACCACTGCGTATAATGTTGCAAAACAAAAAGTAAAGGTAAATTCTCCCGTCTTTCTCGTAATTAGATAATAAACACTTGTTTCAATTAAAGTATTACTATTAGCAGTGGCGTGCAGTAGGTATAGATTTAAATTATACTGTTACCAATGATATTAAACAATCATATATAATATATGTTGCACATAGGATTATGAACTTTTGTTTAACCAACGTCTTTAAACAAAATTAATCCCTCGTTTATACGACCGTACCATGTATTTATTTGTAATTTTATATTACAATTAATAGTGTTTTTAAAGTTTATGTTTTAACGTAAAATAATATCTTCTTACCCATATAAAAATCAATGTAATGGACGTTTTTAAGAACACTTTTTATAACTGAACATGATTATTTTATTATTTGATAATCCTTAACATAATAACTAAACAAAATAATTATTTTTATTAAAGGCTAACGTAGGAAATCGTTCAGCCAATTGCTTTTTGTTTTTCCCAAATCAAAAACAAATTCATGCACCAAATGCACCTCGAACGCGGCCATGAAATCAACATGTTAAAAACAGTAAGATGGTCTAATTCGAGGTTAGGGTTGCTTTTAGTCCAATGATCTTCTGAGTAGTTAAACGGGTATGGTTATATAAATTATTACGTACCTTCTGGAATTTATAAAAATGAAATAATATAACCCGTGAAATGTGTGAAATTGAACAGTGCGCGCGATATGTTTCACAGTTTAAATTAATCGTGGCTCGTGTCGCGGAAGAAAAATCGTGGGCGATTCGACCAAATGCTGACCTTACCTACGGCTCTACGTATAAATTACGTCCGCTGCACGTGCTCTCAAATACCTATACTCTGCCTCCACGAGTGTGACCTATAACTTACTTAGTGACGCAATCTCGTGACACACTTTATCCGAGAAGCCTTCGGAAAACATTTTCAATGTTATAAACTCGCTAAATGTCTCGGATACACGTATAATACCACCCCTACATAGAATATATTGTATTTTTCTCGTTGGTCTTACCTCTCGGTATATACCTATCTATAATCAGAGGCGTGCAGTGCGTAAAAGTCAAAAAGCTGTGCATTACTAAAAGTTCTGGGAAATGAATATAAATTAAATAATCCATATGTTATAATTACGCTTGCGTCCACCGTGTATCAGTGGAATAATTAGTTGCGTATTCTGGATGCATTTCCGCGCGATGCCACCGGAGCGCTGTAGTCCTCTACTCGGTCATTAATAATTTATTGCTACTTTGCAGTAGCTAGCCACTGTTTTAATCTATCGTTCTATTCAGGCCATACAATTACTACCTACTTGAATTGAAAATTTCACTCAGTAGAATCAGAAATCGGTGTCCAAACAGAATGACATTTGAAAGGTTTTGAACTCGGCTTAGAGCTGATCGAAGCATCTACTTCTTCATTTACTGATTCGCAATTTTACTACATTACTAAACGTGTTATTTTCATGATTGTCTTTGCGTTCGAGGATAAGGCATCTTTATTATGATTGATTCATTTTGCTTAAAGACGTCGGCTTAACGAAAGTTTATTAATGTAGCACACAGTATCTATATTATATAATATTATAGTAACAGCATAACCTAAGTCTATACCTACTGCACGCCACTGTCAAAACGACGTTTTTATATATTACAATCTCTTTTAGTATACTTTTCTAACATGCTATTTTTATCGCAGTTTCATCATATATCTTACCCGAGAAGAATCCGAAAATCTGCGTACCTATATTTAAAAAACGATAAATTATGTAGTCCATTGGCAAATCCATTTTTATTTTCATTTACCACTCTTTTATTATTTGTATTTTCTCTAATTTGTTTTATAATATTACATACAGTCATGTTATGACGATCATAATAATATTTTAAAAATGCTATAATTATAGCTGAATATTATTTATAATATTTATTTTTTTCACTTTAGATAAAATATTCTATTCGAGGAAAAAGTATTAACTAACACAAGTGCTACACGTGTCTAAACATCGTACCTACGCGTGAATGATTAAGTATCTAAGAAGAAATATGGTTTTATTAGAAGTCAGAATGTGTGAAGAACATGATAGACGCGAAGTAAAACGAAACAAAAGAGAAATAACAAATACACACCTTAAATTACATAGTTTGAATATATTTAATGATCTTCGTAAAATGTTATACGAATATAATTATAATTTTTACGACATTGTTGAATGTAAAAATTTAACCGCATGTTTTAACTGAATAACTTTAATTATTTGATTGATGTCTTGATTTCATCTTGTTTTGAAAATATATAAATATACATAAGGTACTTTTTAATATTGCTTCATTCGGATTATTTTATTATCTCTTTCTTACACACCTAAAATTATTATAGAATATACCATATTCTTTATGATATTATTTGGATAATTTTTTTTAAATTTCTATTAATAATAATACTGCGTTTATTCAAGCGTAATCGGTTTTTTTTTTATTACGACCCGATTTGCCATAAAGATAATACAGATACTACATTTCAGTCACGGCCACTATTGTTTCAGTAGCTATTCTGTAGTCAGGGAACCAGTTTTCCGTGAGAGCGCCGCTTGAACTAGAGAGTTAGTGCTGAACTCCAGCCGCAGCTTTACGCCAGCAACTCGTTGTCTCAGAAGCAGAACGAATCCACGTATACGGCCTTCGGCAAACATTGTAGATGCGCTACAATAACGCGCCAATCCGAACAGTATTGTACTGAATTCGGAGACGGTTGTACGTCACTTGCTTGTATTTCGACCAGAACTCGCGGGTATACATGCTAGTGAAGAACGATTTAAACATAATGCTTTTCACCTCCTTACTGCATCGGTAGAAACACCGTGACAGCATATTTGCACGAACGCTCAACTATCTCCTCCGCCGTTCTATATCATCATCGTCTTATCCATCTTCATTGAATATGTGGCCAAGGTATTTGACCTTATTTTGAATGCTCAATTTCATCCCATCCAGTCACTGGGAGTCTAGGTACTAATAGTTACATCAATTTATTCAGTGGCGTGCGCTAGAGATGGACTTAGGTTATGCTGCTAATATCGATGCTGTAAAAGCGACGAGTATTGTTGTTAGAGCTTGTATTCATCTGAATCACTTGGGTGTTGTCACTAGATGTTGTATTCATCATTATTAATATTATTACTTACTATTATTCTTGGAAATGTCTTTAAGTTATTAAATGAAGGATTTAAAATATTTTATGATATGAAATAATATCACGCTTAAAGTGCATTGGAATGCATATATTCAAGTTCCGACACGTCTGTTATACATGCATAAACTTTTGGCGTTGATTTTGCGAAAAGGCACAAGCGCAGCATTATTTGTCATTTCTAAATTCTTCCGTTAGGTGGCTCTGGATGCGTAAACATGAGAACCTTGAATTATTTGCGCGCTGACTTACAAACTTAACGCATAATATATCATACAAATATATAATTCAGATTTATTTCGCAGAAATTATAGTTATTGTCATTTTCGCTTTTTGGCTGAAGCGTATAGACAAATAAACATTATAAATATAAATAACTTTAAAAGGGTATATTTTATTCTTGTTCACTCGCTACTCCAGTATGGAATAATTGGGTGGGGAGGGGTATACAATAACATAATGAACTCGGTAAAAACAATACAGAGAACAATTATTAAGTAATATTTTTAAAATAAAACATTTACAAAAAATCTCAATTAATCAATTACTCAAAGAAAATAATATTGTAAAACTTGAAACAAGTACATCATTAAGATTTAAGAGTAATTTTAAAAATCCTTAAACGTAACACCAAACACTATTAGCAAAATTTCATATGCGTAGGGATAAAAAAAACTTGAATAGCCTCCCTACACAAATTAAAGAGATAAAAGATATAACAGAACAAAAAAATAAATTAATTGAACATTTCAGATGCCCATAATTAGATAATAAATAATATTATAGATTGCAAATGTATAACTTCTAACTGTATATACACAAGCACAAGAGCTAGTCTCTTTTTTAAGTAAAATATGTAATATCAAAATACAAAAAAATAAGAAATATGACCGTCACAAAACTCCTCCATTGACGTCGCCAGACCTTTCGCGCCCTTTTATATCAATCCCAGTAACCCTATATCCCATAGTTCCGTCGAGTACAACGTTCGTACGGTTGTCGTAGGACGTCCGCGATGCCGAGTGTGTATACGAAAGCTCGCTCGGTTCAGGCTTTGCATAGGCATCTGCAAACCAAGTATCAACCATGCAAAACTCCTCTTCTTAGACATTTTAAACATTTTAAAAATAGAATTATAAGTTTTGTCTCCGAGGACAGCCACCAACCACACAGTGGAATATTTTTAATTCATAATAAAAATCATCTGTATATATTTTATTTCTGTATTAAAATGTTTACGAAAATATCTAAAAAATAAGAGTTTCCGAGGAACGCCATTATTTCAACCACTACCACGTATTCAAAGTACTGCTTCAAGTGCACCGTTTTGCGAGCTTCGTCTGTTAACGTTCGCTTCCAACCATCGCAACCCCCCGTGCGCGATTTTACTGGCAGCCTCGTTATAATGCCGATAAAAAATTCATGGTTTTATTTATATGCAGCCCCGAAAGCGTTGCATTTACGAGTGCATGCTGTGTGAACTAGCGTTCTAGAAATTAAAATGGGGAAATAGTTAAGCGTCGAAAAAATTTGAAATTTAATCGGATAACTTATTTATCGAGCCTCGGCCTCGCGTATCTTTGACTTGCCGTTCTCGGTGGCCGTCTTCGAGTTTGGAATCTGTAGCAGTTCCACTTCTTCCAGTTTTTCATGCTATGCGATTTGATTGTATCGACATGTTGTACGAACGTGTGTAACGTAAGGGTCACCAATTATGCGCTAACGAATGAAACGCCGGTATGAGGAGAATGTCGGCGATATTGAATGCACGACATAGGAATGTACGAGCAGTTATACGAGTATGTTGCGATGTGAATCAGAATCATTATGCAGGTGATGTTTCAAATAATGAAATGTGCTTAATGTGTGAGTGGTTGATGCCCCAATATTCATCCACCACACTCGTGTCTGATCGCCAGTCGCGGGATGTTATTGTTGGCACGAGTTTACTATTGAGTAGTTGAGCTATACAATAAAAACGCGAATATTTAACAAATGTGTTTCTTGTAGCTGTTGTTGGGAAGGCGGACGAGAGACGGCTATTGCTACCTGGCGTCGGTACTGGGCATGTTTACGGCTGCTAGGGGTTTTGTTTCACGCACCGGTATTGCGGAGAGCGTTCAGTATCGACGAGAGGCGATAGACCTTCACAATATGAGTCTAACCAACTCGATACGAGTGTACGATATGTATACACTTTGAGAATATTGTACGTAAGTAAAGTACCTACTTCTAAAATAAAAAAGTCAAATGAGAACTTTATTATTTTTACATCTCGGTCTGAATAATAAAATGGGTATCCACAATTCATTATTTAACGCAAAATTTAATTTGTAACTTGTAATGTTCTCGATTTTTCCTTTTATGTGTATGATAATTCATAGCCGTCCCTACAGTCTGAGACTCGTAAAACGGTAATATAATTTTCCGTGAAGGGATCGTTAAATTACGGTGAAACTGACCTTCAGTGCATTTCATATTCGACAGAGTATTGATGACACGCCGCCTCTGGGCGTCATTAAAATACGTATACCTAAGTATATATTACACTACATTATGTTTCAGATACATTCCTAGTTTGTTATAGTGTTAACCCTTCAATGTTTTTTTGTTTACCTAAGGGCCGGTCGTGCGATCAGTAGTAACTTTGCACTAACGCCTGCGGTAAAGATCTTTTGCGGGTTACATCAAATTATTTTTTTTACACAACTACGATGACAGAAAAACTGTTATCTAAAAAAATTTATGAACTAAATAAAACAACCAACTCGACTCCAGTGACAAAGTATGTTGTAAATGTATTTGTTTATCAGAATATGTATCTATTTATGACAATAACCAAAACTTATTTGTGCGTTATTATAATACAAGATTCTTAGCCAATTACGGACTTCTAATCGCAACGGTAAATAAAAGTAGTCTTCCATAGTCTTCCATCTTCTAACTCTAGAAGGAGAAGAGGAAACAAAGTGAAGATCTGACGGATAGCTCAAACAATTTCATTTGGTTATTCTCTCTGTAGTCCATTTCTGAACGTAGTGATCTTGAATATTATTCCACTTTCGTGGCTTTCACTTTCCTCTCTGATGTAAACTGAGTTGACATTGTTTCTAATTATGTGAATATCTCTGTAAATATACTAAATACAGAATTCATATTTTAGGTGATCTTCCGCAATATATTTATGTATTGGATAAAATAATTACAATATATCAGTATTTACCATACGCGACAATAAAAAATGTTTTCTCGAAGAACCTGACGTGTATGTGCCGATCGTCACTTTAGTGGCAGAGCGTGCGCTGGCCGAGTTAGACGTGTCTTATGCATCTTTATGCTGTCGTTCGTGATGGTCAATATTTTTTTCATTTTTATTACTTTTACATAATAAATTATACACATGTATACTGAGTTTACAGCACCGGAAATCGCGTTTTTATTTTAGCACCCCAAGGAAAAGGTTAATAATTCTTCTTCATTCGTGCACGGCCAATAATAATATTAGATAATTTGTATGTCAGAATTTTGGTCAAAATTTCACCTCAAGGGCGCTTTATGTATTTTCAGTCCTAAACTAGCATTTAAAATTAAAAATTGAGATGTAAACTTACAGATGTGATTTTGTGAAAATGTATGTTTTAAGTATTATTTTAATAAACTCTCTAGAGCACCGTTTCTTGTTGCGATTCATAACATAAACCAGATCCTTAAACATATACACAAAAATTCCTGAAGAGCAATACATATTCGCTCCATTAATTGACTCACTGTGTGTGCAAAAAAAAACTTCTTTGCAATTGAGATCCAATCAAAGACCACATAATAAATATACATAAACTAACGCAAATTTCTTGTTTAAAAATTTACTTTGGTACCACTCATGCAATCAAAGAGCTCCGCGACTTTTTTTAAAAATATGACTCGATTGAAACGAAAATTTAAACGCTGACAATATAATATACATTAATGTAAAACATACCTCTTGTTTATACAAATATTTAATTTTCGAATAATAAATACTTTTACTGTTTGCATACATGTGTCATAATCTATCGGATTTATATTTCGTTGGATATATGTGTGTAGAATGCCCCTCACCCCACAATTAATGTTCCAAACCCCTCTCTTATATATACACTTCATATCATGTCTACTCATTTACTGGTTTGTGGGCCCAATGCTGTAATTTGTCCGCAGGAAAAGAAAATAAGAAAAATAATATTATTACTTAAGGCTATTTATTTGAATTTGTACATATGAAAAGTATTAATAATAATTTAATGACTTATTAAAATTCTTGAAAGTGTGTTTCGTCTCGACTCTTTGAACTACTCGATCTATTGAGAAAGTAATTAAAATTTCATAGCAATCTGCAAATCCTTTAAATCAGCGCTGTCCAACTTCTCTTAGGGCGCGGGCTATTTTTTCTTTATCAAATATTTCGTAAGCCAAAAAAAAGTCAGTTCATGTCACCTCAAAAATTATTTTATTTATACGACATAATAAAGTAAATTAATACCAACTAAAAATAATAGAAAATATCAGAATCAGAAAATTTTATGAGAGTAGGTATTGTGGGTCTAGTTAAAACACTTGTTTTTTTAATCTACTCATTTAATTTAAGACGCGTTTCGTATTGTAAGAGCATTATCAATTTAAAAATTTAACTCAACAACTTGTATTTATATGTATAGTAGAGGATAGCTAAGTAATTTATTTTACCATATAAATATTTGTTGTAAATAAATTATACTATTGATACAATCGCAACGATAGTTAATACCGAGTTTCTTCAGGTAGTACTTGTGAGATTTGGTCAAAAAGAGTGTATTAATTGGAATGAAGATACATTTTTTTAAATTTTATAGGAAAATGATTCGCGGACTGCAAAAATATTTTTGCGGGCCGTTAGTTGGACAGCTCTACTTAAAATGGTTATCTATAAACTGAAAAATCATGTAATCCTGAAACAGGACTATAATTGTTTATATATTATTGTGGTATCTTTTAGAAGTACAATCAGATTCCCTTGGAGTTCTATCCTCTCTTTGTACTTTTGATTTTCTTGATTTGAGCCCTTGTAATAATAACTCAGTGTCCCGTGGTAAAAATTACATTTATCATAAATAGTATTACAGTAGTTGACAATTATATAATTCAGATATAGATTAATAAATAACTATTGCGAAGTGGCGATGGAAAAGAAACCCGTTCTCCCAGAGACGGCCTCTTATAAGCCTTGTCCCCCACCACTCCATACACACATACACACAAACCTATAGTGACAGTTCTCACAACTATTTAGATAATAAAAAGTTTCAATATCTTCATCAAACCAAACGTATAAACATGACATTAATGTATCCCACATACCTACAATTTAAGTAAAAATTGATTTGAGCGATACAAAACACGAAAGCAAGCGAGCGTGCTACCAACTTGTATATCAAAAAGCAATTTATATTATCACATATTATATTAAACAATTTATATTATCACACAACCCTAATGATATAACAGTAATAATTAAGTAAATAAATACATTTATGAATAATAAAAGTCACCAGTGGCGTGCGATACCGTAATGATCTTTTCCACCCAACTTTATTAAAAAATTTGTTAAATTCGAACTATCAATTTGATGTGTAGTGAAAACGATATTATTAAGATTTTAGTAAAAGTATCACTTAAATATAAAAATGTATATTATTGATGCGACACATTAGTAAACACATAACACCGCGAATATAATTTTTTGATATATATTTTTTAATGTTTGTATAAGAAAACTTAACAGTTTATTTAATATAACCTTACCTGACCTAATTAATACTTTACTTCAATTATTAGATTTCTCTTTATTTAATTTCAATTACACAAATAGGCGTAAAACATTACATTTATAGGTTATGTTGACGTGCATTTTTGTTTGTGAATACTTTTACTAAATCAGATGTTAACTGTAATATCCTTCACAATGCTGATGGTCTTGGTCTCGAGTCTTGGCTAGTCTCGCCGGAATAATACCAGATATCGCGGTAACAATAATATTGATTTTAGGCACTCCTACAATACCTGATGTATAATACAATACTTGATGTATAATACAATACTTGATGTATAATACAATACTTGATGTATAATACAATACTTGATGTATAATACAATACTTGATGTAGAATACAATACTTGATGTATAATACAATACTTGATGTTTACTGGATCGCGATTCGGAGCGTCGTAACTCCATGTATCATTCACACGCCCATCGTACCAACCTTGCGCGCAGACACGCATTCGTCAACCATAGATAAGTCACATAAACATATATACTTCTACTGGTAAAAGTTTAAATTTCATTGTTCTTAAATACATTTACATAACTGTATACTAGGAGCGTGTACTCTACAGGCTGGCCTAAAAAAAGTGACAACATTTCGTAAAATATGATCTAATTACATCAAAATTAGTTTAACTATATCAACAATAGCGTAAATTGTTTACTAATTTACTTACTTTCCTATTTACCTATATTACTTTTTATTTCGACAATTTCCGGTCGCCATCTTTGGATTATTAATTTTTCCATTGTTTATATTTGGTTTTTTCAAATTGTTGCCCAGAATGACAAAAATCACTGCAAAAAACCGTATTCTGATCAAAAATTTGCGAATTGAAAAATGTCGGGGTGCTAGGAAAATGATCAAAGAGTTAAAGCCTGGAGTATAGCTAGACATAACAGCATAACTAGACATTACAACAGGACGGAGCTCCATCTCACACAGTCAGAAATACAATCAACTTTCTTCGTCGTGAAAATGTTAATTTCATCGAGCCAGGCATATGGCCACCGTATAGCCCAGATTTAAACCCAGTAGATTATGCAATATGGAGTGTTTTGATCATTTCTGATTAGATAAATATTGTACAAAAAAAATTACATTAAGAATTATAATTAATTATATTATATTTTGAAATAACTCGTGTGTTAAGAGGTGTTCTCACTTTTTTAGGGGCACCCTGTATACAATCAAGAAAACTGTGCATAACTTTAATTTCTGCCAAATACAAAATTTATTTGATATATTGTGTACTATGTTGGTTCACATTATTTAGTATGTCACTTCAAATTATGTATAAAAAAAGCACTCACCGGTTTTCTTTTTTATGTTTGTTTTTTCCTTTGTTTGCTCGATTTCCGGCTGGCCAGCTTCTAGAACTTGATCCGATAAACACCGAAAAACAATACAAAATCTGCACTTTACATACACCACCGCAATATATAACGTTCAACCCAGGCTGGCTCAAATACTTCTGCCGCCGGGAAGCTTGCAGTTTACCCACGTAAAATAAAACGCACAAGTTTTTAGAAATCAAGACTAACAAACAATATGCATGTACAAATATAATATCTGAACGTATAGATTGACGCCTTTGAGTTGTGATGCTGAAGATACGTCTGCGCAAGAGCGTCTATCAAGATAACGATCTTCAGTCACGGGGGACCGACGTGGAAGTAGAAAAAATCTCGTGTACAATCTCCAAAAAATTTTGTGTACAGGATAATTAGTGGCAAATCAGAGCGCCTGATTGCACGCCATTTTTAATTACTATCGCGACGTCTATCGGTCAGCTTCCCTCAACTTTTTAATCTCCGCAATTTCCTCACGGGCAGTGAATTCGCCGGGATGACGTGTCCTGCGTTGAATGTAATCTCCCGCCTTAAAAGCGAAGGTAGTATAACAAAGCGCCGGAACCGAAATGAGCCATAAAACTCGAGACTGCAGATTCCGTCTGGACCTATAATGTTCCACATTCTCGCAAATACAGCCGTTACTCAAACATATATAGAATCTTCGCCTCCGGGAAGCTCGACGGTGTTATAGCTCGATATGTTTTATTATTTATTCTGGTTGTGCCGTGGACGGGTGCCCCATGCTCTTCAACGTTTAGTTTTGAAGATGAATCATGAAATTTCAATGATAATTAGTATTTTTTTATTACTACTTAAAAAAATATTGATTTGCGCTTACAAATTAATAAACTAATTGAGATAATCAAAGAAACTATATATATATATATATATAAAACTGAATATCTGTCCGTTTGTTTTCTATACAACCTTATACATTTTTCATCGGTCTTTAGATACTTACGCAAAACATAGGCACAATCTCTCCTCTCTTTGACAAAAACCAACCCTTCTCCCCGATATAAATGCATTCCAAATTTTGCATAATTAAGTACCCTGCATAAAACGTAATCATCCTACCTCCTCCCTGTGGCTATCCCTACCGCTATATAGGTATATATATATCGCTATTGTTACTCGTACATTGTATCCGTTAGTATATTTTCTCATGAAGTTCGCTAGATGGCAGTATAGATTAGTAAAAATTATAATGAATATTAATATTCATGTACAATATTTCCGTATTGTGCGTAGTCACTGATGTCTAACATTTAACTATATCTATCAATTTACGTATTGTGTAATAGATGTCACTGATGTCTAATATTTTAATTTAAAATAGCTCTAGGTATATACATGTGTATACTGCATGTATCATTTTAATAATATTTTATTTTTTCTTACTGGAAATAACGACGAAATAGGTATTCGCAATAAAAAAGGTGATAGCTTTCAAATAAATGAAACGTTCGATGTATGAATTTGAAATAACTACAACATGTCAATTCGAAAATTTATCGACTATTTACAAAGCTGACGTAGTGTAATTGGATAACGCACTTCCCAGATAGGAATAAATCCTGGTTTAAATCCCGATGGCAGCTAAATTATATATATATATATATATCTTTCTAATTGATGCATTTAATTTGTATTAAATATCACAGAACTATGTTCTGAAAAAAATGACTAATAATAATGTGTTTTTTTTAAATATAAAAAAAATTAAATAAAAAGACAATGTACATCTATTATTTATGACCTACGAAAAATAAAGACATCCTGCTTCCCCTTCCGTTTCCGATTTCCGTCGAGTATTATTTTTGAGATTCGTGAGTCGTGTATCCCTTATTGTACCTACATATTGATTTAGCTTTTAAATATTACAATTTATCTCTAATTCTTGTGCAGTGTTGCATCATAAAAGATCAAATACAATTTATGTATACAAATTTCGGTAATTATATAAGATTTTCTTTCTATTTTATAGCTTTATAGTCAACGATGTATATTATGTAGCGCTTTAAAGTTAATTAGCTTGTTTTTATGGTCTAGACCTAGATGATTAATTAAATAATAAAATACAGTTTATTACAAAATAAGCCTTGAAGATAAGAACTATCTAGACTGCAAGCAAATTAGTTTAGCATTAAATAATTATACACTACTACTCATCGGATCAAAATGTTACATATATGTGTGAGCGAATGGGTAGGCAACCATTAGCAAAATAAAAATCACGCCGGATACGCCACTGTTGTAAGGAGGCTACTCGTAATTCATGTAAATTTCATGATTAGAACCACTGTCATACAAACTCTGTTGATATGATTCACGGTTATTCAATATTTCTACTGTTTAATAATAATTATCGCTATTGAAAACAATTAAAAAGTAAAAAACCCATTTGAATTGAATTTTCATGAAGAATCCAGGCAACCAAAATAAAATATATTAATCGATTAGCTAAAGCGAGCGTTATTAATGAACCAAATGAGAAGTACCACGAGAAAAGAGACCATTAGGATGAAGCCACTACTTTTACCTATAGGAACATCTCAATTTAGATGGCTTGGACACATCTTGCGAATGTCAGAGCAACGATTATAAATACATATATTTTTGTCAACTTGAATGAAGGCGATACATTAGGTCATCCTATATAAGTTAGAATAAACTAAGTTATACTTTTAAAATTAGCAATATTATCTTTGTGGTTAAAATTCATATTTTTATTTATTATCTTTGTTTTATTAACCACTAAGTTCAGTTTAAATACATCTACCGGTTTCGAAAAATACCATTTTCTTCTTCAGGATGTCATAACTAACTAAAACATATATTATTGTTTGTTTGTCAGAATGTATTTTAAAAAAAAATTAAAAAAATTTAGTACTTAACTCAAATCATTATTTTAGAACGGGACTTGTAGTTAAATTTAGTTGGTTTTTTATAATTTTTTGATTAGTTTTACACGCTTTATTTATCTCCAACGATTCAAAATTATTTAATTTGTGACCAACACCGTTTATATGCAAAATTGACAATCCCAATTTTTTATCAAATGATTAGCAAATTCTGAAAACCCACTATTGTTCAAACATCTTAAATGCTCCCTTACTCTTATATTAAAATTTCTACCCGTTTTACCAATATAAAATGCAGCACAATCCTTGCAACTAAGTTTATAGACACCAGAATTGTTAAATTTATTATCTTTGGCTTTAGAATTTATGAGTAAATTTCCTATACTATTATTTGTATAAGATGCCGGTCTAATGTTTCGTGGTAGGTGTTTAGATATTTGATTCGAAAAGTTATTTATGTATAAAATCCTACCCCAATAATCATTATTATCATTATGTTTTATCTGTGATTTATATAAAAATTGATTATTATATTCTTTTAATTAATTTTTTTAAATAGTGTATTAAATCTGTATTATACCCGTTATTAACTGCAATTTTTTTAAATTGTATTCAATTCAATATAGAATTTTTTTTAAATTTTAAATAATTTTTTTTAAAATAGATACTGACAAAAAAACAATAATATATGTTTTAGTTAGTTATGACATCCTGAAGAAGAAAATGGTATTTTTCGAAACCGGTAGATGTATTTAAACTCAATTTAGTGGTTAATAAAACAAAGATAATAAATAAAAATATAAACTAAGTTAGGTTAAAACTTAATGAAGACAAACTAGAGCTTGATAGAAAAGCACTGTACTGAAGGCAACAGGGGAAAATGAAAGTGCCTTGTAGAGCCTAGACCAATATAGGACAAAGGGATGAAAATACCTAATCATATTTTAACAGCTGTTTAACATAATGTATACATAAAGGGACCATTCCGTTTTTAGGTAGCCTATCCCGCTATCCCCAATCACAGCTTTGGGACCCCGAAATATCCCGTTTTCAGAAAAAAAGCAACCCACGGTAAAACATTCAAAAAGGCGCAAAAAATCTAGTCTAGTAGCGCGGCAATGACGGCATGCGCAATACGTCTCACCGCTCCTCAGTTACGAGCACGCGTAGACAGCGCGGCATCTTTCTCGACGATTCATTATTGGTTTTCTTTATCGACGTTTGTTATTGTAGTCAATTTAAATTTCTTGTGCGGGAACCCTTTATTATATCAATGCCTAAATACAAGTGCACTTTTAACGATTTAATGTACCCATTTATAAAGCAAAGAAGTACTCCATCGGACGTCAGATGTGAAATGTGTCGTGGAATAGATGTCCCGTTTTGAGGAAAAAATAAATAGTCGTGTTATGTATACAAGATAAGTAATCGATCTTGTCAGAGTGAATTCTTCCGGAGTTCACATTTGAAGCTCTCTTCGGGGAATTGTTTGAATGCAGAAATATAAAAAACCTACGAGACATGCACTTTTAGTTGCATTTTATAGCGAGTGCAGCGTAGAGAGTTGATGCAGAAGGCGGGCGAGGGTGGTGGTGTTAAATCAAGACATTTAAACGCAAGGTGCGACGGGGATGCCGACTTGGTATACACAATAGACTGAAATTAACTTCCACGAGTTTCCGAGCAATGGAACAGAAAATTCTTGCATTAAGCAAGTAATGGTATACTATTTGGGTATAACTAAACAAAATAAGAATTTTAATAAATTATATTATTATCAGGGGCGTGCACTGCATACAAGCAAAAAAGCTGTGCATTACTAAAAATTCTGAGAAACAAATATAAAATAATTCATATTTTATGATTACGCTAGCACCCACCGTGTATCAGTGGAATCATTACTTACGTAGTTCTAGAGCGCTGTGTTATCATTCTTCATTTATTGCTACTACAATTGCTAGCTACCGTTTTAATATATCGTTCTATTCAAGCTATACATATGCTACCTACTGAATTGAAAATGTCAGGAATGGATCAGCTGATTCATGTTATATGCTGTTTTCTAACAGAATAACATTTGAAAGGTTTTGAACTTGGCTTAGAGCTGATCAAAGCATCTACTTCCTCATTTACTAATTCGCAATTTTTAGTACTTTACTAAACGTGTTGTTTTCATGATTGTTCTTTACGTTCGAGAATAAAAGTCCATAAACCTATGTAAAATATATTATATAATATCACGGTAACAGCATAACCTAAGTCTATATCTATTCGGCTGCGCCGATTGTTATGTCTCGTCCTTGAAGAATATAGGTTGAAGTGGTGACGGAAATAATACTCGATAGAGTATAATAATTAGTATGTATTCTGATCACACTAGTATAGGTTACAAAATGTTCTTGGAATTATCTGCGTTGGAAGACGTAGAGCGAAGAGCCCGTTCTCTCGCGATCCGCCATAATTAAGCATTCTTGCATGACGCACTTCCCCATGCGCACGCATTTACTCAGATCCGTTCGACCCGAACTCGCGTGTGCCTGTCATTCCGGCCTCATTCCATAAACATCGCGGTTATTAAAAAATAGTGTTGCGTATGGCTGCGAAATATGAAATGTGCGGACATTAAATAGCAATGGGCAGGCGACACGTTATCTAGAGGAGGTGAAACAAGAGGCCAAACCCAAACTCTGCGGAAATACGTGCCAACAAATAACAATGGACAGAGAGTAAAGAGGGAGATACATAGGGAGCCCTTTATCCAGAAAATAGATCTCACTTGGTAATCGAGACTCGAATTCTCAACCGCTTGATTACAAAGCGAGTGTCTGCTTGTGCTTCGCCGCCACCAAATAGTACCTATGTCAACGTAAATGAAAATAAGTAATAATCTTTCTAATACTACAAATAATATTCTTACAATTTGAATATGTAGCAATTAATTTGAGTTATTATTTATGTTTTTTATATATTGTAATTGGAATTTCAAGGGTGTACGTAAAATTAAAATATGCTCCAGGCGCCTAGAATGAAGTTACGCTACTGTCCATTGGTCCACCAAAACCACTCCTCAGCACGATTCATATTATCAACCCATATTATTGGATGTGCATATATCATCAAAATCTGTTCAACATTATAGCAATTCATCATCTTTGTTCAACTTACCCCAGAAACACATTTACTCCTTAGATTGCAAGGAAACTTGGATTGCATACAAAATGTACGTGGGCACCTACCTAAACTATAAATATTATTACAGCGCTTTCTAGCTCTGGCGGATCGAACGCCAGAAAGCATTGCCGCCGACCAGCTCAGTCTGGGTGCGGTGCCGGATATTTTGTCGGGCAGGAGGGAATTGATCCGTAAATGCAAAACGACCAATTTCACATATAAAATATAAAATTATAATTAAAAGAAACTTTGCTTTTTACAAACACACTTGACCTAACTAAATATATAAAAACGACAATAGTTAAATATGACATATTACACTGACACTTACATAAGAAAAATTGCCACCTTCAATGTTCACGACTTGGATTCACTTGAAACGGTTGATTTCACACTCCTACTGTAATTAATGGTGAGGGCCATCTTGAGAAGCAGGAATTTCACCTCAGTTCCAATATGCAGACGGACACGCCATCTTGAATCCTTAAATCGCAAGACCTAGACTGGTCCAGCCAGGAATCTTCTATCTTCATTTCTGCCGGGCGATGTTTCCAGTTTTCTGGTGAATCCATCTTCTGATTCACCGCACCAAGATGCCAACTCGTCGCAAATATGAACTTTAAGTCCCGTGTCACCAGTGTGTACTTCCAGCTTCTCTCATTTGCCTCCAGGGGACCGCTCTTTGCGTCCGATTGAAACGGAGATTTTGCAATCCTACAACCACATAGCCACCGCATGCATTTAAATTGTAATGCGGCGTCCACAGTAATGTGATTTGTAACATGACATTATATAACAAATTTCAGCTTATTTAAATTAACTTTTTCCCTCCACGGCACAAAAATAATTATTATTGCACTATACCTTTGGGAAACACAAAAAATGTTTGATAACGTAAAGAAATAATACCTAGCTCCTTTACGACTAATGCCCATGAAATTGATTAACGATAGGAACCTATGTTGTGTCCTGCATCCTTTGTGCAGGGTCCTGTGAAAAATTTGTGATAAAGGAAACAATAATACCAATAAATTTGATTTATTCAATTTCAATTATGTAAAGCACTGTGTGATATATAACGAATCACATGATTGACGTATGCTCAATATATTTATTATGAGAAGTTAATATCCGCTTTTCATTCTGCAATGTCACATCTCTAAACAAGTTAGACATTGGTTAAGCGGTTAATGTGATTTTATGTTATTTATTTTTAATATAAGGATACAGATTTTATCAAAAGATCGTTAATTACCCTAATAACATACAGAAACATATTTAAGTACAATTTAAAGATTAAAATATTACCATTGTCAAATTTTACGACTGATAATTATTATTCCCGGTTAGGGAAGAGATCCAGGTTCGAATCCCGGTAGCGCAACAACAATGTTTTTATTTTTCGATGAAATTGATTTTATATGTATATCTTTATAATTAATATATTTAATTCATATTTAATAAATATTTGCTGGCGTAAATACCACATTAAGCTATTATTTAATATCGTGACATAATTTAAAAAAATACGTAATATTTTTCAGAAACTTATTTAAAAATTATTGTAAACATAATTAACGTTACGTTTTTGAACTTGTCAACCAGTCCTGATACCGACACTGATGTATGGAAGCGAAGTCTGGAGCTGGCAGAAGAGGAACGAAAGTAGACTGAATGCAGTGGAAATGAGATCACTCAGGCGTATATGTGGCAAATCCATTTATGACAGAGTAAAGAATAAAGAAATAACTAAAGAATGTAAAGCTGATCTTAGTATAGTGATTAAGATTAAGAAAGTATCACGTAGGTGGTTTGGTCATATGAGGAGAAAATGATAAGAAATATGCATGACGCAAGTGTTGATGGCGCCATAAATAGAGGACGTCCGCGGAAGACTTGGCACGGCCAGATAAACCAGATACTGGAGGATGGTTCCGTTAGAAGCCACAATAACCGGCGAGCTTGTATGAGGCGTATGTGAATGAGGCGAGAATTGTGTCAGGACTGAAGAGTGTGGCGCTCTATTATCTCCGCCTACCCCCGCGGCGAAACGGCGTGATGGTAAGTAAGTTTTTATAAAAAGATCGTTATTCATAATAGATATAATTTACGAAACAATTTTTTTAATATTTAGAAAGATTTTTTTTAATAAATCATACATTAAACATATTTGGAGATGTCCATTAATATCATATATTTATTTGTGCACGTGGTTCTGTGTGGTTAGAGGTTTGGATTCGACTAAAAAATGGCATCCTTGGCGTCTTGCTTCAAGCCCTCAACAAAAATACTGACACCTTATTTTGTTTAGTGTGCGAAAACCTGTAAATGCAGCTGTTTATTTTATTGCGGCACTAAACGTGTAAGTAAAACTGAGCACTTTCGGCGTATTCGATCTACTCAGCAAGGAAACGGAAACCCACCCCCTATTTACGAGGGGATGCAATCCAAACGAATGCCATCAGTTGAGTTTTACACCTCCGTCATTTTAAATCAGCTGAAAGAATCGGAATAAATGAAAACAATTAAGTAATATGATTTACAAACATTTGAAATATTGGATTAATTTAAATGGTTTGGATCATACTTAATACATATACATACCTAAAACAATAATAAAGCTCATTGACTATTCAATTGGTAAATTCAATCAAATAAGCTGACCTTTTGATAATTGTTTCTCTGTTACTTGTTAATGTTGGTAAAATGGGGATGGGTCCACTGACCATTTAAAGAAAAATTGTTTTTCGCTTATTAAAACTATCGAATACCTTCACGTGAAAATGATTTGAAACACTTTGATTTATTAAATATACGACTGTTGTACGTGATTTATAGCATCGTAGTATAACTAAATAAATAACTAGTTTACCATTTTAAAGTTCTCTATCAAATTAGATATTGTGATTTAACGCCTTTTATACTTCTACCAATTTCTAAAAATATATAATTCGGTCATATGGTCGCCACACTTTATTGTACACTCGACGGTGATTGAAAGAATACAGATAAAGTTTCAAAGATGTATTAATTTTAAATTAAATATACGCTCTGAGGATATCAATTATGATTCTGAAATTGTTAAAATTATCAGCAAGACGTTCGATGACCGACCTTATATTTCTGACGATGACTGCCCCCAGATTATTGGTCTGCTGGTCATCGAGACACAATTCATTGTTCTATTACAGTGGTAATGCCAGAACTCATGCATTAGCTAACTCCGCTTTGGGTAATGAATATGCGGAGGTAGTTGATATATTTGCTATAAATTTAACTCTTTATAGGACTACATTACAATGTTTTGTGTCTCAACTCATTGGTGACGGATAAATTGCTTTGCTTCACATTTTATATTTATTTTTAATTTTGGTTATAAAAAAACATGCCGACATTTTTTCTTCTTTGTATATTGCACTTCTGATGAAAATTTCTGTTTTTTTACAAATTATGTTAATAGGGCATATATAATAATAATAATAAATACATTTAAAAAAAATTCAATTGGTCATTCGAGATTTCGGATTTTGTTGTCCTTCTGGGTATTGTCAGGCACCCTCATTTTAAGCAAGTACCTTATATAGGGTGTAACAGATCTAGTCTACAATACTTTAGCGTAGGGGCTAACATTGTAGACTATTATTGACTCGTGAGGATCTTAATTGTGTGATCATATCAGAAGGTTTTGTGTATGGTGAAACTGAAGCCCTTAACTCTCTTCTAATCACACGCGTATTGGTGCATGTCGCAGTGTATATAAATGTGCGTGTGTGATCGTTTATGCTGCGTCTAAAGCGAGATATCTAAATAAAACAGAAAAATTGGCGTATATTGCGGGATGATTTACAATATCAAGTACTACAAGTATAAAGTTAATTGCAAATAAAGTTGAAGACTGGAATGGCTCGCTTGAGATGTTGAAAGAACGGTCTGTGGAGAAATGGTTTGATAGCTCTTACGACTCGTTTAAAACGATGTATTGACATTTAAGGACAACACATTCTTATTGTGAAGTTGTAATTATTCAGAACATAGGTCTGTGATGTTTTAAATACTAATTTAATGTACATTATAACTTCACAATAAGAATGTGTTCTCCTTAATAATATAAGTTGTATCAATGTGTCCAAAATTTAATGAAAATGAATTGACAATTCTGGCGTCTGCAGTCGGTTTACCCAAAAGTATTTGTGATTCCGTAATAATAATGTAGATGGCTTTCAAAAATAATGGAACAACAGATGTATTCATTTGAAAAAGTGTAACATATAGGTTCGAAAATTTGTCATGAAAAATACTGGCGCTATAACACAATTGGTAGTGTACTTCCCCGGATTGGAAATAGAGATCCAGGTTCGAATCCCGGTAGCGCAAAAACAATATTTTTTGACAAATTTGATTTTATATGTATACATTTATAATTAATACATTAAATTAGTATTTAAAACAAAGGTTATATCTTATAAAAATATGATTCCATTCAAAGGTAATTAAATCGTTTAAGAAATAAAGCGAGAACTGCTAAAAAAACCAATTGAATCTATAAATCTATTTAATCGTTCTCTACTCGAAGGTTAGACCCCTTCCCCTCCACGTCTTTCTGACTTTCCCTTATATAAGTTGCAAAATAACTTAAAAAAACGCAATTTTCGCACAGCTGCAAGTAATTTGACTCACGATTTAAAAGGTATCCCTTGAAATGTATTTAAAGTTTTTTTTAATCCCTTTTTACGCGGAGTACCTAATACATACTTGTATTTTATTGTAAACTTGAAAATTCAGCAAAAAAAAATTATGATGTGTTCCAAGACAACGGTTCTCAAAACTAAGATGACAATATTAATTTTTTTGTTGAAATAGTGATTTGCATGTACATACTCGTATTTCATAAAATACAATAAATACTCATTGGCATTCAAAAACGTAATGTATTAAACACATTACACACAAGTTTAGCTAGTTTGAAAGAAATGATAATTTATATATATATATATATATATATGACATATTTTCATTCTCACATTAATTGTATCAATAATTTATTAATGTAAAAATAAACCACAAATATAGTTGAATATAAAAATATAACGTTCGAAGGTAGCCAATACATAAATTGTCAATGGTTAAGTGAAAATTTTATTACACGCTGTAAAACATGATGCACCTCATCGCAATAATTGAATTATTTTTTATATCATGTACCTGAGTTATTTGTTAGTATATGTTTATAATATGAACTCATTAGATAACTATTTACATTATTAAAATAAAACATTAAATGAGTTGAGTTTTAATGAAAACTTTGTCAAACTAAAAATCACTGTCGTTCAGAATCTTCTATGTACATTTTTTAGGCTAATCTCCCGTGTATATCTGGACCTTGATAGCCACTGTTTCGGATCCCATTGCAGGATCCATCATCAAGGTTGATATTTGTCAAATTATAATGGAAAATGAATTAATAGGATGAGATGAAGTAACGCCGAATTTATTTTGAAATACAAATGACAGAGTAATATAATCAAAAGTTCAACAATATTTGATATAATATATATATATATTATAAATAAAAATCCATCTTTATTGGCTAACATTTTTTGACAAATTTAAAAAGAAACCGATACATCGGAGTAAGGTGTCGATTTCCTTTGAAATACAAATTAATTAATATGCTCACCTTTCGGATCTAAACTTATTAAAATAACGTTTATAAAAAATATTTTTAAAAACAAAATAGGAAATGTCTTAGTAAAGGAATATTTAAGTTTGTGTTTTGTCAATGCAATCAGTCGCGAAGGTTAGATATAAATCAAAGAGTTACGACAGTGACATTTCATTGAAGTGACAAGAATTCCAATCGAATGTAGGTAACCCTAAAAATAACATATTCTGGGTGACGTATGCCAATTTTTACGAAATGTGCTAATCAATAAGATGTTGATGTACATTATAACAATATTGTACCAAAAATAGTAGACATATACACAAAAAAATCAATAATTCAAATTTTCAAAATTAAAAATCAATTAAATTTTAGAAGCGAATTCCGATCTACAAGATATAGAGATCAAATTGGTATCCCAAAACTAAAATATACCGCAACTCAAAATCAATATATTTATCAAATCATCATATTTTTTAACAATCTCCCCATCACAATTAGAAAAATTACGGACTATCATAAATTTGTAACTGAAGTAAAAAAAATATGCACACAGACTAACTGAAACATTAATTAACTCGAATATACTCCTTCTCTATACACGAGTCTTACTCTTATAGAGAAGAAACAAATGTTAAAATATATATTTATTCAAATTGTATTATATTTTTAATATTAATAAAAAAAATTAAAAAACATTCTAGAACAAACTCACCCCTATATAAATATAATATAATTACAAATCAATTAAATTCTATTTATAAACAACACTTGGACGGGCTAATATCTAGTTTCCTAAGATTAAAATAAATACAGCACATTATTCAAAAATTTCAGTTCAAAATGATATTATCAGGAAAGCAATTATAAGCATTATTTTAATTAAATTCGATTTGATTTAGTCGCTAATCCCGTAAATGTTAAATAAAATAAAGCAATAGCTGGTGAAGTGAAGTATAGAATGCGAGTTGTGAGTAGTCGCTTAGAGTGTTGATGAGGGGGCAGACGGGGGTGCGGGCTTCCACCCCGAGTCGTAAAACATTTTATTACCCAGAAGCGACGCGAACCAGAAGCTGCTTGCGGGGAGGGGTGCTAAACAAACGGAGACCTACCCCACTGATCCACTGTACTTTACCTAGAAACACCGAAGCTTGACGAGGTCAGGTCTGCGAGGGTTTAAGAATATATAGGGGATGTAAGCTAATTTTGATTGTATTATTTATTTCTTTATCCCTCTACCCCTTCTTTATTTATATATTTTGTATTTAATCACGTGAGTTATCTCTGAAAAATTAAGCGGTTTAGGAAAAAAATCTTTTATCAAAGTGATTAAAAACTAAACTAAAACATTAAATTATTATTAAGGACAACACATTCTTATTGTGAAGTTGTAATTATTTAGAAAATAGGTCTGTGTAATTAAATGTATTAATTAGAAAGATATACATATAAAATCATATTTATCGAAAAATATTGTTGTTGCTACCAGGATTCGAACCTGGATCTCCTCCAATCCGGGGAACATGCACTAACCAATTATGCTACAGTACACAGTACTTTGACGACAAATTTTCGAACCTATATGTTACACTTTTCAAATTAATACTGGCTTTCAAATAATGGAACGTTAGATGTATTAATTTGAAAAGTGTAACATATAGGTTCAAAAATTTATCGTCAACCCAATATGTTGGTGTAGCATAATCGGATAATGCACGTTCCCCGGATTGAAAAAGATCCAGGTTCGAATATTTATTATATAGCAATAACAATATTTTTTGATTAATTTGATTTTATATGTGTATCTTTCTAATTATTACATTTAATTGGCATTAAATTATTGTTTATTGATAAACAAATTATTAGGTTGATGCATAATTATGTACTGGCTGAGAACTTCAACATCGATCAGTCCACGATTGTTCGTCATCTCAGAAAACTCTTCAAGGTGAGAAAATTGACTGGATGATAATTGTACATAGTATTTTTTAGTTTGTTTTCGTTTTAGATTGTGTTACAATATAATTATCAACCTTATAGTACCTTTTATGCTGTCAGGGAGGTACTACATTTTTTTTTAAATCAAAATTTTTGTGCAAGACAATTAAGTTTAGTTTTTGATTACCCTGACAACCGTCGACCTAGTATTCTTGGCCGCTCTAAAACTGTGGGTTCGTTAATGGGAAATATTAATAGAAATATATCTCAGTTTATAAACTATAATTGATAGATTTTCAAAGAAAGCAAACACGGTGTGGCATGACATTATAATTTAATAATAGAATGTTTAGTTTTAAACCACTTTATTATGTACATACACTAAAGTCAATTACAATAGTTTCAGTTGGACCCAACCTTCTTCAGGACTATACAGTATAGACTAACCTAAGTACAGATATTTATATAGAAGGTTAAAAGAACAGAGCAACAGCATATCAGAGTGGGACAGAGTAGCAGGTAGAGTGTGGGGGAGAATGGTGGGGATTACATGGGAACAACTTTAAAATCGGATTATTGAATTAATTTATTTGGTTAATAAATCAATTAATAATAATAGCCAGATACTAAATAACTTATTATTATTAATATATTAATGATTTTATTTTGACATGAGTCAACATTTCCATAGTTATAACCAGTGGTTTTTTTTATCATAGAACGCACCGGAACGGCGTTCCGGCTCCTTTTTTTGATAAGTTTTAAAAATAACTTTTGAAAATTTGATGTTTGGTCCAAACTTTTATGTAAACCAGGAATTTACTATGAACATTCGCCTTAACATACAATAAAGTAAATTTATGTTGAGAACTGAATATATAATTTTTTTTAATAAAAGATTAACAAGATGTGAGTTCCGACACCTTTTTTCTAACAAGCAAACTATTCTTGGTGGCGTTCAACATTTAGAATCAGTGATCACAATTAAATTTACCGTGTCAATCAACCACTTTTTATTTACTCACTTAAGGTTTTATGGAAAAATATATTTATATATTTTTAAAATTCCAATAATGGAAGGTAAAAAGTTTTCAACACATTAATTTGAAGAATCAAACGTACTCGTAACCGAAATATTCGCAGATTGCAATTAACCAACCCAAGTCCAATTTTTCTGTGCAACGTAATACAAAATACTTTACATATGAATTAAATATATTAATTGGAAAGATATACATATAAAATAAATTTTATCGAAAAATATTGTTGTTGCGATACTGGGATTCGAACCTGGATCTCTTTCCAAACCGCGGAAAGCGCATTATCCAACTATGCTACAGCAATAAATTTTCGAACGTATATGTTACCTTTTTGATAATAATACCTTTAATCGTTTCATTGTTTGAAAGAGCCATCTACCTTATTTTTACAGAATCTCAAATACCTTTGAGTAACAAATAATGGAACGATTAAAAGTATTAAAATTAAAAAGGTTCGAAAATGTGTCGCTAAAAATATCGTTGCTGTAGCATAGTTGGAAAATATACTTTCCCCGGTTAGGAAAGAGATCCAGGTTCGAATCGTGGCGCAACAACAATATTTTTCAATAAAATTTATTTTATATGTATATCTTTCCAATTAATATATTTAATTCATATTTAAAATATCACAGACCGTCTGTTCTGAATAATTACAACTTCACAATAAGAATGTGTTCTCCTAACAAGATACTTTCTTAAAATAAAATAGAATCCGAAAATTTTGTACTGTTTAGTCGCTTACTAATTTTCATCCAAACATTCTGAGGTTTTTTTTTTTCATTATCAACATTCATTTTTTTAGATTAATAATAAATTACAAGTACATGTGCCGAGACTTTCGGGAGATTAATAACTTACAAATAAACAGAAGCAAGGCGAAAAATTCGAGATTAGATCGCTTTGATCAAACGCCGAGAACTAATGTTCTTGATTACAAAGAGGTAAATAATTTTATCTACCTGGGATCACTCATCTCAAGAAATAAAGAGTGTGATGCCGAGATCCAAAAGAGAATTAATCTGTTATGTTGAAGATAACTAATATTTTGAAGAACCGCTCAAGAAATGTTAAACATCGACTAGTTTAGACTCTGGTGTTTCCTTTAAAAAGTCGAAATATGGACCCTGAATAGAAAAAAAAGTCCTTGTATTAAGGAAATGCTCTTCACAACAGAAAATAATACTTAACTATTTTTCATTTAGAAAGAACTATTGTGTTAGTTCATGTAACAGTCCGTTTCAAAAATATGTAATATTTATTTTTTTAATATTAAATAAATACACAATGCCATAAAACTCATGGGATCATAGAACACACAACACATATAGAGTTCAATTTTTTTTTGCTGAATATCATATATTTTTTATGTTTTCTGTCGCCGTTTATATGCGATAGAAATAGGGTTAAGCATATTTACGTACAGAGAAAAAATGGTCTATTGGAACATATAATGCTTTTAGGAATATTTATTTTGAATATATTGCTTTTATAGTGTAAGAACGTAGTTATATATTGTATTTATAATAGTGGAAAAAATAACAAAAGTATTCGACTAAGACAATTATTAATAGATATTGGTAATAATATAATAAAACAAAAAGACAACTATGTAATTCATTAAAAAAATAACAGATAGATATAAACTTTCCTAATTTATAAAATTCAAACATTCCGTATATATTTTTTGTGGTTACTCCGTGTTCATAACTAATTTCAAACAACCCCGCTCACTGACCAATTAAAACGCAAGACAGAATCAATATATTTTAATTTTTAAGGAAAACACATTATTATTATTATTGTGAAGTTGCAGTTTTTCAGAACATAGTTCTGTGCTATTTTAATACAAATTAGATGTTTCAATTAGAAAGATATATTTTTTTTAAATGCAATAACAGATGTATCAATTTAAAAGAACTGCAGCGTCTATATGACGTTATGAATAGGAAAGATCCTGGTTCAAATCCCGGTGGCAACCAAAATATTTTTACAATAAATATATCTTTCTAATTGACACATTTAATTTGTATCAATATACTGTTACAACGTGCATATTACGTATGGTATTGCTTTAACTAATAAATAAGAAAAAATCTAAATGAAATGGAGTATACTTTTGGCATATTGCTAGATGGAGACAGCCTGGTGAAATTAGCGATAACTGGGAATATACAAGAAATGGGCTAAAAATCGATCTCCAACAAGGTGAACGGATCAATTCCGACACATTCAGGCCTATTCTCAAAATTGCAATATTGAAATGAAGGTGATTGTTACACCAACCCTCGAAAATAGACAGTATGTAAATTAACGTCCGTGTTATATTTGAATGAGAGTGAGGGAGATAAACGTACCATAATCTGTCAAAACATAAAAATGGCAACAGGATTGGCCGTGATTCTTCACTACGACGCTGCGGATGAAGAAATCAATAGGTAATTTATGAACAAACCTTTTTCTGTGAACTTTGAATACTGTATTAGTACTTATTTTAACCAAAAACTTATATTTTTAGTCGAAACTCGAGAATGGAATGACGTCGTTTGCGTGATTTGTGCAACCCGATGGAAATTCCAAATGGGCAATTTTTACAACTATACCGCCTTGATAAGGCACAACTATACCGCACAAATCACAATGGTGTAACAATCACCTTCATTTCAATATTTCAATTTTGAGAATAGGCCTGATTACCTAGAGTCTCACAATTGTGAATACACAATTGGCGTTATTGAGGCAAACTAGAGGACCGCAATGCTCTGTCACCAGCGCATCAATTGACATACACGACATAGAGATAGACAGAGAGAATAATCTACAATTATTATTACATTATGTATTAATACTATATACTCGTAATAAGTCTGTGGTTGTGATGTCGCTACATCAGTATGATTCTAGATTGTAGCTCGCTCGAGTTTACAAAAGTTTCTTGGTGAAGCCGTGACCATATTGTTATGCACTTGACGTATCCAATTCAAAAGTTTGATTATTTCAAACGTCGCAGTGTTGTCGCGAGATTGTATTATACGTTAAAAACATTATAGTCATTTGAAAACATTTCCCTCGAGAACAAGTTACTCTTCTTCTTTTATTTAATTGTAATAATTATATATTGTAATTATAATATGGTACACACACACATTAAATTAGTTGACAGAATTTGTACTTACAACATGCAACACATAATATCCTGGTACCCGTCGTAATGTTAGTGCAGTGTAAATTGCTTGACGACTAAATATAACAATGCATATATTTGTAAATATTTTTACAAGAATTCGTATGAGATGAGTGAGAAACAAATAGTTTAAAACAATATTGTTTTTTAAGATTTTTTTTCTTTAAAATAATAACTACGATAAAATCTTTATTCTGATGTAAAACTAATAAACTGAATATTATTTATAATAATAAGATAATAAATAGTTCACACATATACATAAAATGTTTTCTTATGGACTAAAAGCCAAGGTTACGAAGATAAATTAACAAATTGTTAAAATTATGCTTATAAATCGTTAAATTTTCATTACATTTTTTGATAGATGAATTCTTCATATACGTATAAAAAATCAACTTTAATAAATACACACACGTTAGAGCTTACTATTTTTAAATTAAGTTTAATATTATAAACATAATAATTTCTTACTAAATAATAGTTTTATCGGTCCTATGTATATGTTTATTCTATTTTATAAATTGATTTAAAACACTGTTTTATTCCACTGTATTTTATTGTGTTAAACGTTAGAAAGTTTTCGGGAACATCTTCCCATTATCAATAATATAATTCAACTAAAATTAAAAATACTTTCAGACACTAGACTTTTTTGAGTTAACGGAGGTGGAGGTGGGTATGGAGTTAAAATGGATAAAAGAGAGGACGCAATGGGCGGTATTTTAATATTTATTGTTATCTTTATTATTAAATATTTCTAAATTTTCTAGAATGTCTAACTTTCGTCCATTGGCACAACTATGTATAAGTTGTAAATGACTATTATCAAATGAATGGTCCTCCATTCTTGCGTGCTCAGCCATAGAGGAGTTTAGACTGAAGTTTTAATTCCATTAAATAATAATGGAATTCCACAAAGTGTCACCAAAAACCTTTGAACAGTTGTCAATATTTTTAAAAATAATTATGTACTTAATGCAGTAAATGGAACAGGAATATTGTTAAGGGGAGTAATTCAGGGCAATTGATATTATTTTGTTGTGTATTGATTAGAAAAAGTAATAAAATCAATCAATTAAAAAAGTATTGAAAATATATTTGGTCGCCACTGGGATTCGAACCGGGGCAATTTCCTACCTGGGGAAACGTGCCTCTGGGCGATCCCTGGTGGTGCTGGGTTCCGAACACGCAACAGAATCACCTTAGAGTGATGTCGTCATCGTGGGCCAAGTCTGTAGAATGGTGACGCGGCTGCAGTCGACAGCGGCGACACAGACCGGTTCGGTTGTTTCGGCGGGACGCGATCAAAGCTCGCCCATCATCATCTATTATTTTCTCATCACCAACATCCGGCGGTGGCCTTGGCGATCTTTATTTGATAAGTATACTTTTTACGAAAGCTATAGTATAAAGTTATATCTCATTATACCTACATGAAACCGTTTTTAACATACAATCGCGACACCCAGGCAGAATGCAATTTTCAACAGAAAAATCTTTTGATGTTGTACTCTCGTTTGTGTAATAACTCATCATAAATGTTTTTGAGAACTTCAACAATGTAAATAGTATAAAAGCGCGTGCATTCGGATAAGGATGAGGCTTGTCTAAAGTCTCCCTTCAAAAGTCATGTAAAAGACATTGCAGACTAAAGGACAGTACAGACTAAAGTACAGTACAGACTAGAGGACAGTACAGACTAGAGGACAGTACAGACTAGAGAACAGTACAGAGTAAATGAGGGTGGAGTGAGATGCATGCGCACTGTCTTATATTTTGTGCTGATACCTCATAAATTTCTGAGACAAGAGATCAAAGACTCATTCATTAGCCACTATGCACTACACAAGCACTAGTTTAACTCAAAAATTTCAGTGAATGGTAGAGGAACAGTACTGAAAAATTTTGATCCAGCCACTAAGTAATTTGACTCTTTTTTGCTTGCCAATCTCCGATCTAAATTAAGTTTTAATGGAGTTAGACATAATAAGAATTATATAAAAATATAAGACAAACATTCTGATAGCGTTTAACCAGAAAAATATATAAATTTAATAATTTAAATACAAATTAAATGTATCAGTTAGAAAGATACACATGCTACCGGTAGCAACAAAAATATTTTTTCTACAAATTGAATTTTCTTGTATGTATTTCTAATTGATACATTTCATTTGTATTAAAATACCACATGTTCTGAAAAAACTGCAACTTCACAATAATAATATGTTCTCCTTAATAATTATTTATACGGAAAGTCCGTGATTTTTTGTATCTATAAATTTTGTTTGATTTTTCCTATACGGCCGCGAAAACACTTCACTGTAATCATGAATTCAAGTATTTTTTTGCTATCATCATCGTCTATTTGAAATATATGTAAATGATCCTGCCGTTGATAATGGTTCTGTAATTATTTCATATCCTGGTTCATTTTGGTCTATATTAACCATTCCCTTACGGTGCTAAAATATGAACACGCATTCCAGTGTAGTAAACTCAGTGTACATGTAGACTTTTGCGATTTTTAAGTCGGACAAATATAAATATTTTACATTTATTACTTATATTAGTTGACATTTTATATAAGTGAATATTTATATCAATTATTGTGTAAAAGTGCTAAAAATTAGAGAAAACATTAATCATCCCGAACGACAGCATAAGACACGTCTAACCCGGCCAGCGCAAGCTCTGTCACTATGTGACTATCGGCATCCGGCACCCCGCGCAGTGAGCATATACGCATTGACAAATTCAAGTCGGGTTCTTCGAGAAAACATTTTTTATTGACGCGTATGGTAAATACTTATATATTTTAATTATTTTATCCAATACATAAATATATTACGGAGAAATACCTAAAATATGAACTCTGTATTTAGTATATTGACAAAGATATTCACATAATTAGAGGCAATGTTAACTCAGCTTACATAGTCGGAGAGGAAAGGTTAAACCATTTACAAAGTGTTAATTAATTGGCTTAATACAGAGTGGGCCAACTTGGACTGACTGATGTAAAATTCATATAACTTATGTAATTATTAATTATTTATTAAAAAAACATATTATTACATGAAAGTGTACTTTGTTAACTTTATTTTAATTTATATGTGGAAAATAACACCATTTAAATGACCTCCATTTTCTTATTAACAAATAATTGCTTTTTTTAAAGTATTTTGCATGTGACGTTTCTGTCTCCAAATTTGTTATTTCCGCACGAATATTTTGCTTAAGCTTCTGAATTATTGCTGGCTTGTTCATGTAAACTCAACCTTTTAAGTAGCCCCACAAAAAGGAATCGGAAGGAAAGAAATCAGGCGCCGTCAAATCTGGAGAACAGGGAGACCAAGCAAACTCTGCATTTTTTGAAAATAGATCGTCGCGAAACATAATAAAATTCAATAATTTTAACGCGCTCTTGCACTGGGTATGTATCCATTATAAATTTTCATAAATTCTTTATTATCTGCAAAAAAATATATAATTTAAAATAAACCCCACCAAAGTTATAAATTTTTAGAAACAGTCAGTCCAAGTTGGCCCACCTTTTATAACCATAGATCTTATAATAATTACATAGATAATTTTTTTATCAAAATATGGACATGGTAAAATCAAAATATATACAGATGAGCTACAGATGTGAAAATTCTGTACTAAGTTCGGAATAAGTATATTAAATTAATATCATTGATTGTTTTGGCAGTTACTTCGTTTTGTAACATTTTAATTTATAATTTTTATTTTGACTTTACACTACTACAAACACACCATTTTTTGAGTTAATATCACTACTAGCTTTTGAAGAGCAGTCCTTCCCATCTATAGGTGTAAATTGAACTAAATTAAATACATTTAGCAATGGAGCGGTGTGGGAGTGGCTTTATTGTATCTTGGAAACATCGGTGAAGTATTTGAATAAGTGATTTTAAGTTTAATTAAAGTTTTAAGATTGCACCTATCACATAGAAGACAGTAGAGCCAGGCTGAGATAGTAATGAGTAGACTAGACGATTATTTCATCAAAACTGCGTTAAGAGTAAATTACTAGTAGAAGATAATAAGGAAGACCTGTCAAATACCAAGAAAGAAATGAAGGATGTCAAATGTCAAAGAAAATTAAGAAATAAAACTCGCAAAATTCAGGAGACCATCCAAGACAGAGAGATCATTTATTAAAAGAAGAAATAAAAGATGACAAAGAAGCAGAAAAGTACTACAAATAACCACAACCAATTCAACTGCGTTTATGACTTTATGACGCACAGATACCGAGAAGTGGCACTGAACTTTTTGTTCCTCGTTAGACGTAAATTTAATGGTTTTCTGTTGAAGTTTCTGAAGAAGGACCTCTCCCTTGTAAGGCGGGACTCAGATGTTAGATCAATTGTTGCCTTCGTGCGATAATACTTATTCCCGACACGACCGATAATTTATTATTTCCCCAAGAGAATCACAATAAAGCTACGTGCGGCATTTTAAGTTTGCGCAGGCGATTAAGCTGATTACTTCTCGTGGTGTAAATATTTGCACGTGCGAAGCCAAGTTCACGCCACCGAGGGGAAATGCATTCATTTTATTGTTCCGGTTACAAAGATAACGATATTTAGTATGCCTAATGGAGGCTAATCAATGTTTTACTGTATTTATTGTCGGTCTCTTTATGCTTATCTTGATTGCGAATAATTGTAGATCCACATCACGAATCATATCTCGATAAGTGACTCAGACCTAACAACCGAACACACTGACTTCTTAATTCAACTGTTATTTGAATTTTGAATCATCTTCGAGAAAGCGAGGCAATTATTCATGGCGTTTTTAAATTAATAACATTATACGATACGCGCACATGGAATACGTGTCACATCGATATTCTTACTATTTTCAAACTAAGCCAAACGCTTGTTTTATGAACCGACCACTGGATCACTGGGCGAGCATCAAAACTACTAGACCACAAGCGCGCCATTATTTATTAGAATATAGGTGTAATTCCCTGATAATTATAACAAATTAATTTGTCTTTTTTTATTTAGCTGATTTAATCTTATACTTTTAAAATAAGCAATGTTATCTTTGTGGTTAAGATTCATATTTTTATTTTTTATCTTTGTTTAATTAACCACTAAAATGAGTTTAAATACATCTACCGGTTTCGAAAAATACCATTTTCTTCTTCAGGATGTCATAACTAACTAAAACATACATTGTTTCTTTGACAGAATCTATTTTTAAAAATCTATTTTTAAAAGAAAAATTTTTTTTTTTTTTTAGTACCTAACTCAAATCATTACTTAATACAAATTTACTCGAATAATTTTTAGGAAAAAATTTTAGAATGGGACTCGTAGTTAAATTTAGTTGGTTGTTTATAATTTTTTGATTAGTTTTACACGCTTTATTTATCTCCAACGATTCCAAATTATTTAATTTGTGACCAACACCGTTTATATGCAAAATTGACAATCCCAATTTTTTATCAAAATCATGACCATTTTCTATCAAATGATTAGCAAATTCTGAAAATCCACTATTGTTCAAACATCTCAAATGCTCCCTTACTCTTATATTAAAATTTCTACCCGTTTTACCAATGTAAAATGCAGCACAATCCTTGCAACTAAGTTTATAGACACCAGAATTGTTAAATTTAATTTAATTTAATCTTATGTCGTGTTACGCTCAAAGTAGTGGGTTGTATCATATATTTGTCTCGTTTCTTCCACTTTGTGACCACTTTTTATTTACTTTGACTATCTTGAATTAACTTAACGCTCACACAACATGACATTTCAACTGTCGTTTTAATAAAATTGTATAATGTTGTGTCGTGCTCGTACGAATTGAACGATAAACATTTTGTGAAACGTATTTCTGCTTGCGATTCGTTACTCAAACAATTAAAACAAGTTTTTTCTCGACTCGTCGCTGGCGTTAAAAAGTGAATTCAATACAACGTTTGTCGAAAAAGATTATGGTCGAGCAGGGTGAAGGCTGCATTGTACCCAGAGAAGGTTTTGCTGCATACCTAGTTGGATTGGAAGTGTATCGTATACTACGAGCTGCTGATTCCACCGAGTACTGCTCACCATTGGCCAAACTGAAAGAATCAATCGATAAGAAGAGGCCAGAGTTGGCCAATGAAAAAAGCATTGTGTTTGTTTATGTAAATGCCTTCGATAGCTGGTTCCCAGGTTTCCGATTAACAATAAGCACACATGTGATATATGAACTGCACTAACCTTTTATTTTTCCTGTCTTTCTGGTCCGATGTTGTTGTTCTTTTAACTGGCTTGTCTTCTTTAGATATCGACCGACCGAAATGCACACTGGCGATTTATTTGGAGGGCTGAACTGGTCGAAGCGCGGGATGTAAAATAATGACACCTGTCGGTCACCATCTTCTTAGCTTTCCGAAAAAGGGGCGGCAATACTCACTCAAGAAACCCAGTGGTGCCGATAGAAGTAACAAGGTGCGTAAACAGTGTTGCACCATGACAACGCCAGATCACACGTTTCTATGGAGAACTTGGTTGGAATGTTTTAGTGCATCCATTATATAGTTCGGACCTTGCACTCTCAGAATATATATTTTTTCAATCTTTACACATATATTAATGGTGTCAATTTACCATACCTGAACTCCTTCCAAAACCATTTGAACCAGAAAGATGGAAGAAGATCATTAATACACATAATTGATATAAATTATTTCTGAAATTACAAAAAAATGATGTGATAAACTCTGAAAAATGAAACGAATATATGTTCCATCCCAATATAATGTGTGCACTAGATTGGACACCCGAAACCAGGCATATAATCAAGTCTTGATATTTCAGAGATGGAACATATTTTTATGTAAGCACAGTCAGATGATACATTGACATTATATTTTTGACATCCCTACGCATCCGGTGTCAAGTCACACCGAAATTATTTAAAGTAGGCTTCTACTGTGGCGCGTTTAAGTAGGTACTGTTCGCAAGTGTCTGTGGCGGTCTACATCCACGTGTGTGTATCCCCAATTACGCCGCACACCATTCTCTCGCTATCAAAGAAAGTTTAACAAGGCGGTTAGACTTTAATTACCGTTGCGTGCGGTCGGCCTGTACTGTTGTCTTCCGTTTGGGACAGTTTCAGGTTTGCACATGGACCCTTGTCAGTTGTAACTCTGCTCGTTAGGCAGCTTGTCTTCGAATGCGGTTTTGTGTATACTGCACCAACATAATTGAACTTAATATATTCATATAGATGTCTCTGACTCTGACTCGACGGGCACTCAAAATAAATAATAATTTGTAAATATTTTGTCTAAAATAAAATAAATAATATTTAACAAATGTCAGATATGTCATTATATTATCATATATTAAATTTTACCCTTTTTTTTTAAACAGCATATATGTCATCACTATGAGAATATTGATTTTTCAGGCGTATTCGAGTATAATATGTTAAAAAAAAAACATTTTACAGATAAAGAATATTGCTTTAAAATAATTTAAAAAAAATTAGGTTCTCATAGTGATAACATGTATATAAAAAAAGGTAAAAATTAATTATCAAATTTGGTGCATTGATGGCGATGGTGTAGTGGTACTAGAAGCGAGTCCACATACTAACATATATGCAACATTCAAAAATTTGATAAATGTGGAGATTGAGGTGTGAGAATTATTGAACGTTATGTATATATATAAAATTATCACTTAAGCCAGCCGAAGACAGGTCGTAAGCCCTGTAATTATCCCATACTTCCATAAATTTTCCATTAAATATGTAAAATGTAAACGTAAAAATGTTGCAGACCGACTCCGGCGAAGAATCTCTATCGGAGAGATGAATTTGTGAGTGATTCAAACGTTTTATGTGGCGGCCGTGAAGACATGGAAGATGTCAGGTCTGGACGAACAAGCACATCGACCAACGACAAAAACCTTGCAAAAGTCAAGTAAACTGTTATTTTAAATCGACGAATTACTCTTAGAGAGCTAGCAGAAGAAGTTAATATCTCGTTCGGGTTTTCCAGCAATTTGAACCGATAATTAGGGTGGCCAAACATGACCGCAGTGCTGCAACAGTCTTTGTATTTCCTGATTTAGTAGCACCCTGTGACTTTTTTCTCTTCCCGAAGATCAAAAGAACATTGAAAGGGCAATGTTTTGACACCGTACATGAGATAAAACAAAAATAGCAGAAATCACAAACCGTGGAACACCGTCTCAAAAATCGAGTTCGTGAGGTGTATTGAAAAATGAAAAAAAAAAAAAAACGGATATAATCCGACGGGAACTACTTTGAAAGAGACAAAATCGAAGTTGATCAATAAATAAGTATTTATTTTAATAAACAAAAATTGTATTATTTTTATTTTTATTTACTATCTTTGTTTTATTAACCACTTAATTGAGTTTAAATACATCTACCGGTTTCGAAAAATACCATTTTCTTCTTCAGGATATCTTAACATCCTGAAAATGGTATTTTTCGAAACCGGTAGATGTATTTAAACTCAATTAAGTGGTTAATAAAACAAAGATAATAAATAAAAATATGAATTTTAACCACAAAGTTAATATTGCTAATTTTAAAAGTATAACAAAAATTGTCATTTCTGTTTCTTTTTGATCAAACCTTCATGTGTTACGTGTGAATTGCGATTTAAACCAAGTGAATAGCTTATTTACATGTACGTATTCAATGTTTACATTTTTGTTTGAGAGACATCACAAACTACATCTTTATTATCGCCTCGTCACCGGATTGGATTACTTAATGTTAACACGGGGAGTTATCTTAACGGATGATATCTTAATATGTTGAGTGGCCTTCGGTGCTTGCAGTAATACGATTACCATTTAAACCCAAAGGTGGTCGCCCCACCGCTACAGCATTTTAAATATTAAATCGTCAACTTGGGCGGGAACCGCGGTAATTCAAGCTGGAGATATACAGATCTGGGTTTTATAGTGCATTCTTTTACTGCAGGGACGTGACGTTTAAATATTGTATATGAAATACTAATACTTTTTAATACGTTTGTATTTGTATTCGAATACATATGTATTCGAATTGGTACGAATCAACTGAAAATTTCAAACAATTGAATAAAACTGAAATATAATGCATTAATGGTTCTTCTGACGCCATCTAGCTGACTCCACTTGCAGTTTTTCGAAAAACATTACAATTAAAAGCTTGATAGTTTGTAATGGAAATAAATAAATGTCGCATTAAAAAAATATTAATTTTAAATACAATTTTCATAATTTTCAATGTTCTGAAATATGTAATTTGATTAAAAATTAATCGTATATTTTATATTTCATTTCGCAATTTCATTCTGTGTATTACTAGTAGGTAAATTTGAACGGAAACTAATACATTACATCGGAGTGATGTGACAATTTTCTTTTAAATATGCGAATTAGGTGAATATGTTAACATTTTGTTTTAATGATACACCTTTCAAATAGAAAACAAACAAGACCATTTCTAAAGAAAGATATTTAAAAAATATAAAAGAGTAGGTGTAGCAGTGGCGGTCGATGACTTTTTGTGGAAGGGATGCTGGATAATAAGTTTATACCTATCAAATATAACATCGAAAGATATTTGTTTCAATAATTCGACTGTCAAAAATGTGTCACACAAACAATTTTCTCAAAACAATCCGTTCGCTTCGTAATATGAATGCTATTCTGTTCATTATACACATAAGCATTAAAGTAGTTTTTTATATTTTTACTGTTAACGAGTGCGTATACAGTATTCGAAGACCTTGACAGGCGGAAATGAATGCGCATGCACGAAAGTCGAATACTTTCAAACTTTGTGAATACGGAACGAATGATAGAATCTACCGTTGCTGATATGTGTGTGTTTACGCAATTCGTAGATGTTCGAAAGTTGAGAATGTATATGTATTCCGACTCGCTCCGTGCGCGCGCCGTGTTGTGGTGTGTGTCATGGCTGGTCTCTAAAGGACAGGACGAATTTATTTCCAGCAGTGCTGTTTTCGGTTAGAAACAAAAAGTACAAAGCTCTCTGACTCTATAACACAAGGTATGAGGAGCATAAAGTGTAGACGGATAATTATTCAAATTATTTATTTTTCCCCAGAAACCTTCCTATGTGTATCTTTCATGCCTATGGTTCTAGAGTGGGTTTTAAACGTATTTACTATAACAACAGGAGTTGTATGAAGCCCAGTCAAAACAATAAAGTAAAGAAAGCTAGCAAGTTGGCGCGGTTTGAACTACTGGAAAGGCTCGTTAATTTTCTATTTATAGGAGCTATAGAATAATTTCTTTTATATTTAATAACCACACCACTCGCGTTGTAATTCTCGACACCTTGACTCTACTATCAAGGCCGCACCGAGCTAAATAAGATTCCAGTATAGGTAAGAATATTAGGCGGTTTTCGGCTTCATTGATGTCCTCGAGCAATAACGTTATCGCCTGTTCATTATCTATGGTAAAAATAATAATAATAATGTGTTTATTCAAGCGTGATCAGGTTTTTTTTTAACCCAATTCGCCGTAGAGATAATACATATTATGTTATACACACAATATATAAATATTACATATATAACTATTTTGTAGGCGTTGCTATTTTCTGGTCAGGGTACCAGCTTTCCATGAGTTGCACCTTGCCACCTTGCACCTCCACTTGCACCAGAGAGTTAATAACTGTTCAAAATATATAAAAAAAAATAATATCAATAACTTTACCCTATAATAGTGATTTCTTATATGAATGTAATGTAAAAAGTATTTTACTTATTTAAATATTAATGCGGGAATACAGAAAAGAGTAACAATTATTAAAAATTATTATTAAAATTCTCTCTCTCTCTCTCTCTCTCTCTCCTCTCTCTAGAATAGTCCGTTCATTGTTCACGAGTGCCGTTAATCAAAACCAAGCATTTTGCTACGAAGTATGCTGCGTAATTTAAACGATTAATGCGGTAAAATTATGCATAGAGGAACGATCCATGCGATCTATTTTTGGGTGTTTTATGTGAAATTAATACGGGACTGGAAGAAATAAACGACACATGCGGGAAAACGACTATTCGAGGAGATTTCACTGTATATTATATTTTTTATATAATATGACACAAGGTAAATAATAAATGGGATGAGAACCTGCATGAGAATCTTGTGTGTTGTGTTGCGGGCCAGGGATATAAAAAATGTTACGGACACAAAAAATAGTAAAATATTTGTAAATAAATCGGTTACCTGGATTTTGAAAATTAACTCAACAAATATATGCATCGTGTTAACCTTTTAAATACCATGAGCGCGTTAACGCGCACTTTTGGACCTTGCAAACTTGCAGGGATTAAAATCATATTTTTAAATCATTTCGCCATCTGTGGATGACAGGTCCCAGTTTTTGATAGATAAGTCAAGATACTTGAAGCCAAGTCTTGCCCTATGTGGTGTCTTCCATTACAAATAGAGTTACAAGTTAAAATGTTAATTAGCGAAGAGCTAAACTTCATTTCGGAATGAACGCTTCGCGGAGTGCACAGTGCGCACTCACCAACTTGGAGCATTACCTAAAAATGAATGCTTCATCCAATAACCGCATGGTTAGCAGCTTATTCATAGTGATGAGCTAAACTGTTATTTTAACCGTTATTGTGACTGTGATTGTGAAATTTTTGTACGATCATAACGATGATTAGTAAATGATTATTCGTAATTCGGCGAGCAATCACTGATAACATTGAAAACTAAACCTCTAACAGTACAATATCAGTTATCAATCATCGGTATAAAAGAAATACCAAACACACAATCACAGTCACAATAACGTTTAGCTCATCACTACTCAGGTACTACAGAATAAGTTCTACAGTTTCGTTCTCTAGACCTACAGTTCACAGTGTGTTCTGTGCGTTGCTGAATTAAAGCGTCATTGCAGGCAACTAAGTTGTTTGCTGGTGTATGGGTTAATCTCTTCATTGAGAGTGTGAAGCATTGCTGGTAGCACGATTTGAAACGTGCGAAGTGTGAGTACAACTAGAGCTTTCGAGAACCGGAATCCCGGTGCTGAGCTTGTCTTAAAAACCGGGATTACTGTGCTGATTCACCACCCTGTTTCAACTATTGGATTATCTTTTTTATTCATTGGCATCATATCCTTTAGAAATAACCAAGCCAAAGTAGTTCCTCCTCTGTGTCGGAATTAAGACATTGAAACTGTAGAGGAAGTCGATTTAAATCTGTGTCTACAAGAAGAACTCGATAGAGCTATCTATCACGGACTTAATTCAAAAATCACTTCAAAATAAAGAACAGCCTAAGACATATATAACATTTTTAAAAAGAAGCTGGTAAATTTCAAATTCGAAACACATCATGGAGAAAAATCTAGAAAGAATCTACGAGGATTTAAAATCAATACCACCTGGCAGCGGGGAATTTGAACGGATTTTTTTGGGGTGTGGGAAAATAGCGACTAAAATAATATCATCATTAAATAATGAAACCTTAGATTTTATTGAGGTTTAAGTCTTAAGTATGACTTTGTACTTCATTGAAATAATACAGTGTGAACCCATCACAACTGTTAATTGTAACATTCTTTTCGATTAACCGATCAGATCGACATTTTTGTGACCAACTAATCTCATCAGGAGGATGGTGGATTTTCATAAATCATTCTCTCCATTCCCAGGGTTGCACTTCAGCGACCTGGCGTACCGCGCGAGCATGCGCGCGCTGGGCCTAGCCTGCTATCCGCGCTGCTACTCCTACGCCTACCCCCCGTCAGCCCTGGGACTGTGCGCGCCCTCGGAGCTCGTCAGCGCCCGCCTGGCCGCGCCGCCCGCGCACCCTCCTCGGACGCCCTCCTAGCCCGCGAGGTAAGGCTGTTTTACGATATTTATTGCCTGATTTTCCAAAGGGCTGAGTGAAAATGATTTGACATTCATGTTATATGTGTTGTTTTTTCAATGAATTTCAGTAAAAAGTGATAATAATTGACAGTAAAAAATAATTTATGTTTGTTAACATCATACACAAATTCATCTAATTTTCTTCATAAAGAATTTAAAATACTTATTGGTCCTAATTATTCCAATGGAAGAACATTTATTTTAATCTCCTTATTTAGATTAATTTTAATAAATAATTTTATGGGGCTATACCCTTACATTTTTACTAGAACAAGCCCATCATTTTGATTCTCTTATCCTAGAAGGGTGAGGGCGCTTTCATTTTCCCTGGAGCTGGAAGAAGAGGAACGAAAGTAGGCTGAATGCAGTGAAAATGAGATCACTTAAGCGTATATGTAGAGAATGTCAAACTGACCTTAACATAGTGAATAAGATTAAGAATCACTCAGGTGGTTTGGTCTAATGAAACGGTTGAATGAGGAGAGAATGGTAAGAAAGATATATGACGCAAGTGTGGATGGCACCAGAAATACAGGACGTCCGCGAAAGACTTTGTACCACCAGGTAAACCAGATACTAAAATATGGTCTTGTTAGATCTCTCAATAATCGACGAACTTGTGTGAGAAAATGTTTGAATATGAATGAGACGAGAATTGTGCGTCAAAACAGAAGAGTTTGGCGCTCTATCCTCTCTGTCTACTTTCGCAAGAAATGGCGTGATGGTGAACCAATCAACGCCCAATCTGTTTTTTAATTATTTATTGCCATTTATCCCAATTTAGTCTGGGACGACCGCCAGCCTCCTTTCTTTGAGAGTCGCTGGGAAGATATGTCTCAGTCATCATACCTTTGATGCTCATTCTATTTCTCAAGATGTGTTCAAGCCAAATTATTTGATTTTGCCGTACATAGAAGTAGGAGCTCTATGTCGGTACTTGTGACTTCTGCTACTCTTCAGCAACCTGGATTCTTGATCTAACTCTCTCCACGAAAACCCACATTTGATGACCATGTATTAAAGTGAGCATGTACATATCTTTAAATAAAAAGTTTGTTCTCGATACTGAAATGATATTTCATTATATCCATAATGTACCTACGTAAAAATCAACCCCGCTTTATTTCATGCATGAATTGCTTTTAAACGTATATGGCAATTTTTCTATATTATAAGATATATAATACAAGAGTTATTTATTATTATAAAACGACAAATGCATCAATTTGAATATGTAACATATTCATATATGTTAGAAAATTTGTCCTCAATTTAGTATGTCGGTGTAGTGTAATCGGTTAACACATTCACTGCGGCATACGGGATGATACAATTGGTGATGTGCTGCAAAAATGAAGGATTTTCAAAATGTTACTAAATGACAACCCTCTTTACTGATTACATTTCCCCGGATATGAAAAGATCTAGGTTGAAATCCCGGCAGCAACAAAAATATTTTTTTGACAAATTGATAAATTGAAAAAGTTTTAAATATGAATTAAATATATTAATTAGAAAGATATACACATAAAATCAATTTTATCGAAAAATATTGTTGTTGCGCCACCGGGATTCGAACCTGGATCTCTTTTCTAACCGGGGAAGGTGCATTATCCAACTATGCTACAGCGACAACATTTTTAGCGACAATTTTCGAACCTATATGTTACCTTTTTTTTAATATTAATACATTTAATCGTTCCATTATTTGAAAGAGCCATCTACCTTATTTTACATTTACCTTATTTATTTTTCAGTTTACTCAAAGGTATTTGAGATTCTGTAAAAATAAGGTAGATGGCTCTTTCAAATAATGGAACGATTAAATGTATTAATATCACAAAGGTAAGCTAAAAATATCGCCGCTGTAGCGTAGTTGGATAATGCACCTTCCCCGGTTAGGAAAGAGATCCATGTTCGAATCTCGGTGGCGCAACAACAATATTTTTTGATAAAATTGATTTTATATGTATATCTTTCTAATTAATATATTTAATTCATATTTAAAACATCACAGAGCTATGTTCCGAATAATTACAACTTCACAATAAGAATGTGTCCTCCTAATGAAAAAGTTTTCACTGAATATTGGAAAAAACTAGCGGATAATAAATATTGAAAATCTCGAATGAAATATCGAAAGTTATTTATTTTAACAACCGCACACTATATAAAGTGCATAAAATAGTTTAATAGCCTATTTTATTGTGCGGTATCTCATTTCGAAGTTTATTTAATCGTAAAATTAACCGACGCTTGTATCAACGTTGAGCCATCGACGCCACTAAAGCCTCCGCCATAAAGTCTCCTTTAGGATAATCAGTAACTACCCATTTCAAACAGAATAGGATCCGCGATATGGACTGCTCAGAATCCAATTAATGTGAGTAAGGTATCTGTATGCAAATCTATCTTAGTTTGTTTGATAGTAAGATGCAGCATCACTATAAGATACCGGTAGGACATTGCAGTGTTATCGCATCGTTTTAAAGAGGACATCATTTAAATTCACCACAGTTATCAGATCAGGAGTTCAACTCATAATTATCAGTTTGACCATTGATTGTAATCAAAAAATGTAATTATAAAAAAAATTAAAATAAAAATAGGACAGGAACGTGTCTTGTGTAAGCGACTATTGAAATATTTTTTATTAGAGGCAAATGTAAACTTGTATAAAACGTATATAAAAATTATTGCACATTTTTATTATTCTAAAGTTTATTAGTTTAAAGAAAAATGACAAATTTCTGTTTCATTGTTTTACAATATTAATTTGATAATAAATTATTGTATTACTTCGTATTGTTATATTATAGATTTTACATCAATCTGTAAATCACCCCCATAATCAAAGATGATTTTTAATATGTATTAATTAATGTGCTTTATATATGAAAAATAAGTTATCGTAATCATTGCTTTAAGGAAATTGCTGGCTAATGATCGTCATTGCAAAAATATTGTAAAATTAACTGCTTATCGATTAACATTCACTGAACCTAACCTAACCTAACCTAACCTAACCTATATTCTTATATGAAAAGAGCTTAATGTCCGTTTGGCTTTCACCAAATTAAATAGCTTACTCACCCACCTCACTTAGACAAGTAGACATGATATACTTTGACAAGTTTTGATAAATTGCTTTAAAAATACACAAAAATCTATTCAAGAACTATCGTTAGTAATCGATGGTTACTTGTAAGCTATTGTATGTAATACAGTTTTGTATGCTGTGTGTACATAATAGACCTAATCCACAATATTCTGTGGGTAGGATAAATGTTCAAGGATTTTGTAGAAAATCTGTACCGTTACGGAAAATGCTATTGTATGAAATTTTTACAAAATAATGTTAAACTTTAAGGCTACTTACTTCGAAATAAATATTTTCAAAATTGACCCATTATTATTACATATCGCTGCATGCCCTAAATCATGTAACAAAAAACAGTTTAGCCTTTTTTGTATTCGATATGTAATTAATAAAATATTTCAAAAACTTTTTTTCGATCTCTGACGTGGTGTATATTAGGCACAAGCAGCTTGAACATTTTCGACTCATTTTTTTAATATGTACCATCCTCTAAAATATGCACATGCCATAATATGTAAACATGAACTAACGCAAATTCTTTGTTTCAATATTTTCATTTTACCACTTACTCAATCAAATAGCTCCGCGCCTTTTTTAAAATATATGACACGAATGGAACGAATATTTAAACGCTGACAATATAATATGCGTTAATGTAAAAAATACGTTATGCTTATACAAAGATTGAATTTTCGAACAGTAAGTACTGTTGCATAAATGTGTCATAAACTATCCGATTTATATTTCCACAAAAAATATGTGTAGAATGCCCCTCTCCAAACCCCTCTCCTATATGTACACTTTATTTCATCTCTATTCATGTACTGATCTGTGGTATATACATTATATGTCACTAACATTTAGTAAAAGAAAGTATGTTTTCATTTAAATAATTAATAATGAATTGTTTTCATTTTAACAATACATTTTTATTTATTTGACATTTTTACAATTTTTTTTATAACATAAATTTACATTATTAAAATTACATGTTTTTTTTTCGCTTACCTCTCCAAAAAAGAGACTGGCTCTTGTGCATGGAGAGGGAGTTACACTGTAATAATTTTATATAGAGAGTTATTCATTTGAAGTCTATAATAATAAATTAATTATTGCAAAAAATGTTCATAGGTTTTCACGGCTGCTTTAAATCTTCTGTGTGTAGTTTTTTGAGCTAATCATCATCAATTTCATGAAAATGAAACCAATAAAGAATTATTTGCATTTTCTTCTGGTTGCTTTCATGATGATAATTATTAGTAATATGAGTGTTAAAAGTTTAATATTTCAAGTTCATTTTGACGTTTTTTTTTTGTGTTTGAATGCATGTTACCATCAAACACTAAACCTACACAAAATATTCCATTTCTGTAAAACAAAATCATTGATTTTCAATAGTTTCTTTATTTACGACCCATTGCGCCCCGCAACTGTTTTATGAGCCCTTTATTGTACCTACACCTATGTAGGTCCCCGCAATATGCAGGCAGGGCTGGCAAAGCTGCGAGTATAGCAGAAGCCACGGGGCAATAAATACGTTGGCCACACTGCAAAAGGGTTGTTGCACTCGGTAAAATATCATTTAAAACATGTTTTATTTTTAAAGTTAATTAAGCTAATTAATGATGCCGAAAAGTAACAAATATAAAAAAATCTGATCTTAGTATAGTAAGTAATATTATGCGAATGCTAAATCTGCAGTTAAGTTGTTTGGCGTGCACATTGATTCAAATCTTTTAAGGAATACACAAATCAGTAAAACTGTCAGTGTATGCTTTTATCGACTGAGACAGATTAAAAGTATTCGGAAACATCTTCCTCTTGAGGCAGCCCGTCTACTGATAAATGCATTTGTGGTGTTGTAATAGCACCTATGCTGGCCTGCCAATGTTTCAGCTGGAAATATTACAATCTATTCTAAATGCAGCTGCACGGATAATATATGATGTTTCCAAATTCTCTCATATGACATTCCTTTTGTGCTGGTTGATGTGCAAGGCGACACACAACATGGCGCCTCTGTATCTTCAATAACTTTGTATCCCATACAATTTGAATGGTAAACGTCAAACTCTCAGGTCAACCTCTACTTCAGCTGCAGGAAGGGTTGTAGAACCGACCAACCGTTGCCAGAAGTCTAAATTTAGTGATCGGCCATTTGCAGTGGCAGGCCCAAATGCGTTGAACTCTTTGCCCTCCGTCATAAGAAACAGTGCATCAGAGACTTTATTTAAGAAGAAACGAAAAACGCACCTTTTCAAAAAGTCAATTCCATAAGTGAAAATAACAATTTTTAATTTTAAAAACAAAGATAATTGTAGAACTATAAACAGTTTATGTGTAAAGCGCCCTTGAGGTGAACGTTTTTACGAAAATGGCGCTATTCAAATTATCCATTATTATTATTATTAATGGATCACTAAGGTGGTTTGGTCATATGGAACGAATGAATGAGGAGAGAATGGTAAGATACATATGTATGACACAAGTGTTAATGGCACCAGCAATAGAGAACTTCCGCGGAAGACTCGTCACGACCAGATACTGGAAGATGGTCCTGTTAGAAGCCTTAATAATCGGATGTAAGAATGTGGACGAGGTGAGAACTGTGTGTCCTCTCTGCCTACCTTCGCGGGGAAACGGCGTGATGGTAATAGTATGAAGTAAGTAAATAAGTAAGTGAGTAAGCAACTAGTTTAATTAATTATGCTGATTTGTGATATCATCGTGACTGAGGAGATTACTATAAATGGTCAAATAATCAACTACACTGGCCATCTGGTTGAATAATTGAAAATTCTATATTCATCTGGTTTGAATAAAGAGTTATAAATTAATATTTCACGACAGCCTTCACTAAATCACCGATTTCACCGAAAATAGGAACAAAGGAATTTTTAGTTATTTATTACTTTTATTCAAAATAATAAATGGCAAGCTAGATGTCATTGATCTGTTTGAATTGATTTCGTACCACATTTCTACTTGAATTATTACGTCATCACCCATGTTGATCCTTCTTGACTGAGAATCGCGCTCTTCATGAACTCCAGTCCTCTTGACTATGTTCCTTTAGGGCTGTCTAATCTTCCTCTGTCTTTACGTTCTTCGACGTAGCCCACCACGACAACCTTCTCTAAGCCATCTTCCCTTCTAGCAAGATGCCCAAAAAATTGTAGGATTCGTCTCTATATTTCCTTTTTTCTGAAAATGCGTATAAATTGATAATCAAATATTAACAATAAGCCAACGGAACCTTTCTGATGATAATACATTTTGGCGAAAAATACATATTGGTTAGATATTCATTAAAATTGCAAAATAAAATAAACAAATAACAAAATTCGTAAAATTATCCCTAATTCTAGAATAATATTATATTCCAGAACATAGGTAATATAAACAAAATTAACAACTTGCAGTATACTTTCAAAAATGATTTTTGTAAAACCAATTTTTAATGCCAGATTAAAAAATCGTTAAAATACTATTAACAAAATGCCAAGGCAAACCAGCGGCGTAACCCGAATCTGATATTGGGGCAGGTCCCCGCTTTACCGCGAGTGCGTGGGTAATCCTGGTTGCGGTAGGTCGGCTCTGCGCCTCCACTGCAAAATAGGGCTGTAAATATTACCCTGTTTATGTCACTCAAGGGGGACACGAGAGCTTCAGTGACCGAACTCCTTATCATTATTTTCATTTACACCTATTCAAGTACGGTTGCACACTGAAAACACAATGATGTTTTTATTCTACATCCGTTAGAATATTTAATAAACAATTTTTTTCTTAACCCTCAGCATACCACGATAGAAAATACCCGTACGCAGCCATGATGTCAACTTGTGTTACCGTGAGGAATGTGTAATTTTTAAGTGCGGAAAATATGCCTTTACTAGTTTCAATGGTGGTAAAATACATTTTATCACACTTTTACTACAAATACTGGTAAATTTGATAATATAACGGAGCATTCATCGTATGCAATCTAACGGTGACAAGTATCGATCTTACCGAGCGGTAGATCTATGTTACTGCATGGCTAAGGAAGGGTCAAAACCAAATTATGTTTTAATGTATGCATGCAAGTATGTTATGCAAGAAAGACAGGAGGGAATATAAATATGATTTTAGTATACGTTTATTAACAATGAAGGCGTTTTAGTTTTATTTTAATGTGATTTTATAAATACAATTAATTTAAATGTTTCCACTGGAACGATGTTTTACGTTACATAATATGTCTGATTTGGCATTTCTTTACCGTGAAGCGGCTATTATACCCACATGTAAAGCGTAGATTGCTTTCTACTAGTTTTATACTCAAAACTTTTATTTACAGTAAATTTTCAGTAAATTTACCGTAAAGCATTCGTTCTAACGTTAATAAATCTGCACCGTGCCGTGAACTTAATTTAATTATAATTTAAATTCACCCAAAGGACGAACAGAACATCAATGATCAATGAATTGACATTTTGGTCTATGAAACTCGGAACAGATTTATGGTGAATTACGATAACCGAGAGTTGTCTCTAAAAAGTCTCGTAGGAGCATAATCGCTGTCTCAGAGAAAAACTCATCGGTATACAAACCACAAGAGCAATTTCTTAATTAATAATAATCAATTGTATACATGCTTTTTCAAATTAATCTATTAATTTGAAAAATTACGTGTGTTAAAATTATCTAAATAACTTTAAAAAATCTGTAATTTAGACAAGAAAATAAAATAAAATCGGGGGTTTACAAATTAATTCGCAATGATTGCAATTATTTTTATATAGGTAAAACTTGCAGAAATTTTGATATTAGAATTAAGAAGCACTTGAAATGCCTAAATAACAACAACTTTTCAGAACTTCTAATCACCTTTTGGAAACAAACCATTCTTTTGATATTAACAAGGATTTAGAAATTAAACATACAAATACTAGGAGTTTACAGTTAGATAAATTTGAAATTTTAGAAATAAGAAAAAGTGTTAAGCTAAATATTATAATCCTCTTTGCAAATATGAAGTCACCTTTTAAATTTATTTTCATATCAGTTCTTACTTATTCACCACTTGATAGTTTTTTTTTTGTCTATGCTTGTATTTTTAATTTCAGTATACATTGTTTCCTGAAGAAGATACCATAGGTATCGAAACGTGTAGAGTAATCAATAAATAGTGGTTTAAACAAAGTATGTTGTCTAATTATTTATCTAATAGGTAGATGTTATTCGATCAGGTAAAAATGAACTCGATTGATATTTGTCTCCTTAACTATGAAAATTATACTACATTTTATTTTATTATCTAACATTCGACATAATTATTGCTGGTGAACAAAATGCCTAAGGACAGGTCTTTCAGCTCACTAATTCAGTACATTTCGATTCACTTCATGACTTGCGACAAGCGACGTTGTTCCTTGAAACTATGAAGTCATTGACATTAATTTAATTCGATTTAAATTATGTGTATGTAATAATTCTCAATAGTATTTTATTTATTTTTATCCAGATTGGGAAAATCATATATATTCAATAAATAATAAAATGTAGGATTATAATTTTATGATCTACAAATAAGTCTTTTGGGCCAAAACCTATCTCTACTACATCAAATAAAATGAGATAATTAACAAAATTATTATTTTCTCGGTCAGTATGCAATAGATCCCTGTAGAAACGTTTACATGGACGTTTCTTAATTACATATATAATTACAAGATAATTCCTATTTTTTTCTAATATACGTGAAAAGAAGAATGAAAAAAATGTATTTATTTTTAATGTTTATTTTTAAACTATTCAATAATCTCGACTTTTAATTTATTGTTTTCATCACTAGCTACTTTATAAATGTATTTTTATGTACTTTATAATAACGTCTACAAAAATGATAAGGTAACTAGAGTGGCCTTCCACAATGATAGAACTTTTAATACGAATATTTTCGATATGTTTTTTGCAATTTTCTTAAGGTACATACATACTTTAATGCATATTTTAAAACAAAAACAAAAAAATCGTATCAAAAATTTATACTAAAGTAAATAAAAAAATATCTAGTTAACACTGGGACTCGAACACGGAATTTTCTCTTGCAGAGAGAATGCGTTCTCAATTACACCACGGTAACCTTTTACGCTCTCGTCATTAAATGTAACTTGTACGCTAATAAACTTTTATTTAAATTATCATTTAAGTTCCAATTTTAGATTTAATATTTTTTTTGTATAATTAGATATCCCATTTATGTGTACCGTTTGACTATAATGGCCCTTGTCTCAATGAGACTGAACACTGAGAGACCCTTAAGGTACGTGTATACTGGTTGCGTCATTCTAATTCGCGCGCAATACATGTGGGATGGTGATTCACAAATCGCTTCAGGCTCAAGTCTGAACATAATAACGTTAATGCGCACTCGAATTGAATCTCTGAGAGAAATCTCATACACGAACATGGGTTATGTTAGTAGAACTTTGTCTCAAGGCAGCCTTTAATATTAAATTAACAAAACGAAATGCAGGTATTATGAGACAGATTTCGTATTTTGAATACAATCTAATAAAGCATCAGAATTAATGGAGAAAGCTCGTCACAAACGGGTGCTGGACTCGCATAAAGGAACAATAATACCAGTGGCGGCCGGTCGTAAAAATTCCCCGCGGAATTCACCGCCATCGCAGACACAAAGCAAGCTTGGTGCCAAATGACATTTGCTCATTTTATTACCGAAAAAATATGTAATTTATTTGATTGTAGCTGGTCGGTGAGAGAGGTGGGAGTCTCGCACAATCGGATTCATGTCTAAGCTTTATATCCTCCGCGGATAAAGAATAGGATGACTCTTAACTTCGAATGTTGGCGATGACACTCTAGTCTAGTCTAAGTGTGACCTCCTTTTCATCGAGTGTAGAGTGTAAAGTTCGCTCTCAAAGCATACATGTTTTTTTGCAAAATAATTTACAATGTTATACAAAAGAAAACAGAAGGTGTATTAATGTTTGTGTGGGTGTATGTTGACCCCAGATCAGAAAGATTAAAGATGATATGTGATGTGATTCGTGTGAGACTATTAGATGCTCCAATAATCACCCAAAACTCTAGTGTACACATATAAGGATGTATGTTAGTTAATGTGTGTGTGTGACAGGTGGCAGGTTTCAAAAATAGAAACTACTTACGGATCGCACTCAATTGATTGTACAAAAATGTTACTGCTAAGTGCGCGAACTGTTGCTTGGAAGACGTCCAGTAAGGATAGGAACTTTACTTTCTTCCGACGCTACACACCTTAAACTACTTCTCAACATAGTCGCCACCATTATTAAGGTATCTGTCATAACGCGGCACCAATTTTTGCATACCATCGTCATAGAACGACGCCGCCTGGGATGGAAGGCATGTACTCCGTCTTTGAAATCGCTTCAGATGAAGGAAAATATAGAAATCACTTGGCGCCAAATCAGGACACACTTGGCGATCAATATCAGCTGGTTTCATGTTTCGCGCATTCAAAAAACGAATCACGGACCGTATCTCACAGTTGGCGGGCTGATCTATTGTCTTGAATATTTCAACCACTCACTAGAAGATGGCCACTCTATGTGAATGTCTTTGACGATGCATGGGGAGAGTTAACAAATGAATTTATGAATTTCCGCGGACGTTCTATTTCTGGTATCATCAACACTTGTGTCAGGTAGACATTTAAGGTTTTTGCAAGGTTCAATTTAAGGTTTTTCAGCACCTAGTACTTAGTTATTATTTTAAAACACGTGATTTCAAGTGTTTTAAAATTGAAGGGAATTTTTGGCTTTCAGTGTACCATAGAACAATAAAAGAGGAAAATATTGCCATCATAAACGATTTTGTGACTATGGTTGGAGTTAGCTGCTTTTCAGATTAAGGTATCTATATTCATCATCGTCCAGAAATGTACGCTTCGAGTAGGCTAATCCACGTTGTAAAATAAGCTTTGCAGTATGCGCGGTGGCCGTTTTGCTTACCATTTATTGCTTCAGTCAATCGCCCCAAGCGGGTGGCGTGGAATAACAACAAAGTGTGAGAATTCTTGGGTACTTGTGGAGCAAATGCATGTTTGTTCATTTGTCCGTACAACGAGATCGTGACTGAAGGATAAGTGCAGTACTTTAAATAAATGTTATTATTTCACTCCCATTGTATCGGGCAAATACACTTAAATATCAGAAACTATATGAATTCGCGCAAACGGTCGACGCGGTAGATCGACACTGTAATAATATATATCGAAAACGTGATAAAAATGTAAAATGCGTTTTAGTGGGGACATTTAAATTTTGATGGTCTATAAATCCGCGCGATTTAAACGGCCCTTTATCTCGTTGAACAATAACACGGGCTTCATATTGGATAAATAAACTTTATCTAAAAACCTTTAATAACTTATTTTTATACTTCACATTTTACATTACTCGATCATCTGCTCGAGCGTGGCAGGAATCTGGAGTTTAGGGCCTTCGTTCGAGTGTGGCTCTGCAGATGGGAGATCCTCCGGAGAACAGCTGAGTAGCTTCATCAATATTATTATAATTTTATTTTTTTTACTATCTTCTGCCCAAATATAATCTGCGATGTACTGTTCTCGTGGGTTAAATCTGCCGGCTGTGGTGCGTGGGGGGTGAGTCTCTTAAATGATTTACTTTTGTGCCGTCTCGTTTCTCGGAAAGGAGTGCCTCTTCACTTTCCCTCTGCTCCCAGGCCTTGTTGATTGTATTATTTTATATTATCTGTATGTTATGTATTGTAAATATTATTTATTTACTAATAAAGTGAGTCAACCGGGGACAATCTTGTTTTGGCAGCTGTGCGGTATCGCCCTGTCAATATGCGAGGCGTTATATATATAGTTGCCTAGTAGCATTATAAAATGCCAACTAGGCGGCGAATGAGTAGGACCGAGATAGGAGCCTTGAGCTTATTGCATCGGTCCAGGGTAAGCGGTGGGCCCGCCCCCTCACATTATACATGTGCCTATTATTATGAAAGTGGTCTAAGTAAGAATTTGAAAAAAAAAGAGTTTATTAATTGTTTCGCGTCACATTGTTTTAAATTAATATAGTATGATGAAAATTGTAATTTAAAGCGTTATATTCAGTGTATTGTTACGACGTTCAACGGTATTCCACTAGTGTTTATTTTGATAATGGAGTAAGTAATTTTTTTATTTCTTTATTAGCTGCATGCAGCATTTACATGTAGATATAAATTATAAATGTAGTAGACTAAAAAAAAATTTTTTTTAGTCCATTTAAACGCAATCTTTTAAATATCTCGAAACGAAAGAAACATGACTTAAACCACTGTCATAATAATAGGCACACATTTCTTATAATATTTACAGTTACAGGCATTTTGACGTCGTTGCATTTTTTATTATTTTCTTTTAATTTCTTAACACTCTGAGTACTGTTAACGAATGTACAATACAACAGTGGTGCGGAGGACCTGAACGCTCCTCACAATTACCTGAGTGTTAAGTCAGGCTCTCAACAATCATAAACACTCCTGGTACCGACTTTAATTGGAATTAAAACCACGCACAGTAATGAAAATGTTTGCTTATCTTATTTTGCAGCACTTAAAAAAGCTATAACTTAAAATACATGGGTGCCGCACGAATTGAACAAATACCAAAAAATCGGCGTGAAAGAGTTTATTCTATGCTGTGGACACTTATTTACCTATGAGACACTATTATTATTATTATTATTATTATTATTTCGACATCTTCTTGGAGGGTGAGGTCTCCAACAATCAAACTGCAAACCGAGAGTGCATTTCGAGATTTGATCAACTCCAGAATTTCGGAATTTTACTCTACCTACCATAAACTTGTAATTAATAATAATAATAATAATAAAAAATTTGCCGATTTTAATTATGTTTATGCTTACGGTTGACTATTATCTTTATCTCGGTGATATTTATGTGATGAGAACAGACATTCCCCTGTACTTTCCTTCGGTACATTTTAAGCACTGTATCAAATCAGATGAAACGAATTGTACAGTACACTGAGTGAACCACTCAAATTATAAAGTTAGTCACACAAAAATAACAATATGTTTGAAGCATCACAACAATGTATTAACTAGATCACAACAGGCTATTTTTAAATCATTATTTTCCACTGAGTCCGTTGTAGACGTTAACAGATATATTCACCTGAACATGTTAAATATTCGCCCAGGTCCCGAGTGAGATAGAATAAAATAAATTATTACAATAGACTCTCGATTATCCGTTGTATTTAATATGTAAAAATATTTTTTCATTCGACTACACAATCAGGCCTATTCTCAAAATTCCAATATTGAAATGAAGGTGATTGTTACACCAACCCTCAAAAATAGTGTTATATTTGAATGAGAGAGTGGGGAGTGAGGGAGATAAACGTACCATAATCTGTCAAAACTATCTATTTTTGAGGGTTGGTGTAACAATCACCTTCATTTCAATATTGCAATTTTGAGAATAGGCCTGAATATATGACTAATAATAAAACAGACAAAAAATATAATAGTGTTTCAATACTATTTTTCTGTTTATTATTTTTTTGGCGGAAATTATCCGGCTCAATTTTTTCTCTACTACGCGAATAATTGAGTCTAGTAGAAATATTTTTTCCATCGCTTTCAAAAAACCAAAGTACATCTCCGTTACAATTGAATGATTTGTTATTACCGGTGATTTCATATCATAGCAATGCGGATCTCTTTCATACTCTTGATTCCACTGGCCCAAGAATAACTGAGATCTTTAATTTCTAGATATTAAAAATAAACTATTGACTGTACAATAAGACAGAAGTCATTAAATTTCTTACTGTATATCTAAGATTTCAACGGTACAATAATATTTTTAAAGATACAAAGAATCATTCTCAGTATCTCGATACATTATAAAATATTCACAAATGTACAACATTATCTATGTCCTTCAAGACTTACCTAAAACATTATTTTTTGTACCATATTAAATATGAAACGCTTGCTTGAGTGTGTAACAAAGAAATATTGGTATGCTTCAGTGGCAGTCGGTGACTTTTTGTGGAAGGGATGCTGGATAATAAGTTAATACCTACTATCAGATAAACAAATCTATAGACTAGCCCACGAACAAGATACAACTACTTACAAAAATAGTCTGTAAAATTAGCTCTATAAATCCTTTACGGTCCGCAACATCAATTATAGATTCAAAATTTCATGTGTCATTCGTATAAATGAAAAAATCACGAGTTTTCATTAAAAAATACGTCACATAAACAAATTCCTCAAAACAATCCGCTCGCTTTGTATGCTATTCTGTATATTATACCCATAAATATTAAAGTCATTTTTTGTACGTTGGATGCTGTTAACGGATGCGTGTACAGTATTCAAGTGGAATACTTTCAAACTTTGTGGATACGGAACGAATGATAGAATCAACTGTTGCTGGTATCTGTGTATTTACGCGATTCAAAGATGTTTGAAAGTTGAGAATGAATATGTATTTTGATTCGTGCCGTTTGCGCTCCATGTAGTAGTGTGTTATGACTGGTCTTTAGGACAGAACGAATTTATTTGTAGCAGTACTCTTTTCGGCTAGAAACTAAAAGTACAAATCTTTTTGATTCTGGAACACAAGGGATGCGGAGCATCCAAAGCATGTATGATGAAACCGCGTTTGGAATTCGAGTTTTTAAATCAGTTTTTTTAAATATATTTTCACTATACATTCATTTTTAAGACGAGGAAGGTTTTCGGGAGCAATTTTTAAATTAGTAAAAAAAATTATTGGTCGTTTGTTACTCATTATTTAAACACACTTTAATTACACTTCTATTTTTTTGTTACAAATGTATTATACTAACATATATATTATTATATTAGTCGTACCTAGATAGTTCTTGCTAAACACCTCAGCTAAGGTACTTTCATTTGTGGGTAAATTATCAGTATAAACATATTTCGTCAATAATTTTATCATCACAAATTTAATGGCTATCAAAAAAGGTTGTCAAAAGGTGTAAGTACATTTTTTGCATAAATAATCAATAATCAATTTATTAAAAATAATGCATCCTCACTAGAAACACCTGTATCGAGGTGGGATATTATTTAATGGTTGTTCAAATGTTTGTTAATATTTTGTGACTTCTATTTTTTAACTATGTGTTCGTTGTTAGTTCCCTTTTTAATATTTCTTTATCTAATTCTTTAATCCATTTTATAATTAGTTTCTTAAATATTGCTTCATTTGTTGTATATTTTATTTCCATAGGCAATTTGATATATAATTTTGTTGAGTAAGATTTAATGGTTCTCTGACTTTTTATAGAGATTATTTTGTAATTCTTATTTTCTGTGTGTTTTGGTAACTTTCAGAATTGTTATATTGGTAGACAAGTATTTTTTTCTTAATGTTAATTAAATGTATTAATTAGAAAGATATACATATAAAATCAATTTTATCGAAAAATAGTATTGTCGCTACCGGGATTCGAATCTGGATCTCTTTTCAATTCAAGAAAGGTGCGTTAACCGACTATACTACAGCACACAGTACTTTTGAACAACAACAACAATATTTTTTGATAAAATTGATTTTATATGTTTATTTTTCTAATTAATACATTTAATTAGTATTTAAAATATCACAGATCTATGTTCTGAATAATTATAACTTCACAATAAGAATGAGTTCTCCTTAATAATTTTTTCTCATATTTGTAGGACTGTCGGAACTTCAAATTGATTAAATATTTCTTTGGAGCACGTTCGAATTCTCATCTTGAGAATTACTTTCTAGGAACCTTATCTTTGTCGGAACCAATTACTGGAATTTTATCCCCTGGGGGATTGTCATCAAGATAAAGATGTCTCACAGAATTAAAATTGAAAAATACCGCATTTTCAGATGTATTCTAGTATATGTTAATAATTCGAATGAACTTCATGTATACACATAAAGGATATAGCCCCTACTTCAAAAAAAAGTCTTAGCTTTAGCAAAATCTATACTGTTACATGAGAATGAATATCAAATTTTCAAAAAAATCCATAGATGGCGACAGCATAGTTGGTAATAAATAACTGAAATATTCCAACATGATAACATATGTATTACTTCCAAAAATTTGATAGATGTGGTAGTATGGTTAAATAGGTGAATGTTACATTGTGTAAAGTGATCACTTAAGCCAGCCGATGACAGGTCGTAAGCCCTGTAATGCCCAACACTTCCATACTTCTCATATAAAAATAATAGCTTCGTCTTTGTGAGACATCTTTAACTTAATTACTTTTATTATAGCCTTTTGTACTCTAAATAGTTTTTCAATATATGTATTAGTGATGGTAAAATCGTTATTTTAAATTGATTAATGTAATTCTTCAAGAAATGACACTAAAAAGTAAACTTCCAATAGTTAAATTTTAATTACCAATCATCGTTAAATCTCAGTTACCAATCATTGACACAATCGCAGTCACGTAACAGTTTACCATCATTAATATGTATACAGGCTGCGCCTCCCCAACTAATTATGCCATATTCTATTTTTGTGAAGCAGGGTGCATATTTCGACTCGTGATGTTACTGACGTTTCGAAAAAAATACATACATTGACAGAAAAACTTCGTTTAACTTTTTTAAATACTTGCGACCGGATATTTTTTTTCATTTATTCTACTGGAAAAAATATTTTTTTATAAAATTCTCTACATATGTCAATAACAGCTAGCTCCATGTTCAACACTTTATTGTCTTTTACCCGAGTGTCGAGAAAAGTTTCACCATTAGAAAATATAATATAATATAATGTACAATCGTACAATGTTTTCACAAACAAATATTTTGGGCATGTACAACCTGTAATCATTTCATTAAATTTGCTTGTAACATTATCCATTCAGCCTTCAATCGCCGACGGGGTGATACTAAATAATACAAGTATTTTATTACTGACTCGTTTTATGAACATACTAAATTTAAGCTTTGAATGCGAATCGTTTTTCAATATATAGGAATAGTATATTGACACAGGAGTTGACTCCGATACAGGACTTCCCGCTTGCGCATAAGCCCTTCAATAGAATAATAAATATTATTATATTTTGCATTGGCTCAAATAATCACATATTACCTATTTTTTTAAATAATAAATATTGTATACTTACGTGACAGTATACATGTATAGACATGTGTGAGATGAAATAGGCAATAGTGTCCGCCCCACCAGAGGAGTGAAGAAACAAGGGATGTGACAAGCCCAGAAGGGCAGACATAACGACCCCTCCTACGTTAAGTATCATTTTAGTATTTAATACTTATTTACATGGCTGATTTAAAAAAATATATTTAGTATTATATGATGCAATTAAAAAAAATTATGTGTGTGCAAAATACTACAATGATTAAAAATTACATTTTTTATATACGATAATATGCTGATGTTAGTGATAATAGTAATGATACCTAAATGTACCAACGCAGTCACTGTATAATTGATGATTTACCAAATAAGATAAACAGATGTAATTTTTTTTAATTTCTCAATAAGATTATAAAAGATAATTTATTATTAATTCATTCAATACGAATTAACTTTTAGGCCCGATATGTCCATAAATTTATTATTATTATACACGCCCTCTTCAGGCATTAACATAATTTGTAAAATAAAAGAAAATTTCGTCAGAAGTGCAATACACAAGGAAAAAAATTATATAATGTCAGCATGGTTTTTCATAATCAAAATTAAAAATAAATATAAAATGTGACGTAGAACAATTTATCCGGCACTATTGAGTTGAGACACGAGAAAGTGTAATGATGTAGTACTATAAAGAATTCAATTTACAGCAAAAATGTCGACTACCTCCGCATATTCATTCCCTAAAGAATACAATCTGGGGAGAGCGGAGTTAGCTAATGCATGAGTTCTGACATTACCACTGTAATAAAACAATGCATTGTGTCTCGATCTAATCTAATCCGTAATCTGGGGATAATAATTCTGGGTACTGTGAAGTTATCGAATGTATAAATATACTTGTAAAAAATAAATAAATTCAACAACAATATAAATATAAATTTTAAAAATGCAAATATGTCAATATGTCAGTTTTGACGTTTGATATTTAAAAAAAATTAAGGCGAAAAAAATATCAGTCTGTTTGGATGTATTATGTATTTCGTTTTCCACAGGCGCTTTACTAGATAATACGTGGAAGTATGTACATGCTTTTAAGCACTTTATTAAAAATATATTGTTTTTATCGGCAAAAGCAATTTGGATCACAGATATTTAAAGACCAATGGCTATTATTTGTGCGATGAGAGAAAAAATAAGAAAAACATTATCATATCAGCATAAGCTACTGACTGGTTGGACCTGGGTTGGCCATAAGATGTATTAGGACGCATCATAAGTCAATAGAACTAATAATAACTATCAAGGAGAGCTGCATACTCCGCAGCAATGAAAATAAATATGATGTTTTCAATATTTGTAGCAAATTTTAAAATTGGTTAAAACCAAAGTTTCATGTATATTTCTTTATTTCTTTCTTCTAGAATATATTGGCTGTGTAACCTCAGAAAATGGTTCAATATCTGTTAGTGATCTTATACAGCATAAATCAACATGGTCGCTAATCTACGATAATAGGTCGCACATGAAGAATAATCTAGAATAAAAATAAGAACATCTTGTTAAAAATTGTGTACGCGCAGGCTTTAGTCTTTAGAGTTTGTAGTTTTTTTTCACTTTGAGTATATCCTTTAATATTCCAAATTACAATGTAAAGAATTTGAAACGTTACAATTTCAACTTTGTTATATAGAAGGCTACAGAAATAAGTTTTTATATCGGTATATCTAATGTGTATGCAATTTTTGATATCTCCTCGGTCGTAAAACAGTTTTTGTCTGGACGCTTCGACGGGACAATTCAATTTTATGTCACAAGTATAGTATCAACAGACACATCAGGGAGTTTGAAGAATTGTTAGCCATAAGTTATTTCATCTTACTAATAACACTAAAATCGTGATTTTAAGTGATTAGTCTGCACTCGTGCGGACAGACAAATGTACCACACAACCATCTCGTCATCATCTCCACAAAAATAACAAACGACTTTCTCATTTTGGTGTTGTTTTTTTTTAAAGAATGAACAAACTTTGCATTGACGTAATTTTTTTTTTTTTCTATCTTGTCATCTGTCCTAAATCATGACTAAAATAATAATAAAGAAGGGTCAAAAATGTTATTAATTACACTGGCCAACAATGATTTTGTAACTGAGATTTTGATGACTGATTGGACTAAGTTTTTCATACATATTCTAAGTCTATATGGTGGTAAGGTTGTATCACGTCAAATTTTAATTTTACAGCCATATCAATATTTTATTATTAATAAGAACACATACTTATTGCGAAGTTGTAATTATTCAGATCATAGGTCTGTGATTTTTTAAATACTAATTAGAAAGATATACATATATAATCAATTCTATCGAAAAATATATTGTTGTTGCTACCGGAATTCGAACCTGGATCTATTTCCAATCCGGGGAAAGTACATTATCCAACTATGTAGATGGCTTTCAAATAATGGAACGAAAGATGTATTAATTTAAAAAAATTTGTATATGGGTTCGAAAAGTTGTCGACAAAGGTACTGTCTATCTGTATATTTTTCTAATTAATATATTGAATTAGTATTTTTTTAAATATCAAAAATATGCCGGTGGTTGGTATCTATAAATGTTTTTGTCTAAGAGATTAATGAAAGTTGTGATAATTATGAAGTAAAAGTAGGCATATATGTACTAGTTTATATTAAAACGATTGCAAATATATAAAGATAAATTTCAGTCAACAGAATTAAAAATGGTTTTTAGTATGTTTTTTTCTCTTATATTCAATTTCATTAGTTTCTCTTTGCATGAACCAGAAGTAATCTACCATCATACTAGCATTCTATTTCTCTTGAAAACGGTGTTCTATAATAGCTATATCTTGACGAAATCTCACCCGATTCGTCGCTAACTGCTTTTCCAAGATATTCCTGAAAGAAATCAAGATGGGAATGGCAAAAATTATTGAACAGCTTACTAACTGTTTTACTAAATCAGCATAGTTAGTTAGCTCTGAATGACTACCAGGCAGCTAACTAAATAGTTGTGAGATGGTTTTCCAACTCCTTGTCCTGTAATATTTGTGGCCCAACAAAAATATATTCTTTCAACTTGGCTTCTGAAATTTTTATAGAAGCGAAGAAGCAGCAATCTGTTACATGATGTCTTTGTTCTCTTCACATCATTGGAACACCAAATGACATAGTTCTTCCTTTTCCATGTAACCACTGAGTTAGGTTTTCCTTACAATATGTGCAGCGAATATGGGGAACCCATGATTTGTCTTGGTCACCAACATGACACCCGAAGTAGTGAAAATATCCAGTTTTAATCTTTGGAGTTATATTATTCATATGTTCTGTATATCTAGCAAAAACTGTTCCGCGGTCTTGCAGTGTGTGTTTTGAGCTGCTCTTGAACATTTTACTGATTTTACATATTATTTTGAGGATTTCTAATGTGCTTTTCCACTAAAACTGACAACCGACCACAAGACATCAGTCAATTGTCAAGATTACTGTGTTGCCAATGCAAACAAAGTGTTTAAATACAATTAAAATAAGCAATATTTGAGATGTCCGAGAACACACAATTACTGGATTTTCACCTACAAAGACACTATTATTAAACAAATTATAGATATCTCATAGAGACGAATCTATTTTTATTATATTTAATGGAAAAATATGAAAGTATGGGTAATTATAGGGCTCACATGCTTCTGAAAACAAAGGTACAGGCGAGGGATTCACTTCATCGACATCTTCAACCTCTTCTGCTGTCTCCTTCAATTCAAGAATCACTCGGGCGATCTGCAGATACGATATTTCGTCGTTTTACGCGCATCAAGGTCCCTTAAAAACAAATTTAAAATATTCATAGACATCCATGCTTTTTCGTTTACGTAATATTTTACGGGAAAAATTTTCATATTCTTAAAACACCTAGGCTTCAGCGATTTGCCAATGGCTCGCATGTGTCAGTTTCATCACCGTTGACGAAACACAACGATTCTCTTTTTCGACCCTTTACCTCCGCGGCAGTACTCGCTCTCTAACGTCAATGTGCCGTCAGGCAGACAATTGTAAAACGAGCTGGTGTGACGAAATATGCTGCGTAATTTAAACGATCAATGCGGTAAAATTATGCATAGAGGAACGATCGATGCGAACTATTTTGACTAACCTAGGAGCACACTTTTAATAAATTCATGTAATGCATGTAAAAACTTTTAATGATACTGACAGACGTTTAGTTTTGTCAACGTATACCAATCTGATTATTCCGAATAGCGTTAGCCCCAAGAAGTTTAATGCACGTTTTATGTCTACTCTCAAAAAAAAAAACAAAAAAGTGCCAGTCAATTTCAAAAATTCAATTCGGATGCTCAGTCTTCGAAAGTTTTGATCCGGTCGTAAAAATCTTTCAATCTATAAAACTAATGCACGGGGATGGTGGCAGGGGCGGGGGTAGCAATTCGACAGAAACGCAGGGCGTGGATATAAAATGGACGAACGGAATCAAGGTAGTCTGGGTAAACTGACAATGCATTGAAATAGGAAGTGACCGGTGTTGGAAGTTGGGCTTTTTATATGCTGGCTTATCATAAGTAGATACAACTGAACAGAATTCAATCATTGGTGCATCGTGAATAGCGCTAATAGAAACAATGTATCAATTATCTGATGACAATCTAAGTTACCCAGATCCATCTAAATACAGTAGATAATATTATTTTGGTCATACTTTAAGTTCACCATTAAATCTAACTTGATCTTAATAAATATTTATATTATTAATGAAAACACATTTTTATTATTAAATTGCAATTTTAGAAAATAATTCTGTGGTATTTTTAATACACATTAAATTAATCAATTGTAAAGATATACCTACAGAAAAAATCTTTTATATATATTATATATTTTAAAAATGAAATAATGCATGTAACAATTATAAAAATATACAGTATATCAACCGAATATTTCTAAAAAAATAACTGGTCAAAATAAGAAAAATATATAAAAATTGAAAAATATTGATTTTTCAGACGTACTCTAGTATAATGTGTTACATCTAGATACAATCAAGATATCCCACCTAAACCTAATTAAATCTAACACTATTGCTTATTACACAATACTCAGAATATGTAACAACGAAAAGTTTTTTTTAGGAGAACACATTCTTATTGTGAAGTTGTAATTATTCAGAAAATGATGGAACGATTAAATGTATTAATTTCAAAAAAGGTAACATATAGGGTCGAAAAATTGTCGCTAAAAATAATGCCGCTGTAGCTTAGTTGGATAAAGCACCTCCCCCGGTTAGGGAAGAGATCCAGGTTCGATCCGATCCGGTAGCGCAACAACAATATTTTTCGATAAAATTGATTTTATATGTATATCTTTATAATTAATATATTTAATTCATATTTAGAAAAGTAACTTATCCAAAATAAACCTTATCAACGTGTACCTCTGGAATAGTCCCAAACGAGGGTTGGAAATAATCCATTTGAACTTTAGAAGGCATTCCTAGCAGATCTAATGCTTACTTATCTATTTGGGAAACATTCCAGTAGGCGAATCAGTCATCTTGTACTTTCTCGCTGGACCAGATCGGTACTAAGGAAAATACTGCACCAAATTTGTGCGCGTCTCGCACACGTCGAGTGTCGACCAGCGCCGAAACGCCACTCGTAGTCGAGCCATCTGCGTCTCTGCAGAGCCACCAGCCAGACCTTCGGAGGACAGCGGAGTTCATCGTTTATACCGTTGAGTTCGAGGATCCGTAAGTGCCGCGCAAGCTTGGTGGGATCACCGTAGATCACTCCATAACCAAGACAGAGAATTGAGTGTAGTACGGGTGTGCCTATTATTTATTTTTCTTTATATTGTTGTACACACCTATATGCAACCACGTTCGCTTTGTTGGTTTTATAATAATTTGGGTACTGATTAAATAAATAAATAAATTTTGTGCTGGAGACACATGTTACGCATACCATGGACGACGAGATGCACGAATGTCTCCACTCTGCAGGAGTTAGAAATCAAGGACAGACTCTCAACCATTTGCCTGAGACGAATTCTTCAATTTTTTGGGCATCTTGAAAGATGTAATGTAGATGGTTTTCAAATAATGGAACGACAGATGTATTAATTTGAAAAAGTGTAACATATAGGTTCGAAACTTTGTCATGAAAAATACTGGCGCTATAACACAATTGGTAGTGTACTTCCTCGGATCGGAAATAGATATCCAGGTTCGTATACCGGTAGCGCAAAAACAATATTTTTTAATAAAATTGATTTTATCTGTATATATTTATAATTAATACATTAAATTAGTATTTAAAATATCACAGACCCATGTTCTGAATAATTACAACTTCACAATAAGAATGTGTTCTCTTTAATAATCTTGTAAGATGGCTTGGAGAAATTTATTGCCCCCCCACCCACCGGACCGACTAGCAGCTGTAGAATGATCTACAGATCTGTAGAATGCCGAAGCATAGTCAAGAGAGTGTGACCCTCAGTCATGAAGGACCGACGTAGATGATGAAAACAAACTCTCCGCTTCCATATTTCCACTAGTGATGGTAAACTGTTACGTGACTGTAATTGTGACGATGATTGATAACTGAGATTTAACGATGATTGGTAACTAATATTTTTTACTATTGAAGTCTCATTTACTAGTGTACTATTTATTGCTCGAAGAATTACCAATCATCATTACAATTGAACACAATTACAAATGATTTAAATAACGATTTAATGATCACTAATTACCGCGTCTTGTCATTTGCACCAAACTATTAAACTCACGTTTCATTAGTTTAAATTAAAATAATGACAATTAGCGACAATTTTCATAAAAATATTGTCGCTGTAGCATAGTTGGATAATGCACCTTCCCCGGTTAGGAAAGAGATCCAGGTTCGAATCCCGGTGGCGCAACAAGAATATTTTTCGATAAAATTGATTTTATATGTATATCTTTCTAATTAATATATTTAATTCATATTTAAAATATCACAGACAGTCTGTTCTGAATAATTACAACTTCACAATAAGAATGTGTTCTCCTAATAATAAAGTTGTATCAATGTGTCCAAAATTTAATAAAAATGAATTCATAATTCTGGCGTTTGCTATCAGTTTACTCAAAGGTATTTGAGATTCTGTAAAAATAAGGTAGATGGCTCTTTCAAATAATGGAACGATTAAATGTATTAATATCAAAAAGGTAACATATAGGTTCGAAAATTGTCGCTGTAGCATAGTTGGATAATGCACCTTCCCCGGTTAGGAAAGAGATCCAGGTTCGAATCCTGGTGACGCAACAACAATAATTTTCGATAAAATTCATTTTATATGTATATCTTTCTAATTAATATATTTAATTCATATTTAAAATATCACACACCTATGTTCTGAATAATTACAACTTCACAATAAGAATGTGTTCTCCTAAAAATAATGAAAACTCTCGGTACACTCTTTTGGATGGAAAAAATGTAAATATTTTTCAAATTATTACTCATGAGTTGAATCATAATCTTTATCTAAAAATCTTAACTAATTTTTTAAATTATTAACATCTAGATCATCTGCATATTCCTTAAATTATTAATTAGGTAATTAAAATCATTACACAAACGTTTTAGGAATCATATTTGTGCGGCGTACATTCTACATTATTTACGCAATGCATTTTGCGAGACACGTGTCGTGTCAAACAAAACACTCAGGGTTTTTTTATCAGTATTTTTTATCAAATTTATTAGGTATCTGTGCTACATTTTATTTGACATGTAAAGTTATGAATGACATTTTGCAAGCGTACGTCATTAAAACTAAAAAAAAAAACATTTTAAACAATCCTATTTTTAATGACGCACATTTGCAAAACGTCATTCAATCGCTGCAACCATAAACAATTAAAATTTGCACACGAAAAAAATTGACTGAAAATTGTTGATAAGCTTAGACCTAACTTACAAATTGAGTCAATTTTTTAATATTACTTTGAATATTTTAAGTATTCCTAGAGCGGTTATACCGTCAACAAAAGTGCTAATTCATTATAATCTTTTACTTTCTACTTTGAACTTTAATTACGTAATTTTTAGATATGAATAGTGGGGGTTATTAAGTCTAACGAAAAGTTCGTCAAAGAATTTGATTGAAATAGAAAGGTTAAATCGGTAAAAATTAATACAAGATTTTGAGACCAAATTAATATTCTAAAACTAAAATATACCGCAACCCAAAATCACTATATTTATCAAGACATCTAATTCTTTAACAATCTCCTCATCACAATTTGTAAAATTATGTACACAGACTAACTGAAACATAAATGATACACTCTCGTATATACTCCTTCTCTATACATGAGTCTTACTCTCATAGTGAAGAAATAAATGTTAAAAGAAATATTATGTATAAGGATTATTTTTAAAATATATTATATCTTCTAATATTAAATAAATATTAACCTAAACGTGAGCTTCAATACTAAAGCAATTTCCGCGAGAAAATTCTAAAATGTGACGTAATCTAAAGTATCAAGTACCCCCCAAGTCGACTTATCATTCGTGTTCGTATATTTTGGTATTCACTTCTGTTTGCTTTCTTGGAAGAGGAAAGTATTCAAACAATGGCAGAGCAGATTGATTAATAATATTACGCGGGTGATATTTTTGCGGTGGAATACTAATACAGGGGTTGGAGCTAAATGCTGCTAATCAGCAGCCGGTGGTGCCAATTGCGTTCAATATTGTGCGTTGTGGCGTGTAACTGACGTCACATGAACAATACTGTTTTGATGCTGTTACGCCAGATGCGTTAATCGATTCGGACCCTCGACCTATGTTGTCAACGACAGGCAATCTTACTTACTATTCATAGTCAACTCAAGCTGATGCTATTCGCCAGTCTTTCTCTGAGCCAGCCTTTCATTCTAATTTTAAAGTATCAAAGGAATGGATTCTCTATTTCTGGAATTTTGCTGACGTGTACTTTTATTAAAAGCGTGTTGTGAATCATTGCCATGACTTTGTTTTTAATCTCTTTTGTTCAAAGTCTAACTCACACAGTATACACGATATTTAAGTTAATTGGAGGAGTCTAGTCGCAAGATAAGCACTATTATTTTGCATTGTTTGTAAAAGACGATTAAATAATCGACGCGACTTCCCAGGTCTATGGAACTACTCGATCCAATCTACAGCCAGTTCTAAATGCTCTAAAATGATTTAAAGGACGCTTTTTGTCTCGCAGAAAGGTTCCGCTAAGACTGTAAATTGCCTACCCCTATTACCTTCAACGCCTGAGGACAAAAAAGAGAACCCAATAACTTAACGAGTTTTCAGAAAAATAATTAAAGAAGCTATTCAAACATAAACATAATTCGTTACAATAATGAGTCTGCGAGAAGTTTTAAACTAAGCTATAGAAATACACGGCTAAACGATATAAAATATTTTAATACAAATTAAATGTATCAATTAGAAAGATATAATGGAAAATTCAATTTATCGAAAAAATATTTTTGTTGCTACCTGGAATCGAACCAGGAACCTTTCATATCCGGGGAAATACTTTAACCGATTACACCGCACCAACATAGTAATTAAACGACAATTTTTCGAACTTATAGGCTGTAGTTCTTTCAAACTGATACATCTATTATTCGAAATTTAAAAGCTATCACCTTTTATAGCGAAAATCTCAAATACCTAAAAAAATATTAAAATACCACAGAACTATGTTCTGAAAAAATTTCACAATAATAATGTGTTTCCTTAATATAAAAAACTTATTAGATACATACATACTACATACGTATAATCAATGATACGTATGATCTAACGTGAATTTGGTGGTACGATTTGCAAACGCGCGCCATTAAATATTAATGAAATAAAATATATAAAAGAGCTTAGAAAGAAATTAAATGAACACTTCAGAAGCACACAAATAGACAATAAATAACTATAAACTACAAATGTATTACTCTCTATATAAAATTCTCCAAGCACAAGAGCTAGTCTCTTTTTTGGAGTGGTAAGCAAATGAAAAACATGTAATTTAAATAATATACAATACTTGATTAATAATTCGTATTATAAAAAAATTGAAAAAATTTCAAATAAATAAAAAAATTAAGTGACATTGTGCCTGCACCTCCGAGATCGCGTATTAGATAGGCACTTTTATATCACCCTGTATCGAAACGTTGCCATCATTCAGTAATAGTCTTGGTATGTTTAGTAACCAGTTCTAAATAGCCAAGTTATATCCTCTTCCTATATTTTTATTTCCTGTCATTACACAGTTTATTACTCATCAGTTTGATGGTGGATTTATTAACTCCATTACATAGGCAAAATATTTAATATGTATTAGGCAGTGGCGTGCAGTAAGTGTAGATTTAGGTTATGCTGTTACCAATTATATTATACAATCATATATAATATTATAATATATGAACTTTCATTAAACCAACGTTTTTGGACAAATTAAATCCGTCGTATAATTTTAGAGTACTGTTAATAGTGTTTTTGAAGTTTAAGTTTTAACGTAAAATAATACTTTCTTACCCATATAAAAATGTATGGACGTTTTTAATAACACTTTCTATGACTGAACATGATTAATTTATTGTGTTTGAAAATACTTCACGTAATAACTAAAGGAAATAAATATTTTTATTAAAGGTTAACGTAGGAAATAGTTCTGCCAATTGCTTTATGTTTTTCTCAAATAAGAAACCAATCCATGCACCAAGTTTAAAGAACAATCATGAAATCAACAGGTTAAAAACAATAAGATAGTAAAATACGCGAATTTGTAAAAGAGGAAGTAGACACTTCAATGATTTGTGCATCCAGTTGAAACCCTTTCTAATACCCTTTCTCTGTTAATTAACAGCATAGGTAACGACACCATACAAAACGGATCAACCGAAAGGAATTTTAAATTCAGTAAATAGACGTTTGTATGACTTGAGTAATTCACTATCTTAAAGACATATATATACATAATATTCGCCCTGTAGTACAGAGTCGTAAGAAAATATATTCTGTACATATTATATATGAATTTTCCTTAACTAGGGAGTATGCCAGAGAATACTGAAAACGAATTTAATGGTCGCGGTCTTTCAATTAATGCATATATTGTTTTAATTTTTTACAATAAAATTCATTTTATTAGCTTTTAATTTATACAAATTTGTATTTTCATGCCCAAAAATTAACACATCATTTGCTCATTTGTTCACCACACGTACATTGGGGAAAAAAAATTAACAACTTACTAATAAAGACACTAGTTTAGAAGAAAAATATTTAATTAAATTGCAGTTCTTTATGCATATCAATACAAAACATTTAAAAAATAAGCCATTTACGTATAAAAGTCATTTCGATGTCGATGGCTTTATAAAATCTAACAAATTCTAATCAAAAACAGAATTTCATCGTAGCGAGCTAATAATTTTTTTATTCCTTGCTTTGTAGCTATAACGTGTTCTTCGTTGGAAAATTTCGTTCATTCTAAAACTTTTAAGACCTGTCAAGCTGATTTACTGGTGGAACTGGGTCCGAAGTGTCTTCATTATCGTTTTGCTTATGCATCTCTATGAGCTCATCGATTGGTAGCTCCTGACTCAGTGAATCCGACAGCTCATTGACATCGTTAGCATTAACTTCCAAATCTAATTGCCTGCCGAGATTAACAACTTCTTCCACCACATGAGCGATATCAGTTTCTAGCAATCACAGTAAGAGAAACATTATAAAGTTGTATCAATGTGTCCAAAATTTAATAAAAATGAATTGATAATTCTGGCGACTGCTATCAGTTTACTCAAAGGTATTTGAGATTCTGTAAAAATAAGGTAGATGGCTCTTTCAAATAATGGAACGATTAAATGTATTAATATCAGAAGGGTAACATATAGGTTCGAAAATTGTCGCTAAAAATATTGTCGCTGTGGCATAGTTGGATAATGCACCTTTCCCGGTTAGGAAAGAGATCCAGGTTCGAATTCCGGTGGCGCAACAACAATATTTTTCGATAAAATTGATTTTATATGTATATCTTTCTAATTAATATGTTTAATTCATATTTGAAACATTAAATATAGCTGGCGGCAGTCTAGGAGCAGTGTCGCCAGACGAACCGCGTAACTCTCAGTTCGCGTAAGTCGGGGTATATGCATATGTATATGCTTTTTAGAGAAGTGTACAACAACAAAAAAATGTATAGTATTGTATCATTGTACTTATAACAGATTAATAAATAAACATTAAAAAAAAACATAGAATTTATTTGAGTTGTTTTAAAATATTTATTAAATTTTTGATATCAATCAATAATAAACATAATTTTTTTTGTAATAAAATGCAAAATGACGAATTAATATTGGATATTCTTTAACTTTATTTAAAATTAATAATAAAAAAGGGTATAAAAAATATCTTTTATTAGGTTGATTTCCAACTTCCAGAAAACTTCAATGCGATTTCTTCGATCGTGATCAGAAAATCTCGAAATCAATCTTCGTTAAAAAGTTTAAAAACATGTATACCTACATATAGGATAAAATTTATTTTGTGGACATCGCAATTCTTATCACATTTCGATAAAACTTTTTAAAAAAATTGACCTTAAAAATATCTCAGCCAAGTTCGTTAACTGTTTAAAAATGCCTTTTAATATTGGACATAAAGAAAAAAAATACGCACACGAGATCTATCTGATTCTTGCGACTTTCAATGTAATGGGTTTTTTTAATGCAATCTGTTCCTTCGCAAAACCTTTCAGATATCAAGAAGAAAAAAAATTACGAAATATGCTGCTGAAAAATTAAATTTACAGTTCTCTCTAAATTTTGTCCGCAACTATCCCCCAAGGGTTTGAGTTGGTAATTTAAAGCAGTACCAGTGTGAACCGACATGGACAAAAATTTCAATTACTTTGACCGGAATTTATATTGAAATGCACCCTCGTGGTCGCCAATAGGTAATAAAGTGTCTGAACAAATCAAATTACGCTCAAATAATTTACCCTTCACATTTTGTCTGGATCTTTCCATTTTCTTACAATTTTAATCGAAATCTAATTAAAACTTCATTGTTTTTATTGTTACCATCTTAATGATATATTGAAAAATTACTGTAGCACTAATAATAATATATATATATTTAAAATACAAGGTGTCTGAAAATAAAAATTCTGTAATGAAATAATGAATGGATTTAATAAAAAAATGAAGCACAATAGGAATTTATTTCTTAAATATTATGTTTTCTAAATGTGTTCAGTTATTTCGCTGGCACTCTTCTAAATGGGAGGCAAAATTTCTGAGTACTGCTCCGCACGTATTCTCCGTGATAGCTGCCATTTCTTCTCGGATATTTTTTTGTAATTAGTCCAAAGAGGGAGGATTGTTACTGTATATACCTTTGATTTAAAAGTAAATTGGTGTCAATTCGGGACTACGTGGAGGCTATCGTCGGGATATCAATTTTCCAGGGAAAATTTTACGAACAACTGGTAAGGACATGTTATACATATAAGATGTTGCTCCGTCCTGCTAAAACCAAGTATTTTTGGTTAGACCCAACAAAATTTTTCAAAAATCATCTCCACGTGTCGCTTCGAAATTACGGTTACTGTACGACACACTGTAGTTAGTTAGTCATTACATTTACCTATACTTCCATCTTAAACAGTTGTCCGTGGGTTGAGATTGAGTCGTTAAATGATGCATCCTTTACACGCAAAGGTAGGATACGTATTAAATAATAAAGGAGCATTTAAAATAAATGTAGGTAATAAAATAAACTCTAAGAAAAGTAATATTTTATGTAAACTTTACAACACAAAACAAAATCAAATGTCTCTCTCATTCCCATAATCCAAATAAGCATTTTCTTTTGTATACTGACATGTATTTAAATATTAAATAACGTTTTACTAACCACAAGGTATACTCATAAATGTGTCCATTACTATGAAAGTGGTCTAAGTCACGTTTCATTCGTTTCGAGATATTTAAAGGTTTGCGTTTGAATTGATTGAAAAATATATTTTAAATACTAATTTAATGTATTAATTATAAATATATACATATAAAATCAATTTTGTCGAAAAATATTGTTTTTGCGCTACCGGGATTCGAACCTGGATCTCTATTTCCAATCCGGGGAAGTACACTACCAATTGTGTTATAACGCCAGTATTTTTCATGACAAATTTTCGAACCTATATGTTACACTTTTTCAAATTAATACATCTGTCGTTCCATTATTTTAAATTAGTATTTAAAATACCACACACCGTCTGTTCTGAATAATTACAACTTCACAAATAAGAATGTGTTCTCCTGAATAAAAATATGTTTATATTACACAACACAATGTTTCAAAATATATTTAGTCTACTAGATTAATAATTTATTTCGATACATAAATGTTGGTTGTAGCTTATAAGGATATAAAAAATTTAAGATTGAAATGACTTACTCTATTATCAAAATAAACACTAGCGGAATACCGCTGTACGTCTTAACAATACACTGAATATTGAATTGTTTTAATTTGCATTATACTATATTAATTTAAAACAATGTGACGCGAAATAATTGATAAACTTTTTTTTTTTTTTTAATTTCTTGACTTAGACCACTTTCATAATAACGGGCTCAAATATTACGTAAGCCGTAAAATATTGTTAAATGTAAATATGTAGGTATTTACAGATTGTTTCTAATATTGTGTTCAGTTTTTCAATATCAAATTTTAAAATTCGAATGAATCATTCCAGTGCATACTAATACATATTTATTTATTATTTTTATTATTACATATTTATTATTCAAAATGCGTTACACGTATCGAAACTCGGTCTCTCTCGGTAAATACAACGTTTAAAAATCTGATTATCAATATTAACTTTTCAAAAAGTTCAGCAAGGTAACCAGTAGCGTAATGCCAATGCAGTCAATGCGGTGCATTGGGACCCACATTAAACAAGGCCCAAAAGGTTCGCGCCCCACAAACTTTTGGCATCGATACTTTTCTATTTGGACTAATAATTCCCCACACATCCTTGATTGGATATGATCTAAATCGTCGTTTATGCGATTGAAGGAGATGATTCTTCTTTGGTTTTAATGAGTTGCAGGAAGAGAGTCACTTGAAGAGAGATTCTTTATCTTTGGTCTTAATGGGTTACAGGATGCTTTTTCTTATTGCTTCTGGTTTAATTAAAAAGCTTTATATTATAAAATTATCATTGAACAGATTCATGTACATCCTATTAATATAATTATATCAATTCTAACATCGTAATAAAATAAATTTTCAATAAAATGGTCAAAATTTTCCGCTTGTCCAACACTCTCAGTAAATTCGTTAATTTATTTACTATTTGCATACAAATTCAACAAAATCACAATTATTACTGTTGGCTCATTGCCACATTTTAATATACCGTGTCAATTTCATTGCACACTGTTTATGATTGTATGCACGGTTTTCATTTCACTTCTCCAATTAACGTTTGCTAAACAAATTTAAGACGCGCATAGGTAGTCAAACAGTTCTGGAAAGCGAATATTTAAATACATTAGTGTATTGATAGATGTATTTAAATCAATTCGAGCAAAAACCCTTCCGTTAGTGGGTGAGTAGCTTTGTGTATCATGTTCCATGAATATTATTTTTTGTTCATTGTATGTTATTTAATTTGAATTAATCCTCATAGATGGCAGTAGGAGATATATCATCACCTAAGCAGCAACACCGAATATCTCAATTTTTGTCAAATTAATCATCTGATTTGAATTTTCGCGGGAAATCATTCCATATCGCTAGTTTCACGGTAGCGTCCTCTAGCAGCGTGCAAAATAAAGAACTGTAATCACCGCATATCTGTAACCTCCCTGTCAACTACGCACAAGTCAAGGGAATCGTACCTAAGTTCAGTTCTCTTTCAGTTTAGAAAGAATCTGTTCCTATTTACAACTCTAGAAACTTCAGTAATTCTACAAAAATCATTTAAAACTAGTTATATCTCTTTCCTGTAAAGTACACAATTCTTAGATATGTGGTGTTGCTGCTGACGGTGACGATATGTCATAATTAAAAAAGTTCGCAGTCGTATTTACTCGCTCGCGGCGTAGCGGGACCTGCTAACTAACGCGTATTAAGTCGCTTACGGCAATGTAAATGTTTAAAAATCCATAATTATTGTTGTGTTTTGTTTTACATATTTGAGAATTATACCACTCTTATTGTTAATGGTTAGTTAAGCTTTTATTGTTTAAATATTGAGAATTTTAATGTGGCTTCTGAGACATAAAATATCAGTCAAATTAAATAAAGACTCTGATCGTAAAATATAATAAAAATTTGTATAGCGTTACTGTAGCGTTCGTTGTATCAGAGACAAAGATTCAATGTAAGTATGAATAAAATATATTAATTAGAAAGATATACATATAAAATCAATTTTATCGAAAAAAATTGTTGTTGCGTCACTGCGATTCGAACCTGGATCTCTTTCCTAACCGGGGAAGGTGCATTATCCAACTATGCTACAGCGACAATATTTTTAGCGACAATTTTCGAACCTATATGTTACCTTTCTGATATTAATACATTTAATCGTTCCATTATTTGAAAGAGCCATCTACCTTATTTTTACAGAATCTCAAATACCTTTGAGTAAACTGATAGCAGACGCCAGAATTATCAATTCATTTTTATTAAATTTTGGACACATTGATACAACTTTATTATTTTAGGTGGCGCAACAACAATATTTTTCGATAAAATTTATTTTATATGTATATCTTTCTAGTTAATATATTTAATTCATATTTAAAATATCACAGACCTATGTTCTAAATAATTACAACTTCACAATAAGAATGTGTTCTCCTAAAATTTAATGTAAGATTTATTAATTGTTTTTACATCATTTTTATTTTTCAAACTAATAATAGATATCTTACAGAGACGAAGCTGTTTTTTATTAATGGAAAAATATGGAAGTATGAGTAATGACAAGTCATTACTCATACTTCTATATTTTTCTATTAATAAAAAATAGCTTCGTCTCTATGAGATATCTATTATTTGTTTAATAACATTGCATGTGTTCTTGGACATATTCAAATATTGCTTATTACTTTTCATTAAAAATATATATAATAAATGAGAATGTCTTAAGGATTAAAAAAGTAATCATATTTTGACATTTTGACCTTTTTGAATTCATTAATTATTATTCTCACAATAAGAAAACATCACTTGGGATCACATTACAAGGCACCTCACAACTAATTGAACTATTACAATCAAGGTTAATGTGACTATTAAATCCTGTACATCTTGTAGAACGCATTAAAATTGCCAATTAAAAGATTCTTATTTCGTAATATATGCGGTGATCATCCACAGTGATCCTGAGTGAAATACGCACTACTCCAATCGACATTTAAACGTCCTTACTAAATAATATCTTACCTTGTCAGGTTTTTATGGCCGTATAGTGTCTGGTAGCAATATTTTCCGGGCTACCGATATTCCGATATACCGATATTCCGCGTTTGTGTGACTATAGAGTAACGCATTGCAAAATAATCTAAAATAGTAATAATATTCATTTAATATTTTTGTATAATTTCAACTAACTTTCATGAAAGCTATTTTGTGTAATTATTTTGAGAATTTAAGCATTAATTTAAACAATTCATTAATTGACATGTTTGCTACACTAGTTTTCTACTGTGTTATTATAGCAAGAACAGACCCGCAACCATTTACCTGAGATGAATCCTTAAATTTTTTGAAGGAAGGAAGATAGCTTGGAGAAGCTTGTTGTGGTGTCAGTGAGGAAGAGGAAGATCCACATCTGTTGGATCGACCAAGTGGAAAAGGCAACAGACACTTATCTGGTGACAGCCCTGAGGTCTGCAGGATGCCGATAAAAGTGGAGCAGCACCCTTAAGTGGGCCGACCGACGTGGATGATGATTATAACAAACAGTGTTGAGAAATAAGGGTGGTCTGGTAAAAAATACTTGGGGTAGCTTAAAGTACATAAGATTTAGTCATAGGTACATTGGGGATAACTACGTTAAAAACTGAAAGAGAGAAATCTGTTTTAAAATATAATGAATATTTAAATAAAAACTGTAATCATAAATAAATAAATGGAGGTTTGTTTTTCGAATCAGCAACACTTTTTCCAGCGACAGCCAATTTGACAGCTAACCATTGATTTGGGCTTAGTTTAGTTGTGCCATTTCACCATGAATAGACTTACGCCAGAACAATGTTTACAAATTGTAAAATATTTTGAAAATCGTGGTTCATTTCGCGAAACTTACCGTGCGCTACGTCCATTTTACGTTCGACATAATCGTCCATCCGAGCAAGTAATTCGAATAATCATGGATCGTTTTCGCACCATGCATACTCTTATTGATAATACGCATCCGCAGAGACGTCGAATAGAGAGCGCTATAGATCCACGATTACTGACTTTTTCGTTCCCCAATTGAATCGCATTAATGTGGAAGAGCTGTAGTTTTAACAAGACGGCGCAGCATCTCGCACAGCGCGCGCCACAATCAATTTATCGAAGGAAATATTCAATGAGCGCAGAAATGGACCTGTGAATTGACCTCTAAGATCGTGTGATTTGAATTATTTTCTGTGCGGATATGTGAAGTCGCTAGCCTATGCCGACAAACCAGAGACGATAGACGACTTGGAAGCCAACATTAGTCGCATTATTGCCGATATGCGTCCCAGCTGTTCCAAAAAGTGGTCCAAAATTTGATTTCCAGGTTGCGTTTTATTCAAGCCAGACGCGGCGTCCATATGCACGAAATCATATTTAAACACTAATGGCATAAAATTATCATTACCACAATTTGTATGTGTTTTATTTCACTTTAAAATAACTTCCTGTATATTATATTAATATTAATTTAGAATTTTTGTACGGCTCCTTCCCATTTGTGAAACTTGTTTTAAGTTGTAAATTTTAAAGTATGTATTGATTAATGTATTATACTATCCGACGCAGAGAATATCCCGGTCTCGGCAGGGGCGCATCCCTGACTATGACGTAGCGTCTCGAAGAACGCATCAAGTCATAAAATGCATCTCGGCAATAAATACCGGCATTCGCGTTACCTGAAGTGCACACCACACCAATAAAACTTATCATTCGCCGTTCGCCGGATTAATGCGAAAATACGATATCGATGCTAATTCAAAATGATATATTTTATTGCGACAAATGTACATGCCTATTTGGTGGCTGTGCTGTGTTTATAGCTTTCAGAGATATCACTGACACCCGACAATCAAAGCTGCTGAAAATAATCTTTTCGATATATCAAGCGAGACTCAAGCTGACCCTTTAAAGTCATATAAAAAATGTTTGACAGATGTATCTTGATTACCAATCTATTAATCGTTCTTCATCAGCATGTACATCTGCGAGCTCTGGTCGAAATACAAGCAAGTGACGTATAACCGTCTCCGAATTTAGTACAACAACTCATACAGGATACTGTTCGGATTAGCGCGTTATTGCAGCGCATCTACAATGTTTGCCGAAGGCCGTATACATGGATTCGTTCCGCTTCTGAGACATCGAGTTGCTGGCGTAAAGCTGCGGCTGGAGCTCAGCACCAACTCTCTAGTGCATGCGGCGCTCTCATGGAAAGCTGGTTCCCTGACTAAGGCAAATATTAAAATAGTAGCCGTAAATACTTCCGATAGTTAGTCTTGGGTTTTCTATAGGTTATGTTGAATACAGTAATTCAATCGATGCAAATTAAAAATACACCAACCATTGTGAATCTGGGCTGGTAGACGCCGATGGTCGCTCTCCTTGCAGTCTGGTGGTCCTTAACTCTGTTGTCCAGCCTGCGAAACTTTCTCACAACCGACAATCCGAAAATATATAATACAAAATGTTTTTATATCGCCGCCATAAATAAGTCCGTCCGAACCGAAAAACTGTATCTTTCCAGTAGCAGCTTTGTTTTTATTTTCTGTTTTTAAATCCACACAAAAAGAATACACATATTCAAAATGTTATACCAGGCCTACCTATCGAAGTATAAAAGCACGTAAACACACATGTACACAACATTTTAGATAAATAATAAGATTATATAGTGTTCCACGTTAGCAGCCATCCACACCGATCCGATTGGACAATCTCTGAATATAATTTGGGCATAAAACTAACCCCGTAACATAATTTGAAACTACGAGTAATTTTTAAATACCTGCATAAAATTGCCAGAATTTATGGAAAAGTTCAACGATAACCGACCGCGGCAAAATGAGGCAAAAAGTTTTCAGCACATTTCGAAATAAAACGGCTAGAGTTTTCAGTACTTATACAATTAACGAGAAGTCTCTCCCGAAGGCTGTTGTTGTATGGACGTTTTATTACCCCGAGTTTTACAGTTGGTCAACTAAACAGAGCCACGGCGAAATGGTGCGCTTATATGACTGAATGAATTGCTGGGATACAGGGCGTACCAACCAAATAATAATATTGCACTTCATTACATATTCATTACTATTATTTATTTTTACCCACATAAGAAACCTGTGTTAGGTTAAGATCTATGTCATTCAAAGGGAGGCAGACCACTGTTAATGCCAATGATGAGCTCAAAAACATAAACCGTTAGTCAATCACTGATGTCTTTGAGTCACGATCACTATCAGTGATTGAATATCTGGAAATATCGTGATTCGTGATTCATTTTTTATTATATCTATATTTTGTTGTGAACCGTGATTTAGCGCATGTGCATATAAAACGAAAATATTCATGAAGGAATGACGTTATAATTCGTGATAAGGGCCATGTAGGTGTAGATCGCCTAGTAAATTCTGCAAAAACGTTTTACACATTTGACCCGAAAAATAAACTCACATTTTTTTAAGGATTTTCATTCTCTTTGTAATGATATTGAATTAGATTAGATATATATTAATTATATTTGTTAGAATATATTTTTTACATAAATAAAGTTTGAATAATATAAGTAAATATGCTCAAAATTATGTTTTTTTAATTTATTTCGTGCATTGTGATATCATGCTGCGCATACGCATTAGTACCTAATAAAACTGTGATCACAGTCACAGTTTTCAATCACTGATATTATTGAATATCAATCACAATCACACCAGTGAGTCAAGAGTAGCATTTTTTCTCATCGCTATTGTGAAAGGATCCAAATATATATATATATTTTTTTGTATTTCAACTAGAAATATTTTAAATAAAAATAATATATAATACTAAGCTAAAATGATCAGTTGCATACATTTCTGTATAAAAAAAACCTTAACAATATATACTTATGATAAAAATGTACACAATTCTATTTAAGCATGTACATTGTATTTATTTTATACATTATCTAAATTTATAGCTAAAATTTTATCTACAGATTATAAATTTAACTTGTTTGCGTAGCTCTTTACCTTTACTTACCTCGTCTCTTGCTTTAATTAATTTTTAATACGTATTATATTTTTGTAATTTTTCAAGTATTCAGGCTTTATGAATCAAATGAATATGTTCCGGGATCGCAATCCTCTGTAACGAGTGAACTAACGACTATAGATAATGGTATGTCACCCTGCAAATAAGGTGTTTTTGCCATTCAGGGTGTAAAAATCAATCTACCTTACGTATATTCGAAATGTTTGTTTCTATTAAGATTTTCGAAAAGCTTATAAATAAATAATAGATTGCTAGATTTACCTTTTTTTTATCAAGGTTAACATAATTTTAAATGAATGATTATTTTTTATTGATGCTTTTAATTATGATACGACAGTGAGCAATGACAAAATGTGCTGAAAAATAATATGGTAATATTTATAGAAGACTTTTTATAAGAGTATATTTACTGTCAATAAAAAAAAAAATATATCAGTTAGAAAGAGTTTCATTTGAATATCCTGCCACGTTTTGAACACTACGGGAAATTGGATTAAATTTTACTTCCGCGTACATTTCCGATACCGAGTGGAATAATGTTTATTCATGAAGTTTTTTTCAAATCGAAGTCTCCCCATTCTACGTTATGTAAATTAAATCATTTGGATGAACGTAATTTCTTAAATACAACGTTTTTTCAAAAGGTATCGGGTTTCAACTAAAAATATATATTTATCTATTTCTATATACTCTTTTTCTAAATGCTAAATATACCTAATCGTAGGTGTAAAAACTTATTGATCACGTATTAAATAAGAATACACAACGTATTATTGGCATCTGCAGTCGGTTTACTCAAAGGTATTTGAGATTCCGTAAAAAAACAATGTAGATGGCTTTCTAATAATGGAACGACAATTATTAATTTGAAAAATTGTAACATATTGGTTCGAAAATTAGTCATGAAAAATATTGGCGCTATAATTACGCGTAGTGTGCTTCCCCGAATTAGAAATAGAGATCCAGGTTTGACTCCCGGTAGCGTAAAAACAATATTTTTCCACAAAATTGATTTTATATGCATATATTTATAATTAATACATTAAATTAGTATTTAAAACGTATTATGTTTTTGAATTCTCACGAAATCAGCAGTATTTTTTCAGTATATTGTACATACGTAATTAGTTAGTAGATATAATGTTAATATATATAATAAATTGACATAAAATTTAATTACTTTTTTTATAGTTAATTTTACTTATAGATTTGTCGATGTAGTAGGTACATATACATATAATATATATAGTACGATATAATAGGTGCATTTACACTGTAATGTGCTAATAGATTTGTTAATTATCCTTGTAAAATATTTATTTATTGGAAATATTACAGTAGATACGTACGTAGTTAAGTTAATGATGAAAAATAACATATCCTTACATATTTCACAGGGACAAAATATTACATGAATAAAAATATGCATAATAATATGTTTAAAAATTGAGATGAAACGAGCTTGAACATATAAACAAGGAAAAATCATTTACATATTGCATCGAAGAATATTGTTAATTTGGTTTTTAAATATAGTATATAAAAAAACAGAAAATATATCATCAAAATCATTGTAAGCTCGGCACATCCTCACTATAGGAGAGCGTAATCCAGAATTGGTTTGACATGGAAATTTATTAATGATTAAATTATTTCCTGTATTTATCGACTCACGATCCTTTATACAAGCTGAATATTATGTTCCAAGCCGATTTTGTTTAGCCGCCATTTTAGTTTGACCAATATTTGTCAGTTCGCATTTGGTAGTCGTAGAGAGTAGTTAACTACAATTTATTATGAAGCATCTAATGCTTTAATAATATCTTAAAGATATTAAAACATTTTGTCTAAATAATAAAGGCAATTCTGTTACCATTAACGGTGATCGCTATCGTCGTATGTTAGAAAACTTATTGGTGGCCGAATTGAGTCGATTGGGCCTGCACACATGCAGTTTCAACAGAACAGTGCCACCTCACATACAGCCCGAGCTACGCTTGAAATTTTTCTCGGCCGCATAATGTCAAAAAGTGGTGATATCGACTAGCCTCCTCGATCATCTGATCTGTTTTATTTTTTGTACCAAAAACAATTTCGATGCTATAGGACAATATTTGAAATGAAATTGCTGAAATAACACGCGAAGTGTGCGAGAATGTTATGAAAAATGTGGTTAAAAGAGCACGCATTTGTGCCGCTGCCAGAGGCGACTACTTGGCCAATATCATATTTTATACATAATTGTAATAAATTAAGTAATCAATAAATAAAATATAAATTTAAAATTTTTGTTAAATTTCTTAGTTATTCAAAAATAACATCGACCTGGAACATTATATTCACCATGTACGTAATGAAGCGTATTTAAGAATGAAAAAAACTTGTTTACTCATAAAAATTCTGAATATTATTAATGAATCATTTCCATAAATTTGTTTTGTAAACACGATACAATATATTAACGCAAAAGAAGATATTCAGGGCTAAAAATTACAACTGGGAATTAGACACAGAGCTTGGTGGTGGGCCAACGTTTTAGATGCGCTGCAATAATGCGCCAATCCGAACAGTATTGTACTGAATTCGATGACGATTGTACGTCACTTGCTTGTATTTCGACCAGAGCTCGCAGGTATACATGGTGGTGAAGAACGATTCAAAGAGGATCCTCTTCGCCTCCATACCACGTCGGTAGAAACGCCGTGACAGCATATTTGCACGAACGCTCAACTGTCTCCTCCGCCGTTCTATGTCATCGTCGCCTTGTTCATCTTTATTAAATATATGGCCAAGGTATATATTATCACAACGTATGAAATGATGGGCAGAAAAGAGTATAGAGTTTTTTTTTTAAATAGTTGACATTATACTAATAATAAAACAACTATTAAACGTTCGTTCGTTTGTAGCACAATGGGATTGATGGTGTTGAGGTCATTTTATGAGCGGGCTGAGCCTCTTGCAATAAACATGATTATTACTTATAGCAGTGCTAAAATTAATTGGTTTGTCCATTTTACAGTTATACATAAAAAATAATCATTAATCCTTCTTTGGACACCTGTTTTTCCAATTTATGATAATCATACAATTTATTATTGTTTTTGATGTTATAAAATGGCAGTTAAATCTCATCAAGATGGAATTTTACTTAGAGAAGAGATTCTAGTATAGATGTTGATATAATATTTATAGTGTATTATAATTATCAGAGAGATAAACCCATTTATGGAATAAATCTTTAAATTATCTCGGGTCCATAATTGCTGACGACTGCAGTTGCGAGCCAAAAATCAAACAACGTACAGGTATGGCCCAAGTTCTATGTACAGACTTGACAAAATATAAAAATTTGGCTGTATTTCCGAGACGACAAAGGTCAAACGCATGCATTTCTCCACTCTGATTCAATTTTTTGGACATCTTGTAAGATAGCTTGGTGTTATGGGCTACGTCGCCACGTTGGAATACCGAGAGGAAGATGAAGATCCCTCATCCGTTGGACCGACCACGTGGAAAAGACAACAGGCACTTCTCTGGTGACATCCCTTAGATCTATAGATCTATAGAAAAGTGTAGAAGTATAGTCCAGAGGACGGGAGATAGACGTGGATGGTGATGGAGTAAAACTGTTTTCTGACGCGCTTGATCACCACCTTGACATAGTTGACTAGCGGACGATAGAAATTTGTTTTTTTATCTCCATATAAAAATGTAATTGTAAAATTATTACCCGATGAACGGTGAATCCGATTCGTATAAAGTGAGCGATTTGCTAGGATTTTTCACCCTAAACCATCCCTAAACAAAGTTATCATTAATTACATTAACTTACTTGTCTGCTTTATCTGTAGCGTTTGTGTTATTAAAAATGTATACGAACAATTACGATTTTTTCACTGTCGAAATTTTTACGTAAATTATATATTTTTATGTTCAATAAGAATTGCAGAGTATCTTATTAATGGCCAAAAGCCTGCTTACATCAACGAGATTTGAATAATTTTTAGAAGGTGAATAATTTAAAGTAAATATATAAATAATGTGTAACGTGATTGACCACGACACTGCATTGTTCTTTATATTATCTGTGCGGTAATAATCTTACAGATTCCCTGAAAGGTTCGGTGAGATGTCGGAAGTAGAAATAAGAGTACAACGTCGAGATAGTTAACAACTTATTACTACTTTGACAACCGTAAAACAATATAATATACACAATCTGATATCTTATCTGGAGAACCGAAGAGTATTGAAAGAGAGCGCGACTGCGTCTTTAAACGCCTCCCGACTCCCCCCCCCCTTAATATAGCAAATAAATTGGTTTAAAAAAGGATCGCTATATGGTGTGTCAGGTAGAACAAACGGATGGGGAGAATGGGTTCCACGACAAAAGTTCCACGGTGTTTTAGCGCAACAACAAAACGTCCATGATAAAAGATCCTGCCGACAAAAGATCCGGCCGACTAAAGCTCCAACCGATAAATGATCTATGCGACACTATATCCAACGACATAATGACTGAACAAAATTCCAAAATGTATTTTTTAAGAAAGAGAATGAAGGATGTCCGCGGAAGACTTGGCACAACCGAGCAGACCAGATATTGGAATACGGTTCTGTTAGAAGCCTCAACAATCAACAAGCACGAGAAGATACGTAAATATTATGTGTCCATCTTCTCTGCCTACCTTGGTCGGGTATTTTTGGCAATTTACTCGAAACGGAAGAAATAATTGCACGGGTTTTGGAACTGAAATTATTCAGGTCTTGTAAAATGTCAGCTCAAACTTTTCGTTTCATTGCGTTATAGATTTACTTTTGATACTACTGCACTGAATAATGTGTATTTTTCCAACTATCTCATTATACGTAAAGATCTGCCAAAGTCGCTGTAAATGTGTGCATGTGTGGGCACGACCGCCCACCTGCCTACGCCGTTTCATCTCAGCACTGAGCCGTTTCATTGCCGATATATTGCCGAGTAAACTGAATAATGAAATTATACACCAGACCAAGTTTTATTATAAGCGGTTATACATGCTCGCGCTATCCGATATTACGACACTGATATCTCAACCGATATTAATTCTATTAAACAAATAATAGATATCTCATTGAGACGAAGCAATTTTTCTAAACATGAAAAAATATGGAAGTGTGGGTAATTACAGGGCCTACGACCTGCCTTCAATGTTAATGTTACACAATGTAACATTCACCATTCCACCCAATCAAATATTTGAAAGTTTTAAATATGTTAATATGTGGAATCACTTCGAATACCACTACACTACCGCTAACTATGGACTTAACTTAATATTCATTTCCCTGAAACAGCATATATGTCACAATGATAATCTAAAAATTTTTTGATCAAAGGAGACAACATTATTCATTGAAATTCTGAGGATTTCCATACATTTTTAATGCTTCTAATTATTCTAAGTAACCATTCGATTTCAACACTAATGTTGTGGGTAATTTGTAAAAAAAGACAGCTATATAATTTAGTATTCCAATAAATAATGTTATCCCTTTTCATCTCATGTTAATAAAATTGTCTAGCTGTCCCCCATTATAGTTATGAATACAAGTTGTTGAGTTGAATTGTTAGATTGATAATGCACTTACAAGACGAAACGAGTCTCAAGTAAATTAAACGAGTAGAATAAAAAAACACGTGTTTTATTTTCATCTTGCCACTAACTCCACTCATGGTGAAAAAATCTTTTTTGATGCCATTATTTTCCTCTTTTACTGTTCTATGGTACACTAAAAAGCCAAAAATTCCCATCAATTTTAAAACACGAGAAATCATGAGTTTTAAAATAATAACTAAGTACTAGATGCTGAAAAACCTTATATTGATTCTTGCAAAAACCTTAAATGTTTACCTGACTGCTGATGGCACCAGAAATGGAGGACGTCCGCAGAATCATAATGGCTGTACTACACTATTATGGTAAATCAACTAACTTCCAATAATATTTTACAATTTTGATAAAGAAATTCAGAAAAACTCCATACTCCTATAAGTACGAGATAAATCAAAATTTCTCAGCCACCCTATTTCTGCATAAACAATCTACCAAAGTGTGTTTTGGAATTTTCCTAATCCGTTTAATTATAAAATCAAACAGTTTTTTGTTGCTCCTGAACATTTGAAGAGAATTACATTCGAGTATGTTATTTAATTACAATTTTTAAAAAGATACGTATAAGACTGAGTACTTTCCCCTCTACATAATAGGGCAGCCTATCTTTGAGCGAAGAATAAACCAACAGCGACCGTTTGCCAAGCCACATGCCCTTATCAGTGCCATCTCTCCGATCAAAAACGTGATATGACAGCATTTTAGATGAATTCTAAAAAGTTACATATCGAGTGTGGAGAAATGTAATTAATTTAATCGCTGAATTCTGATACTAAAATATGGAAGTATTCAACAATATAATATTATTGACGAGTTATAAACTTCACTAGTTTAGAAACAGTTTTATGGCTTCTCAGACTAGGTACTTCAAAGATGACTCTGAACTGCAAATAGTAAAATGAGTGAGTCGGTCTCGGAAGATTCGCGGAAAAATATAATTTCTCAATATAAATTTATGTGTTTAAATAAAATAATTATGCACGAAAGCACGAATACAGAAAAAATACAGAAAAATTGGAAGATCTTCGAGTGGATATTTTTCAAAAATTCCCTTATTTTTTGATATGTATCTTCAATAATTCAATGTCTCTAACATTTTTCAATTCATATTTTATAAAATTCTGGAACAAACACTGTAAAAAGGATAAAATATTTTAATTGTTTTTGATGGCTACAATAACAATCTCGTTGAAGCAAAATAATTTACAATTTCACAAATTTTTCTACTTACGTCATTTAACGGTGGGTGTTTTAATTTTGTGTTAATTTTTCGCAAAATCAGTGACACGTTTTTTGAATAAGGATAAATGTGTAAATAAATATTAAATATATTTTAAAAAGATCCCAATAACTGTAAAATTGGTTATCAAACGTTTAAGCTCTCTTATCTAATAAAGATTTAGATGCTATTAATTTTAGAATTCTAATTTGAAGAGATTCCATCTGGTTTATGTAAGTTTCAAAGGAATATTACCCCGTTCTAGGACTCCATTTAAGATTAAATTAATCTAACATAGAAGAGATGGCAGTTCCACTCACTAGTACTCGCGGAAACCTTAAATCAAACATATATTTATGTATTTTTAACTTTCCGGATAAGAAAAGATCCATGTTAGAGTCCCGGTAGCAACTAAAATATTTTTTCGACTAATTGATTTTTCCTATACCTATATCTTTCTAGTTGATACATTTAATTTGTTATATGTACATATATATGTTTGATTTAAGATTTCCGCGAGCCCTAGTTAATGGACTTGGCGTATCTTCTAGGTTAGATCGCGTTTTTTGTATACAGTTTCTTTGGGGAACCTAGACAGAACGTTTTGACATGGTAACACGTGCCATTGTCAAGGCGTTGCCTAAAAAAATTGCGTAATTTCCGTACTTTTTTCATAGGTTCTACCTTCCTTCATATGTTAGTTGCGAGTGACTACCGCCATCTATGGGTTGATTTATTAAGCTCATTATTATTTTCTCTTTTAACACTGGCGCCATCTACGGGTTGATTAATTAAGTGCGTTATTTTTTTCGTAACCTTTTTCATTTCAATCTCTGCGATCGTAAAATACAGTGTAATTGTCGTAATCGCAGTAAAGAAGCCCCCTGCTCGTCCAGAGACGGCCTCGGCGTGAGAACCCGCCGGATCCAAAATTACCCAAAGGTGTTTCACACCATTTTCAAACTTCACACTTACATAACACGATCGCACCGTCGGGCGCCTAGAAAATCTCCATTCCAACATTATGGCCACGGTTTTATGAGGCGCAAGAGTCGGCTTGTTCCTGCTGCACCGTTCTGTTATCATTACATTTTACTTCGATGTCCAATTTCTTGCCGACTCCCGCCAGATACCGAGAGTGGAAAAAAATAAGCCACAAGTTCACATTCAATCGGTGGCTATATCAGAAGCAGACCGTCATAAAGTGCAATCCACAGAGTTGGTCCGAGATAAAAATGAAGTGTAAGTAAAACTCAAGCTGTAATAAGACGAGTGTGCTAAGTTGATTCTTATTTTTAAGCTACTAATGTTATGTTGTACATTTAAAATCATTCTAAAATAAATAATAATCTTCTCCGTCAGCCAATCTGCGTCCAGCTTTCTTACAACTCCCTGTCAACAACTAGCCTACTAACATGATGTTATTGGACCGTCGCGTCAGAAAGGGAAAAAGGCTAGTACATTTTAAAGACACAATGTATTGATGTATTTTACAGGCTTTTCCAAAGCTTCCCTCCTGAATACGTCAATAAGCAGCAGGGGCGTGCAGTGCATACAAGCAAAAAAGCTGTGCATAACTAAAAATTCTGGACAACAAATATTAATTTAAAAATTGGATTAACATTATTTTTCAATTAGTGCCATCTGTGTACCACTAGATACTCATGGCGCTCTTTTTTTATTCGCCGCATCGTGCTATTTACATTACTCAGTTCTGTATTTAAGCTAGTGAATTACTCAAGTCATATAAATGGCTATTTACTGAATTGAAAATTCCTTTCGGTTGATCCGTTTTGTATGGAGTCGTTACATATGCTGTTTATTAACAGAATAACATTATAAAGGGTTTCAACTGCGTGCAAAAATCATTGAAGTGTCTACTTCCTCTTTTACTAATTCGCGAATTTTACTATCTCACTGCTGTTTAACCTGTTGATTTCATGATTGTTCTTTAAATTTGGTGCATGAATTGGTTTTTGATTTGAGAAAAACAAAAAGCAATTGGCATAATTATTTCATAAAATAATATTTAATAAAAATAATTATTTTCTTTAGTTATTACGTGAAGTATTTTCAAACAATAAATTAATCATATTCAGTCATATAAAGTGTTCTTAAAAACGTTCACACATTTTTATATGGGTAAAAAAGTATTATTTTACGTAAAAACTTAAACTTTAAAAACACTATTAACAGTACTCTAAAATTATATATAAATACATGATAGGGTCGCTTAAACGACGGATTTATTTTATCCAAAGACGTTGGTTAAACTAAAATATATATATATATATCATTGGTAACAGCATAATCTAAATCTATACCTACTGCACGCCACTGCTAAGCAGAATATATGCGAACCTTTATCATACCTCAGTGTACCTCACATAATTGCGAGGTCACAACAGAGGCGCCATGTAATTGATATGATAAGACACGTGTCAGTAATTTAATAAAAACAGGGTATTCTATAGGCGGGAAGCCATTCTTGATTGTGTTGTCACCGTAGTGTACCTATATTGAACATCTTTTGGGTTTCATTTCTTTCCACTTCATAATCATCATCATCATCATCATCGCCAGTTGAGAGAAGCTGAGATCGGCGGACCGCTCTTGTCTACATTCTTGTTTCCTGTACGGAACACTAGGTATTATTACCACACCAATTTTTATACTTTTTATTTATTTAATTTAGCGAAAATACAATGGCAAAATAAATTCAATTTTTAAATAGATGGTTACATACATACGTGGTTTTTCTTTCGCTTACCTCTCCAAAAAAGAGACCAGCTCTTGTGCTTGGAGAGGGAGTTACACTACAATAATTTTATATAATACCTTACATATTCTATTCATTGTCCATTTGAGTGCTTCTGAAGTATTCTGTAATATTGTTTATTGTCCAATTATGTGTTTTTGAAGCGTTCATTTAGTTTCTTTTTAAACTCTTTTATATCCTTTGTTTCTTTAATTAGTGTAGGGAGGCTATTGAAATTTTTTATCCCTAAATATATAGAATTTTGCTGACAGTGTTTGGTGTTACATTTAGGGATTTTAAAGTTATTTTTAAACCTTAATGATGTGCTTGTTTCAAATTTTCTAGTGTTATTTTCTTTAATTAATTGATCAATTGAGATTTTTTTGAAAATGTTTTCTATTTTGCAACGTTTTCCGGCCGTCGCACATATTGTCAATTAAAAGATTGAAATGAATTATCACAAGTTTCCAGAACTCCGGCCGACCGGTCCCGCCGTGTATTTAAAGTTATCGCCGTCAATAAATATAATAACTTATTATAGGTAAGTGGAAGAATTGACGGTGCGTAATAAAAGGTTTCGGTAACCGCCGACCGAAGGGTTTTAGTGGAGTTAATTAAATTTTTGCAGAACGCGATAGCCTTCCTGAATTTTACGACCGCTCTCAGACTATGATGCCATGGCAGCGTCGTGATCCTCACTCGGTGTGTGCCTCTTTATTTTGTATCCTTTCCATTTTCAATGTCAATTTTGGAAATAGAAGCAATTCTAACAGAATAAAATAATCCACGTACGTATTATCCATTAAAAAATGAATGAAAAAACTTGGACTGGCGCTAATATATCTGCAAATTAAGATGTTAATACCATAAAAAAGTGGACGGATGATAACCTACTATCAATTAATACTGATAAAACATACTTTCTCCGATTTACTGTTCAACAGAAAGACAACACTCAAATTAATATTAAAATTCACACCAAAGCCTGTACTCAAGAAGACTCTTGTGACCGATGTTCATCAATCATAATAGATAACAAGCTCAAATGGAAAGAACATATTACTAATCTTACAAACAAAATGAGGAAAACTGCCTACATATTTTTAAGACTCACAGAAACATCTTATCACTTACAAATCTGAAAATAATATATTATATACAAGCGTTTTGTAACATAACATAACGGTAACATTTGCAATACGGTATTATTGGATGGGGAGGAGCATATAAAAATTCAATATCACAATTAGAAATCACTCATAATAAAAATTATTCTAAAAAAAAAGGCTATCCAAGTATACAATTTTTCACAGATTTCAAAGTACCAAAAATAATAGACAAAAACAATTCAATAATCCAAATTTTCAAAATTAAAAATCAATTAAAATTTAGAAGCGAATTCAAATCTACAACATTTAGAGACCAAATTGATATTCCAAAACTAAAATACACCGCAACTCAAAATCACTATAATTTATCAAGGTACCAAATTTTTTAACAATCTTCCCATCACAATTGGAACAATTACAGACTACTATCAATTTGTATCTGAAGTAATAAAATATATACACAGTCTAACTGAAACATAAATTCTCGTATATACTCCTTTTTTATACACGAGTCTTACTCTCATAGAGTAGAAATAAATGTTAAAAATGTATTATATTTTCTAATATTAAAATAAAAAATATATATGTATACTTTTGCACAGCAGCATAAAACAAGCAAGGTGGATAGTTTTCTTCTAAAATGGAAAAAAAAACTATATAATTATGAAAATGTCATATCAGAAAATGCATCGTTATAAATTTCAATCAATCATTTTTAAAAAAATCAGGCTTCGAATCTGTCAATATTTTTTAATGTTGAACATGGCATTACATCAAGTTACTGGGTACTTTCATTCTATAGAACTATCAAAATTCACAGTTAAAAAATATGTGTAATTTATAGTGAAATTAATATAAAATAATATGAATGATAAAAATATAATGAATGTAATAATTATTAAACAAATTATAGATATCTCATAGCGACAAAACTATTTATATTATATTATATGGGAATATATGGAAGTATGGGTAATTACAGGGTTTACAGTGATTGTGTGTTCTTGGAAATATTCAAATATTGTAAATAATTATTTATTAATTATGGCATATTATGTATCACTCACTATTTCATAGTCGACATTGTTCCAAAATCGGTATATTCTACTCAAATTTACTAGGTTTCAAGATGATAGGCGCGTGGATGAGCTTTTTTTACTAACATCAAAACACTGCCTTTACAAAATCAATTAGATATATTTATTTCAAAAGATTTTTGGATGGCCTATTCACACGAAAACAAAAATATGTACCGTACCCAACCATGTACGTAAAGATAATATTTTTTTATAAATAAATATTGAATAATAATATCCCATATCTTGCGAGGGATATTATTGAGAAACTATGCAAAATTGAAAACAAATGGCTTTTTGTATAAAATAATATTGTTCTTTTTATTTTAATCTGATACTTTACCGTGCTATAATATGCTCTTACTTAAATGTTCTTTACTCTTACATGCCTTTAGTCTGTATCAAAATGTTTACTTTGTTGCGATTTTTACTTGTCTCCATTTTGATTTTTCTGATTTTTACTATATACTTTTTTTAAATTAGTCCTACGTTACTTCTTACTAATGCACATATCAGTTTTCAGGAATATTAATAACTATAATAAATATCTAATGGGTACCTACCTCAGAACGGGTACTTTATATGCACCTAGCGAGGTAGGAAGCGACTCACAGGCTTACATACAAATAATATTTAATACTTATTGTATTTGCTAATCTATTAATGATGTAAAAATGTGTATATTAATGCAAGTTTCAAAAGATAATTATTTTGTTAATAAACGTCTATGTATTAGCACTAAAATCAATTTACGTTTATATCAGGGGAAGGGGGTCTATATTTTATGATCCTAACGATTATCTATGTAATATTTTAAATGGATAACATTTAATTTAATACGCATTTATATCACCGTGGAAGGAAGGGGCGGCAAGAGGGAGGAGGGATGTGCCTACGCTTTTAGGCAGAGCCTTAAAGAGTAACTATTCAAAATTTTGTTTAAATCGGTCAAAGGGCTGTAGATAGAATTACACAGAGAACAGACATTCAGTCATTACATTTATAAGACGATTGTCATAGTTGTTTTTTATTTTAAATAGAAACCTTCAGATATTTTTAACGAGCTTGAAAGTTGTTTGTCTCATCGTATCGTGAACCGAGTCAATGGACACCTTTATAAAGGTGCTTAATTGGAACAATCACAATTTTATTACCGGTCTTTTTAATTAAATAATGTGGACTGTTCTCTGTGTGAAGAATAAAATAAAAACATTTTACATATCTGAACGTATATGTATATTATTTGATATTTTAAATACTAATTTAATGTATTAACTATAAATATATACATATAAAATCAATTTTGTCGAAAAATATTGTTTTTGCGTTACCGGCTCTTTGTTGATGGCTTTCAAAAATAATGGAACAACAGATGTATTAATTTGAAAAAGTGTAACATATAGGTTCGAAAATTTGTCATGAAAAATACTGGCGTTATAACACAATTGGTAGTGTACTTCCCCGGATTGGAAATAGAGATCCAGGTTCGAATCCCGGTAACGCAAAAACAATATTTTTCGACAAAATTTATCTTATATGTATATATTTATAATGAATACATTAAATTAGTATTTAAAACATCACAGACTTACAACTTCACAATAAGAATGTGTTCTCCTTAATATTATTTGATGCATTCGCAATACGTTCTACACCTTCGCATATAATTTGTATGCGTTCATAAACTTTTATTATTTAATGGTCGCAATTGCAACACTGCAATCAATGGCTGCATTCAGATGTTAATGGATATTTTTTATTACTGGTGCTAAAAATATAGGAAAATTCAGGGTTTCAACATTAATTTTCGAAATTTTTTTTTTAAATTGCACGTTCAAATTTGATTGCTCGCCTCAATTGTATTAATATTAAATACTTTTTTTTATAATAATTATTTATTTATAATATTTATATTTAACGATAATTTGCAGGGAACAAATTTATATAACCAGAGGGGATTAAATATACCGCTTTCATACATTTGTAAATAAATACACAAATTGTGGAGGTCTATCGCCTCCATAATATGTATGCACCATACTTGTGTGCAAAACAGGGCTCTCATCATCTTTAAAATCACCCCGGTACTGACCGAAAAACAGAACAATAGAACGCGTCTGCAGCAGTAGCAACGAATTCATTAAACTACATTTCACCTTGTAGATAATTAATTACTTATATTTGTATCCGTAACTGTGTTTCGAGTATCAATAAACATCGACCTATTGTAAGTAATCTTTCATTGTTCATCACGCATCATCGCACGCACACTCCGCGTTCATTCAAACGAACAGGTAAACTTTCGGTGTAATTTATTTGGGGGCACGCAGACGCTCATACATAACGTTATCGATAAATCGGTACAACTCTGAATTTAATACCGGTTTACCGGTAATTATGAAGGACTAAAAAAGTGAATATTATGGCTTTAAATTATGACCATCATGCCCGCACCGGCTGTCGCACGGTAGCAGACGTATCCTGCAGAGACGCAGTACTCTGTTGTCAATTTTCAGATTAAAAAAAATAATTAAAATCGTCAATACACTTTATAAAACTATAAAAAGTGTTTTGATAGGAAAATAAGAAGAAGTTGAAAAGTTTAAATCTCAATGCGTAACATATTTAGCTTTCAGTAGCACTTTAAAAATTAAATTATGATACAAAACAACAAATTGTTACATTTGATACGTATTTTACACAAAGATTACTTATTATACTATACATGATGAACTCTTCGAACAAGCAACATCTGGGTCCACGTTCGAGTCAGAATCCTGAGAATTATTTAATATCCCATTCTTAGAAATTAGTACGAATATTAGAATATCGAATAGTAGAAAAAGGCTGAATATATTCGAATATTCGGATTGGAATCCCGTAATTGTAGGGCGCTAACATTTTGAACCCCATCTAACGTGGGCCTCAATATACATTGCATTGGCTGCATTCTCCTAGTTACGCCACTGGGCATTCTGTATTCTTGACAGCTCTATATGATTTTTCTTGTATGTACGACTTGCATGTGGTCCACAGTGCAAAAGCATCCCTTGAATCCGGCTTCTTCTCTTAGTTGGTTCTAGTCTTACACAAATTTCAGACGGTTTGTGAGAACTTTAGTATATATACCTTATACCTGCAAGGTCTCTAACAAGCTAATTGGCCTTGCGTAATTGAAGACGTCACCCGAACAACGATGTCCAGCATATTTTGGTGATTTTACAGGAACTGAGAAAAACTGTTAATATTATCTAATGACGGGAAAAAATAATATTGAATGTGTGTTTTTAATACATTATAAATGATGATAATAAACTTTTCATCGAATTGTAATCTAAGATGAAAGTAGGAAGATTGAGGCACACACGAAACTTTTTTTCAGTCGATCGATGATGTACGACATGTGCTTGACAGCGTTGTACAATAAGGTGAAAATTAAAACAGACTATATTATATGAGACCAACGAATACATATCGATCGCCTGGTAGATTTTATTAAAACAAAAATTCCAAAAACCATATTAATTTCAGGAGAACACATTCTTATTGTGAAGTTGTAATTATTCAGAACAGACGGTCTGTGATATTTTAAATATGAATTAAATATATTAATCAGAAATATATACATAAATAATAAAGTTGTATCAATGTGTCCAAAATTTAATAAAAATGAATTGATAATTCTGGCGTCTGCTATCAGATTACTCAAAGGTATGTGAAATTCTGTAAAAATAAGGTAGATAAAAAAGGTAACATATAGGTTCGAAAATTGTCGCTGTAGCATAGTTGGATAATGCACCTTCTCCGGTTAGGATAGAGATCCAGGTTCGAATCCCGGTGGCGCAACAACAATATTTTTCGATAAAATTGATTTTATATGTATATCTTTCTAAAATATTAATTTCTTTCAAAATGATGTTCGACAGAGTTCAATAAATAAAATGTGCTGTACAATGTTGTTTTACTCGCATCTGTTGGAGTCCTTTTTACAGCAACGGCTAATCTCTTCCAAATATGTGGTTGACAAGCTCTTTCGTAATTTTTCTCTTAATATTCACAATTTGTCGTGTTATTTTTTTTTTCTTTGTTTATTTAATCTCCGAACATCACTCGGTAAAAAAACCACATCTGACAAGTCCACCGTCTTGGGTGCTTTATAGCATTGTTCTACCACAGGGCATATTTCAACACGCCGTAACTTCGTCAGGTAGTAGAATTTTGAACTGCCAACTTCATCAAAATGGGCGTAATTTGGCGTACAACAATGCTGCATACTCAACACAGACCAAAATGTGCCGTACGTCATTGTTCGGGTGACGGCTTCTATTATCCAAGTAAAAATATGAAAATAATTACTGTTTGTTTCCAACTCTACTAAGTGCCCATATTAAAGAAGTATATATGCATTTTAATATTTAAAAATCCCTTCCGGAAAATAGATGTTTTATGTGCATAAATTATGTTTTTACTTTTTCATAATTAAAAATAAATCTTATTTCTTTTGGATCAGATGAAGCACAAGACAAAGAACGAGGAACGTTTATTTTCTCTAGAATCTAGAGTAAGCTAGTTTTGAAGTTTTAAAAACAGCCGTCATTTTGAAACGAAAATCTAAACGACCTCTTTAGTAAACGAACTTAGCTGAGGTCAATTTTTCAGAAAAGCTTGAAATCAGATACGAACTACACGGTTGTTTACTTCACACTATAACTTAATTAAAACGTTTTCGATGCTTTCTGCGTCATCTTCAGTAATAAATTAAAACTTAAAACTAGAATGTATTTTAACGACTATGAGGAGGGGTGGTATGAGAGCGGGGTTGGTGAGAGGGTGATTTTGGTGAAAAGTGCAAGTGGTTGTGGACGTGTTGTTTATGAATTAATTAATTTTATAGTTTACTTTTTTAAAGTTACATTACAATGGACTTCCAAAAATTATTAAGTAAATATTATTAGAACTACATTAGTCATCTTGTATATATATAAACATACTAGTATGCCCGCACCGGCTATCGCACGGTAGCAGACGTATCCTGCAGAGACGCAGTACTCTGTTGTCAATTTCCAGAATAAAAAAAATAATTAAAATCGTCAATACACTTTATAAAACTATAAAAAGTGTTTTGATAGGAAAATAAGAAGAAGAAAAAGTTAAAATTACAATGCCTAACAAATTTAGCTATCAGTAGAAATTTTCAAAATTAAAATCGCACTTAAACTAACCAATATAATCAAAAAAAAACCAGTGCAGTGGAAACAGATTATTACTACGATTTTTCAAAATGTTTCTAAAGCATATACTGCCATAATTTATTAACGTCAAACAATATTATCAATCATTTCGACATCTTACTGCCCTCTGTTGAATTAATTTCGTGGCTTTAAAAGTAAACAACAATGACTGATCAGAAACGCCAATGTCATAAAAAAATGCGCGTAAATCATCTACAGCTGATTTCACAATCCAAAGTACGAACTAAAATCATTAATTTCAAACGTCAAAAAAGGCCGCAAAAATTAAACCAATCAACGCGTCGCAAAAGTCAAAGTCAAACAGCTGTAAACTATCAGGCGGCCATGTTGTATTTTGAATTTGGCTCCCTGTTTTGTCGACATTTCGCTGGAATTCTCTCTCGTGTCTGTTTACAATAAAGAATTCGAATGCATCGCAAAAGCGGTCCATAAGTAACTGATCATTTTCAAAAATCACAAAAAATCAACCAGATGTCCCCGCGTTATTAAAAGAAGTGGAAAAAAGTTGCAGTAAACCTTTAGCTGCCGGGGGCAATTTTCAAAACACAAATCGTGCGAGAGATTACAGACATATAACCGATCTAATGTGTGACTCAATCGGTTACATATAAACATCGCAAAATAGGCCTTGTTTTATTAATAATATATAGTATATACAAACTTTTTAATGTAGGGGTGGATGGTGGTTTCTAGGTCTTCTGGTTTTAACTAAAGAAAGTTAAGTTAAGTTGAAATTTACCTAAAACCATGTAATAATCTGAAAGACTTGTATTCAATGATTCATAATTAATAGTTAAAAATAAAAACTACCCAATACATTTAAAAAACGTTTTATTTTTTATAATCTCATAATGATATTATATTTTTATAATATCATATCGACTATTTTACTTCCAATCTTGATTAATATCTTAAATTAAATCAAAAAAGTTCCTCTCATTCAAAGAAACCTAATGTATCTATATTTTGTTCATTATAATTTAATTACTTGAGTATTTGCAGACAATAATAAACAGTCTTTGATGCATAAAATTAGATGTCACCGAGCAAGTGCGACCTGAAAGCTTACATTGCATTCATCATCTCGATTTTTCAACAATCACAGCTTCCATTGCTTGTTAAATAGCGTTTTTTTACGGTTCAAAATAATAACCAACACCCAATATAAGGCAGGGGTATGCAATATCTCGACATCGGTCCACTAAAAACAGTATCTATAGAAATGTACTACATTTGGAATACAATATATAAATCTAAGAATACAAATAATATCACATGTACGTAATATTACGTTTATATAATTTAAATTTGATGAGATTGCCAAATGCAATTATTGGCAACACACTCAGCGGTTGCATCTCATTCAAATCTAAGATATTTTTTTTAGTTTTATAATTTATATTTTTAAAACCAGCAAATATAGCTACGATACATGTATGTATTTGACTTTATATAATTCAAACCATTTTGTGTCGTACTATGACACTTTGTATTGTGTACAGTGGCGTAACTAGGCAAGGGCTCAAAAGGTCTGCGCCTTACAGTACTTTTGATATTAATACTATTCCCATCGCTTATGGACTAATCATTTATAAATTCCATCTCAACCAAGATGAAATTATAAGATATAAGATTGTATTACGAAAACACGTGAAAACATTGATGTATTATACGTATTATTGTACGCTAAAATGTTGGGTTAGGGACTTTACCATCGTTGTAAAATGAAAAAAGGTTTTTTTTTTCACTTGCAATTGCATAAAAGTACTTACCTAAAAACATGTTTTTTTCATCAAAGTATACAAATCGTAGCAGACAAATTTTGTTAGTAACATTTTATAGATAAATCCGCGTGTTACTTATTCTTACTTCTTATGCTGGAGTGTAACAGACCTAGTCCACAATACTTTACGGGTGAATATCTGACTAAATTATGAGTTGAAAATGTTCAAAGAATATGTGCAAATTCTCCACTGTTACGAAAAATATTATTGTTTGAAATTTTTTACAAAATCGTTTGAAGTCAAATAATTGCGAAAATGCCCTAAATCATTTCACAAAAAATAGTCCAGCCGCTTGAAATTCGATGACCTTTAATTGTTTGTATTAAATATATAATTTGGAATCAATGAAATATTTCAAATAATCGCATCATTACTAATACGCACAACAATATTGTGGACTAGGTCTCTTACATTCTGTATATCTACATATACAGGGGGCCCCCTTTTCCATTTTGCATTGGAGCCCAATTTTTGTAGTTACGCCACTGATTGTGTACATAATTATAATATTTAAATAATATATAATATTCTCAGAGGTATTTTAACTAGTAGTCGATAATTATACACACATAATCAAAAAAATCACCAAAACACTATTGCGCCCACTTAAGTACAGAAACACTTCATTGAGATCTATGAAATGTTTGAAGTGAAGGCAGATTCCTTTAGAAATTAGTGCCATCATTAATTTAATATTTCATAGTAGCCTATAAGCTTACAAGCCTACACGTTTCCAAAACTGAACCAATAAAATAAATTAGAATAAAAAGTAAATTACTTTTGAATGAATATGATTAAATAAAAAGTTATTTAACCAATAAAACATTTGTTTTTTGTATAATCTTCTTCATTCCGCGTAGTTTTTTAAGCGTATGGATATTTCTTTAAACGAAATATAAAAGCAGTACTTTAATTATTACACGGGGTGTCTCAAAAGTCACTAACTATTCCAGTGACATTGGATTTTTTTTTTAAATGTTACGCTTACAAAAAGATATATACTTTTGATGTAAATTTGCGTATTTGAAAAAAAAATCATTAATATTTAGAATTTTGTGTAGTAAATTATACATTTTCAATTTCAAACCCACATCATTGATAAAATAATTAACGCGATTTAAATTTCAACTTGTATGGAAGGACTTTTAGTGACTTTTGAAACCCTGTACTTAAACAATGTACTTATAAATGTATTTGTGGTATCACGTGTGGACTATTGTAACAGAATCTATGCTGGCCTGCCAATGTTTCAACTGGATATATTACAATCTGTTCTAAATGCGGCTGCACGGATAATATATGGAGTTTCCAAATTCTCTCATATAATATCCCGTTTACATCAGCTACATTGGCTCCGATTCCCTGAAAGAGTGAATTTTAATTGTACTGGTTGATGTACAAGGCGACACACAACATGACACCTCTGTATCTTCACGAACTTTGCATCCCAGACAATTTGAATGGTCAAACTCTCAGGTCGGCCTCTACTTCAGCCGCAGGATGGGTTGTAGAACCGACCAACCGTTGCCAGAAGTCTAAATTTAGTGAACGGGTATTTGCGGTGGCAGGCCCAAAAGCGTGGAACTCTTTGCCCTCCGTCATAAGAAACAGTGCATCAGAGACTTTATTTAAGAAGAAACAAAAAACGCACCTTTTCAAAAAGTCAACAATTTTTAATTTTAAAATCAAAGATAATTGTAGGACTATAAGCAGTTTATGTGTAAAGCGCCCTTGAGGTGAAATTTTTTACGAAAATGGCGCTATACAAATTATCCATTATAATTATTATTATTATTAATGTTATAATAACAAATGTTAAACAAAATACACTTTTTTTCGTATTTTATTTTGCACAATTTATTTTTATCGTAATACGTGATATTTCACGTTTATGGATTGTATTTTTTTTAAATTGTTAATAGCATTCGATTCTCGTGTATAACTAAACTAGATCCAAATATCAGAAAATTATTTTGAAAAACGATAACTTGTTAACGGGTGACATTTCAAGTGATTTATAATTTTAATTGTTTGTTAAATAATTTCCAATGCGCCACTGGCAATGTTCGCCAATTCAATTAATGTAATCGACCTTCAAAATTCCTGGCTTCCTCGCTTTTGGCTCAGAACCAAACCCGTGTAGACAATTTAACTCATTCTGTCTATTAGACTAATCTTTTTGGCTTGTGTTTAGATCACACCCGGGTTGTTAGTCTAACATTAGTGTATTGTCGTCACCCCACGCAGTCTCGCTTTCCATGGACCTTAACACTTGATTCTCTAAATGCAACCAACTACAGGAGGTCTCATGAAGCTATTTTCAAAAAAATTAAACTTAACTCTTTAAGAAACGGTTTTATTCACAAGTCAAGTCACGCACTAATAACGAACACGGCGAAATCCGACATCAAAAGGGTTAAATAACTGGAATTTCTTTTATACATATTAATCATATTGTAATTTTAAGTATTGTAATTTAAGACACGCGATTTTGTGTATAGCCAAGGCAATAAGAGATAAGTACAATGTATAGTGTTCATTTAAACGTTACGGTTTGGCACACAGTTTGAAAACCTGTTCAACTGTATTTTTTCAAATATTTGTAACGTGTAGTCGAAACAATAAATAAAAATAAATAAACGTAATATATTACGTGTGCGACGTCAATTAGACATAAACAATATATAATATAATCTTGTTTAGTTGCCATTCTTTAAAAAATATCTGATATTTCTTCAAAATAATACATAACATGAGACATAACAAAGATTGATTAGCGAGCTTGTTATGATAACAATTGTTTTATCAATTGGAACCACTACAAGTACCCAATACATTTTTTAATATTTAAATAAACAATCATATACAACTCGCCAACCGCAATAGCTAACATATTTTTTAAAGATTTATTAACTCCAAACCATCTACACTCGCTTGTCAAATGAATTACAATTTTTTAATATAATTTCTCAATTAAACTAACGTTTCGTGTATAGTAATTCATCATTTTTTTTAATACTGTAAATGACAAGTTGAACGTTCTCGATTTGACTGAATCGATTTCGTACCATGCTCCTATTTGAAGTACTAGGTTGTTTGGACCTGTTTTAAATTAATAAAATTATTACAGTAGCGTACCCACACAAAACAATCAATGCCATCACAATATATTCCAAATACAAATTAAATGTATTCATTAAAAAAATATACATATAAAATCAATCTTATCCAAAATATTGTTGTTGCTGCCGGGATTCAAACCTGGATCTCTTCCAATCCGAGGAATCCTTGCATTAACCGATTACGCTATACCAACACAGAGCATTGACGACAAATTATCGAACTTATTGATATATCTATCGTTCCATTATTTGAAAGTCATCTTCTTTATTTCAAGTTCGAATCCCGGTAGCAACAACAATATTTTTCGATAAAATTGATTTTATATGTATATTTTTTTAATTAATACATTTAATTAGTATTTAAAATATCATAAACTTATATTCTGAATAATTACAACTTCACAATAAGAATGTGTTCCCTTTATTATAATATATCCAACCATCAAAGTTCAATCAATAATAAGTCTAATGCTTTTGATGCTGTATTGAGATAATTTATTAAGGTGATTAAAACATTCTGTATTTAACTTAATGTTTTATTTTTAGTTAATTCTATTGTCAATTTTTTTTTCTTATTTATTTATTAGACTTTGGTGTCATACATGTTTTTATTATAACATGATAAACATAAGATACAATTATATTGCTATTAAGTATTAAGTATATACTCGTAGTTTATTATGTGGGATGGAGTAGACTCCACCTTTGATATATACAGCATTGTCCTAGCTACTTTGCTAGACTGCCGTCTGTGTTAAAGTAGCCAGTTTTTTTCGTGCTGTTGTGGTGTTATTTAATTCAAGAAAGATAAAGATTCGACAGGAATAAAAATAAAAATAGAGAAAAAGAAAAATGTTGTGAGATTGTTGTAGAACTAGTGAAGACACTGTATAGTGTATAATGATTAGTGTAGACACTGTATAATGATTATGTTAGAATATTGGATAGCGATTCTTCTGATTGATCTTTTACCCAATTGGATCATAATATTGGGTCCATATCTGTGTAATCTTATTGGAAGTGAACGATTTCCAGTTGGTACTGAGTGTATTGTACAGTTTCGGAGCTAAGAACATGTAGAATCTTTGATAAAATGTCGTTGTTGCTCTCGGAACTGGCGTGTAGATATTCTTTGTTTGTCTTGTGTTGTGTCTATATTTTTTTGCTTGGGGTGAGTTGTTGTTAGTATGGAAATATTGGACGAGTCTCAACATATAGATTTGTCTTGTGTCTGGGGCATTGTACTCTTTAAATATAAGATCCGATGGATATCTAAAGGGACGACCATTTATTACCCTAAGAATTGTCTTTTGTGCTCTTTTAGCCGACTCTAATATTGTTTTTGCTGCTCCTCCCCAAACTAAAATAGCATAATTAATTAAGAAGTAGCAGAGTGCAAAGTACACCGATCTTAAGAGTTTGTAGTCAATTATATATATATATACATCGTATTCCTTTAAAAAAGTAAATTAGTTTTCTTATACGTTTAGCTAGATTCAATTTATGTTTTTTCCAATTATGATGATCATCGATCAGTACTCCCAGATGTTGAATAATTTTAACTCGTGTCAATTTTTCACATTGGCACGAGGAAGCCGTGTTCTCGTTTGTCCTGCAGTAATGTACGATGAGTGTAGGATTTTGATGTGGCAATAATCTATCTTTAATACAGTTACTAAATGTTATGTACTGTATTTAGAATATATATACATGCTGCAATAAATATTGCAATCTTTATGTACGAGATTTATCTTTTATTACACAAGTTGTTCAATTCGCTTTCTTACCTAATAACTTGCGTATGTGTTGATTATCCGAGTTAGCTGAGATTTCTAAGCTCTGCACCGGTGTCATTGTTCAATTTATGGCGGAATATGTATAGTAAGTAACACATAAAAATGCAGACACTTTTCTTAAAAAAAGCAATGAAGATATAATAAAGTTTATCTACGTTTTTTTGTTGTTGTTGTTTTATGTCTGTCAAGCTGCACCACCTTTGGCTTTAAACTTTATCTCAAAGGTAATAAAGAACTGGTACGATTCAACACAATAACCTGAAAAGTTTTCTTGGCAGTTATTTACGAGTATTATACTACGGATTTACAAAATTTATGGTAAATAAAATATGTTTATTATACAATTCATATTCATTCACAATCAACAACAAAAATGTGTCATAGAAAACATCATTATTATTTTTCAACGCGGAATGTTCTAGAAAATAAATTACTTAACGAACGTACAAAAGATCCGCGCCCTATATTAATTTTCGTATCGATACTTTTGCTATCAATACTTTTCCCAGCATAGTATGCACATATTTTTTTAAATAGAGATGCGTGTCAAAATATAATATATATAATTAAATATTATCTAAACGTACGTACAATATTTTAAGCATTAATGTGTACATATTTTTTCGGAACCCTTAATTTTACCTCACTGAATTCCAATGGATTCCGCGGAACGGCGTTTGGGAAACGCTGCCTTACAAACATATTCAGGTGTTCCCGTTATATAAATAAACATTGAGTATAAATAAAAACTGCGAACAATATACAAATAATTTTTCAGCAATCACACATTAATATTTTGGTAGATCTCGCCAGATGACGCTATTCAAGATGACATTTTTTTTAAACAAGATCGCGAATATTTTCAGGTACCCAATCACTGCTAGTGATTGTGACTACATATATCCGTGATGGACTCACATTATCCCCTAGCATGATGTAATTGATTTTTTTATATATATATTTTTAAACCTTTTTAAATAATTGCTGTCACTTAAGTCAATTAGATAATAATTTACCGCTAGACCACATAGTTCGCTAACTAATTAATTATTACCTGTTTTGATTTTGATTTTGTCAGAATCGTATTTTCGCCAGTTGCCTGTTGCCACTCGGATAACTGCCACATGATGACTGCATAAGTTAGTAACCATAATTACGTTAAATGTGATAAAGGACTCGGTCCTAGATTGAAAATTGTAAAATAATAAGTATTCTCAATATTTAAATTTCTAATTTTTTTCTAATAGATAATCTCGTAAATACCATGATTTGTGTTAAGTACGTATTTTTGTCAACTTCCTAATTCCGAATTTTTCACAAATACCCTTAATTTAAACTTATTATTTAATTTTTAAACCCACAAGATTGGACAAATGAACAAACTGTTTACATCCCTGGTTCATTAATGGCCCATGTCCACGAATGAGATTTTGAAGAGATTTTCGATTCGAGACAATCTTTGAGATAAGGAAATTTTGCTCCCATGAGATACTTTGAAGATAACTCTCAGTTTTCGTAAATACTGTGCCTCAAAGATACACCACTTCACGCCTTACTTCACGTTGAGTAGAATTGAATCTCGGCAGCAGCTGTTAAAACTGAATAAATGTTTGTAATTTAACGTCTTATATTAACGTTAATGTTTAACGACTTCTGCTAACTTTCAGAATAGAGAGTTTTAGAGATCTTTGGTGATTTGAGGTGGCGTTTGCGTACACGTGCTACATCTCGCTGTCAGATCAAATGTTTTGTATACTCACTGGTTTCAGTTCAATCTCAGGTCGATCTCTAAGCGTATCTCCAGATCAAAATCTCTAAATGTGTATATTGTGTTCTTAACCAAATCTCTGAGATTATAAATTCGCGGACGCAGACCTTAAGAGTGGTGCCTATTCATTAAAAAATAAAAGTAGGCTGACTCAGCGGCGAAGTGAGGAAGATCACAGGATTGTAGACCGCTTAAATAACAGATTGGTCGCGAACAACATGAAGATTTCAACGTTACAGATGATGCATCCCAGATCAGATCAAAATGGATCAGAATGATCAGAGTAGCCTACTCCAGATGATTGGCGTAAGACGAGAACAAAGAAGAAGATTAAATTTAATTAACTAAAAGGTGTTGAATTCTTCACCTGAACTTTTTGACCCTTTGGCTTCGTCAGCTTCTTCCACATTCACAGATTGTCGTGGAAATACGGTCTCGTGGATTTTAAGTGCGGCAGCCGCGATCGTAAAACATGAAGAACGAGTTGCGTTTTATGGATGCATTTTTCCTCCACGCGCAAAAGGCTATTACACAGTTGAAAAAAAGTTTTTTTTAGCCATTCATGTTTTGTTACACATGTGTTTTCACAAAGGATATTATTATCGCACTGTTTCATCGGTATTTGAATGATGAGAGAGTATTTTTCAATTATTATGTCAGTAATTTCCGTTTGTTTGTTTTTTCCCATAGCTAATATAAAATTATTTTTTTATGTTTGATACACGACGCCGTCATTCAATTTTTAATACAAATATAAATCTTTTAAATAAATTATAGATATCTCATAGAGACGAAGCTTCTAATTTTATATTACATGGGAAATGTGGAAGTATGGGTATTACAAGTGTTAGGTAATCTCTTCTTTCTGCCTCGGCTTCATGTTCAGGGGGAAGGCATCTAGCCTAACTGGTTCTTTTTTAAATATTGACAAGTCGACATATCAGAAGACTGAAGGTGATACATCCCTTAAGGTGTATTTGCCTACGTGACTCTAGTCACGTTTGTCGCATTACCGCCGCTGTACCCAAGCTGTGTCAGTTCACCTGTGTCTAACAATACCGAGTTTTTATTACCGTCCATCCCTTACTTCGACTTTTGTAGCCTTGAACAAAATATTGTTTTGGGTAATTTCGCATTCTAACACAAGGGCTTACGACCTGTCTTCGGCTGGCTTAATTTAAATTTATTTTACACTTGTACATATATTGTATATACACAACATAATTAATTATTTTTTTTTACACAAATTACCCAACTCAATAGAGAAATCAATTCTCATGTTTGAATTTGGGGAATATTTAAGTTTTAAAATAATATAAAGGTAGGAATAGAAGTAAGATACAAATATAGAATTAAATTATTAAATACATTTACATAAACATAATCAAATTAGAACTTGAAATTGCTGTCGGAGTTTTTTAATGCGATTTGAAGGCTTTATAATTTTTTTCTGTTTTGATTTTATATAGGAGGTTATTAAAAAATGTTATACCTTGATAGGCGTAATGGTGTTAAGAAGCGATAGTTTTAAATGTTGGGATTTCTAAGTTGCCACGCAATCTTGGTCGGTTACTTATTTTTGTGGAAATTGTTGAATTGAAATGGTCTTGTGACTTTATAGCAGTGCGTTATTTTTGAAGATTTTATTTAAACTGAGAGAGTTAAATAGTTGTGAAGTTGGAAATATTGATGAAATATGATGGCTTATGTGATCACTTTACACAATGTAACGTTCACCATTCTATCCAATCAACCTCCATATCTATCAAATTTTTGGAAATTAATACCCATACTTTAATATTTATAATATAATATAAATAGCTTCATCTCTATGAGATATCTATAATTTGTTTAATAACAATGCCTCGGAGGTAAAATCTAGTAATTCTATTTTCTTAAACATATTCTAATATTGTTCATATAAATATATTATATTATAGTCCACATATTAACACATATACATCTTTCAAAAATTTGATAAATGTGGAGATGGACGGGTGAGAATTGGTGATCGTTATATTTGTATAAAGTGATCACTTAGGCCAGCCGAAGACAGGTCGTAATTCCTGTAATTACACCATACTTCCATATATTTTCCATTAAATATAATAAAAAATAGCTTAGTCTATATGAGGTATCTGATATTTGTTTAATAACAGTGCCTTTGTAGGTAAAAATCCGGTAATTGTGTGCTCTTGGACATATTCAAATATTGCTAATAAATATTTTCCTTGCCTATTGTTTTTTTCATATATTTTTTAATTTTTTTCATTATTACATGAGCATTTCATTTGATCTCCGCCCACCTCACTAGATCAGAGTCCATATCGAGGTGAGCAGTGTTTTACTCTTGTATAATTTACTGTAAGTCAATTACAATAATCCAATATATAAATACATGGTAATATACAAGATATATTGTGCTGCAATACAAATTATCATACAGTAAAGTAGTAAAAATAAGTATTGAGAACTAATGTATGTATGTACACACATACGTATGATAAATAATGTATATCTTTTAGGTCACAAGTTTCCAACTTATATTTGTACAATAGATATAAATTAAGTAAGTTTAAAAATAATAATAAAGAAGAAAATAATAATCAACGAAAATCAATTTATCCAATAAATTGTTACTGCTCTTATTTCACTTTAAATAGTGACGGTTAATCGTTACGTGATTGTGTCAATGTTTGGTAACTGAGATTTAACTTTCGGAGACTTACTTTCTAGTGTACCAATCATCGCTCGAAGAATTACGTTAATCAGTTATCAATCATCGTTACAATCGAACACAATAACAGTTAAAATAACGATTTTACCATCACTAACTTTAAATAAATCCTTCCTTTTCTTATCACACGTTAAATTAATTTTTGATTTGTTTAATTAAATATATATATGTTTGATTTAAGGTTTCCGCAAGCACAATTGTACGGTTGGATCACGTTTTTTGTCAACTCAACTATAGCAGATCATTATCTCCTGCGAAAAAGTACGGTTGTACCATAATTTTTTTATACAACGCCTTGACAATGGCACGTACATCTTACGGCGATATTTATTTAATTTTGCGTACTTTGAATACCATATGGTGTATGGGGTGGGCAGAAACAATTAAACGCTTCTCACGTACATATTTTGTTTCTTTCAATTCTTTGGCATTTTGGATTTTTAATCTAGTCGCATAAATATGCTTGAAATTAGCATATTTTTATTTAATCGCAATTTGAACTGAGCTAATACTTTAACCTCGTCTACATTGTAAGGATCCTCTTAGCATCGGTGCGGTGTACGCTTGATTGACACTTTAATTATTAATTTATACTTTCACTTAAGTATACATTTATATATTTTTAATTTTAAGATTTGTTGTCGACTTCAAGTCCCTGTGGATCTCAGTCTAGCCAGCGGAGTCACGGTCTACCGATACTCCGTTTCCACTCTGGTTTATAAAAGTCACATGGTGAGGGTGAGGACTCTCCCATCCGAGCCAGATGCCCGACCCATCGAAGACGTTGGATTTTAATATATTTGACGACTTCAGACTCGTAATAGAGCTCATAAACTTAGAGATAGTAATGGCAACGTTAAATAGTATCTTCGCAAATCGAACCAACGATCTTTCTCAAAGTTTTACGTTCAAACACCTGCAATTTTACGAATTGATTTATTATTTTTACATAAGATGTACGATTGGTCTTCAGACATAAATATTCCTTTATGATGGTACACGTCTAAGGTAACAACGTAAACACACACAGTACGTTAAACTAAGATGGATTTACTACCTCAGCTACAAGTCATTGTACATCTACAAACACATCAGAAAGTAATTTGTCATGAAAATAGCGGGTTAGAAAATGTCCTAATATTTTTACTCTTACCTTGTTTTATTTTTACATTTTAATTATTAGTAAAAAAAATTAAAAGTCATCGTGTATTGATCCTGGTACTTCTCACATGCTAAGCGAGCGCTCTGTCATCATTGCTGTGCCCCAATTGGCTACCGTGCCAAATCGTCGTATAAGAATATAATGCTGATTTTTACACCTACGATTTATTAAATGAAATAATGATTGATATGAATATACCTAATGCTTATTTTAGAGCCGCGTATTGTTTGATGAATTAAGCATTAACTTTAAAAATTTGATTGGTAAACGTTAAAAATTGAATTATAGAAATTGCGCGTTTGAAATGATTATTTATTTACAATTCAATTATTATACACAGTCAGTCAAATATGATAGATATAAGAAAGTAATAGTTTGTTGGTGCAGTGGATAAGGTGCTGGCCTAGTGATCTAGTGGTCGGGAGTTCGCGCCTCGTTCCAGGACACCAACAAATTAGTTCTATTCTCATAATACAAGCGTTTAGCTCAGTTTGAAAACAGATGTGACATGTATTTCTGTACGCATTTCTATTTTTTTTTATCTAAGAAAAAAATAACATATTATATACAGGGGTGGTATGATATATACATATTTGAGATCGTTCTTTTTTTGCCTATTCGTATTATTCCACGATTTTTATAACATTTATTTCTCTGTCAACGAATCATATTTTTAAAATCAACAATTCTATTTTCAGGAGAACACATTCTTATTGTGAAGTTGTAATTATTCAGAACAGACGGTCTGTGATATTTTAAATATGAATTAAATATATTAATTAGAAAGATATACATATAAAATCAATTTTATCGAAAAATATTGTTGTTGCGCCACCGGGATTTGAACCTGGATCTCTTTCCTAACCGGGGAAGGTGCATTATCCAGCTGTAGCATAGTTGGATAACTTCCCCGGTTAGGAAAGATATCCAGGTTCGAATGAATCCCGGTGGCGCAACAACAATATCTTTCGATAAAATTGATTTTATATGTATATCTTTCTGATCAATATATTTAATTCATATTTAAAATTCTATTTTTAAAACGGAATTAAAAATCGATAAAACAACAAAACGAAACGAATTCAAACATTAATTAACGTCGCAAAACCTTGTCTGAGAAAGTCACCCGAGCGCGCAATATGGCCAGTGGTGAATAATCTGCCGACAAAAAAGTTGTATCGACAGAATTGTACTACGACAACGGCAAAATGTCAGCATAAGCGATTGTCTCCGGTGTCAAGTCGCCAGGTGCAACGTTGTGCAACACGAAGTGTGCTGAATTTTTACGGCACGCGTAAACGCGAGAATATCACTTGTACCGGTGCACGCAAACAGGTTTATTTATTTATTCAGTTTGGTTCGCGCGAATTGTCGCGTAAAAGTTTGAACAGTTAAAACCCCTAGGAGTTTTAAATACGTTTAAAAGTAAAACCTCATCCGAAATAATGATCTATTTTCTAGTTATATTGTGCCACAATTGCGAGTGATGCATAATTCAGAAATCAGAATCACAGCGGAAGAACAGGATCGAATAATTTAGAAATTTTCAACATTGTAAAATAGGTTTTACTGAAATACTGGCTGTTCTGTATTCGTTTTTTTTTTTTTTAATAACTTGAAACAACCAGTTTTAGTTTGGTTCCTACTCTTTAGCCCCCTCCCAACCAGTACACATTGTTGCTTTAGCTCGACTGGTTTGATTTGAATTCGTAAAATTCGTCGAGATTCGGAGAGGAAGTGTTCTCATGTGTTCATATACCGCTGTGATTTTGGTGCGTTGCGGACGTTGAAACTCATCTAGAGTTTTTTGTACATTGGGTGAACTTTCGGATGATCATAGAGACGGCGTCATCGACCAGGTGAGTCGAGCTGTCCTTTTGGTTCCGTGAGTCCACCCTGGTCCGCTATCGAAGGATTCCCTCACCTTCATTTCCGATTCCCTATTTGCCATCCACTCATCCCTTTCCAATTCGGTCACACTGGCCGCACCCTTAATTTTTATGACGCTCAATTAATATAATAGTTTAATCTAGAAAATATTATTTTTTAATTTTCTTTTAGACATTTTTGTAGATCATCATTTGCTTTACAACCCTTGGGGGGGGTCTTGGCCTGCTCAAGGATTTTAATTATTCATTTATTACATCTTTAACATATTTCTTGTGACATTAACGGTATGCTGTATTATCAATAAAACTTTATAAATATACATAATTAATTCTCGGCCGGACTGGCAGCGTCAACCGAGCCCTGGGTGAGTTCCTAAGGTAACTAGGTTATTATCCGATTCTGAATAAATTGTAGGTTTATTCAACGCAAGACTTTTTTTCTTATTTATATGTTGATAAAAGTTGTACAGGCACCGGAAAAACATAGATAGGTCAGATCCATAATATGCTTTGTTTTTTTGCAGAAATCCGCGTTCACGTAGAGGTGACTTCTTTAATTATTATTCATGTGTCAAATATGAACACTGGGTATGCCAGCTTTGAACGCAGTTCGTACTGTTCCATCGCTTTCTACGGAGGTTGTTCTTTCATCAATTTAATTTTCACGTTCGCGGACTCAAATTCTCATATCCACCAATTCCTGTAGGGGTGAATTTATGGTGCAGGAGCCTGTCTCACGCGACCTTTTGGGGGACCCTTGTCTTATTGTCACAACACAACTTAAACAACGAATAGCAACGTAATACGTTAAAGATAATATTAACTATCAATAATAATATACCTGAAGCCTAGAGGTCCCAAGCAATGTTCCCTCTAAGGTGTGCGCACGCACATGGTTAATGTACACAAAAAAATATAGCGCGCACACAATTTTTAACAAGACTTCTTCTTCATGTACCGTCTTTTATCAAAGATTACCAACATATTAGATATTGAACCACTTTCTAAGGTTACATACCCAAGACAATCTCTTTCTCCCTACGATCCCCTAAATAATGAGTTGTAAAATATCACATTTTCCATTGCGGAGAACGTGTCCGAAGTATTCAGCTTTCCTTGATAGTTGTTATTAGTTCTATTGTCTTATCTATGCTTCTTAATACATATTCGTTACTAATGTGGTCAACGGTCAGTAGCCATATACTGATACGGCGGTAATGCTTTTCATATATTCTCCCCCAGCGCACAAATAATAGCATTGAACAAAAAAAAATTATGCGCACAAATTTTAATTAGTTGCTTTCTTTATTGCTCCTGGTTTTAATTTATTTTTTTAGCGATTCGGGGACCCGGTCTGAAAACCGGTGCCTCTTTCAATTGTGCACGCAATACGCGCGCCACTGCTCTAGACCGCGTTTGGTCTATATGTTTTTTCTTACATCAAAAAAAAAAAATCGTGCTAGTATTTCGTCACGGCTATTTAAATTGTGATAAATCTCCGTGTATTTTCAGTCAACTCGTAATAAAATTATCAACGTTTACTGTTGACTGGCGTAGTAAAAATATAATCTTTTATACATTTTGTATTGTAAGAAAACATAAAATATATTTTCAATGCAATTTATACGGTGTCACGACTAACCGGCGAGCAGACGATTCAATGAATGGCTTTATGATGGTCTTTTAAAAATTTGTACGACGCTTGTTCATCCCGGCTCGTAAAGCGGTATCCGGTGTTAAATCCCGCCGTACTCCTTTATCCTTCGTCCTTCATCCGCCGATGCGTTCCAGTCCAGGAAACCTCAACCGTTCGGATCTGGTTGTACACAAATACGCAAATTTTCACATTTTTATTTATTAACTACAAAAATTGGAAAATATGATAATGAAGGGTGTCTAGCGGAAAATTTAAAAAAAAAATTACAATGTTATTCTCATATTTTATTTATACAAAATATAGTTTAACGATGCGGATTTTACGTTTTATAAATAATATCGTCTAAATGCCTTCCATTTCTCTCGAGACACTCTTGCAATCAATCGGACTCTTAAATTTGCGAACACGCGAGAGCATAGCGTTGGTTCAATGGCAGCAACTTCACGGCGGATATTTTCGTGTAGGGCCTGAATTGTTCGAGGATTGTTGCTGTAAACTCTCGACTTAAGGTATCTCCACAAAAAAAAGTCACACGGTGTAAAGTTCGGTGACCGAGGTGCCCAGGGTCTCCGTACTTGCTGATTAATTTATTGGGAAAAATTCCCCTCAGCTTCTCCATTGAAGTTCTAGCTGTGTGTGGAGTGGCCCCATCTTGCTAAAATCGTTTTTTGTTATTGAACCCTGGGAAACAGCTACAGTTTCGGTACCAAAAACTCGTCGATCAGTCGGCAATACACGTCAGCAGTGACTGTCTCTCTTTGGTTAAAATAATAAGGACCAAATATCCCTCGGGCAGAAAATGCACACCACACTGTCGTTTTTGGACAATTCAATCGTTTTTGATGGCGTTTCCTTGGGTTGTCGGGGTATCGTATCTCATGTTCTATTTATTGACATAGCCATCGATATGAAAATATACTTCATCAGTAAACAAGTTTTCACTGTTTCCAAGCGTTCGTGCTGTTCCAAAACGTTCCAGCATCGTTCTCGCTAAGGTTTCACGTAAAGAATAATAATTTTCGTTGAGAAAATGCACGATTTGCTGTTATATGAGTGAAACTGTAGTTTCTTTTTCAAAAGAACGTGCACTGTTAATTTTATTATTCCAGTAAAGGCTGCAATCTTCCTTATCGATTTACGCGGATTGCGTATAATTTCACGTCGAACTTGAGCCACATATTCTGGCATCGCTGCTGACGTTGATGGTCCCAGAGGAGTTTGGTTAACCATTGTCCCTTCTTGTCTGAACTTTTGAACCCAACACCAGATAAGTTGCATGCTCGGCCCATCATTTACTCGTCGAATATTAAAGTGAATACAAAAAACGCGACGCGCACGAACCAATAAATCACCGCAATTTAAATATTGCTCAATCGCAAACGCGTGGTGCGCTCCCGACCAGTGACTCATTGCGACTGGCAATCCCGCAAATCACGCGCGTCGAACAATACCCCTCCCACTTACATCTCCCTGATGGTTTACGACCAATTACAATTTAATCTTGAAATTTTTCCGCCGAACACCCTATAAAACACTTGTTTTTTTATTCTACACTTTTTATTTAACTTTATGATTTTACACGAAACGTTAAATTAAACGAGTAAAATAAAAAGACAAGTGTTTAATTTTCTTATATGTGAGTATAGAGCTCTACAAACTTACCTCGGAAACAATAAATTTAAAGACATACTTATTACACAAAAAGGATGTAACGAGAAAATTACAAACTTTGATGAATTAAATTGTTAACGCTTCCCTTTCAATAATAATTTATATTTTGGCGTTTATTTACGAAAATCTGGGTTTTTGTTATTTATTTATATCAGAAGTTATACACTAAATTAGACTTGTTTTTAAACTATTACTTATATAAGACCTTTACACTAATTTAAAACTAATAAACTGAATGTTATTTGCCATAATTAAGACAATGCGAGCATAATAAAAAAGACCGCGACCATTAAATCCATTTTCCGCAACCAAACCTTTTTCAAAACCACAAAATGCATCTGGTATATCTGATTTTCGATGTATTAATTAAAATGACAACACACATTTTATTTCATTCCATAATATTAAGATGAAAAAATGTGGAAAAGACTCTAGATATATTATTATTATTATTTTTGACACTTGTCTCGAACGCGAGAAAATCAACAATTTTATTATCGTTTCTTTCTATTCAAACCTTCGTCTCTCGCATGCTTTACGGAACAATACGTCATTAATTATTTCTCTGATACTTATAAGAATTTAACTATTAGCCTCATCTTGAAAGCAATGTAGAAGTACACCCTTTGGATCCAACATCTTCCAGCTCGGATGAAAAAGACTTCACCGTTCGCACACCTAATATTTTGAAGACCACAGGTGAGACAGATTATCGGTAGACGGGGTTCACTGGAACGTACTCAAAGCCCACCACTAGCGAACCAAAGGGCAGAACAGAGAGAAATGGAGTGATCTCTGCGGCCAAGGCCCTCTCCGGGGTGTAATGGAAAAGGGCGTAAATAAATAATACAAATATGAGCTATAGGTATCAATATATAAATATCACTTAGTGCGAGCGTACACCAACGACTTTCTGTCATGATGGCGAGGGTTATAAGGCAGTGCACACACTGACGACAATTGGTGGTGAACTGTCTTACGACTGTTTTGTATTCAGTGTGTGCTCGCTCTTAGGCAACCTTGAACGTGTAAAAAACAAACCACAAAATTGGTAAAATGAACAACTATTTTTTCCTAATTATACATACAAAATTATTCTCTTGTCGTTTATAATACTCACACTTGAAAGAAACATGCTCTAACATAATTTCGCTTAAAGCTTAAATTTTTTACTTTTCGGCGATGGTCCCCAACCCGGCATTTAACGTAATATACTTCGATCATGTTTTACATGTTTTCGTAAAACGAGTGAGAAAGAATTTTTAAAATTTTGTAATTCCATTTCTCGCTTTGGATTAGGTACCATTAACCAACTTTGGAAAATGAGATAATAAATATTATAACCTCTCTTACACCTGGCTCTTCTACAGGTGAAGACAAAATATCTGCAAATATTATGAAAAGTATAAAAACTTATGTAATAAGTAAACCTCTATCACACATAATAAATTTGTGTTTCTCCAAAGGAAAATTTCCAAATGTTTTAAAGAGCGCAATTGTTAGACCCATCTTTAAATCAGGAGAAAAAAATAATGTGGGTACACTGTCTAAAATAATTGAAAAAGCTATGAAAAAGCAGCTATATTCCTATCTAGAACCATAACATATGTTGTCAAAAAATCAGTTTGGCTTCAGAACAGGTAAATGTACCCAACATGTAAAAACAGGTAATTAAATAAATATGTATGTGAATCTATGGATGCTGGAGAAGGGGCATTAGCAATATTCTTAGATCTTACTAAGGCTTTTGATACGGTGTCACATAAAATACTTCTGAGGAAAATGTTTTTATTAGGTATACGTGGTTATTTGGATAAAAAAAAACAAAATTTGTGAAAATGTAATAAGCGATAAAAAAGAGATCGAATATGGAGTCCCACACACCTATCTAACGTGGACCCCAATGTGCACTGCATTGGCTGTATTGGCATACGCCACTGTTGGTATTGTAAAATTTATTGGGTTGGATATCTCAGTGATCTCACAGGGATGTTGGAAATATATCAGAGAACGACGAGATCCTTGATTGATTTACGACCCAGTTGTGTGATTGTAGTCGCAGTCCGTGCGCCCCTCGAGTGCGTGCACCCTCGAGCGTGCACCCTCGAGTGCGTGCACCCTCGACGGACACCTTGTTCTTATTGTGAGAAGAAGTTATGAATACTAAAATGTGTTTCCCGACCATTAAGCCGAGTGTCCCCCTCACATCGTTAAACACATTTTTCTCGTGTGGACTCGATTTCGCGTGTTCTCGGGGTGGTCCCGCGATGGATCGCTAAGTGTTACATCGAACATGTTTAACATTTTGCGATTCGAGGGTGCTAATCGCAAGCTAATCGCTACCCTTAAGCATACAGGGCTGGTCCTAGGAATTTATGCGTATATACATTTACTCCACAATTAAGAATTTTTCTGCCAGCAAATTTCAATGTTATGGAGAAATGAAAACTATTTTTAAAACAATTGAGTAATTATTACCCTAACACTTTTTTTGGAGGCAAATTTGATAGGAAACTGATACATTACATCGGAGTTGATTGACATTTTTCTATAAAATACGAATTTGATGAACGGTAACTTTTTTTCCGAAATTATTATTTTTAATTTTAATAGTGTATAATTCTAATAACTAATAATAGTAATCTTCCGACACTTATCTATTTAGTTATATGAAATTCATTTCATAATTTAAAATGGAAGCTAAAGCTATAAACTTTTACCCGTCCAAAGACGAACATACTGCAGTAATCTTGATTTGTAAGCTACAAACGTATGTTATTGTGAATGTATTTTGAATTCAGCGTTGATTATATGCCTCATATCGCCCAACTTGCAAAATAATCTGATATTATCTGACCATTGCGTCTTAGGATATGTAAAAGGCTTGTTTTTAATAATAATGTATTGAAAACAATGTGTGTAAAAGTGACAACAAACAGTTTTATATATCGACTCCCTCCTACATGAAGAATCGTAACTAATTAACGTATTATTTAAAATTGTTTTAAGTGCTAGTAATTTTCTGCCCGTGGTGAAAGGACTTTAATAAAATTAAAATGGTGCTATCGATGTTCATTATTTTTGTCCACAGTGGTGCATTTAAGAATAAATTTAAAACCGAAGCGAAATACTTAAATATAGATATGTCTATAAGACTATTTGTAATGGAATAAAAATATAATGGTGTCATTCAAATACCTAAGAAAAAAGAATATATAACATTTATTTAATATTATGCAAGAACAGAAAAGATGCGAAAATATCGTGTATATTTAAGAAATTAAATATATCTACCGCTAGCTGCAACATTACAATCCCAACAATTATATTGTTCGTGTCACTTTTCATGCCTTTTTAAGCTCATATAATGTTATCTCCGACTAATACTAATGTTAATCGCAAATCAAAAAGATTTTGAAAAAAATATATGAAACTCTGTCATTATTACAAGTGCGTTTATTAGATATAATAACCCGATGATAATTGACGGGAAATTATTAGTTTTTATAACCATAATTTATTTTAAAATTTAAGGATAATTAAAGAGCAAAATAATCTAAATATATAAATTGATTCGTAAGTATTACTGTTTATCAATTTAACTAGACACTTTTTTCCATCTATAAATTTTGATAGTTAAAAGGTATCCGAGTATCAACTTACTTATGTATTAAATTCGAAGTCTGTTTTTATTTAAATTATCTATAGTTCTTTCTATAGGATGCAACCTTTATTTACTAGTGATGGTAAACTGTTATTTAAACCGTTATTGTGAATGTGATTGTGTTCGATTGTAACGATAATCGGTAACTGAGATTTAACTGTTGGAGGTTTAGTTTCAAGTGTACCTACTGGTAACTGCTCGTCGGATTAGGAATAATCAGTTACCAATCATTGTTACAATCGAATATAAATCTCACAATTACGATTAAAATAGCGGTTTAGATCATCACTACTATTTACATATCAGCATCGCAGCTTTCCCTGTATTTCTTTTAATACTTGATTCACGCCAAATTAGAATTACGTCGAGAACATTCTTTGGATACTTCACTAGATTCGTTTTACATAAATCGGTTATTATTTATAAATCACGTTTAATATTCGCATTAACATTAAACATAAGTATTAAAACAAAACTAATTCGAGTTTCGGTTTGTCGTTTTACATTGTTCGTGTCGTAAATACCGATTTACGACCGTCGCGGAGGTCCTGAAATTAATAAAAAAATTAACATCGTCATTTTAATAACCGCTCCGATTAGACTCGGCGGCTTTACTTTGTGAAATATTCAAAAACCGACATCGTAAAAATCTAACCAGATGTCTCTAAGTCAGCCGGACATCTCCCTGAACGCGTTCCCCGCCGTTTGTGACTTGCAACACCGAACAGTTGTCACGTATTATTATTAGGAGTGAATTTAGTCGTACATATAGTGGGAATAGTGCCTGCCTACCTCGCCCGCTCTATTAAGATTATCTGAAGCGACAGATAGTAAACCTATTGCGAACGCGGCGCACTGTATTAAGGTTATAAATTTAGTCATTATTATACGAGTAAAATTTGTCGCCTCTGTTAAAATAATTACGAAGTTATTAAGGAAAACACATACTTATTGTGAAGTTGTAATTGTTCAGAACGTGATGTTTTAAATACTAATTTAATGTATTAATTAGGAATATACACATGTAAAATCAATTTTGTCGAAAAATATTGTTTCATTCCAAATACAAATAGATATAGCATAATACCCAAAATAATAATGCTTCATTGATTTAAATGAAATTTAAATTATTTTCCTAATTATAAGATTAACAACTTCATAATTAAATACTAATTTACATATAAATCAATTTTATCAAAAAATATTGTTTTTGTATCCCGGTAGCGCAAAAACAATATTTTTCGACAAAATTGATTTTACATGTATATATTTCCAATTAATACATTAAATTAGTATTTAATTATGAAGTTATTAGTCTTATAATTAGGAAAATATTGTGAATTGTAAAAATAATGTAAATTTCATTTAAATCAATGTAATATGATGAAGGATTATTATTTTGGGTATTATGCTATATATTTGTATTTGGAATGAAAACCAACAATGTCTCAATCTTCTTTAATAAAACGGGAAAAAATATCATCCGCCTGTCGCACGCTCCACTGTTGGAAAAACTTCTCCCCCGTAAATCGCCAATTCTCTCTCTCAGGCATTGTCCTTCAATTGTTTGCCACTCTTCTGAGGTCACTCCGTCGAGCTTGAGGATGACCAACGGTTGTTTTATTAGTACAGGGTGAATGTTCCGGGCTGATGTTGTTTTTAAATAAATAGTAAATAAAACATAATTAAATAATTTGGTTTTTATTTATCGATTGCTTGATTTATTACAATTATATACGGAATATGATATTGGTCAAGTGGCTGCCTATAGCAGCGGCACAAATGCGTGATCTTTTAACCATATTTTTCATAACATTCTCGCATTGTTCGCGTGTTATTTCAGCAATTTCATTTCAAATATTGTCCTGTAGAATTAGAATTGTTGTTAGCTTATTGGCGTAGATCGATCGAGGAGACCAGTCGATATCACCACTTTTTGACATTATGCGGTCGGAAAAAAATTCTCGCTAAATTTCAAGCGGAGCTCGGGCTGTGTGTGACGTGGCACCATCCTATTGAAACTACATGTGTTGCAGGCCCAATCGACCCAATTCGACTACCAAGAAGTTTTCCAACATGTGACGATAGTTATTTTATTTAGATAAAAAAAATAAAAAAATTTAACACGTTGTTGAAGCGTTAGATACTTCATAGTAAATTGTAATCATTTTTTCTTTATGATTATCAAATGTGAACTAACAAATATTTACCAAACCGAAATAACGACCGAATAAAATCGGCCTGGAACATAATATTCACCCTGTACCTTTCTTGTCAATCTTCATTACTCCAACAATATGTCCAGCCCTTTGCTTGCTACCTTGGTACTCCAGCAAATATGTACATCAGATACTCAATATTTCAAAGATATTCCAAGAAAATTATGTGTTTATTAAATTTATTTTTTTTATATAATTATTTAACTAGGCAGATTGTTATTTCATATTTTAGTGTTTAATTATAAAAATATTTCAATGTTTTTTTTGTGAATCTCTTGTAGTCAATATAAATCAGATTTTATATAAAGAATATAATCTTATGTAAATTTACTAGAATTTACATAATAATATCTGCATTGTACGAGATTATTGCACGTCTCGTGCGAAAGACAGGTCGAGCGTCAGCCGCCCGTGAAGTAGCCTTTATCGTTAACGTTTCAGGATTATGATTTACGTTCCCGTCCGGCATAGCAGCCCGTAAAACGGCTCAAAAACCGGGGTGACACGGTCGTAAATGCAGCCCCATAGTTCAAAACATTGTTCCTGAGGTATTAAAACGCCGTGGAAATGCATTTCATCGCAAAAGCCGCCGTAATATGGGCGATGTCAAACTATTTTACTCTCTCCATAAATAAGTAATAATAGGACACGAGAAAGTATTGTGGTTATTAATATTTTTCTAATTATTTTCCACAATCCATTTTTTCTACTGCAAATTAAATACGAGTATTCAATTAATTGACAGCTGATCCGGCATTTACTTATTTTATTATATGAATGTTACTTCAGTATTTCAATATATAATCTTTGATTAAAATCAATTAAATTCTGAGTGACTTATTCATTTATTTATTTTAATACATGTTGTTAAACGATTCTGATTGATAGCTCTAGTATAATATTAAAGTACAATTTATTAAGACTTGTTACAAAATGCCCTGTTTTATGGTTGAGAAATTAGAAACACTATGACAAAATTAAAAATAAAAGTTATGTTACAATTTGACAATTGAAGGAAGTAAACAGTAAAATATTGAAAACTGCCGCATAAGTACAGAAGTGCATAGGTTCCAAGGTGAATTAAGTCTAATCACGTGATACGCGACGTATCCAAAGCGAGTGCTACTTGATACGTTGTGACTCAAACAAATGTTTATTGTTAATAGATGAGACCTTATTGTATTAATTGACGTGCCTGTAGTCTAGTGGTTACGATGCTCGTTTAGTGATTCGGTAGTCTGAGGTTAGAGCCACGTTTCTGTTCTAGTTTACCCTAACCCGACATACATATTACATATTACATGATGACATACACGAGAAATGAAATAAAAATGATAAGTCCACATTAGCGCTGAGAAATGTATTGAAACCAAATTATAGACAATATTCTTTCTTCGCAATGTGCGCATAGAATATATTTTGTCCAATTTTAATGAGTAATACTATTATTTGTGCGCTCAGGGAGAAAATAAGAAAACATTACCATACCAGTATAAGGCTACTATGGGTTGATCACATTACTAATGAAGATGTATTAAGACGCATAAATAAATCAAGAGAACTAATAACAACTATCAATAAAAGCTGCATACTTCGGACACATTCTCCGCAATGAAAAATATAATCTTTTACAACTCATTACGCAGGGGATGATAGAAGGTAGGAGAGGCGTGGATAGAAATGGATTATCTTGACTGTGTATCCTCAGAACGTGGTTCAATGTTTAAAATGTTGGTGATCTTGTACAGGATAAACCAACACACTTCAATATGGTCGCCAACCTTCGATAGAAGGCGACACATGAGAAAGTCGTGATAAAAAATATGCACGTTTTTTTTTGTATGCACTTTGATGCCAAATCGTGTGCGCGCGCACACACCTGCACACCTTACAGCAGAGAAATATACACATTATTTTGCATTTTTTAATTTCAAATCTCATCGACCTGTCGTCCGGCGACACTCTCAAAGCTAAATTTCATTTATCCTTATCAAGACCTCAGTTTTGGCTTGATGACAATTCTGATTCATTTCTCCACAACTTATTTATGTGAAAATTGTGCATTTTGATCTGTCACAGCAATCAAAACACGGTACCAATATTGGCTTAAAATAAATGCAGTTCTCCGTCTTGCAGTAACATGATTGGACCATAATCTTATTTCAAGCAACCCGGAACATCCATCACACAATATATTTATAATTCTAATGCTACTTAATTAAACCAACTTTTAATTATTTTGTTTTATTAAAGCATTTATAATTTGATTAAAATTAATAGTTTTATTTTATTAATTAAGTGCATTTTATGTGTTCTTTGATCACCTTTTTCTGAATATATTTAACACTTTAAAAAATCCTATTAGTGGTTCGCGGAATTTAAAATTATGAATTTGGTGATTCGACATCTTGTTAATCGGACAGTAATATTTAATTCTATTAAAGTATGTCACTATTACATTAGGTCTTTGAACTTTTTAATTAGCTAACTACTATATCTGTATACCAGGCGCGGTCACTTCATACATGCTATGGATGCTCCGCATCCCTTGTGTTATAGAGTCAAACAGCCTTGGACTCTTTGTTTCTAGCCGAAAACAGCACTGCTGTAAATAAACTCGTCCTTAAGAGACCAGTCATAACATACATTCTCAACTTTCGAACATTTACGAATCGCATAAACACACAGATACCAGCCACAGTGGACTCTATCATTCGTTCTGCATTCACAATGTTTAAAAGCCTGTCAAGATCGTCGAACACTGTATACGCATTCGTTAACAGCATCCAACGTACAAAAAATGATTTTAATGCTTATAGGTATAATGCACAGAATAGCATGCGAATTTGTTTGTGTAACGCATTTTTGACAGCCGATTGAAACACTGAATATCTTTTGTTTATTTGTTATATTTGTATATTTGATAGTAGGTATAAACTCATTATCCAGCATCCCTTCTGCAAAAAGTCACCGACCGCCACTGCTGTAGACCTGATTGCAAACAAAAATCACGCGTAAATCAAATGGACTACAAAATTATAATGAAAAATATAAATGGATATATTTACACCGATAGTCGTGTGCGGGTTACATTGACTTTTTATTGCAGAAATTACGCGACTCTACTTACCATAGCGTAATACGCATAAAGTTATAATTAAATTATGCACCGGTCCGAATGTTGAAGTGCATTTGATGCTTTCAAGTTGTGTGTAAAGGGACGTACATATTTGTTTTATATCACACAACGACTGTGACCACCCCCCCCCCCTCCCGACCCCCCGCGACCCCCCCCCCCCCCCCCCGACCCCACCTTCTTCCTGGGGGTTGTAATATTGTTATAATGACGGTCGTAAACTTTAAATGAAAATTACCGGAACTCGACAAATTTATATTTAATATCAGCTATTATTCTAGCTCAATATGAGAGCTTAACTATGATATTAAATTATATTATTATATTGCTGTTTTACAGCAAAAAATAAATACACTTGACAATATTTGATTACTAGATTTTTACCTACAAAGGGTAGGTATTAAACAAATAATAGATATCTCATGAAGACGAAGCTATTTTATACGGATTGCTTAAAATAATTAGATTCTCATTGTGACGTACGCGCTGTTTCAGGAAAATGAATTAACAAATTTAGTCCATAGATGGCGATAGTGTAGTGGTGCTCGAAGTGTTTCCACATGTTAACATGTATACAACTTTCAAAAAATTTGATAAATGTGGATATAGAGCGGTGAGAATTGGTGAACATACAATTACATACAAAGTGATCACTTGAGCCAGCCGAAGACAGGTCGTAAGCCCTGTAATTACCCACAATTACATACATTTCCATTAAATATAATAAAAAATAGCTTCATCTATATGAAATATCTATTATTTGTTTAATTAATTATATGTTTTTTATTTGGAGAACACATTCTTATTGTGAAGTTGTAATTATTCAGAACATGTGGGAGGAATGGTGAACGTTACATTGTGTAAAATGATCACTTTAGCCAGCCTAAACTAAGATCGTAAGCGCTGTAATAGCTGATACTTCTATATATTTCTCTATGAGATATAATTTCTTTAAACACAATTAAATTCCATTTATAGAATTCGTCTTCCTTCTTCCTCAACCAGACTAGACACAGCTATTAATGCCGCTCTGCAGGTCTCATTCCTGGGTCGCCCTCACACCTGACTCCAGATCAGTCCAGCCAGATTCAACGCTTACATTATTTAGTATTTGTTGTGAGATAGTTGATTATGTTAGCATACTTTGGAACTCTAAGCTACGAATTCAAAAACATATATGCGTAAGCATTACCATACATTCAAATCCATTCGAAGCATTAAAAATGTATTATAAAAAAATCTTTTACACACTCGTATATTATACTTTTTGAAGTGTTCATAGGTAGCCAGATTACATTATAATAGTTTACCGCCTCAGTGTGTACCTTACCCAATGCCGGTTGCAAGGTGAGAATATATTATTTTGTTGTTTGATCGTTTGTTTCTTTATCTACCATCTTATGAAAAATAATCATAAGCGTCAACTGCAGGGATGTGAAATTCTATATGAAAATAAGATAAATTAAATAATCCATATAGCGAACGATATAATCCATATAGCGAACGATATAATCCATATAGCCAACGATGTAATCCATATAGCGAACGATATAATCCATATAGCGAACGATATAATTACGCAAAACCTGTCCTTACAATACGCAGCGTATAATGACTAGACTGGTACTGAACAAGCCAACGTGAGCTCAGGAATTATATGTACGTCTGGAAATCACAAACTTCATAAAAAATCAGCCATCGAATCAAGAAAGTCATCACAAAGTTTAATCACTGATTACATTGTTAAAGGAAAAGAAACAACACAAACGATGGTAAAGTTGAGGTTAATTATAATTATGAAAAACAGTATTTAACATGTAGTAAATTTATTGCGCATACTGTCGCTTCTAGTGATGAGTGTAGTTTTGAACCATATCGTGCCGAGCAATATCATACGGTGACGATAATTCTGATTAAAAAATGTTACTTTTAAATAAAATGAAATTAATAAAGATTTTCCAAACAATCTTTTAGGCTTTATTAAAAATGGGATGATTGGCAGTCAAGAGCACTTTTACCTTCGTACATATTAACAAAACAAATATATTTTTAGGCAAGGTGTGTTTTGGCATTCTGATTTAATTTTTATTTTAGATGTAGCAAATTATGCGTTTAATTAGTTTATTTGGTAACTTTAAAACTATAAATAATTCATACATTTTAGCACAAACGTTTTTCTACGTAAATATTTATTTATAATAATAATAATAATGCGTTTATTCCGGCGTGATCAGGTTTTTTTTTATAAAGATAATACCTATTATATAATACGTTAAAGTTAAGAAATATTATTCATGTCATGAAAAGAAAACCAAGGAAAATATAAATAAATAAAAGTTCACACATGTATATAAATATAAACAAAATTTAAATATTACATATATAAATACTTCAGTGACGGCCATTATTGTATCTGTAGCTATTTTGCCATTTTCTGGTCAGAGAACCAGCTTGCACCAAAGAGTTGGTGCTGAGCTCCAGCCGCAGCCTTACGCCCGCAACTCAATGTCTCAGAAGCGGAACGAATCCATGTATACGGCCTTCGATAAACATTGTAGATGCGCTATAATAACGCACCAATCCGAACAGCATTCTGTATGAGTTGTTGTACTGAATTCGGAGACGGTTATACGTTACTTGCTTGTATTTCGACCAGTATACATGCTGATGAAGAACGATTTAAACAGAATTCTCTTCACCTCCTTACTGCATCGGTAGAAACGCCGTGACAGCATATTTGCACGAACGCTCAACTGTCTCCTCCGCCGTTCTATGTCATCATCGTCTTGTCCATCTTCATTGAATATATGGCCAAGATATATTATAATATACCTATATAGCTTGAGCGGGCAATCGAATAAAACGTGAAAAAAAAATCTGTACCAAAGATTACTTCAAATTTTAATAATGTGTCTCGATTTCGCTTTATTAATGAATACTTAGATATAATAAATTAAATTTATTATAACATTAGCAAAACGCCAGTACTCGTGCCATTTAAATATTCAACGGTTCGCTTCTTTGCTATAAAATACAACCTTGAATTTATGAATACGCTTAATACTAAACTGAGTTTTATCACTTTTCTTTTATTGCAATGTTTTCACAAGCTCCCTTATAAATACAATCATATAACCCATTTATGTTCGATTTGAATGTAAGTCCGATGGCGAACTACTTGAACCTTTAATACGTTAGGTCGTCGTAAAATTAGAGTGCTGTCACTTTTGTATTCATGTCGAACTAACGTCATTATTCGGTAGAATAAAAAAAAATAGAAAAATATAATCTTCACCGATATTTTACATTTTGAACTAAAATATTCATTTTATTTTATTTTTTTATTTACATAATTTTTGTATATTTTATATTCAAACATTTTTTTAAATTGTGTAATAAAAATTAAACCACTGAAAAAAATGCAGCATAAATCTTTCTTACAAAAAAGAGAGCTGCCCCCCCCTCCCCCCCCCGGAACTTGAATACGGAACCTTAATATTCCCGGTACTGCTCGCCCAGCTGAGCTACGTCAATCTTTCTTAGTTTCGTAAAATTGTTCTAAACCTGCTAGGTGGCACTTTTTTTCAGTGACGTATTTAATATGTTTTAATTATCAACGAATGTTATATCTTCTACGATGCATTTTTGCTTCCAGTAAGTAACATATTCAGGTGGTGAGAATTTTATGTCCGTGCCAACAACGAAGTTTCACTTTAAAAACCATTATTACCCAGGTTGGAAGTTTGAGTGTGTAATCTTGTTATTTTAAGTATGCAATTCCGTAACACTATGTGAGATCCATCTGTATTACATTCAAGTTTCAATTATGTGAAAGAAAGCACGATTATCTTGCTATAAAATAGAATATCAATAAAAAGATCCGTAGGTTTAAAAATTTAAAAAATAGATTTTTCTTCTAAGAATTATAGGTACCATGAGTACCTTGTTGGTCTAGTGCAGTGGTAGTGAACCTATGACCCGCGGGTCAGACACTGACCCAGGTTCATTGATTTTTATAAACTTATTTTTTATATCATAACAGAGAGAACAGACAGTAGTTTTTAACCATCCTCCCCTCCCCCTTTCCAAGTGACGCCACTGACTTAGTGACCCACGAATTAGTACTAAAAAAAATAATGAACAAAATTTGACCCACTTCTCACAAAGGTTCGCCATAATAATGATAATATTGATCAAATAATGAGAATATTGTAGATACTCTAAATTTATTTATTTAACTTTACTTGTATTACACCAAAAATCTAATATATGAATATAGAATAAAAACCAGACATGTCCACTTTACCTATTTTTGAGTAAAATACAAAAACCATTGTAGCCCAACCGCCACACTTGGAATCATATTGAAAATGACCAGCATCCACAGATCACATGGCCAAATACTGTCGTGTTATTGAATGAAAACATATTTGTCTGGGTTTGAATTAATTTTCTATTGGACATATCTGCGATTGAAGTAACAAGCATTTTTATACAAAATTTGGTGGAGTTTATTTAATTTCGATATGCAAGTTTTGTTGACATTTATATTTGTGCATACCTAACTCAAAAACTATCAAAATTGGGCATGTATAATTTTGATTCCACACCTCGCAATATATTATTATGATAAAACGTAATTTCATATAGGTAAACATCGTGCTGTAGAGCTTTATAATTTATCTCTTTTTCGGAAGCAAAGTTCTTGTTTTTTAATTTGAATATTTAAATGTAATATATTCATGTTGTGATGACTTTGTGGGCGTTTTGCGACGATGTGACGTCGTCACGTGGACGTGCTCACCGAGACTGGACTAACCAGAAAATAAAGTCTACTATCTAGTGGGCACAAATGTATTTGTATTCTAGTGAGTTTGATATTTACATCGCAACAAGGGCCACAAAAACCGAACGGCCGATTAGAATATAACAAAAACTTGTTACTTTTGTGAAGAAATATGAATATTTTTAATGGCTGCACTCTGACACATTCGGCCTGGGAGACGGACGTGAGTAAGGAGAAACAAATTATTATTGCTATACTTTTCATGTTTTTATGGACCGTAAAACAAATTCAAAGGGAGCTACAGACGAGGAGTTGGTTTATTATAACCCCTGGTGGTACCGGTTAGCACTTGAGGACTTTAACACTGGATTGTCCATTTGAGTGATGCCAATTTCTTTACGCAAGCGACAGTAGTGACAAATCAAAATGTTGTTCGATAGATTTTAATTATTAATTGACATGACAGTTACATAGTGTTGCAAAATTATTATTTAATTTTTTTAAACAAATCAAGCAGCATCCACGGAATGAGGTACGATGAGAAAATCGCAGAGAATTAGTTGAAATGCATCCAGTGGCGTAACTTTAAAAACTGTACCCTAATGCAAAATGAAAAAAGACCCCCGTATTTAAGATTGTATATACGATATAAAAATATTAAGTACTACGTGGTTATAACAATGGAGTAAAATTTAAATCTCGTCCTTCAATTATCACACTTTTTTTGAAGTGTGCTTTATCAAACAAAAGTAATTTCTCTTTTAAAAAAGGTATGCGTTAATTTGACTGATTATGACTAAAATTCAACTGTTTATATTAAACATATCAAAATGTTAAAAATATGTTATTTTGATTTATTTCGCCGAAATTATAGCTGCGCACTGCTTTTTTGTTTGTATGGTGTGCACGCCTCTGATAACTGATAATATAAAATACTAGTCTAGCTACCAAATGGTTAATGAATCGACACTCTACTCGCGAAACTGGCTAGTTATTCGTTGGTATCTATTTGTCATGATATTTATCAAGTTAAAAGTAGTAAAATAATGATATTTATGTACTAATTAATTATATTGTTTTACATTAAATTTTTACAGCTTTTATCTATAATATTCAACATAAATCCAGTGAGAATAATTCGTTTAATAAACGATTTTATACATCTATTTAGAATAGGTACTAGAAAATTTTAAGAAACGAGAAAATTAGAAAGAACAAAAAATATTATTATGTGTGTAAATGCGTGTGAATTAGCATGAAGCATTTGGTATTTTTAAATATATATAAATTATTTTTTTATCTTTGAGTTTGAAACGTTTTCCAATTAAGCTTTTTACGAAGGCTTTTAAACAAGCATTAATATCTAAACGTCTTGAAACGTAAACCAATTTCTGCCTGAAGATCGGAGACTACCTGCTGTGGAAGCTGAATAACCAATTCCAAGTCTCAGTTTTTCTTATAGTACGGCTTTAAATATGAAGATGTTTATTCCGTTTCACGTAACTGGAATTTCTAAAATACGCGCCCACCATACTCCATTCAGATCTCATATAAAAATGACACAGATTAATAAATAAATAAATAAAATTAAACTGTTACTATCGCAAATTATTTAATAGACCGCCAGTCGCCGAAAGTTTTTGACTGAAACTGCACGTGACGTCACATTGCATACTAAAATAGATTATAACACATTGATCCGGATTACAAATCTTAACAATAACAACAATCGTTATAACACTAAAAATATAAAATTGAAGATATTAAATACGATTACAAAAACAAAAAAATCATTAGAACACATTCTTATTGTGAAGTTGTAATTATTCAGAACATAGCTCTGTGATATTTTAAATACTAATTAAATGCATTAATTGTAACGATAGATATACATATAAAATCAATTTTATCGAAAAATATTATTGTTGCGCCACCGGGATTAGAACCTGGATCTCTTTCCAAACCGGGGGAGGTGCATTGTCGAACTACGCTACAGCGACAATATTATTAGCGATAAATTTTCGAACCTATATGTTACCTTTTTGATATTAATACATTTAAGCGTTCCATTATTTGAAAGAAATAACAAAAATGTAATATAAAAAATGTAATAAATGTAACATATAGGTTCGAAAATTTGTTTATAAAAATATTGTCGCTGTAGCACAGTTGGATAATGCACCTTCCACGGTTTAAAAAGAGATCCAGGTTCGAATCCCGGTGGCGCAACAACATTTTTTTCGATAAAATTGTTTTTTTATCTATATCTTTCTTATTTTTTAGGAAAACACATTCTTATTGTGAAGTTGTAATTATTCAGAACATAGGTCTGTGATATTCTAAATATTTAAATATTTTGAATATTTAGTTGGATAAAGCACCTTCCCCGGTTAGGAAAGAGATTCAGGTTCGAATCCCGGTGGCGCAACAACAATATTTTTCGATAAAATTGATTTTATATGTATATCTTTATAATTAATATATTTAATTCATATATCTTTCTAATTAATATATTTAATACATATTTTAATAATAAATCAATTCCTATGTACGCAAATTTACATTTTTACGTGATGCGTCTGCCCATTTGCATCAAAAGCAAACGGTAAATCTAAGCGCGTCATTGTACATAAATGTATCATTATTTTCTTTCGTTTATCTTTTATTTCACAACATAATAAATAGCAAATTTAAATGATCATTTGTTTATACAAATTGTAAAAGTGTACTTATCCATTGTTACATAGTTAGTCACAAAAAGTCACATAAATATTTACTGTTTTCTAACGGATCGATTAACGGCAAAGTATCGATATTAAAAATTAATGCCAATTTAACCATGAATTGAAAACTGTGCCAAAGCGCTTCGGTTTGTCGTTATTCGTTACGTATTCCTACCGTTAGACGGCGTCATTAAACGCCGCTCGCCGTTACCGACGCCGCTTTCACGTACTACGGCGCGCTGCAACTCGGGTCCGTTAAAACTTGACGTATTAAATCCAAAGTGTCTACCTGACGCGGATGCTACGCCTGCTGATACTATCGATAAATCGCGTTGATGGAAAAAGTACGAAATGTCAACATTTTTCAGTAGACGAAATCAGACAATGACAATAAAAATAATTAACGATCACCCTTTGAAAATCGAGAGTAAAAACGCATTAAACTTTTTCAAATTACAAATATCTCGGGAGATATTATTTTCACATGTATTAAGATAGTTTAATATCTGGATGATTTATTAATCGTTTCAGGAGAACACATTCTTATTGTGAAATTGTAATTATTCAGAACAGACGGTCTGTGATATTTTAAATATGAAATATCAGATTACTCATACGTATTTGAGATTCTGTAAAAATAAGGTAAATGACTCTTTCAAATAATGGAACGATCAAATGTATTAATAATATCAAAAAGCTAACATATACGTTCGAAAATTTGTCGCTGTAGCATAGTTAGATAATGCACCTTCAACGGTTTGGAAAGAGATCCAGGTTCGAATCTCGGTGGCGCAACAACAATATTTTTCGATAAAATTGATTTTATATGTATATCTTTCTAACTAATATATTTAATTCAGATTTATTAATCTTTGCCACTTCGCTGTAAATGTATACAATATTTATAATACATTCTAGTTTGTTTTGTGAACCAAGAAAATAGTAGCGGTAATATGTTGAAAAGGGACTTTCATTTTTTAAGTTTGAATTTAAAAAAAATTTTCTGCGTATTTATACTTCTTCAAGGCGAAACCAATAGTAAATATAATTTTACGTAAATATTGCCAGTGAGGAAGGTTTTGATAGATTCCGTGAACGCATCTTTTTTTTTTTTAAATAAATAAAAAAAGACGTGCATAACATAGTTGATTTCCTCACAATTGAGACAAACTGTCAAAAAATATGATTTTATAGAGTTTTATCATGTTCATATTGTGTGTTGTCAGTCGAATTAATCAATCAAAAAATTAATAATTTATTGAAGTACTTGCATAAAGGATTTTTAATCTAGTACATATAAGAAATATTTACGCGTCTTTTTTTAGTCAATTCGCTATAAAAACAAATGTTTCAATCTTATATTTAAATTATTTTAGATTTTCCATGTAAATAGTTTTTTTTTAATATGTATAAATACGTTCGGAGATTGGTTCGCATTCAAAATTATTGTAACAGCTTCGTTTTCATCTTTTCAAAAACATTTATCCACATTTTACATTTATTTACGTCCGTCATGCTCACAGAAGGTTCTACCGTATTCAATGTCTAGATTATTTTAAGGTCATTTAAACACAGGTCACAATCCAAAGTTGCCGCCAAACGTGCTTTTAAAATGTCGCTCGTCAATAATTTATTTTATAAGTGGATATTCCAAATCTCTCGAACTATAAAATATGGAGCGTCCATATTAATTTAATTGATCTTCATAAAAGTATTAAATCTGCAGCCTGAAATAATAAATGATAATATTAATTTCCTTTTTATTTAAATCCAAATCAGAAAACGCTTGAGATGGTAATATAATGTCAGTTTTTTTTTTTGTATTACAATAATTATGTAGCTCATAATTTATACTTATTTACTTAATATTTTTTTGCAAGATCATTTAAGCTTCGAAACATATCGTATAATCGTTTTGCAATTATCTTCCAACAGAATGCTACAAAAGTCACTTTTTACTATGTTAAAACGTCAACAATCTGCAAATAAAAACATGTACGTACATGCGTATTAGTATCACATTATGTATTTTTCTTTTTCTTTCTTTCCGTTTTAGTATCAATTTTTTCTTTCGCTCTCCCGAGATATTTTGTCCGAACTTTATTTATAAATTCAAGGATGCTGATTTCGAGTCTGATTACAGAATTTCTCTAGCAGACATCATTTTGAAGAAAAGAGTCGTTTTATAAAACCAAACAATTACAATTTTTGCTGTTCTTCACAAGAACAGCCTCCGTATTTACACGAGAAGCAGTAAAATGTAATTTATCCTCCCTGAATAATCTGTAGAACATTTCTTCAACAGATTACACGGCCAACTAAACTGGACATCAACGGGTCACGAGTCAGTAACCATTCTCCACTATTCTGAATCTTGCGGTAGCTTAAGTTTTTCTAATTAACATGGTATAGTGTTGCAAAAAACGAAATCATCGTGTATTAAAAATTAATTTTAAATGCTTTTTCTTCTTTTACGTTTACTTTTTAAGTCCAAGTCACGAATACCATTGTTTAATGAATACTGATTTACGAACTGTGAACTGTGACTTGAACTTGAACGCGAAAGCGCCAGGTGTAATGGCGATACCGAAGGAGTGATTATATTAAATCACAGCTACTAATTTTAACAACATGAATTTTAAGAATAGATATTTAGAAATACAAACAATTTATATCTAATTTTTACAATCATCATTTTTTTCTAAAACTGCCGATTTTCCTCAAATACTGTGTTTGCTGAAATATTTTGGACTCTAGATTCGTTTTCAGCAAGAGAATTTGTATGTTGACTAGTGTAACCGTACATTTTTGGATCACAAACAAATGTGCACCTATTCATATCTGTGTCATGTTTTGTTTAATACCAAAAAATCTTCCATATGACATCAACCATAATACGTATACTAGTATACTTAATTCCGTTTTTTTACGGTGGAAATGTTCTACAGAATGCAGTACATCACCTATAGGAAAATGGAAGATGGTTTCATTGTATTAAAATCACTCCAGGATGTCAAAAAATATAACACAATGAATTGTTTATTATATCAACATTTTATCAAAAAAAGAACATTAGTTTAAAAAATCGTACCTATATTTATCCACCGTCGCTGTCAGGCAATAAACGCACCTACTGACGCACGTTTAGTAAGAAATCACTTTCATCGCTTGAAATATTCAGGGGTGATGCATTTCGTACCAAATTCACAGGTTCAACGTTATAATAGATCGCTGTGATTCTGTTTCGGTGAGTTCCTTATGACTCTTGGTAACGAGCCATGCAAGCGATTAAATCTCATTGAAATTTGTAAGATAATAATTTCTAAATGTATTATATGAACGGATATTACCATTACGCGTTGTTAACCGTATTATATCAAAATCGTGTTAAAAAAGACCGTATAAAATCAAAATTAATTATATATTGTATAGTTGCAAGTGTTAGCTTTCTTCTGTGTTGTCTTACGTTATATAAATACATAATGTTTCCGATTTTGATGGATATTTTTATTTGTATTGACCGCGATTATTGAAATGTTTAGCGTCCCTGCCGCGAGATGTGCATATCTAATAGAATGCGAATGCCGGGCCAGTTAGACCTTCGAATCGGGATCATCTCCCGTTCTCGATCCGGTGCATCGCTGCGCGCCGGCGGGGGGAGGGGCAGGGAGGGAGTGGTCATAAAATGCGCTCTGGAACTATAAAAAAGTTGCGCAGTTAACTTCAGGGCGTACAAAGCAAACCATAAATTATAATGTTTGATGTGATTCTTTTTATGGCCGCCAGTGTATGTAACACAGCCGAGACTGCGAATATCGCGTTTATGTATTCATTTGCCCACATGCAATAATATTACGTACTAAAGTATCCGCCTGTAAAATCTGGCTGCGGCGAGTGCGCGCTGCAGGCAATTTGAAGAATGCTCGTCGGATGGCGCGACGGAGACACCTGACCAGCAAACCGCCACTTCCTTCCGAGATCCGCCCTACTGTTGCCTTCTCCTCGATTCAGTCAGCCCACTCTCGCTAGACCCGGCGCGAGGTCTCGAGTCTCGTCCGAATTTAAGGAGTGGTCAATTAATTTTCCTTTCCGCGGTGCTTCGTAATGTTACAGATTTTTATTTTTAGTACCTATCCTCACGCGCTATTTCAAGATTCTATATTTTTCATTACTAAACTTTCCAGTAAATACGGCATGTCCCAAAAATGTGTGCACGTGAAACGGGAATTTCAGAATTGCATTGAATTTTTTTAGAAAAGTTTCACGTGATGGGTTGATAGTTAGTTTTATTAAGGAGAACACATTTTTGTTGTGTAGTTGTAATTATTCAAAACATAGGTCTGTGATATTTTTTTAAATACTAATTAAATATTAATTAGAAAGATATACATATAAAATCAATTTTATCGAAAAATATTTGTTGTTGCTACCGGGATTCTAACTTGAATCTCTTCCTATCCGGGATTTTAATAATAAAAAAAAAAGATGACTTTCAAGTAATGGATCGATAGATGTATCAATTTGAAAAGTGTAACATATAGGTTCGTCGATTTATCGTCAATGCACTATGTTGATATAGCATAATCGGTTAATGCACATTCCCCGGATAGGAAGAGATCCAGGTTCGAATCCCAGTAGAAACAACAATATTTTTCAATAAAATTGATTTTATATGTACCTATATCTTTCTAATTAATACATTTAATTTGTATTAAAAAAATATTATTTTTACTTTTTATTTCTAGTATCTCTCCACTACTATCACGTTGTCTTCTTCTACTTCGAAGGTTGGCGACCAAGTTGCAGTTTGCTCATTTTTCCTGTGTAAAGACAAACTTTCTACATATGATCTCTTCCCCTGGAATATATGTTATATTTCTTATATATTATATTATCCCCCTATATGTTATATTTCTCATTGCGAATAATGTGTCCGAAGTATGCAGCTTTTCTTCGTATGCTAGGTGTTATTAGTTCTCTCGACTTATTCATGCGTCTTGTCTTAATACCTCTTTATTAGTATTATGTAATTTGAGTAACAACAGACGGATTGGGCTAAGAAGTAACATTGAAATGCCTCACATTCCCCAAATTTCGCGCCTCTGAATTTTTTACAGGAACACATTAAAGATTTGGTATATGGTACAAAACCAGCAATAATTAAATAATTGAAATCAGTTTTTGAGGTAACATGAAATGTTTGCAATTCCATTGTTTGCGTTATCAACATTGTCTGACAAAGTTCCCTTTAAGAAGGGATTTGTAATTAGTTCGCACTAAACAAAGTGAGTTAAGTAAAATAAAAATCCTCAAATGTTTCAATTCATTATGAATGAATAATTTTACTTATGTAACATACATTTATCGATTTATCTATCCAAAATTATTAATATGTATTAAAAATGTGTTTAAAGAATATACCTACATCGTATAAAAAAATTCGATACTAAAAAATCATCATACCGTGCAAATTACCTGAAGACTACCAATATCAGCACCTGAAAATACAAAATGAAAATAGTATTTGATCTGTAGCAGGTGGGCATTTATAAATGATTATTAATAAGATATTAAGTAATTGGATACTTTTTCTTTTTTGATCAGATGGTAGATGTAGTTTGTTGCCAGATGGTAGATGTAGTTTGTTGTCAGATGATAGATGTAGTTTGTTGTCAGATGGTACATGTATTTTAGGTTCACGTTATCGTCGAGAGTACTTGACAATAGCACGCGCACGCGCAGCTTATAGGAAACATTGGTACCTGAAAACCAGAATGACCATCAGTTATAAGATAACTCTATAAAAATTCTACATTTTTCTTCTTTAATTTGAAATATAATAATAATAATAATTCGTTTATTACAGCGTTATTTTTTTTTTGAAGACCCGATTCGCCATATAGATAATACATATAATAGAATACATTTAAGTAACAAAATAATATTAAAAAGTTCGCACATATATATATATATAAACAAATATAAATAATAAATTTCAGATACAGCTATTATTGTAACTGTAGCTATTCTGTAGTTGTTGCCGTTCTCTGGTTAGGGAGCCAGCTTTCTATGAGAGCGCCGCTTGTACTAGACAGTTGGTGCTGAGCTTTACGCCCGCAACTCGATGTTTCAAAAGCGGAACGAATCCATGTACACGGCCTTCGGCAAACATTGTAGATGCGCCACAATAGCGCGCCAATCTAAGCAGTATTGTACTGAATTCGGAGACGGTTGTACATCACTTGCTTGTATTTCGACCAGAGCTCGCAGGTATACATGCTGGTGAAGAACGATTCAAACAGGATCCTCTTCACCTCCTTACTGCATCGGTAGAAACGCCGTGACAGCATATTCGCATGAACGCTTAACTGTCTCCTCTTTCGTTCTATGTCATCATCGTCTTATCCATCTTCATTGAAGATATGGCCAAGGTATTTGACCTTATTTTGTACGGTCAATTTCGTCCCGTCCAGCCACATGGGAGGGGGGAGGGAGGGAGGGAGCCCTTTTCCATATTTAAACATTATAACATTTTAATTTATATTAATATGTATTGAATTTTTAATCCTTCAAAGTGTGTATATGTTTTTAGGACACTCTGTTTATTACTAATATTACCAAAAGTTTTGTAATGAAAATATACTCTTAAAAGTATTATATTTTAAACAAAAACTACGTTCCTGAAATTCTGCAAAAATTCTTAGCAGATCTCTAGTTTAATGCCGGCGCTGCCGACGATTATTTATTTTACGACCAAGATGGAAAGTTGAAAGGTAGTTTGGTCATGTGGAACAAATGATAGAATAGAGAATGGTAGGAAAGGTACATTATGCGAGTGTCGATGAAACTAGAAATAAAGGACGTCCGTGGAAGACTCACCACGACAATCGTATTGGAAACTTCAACAATTGACCAACATTAATGAGAAGACATGCAAATGTGGACGAGGAGAGAGATGTGTGGCCCATTCATATCTCTTCCTGCCTAGGAGAAATGTAGTGATGGCAAGTGACAAGAATATTAATAGCTGGCAGGTGAAAATAAAAATGTGTTTTCATTAAAAACATATAATGTTTAAAAGATATTCCAGTGCGTATTACAGAAAGGTTTTTGTAATTCATTGCAATATAAAGGTGATAGCTATTTTAAAATGGAATAACAGACAAATCATTTACATAAGACTGCATTTATGAGTCTCAACATTTTCATAATCTTTTGTGGTTAACGTAGCAAAAGTGCTATCGCAGTTTCCGGGATCGCAACCCGATGAAAACCAAATATTTTTTCTACATATCTTTCTTATTGATTATTATGATATTAATACTGCATAATCTACACAGTAGGCAGAATTTAATCAAAACTTTTTCTCCTGACTATAATTACTACCATTACGCAATGACGTAGGTGCGTGTTGAATTCTTGTCTTAATAATAATAAATTTTTCAATTTCATACTTCAGTTTCATACTTCAGTTTCATACTTCAGTTTCATACTTCAGTTTCATACTTCAGTGTCATTAGTCATCATTCATCATCATTAGTCTTAATTCGGTGGTATAGCAGAAATACGTTCGGTTAACATAATATTTACATACGAAGACTTTATTTTTGATTTCTCGCTTCAGAATTGTCAAAGTCCTAATTTGGAAAATCTTATTGACAATCCACGAAAGTCATTATAATCAGCTGGTGTTCAGCATATATTTATGAATTCTTATATCATTTTGACTTGTCATACCATCAAGATGAATAAGGTTAGGTCCAAGGCCTCGTGAGTGTTTTGTCCATGTTTATTGCCGCGCAAACTATAAAGTTATTGAATAAGTACAACGTAAAGCAATACTTGATATTTTGCATTTATAAAGACTTAATTAGATATAATATAATAAACAATTAAAATTAGTGTCGCTAGATATCTATATATGTAGGAAAATACAATAGTATATCCAAGTGCATTATAGAAGATGGGTATACACCAAACCACACCTCTCCATTGGAAGAAGTCGTATTCACGATGCCAACTGATCCATGGCATTTATTGTGCTATCTAGAAAAAGGCTCTGCATTGAAGTCCTAACCTGGTAGATTCCATGAGATCTAGTTCTTTCTTATTATTGATTATCACTAATAATACATTTTAAAATATGTCAGCCCTCGTAGTCTAGTAAGAATGATCAGTAGACATTAGCTTTTCACACCGGCAGGTCCGGGTTCGATTTCTGTGAGTACACAATAGATCTATGTTATTTTCTCAAGCGTGGGTTTTTTTTTTGTGATATGTTTCACTACAGCAATTGGGCCTCGTGGCCTATTGTAGTGTTAAAAATTAAAGTAATTAATTTTTAAAAATTTAATAAATATTATAAAATTGGAAATTCTAAATGAAAAACTAAAAGAAAAGAGAGAAAAATTACAAACTCCCAAAAATTATTTCTTCTGATAATTTTTTAAAGGATTTTTTTTGTTGTGAAATTGCATTTCAGAACACAGTTTTGTTATATTTTTTAATACAAATTAAATTTATCAACTAGAAAAAAAATATTTTGTTATTACCGGGATTCGAACGTGGACCTCTTCCTATCCGAGGAAGCGCGTTCTGCACTTTCGCTATAGCATTCGAATACATTTTTAATAAATGTTGATGTTATACTCTGTAACATTTCTAATTAATACATTTACAATTCCATTAGATATTTATATATTTTATGAATAACACATTCTTCTAACCTATAAAATAGATAGACTTAAACTACTGATGTACCGCTGTTGAAGGACCAGTGTAAAAGTGCATTAATTACATTAATTACGAATCTAAAAGCAAAAATCCACAGATTCCTTTAGGAAAACAAATATTTCTCAATCTTCCTTTTTTATTCTAATACATTTTATATTTGTTTTTTTCTTAAAATAATTAATCCTGATAGGAAGTGATCTAGTGGTTGATTTGTGCATTTCTAGACTTGAGATTATAAAATTATATATTACCAACCGCAACCAATAAGTAGCGCGAGTTTATACAAACAAGCGAAAAACAAATTGATTATCTAAAAACCAAGATTATAAAAATATGCCAATGTGTGCGCCACCGCGATTACAACAATATCAGGAATCATTACAGTGAAGTCTCAATCGATCGTTCCTCGAACAATCGTTTTCCCGCATGTATCGTTTATTTCTACATACACTCTCATACAAAACGTCCAAAAATAGATCGCGTGGATCATTTTACCGCACGAATCGTTTAAATTACGCGGCGTACTTCGTTGCTAAATGTTTGGTTTTAGAAAAATAAAATAATCAAATACGTAAAATATCTCTGCCGCTAATATCTATTTGGAAAGCGAAATGACCAGTATCGGAGATATTTACTATAAAATCCTCCCCAAACAATCATAAATGTACCTGCAATAGCTATCTCTGATATAACGTTAAGGTTTTACGAGTTCTGGGTGTATTTGTTCATTACCGGAGGTATTCAATTTTACTATCCTCGACCGCTCGGACGCTTACAATGGGAATTAAAGTTAAAATGCGCGTAGCTCATGCTGTTTTCACGAATATACCTTTTTGTATTATTAAACGGGTATTTTTAATAAGCTCCAACTCTGAATCAATGCTCAGAATCAACAGATGACACATAGTGATTCAATCTATACAATCAAACATGACATGCATTACCATAATTTCTGAGAAATAAATCTAAATTCCAATGTGTGAATGTGGTGCCGAGGAGGAAACCCTTGACCATGTCTTTTTCGCCTGTCCATTGCGGATCACAGGTTTTTTTTACAATAATCTTGTCAATGATAATTTCCAACTCCCGGTTAACTTGTGTCGTCTTCTTTCCCTCAACTCGCCACATTTAAGCTATATAATAGCAAATTTCTTGAACGTCAATGGTATTAACTTGTAACGCAATATTCCCTATTCTATAATATTGTTGTACTGCTTTCTATGAAATAATGTTTGAACTTGTTTAATGGCACAAATCACTCTTGAAGGGTGGATTGCCTGTTTGAAAGAAGAAGAGAAGACTTGGCGGTTTGAAGTAATTACGTTTATTGAGTTTTAAGTGTACACATAACCAATTCACGGTGATGTATTGAAACGAATAGACTTTCAGTTCTTTCTCGTTTGGATGCTAGACACGATCTGATCTCTGAAGGGTTTTGTTACAGTTTATAAAGACAATTGTGGAGATATTTCTCCCATTAAATAATATAGAAAATAATTTAAATCCGGATTCTGTACCGGGTAAACAAAGCAATAAATTAGATGATATAAAATAATCGTTTCAATTCACATCCGCTTGCAGAAAGCATAAATAATAAGATTAGACAAAACTATTAAAATAATGGTTCCAACTCATAACTCTCCTCAAATCAAGAAAGGTTAAGGTTGACTAACTAAAAGATAGGGGTGTGGCTTCGCAGTGCAGATACATATATACATAGCAATTAAATATTTATATGATAGATACCTACCTATATTATGCCAAGCGAAAATAATTAAAAAATTTCATGTTATTGCTTTAACCAAAACCATCTAGCGGAGGAATTTAAAAATGTGCGTGTGTTCATCGCAAAATCTGTCACAAACCTATTCAAACAAAATGCAGCCCTCACACCACACAGTGTTTTCAATCTTCGCTTGAAGATACGTGTTGAAGCGTACATACTTGAATGTATGCATTACAATTCATTTTAAAGTGATATTATTTTTAATTACAAAATATTTTCAGTCTTTCACTTGAAGTGTTTCCCAACAATAATACAATAATAATAATAACTCACAAAAACAGTGTATTTCTTTCAGATTAATACAAACTCTAGTGTTATATAGTACCCGTTGATTTTACAGCATGGATATTAGCAGCATAACCTAAGTCCATGCCTAATGCACGTCATTCATCAAGATTGAGGGTCGTGGTTTCTTTCAGGTCTTCGGCTAGATGGATTGCTCCGTCTGAAGTGAATGACTATAGTGGATCATTTAAGCTGACTTCTTCTTGGCACCACAACGAGCTTCTAAGGTCTAGTTTTTACATTTGTCCAGGGGAATCGAATCGGTCAGTCGGAAAATAAATCAGACTGAATGCAAAAATTGAGAATCCTTACTGATTGTATCTGAATTTCACTGTTTTGAATATATGGCGTGCATAATACAAAATATTACATACAACTGTATATTTATGTTTTAGAAAAAATGAATGGTAGATTATATCAAATAATCTATTTCTTTGCACTTCATTTATATAATATTATTTGAGTAGCTTGTTGAGTAGTTCGCATCTCGCTCCAGGATACCAGCAAGTTAATCATATTTTCATAGTACAAGCGTTGGACTTAGTTTTAAAATAGTTAGAATATTGATGTGACATGTATTCCGTGTACGCATCTCTATTAAAAAAAACAAAAATATATATATTCTGTATCGCACAGAATTACTAGCCGAGGAGGCGCCAATTAATTGGTACGATAAGACAAGTGTCAGTAATTTAAAGGTGAATCATCGGCGTGGCGCCATAACGCCCGCGGGATAGATTTCACGAAAACAAAGACGTCTTAGTAAAATGTCACAAGTGGCGGCCTGTCGCTGAGTAGGTACTTGCAGATATGACCGAATGTATTGTTACAAATCTGAATAAAAACAGAGTATTCTGCTGGCGGAAGCCATTCTCGATTTTGCCACCATAGTGTGCCTATATTGAACATCTTTTGTGTTTCATTTCTTTCGACCTCATCATCATCTTCATCATCGCCGGTTGAGAGAAGCTGAGATCGGCGAACCACCTTTGTCTACATTCTTATTTCCTCTACAGAACATATTCTGTGTTGTGTTGAGATGTTACTATTAGTATTATTAGAAGTGGCTACCATAATATCAAACTTTCAATGTTGTAAACTGGAAAGTGAACAAAAATAATGAAAAAATAGTGAATAAACAAAAAATTAATCGAATTTTCGATTGCTTCACAATTCTAAATTTTCCACTTGACACCCATCTTTGAGTATAAACTTTGCTCAAACTGTGGTCCCTGTCGGTGCACTTCTCATCCATATCTCTTCAGGTCGTCAGCTCGGCACATTCGTGGCCGATTTCTTTTGGCCAGGTTCCTCCAGGTCCATCTCTCGTACATGATCAGCATGGCCCTTTTTGAACATGACGATCATTTAGCAATGGTTTTTTCCTTATCCACTCGTTGGTCTTTCTCTGTTTCCTCGCATTACTTATTCCATTATTCTTTATGTAATTACATTTTTTTATATAACCTAGTGGGCGAGGATACGTGTCTGTGCCTACTCCAGGAAGAACGTGCTAATCATACACGCGTATCTGTAAATCCTAAGTATAAAGCTTTTTAAAGGCTGCCCATCCTAATCTTCTCCTTTGCTCAATTTCGCTGATAACATTTCTAGTGTAGAACTGGCTTAAAAATGAACCTTGACAAAATTAAAGTAATCTGCAGTAATAGCACCGTAGTCCAATTGTCAGAAGAAGCGACAGACTTGGGAACATATCCTCTGGAAATGTGAAATTATGAGAGACGCAAGGGAAGTGATGTGACCGGTTAGGAACTTCAGACTCTTTCGGAATTTGTGGGTGTGTGGGTGTCCCGCTGGGAGACTTTGAGGCGTAGACGAGAAGGATCGATATGGTAGATTTTCCCCATATACAGTCCTGGGTGGATCCAATTCACTGTCAGAATAACGATACTGAAGAATGTAAGAGAATATTTAAATCTAGCGCGAAAAAGAAAAAGATTAAATAACTTAAACATTATACTTGTACTATATACTCCAATATTCAATTCATGTCTCCATCCATCTTTCTTTCATTAACTGTGAAGTTATTGACTTTTGTAATACGAGAAACAATGAAATGGAAGCACTTGGTAACGAAGGGTGTACATTTACAACCTATTGTTGTTGGATGTGTTTTACATCAATCCACTAACCATACAGCGGCGGTAAGTGTATTGTGAAGTCTAACAAAAAAAAAAAAAATGTATTACTGACAGAAAAGTAATAAGAAATAATAATAATTCAATTTAAAATATAAAAGAACACAAAGTATCTAATACAAAATTAGCAATATTAACTTTGTGGTTAAAATTCATATTTTTATTTGTTATCTTTGTTTTATCAGAATCTATTTAAAAAAAAAATGTACTTAACTTAAATAGTTACTTAATACAAATTTACTCGAATAATTTTTATATTATAAACAACCAACAAAATTTAACTACGAGTCCCATTCTAAATTTTTTTCCTAAAAATTATTCGAGTAAATTTGTATTAAGTAACAATTTGAGTTAGGTACTAAATTTTTTTTTTTAAAAAAAATTGTTTCTGGTAAAGAAACGATAATGTATGTTTTAGTTAGTTATGACATCCTGAAGAAGAAAATGGTATTTTTCGAAACCGGTAGATGTATTTAAACTCAATTAAGTGGCTAATAAAACAAAGATAATAAATAAAAATACAAATTAAATTAATCAACTGAAAAGATATACAACACAGAAGAAATTATTCTATAATATTACCAATTCATACAACTACTATTTCAAATCTCAAATACCTTTTTAAATAATAAATATTAAGAAGAAGTTTGTCGAAAATGTTTTTTTTTTTAATTTGTATTTATTTATTACATATTACAGATTAACATTTACATTTTGACTCGTGTATATGAAAGGAGCGTCTTATACATTTTTTATGTATCTACTGGGTGCCTGTATATATATTTTTTAGTTGCAGATAAAAATTTATTAGATTTCTATAGCGAAAATAGAAAACGCGTTTCCTCGGATAGGAAGAGGTCCAGGTTCTAATCCCGGTAGCAACCAAATATTTTTTCAATAGATAGATTTTTTCTGTATATCGTTCTAGTTAATCAATTCAATTTGTTTTAAAATACTACTTAAACTATGTTCTGAAAATGAAACTTATATCTAGTTTATTTCAATATTTATTTATATAAAAAAATCAAAATATTTCACACGTAAATAAATAACTCACCATTATTTTGTGTGCGTATTTTATTTTATTTTTACTATTTAAACATAATTTAATGTGTCTTTTATTAATTAATATTTTGATAAATTCAATATAAAATTTATCAGTACGGTCGATTTACAATATCTCCAGAGACCACAGTTGCCGAGCTTAACCAAGAAACGATAAAATATATAGATGTATTAAACTCTTTTGCTACGAAATAACCATTTAATTTTTACAACTCCACATGTTCGGCTCCGATATAACTTCGAGGACAACACGTTTAATGGCTTGAGCTGTTTCCCGCCGTCTACTGCGTTTTCTTCGCTGTTCTTGTTTTCTTTTATTTTCACCGCGGAAAGTAATACCATACCATAGATATGAAATTAGTGTTATTGTGTTGCCCATACACACCGTAATGCATGAAAACGATATGAGAATACGTGCAAGACAAGCGAATCAATTGACTGATGTAACACACCATTATATTAAATAACTTATTTATCAAAACCTGTTTACATATTGGGTTGATTCATAAACAACTACCGTTTATCAATTACGAATTTACCATTATCAAATAATATGATTGCGCGTCGTCGCTATCGGATATGTATTTGGATATGTTAATGTCCATTACCGTTGCCAGTAAAAATATCTCTGGGTAAAGATTAGTGATGGTAAAATCGTTATTTAAACCGTTTTGTTGACTGTTATTGTGTTCGATTGTAACGATGATTGATAACTGACTAACGTAATTCTTCGAGCAATGACTGGTACACTAGAAAGTAAGCCTCCGACAGTTAAATCTTAGTTACCAATCATCGACACAATCACAGTCACGTAACTGTTTACCATCACCAGTGAAGATTACTTAATTTTTTTCTCTTTTATATATTCAATAACAATGCGCAAATATATACTATATTTGAAATGAAGTGTACATTGTCTTTATTGCGAGTAAGAAAAAACGTAGGACTGCCCCCAAATTGTCTGTCTGCTTGACTTTCACGCACCATTAAGGTCATCGAGACACAATTCATTGTTCTATTACAGTGGTAATGTCAGAACTCATGCATTAGCTAACTCCGCAGTCTCCAGATTGCATTCTTTATGGAATGAATATGCGGAGGTAGTCGACATTTTTGTTATTAATTTAACTCTTTATAGGACTACATTATTACTTTTTTTTTGTATCTCAACTCAATGGTAACGATTTAATTGCTCTACTTCACATATTATATTTATTTTTAATTTTGATTATGAAAAAACATGTTGACATTATATAATTTTTTTCTTTGCGTATCGCACTTCTGGTGGAATTTTTCTATTATTTTACAAATTATGTTAATGCCTGAATAGAGCGTGTATAATAATAATAAATAAATATAGGGTATTGACGAAATCGTATGAATTTTTCCGACAGTGAAGTATATTGACCATCTGTCAAATATATGTTCGTAATGTTTACGCTTGTTCAGTAATTATTCATCGCAAACATGATCTCAGTTTTTTCAAGAATGTCTGCAAGCGTAATGACGAACAATAATTAATTAGACATATTGTATCGTGCAGAATTACTCGCCGAGGAGGCGCCATATAATTGATATGATAAGACACGTGTCAATAATTTAAAGGTGTGTCATCGGCGTGGCGCCAAAGAGCCCGTGGGATAAATTTCAGGAAAACACTGACAACTGTCGCCGAGTAGGTACATGCAAATATGACTATATATATTGTTATGAATCTAAATAAAAACAGAATATTCTGCAAGCAGGAAGCCATTCGTCCAATTTTCAAAGCACAAGCGTTTAGCTCAGTTTGAAAATAGTAAGAGTATTGATGTGACGTGTATCCGTATTCGCATCTCTAATCACTCTAAGTGCACCTTCAAATGCACGTTCAATACTTTTATAAAACGTCTACAAATCGTACAACTAACTGCTGTATGTAGGAAAAAAATGTGGATGTGGATGACCAGTGGCGGTCGGTGACTTTTTTTAGAAGGGATGCTGTCGGTTTTCCAGTATTCAGAATGGTTTTTTTTTCACAAATGGTCGTGACAAAATTTTTACACGTTAATGACTAAATTATACATTCACATAATCCACTATTTTCGTTTACAGCGTTAGAATACATTTGTGAAGAATCCATGTTATTTTCTGTATTATTTTAATGATGAATTAAATAAATAATGTTTAAATTATTCTACTTCAAATATTCAATCCAAACTGTCAAAAATGCGTCACACAAACAAATTCCTCAAAACAACCGCCCGCTTCGTAATATGTATACTATTCTGTGCATTATACCCATAAACATTCGAGTCGTTTTTTATACGTTGAATGCTGTTAACGAATGCGTTTACAGTATTCGAAGACCTTGACAGGCGGAACTGAATGCGTATGAGCGAAAATCGGATACGGAACGAATGAAATGAATCCACTGTTGCCAGAATCTGTTTGTTTACGCGATATATCGTTGTGTATGTTATGACTGGACGAATTTATTTGCAGCAGCGCTAGAAACAATTGTACTGCATTCCGCTGGAAATAAAAAGTTTTTTGGCTCTAGAACACAAGGGATGCGGAACATCCAAAGCATCTGAACTGACCGCGCCTGGTATGTACTATCTCACAAAGAAAAACAATTTTTAGAAGAAATAATTATCCGCCACGTCAGTCCAATACATAATTAGTGAACCTGTGCCATTCATTGTACGGAGAACCTGGTTCTAAACTTATTATTATCTACGTTCAATGAGAGATGTTGCTGAATGGGATATTTCCGTATTGCCGTATTGATGTATGCGATGTATGGTGCATTTCAACAATAAATTAATACATTAAATAAAATCTTATATTTTATGTTTCCTGGCCACAAATCACGTGTTGCTATTAAGTCGGATGTAAAATGTAATTACGTGTAATTGACGTGTGTTACCTCTGACCAATCCTGAGGCCTTATTTGGCTATTAAATCTGAATGCTTGCATCTTGACATGCTGCACTGAAATCTCCTACCACCCAGTGCATGTGCGAAGTGTGCAGGGGCACTGATCGAGGCCTCGTAAAAAATGTTTCGATATATAATATATTTCAACACCATTACCATTAATATATATATATATATTAATGGTAATGGTGGTTTTAGATCCAGCTATTTACAGAAATGTTCTTCTCAAAAATCTGTTTTTCAAATAGTGCTGGTAAACCATTATTTAAACCGTTACAGTGATTAAGTTCGATTGTATCGATGGTCCGTAACTGAGATTAAACTGTTAGAGATTTAGTTTCTAATAATATTATGGTAATTTCCCACTTAGGCTAGGCTTGATTTAGGCAATCCGCCTCATAGTAAAAATATTGTTAGTATAAATTTAAATGAAAACATTGACAGCAAAAATAATAATAATACTAGGCAGTTACAATCATCGTTTTAATCGAACACAATCGCAATCACAGTAACGGTTTAAATCATGCTTTAATAACCACTACAGTTGAATTCATTTTATTTTTATCACACAGATTTTATTCCCTGTCCCATTTTACTTACCTTTTCTCTCTGCCTCCCGTTCCCCTAGTAAATTATCTTATTTATAACTTTTCTCTGTTTATATTTTTTGTATTCCTGCAATAGTTCTCTTCCTTTTCTATTTTTGTTTTTTGCAGCGTAAAATTCGTTTATTATTATAAAGTCTAAATATGCTATTTATCTATTTAATAATACGTTTTCAAATTATTGTCTTCGCTGTATCAAATATATTTTTATTTCAGAGAAAATATGCAATTGGTTAAACTTTTGTTATACTTTTATTATGATTTTTGTTTCTTCTTCAAAATGTCGAGTTATTTTACCATTCCGAGAAATAACAGGCGGCATCATCTGTCCGACATCTATGGCCGACATAATCAGGCCTAATGTTTTGATGCCCTGAAAGAGACTATGATAAATTTTACTAAGCATATCAAGCTAAGAGAAATTAATATCCGTATTATCATGATTCACGTGCGATACTTTAATTTCCAAATATCTTTCGTTTAAATAATCTGGATTGCCTGTAAATAAAGTAATCACCCAACCGACCGGAACAAGTGTGTTTAATTTGTCGCAAAGCCAAAATCTTTCAAAAAAACAGTTTACCGAAAAGGTTATTTTTTTTTATTGCATAAATCACAGCGGGTTCAGAAAACATTTTTTCTGACGTACATGTGTATACGTCAGTGGGTGGTCAAGAAGTTAAATGCTCTCCGGAGCGGTACGGTACGCAGGCCACCCTAACAAGTCTCTGCGGATTAGTAATAAAAATATATATGTAATGTGGTATACAGTGAAACCTCGATCGATCGTTCCTCGAATAATCGTTTTCATGCATGCATCGTTTATTTCTTCAAGTTCCAAATTAATTTCATACAAAACAACCAAAAATTGATCGCATGGATCGTTCCTCTATACATCGTTTTACCACATTAATCGTTTAAATTACGCAGCATTCTTCAGTAGCACACAATTTGTTTCGATTAACGGCACTCGTAAACAATGAGAGGAACATTAGAGAGAGAGAGAACTTTAATTTATTTAAAAAATATTTCTGTGCAGTTTCCTAATTTTTTTTTATTTTAACACATTCATATACATGTAAAACGTGTATCTTTTTTAGAATATGTATTAAACAATTAAGTATGAAAAATCTAACTTTTTTTCTATGTTCCCGCATTCATAGTTTATTTCAATAGGTCCCTTCAAAAACGATAGATGGAGATTTCACTGTATATGATTACAAATATCTTATTTTACCAAAAGTCACCTTACCATTTAAAAGTGAAATAATTATCCGTACACAAAAAATTGTATATTTATAAATGACTTTCATTTTTATATTTCATTTCCATAAGTACGATCTCTTTCAATGACGCTCCCCATAGCTGCAGGCAAAATACCCGACTCCATCGCTCGAATTTCCCCACGAATATTATTCGTCAGCAAGATGGGGAATAGCCCACTCAACCGGTGAACCCATGCAGCTGGTACTGGTAAGGCAAATTTTCGAATATTTCAGAATAATTTCCGGACATTCTGATTTTCATTAACCAACGCGTCTCCTTGATCTCACGACTCCAGATTTCTTTTGTGAGGATTTTTAAAAGAGCTGGTGTTTATCAATAAGCCTCGATCTCGTCTTGAGCCGAAGAACAATGTAGATCCGAACGATGGAGTCGGGCATTTTGCGTGCAGTCATGGAGAACATCTTTGAAAGAGCTCGCATCTGTGGAGATGAGAATAGCGGCTATTTACAAAATATTATTTTGCGTGCGTAGAAAGAAAACATCTATGCTATGTAAAATATCATTTAAAAGATGAATAATTACAAATTAAATGGTATGATGACTTTTAAGCTCACCTGCATAAAAGCCCGAATCAAAAATATTATCGTTAGAATCCTAGATCGACAGATATTTTTCAAAATACGTCTTCTCCAGCGATTGTCGACGGTTATCTGTTTAGATAATCTCGAATGTTTATGAAGACTTTTAACTTTATTTAAAAATTGCACTTTAATCTCATAACATTTTGGTTTCAGTTTACATAATAAAGGAGGTTTATAATTTTTAAACAAGGTTCCAATAGACTCTTCAAACAACCGCTCCGGTTAGTAAATACGCGGTTCTGTAAACACTCCAACGCATCAAATGGAACGCTTCAATTAATTTTTGTTTATTTCTCAAGAGTCGTATATTACACTGGCGGTCGAAGTGTAAACTATAAACACAGTTTAAATCATAATGTTGGTACTTGAGTTACCATTGACTCTGTAACTACTTTTCCTCTTATAAACCTGTTATGTTATAAAATTATCATTTCAATAAATGCGACACCTATTAATATTACAAATCATAACTATCTATATTATTATCAACATCTGTTTAAAATTTTCAAGATTTTTCATTGTTTGTTTTCAGTTCGGACGAAATTCAGTGTTCTTAATGAGAGACCCATACTGTATAAATGATATATTTTACACAGCGAATTAATAAAAAATTCTAACTTATATCAAAATACTACTACAAGTAATTCATTAGTCTCAAAACAACCTGTTGAGTAGTAATACTATATGTAATTAGATCTGAAATAATTTTAATTGACACACCAAAATTGAATCATAAAAATCTGATTAAAACCGTATATTACAGTGGTGGCGAACCGCGTGTCAAAGGTTCTACGCCACAGCGTTTAGGGCGACACGCCAGCGTTCACTAATATCAGAGTTATCAAAGAACACGTGTCCCGACAACAACGTTCGAATTTATCACTATGTGTTTTGAATCTCACTTTGTGAAAAAATCAATTAATTGAAATTAGCAATTAATTAATTGAAATCAATATTTTTTTCCAGTTAAATTATGTTATATACCTTATGCCAGTCAATACTTATGTACGGACTACTCATATGGGAGGAAGTGGAAAAATATCATCTTGATTCTGTAATCAAGGCTCAAAGATCTGAGTGCGCTTTGCTAGCCTTAAGATTTTTTATGAGACATCTCTAATATTACTGTCACGGCATCAGAAATCGCATACTTACCAAAAATCTAAAACCAAATTTGTCCAACGATATACCAGCTGTCCCGCGCCATTTTTGTGTAATAGCTTAATCAGAGAAACTGAAATTAATGCGAAATTTATAACACGGCTAATAAATCTAGGCATTAAAAATTATGAAAAATCGGATATAATTACAAATTCGGATATTATTTTTTATTATTTTTCAAAAATAAATTAGACAATTTTACACTTCCCGCAATTTCATCTATCTTCACATCATTGAAACAATTCTCGTCATTGATCCTCTGTTATATTTACATAAATAAAAATAATTCGGTCTTGTGTAGGTACTATTTCTATAAATAAATGTACACAAAGTCGGCACTGAGATTTGGTATTACAAAAAATAAAACGTTAAATTGTAATTTTAATTAATTAATTCATTCATAATTTGTTTATTTACTTTAATGCGATTGCAGGGAAGTAGTGTGATATCATTCAATATAATACACATTCCTACCGAGGTGAGGTGGCCAGGAGGAGGGATGAGGATACTAAAAAGTAACTATGCAAAATTTGGAATGGATAGCATTAAATATGAAACACTTGTGGCTAGAGATATAGGGGATGGGTACCTATATTTTACCCCAGATTCTAAAGAGTAACTACGCAAAATTATGAAATATCATATATACCTATATATATACAGGGTATAACCGACCTAGTTCACAATATTTTATGCGTCGATACCTGACTAAATTACGAGTCGAAAATGTTCAAGGAATATGTGCAAATTCTGCACCGTTACGAAAAATTTTATTGTTTAAATTTTTTATAAAATCGTGTTAAGTTAACCAAGTCTACGTACTTTGAAATAAATATTTGAGAAATGTGTTCATTATTAATTTATATCATTATTGTAATTTTTTGTATTTAATATGTAATTTTTAATCGATATAATATTTTAATTAATCGAAATAAATTATTTTTTTAATGCTTATATCTCACTTGACTTAAGATGTCATCTCATGACATCTTAAGTCAAGTGTCCACCCATAAAATATTGTGGACTAGGTCTGTCACACTCTGTATAAAATATATAACACCTAAAATTTAAAATAAGTGCCAACATATTTACATCTAGTTATTTAAAAAAAATAATTAATCATCAAGCTCTATTTCGATACTGAATCATAATCTTCCACTCGGGATAACGAAACGGTGTGTACGACGCCTATCGGTGGCATCGGCAACTATCTAACGTCGGCTGAGGACGTGTATCTACATACTGAAATCGAGTAGAATAATTATTTTCTCAATTTTTTTTCCAGCGAAATACTTTATATTTCTTTAAATTCATATCATCAAATAATATTAAAAATGACTGAAAAAAGCACTGTATAAATTTCTTGCAGTTTACATAAATTAGTTTGGATATTTTAACGACGTTCTAGAACAATGTATCGCCGATAACAAACTGCATATAGAACATTCTCTGCCAAACATTTTCGTCGGAAGTCGACCAATGAAATGCCGATCTATATTCAATCATTAACCCTTCCCAAACCATGCAGTAACACAGGTCTATCATCATATTAAACCGCTAATATTTCCATAAATACATGCAACATAAAATTCATATTTTAGATAATCCTAAAGAAAATATTAGCGCTTAGGAATGACTAGTGAAAAACCAATTATGAAAAGGGAATCATACAAAATAATTATTTGTTCTATTCAATCCGTTGTAAAATTAATACGTTGGTAAAAATAGCATTTGTGATATGAAAGACAGAGATCACACACTATTTTCACAGTGAAAAGAACAACAAACATACAAATATAATTATCTCTTTCTTACAAATTAAACGAAGACAGATAAGAAGGAGGGATATATTGTATAGAACTTAATGAATGCTCTAAATTATGTTGTTAATCATTTTTTCAAAATTAAATGCTCAATATTTATAGTAAATTCGTGCCATTAAAACCATTTAAGCTAATAAAAACATTTTTTATAATTATTATTTACGGTAACACGAGTTGATAGCATGGCTGCGTTCGGGTATTTTATATCACGGTATGGTAAAGGTTAAAGATACACGACGATAAAATCAAATCATCTCCAGTTAGATTTAAGAAATGTCAATCTCACAGCGGCGACTGCGCGTGCTCGAGGACACAGGGGACATCACATTGTTACACAATTAGGAATTTTACAAAAAGTCACTTAGACCATTGTTCTTGGCGACCCAGATCAAGATGGGAAAATTTCTCAACGATATCTGATCATCTTCATACATAGCGAAGCTTCTAATAAAAATAATGATTCTGTGCTCCTCTCCCTACAATGTGCTAACATTCTATTTGTTTTCTCAAAAATAGTGAGCCAACCTATGATCAATTTATTTTAATTGATTTGGCTAATACCGAGGTGACAAAGAACAAAAAATATAAATATATATAGCGGAAAAATTTCAAGATTAAATTGTAATCGCTCGTAAACCATCAGGGTGAGGTAAGTGGGAGGGGCATTGTTCGACGCGCGTTCTCGCGGATTTGCCAGTCGCAATGAATCACTGGTGGCTGAGCAATATTTAAAGTGCGGTGATTCATTGGTTCGTGCGCGTCGCGCTTTTTGTACTCACTTTAATATTCGACGAGTAAGTGATGGGCCGCCGAGCACGCAACTTATCTGATGTTGGGTTCAAAAGTTCAGACGAGAAGGAACAATGGTTAACCAAACTCCTACGGGACCATTAACTTCAGCAGCGACGCCAAAACATGTGGCTCAAGTTCGACGTGAAATTATGCTCAATCCGCGTACATCGATAAAGAAGATTGCAGCCTGTACTGGAATAAAAAAATCAATAGTGCACGTTATTTTGAAAAAGAATCTACAGTTTCATCCATACAAACTGCAACTCGTACAGTTTCTCAACGAAAATGACTATTCTTTACGTAAAACCTTAGCGAAAACGATGCTAAAACGTTTTGGAACAGCACGAACGCTTGGAAACATATTGTTTACTGACGAAGCACATTTTCATAACGATGGCTATGTTAATAAACAGAACATGAGATATTGGTATCCCGACAATCCAAGGGAACGCCATCAAAAATGTTTGCATTGTCCAAAAACGACAGTGTGTCGTGCAATTTCTGCCCGAGGGATAGTTGGCACTTATTTTTTTAACCAGCGAGATACAGTCACTGCTGACGTGTATTGCAGAATAATCGACGAGTTTTTGGTACCGCAACTGCAGCTGTGCCCCGGACTCAACAACAGAACACAATTTCAGCAGAACGGAGCCACTCTATATACAGCTAGAGTTTCAATAGGGAATCTGAGGGAAATTTTTCCCAATAAATTAATTAGCAAGTATGGAGACATACTCTGGACACTTCAGTCACCGAACCTTACACCGTGCGATTTTTTTTTGTGGTGTTTTTGTGACCTCAAGTCGAGAGTTTACAGCAACAATCCTCGAACAATTCAGGCCCTACAAGAAAATATCCGCCATGAAGTTGCTGCCATTGAACCAACGCTTTGCTCTCGCGTGTTCGCAAATTTAAGAGTCCGATTGCAAGAGTGTCTTGAGAAAAATGGACGACATTTAGACGATATTGTTTATAAACTCCATTTATTTTTTTATTTATACAAAATATGAGAATAACATTGTAGTTTTTTTTTATTATTTAATATTATACTTGAAAATTTTCCGCTGGACACCTTTATTATAATAATTATCGATAAGCGGAAACTTTTACGATATTGAATGACCCAGGTATTACACGGTATTTCACGGTCGGTCTGCGTATTGCGCGGTATTGCGCGGCAGTTATGGATACATCGTTATTTTAACCGTTATTGTGGCTGTAATTATATTCAATTTTAACCACGATTGGTAACAGATAATTCTTAATTCTGTTACACTAGAAAGTAAGCCTCCGACAGTTAAATATTAATTACCAGTTACCAATCATCGTTAAATCTCAGTTACCAATAACCGTCACAATAACAGTCACATAGTGATTTACCATCACTACTATATATTACACGGTATGGCAAACAGTGGCGTAACTACAAAAATTGGGCCCCAATGCAAAATTAAAAAATAAAATTGTATATGTATTACGAGTATTAATAAGTATTGTTTATAAAATGTACGAATATTAGTACTGCGTGGATTATTCAAAAAATACTAAGAAAAAAATCTCTTGTTTCCAGAGGTGGCCACTTGACCAATATCCTATTTTTAATATAATTGTAATAAATGAAGTAATAGATGAATAAAAATTTAATTAAAAAATCGTATTTTATTATTTAGTTATTCAAAAATAACATTGACCCGGAACATAATATTCACCTGTATCTACAAAAGTTAAATGCAATTACTTGCACGTGCACAATGGACAACAATGTTATCTATCTCCTTTGCACGAGTCTAATAATTTTATCACTCGAAGGACGATGCGATGGTGAGTTTTGAAAGTGAACCGAACAAAACAAGACTGGTGTTACCAACATACATAATATAATACTATTATGGTCTTCATAAATCAATGTAATCTTTAGTATTCGCCGAAGGTTCTAATTCGTCCATTATCATTTGTGTCGCGGCCCGTGCGACGGTCCAATTCGAATTCCAGTCTCAGACTGGAGACAGACGAGGATAAAAACATATATTTTGTAATTAAACAACGAAAGCCGATTTCTGCGTTGAATACTAATGAACTTTGTGATGTGTGATTTATTACAAATATATGGTTGTCGGTGGTTGAACACTGCTCACTATTATTACTGCCAATGTGTTCAACTTTTCTGGTTCCGCGTAAATAAATGTACAATTTAATCCACTTTGTAGTCTACTTTTCAATTTAGCTAAATTTATTTCAAAATCAAATCCACGTTCCTGCCAAGTTCACGCTCGCCAGAACGGTCATGAGAAATCGCTAAATATTGCCAGTACAAAGAAAATAATTGGTGCGGTATATTTTCTACATTATTTAAACCTCATTTCTGGTCACACCAAACATATAACAGCCGTATCATTAATAGATGACAAACATTTTATCTATGTCTTGAAAAATGAAAAATAGCTCAGTCGTGGTTTATTCGTGAACTAAGTCATGCGGAGAGGGGTTAGGCGTCATTTTCATATTTATATTTTTAAACTTTTGTTTGCAGATAACGATAATTAAAAAAAATTATATCCAACAATTCTATAAAACGTATCAGAAAGAAAACTGATAACGGAATATTTTTTTAATATATGTATAAAATCTGCGGAAGAAATTTGTATGTGTCAATTTATTTTTTATATCATTTAAATTAAATTAACCTTAAAATTATAATTTTTAATTAATTGCATAGTAAAATTTATCACCACTTCCATTCCTCGTCCACCTCGTCACTGTAGAAACTTAAATTATTATCTTTATTCGGAACAGTGCCGCTGTGGCAATTTTTATTTTCCCTTTTGTATTTTTAATTTATTTTATTTCCATCAACGCCCTTGTGGGCTTTTACATAACATTTTAAATGTAACATTAAAAAAACTAAGTATAATCCACGCACAAATATTTCTTCAATTCAGGTATACTCCTGCGACGAAAAATGTCAACGAAATTCAAGTTGTTACCAAGCCGATGCATCCGTATTATTGGCAGCTTCTACAGAGAACACCATTTGTGTTAACTCAGTGGAGTCCAACATGCTATTGATAATTTTATATATAAATACTATATCGCTCACATCTCTTCTCCAGGCTAATTTTTTCAAATGAAATAGACTCATTAAATAATCGTAATTTATATTTTCTATCGGAATATGCAATTTAAAATTGATAAATCTTATGAATTTATATTGCACTATTTCGATTTTTATAATATGTGAGTCACAGTAATGAGAATATATCGCACTCAGACTGTATTACATGTGTATACAGGATGGCCCAAAAAAAGGGAGAACATCTCGTAACACATGAGTTATTTCAAAACATAATTATTTATAATTCTTAATGTTTTTTTTTTTGCACAACATTTTTGCTAATCAGAAATCATCAAAACACCCCCCATATTGCATAATCTAGTGGGTTTAAATCTGGGCTGTTCGGTGGCCACATGCCTGGCTCGATGAAATTAACATTCTCACGACGAGGAAAGTCGATTGTATTTCTGTCTGTGTGAGATGAGATGGTGCTCCGTCCTGCTGTAATGTCTAGCTATACTCCAGGCTTTGTTTTGAAACTTTTTGATCATGTTCCTAGCATCCCGACGTTTTTTAATTTGCAAATTTTTGATCAAAATACGGTCTTCTGCAGTGATTTTTGTCATTATGGGCAACAATTTGAAAAAAAAAACAAATATAAACAATGAGAAAATTAATAATCAAAGATGGCGACCGGAAATTATCTAAATAAAACGCAATATAAGTAAATAGGTAAGTAAGTAAATTATTAAATTTTGATGTAATTATATCGCATTTTACAAAATGTTCTCACTTTTTTTGGGCCATTCTGTATATTCAATATTAGTCGATCGAGTATGACACAAAAATCTGAGGTAAAAAATAAATAAATGGACAAATGGTTCAAAGGGGTGCATTCTGATATACCATAAAACTTATACGACTGCAATTTGCAAATTTGAAGAGCGTCATTTCACATCATTCCGCTGTCATTTTAATAATCTCGCTCGTGAAACCATCACAAATCCCACCGTATATTGCGGATTGAAGGACTTGTATAATTTATCGGCCCTCGCATATTATTTATCCGCCTGCGAATATCGATAACTCAGAAGGGCATAAAATTTGGCTTAAACACATTCCCAGTCTTATTGGCCAGAAGTAGACGGGGCTTATAAACAGGGTTGCCCACTACGCCAAAGAATATTAAATAGATTTAGACATTTTTAATCCTTCTGTTGTATGCAATCAAAGTGTATATTTTTCAACTGTTATTTTAGCATATTATTCGTTGCAAGAGCCATAAGGCTTACTTCTAAACCGTTGTCTGCTGGTTCGTAAATGCCTTTAGCCTACATTGAATACACATTTGATATTGTTACTTGCCATACAAGTTTTTTTTAAATAAAAATTTATTTATCGTTAAATATGCCCATTATTATGAAAATGATCCAAGTCATGTTTCTTTCGTTTCGAGATATTTAAAGGTTTGCGTTTGAATTGATTAAAAAATATAAACACAACACAATGTTTCAAAATTTATTTAGTCCACTAGATTTATAATTTATTTCGACATATAAATGTTGCATGTAGCTTATAAGGAAATAAAAAAATTAAGGTCGAAATGACTTACTCTATTATCAAAATAAACACTAGCGGAATACCGTTGAACTTCGTTAAATTTTTCACAATTATTACAATTTGCATCATATTATATTAATTGACAATGTGACGTGAAATAATTGATAAACACTTTTTTTTCAATTTCTTGCCATAAACGAAAATAATGAGCACAAATATTATTATGTAGCATTTATTAATTATACTAATAAATCATATTGTAATACCACAGTATTAACTGCAAGTCGAAGGGTCTCACCCTTTCTTGAAACTGTCATAGGGGTCGTCACTATGGTTCCAATAAAATAAAACTCAGCAAAACATGCCGTAGATTTAAATAAAACCAAAAAAATTTTTTTTATTAAGCTTCATTTTTTGCGTGTAATATCTGTACGTCATTTTGTAATATTAATCTGGGCTATTACATATTTTTATTTCTAAATTCAAGTTGTACAATATAAAATATATTTTTTATAAGACTGCAACTCGTTTTACGATAGATACGCGCATTCTGAAGAAAATATTTTACTAATACAAAGGGTATTATGTAATTGATGATATAAGTCAATGCAAATTATTACTAAACATTTCGTTTTTTGAAATGTAATTTGTTTGCCAATTTGCCCTAAAATAGGCTTGCCTAGTTGGGCAACGCATTTTAAAATCTGTGTAACATATACGTAATAAACTGGGTTTTTTTAGCTGTACAATCTTTATATATTATATTTGTCTAAATAAATCAAATAAACCTTCTAATATTATGTACATAAAGTAATATACAGTATTAGATAATATTATTGTTATTAAAGTAAATTTAATAACAAAATATTATTTTATAATTTTTTTTACTATCTTTAATTTATGCGAAATAATGTACTTAATAAATAGTAAAACTGAACGTCTTACAAAATGCTTACTTAAATATGTCATAAAAATCTATTTTCAGACCTCTGAAATATCGTGAGCAATAATAATTTCAATTTTACGATGAATTCGCGGTTGTAAAAATGGCCAGCTTAAAAAGAACATTGAATTACGTGTTTTAAAATAATCTGATTGATCTTTCCTGGAGCGCGCTCGGGCAACCCTGCTCTGCGGTAATATTTAGAATAATTCCCGACTGTTCGACAGTAAAATCTGTCAAATCAATCATATAACTTTATCGCAGGACTCGGGACAGATCTAATTGCAAAATTCTTGGAATGGTTGTTAATTTTCGGCCTGGACACATTAGTAATGCATACACTCCCGCCAATATTTTACTGCGCAAATGCCAGTTTTATATTGGCGACTAGTGATGGGAAAAAATGCTACTCTCGACTCACCGGTGTGATTGTGATTGATATTCGATAACATCTGCGATTGAAAACTGTGACTGTGATCACAGTTTCATTACTAATACGCGTGCGCCCCACGATATCATAATATACGAAATAAAAAAAGAAACATAATTTTGAGCGTATTTACTTATATTACTCAAACTTTATTTGCGTAAAAAACATATTTCAGCATATATAATTAATATTATTATCATCACAAAGAGAATGAAAGCCCTTTAAAAATGTGAGTTTATTTTTCGGGTCAAATTCTCAGCATTTCGGGTCAAATGCGTAAAACGTTTTGGCAGAATCTACTAGATGGCACTTATTACGAATTATAACATCGTTCCATCATGATTATTTTCATTTCATATGCACATGCGCCGAATCACGAATCACGTTATTCCCAGATATTCAATCACTGATAGCGAGTGTGACTCGAAGATATCGGTGATTGACTCACGGTTTGTGATTTTGAGCTCATCACTTTGTTTCTCTTATAATTCTTTAATATTATTTTATACCTGTAAATATTCTTATCCAGATTGAATCTCGTTCCCGTAAATTTTGACGGGTGAACGCTTTAACAATTAATGATTAGCTCTTCGGTGGGTATCGGGCCGTCGTACGCGGCGTCACTTTTGACGGCACCCTCGGAGGGCCGTTCGATTTGATTAAATGATTAAACACCAGCTCCGTGTTGGTTTAATGCCACCATAACCTCGATCCTGGCTCAGCGCATCAGCCGATGCATCCTCGCTGCGGGGTTATATGGGCGACATTAACCGTCTCCAACTATCGCAGCGATGCGTCACACCGCTCCAAGAACGCCGTAAATTATACAAACTCGGGCCGTATAAATCCAACTGCAATATTATTATTACCTAGTCGCGAGCGGTAGCAGCATAATAGCAAAATACCAATATTCCCGGCACACACCTTATTAATTTTAAAATAATTCTCTTCCTACTATTCAAGCTGCTTTATTAATGAGAACGCATTCTTATTGTGAAGATGTAATTATTCAGAACAGACGGTCTGTGATATTTTAAATACTAATTAAATATTAATTAGAAAGATATACGTATAAAATCAATTTTATCGAAAAATATTTTTGCGCTATCGTGATTCGAACCTGGATCTCTTTCCGAACCGGGGAAGGTGCATTATCCAACTATTCCACTGCGACAGTACTTTTGACGACAAATTTTCGAACCTATATGTTACACTTTTCAAATTGATACATGTAGGTTCGAAAATTTGTCGTTAAAAATTATGTCGCTGTATCATAGTTGGATATTGCACCTTCCCCGGTTTGGAAAGAGATCCAGGTTCTAATCTCGGTCGCGCAACAACAATTGATTTTATACGTATTTTTATATCTTTCTAATTAATACATTTAATTAATATTTAGTTGTATTATACACAAACTGAAATATTTGACGTTAATGATTTATTAACTTTATCATTATTTATGTCTTACAAAACTGAGACAATTGTTTAATTAATAAAACAGTGTGATATATTAGAGAACGCATATATATCTTAATTTACAATAGCACCTTAAGCTTTTTAAAATGAATATAACATAATTGTATGTTCTATTGGATTATTATTGGTTAATATTATTTTTAATACAAACTTAATTAATCAGCTAGAAAGATATACAAAAAAAATATATTTATCGAAAAAATATTTGGTGGCTACCGGGATTCGAACGTAAATCTTTTCCTGTCGTTGATTCATTTAATCAGTATTAAAAATACTACAGAACTATCTTTTGATACTGCAACTTCATAACAAAAATTATTGTACTATTAAAAATACATAAGTATACGAAATAAATAAAACATGTAAATCACCCACGGCCGAAGTCAATTGTGGGAGATCTATATCTTCTGCGTACTGTAACTTTTTGAGGCAATGACACGTGTTACCGTGCCGGACAGACGCCATTTCCATACACTAGTAGTACTCGCGGAAACCTTAAATCAAATATATATTTTTTTATATAAATATTAATATTTTTTAATGGTCCATTGTGAAGTGCCTCGAGGAGTAAGGTTATCTGGGCGACGATACGCCTGTGTATTCTGACTGCCAGTACACTGAAATGATAATTTTCAGTCGCCAGATATTACCGAATGAATAGCATGTTATTAGCAGAACACATTCTTATTGTAAAGTCGTAATTATTCAGAACAGACGGTCTAATATTTTAAATATGAATTAAACATATTAATTAGAAAGATGTACATATAAAATCAATTGTATCTAAAAAATATTGTTGTCGCGCTACCGGAATTCGAACCTGGATCTCTTTCAAAACCGGGCAAGGTGCATTATCCAACTATGCTACAGCGATAAATTTTCGAACCTAAGTGTTACCATTTTGATAACATATAGGTTTGAAAATTTTAATGGAACGATTATGTGGTAATATCAAAAACCGAAAGTGGTTGTGAACTTTTATGCTCACCGATGGATATAAATAAAACAATGTTATAACTCTACTTGAGTTTATTAGCACTATTCGAGTTTCGAGAGAACACATTGGGAATTATTATGATGTTGCAGTTTTTTCCTAACAGTTTTGTAGTATAATTTGAATTTCACAATAATAATCTGTTCTCCTTAATTATTAACAGTTTTAATAATTTATATACTTGTTAATCCAAATCTTTACCCCAATTCGAACAATTTTTCCAATATCGATATCATTGTTATCTTTGTCGGTTTGAACATAATTTGTTTTTCAGATAAATTCTAAATATAGTGAAACTGGAGCGAACCTCTGCTAATCAGTTGTTCGTACACAAATTGATTAAAACAGGCTATTATTAACGTAACCATTTATATTTTCCTCAAAACGGGACATCGACTATATTTTAGGGTCCTCGAAACGGGACATCTACCTATTCCATGAGCTACGCTAAATTCTGTACGACACTTTTCACATCTGACGTCCGATGGAGTACTTCCTTGCTTTATAACATTAAAAGTGCATTTGCGTATAGGCATTGTTAAAATGAAGAGTTCACATCCAAGAAATTTAAATTTACTACAATAACACACTCCGATAAAAAAACAATAACCAACCGTCAAGAAAGATGTGCTAGATGTATCGCACAAGCCGTCATCGCCGCGCTACTAGGCACTACCGTTACATTTTTTTTTTTAATTTTTCGCGCCTTTTTTATAAATTGTTATCGCGGGTTGCTCTCTTTCTGAAAACGGGACATTTCGGCGTCCCGAAACTGCGCTTGGGGACAGCGGGATAGTCTACCTAAAAACGAGATGGTCCCGTTCAAAACAGGACGTATGGTCAGTCACGTTAGGTATTATAAACATTGGATACACAGGAAAATATGGCACACATATTAATATTCCTCAAGATTGTGGGGTCATTCGAAGGGGACTCCATGAATAGTTATTAATTTCCAATATTTATAAGCTCAATCAAAAGGGATTCTATGACAACTTGTTAATTTTTAACTTCACTATTATTTTATTTCATAAAAAACCACATACCAGTCAATGAATAAACATGAAATAAAGTGTACATATAGGAGAGGGGTTTGAAACATTAGTTGCGGGACTAGGGACATTCTACACACATTCAGGCCTATTCTCAAAATTGCAATATTGAAATGAAGGTGATTGTTACACCAACCCTCAAAAATAGTGTTATATTTGTATGAGAGAGAGGGAGAGAGAGTGAGGGAGATAAACGTACCATAATCTGTCATAACTATCTGTCTGTTTTTGAGGGTTGGTGTAACAATCACCTTCATTTCAATATTGCAATTTTGAGAATAGGCCTGATTATCTGTGTTAACATAAATCCGATAATTTATTCAAGGGAACGCCATCAACGTTTGCATTGTCCAAAAACGACAGCGTGGTGTGCAATTTCTGGACGAGGGATAATTGGAGTTTTTGGTACCGCAACTGCAGCTGCTTCCCGGGTTCAACAACAGAGCACAATTTCAGCAGAACGGAGCCACTCGCACACAGCTAGAGATTCAATGGAGAAGCTGAGGGGAATTTTTCCCAATAAATTAATCAGCAAGTACGGAGACATACTCTGGGCGCTTCGGTCATCGGACCTTACACTGTGCAACTTTTTTTGTGGGGATACCTTAAGTCGAGAGTTTACAGCAACAATCCTCGAACAATTCAGGCCCTACAAGAAAATATTCGCCGTGAAGTTGCTACCATTGAACCAACGCTTTGCTCTCGCGTGTTCGCAAATTTAAGAGTCCGATCGCAAGAGTGTCTTGAGAGAAATGGACGGCATTTAGACGATATTGTTTATAAAACGTAAAATCCGCATCATTAAACTCCATTTTGTATAAATTAAATATGAGTATAACATTGTAGTTTTTATTTTTATTTAATATTAAACTTGAAAATTTTTCTCTGCACACCCTTTATTTGGTAGTCTGTGATTAAAAAAAAAACTAAAAATGTCCCCCCCCCATTAATATATGAGAAGAATATTTAGTACTACACGGTTAACCAATTAAATATCCCGTTTTGGTGGCCCCCCATCATATGCCCCTCCCTCCTAAACCCCCCTAACTGCGCCTCTGCACTCAACGGTCAATTATCTTTTCTCAGTGCAAAATTAAGGAGTAATAAACTGAAAACAGTGGCTATTGAATCATTAAACGGTTAAAATGATTTTCAGTGCAATTGTATCCTTATATCTTGTGATCCCAAATATAAATACAATTGCGCTGTTACAAATTAAAAAAAATTCAATACCAACACAACGTCATAAATTCACAATTCACGTAAGAAGAAAAAAGAGAACTAGCGTTCATTGTTTTGATTTTAAATTGTCAAAAAATATTTTTAACAATTTATTAAAAAAAAATTTAATTACAATTGTTACGCTTCTATTGAGACTACAGTATTTTTTGTCACATACTGCAACTGTATAAAAATAATTAAATTTAAATTAATTGCATTGTTTTAATATTTATATGGTTGTATCTGCGCAACTTCATTTGGAGTATCACTTGTAAATGCACTTAGTAATAAATTGAGTTATGCATTCATTGGTATATATTACAATACGTTAAAGGTCACACGGGCACACATGTACCATTTTTACACTGGCTCTAGCAGAAATGTTATCATCGTGGTAATTTTTTTATTGGATACGTAGCGTAATCAACTCATAACAAAATATATTATATTATATAACTCTCAATATTATATGATGTATGATGTTGTAAAGATGCAGCAATATTATTAGTATTTAATTTATAATTCATAGCTGTAAACGATGTATATACGCAAAATTAAAAACACACAAAGGGTTTAATGAACATGATCCATTTAAAAATAATAAAAGCGTTATAGACGATGACACTAAGATTAATTTGTGGGTAAATGAACCAAAGTATTTAGGATGTAAGTTACTTAGAAACTTCATACAAAAATATTCATTAAAATCTTCAAGAAATTGAAATACACGAGTCTATTTTATTTGAAAAAACCAAACATTTATAGTTTCCACACTCCACACGAGACCCTTCGCCACAGAGAGACATCAAATCACAGCCCTTCTCCAACCTAACAAGGTATGGCTCTAATAAATTGGCCTGAGAAAATCCGAGTTATAAAAATGAATTATTCATCATCCCACGATTATACAGTGGTTATAAAACATATTATACAGAAATTAGATTATATATTTATAATGAGTGTGTTACTGTTTACATAACGTAAAGCATAATATTTATATTTTATGTAGAACATTTTCTTATCAGAAACTTATGTCACTCTGTTTAATTAGCAGTTACTAGGGTACCTACCAGATTGACAATTTAAATCAAAGATAAGAAATAAAATTATTATCATCCTATGTTACCTACTGAATATTCTATGTTTATCTATTACTATTACCTATTAAAATGAAAATTATTTTTTTCTATATATTTTCTGAAGAATTTTAAATTACATTTTTTGGTACTAATTACCCTGAAATATAGTATTCTGGACATAGCAGACCTAGTCCATATTACTTTATGTATGAATTAGGGTTTCTGACCCGGACTCGGTCGGGTAATGACCCTAAAACCCAGATCCGAAACCCGCCGGGTTCGGGTTTCAAGCGAATTGCTGCAAAACATCGGAAAACGACTCTGTTTAAGGCACTGTTTAAGACCAAATTTAAATCCTTCAAACAAAGCCTTAAGTTTGGCTACACAATTAATGAGCAGACTTTTCCAAAGTTCAGTTTCAGAAGTCAATTCTATGGACAGTATAAAAGATTAAATATTAATCGACGATAAGGAAAAGATATTAACGATGGATGAAGAGTTGGATCTCATTTTAAAAGTTGGATCTCACAAAAATTAGATCAGCATTAGGCGATAAGTCCCTCGCTGCATTAGTATTCCTAAAATATTTTTATATGAAAGATTCTAAAACAAAAAAACCTGTAAGTGCTGTAATATTATTTGCAATAATCATAATAAAATTGTTTATTTTTTATTCTTATGTTTATACTATAATGATTTTGGACCCAAACCCGGATTTGAACCCGCCGGGTTTCCAAAATATTGGACCCGAACTCGGCGGGTATCAAAACCCCAGGTTTTCAAAAACCCTAGTGTGAATACATATCTTATTTATGAGTTGAAAATGTACAAGGTGTACATGAAAATTCTATATTATAAAGATAATAGAACCTATGTTCTGATATTTTATCAAATAATTTAACTTGTTTTTAATTAAATATTGTATATGATCTATCGAAGTTGCAGTTGTGCGTCACATCATGAACACCAGAACGGTCGATTATGTATTAAAAATATGTCTAATTGGGTGTTTGCGTTAGTTGTACTGTGGTAGACCAGTCCCCCCATTTTTGATATATGTTTATTATTATAATTTTAATATTAAAATATAGGCTTTATGGAAAAACTATATAGGTCACGAAGCGGCTACTGCACGTGATGGCAGATCTTTCATAGGTACTCTATATGTACAATCCATGCGCACATTATACAATTAATTTAGTCCATTTCATGGGTGGACATTCGCTTAAATCCTATGTCTAAAATGTTCAAACTGTGTTTGCACTATTAAGAAAATAATTTATGTGAGACATTTATTACTCAGAATACATTTTACATCAATATTTCAATTCCTCAGCAATATATTTTTATATGTTTAATATATCATCATTTTACTTTACACATAACATCGTTCAATAACTTGTTTATTTTTTACATTTCAGATCTGTGAATCAATTTTCTGATTCAGCCAGTCCTGTGTCAGATGTAGACTTCACCAGTTAATGCAACAAGTGAGAGTCTCAACATATCGCCATGCTGCTCTACAAGTTCAAGATAGCTACAGGAGACAAGATCAAGATGTTATACTGAGAATTGTCTCCAGCCAGTGATAATATCAGTTAATGAAGATTGTTCAGTAAAATGTTGACAAGTTATCTAAGTCAAAATTGGGTTTTACAGAAAGTATCACTCCGATCAAATAAATTTGTTAATACTATTCTTATTTAAGTTAGTGTTTTTAAGCAACCAATTTTAATTGCATAGTGCAGCGCTCGAAATGGAAAAAAGTATGAAGGAATATAACGAAAAAAAAAATTTCACATGTGACAGAACACTATGATCAAACAATTTATTTGCATCCATCATTTGATGAGACAAAATGGTATCATCGATCCACGTAATGAACAGTCTGGAGTTTGTTTCCATCTTTTTGAATAAATGACATGTCAACAATCTGTAAAATTATAAAGTATGAAAACACAACTACAAAAGTATGGTGACAATTAATGAATTGTGTAACATTTCATATAGGATGTGATCTTCTGTACAACGAGGATGCTGTAATGCAATGGAGTGAGAAACATAACTAACTGTACATGAATAATGTTAAGTCTAATTTTGAACAGTCAACCCTCAACGCATCTACCAAATGCAATTCTAATTGAATTCCATATTTATTTTATTAACTAAGAAATGGGCACTAGATCAAATGAAACACTGTCAGCTTTTTATTGTAAAATTATTTTAACATTAAGAATACATGAAAGTTCCTTTTACAAGTCAACCAAAACACTTTCAAGTGTGTTTTGTAATTAATTAATCTTCAATAGTTCATTCAAATTACTATTACACATTTGATACTGAGAAATACCTAAACTATAAACCTGTTTGTACAGAATATAATACAATATTTTCTTCTTTCATTTAAATCTAATCTCAAATTATGTTAGCTTCGTTAAGTAAATATTTTGTACAAATGCTATATGAAATAATATTTTGTTACCTTATGAAAAACTGTATATAGATTTGTTCTTTCAAACATTTGCCAGTCTCGTTATTTGAAAAATTATTTTCCTTGCAATTTTTTTCCATTGAGACTAAACTATTTTCATATACAATTGACTCTCAATTACACACGGTCGTATTAACTTAGTTACAGATTAACCGGGGCAGTAAAAATGAAATTTTTAAAAATATTTTGAAAACGGTTGGCGAAAATGGCGTGGTTAAATTCAGCGTTTACTTTTTTATATATATTTTTTTTGGTTATAGGGTTGTTGAACCAATCGGTGAATTTTTTTTTATGCCACCCTGGACAATGAGAGTCTACTGTATATTTAATTGACATTGTAATTTGTATCGCTTATTTTGCCCGAGATAATACTGTGTTGGGTTAAATGTGGAACACAATAGTTTGCATGTCTATGGCATTATGCCAGCAGGATAAACTGGCAAGTGGTTTAAAAAAGAAGGTACATAAGAAAACAGCAAATATTTTAATTGTGACTAGGATCTGAAAAACTGTTACTAATGTATCTCTTTTAGAATAGGTACGTATGAGAGCTACGAGTTGCCAAACAGTCACATCTCAATATCCCATTATTCCCCCAAACACGAACAATTCTTTCACTAAACAATATTAATAATATAGATACATTTCAATAGTCAGACTTTACAAAATTGATACAATACATAATACTTTATTAATACGATTGCCCGTTTTTCGTGGTGTAACTATTGGTTTGGCACTAGATATTTATTGCTTGATCAATCAAACTATGTAGTTTGATTTATTATGTATGGGAAATTTTTGAATATTATGCTTAGTAATAATATCTGTATACATATGTTTATCAAATAAATACTGATTCCCTTTGCTTTTGTAATTGCTCCATTAAAAGTATGAAATGATATATAATAACCCAAATTCTAATTCAAGTATATTTATGATTCATGGGTGTTATAAAGTGGATCATAATCATAAAGTTCACTTGCTATAAATCAATGATGGTAGTAAAATCATATATTTTTTAACAATTGCTTGTAAAGAATACATCTCAATATGTATTAATTAATCTCACGGGTGAAGCAAGATCGACACGTGAATTTGTAACTTGTTAGTGCTTAAATGAGAAATTATCAGTTTTTCAAATTTTTTCAAATATATTTTATCCACGTTATGTTTAATTTTATTGGCGACTCTAGTTGTATTGATATGTATGATATCTTTTTGCACGTTTGCAGTATCTATCTATATTTTATGATTCCGTGACATTCGTGCCTGTTCTCATATGCAGTGAATCCTCGGGTTATGAACTTAATTTGTTCGTAACCAACAACCAGAACCAGCGAGAATACCCTTTTATTATTCATTTCAAGCTGAACAATGAAAATTTATAATTTTTACTAAAAAGGAATTGGAAGTAATAAATCAAAAAGAATAAACACAAAAACAACCTTTATTTCAACTTATCTTACAAAGGAGAAAACAATTTAATCAAGTGTTAATTAAATTTTGAAACAATAAAAATATGTATACAAAAACCATAAAAGAAGCACTCGAGTTGCAGTCCAATAAATAAAACGCTCTCGAGCACCAGTTCAATGAATAAAAAGCACTCAAATGGCAGTCCACTCTGAGTGAAACCGTGTGGATACCGCGAAACTAACTCTCATTTCCCACCTACCACCCGAGATCTCAGTCCGCGAAGCCTGTTCGTAAACCGAAATTATATTCATAAACCGAGGCATTTTTTCAGCACGGATTTTGATCATAACCAGAGTTATTTGTAACCCGAGGTTCTGTTGTACTGTTAATCATTCACGGCATCATTAATAGTCTTCAATGTTTTGGTTGCTATTACAATGTAACATGGATGAAAAGATCTATGTCCTCAACCTATTTTTGAATTTTTGGATCACATTAAAGTATTGTATTTTTCAAAATACACAAGCTACAATATTTAATTCATGATACTACTATTCAAATGGTAAATTTATAGACTAGAAGGATAGTATATAAATTTGTTAACACATTATTTTAAATTAATATAAAGCAAAATGTGATTTTCTTGTAATACTGAATAACTTTTCTAATATGTAATACTTTTGTAATTACTCATTTTGAATCTGGAAAATACAAAAATTTATTTATTTTACTATATACTTAGAATTATGTATTTATATTTATATATTTGTTAGCTATAGCTATAGCTAACAAATATTTATTTTAAATTAACAATACCAGTAATTTTATTAACATACAATTATTACAAAATCTGTTAGATTTCATCTGTGGACTGGAATCATCCAGATAAAAATTAAGTCACAATGATTTAAAACTTATCTATGTCATTAGCACACATTTAAGATCAGAGATGTTTTTTTTTTCAAATTAAACCTTACCAGGTGGTAAGTAGCTTGGAAAATCTACTTGCTTACTTTCTTATTATACCTTCAGTTAAAAATAATACACGTGTCTTTTCTCTAACCAATTAAGAAATTACTGTAATATGAATCTACTTATTATTATTATTATTATTACATATATATATTTTATCTATTTTAACAATTCATAAAAACAAAAAAGTTCTTAAAATGTACCATATCTTGGCAACGATCATACATAGTTAATAAATTACAATTAAAGTAGCGTCCCCTAATCATTGGTTTCTCGTCATTCCGGATTATTCGACTACAGTCATAATGTTGAAAAATAATATTTAATACCGATTTTAATAACATGTTTCAGCGTCGAAAGTGAAAACAGCTAAAAGCCTGATATTTATATATATAATATATCTGTTTAGTAATAAAACAACATGTTTTTCTGTGTAATAAGTCTTTTTTATTTTGTTCTACACCACTTAATAATTAGTTTCTGGCAACACCTGATCATCTGTCATTCTTAGTTATCCGACCTCACCGCAATGCCATTTAGGTTGGACATTAGGACTCCCATTAGGACCCTACTGTATCATAATTAATATTCATAAATTTATTCTACACGATGCACCAAAATCAGAAATGTGAACAAATGCAAATATGTAAATATAGAGGATTGAATGGAGTTCAAAAATATTAATCATTGTTTTTGATCAAAATGAGTTTACTGATCTTTTAAAAAAGTTAAAAGGAAATAATACATTAACAACTTATAGATAAGATGTGTACATACATGTAACATTTAGTTGGAACTTACATGATGCAACTTTATAAAATAAGCCTAATAGTTACATACATTTTTATGTATAATTAAGCCAGACTGAGAAGTTAAAAAGCAGCGCTGCATACTTCCATTTCGTCATATTGTGTAATTACTGTACCTTTATTATCATAAAGTAACTGATACGAATTATTAGTTAATAAATGTACTAGTTGGTTCGATAAGTTCATTTTAATTAGTCTTCTCTTTTGGAGGTGTTACGCTGTATTGTATAATATTTAAACATCACTATTTTACTCCTTTTTTGTAAAGGAAGTTTTTTCATCTTTAAAGTTATCATGAATACCAACATTCAATAATTCATTACGCAGCCTGGCAACAAATTAAAAAACCTTTGTTAAAAAAAACAAACAAATCCATCCAAACCTTTTTAATGTATAGTTTATAATTCTGGGCATTTAGAAGCTAATTAAATATTTAAGTTTACATGATAAACCTCACACTCCGGTTCTAACATTCTGGAGCAAAGATCATTAAATATAATAATTTATGCAGATGCTTTGACTTGATATATATTCTTTCCTATGTTGATAGATACTATAAGAATATTTCAACATGTCTATGAGATATTTCATAAGAAAAGCAAAATATAAATATCTAACACTTCTCGGCAGAATTATGGTGAAATTATTTGAAACTTTGAACAATATCTTCAAATAAATAAATCCCAGTATCTAACACATAGTATATTAAAGTAAACTGAAATTGAGTCCATACATATTTTTTTCTAAATTTATGAGAATGATTTGCTAATTTATACTAATTAATATAATTTAGGTTTTCAGCCGTTCAGAATCTTCTGTGTATAATTTTCTGGGCTAATCTGCCGTGTATATCTGACCTTTCTGGCCGACGTTTCGGATCCCATTGTCCATCATCATCAGCAAATATATGTAGCGTTTAAAAATTTGCATTAAATTCAAAAGACTTACAAAATAGTTTTTTATCAACCCAGATTTTTTAAACCAATTGCTTGCCTGCCTGGTGTAAATGTTCTTGAATTATGAAAATTTTAAAACATTTCTAATCTCTAAAATATTTACATGCAAGCTAATTTCATATTGACATATATTTACATCTTTGTGTTACATATACATTTGCTTTGATTTGTCTTTTATAATAAACTGCGTAAATCAATTTACAAACCTCTCTCTTAATTTTTGGTTTTTCAAATATTTCACCAATTTGTATTTGAATGTATTATTATGTGTTATCTATTTCAGAAAATCTTTACTTAAACTAAAAAGTTTTCTTATCTTATATATTGTAGGTCTACTTATCAAAGTTCATTACATATTATGAAAATACTTAAAATTCATCATGAAACTATGTTTAAATGTAATAAGTGATTAAAATGTATTTACTCTTAAATTTATTTATAATTAAAATTAATTAGAATGTATACAAGTGTCCATAAAATATATTTTAAAAGTCCATTCTAATTGTGTGTTAAAAAAGATACATTTTAAGGTACCTTCATGAATCTGTGAATTTAAATGCGTCCGAATTACTGATATTATTGAAAAATTAAGTCATATATTTTCAATAATCTTTACTAGTTGCAAACCGTAAAATATAATGCGTATTTATTAACATTCAAACTTCATCTGTTCCTTCGGATAATGTACAAAAATATTGATTATTGATTAGTAGAGGAGGTAGTAATTGAATGTCATATGAATATCCTTTAACCACATACATTAAATGAGGGAATATTTTTAAAATATATTAATTTAAGACTCATCAAACATATATAGTGTTAAATATGTAATATTGTTGTTATTTAGTCTTTTTGGGTACCTTTCAATATAAGCTTTTTCCTTTTTATTATAAATTTTCTCCAAAGCCTTGTTTATTACTTAACATTATAGTAACCTAAGTGTTATAAACAATTGAAATTCATTTTTATTTTTTTACATGTCGTTAATTTTTAAATGTAAAATGTATTTCTATTTCTTATTGTATGGAAAGTTAAAAAAAAACTGCTTTGAAAGCCTTCTACATGTGATATTAATTTAAATATTTAGTAAAAAGGAATGTACTAACATTTTTTTTTTAAATATTAATTACGATTTGCGATTCAATTGTTTTTTGTGACCACTATTATCACAGTTAAGTATATGATCAACGCGTGAGTGAAACTGAGAACTTAATCCATCCTAATTTTATTTATTATTTTCTCTAATAATTTAAGAGAAAAACTTAAACTGTCTCATAATTCATCACTGGTGTGTTAAGTTAAGCTTGTTTCTTTAAAGATCTGCTCTGGTCTTGTCTTGAAATTCATACCTTAAGACTAGGTTTTGCTGTTTCGATATGCATCGGCTTTATGCTCTTAGGAAAAAACTTTTAATGTATTATTACATACTATTTAATCAAAGTTGTACTGCCTATCAATTTTTACTCTCGCGTTAGTCATATGCTTTATATGTACTATGTATTTTTAAATCTGTTATTGATGTATAGTAATTTTAATTATTAACAACATAACAAGTAGCGTGTAATTTCTGCGGATGCTTAGATAATATAATTAAGTGAATAAGACATTAAATTTCTTGATATTAATTATTATAACGCATTGTATAGTTTTGGTGTTCATTTTGATGCTTTATTATAAAAACGATGTAAATTTTCCATCTGCTGTCTCAATATACATTATTAATTATATGAAGTTAAATTGTACCACCGTATTCGATAAATAAAATATTAAGAAAAATAAAACATCTCGTTTTATTTTGGTTGGTGATTGGTATTACAATCAAATTCAATGAGCACAAGTAAAAAAGTGATAAAAACCCAGAAGACATAATAGTTGTATGGATACTGGGTTAGAAATGAAAATCTATCTTATGCTACTCTTGTGGAAAAGCAATATCAATAACGTGCTTGTTAGTCTTGTGATTTAAACACTCATCTAGTGGTGGGGAGTTCGATCCATATTTCAGCAGACCAGCAAGTTGGTTCTATTTTCACAGCACAAGCACTTGAATATTTTCAAACATTGACAACACAATAATCGATGACCGTTTGGCTGTCATGTCTTGATGTTGCTAAGCTAAGCAATTGAAAAGCAGCTGTTGTGTTGACATCTACTCTCAGAAGCGCAGGTTGCGAGTTACAATGTCAGCTCTTTGTATATTCGGCGCCAACGAATCCAGCGACGAAAAAAAATGGTGAGTCTTTAAAAAGCAAGTTTAAGCTAGAAGTCTCGCTTACTATTATATGTACTACTATATACACTAAGATTGTAAAATGCTAGAAGATATAATAGAACATGAGGTTGTGGATAGATTACCTATCTTAGTATCAGGCCAGGGAATAGATCAGTTTTCGGCTGTTCCAAAACTACCAAATGGAATAGGACAGGCAATGTTCTCAGCTGTTTTTGAAATATTATTATCATGGGGCTTATGCGGTAAAATTAAATCTATAGGTTTTGATACCACGGTATCACATACAGGTTGAATTAATGGAGCTTGTACCGTATTAGAGCAGAAGTTGGAGAAAAATTTATTATGGTTTGCATGTAGACATCACATTTTGGAGATAAAGTTGTGATTTTAGCAGTTGGTACCTCCAGTAGGCCAGAAATACAGATCTTTAAAAGATTTCAAAAATATTGGCCACAAATAAAACAAGAGGACTTTTAGGTGGTTGATTCCAACCCAAAGACATCAATGTATGTTGAAGATGTAACCACAACAATTATTTATTTTGCTGCATATCAGTTAAAACAATTTCAACGACGGGACGATTACAAAGAGTTACTGAACCTCATTATTATATTTTTTAGAGGAATACCTGAAAAGGGTATGTCCTTTAGAGCACCTGCTGGACTACACTGAGCAAGATGGATGGCTAAAACAATCTATGCTTTAAATATGTACACATTTATTCAGAGAACAGCTAAAATTGACAAAGAGAAAACTAAAACGCATTAAAGGTGTTTGTATTTTTACTGTTCGTATTTACGTAAAGTACTGGTTTCAAGCTCCTTGCGCATGGTCTGCGCCAAAGAATGATTTACAGCTTTTGAATGACTTGGTAGCGTACAAAAAGATAAATTAATCACTTGCAAAAGAAGCTATCAAAAACAATATGGGATATCTTTGATATCTGTCTGAAGAGCTTGTTGCTTTTGCATTCTTCGATGAAGTTTCTTTGGAAACTAAACATATGAAGGAGGATAACTATTGCCCTCGAAAGACAAGGTTTGGAAGATTTTCCAAAGCGAGCAACCCTTGACAATGATCTCATTCTGATTAAAAACTTAGAAGATTTTTTTACAAATCATACTGAATTGTTTCAACACATTCGCCGTTTTGTGTGATTTTTTTACGAAAGACGACCTGGAAGGATGATGATGACTATAACAAAGTTAAGACTTTTGTACATTCTATGAAAGTTGTTAATGACATAACAGAGAGAGGAGTAGCACTCGTGGAAGAGTACAATCATCTTCACATCACTGATGAAGAGCAGAAGCAATATTTACTCTTGGCGGTTAAAGATTATCAATGAAAATTTCTTAACTCAAAGAAGTTCACATTGACGTCATCTTGAATAATTATTATTCTTTTTAATTATGTTTATTTTTAAATGCCTCATGTAATTATTTCATCGATTTTAATCTTGTGTTCAACTACATGTTTGTAAAAATTTGCATAAAATAAATACCGTACTATATAAATATCAACTTTTTATATTTTTGTGTTAAACCCTATACTTTCACAGCTGGTAGCGACCCCTAAAACCCTTTTAAAAAATCTGAAAAAAATAAGTTTTTTAAGGAAGCATATGAACCCCATAGAAAAAATTTCATACATTTTTAAAGTACCCAAACGTGCATCCACGCTTGATTGAGATAAAAAATTACTTTGTCACTGTTTTTGTTTTGGTGTTACTAAATAAATATTTAATAATATTTTTGTCATAATAAAATGATTAGGTTTATCTTCCACAAATAATTACATTTACTCAAGTTATTAAAAAAATCTAGGTAAGCTATAAATATCAAATATATATTAAAAGTTATCTATATCAATTAACAAAATATATACATATTATGAATGACTGGGAAACAATATATCAAAGTTTTGTCCAACTGAAATAATAATATGTATACGAAAATGCATATATAATTTTATATTCATAACATTGGGATAATCGATGATAATGGCTAAATCAATTAAATAATCTTTGGTAAAATATATAATACCAATATATATATTATTAAGATATTTTATTAGATCTAAGAAAGATACATAATTGAGGAATAACAACAGCAACAAAATATCTTTAGTTGAATCTAGATGGGTGATTGGTTTCAAAAGGGTAAATGGACACAATGTAGCACAGAAAGGACTCACCCTATTCCGGAACTGTTTTACGAGTTGTGGCAACTGGCATACCGGTTCCACTCAGAAAATAAACCTGTGACTTTAATGCATAGTTTCAAAGAAGTTATTTTAAGATAAATTTGAAATATAGAAAGCAACCACCATACTGTTTCTGCCCCCTTCAGTTGCTTAGACTTTATTTCAAATCAACATCAATATGATATAAAAAATAAAAACATTAACATCATTGTTTTGTTTGTTGTTTGTTTCTACCGCAATGCAAGGAGCGATATATATCTACAGTTCTACAGTTGCTATTTCATCCACACAAATATGAGACATCTAGCGGTTGTTGCACATATAGAAATCGCGTTTACAATTATGGTTTCCGTTGAATTGCAGCGGAAACAGATGTGCAGCACCAAGCGACCGCGCACCGAGAAGGTCGGGATGGCAAGCTACCAGACGCTGCATTTCATACATTTATTAAAATATTAGAGTATATTACAGGTTATATTAAAAAACAGGAAAATTATAATTATATAAAAAACGTCACGTCAAAAGAATTCTCTTGAGGAGTGCTCAAACATAGTCATAGCCCGGTGAAGTTTCATCATATTAATTGAGAACTAGAGCAAACATTTAACTCTTCCTCAGATTGGCCTATCTAGCATCCCCTAGACCCACACTTTAATGAATTGTAAAAGTCCGAGTTTCTTTCATTAAGCAGCAGGTCATCATTCCTAATAGGGCGATAACCATATATTATGTATTTTCTGTGTACAGTTTTCTGGGTTAATCTGCCGTATAGGTATATCTGACCTTTCTGACCGAAATTTTGGATCCCATTGCAAGGTCCATCATCAGGGTTGATGCGTGGAAACATCGGCAGATTAGCCCAGAAAACTGTACACAGAAGATTCTGAACGGCCGTGAAAACATTTTTAACATATTATGTAGTATAATATTATGTATTAGAAATCAGAATAATAAGTAAACAGAGGTAATCTCTTTTTCATAGAGTGTAGACTCAAGGCACTCTGATCATGAATATGTATGTTGTGTGATATTATTTGAAAGGAAAGAGAAGGATGACCACCAACAGGAATGAGAGCTATGAAAATTATTATCATCATCATCATCATTTGGTACTTTAAGTTACATAGATACAAGGTCAACCACAAAAATGTTCTCCAGCCATCCCTGTCTCGAGCCAAATCTCTCCAGTCCAACACACCTGCGATATATCTACATTTTCTTTATTAAATTCACCCATCTTATCCTTATTCGGTTTAGTCAAGTTCCAATTAGAGTTTCTTCGAAAACCATTTGGAGAGTCCTTTTCAGAGAAAAATAATTTTAATTTAATATTTCAAAATGCAAGATCTCACATGTTCTACTTTTTTCCTGATTTTTGATGGTACACAGATATACCAGCAAAGAATAATCACACTTAACTTATAATAAATTGCCCCTAAGAATATTATTGTTTTTGACAAATAAATTGTTTGTAAAGGTAATATTTTAGTGCATATTTTAGAATGCTTTACTAATATTATGTTTTCAGTTTTCTTTATGACATGTTTTGTAGAAATGTTGAATTTATTTATATAGTAACCTAACCTAACCTTATTTTTATTGTAAATCCAAATTCTCGTTTTCCGCATACAAAAATATTAAAATATATGTATTATGTGAAAATAATGCCTGACCCCCTCCTCCTGACTTAGTTCTCAAAGCAACCATGACTTACCAACCACATAGCTTCAAGCTTCTCGTGTAATTCTATTATTATATATATTCTCTTATGTATATATAATATAAGGTTAGTGATGGTTAAATCATTATTTCAACCGTTATTAAAAACATTATTGTGACTGTTTTTGTTTTATTGTTGCGATGACTAATAACTAAATATTTGTAGAAAGTAAGCTTCTAACAATTAAATCTTAGTTGACTAATGAAGACTAATGAACTAGCCTTGCTGAGTCTACTTTGAGCAATCCTAATATTTTAAAAAGTTTGTATTGTAAATCTCATATTTATCAATTTATTTCTAGTGTCTATAATATTTTAATATTTTTCATGAGTCGAGTTCCAAGTGTAAAAAAAAACTTATATATTATTTATTACATAGCTTCTGTGTTTCAAGATGATTGATTGCAAATAGAACTATTATATATTTTATTAAATTACTCCACCTGTAATATTGTATAAATCGGTATTAGAAATCCAATTACAAAAACAAACTTGTATCCAAATGGAAATGTGTGAAAAATTTATATACTAGAAAAAGTATAATGAATACAATTCAATACAATTAAATTCCTAAAAGTCGTGCAATTTTGTGATGCGAACTGTTTTAAATCATGCTTTTTTTCGTACGGAAAATAAAGGCTCGTTATCAGTGGCAGTTATATCGTACCTACGTATATAAATGAAACTAAATGTGACTTAACGCAATGAGACCGATCGGAAAATATGAACGCGTGTTATAATATTACATAGACAAAATTTGTACCAGATGTGTCAGATGTTCGAGCGGTTTTTGTGATTTTTGAATTTTAATGTTAATTATTGTGAGTACTTAATTCTAACTAACACTTTTCATTCTACTTTTAGACAGTTTGATATTTTATTTTCTAAATATATATATTTTTTAATCCAGTTAATTTGTAATTTATACATATCACTAAACTATTTATTTAGGTTATGCGTCTTACGTGTGTTAAAACATACATTTATCAACAAGTTATATTGTTGTATCATAAGTTTTAAAATGTACAATTATTACAAGCGCCAAGGAATGACTGTATTGATGATTACAAGTTCCTCAACGCTAATCATGGACGTCTCGTGCCTATTAGGGAATAAACCTGTGAAATTGAGTAGACAAGGAATATGCCGTCGCAAGTTGGTCCGTTTTTGTAATTCATATTTTAGAGTTCGCACATCAAAGCAGTGCTCAATCAGATCCTCAAAAATAGTTGCTAAGACAGTTCGGTCTCTAAAGTAATAACAAAGCCTAACTATAATGTTACTTAAAGCACTTACCTTAATTAAGATTTCTAATAGTCATAGTAGAATATTTCCATATTGTTAGTAACCTCTGCATAATATCTACATATTTGCAGTGTTTCTAATAATTTTAATCATATATTCTTGCATTGTATTATCTTAGTCGAAATCACTTTATAATTTTCTGTAGGTTTTTCCGAATGTGTTGGATTGTCCTTTGTCACGGGTACTTTGCGCGGAAGATTCTAAGAATACCTTTGATTTTAATAAATACACAGGAGATATTTTATGTTGTGTGATTATGAATTAAATGTCAGAATTGTATAATTTTAGGTTGAAAGATGTCAAAACTAACCAAAATAGACCACATACTTCACTACGAAACATACATTAATGACGTACTTAAAGAGGATTTAAAAAAAATTGATCTTCACTTGCAAAAAGTTTGTGCTGAAATTGCCGAATTTTCCCAAATCAAACAAACTTTGGAGGTGATTCAAAACAAATCAACTTTTCCTGATGGTTTCAAAACTCAGGTCGACGTCGGTTGTAATTTTTTTATCGAGGCTAAAGTAGAAGATACTTCATCCGCACTCTTTGATATTGGACTGAATCACTACTTGGAGTTTACAAAGGAGGAAACAGAAAAGTTTGTAGAACTTCGCCTCAAAGCTCTCGAGAAGATGTCAGCAGAGTTGCGACAAAAAAGTGCAGAAACAAAAGCACATATCAAATTAATGCTCTTTGGTATAGGACAGTTGCAAAATCTGCACACCGAATCAAAGTCATGACATCATTAATTGGATCCATAGATTGGTTTGTTTGATTAAGGTCGTCAATTGTGACCTTTAGACAAAAATGAATCAATTAAACAATTTATTTTAATTGGCGAAACATCCATACAACAGGATCTACTGGTACTGACACAACTATGTGCTATTAAGTATAATTATTAGTTACCATCAAGCTGTATATAAGCTGGCTTTAATACGAATTTGAACTCTTTTCCCGCAAGTTAGTTTAGTGAAAGCACACGGAACTTTAAATATTCAAAATGACTAATATAAATGTTCCAAGTGTTACGATCAATGTTAATAATAATCAGGAGAGTGGCATTCGTTCAACAGATCAGTGGTTTGTAAGTCTTCCTGATGAGAAAAAACATAAAGATTTTCTGAATAACGTTGTTAAATTACTAATAAAGGAAGCTGTTTTTGACGGGACTGACAGATTAAATCCTGTAACTCGTTGGAGAGATCCGTCACATTTGAATCAGTTGATGGATTTTGATCCTCCCGAACACCCGGAGACTGAAGAATATTTGCTGAGAGCTATAAAACATACAATCATGTATAGTGTTAAGACAGGACATCCATATTTTGTTAACCAGCTTTTTTCTGGGTATGTATTCCAATATGTTTTAATAATTCCATTAAATTAAATAAAAATTACCATACTTTCATTTTAAAAGTTTTTTTTTTAAATTTAAATAAATTCCCTATTGTAATATTGTCAATTTAATGGTTCAGTGTTATTTTTTTTATCACAAAATTAACTATTTAATAGTTTATTTAACCACTGAGTTATTTGTATTCTCCAACATAAGAACATGTTGACACATGATTTTAGTTAGTTTTTTTGACATACTGATGAAGGAAAGGGTATTTTCCAAAACCGGTTGGTGAATATAAGTTAATACACTATTAATTATTAAAATGAACCATAATATTATGATATTGCAGACTGGATCCATATGGTTTTGCTGGCCAGATGGTCACTGACGCATTAAACAGTTCTGTTTATACATATGAAGTTGCACCAGTTTTTACCCTGATGGAAAAAAGTGTCCTTGAAAAAATGAGAGCACTAATCGGCTGGGAAAATGGTGATGGCATATTTTGCCCCGGTGGGTCATTGGCCAACGGAATCGGTATTAATTTGGCAAGATATTCGTATGACAATGATATTAAGGTAAAGATTAACATTCATTTTAATATATGGTCAGCAATGTTCTTGATATGTCTTATGTCGCTCTTAATAATGTCAACTATTGGAAATCAAGCATTTAACATCAAAAATATTTTTTTTACTTCATTAAATTTATATTTAATGTTGTAGAAAACTGGTATAACAAGGCTCCAACGATTAGTAATGTTTGCGTCAATCGACGCTCACTATTCCATCAAGAAGATGGCAGCGCTTCTTGGGATTGGAGAGAATAATGTTATTCTTATTAACACTGACTTTACCGGCAGTATGGATATTGGGCACCTACAAAGCTGTATTGATCAATGCTACGTAGATGGTAAATATTGTATTATTTGTAACAGTATCTACAGTTATTATTATACCAGCAAAACAATAATTGAGAACAAATGAAAATATTTTTTAGGAGAACACATTCTTATTGTGAAGTTGTAATTATTCAGATTAAGTCTGTGATATTTTAAATATGAATTAAATATATTAATTATAAAGATATACATATAAAATCAATTTTATCGAAAAATATTATATAGATGGCTCTGTCAAATGATGGAACGATTAAATGTATTAATATCAAAAAGGTAACATATAGGGTCGAAAATTGTCGCTAAAAATAATGTCACTGTAGCTTAGTTGGATAAAGCACCTTCCCCGGTTAGGAAAGAGATCCAGGTTCGAATCCCGGTGGCGCAACAACAATATTTTTCGATAAAATTGATTTTATATCTATATCTTTATAATTAATATATTTAATTCATATTTAAAATGAAAATAGACTGAATATACTTAACATGCTCACTAAGATGAATGAATACAAGGAAAACAATTAGAACTGAGTGAGAAACTAGGATAGGTTTTAGGTAGGTCTAAAAGTTACAAAAGGAACAATGGATATTTCTAAAAAGAAATTAATAACATCACAATAAAGTAGTCTGAAACTGAAGCAAACATGGAACCTAAGAGCCCATTGTGTGATCAGATGTATCAAATTTACCAGTAGTAATTTTTTTTTATTTGGACCATGGTAAAAACATTTAGGGCTTGTTTGTATGTCAAATTTACTATAGTCAAAGATAATTTCAAATATGAATTAAATATATTAATTAGAAAGATATAAAATTGATTTTATATGTATATCTTTATAATTAATATATTTAATTCATATTTAAAATATCACAGACCTATGTTCTGAATAATTACAACTTCACAATAAGAATGTGTTCTCCTAATAAAGATAATTTTGCTTAATAATGTGTAATAATCATCAAATATCTGCAAATTTTACCATAATTGATTTATTTTAAATATTCACCATTGGCAATACATACAGTTTATATTATTAGGCATTATTCACTCCTGCATTTGAAATCTGTCACTTCTTCACTGGAGAAAAATCTTCAGTAATATAAATTAAACAGTGAGATCATCATTGGACGAACTCTCATCCGTAAAATAGCAGGATATTGAATGATTCATTGTTGTATACTGCAATTTTCAAAATATCAGTGTAACAGATGACTTTTGAAACAGCTGTGAAGAATCCACAATTTTTTACTAACGATTTATGGTTTTTACCATCCAATATTGTATGATAAAATTAATTTACTATTGAATATACTTTCAATGTGTAAATATTTTTTACTTACAATCGAGCAACCCATCTTTGCAAAAAAATTTACTAAAGTGACTTTTTTTATTATAGTAAAAATTTACAACCGGGCCTAAATCTTGCGTAAATAGGACAGTGCCTTAAATATTTTGCATTTTGCTATTATATGAGGAAATGTTCAATATGGTACTGTCATCTTATGTCAGCAGCTTAACTGGTATACTGTCATCATGATGGTAGTCAAATTTATTTTATTTTTATTTAAGATTATTTTTCCATATTTTGCAAATTCCACATTTCACAAAGTGCTATTTGGCTCTGATCAAAATTGAGACATGTCCATTGACACAGAAACATTTGTTGTATATTTTTATTATTACATTAAACGCTGTCATTACATATCTAATGTTAAATATGTATTATGATATTAAAAATATTTTATAAATTTTAACTTTTATTTGTTTTTTAACATATCTTCAGGCGATATTCCATTTGTGATCATCGCTACGGCAGGTACCACGGTGTTAGGTGCATTTGATCCTTTGCCAGCCATTGCAGAGATCTGCCAAGTTCACAGCATTTGGCTGCACGTGGATGCTGCCTGGGGGGGAGGACTTCTGTTTTCCAAGAAACATATTAAAAAACTTGAAGGGATTGACAGGTAAATTATCACCAGATTTTTTTCCTTGTTGTAGTTTTGTATTATTAAACTTTTGTCAGTATCCATCAGCTAAACCAATAACACAAACTACATGATATACATTTACCAATTGAATTTCAGTTCACTAATTATAAATCTCTTAAATCTTTTCAAAAAATTGGACACAATATTTGTTTCCTTCTTTCCTTGGCTACCCACATTGCTTGGCTCTTTTTCCTAGGATCCTGCATCTTAGTTTTGGGTTGTTGGTATGTCAAATTTACTACTGTCAAAGGCAATCTCGCCTCTCAATGTGGCAAGGTGAATAATCATGAAATATGCTTTATTCACTCCTGCATTCAAGACCTGTCACTTTGGTGGCGAAATTTTTTCAGAGTATATTAAACTATGAGATCATCGTCGGAAGAACTCTCATCACTAATATAGCGGGATATTGAATGATTAATTATTGTATACTGCAACTTTAAAAGTATCAATGACTTTTGAAACAACTGTGAAGGGTGCGCCATATTTAACCATCGATTCACATTTTTACTATCTAAAATTAGTAAAATTAGTTTACTACTTGAAAGTACATCCAGTAGTAAATTTTACCAACAATCAAACCCATTTAAAAAATTACTTTAGTATATTTTTTTACCATAGTAAAAAGTTACTGCTGATCACACAACCGGCCCTTAGAATCACTATCTTCAGTGACTTTAATATTGTGAAGAAGATTTTTAAGGAACACGGTTGATCTGAGTATTGAAAGATTTCAATCTCACAAAGTCAGCACTGTTTTAGGATGTAATTAATTTTTTTATAAGGCAAATTGATTTTCCGTTTGTTCTCACATAGTCATAACCTCTTAGTAATTTTATCCCCACTGTGTTGATTTTGTTTTAATCTTTATTTCCATTCTCAGGGCTGATTCCGTGACCATCAATCCCCACAAGCTGTTGGCCGTCCCGCAGCAGTGCTCCATCTTGCTAACGAGACATCCCGGTATCCTTGCCGAGTGCCACTCTGCCAAAGCTTCATATCTTTTCCAACCTGATAAGTTCTATGGATCTCAATTAGACTGCGGCGACTCCCATATCCAGTGCGGAAGACGTCCTGATGTCTTTAAATTCTGGCTCATGTGGAAAGCTAAGGTTATATTGTTTGAATTATTATGGAGTTGAATTAATATTGTTTGCTGTTAAAATAATATAGATATTTTAAGTAGCGCAGATTATTTGTGGTATCATTAACTAATTTAAAGGTTATTATTAGTTATTAATGTAAAAAAAAATATTTTCTTTAGATTGTTAAACCTATTTCAAAAATAATTAATATTTTCGTGATTTTTACAGAAATGTGGGTTTTTATTATTCATTTATATCAGAATTTATATATGTATTAGATTTGACTTTTTTTTAAGTATTACTTAAATTGAACTTTTACACTAATATAAAACTAATAATCTGAATGTTATTGCCATAATTAAGACAATACAATCATTATAAGAAAGATATGAATATCGTCGAATTTTAGACACTTGTATCGAATACGAAAAAATCAACATTTTTATTTTCGTCTCTTTCTATTCAAACCTTCCTCTCTCGCATGATTTACTTAACAAATAACATCATTAATTATTTCTCTGGAACTTGTAAGAATCTAACTATTAACCTCATCTTGATAGCATATCTAATTCGTGTTGAATTTGTCAAATTTCAAACTGGAAAAATGAATGCTCGCCCTTAACTAATACCGTTATTGGTTATCGCACCCCTCTTCGTTAATATTCATTTTAACACCTTGAGAATTTAAAATAAGAAATGCAAGTGCACTCAATGCTAAATAGGTATCTAGCTACCTGATTATAAAAAGGTTAATATTGTGTTTTTGAGATTGTACTATTATCCAAGTGTTGCCTATTGGAAAATATTATTGTCACTTATGTTACATAGTAATAGTTTTGTATGCGTCAGAATAATATTGTATCATTATAGTTGTCATACATAGAAATTTTCAAATTCATTTTATTGTACTTATTTGTTCATACGCCATTTAAATTTAATTTTTATTCCATTAAACGGTATTTTTGTTTTTAAATCTTTTGTTTGTATGCGTGATACAGCTGAAATTTAAATCACATTTATTTGTTTACAAAATATAGAATTTCATTATTTGAATTCATATTTTGCTCCCTATTCAGTTCAATCTCATTTTACCCTTTCGCTTTCACTACAAGTGTTTTATATTTTACTCCTTTCTATTTACGTTGATTACATATTCACCCTTTCTGTTGACTGTTCAGCTGATGGCTGCAAATATATTGAGAGATTTCCATAAATTTGAATTGTGCCATTTCACACACTTAACGGTGTTGGATAAGACGCAGTCTTGAAATTCAATACTCTGGAAAATTTGCTTCAACTTCATATTTTAATTCTCTTAATGAAATATTCACTCTCTTAAGGTGCTATCAAGTTTTTTTAACAATTAAATTATTATTAATATAAATTGCGTCAAATTTAAAGCATAACTGACATAAATTGGATTGTCAGCATAACTGATATAAATTGTATTGTCTAATAAGTCTTTGCAGTTTTGTTCGATTATTTATTATAAAATCAAATTTTTAACGAAAATTATAACATTTCAATCAATGATGGTATTCTCCATTATTGTTCGGGACTTCATCCTATCTTTCAACCAATTTATTTTCAACCTTTTCTATAAAAATCGGCTAGTCTGGTATCAAAATAGTTATCGAGCTAATTTCTGAGGTCATTGTCGTTGTTGAACGTAACGCCACACATTTGATTGGAGAGCGACCGAAAAGGTGATAATCTGGCAGAGCGAAGTCGAGACTGTAGGGTGGATACGGCAGAATTTCCCAGTTGAGCTCCTAGATGACCATTTTAACCTTGATTAAAGGCAAAAAGAAATATGTGTCGAAAATATTTGTTTTTCTCAACTTGACACTCAATTATTCAATTATTTAAGCCCAAAAACTATTAGATGCAGGCAAATGGCGATACTGACGTTTTAGGGTAGAAAAAATGTTTTTGTCACAAAATAACGAGTAAATAGCATTTTTTTAAAAATGCAAAAGCTTGTTAGACAAAATGTTAAACAACCAAAAGGCAACTGTTTTTATAAAATATTTCCTATTCTAATGTTTTTTTTTATTAATTATTTTTGTTGTTTAGGGTACTGAAGGATTTGAACAGCATGTGGATACAATCATGGAAATTTCGCGTTACTTTAGAGATTCTGTGAAAGAACGAACAACCTTCAAACTAGTCATTGAACCTCAGTTTGTCAATGTATGTTTTTGGTTCTTACCACCGTCCATGAAGAGTTCATCTCAAGAGGATACCAGCTCTCCAGAATGGAAAACAAAGCTCCATAAGGTTGTATTACCAACATAGTTATTATTTTTAATTTTAAAAAATTTAGTGCCAAAATTAACTAATTAAGTTTCATTACGTATTTAGAAAAAATAGCTAAGTCAATTCTCACTCTGAAGATTTCTATTAAAACACAATCTATCATTGGCTAATATTCCCTCACATGGGGCACGGAAAAATACAGGAGTAAAGGAAAAAGACCCGACATCAAGGTCAGGTGTTCTTGCATCAGGGTGACGCAATAATACTGTTCAACCTGAAATCTGAATTAACTTTTCACAATATAACAAATATGCAAACGGCAATGGGAACGTTAACTATTTAAAAATGTTTTTCTGAAATTTTTAAATACTTGATAATTTTTAAAAATTAAAATGATCCTTTAATATTTTTATTTTATGAAAAATCTCGTCATTTTAATATTTAAGATGTATTATACAAAAAAAAGACGGGATGTTAGTTTGTGAATTTAAAAACTACTATGCTTTATTGGTAAGAATATACATGTACAGTAAAACTCCATTAATTCGGAACTCATGGGACCGAAATTAAAATGAAACATCCGAACTACTAATAATGAGAACAATTTTTTTAAAGGCAACATTAGAAAGAAATTTTTTAAAACGCGTCGTCAGTTTATGTGTCCGCATTTTCGTACTGAAAAACTAAGCTAAAATTTCATTTAATGTTTTCAGATTGCTCCTATGATAAAAGAGAGGATGATCCGTAAAGGAAGCCTGATGCTGAGCTACCAGCCATGTCACGATAATCCTAATTTTTTCAGATTTGTAACCCAGAATTCTGCATTTAACAAAAATGACGTCAAATACATTTTAGATGAAATTGAACAGCTCGGTAAAGATCTATAGACTCATCTTATATTTTAAAATAACGGTACATTATTAAGATTTTGTCTCGATTTAAGATTGTTTGTTATCGTCAGGGCCGTTGTCATCATTTTCGACAAAGAATATTTTAATTTAAAAACTTTGTAATGCAATGCTATAAATATTGTTTAACATGGATCACTTCAAATTTCACCGATTGATTTTGGTGATAAGAATTTTTTTAAAAGTGTCGAAGAAATGGTATTAAATAATTGAATCCAATAAACCTATATATAAATTATATTATAATTTATAATGTTAATAAATAATGAAAATGAATAAAGTATGATGTTCCTGAAAAGCAACAATATGTTTGCATTTTTTATAAATATGTATTTGTTGATGTAATTTTAAAAATAATTTCTTAATTGTTTATAAAGAGCATGTTGCACACAGTTTTTTGTCAGTGTATTTTTTTTTAAATATATCCTTAGTTATCAACTAAGAATCATTGATAATATACAATGGATTCTTAAATTGGTAGTTTTATAATCATTCTTTCAACTAATGTACTCAAAATCTATAATAACAAAAATTTCCAATTGTATTCCAGTTATGTTTATTGTAAAAATATATTTTCTTTATAAAGTTTATTCATTGTTTTTTATTTTTCAACCAAATTTCAACCATCTATGAGTCTGTAACAGAGATTTAAAAATTCGAGAAAAAATATTTAATTTACTAGATGGTATAATGTATTATCATAACATTATTTAAACTAATAATACCAAAAGATTGATGAAAAATCTCATATATATGTATATATACAGTAAAACTCCGTTAATTCGTAACTCACGGGACCGAAATTTAAAAAAAAACTGAATTACGAATAATGAGAACAATTTTTTTGAAGGCAACATTAGAAAGAAATTTTTTTAAATGCATCGTCAGTTTACGCTTCTGCATTTTTGCGCGCGCTGCTGCTGTTAACTGTCAACATCGTGATTTAAAGTTCTATCTCTTTTACAATAAGGACTGGTTCGTAACACGCATATCCACATGTGGTCGGACAGCATTTCTTATTTGGTCCACATTCATGATCTCCTACACACATATTTCCACAAAGCGAGTCATGTGGCTGTCTACTTAATTCATCATAGCTGCCATCGTCATATGCTGTTGCTTCAGATTGGTCAAATTTTTCTTTTACATCATGGACTGCATCTTGATTAATGCTTAAATAATACAAGTCCTTGATAGAACGTGGCTCCTCATCGATTGTTCTACTTCCAGTATTGTAAGCGCGATGTCGCAGGTAATCCTGTGGCTCTAAGGGTTTTATCAGAGGACACAGACCATCTTTTGAATCTATAAAGTTTAACAAAAAAATTTAATAAACAATATTCAATTATCCAAAATTTTAAAAATAATTGAAAAAATATCCAAAACAGTAGTGGAGATACATTACTATCAGTTTTTATTGTTTATAATTAAGCACATATGACATTTGATAGGCTAAATAGGGTTTGTTGATTCCAGTATGTGGATAACATGATTCACAAAAAGTTAATTTACCCGCTGCAACAACACTATATCAGTTTTTACAAATATTGGTAGACAGAGCATCGGCCATCTTGGATGATATGCAGTGTTGTTGCATGTAAGATCATTAAATAGTATTTTTATTTATTTTATATGGTTTGATATACCATTCAATGCCCAAGAACGTACACAACATTGGTCTCATATTTGGAATGAATATTTCAATAACTTGGTCGCGTGGAGTATATATCTATGTATTATATTTTGAACTCAGAATTATCCTATATGTACATTTCTGGCCAGTGAATTAATATGATAATAGACAATCGGCTAAAAGCGCTTTGCTTTATCATTTCCACAACACGAGATTCTTTTGATTTTCACCCAAATCATTTATTTATACGTACATGAATAATTCATTTTTAAATTATGGTAGGTTCTCCGTTAGGCTCTTCATCTATTCTGGTGACTTCAAATGTACACAAACTAACTGCGCAGTCATATTTTAAAAGAGTGAACGAACCAGTCGGAAGTTCAACCATCTAACTCGAGTGCGTGAAATAACACAAAAATAACTGTAGCGATCATAATTCAAATCTACCGCCATCTCAGTCTGCATCAACGCTAGTGACAGCGCTGCCGGCTGCTCCTACAAGTCGGGCTCAAGCATTCACCGCCAGGCAGTCTCTCCAGTTTCAGCGTTTCACAACAGCGGTCTTGCCGGCTCGCGCTTGCCGAGCAAGACCGCCAATTCATTTCATTTCACGCACACATGCACCTTCTACATCACTCATTCATTTATTCATTCTATCTGTTTTTCATTGTCATTGTCATAATAAACCTCAACACACGCCAATCACATTTATTTCATTTAACCACCGTCCTAACCCCCAAATAACAAACACATTTGGATGAATAAAAGTTGAATGTACAATATGTATGTATATAATTTTGTTTTTAATTAAAATGAACTATTACTATGAAAAAAAAACTTGTGTTCTCTTAGTATATTTTCAACCTATTTTACGTTCTTAGCGTATTGTTATTATAAAACATATACATTCAATATTTAATACAATGCTTTTCATATGTAAAAATGCATTGTATACACAAAAAATGTATATTTAGGTGTTTTGACGCATAATAATCAAATCATAATGGAACCTCAAGGAACGAAACTCATTTGTAAAACAAGACCTGCCTGTATAGTCACTGTACGTTACGGACATTTCAGATAAATATATAGCACAGTTTTAGCTGTACAAGTCTTTTTCATGTCATCCAAAACCGCAAATGGAAGTAGATTAAATAAGATTATAAAATAAATTACTCTAAAATTATGCCAGAATTGAACTACTGAGTACTCTGATCAACTGATTTTTTGTCTATAATACAATCAACGATAAAAATGTTTGTACCTTTCTTTCCCATGGACCAAAAGAATTTTCCAAGCGGCACACAATTAACTGAAGCAGCAATGAATAAAATGGATAAAAATTGAATCCTGAATGCTACTGCCATTTTGGATTTTTAGGAAATTCAACTCGATTTGATTAAATTAGATATTTGATACTAGTGCTATGGCGTATAATTATTGACTAATTCAATATTCATATGATATTCTTCTTAAATAAGTTATGTGAGATCGTTTAAAACTTTCATTTCATGAATATTGTTTGAGTGAATCATGTAGGGAAAGTTAATGACTTTGTTGAATTTGAATTGATAGGTATGAGATTAGAAATACCACCCCTCTTCAAATGTAACTGTAAATGGTTTTACAAAGGCACAATTATTATTGGAATGTTTTATTAAATTAAATAATTCATCTAAATTTTACATTTTTAAAAGAAAATTATTGTACTGCTGATACAATATTTAAGCTTATATAATATGTAGGAAAGAACCTCATTAGAAAGTCACTTAATTTAGAAATTAGGTATGCTATGTAATAAATATGCATGTATGTACTTTGCCTGTCAGAATGAACATGGTACATATATATAATATTCAAAAATTCTAATGAATACATACCTGAAACAATTCAATATGCTTTGGTGGTTTCAAAGAGATACTTAATGCAATGTTAATCAGGAGTCCAATTAAAAATTTGTGTATTAATAAATGTGTAAATACAGTTACCAATAATAGTTTAACCATGACTAATATATTAATACTTTCTCAAAATCTTAGAAATACATATGTATATTTTTATTGTTGTTAGGTAAAGATGTTGTAAAATATCCATAAAAAATCACATTAGTAACTCAACATCTTTTTGTACAGTTTCAGTAGATTGTAATACCGCTGGAATTACCTGCAAAATACAGAGGCAATTCAGATTAAGAGATACTTGGCTCACTATAATTATGCTAAATTGCAGTATGCAAATTTTTATTCAATGCTCAATGCCTGCGGAATATGCGTTCATAGATAAAATTTATATTTAATGTGTAAATTCATATAGAAAAACAACAAAACTTAACTCGTTAATATTTTTGAGTTTGTGCTCACGGAACTAATTTATAAAAAAATATTAATTATTTTAAGAAACCTGGTTTGCTATGTATCCAAGAATACTAATTATCTTTTTAATCTGTTCAATATCTATTGGGATAGGTCCGGGGAGTCTACTCTGGGAGCTGATACTTTTTCCTTCTTTAATACTCTCTGGATTACGCTGTCCCTTTCTGATGAATGAAGAAATATGTGAAATTTGAGATTCCAGCTGTCCATGTCCAGGGAATGAATTTAAAGTAGATACTAATTTGGATACACGGTCCCCTGTATTAGATTCATTTTCTGGACTGTCAACTGCTTCCAAATGTGTAGATCGCCTGATGATGACCTATAATACATATAAAATGAAACAAAAATATTGGAAGAACATTTAAATAGATATATTATATATAAATAAAATGAATGGTGCATTTAATAAAGCCTGCTCTATGGTGGTCGTTTTAGCTTTAAATAAATGTACATATGTATATGTATGTTCTAAGGTGTGATGGTCAGACTACATCAAACAAGTTATACACAAAAAATAAGTTGTCTGATGTACTATGTACACCTTGCACTTTTTAACCTTCTTCTTCTGTCAATCTGCGTTTAGTGATGAATATACCTTTTTTTGTTTTCTACGGCTGTCTCTTGCGCCTTGCTCCAATTTTACACTTCACTTTACATTTATCTCCAATACAATATATCAGTTTCCTTTCAAATTTTTCTACTTACAAATAAAGAAATCTAGGCTTTTATTTATATTGAATAATAAATTCCCTGCTAAGGCAGTGACCAGTCTTAATTGTGACCTATTCCTAAACAGATTTAAAACTCCATAACCAGTCTCTATCAAGCGTATATTGCTCATTACTCACTGCGATCCAATTTATTTAACATTAATGTGTTCACCTCTTAGTATAAGGTCTGAGTGCACGCTTGAGTCGACCGTTCTGCGGGGCGGAACTACGTGTTATGCACACTGCACGCCCTGTCACATTTATGAATGCGAGTGTCCTGAGTGACGGCCACTTAAAGCGGTGGGGAGAGTGTGCTTGTTTGCGTTCAGCACAGCGTAAGCGTGCAAGTTCAAACCAGTTTGTATTTTAAGTGTTTGTGGTAGTGTTTGCGAACAAATATTCGGTTAAAGCCTGAAATATGGATATGTATTTTTTTAAATATAGTCAAAGGTCAACACTGACAATTTTTTTTATTATTATTTTGAATTTTTTACAATTTTATTTAATATATGAATTACTTAATTCTGTTACAAAACTAAAGTTACATATTTGTGTGAATCGCTTACCTTCTTCTTGTATACCATTCTTATTACACAAACCAAATTTAAAAAATGAATTTTCTTCCAATAACATATTGATTATATTGTGAGCCATAGTCGTCACACTTCAAATATGACCATCTCTTCTGAACACTGTATATAAGGACAAGTAATGAACACTAATGTTACACGCTCCGAACGCTGCACGCCCCGCAGAACGCCCATTTGTCACACAGCCCGCACACCATTTTTTCACTCAGGCCTTAGCCTTACTCTTAACATTGTCCTTTGTTTATAATGGTATTATGTTTTAATATTATATCTTCAAATCCTATTTATAATTAACATTCTTAACATGATACAAAATGTTTATGTAAGTTATTATTTTTTTTTAAATGATCAATTTATAGAAATCTGAAAAAAAAATTGGAAAAATCAATGAAGGATATTTAAAGCACATCAAAGCAACCTAAAAATTTCTAATGTAATTTTTTTTGTTTTTCCATAAAAGATAGTGTATTAAGAAAATGCCCTTAAATCTTATTTTTTTGGCGTTTCATCCTTATGGACTTGAGTATTATTAATATCGGATTTATATATTATGTTGGTGTTGGTGATCTCTTTTTTTTACATAGATTTGAGTCAATATATACATTTGATTAAACATCTCAATTCTGTTAGCTATTAAATATTTTTCTATAGAATATAAGTCAAACTGTCAAATACACAAGAAGGCCTGCGGAAGTAACTAAATCGTTATACGCAGGACAGAGACCGATGGAAGAGTGTTAGGCTCCTGACCCGATTAAGATAAAGGGGATGAAAAAAAATAAGAATATATGTATATAATTACATACATCCCTATGAAAATTAATTTGTATAGTTATTTATAACATTTCATTTTTAAAGATTTATTTCAATTTATTATTAGATCGTTATTTGATAATAAAGTTAGGATGTTGAAGAATGGAATATTGTTGTCAGAAAGATCTTGAATTAAGTTTGGGTAATGGTCGTTAATGGGGCATCTAAAAATATATATGATTTAAATGCGCCTCTTCCAGATAACACTCATACATAGGAAAGACCTAAATAAAGATTTTGAACAAATGAGAATTAATACAGCAGTAACCGATCCTTATACAGGTTACCCTCCAGCATTATATCATCAGTACCGAGTGTTGCAAGTAATTAAATATTTATTTCTACTCACCGCTGAATTACATTGAAGCACATGACAACACAATAGGTATCCTACCGTAACAATTATTATTATTATTGCATTTTTAGGAAGCATTGTTTTACCATTGATTCTCTGTTCAAGTGACTTCTGCTTTAAATCTAAACCATCTCTAAAAAGACACCTTTTGAAATGTTTCATTTATACCAGGGGACCTCTGCAGGCAAATTAATTGAGCTGTCGTGTCCTATCGTCCCTTTGTTTGCTTATTCAAATTGGGTAGTTACATCAAGCAATCTTTGCAATTTTGTGAAATTAGGTTAATAGCAAATGACATGCAATTTGTATTCCATAAGTGAATCATTTCGCAAATTGAACTATGATATGATTGAAGGTCGACAGAAAATCTTTCTTATAAAGAGTACACCATTCAATCTTCAGAAAACTTGATGTAGAGGATTTGTTTTTATAAATAAATTGTAATTCGTATACGTATTTTACAATTCTGATATATTTTCTATGGGTACTTACTATTAATTTAATCTTACATATAATATCCCATATGTCCTTCTGTGCATCAAGCGTAATGAAATTTCAAAGGAAACTAATAAATTATGCTAAACCGAAGTGTCAACTTCATTTGAAATAAACAAATTAGGTGAATAATATTTTTCAAATAGAAAACAAACAAGTTTAACATTGTCAGAAATTTTGACATTGAAACACTTGTAATGCTGCCATACTGTAGATTATTAATTATCTATTACATTTTTTTACGGAAACCTTCCTCGGGTCTTTTACGCCACAACTGCAACTTCACAATAATAATGTGTTCTCCTTAAGAAATAGAATTGATAAAAAAAAACAGCCCTTTAAATTATTTTTATAATCATTCTACAATAAAAGTACATGTACCCACTGATGGAGAGTGTTTGCAGACTATGGTGGATATTCAAAGTGTGGTTCACGCACATGGTGAACATTTTTAACCGGTTTGGTAACTACATTTTGACTACATTTCTTGAATTCTGTTTGTTCTATCATGTACAAAATGTTATAAGTAAAACCGCGATTATAACGAAATTCCAAGGGCCAAAAAAATCAAAATTTTGTAATAACGAATTCCCACATATACGAAAATAAATAAAAAAAATCTTACTATGTTAAGCCCCGTAAAAAAATGTTGCGCGGCTTCAAAAAAGATCGCAAAATCTGCAAACAAAGGAGGACGAAGGCCATAGGGAACTGAATACAAGCAAATGAATAATCAAAGGAATTAAATTAAGAACCCGACCTATTAACACCATTGGAAAATATTTTGTAAATTCCAGAATATGCAAACACAAAACATATTTTAATTATTGTTTAAATGTAGAGCGCCTTCAACATAGTTTTGGTTATGATACATAAAAAAATAATTCAAAAATAAAAATTTGACAGTTGAATCGCGGCATTTTTATAATGAGTCATAAATAAATTACGAGGTACTTACCAGTAAAGGCGGCAACCACTTCAAATAGGATTCTATGAAACCCAAGAAGAAGTTTGAATTGTGTTGACTACCTTGTCAGCTGACCGCCGCGCACCGCCGAAAAGGCATTAAACCGTTCGCATACGGCAGATGCAGCGGCGCGGCTTTGTAATGTGCGGAAATATATTTTCATCTTTTAAAATTTTTTTATTTCGTTATAAATTTACGTAAATGTATTGCTTTTTTTCGTACGGGACAAAAATTGTTTTGTTATAAATATAACGGGATTTCGTTATATAAATGCATTTTTGTATGTAAAATTTGGTTTTTTGGGACTAAATTTCGATTTTTTTGTCGATATACGTCATTTTTCGCTATATCGGGTTTCGTTATATCGCGGTTTTACTGTATATGTACAATTAATAAAGGTAGCTACACTACCATTGTATCTAACTGTAAAATATTTTAATATTACATTATACAGACATTGAACAAATAGCAAGTAAAACTAATTTCTGCAGTGAATCAATTTTACTGTATACTTTATTTCAAAGCAACATCAAATAACAAAATAAGATTGTTGAATATCTGCACCACGCTAATATTCTTAAAATGCTATTAATTACTTATATATTAAATAGAAATCAGCATTGCATTGTTATGTAATTTTGGCACTAACAAAAACATTTCAGTTAGGGTTTCAATTATCTACCTAGGTACGGAAACGTACGACAAATGATACTAGCTGTATTTCGCTGGATAAACAGATAAATCAAATTTTGATTTAAAGTGGGAATTTTAATATCTGCAGTACGAATTATCAGTTAATTAATGATATTACGATTATCATTTGATGTTACACGAGCCATTTTTTACAATGAATCACAGTGGAACCCTAATTTTATACGGAGCTAAAATGCTGTAAATTGAAGGCAATCATTTTTTCAGTATATAATCATAAGCATGGTAGTTTTGTGAGTTGAATAAATGTAATCAATATGCTTAGTCACTGTGTGTACTACGCTACAAGAAACAAAAATATAAAGTTCTTTGATTTTATGAAAACCCTTATGGATGTGGAGGTATGGATGAATTCACAGTAGAAAGGAAAGACAAAAACATTTTTAAAAATTACAAATATATTTCTGACAATAATGATTTTAAGACACAATGAAAGTCATGCCTACATATTTTATGAATCTCATTATTTCAATCAGTTCGTTTCGCATAGCAATATGAGATAAACATATTTGACAACTGCCCATGTCGCTTTATATCATATAAAAGTGTGCAGTTGTTGCATTAAACAAAGTAAATTGTATTATTTTAGTTGATTTTTTAATTAAATTGAGGTTATAAAAATTATCAATTCTTAAAGAATTTCCTGCCATAGATTATTTTTTTTTTTATATAATATATATAACAACAATATATTAATGAATATCTATTGAAATTTAGACTCAAAAATGATCAAAATGCATTATGTACATGGAAAATTTAAAATCGATTTCAAAGATTATGCCCATTCCAGATTAAAATTTATATTATAAAACATATTATATTGCATTGATCGTGGTTAAGGTATAATTTTACAATAGGAAAAAAAACAATACTTCTACTAAAAAGCAGAATTAATTAATGTTGTGACTTTTTCATTTTGATTAGATACTTTTACAGGAACTGACCCAAAAATCATGTATCTGAGTTCACACATACTCTTCTGCAAATGTATACACTGAATCGGAGATAATATAATAATTATAATTAAATATTGCAAAAATATCAAAACTTTCATTGCATATCGGACGTCCACCCAAATCAAAACTAAACTCAAAATTTAATGATGAACCTTCCCCTTAAGTATGTAGCACCAGTTATGTATTAAATATTTCTCATTATACATATATAACAATCAATAAAATACAAAACATTATATTATAAGCACAACGTTCAAAAAAAATAATTCAGATAAACAAACAAAATGAATTACGTCATGACGCAATATTATTTTTTGAATTATCCTCGTCTAGGTAAATAAGTACATTTCAGTATTATTAGTTATTTAAACAGACATGTGAGATATGTACATAGATACGGAGTATAGAAGTGCAAAGTGAAAAAATTAAATGAGTTTGGACAACAGATTCGAAATGATTTCATTAACCCTCAGCATACAGTTAGAAAATATCGTAAACAGCCATAATTTTAACTTGTGTTACCGTGAGGAATGTGTAATTTTTAAGTGAGAAAAAAATGCCTCAATGGCGGTAAAATATTTGTTATTATACTTTTACTATAAATATTAATAAATAACAGAGCATTCATCATAGTAACGGTGGCAAGTATTTATTTTACAGAGTGGTAAACCTATGTTACTGCATGGCTACGGAAGGGTTAAATATTTAACAAATTCCAAGTGTGCGGGACATTCCAGAAGTATTGTAAAGAATTGTGGTTAATTAATATAATCCAAAATAATTAAATCAAATTTTCTTGTATGATTCATAATATATATGCTTAAAAAACTAAAAAACTGAATATTACCTGTGCAACTTGATAAGGAATATCTTAAAATAAAAATTACACACTACACGCTTCATACTTTCGTTGAAGTCGGCAAATTGTTTACCTGAATAATTGTTGCTGATCGTTGAAAACTTTATAAAACACAACCATTAAATTTATAATACATACCTACTTTTGTACCTTTAATTTTTATAACACAAATATGTAAAAAATATTTTATTATCTTATTTACCCTTATTAACCCATTGACAATCAGAGAGAAATATTTGGGTATGACTCGACTCTCCCTTACAATTGTCAACATTAAATTCTCAGACATAATATCCCAGGCCATTATCAATGAGAAATTTTCAGGCTTGTGTATTTTTCTTATCTAATTTGGGATTTTTTGAGCATTTTTTAAATTGTGAGTATTTCAGATTTATAAACCGGGCATTGTTAATTTTATATTATTAACAGATTTTCTATCAATTTTTCCAGAATGAGTCAGGGGTAGTTTATCCATGAACACAACGCCCTCTCGTAATTGTTTGTAGTCTGATAAATTTTCTGAAAAATACAAAATCAGTTTATTTCATAACAACCGAAAATATTTAATAAAAAAGATTGTTTGAAATATAACTTTTATGGTTGAGACCTTAATCTCCGAGAGTCCGTAAAAGTCGGTATATACCGGTTGCGTCATTTTACTCAGCACACAAAATAGACGCGGTAATGATTCTTAGCTCGTTTTGTGCATAACTATGTACTGTTTTATTACACGCACTCAAGTTGAATCTCTGAGACCGTGTACATGCACCATTGAAAATATATCGTAATATGTAATAAAATCAGGTATAAAAAATGATTAAAATAATGAATTTGTATATGAAATCAAAATTTTAAACTAAAATTGATTTATTAAATATATTTTTGCAGTACAATATAATGCCACAAATCCTGAAAACACAAATTGTGAGGATATATACTTTCATATAAAATAAAAATATGTAAGGATCAGATTTCAAATTCACCGGCATCGATGCTAGCGGCATCGCTGCCGGCTGCCACTACAGGTCTGGCCCGATCCTTCAGCAATGATCTGTCTCTCCTGTTTCATCGCTTCGCAACGGCGGTCTGCCGGCCCACGCGCGCCGAGTGAGACCGCCGACTTGCATCATTTCATAATATACGCGCACCTTCTGCATCTTGTCATCCTATTCGTAATATCTGTCATCCTTGTTTCATCATACTGTCATAATAAACATCAACACTCCAATCATCACTCTTTCATTTAACCACCGACCTAACCCCCAAAAATACATTTCATTATAAAAATACATTTCATTATAAAAATCCCATTTCATTAAAAGATCCTACATATTATTGGAACCAGAACTGCTTAAAAATCCATGATTTTTGATTAATAATATAATTAATAACTTAATACATTTTATAATCAATCTATTCACAAAATAATGTGATAAGTATTTGAAAAATTCTAGACACTTACCTCTATGCATCAATGCAATCAATGAATGTGATACATTGAATGAAAAATAAAATAAAATAATTTTAAATACATACTAATATTGCATACCTTTCACAATGTTCTTGACATCTTCCGCAGTAATATTGGACCCTGGTACCAGTTGAACAAAGGCCTTAGGTATATAGTCATCATCAGACTGATGGATCCCCACAACACAAACATCTTGAATACCTGGCAATCTCCGGATTACCCCTTCCAGCTCCGATGGAGCTATCTGAAAAAAGATAAAACATGCCTTAACCAACCTCGAGTCTTATTTTTTGTGATTTTGGATAATTCTTACATCATTAAAAAAATAATTTCAGACTATAAACTCTAAAATTGCCATTTTTCATAAGATTATTTTGTAGTTTTCACATATTTTGTAGTTTTACATGACATTAAATGTTATGAAATATTTTATTAGTGTCGGCACCTTCTAGAATTCTATATCTTACTTGATAGTTATGATACTTGAACATTTCTTTGAGCCTGTCGACAAAATACAAGTTTTTCTGCTCATCATAATAAAAGAGATCTCCTGTGTGGAACCATTTTTCTTTATCAAATGCTAAGGCTGTAGCTTCGGGATTATTGTAGTAGCCCTGAAATATAAAAACAATGATAAATTTTCAAAACCATGAGGCGATAATTGGTTGGTTTTTATCATAGCTAATCTATGGCAGAAAAAAACAGAAATAAATCCAAAGGAAACTAGAAGCAAAACCTTAGAATACTTTTCAGTGCCAAAAATGGATACCATATAATTTGGTCAACAAACTTTCTTGTTTTGTGCACCACGTATATTTAATAAATTGCCACTAGACCAGTGATTGCTAACCTATGACCCACGGGTCAGACACTGACCCACGCAGGCTTTTTAAATGACCCACGCATTGATTTTTATAAACTTATTTTTTATATCATAAAAGAGTCTACCCGACAACAATGTTCAAATTTATTATTACATACATATCACATTTGAGAAAAAAACAAATAATTGAAATGAGCAATTAAATAATTGACATCAAAAGAAATACTATGGGAGGGGGCGACACGCCGAGCCCAAAAGGTTCGCTATCACTGCACTAGACCATAAAGGGTCGAAAGTGTTTAACGATTTTAAACCAAAAATAACAAAGTGGTTGCTTGATGTGGGTAGAAAGTAAAATGAAATTAATTTGTCATTTGTGCTAACCTAACTGCCTACACATTTTTGTCTCCAACTATATTATAGACAAAAATCTTTTTATAACTTTTTTTACAAGAACATTTTATAACTTCTGATTATACTTTTTTTACATAACATTTTATAACTTACCTTACATTATACTTACTACTTACCTTACTTTATAACGATTTTACTTTAACAATATACAACTTATAAAAACTGTACAGGTAATTGCTTTAGAACAGACCACGTCTAATAAAGTAATTACCTTTATTTTCATATGTATTACTTTATGCTACAAAAATAAATAAACTGTAATTTATTTTTAACAACCATCAGAAACTACTTAAATACTGTGATATGCAACTTCCTGAAAAAATAAGTGCATTACTAAATTCTATAGAAAAATTAAGAATATAAAAGAACAAATTTAGCATAATAAACACAATGTAAAAAAATAACCTAACAGACGGAGAGAACAGGTAGAAAACCAACAGCATCTAGTTATGATGGTTTGTTATATTGTCATCATCATCAACTATTGTCGTCGGATGGATAAACATTCAAAACGACATCATTACGTGAATGCAAGAAATATCATTATTTCTTAAAATGGACTAACTGAAAATTTAATATGTATATTTTGTTAACACACAGTGCATACACATGTAGTAGTGCACCATTGAATGCCTGGGATTTTTTCCATGTATGTATCTGATTAATTGTATAAAATTTAAAAAAACAGTTAAAAAAATTATAACTCACAGTAAATAGTATGTAATCTGACTTCAGGCACAGTTCCCCGATTTCTTTGGGACCAAGTTCTTGATTGGTTTCTGGATCTACAACCTATTAAAATGTTTGATTTACATATAACATTCTAGAAGGATTTGTTTTCTTGTAAATTTTTTTAGTATTATATTAAAAGATTTTGCAATGCGATATATGTATATACTCCATAGAGAATTGCAATGTAACACTACGCTATATTCATTTTTTTTTTATATTAGTAAACTATTGGATGAAATATAAAGAAAAAATAAATTATGCAGTGCAAAAAATACATGTATTAAATGCGTAAGATGCACCGTTACAACTTTGCTGTTGAAACAATTATAAGACATTTATAACATTTATTGTACTATAATTGCATATAATTTTTGTGCCATATAGTTTTTACTTAAGTATAAGTTGTGATTGTATTGACGATTGTCTCCCTACCTCGTGTACTCTTCTAATTGTCATATATGTATAACTTTCTCTATAATGCCGTATAGCATTTTCAAAGGTTTTCCAGCAATATTTGTTTTGTAGATTTTCAATGGTACTTTTTAAACACAATATTTGAGATATCCCCAAAGTTAAAAATCTGTTATCAGTTTATTGCATAAAATATAGATTAAAATTTAAAAAAATTATGAGATTTTTCCAATACAGATTCAAATTGTTCATCAAGTTGTATACATGTTCCTTTTTATTAAAAAAATATAACAAAATCAAATGTTAATTGGTGATCTAGACAATCTCATGACCATGATTTTATATATATTTACAACATGTATACTAATAGGTATCTCTAGGTACCAGGCACGTGCAGTCAGTACATTGAAATAAACTGTACATAACTATATATTTTGGAAAATAGAGTAAAATTAAATATGCTAGCAGATAAGCAATCGGCATGATGCTGCTAGGCCCTGCAGGGGGAGCTATATTGAACGGTTTTGTCAGCAGATTTGACTAATTTTAGGTCGCAAAGATAACCTAAAATCATTGTTTTGACATTGCGGAAAGTGCTCTATTCTATGGTATACCATAGTAAAAGCACATTAGTTTTTGCCCTGCTCGCGTCTCACAGACCTAGCCATTTAAGCAAGCACTTTACAGCCACAAATGACACTACTACTGAGCCGCCACATCCAGAAAGTCATAGATATGAATGGGGGGGGAAGCATAATATTATTATGGATACACGACAGAATATTATGATATATTAAAATCTGAATAACATTATAATAATTGTGATCAGAATATTAAAAGATACATATGTTATTTCTAATTTTTTCCTGAGAGCTTGTCTTCAATGTGAGTAAATAAACAATTTTATTGTTATCTCTTTCTATCAAAACCATTCTCTCTGGCAAGATTTATGTAACAAATGACGTCCTTCAGTATTTAGGTGACATTAGAAGTACATTAACTTTTAGTTTCGGCTTGAAAGAGTATGTATAATACGTGTAGAATTTCTCAAAATTCAAACTGTAAAAAAGAAAGGCCCCTTTTGACAATTGGCTTAACCAATAAATCTTTAATAGTTTTACCATAAAATTATTTTATTTATTGAGGTGCTTCCGCAACAGTGCTGTCAATTAATTAATGCAACCCCATAGATAAAGTCAAATATGAGAATATATGTATGCATAAAATAAAATATGTAAACCATTTTAATCTACCATTCTTGTTTTAATGCCTATAAAATGCAATAGATGCAAACTATCAGGTCAAGATACAAAGAACATTGGTCAGGAACACAGGTTAACAAAAGAACTACCTTCACTGAGTAAGCATGCACCTGCGAAGATCATTTTTATGTACATAAAAGATTTAAAATGTAATTTTAATTAATCTTCTCACCTTGAATTTCATCCAAGGAACGCATTTTCCATTGCAGTTCGGTATGAACTCAGACGGAACACACATCACTCCTGCAGTCTCTGTCATCCCATATGTATTTGATACCTGTCCATTTGGCATCCTTTTCTACAATACAAAAATGTATAATATATATATATTTCTTTGAACATTTATTTCATATCTATGAAGGTAAGACTCGTGTATAGAGAAGGAGTATATACAAGAGTGTATAATTTATGTGTCTGTTAGTCTGTGTACATATTTTTTGACTTCAGATACAAATTTATAACAGTCTGTAATTTTTGAAATTGTGAAATGTGAACACTAAAAAAATAACAGAAACAACGTAAATTGTGTGACTTACCTGCAGTGCTACAAGTTTTTCATACGGAAGTGCACTACCGATGCATGTAAAGGAGCGAATGCAGGAAAAGTCAAAAGTATTAATATCAAGATGATTCAGTATACCAGTCACTGTCACAGGTGAGAACATTACAATCTGGGGCTGAAAATAAAACATACAATTGAAAAATGAAAAGTAGAAATATTTTCTACGATTGAACAATGAGCAGTGTCTGTCCTCAATCATAATGCTCCGAATTCTCAGTTATTAAGACCACGTCACTAGACATGAGGGCACCATGGAATAATTGATGGGAATTCAAGGGAGGCTGGAAGGAATTAAATCTAGTGTAAGTCATCAATACCGATCTGATTAGAACTTCGATGCAGAGCCTACACGAAATGCCACGGTCCAGAATAGGTGGCAACAGATCATTTATGCCATCATTTGTAACATCTAGCCACAGTTTTGTGATCACAACTCCTCTTGTTGAGAGACAAAGATAAAGGTGAAGAAGATTTCCAAAAAGAATTTTTACATACTTTTTTAAAGAACTTATTGCTCTTTACCCTTTAAATTGATTAATGGTATGAGTAGGGCTTTCGAATCGGGTAGATCCGGAACCGGAGAACCGGGTAGTTTTCGACGGGTACCCGGTTCTTTGAAATTTTTGATTTTCTATATTAAAACATCTTTTATCACACTAATATGTTATTATTTTCGTGGCGTTCAGGTATGAAAGTATAGAAAATGTTATCATAAATGAAACTGAAAAATAATCCATCAGCAATGTGGGAATTTCTGCTTCCATTTCTGTGGGAATATTGCTTTTAACCGTTTCAACTCATAAGTCCACCCTCAGTAGACATTACAAACTCGATTCCCAACTCGCAAGTCAAGTAAGAAACCAATGTAAACTGTTTATTCAAATGCAATATCGTATGCTGAATGACACAGGATTATAGATGAATAATTTGACATCTATCCAATTCGGAAAAAGAAATAATTTTATTTCTTGTTTTGAAGTAATTACTGTATTAATTAATTATGATATGTGTTAGCAACTAATAAGAAATGTATTTATTTAAATGAATAGGTAGGTTTCAAACAGTCTACAGTTTCCCGTCGGTAGCGTCGCCATTACAACAATAGTCTCAGGTAATAAAGGAATTAAGTATTCCAGCAACCATGAAACTTTTCAGAATAGGCTCTAATTCTATTTATTTTATGGAGAATTTCGGCAATTATACAAGTTTTAATTTGTTTTCTGTCTATTATTATCCTCTTTTTGTTTAAACAATATGACTGTACATCACCATTTCCATTGAATGAAATATTAACAATTATAAAACTCTTTCAATTTTCTATTAAAACAATTTTTATTAATTTAATTCAATATTATTTGAATGCAATACTGAAATCAAACATTTTAGTATATATTGTACATATATAATATGAATCTAAAGTCTGGATCAGTATAACTATAATAGTGGAAAAAAATTGCCCAGAACTTGCGGTTCTTTAATGAAAAATACCCGAGAACTGAGTGATGAATTTGACCGGGGTATTTAGATGCCCTAGGTATGAGAGCACGGTTATGACTCACTGGTGATGTTATTTGATATGAACGGTATAAGCATGTGTACATATATAAGTCAGTATCTTAAGACACTAACATACATATTTAAATAATAAAATATGATATGATCGGAAAATGTTAACTGAATCGTGGAGCCAATAATATGTAGAATGTAAATATAATAAACAGAATGTAATTAGTTTTTAAATAATGATGAAATTATTTTATTACACTTCATTAATTAATTAGTAATATAAAAATACCCAAAATATCCCCACTACATACTTGTAATATTCCTTATTAAATCATCTCCCACCATTTTAATGACCATCATCTTAAGTTAGGTACTACATACATAGATTTTTGGTTCATTCACATTTGAAAATGGCAACAAGAAGTTGATGAAACACTTGTAATAAAGTATTTTCAATTAGTGGAATATAACAAAAATTTTATAAAATTATTTTTTCTTGAGAAATAAAAGATTCCAAAAAGTCTCCACAAAGAATTTAATGTTACTTTCGTAATTAAAACCAACTATTTAGAATATTTCAGATGCTTATTATTCTGTAAATTAAACATAACTTTCTTCCTCAAAAAAAACTTGACCATAAATCACATTTACTTGAAAATTAATATTTTACAGTGTGGGTTTCGTGATAGGCATTTGTGGAATACATAAATAAAAACACATTTACCTGAAATCTCTCAATGAAATCCAATACCATGTCGGTAGTAATGGGAAGAGGTGTGTACAGACGTACGCAGCCCACCAAGAAGGATAGTAATTGGCCATAAACACCCGAAAGCCAGAAAAGAGTAGACGCAAAGAATGTTCGTACTTCAGGACCCTCCCACATGTTCAAATTTCTTGTGCTAAATGAATGTCATTAAATATTTTTAAAAAAACATTAAAAACATTGTTTTTCCAGTTTGAAATTCGAGAAATTCTACACAAATTAGATACTCTTTCTTTCAAGATGAGGCTAATAGTTAAACTACTTATAGGTATAATAATATCACGTAAATACTAAAGGATGTTATTTGTTACGTAAATCTTGCCAGAGAGGAAAGGTTTTAATGGAAAGAGACAACAATAAAATGGATGATTTTCTACCATTCAAGATAAGTTTTCAGAATAAAACACATTTCTAGAGTTTTATTCACCTTTTATCATAATATTATTGCAGAATGAAATAATATGTGTATTGTCATTAATCAATCGAAAAATAAATATCTCTTCTCCTGTCCATATTAGCCCCCGACCAGAACCACTTTCACTTTTCACTGAAACCCCCCTCTTCCCAACACTGCTCTCATACCAACCCCCTCCCCGATCCCCGAGAAGTCGATAGTCTATCTTCTAGTTTTAAGATTTTGTTAATTACTGAAGATGACGCCATATGCGTCGAAAATGTTTTAATTTTTAGTTAAAGTGTAGTGTGAAGTAAACAATGTTGTGTTTTATTCTAATGATTAATTAACTTTTTCAAAAATGTTAAAAATTTTATTAAAAGTTTATTAAAAGTTAATTACAGTGGACTTCCACAAAGTTAATCACTAAAAAAAAATTATATTATATTGAAGTTAATTACGGCAACAGAGAGTCTATTGTATTTAAGTCAGTGATTACATTTTATTCTTCTTTCTCTCAACCTTAAAACTCCTATACTCTCCTCGTACTCTCATACTCATCAACAGCATCACCATGTTGATACGGTTTCCATCATTGTTATTGCTAACCCTTTGACAGTATAAAAATAAAATAAGAATACTTACGATAACAATAAATTAATAGCGAGACTCTTGTGTGAAAGGCAAATACCCTTCGGTAATCCAGTGGTACCACTTGATCCAATAATGAACGCTGTTGTTGTCGGGTCAAAATCTGTGACTCTGAAAATTACAAAAAAGAACTCATAAATTATTAACCAGACATAATACAATAGTTTTCAAGATGGGGCGACCGTCCACCGAAGGTAATTGTTTGTGTATTGAAATTTCAGATGGTCGCCCAAACTTGTAATTTATTTTTATGGGGGATATTGCGAGCTGTTCTTGGTAATAAATGTTTAATGCTCGCGATATCCACATACTTGTATTGTGTTTTGTATGAGGTGATCACCCACTGAAAATAATGGTGTAAATTACGGGCGATCACCCCCACCCCCTGTTTGTTTCATATGTCATATTTGTTGTTGATTAAATAAATGCCTTGATTATGTTGTGGATATTGCGAGCTAGGTCTTGATGGCATTTGTTTATTGTTTGCAATATTCCACAACTATTTTGTAATTTGATTTATCTTTTGTCTGGTAAGGGAACGGCTTGGCACAGTATTAAAACCATACGATGACCGACTCCGGATACTGTAGTTCGATGGACCACCTCATGGCGGCGGTCACGTCGCAGCGGTCTAGCGGTGGAAGGGGGTTGTAAGCCCCCTGCCGCTAGCCGTGTCGGCATGAAACATGCAATAAATAGGGGGGTACCGCAGTTGAGAACCTTAGTTCTCGCTGTGACCTGCCCAAATTAACAGCTCTCTAGGTTTTTATTTCTGTCCTGCACACATCATCTCCTGCACGTCTCGCTTCTTTACGAATTAAAGCAAATCAGAGTACTACCACCGGCGAATTTGGAGCACTCGGACTAGCCCGCACTTTTCAATATCTGAGTGATCCCTGATAGTAGGGCGACTGAACGGCCACATATTCACATAATTAGAGACAATGTCAACTCAGTTTACATCACCGGAGAGGAAAGTTTAAGGAAACTTTGCTTCGTCGTGCTTGCTGGGAAATTATATGCAATCTTTTTTTTTGTTTTTCTTGGTAAGTCCATAACATATATTTAATCGACTTCAGGATTTAAATCTCTGACTTCCATAAATTTATTGATGGAGATCATTCTCAAATAGGTTTTTTATATTAATTATAAAATTCATAACATAACTACTTATGTTATAAATTGCTATTACATGTAAATGTGAAATTTACTTTTGAAGTTGTATCATAACAATCTGTCACAAAGAAGACATGACTTGCAATTTATTAACTTTAAATGTTGAATGATGACTTGCAGCTATATATTTGATTAACATTACTCCCACAAATTACTTTAATTATAATGTTGCACTTTGAAACATATAATTAAATAATAAATACTTGCACGTACCATTAAAAGTAAATAAGATTAAAATATCTGTCAATAAATTATAAAAGATTTCCCTGTTTTATATTCACGTAAAGATTTTACTGTATGGCAATTTATTATGAATTTGCATATCAAATAAACCGTACACACCAAGCCTTATGCATTCAAAAGCATTTGAAATAATTCTACGAAACTTCAAATAGTACTGCATTACTGTATAATATTCATGTAAATAAATAGATTCAAATGTATCACTACTTTTAATAAGTTATCATATCATAAAATAGTCATTTTGCCACCTCTACCACCTCGATATGGATTCTAATCTAGTGGGGTGAGCAGGGATCAGATGAAATACACTTGTAGTATTAAATAATTGCAAATAAATAATATATTGCATTTCTTCAGTTGATTGATTGCTTTATTAATCTTTTGACATTTGATAATATTATTATAAAAACTATCAATGACCCCATTAAACATAGATAATCCTACCACAAAGCTATATGCTTATTCACCATTTTTTTAAATTTTGAAATGCAAATTGAAATTTTAAAAATGCATCACCTCCTTTAAATACACTTGTGGGTCAGTTAAATTTTTAAGCATTTCAGTTTTGAATTATGTTTCTTTCATTTCACAGAGTAATTTAGCAATAAATGGAAGATTACATTTTTTTTAAATGAATATGACATATCGAACCCTCCTACGTAAAGTATTGAAAATAAAAAAACAACATTTTTAATCTTTCTAGTATTTTGCACGTATTTGATACATTATGTTTATTAATACCTACACATTCACCCATTCACATAAACATTTTTATTTTAAATCTGCCACCTAAATAAATATAAAATACATGCGAAATACTCGAATGACTAAAAATGTTGTTTTTTACTTACTATACTTTAAGTACACAGATTGATATATCATATGAAATCAGCATCAAAATTATACATAATTGTCTAATTTGTTAACCAAAACCATGAAACTATAATATGCAACAATCTTTTTAAAGTAACAATTTAGAATTAAAATGATAAATAATGCAAAACTTACTCAAATTCTTCTTCGGTTCCTGTCGATATTAGTAATGTGTCAATTGATGTAAAATCTTCACTCAGAATTTCTCCCAAAATAATGACTGGAGTCTCTAATTGTAATTCCTTAAATAGATCCTCAAACACTAAAACTATCTCTATATCACAAAATACTATTTTTGGCTTCCCCATGAGAACCATGTGTTTTAGTTCAGCTGAAAAATTTGTTAAAATTTAGGATAAAACCAAGTTGACCTTTTAACTGCCAACTCTATTTGAAATGAAAGACATCGCATAGGGTAAGATTAGGCTTTAAGGGTCTTGACTTATCTATCAAAAGATGGGACCTGTAATCCACAGATGACAAAATGATTTAAAAACATGACTTTAATCCCTGCAAGTTTGCAAGGTCCAAAAGTGTGTGTTAACACGCTTATAGCTTAGAGTAACATACAAAGTTTGGCATATTAACGCGCTTATGGAATTTAAAAGGTCAAGTTAAATAAGCTTACGTGCACGTTTCAAACTTATTAATTATCCATAGTAGAATTTATTCCAAGTCAGGTATTTAATTTTTATTTGATGGACATGAAAACTTACGAGGGTATTTGAAACGTATTATAACAATTTATTTTAACAAACAGATATGTGAATGCTTTAGAGGAAATCCATTCACAATCTTTCAGCCCATATATAACTCACACCAAGATTGTGCTACAGAAGCAATTGATTGAATCAAATGGCCTAAACGCTCTAATATATTGGTCACATACCTAATCTATACTTTTTTGATTATCAGTAGTGTGCATTAGGCACAAACAGATTATACAGTTACCAATTAAGCTAACTAGGTATACAACAGATATAATGCTCATCTTGGCTTTACATTATTTTCCAGTAGATTTATTCATTCCACTGTCAGACATCATATCTCTGTACAATGAATGCTTGCTTTTTAATTTTCACAGCATTACTACTACAGCTTTAGGAACCTTAATACTGATACATAAATTAGCGTTTGTAAATGAAGACCCCTCTCTGAATGGATGCTAGTTGTACTAAAATCTTTGACTTACCATAAACCATATTAACGGGCAAGGGCATAATCGCTAAGCCCAAAAACAAACTAGCGATAAGAGGTACGGCGATATCATCACTGTTCATCCCACAAACCATCACCACATCACCTAATCCTATTCCACAATTGGTCAGTTCCTGAGCCAATCTAATGCTGCGGAGCCTTAAAGACCCTTGGGTCTCAGTAAAGCCAGTTGTCATGTTTAGCTAAAAGATTACAAAAATATTCACACATCTTTTTGTTTGCATATCCCTTTTAAAAATCAAACATGAAGAAATAATGTCAAAAAATCTGTTTTTACATTATCACACATAATTTAAATGTGTATATGTAAAAATTATCTTATAATTGATGATCCATAACAATGCAATACTAGGATATACTTAAAATGTCTAGAGTCTAATACTTAGAAATATGACTGTTTATGTGATCAGCTAAAATGAAATATTATAAGCTTTAGTTAAATGTAAAAATCTTAAGCTAATATAAAATATTTGCATTAGCCGAAATACAAATATTCACTTGCATCTTGTGCTTTAAAACATTGATTATGTAACAATATGGATACATAGATGTATTTTGTACATATTTGCAAATTTCAATTATTTAATAGGTAAGCTAATAATAGCTTAGCTAGGTAAGCTTTAATAGGCAGAGATAATTTCATTTTTTATTAGTGTTCTGTAACTGTTATGATGCAGCATGCATTAAATCACCTACAATAAATGATTGAATTAAAACAATAATTCTTTTAACTTCTTTGCATTTTATTTTTAATTAATCTAGTATTGATTCCATCTTGAAAAATCATCAATAAAATAGTATTATCGGTAGTTACCAGATTGATTTACCCATAGATGTATGGATGCCTGATATGTATTTATGTGTCTATTATTTTCTTAATATACGACACATTCTTTAAAATAAATAAAAATTACCATCTTGAACTATAACATGACTGTCATCTGTAGCATGACGTGATTCAAAATGATTTAGTTTGATGTATTGAATATTATATCAACCCGTCCTATGTAAAGTATTGCATCTAAAAAAATGGGTCATTTTCAGATGTTTTAGTAGGCATTTAGCAGACGCGTGCAGTTAGTACACTGAAATAAACAGACTATTGTAATATATTAAAATTAGAATAATATGATAATAATTGTGATAGGAATATTACGAGATATATATTTTATATCGATATATTTTATTATATACAGCTAATTTCAAAGTACTGACGCCGCTGGTATTTAGCATATAATATTTGATACATATTTTAAGTGGTAACATTTTTTTATATTGTACTTTACTGTGTTATATTGAATAGGTACAATACATACAAAAAAATCACTATCGCACAAATTGTATTGAACACATTGCGAAATACTAGAACAACTAAAAATATATCTATTTGTTAGTTTCAATACTTTATACGGAAGAGGTCAATATTTTGCGTTCTATATTTATGGCAAAACATAATTACACAAATTACTAAATGTTGAATATGGGTAAGAAGTGTGGGAGAGACATTATTTTAACTCATTTTCAATAAGTGAATACCCCAAATAATAAAAGAACCACTAATTAACTTATTAAAAAATTGCCACTAATTAACTTATCGTTTACCTGGTGGGTTCTATGGCTGTACTTCTTCATGTTATTAAAGGCAATTCTACCCAAGTGTAGATCTAAGGTTTGTATTGCCTTCTCAACATCATCATCGCTTTTGAATTCTTCCATTTTGCACTAAATTCACACAATAATAAAAAATGTATAATATAATAAAATATGTTTACGATTCACAAACTAACTAGCGAGTAATTACTTATTAACATTTAAAGAATTGCGTATTACTTAAAGAATCACGTAGTATTCGCAATTGGTGCAATAGACAGAAGAGATGACTGAATCAGAAATGCAAAGATCTGATAGCCGACGTTGCATTCCACTCAATTCCACTACAGACGATAACAGGAACATAGATAAGAGATATACAACAGGAATAATACGACAAAGACCATAACGCATAGATAACCATAACGGAACCATAGATAAGAGATATACAACGGGACCATAGAACGGGACTGACAGCTGAGATGTGAAGATAACACATGCATCGTCAACTTATGGCGTGCGTAACATATGATACCATCACGCCACAAAGAAATTTCTGAGACACACTTGAAGATCTGTTAAATTATTTTTGTTTTATGAAAGAAAGCGATTTACTCTAAAGAGTTTTGATAAAAAATGTGTTATCTATTATAAATATGTTCAATTATTTGAGTCATTGAGATTAATATTGATTCAATTCAATGCAAAACCGTAATTCACAAATTCAACGGACATTTTTTTAATATTGGAAGCAGCAAACATTTTCAATATTTTACAAAAGTCGCTTAGTTTTCAAATACCGTGATTGAAATCAGCCGGTATATAAAATAAAACCCCAGTGTTTAAAACAAATTTATTGTAAGTTTCGGCGGCTTCTGTAAATGTCACAGGTTTTGATTGATACATTTTTTATTCCATTTTTAAAAGCTATCTATACGGAAAATATCAAATACATTTGAGTAAAACCAAGATAGGAGACGCCAGAATGTTATAAATTAATCAATTTTATTAAATTTGGAAACCTTAATACAACATATATATTATGAACACTTTTTTTGTGGTGTTAGATTTTCAGTACATAGTTCTGTGGTATTTTGACACAAATTAAATTAATCAATTAGAAAGACATATAGGTTGGAATCCCGGTAGCAACTATATTTTTTCGATAGATTTTTTTTGTGTGTCATTTTAATCGATTCATTTAGTTTGTATTAAAATATCACAGAACTATGTTCTGAAAAAACTGCAACTTCACAAAAACAATATGTTCTCCTTAAAAATATTATTGAAAGTTTTACAGAATCATATTAAACTTTAAGTCTAAATATTTTCGAAAAGTACCCATTATCAATGTATATCTTTGCTTCAGGCCCTAAATTACCTAACAAAAAATAGTCTGGCCGCTCGAAATTCGACGGCCTTTAATTTTTTTGTATTGTGTATTGTGTTTTGTATTAATATTGTGAACTAGGTCTGTTACATTCTGTATATCATAAAGGATTAAGACGCCGCCAAAGTGACGCCAATAAAGTGATGTGATAAGGACATTATTACAGTAATTTAAAAATCTAAACATCTGCAGGCGCCAACAATGACCGTTAATTAAAAACCAGACATGGAACAGTGAAAGCCGAACAAAGAATTTCTTGTAAACAAAGATTGTCATTATTGCCTTATAGAAAAAAAAAGGATGAATAATTGTATTGTTTGAACTGAAATAAAATCAGGTACACTTGGCTGTGGTCAGGAACTCATTCTCGATCTCGATTCTCTCGCCGCAGTGTTTTCTTCCCATCTTCCCACTTTCTTTTCTTTCTTCCCTGAAACTCACTGTTGCCTGAGATCCAGATTCCAACGTTGGTGACCTACATTCTGCTTGTAGCGCCCCTTCATTTCTTATGTCTACGTCAGTCAATCTCACAACTTCATGACTATTATTTTCATCTATAGGTTAGTTAGGTTAGGTTAGGTTTTTCTATTTATTTCTAAATTATTAATTTCATTTGTATTAAAATACCATAGATTTATGTTCCGAAAATACAACTTAACAACAAAAACAATGTGTTCTTCTTAAAAAAATCTCATTGTGTTGTGTGATGTAGAGACATGGATGAATTCATGTTAGAAAGGCAAGACAAAATCATTTAAAAAAATTATATGTATATTTCATACAATAATTTATTTGTAAAACACAATGAAAATTATGAAAATATAATTTTAAAATAATGATAAATAATAACATTGGATAATTTATATAGCACCATTTTCGAAAAAAAATTCCATAAGGACGCTTTACACATCAAATCTTTAGTTCTACATTATTTTTCTATTTAAAATTTAAAATTGTTATTTGTAATTATGGATATGATTTTTGAAAAACTGTGTTTTTAAATAAAGCTCTGATGCAGTGTTCCTTATGACAGAGGGCAAAGAGTTCTACGCTTTTGGGCCTGCCACTGCGAATGCCCTTTCATTAGGCTGGTCAGTTCTACAACCCTTCCTGCGGCTGAAATAGAGGCTGACCTGAGAGTTTGACGTCTACTATTCAAGCTATCTGGGAAGCAGAGCTCTTTAAGATACAGGCTAAGGCATAAGGCTTCATGTTATGTGTCGCCTTGTACATCAACCGACACAATTTGAATTCAACTCTTTCAGGGAAACGGAGCCAATGTAGTTCACGCAAAGGGGATTTTATATAAGAGAATTTAGAAACTCCATATATTATCAGTGCTGCCACATTACATAATACTATAAAATATTTATTATTATAATAGTCATATTATTTTTAGTCACATTATCACTAATATAATAATTCCCTTATTTCGATCTATCCGTGTTACACAGCAACGTAAGATAAACATATTTGACAGCTGCCTGTATCACATTTATCTATGATCACATCTTAACAAATTAAAGTTGTCAGATCAAACTAAATTATTTTATTTTATAAATAAATTGAGGTTATAAAAACCATTCATTCTGCTACTCGCCACCTCCAGGTGTCCGGACTTGGCCGCCAGACAGCTCCAGAGGGCGTTAACCCTAATGGTGGCGTATTACCGCCAGTGGAAGCTGAAACTGAACGAGGACAAGACCGAGACCATTTTATTCACGAATTGCGTCAAGAAGGCGACGCCGAGGGTGAAAATCTTAGCCAATGAAAGTGAGGTTGAGTGGCTGAACGAGGTGAAATACCTCGGACTGACACTCGACCGGCGCTTGAATTGGACACGTCACGTGACGAACACACGCCAGAAAGCGAACCAAGCAATTGGTGCGCTCCGTCCGATCTTCAACAGGACTGGCCCGCTATCCACTCACAACAAGACAATTTTATACCACAGTATGGTTCTGCCTACTATCACCTACGCAGCGCCTGTCTTCAGCAGCATACACAAAACGAAATACACGCAACTCCAAGTCATACAAAACAAAGCGCTTAAAATCATCCACAACACCTCACCCAAAACAAATTTGACGCGACTACACCACCGGCACAAGGTGAACACTATCACACAATGCTTTGAGAAATTATCAGCAAGCTTCCACAAATCTTGTTCCCAACCATCCCAAGATAATCCTCTCATCCGGAACCTCGGCTCGTACGAGCACAACATCAGCTTAATGCCTTTCAGATACAAATACAGATTGCCCAGGCACTATTTCCTGCGGCGAAGCAACGCGCTCGATCCTCCGGACTGAGCTGCACACAGAAGCGGACAGCGTCGAGAGAACTCTCCAAATGATGATTTGTAAAATAATAAAAACAATATATTTTTAAGTCTTGTAGTATTTATTTTAGTTTAAATATTTAAGGATTATGTTAAAATAAGGCGGCACTGTACATAAAGTGTCGCGCCTAGATAATTTGAAATACTTAACTTCCAGTAAATTGTTTAGAGGGTTTTTTATCAGTAATTTTTTACCCTTCCAATTCATGTATTAATATAAAACACTCAGATGTTTATAATAATAAGGTAGTTAGTAAAAGTGTCAAAGTGACTAGCGCTGATGCACTTGTAGTTTGTAGATTAGGCGGTCTAGCCGCATGTAGAGTACTCAGAGTTACAGTGAACTCATTTTAATACGTTTTCCAAGGGAGCACCAAATTCAAATCTATTAAGCGTGAAAACTTATTAGCAGGGATTTCGCATTATTTATATTTGACATCTAATTTTGCATTTTAACTAAAGTTACATTAACATTACGATTATTTATGAATGTTTTATTTTTAAATAGACACATATGTGGAATACATGTCACATCAATATTCTTACTATTTTCAAAGAAACTAAACTGCAAAAATAATGCTATAAAGTATCAAATAGATATTAAAAGAAAAATAAATCGGAAGTAGAATCACCGACAAGACAAAAATGCAAAATTGATTTTAGAATTCAAATTGGCACTTTTTCTATTTTAAAGGATACGTAATGGGAGATCAAATATGACAAAAGATGTCACACGTAAGTCGGACATTATTTTATTATCTTGAGTTACGTTTATTTATTCATTAACAATTTATAATTTTTTTACTTGTCTTAGAAAATGTACTGTGTTTCCTGTTGAAGGTTAGGTTTTTCTATTTATTTCTAAATTATTAATTTCATTTGTATTAAAATACCATAGATTTATGTTCCGAAAATACAACTTAACAACAAAAACAATGTGTTCTTCTTAAAAAAATCTCATTGTGTTGTGTGATGTAGAGACATGGATGAATTCATGTTAGAAAGGCAAGACAAAATCATTTAAAAAAATTATATGTATATTTCATACAATAATTTATTTGTAAAACACAATGAAAATTATGAAAATATAATTTTAAAATAATGATAAATAATAACATTGGATAATTTATATAGCACCATTTTCGAAAAAAAATTCCATAAGGACGCTTTACACATCAAATCTTTAGTTCTACATTATTTTTCTATTTAAAATTTAAAATTGTTATTTGTAATTATGGATATGATTTTTGAAAAACTGTGTTTTTAAATAAAGCTCTGATGCAGTGTTCCTTATGACAGAGGGCAAAGAGTTCTACGCTTTTGGGCCTGCCACTGCGAATGCCCTTTCATTAGGCTGGTCAGTTCTACAACCCTTCCTGCGGCTGAAATAGAGGCTGACCTGAGAGTTTGACGTCTACTATTCAAGCTATCTGGGAAGCAGAGCTCTTTAAGATACAGGCTAAGGCATAAGGCATAAGGCTTCATGTTATGTGTCGCCTTGTACATCAACCGACACAATTTGAATTCAACTCTTTCAGGGAAACGGAGCCAATGTAGTTCACGCAAAGGGGATTTTATATAAGAGAATTTAGAAACTCCATATATTATCAGTGCTGCCACATTACATAATACTATAAAATATTTATTATTATAATAGTCATATTATTTTTAGTCACATTATCACTAATATAATAATTCCCTTATTTCGATCTATCCGTGTTACACAGCAACGTAAGATAAACATATTTGACAGCTGCCCGTATCACATCTTAACAAATTAAAGTTGTCAGATCAAACTAAATTATTTTATTTTATAAATAAATTGAGGTTATAAAAACCATTCATTCTCAAAGGACTTCCTGTCATTATTGATAGATTATTCTTGTTTTTAAATAATATGTATAATAACAGCATTAAATTAATGAATATCTATCCAAATTTTAGTTTGAAAATGATCAAAATGATCAAATGAAAATGTACATGAAAATTTTTATCTATTTCAAAGATTATGCCCATTCTAGATTAAAATGTATACCATAAAAATATGTTATAGCATTAGTTGTGATTTATTTTTTCTGGTGGAAAAATCTTTCTGCTATAGAGGAGAATTAATTAATGCCATATTTTTTCTTTTTTAATAGATATATTTACAGGATAGACCGAAAATCGTGTATCTGAGTTCACACATACTCTCCTGTAAACGCGTACACTGAATTGGAGATTAAGAGATGTGTATTATTTCATACATAAATCATTAAATATTGCGAAAACATCAAAACTTTCTTCACATATCTGAACGTCCATTGTATGTACAGTGAACTCATTTTAATACGTTTTCCAAGGGAGCACCAAATTCAAATCTATTAAGCGTGAAAACTTATTAGCAGGGATTTCGCATTATTTATATTTGACATCTAATTTTGCATTTTAACTAAAGTTACATTAACATTACGATTATTTATGAATGTTTTATTTTTAAATAGACACATATGTGGAATACATGTCACATCAATATTCTTACTATTTTCAAAGAAACTAAACTGCAAAAATAATGCTATAAAGTATCAAATAGATATTAAAAGAAAAATAAATCGGAAGTAGAATCACCGACAAGACAAAAATGCAAAATTGATTTTAGAATTCAAATTGGCACTTTTTCTATTTTAAAGGATACGTAATGGGAGATCAAATATGACAAAAGATGTCACACGTAAGTCGGACATTATTTTATTATCTTGAGTTACGTTTATTTATTCATTAACAATTTATAATTTTTTTACTTGTCTTAGAAAATGTACTGTGTTTCCTGTTGATCAACTTGAAGAATGAATATTTTTTTTAAAGTACTGTTTATAAATAGTTACCTATTTTGACCTCGTACCTAAAACTTATCCCTTTTAGCGATTTTTACATGTATTTTCAACGCTTCATACACGCGTTGAAAAGCATAAACAATAAAATAAATTTAGTGATGCAATATTATTTTTTAATTATCCTCATCTGGATAAAACAGACATGTGTAAAATGAGAATTTTTCGTGTTACTTACAAGGATAGAGCGCCACACTCTTCTGTCCTGATACAATTCTCGCCCCATCCACATTCATAAGTCATATCATACAAGCTCGCTGATTATTAAGGCTTCTAACAGAACCATCCTTTAGTATCTGGTTTTCCTGGTTGTGCCAAGTTTTTCACGGACCTTCTCTACTTCTGGTGCCATTAACACTTGCATCATATATCTTTCTTACCATTCTCTCCTCATTCATCCGTTCCATATGACCAAACCACCTAAGAAATCCTTAATCTTATTCACTATACTAAGATCAGCTTTACATTATTTCCTTATTTCTTCATTCTTTACTCTGTCATAAATGGATTTTCGTGTTAACTGATGTATTTTTCTTTTTATTTAATTTAGGATTTCTTCAATTTCTTGAACATGTTTTAATTGTAAATATGAACATTTACAATCCAGGCATTGTTAATTTTATTTTATTAACAGAATTTCTATCGATTTTTCCAGAATGAGTCAGGGGTAGTTTTTCCATGAACACAACGCCCTCTCGTAATTGTTTGTAGTCGGATAAATTTTCTGAAAAAAATATAAACACTTTATTTTATAACACTGAATAAAAAAATAAAAATATTGTTTGAAATATATATTTTATGGTTTGTGTCCACGGTTGAGACTTTGGTCTCGGAGAGATATGAACTGGTTGCGTCATTCTAGTTGCCCACAAAATATGTATATGCGGAAATCATCTTAGCTCGCTTTGTGCTCAATTATTTAGTTACGCATACTCGAGTAAAATTTCCAAGAATAATCTTATCTGTGTACACCACCATTATAAATAATCATAATAATTAATAGAATTCAAAACAAAATTGATTGTTAATTAATTCAGGATTTTTTATAAATGAAATCAATTTTTTTAACTACGTATTTAATTTTTCATTTCATTTTCCAATTTGAAATTCGAGAAATTCTATGAGAATTACATACTCTTTCAAGATGAGACTAATAGTTAAACTACTTATATTATCACTTAAATACTAAAGGATGTCATTTATTACGTACATGCATGGAAGGTTTTGATAGAAAGAGACACCAATGAAATGGTTGATTATCTCGCATTCAAAACAAATGTCAAAAACAACTCATGTACATGTTTTTTCACACAAATATTATGGAATAAAATAATATGTGTGTTGTCATTATAATCCATCGAAAATTAAGTAACTTATTATTGTATATATATGAATATGTTTTGAGATCAGTTAATGTATCATACATACCTACATATATTTAGATTGGCGCTTAACACAATGTTTTACATTCAAATTATTGTGTCAGATATATTTGGTAGTTTTGTTTAATATTATCTATTTGAAAACGATATAATATGATACGATCAATATAATTATTATTTTATGAGAAATTATTGTGTTTTTGATACAAATTTTAGTTTTAAATAGTATGTAGTTGATACCCCAAAGTATAGTACTTAAAATTGCCTATTCATATATGTAAATTCTAAGTGTTTTTTAAACGACAAAATAGTTTATAACTTAATAATGATTTCTCTCTGAAATCTTGGTTTTAAGATTATAAGAAAATATATTTCGTATATTCAAGAAATTTTCGCAATTTTGTGACACACTGAAAATGATTTTAATGATCGTAGTCTTCCTTATAGCCTGTATTATCTTAATTATGGCAAATAATATTCAGATTATTAATTTTATATTGGTGTAAAGGTCCTATCTAAGTAATAGTTTTAAAAAAGTATAATCTAGTGTATAACTTCTGATATAAATGAATAATAAAAATACATATTTTCGTGAAAAATGCGAAAAAATGGATTAATTTGGAGCTCCTTAAAATTTACATATTTGTTCTACAATCCAATATCACTAATCTTAATAACACAAAGTTACTGCTACAAATATTTTAAAAATATATTTTAGAATAACTTGACATAATTTTCAATCAATCTTTTAAACATTGTGAACCCCTTACCTTTCACAATTGTCTTGATATCTTCCACAGTAGTTTTGGACCCTGGTACCAGTTGAACAAAGGCCTTTGGTAAATAGTCATCATCAGATTGATGGATCCCCACGACACAAACGTCTTGAACACCTGGCAATCTCCGGATTACCTCTTCCAGTTCTGTTGGAGCTATCTGAAAAAAGATAATAAAATATACCTTAACCATCCTGGATTTTGAATGATTCTTGTATTATTTAAAAATATATTTCAGACTGTAAGAACTATAAAACTTTTCACATTTTTAGACCGCAAATACTTTCCAATGTGCCAACATTTTTATTTACAATAAATATGCCATTTTCCACTTAAATTACACACTTAATAATTTGTAAGTATTATATGAGATGAAATGTTATAAAATGTTTTGACAGTGTTGGCAGTTGGCACCTTCTAGAATTCTATATCTTACTTGATAGTTATGATACTTGAACATTTCTTTGAGCCTGTCTACAAAATATAAGTTTTTCTGCTCATCATAATAAAAGAGATCTCCAGTATGGAACCAATTGTCTTTATCAAATGTTAAGGCTGTGGCTTCAGGATTATTATAGTAGCCCTGAAATATAAAAATATCGAACAATTTAAAAACAATAATATATTTTTATCATAGCTGACACATGGCAGAAAAAACCAGAAGGAAATCTGTTATTCTATTAAAAAGTTATACATATTTAAATACAGTTGTGTCCAATTCCTGAAAGAATAAGTACATTATACTAAATTGTAATGAATTCTGCAGAATAAACACAATGTTTAAAAAGTAATTGGGAGGAGGGAACAAATAGAAAATAAACAGCACTCAATTATGACGGAATGTTATAGCGTCATCGTCATTAGATAAATAAACATTCAAAATGACATCATCAAGTGAATGCAAAAAATATAATCGTTTCTAAAAATTGACTAAATGAAAACTAATACATTTAATATTTTGGTAACACTTTTAGCACATATACATACATGTTGTAAGTATGTAGTAGAGCACCATTGAATTCCATTGGATGCTTGGAATCCATATATCTGGTTAATTGTAAAGTGACATGTAAAATTTAAAAAAAAATTATAACTCACAGTGAATAGTGTGTAATCTGACTTCAGACACAATTCCCCGGTTTCTTTGGGGCCAAGTTCTTGATTTGTTTCTGGATCTACAACCTGTTAACATGTGTGATAAAATAAAGTGTGTGCAATATTAAGATAGAAAAATAGCTACACATAATATTTTAAAAGGTTTTTTTTCTTGCAACGTTGTATTGAGATGCTTCAGTAACAGTGCTGTTAACTTAATAATGGCGGCACACTGGCCGTATATTCTTGGAAATTTTATTTCTCACAAAGGCAATTAGATCATCTGATAAACAAAACAAAATCCAATGAACATTATGTTCATACAAGTTCTGTTCTCAGCAGTTTAAGTCTTAAAAATATGAGAATATACATTGTAACGTTACAAATTTTATGGAACAAGAAGTAAATAACGGTAGTATACCTAAATTAAAATACAATCACCATGGCTGGTAAATTTCACGCACAGAGCGAAACGCCGATCACCGGTTTCAAAGTTCGTCGCTAGGGCCACCGGGTGTACGGGTCGGACCGGCGCAAGTAGGTAGCTCACTTTACATTCGCATTTCAAGCTGGGAGGTACGCGCCCTGCGGACGGCGGTGGCCGTCCCGCCACATTTCGGAACTTTTGCTTGGAGATGGAGCCTGAACGGAATCCAGGAGCGGATACAATGCCTAAATGGCATTTGAACGTCACGCTCAGGATGCCGATTGAAGGGTAAAAAAACGTTTATTTAATCGATCTCACTCATTTCTAGCATTACAAATTCTAATTGTATCGTAAAAATTTCTATTGTTGCAGGAAATATTGAAATTTCCCTTCTTCATTATACTTCTTCTAAGCTTCCTTATTCTTCTTACGCTTCATTATACTTCTTCTTGCGCTTCTTTATAATTCTTTCTGCTTCTTTCTAATTCTTTCTACCTTATGATCTTCTCTCTGGTGATTTTTATTTATCCTACATTTTTACATTATTTTACCATGCAAAATTACGGTTTATTCCCAACACCCGTCGACATTATCTTACAATGGTCCACCTGGGAGAAGAGGACGCGTGCATGTGCCGCTGGTGGAAGGAGTATCTGTTGGAGGACCAAAATTGCCAGACACCCAGATACCTCGGTCGAAGCTGCTCCCAGGACACTGCGAGAGACGATGCGTGAAGATGCCGTATTTTGCCGTAGGAACAAGAGGAATTGACGCAAGTCGACGTATTATTATTGTCTTCGTCGTCACCTGTTAAGTAGTTCCGTACCTAAATGTTTTAGTGTTTAATTTATCAAAGTAGTTCTGTTCCATTGATCATTTGAATAAATTCAACTAAAACTTGTTGACTCTTTTATTCTGGAATACCTCTCAAATCTTACTTTTATTTTCCCAGAAGATGGTTAAGATGGATCTACACACTATGGTAAGTAGGTAGCATCTGATTACTGAACAACTCACTATCATGCTCTCTGTTGTGGCTAGGCGGTGGAGGGGCTGCCATAGCTTTCACCCCACAACATATGTATGTATTATATAAAATATGGAAACCATTTTAATCTATCATTCTCATTTTGTGCTCATTAAATACAAAATAGCAGAAAAGCAATCGGCTTTGTGCTGCTATGCACTGCGGGCGGCTATTGTGGCTGCTTCGCGGCTAATAGTGGCTGCTAGGGTTTCCATAGTCCATATATCTATATATTCCATAATCTATATATTTGCGGAAATCCTTTATTATATTACTTTAACAATGTATTATGTAGTGTACTTTGTCTTTATTTCCAGTAAGAAAAACAAAATATTAGAAAATGACACATGCTATATATATATGTGCACCCAGAGCTATCTTAAATTGATATGATTATCATCAAACTGTTTTTAAAACCATAAACATGGAGGTTATAGTGAACTTAAAGAAATGAAATAATATGGACAAGTTAAAAAAAATTAAGTGAATGCGATATTTTGTGTAAAACCGTTTTGAACTGCAATCAATTGAACTGCTAAAACTATTGAATAATCATATCCAAGAATTATTCACTTTAAAAACTTTCCTCCACGGCCGGCGAACTTAATTATTAACATTTTAAATGCCATGAGTGTGTTAACACCAGAGGCATAGCTAGGGTATTTGGCAGCCACGGACGAACTATCCCAATCCCAAAAAATATTTAATACTACGTGGTTGATCAATTAAATAGCCTGTTATGGCACCCCCCTAGTCTAGCACCCGGAGAAGTATGCTCCCCCTAAACCCCCTAGCTACGCCACTGGTTAGCACGCCGAACTTTGTGTGCTAACACGCACTTTTGAACCTTCCAAACTTGCAGGGATTAATGTAATATTTTTAAATCATATTGCCATCTGTAAACGACAGATCCCAGCTTTTAATAGATAAGTAAAGGGCCTTAAAACCTAGTCTTATCCTATGTGATGTTTTCAATTTCAAGTAGAGTTATCCCTTTCAATAATAATTCATATTTTCACGATTTTTATTAAAATGCAGGTTTTTATTATTTATGTATATCAGAAGTTATGCACTAGATTTTTTTTTTTAATTATCACTTAGATAGAACCTTTACACTAATTTATAACTAATAAACTAAATATTATTCACCATAATTAGGACAATACAAGCATTATAAGAAAGACTGCGACTATTAATTTCATTTTCCGCGTGCCACAAAATTGCTTTAATTTGGAAAATTCTTACATATACGTAATATATTTTCTTATAGTCTTGAAGTCAAGATTACGGAGACAAATCTGAAATGAGATAAATTTTAAAAATGTTTAAAATAAATAGAGTTTAAACCGTTAAATTTGCGGGACATTACAATTTTCGATGATTTTATAATACTTTGTTTTAGTGAAAACATATGTTTTTAAATAATATATTATATTTACTTAAGTACATGATTTGATGCTTCAGTTACTATTTAAAACTAAGTTTTATATCAAAAACATAATAATTTCTTATTAAATGATATTTGTATCGATCCTATTAATATGCATTTTTTATTGTCTTTATTAGTGTCATTCCGCCGCTCTCTGTTGCTTCATTAACTTTTAGTTAAATCGTCGATAAGATATATTTTCACGCATATTTTAGCTATAATATGAAGTAATATTATATTTATTCACAAAATAAGTTGCAAAATCTGTAAATAAGACAGTTTTACACTGATTTGAAAGGAAAACAACGTTATCTTGAACATAGTAAACATTTTATGTACTTTATTTTGTATATAAGTCGCAATTGAATATTCAGTTATTTGTGAACTGTTTTTTTCAAAATTAGGTATTACGTAATTATGAAACATACAGCTCACAAAATGACAACGTGGTGTTTTAAATCTATAATATTAAACAAAACTATAAAATACATCTGTCATAATATTTTTTTTAAATGTGGAAAATAATAGGTACAAGTTATTTTTGACACTTAACTCGAATGCGAGAAAATCAACAATTTTATTGTCGTCTCTTTGTATTCAAACCTTTTTCTCTCGCATGATTTACGTAACAAATAACGTCATTTAGTATTTAGGTGACATTTATTAGAAGTTTAACTATTAGCCCCATCTTGACAGACTATGTAATTCAAGTAAAATTTCTCGAATTTCAAACTGGAAAAATGAAAGTACACCCTTAATAATTCATTGCGACGTAATTTATTTATCTGCTTTAAACAGCGATACCTACTGGAGATCTTAATCAGTGACATCTATTGCACAAGCGGAAATACAGTAAATGAACATTAATATTCATTATTATATTTTGCTGAACTGAACACCCATCTAACAGATATCTAAAGAAAATTGATTACACTAACATAAGATATAATGGATACGAAGTGCAACCATCATTAAATTCAAATTATCAGGTCAAGATACAAGAAACATTGGTCAGGAACACAGATTTTCACATTTGTTAACGAAAGAAATACCTTCAATGAGTAATCATGCACTTGTGAATAGTATACATTTTGTAAAAAAAAATTGTTGGTACATAAAGGAATTAAAAATGTAATTTTAATTCATCTTCTTACCTTGAATTTCACCCAAGGAAAGCATTGTCCGTTGCAGTTTGGTATAGACTCAAAAGAAGCGCATATAAATCCTGCAGATTCTGTCAACCCATACATATTTGTTACCCATCCATTTGGAATCCTTTTCTACAATGCAAAAATATCCTTAAAGTTGTTACAATGCAGACATCCCGTGTCATATTAAAAATATTGTTTTTTGTATAACCAAAATGGTAAGGTAAATGTGAATACCAGAAAAATAACTATCAGAACCAACTTAAATAGTGTGAATTACCTGTAATGCTACAAGCTTTTCGTATGGATAAGCACTACCGACACATGCAAAGGAGCTAATGCAGGAAAAGTCAAAAGTATTAACATTGGGATGACGTAGTATTCCGTTCACTATCATAGGTGAAAACATTACCATCTGGGGCTGAAAATAAAACAAACAATTGAATAATGCAAAGTAAAGATGTTTTGTACAATTAAACAATGACCAGCATCTATCCTCAATCATATGGCTTTGAATTCTCAGTTATTTTGACACATCACTGGACGTGGGTAAGACCCGTTCGTTCAGATTATATGTATCAGAGAATCTGTATCACTAAAATGACTCGTTCTTTCAAACTATATAGTTCACACAACTCAATGGCTCATTTAGGTATTTTGTTTATTGTTCCCTTGATTGCGAAAATGAATGTAGCAATGAAATTCAAACCAAAATGGAGTAAAAATGTTTTCACCAAAAGGATTACTACAATTCAATGATTAAAAAGTGTACACCGAACCCTTTGAATTTTTTTGTGATAATGCTTATTTTATAAGATACGTATGTTAATATTAAAAGTTTATTATATAATATTACAAGGTTTTCAATAGATTTTTATTATAATTACATATACCAACATTAATAGCTTTCAACACTCCAGTACTATGCTCAAAATCCTCTAATAAAATTACAACCAATAATCGACCTGATAATACAATTACATCTATTAATTCTTAAAACTAATAATATTACTTGATTTAACCATACACTTTATTCCAAGAAACATCTTGTAATTGATATACATATATTGAACTATCTTATCGCAATACACCACTATGATTTTGTTGTGGCCTTATGATACCAGTGTCGAAAAATACCATTTTCTTCTTCAGGATGTCAATACTAATCAAAAACATGTTATTATTTCTTTAACAGAATCTATTTTTAAAAAACAACCAACTAAATTTAACTACAAGTCCCATTCTAAAAATTATTCTAGTAATTTTGTATCAAGTAACAATTTGAGTTAGGTACAAAAATTATTATTGTTTTTTTAAAATAGATTCTGTTAAAGAAGCCATAACATATATTTTTGATTAGTATTGACATCCTGAAGAAGAAAATGGTATTTTTAAAAACCGGTAGATGTATTTAAACTCAATAAGTGGTTAATTAAATAAATAACAATAATGAATTAGATTCGAGAACTGTGCATCTAGTCAATATAAGTGACCCATTCATTCGCAAATGACTCACTTATACACGTCTCTAAATATGAGGGCACCAAGAAAAAATGGATGGTCTAAAAGAGGGTGGAAGGAACCAGATTATGTGGAAGATCGATGATGAAGAAGATACAATGGACCGATTGATTAGAACTTCAATGTAGAGCCCAAAATGCCACGAACTAGAATATATTGTAATAGATCATCTATGCCATCATCTGTAATATTAACATATAAGTAACAAGCCACAGTTTTGTGAGCATGACTCTTCTCATTGAGAATAAGAAGATGAAGTTTTCCAAAAACAATTATAGATAATTTTTCAAAAAAGATAAGTTGATTAATGGCACAAGAGCATGGTGGTAAGCTGCTGGTATTGCTTTTTGATTTGAAATGCATAGACAGTACAGATATGGCATAAGCAGATTCTAAGAAAAAAATGAGTTGGCACCATGTTTAGTATAACATAAATAATAAAATGTTGAAACTAGAATGTAAATGTAAAAAAACAAAATGTAACTGATTTTTAAATGATGGTGAAATTATTTTATTAATATAAAAATATCCCCACTATTTGCTTGTTTCCTATTAAGACACTTCCCACCATTGTAATGACCATCATCTCCAGTTAGTAATTTATAGGTTTTTGGTTCATTCATATTTAAATTGGCATCAAGAAGTAGTTGTAATAAGATATTTTCAAATTTGATAAAATTATTTTTTCATGAGCAATAAAAGATACCAAAAATTTAACATTACTTTTAATTACAACACAAACTGTTTAAAATTTTTCAGATGCTTGTTGTTCTGTAAATTAAACATAACTTTCTTCTTCAAAAAATACTTGACCATAAATCACATCTATGTAAAAATTCATTTTTTACAGTGCGGGTTCCCCGATAGGTATTTGTGGAAATAATACCATATGTAATACGTGAAAAAAATAGACAAAAAAACCCATTTACCTTAAATCTTTCAATGAAATCCAATACCATGTCCGTGGTAATAGGGAGAGGTGTGTACAGGCGTACGCAACCCACCAAGAAGGACAGCAATTGGCCAAAAACACCCGAAAGCCAGAAAAGACCAGACGAAAAGAATGTCCTTACTTCAGGACCTTCCCACATGTTCACATTTCTTGTGCTAAATTAAAGACATTAAATTATTTAAAAAAACATTCGGGAGGCCTTTTATTTTTCTACACACTTTACACACTCTTTCAAGCCGAGACTAATAGTTAAACTTCTTCCAATATCGTTTAAATAGTGAAGGATGTTATTTATAACGTATATCAGTATATCTTGCTAGAGAGGAAGGTTTTAATAAATAGAGATGACAATAAAATGGTTGATTTTCTCGCATTCAAGACAAGCTGTCAGAAAAAACTAATTTCTAGAGTTTCATCCTTGTTTTATCATAATATTGTGGAATAAAATAATATGTATTGTCATATGAGTTAAAGATGTACTTCCATTTTTCCAATTTAAAATTCTAGAAATTCAATGCGAATTACATACTCTTTTAAGATGAAACTAATAATTAAACTAATGGACGTTATTTGTTACGTCAATCTTGCCAGAGAGTAAGCTTTTGATAGAAAGAGATGACAAAGTTGTGAGAATAAAACTCATTTCTAGTTTTATTTACGTTTTTTCTTACTAATATTATGGAATGAAATAATTTGTGTGTTGACATTTGAATTAATCAATCAAAAAATTTAATTATTTATTGAAGTACCTATAAATATGTTTTGAGATCACTCAAAGTACCTACCATCAATGATGTTCCGCAAGTAAAAAACATGAATGATGTTCTGCAATCAAAATTATTGTGACAGCTACAATTTATTATTTTGTTTATAGAGATTGATTTAAATATACCATGTTGCTGTTTTGTGATATGTTTGTCTCCGTTTATGTTATGAGTTCTTTCCAATATCTCTGACCTACTTTTCGAATTCTACTGCAGGGACTATCATCAGGACTGATGTCGCTGATCAACGACATTAGTTAACTTTAATTAATTGTATTACAATTTTTTTTTTGGCAGAGATTATCCAGGGTTGTTTTTATCAGAGTCTATTTTTTCCCTAACACTCCATAACTGGTGTGTTATCAGCGAGAGTCTATTGTATTTAATTCAGTAATTAAACTGGATTTTCAGGGTTTTTCTCTCAGCCTTAAAACTCTTATAGTACCCGTACTCTCATAGTGATCAACCACTGTACCACCATGTTGATGGCGTTCCTTAATTGTCATAGCTAACCCTTTAAATATAAAAACAAAATAAGAATACTTACTACAGTAATAATAAATTAATGACAAGACTCTTGTGTGAAAGACAAATACCCTTCGGTAATCCAGTGGTACCACTCGATCCAATAATGAACGCTGTTGTTGTCGGTTCGAAATCCGTGACTCTGAAAATTACAAAAAAAGAACTCACAATTTATTAACTAGACATAATATATAGTTTTGAAGACACAACACAAATGTTTTGCAATGCAGAAATTTATATGGCAAATTAAAAATAATACCCGCACTATTTTGAGGAAACTTTGCTTCGTCATGCTTGCTGAAATATATATACGTGATATCCTTTCTTTTTTAGGTTTTTTAAAATATTCATAACTACGTATATTATAAATAACTATGTATGTTATACATTGATATCATGTGTCAATGTGACATTTACTTTGAAATTGCATCATAATAACATGTCGCAAACAAAAGATAAGACTTGCAACTACATAATTGATGAATAGTGCTCCCACAAATATTACATACCATTAAAGTAAATAAGATTAAATTATCTGTCAACATATATATGTAACCTTTTGTCACACCTATTTTATCATTTTCTCTGCAAGTTCAAGGAATATATCTTATTTAAAACATTCTGGTGATGGAAAAAATTCCGTCGCATGTTTTTCTTCTTCTACTACTTCAATTCCTTTTCTTTTATTTTCTTCCCTAGTCATTCTCATTCTTTTTTACTTACCAAATAGTCTCCGCCAGGTTACATTTGGTCCCACCCTACAGTCCCGACCTAGTTCGCTTTTTCGGTCGCTCTCCAATCAAATGCGTAGCGTTACATTTGTTTAACAACAACGATAACCTCAGAAATTGGCTCTACTATTTTGATACCAGACTAGATGATTTTTATAGAAAAAGCATCTACAAATTCGTTGAAAGATGGGATGAAGTCCTGAACAATAACAGAGAATAACATCATGGATTGAAATGTTGTAATTTTTGTTTAAAAATTTGATTTTATAATAAATAATTGAACAAAACCGCAAAAACAACCCAATACCCTATTTTAAGCACTTCAGTTTCGAACAGTAAATGTTGTTCATATACATATGTAAAATCAGCATCAAAATTATAATTGTTTCATTTTTAATCGATTTACTAATTATAGTTTATGCGCAAGAATATTTTTAAAATAACAATTAGAATAAAAATTATATAAATAATGCAAAAAACTGCGCTTACTCAAATTTTTCTTCGGTTCCTGTCGATTTTAGTAACTTGTCAATTGATGTTAAATCTTCACTCGGAGTTTCTCCCAAAACAATGACTGGAGTCTCTAATTCCAATTCCTTAAATAGATCCTCAAACACTGAAACTATCTCTTTATCACAAAATACTATTTTTGGCTTCCCCGTGAGAACCATGCGTTTGAATTCGGCTGAAAAGTCGGAAAATTTTTGGTGAACTAAACTTCAGAATTCGTGTTTCAAAACGTTAATTACATATAGTGAATTTATTCCATCTTATTAAATTTTTATCTAATGGACGTGAAAACCTATGAGTTTATTTGTTAAACAAATCCCAAATAAAAGTGTACACCCAGAAATACCAGAAACTACAGGTCATTTCATTGACAAAAAACCCCACAACTTTGTTGGGTTGTGAAGGGCTTACGATTTGGCATCATAGCATACACAAAAAAAATATAGTGCGCACACAATTTTTAATAAAATTTCTTCTTCATGTGTCGCATTCTTTCGAAGGGTCGCGCGACCATGTTACAGTGTGTTGATTTATTCTGTATAAGATCATCAACATTTTAGACATTGAACCACACAGCCAAGATACTCTATTTCTTTGTACACCTCTGCTGCTTTCTATCTTCTTCTGGACAATGAGTTAATTGATTTTGGATAATGTGCCCGAAGTTTGCAGATTTTATTGATAATTCCTTTCAATTCTTTTGACTTATCTATATGTCTTAATACATCTTCAATTATCATACTAAAATTTCTGACTTACCATAAACCATATTAACAGACAAGGGCATAATCGCTGAGCCCAAAAACATGCTAGCGATAACAGGTACAGCAATATCATCACTGTTTATCCCGCAAACCATGATCACATCACCTATTCCTATTCCACGATTGGTCAGTTCCTGAGCCAATCTAATGCTGCGGAGCCTTAAAGACCCTTGGGTCTCAGTAAAGCCTGTAGTCATGTTTATCTAAAATATTCCAACATTTTTCACAAATATTTATCTTTGCATAACCCTTCTAAAAATCAAATATGAAGAAATAATGCCAATAATTCGGTTTTTACATTATCACACGGAATTCAAATCTATAATTGTCAGAAATTATCTTATAATTGATATTTAAATGATTATGCACAATACTGCAATACTAAGCCATATAAAATGAGTTTATTATTTAGAGATGATGGCTGTTATAAATTCAACAAGTATCAAAAATTTACTTTGTTTATTTTACTTGTTGTCTTTTTGATTTTTCTTTTTTTCAACATTTAATTTAATTTATTACTTACTTACTTCCTTACTTAAGTAAATAACTTAAGTAAATACTTATGTTAAATAAGTTAAGTTAAGTTAGTTATTTATTGGGGTTTTATCTAGACATGTCGCTGTTATGAACTATGATACAGCAGGTATCAAAATAGATACAATAAATAATTTAATTAAAAGAATGATTCCTTTCACTTCTTTGCATTTTATATTTCTTATTTTAATTTTTATAAATCATTTAATGATTATTATTAGAAACATTGATTATATTCAGTGTTGTAGATGTAATTAATAAGTAAAGTGTGTAATATGAAAGAAGGCGGAAAATGAGTTTTTACCTAGTTAGCAATCAGTTACTTGATATACCTTAACCCATTATACGAGTTTAATTAATTAATTTAATAAATCTTGTGATGATTTCATCTTAAAAAATCATGAATCAAATAGTATTATCGGTAGTTAACTGATTGATTTCCCACGGATGTACAAGTAGGACATTAAAAAAACTATTTTGAACCTGATATGTGTTAAGTAGTATCAATTATTTTCGTAATATAGGTACGACACGACTGATATCTGCAGCATGACGTGATGAAAATTTATTTAGTTTGATATATTAAATATTATATAGACTCGTCCAATGTTAAATATTACATCTAAAAAATTATGCCATTTTTAGCTGTTTTAGTAAGTATTTCGCATATATTTGATAAATACTGTATGTGGTAGAATTTTTTAAATATTGAATTCTACTCTGTTATATGAATACATTTACTAAAAATACTCTATACCTATACTTCACTTTATCACTTTAAATTTCCAAAATAAGGTCATCAGACTAGCTCTGAAAGCCCCAAAGTGGATTAGAGTCACATAACTACACAACGACTCCTGCATACTCCCCGTCATGGAGTACATTAAACAAACCTCCAAGTGCTTCTATGTGGAACTCCCCAAGCACCAAAACCCCATGATTAATACACTTTCAAATTACGATATAAACGTCCCAAGACAGTCCTCGCCTAGAGGCTACTAAATCACTGCGCCATTAAGCCGAAATCATGCGCCCGGTTAAAAAATTTTTAAATTTTTATTGCAGTATAATAATAACAACACTAAAAATAAATTTTATCAGGCCATTATGGCAAACATTATGATGAAGGGGCAAGGGGTCCATCGGACCCGGTACCCTATTTGACATGAGACCAAAGTTAAAAAAAAATCACTTTAAATGCTTAAGGAGCCCTTTTCAAAACTAGTCCATCTTTTCGTGAAACAAATCTATGATATTTTTGAGTCACATTCACTATCAGTGATTGAATATCTGGGAATATCGTGATTTTGTGAAATATCAATTTTTTTGTTGTTAAATATTCTGCTGATTTTCTGACGCCGCTGTTCAAATCGATTATTATTTGAATCAGCACCATCTATTGGAATCGGCTGTTTATCTATCTAATATTTATGATAACTTGCTGAAAACATAATTTTATTTTGTTTGTATTTTCATTTTACATTTTGTAGGTGTATGTGCAGTAATCTTCTATCCCCAAAAAAATTTCGTATACTTTTTTTTTCATAATTTTTTATATGACAATTATTATAATAATAATTAAGTCAAACCATTTTTTATGTTGTAATTTAATTAGCTTCATGATTATTTATATTTTTAATCTTTTAAAATTGTTTTAATGTAATACTTTATCTTTTTATATGGGATTATAGATTTAACATTTTTATGAACCCATACTTTCTGTTGTTATCTGAGTCATGACCCTTGACATCATTTTTAAACAAGCATAATCTTATAATTTATTTTTATTTTAAAAAAAATATGATTTATAATTTTATATAAGTTTTATGCTATAAGTTATTTATATTTTTTTATAAATTATTTATATTTTTTATAAGTTATTTATTCATTTATTATATAATCATATTATATATTGTCTATGTAATTTTAAGAGAAAACCGTGATCAGTCAGTGATGTTTGATATATTAGTGATTCTACCGTGAAATCGGTTTTGTAAATCGTGATCACACTCACGACTCACGCTTTGCGGCCGCATTGATATTTCGATAATCAGTGATTCTTAACCGTGATTCCGCACATAGGTAAATAAACCATGATCAGTCACAATATTACTTGTTGATATTTGGATGTGAATCGTGATTTGACGCATGCGCATTTGAGACGAAAACATTTATGAAGAAATGAGATTATAACTCGTGATCAGCGCCATCTAATACATTCTGCCAAAACGTTTTACGGGTATTAGGTGAGAATTTGAACCAAAAATAAATTTTCATTTTTTAAAGAATTTTCATTATCTTTGTGATGACGTTAAATTAGATTTATATTAATTAATAATGCTAGAATATGTTTTTTACGCAAATAAAGTTTTAATAATATAAAAAATACGCAATTTTTTTTATTTTTATTTCGTTTATTGCGATATCGTGCGGCGCATGCGCATTAATAATGAAAATGTAATCACAGTCACAGTTTTCAATCACTGATATTATCGAATACCAATCACAATCACACCAGTGAGTCAAAAGTAATATTTTTTCTCATCACTATTATAAACCATTCAATTTGCAGGACATATTACCAATTTTTGACGTTTTTAAAATACTTTGTTTTAGTGAAAACATACGTTTTTAAATAATATATTATATTTACTCACATGCCTTGAGGCTTCAGCTATTATTTAAAACAAAGTGTTATGTCAACAACACAATAATTAGTTTTTAAATAATATATTTTCAGTCTTATAAAATACGATAATTTAAATTGTCTATTGAACTTCAATACACCGCTCGATCCAGCCATGACAGTCATCGAATCCGCGCTGTCAGTATTTTTGTTTAAAAATGCCGAAAATATATGTTTTCACGCATATTTTACCCACGGTATGAATTAATATTGAATTTATTCACAACATTGGTAGCAAATTTCTTAAATTAGTTGGTTTTTTACTGATTTTAAGGGAAAACAACGTTTTCTTGAACAAAGTAAACATTTTATGTACGTTATTTTTATGTATGTCGCAATTAAATTTTTTGTTTATATATAAAGCTGTTGCATTTTAAAAACAATATTTTTATCAATAATATGTAATTATGAAACAGATATATCACCAAAATATGTTATATAATTATACACGAATAATAAATTGAAGCTATCATAATAATTTTAAATTTAGAACATCGATGTAAGCGATCATCTAAATATATGTAGGTACTTTGTTTGTTTTCAAAACATATGAATTCGGTACCCAATAAATGATTTAATTTTCGATTGATTAATTCAAATGACAACACACATTTTTATTTCATTCCATATGATTTCGTACATCAATATGAAAAAAGGTGAAAAAATCCCAACACGAGTTATGTTTGATACTTGTATAATGCGAGAAAATCAACAATTTTATTGTCGTCTCTTTTTATTCAAACCTTCTTCTCTCGTATGATTTACGTAACAAATAACATTATTAATTATTTATCTGATACTCATAATAATTTAACTGTTAGCGTCATCTTGAAAGCATATCTAATTCGCGAATAATTTATTGAATTTCAAACTGAAGAAATGAAAGCTCGCCCTTAAGGAGAACACATTATCATTGTAAAGTTTTTTCAGAACATTGTTCTGTGGTATTTTAATACAAATGGCTACTACCAACAGCAACTACATTTTTTTTGATAATTTTTTTTTCTGAATATCTTTCTAGTTGATACATTTAATTTGTATTTAATTAACTTATCGTTTACCTGGTTGGTTTTATGACTGTACTTCTTCATGTTATTTAGGGCAAGTCTACCCAAATGTAGATCTAAGGCTTCAATTGCTTTTTTAACATCATAATCGCTTTTGAATCCTTCCATTTTGCACTAAATTCAGACAATAATAAATAACAGTGTTTGTTCTCGATTCGCAGACTAACTAGAGAATAATGACTTATTTTGAAACATTAGAATCACGTAATCGCAGTATTACGCTCAGCGGCGCATCCATGAATTAGCCTTGGGAGGGGGGATAGAACAAAAAAAAATCTTATTAAAAGTTCAAAAAATGTATTATGGTAACAAAAATGCATTCAAATAGCTAATAAAATCCATCTTTACATGTTGCAAAGCTCTTGAATTACCTCGGCCGTGGTTACATTAATATTTATATGTACATATATGGCAAATCCAATCCATTCAATCGTGAAAGTGTCATGGTAGATCTTAAAAAAGTTTTTTAAAGTTTAAGTTTACAAAGGGATGAAAGTCAAATTACGTGAACAAATTATTTATTTCGGGTGTCAAAAACGCATACAAACTGCGAATAATCAGATTTTACGAATTATCGGTAGAAATTAGTAGTGATGGTAAACCGTTACGTGACTGTGATTGTACCACTGATTGGTAAGTGAGATTTAACGATGATTTTTAAGTAAGATTTAACTGTGGGAGGCTTACTTTTTAGTGTACCAGTCATTACTTGAAGAATTAGGTTAATCAATTATCAATCATCATTACAATCGAAAACAATTACAGTCACAATCACGATTAAAATAACGGTTTAAATAACGATTTTACCATCACTAAAAATTAGTATAAAATGTTATTTTTAAGGCAAATTTTTTTGAAAAAAATGCGAATTCCGTGAAAATACAAAATAAATTGTTACAAATTAACGTTGTTTTACTGTATATGTATTTTAAACATAAACATAAACCTATATCACACAACAAATTATTCAAAAATTCTGCCTTAGAGGACAAATCTCCATCTTTCCAAAATATGTTTCATGACTATGAATACTTTTTCGGATTTAACGAAATAATTCAATAAAATACTTTGCGTACGTTTTTGACTCAAAATTTGAAGTTCATAAATTAAAAAATATAATTAAACATGTAGCGATCATAATTCATATCCACCGCCATCTCAGTCGGCATCGACGCTAGCGACAGCGCTGCCGGCTGCTTCTACAAACCTGGCTCGATCATTCACCGCCAAGCAGTCTCTCCAGTTTCATCGTTTCACAACGGCGGTCTTGCCGGCTCGCGCTCGCCGAGCAAGACCGCCAACTCGCTTCATTTCATTTCATGCACACATGCACCTTCTCATTCATTCATCCACTGTATTCATTCTATGTCTTCCTTGTTTTTATCATACCGACAATAAACACCTCAACACACATCAATCACATTTATTTCATTTAACCACCGTCCTAACCCCCAAAAACATTACACTAAGATGACTTTAAAATGTTGTTGAAGACTTTACGTAAAGTGAAGACATAAGAAATAATCTTAGCATGAGCAACAATGTCTATTCTCCCTACTGGTGGTGTGAATGGCACACTCAGTTTTGACTTCTCGCAGACATTCGCAAAACGTGTCCAAGCTATTAGTGATATGCTAAACCGTGATTGTAAGATTTGTGTTTGATTGTAACAATGATTTGTAACTAATTATTTGTAATTCGGCGACCAATCACTGGTACACTAGAAAATAAAACTTCAACAGTTAAATGTCAGTTACATTCGAACCATTACAATCGAACACCAATTTCTCAATCACAGTCATAACAACGGTTTAGCTCATCAATATAAGCCATGTATATCTCATACTCTTGATTGTTGCTTATCAGAAGCATATAATAAAGAGTCTGGGCAAGGATTAAATTTAACGCAAGAACTTTAACATAACACTATTCAAGTATACTGGGTTTATAGTGGCGTAACTACGCCAATGCAGGCAATGCATTGCATTGTGGCCCATGTTAGACAGAGGCCCAAAAAGTCCTCCACCTAGAATCCATTCACAGTGATTTTTTTGTGAGATTCGATACCTTTCGTAACTTTAATAGTAATCCACAGCAATAAATTTAATTATTTCTCAAGTGTATTTCAAAAACACACCAAAACATTATCAATGTGTACAGTAGCGGAACACCGCTACTGTGTCTGGCTAGAGACCAGACTATTGCCCTAAAGTGAAAATCGCCTTAAAGCGAAACAAGTATTTTTTATATTGCAGGTGTTTATAAATGTCTGTGGGAAGGTTGGTTCGTGTTCTCGTGAAAACCATTTTTATTCACACATGTTTGTTCTCATCGGGGAGAAGCTACCGAGTGCAAGAAACAACAAAGATGGAAAAACGATGTACGGTTAGTGAAAGGTGAGTCAGGATGCGCATCTGCCGTCCGATGGGTTCGGGTACTCAGCGCCGATTGTTTGGCCGACCGCTTCTTCCGCTGCATGTGTTGGTGCACATCTGTGGTGCACGTGTGTCATGCCCGCCGGACGGCGCAGTCCGGCCTTCCTCGAACGTTTCCGCTTTGTACCCGTGAGATGGTGCAATACCACGAATTGACAGTACGAGGAACATCTGGACGATGCGCGCGAGCCGCCACATGTCTAAGAACACAGGTTTTTTTTCATGAAAGTGTGAATATTATATGAGACAAGATATTAATTCTGTTTTTATTATGTATTTATTATATAAACCACGCAGTACTAAAATTTGTATATCTAATATACTGTATTTATTCCATTCTGCGTTGGGGCCTAATTTTTGTAGTACGCCACTGCGGGTTTATAAATATAATTGATTATTTCTAATCATTTCTAACAAAACGTTATGTAGATAGCATAGTTAATTAAATTCAGGAGTATTAAGTAAATGATAACAAAAGTTGATTGACCTTGCATGATAAACAAGCATGTACACCAAATTGGTTCGGCGATGATTTATTATTATATTATGTGATAACTTTTCAAATGACGATCACAATGTTACTGTAGCGATCGGAATTCAAATCCACCGCCATCTCAGTCGGCATCGACGCTAGCGACAGCGCTGCCGGCTGCTTCTACAAGCCTGGCTCGATCATTCACCGCCAAGCAGTCTCTCCAGTTTCATCGTTTCACAATGGCGGTCTTGCCGGCCCGCGCTCGCCGAGCAAGATTGCCAACTCGCTTCATTTCATTTCATAAGATACGTGCACCTTCTACATCTTCATTCATTTCTTCATTTCTATCTGTCTTCGTTGTTTTTATCATACTGTCATAATAAACCTCAACACACGCAAACGACATTTATTTCATTTAACCACCGACCTAACCCCCAAATTACTAATATACATTTTGATGCAGAATCATGTTCAATTGAAAAATACAGTATTATAAAAAGCACACGTATCTATGTTTCATAATAAGTGTAATGGTGCATATAATGAGACTTTGATCGCTCATCTCAGAGATTTGTCGATAAAGGTCGGTATGTATTAGTTACGTCATCCTATTCTGCGTACAAAATACATATGGCAATGAATCATATCTCGCTTTGCGCACAATTCTCTACTGTCCTCCAAGACATTATTATTTTAATACTTGCAAGTGATAATAATATTTCACATTTGGGAAAATAACGATCCGTCGTCAGACACTTTTAAACAGATGGATATATCAAATTAACCTCTCCAGACCTGATTAATTCCCTTGGATGAAAAAAAATCTTGTACTCAAATTTATGTTAGGGAACACTAAAAAAGTAGGAAATATTTTTGCTGTTATATTTATAGAATGTACAAAATCGAGGTATCTTTATATTACTGGAGTTTAATGAAAACTCAACATTTTGCAAATACGTGTTTATTAATTAAATAAAAGTTACATATTGAATTTATAAAAACACAAACTATAATATTTAAAAATATAACAATTTTTATTTAGAAAAAAATTACGTAAATCAAAATAAGCATGCAGGTGTATTATAAAACTTTTTACATGTTTCTATGAAATTTAACAAAACAATCACTTTTAGAAGTAAAACATAGATGTACATTACATTTATGGTAATAAATAGGAAAGAAGGGGAACCTAAAAAAAATATTATTTTTATTCAATAAAATTCACATTATTACTAATTATTTTTAATTATGTATGCGTTATTTATCATTATGTTATGTAAACAATGAATAAAATACTTAAATATTCAATGTTGTAATAATTTTTCGGTAATTGAAACGGAATGCACAACTCGGACAAATATCCGTGTTGTCCGTCCCTAGAGCGGGCCCTGTCACCAGAGAAACAAAATATTAAGCGATTTTAATAATGATGTAATTATCGAGTTATTGAAGTGCGTTTTTACAGAGAAAATTATGTTTTTTAACTCTTTTTAAAATTGATTAACTTTTATAGAAAATGCATTATTTTCACGTTGTAATTTTTTAGTCATCTTGAGAAAAATTTAATTTCAAAAATATTATTTATAAACAATTTTAAAAATTGTAATTAGGCCGGTCGCCTTTAAAATTTCCCAGGCCCGTTTTAGATCGTAAATCCGCCCCCGTGTCTGTAGAAAGTTTGACCCCCTTACATTAAACAATCTATTTAAATATTTTTAACAAGTACTTCCTTTTATTTCTATATCGACAAATACAAAAATAATTTTAAAAATGTTTATAATGTTAAAAACGTTCATTTTAAATAAAAATCGTTTACAAAAATGTGGTTTGATTCTGAATCAACTTTTATTCGATATGTTCGACGTGCGTTTTGTCGTGAGGATGTGAATATGTCTTGTGATCAGGCTGTCAAACTGAAGAGATCTACTAAAAGATTCTTATTTGAATTTCCCAGAATGGACGTTTTATGCTGTTTCAAGTTTTAAACGTTTGTAGTTTTAATGTCCAACGTTTTCCACAATTTTGTTAATATTATTTAAGAATAATTTAAGTGTTTTCTTCTTGTAAATTTGTTAAACAAGCTGTATGAAGTAAGCTAATCTTTATTATTATAAAAATACGAGGTGACATACGTTTGTCTTAAGAAAATATTTTGTACAGCGATTGACATTTTGTGATTATTATTAAATCATTGTATTTAAGCGATACACTTTTTAATTCGAAATTATTTACATTATAGTAGTTTTGTCATTTCAAACATTTCACAAAATAATATATTATGATATTGCATTGTTGAATTTATCAAAACAATATAAACTTCAAATTTTGTTTTGAATGATGAAGTGTTTTGCATTATGTCGCTTACTCACATATAACATTTGTAACTAGTAATTTTTGTCAGTTTTATTTTATTTATTATAATTAAAGAAAGAGGTGTATCATTTAGGATGACGGCTTCCAAGATTGAATCCTCTGCTTTCGTCGCCAGTTGCCGCAATTCACCACTCATTCGATCATATATTTATGCATACCTATATATTATATACTATAGTATAGGAATAAGATTAACTTACATTACATATTTCAGTGATGGATGATTCTTATACAATATACCGCCCCAATGGCTTTGAGGTAGACAGCGATTTGGATTCTGACAATGTCATTGATATGAGCATTGATTCATCGTTTGATGTTCGGAGGAGAAGAGCTAGTGAACAAGTGAAGGAGACTGTCATTCCGGACTCTGACGAAGGTAAAAATCACTTCATATTGGTATGTTTCCCCCATTTCTTGGTTAAATATTTTTTTGATAAATAATTTTTATATCTTATTTCAATTAAATATTTGATTTAAGTCATGTCACATTATTTTAATTTATTTGTTTAAATAAATCTTTATTGTTTGCCTAACATCTTAAAATTCTTCTTTTAATATCACTTAATTAGAACCTGTAAATGAGAGTAGTTTTAATAAAATAAATATATAATTTTTCAAAGGATCTTCAGATGGCTCAGATGAAGAGGATAGTTCACCATCATTTAAGTCAAAAAAGAAAGGTGGAAAGCACCGGATTCTGTCAGATTCTGATAGTGAAGAATATTCAGATTGTGGAGATGATAATTTGACAATGTCGGCCGCTACACGAATGAGCATTTATGGTGTGAAACCGCCAGATGCCAACTCAGATGATGATAGTGACTTTATTGAATCAGATAATGAACCAGTAAGATTATTTTTTTATTATTTGAATAATTAATGAATTAAGTGTCTGTTGGCTTTCCTGACAAAATCCATTTAATTAAAAGTTACAGTGTATTAATTTAAACATCTTAAAAATACTCTAAACCAAATTTATTATCTTAAAAATATTCTAAATTAAATTTATTTCAGGTAAAAGAAACATCACCAGAAGTCAGTATTGAAGACATGGCCCCTAACCCTCATATTGGATTTGATACATCAGACCATTTGGAAAAGGTTAAATGCCAATCTACAAATCGTATAATAAATATTAATTAATATATTTAACGTTAGGCTTTGAACCATTTTACTTCTTTTGCTCTGATGTGAGCATAATTCTCAATTCTCTTCTTGGGCCTTGAAGACATCACAGCAATTTGGAAAGTTAAATTTTTTTTTTAATGTGCATCATATGATCCGAGGAGGAACCGCTCTACTAGCGCAACTCACATCATATGTTGATTTCGACTTATTTTGTCTTGTACTATGTGACAGCGTGGCAAATCGAACGGGAAAATTAGTTTGATCCGTACTGTTACTGACATCTTGCGTTAGTCAAGTGAAATATTTTTATTTGTTTATATAAATCAGCTTAAAAACGAAGACATCTTTAAACGCCGTCCAGTTATTTGAGTTTCGCGGCGCTGATTCTTCACCCTCTCGTTGGTCACTAGTATTTGTCGGAACTGTGCGTTGATACGAAATGTTGACATCGCGATCTGTATTTTGTGGACAATTGAATCAATATATTGTACCGGATACATTTATTATTATTACGTGATCTTATTTAAAATTGGTGTTTACATTTAAAATGTTGATACTGTTTTGAGGGTAAAAAGGTGTATTTTCTGACAATATTCTTTTACTTTTCTTTAGAAAAACAGAAGCTTGTGTTGTGCTACGTATATTTACCGAAATTATTTAAATTTAATAATTATACCTTTTAAAATGGCAGGCCGTAGACTTGCGGAGAAAGAAATATTAGAAACATTTTTAGATGTGGACTCCGATTTAGAAATATGTAAGTGAAGATGAGCAAGATGAAATAATTAATGAAGATGTCAGTAAAAGTGAATCTACTCCATAAAGATCATAACCTTTTCGCTAATAATTGGGATAGTAGCCCTCGCTTATTTGATTTTATGCACAAGAAAAATATTAATGCGTGTGGTACAGTGCGGAAAACACGGAAAGGCATAGCCACATTTTGTAAATTTAAAAAAAGTGAAATGGATACCAAATATCGTGGACCTCTTTTGACATTGAAATGGCACGATAAAAGGGAAGTCCATATTCTAACAACTTGTATGACGATTCTATGGGAACGACAGGCAAAATACATTGGAAAACGAGTCAACCTATTATTAAACCAAAATCTGTCAATGACTATAATAAGTGTATGGGTTATGTGGATAGCGTAGACATAATGTTGAGTAGTTTAAATTGCTTACGGAAAGCAATAAAGTGGTACAAGAAAGTTTATTTTCATATAATTGATTTGATTTTATCAAACTCTCATTTGCTATTTAGCTTACAAAATGATAACGAATAATAAATTTATAGCAGGTGAGTATCGACATTATTGTATTTTTTATTACTCGGAGATGGCATTTGACTTAGCTTTTTGTATATTTATGTATTCCAAAGGACTTTATGAGACTTTAAATATTATTTACAAACAACTTCAAGAAGCGTTGAAAAAATACAGCGTATGTGCATTTTGAAGATCGGTGCAGTGAGATAGCTATAACTATATATAAACAATGTGATTGTTATTGATATTTTATCTATATATATTTTAGCTATAACTATATATAAACAATGTGATTGTTATTGATTATTTTTTCACATAACCTCTTTTTATAACTCACATTTTTAAGAAATAATATATAAAGAGTATACAATTATTAATTTTTAAATTTATTAGTTTCATTTATTTATAAAGACAGCTTACAAAGTTTAGCAAAACAAAATCTTAAAATTTAGATTCCACAAAGCATCTTTTTAGATGCTTGTCTTCTGTCAAGTTTATATTTTCACTTAACATGCATTAAATATATTTTTTTAAAACAATATGAAAAAACAAAAAACTTTCCGAATTACTAATGTGAATAGTTACAATAAGGGGGCGTTGCCTATCTGGCCTCGTTACAGCTAGACTAATGATCCAATCCAAAAGTCCAGGGTTCAAATGATTAATCGAAACATTAGCATACTTTTTTCTTGTTTTCATCCTTAAATGTTTAGACTAATATGTTGCACTCTTTTCTTAATTTGGGGATCCCTATATGCTTATGTATTACTATTACTTTTCAGATAAAAAGAGATTCTTCTTCAGAAATGAGCTCTGTGGACAAGGCTCCAAATTCATCATTTGAAACATCAAGCCAATGCCGTTATTCGGTCAACGATTCTTCAGAAGTGCAAGAAATTAAAAATACTGACCAAGGAAAGAAAAATGTGTTTGCAGCGTATTCGGAACAAGATTATTCACTTAAACTTCTTGCTTCAGATGAGTCAAATGCTGTTGTGACTCTCAGCAGTGACGATGAAATAGAAATGGTCCAAAATAAGACACCAAAAATTGTAAGCTGTTGTTTCTTTCAAATTCCGGAAAATTCAACTAAGATAATTAAAAACGGTTTCAAAATATTGAAATGTATAGAAATATATTATTCCCTGTCCTTCCTGTATTAAGCTGTCAACGTCAGACCTGCTCAGGTGGGCAACTGAATACGAAGAATTTAATTGTCTTTTATTATTATTTGGCTTATCAGTATTTAAAATATTGTAAGTAAACAGTAAATTATGAAAATTTGGATAATAATGTGTTGGCCAATAAAATATCTCAAATATAATGTACGTATATATACTTAAATATTTAGTGTATAAATCTTAAAAAACATAATTCAACACAATGTTTTTGATCAATAACCCAAAATAAGTATAATATGTTTGTGAATTAGACATCAAATTCAATCGCTTTAATAATTATAAGTTATAGAATTTAACACAGAGTAAAAAATTCTTTTGAAATTAACCTGTTTGTAGTTATTATCCAATTGATCTCAGTGCTATCTCATTCTACCCTTTGAAACAAAGATATTCTACCCTTTGAGACAAAGACATTCTACCTCTATTTTGATATTCTGACCTTTGTGATAAAGAAAGTGGACATTACTGATATCTTATCATTTTTACCTTGTAGACATGTCAATATTAAAATAACACAAAACTAATCATTGAATTGGGTTTCTTATCAGATTTTCTAGTAATGACCCCCATTGATTTTGAATATGAAAACATGTATGTTCAGTTGGTACTTTTTTTTTCAGGAAAATACCTCCTTTGAATCCGACACATCTCAGCCTAAAATTAGTACATTTTTAAAGGACAATACCTATCCAAACAGCGGTGTTGTTTATGTCAAAAAACAAATAAAGGAAAACGAAATGAACAAACTTAATTCTTTAAAAGTGGACCTTCAAAAAGTGAATGTGAGTTGAAATTTTCATTAAAATTCAAACCCGCCCAGACTTGTTAGCTTTAGTGATGAGTTATCCAGATGCTTCCCAATATTGCGGGTCTAGCTACTCTTATTGAAGAATAGCTAGCCTTACATGATAGCTCATGGCCTGTGTCGATAATTAGGCGCGCCGACGATATGGTTTATTGCAAAATAAATGCATAGTCACCTGTCAAAATGTAGAGCCATACAAAATACTTCTCAATAGCTGAAATATTAAAACTAGAGAAAAATAATTATTATTGTATTTATAATTATTTTTTTCTTTTTATTAACAATGTTTTTTTGTTTCTTTTTATGGATATCATAATAAAAAATTAAGCAGCGTAAGATAGGCTGAAGATTAAGCACTTCTGTACATTTCTAGCGAAACCGTGTAAATGGGTGCGCAGTCGATCCTCTTAAATTCGTCGTTCACTTCCAACTCGACAAAAGTAGTAATCGTCGCGTAGTCCGGCTCTCCGCATAGAGTATACCCAGCAATTTTTGGAATCAAAACCTAGCGATCTTGAGATCTGATGGATACGTTTCGGATCAGCCTTCGGTACTGGTGATTCTTTCACCAAACACCAAAATGTACATGCCCCTTATTAGTTTTGGCGGCAGTTGCACAAACAGCTCATCCAAATCGACAGTCATCTACACCCTTGTAGGTTCCGGTGTAATAGATACGGGAACCATGCTGCCTCTCAATAACACTTCCGTCCGGGTGCCCAGTGTTCAACACCTGAGTCAAATGCCACTCGGTACTTAGGACTTGTCGAGGATTGCGTCCTCTTTTTTTGCGAGCATTCCGGAACGCTAGGCGGTTTGTTGAATGATCGGTTGCCTTCCACTATTTTCGATTTGTGACTATTGTCAAATTTTTAGAGAAGAAAACAATGAAATAACAAAAACGCACAAAGTGCACTAATTAATGACTTAATTTTGAAAGTAAAACAAAATACAAAGGAATCTAGGATAATATCTAAAGAAAAGTATAAGTTAAAGTGTGAGCGTGTTTGAGCACGTCTAATCGCAGCAAAAAAAATGGCATATGATCTTTTATCTGCAAATCAATATGTAATTATTTCAGTTTTTGCTCGAGACTATGAATGTATCCATTCTACCGGACAAGGGGGTGAAACTTGCAGAAAGGGGAGAAAAATTAAAAATAGAAATAAAAAAACAAGCTGAAAAAGTCTCCAACATGATAGTTGAACCAGGTACATGTTTTTAAATTAGTTTAATTCACACAAATGTTATATGCCTTTATGATTGTTTTAAAGTATAAGTTTTTGTCTATATAAAAAAAATATTATTTAAGAGTCACATACAATTATACAAGTAAAATTCATTCAAAATGCTCTTTATTATAAATACCTCAAAATATTTTTTAATTTTTGCAGATGTAATCACCGAGAATCATATAAAGAATGACGGCTTCATGTCATGGGAGGATATCAAATCTGGTAGCACAGCTGTGAAACCTACCAAGTTTGGATCTGTAGCCATCAGCACGCACATGGCCCAACGAAACATGACGTTAGAAAGCCTCCGGACTCTTCACGCGTCTTTGGGGACAAGGCCCACGGATGATATGATTGCGGAGCCGCCTCGAGCTCTGAAGACTGAACTCATGCCCCATCAGTTACATGCGCTGGCATGGCTCGTGTGGAGGGAGACTCAGAAACCCAGAGGCGGTATTTTAGGTTCTTTCGCAATATTTTTTTCCACCATTATTTATCTGTTACGGTATTTTATTTTTGTTTGCTTTATCCAGTCATCAAAATATCTACACTGACAATTTGAGAGAGATAGATTTAGATCCGGTTGTTTAATCAGTAATCAAATTTTACAATAGTAAGTATTAATTAACTATTGTAACTTTTTACTATCACCCGTGGTAAAAAAACATTTGCAGATTGTTCGAACGTCATGTTTACTATTGTGAAAGTTAATCCTGCTTAATATGTAGTGTGGCAAAGCAAACAATCATAGAATATTTGAGAATGTTGTCAAATTTGATTTATTTTAAATATTCACCATTGGCAATACATACAATGTTACACTTTATCTATGGCGGCTTTATTCACCCCCACATTTGAAATCTGTCACTTTGCTGGCAAAAAATCTTTAGTTTATGTGCCAATTTGAATTCAACAGCAAGATCATCATTGGACAAACTCTCATCACTAAAATAGTGGGATATCTTATGATTCATCGTCGAAATATCAATGTGACTTGAAACAACTGTGAAGAGTCTGTCATTTTTAACGATTCACGTTTTTTACCATCTGATATTGGAGGAATTTATCAATGATCACACAACCAACCCTAAGAGTAATGTTTCATATAATTTTTCATTTGCGACAGATTCTTTTTGATAATCTTCACGATAGAAATAGGATTATTAATAATTTTCTAAAAATCCAATTTAAATTATCATCTATATTAATTGTACATATTATTTTCAGCTGATGACATGGGACTTGGTAAAACTCTAACAATGATATCTTTAATCCTTCATGGGAAAGAACTGAACAAGGATGATGCTGATGATGAGCGTGATGAAACAGAGGATGATAAAGAATTCAAAGGAAAATGTTTGTATTTTTCATTGTTTTGTTTTATAGAAATTTATTAAACTGTTTACATTGAAAGTGGCATATTTGAAAAGTTAACAAACAAAATTACAAATGCTAATGACACACAACATCGGTTTACTTCTTTAGCATGCAATTAGTAAAAGCATTGGTAGTAGATTGACAAATTTGTTTTTTTAATATTTTTTTCATACATAATTCTTAAACACGGTAACACAAAACACATTCTGAATTATTTCATTGTTTATGTAAAAATTGCAATGAATTATGAACATTTGTTTATATAGTTCTGTATTCAAATTACAGTGGCCATTGGTGGCACTCTTGTTGTGAGTCCCGCTTCTCTGCTCAAACAGTGGCACGGTGAAATCAGTAATCACTGTAAGAAACATGTCCTAAAGGTGGAAATTCACCATGGACTGAAGCGCGAAGCCAACGCCTACAGATTGGCTCAGAATGATGTAGTCATAACAACCTATAATTTGGTGCAACGGGATCTAGAGAAGGTCAGTTAATTAAATTCTGTACAATTAGCCAATATAATGTTTCATCTTTTACTACTATGGGCAATTCTCGATTTATAAACAGGTTCGGTTTCTTGAGGTCGTTCTTTATATGTTTTTGTCCGTTATGCGTCAAAACACCTAAATATGCATCTTTTACGATGATGATTGCAGTCATTTTTACATATGAAAAGCATTGTATTAAACATTGATGTGTATGTTTTATTATAACTGTATGTAGATAAGATATGTATAGTTAATTTGAAATAAAAACAGTATTATTTATTATAATACAGTAAAACCGCGATATAACGAAACCCGATATAGCGAAAAATGACGTATATCGAAAAAAAAATCGAAATTTAGTCCCTAAAACCAATTTTTCATACAAAAATGCATTTATATAACGAAATCCCGTTAATATTTATAACAAAATCATTTTTGTCCCGTATGAAAAAATGCCAATACATTTACGTAAATTTATAACGAAATAAAAAAATGTTAAAAGATGAAAATATTATTTCGCACTTACAAAGCCGCGCCGCTGCATCTGCCGTATGCGAACGGTTTAATGCCCTTTTCGGCGGTGCGCGGCGGTCTGCCGACAAGGTAGTAAAACAATTCAAACTTCTTCTTGGGTTCATAGTATCATATTTTGAAGTGGTTGCCGCCGTTACCGGTAAGTACCTTCGTAATTTATATACGACTCATTTTATAAAAATGCCGCGATTCAACTGTCAAATTTTTATTTTTGAATTATTTTTTATGTTTCATGCCCAAAACTATGTTTGAAGCGGCTCTACATTTAAACACAATTAAAATATTGTTTTGTGTTTGCAATATTCTGGAATTTACAAAAATATCTTCCAATTGGTGTTGAATAGGTTCTGTTCTTAATTTAATTCCTTTGATTATCCATTTGCTTATCTGTTTTAATAACAAAACTACTAAAAATATGTAGGTATTCAGTTCCCTATGGCCTTCTTCCTCCTTTGTTTGCAGAATTTGCGATCTTTTTTGAAGCCGCGCAACATTTTTTTGCGACGGCGCGTAACATATAGTAGGATTTTTTTTATTTAATTCGTTATATGTGGGAATTCGTTATTACGAATTTTTATTTTTTGGGCCCTTGGATTTCGTTATATCGCGGTTTTACTGTATAATGTTTCATCTTTTACTACTATGGGCAATTCTCGATTTATAAACAGGTTCGGTTTCTTGAGGTCGTTCTTTATATGTTTTTGTCCGTTATGCGTCAAAACACCTAAATATGCATCGTTTACGATGATGATTGCAGTCATTTTTACATATGAAAAGCATTGTATTAAACATCGATGTGTATGTTTTATTATAACTGTATGAACATAAGATATGTATAGTTAATTTTAAATAAAAACAGAATTATTTATTATAATATATGTACAGATATTATACATTCAAATTTTCAACAGTGTTCGTTATTTTCACATGCGTGTCACTTTGCGCACTCGAGGTAGATGGTTAAACTTTCTATGAAATGGCTGCTGCTGGTTCATCTGATTTTTAAAATATGACTTAAAGAAAAACTGCATAGTTAGTTTCTTTTTTCATTAAAAATCTCATTAAAACATATTGGTGAATCATAAATGCCTCTTTTCACTTACGCAATTCTCTCCGTATTCGAGTCCTATTCTTGAAACATTGTCAATCCCTCAGAAATTAACTTCAATGCTACAATCATTTTCTGCATCGTGAATGTTCTGGAATGGGAAATTTTTCTTGTACTTCTATGTTAAAATTTGAATATATATTCATATTAACTCATCAGTTGTTGTTCCGCAGAATATAAGTTCAACAACTCTTTTACACCAGTCAAGTCATGTTTGAGTTCTATTTGATTACCCAGTTCGACAGCTTTGTGCGTTACATAAATAAAAAAATCTTTAAGTTGTTATGTTTGTTATAGTGAATGTTTATAAATTGAGAACTGCCTGTACTTGATACTATATTAATTAATGTGTGTGTAATCTTAAGTGTTTAATTTCACAAGATAAAGAGTTGTGGCTCCACAGTTGTATACTTGGAGGTATGCAAGTTATTTCAAAATAATGAGCTAGATTATACTTCTTTACAGATTACTTCTTTATTTGAGAAATGAGCATAACATTGTCCAGTGTCTAGTGTGTCTTTAAACAAATAATAATATTCCAGTGTGGCACACTGATGCGTATTCGCTGGGAGCGTGTAATCTTGGACGAGGCCCATACGGTGCGCAACCACAAGTCCCAGACTGCCTGCGCTGTATTCCGGCTACGTTCGCACGCCCGCTGGTGCCTCACTGGCACTCCGGTGCACAACAAAGACCTTGACCTATTTGCATTGCTCAAGTTCCTGAGGTGCTCGCCGTTTGATGATATTGTGGTATGAATCATTTACTAAAGGATATTTATTATGTACATCTTGCCAGAGAAGAAGGTTTTGATAGAAAGAGACAACAATAAAACAATTGATTTTCTCACATTCGAAACAAGTGTCAAAAATAACCCATATCTATAGTTTTATCTGTTTTTTTCGTATAAATATTATGGAATGAAATAATATATGTGTTGTCATTTCAATTAATCAATGTAAAATTAAATAATTTATTGAAGTACAGTGGTGCCTCGGTATACATCCTTAATCCGTTCCAGATCTTTGGACTCATACCAAACGAATTAATTAAATTAAATTATCAATCTGTTCCCATGAAAAAAATCCTGTTATTGACATATTATACATTAATGGGGTTGTATAAAATATACTAAAATATATAAATACAAGAGCAATATATGAAAATATAATATCCAAAGAAATTTGCTTCTGCTTTCTCCTCAAGATGTTTCGGAAATGTTTGATTAGAAAAAACACAAAACCACGCGAAATTCTCAGAGTTATAGCGAACCGAATGGTAAAAACAGTTATACTAATGCTTGTGGGCGGTCGTGGCAAAGATGCTCCCTCTCCAAAAACCAAATTCAGCCGAACGAGACCGAGGTCGTAAGCGTGCACCATTTGACGCATGCGAGTCGTCGCCAAGCAAAGGTCGTATACCAAACAAAGGTCGTAAACCAAACAAAAAGTTTCTCGTCCAATCAGGACGTATACCATGTTGGACTTATACTAAAGCAGACGTATACTGAGGTACCATAATTACTTTGTAATCTATTTTAAACAGTCTGCAGAGCTCCTTGATTACGTAGGAACCGAGATAATGATCACGTGGGTGCCACCAAAATTTTAATTATGGGACAAGGAATTTGCATTACTTCATATCTATCTATTTGGTGGTCTGTGTAATATACGGAATTTGCAACTTATGTTGTGAATACGTTCAATATTAATTCAAATTGTGGCTAAAATATGCATGAAAATATATCTTATCAGCATATTTAACCTTAAGGAAGTGACAGATTCCATGTCTGCTTTGGCCGGATTGAATGGTGTGTTGAATTTCAAAAAAACATTAAAATAATCGTCTTTTATAAGACTGAAAATATATTATTTAAAAACTAATTATTGTATTGTTGATATAAAACCTTGTTTTAAATAGTAGCTGAAGCCTCAAAGTATGTGAGTAAATACAATAAGTTTTTTTGTTTACATCCTGCAAATTTAACAGTCTATAACTATTAATTTTTATCATTTTGTTAATTTGTTAGTGCAAATTTATCTCCATAAATCTTGGCTTCAAGATTATAAGAAAATATATTTTGTATATATACAAGAATTTTCCATATTAACCTGATCCCCGCTATGCGCATCATATGATGCGAGAAGTAATCGCATCTCTCAGCGCGGCGCGCATCATATGATGTTTTCGACTTATTTTGTCATGTACTACGTGACAGCGCGGAAAATCGGGCAGGAAAATATACCAAAAATTAATTCGATCCGTACTGTTGCTGACATCTTGCGTTAGTTATTGTTATTTGTTTATATATATCAGTTTAAAAACGAAGACATCTTGAAATGCCATCCAGTTATTTTAATTTCGCAGTGCTGAATTATCGTCCTCTCCTCACGTGTTTGAAGTCACTAGTATTTGTCGGAACTATGCGTTTATACGAAATATTGACATCGCGATCTGTATTTTGTGGACAATTGAATCAATATATTATATCGGAAAATACATTTATTATTACTATGTGATCTTATTTAAAATGGTGTTTACATTTGAAATGTTGATATTGTTTTGACTGCATTTGTGTTTTGAGGGTAAAATGTTGTATTTTCTGACAATATTCTTTTACTTTTCATTAGAAAACAGAAGCTTGTATTATACTATGTAAATTTATCATAACTATTTAAATTTAATAATTGTATACCTTTTAAAATAGAGAAAGAAATATTAGAAACATTTTTAGATGTGGACTCCGATTTAGAAATATGTAAGTGAAGATGAGCAAGATGAAATAATTAATGAAGATGTCAGTTAAAGTGAATCTACTCTTTTCGTCAATTGGGATAGTAGCCCTCACTTATTTGATTTTATGCACAAGAAAACCACTAATGCGTCTGGTACAGTGCGTAAAACACGGAAAGGTGGGGCCACAATTTGTAAATTTAAAAAATGTGAAATGGACACCAAATATCGTGGACCTCTTTTAGCATTAAAATGGCGCGATAAAAGGGATAAGTCCACATTCCAACAACCTTGCATGACGATTCCATGGAAACGACAGCCAAAATACATTGGTCAACCTAGTATTAAACTGAAATGTGTCAAGTGTATGGATTCTGTGGATAAAGTGGACATGATGTTGAGTAGTTTAAATTGCTTACGGAAAACAATAAAGTGGTACATGAAAGTGGCTTTCCATATAATTAATTTGATTTTATCAAACTCTCAATTACTTTACAAAACGATAACAAATAAAAATATTATAGCGGGTGAGTACCAAAGTTATTGTATTATTTATTACATGAGCGGATATCTCTGAGGCCGGCACTTGACTTATTGTGTTATCTTAATGTTTACATATTCTAGCCGGTGCGCTTTTGTTTATTTATGCATTCCAAAGGACTATATGAGACTTTAAACATTATTTTCAAACAACCATAAGAAATGTTAAAAAAATACAGCGTAACTGCATATTGAAGATCGGTGCAGCAATCTGGTTGAACGAGATTTCTATGATCGTATAAACAATATGATTGTATTGGTGACCGTGTGATAATATTCGTAAGACAGCGGCTTTTTCGGATATCGATTATTTTGTTCAGTCAATATTTACATTATCTTAAAGATTTGAACATCTCAAGTGATTGTTTATATTAACAACATTATCTGTGAAGCCCTATCAAGTAATAAATCGTACACAGGATGCCTTTATGGATGTCTAAATGTCGTTTTAAAAGTGGTGTTCAACCGAATACACGGCATTCAAAAAGAGGCCCGTGTAAGGGAGGTATACTTGAAGTTCATTTGTTTAGCGGCTGAGAGGTTAAGACAATTTTATGACACACGGAAAATGAATTTAATGGTCGCAGTCTTTCTTATAAGCTTATATTATCTTAATTATGGCAAATAATATTTAATTTATTGGTTTTAAATGAGTGCAAAGGTCCTATCTAAGTAATACAGTAAAACCGCGATATAACGAAACCCGATATAGCGAAAAATGACGTATATCGAAAAAAAAATCGAAATTTAGTCCCTAAAACCAATTTTTCATACAAAAATGCATTTATATAACGAAATCCCGTTAATATTTATAACAAAATCATTTTTGTCCCGTACGAAAAAATGCCAATACATTTACGTAAATTTATAACGAAATAAAAAAATGTTAAAAGATAAAAATATTATTTCGCACTTACAAAGCCGCGCCGCTGCATCTGCCGTATGCGAACGGTTTAATGGCCTTTTCGGCGGTGCGCGGCGGTCTGCTGACAAGGTAGTAAAACAATTCAAACTTCTTCCTGGGTTCATAGTAGTAGTGGTTGCCGCCGTTACCGGTAAGTACCTTCGTAATTTATATACGACTCATTTTATAAAAAAGCCGCGATTCAACTGTCAAATTTTTATTTTTGAATTATTTTTTGTGTTTGCAATATTCTGGAATTTACAAAAATATCTTCCAATTGGTGTTGAATAGGTTCTGTTCTTAATTTAATTCCTTTGATTATCCATTTGCTTATCTGTTTTAATAACAAAACTACTAAAAATATGTAGGTATTCAGTTCCCTATGGCCTTCTTCCTCCTTTGTTTGCAGAATTCGCGATCTTTTTTGAAGCCGCGCAACATTTTTTTGCGACGGCGCGTAACATATAGTAGGATTTTTTTTATGTATTTCGTTATATGTGGGAATTCGTTATTACGAATTTTTATTTTTTGGGCCCTTGGATTTCGTTATATCGCGGTTTTACTGTAGTTTTAAAAAAGTCTAATCTAGTACTTTTGATATAAATTAATAATAAAAAACCACATTTTCGTAAAAAATGCGAAAAGATGAATTATTATTGAAAGGGCATCCTAAACACTCAACCATTTCAGATAATCTAAGAAAGGATTAAATGGTATGGATGGATAAAGAATGCAAACATGCCATGAAATATTACCAACACATCTTCAATTTATTGAATTAAAGACTGAACCCAAAAATTTTTGTTACAGTTATGGAAGAAATGGATAGACAACAAATCTAGCGGTGGCCAGGAGCGCCTCGCCATGATAATGAAGACCCTTTTGTTACGAAGAACCAAAGTTCAGTTGCAGGAGCAGAAGAGTTTGGGATGTCTTCCTGAGAAATCGCTAAACCGCATTAATGTTTCCCTGTCAAAAGAGGAGATGAACATTTATCAAAAGGTCGGCAATCATCACGTTTCATACTTCTGTAATTCATTTGGATGCAAGCAAGTAAATGATAAAAATATGAAGATAATAACTTGTGTAATGTTCAATATTTTCAGGTTTTGGTTTTTTCAAAGACTCTTTTCGCCCAGTTCCTGCACCAAAGAGCTGAAAAACAGTCAGGAGTCACCAGCTTCACTCAAGGAGCAGACAAACCCAATGAAGAATATTACAGGATGCATAAGAAAATGGTTGCTCTGCACGGTAATGTTACGTTGGTAGATTGCGTAAAAGTATGAGTGACTTTATTACAGATTACATTTGTAGCAGGCCTTGCAGTCTTGTTAAAGAAATAAAGAACAAAATAGTTACAGTACTTGACCTGTGTTTTAAAATGCAACAACTACAAGATGATAATGAATGTACAGGTTAAAAACATGTTAAATCATTTATTTATCACGCGTCCTTGCATCGCGACATAATGCAGAATTGAATTGATACAAATGTATAAAATTAATCCAAGTCAAGTATCAAGCAAATCTGACTTAATATTATTATCTAAGTATTATTTGTTTTTTTTATAGGTGCCAAGCCTGTGAAATCTCATGAGATACTCGTGCTGCTGTTGCGTTTGCGCCAGATCTGCTGCCACGCTGGCCTCATTCACTCCATGCTGGATAACGAACAGTATGAGGGCAGCGTTCTGGACCGTTCAGATAGAACACCCGCTGCAGAGATGGACCTATTGGGTGAGCTGGCAAACCTGAATCTAGAAGCGGAGGAAGAGCAGGCTTCAGTGGATGTGTCCCAAGTTAGTTCATTTTTATTTACAACAGAGTTATGCATCACATTTGTACTTATTTGCTGACAAAATATAATAGTAGTAACATTGATTCTTCATTATTTTACGGGAAATTAACATTGTTTAATAAATATTTTATAATATGTGAAATGTTGATCAAATGTTATTTCTCAGGAATGTGAGGGTACGTCAGTGGCTGTGGCGATGAGCCGTGTGCTGAAAGCTTCAAACCCTGTGTTCAATCTGAATAATGCAAGTGCTAAAATTAAATCCGTGCTGGAATGTCTCCAGGAAAATATATTTATTCATAAAAGTATGTAAAGAAAATTCTTTAGCATAATGCATGTACTACTTCAAATATTTTTGAATTAATCTAAACAATGAAAAATCTTGGGTTGTTCTTATAGCCACCAATGTTGATACATTTTGTTGCTATCTATATTTTCAATAATAAAACTTGTATAGGATGATCTGTGTTTATTGTTATGTATATACAGTAAAATCCTATTTATTCAAAGTTGAGGGGACCGAAAATCAAAAAGACAAGAAAAAAGTTCAAATAACGATTTAGGATAATGAAAATGAAAATTTAAAAAAAAACTAAAAAATTCACATACTATTGTTTTTCGTTACAACTCGAAATAATTATGTACACCTGTATCTACAAATTTTAAAATAACGTATAAGTTGTCAAAATATAGCATAAACAAATCAATAAAAGTAACATGACTTACATATTGTTTAGTTGTTTTCACGTAGTCCTATGGAATGTTTTCACTTAAATGGAAAAACAAAAATATTTGTAAAATAATAACTTAAACACAAATTTAAACAAAAAACCTATTTTCTAAAGTAATCGGTTATAGTGGATTGGTTTTTCATGCCATTTTTAATAACAATATAGTCCACGAGCTTGTTGACATACGCCATTTCGTATGCTGTATCCGCAAAGTAGTTAAAAACTGTTTCCAGCGCTTTTAAAACTTTGCTTCGTGATGAGCGCAGCGGAACTTCACACTCTGCGACATCTTGCTCTTTATCTTCTTCATTCTCCGCATCCATAAAATTCATTCCATTTTCAGCATCGACAATTGAATATGTAGCCAAATCATTATCGAAGGTCACAAAATCTTTAAAAACTACCTCTCCCAACAGTTCATTACCTGTGATACATATCGGTTCTGTAGTATACTGCAGCTCTTCCATTTGTTCCAATTCCGAAACAAATATACCGCTCTTACGAAAACAATTTTTTATTGTTTTAGCGGACACCAGATCCCAAGCTCTGGAAAATGCTCGACAGGCATCTAAAATATTTCACTTTTGTGTTTCTAACATGGAACGGCCATTTTGAACTTGCAATAAATAATATGCAATTAATTTACTCGGATAATGGCATTTAGCATTTTGTATAATTCCTTAGTCCAAAGGCTGTAGAACTGATGTGTTTGGAGGGAAAAATAGAAGACACATTTGGAGTATTCAGTTGCGGTGCATAATGAGCCGTACAATTGTCCAATGTTAACAGCACAAAACGATTTTCTGCTGCCATTCACCGCTGAAATCTTATCAGCCAAGATTTAAAGATCTCTCTGGTCATCCATGCTTTTTTATTATATTCGTAATGGACTGACAAGGTTATTTTATCAAAAATTTTAAAACAGCGAGGTTGTTCAAATTTGCCTATTGTTGGTTTTAACTTTTCTCCGATGTTGCTGGTGCAAAGAACGGCTGTAAGTCTTTCTTTACTCTTCTTCTCTCCGTGCATTTCTCGCCTTTCAATGCTAAGGTTCTGTCTGGCATCATATAAAAAAGTCCTATTTCATCCATGTTGAAAATATTTTTCGGCTCGTATTCATTTAAGACATTTTTTTTGTCTTTTAGCCATCTACTGACTTGTTCCTCATCTACTCTTTGAGCATCACCACAGATTGCTAACGATGCAATATTAAACCGTTGTTTAAATCGACTTAGCCAGCCATTTGTTGCGACAAAATTGTGAATATTCATTTGATTAGCTAATGATTTGGCTCTTTCATTTAAGATCGGACCTGTTATAGGTATATTTGCCACACGAGCTTGATTGAAGAAATCGAAAAGTTTTCCCTCTATTTTTACATATTGTGCTTTGCGAAGTCTCTGACGCTGACCATTATCCATACATCTGATAAAAGCGTCTTCTACTTTTTTCTGTTTTTTAATATTGTCGACAAAGTCGATAATGGAATTGCATATTTTTCTTCGATAATATTATTTTATCGCACTCTAGTATTAATTTTGTTAGCAACTGTTAGCGTTTTGTATGAATTTCTCACTGGTGCCATATTGAATGGACAATGCCAATTTCAAGAAAATAAAATTATTATAGTCAAAATCACAAAAATGTTTTAATTTAATACGGAAATCAGAGAAACACAAACCGCGCACTCGGAATTTCAAAATGTCTGACACGTAAACATTAAAGAAATACAAATAATCGTCTTTATAAATAAACCAATGGCAATAAAATGTTTTAAATTAGATAAAAAAACGTAAGAATGCCAACCAAGCAGTCTTCAAAATGCCTTAACACTAAACTTAAATAGAAATAAATGTCTGTATTAAAATTAATGAAACTCAACTACACACTATTATAGCGTTTGTATAACAAAATATCCAATAACACAAATAAATATTGTCTTCACAATGTAAACAAAAATAATTATGGTAATACGGAATGGACTTCACAGACCGGCAATCACTGAACAGACTTGTAACTGCTAATATTATGTTACTTATGAGGACGCAAGAATAATTCTTATTATCTTTTTCTAATGTAAAAAATACGAGCGAGAGAAAAGATTGCGAGCTAAGTGCGTCGTGGTACGGAGGAGAAAGATTTAAAATTTGACGCATGACTGAAGACGCGTGTTACAGTACATTTGTTCTTTTTTTAGTATACTGAAAAAGAGTGAGAAAACAAACAACGCAAATTAACATTGTACGTCGTGATTCGGTATGGGGGCGGGTACTAACTACCCTTTACAATGAAGTTTGAACAGGCTCGCCATAGCGTGTGTGCTTTAATCTTTTCTTGTTCATTTGTAATGCATATTTTCCAGATTGCAGACAGACATTTATATTTAGCAAAAAAATATATACAAATTAGGCAAAAATTTGATCGACAAATTTATTAGATAGGGTCGAAAAATAGCTTCGAATAACGATATTCGAATAATAGGTACAATTTAGTATGAAAATCTTCCGGTGGGACCACATTCTGCTCCAAAACTTCGACTTTCAGCGAATTTCGAATAAACGGGGTTTTACTGTATAATACTCAATATTGTAATGTATTGTATATATGTATAATAATAAAGTGATAAGCAAGTCAAAGAAAATTTGACAAAGTTTTGCCTACAAGAACAAACCCATTAATGATAATAAAAACATAACTGAATTGAATTTTCATTAAGGAATTTAAGTAGGAGCCTAAATTTGCACGATCTGTTTAGAAAGAGAGCTTGAATTTGTAAATACATAAAATATTATACTTTCCCTCAACTTTTATTGGAATAACAATTCTTCAAAAAGAAGAATGCCACTTATAGTACCATTATGCAGATACTATTGTGTATTTGTATATTAATGGTGTACCAAAAAATAATATAGTTTTTTTCGTTTACCGTTTTCAACGGTTAGTTGCACTTTGATTGCCGCCCATACACAACCTGTTTTGTGTTATTCCGGTGAATACACATATCAAGAGTGAATTGTAATTTATAAAACTGAAATTTAAGAACCCTATTTACAATGAACCAATTTGTATCAAACAAAGAATTTATTCAATATTTGATGTAATATCATTTCTTGAAGAAAGAGACAGCAACAGTGCCACTAAAAATATTTGTGATGTACTGGAAGATGTTTTGGATGTTCGCGAGTGTCAAAGATGTTTAAAAAAATTTTGATTTTAAAAATAGCCTTTGAAATGGAAGATCTATTAAAGTGGATGACGTCATACTGGCTACCCAAAACGAAAACATTCCAATATATATTGAAAAATCGCAGACAAACTCGGATACTCATGGTTCAAAATGGTAAAGTGTTCAACTACATCTTTAAAAAATCGGCAAGGTGCGGAGACAAGGAAAACAGATACCGCATGAACTGAGCGAAGAACACCTTGGCGAACGAATAGATTCATGTGAACAACTTTTGGAAATGGAATCAGAAATGCCATTTTTACAACATCTGATAACTGGAGATGAAAAATGGGTGCTATACTCGAACCAAAGACGCAGATCAATGGCTTTCGAAAGGTCAGGTAGCGAAACTCACCACTAAGCCTGATGAAAAAAATTCTTTTGTCTGTTTGATGCGACTGCAAGGGCATTATTCACTTTGAAGTTCTCAAACCTAGACAAATGATAAATGCACAATTTTATTGTGAATAACTGGACCGTTTAGCAGCGGAAATTAAAAAAAATTATTAGCATTCAAATCTTTTATTTAAAATACAACTTTTTTTTGGTACCCCTAATAAGTCGCAGACCTGCAGTCCCTTCGAGGCATAATGTATTGTGAATTCACCTTTACTTTGCAAGTACTGTGTGATTGTATGCTAGTTATAATAACATTGCTCCTTTACTTCATTCTTTTAAAATTTCATTGTATAAAATTAACCATATTAAATATTATTAGTGGTGGTTAATAATATTATTATATTATTTGTAGATGATAAAGCTGTTATTGTCAGCCAGTGGACAAGTATGCTGGATATAGTGGAAAGTAATCTTAAAAGTATGGGAATAGTTTGTTCTACCCTGAGTGGGAAGGTTCCGGTCACAGCGAGACATGAGATCGTGAACCAGTTCAATAATCCTAATTCAAAAATTCGGGTAAGAATTTAATGTTAAAAAAAATTTATATATGTATATATATTTATTTCTAGAGTTTTACCCATTATAAAACTCTGTACATAATAATATACATATTGTAGTGACTAATGCGAAGGAACAATGGGAAAAGAGCCCCATTCCCCAGTGACGACCTCTTATATCCCATGACCTTCACCACTCGTCTGACACACATATAAAAGTGACAGTTCTCACACACATTATATAATAATATTGTGGAATAAAATAGTATATGCATTGTTGTCATTTGATAATTAAATAATTTAATGATGTACAGTAATACCCCGAGTTATGTAAGTGATACATTCTGTAGACATTTACGTAAGTCGAATTTGTAAATTGGTTAAGTGTAACTACATAATTAAAAACTCAGTATTTATTATTACATATTTTATAAAAGAACAAAACAAAATTAAATAAACAAACGCCATGTAAATACTGATAGATTTAAAATGTATCACATCGATATCCCCGAAAGATTTTCGTGGTGCTTTGTTAGAGTAGCCAAATAACCTCCAACGAGGTTTAAAGCAGTCAACAAGTTAATATTATATGATACAATGTCATTTATGCATACCAAGTGTTAGAATTTACAAAACGCGCAAAAGCAAGCACGCTCGGGTATTAGATGTTTGATATAGAATAATTGGGTGGAAAATTTTATGTAGCTCTACTTTTTTTTTCTAATTTACGAGATTTCTTTTTTATCCACCTGCGAATTTACGTAAGTCGCGTGTTACGTAACTTGGGGTGTTACTGAACCTACATACAAGATATTTAAACTGGTATAAGATTTTCCAAAGAGAAAACAATTTATAAAAAATATTTACACAACTTCGATAAATTTGTTTTAAAAATCAATATTGCGTTGTTATTTTAACTTAAAAAATAATATTTTTCTCATATAATTTAATGAGAACTTTATTTATTTAAATTATAAAACCCCTAGACATTTCAGGTATTATATATGACAATCCATCTTAGCTATGATTATTATGACTAGGTTCTGCTGTTATCCCTTTGTGCGGGTGGCGTGGGCTTGAACCTGATCGGGGGCAACCATTTACTACTGCTGGATTTGCACTGGAATCCTCAACTGGAGGCTCAAGCGCAGGATAGGATATACCGAGTCGGGCAGGTTAAACCTGTTCACATTTACAAGTACAGTTTTTTTTACTTTACCTTTAATTAAAATTACCATGATGTGTTTTAACTATCTTTTTATTGTGAATCATGTTCCGCACAGGCTGTAACAAAGACTAATTTAATGGGGTGATTCATCGATGTCTGCTTCTGCGAATTATAGGTAGTCCAATGCTGAGCGTCAGTTCTAAAGATCTTACAAATCAGATCTAAATAGCAAACAGTTAGCGAAGTCACTGGAGAGAAGTAATGCTAAGTTAGACCAGTCAGATAATCAAAATTACGCCAATATGGATTCAATTAGGTAGAGATCAGTCAGAAGTATCTCTGTCCAACATTCCAACTTAATCACAATACAATATACTAATAAATCACCTTAGATTTACAACACATTCACCATTATTTTTTGTCTCTATTTATTTTTCTATATCTCTTTCGAATCTGACTCTTTCTTTTTAATTTTTATTAAATAACACCGCACAGAAAAAGCTGTCTACTTTAACACAGACGGTAGTCTAGCAATGTAGCCAGGACAATACTTTATATATCTGAGGTGAATACCTCCTGCATCCCAAACAGTCAACTCATAAGTGTGTTATATTATTGTATGTTCACTTCTGATATACTAAAAATTTATGTCAGATGACAAAAAACCTGGTTTCGTGACCGGTCATGCCACTCGGAGCCGACAGCCTCGAATGTGATGTGACTCTTTCGGTACGGTTATTTCACGAAATTCCAGAAACGTATGTTTTTTTCTCATCCTCATGTGATGCACAGATGACTTTGGCACAGTAATGTCACAATTGCCTCAGCATTCGTTTATGAATATTCATTGAGGTCAACGACATCTGCCAATTGTAAAGTATTTATATACAGCACCATATCCTTTTAGATGCAAGTCATGTAATTGAAGCACAAAGAATACTTTAAATTAAACATGTTGGTAAGTTAGTTGTCTACCATTGTGAGTCTTGTCTTGATTGGACTATTGGTGATCCTGTCCTATTATTATATCACAAGACTCAGATAAATGGAAGGAAAAAATTGACATAAATAATATTATTTTTAGGTTCATGTGTGTGGATACAGTAGAACAAAGCATCAAAACGATCCAGGATAAGAAGCTGCAATTAGCAGAGAGTGTTCTCACTGGCGCTAAAATGACTCAGTCTTCCAAACTGTCAATTGAAGATCTCAAACTTATGTTCAACATGACATGATGAAATATGTTATCATTATTGACTAACCAACTTGAATGTTCAGGGAGTAAAATTCAATTCTGCTGGTCAGATTAAACCAATTAAAATGTAAATTTCAATATGTGCTTTGATTTAAAAAAATTAATAGTTAGTAGCAATGTTCCCTGTAAGGTGTGCGGGTGTGCGCGCGCACACGATTTGGCGTTATAGTGCACATATAATTTTGTCAAGACGTCTTCTTCATGTGCTGCCTTCTATGGAAGGTTGGCGACCATGTTGCAGTGGGTTGATTTATCCTGCATAAGATCACCAGCATTTTGAATATTGAACCACTTTCTGAGGTTACACAGTCAAGATAATCTTTTTCTACCTTCTATCTTCCCCTATATGAGTTGTGAAATATCATATTTTCATTGCGGAGAATGTGTCCAAAGTATACAGCTTTCCTTGATAGCTGTTATTAGTTCTCTTGATTTATTTATACATCTTCATTAGAACATGTCGATAGATCCACAAAACACAAAAATTACCCTACAATAGCCTTGTACTGGTAAGGTAATGTTTTTCTTATTTCTTCTTTCCCCAGCGCACAAATAATAGCATTGGTCCTTAAAATTGCATGAACGATTTATTATGCGCACACCACGATCCAAAATTACAGGGAACATTGATTAGTAGTTTAAAAAGTTACCATTTAACATTTATATTTTTTTATGAAAAGTTGTAACAATCAGAATCGTTATATTTTTCAATCTTGTATTATACTTATATTAAAAATTACATTTACTGAAAATTGTACATACTTCAAAGTATTGCTTTAAAATGTTATAATAGCATAAATTAAAAGATTATTTTTTAAACGTATTGTGTTATCTATAAAAACCAAGTTACATAGTAAAAACTACATTAAATATGTTTAATTAATAAATGTGTATATTTTAGAATAAACTATGTTTTAAAATTCTTAAAAGTATTTTTTTGTAAAAAAATGTAATTTTATCCTCATTTATTCTGCAGTACTTAATTTACTATTTCTCCGATACTGGATCACTTATGAGCTTACAAATCACTGATAATAATATTCATCTTTCTCTGATGAATTAAATGGTTTCATTTTTCGAAATTTTCTTGTGAAACTTTGTGAAAGGCCTTTTAAAATTATATTTAAAATAAAAACACTGTTTACTTTTACTAATATGTTGCCTACTAACATTACCGTTATAATAAATAACAAATTAGTGAAAGTAAAGTCTTTTTATTTTAAATATAATTTAAATGGTTTAAATTAAGAAATATATTTTTTCCAATTGCATCCCAATACGAAGATAAAATTAATTGTCATATCTTTATACCAAAAAAAAAAACATAAAAAATACAAAATTTCATTGTTCTATTTGCAGGGCTACGGGATTTTCGACATTGCATTAATATATTGACATTCAATGTTATTTCTACCTTTATAAAACTCTGGAAAAAATTCCTTTTAAAATTAGTTTGTTCAAAAATAATTTGTATGCTGCTTATTGTATGCCGATGATGCAGTACTAATGGCGAATAATGAACGAGAACTACACAGTCTAGTGAGTAGAATGTACGATGTATGCAAGGAAAGCGACCTTATTATGAATGTTAACAAGTCAAAAGTGATGGTATTCAAGATGAAGAAAAGCAAGACACCGTGCAAAATACTTGTAGGTAATGTGTGTTTGGAACAAGTAGATGAGTTTGTGTATTTGGGAAGTATGTTTAATAGAAGCGGAAAGGCTGAGAATGATATCGAAAGGAGGGTGACTGCAAGGAATAAAATGAATGGCGCTTTGAATGGAATTATATCTAACAGGAATTTGTTAGCCGAGGCAAGACTAACGGTGAACAATGGAGTCCTGGTACCGACACTGATGTATGGAAGTGAGGCCTGGAGCTGGCAGAAAAGGAACTAAAGTAGACTGAATGCAGTGGAAATGAGATCACTTAGGCGTATATGTGGTAAATCTATTTATGACAGAGTAAAAAATGAAGAAATAAGGAAAGAATGTAAAGCTGATGTTAGTATAGTGAGTAAATTAAGAAAGGATTATTTAGGTGGTTTGGTCATATGAAACGAATGTATGAGGAGAGAATGATAAGAAATATATATGACTATGAATGGCACTAGAAATAGAGGACATCCGCGGAAGACTTGGCACGACCAGGTAAATCAGATAATGAAGAATGGTTCTGTTAGAAGTCTCAATAATCTGCGAGCTTGAATGAGAAGATGTATGAATGTGGATGAGGCGAGAATTGTGTGTCAGGACAGAGGAGTGTGGCACTCTATCCTCTCTGCCTACCCCCGCGACCGCGAAGAAACGGCGTGATGGTAAGTAAGTAAGAAAAACAATTCATTTTTCACTTGGCCCATTCTGCCGCTGCGGGACTCACAATTATGCTAAATTTTGAAAAAATATTTAATAATAACATTTAAGATCAAAATCTCAGAACAGTCAAAACATCTAAAAAAAATTGTTTTAACTATTTTGTTTTTTTACTATGTACTGACTTAGTGACTTACTGTAGCTGGCACCCACTGAGGACAGTCATACATCAGTATGGTTTTTGCCGGGCTGGGCGTATGACGGAACAGTTTAGGTGTAATGCTCACGCACACTGACGACAGTAATTTGGTATCAGTCTGAAAATGGATTTCATATAGATTGCAATATGTGCTCTGATCATACGGTCAAGAAAGAAAAGTAGAAGGCGATGTTAGGTGCATCCTATATACAGCGAGAGATTATCAAATGGCAAATTCTATACATTATGAAAGCCTTCGGGTTCACCCTAGGTAGTTTTTTTATATTTTCAAATGAATGTGCATACATTCGATGAATTATTACACTTAATAAGCTGGCAATAATCTACAAAAATTATTAATTGATTATTGTAAATGTCTGGTCATTTCTCCACCAAACCTATCAAAATATCTATGTCGTTTTCACATAACATTTTAGTGACCTTGTACTACAGAAAAATAAAACATATTGTCTTTACTGCTGATCATGTGATCAGATTGTGTCGGTGTACAACAGTTTAGTCGTTGGTGTGCTGCACGCTCGTATGTTTAGTGAAGCGCCTGACAGTTCTGTCATTTGAAAATTTAATCGTCGGTTTGCGCACTGCTGTATATTCCCATAGACCTCACCATTACGACAGAACTGTCGTAGAACAGAAAGTCATTGGTGTGCGCTAGCTCGTATGTTGTGATAGAAAAATATATAGCTACACAATTACATGTTAATTGCGTGTAATTTTGTTTACACTTACTAAGGATTCATCCATTATCATGTGTTATAATTAGCTTGACATAACACAACAAGACTATTATTAGTCAAATGCAAGAATTGCTATCGTAAAAAGAAACGCATGTTAACCCAGTCTGATTAAATTCATATCCGCAATAGTCCCTTATGATGTTTTGCATTTCCCAAAATTCAGCGTACAGACATTGTAACGCCTAAAAATGATTTTGGGTTAAACAGTGGTGATCTTCTGCCGATCAATGCTCAATATTGAAAATAATAAGAAAATTTAATATGTATTATTTATTAATAACACGGTTCTTTTATTCCTCAATATTTATATTTGAAATATTGTTACTCAAATATTCTAACAGGTATACATATCTGAATTTGAGGAAAGGCTTGAAAAAAACAATATTTAAGAGGCATAGGAATAAAACCACACTTCAATTGAGATAAATATATTTGTAATTGATTTTATAGCCAGAGTGGAGATTTTTAAATTTATATGGTTTTGATAAAACGCTTCTAAAACATACAAACATGTTTTCATGAGCAGTTATCAATAAAACTGCCACTATTGCCAGATAATCATTTTTAAACACGTCAGCCTCTTTTTTGTCAATTAGTGCAGTTTTGTTTCATCCCCTCATTTGTATTCCATGACAGACTACACTAGTACATACGTTATAAAAAAAAACCTCACATTAAAAAGTGTGTGGGGATATATTTAGTGTTTTAATTTATAGTAAGACTGTTTATACAGGACAAGTGTTTTGTAAATTTGAAAATAGAGTATAGATTTATATCCCATATACATACCTATTTGTTCACATCGTATTTTTGTTTCCTTGGAAACCATTCTATTCATAATTAGAGTAATCAAAAAGCTTTGCCTGGGCAACCAAATAGCTTATTTTCTAATACATATTCTTTTGATTCATCTTGTGTATTGAAAATTTTACCATTTTGATTGATTTTTGGCAGATATTTTTCATACCACACTAGTAGATTGAAAGCAATGGCGAAACTTGCCAAATTGGATAGAGTAAAGTACGAGTTTCAAAAAGAAACAGTAGTTCCCGGAACATATTCATTACATCGGTAAAGTATTATTTTGTTTTTATATCATTTTTATACTTGACTCCATATTAAAAATGTTCAAATTAATTATGTGATTGTCACAATTACTGTTCTAATATTTTCAATAGTCCATCCCAGTGCAATTGGAAATTTCCGAAAGATAATAGACCCATACACAAAAAACTAAAGAGTGCGTATGAAGGAAAAGAGGTCATCAAAGTACCCCAGAATGATAAGTGGAGGGATTTACTGGTCCCGGGTAAAGAAGCCACTATTTATCCCGCTGTGTGGCCCAAATGTGAATATGACAGATTGAAACAACAGTCTAGGGTAAAGCGATTTTTAAATTAAACTTTCAAAACCTATAAAAGCATCGATCAAGTACCATAGTGTATTCCAACAATTTTTAATGTACAATTTAGTAAGAACTTATTTCATTGTATTCTCACCAACTTTAAGAAGCACTCTAAATAATTTGTAATTAATAGTTGAGGAATAACAAATAGAAATTATCTTGTATTTTAATTATCGAATGTATGTGAGATAGTCCATTACTTAATAGCTTTAATGAACCACAGGTAGTGACATTGCAAGAACAACTCGATGCGATACATGATGCTGAAAATGATGCAAAAAAGAAAATTGCGGAGAGCGAAGCGAGGAAACTGATGCTTAAACAAACTCAAAAGAAACAACCGGGACAGAAGATAGATACTCCAGACAGTGTGGATCCTGACCAATTAGCGCATGTGCTCAAACGCTCAACAGGCATTTTCTTTGTTTAACTTCATTTTACTATAATTAATATAAATACACACTAGACTACAAGACCAATTATGTTTTTATTTGTAGGTATGAAGAATGAAGAATATCAAGGCCCACGTATAGCAAATCGTATTATATTGGCATCAAAGTGTCACGCCATTCGTGATGCCCAAGTTATTGAAAAACAATTAATCAAAAAAGAACTAGAAGATGAGGAAAGAAGGTTACGTTTTATTCTGTATCCAATTAAATCACATACATACATGTTTATCAAATTTAGTTATTGTTGAATACATTTTCACAAGTAGGCTTGATCAGATGATGGAGGAAGACAGAGTTGCAGCTATAGAAAAGGAAGAAGAGAAGCAAAGAGAGAAGAAATCCCGTCGTCTTGATAACATCAACAACATAAAAAAGCAGATTGCACAAAATGAAAGGGCCAAACTACTTGAAGCTGAGAGAATTGCCATAGAAAGTATTAAACTCAACCAAGTTGGTGTTGCGACTCAGCTTGACGAAGTTGAAATACTTCGAAGAAAAAGGGAACAATCAGATAAATTGAAAGAAATTCTGGATAAATGTTAGTCATTTACTAAATTTAATACAAATACTTAAATAATAATGTTTGAAAAGCTGTAGCTATTTATTTGTTTTATTTTCCAGGCAACGAAGAACTAATGTATTTCAAGCAATTGAAAGCTGAGGAAGAACGTATTAACAACGAACGCATCAAAAACTTCATAAAACAGAAACAAGAACGTGAAGCAAAGCTCAAAAGTGAAGCTGATGCCATCAAGGCTGCCAAAGAAAAGGGAATTGATTCAATATCAAAAGCACAAAAGGTACCGTACTTTATCGTAAAAGTAAAATTCACATAACAATAAATATCCTTTTTTTCCCTTATCTTACTCGGATGGTGAGTCACCCGGAACAACTACTAATGTCAAATATAACTGTTTTGAATTTATTATATTTTAAGGCTGAAAAAGAACTAAAAGAGGAATTAGAATTCATACGAAACCAAAAAATTCAAGAAGATGTTGAAAAAGAATTCCGTAGAAAGGAAAAGGAAGCCGCCATTAAGAGACAACGAGAAATGAAGCAATTGAAAACTGCCAGAGAGCAGCAGGTATTTTTGTTCATATTTACTCAAATAGATTTTTAAACTGAGAAAAGTAAAAGCTTCAATAAGACTTACAATACTTCATAACATCTAAACTCAAGGGGATTTTTTCGCTTTAATATAATATATTTTATGGCACTTGTATAAATGCATCTAAAAAAATTAATCATTTGGTATTAAGATTGCAGACATACGAAGGCAGATTGCCTTGGAGATATCACGGGATGAAGCAATGTTCCACAACATTGTGAAGAAAAACATGGAAGATGTTCAAAAGGAGGAAAATGTGAGATTGTTTAAATTATAATTTACTTCTTGAATCCTATTTATGAACAATAATTCTCAGAAATTATTTTGTAAATCCAATCTTTATTTTATAATTAGCCGTGGTAAAAATTAAATTTAATTTTTTAAATGTTGGCAATATAACCAGTACCTTTTTTGTAAGAATTGCATTCAGTGAATCAGTACATTTTATGACCTATGACAAAAAAGTACTGAATATAACTATATATAGGATTTGTCATTGTCATATCAATAATGTAATATGTACATATATATTTATGTTAACAGATGAAGAAAATTCATAATGAAGAAGTTCAAAAGCATCGTCAGGAAATCATCAAGCAGATAAACGATAAAGAAAGAGAAAGGTACTTATTTTATTGAAACCACTCAATGTTACTTTATATTTTTTATATAACAAATTAAAGATTATTAATCAATTATTTTTATATCTCTTAGAATCAATTTACGCCAGAGAATGGCAGATGAGGGTGTTGCCTTGAGATTGGAAATTGAAAGACAAGATAAAATGGAGAGAGCCATTATAAAACATAAAATAGATCTGATGAAAGAACAGAAGATACCAAAAGTGTATGTAGCAGAAGTCGAGCAAAGACTGGCCAAACTCAAATATTACTAAGTTAATTTAGAATCAAGAAATTTTCAGAAATAAAATTTTATGTATCAATTTTTCAATGTCAAATACATTTTTTTGTCCTTCATTCTGTGTTTTTAAATTACGTAGATGTTGCAAAGTAACATTAGGTATGTGAAATGAAAATAAAATCATACTGTAATGTTATATCGACCCCTCCTACGTACAGTAGGTATTGTGAGTTAAAAATGTCATTTTAATCATTCTAATAATCATGTATTTGATACTTATTTACGTGGCAGATTTTTTGTAAAAATATATTGTATTCTATGATGTAGGTACTAATAAACATATTTTAAAAATTACAGCCATTTAAAAATGTATCAAATACGTGCAAAATACTGGAATAATTAAAAATTTCATTTTTTACTTACAATACTTTACATAGGAGGGGTCGATATGACATTTCAACTTAAAAAATATATAAATACAAATAATCAAAATAAATTACTACCTGATTTAACATGAGTTTTGAATTAAATTCAAATTTTCAATGTATGGAAATAATTTGCTGAGAGTCAATTGTATACACATTTGTGCAAATAAACAGTTGTAAAATAAATATACAAGATAATCCATAAGTAATGACCTTTTGCACATGTGCTACACAGGTCGTTTCCCTCCCTAATTTAAAGTTAGTCCATCTTCCTAACCTGTTTTTTTGCTGCGTCCTGAGTTACACACCTCAATTTGTACTTTGGTAAATTTTTTGCATCATTAAACTGAACCCTACTGTTCAAAATACCATTGATGTACAGAATGGGGTCTGCACTGACATTTAGCAGCAATATCACAGATCGAGATGATTTTTCTGATTGTTACTGCTTACCAGTTGCTGGTGATGAGATTTAGGTGTCTTATTTCACCCTAGAGAGCAAACATCAGTCATTCAATGCAATTATCCCAACTCCCCCAAAAAAATGGGAAAATTCAAATACTTTCAATTTGAAAACTCAGCAAAAATTTATTGGGGTCTAAGACATTTTTTTAACATGGTTGTTAGCATAGTAGGCAGTACTATAAATGCTGACCGATATTGTAATGTTCAAAAGACTATGAGCCATCAAAAATCGGAGATGTAGAAAGCTTTCTCAAAGCATTATTCTTAACAGTGCCCGGCCCCACCTGATGCTGCAACCCAAGATTTATTGGGCGGTTTCCAATCATATTAATCCAGACCTCACTCCAAGTGATTTTTACCTTTTTTCTAAGCTTAAGAGTTCCCATGTGGAAAACGAAGGTGATGGTGCAGCTTGCAGTCAATTGCTTAATTGAGCTGGCAGCAGGTACTATAACGGGATTTTAAAGTGTGAACATAATTCATAAATGTACAAGTTGAATATGTGGAGAAGTAAATTGAGGCAGTGTTTAAAGAAAATATTTCAGTTCACATTAGTTCTTCTTGGGCTATATTGCTATGGGTCAGTTTTCATTGAAGCAGTCGTTTTGCGACATATTTAATGGCTATCGTTAGGGCCGTTAGTAGTACTCTGACAGAAAGCCAGTCTGAAGTGATAATTAATGTTTTCGTATACATAAAAAACAAACTTTTGTCTTGATTTTCTCCACAAAGCATTTTATGTAGACTTTTTCCATAGGCAAGACAAAGGTTAGTAATGGTGAAATTACTAAGTATAGACAGTTTGATACATAACATCTGGACAATACTATTTGGCAGTAAACGTCATTGTGTCACAGCTGGTCATTCTACTCTACTTACAATAAACAATCCTGATGGATGATCTATTTCTCCCTTCGTAATGATAAAGGCTACCTCCTACCCCTCAGAAACTAGAAGTACATATTATGCTACCTTTTGTTTTTTAATGTAATTACAGCCTACTTCAACTTCCTTTGAATTATCAAAAATTAAAAATGTTTTTTAAATGTACCGAAAACTTTCTTTGGCACAATTAAAGGTTAGAAATGTTCCCTAACAATTAGCCTGGACCAAAACATTCATGTCTGTGCATTTTCATAAACTATTCATCATAAAATTAACCTTTATTTTGTATCTAAAAAGAACTTCACCGCAAGCTCAGAATTCGAAAAGAGATTTAAGTAGGATAATCATAATATTGTGGGTTTTAAAAGAAACATTGTATTTCTTCCAAGTTTTATTTATTTTTCAATAATTAAAACATAATTAGATTCTTCTTGACATTTAGTCTCCGCCAGAAAGGTGTTTTCGCTATTCCAGTGCTGTGGAACTGGACCATCCCATCGGGTCACTCCAACAGACTTGATTCTCAAGTGCTCTTTTCGGCTGTGACTCAACTCTTCGTGAGTCATTTTCTCAGATCATTTGGATCATCGTTGTCCCAATCTTTCTAGATTTCATCCATCATTGAATACGCTGCACAAAAAAGAAGGGATTAGTATTCAGTAATGTAAGTAATGGAATATTTGTGGGCTAAACTAAGATCTTGGAAACCAAAATCATTTATTTTTTAAATATTGAATTGATTGATAATGTAAACTCAAATATTAACATTTTAAAGTTAATTTAAAATTTAAATGACAATGAAACAATACTTTATGCCATATTTATATTAAAATATAATATTTTTTTAAAAATTCAATAAATAACAAAAGTTTTCTAAGATAATATTGAGAAAGTAAGTTAAAAGTTACGGAATTCGGGAGAGTTAGAAAGAAAAATGTACATGTATTACAACAACACGCATGATTGTAAAAGAATTAATATTTTTACAATTGTTAAAAATATTCCGTACATTGCGTTTCATTTTCTAACTCTCTGGAAATTGATAAAATCATGACGTAGTAACACAAGCAACTGAAGAACATAGTGCTGGAAAAACTGGTTACAAAATAGCTGAAACGCACAACTTGATCAATTAAAAGAAGGTCCCTTTATGGAAGTTGATTCGATAGAAACAATAAGTGATTTCCATATTTTTCAAATGACTGAATTTATATATTACAGCAGTTAACGAATGCGTTGAAATTATCAGCGAGATGAATAAACCCAGATAAAAGCTCTGATTATCAACGGTCAACACATCTTAGGCCGTTTCATTGGAAATTTTTTTGATTACAACAAGGTATACAAGATGTGTTCTTGTTTCGAGCATGCACTAAACGTGAGATCTAGCAATAGTTGATGCCCAGGACTAGTATAACGCTAAGACTGTCGAGATAGCAGTCTGGGCTACTTACGATTGGTTTGCCGCATAGACAATAAACGCTCTTGAGACGCCGGCCGTTATAACGTGAGCGACGTAACTGCACGTGATGAGAGCCGCTGGACGCTGTGACATTTGCCGCATTGGATTTACGCTCGTCGTCTCCATTCGCCGTTTCTTGAGAATACCGCTTCCGTAGCGATATATTTGACATTCAAAGAATCGTTACACTGAAATTTATCTCAAATACCAGATATATTTGTAACGTCAAGGAACTCCACTATGTCGTTTCGCAGGCCTCATTATGCCTTGCCAGGAATATTAATGCCAAAAATACAAAAGAAACCACAAATACTAAATTTACAAGTTACTTCAAAACACTACAAAATGGGAAAACTTATTTAGAAGCTAGAATGTGGTGTCTGCAAACGCTAGCGTCAGATGGTTGAATGTAGCTAGTGTCTATTGCAAAGAATTTATAATGACATTTTCAAAGTAGACAGAATTCACAAAGAGGTGTCTCTAATTTCATTGTAACAAAAAACAATCAATTGTTTACGAAATGGCGCATTTTGATCAACAATTCTAAAAAATCAGATGCACAATCTTATCTGCACCTGACTCATGGTCAAATGTTATGATTACACATTACTCACTGCAAGCTACTTTATTTTTTGGATGAATCCTCGGCAAAGTAAACAATAATTATTGCACATAGCATCGCACTGTTTAATATCACCCTTTCGATTTGTAAAATACACACATGCGTCCTATTTTCTACCACCAATATGATTAAAAGAAAATTTCTCAACCGTGCCATTATGATATAAATTTTTAAAGAACAAAATTTCAGCAATGACGGATGAGTTTATCTTTGAAAATTGTTTAAAACATTCCTAGTCGATCTTGAACTACGATCTCAATTATTTTTCACTGCATTTCCTTTAGTAGAACGCTTACAGTAGCAGAATTAAATCAAGCTTGTGGTAGCTTCTGACTACTCAATATTTTGTTCTCTTCTGAGTTTGTAAAGAGTGATCTCGGTCAAGACACATCAAGATGTGCAGAATTGCAAATTTATTGAAATACTTCAGCAGAAACTGAAAGCTGATCACTTGAATGGAGGTATTTCGAGGTTCAAAAACTGATAAATAATACAATAAGTAAATAGAAAGACGCCATTTTTTTAGTGGATTTTATTGATTGTTTCATGAATGCATTTAACGCATTTTACATCTTGTACAATATTGCAGTTACATAAAATCAAAACTCATTATTGACAATGACTTACACCTATGGAATATTTATTGTACCGTATTATAAAATGTCGGAAATCTAGTTTCTTTTAACATTATTAAAGACATCTGTCTTGTTACATGTAAGTCATGTTTATACTTTAAGATATGAAACATTCTTACTAAACAATGCATAAATTACAATTAGTAAAGATAAATAAATGAAAACGTTTTTACATTTGATAATAATTACAAAAATAATATTAAATACAAGTAAAAGATTTAACTGACAGTAATGGTAAAAAAATGAGTAACTCGACTGATAAAAGAAAGTTAAGAACTTTAGTTATGAAGTTCCGGAAATAACGAGAGAAGAGTTTATAAAATGGTTTGTGGAGTGATCGTTAACCATATCAGGTACCATTACGAGTGTTTTTATCTGCAACGTATAAACGTACAAATGTTTCTGCTATAAAATGACAGTTGGCAACTGACAAGTGTGCCATCAGAGGGACAACTATATTGAAGTTTGTTCTTCCTGGAACCAATCCAAGCAACTCTAAATAAACATTCCTACAACTAGGTGACAAGAGTGATAGTCCATAACCAAATGTATTTGGTATCACTTTGTAATTCCTGCACGGGTTGGCGCGCATACGTCTATTGTAATGGATGATATTTTCCTAGATTAACCTATTTCCGGGCTACGGGACGCGTGATGTGCGGGCCCGGCGAGTCCTGGAGCCACCCTAGAATCTGCGGGGGCCCATCCCCCCCATGTCCCGGCCGCCTCGAGCTCCACCGCCTCCGACACTAAACACAAACCACCAGAACACTGTAGCCTCATAATTGTGCCATCAATTACTCAGCCACCGCTAGGATTAGACATGAAATAAAACTACTCTAAAATTTTAACTTGAGACTTGCATTCTCGTAAAATGGCCGCCCGTCGCAACGTTTGTTCCATTCTGATAACATCGGCTGTACTTATTACGAGTACACTTAATAGGCCATTTTAGAATATCCCACGAGCGAAGGCATCCGGAATAGACGATCGACAAGGGCTACCCGCGAGCGAGACGCTCAAAATATATCCACGGCCGAATGCCGATGCAAGCCACAAATAAATTTGTATCTTTCTTAGATAAATGAAATCAATAAGATTTGTTCTAGATGTCATTATTATTTTCGCAAGTCTGTTTCGCAATAAGTCTAAGAAATAATTACTGTTTATTGGCTGTATAAAACTCAACGTAGGCATCTAGTGTCTCGAGATACGGTCTAGAGACAATCGCCCGAGCAACGTGAGGAGCAGCGGAGGTACTTACCGTCCCAGAGGAGGGAACTGTTGGTTGTATGGATCTCTGTCACCACCAAATCCACCACCTCCTCTCCTGTAAGATGAAGAAAATGATTATTACAAAAGGTTGCAAAGGAACACTCAAGCAAAATTTAAGACATCAATATTCATATAAAAGGTGAAAATAACTTAAAATTTTATGAACAAAAATGCACTCACATTGGAGGAGATCTTCGGCTGAACATATCCCCATTGCCCATGTTGTTGCCGCGAGGTGCTCCTCTGTCGAATGCTGGTGGCATTGGCATCGGTGGTGGTCTCATACCCCCGCTGCGACGCTCCATCATCATGTTTCCTCGATCTTCAGGGAACATTCCACCCCCGCGCCGCTCTTCCGGGAACATGCCTCCCCCGCGTCGCTCCTCCATTGGGTAGCCTCCGCCTCGGCGCTCATCAGGGTACATATTACCTCCACCGTAGTTACCCCCCATGCCTCCTCTGTCCATTAACGCAAATCCCCTCCTATCCTCCCCACTGAAGCCCAGTCGGTCATCGGGATACCCGCCGCCGCCCCTGCGATCCATGCCGCGGTCGAAGTTGCCGCCGCCGTTTCTCATTCCCATCCCCCCCATCGGTCCGCGCCCCATGTCACCCATAGGCGGCCTGGAGTCCCGCATGTAGGGAGCGTCCCTCGCGCCGCCCATGGGCGGACCGCGCATGGGACCGCCGCCGCCGGGCCTGCGCGGGCCTCCCATGCCCATGCCGTTCCGCATCATGCCGCCGCCGCCCATGCCGTTCCTCATCCCGCCCGGGCCACCGCCCCTCGGAGGTCCGGTACGCCCGCCGCGCTCCTTAATGCGACCGCGCTCTACCGTGATCACGCCCCCGTTGAACGTTGTGTTATTGAGGCCCTCGATCGCGTTTGTGGCCATTTCTTCAGTTTCCATGTGAACGAAGCCGCATCTATTCATAACATCGCACTCCGTAACGGCGCCATAGCGCTCGAATAGACGTCGCAAGTCTTCTGGCTTCGATCCCAGCGGCAAACTACCGATAAATACCTTGGTTTGCTGTAAACATATACTACACATAAATAAAAACCCTTCTCAGTTTCAAAAATAAGTATATTGAGATGAAATAGCACTTACCGGAACCATCTTTTAGCAAATCGGCGTCACCGAAGAACTCAACCAACAAAGCGGGAATGGCGGGCGACGCAAAGTGCTTGCAAAATGGCGACTCACCGCGCGCGTCGGTTCAGCCAACTATTCGGCTAATTACTATGATTTGTTAGCAGCCAGGTATACTATAATCTAAACAGCGGGGTAATTATATTAATTTTATCAATTATGTTGTGCCATTTGATTATATAAATTTTAAATTTAATTTATATGTACAGTGCAAATTTTAAACTGTAATGACAATAATTTGTACTGAAAACCGATTTATTTATATTTTCTCATGAAAGAGGACCTCCACGTAAAACCGAACACAATTAGATAAACTTTATTAAACGCGTCAACAATCGACGAACGTTCATGAATATGAAAATAAACTAAACAAGAGAGGTATTTCAAGATAGAAGTGTTCTTATTTTCTTACTACCTACCGTCAAAACTTGGGACAGGGCGTGATATTCTGTGTAGTTTCCTTGGTTATTCTGCCGTGAATCTCTAATCTCTCCGTGACATCAGCACCGATGATGGACCCTGCAATGGATGAAAACGTCGGCCAAAAAGATCAGACATACAGCAATATATACAATAGCCCAGAAAACGCTACGCAAAACATTCTGAACTTTTATAAAAAATCTAAGAACATTTTTAAGGTCTCAGAATCTTATGGTAAAATGTAAACATCACTACTCAAATAAATTTTATAACAGGAACTATAACAAAAATATCTTTAACAGTTGGTTTGCATAATTATGATCGGGGGGAATGAACGTTAGATTTATACATTTGAATAAACATTGAAAAACAATTCTTTATTGTAAAATCGACAAATCTATGTTATTTTTTATATTTTCAAAACAGTTTATCAAAACGTTGATATCATTCATAATAATTTCTTTCATGGTTTCAGGTAAATTTTTCTCAATTGTAAGTGTTATATTATAATTGTAACGTTGATCTAGATCGATTTCATCTATTGGAATGAATTTGCAGGCATCAATATCTCGCAATGAATATACGCTATAGTTAACTTCTTTAACAAATTCTGACACTTCCATTAAATTATTGATAGCCATTGAAAGTTTCTGAAGCTTTTGCGTTATCTCAGGGTGATTGTTGACCGTCAAAATTTGTAGAAATCTATAGTTTTTTAGTAGATATTCATGCTTCATTGAAACTCGTCCAATGAGATACCCTGAAAAGATAGACAAAAGTCTTGAAAAATAAATTTACTAAATTTTTTGAATTAAATAGCCACAATACAAATAAAAGTATTAACATCTATTTAATTTATTTAAAACTCATTTCTAAACAAAACACATGTATTATAAACGCACATGAAGGCATTATCGATATAATACCCCGTTAATACGATGAGTTAGAGACCAGACCATCGTGCAAAGCGACAATCTGCATAAAGCGAAGCAAGGATTTTTTTAGAAAGAGCATATAAATGCCTAAAATCACTTTTGTTTTCAATCGAAGTGTGAATATTGTAGGAGACAAGAGACCAAGACAAGAGAAATTTGTTTTTTTTATTTAATGAATAAAAGTTCATGGTACTTTTATGGATAAACGTATACGATTCTTTTATCTTATTTTCTATTTTACATTGGGACCTAATGACTAATGCCCCTTTTCCATTTTGCATTGGGGCCCAATTTTTTCACTCAACCTTTATGTACCTACAATAAACATTTTTTAAACTTTCTTTGCCATATTTCGCGAGTGAGTTGTAATATTGTATTATTAATTATCTTCTCCAAGCACAAGAGCTAGTCTCTTTTTTGGGGAGGTACAGCGATTCACGGAAATATGTAACTTTAGTTTTGTAACAGATTCAAGTATTATATAAAATTGTAAAAATTTCAAAATATTATGAACTAATTCGAAGAAAAATTCTGAATGGAAAATGTTGTTTAATTTGATGTTATTCAATTGTGCAATTATTGTAAACATTTAATAATAAATTACTCAAGTTTATAAGTTTGGCTTATCGAGAATGGAAATACAACTGCTGCTCGAATTGGTGCTCCGGTTCCGTATTCGTATACCTACGTGAAAATTTACATTCGTGCACTCAACCAGAAAGATCAACAATTAAACCAGAATCAAGATTAAACAATTGTGTGTAGTCGTGTGTTCATTATTGTTGGTTAAATAATATTAACCACAAATTGACTGCTTATGTTCAATTTGGTGTAACTCCAAAAACACACAAATATTTGGAAATTGAAGAAATAATGCGCAAAGATAAAATATTTAAAAATTTATATCACTACACTCAATAGTGTAAATGCATACACCTAGCAAGCATTCTTTATACAAATACAAAAAAAAATTGGTACCATGTAAACGATTTTTTCGTATTTGTAGTTACACTGAATTGACTAAACACCGAATCTACACATAGGGCCGTTGACCCCGGGCCTGGAATTTCATGGTGACTCGGTAGATATGAGATGATCAGTTAATAAATAATCAGAAATTATGTTAAAACGCTGTGTCAAACTAATGCACTTGTACCCTAATTTATGCTGCGATTTACAATTTATCGATTCTGGTAGGTATTTGAAATGAAACGATAAAAAATGATGATATTTGCATAGTATCGGAACTCTACTTTTAACCCTACTTAACAAACTGGGCCCATAAACTGCTTTCTGTGGCCCTGCACGTAGGTATCTATCAAACACCGCCCACACGTTCGGTTAGTCAAATTTAAATGAATTTTCTAATGATTCGAATCAATATTTTCCCTATTACAGCATCACTGCCGATTTTTTTTCTCTATTTGTCGAATTCTTGCTTCAGGCAATTGAGTAAATTAAGTAAATACAAATGTAACAAGTCACACAATGTATTACAAATTGGCTTAATTTTCTCATTTGTTCGCGCTCACACTGATCTTGGTAAGAGTGGAGGGACCTTGCGGCTATATATATACACAGTCAGTGACAAGTGACAAGTTAGTGCTAAAAGTTGTCGAAACACTGACCCACTTTTGTTATTAGTTTTATTTTTATTAATCACCTTCATAATATTAACTAAGAGTCAAGAGGAACCCTTTCAATTCTATGAAAACATAAAGCAAGATCTATTTTAATATTACGTACCTCCAAATATGCTCAAAAATCCAATCACAAAAATAATGCTTATGCATAATCTCTTTCGAATGTACTCAGATTGTCCGCAACTTCCTGGATCTCGAATGGACAAAACCCTGTCCATTTTTCACAACGAGTGATCAAAAAAACACAGATAGTTTATATTTACTAATCATAATAAATTATTAAACTTAATCAATTAAAGTGAGATCCGGCGCGCTCGTCCAATAGTGATATTTAGAATCGGAGGAGCAATAGAATAGATTATTTTTGGATTTGACGGTTTCATTCGCGTATAGAAATTAAACATATTATCGATTTCATTTCTAGCCACTTATTTATATTATTATTGAGAATTTTGTACATTTTGCTTTATATTTATTTACAAAAACTATATGTTCTGAATATGTACCACGAAAAACAAATTTACAAAAAGGAAAGTCCCCAGATTTCGATGTCCCCAACTGCAGATCACGCATGAAACGTTATCATATTTACGATCTCATTAAGATTAAGACATACACAAATTATTTTAATATTAGAATAATAAAACTAATTAAATTAAAAAATGGAGAATATTATTTTTGTTTGTTTGATTTAAGACTGAAGTTATTTGTGTTTTTAAGAGCTTATTCAAAATTAAATTGTGATTTTTTCTGAATGTTTTTATTTCATTGATTCAACTCTAATCTGGACGAAAGCTTCTCTAAATATCGAAAATATCGGGATTCCGGTATTCGTAAAACTTCAATATTGAAAATACCGGTTTTGGTAAAAGGGACCGGTATTGCGACCCCTAATTGTGATGCGATTTTTGAACTTTTATTTTATTTTAAGTTTCCCATAAACGATAAAATTAATCATTAATTCTAAGGATAAATATTGTCAATTAAGAAGATAGGCTAGTTTAGAGTTTTGGCTTGCATTTTTTAAATACACCAAAAAAAAAGAAAATGTCGAATAATCACCAAAGTTGGTATAAATAACTAATTATTATTTTATGCGCATTTAATTTTGATCCTAATACAATCTTTTGATTTGTATTTAATTTATTTTAATATATATTTTTCTTTATTTATAAAATTAATAATTTTTTTAACAACATTTACAAAGTTGAAAGGGTTAGGCACTAGATCGCCTGGCTTTAAGAATAGGTGACTTCAAGGTGCCATCTAATATTGATACCATAGAGGCCATCCAAATTGATCACATTTTATAACACTCGTGGCGTAACTACAAAAATTGGGCCCGAATGCAAAATGGAAAAAAAAAATTATTGGGCCCAATGCAAAACAAAAGAGCCTCTTGTGTATGTATTCTACGTATGTACAAATATTCTTATATTGATATTGCTATTTTATTCATTAAATAATAAGTAAGATTGATTTATTTTCTCCTATAATATTCACACTTATGAAAATAATAATTATTAATGCCATTAATATGCACTCGCAATTGAAAAAATGACTTGCTTTGCTTAAAAGCAGAGACTTTATTTAAGAAAAAACTAAAAATGCACTTTTTCAAAAAATCATTTCCATAAGTGAAAATAACGATTTTTTAATTTAAAAAAACATATGTGTAAAGCGCCCTTGAGGTGAAAGTTTTTACGAAAATGGCGCTATACAAATTATCCATCATTATTATTATTATTATTAACGGCGATGGTTTGGTTCCTAATCCCAACATGTTAGCAGTACAAGGCATAAAAAATGTTTTTTAATTTGTGGTTTCTTGCTGTGGTGGTTTCAAATAATGTTAATCCACATTAGCGCTGGGAAAAGTACTAATACTAAAAGTAAATTATTGATTGCAAATGATAGGCATTAGTTGCATTGGCATAGTTACGCACCTGACACCAATGCAATGTCTTATTTTGGGAAATGTAAATATTATTTATTTATTCATTTTTATTTTATTTGTAACTATATAATACAATGTAAAAAATATGTTTGGACTGTGCCCGTCTCACTAGTGAAATTCTGTGTCGAGACGGGCAATATTGATGATACATATATGAGATGTTTCCATACTCGCCATCGTTCTGTAATGTTTTTTTTATCTTTCACCTATACGTTATTATTGTCACATTCTGCCTTTATTTACATTTTTGAAATATTTGGCCATTTTTGCTAACATTCACTATTATCAACAGTTTTGTAATATTTGGCCCTTTTTGCTAATATCACTCATCAAAAGTTTTGTTATATTCGACCTACTCATTTCTACATTTTAAACTATTGTATTTATATATTATTATTTATTCCCTATCCCCCCTATCCCAAATCGTTTTGAGAGTTGTTTACTCTCGTTTCAATTCGTCATAATTACATATTATTTTATTTTATTACATTCAGTCATTATTAACATTATCATCATAATATCATCACAGGTTGGCTCCGGTATCATCGTATCAGAGCCATACCTGTACAATTTGACGTAAGACTCATTATCACATTAAATTCATAAAGCAGCCAGAAAGAAGCTATATAAATTATACACCCCCAAAAGGTGAGGGTAGACGTCACATTTATGTGTTGATGTCGCAGAACTCGGTCACAGCCTGGCAGAAATTCACCCTGTACAGTTCACAAGAGGTGCGAGGTAAAGCCAGTAGAATGCTCCGTTAGGTCTCTCTAGCCACATCTCTTCCCGGCATCGTCCATCCCAGCAACTCCCAGCAAGAGGCCCACACCCTAATAAATTCCTGGAAATGTCTGAGATTCCTTTCATTTCTTAATAAGTCATTGTTCCAGGGGATCCGATGACATATTCCTTCTAATCCTGCAATTATGATCTCACGTACATCATTCATAATCACACAGTCCCAGAGGATGTGCTCCGGTGTCTGCTTCACCTGAGCGCAAACACACCACGGTTCATGGCCAAGTCCTAAGTTGAAGAGTTTACTCATGAAATGCCCATACTCCGAGATCATCTGCATCTCGAGTGGTTCAGCGCCGGAGGACCACCCCCACCATTCATTTTCACCTCCACAAAGGGGAGACAGGTGTAAGTCCATCTACCCTGTGTGGCATCCCACCTTTCTTGCCACTTTCTCAATGTGACTATTCGCATTCGAGCAACCGGAGCCTGGAATTGATCATCTGAGGGCCTGAGAGTCGTTCCAAAATGATCGACCTCGAAATTGCTAAAAGGAAAATCAAAAAGTGTTTAGAAATAAACTTACGCTCAGTGTAGAAAATAGGACATAAGGCCTTAGCAGTGTGCACCGAAGGTAGCCAACCTAAAACTACAAGACTTAGATGAGAATTATTCAAACCTGTCATTTTCGTGTCCAATATGAATATATGTCCAATATGCGTAGATGAAATAAAATACCTGGGAGTGATCATTGACCCTTTAGTAAAATGTTGAAACAATGAGTAAAAGAATTCAAAAATTGATATGAGTGTTCAGAAACATCAGGAATATCATGAACAATCAATTTCTAATGACAGTATATTACGCCCTAGTTCAATCCATCATTGAATATGGGATAGTAGGATGGGGATGCATAACAAAAATTGCTCTAAAATCTTTGTCTAAAGCACAAAAATACTGTTAAAAATCATCTTCAAATTGCCGATAAGATCAAACTTGGAATGCACTCTTTAATATATGGATAATGTAGGTATATTACCACCAAGGAATCTCGAATCTAACTTATCTATTCATATTCAACAACAAAGACTCCTGGGGTTGCTATAAAAATGCCAAATACACCAAAACCTTACAGAGAAAAAATTTTCAATTCCCAGATATAAGACTTCACATGGTTAAAAAGCTACATTTTTATTGCACTCAAAATACTTACTTTGCTTCCCAAATGTATAAAAAATATAGAAAAACCAAATCATTTCAATAATGAAATGAAATGAAAAATTGATAAAAAAAATTGAGATTGAGCAATATCCAAAGAATGGTCACCCCTTCTATTAGGTGCTAATACTGCAGGACCACAATCCAGATTGCCTGCGTGTAGACTGTTGTGGATTCTTAACACTGTTTCTATTTATATATATTTTTAAGCAAATCCAATAAATTTATCTACATACTACTTTATTTGCGTGTATTCCAACAAGTTTATATATTTTTATTTTTATGTCAAATTTTTATTGCTTTAATTAATTTGTTAAATGATTTAATTGTACATTTTAAAGTTTATATCTAATTATTAATTTATAAACTAGCATGAGAAAAGTGTAAAATGTTATGTTATGCCTCAACATAGGCATAGCCCAGTGAGGCTGCCATTATGAATACAACTGCTATAAATAAATTAAATAAATCTCTATTAAATTCATTTTCTCGTTTCCGTTATAGGCTGTTTCACCCACCTTCAGATAAGCCGCTAAATAACTATGTAGGTACCAGATAAATTTATTTCACATGCATGTCACCTGTTATTATTTAAAAGCTCTGCTTTGTTTTAATATTCTTCATATAATCATTTTTTTGAATATTTCAATAAGGAATCAGAAATTTAAAGTAATTTAAATATATTAAATTGATTTAGTCAAAAATAATTTATTAAAGAATACAATAAAAATCTGTTTCACCAAATAATAATTATTTCTTTAGTCTCCATTTTCACTAATATATTTGGAAGGTTTTAGATGTTCCTGTATAAGCTTTTGTGGATCCAAGTATGTATCGGAAGTATCCAAAATGCTGAATCCTGTATGTTCCCACAGGGGTGGAATCGCTGATGTCCCAGAATATATTCACTCGGCTAGTTCCCAAAATTAGAGATGTCCGCTCCCAAATAAATCTGGAAAAATAAAATAAAAATTTGATTACACTCAATTATTAAAATAAATTATTCTGTATTAGGCATTAGTTTAATTCCATTGTATGTTTTAAACATATTAGTTGTTATGTCATTGTCAGTTGCCAAAATTAAATTCTTATTGACATGCTAGGGGGAGTGAATATGGTGAACTTTTATCTAAGTTTAAAAACAAATTGACCATTTTAATAGGTATTAAATATTCTATAAATTAATTGCAAGCACTATCAATATACACATATGCACTTCAATTAATGATTATAGGAAATTTTATTAAAATATGACAGAAAAACAAACAGACATAAAACATTATTGTACAATTGTTATTTATTTATTTTCTCAACTTTAACCAAATTAGTTACAGTTTCTACGGCATATTTTCCATCCCCACATCTTATTTAGTACATATATTCTAAAGTAAATTATTTATCTTTACACATGAAATTTACTGACAAAAGAAGAGAACTTACCGAGTTTCCCAGTGTGAATCTGTAACAACGACCTCCCAACTATTACTATCTTCATTATATTTTTCCACCGTCAAATAACTACCTTCTGTCATGAGGTTGTTGCGAGGATTTCCGGAAATCTAAAAAAAAATTATAAGGGCTTATTAACATGGTCTTTCTGAGAATTTAGATTTTTTGTAGAAATGTGGAAAAGAACCGAATTAGCAAGAAAAATATAATATTTAAAAAATATGTGAGAAAACATGTTCAACAATATTATTTCAGTAGTCATAGTCTTGGTAGGATTGCTTTACCTCAACTTACGTCATTTTTTACTTAGGTCGATTCGTAATTACGTCATCTGTATATTTTAAATAACAAATATGCAAAAAATGTAGTTACAATGGGTATTTGCTGTATTTAAACTAAAGTATCTAAAATAAATGGATTCAAACAAAGACTGAGTAGCAACTGCTAGATAAGGCATAAAGGCGATTGCCTGTTACAAATAAATTTTAAGTGAGAAAAATAAATCTTTATCCAGCCAGACTTTAATGCTGGACTTCTTAAAATCATCCTCATGTAACTAAAATCTGTTGTATATTTAATATATTTTATTACTTAATGTGTATTTTTTACAATGAAACATTTATAATACGCTCACAATTTTTGCATATTAATTGATTTATATAACTGACAAGAACTAATTATGTCACTCGTAGTACGAAATTAAATTATCTTTTCTATTTCACTTCAACATACATTGTTTTCACTCAAGTCGCCGATTGCGGAACCACATACAACGTAACTTTGGTGTATTACTGTATAACTATACATAGAAGAAAATACTTACAAATTTGACATGAACCACATCCCCACTTTTATATCTCTCATTTGGTTCTAATACACAGTCTCCAAAGGCAAGACCCCAGGGAGCAATGTCAAAAATGACAGGTGTCACCAAGGATATCAGATCTTGGGAGAAATCTACCGGTGTCGGGCCAGGGTTCACAGCACCATTCTGTAAGTAAATAAAAAATCACACCAAATGGTATCTACAAACCTAGATAAAGGAAAAGGATTTTAAAATGTTGAGGGTTCGACATTGACACACAACTTGGAACTATTTTCCTGGCCAGTTAAAAGTTATCATAAAGAACAAACCCAGAAATTTATATGAGGATTCATTTAATTTAAAAAAAATCAAATTTTAAAGTTCTAGATTGAATATTCATAAACACTATAAAGCACCAATAACATAATACTGTAATTCTTTGATTTCACAATATAAACATCTCTAAAAATGTTGTGTCCTACAATCTCAGATATTTTTTTAGGATTTTGGAAAATAAAGCAGCACAGGTGAAGTCACCCGTGCCGCTTATGAAGTGATGGAGCTGCCGTTATTACCAATAATATTGATTTAGAAGGAAGTTATGAATAACGTGAACTGATAAATACTAATGTTGTCAGTAAATTTAATTATATAAAATACATACATATTTGTTAAATATATTTGTGTTTTTTCTTCTTTTTAGAATCAAAACTTTTTCTTCTCTTGATGGTATTGATATTAAGTATGTCTTACAATCGATAGTGTCTTATATTCAAAGAGATTTAGTATTAATTATTGTATTTTGCGAATGCCTTATTGTAATATCAGATAAAGTATTATTAAAATGAATCAGTAAAATGGATGGTACCTCAATGATTGCTTTTGCAAGTTTATTGAATTCATGCAAATGTATTGTGAGTGTATGTGGTCCATAAATTGTACTCGCAGCTTCGTACCTTTGAGCCTAAAAATAAAAATTACAAAAAGTCATTTTCTTTCTTTGGTTAAATCTTAAATAAAATAAACATTATTTGTGTTTAAAAAATATGTTTCAAGAAAACACAATGGATAATATTCAAATCATGTAAACTCACTTGGTACTCTTCCGGAGTAGTGATATAATCACTGTAGGTATTACTGAGACCTGCAATAACCACTTTAACATTTTTGCCCGCACTGGCAAAAGTGTTTGCTAACATGGCTCTCATTCGTCTTCCTGACATAGTCGTGAACTCTCCAGGCACGGCTGCTAGAACTAGATCTCCAATGAGGGCTACTTGAGAGGATACAATACTCGGCTGCCATTCGTAAGGAAATTTAATCTGGAAAAATGTATATAATCAGTTTAACCATTGTGTGCCTAAATAACGTCACAAAATATACCCATTGTTGCAAAATGGCGTGCAGTTAGTACATTGAAATAAGCTGTATTTAACTGCAATTTCTGCAAAATAAAATATGCATCGCAATTATTATTGTTTTATTCAGATTTTCATATATCATAATATTCTATCACATGAATATTTAATATCGCTTTATCTTCCTACATACATATATATTACTTACAGCTTATTTCAATGTATTGACTGCACATGCCTGGTGGTTACTACCTTAATTTATAGAATACAAAAAATAAAATAAACAATCCCGAATGATAACATTAAAAAACCTTTCCAATGAAATAATAAATAGTAATATTAATTATAACAGTAGTACCAGGCTGAATGGACTGTAAAAAATGGAGAGAACGTAAAATGTTTAGGCTTGGCGGGCCACGTAGCAAACTCAAAGATATTTACACGGGTATTTCTACTCATAAAGTAACAAAAATAAAAACAGGTTCAAATTTTTTTTATTAGGGTGTGATATTTTTATATAATATTTATACACATGCTGACATTTCCATTTATTAATAAACATATTATAGAACTGGTTAAATTTTGTACGTACGTACAATGTTACAACTGTTAATAATGAATGATCTGTATTGCGATTTTACATACTTCATTTTCGAAAATGTCCTTTCACATTGGTTAGTACTCCCAAATACAGATATAAATCCCTGTATTAATGATTTTATCAACCGTATTTATCTTCAAAATAATATCAACCCGTGGGCTGGATCAAAAACAGGCGGCGGGCCGGATATGGCCCGCAGGCTGTAGTTTGCCGACCCTTGCTCTAGAGGACCCTGGGTGTGGCAAGAAAGAATGACAAAAGTTGGTTCTTAATATATTATTAAATTAATTAAAGATTTGATATCTGTGACAGTCGCGGCTGTTATTTTCTATTTTATGGATTAATTCACAAAACGAATACAGTAAAACCGCGATATAACGAAACCCGATATAGCGAAAAATGACGTATATCGAAAAAAAAAACGAAATTTAGTCCCTAAAACCAATTTTTTATATAAAAATGCATTTATATAACGAAATCCCGTTAATATTTATAACAAAATCATTTTTGTCCCGTACAAAAAAATGCCAATACATTTACGTAAATTTATAACGAAATAAAAAAATGTTAAAAGATGAAAATATTATTTCGCACTTGCAAAGCCGCGCCGTTGCATCTGCCGCATGCGAACGGTTTAATGGCCTTTTCGGCGGTGCGCGGCGGTCTGCCGACAAGGTAGTAAAACAATTCAAACTTCTTCATGGGTTCATAGTATCATATTTTGAAGTGGTTGCCGCCGTTACCGGTAAGTACCTTCGTAATTTATATACGACTCATTTTATAAAAATGCCGCGATTCAACTGTCAAATTTTTATTTTTGAATTATTTTTTTGTGTTGCAATGTCTGGAATTTACAAAAATATCTTACAATTGTTGTTGAATAGGTTCTGTTCTTAATTTAATTCCTTTGATTATCCATTTGCTTATCTGTTTTAATAACAAAACTACTAAAAATATGTAGGTATTCAGTTCCCTATGCCTCTTCCTCCTTTGTTGCAGAATTCGCGATTTTTTTTGAAGCGCGCAACTTTTTTTGCGCCGGCGCGATTAACATATAGTAGGATTTTTTTTATTTATTTCGTTATATGTGGGAATTCGTTATTACGAATTTTTATTTTTTGGGCCCTTGGATTTCGTTATATCGCGGTTTTACTGTATCACATTTCATACATTAAATGGGCCGACCCTGAATATTACCAAGAGATATTTGGAGACAAACAATTTTTTTTAATTTTCATGAACACAATGGAACTAGTTAAATCACTAAGTTTTTTTTGCCTGCATTCAGATTCAAAGCTAAATTAATAATTTTAAATAATGGAAAGAAAACAAATTCCATCATTGAATTAATTGTACGTCCATAACTTTTAAATATGTACAAATAATAGATTACACACCCTTCCAGTTGCAAACAGAATAGGTTTAGGATGCTGACACTGAATATCTTCTGGAGTGGGCTCTGCCAACAAATCGCGCACTGAGTTCCACAAAGGGTTCCCGGTAGTTGTACCCTGGCTAAAGTTGAATGCGCCAGGGCCGTCTGTTGTCCCCGCAGCAAAGCTATATCCCATAGCAGGAAGACAGCCTCGTACTGAATTATCCTATAAAATGATATATTTTTTAAATTCGCTTTTCATTGTAGCAGTTTTAACCAGTAATATTCATTCAACAACCTTTCAACAACAACCTTTCAGAATCAATATCCAATTACTAATTATAAGTCCATGTCTGCTCACTATTAATGTGCAAGTTATTAAAGCTAAAATGCAGCAGTCTAATAAATTGCTAGGTAAACAGTTTAGACAATGATATGAAAAATGTACTACCTTTTCGAATTGTTCAGTCTCAGGGTTGTAATTTGGTACTTCAATATTGGTCATGTCCACAAACTGGTGCACTGCCCGGATAGGTCCAGATATTTCATGACCGCCATCAGTTTGTAAAAGTCTCTAAAATAAATATCTTTTGGTGCTTTCAAACATATCAATAAAATTTATTTGTAGATAATTTAATTTACTAACTACTAAGAGTATATTTACTTATTACTTTATAGAGTTTAACTTTGGTTAAATTTTACAAAGCAATTCAACTAAAACCCAATTCTTAAACTATTATGTGGTCTACTAGTAGAAGTGTCATTTTGTGTATAAACATGATTTTAACAGATAAAACCAGTGGCGTAACTATGCCAAAGCACCCAATGCGGTGCATTGGGGCTATGTGGGCCAAAAATATCCGTGTTCTACTATATTTTGATATCGATACTTTTCCCTTACTAATTCAAATAATTTTCATAATCCGCCACACCTATATATGAAAAAATACATATAAAAAAACATTTCTCACTGTTTTATGAAAACATTATAGATGTACCCCGGTTTATGTTAGATGTATACCGGTTTGGCACCAGACCATGGCCGCAAAGCGAAATTAGTGATGGTTTAACATAAAGCCATAAAGGGTGTTTTTCATTGGTGAGTGTATATAAACATCTTTTTACATTTATTAAGGGTACTGTATAAATACTGTACAAATTTAAAACCCTAGGTCGTTATTTTTCATAGGGGACATATATAGAGGGCTTTTTTTCTATTTTGTATAGGGCCCAATTTCTTTAGTTATGCCACTGGATGAAACAAAATGTAAATTATAGAAAGATGGTGGTAGAGTTATGTTGCGAGCAACAACAAGTCACAATCTTGGAAGACTTGGCACAGAGATATAGAAAATGGCCCAAATAAAAGCCTTAATAACTGTTAATCCTGCATAATAAAATGTATTAATGGTGGGTATCAGAGTTATTTATGAGAATAGAAAAGTATGATATGTGACAAAACTATTTTCTCAGCAATATAATATAAATATAGCATCTTGTATTAAGTAAGTAATAACTTACAAATAAAACTAAAACTTCAATTTTGTAATAAAAAATTAGAAAACTTACTAATCCTTCGCTCATGATTCTTTTGGCTATTATCTGAGTACTTTCAAACATGTTCCTCCCGGGGCCGGAAGCAAAACATCTCTCGTCTTGATTCTTACACCTGCTGGAGGCAATGTCACACGGAGAGCCAGTAAACTCGCATTTTGGTCCCATAATGTTGGGAGAGACGTCACCCAGATTGGTAGATGCAAAGGCTCCCACGAATTTACCCTGAAAAATCATTTGAAACTCACCACTGTATACAATAGCACAATGGGATATAACAATGAGAAAATCCATTTTAACATTCAAGTGTTAAAATGGATTTTGATGTTTTGAAAAAGGAATCATTCAAAAGTTTGATAAATTCTACATTAAAATTTTAGCTCACACAACTATAATAAAACACACACATACAGTAAAACTCCGTTAATTCGTAACCCTATATTTCGTATTTACATGGAATTTGCAATTTTTTCAAAAAATTTTGCCCCGAAAATAATATTTTATATTAATTTCTAGCGATAATTTGTAAAATCTGATTATTCGCAATTCGTATGCGTTTTTGACACCCGAAGTAAATAATTTGTTCATGTAATTTGCATATTTGCAAATGTTTTTAAATCCCTAAACTCGTGCGACTACGCATTTGACCTTCATCTCTTCGTAAACATCTGCAACTAGCCCCGCCTACCAGCGAATCATAACGCCATTCCTTATTGTAAAAATGGTGTGCTGGCATGACAGGTGCTGAACTGTTCACTACATCAAATTCCATAGTGCATTTTGTACATTTAAATACATTGACATATTTTATTAATTTTTTTTTTTCACGTTTCGTTCACTAAAATGGGACCAACATCTTGTAATTTGTATAAATCCTTGACCATTTGGAGCTTATTTTGAAAACTGACAAAAAATTGATATCAAAGATAAAATTGGTAGAAATCGAATCCCGAATACCTCTCAGGGTTCAAACTTGAAAAATTGCAGGATAATAAGTTAAAAGTTTTTTATTATTTTTCATGGCACGCACTAAATTATGGACACAGTAAACTAACGCGTTTTTATAAAAGTTTGTCTTTAATGATGCCTTTAAAAAATTGTTTTTTTTTTTAAATTTCTCTCCCGTGAGTTACGAATTAACGAAGCTTTACTGTATACATAAATAAATGTTCAATTTACTTTACCTAATGAGAGTATTGTACAAGATTCATTTTCTAACCTTTCCTGGGAAAGTTCCCTTTGGGTTGATGGCTTCTTCTAAAAGAATCGAGGCATATCCGACATTATCAGAAGAAACTAGATGGTTAGTGTTGTTCATACTGGTGGGGTGGACAGCAAACCAATTGATGGCTCCAAGAAGTGTTTCATCCATGGTGACAAATTTTAATTGGGTCAGTGTTTTATCTGTATTTCCATCTCCATATCTGAAATCATACAATGATATTACTGCTCACATACAAGCAATATTTTGTAGTATTTGCTCCTGGTGTAACATATATGATTAGCAATTTAAGATTACTAAAGATATAATTACTTATCTAATTGTAACTTCATTATGTATACATTGAATATTTATCCACTGTATATTTCTAAGACAGACATTATTACCTTCCTTATAGGCCTTGCCAAGCTCCTGCGCTCTTGGTCTCGTGTTCAGCTATGCCAATTTTAATTTACTTTTAGTTAAAAATTTGAGAATTTCTTTCAATGGCTTTGATATTTACCACCATGTCACACTGGAGACCTTTTAAAAGAAGAGCTTATATGCTAAAAAAGTACAATTAGTTTATATGAGAATTAACTTACTTGTCTCTTTCTGACTTGGGATTAAGCAGGTATGAAGATGGTGATCGGTTGATATTTGCATTTAGGACTTTTCCTTCATTGTAGTAAATTTTTCCAGGTTGTATGCATTCATGAGCTATTTTGATACTCTGGAAATCAAAAATAGTTTTAAAATTTATTTAAATCAGAGGTGTTTAATAATTTTAGCACAACACTATGAGCTAGAGTTTTAGAGCAAGCGTACACCGAAGACAAAACAGTTGTATGACAGTTCGCCACCAAGTATTCTATCGTTCGAAAATTTAGTCATCAGTGTGCGCATTGCCATACATTCTCATAACCCTCGCCATCACAACAGAACTGTCGTGCGAAAGAAATTCGTCAGTGTGCGCTCGCACTTAGACAAAATGCATAGTTGGGCGCTATTGGATTAATATTTTATTTTATTCATATTCAGAATTTCACTATATTTTTCAAATATAATAATAGTAGTACACAAGCATATGTCACATTAATATTTTCACAATAAACACAAGTAAGGCGAGGAGTTCTGTGATGTTCACCGAAAGAATTGAATTTGTCAATTGTTGTATTTTTTTTTAATATTTTGAAGTACACATGTTATGTATAATATTTTTTATACATAAGACTGCTTGGCCTGCCATTTAGACTAATATAACAAAGAAGATATGAAATGCTAAAACATGTACCACAGCTACTTTTGATGTTGACTCCATCAGGTTAGATATCGTTGCATTGTGAGTATTGAATTATTAAAGTTTCAATGTATGTACATAGTTGAGTATTATATTATATTATATTATATACTGTATACAATATTGATAATAATTTATTGACAAATATTGTTGGGATGCGGGATGTGTGCGATATGGCCACATTCATTTGAATCATCAGCACATTGAGAATAAATATTTCTAAGTTATTCTAAAATATTAATGCATTAGCTTTAATGAAAACATTTTGGTAGATTTTTTTTTACATTACGTGTATAGAATTTTCTTCGGTTTATTTAATACATGTGTATATTTCTAATGTAATCTAATGTGAAAGTTTGAATATTTTGATATAATAAACATGTATGTACTTACTCTAACTATACCTTTGGAGTAAGCTGTAAATGTTTGTCGAACAAAACCTAGGATAGTAATGTCAAAAAGAAAATCCATCATGAACCCGCCTGGGCCTGAATGTGTGTGTGTACCGCTTAGTATCAAGTTGGATTCATCGTAGATAGGACCATATGCTTTATTTAGCAACCTTAAAACCTGTAAAAGAATAAGAAACATATTCAATTAAGAAATAAATTTCTTCTCCACTACTCAAAAACTTGAAATTTCAAGTACAATAAACAATCCTAACTTATATCTTTATACATGGCAATACCAACTGAATCATATTCACTTCATTATTTATGTAATAAGTACTTGTCTATATTTGTCTAGATATTTTCAAAATCAAATCTCTACATCCAAATTCATAATGCTATTATATATACAATTACCAGGATTCATTTAAGTTTATGTGGTTGAGAAATTGTCTCTCATTAAATTCTTAATTTAAATTCTATATGAATATATTGTTAAAAATAATACAAACATATATATGTATCTAATTTATAAAATCTTAATGGATTTCTGGCATCATATGTAGACTAATAAGTCAAATAAACAGTTATAAATGCATATTCAGAAATATTAGCAATGAGATAAACCATGATTGTTTGATTCAGTTGTAATGATAATTGGTAATAATAATTATTAATATGTAATTAGGTGAGCAGTTACTGGTACACTAGAACCTAAACCGTTAATTGTTAAATCACACTTAATCGTCATAATAATAAACTTTACAATTACAATCATGGTTTGTCATTGAGAAATATACTTAAAACTTATTATATTATTTTACTGAATAATATAAATACATATAAGGAAATGACAACAGTGAAATTTAAAATAATTTCAAATCATTAGATAATTATTTTTATTAACCTCTTTCTTCAGGCCAGTCCCCATCATTCCGGCATCAACAGAGACGAAGGCTACCCTCGAGTCGCCATCAACAATGATAAAAGACCGCGCAAACTGCCTCAAGTGAATTCCTTTGCCGGTTTGTTCTAGATTTGCATATCCCATCTAGAATATAATAAACATTTTTTAGATTACCCTGTGAATACAGATAAAATTAAAGCCCAAATCACAAAAGGAACATGCTGGAAATGGGTACGTCACATAATTCCATAAATGTAACATGAATGAACCTATTGAAATAAGTTATAATTATAAAATAGGTAATCATAATCATCAATATGCTGATTTGTAGCTACTGAAAAATTCTAAAATACAAATTAATTACAGTCGACTCTCGATTATTAGAGATCGCATCAACTGGGTTGCGGGTTAACCAAAAAAAAAACATATATTTTGGCGAAATTACAATGAGCAGAAATCCCGGTCGACGACGTGTTGCAAATTTTTAATAGCATTCTTTATCTTGAATGTTGTATTTTTTTAATATCATCCTGAATAACCAAAAGTTTAATATTCTTTGATGGAAAAAGATATTAAAAAATATGTATTTAGGAATTTACTGTAGCAGTTAACACATGTTTTGTAAAATGATTATAAGTATAGGAAAAAATTAAGGAAATCAAAATAATTTTAACATTAATTACTTTATTATTTCACTGTTGGTATAGGTGTAAGGTAAGAAAATTAAATTGATTCGTTTTTACAATTGCGTTAATATTGAAATTTAAAAAAAAATAATAATTAAAATACTGGAGCGGACTACTGGTGTTTTATTAATGTGATTGTGTATTAATTATATAGTATTCTACAATATATATCTCTCACCACCTTACAAGAAAATTTAATGTGCGTATTTTAGAACAATTTTTATTTTGTCTGCAAATGAATAGAGTGACGATGTGCCCTGGCAATGATCAAGAGAAGCTCAACTAGAGAGCTTATCAGAACAGAGGTAGGGGTGATCATTCTGTGCTCGACTTCCGTGGCCTGTTTAGAGACTTAGGCAACCACTTATCATATTTACCTTCGAGTAGTGCGATAATATCCTTTTAGCCAACTACAAATATTTATACTTATAAAAAATGCCAAAACACAAATTTAGTTCTTAAAATATATCTATTTTTCGAACTTTGCCAAACGACATATTAATGAAGTTTCAATATTTTGGACAGTGTCCTTCCCTGGTCTAACAGGAACTATCTATACTTTTCATTTTAGAATTTATTTACAGATTTTACGGAAGCCAAGCTCGTCGTGGATGATTTGATGGGAAGACGCTACCTCACTGATGGTTACTCGCCTATTGCCTAGAACCATCTCTCAATATTGTCATCCGTAGTAGAAGTTGATGGGCGTACTGCTCCTTATTTGTACATTACACTTATCCGGCTACTTTTAAACTTCTCTATCCACAAAAAAACACTTGTTACACAATGCGCCGGCCCTGGTGGATTGAATGCCAGCGCATCACACCACCGACTAGGCTCAGTCTGTGGGTATCTCTAGTGTCGTGTATCAGTGTGGCTGTCTCTGATGTATGGGAATGGTCTTAAACAAATGAAACACTCGGTTTACACATGAAACACATAATACAATTTATTCACGATCACAACAAATACCCGACAATATATTTACACGTTTTGAGTCTTTCTATCTTCTTCTCTTGTCATCGTTCTTTCCTCCAGTTTGTAATGAATTTAACACTAATCTTATGGTTATTACAAGGTGGGAGGTTACTTGAATATTGAATGAATGATGTGGCAGCAGTGCCAAAGTTATCTCTCGCCATAGAGAGACTTCCAGATTGTTACATGATCCATTTTTCCCGTGCCGGTCCGCACAGCTACCGGCCGAGATTCTTCTCCTGCCTCCAACCAGGGGATGTCCATAATGCGGATGGATCGGGGACTTCAAACCTCCCATATCCGCAACATCTCAGAAATCCTTCTTCCAAATCTCTATATATTGCCGTTCGGCCCACTGCATCCGCCTCACCGGCTCGAGTCCAAGTCCCCCCTTCTCTTTCCGCAATCTCTCCGCCCGCCGCCACTCGGATCGGTAAAGTAGCGCTCGGTCTGCCGCGCAATTTTTAAATGTCACACACTTTTACGTAATAAAGTAGTCTCTGTATTGTGATTAAAGTCTACAATGAATTTCAACCCCTTCACACCTTTCAACCCGAGAAATAGGATCGTTGCTCATTGTTCCTCCTTGGTGCAAACTGCTAGCGGAGTGGACGTGTTTACATTGTAATAGCCGGAAGGCAAACGACGCGATCGGTATTAAATTTCGCACACGTGACTGCAAACGTATATGCACGCATGCGCAGAAGGCAGTATGACGACCTTCCTCAGTGTGTTGTTTCCTTAATGTAGTTTGAAGGTGTGTTATGACTCGCCCTCGTATAATATCAAAAGATCGATACACTGAACATAAATAATAATCGTCTAAAGAAATAAAATAATAATAAATAAAAACATTTAGTTCTGTAAACTGACAAAAGTAAAAATGTAAATTTTGAATATTTAAAAAAGCAATACAACTTACGAAATTAACTTCTACCGGGGGTCCGGTAATGTCAGCAATGCCCACGCCGACATTGTACGCCACTACGTCTGCCACACAGCACAGTGCTGCTAGGCCCAGCACCACTGCTATACATGGTGTTCCCATTTCTTATTATATCCTGGGGGAAAAAATATTATTCATTTTATGAAAATATTTGTGACTACCGACCGCAACCACGGACGAGTGAACGAGCAGCTGCCCAGGACGGCACCAGACCGAGACCGTAAGGTCAAGACACGAGGAAAAGTGATTTATAAAACTAATGAGAATATGTTAAAAAAAACATAAGAGAACATAAAAAGAAAAGTTTCATATGAATATACATTTTTTGTGCATTTTCCATTTTATCAGAAATTGTTAAGAAGGGTCATAATTTTTTTGTAATTTTGTAAAACCTTTAGAAAAATCAAGACAAAAATCATCAACTTTTTAGACTAATAGAAATAATGAAAAATATACTAGCATATTTTTTTAAATAAGAATTAAATATATTAATTAGAAAGATATACATATAAATAAATCAATTTTATCGAAAAATATTGGGATTCGAACCTGGATCTCTTTCCTAACCGGGGAAGGTTATTATTTTATTTTCCAGTAAAATTTTATTTCTGTCACTAGCTTAAAAATTACGTTATATAGTAATTGTTGACTAGAAATAAGTCGTTTTAATCAGTTAAATATAAAAAAAATATTTTTTATTTAACATTTAATATTTTGAATTTCACTAATTGCATTGAAAATGGAACTAAGAATTTAGAATGAAAAAAAAACTTTTTTCTAATGTATTTAATTCATAAATATGTGCCGTTTTTTTATTAAAATTGAACAAATGTTACAATCAATTACATGTTCACCATATTTAAGTACCTATACTGTTTATTCCTGTATATAAGGAAAATTATTAATATCTTCATCATTATTTCGGAAATTTTTTGCATTCAATGAATTTAGCAGAGACCTGGACTGGTAGAAATTTATTGGTGCGAGGTTCGGAGAGTAACGAGAGTATGGTAAAACCAATCACGAAAGTTTAAAAAATGTTTCTTAAGTTATTCCGGCAACGTGGTTTACGCGTGGAAAATGCACTTTTGAATAGTCCATTTTGGAATTTTAATTTAATACTTTTATACATATAACGACGAAGATGTCGATGAAGAGGATCCGCCGCCTGTACCTTCGATTTTAGAAGCATGCACGGCTTTAGAAAAAAGTTTTTTTTTTTAATGCACTTCGTAACTGATACCGAAAAAATACTATTTACTTACGTCAATAAAACAGCCAAAACAAAAACAAATAAAGATTATGTACAATACAAAGTTTATTTTTTTTGTTTCTGTGCAGCTTTCTAATTTTATTTTTATATAAACACGTTCGTGTACATGTGAAATATGTATCTTTTTTTAGAATACGTATTAAACATTACGTATGAATGTAACTTTTTAGTTTATTTTAATAGGTCCCTTAAAATTTGAATAGGTCAAAAACGATATATAGAGATTTCACTGTATTAGAATTCAAATCGTTTCAGAGGCGAGTAGATTCAACTCAACTATGATGGAATCAGTTTGAGAATTGAAACGACCGAGACAGGCAGAATGGAACAATCCAGTATGTCTGTATCTCACACTCATACTGAGAAAGCCAAATCAAGCGACGATGATTTGTTTACCAACTAATTTTTCTTTCATTAAATCGAAATAAGGAATTGATACTCGATGGAATATGAACTAATTTGATTGAGTGATATGATTAGAAAAATATTACCGAACTATTTTATATTCATTGGGAGAGCGCGTGAACAGGTGCAAAGATGAGAAGATTTGAAAAAAGCGAAGGAAGAAGAGAAGAAGGCTTGCTTTAAAAAATAATTCATATTTCCGTGTATTTTACGATAATGTGGTTTTTTCATTATTCATTTATATCAGAAGTTATACAATAGATTTGACTTATTTAAAAAAAAACTATTGAAACAATTAGACCTAGTGATATAAATGAATAACTAAAACCGAAAGTATAAATTACTTTTGAAACGGAAGCCTATGTTCGATACACGGTCGGTTCTGACTGTCGCGACACAGGTGATCCTAAATGTTTAGATACCAATACCAACAATATAAGCAATGAATTCTTTCGCTTCCATAATCATAATAATCGTATTAGTTACCCCTGGGACGCAAACCCGGAACTTTCTCTCCAGGAGAATGCATTACCGTTTAACTTTACGACAAGACTTCATATGTAAATATTATACTTAAGTGAGAAATTTCTTATTTGTGTAATGTGTTTCAAAGACCAATGTTCTAAAAATGCAACTTGAAGTCTTCACATTTATGCATAAGTTTAAAAATATGCAAGTAAGTGAATATGCAACTGTATATAAATAATCTTTTTCTTCTTCTTGAGTTGAAAATCACCATTGACAAGATCATTGTAAAAAAAAACCTGTGATCCGCAATGGACAGGCAAAAAAGACATGGTCAAGGGTTTCCTCCTCGGCACCACACTCACACATTGGGGAGTCTATTATGTTCATTCTGAACAAATGTGAGGCCACCTGGCAATGCCCAATTCTCATTCTAGAGATATTTGCTACTGTTCTTTTTGAGACATATAAATAATCATTGCATAGATCTATTTTGTTAATATTAAAGCCATTTTTCTCAACTGTAATTTTACAATTTCAATTTTTTTTTAAATTGTGCACATATTTACAAAATTCAATATCAGGAAAGAAGATTTATGCGTAAGAGGCTCTCGTCAACATGACCGAGCCGGCCATGACATTAGTGCTCGTGATTGACTAAAGTATGAATTTGTAAAGACTACTCTTGTTACTCAAATACTAACAACATTGAACTGAAATTTATTTCCTGATATTTTGACGCATATTAGTATAGTATTTTTATACTCTTAATTTGCAGTTGACACGAATATAATACAAACCCAATAGATAACTTATCTTATTTGTGTTTTTAATTTAAAAAATTCTTCCTTACTTTGTTATTATTATTCTTCCACTATGGCGGGGGATGGGGGGAGGGGGGGTGCGATAAATTAAAATGGTGATAAAACAAATTTCTATTTGTATTCGTCTGTATTAAGATGCCAACATGTCGTGTAATGAATTATGCAATGCTTAATGATCATAAATATAAATATTATATACTTCGTACTGAATTGCATGACAGATCAGTTCTACTCGGGGCTTCCAAACCGGAACCGGGTACCCGTATGTTTTTAAATAACCGAGAACCGGGTAATTTTTAACGATTAACCGGTTATTTTCACTTTAATAATAAATTATTTAATTTTCCAAATAAAACATGTGTTGTCACACGATTTTTAAGAAACAAAATTTATCGCTTTATTCTTCTATTTCGCTAAACCGATTTAGATATTAGGCGAACCCTTCCGGGAAACGATATTCGGTGCTTCCAAGAATTCCGCTAAATTCACAGCTGCAAACAGAGCAGGTAGTAAGAGTGAGATATCGAAAAGGGACAATGAATTCTGATTAACACTCGGAAACTATTGTTTGATAATGTACGTTTTATGTACGTTCCAAGAATTACTATAAGCAAACAACACTTAATTCCATTATAGAAAGGTACGTAATGAAGAACAATTATCGCAAAAATGTTTTTTTGCAAATAACCCCATGTCATTAAACCGTAATGTTTCATGGCAAGTTGCGTGGGGATGTTCAAAGGAGTCATTTTCCATGATTTTTTAAAAATAATATTAGAACAATGTTTTTTGCCACAAATTTCGTAGGAGATATTTTTATACGTACGTCATACACCCTCCTAAATTTCTACAGTTCACTATCCCTAAAAAAAAATTACTCTTGTACAAAGCAATCATCCGCCATATACTCACATACGCGAGCCCCATCTGGGATTCAAGTAACACAAAAATTTTAGAATCCAAACTAAATCCTAAACTACATCCTTAGGAGAATCACACACTCATCCTGGTTTGTCAGAAACACAACCAATCACAGAGACTCAAACATACTCTCACTTAAACCACATATACACGATTTATCTTCTAAATTAATTTACTAAACCTAAATCCTTCTATAAACTCCCTCGGCCTACATGATCCCTCATCCGATCCCCATCATCTTCGTTTCATTTCACTTCTTTACCCTATTCTTGATCCTGTTGTACAAAATTTATAAAAAGATTTACTAAAAATAACAAAATCAAACAAAAAAAAAAATAATAATAACAAAATTATAAAAAAAAATTACCCATTTTTGCTATTTCATATAGTTATATACATAGTTAAAATTACCTGATATTTAAAAAAAAAAATCACCATGTTCCCCGTTCAATAGGGTCCCCCAAAAAAATCTTACGCTATTGTTGTTACCTCATATGTCGGAGACAAGAGGGCTCAGCCCTTATCCCTCCCCCCTTTAACAATTGAATCAGAGAGAGTACGCGTACATCATTTAATAACTAAAACTTGAAGTGCAAAATCATCTGTTTTAATTTTCCATTCAAACATTTATTTATTTATATAATTAAATACTATTTCAGCAAAATACGAATATCTAATATTTTTTAGTTTATATTGTACGTATACAACACAAATTGATAACTCTGGCTCAGTATATAATAGTTGACAAAAATTAGCCGGAATCAAACTGGGTACCCGGTTTATTTATGGAAAAATACCCGAAAACCGGGTAATGAATTTGGCCGGGTATTTGGATGCCCTAGTTCTCTTGTAGTTTAAGACATGCTTTAAAATCGAGCCAAAATATTGTTGAAAACACGTGATTATTAGATTATTTTTTCATAACGATTGACATGTGCCTACGGATACATACAACGGCGATTTTTGGACGAGAGCCTACCTTGAATCACAATGACTCTGCGGCTGTTAGCAAGTTTCACTTTCATCGAATTCCCGTTTACTTCATGGTATCAGGTATAAGGTGGCAAACCGTCTCAACTTTGAGGGACAGCTGATTTTTTAACTTTTGACATACTTTGTTAACAGAACTAGGCCGCATTGCATGCATTATAATTAATTTTATCTTTAAAGCAGCAAAAGATTACGTTTGTTTTTCGTTAAGGAGATATCACTAGTAATTAATTTTGTGTGAAGAGTTTTCTCGGGTATTCTGCCGTGTGTCTCTGACTGGATATTTTGGTAGTCTTATCTTGAGGGGCCCCCAACATGATATGGATACGACGCAAAAATCAAAACATAAAATGGATATGTACCTACTTGTATAAAATCTTTACTGAGACGAGCTATGTGCTAGCCAATGCCTATTTAATATACAAGGTGGCCCAAAGTGAGAAAATTTCTTAAAATGTGATATAATTACTTCAAAATTAGTTTAACTATATCAACAATAGCTTTAATAGTTTACTAATTTACTTACTTACCTATTTATCTGTATTACGTTTTATTTCGACAATTTCCGGTCGCCATCTTTGATTATTAATTTTCCCATTGTTTATATTTGGTTTTTTCAAATTGTTGCCCAGAATGACAAAAATCACTGCAGAAGACCGTATTCTGATCAAAAATTTGCGAATTGAAAAACGTCGGGGTGCTAGGAAAATGATCAAAGAGTTTCAAAACAAAGCCTGGAGTATAGCTAGACAGGACGGAGCACCATCTCACACAGCCAGAAATACAATCAACTTTCTTCATCATGAGAATGTTAAATTCATCGAGACAGGAATGTGGCCACCGAACAGGCCAGATTTAAACCCAGTAGATTATGTAATATGAAGTATTTTGATGATTTCTGATTAGCTAAATATTGTGCAAAAATAAAATTACATTAAGAATTATAATTAATTATATTATGTTTTGAAATAACTCATGTGTTACGAGATGTTCTCGCTTTTTTTGAGCCATCCTGTATATATTTCCCATCTTCAATTTTTTTTTAACCAACTTCAAACAAGCTCGATTTTGTCGAAACCGTTTAGGTGCGTTTTATTCGGTTTTTGTGGTACTATCAATTTGTGCGAAACGCGCAAAAGGGAGTATCATTTCCATAATGCCTATTTCCGTTGCATCTACGAACGACGTGTATTGCCGTTTTAAATTTAGCACATCGCAAGAAAAAATAAGTATATTATTGTAGGCGAAAGTGATACTTAAATTATGAATTAAATATATTAATTATAAAGACATACATATAAAATCAATTTTAACGAAAAATATTGTTGTTGCGCCACCGGGATTCGAACCTGGATCTCTTTCCTAACCGGGGAAGGTGCTTTATCCAACTAAGCTACAGCGACATTATTTTTAGCGACAATTTTCGACCCTATATGTTACCTTTTTTTTTTTTTTTTTGATATTAATACATTTAATCGTTCCATCATTTGACAGAGCCATCTACCTTATTTTTACAGAATCTCAAATACCTTTGAGTAAACTGATAGCAGACGCCAGAATTATCAATTCATTTTTATTAAATTTTGGACACATTGATACAACATTATTATTTTAGAACACATTCTTATTGTGAAGTTGTAATTATTCAGAACAGACGGTCTGTGATATTTTAAATATGAATTAAATATATTAATTATAAAGATATACATATAAAATCAATTTTATATGTATATCAATCCCGGTGGCGCAACAACAATATTTTTCGATAACTAAAATAAGAAAGTGATACTGACTGCCCGTTACGTTTTTAAAAAGAAATTTGCTCTTATCGGCCGTTGTCTGGTCGCCCTACATCACGAGCAACATAATATTATAACAGGAGGCAATTACCGATGTAGTGAAGATGGCCACAGACTTTGAACTCGACATGCTTATGTAAACAGTGCAATACTCGCGCGATCTGATTCAATGACACATTTTACTGAAAATGCTTATCGCCGTGCAGCAGCTTATTTTTACATTGCCAACAAGGTAAGGTATTTCTAAATTTTACACATACTCACAGCGACCGAAATCTATAGAACATACCATTGTCGTAACCCTTTAACATTATTTTATTTTACGAGACGTGGTGAGAACAAACGCAGGAAACTAGCGATGGTAAAACTGTTATTAAAACAGTTACTGTGATATGACGAGTAACTGATTTGTAACAATTTTTCGAGAAGCGACTGGTACACTAGAAAATAAACTCCCAACAGTTAAATCATAGTTACCAGCATGATCGGATCCAAGGGGAGGGGGGGGGGGGGTAAACCCCGAAATTTTTATATATTTATATTTATTTATTATATAATTTTTATATTGATTCAAAATATTTCTGCCACGGCACTGCCATTAATTATTTTTTGTATATTATTTCTGGATTCGTTGGTGGTCATCGGTTATCGTTAAATATCAGTTACCAATCATCGTTACAATCACAGTCACATAACGATTTACCATCGCTACAGAATACCTGCATTTAACTAACTTACCGACGCGCCGTTTCCCCGCAGAGGCCAGTCAGAGAAAAAAAAAAAAAAACGCCACACACTTCTGCCATAAAATAAAAATGCAACATTCCGCCTTGCATAATCAAGTACCTTAAGAAAGGTCGTGGGTTCAAGTCAGTTAGAAAATGGCCTTGTAATACAAAACCATTTATTGTAGTACCTACATAAACCTCATCTGTTTTTTTATTCGTTATCAGTTTTCGTGTTCAAACTTTTATTATTGACAAAACATTGCGTGGATGTATCTTTCCGGCGCTGGCCGCGTGAATCAGGTAGATTTCGTTTGCGTGTAAATGTGTGTTTATTACATTGACCTCTAGGTCCAATATTAAACGAGTTACGAGTTTTTGAACAGCCCCCATTTTCATTTCAGTGCCGATAAATTCATTCATTTACATAATACATTTCATTAATACGCAAGCTTGTTGGCCCCTTCCTACCTCGCTAGGTACATATAGAGTACATGTTCTGAGGTAGGTAGTCATGAGGTTCCATAAGCAAACAGAAAAAACAGAAAAATCAAAAAGGAGACAAGTAGAGAATAAGTCAAATAAATAAAGTAAAATTTTTGATACAGACAAAAAACATGTAAGAAGTAAAAGAAATGAAACAAGCAGGGTGCAAACAAAATATGATAAGTACGAGATGGGATGTAAGGACAAACAGAATTGCATAAAAAGAGTAGCTTTGATCATTTAAGGAACTGTTCCAGAAACAAGATGGATGATAAGGCGGTTAAGAACTTAGTCGAGATATTCACCGGGTCTATTTTTCAGAAAATTAGCAAGAACTACGGGAATTATCGTGTCAAACAAAATCCCATAAAAATTTTAACGGAGAAAGATTTCGAGATTCACGGTCCAAGAAAGTGCGTTGAAGTTTTCTGAAAGTTGCGAGTCCCCACAATGAGAAGTTTTCGTTTCGAAATCAGTGGTGTAACTACGCCAATGTGGTGCACAAAAGGCGCTCTACAATACATTTGGTATCGACACGTTTGTGAGTGTCTTTTCCAACGCCAATATGAACTAAACATTTTTTAAACCCCCCACAGCAAGAAGTGGAATTATAAAATTTGATAAATCATCTCTCACGTATATTACGAAAACGCCTGAAAACATATGCAGCAGATTCATTTATGACAGAGTTAAAAGTGAAAAAATAAGGAAAGAATGTAAAGCTGATCTTAGTATAGTAAGTAGGACGAAGAAAGGATCATGTACGGTTATATTTGGTTTGGTCATGTCAATGGTAAGAAAGATATACGACGCAAGTGTTGATGACACCAGAAGTAAAGGACCTAAAATACTTGGCACGACCAGGCAAACCAGATACTAGAAGACGATCCTGTTAGAAGCCTCAATAATCGGCGAGTTTGTATGAGAAGATGCATGAATGTGAATGAGGTAAGTAAGTAACAGTAAATGTGTTCTAGGAAGTAGGGACTAGCGCGCAGTGACAACAAAATATGTAGTTGCTCGCGACAGTGCGGTAGGTGTTTGGTTAGGTTGTAGACAGATATACAGGGTGTAACAGACCTAGGTGGATACCCGACTAAATTACGAATCGAAAATGTCGGAGATATAAGCATTTAAAAAAAAAAAAAATATTTCGATTTTCGAGTCCCTCATGAGACCGTTGAAGAAGAAGAACATATTAATAATAATACTTGATGAGAGCCCGTCATTATTGACGGGAAAGAAAAAGTTATTATTGAACACGTGCTAAGTATAATGAGTAACCTAAAATATATATTTAGAAATGTTAATATAAGTTTTTCAAACTGATATTCCTAAAATCGTAAATTATTATTACCAATATATTCCCATGTCTTTTGTTCAATATTATTTTTAATACACACATCTCTCAAAATATTTTTAAAAATAAACTTCACTCGATGTCATCTGAACTGATTACAAATATCTATTAATATTTCAATATAAAAGAAATGTGGGAGCATTCATTTTCAACATCTTCAATAAACAATATACTTAGATCAACACGTGGGAATCAGGCGGTAAACTCGATAAAATTTTAAACAATTGAATGTTCAACAGCGTCAATAATTTTTCACATTCTGTATAATTTTTTTGACGATCATATAATTGTCTTGAATTGTTTACAGGCGAATAGAAAATTTCAAAGTGGGACAAATTTTCTAACATTTAATCAAAAAAATACATAGATTGAGATGATTCTGCCCAATGTGTGAATGTGGTGCCGAGGAGGTAACCCTTGACTATGTATTTTTTGCCTGTCCATTGCGGATCACAGGTTTTTTTTACATTAATCTTGTCAGTGGTAATTTTCAACTCCCGGTTAACTTGTGTCATCTTCTTTCCCTCAACTCGCCACATTTAAGCTATATAATAGCAAATTTCTTGAATGTCAATGGTATTAACTTGTAACGCAATATTCCCTATTCAATGATATTGTTGTACTGCTGTCTATGAAATAATGTTTGAACTTGTTCAATGGCACAAATCACTCTTGAAGGGTGGATTGCCTATTTGAAAGAAGAAGAAGAAGAGATGATTCTGTTATATACGCGCGAGAAAGATTAATCCCATGTGTGGCAACATTCAACATTGGGTGTACATGCATACTATGCGTTTAATTTATTCTAGATTCTGATAATTAAATATTAAGCTTTAACCTTCACCGAGTTTAAATTCAACCGTCGAGTAACATTTACAAAACTCGCTATTATGTAATAATGTCTTGTTATCAAATTGATTTAGTTGTATGTAGTAAGATTTTTAAATTAATAATATTTATATCTTTAAGGATTGCTGTGATTTGATCCGAATCGCTCATTAAATACCTACTCGCAAATATCTCATTAATTAGCGATAAGATAATAAAACAAATAATATTCGTACCAGAAAAATAACTGTATTACATAATATAGCAAAGATATCTACTATCCAGAATGTTATTATATGGATTATTCTTACATAATCTACTGTGGTATTATGTTAATTAGTAGAACACATTTTTATTGTGTGTCTGCTATCAGATTACTCAAAGGTATTTGAGATTCTGTAAAAATAAGGTAGATGGCTCTTTCAAATAATGGAAAGATTAACTGTATTAATATAAAAAAAGTAACATATAGGTTCGAAAATTTGTCGCTAAAATTATCGTCGCTGTAGCATAGTTGAATAATGCACCTTCCCCGGTTCGGAAAGAGATCCAGGTTCGAATCCCGGTGGCGCAACAACAATATTTTTCGATAAAATTGATTTTATATGTATATATTTCTAATTAATAAATTTAATTCATTTTTTATGTTATTTAATGTTTAAATAAGATAATAGGAGGGTTGGGATGATAGAGAACGTCAGCTGCACGACGATTTACCATTCTATCAACATTTTCCCTACGGAGTCTGTTTATTGTCGTTACTTTATCGAGCTCACCATTTTTCCAATCTTCTCTATCTAAGCGTCGCTTTTACTAAACTGAATCGCCGACAATATTTATGAAACACCACTAAGGGCCGGTTGTGTGATCAGTAGTAACATTTTACTAACGCCCGTAGTTAAAATCGTTTGCGGGTTGTTCGAACGTAAAATTTACTATTGTCAAAGCATAGATGAAGATGTTTATAGGTGTGACAAATAATCATGAAACAAGCTTTATTTTATGCATTATCTATGGATTTTTTCGCCTAGGCGTTCGATATCTGTCACTTTGGTGGTGACAATCTTTCGTATTATGTGTAATAATGTATATTAAACAACGAGATTATCAACGGACGAACTCTCATCACTAAAATAGCGGGGTATTTAATGATTAATTGTCGTATACTGAACTTTCAAAGTATCAGATGACTGTTGGAACAGTTTTGAAAAAACCGCCATATTTAACAATCGATTCTTATTTTTACTATCGGATATCGCAGAGTAAAATGAGTTTACTGCGCGATGTACTTTCGAGAAGTAAATATTTTTTGCTAACGATCAAACAACCCGTTTTCGCAATTTTTTTTACTTTAGTAACATTTTTATTATACTAAATAGTTACTACCGATCACACAACCGGCCCTAACACTTTTTAAAAACCAACGTCAAATGAAGCGTAGAAATAATAATTATAATTATTTCTTAGGTATCTAGGAACATAAATTTTAGTGCACTTTCAGGACCAAAATGTTATATATGTATAATACTTCCAAAAGGATTTAATTCTTCTCTTCAATGAAATATACGAATTTCCTACTTAATTTTAATTTGTGACGATCATAAAGACGTTAGCGCTTTACTAATAAGATATAAGTTAAGATGGGTTCAAAAAGAAAAAAATCTAATTATTATACATTTTGTACACAAATTTATATTTTATATAATGAAACGAATGATCGATCACAAAACTGTATTAAAACCCTACTCCCTCCGATCTCCCTCTTTCTCGGACAGATTGCTAATTCTCTTCCTATGGACGCGCATCTAATGATGGGCGCACCATCTGATTGTGCGGAAATCCTCCTCAGTATACATAGAAACAGACATCCAAAAGAAAAATCATGCCAGGATTTACAAGATTTATCTCCACGGTTGTAGGTACCTACTTATTCATCGCAAATGAATTCATTAACGAGAACCCATCGCCTGAACGCATCATCAAAATACACGGTGCAAAAATTATTAAATAGTTTAAAACTTAATTTTTTTCTATTATCCAATTCAGTCTGAAATACGCATTGTAAAGACACGACAAAAACTAAGGACTATTTAGACGATGAACCTTGTGTGAGCAAAAAATATTCTTTTGTGAAAATTTGAAAATTCAAAACAAGGTACGTAGATATACTTATTGTGTAGAATTTTCCAAATAATAATAATAATAATAATAATAATAATAATAATAATAATAATAATAATAATAATAATAATAATAATAATAATAATAATAATAATAATAATAATAATAATAATAATAATAATATCGAAACACAGACCAGTAAATGGATGGTCCCCGTGTATCAAAATTATATGTGTGTAGCGATGAGATTATTTATTTATCACATTTATTATGCTAATTAATGGAAAATTACATATTTATAAACAATTCAATCGTTATAACTTACGATTTTGTTAATAAGATTATATTTCAATGCAAAATTATACATCTATTGTATTTTTTAATAAAAATAAATACTGATGGTGTGTTGATAAGTAAAACATATTTTAAATATGAATTAAATATATTAATTATAAAGATATACATATAAAATCAATTTTATCGAAAAATATTGTTGTTGCGCCACCGGGATTCGAACCTGGATCTCTTTCCTAACCGGGTAAGGTGCTTTATCCAACTAAGCTACAGCGACATTATTTTTAGCGACAATTTTCGATCATATATGTTACCTTTTTGATATTAATACATTTAATCGTTCCATCATTTGACAGAGCCATCTTTTTTTACAGAATCTCAAATACCTTTGAGTAAACTGATAGCAGACGCCAGAATTATCAATTCATTTTTATTAAATTTTGGACACATTGATACAACTTTATTATTTAGGAGAACACATATTTGTTCTTACTTTTCTTATTGCATTCCGAGACATTTCTGAAATCGATAGAGAGATGATATATAAATCAATATATGTACCAACTATGTACACGACCGCGCCGTTTAAGAAACCTTACGTGTAACCTAATACAGGAAATGTTATATGTATATGTACTAGTTACTTAGTTTATGTACAATTTCACTTACCTCAGTCGCACGGCAATAGTCAGAAGCACGACCTGAAATGTCGACTTTTTGTCGGGAAACGTTATATCAACTGATATTTTTCATCATGATAGGAAAATTGCCAATGTATTGAAAACAATACGCTATTGAAATGCGAATCTTATCACGATGAATCAGTTAATCAATGAACTGATTGCAATCGTATTTAAAATATATATATAAAATTATAATGTGATATATATTTTATTAAACGCTCAGATATTTAGTGTCATTTTGATTGTAGAATTTTTTACTATTTTTGAGATTTACTGAACACAAACGTAATTATTACAAAAAAATTTTGATTTGAGCTAAAGCATTATTTTTACCTCGAAATTGAGATGTTACTCGTGACAAATATGCGAGAACACCTAACCGACAAAATGTATGAAATATTATTTAAAAAAAAAAACATTATTAAAGTATATGAAACATGTCAAGGAGAGTAGCTAGCTATGCGGAGATATGAAGCCATCTAAAACATGAATCTTAAGCAATACCCAGTGTCTCGACGAGGATTTAAATAAATATACATATATTTGTTTTTTTATAACTGGTAATGTAAGTACATATTGCACTGATAAAAATGAAACATCTGTAGATAATACATTCAGAGCGATCACATGACAAATCACTATGAGAACTTGCAGTGGCGGATCAAAAATTGGGACAATCGCCCAAAATGCGTTCTGCTGTAAGAACGCATATAATATAATGTAATATTATAATGACAATCAAAACGTTATCCAACGCTAGAAGCAACGCTATCAACCGATTACTATCAACACAAAATTATCACTGAGCTATCACTAGAGCATACAGTTCAATAGGCTTAATTAAAATATCAATTTAAAAAAATATATATTTTCTTTTATTTTTATAAACTTACCGATACTGGTTTTAGATAGAAGTTGGAAAAAATAAAAAGAATAGCATAAATATTATTGGATCAAATTTTCATTTTCATTGCCGATAAATCAGCGTTTATTTTTAAAACATCCTTTCTTTAAAGCTTGCATTAATATAAAATTCCTTAAATTAATTAATTAACCAGAAACTACGAGTATTAATATCACATTCCATTTACATGCCTTTTGGACGCTACCTACCTCGCTAGGTGCATATAAAGTACCTATTCTGATATAGGTAGCCATTAGGTTTCATTGGCTAAATTATAAGTTGAAAGTAATGTAACGAATTAAATTAAATGGTAAAAAGCACAGAAAAATCAAAAAGGAGACAATAATATATGTATATGAACAAAGTAAAATTTTTTATACAGATTAAAGACATGCAAGAAGTATAAAAAAAAAAGAAACAAGCAGGGATGTAAGGACAAAAAAGAATTACATAAAATGAAATGAGTAGCTTTGATCATTTAAGGAACTCTTCCAGCTGACTTCTTCCAATTTTGGATTGAGGATACGCTACCGTTGTCATCTCTTGTGGTAGCTTATTGTACATCCGCGGTCCTATAAAACATGCACGTCTTTGAGCAAATGAGGTTTCCATCAACGGGATAGCTAGTTTTCTTTGAGTTTTTGCCCGAGTACCCTCAGAATGTGTGATAAATGTTAAATGTTTACCAAATTAAACTCTGAACCCTGTACTCAAAAATATAATAATGAATATCAAATGATGAGTTCAAGAAACAACATTTTAGCGAGTGGGAAGTAGAATTACCACAGGACAAGACTAATTGGCCGAATGGCACATGTAATTGCCCAAAATATCTTAGAGTTGTAAACATTTAGTTGGGTTAGGTTGGAACAGAGATTAAGATGTAAATATCTACAATAATTAATACTAAAATAAAATATAGTATAAAATTGGTGAACATTTATTATTTTTCGGAAACGAAAGTATTTTTGTGCGCGTATTTTCATTAAAATTGGTTAGCAGTCAAACACAAGCCGGCTATTATTAACTATTGAAAAAATGCGGTTGATCGCTCGTTTACGAAATTGAATTCTAAAACTGAAATTCAGTGAACAATAACGTACCATAACGGAAAAGAAGTATATAACACTGTTTGTGAATGGTATATAACACTGGTTTGACTTTACACCTTGTATAGGAGACAAGCAATCAATATTAATTTCATTTTGTTACATTTTTGAAGTGAACTTCTTCGTTATCTATATAAAATGTTCACATGACTAAAACTCGTACATGTAGTAGGTACGGCACGCACAAATTTAATTATATAAAAATAAAAAAATTACATTTTCATTTATGTAATTTTTAATTTAAATTGAGATACAAAAGAAATTGATAAATTCGAACGTTGTTCGTGTTCTTTGGTAACTCTAATATTAGTGAACGTTGGCGTGTCGCCCAAAACGCTGTGGCGTGTCACCTTTAACACGCGTGTCATAGGTTCGTCATCACTGCACTACGTCCCGCGTCGTCCAAATCGGAACCGGCTTTATTTCGGCGGAAACACCTATGGGGGCGCGCAGAGTTATCTCCAGTCTCCAGTGCTGAATATCGAGTTCCAACGAACTGATTTTGAAAAATCAAATCGCGTTTACTTTCTTCGAAATGAACAACAATTATGCAAAAAAATATGCGATCTAATTTTAATAATCATAAAACTAGTAAAGCGGACAAGGCATCGAATTAAGTTTTACTGTTTTTTCAGAAACAACGTTACTGATATCCAAATTACGTATAAAATAACTCTCACTGTCAAAACTAGAAATGCTAGAAATTAATAAATAAATTATTGTGAGACCATACGATATACTGGTAGGTTCATAAATATATTAGTATATACACATTCATAAGTATCATATGGAGCTGAGACATATAGCGAGCAAAGGCATATGTTTGGCATATCTCTGAGAGATAGAGTATCAAATATACAAATTCGACAGATAACCAATGTAGCAGATGTTGCCAATAAAAATATACGTAGTCAAGTGGCAGTGGGCTGGACATACCTATCGAAGAGATTATGAACGGGGGGGAAAGAAATTGAGTGAAGGCCTCACACTGGTAGAAGTGTTGACCGTCGTCAAGCTCGACGGAGCTACGTCAGAAGACAGGTGGATGCGAAAGGCTGAAAACAAAGAGAATTGGCGATCCTCGGAAGAGGCCTGTATCCAACAGTGGAAAGACACCAAAGGAAAGCGGGACTAACGTTTATTAAATCTTTAGAAATGTGTGCTTATAATACATTAAAATTATGAAAATCAAAACACAAATTAAGAAAAGCAAAGAAGTTCCATTTAAAATACGCACGCTAGGCGAACATTTTTATTTTATTAAAAAAAAACTCAGTTTTTAAATCAGAGATCCTAAAAAATCTAGATACGGGCCTGGTTGAATGTAATTTTCTCGTGTCAAGGTTCAACCGCACAATGAAAAGTTATCACTACACAACCGTACACATTTTATTATCCGAACGTATCTCTTTAATAATATTTTTGTGCAAACTACTCACGAGCCAAAATGTAGATTCACAACTGTATTTTAACCTTGTTTCCTAAAGTATAACATCAATAAGAACCATACAGCGACAACACATCGATAATCTGGTGCACTGGACCTGGCCAGCGAGAATTTGCGATTGAAATATTGTTATCGACGCTTCGCTCCGGTGATGCCCGCACGCTATCTGCGCCAATGAAGTGCACAAAACACGAATGGACCTAATTAATTAAATAAATAAATTGTTATTGAAAAATATATGAAACTCAATACTATCCGTTCGACACTGATATCTAACCGAATGAAGTAGTTATTTTACGCAAATATTTATATTTCGGTTGTTAACATTATTAAGTTTGAGTACCCATATTAAATAACTGTCAAATGTGACCTTCTTTTAAATAGGCAATTCACCCTTCAAGGGTGATTTGTGCCATTAATCAAGTTAATACTTTATTTTATAGAAAAAAGTACAATAATATTATAGAATAGGAATAGTTATAGATCAAATGTGGCGAGTTAAGGGAAAAAGGATGACCATTTACCATTGACGAGATTACTGTAAAAAAAACCTGTGATCCGCAATGGACAGGCGAAAAAGATATGGTCGAGGGTTTCCTCCCCGGCACCACACTCACACATTGGGGAATCTATAAATATGACCCTATGTACATTAAAATCCTAACGGATCGTGAAATAAATTACACATAGTTCTTTTTTATGCCTGAATACATAGTTAAAAGTAAAAAAAAAATGTAAAATCATAAACGCATAGCATCTGTCAACAATATTCAACATCAAATGAGCGAATAAGAAAGATCGCATGTACAAAATTCGATGATTTTAGTATTTTATAAAAAAAAAGCATAACCGAGACCTCGGCGTCCACTTACTAGCAAATTAACATATAATTAAATGTATTAATTTGTAAAATATACATATAAAATCAATTTTACATGTATATCTTTCTAATTAATACATTTAATTAGTATTTAAAATATATCACAGAGCTATGTTCTGAATAATTACAACTTCACAATAAGAATGTGTTCTCTTTAAAATAACATAAGATTATTAATTTATGAAACACCATAACAATGTGTGGCCGCAAAATAAGCTTTGAATGGCAGCAGTAATTAATTAATCTAATCGTTATTTTGTAATATCATCATAATTAGTCGCAGAGTGCAGATGAATAGTGGAATGGATTTAATTACCCAACAGCACATTTCAAGAGTTACTCGTGTTTTCCCGGTCCAGGAGCGTGAAGTATCGAAGGTCACATGATACCAACTGCACACAGAGACCGCAGAAAAAATGTATTGATTTTATTAGGTATTGAAACAAATTATATTTTGAAGTTGGATACGAGTAGTACGGCATTATATTTATGGCATCCACGACAAAATGCCGCAGTACGAAAATAAAAATTTGGAAAATAATTCCAGAAAAAAATTAATTGCCGGCCAAAAATTCCGCAAAGTTATTGATCCAAGTATCCATCCATTTTTATTAAAACTGAACAAATTTTTTATAAGTTTCCTGGATTCGATAAAGTCGCATTTGAACTTATTAAGAGTTAAAAAAAAAACACAAATGGAATGAATGAAATGAAAAATAAAAAGATTTAAAATTAAAATTCGAAGTACAAAAGCGACATTTGCAATATACCGTAAATGTTATATTGAATAGCCATGTAAAATATAATAAATATTAGATATTTTAATAAGAAGCCTATTTGGAACAAAGTTACCACAACATACATATATTATGAATTTGATGTTAAAAATCAAATGGTATTCTCAGATAATGCGCAGGGGACCAAAAAGAAATTGCGCAAAAAAAATATTTTTAAACTTTTATTTTGTCGTTTATTTAATTGTTGACATCTACAGTAATTGTTTCAGACAGTTTTGACAATTCGTAATGAATCATCCCGCATATATTATATCTCACCGCATGCACAAAAGAACTTTTCGAAGTGTTAAACCAGACGTAGAGGTCGGAATGTGAGTTTGATTGAGAGAAAGCCGTTGAATTTTCGACATACGTGTCGTAAACGGTTCACTTCTTATCTACATTCACAACTTGGTGTAAAAAGGGACGAATTTGTCTCGACAACAAACAATTGCACGTGTATTTCCTCTCTTCATTGTTATCTTCGGATAGATCGTGTCGATGTCCAAATACCCAATGCCATGTAAATGAAACTGTACCAGTGGACCATGTAGATTGGAGTCTCCGCGATAACTCCTCAATGGTTAATCGAGGATCTGACTTAAATTTTTGAGGTCGTCCAGATTTAGGTGCCTTTTTAAAATTTCTATTGCCCGATTTGAAGTTTTGAAACCAAAATTGATATCTACGTGCAGTTAGCAATTGATCATAAATTTCGTTGATGGCTTTAGCGGCCTTGCTGGTATTCAAGCCCTGGTCGAAAAAAGCAGAATACATTGTCTGATGTGTCCTTCGTCAATTTCTGGTTTAGACATTTTACCCGTATCGATAAAATCAATTTTATGACCCATAAGCAACGGCTAAACAATAGTTCTAGGGAAAATAAAAAACTTATTGAGATGCTTACTTCACCGTGTCTGGACACAAACTGCACGCGATAAATTACGCGATTTCTTATTGGTCCCCCTATTATTTTTCGCAAACATCGTTCATAATCTTATAATACGTAAAAATATGTTTTTGGCGACATTTATAATCGCATTAATATATATATATAATTTATAAAAATAAAAAAAACTTCTTGGAACTTGGACTCCTGGAACATCTGACATTCATTTAACATTTATTTCACTTAGGAACATTGATATTAGTTTCTTTTAATACCTATTCATATAAAAACTTGGACGTACCTACGTAAAAATAATTTTTACTTTTTCCATTCAAGTGACATGAATCAGCACCGGTGTGCAGTAGGTTTATATTTAGGTTATGTTGTTACCAATGCTATTATACAATCATATTCTCCAACGCACTGGAGAAAAACAATTTGGAACTTGTAGCAAAAATCAACCATTTAGAACAATAATTAGACCACATTGAATTTTAAAACATGGAAAATGAAATAGAAATCCGAAGAATCGCTGGCTCTAAATCTGAAAATATTGCGGAAATAGTTGGCAAAATATGAAACTTAATCAAATCTGAACTACTACCAGGATCAATCTCCGCCGTTCATAGAGGACCCAAGCCACGCCCTATTCCATTATTGTTAAATTCCATTCTAAAAATACTCGTGTAAATTTTCTGAAAATGGCGAAAAATTACAATGTAAACTGTGTGGAACGCAATTGGCTCAACACCTCTGATATAGGGATGTCAAAGAAAGATTCTCAATATGTTTACATCTCTGAACACTTACCGAATAAAAAAATGGCCTAGAGAAAAAAATATTAAATTTGTTTGGAACCGCAATAATAAAGCAAGAAAAACCGATGGCGACAAAGTTATATTAGTCGTGTCTCTCGTCCATATGACTATCCTATACTATATTTATCTGGTATCTCATATTTCTTTTTTATTCTATTTATTTACATTTTTCTTTTAATCTAACCTGGTGATCATATGATATTTCCACTTTTATATACAACATCTAAAATACTGTTTTATTTTTCACCATAAATACATATACTCATCATCATATCATTAGCGGAGCAAGTAACAGAATGCAAACGAATCAATCTATATTTTTTAATTTAGTTTAATTATTTTTTTAATTTCCAGACATTTCATACACACGCACACACATCAGACTAAACTATAACGCCACTAGCACAATAAAGTTGGAGTCTACTATAAACTACGAGTTAATTACAATATAATTGTATCTTATATCCATCATGTTATATATTTTATATTCACCTCTGTTACAACAAAAACATGTATGTCAATAAAGTCTAATAAATATATAATATGTGTACTACAATATATGTTGTAGATAGGATTATGAACTTTCGTTCAACCAACGTCTTTAGACAAAATAAATCCGTCGTTTTGTAATTTTAGAGTACTATTAATAGCGTTTTTTAAGTTTAAGTTTTAACGTAAAATAATACCTTTTTACAAGAAGTCGCTGAAATTTAATTGAATATAAGGTATTTTTAATCTCGCCTAGTTAGCCATGGTTCTGCTAAAGCGAATACAAAATTACTAAATAAAATATATTTGATATGGTAATCATATATTATATAATCAAATGGTAAAAATAATTCAACTGGAATGTGCTCTTATCTTCCTGCGGTTTAAATCATTTCATATTTGATTGCAATTTGGAAATGGTACACTGAAAACATATTTAAAATTCTTATTTTTAATATTTAAGAAATATATTTTACATACAATCTAAATGTACTTTATCAAGAGGCAATTTTTAAATTCATTTTCGGAATACCCATGAAAAATACACTAATATCTTGAAATTAATATTATACTAACATAGATATGAACTAATAGAACAAGATACTACATTTTAAATTGTTTTTTTATAATAATCTTTAACTGCTTGTCAATTTAAATACTATATTGAGAATGCACTCTAAATAAAATATTGTATTCATTTTTAATGTAAACGATCTCGAGTTATTCTCTTACAGAGATGTAACACAAAGTTTAGAAATATTAGATTACAATCTTACAATTTCTTATTTAATTTAACAGGCGCTACAGTATTTAACAGTAATAATAATAAATAATTAAGTAAGCCTATGCCCTTTTCCAACAAGGTCTAAATCTGTAGTTTTTGTTATACGTTAACCGCCATGAATTAATATCACATGTTAAAATAATATAATTGGAGCTATTTAAAGGATATGTAAAAAAAAGTCGGACTCGTTTTTTTTACGCAATTTGTTAGTTACTGTAATTTATTATCGTATTGCGATATTTCGAAGTTTAAGCATTTTAATTAAATTGCGCGCCTTTTCAACCACCACAGCGCGCGCGATCACGCTCCATAATTTCTGAAAATGAAATATTTACAAACAGACAAAAATAACCAATTCTTTGTCACAAATAATGTCGCATGTTTTTATTTTTACCTTTTAGACCGAGCCGCCTTCACTCTCCAAAACTGTTCCAACTAGCACATACGTAAAATTCATTTAAAAATATCACAGACACAAAATATCACCGAACACCCAAACTAATTGCAAAATTACACTATATAAAAATAATTGTTCAAATATTTATTTTGTATTTAAAAATATTATTATTTTAAAAGCATTTACATGATACGTACAAAATAGGTAATCAAGTCATCGGTCATTGGCAAACGAAACGAAGTACGCACGTCTCTTTTCGTAAATATTGAAAAACTATCTCAACATTACCGGTGACATAAAACGATTCTATGGAATTTAGCTTACTATTTATTTAGTGAAAATGTGCGATTTCAATTCGACATAACATTAATATTTAAAAAATGAAGAGGTTGATAGAAACAGGGCAGTGAAAACTTGGTGTCGGGCAAACAAAAATTCTTTTAAATACAGCACCTGCACGTCAAATTCAAAATGTTAATAATTTTCTCTATGGAAAATGTGGGAAAACTTTCTCAATAATTTGACACTGGCCGCGAGGATTCAGAAATTCAAAAATGGATCGATTGTTGCGCCGCTCGGCCGCTAACTAGCGCAGTCGTTACCTCACAACGTCCTACAAGTATGACAGATGACAGTTCTGTATGGCACGCTCGGTAATAGCATCGTGAACGCTTGCGCGGTATCCGAAGCACCGGCGACTGTCGCGGTCGAATTGTGACTTGTGACTAATTTGTCTACCCAATATCGAGTAAACTGCTGTATGGCGTGCCCGCACTGCTCGCAGCCGGCACTTGTGATTCACTGAGGAATAATATTATACGTACATATTGTACAAAATACACACACAACATGCGCGCACCTAGCACGTTATGCGTATACATATAGTACATAATGAATAATGAACCCACGAAGGATTATACAACTACTTGGACATGGTTCCAGCCGTCTTGTAAGCTTCCCAATCGGTACGAAGCAGAATATTAAGATTTATTTGCTTTTTATGTCGTACAAGGCGATCTTTGGTATTCTGCAAAATATTAATATAACATCATAATATGTGTGCACTGGAGATTAACCAACTTGCTACCGATAAATACGATAAATCTTATGTATATACAAAGTTAATATATGTATAAAGTTCAATTATTAAAAAAAAAAAATAGCTGTTGTCGATATCTATTATGTGTATCTGTTATATCCCATATACAATAACCTATTCTGAATATAACAATATTGCAAATATTTCGATTGTTATTCAAACATTCAAAAATAGACCAAGGACGTAGACCTTTACGTCCGTGTAATGATGCTTTTGAATATTTAAATCGTAACGGCAGTAAGATTCGTTCCAACACTAATAAATCTGATTGCGTCACAATTGGCAAAACGTTCAATGAGTTACAATTGCAATTAAAACGACTGTTAAATGTTAATGTTATTTTCTTTTATTTTGTTATGTTTATATTTTGAGGGTCGCTGCTTTAAGCAGACACAACAAAGGGCATGTGGGGTACTTACCTCATTCTCTTTGTCTAGCAAAGAAGGAAGAGTCTTTTTGAATTGAAATGCATATTTTTACATTAAATAATAATAAAATTCATCGTTTCAATATGTGTACCGGTACATGCAAACTAGTATTTTGTACTTCATTATATTTAACCACTCATTCTCTAACAGTATATTTAACTTGTTGTTTTAATTTCTATATTAATGATAGTTATAGATACGCTGTAAAAAAGCTAGTGTTAGTTACATAGAAAAATGTTATCACGTACGAATCATATAAAGTGCAGTTAAAATGTTTCATTTCGTATGATTTCTACGTCGTAATAATTTTCTGCGTAACTAGCGCTAGCTTTTTTACAAATTATATAATTAATATAGAAATAAAAACAATAGCTTAAACATTATGTTTAATATTTTTTTTACTTTTATTACTTAACGCAATAAACGCAAATAAACAAGGCTTGTTAATAAAGACAAGACGTTGGCCATATTTTCAATGAAAAAAAAATGTTCGTAAATGTACATATTTACATCCTGAATTGCTCAAATAGATATGTACATCAACTGGGCCACGTCCGTTAAGTCGTCGTGTTTTGGTAATATTTTCGTAATCTTACCCAGCGGGAATTAAGATAATTTCGGAAATTATTTTTTTAGTACTGCGTAATTTTTTACATTATTGAGTTAACCGCGTCACAGCAAGAATTTATGACTGTTATTATTAATTTCAAAACTAAGCTGATCGATTATGGTATGAAGAATCGGATTAATTTGGGATGAGGCCTAGCCCCCACCACTCTTTCACTAGGAGAGCGTCTTACTGCTAGACCAAACAAATGAAAAGCATTTGGTTTTTTCGTTTCCTTATAGTTTCTTATTTAAAATACATACATAGTTTTTCCTAATATTGACTGATTTTTAATGATTGACTGATTGACATGTATATTGAGAAATAGATCATAACAAAATCCTTTCTGCTGGTCCAAAATCTAAAATTAAATATTTTATTAATATAAATTTATATTGGGCGTAACACACATTTAGGGGTAGATCATATATATTAAAAATATGAGTCGAAAATGTTCAAGTTGTGTGTGCTTAATCTCAACCATGTCGGAGAATCAAGCATTTAAAAAAAACCGTAGTTATACAATTATTTAGATTAATTGAAATAATGAATCGAATACAAGTTATATGTTGAATACAAAAAATTAAAGGTCATCGAACTTCGAGCGGTCAGACTGTTTTTTGTTAGATAATTTTGGGCCTGAAGCAAAGATATATAATAATAATGGGTCAATTTCGCAAATATTTTTTCGAAGTAGAATTTCGTAAAAAATCTCATACAGTAATACTTTCCGGTACAGAATTTGAAGATTTTCGACTCAGAACTAGACCTATTACACCCTATATATGTATAAAAATGATTTATAAGTTTTAAATGCGTATATTTAATTTTTTGTTCAGAAATGGCATTAAATATGTAGACTCCTCAGATTAGTATTGATTTTAAACATTACAGATATTAGAAAATTCCGAACTAATTTTCACGAAAACTAGAGTTCTATTAAATAATAAGTTATGCTACAATTACCTAAGCATTATAATCTGTGTCTTCAGCCATATGCATTGTGTACTTATGGACCTTTCACTCGTTCCAAGCTTTTTGGGGCCATGTAAATGCTATTACTTTAACCCGGTGGTGTCCCTTAAAAAAATATCGGTTCGCTCAAATAATTTTAAAAAATTAATGAAATGTACAACCTACAATTGATACGTGGTGTAATAATATTAAATTTTCTCATTTAAAAGCTAGTTCACATCATAATGTGGCACTAAATAATTGCAAACGAGACCCGTCCAAACACCAGACCAAGAGCAAAGAATTTTCAAAAATGCCGCGTGCCTTTCATTCAACAAATATTTACTGCATTTACAATTCAGTTCTTTAAATGGAATAGATGTTAAAAATACTTTAGAAATGAATAATATTTTTTAAATATACAGTAGTTTGTGAACGCTGTCTGTACATTAATGTCAACCTGGAAGCGAATCAATTGTTCGAGGAATTAATTCTCTGCATGACTTCGAATACATGAATAGTTTCATAGAACAAAAGTCTGACATTAATGCTATCAATGCTTTATGGACAATGTATTCAGTTATCGATGTTTTTTTTTAATTCTAATTCTGCGACTATCGTTCCGATCATTTGACTTTGGCAAAGCGTACCTGACTGCCATTCAAAAGTCACACGACAGCAACTTCCGCTAGCGTGCGATAACAACATTAAAATCGTGCGATTCTAAAATACCTATTCGTTTAAATTCTAATAAATCTGTGGCGTTTTTCAAAAAAAAAAAAAAAAATCCACTGATGGGCGAATTAAACCTAAAAGTGCCGGCGCCGTTTCAGGCAAAAATTGAGAACCTAATTAATATCAATGTATAATATTTTTTAATGTTGTCGAATTTATCGAAGATAATCAGGTAGCTGTACTATCACAATTCGAATTTATACATAAGAGTACATTAGTATTACGTACTTGATAAGTTGTACACCTCGTAGTATATTGTTGGTGGTCCAAGAGAATCTTTATTACTCGAATAATACAATTAAGGTACACTAAGGCGCGTCACCCCTTTTATTCCCGCTTACACACACACACATATATACATCCCGCCCCGGCGGTGCGGCGCTCTGACACACACACATATATTTGATCTCAAGGACATCACAATTAGACTTACAAATTATTTTACGTAACGGATTCCAAACATATATTTTAAATCATTAAAACAGCGAATTAATAGCGCCATTAGTCGCTACATGAGCAGTTTGCTCACGTTAAATGATCTAGCTCGTACAATGTGCAAGAGCTAAGCTTCTCGCCTTTTTACACCTTCTTATCCAAACTATATACGACTCACCAGTTAATTATAAAATCAGTGCGTAAATGGATGCGTAACGGCCAGCGGCGTAACTACACCGATGCATCTAATGCGGTGCATTGGGACCCACATTAGACAGGAGCCAAAAATGTTCGCCCCTTATAAAACTTTTGGCATCGATACTTTTCTGTATGGACTAATAATTTTTAAAAACCGCCACAAGAAATAAAATTTTGAAATTTATTTTTCACGTGTATTACGAAAACGCATAAAACATTTTCGATGGATACAGCAGTACCCTGCTAGTGAGTCGGGTCCAAACAGACCGTCGCCGCAAAGCGAAAATGTGCATATAAAAATCAAAAACACATTTATGCTTTAAAAAAAGTCTTAAATTAAAACCGCTAAAAAGGTAACATTATTTAGATAATCAATAAATAAACATGTTTTTATATTGAGCCAGTACTTATACATATAGGGGGCACTTTTTCCATTTCGCATTAGGGCCTAATTTATATAGTTACATCACTAGTAACGCCAAAAGTATTTTAGGCGAATAACAATATACATGTTTTTGTTTGATTGATTTTAACTAAAGGTGCGGCAAAAAGAACGCCACCATTTTGGAGGGCCATAGCTTTGGGCGGGGAGCGTGTACAATGGTGGGAAACGTGTCGTTAAACAGAGCTGTACGTGTCGTTTTCAGTGTACTCCATGGCGTGCTTGGGAGAATATCGTGCATTTGTTGAAGAATTTATAAAAAATGGCAGGTCGCCGGTAGCAACACAATGTGCGCCGCGTTCGCCAGATTTGACAACCTGAGATTTTGTTTCTGGGGCTACCTCAAATCAAAGGTTTATGAACGACGTCCCCAAACCATGCAAGCTCTAAAGGAGGCGATATGACATGAAGTTGCTGTCATTGCACCTGAAATGATTCTCAGAGTCATGGTCAACTACCGCGAGAGGCAAAATCAGTGTGTCCATAATGGACGCCACCACATGGAGTGATGTTTTGTTGAAAACATGTTCATTTTAAACGGCATTTGATGTACTTTCAATAAATAAATAAATAATTGCCAAATCTTCTTTGGTTTCAAATTTATTAGCTTCCCAAATAGGGTGTTCTTTTTGCCGCACCTGTATAATGCTGTTACAATTTATTTATTTACTCCTTCTCGAGCGTCCGCATCTCGAATGCTTATAACTTCATGGTCCAGGTTTCAATTGCATATACATAGTGCTAAACTCCAGAAGTAGGTTTTAATAATATAACATAAATCTGTGATTCTCGGCATCACAACAATCTGTAAATATAGACGGAGAGTATAATTGCTAAAAGAGGATTATTTTGAAGATTTCGAAATTGGTTACGATTTCAATGTAAATGACAGCAATAGAACCCAATTATTCGATATTTGAATAGTATTCATACAAATTTTTAAGGAAGGAATAATACACAATTCTCAGGATTCTGATTCGGACGTGTAAGAGATACCTGTTGCTTGTTCGAAGAGTTTATCAACGTCCGAATTGTAGACTGAAATAAGAAGCACCATTTTATCGCTCGTAGAAACTACAAATGTTTGTTCAAATAATTAAAAACATTTTTTTTTCGATATTTTGACAATTTCACAAAAAGTTACTTTTACTATTTAAAACACTTTTAACAGTTAAGCCAACGTCAACCGCTACTGAGCGGGTATTTTCAACTGCAGCGACGATAAAAACAAATTTAAAATACGAAACATTCAATGCGTTATTTTTAAAATATATATTTTTAAAACTATAATAAATAGTTTATGGTAAATTAGCTTGATTTCTTATAAATTTTGATGTACTTACGTATAATATGATTTATTTGAAATATTCAACATTAATTTCATACTGTTGTCATACTTTAGAAAGTATTAGAATATATTCTAATATTTTTAGTTGATTGATAAGAAAATGTCAAAATAACTAATCATATTTATATCATAATATTTTCATACTCTTCGCGTTATTTTCATCATACTCTTTGTGTTAACAGTAAAATGTCAAATTTTGTTGGAATTTTTTTTTACTAATTTTAAAATTTAAAGTTATCGCTTTTTACGAATATATTAAATTAGTTCTTATTCTATGTATAGATAGTGTGTATTTCAAAATATACATACATGTCCTGTGCGGCATGAAATTCGTACAAGTTAGGGAAGGTAAAATCAAAGAAAAATTTAATTCTAAGAAAAAGTTCCTAAATACTTGGTTCTGGAAAATGAAAGAGAAAATATTAAAGAAAATTAACCTGAAAAAACTTAAAATTATATGGACAAGACAAAGATGCATATCCGGCACGGGACAGGACTAGGGGACAAGTATACCGGACACCGAAGTGGAGAGAGTTCTATACTGTACCATGTAAGATAATAAAAAGCATCATGAAGCTACAAGATTTCGACGGAACAGATGAATTCTTTTGCTTTTTTAGATTTAGAAATACTGTTACAAAATTTACGTAGGATAAAATATTTCATTATTATAAGACCTGAAGTGGTGAAAATATTATAGTGCCGAATGTAGGTTGACCAATATTGATCGATTGGTATCGATAAAGTAAAAAGGAAAAAATAAATAAACCATAACAATCTTTGTCGTGGGTTTTTTCTACTTTGAATGGGAAAGCCTGTATTAAGCTTCTAAACCAGTAAGGACGTCACATCACACGTTCAACATATTCGCATTGTGATAATTATAACACAAATTGATGACTACTCATTATAAAAACTATAATAAAACAAAATAGTACTTTATTTTAGTTTAATATTTTTAGATTAGATTTTTGATTACATATATCCTTTGCTAGTTACCCTGTGCACGCTAGGGAATCCCCAGCTAACTCTAACAAGCCCTAATACTCAGATTGAGTGATAAATGGCACCCAACAATATGAATATATATAAAAATAAAACACTGAGATTTTGTCATCATAATTTAATGTGAATCAAAATTTTGTGAATTATTTTATGAAAAAACTAACAGTAAAATGAGCTTCATCGGATGAGAATAAGAAATGTACATGATTTTTAAATAGACATTTGTTTATCAATATTTAACACATCAATATTTTAAACTATTTTAATTACAGTGAAACCCTCTTAATAAGTTCCCTTTATAGGTTTTTCCACCTAATAAGATCACATTCTTCGATCTCGAAAAATTCCCATACAAATAATGTATTTTTTTATGTTTAATATGTTTTTCAAATAATAAGTTTCACACCTAAGAAATTAAAGTATTTATAACAGAACTCAATTTATCCATACAAAAATACCTTTGTAATACGTTTTTCGACACAAGAAAATTTGTTTGACATTCTCAAAAATGAAAGTGGTATTCATTCAATGGGTTCAATAAAATTAGGGTTTTGGGTTTTGCCCCTATCATAAAACATCTATTCACTCACAAAAATAAAAGGGATATATTTAAATATGCCAATAATATTTACCGCCTTGCTTCAAGAAAATTAGGATTGCCTTAAAATATAATTAGAATTATATTTTATAAGAGCCGCATTGGTAATACTAATATCTTGTTTCATTTTTAACATTAACTACGCAAACATTCTTGGCCGAAAAACCCAATTCTTAAAATATCTTAGATTAACTGTCGTTTTATGGCAAGCTTATCTTTTCAAAGAACAAAATAATGTATTAACTTCTATGCATTACTCTAATTGTACACTGTTCTGCATTAAATGAATCTTCAATACGTTTTGAGAATTTAAAATATTGTATTGTTTCATTAACAGTTTTTAATTGTACGAATAGATTGGATCTTTACAAAAAAACATGTTTTTCGGTAGAAGCAAATTCGCAATGGTTACTGTTTTCTCAAGTTTATCAACGTTTCTTAAAAAAATAAAATTACTTCTTGACCGATGGTTAGCGCTTTCCTTTCACTTATCTTGTACCATGGTATAACAATATATGTACTTGAAAATTTATCGACAAAATCAAAAAACAAAGCAGAGCGTTTAAATATGTACTGACAACTGAATTAACTCTGAAAAATTATATCCGGCTGATTTTTTTGATTGCTTGAACTTTTTATGCTTTGACATCAGCAAATAAAACAAAAAATTATATCGTAATCATATTTGTGATTAAAAATTAAAATCGTAAAAGGACAAAAATGTTAATGTATTTTCGCATGTAGTAGATGCAGTCTAAATAATTTTTCTGAAAATGCACTGCAAATGGGATTCATTAAGGGTGAATATTACATGTTTAAACGGAATACAATAATCTTTATTGACATTGCTTGTAAAGGTGATGTCTTTAGACAGTTATATTGATCATACAAGCATTGAGAATACATGTAAAAATTACCAAAAGGGATCAGTTTTAAATACGAGGTCAAAACAGGTAACTATTTACAAACAGTACTATTTAAAAAATATGCATTCTTCAAGTAGGAAACACAGTACGTTTTCTAAGACAAGTAAAAAAAAATATGCTCTGTAAAAAGAAATAAACTTAACACAAGATAATAAAATAATGTCCAACTTACATGTGATATATTTTGTCATATTTGATCTCCCATTACGCGTGACCTATCCTTTACGATAGGAAAAGCGCCGATTTGAATTCTAAAATCAATTTCGCATTTTTGTCTTGTCGGTGATTCTACTTCAGATTTATTTTTCTTTTATCTTTTTACAGTTTAGATAGCTATTATTTGAAAATAATAAGAATATTGATGTGACGTGTATTCCGTGTACGTGTCTATTTAAAAAAAAAAACATTCTTAAATAATCGTAATATTAAAGTAACTTTATGTATGTAGTAAATAATGCGAAATCCCTGCTAATATGATTTCACGTTTAATAGGTTTGAATTTGCATGTCCCTCGGAAAACGTATTAAAAGGGGTTCACTGTAATTCTAATCCTAAGCTCATCAAATTCAAAATCGAATTTATGATTCTAGTTCTATCAAACGCATCAATAAACATTATTCTGGGTACACTTAATTCCATTGTTATAAGATCGGACCTTAGTTTAAGGGATGTAAAAGCCAAAAATGACACAAAAGTGCGTGCACTGTTCAAGACAGAGCCGGGTCACATAAACTTGTCTTCTGGGCTGAACAAGGTCTGGCCTAAAAATTTTAACTATAGAAGACTTCTAACTTAACTAATTTAATTTTAATTAATGATTATTTAGGTATTGGAACACTATTTTTTGATATTTTACAGATAATTTCATCACAATATGATCAATATATACAGTCGAACTCGGTTATAACGAGTAAGAAAGGACCAGCTAAATTTGCTCATTATAACCGTTACTCGTTATTACAAAAAATATTTAATATCCATAAAATTAAAAGCAAGTCAAATACATATGAAAAATCAAAAATCTATAATTATATTGACAAAAACATTTTAAAGTAAATTACTACATTCAATCACATTATTTCTTAACAAAATTCAAAATACTGCTGTTTTAATGTTTAAAACTTACTATGCACACAAAATAAATACACATTGTTTTTTTCTAAGAATTCACAAACCTGAAAGGAATCATAAACAATATGGAACCTCGTCGGCAAACGCTGCTTTCGATTTTAAGACTTCTCAAGAATTAGGGTTTTTAGACCGCGTAGTGTATTTTGTTCACTTGTTAACAATATTTTTGTACAGGCCTGAATCAAAATAATAATAAATATTTCCTCATTATAACCGTGATCTCACTATAACCATGCTCAATATAACCGAGTTCGACTGTATATATATATATACAAATTTATTTTAATGATTATAAATCTGTTCTCTTTAATATCAGATCAACAATCACTCCTTTATTTTAGAGAAACTGACCTGGTCAAAATCAGGTGACCTTTTACATGGACCTCAATCTGGTTTCATGATCTCAGTTTTTCTTCAATCTCAAATAACAGGCACGCAGCTGGGCACATCTTGACGACACATATTATATGCGATGACATATCCTTTGCTGAACAAATTTTGTATGACAGCACATCATGAGTGGTGACACATTTTATCTGACAATATTGTAAAGGAGTTCTGAAAACTATTCCGAGGGTGGGACCCGCCGCATTCCCTCCCTCCTGGCCCGCCGTTATATGTCGAAGCGCTCATACGCAAGTGCCTTGCCTTCCTCATCATACTCTTCACGAGTAACGCAGAGTGAGTAAAAGTCAGGATCCTTAGACAGCAGTGCTCCACCTTGCCATGCGTATGTTATAGGGTCTTCAGGCAATGTTACCTGAAAATATAATGAAATAATAATGTCCTCTGTGTTATCATAATATATTAATAAATAATGAAGTTAGAATGAAATGCATTACAAAAAGTAGAGGCTCACCTTTACATCCAGATGTTCAGGAGCCATGGAGCGAATATCTTTAAAAAGCCTTTCCCTGAATCCTGGAAATGATGCTGACCCACCACACACCACGATGTTGGCCAGCAAATGAGCCTGAGTCTCCGGGGCACAGGCTCGCACTACTTCCATCACAGTCTCTGATATTCCCATCTGCTGGATTCCCACATCTGAGGGATAAAACAATAGCTCCGGGATCGAAAATCTCTCATTGCACATCCTCAATGTTTGCTGCTCTGATTCTTCCTTTGAATTCAAATCCTTAATATAACCTCTCCGAATTGTTGTGTAATCTGGTAACACGTATTCCCGAACAATTGAGTTTTCAGGTGCTTTTAATTTTGCTATTTCCATGTCTTTCATAAAATCTTGTGACACGAAACAAGTATCCTCTTTGACTTGATTAATCACGTAAGTTTCATCCATTACATTGAGCTGTCTGTAGGAAATGATTTCTTTCAAATGATTAGTTAATACCTTACCGCCAATATCTATCCGTCTTATTCCTTCTCTATGCTTCTTTCCTTTAATGTATGGCACAATGTTTGTAAAACTGTACCCACAATCTATCACGAGTGAACACAGAGGGTTGCCATTAGTCTTGCGATAGTTGTAGTCGCACAAATCGGTCGCATTTATTCGTAACAATGACTGACATTCGTATTCCTCGAAGAATATCTCGGTCATTCCTTCTTGAATTGACGAAAAATTGAAAAGCGGTTCGGTAACTATCAGCGGAGTCTCATTAAAATTAACGGCACAGCAATCTTTACTAAAAATATAGTCCCAAATCGTTTTTTGAGTGTCCCAATTCAAAAGAAATCCTTTTTGAAAAGCTAGAATATAATACAAGCCAGATGCGTCCCGGCATTCTTCGACTTGATCACCAATGAAAGGACGTCTACGCTCAGATTTCGCCTTCATTATACAGTTTGGGATCAATTTGGATTTGTTGTTGGAATAGCCAACCTTTGCCATATAAGCGCCATTGTCCAAAATATAAGCGTTCTCCGACATAATGGAGAATTTAATCACTCAAAATAGTAATTAGAGTAATATAGCTTCATTAAAAAATGTTTGTGTCAAATGCCAAGAAAGTAAACAATTTAAAACCGGCAAATATTAATGAGGAATTCTGACATTTGTTTGACTTTTGACTATATATTTTATCTATGCTTTTGACATTATTAACGCATAGATAAGTGTTAACGTAAATAATATATCTCTATTCTATGACTTAAATAATACATTGGTTGTAATCATTTGATCTTTGGTCATATAGTGAAACCTCTCATAACGACCAATTTGCGTAACGAGCAAAACAAATTTAAAAAAACGGCTCCCTTAACGAGCGACATTTCGCATAACGAGGGACGCGCTTGTTTACCATTCAGAAACTCCACGAGCCTTCAAGAAGTGTAATGCCCAAAGGAGCAGGCTAAATGTGGAGATCCAATAGAATCCTTGGGTGACACGTGACATTTTTACTGATTAGATCAATAAAGTTGTAGCGATCGGAATTCAAATCCACCGCCATCTCAGTCGGCATCGATGCTAGCGACAGCGCTGCCGGCTGCTGCTATAAGCCTGGCTCGATCATTCACCGCCAAGCAGTCTCTCCAATTTCATCGTTTCACAACGGCGGTCTTGCCGGCTCACGCTCTCCGAGCAAGACCGCCAACTCGCTTCATTTCATTCCATAAGATATGTGCACCTTCTACATCTTCATTCATTTCTTCATTTCTATCTGTCTTCCTTGTTTTTATCATACTGCCATAATAAACCTCAACACACGCCAAACAATCATTTCATTTAACCACCGTCCTAACTCCCAAAAAGTGTTTGGTCCTTCTGTGAAAAAATATTTACTTGAAATGAATCTGCCACTCCATATTTTGCTTGTTATGGACAACGCACCTGCTCATCCTCCAGGCCTACAAGATGAGCTTCTTTAAGAATTTATTTTCGTTTCTATTCCGTTACTCCAGCCTATGGACCATCAGGTTATTTCTAACTTTAAGATACTCTACACTGAAACACTCTTCAAGCGTTGTTTTGGCGGACTGATCTCACCCTCAGATAGTTTTAGAAAAATCACTTCCACATTGTTGCTTGCCTCAACATGATTGACAAGGCGTGGGAAGGGATTACCGAGAGGACCCTCATTTCTGCTTGGAAGAAGCTTTGGCCAGAGAGCGTTGTCGAAAGTGACAGCGGTTTGTGACAGTACCTGTGGAGTCTGTAGATTGTATCTTTGACCAATATCATGGGACTGAAAGTGGATAATAATGACATCGATAAGCTTGTGGAAGAGCACAACCAAGAACTGGCCACCGAAGAGCTTAAGAAGTTGAATCGTGTTTCACAGTAAGATGTTGTGGAGAAGAGTTTGTCAGTGGAAGAGGTAGCAAAGCAGAAATCTTCTGGCGCAATAAGAGAAATGCTGAAATCATGAGAAACTGTTGCGTCGTATACTGAGAAGCATCACTCTAATAAGACGGTGGCTATGCGCGCTACAAATGTATTCAATGATAATGCTATATCACATTTTCACCAAATTTTGAAGCGTCGGCAAAAACAAATGTCTATAGACAGCTTTCTAGTAAAAAAGAATTAGTTGTCATAAATAATAAGTTATTTTCTTTGAATAAACGTTACAAATAAAAAAAATTGAGTATTTTATTCGTCGTGGAACGCATATTTTACATTAATTTATATGGGAAAAATTGTTTCGCTTAACGAGTGTTTCACATTAAGAGTAAGATTTTGGAACGAATTATGCTCGTTATGAGATGTTCCACAGTAATTCATAATTTTGCAACCATCGTTACGAATGCAATAAATAATTTCCAACAGTTCTTAACGAGTTATAATTGAAGTAATATAACAAAATAAAAAAATCCTTTCTCAGTACACTAGGGTCTCAATTAGCATCGAAAGTCTGGGTTACGTTCCGGGGAAGTGCGACGCACATTGAAACAACGCAAATCGAACCACATTTTCAATAACATCCATAGAAATTTACGAGATACATTCCACAATCGTCGTGAACATAAAGTCTTATATTATACTAAAACTTCATAACAAAATAATTTCCAGGTATTAATCTCGGAAGTATTTTAATAAAATTTTCAATTTAAAATCATTAAAATTAAAAAATATATTACATTACAAAGTGGAAACTTTTAAATAGCTAAACTTAATGATAAATTATGACATTAAAAAATTGTCTAATGTTTACTTGCATTCAGTTTACCTTGATTGTTGATCTTTTAACGCTTGAGCGATAACGTTTGTAACACTTCCGCTTCGCTTCTGCTAATTCTATATTAGTTATTTACTCTAACAACTTATGTATACTTCATAATTTCTTCAGGTGAAGCAGTAAAATTTTGTAGCATGTTCATCTCTTCATCTTAATTTTAAATTTCGTCATTAATGTCCATTCCTTCAAAATATGTGTCTTGTGCATAGTTTTCTAAATCATTAGCAATCCTTACAGTTTCGAAAATATCTGCTGTTTCGGTAACTTTTCAAATCTTACCTTGGATAAACCTATAAACTCTTGTCACAATTTTCTCTAAATCTCCGATTGATTTAATCTCTATAACGCATATCGAATCATACCGATACAGACCAGATGTTCAGTATTGTGTTTTTAATGGAACACAAATCGAGACCATAGTATACTTTTTAAATAACTATCAAGCCATTTCTCCACTGGGGCAGCGAAAATAGAACCCTTTTATTTACCTGGTCATGTTAAGTATTTCAAGAACGTTCTCTATTATAATGTCAATGGTGATTTTAAATATTTTTCATACCATCCTCTCCATTCGTTCTACGTTATCAAATCACCGAAGCAATTGTTTATATTCACTCTGTTATTTTCGTATATCAATCGGAGCAATTTTCAAAATATTCTACTTTTAAATAGATTATCTGAAAACTGACAGAACTATAGATATAAAATATAAATTGAAATTTATACAAAGCAATTATAAGCACAAGCTAATACTTTATTTACCGAAAATAAATTGTTTAAATGTGTTTATTTTTAGCTTCGTCTGATTTTACAATTTTTATTTATTTATTTATATCTAAGTATGCTCGCAGAACTCGTCGCTCTAACGATTTCTTCAATTTAAAATATATTAAGACAGATATTTTTACATTAATTCAATGTGTAATATTGGAAAAAACTTAAAAATATAACATTTCTTGAAAATGATAACCATGATATCTAGCCATATTTCGTTATTTCTAGGATTTAGGTTGCAATTTGAGTTGATGTCTTTATTTATTAAATATGTAATCATTAAAAACTAAGGTATTTATTTCAATTTTTTGTTAATAGATTAGATCATAGGTAAGGATTAAATATTTTTACAGCTTGGCAATACTTTCATCCTTACAGTATTACAATATGGAAATAATTATATTTAGGTACTAACCATAGTACTAACTAACCTCATCAGTACATTTATTATACATATCTATTCATTCAATTTTATAAAATAAATCGATATAAAAAGTAATATTTCAATATTGAAATATCACGGATGTTTCAAGTTAAAGTAAAACCAAGAAATATAAATGTGTTTTCTCTATCTTTTTACTGTTAAATATAACCTTTTTCACCTTTGATTACAATTATTTATTAAACATAATAGTTTATAATAAGCTGTTATCAATTTTACAATTTATATCTTTTGAGATAACTCAGAATTTTTTTTAAATGCATATTTTTCAAACACATCTACATAGTTTTTAACTCATTGTACAGTGATCAATTGATCAACAGTAATGATGCACTGCACCACAGTGTACTGGAGGTGATCTAATCTTTAGTTGTTATTTAGTCTGTTCCAAGTTAACAGCATTATTGTGCATATACAACATTATTATCAATAATGCATACGTTTAAAGGTTTGGAAGGAATATTTACTTTTATTTGAATAGTTTATTATTTGTAGAAAACCAAACACCTAGCTATATAAATCAATTTTAAAATAAGTGGGTCATGAATAGAAATTAAGTGTAGTTCTCCAGCAATTTCTACACTAAACAAAAAACTATTTTAATACCAGAGGCATGTGATACACTTTGTATTTTCATCAAAGTTTTTGTTGCTGAAGAAAAGAAGGATATTTATTGATCACTTGTAAAAAGTACATACTTTGTTTTGACTGAATTACTTTTTTGGTCACTAAAGGGCATCTTGTTTAATAACTTTTTGTTTAAGTACTTAAAAATATTGATGCATGAAGAAAAGCTTCTAGATTTTAGTAATCTCAATTTAATCAATTATTCACCAAACAATATACTTGTGCTTTTTAAACTGAAAGGAGGTAGATACCGCACATGATTTAAAATGTATTTGTACATATATATGCTTGTTTTCAATTTGTTCAACAGCAACGCCAACATGGGAATTTATGAGTTTGTATAATAGTTTGTGGGTAAACATTAATATTATTGAAAAATTACCAAATATTGACCTATTTTTGAGTTAGCCTCACTTCAAACTTTTATAATTTTTAATGTATGTAATAATTTTATTTTTTGTATATTGTAGGTATTTTGCATTCCTCGTGGTATTTATAGAATAATTAACTATCTAGCATAACTATTGTAACAATAATGCAGATTGGATTTGTGAACAACACTCAGTCTGACTAAAATATTAATAGTATATGGAAATACACCAATCAGATAATGAAACATCATACTTATATATACAACATACAAATACATTATTACTTTTAATTTTGTAGTATCACTGAACAGGCAATTTTTTGAAAAGTGCCAACACTTTTATTTCTATCTAAAATGCAAGAATTAATTTTTTCGATTAAATAAAATACATTAACTTTTTATGAAACCATGAATTTTATTACACGCCAACCGGTTTCGCTTAACTTAAGCTTCGTCAGGACGTATTTAAAACTAACAATAAATACAAAAAGAGTGCACTTATATATACATAACGAGGGAGATAGAATATAAAATTACATGTGAAAGAGAGAGACAGAATATATGTACAGTTAGATAGAACATCAAATATGTGAAATAGCAAGGGAGACAGAATATAAAATTATATGCAAAAGAGAGAGCATATAATTTAACTGTATATGTATTCTGTCTCTCTCTTTCACGTGTAATTTTATATTCGAGCTCTCTCTTTATGTATACAGGCTGGCCCAAAAAAGTGAGAACAACTCGTAATACATGAGTTATTTCAAAACATAATATAATTAATTATAATTCTTAATGTATTTTTTTTCACAATATTTAGCTAATCAGAAATCATCAAAACACCCCATATTGCATAATCTACTGGGTTACACCTAATCTACTCACAATGAAGAAAGTTGATTGTATTTCTGGCTGTGTTAGATAGAGCTCCATCTTACTGTAATGTCCAGTTATGCTGTAATGTCTAGCTATACTCCAGGCTTTGTTTTGAAACTCTGATCATTTTCCTAGCACCCCAATGTTTTTCAATTTGCAAATTTTTGATCAGAATACGGTCTTTTGCAGTGATTTTTGTCATTCTGGGTAACAATTTGAAAAAACCAAATATAAACAATGGGAAAATTAATAATCAAAGATGGCAGCCAGAAATAGTCGAAATAAAATGTAATATAGGTAAATAGGTAAGTAAGTAAATTAGTTAACTATTTAAGCTATTATTGATATAGTTAAACTAATTTTGATGTAATTATATCACATTTTACGAAATGTTCTCATTTTTTTGGGCCAACCTGTATATAAGTGCACTCTTTTTGTATTTATTGTTCGTTTTAAATATGTCCTGACGAAGCTCGAGCTAAGCGAAACTTGTTGGCGTGTAATAAAATTTGTGGTTTCATACAAAGTTTTATTTAATATAATATGTCAAACCTCAAAGGGATTGCTTTCTACGAAAATATAATAATTTTTTCCATGAACGAACACAGATATAATAGAAGTTTGAGTGTAGGCAGAGTTATTAAAAGTATTCAGTGTTATATAAACATGAAGAAAAAATAAGCAGGCTAATTTAAACACATACTTTTACCCGAATGACTGCTCAAAAATATAAATACAATTTACCTTGTTTTGAATTTACATAAAATAAGATTTATACAATTTTGCTTTGTTTTTAAAGGATTTAGGTAAATTAAAAAACTGTACCGGGCACGTAAATGATAATGGGTTAAATTAATTTTTAATGCAAATGATATATTACAGAAAGTATTTGACTACAATGATGAAAATAATTTCAGATCGGATGTGATAATCCCTGGCTGACGATGGTTTATTGTTCTATGTTTCTTGCATGTTCCTTACTAAATTGGATATGCCGATTATGAATATGTTTATTTTTATCTAGCACGTAAAGTTTCATTTTGTATATTAAAATTGTCTATAAGAACTTATAGCCTCACATCATAATTATCATATTACACAGACATGATATTTTATAAAAATCCTTCAAGACCATTGAAAAGTTAAAACAATAGACTTATGACAAGAGAAACTCTTTACCTTCTGATATACCAATTGTCTGGAGGAAGTCAAGAAACTACAGCCATGGATCTAATTTTTAGGTCTGTAAAGTCAAAGGCTTTGAGAAAATAAATAACAATCAATTACATGTTTTGAAATATTTTTACCTTTTTATTTAATATAAACAAATATATTAACCCATTTTATGCAAAAACATGACGTGGTGGTAAAAAGCTGAATGCCATTAAATTCAGCTCAGGTGATTTAATCAGCCAACAAGAAACATAACATTCTTAAAGTCAAAGCGTAATTTAGCTTTTTTCTTCTACTGTACATTTTAGAAGATTTAATTAGCTGATAAGAGTGGCAACATTTATAAAATACTTCATTTATTTAAAAAAAATACTTTGTCTCTTTTAGGTGAAATAATGTATTCCAAAAATAAATATTATTGTTCACTTAAATTACTATTTCAGATATTTTGATCCTGTTTTATTATGTCACAGTTTCATTATATAGTCATTAATTATTTACATTGTAAATTATTAAGTTCTATAATAATAATTATTAAATGTTATGTTTTTATATTGTATAACCAGTCATAAAGTTATTTATGTCAGACTGGATATCTAATACATAATGAACATAATAAATAAAACAATTTCCCACTTTGTGGTCATGTATTCAAATATTATATCTATTAGGTCCAGTCAACATATCCATTGGAATTGGTGTGTTGAGTGCTATAACTTTATGGGCATTTTGGAAATATTATTCTAAGAAGGAAAAAATACCTGAAACATGGCACAAAGTTGGGAATCTCACGGACATGATGTGCTTTCCCATTAAATCTTGCGGAGTAATCAGATTAAATGAAATGGAATGCACTGAACTTGGACTTCGTTTAGATTGGCTTCGAGATAGGTAACATTATATTTTAATACAAACAATAAAACTGATAAAACCCTGTGTACGTACTGTGATACGTGTGTATTTATTCTAGGTACTTCATGGTCGTCAATCTAACAGGAAATTTCATATCAGCCAGAAACAACCCAAAACTTTTTCTTGTTAAGCCTCAAATTGTAGATGATCATCTCATTTTGGAAGCTCCTAAAATGGAACCGCTAAAAATCGACTTAAATAATGATTCAGATCCAAAACTACGAGCAAAACTTTGGGGAAAATCATTAAATTGCCTTGACAGCGGTGATATTGCAGCAAAATGGTTTTCACGGTTGGTAATATTTGTAGTCTTATTAATATTTAGAAGTGTTATGAACATTTCTGCTATACAACATGTTGATAGAGAGTTATAAATCACCATGTTATCACAATAAGTGAGAGCATACAGTATTTTATCTATTTTTTTCAGTTACATTTTGGATCAGGAAAGCGGATTAAGACTTGTTCATTGTCCAAAAGATTATAAAAATATGCAGAAGAGTAGGGAAAAGCCAATAACGAACAGTGACTCTGTAAGTATAATAAATTTATTATTCATTGTTTATAAATTATACAGCCACAAAGTAAAGGAGAAAGCATACTATCATATATTCAATACTGTAGATAAGAAATACATACATACATTAATGGAATGTGTTTGTGTATTACACAGTAGGCATGGACTAACATTGATGCTATACAAGTACAATGGGTCGTATTATTGTTTAATGTGTTGTTTGATAGAAATATTAGATCATAAAATAATATATAATTATAATAATATTTTGTCTATAATGTTGCATACGTTTCAGTCATATTCAACTATTCAATAAATACCCAAGACTCCACATTTTAGAAAAAAATTTTTTTGCATATAAGCATTTAATTATGTACATTTTATTAAATATATTATGTATATATGCAATAACAAATCACAGTAATGAATTTGAAACAAGTAAAAGAGACAAATGGACTGCCCATATGGATTTGTACTGTGTGGTTGAAATCCTTTAGCAACATGTCAGTTCAAATAAAAACTTACATTCGAATACGACAACAAGACAAGTACATAAGTAGTTATTTTGTCTTTGTCACATATACAAAAAATCATCATCATGTACGGCTTTATTTGTTATTTCAGAAGTGTTTCGTTTCCACCAGATCGTTTTAATTACATGTATATGTTTAATAATTTAAACATAGACTTACTGTATGATGTGCTTGTTGGTCTAGAGGTTAACAAGCTCACCTAGTTATCTAGCGGTCGAGGATTCAAGGCTCGTTCCAAACAAGCAAGTTTCCTATTTTCATAGCATAAGCGTTTGTTTGAAAATAGAAAGAAAACTGATGTGACACATAAAAGTTATTTATAAGTAAAATTGGATACTATATATTTAAATACTAAGATATTTCTAAAAGTTAAAAAATGTATATGATTTTTATTATTATTATAAAATATTATAATTTATCTTTGATAACCAAACAGAAGTAAAAAGGACAATGATCTTTCCTTCTTTGAAGAGAGATTGATTCAAATGCTTCAAAATCAGTGTTTTAATATATTTTTAAAGGGTGCCTTCCCCGATCTGACTTCATTTTGTCTGATCAATGCAAGTTCGATTGACGATTTAAACACCCGCATCAAAAATCCTATTCCACCACAACAGTTTCGACCCAATTTTGTTGTCACTGGTGCCAAACCCTATGAAGAAGATTACTGGGAATGGGTGCGAATTGGAGATGTCATTTTTAAAGCAGTCAAACAGTGTACCAGGTATGAAATTTATAAATAAAACTTAGTTTAGGAAACAAAGAATTCGGCAATTAATAAACGAAAAAAGCTAAATTAGAAATACTTTTCTATAACTTTCTAATTTTATAATTTAAAAGATCTGTGCAATTTACTTTTTGCCTCATTTAAATTATGATTGGAAATGAAAAATCATCAGTGCTTGTGTTAGATATAAAATATACTTTTTTTTTAGTTTTCTGACCTAGAAAGATCAGATACATTATAATAAGTAGTGTATCTATTGTAGTGCATATTAGTAAATAATAAGGTGCTATCTGGTTTAGAAATCATAATATGCATATTTAAACTCTGGATAAATAAACACAACTTATAACTTTAGTGAATGTTATGTTTAAGTTAAGTTTTAATCTTTTTTTGTTCAAGATGTGTTATGACAACCATGAATTCAGAAACTGGTGAGAAGGACGAATGTCAGGAACCTTTGGCCACTCTAAAAACGTCAGTATCTATCTATGTATATACGTATCTGTTAAATTTTTTAAAAATAATTTCGCAAAATTAAAAAACAATGCATCACGCAAAGGTGATCCGTATGCCCAGTGGACAAGGGGCTGGCTTTTCATACCGGGTCACATTATATATGTGCAATCTCAAACCTGGATGTTTATCGCTACAGTAATTGTGCCTCACAGCCTATTTAGTGTTAAAAAAATATTATTTATACTACCTATGAGTTGAAATAAATATTTATACATGTTTTTGAAATTTTGATTTAATTTAATTTTACAGGTATCGGCTAATTGACAATCCAAATTCGCCAGTAATGGGTGTGCATCTTGCTCTTCGTAAAGGAGGATTTGTGAAAATTGGGGACGTAGTTCAAGTAGCTTAAATGGTGAACTACCAAACATAATACCAAAACATTGGTAATGGGATCAACGATCTGCATTTATTAGTGTTGACTCACCAGATAAATATTTTATTGTATATGAACATGTTAAAAAAAATGTTATTAATTTAAATATGAAAGTTAGGTGTAGTTTTAATTATGAAAGAGATTATTTTTGTGAAGGGAAAAAACAAATGAAATTAAAGTCATATTTTTACAAATTTTATATTGCAGAAAACTATTATGAAAATAAAAGTTAAATTGTCAATAAAAAAATTTTTTTCCTTAATACCGACTGCACCGGAAATAATTTGGCACAATGACTCAAACTATCCGATTTTTAAGGCATTCTCGGAGTAAACTATTGGAAGCTTTTACCAGATTTGTCCAACATGTGGATGAAATGCCATGTCGGCAAGATCCTCCCACTCCATATTGAACCACCAATCTTACCATGCTATTCTCGCACCTTGTAATTTGGCAAAGCATCGCAAATGCCAAGCATGCTTGATTGCACAATCGAAAATTTCACATTGCACAAATTTAAATTCCTCTAGAATAAGACGTTAGTCCTGGTAAGCTGTCAAACTATACACCAAAATATTAGTTTGATTCTTAATTACTTAAGACAATCATCTGCTATCATCTAAGCGTCCCGGATACAACTTAGCACAGGAAATCTACCTTAAGGTATCTATACTCACTTCCATAAGAGAAATTTTTCAATTTGAACACAATTAAAATATTGAAACATAGATAGTACAATTCTTCTCTATTAGCCTTTTTTATATATATATATGTGTATATATATATATGTAGCAATCAGAATTCAAATCTACCGCCATCTCAGTTGGCATTGACGCTAGCGACAGCGCTGCCGGCTGCTGCTACAAATCTTGTAGGTAATGAATAATTGGAACAAGTAGATGAGTTTGTGTATTTGGGAAGTATGTTTGATAGAAACGGAAAGATATCGAAAGGAGGGTAACTGCAGGAAATAAAGTGAACGGCGCTTTGAATGGAATTATATCTAACGGGAATTTGTCAACCAAGGCAAGACTAGCGGTGCACAATGGAGTCCTAGTACCGACACTGATGTATGGAAGTGAGGCTTGGAGCTGACAAAAGAGGAACGAAAGTAGACTGAATGCAGTGGAAATGAGATCACTTAGGCGTATATGTGGCAAATCTATTTTAGACAATAAAGAATGAAGAAATAAGGAAAGAATGTAGAGCTGATGTTAGTAAAGTGAATAAGATTAAGAAAGGATCACTTAGATGGTTTGGTCATATGGAACAGATGAATGAGGAGAAAATGATAAGAAAGATATATAGATGCAAGTGTTGATGGTACCAGAAATAGAGGATGTTCGCAGAAGACTTGGCAGGACCAGGTAAACCAGATAATGGAGGATGGTTCTGTTAGAAGCCTCAACAATCGGCGAGCTTGTATGAGAAGATGTATGAATGTGGATGAGGTGAGAATTGTGTCAGGACAGAAGAGTGTGGCGCTCTATCCTCTCTGCTTACCCCCGTGGAGAAACGGCGTGATGATAAGTAGTAAGTAAAATGAGACCAGATTATCTGGTAAAAAATGTTAGCAGTGTTACGTGCTAAATAATCAAATATCGCAGCACAGAGCAGCCACTACAAGAGATGGCCAACATTGCCACTAGATGGATGGGCCATCTCCAACTTCAGACCTATTATTATTCTTATCGCCCACGCCACAGCATTGTGTATATTCTGATGGTGCTTGAAAATGAAAAATTAAACTCCAACCAAATCAGTGTTATTTATGTTCATTATCTAATAACATTTATAAAAAAGCCTGATAAGGAAGCATTTGTACCATCTGTGCTTTAATATTTTAATTGTGTTCAAATTGAAAAGTTTCCTCATTTGGTGGATTCAAATACAAGAATGTTTATATAAGATTTTTATCACATATTATCAATTAAAAGAATCATAAAAGTAATATCTGTATTACAATATTATTAGATCATCCAAAAATCTGTACCGTTCGGGCAATATTGTAGATTTTTTTCTCTCGGCCATCTTCGCTAATGACAATCAGTTATCAGTGTCATCAAATAAGCATGTTGTGAATGTACTTATTTATCCTCTTTTAAAAATAGAGAACATAAAAGAGATTTCATTGCCAAAATGAACATTTGTGATGTTTGTCCCAATAGCCGAGGATACTTGCTGAAAATGATTTGGTGATACTTATAGCCTAGTAGTTTTTTTATATATTTTTATTATGTATTTAAATTTATAGTAAAAGACGTAATCAAATTTATTAATTATCTATATCGGAATCACTTGATGGCTCAATAAAATCATTTTCTTTTCGTGGAACTTTAACCAGGAACCCATTCACACTTGCTTTTTGCCTCTTTTTGAGGATTTTATGAAAATGTGACATCGCATTGTCGTTGAAAAGATTAATCACTCACTAATCCATAACCAACAAAACTTTTTTTTTTTCAATTTTTTTTCCAAAAGGTAAGTCTTCACTGCAGGACCAAAGACCTTGTTGTCCCACGCAACGAACAAAATACGAGTGACCCCTAGCCTTGCTGTTGGACTTCCATATAACATTTAACTGGCTCTCCTGCCCCTTGAATTTCTTGAAGGCTCGTGGATTCTTGGAATGATACACAAGCAAAGTCTTAACTTTCAAATCACCGCTTGCATTAGCACACATTCAGAGGGTGAGACAGTCTTTCATGGATTTATGTGACCAGGCATTGTTTTTTCTTCTGTTGTTTTTTTTAAGTTACGCAATACATTTTTTTGCTTGTATATCGAGACATTGCTTGTATGTTGAGTCAATTTAAAAAAAAAATTGTTTGTATTTTTTAAATAATTTAATTGAAGATTGGAAGTAGGTACAAAAAAATATTTATTGGCATTAATCAATTCACAGAATTGCATTACAAATTACATATTAATGTGATTTCACAATGGAAAAATAATGGAATGGTTTCTCATTAACAGTTTCTTCCCTAGCAAGAGATTTTCAGTTAACAATGAACATTAATGTTACTGAATTTTAGAAAGCTAAATTTAATGAAATATTACTAGATTCTCAAAATTTGACAGAGAATTTCTTGATTTGAATGTGTGTGTACTTGCAACCTAGCAAAAGTTCCTCCACCGGCACCTTTGGTTAAGCGTTCCGGATTTACAACCAAACAGCCATTAATTTCCTGTTCAAACAAAAATATATTATTGTGAATGAAAATATTATACATACTATTATTTAAAAAAAAACATTTTCTTTTCAAACAGAATAATATTATTGACCAGTCGTACATCACAAATCTTCATAGAGCATTGTCAAGTTTTTCACCTTTACAAAGTATCTGAAATCAGAGGGCAGCAGTAGTACGTGAGGGGCGGTGGACATGTGGGCGTGCTTATTCCACAAGGCTGTGTCCACCGGCAGCGAGCAACTGGGAGGCCACAGTGGATAGAAGCTCTGCTGATGTAGCAAGTGACCAGCTAATCTTCCCAACTTGTCGGGACCCTGCACAGGACTGAAATCACAAGTGTCATTGTGTTTATCATGTTCCATCATTATTTTATTTTTTAGCCATAATTATATTAAGGATCGGTTGTTTGATCAGTGGTAAATTTTTACTATAATAAAAAAGTTACTAGAATATTTTTTTTTGTAAGAACTGTATGTTCGCTCGTTAGTAAAAAAATATTTACTTCTCGAAAGTACATCCAGAAGTAAACTAATTTCTCTCTGATATCCGATGGTAAAACCGTCAATGTTAAAATGACAGACTCTTCACAGCTATTTCAAAAGTAATTTGTCACATTGATACTTTGAAAGTTGCAGTATACGACAATGAATCATCCAATATCACACTATTTTAGTGATGAAAATTCGTCCGATGATCTCGCTGTGTAATTTATATTACCAAAGGCCAGCAAACTGGCAGATTTAGAATGCTAGGGTGAATAAACCATAAAATTGTATGTATTGACAATGGTGAATATTGAAGATAAGTCAATTTTGGTAAAAATAGCAGATATTTGATGATTATTCGCCTTGCAGCTTGACGCGGCATTGACTATGACAGTACATAGAAAATTTGACGTACGAACAACCCGCAAATGTTTCACGGGCGATGGTAAAAAGTTACTATAGTAAAAATTTCCCATGGTCAAAATTTACTACTGATCACACAACCGGCCTTAAGTATATATTCTTACTTGAATAAATTACCATTTCTTCTGACAAAATATGATTTGTACATTAATTTTTGAAATAAAATACATTCATGCAAGTTACCCCTTTTTATTTAACGTGACAGAATTTATAAAAATCATCAAATGTATTACTCACAGACAAATTTCCTCCTTGCTTAAATGCATTAGCACATCAGTTGAAGTCACACCAAAGATTACGCCACCAATATTTAAAGTGCAAGGATCTGGAACCATTCTCAAATTTGCATAAGTCTTTCTGATACTGAAGGCAGGGGTTGGATATATGTTGGCGTGGAATATATCTTTTGACGAAGATGCAAATACTACTTGTGTATGAGGACTGAAAAAGAGATATTTATTATTAGAATATGCAATCTATCCACTGGTATAGATTAAAATACATAAATTTGACATTTTACGCAGGATATAAAAATCCACATATTATTGAAACTGTTATTTTGTGCAAGAAGCCCTATAACAGGAGGATACAAATAATGACAAAGCGGCAAAAGACATGTAAACTTTCCAAATTGTTAGTTATTTACATATTTTTATTTTATTTTTTTATCTTGCAATTGAATTTAAAGGAAATAGCTACTGTTTTTCCTTGTACACAATTTATATCGTACATAATAATATACCATTACCTAGAGTAATCAATGGCAGTCATAACTTTCTCCACTAACTTCTCAAAAAATGATTTGTATGTTTCCGCTATGGTATTATCCTTCACTGACTGATGATTTGCATCGACAAATGGACCAACGAGTATAAAAGCGTGTGGTTTGTTTTTTGTAACATACGTGATTATATCAGTTAGAGGATCATACGTGAGGCTGTCTGAAGTTGTGTATGGACCACAAGCAACCACTATTTGAAGAGGTCCTGGAATGATAAAATTGATGTTGAATTGTTTTAACTTTACGTAACATTTTAAATTTATTAATGGAGATTACAATATTAAATCTTCTCAATGCATATTTAACTCAATCATATTTAGTTGAAACATTATAAATATATACTAGACTCATTGCAAATCTGAAGCGAATTTAAACATACATACAGATATTTACCACTAATTGATTCATCCGCATTCATTTTGGGTAGTTTATCATAAGAAGCGTCGCAATATATTTCTTGTGCCAAAAATTTATCTCCTCGCACATTTAAACCCTTCATTGCTACAACCTGACCTGGGAATAATGAATACAGCTTCAACCTAGAAAAGAATACAACTACAAATCTCTAAGTTCATTTTCGGAAACTTTCATTACCATGCAAGGACATGCCGATTTTCTTCTCAAATGATAAAATATAACAAAAATGAGACAGAATTATGGAAGCACAATTGAATATATATCCTTACTGGTCTAAGTCTACAGAAATAGATTGTCCTGATGATTCTTCCCATGTGCCTTGAAGTAATACTGATTTAGGATTTAATCGTCCATTAGCATCACAATCTATACGCCCTACAGCAACTACAGGAACCTGAAAATAATTTTCATATACACAAAAATAATGAAAAGTAAATGATTTTTAACTACAGTAAAACCTCGATAATTCGAACCCTGTTTATTTGAATTTCAACATTTTTCTTACACACAATAAATACCCAAAATGTCAATTTCATAGTCAATTAACACCACTATTTAGACAACCCTGATAATTCATAATAGTGATGTATTTATGAATTAGGAAATAATATTATTATGTTCAATATATCAAAAATTAAAATAATTAGTGTGTGTACCGACAGACGGCACATGGCCCGCGCGGTAAGAGTGGTGGAGTGGGGAGCCCACCGTGTATAAAAGAGCAGACATGGTCCCTTTTAGATACTTCAATCGGCACAACTCTCGTAGCTCCAACTAGATTATTATATTGTTACCTGGAATAAATTATATTGTCATCGACCGTATTATTGCTTCATTTAATACCACGAGCATAAAGATTCCACAATAATGCAAGACAATTTTGGGATCCTCGCACTATAAATCAAAATCTTTTTACATCACACAATTTTAAATGTGTTTTAACTTATAAAAAATTTACAATGCACATTTTTTCTGTGCTGCGGTACTTCAAGACACACCGTGCGTCTGAGCTCGCTCGCCTGGGTCCTCCTTTATGTCTCGGTCCCCACCGTTGATAATTTTGAAATAGATCGATAATAGTCGCCGTCGTCGCCTATAATTGTCAAATAGATCGATAGCAGGCCGATAATTGTCAAATCAATCAATTTAATTAGCCACAGCACTCCATGATTTTAAAAAGTCGATACTAGAAGCTCTTACCTCGACCCGCGTGGACAGTTTACACTAATACAACATTTTCAAGATGTTTTCTCAGAATATGCAAAAATATATATATTTTTAACAAAATTGATAATATTGTTTACTAATTTCGTGAATTGTGAATACATAAATTTGATTTATTGTCGGTTCCGCAAAATAAATTTTTTTGGTCTCTTGAATTTCGAGTTAACAGGTTTTCACATAATTCAATTTTAACTTTTTTGGTTCCTTGAATTTCAAATTAACAAGGTTTTACTGTAGTACAAAGAGTGTACCATATGCATAAATGAAAAGTTGGACTAACTCGAGAAAGAAAAATTCTGTTCATTGAAATTCAAATTGATATTTAAAAAATGTGGGAAAGGGGATTATTGCCTATTTGTAAAGTCTCACCTGACTCTTGCATTTGACTGAAACAGACTCCTTGATGTCAGCCTTGTGTAAAATATGTTGAGATAAGTATTTGATATTACTATCCATTATGCCAGCCTTCTCTTGAAGAAGTTCAAAACCGTACCTGCATATAATAACAGTGGTAGAAACATATATAAAAATAGAAAACATAATAAATCAATTGAATTTGAACTTCTTATCATAACAATCTTTTTTAATTTTTATTCTTGGTCGATTAAAACAAAAATCTAGTATAACTTACATAGCTTTAGTGGAAAAGATGGCACCGTCGTGATTTGGCAGCTGAGTAATTTCACAGGAATCTCCAATTGTATTGAGCCAAACACAAGATTCAAGACTTTTTTCAATTCCGTAACTGCACAAAACATCTCCTGAATTTGCACGAGATGAATACTTTGCAGATTGCGACCTACAAAATATTATAAGATAGTCTTCCAAATCATTTATGAAAGGTAATTTACCCTCAAGCAAAAAAAATGTATGTACTATCCTAACAGTACTGATAGTTAACTGTTATTGTGACTATGATTGTGTTTGATTGTAACGAGATTGGTAACTGATAATTTGTAATTCTTGCAATCACTGGTTCAATCTCAGTTACCAATCATCGTTACAATCAAACACGATCAGACACAATAAACATTACCACTAAATAGGATTCATATTTAAAATTCTATTAATAAATACAAAGCAAATGTTGATCAGTGCCAGAATGGACACACACTAATAATTATTAATAATAAGTAGTCCAATCATCAAACAGTTGCAACAGAGAAATAGCCATCTAGCGGATTGTGCTGTATAGTGGCTGCAGTCCCATGAGACCTCTAATTTTAACAAATACATAACATTACACACATATTTTGACCCTAAAATAATAATTATTTAGAATTCTAAAATCTTAAAAAAATTTTGGATTACAGTAAAACCTTATTAACCCGAACCCTGCTATATCAAAGAATGGCAAAAAAAATAATCTAAATTAATTCACTACAATCAATTTTTTATACAAAAATGAATTTGTAACAAAATTATTTTTGTCTGAAATGAAAAAATAACGGACATATTTATGCAAATATATATGATGAAAAAAAATTGTTAAAACAAAAATATTATTTTGAAAGCGATGCTGTCGGCCGTTCACGGTCATGTTTGTCATTGTTATACTGCCTTGACGGCGGCCCGCTGAGCCACTGTTAAACTTCTCTAACTAACTTACTATCACGCCGTTTCACCGCATGGGTAGACAAAGGACAGAACGCCACACTCTTCTTTCTTAATATACAATTCTCGACTCATCCACATTCATACATCTTCTCATACAAGCTCGCTGATTATTGAGACTTCCAACAGGACCATCCTCCAGTATCTGGTTTACTTGGTCGAGCCAAATCTTTTGCAGACATCCTCTATTTCTGGTGCCATCACACTTGCATCATATATCTTTCTTACCATTCTCTCCTCATTCAACTGTTCCATATAATCAAACCACCTAAGTGATCCTTTCTTAATTTTACTCACTATACTAAGATCAGCTTTACATTCTTTACTCTGTCATAAATAGATCTGCATACGCCTAAGCATTCAGTCTACTTTCATTCCTCTTCTGCCAGCTCTTCTATATGTCAGTGACAGTACCAGGTGCAAAACTTGTAAAACTTCTCATTGGGATCATAATAGGCCCTTGTAAAGCCATTTGGCATAATCTCCACATTGTCCAAGTTTGATTTTATTGCTAATTGTCAAACTAGGTTAAAATGACACTTTTCCTACTCTCTGGAACACACACGTGTTCACGCCTCTAAAAACGGATTGTATCTAGACCAGCTGGAGAAAATAAAATTAAGAGGAAAACGCGATTAGTACGTTACACTTAGGGCACGCGAAGCATCAGCTTTGTGATCTTTGTGTCTGATCTGCTTTGATCTTTGAACACCTACAATTTTGCACATTATTATCTTCAATTTTCATTTACTTTTTACATTATAACTCAACATTTACATTGATTCCAATGAATGGTAATATTGTGTACGACATTTTCGTTATTGTGTATACCTGCCAATTGTTTTCGCGTGTTTGTTTACCGACATTTATGTATACTAGGACTTAAGACTTTGGTTTCGTGGTTTATGGAGTACCGGGTCACTTCGGACCCCTTGCTCCTTCATCATCTTATATGCCAAGTGGCCTGAAAATTTTATTATCCTAATAATAAACCCTAGTTTTATTTTTATTCTGCAATCATGGGGCATGGTATTGCTAAATGGCACAGTGATTTAAGCCCTCGGGGGGCTGTTTGGGCATTTAGTGATATGATATTGATTCTAGGAATTTAAGTTTAGTAGGTTAAGTTAACTTATGGTTTGAAGTTAATTTAGTCATCGTAGTGCGTCAAATAACTGGTTATCTTTTCCATAGCGGCAGACACGGCTACCATGAAATTGCGAATTTTTAACTCTGAATTTGAATTTGTTTGCAATTTTGCTGCATATCATGACTGGAGACTTTGTGGGGGATGAAGGGCGGGTGAAACGGAGGGATAGGGGATTCCGGGTGCCTTTCGAGTCTCCATTGTTGGGAGTTTGTGGTCAGCTGTGATGAGCAGTTAGCCGAGGAGGAGGGGCTCTACGGGTGGGGTCGAGTGGTCTCGGGACCATTAATTCCATGAGTGGGGTAATTCTACTTTGCGCCATCTCGCTATAGGAGCAGCGATTATCGCTATAGTCTCGATGGATGTTGTGGGAACGGCGGTCGTCTTGTGGGGTATTTGTATTGTAATGGCGGTTTGTGGTGTGAGGCACTTGACGTTGGGCGGGGTGGGCTGGGCACCCTTTGTAGCTGGCGGGGTGGGGGACCTCACACAGCGCTCATTTAGCGGGGGAGTCACGGGGTTTTTTGCACTTCGCTGTCGGGTAGTCGCCGGCGCATTTCACACACCTTGGCTTGCCGAAGCAGCAGGTGGAGGAATAGCCGTGCGCCTGGCATTTAATATTTTGTGATACCCTATAATAAATAATGCTAAATCCTGCAAAATTTTAACTCCCGACAAAAATTTATAATTCCGAATTTCAATTTAAAACAATAGGAAGATCGAAGATGTGTTTGACCAATACAAAACTCTCAATGCATGTTTCCGGAACTTACAAACGTTTTTAAAGCTGCGCTACTTTTTTTTGCTGCAAATGAAAATATTTCGCTATATGTGGAAATTCGTTATTAAGAATTAAAAATTATTGGTCTCTTGGATTTCACAATAATGAGGTTTTAATGTACATTGTACTTAAGCCCCAGTGTTTCTAGATAATTTTTATAAATGAGTGCCAGACAATATATTATAAAATATAGATTTGATAATTCAAATCTCCACTTACAGTGACGGAGAATATGTCATTGGACAGATGGACGAAGCAGGGGTTCCTTCAGCTTTGGGGATTTTGTTCGATTTGGGAGTCGCATATTCTCTGCTCCCCTTACAGCTCTAAAAAGATGTAATAAAATATATATTATAACTTTATGTCTATGAAAAGGAGAAAGCACATTCAAACTTGAACCTTGGAATTAAAAGCTCCAGTATGTTTTATTTAATTTTGCAACATTTATATACAGTTAACCTTTTTTTCTTTCAATTTGTAAAAGCTGAAAAAAATTAATTTTATTTTTCCTGAGACACCTCAGTACAGTCCTGACCTTCAGTATTTTTAAAAAAAGAAGAAAAATGACATATATATTGAGTGCCGATTGTAGGAATAACCCTGAATCTTTTAAATTTTCAGTTAGGATTTGTAAATTTCTAACATTTCCAAAATATATAAACATTTGAGAACACAACATTTGTACATAATGCATACCACAAGTGAAATTCCATTAACTAACTAATAAAATACAAAAATATGCTATCACGCATATAAAAATATCCCGATTACTATTTTTTACTCAATAATTGTATTGTCGATTCGTATCAACACATGTAGAAATCATTGTCGATACATAGTTATTTTATAAACTCTGTTGTGAATGTTGACGGCTGGAGACGAGTATGGATCTAGTCACAATAATAAAAGCAATATGAACTAGACACATACTCGCCCACAATTATCACCAAAACTGTATTACTAAGTTTATATTTACAAATGTGGGCCATGGTAAATGTATTAAATTTGCACTTCACCAACAGCTCCGCTTGTTGACGATCAAGTAGTCAGTGCTCAACATCTTTAATGAGTGTAGGTCTAGTCACAAGTGTCAAATTACTGTGGGATAGATCAACGCCCATTAAAAATGAAGAACTGTTTCACTAGAATGTCTGGAAAAATACAAATAAATTACATCAATCCTGCAGCACCCTTAAGAACAGAACAATATCTAAGCCAAATTAATAAATTTGCTCTTTCCACTTAATACTATATAAATTAATATGAGCATGCTTAATAAAAATTGTAAATTACCTGAGACCAAAGCTTATTTTACAGTGGTGATGATAGGTGAAATTAGATTTTGATACATTTTCAGTGAAATTGTTATCTTTCTAAAAACGTTAATACCAACAATCATCACGTATTTAAACAGACGTTAGCGCTTTGCCAATTTTTAAAAAGAATAATTTTGGTGACATATGCCACTGAAAATATATCAAAATCTAATTTCACCTATCATCACCATTGCAAAATAAGCTTTGGTCTTAGGTAATTTTTATTAAACAAGCTCATATTAATTTATATAGTATTGAACTCTCAATTATACAGGGTTGCAAACCGGGTCACAGATTTACCGGTCGAGTTTTCCAGGGAATCCAAAATTATTTAATAACAATTCGAAATATTATTTAAAATTAAAAATAACAAATTTAACTATATAATATGGACCAGAAAATAAACGTGGAAAAATTCAAATGTTTACTTTTGTGGGAGATAGCACATCATGCAAGATTATATAGTAACTTATTTTCTGTGATTATTGTGACGAAATCCAGTGTTTATTTTTGATGCAAGTAAGCGGGAGCATCACATCAAATGATTAGTTTGAAGTAAATTATTAGGATTTAAAATAAATAATATCTGCGAGATTATTTAATCATGTCTGTGAGATTATATAATCATGTTTGCGAAATTATATTATCAAGTCACAAGATTATAATATAATTATGTCTGCAAGATTATATAGTAAGTCATTTGCTGCATTTGTTTGAAGTTACTATCAGACTGTTCCGATATTATGATAATGAATACATTAGTGTAGTTTTTGTAAATTTCTTTTAACATGACTCCCTGTGGTTTTATGATAACCGATTTCCATTGTACTTAACTTGAACAAAGTAATAATAAAATTCAATAAGTAAAATAAACAATCCCAACAGTCTACTTCCATCAATAAGTGAAACCGACTATCGGAAAGTAAGAGTCCTACCTTGGGAGTGGTACACAAGTAGTCGGCTATAAGATCACCATTGTTAGATCTGTAAATTCTAATTAAGGAATAAATTTCTGAAAGATATTTTGACAGTATTCACAAATATAAACTTTATAAATATGCTTTCAAATAAAATAAAATAATTTGCAAATCTTGTGTGATGTGATAGTTTACTGAATAACCACTAAGAGCCAGATCCACCTACACATATTTGAATCTTATAATTATTCTACTCTGAATCTACCGATCCTCATCCCAAAGTAAAATGCAGTGGGACACATTTGTGAGTTACACCCAGGCTGAGTGTTAACGTACCGATTTACAGAAGCATATCTAATTTGGATATATAGAATGGCCCACAAAATATACACATTTAACAATATTTCTCATGGACACACTCCTAACTGTGAGCATTCAAATTTAAAACTAAATATCCAGACCCCGAACACCTTTTAAGTAAACATCTAAACCGAAATACAAAACATAATCATTTACTATCACAAAAAATTTATAGCATTCTATGGAAATCCAATCAATGATTACATGACTGGGATTCACACATCCACACTACAAGAACTATAATCGACAATATTTGTATATAAAAAAAAGGATACTCTGTGCTGGCGTGCTGATATAAATTGTCTGTAACAAACGCGTGGTCTTGGACACCTTTTAAAGTTTTTTCAACATTTATTTTTGACAATTCTTTTCTTTCTAACAATTCCAGTAATTCCATAGTAGGAGCGGCACCATTATGATGGGATAAACTAAATGCCATCCATTGTTCGACAAAAGCTTCGGGGTCCAAATCATTTGAATTGCACAAGTCAACGCCTAGAAAGTAAAACAAAACGAACTTTCAGACAACCTTGAAAGTTACATTACAACGTCTCACACTTCATATGTAAGGAGAAAAATGTCTAAAGAATTACTCTAAAAGAAATCAATATACTTAGTTTACATTTTTGCAACACAATTCCTTCTATTTCGACTCCCAACATCAAAAATTGCTCGGTCACCAACTCCTCGGAGGCCATTTTCCGGAAACAAACACACTAAAAGACCGCGAATCAACAAGTTTGTACCATAGACAAAATATGGGAATTTGTCGATTTATTCTTTAGACAGATACCATGAATAACCGACATTTCATCTAAACGGTTACACTAAATGTATCCACTCACCTAGATACAATAAAAGTTTCACCGCGTAAACATTGTGCTGGTTAATTCATCTCAAAATGTTGATTTTAAATGAAGAATTGTAATGTATTTGATAAGGAGGGTTTGTTTTGATTGACGATAATAAAAGCGACACCCCGCTCTCTGGTAATAAAATGTTTCGCTCCCTGATTCATTTCCCAGGTATCACAGCATAATTTTGCACTATGGTTATGAAATGGATACAGGTGAATATTTAAACACAAATAACACACGTGTTACAGTCGCAGTCATGTGTGACGTTCACATATTACGAATATTATTTTCGGCGCGAATTTTAAATTAATATTTAGCTTTATTCAAATATTGCTGTGCGGACGGACGCCGGGCAACGCAAGCCCGTCCTCACTTTGCTCCTAACATGCATCCACAGCGGACAAGGGTCGCTACCCCCTCCCAGCTCTATACCGACCACTATTTTGCCTCGAGACGAAGCCGCCAGGAAGCTGCGATGTGCCTCCTGGAAGCCATTTGAGGACCCCGCCTTGTACACGAGGCAAGCGGCGGATATTTCTGCTGCTCACAACGGAGGACCGGAGGCCGCCCACCACGAGACGACCGGGCGCGGCTACGGAGAATACATGGCGAGCGAAGCCGCGGAGCTAGCGTCCGTGAACTGGACCAGTGCAATTGGCCACAAATGTGAAGACAGACAAAAGTGAGTGGGGAAAAAACAATTAAATAATTAGTTAATTAATGTTAAATATAAGTAGCAATAAGAATTTACCCCCCCCCCCCGCCATCTCCTTGTGACCACTACAAATGTTGATTGAGCAACGACAAGAACGTTGCGTTCACAGCACACGGATCGATTCGTTACTTTCTACTACATACACAAATAGGCAGGTGTACATCCTTAACTCTGGCTTAATTATAAATTAGTTCTACCTTATATTATGCATACTGGTCGTCGTGTCTGATCTTCAACCGAATGAAAGACGGCATCGTTCTCCGCGTCACTTCATCTCCCTTGTGTCAGCTGTCTGGGCTTTCGTGCCTCGTGGTGCTGGCTGCCTCTATCTGCCAGCTGTCTACTCCGCTTATTTAGCTCATCTAATGGTCTACTAGGTCACTGCATTCGCTTTTAGCGACCATAATTCAAATCTACCGCCATCTCAGTCGGCATCGACGCTGGCGACAGCGCTGCCGGCTGCTGCCACAAGTCTGGCTCAATTCACCGCCAAGCAGTCTCTCCAGTTTCACAATGGCGGTCTTGCCGACTCGCCTTCGCCGAGCAAGACCGCCAATTCATTTCATTTCATCATTTTATACATCTTCATTCACTGTATTCATTTCTATCTATCTTCATTGTTTTTATCATTTGTCATAATAAACCTCAACACACACCAATCCCATCTATTTCATTTAACCACCGTCCTAACTCCCAAACGCTGTTTGTTCTGAACTTCATGCTTCGTCCCGTTCAGCTGGTTTAGTTATTATAGGCGTACATGGTCTCACTTAGCTTTTGACATATTCTGGACTTCCATTTCCGTTGTAATGCTGACGAAGCATTCACTGACTGTGCCGGTAGACTTTCATCGTCGACTCTCTTTTCCGACCGTTGTACGGCGAAACTCTACGGACCATTTTTATATAGAACTTCTTACGGATTGTCTCTTGCGAATAATCTCTACTCACTATTCTGGCTCTTTCCAATTCTGAGATGAACTGTCAACTGATCTTTAGTTTTCTGATACCAATTGTCAACTGATGAGAATAATGGTACTCTATCCTTTTTAAGCAACTGCGGCGAGGGTGTCTTTGCCAGTCTGCTGGTTTGTTCCTCCTAAAACTGACGATGCTTCATTGACCCATTTTCTGATGGTCATTAGCTTCATTTTTTGTTCTTATCCCGCTCCCGTTTTATAAATAATTATGGTCACTCTCTCTTTATAAAATGATCACTAGTGTTGTCCATTTTATTACAATAATCACTTAATATTATCACATTAACTAAAACTCTGGGTCCGATGATATCATTATTGCTATACTAGTTGCTATGCCATGCTATTGTTTCTATATTAAATTATGAATTAACGTAACTCTATTCATTTACACTTATTGTCATCCTGATTCAATTATTTATTCTTTACACCTAAATATGGTTAATACATCATTTTATTATAATTGGTACATGACTCATCTTCAATAAAAACTCGCCTCCTGAATTTGCTATCTTATACCTATTACATAATCTTTGTTTTAAACCTCCCTATTTGCTACTATACATTGTTACTGCTCAATCCGCATCGCGATCTCTACCGTCTGTCTTAATTTAATCTATTTAATTCTATACGCCTTAAGACGCGACTTCTTTTCTTCTATGCCTAACCTTGCAGGAAAATTTCGCCAGCTTACAGGGCACTTCTCGGAAATAGGATTGCTATATTTTTACTTCGTGGTGGTCATGGCATGTACTCAGGCCTGAATTTAACAAATGGGACTTAAATTTTTTTTCGCATTCCATCCTCAAACGAGCTACCCCGTTTCATGATATTTCTTTCGTAAGAAAAATTCACTCAATAGTCATTATCTTAAGTCACGCCACTATTTTGTTTAATGGTTATTGTTCGCTACTTAGGCTAATGGGCCCTGGTTCAATTATACACTTCACCCAAGTGTGATATATGGGCATTATGGGTGGTTCGGCGATCTCTACCATGATCGATTTCACCCGTAGGCAAGATAAATATGAGTGACAATGCTTTCTGATTACAAGTGAGTGTCTTATTAGAATAGAAACCGACCTATCTTCTCTGGTTATGAATAGTATAACAACTCCTTCCATTTGGCCCCTAATGACAATGTTTTGTATGCGGTAGATAGAGCGAAATTGTCCTTACTAAATAAACTTCTTTTTTCATCTAATTAATTTTATAACACCGCGTCATTCTGCGTCAGGGTATAACATATTCATAAAAAAATAACATAAAAAAGAAAATTTAATGATTTTTAAACAGAAAGTCAACGACTTTATGTCAAATTCTAAGTTTGTGATTGGTCTAACTCTTTACTTCACCTGTTGTTAAGTCGTAATCACTTAAAGAATTATAATTTTTGGTTTTTCTTAGTATAAATTATTAATCGTAATTAACTTTTTAATTTTAATTGAAAAAATGTATATACATTTTCAAATTTTATAAAAAATCTACCTAGGGTCAAATAAATATTTATTTCTACGGTTATAAGATAAAATGTGAACAAATTAAATCTCTTTATTTCTAATTTTAATTAACTCTGAATTAAAATCTCGCTTAAGTGAGTTGAAATTCGTTTGTGAAAAAATGTACTGGGACTATGATAGCAATTTTTTATTTGCCTAAAATTGGATACTGGCTGTAGTATTAAATCTTGTCATTTTCAAATATTCCCAATTGATTTTTATTAACACATATTAATAATAAAAATAGTTTGTTATAGGAGTGGATGTAAAATTACAAATAGATCGATAAGGTTTCCATCCTCAGATGAAGGATTATAGATAGAAAAATACATCTCTGTGCATACATTCATTAAATTGGTAGAATCTGAGGTAATTTCATTAATTAGTTTTCATAAACCTTAATTTATATCTTTTTTTTTAAACTTACATTAATATAACATTAACATAAATAGAACTTTGTGTATTTAAACTTGAAAATTTATGATTTACAAAAATATTTGGTTAATCCTTTTGCTTTCTTACGATAATTTGTAATGAGGCACAGCAGTTTATTACCATTTGTGTATTTTCTCTACTTTAAAAAAATTCACCGTATATATGCTATTTACAATTATAGAACTCTATGGGTCATAATTTTATTTATGCTCATAATGGTAAAAAAAATCCACAGATTTTCGTTGTCAGATTTTCCTGTTCTTGTCTCGTCCTGAGAATTCATTATAATTTTCTCTCTGCGGCTCCATAATTTGCAAAATGAGTCTTATCAAGGTAAGTTTAGAATAGTAATTTAAAAATTATCTGAAATTTTAATATTTAAGAATAACTAGCCTGCGGTTTATTTTTTTGTTTAAAATTACACCACCTATTATATAATAGTTTTTTTACTATTTATCTTATTTTAGGGTGTCTCAAAGATAGTCCAGGTTGGAGTGAGGCAGATGCATTCTTCTCCCA